>OY856412.1:1215473443-1218003443 GCA_963693085.1 Alisma plantago-aquatica
CAAGTTGACGAGTCACACTATGAAACTTCAGGAGAGAACTATTGACCAAATGCTAAGATAAAAAACACAAAGATGAGAGAACTTGTTTAGTTTCATACCTAGAAGAAAACAACTAATGTTATGAGGAGGCTTGTGTAGAAGTACAAAAACAAAAGAGATCCTCGCATGGTTTTTATTAACTTGGAAAAGGCGTGTGATCGAGTACCTAGGGAAATACTATGGAGAGTGGAAAAAATGTGTGCCAATCCAATACATTGACTTGAACATGTAGCTCAAATGCAAGTGTTAGGACTCTTGGAAGAGAGACCCAATAATTCCTTTCACAATTAGAGTACATTAAGGATCAACACGGAGCTCGTATCTTTTTGTCCTTGTTATGGGAGAGTTCACAAAACATGTTCTTGATTATAATACTCGTTGTATGCTATTAGCCAATGTTATCGTGCTTATTGGTGAAACGAAAAAAAGATTGAATGATTTTAAACATTGCATAATGTGTCGGAATTGAATTTTTTCAGGATTGGTAGAAACAAAACATAGTATATGCATTGCAATTTCATCCAATCTAGAATTTTAAAAGGTAGGGACAAGTTGGATGGAGTGGATGTACCAAGATGTGATAAGTTTTGTTACTTTAGGTTCTATGAGTCAAATGGATGGCGATGTTTAAGATGAACTTTGTCATAGAATCACATCAAGATGGTTGAAATGGAGAAGTGTAATTAAAGTTCTATGTGATTGGATGATCATTCTCAATTGAAAAAGTAAGTTTTATAGAAACAACCACATTATATGGGAGTGTATGTTAGGCGTAAAAGAAACATTGTCTCCACCATATGGATGTGGCCGATATGCATATGCTGAGATAGATGTCTAGGAAGACAAGGAAAGATCGCTTGAGAAATGACTATATAACGAGCAAAACAGGGGTGGCAAGTATCAGGGATTAGTTGCATAAGGGTCGTCTGAGATGGTATGGACATGTGCAACAATGACTAACAAACACACCTATTTGAAGCAATGCTATTGAGTAATCATTGTTAAAAGAAGAAGCGGCATGCCTAAATTAATGTGTGTAAGAGTTCATAAGGAGAGATTTTTTTACATCTGATCTGAATATGACTCATAACATAGTTGAGTTGATAAGAAGGGTTCGTGTAGTAACACCAGCATGGTTGGGATGAGGCTTAGATGATGATAATAGAAAGTGAGAGAAAACAAGGCATAGTTGCACCTAAGGTGATTAATTTATATAGGTAATTGGATCTAATTGGTAGCAAAACCATATATGAATGTGTTACATCATGAAGCAGCAAGAGGTTAAAGAGATATGTTATTTTTGTGTTTTACTCTACTTGTGTTTTATCTCATATTGCTTAGCTTTGCTTATTGTTTTATTCTCTTGTCCTATAAAAGAGAATGTATTGTAAACTCTTAAATCATGAAATACAATCCTACCCATTATTCTATATAGTATCAGAAGCGGTTCGGTTTCCCTACAAATTCCCACCCTAATCTTCCCATGCCCTAGCCGCCCCCACCCTAACCCTTTTCCTTCTAGCCCTCACCCCCCCCGCCCCGCCGCCTCCCTGCCCTCTCTCTTCTCCTTTCCGCCACTCCATCTCTGCCCCACCGCCCCGCCCCTCCTCTCCCCCACCGCCACGTCCACCCCCTATCATGTTAATGATAATGCTAATGTCATGTTAATGATCAAGTTAATTGGATTTGAACTAGTTTTATATGCTCTCGAAGCATGGACCTTAAGGGGTCGCCAAGGGCTTTCCTAGCAATCATGTGCTCCTAAGGGGGCGTCATAGAGGGATGCATACATTTACTATTCAATTCTTCATGTTAATAATGATTCAAGAATGCTTATAGTTAATTCATGTCAACTTTTCTTACATGTCAAGTAACTTTATTTTGTTCATATTATAGTGTCAGTATTGTTTATTGATGTGTTGATTTTCCCCTTTGCATGGTTGGGGACACGATGTCCCTAGGATGAGGAGCAAGTAAGGACTTAAGAGGAGCAAGTACGGACTAGAAGACCTTCAAGAGCTAACTGGTGGGGTGCCATCCATACTAGGTGATTCAATCATTTAGAAATGTTTACTTTCACGATTAGTTTTCCATGTTTAAAAATGTTTAGACATGTTAAAGTTATCTATTCAAAGAACAAATGTATGTATCTCAATGGTGATTTATGTATTTATTTGCGATGATTATATTAATGTGACATCCCCCTCCAAGATAGATGCTTCCTCTCATATTCAAAAGGTGGTGTGTTACATTAATAGTATCAGAGCCAATAAATGATGGCCACCAGGAAGCAATCCGATTCATATGTTGTATCCCTAGGTATATGTGACCTTTTTCAGATGACCCCTAAGAGAGCCGATAAAGGAAAGGATAAGGATGATAGTGCTAGCTCTTCTAGTGAGGGAAGTGGACCAAGTAGAAACCCTAAGGCAACCTTAGAAGATCTTGTCCAAGCCCTCACCAATGTCTTAGCACAAGGGCAACATCAACCTAGACTCATGAGCTAACTCTAGTGGACTTCCTAAAGATAAGGCCTGACTCTTTCTTAGGTGAAGGAGAAATTGATGTAGTCACCAAAGCTGAGGAGTGGATTAGAGGCATGGAGCATTGCTTCCGAGATATGGACTTCCCTGAACACTCTAGGGTTCGCTTTGCAACCCATATGCTCAAAGGAGCAGCTCGTACATGGTGGGAGAACTACCTCAACTCAGGGGCAGCTAAAGCACCTCCACTCACATGGGAAGTATATGTTGAAGCCTTCCAGAAACACTACGTGTCTGAAGCCATGATAGAAAAGGAGCTAGAGTTTGCCAACCTGGCTCAAGTGGGTGACATGAGTGTGACCCAATATGCCATGAAGTTCAGGGTCCCACTGAATCATGACTATGATTGTAATGAATGTTGCAGAACAAAGAAGTTCATTCGAGGACTCAAGCCCCACCTAAACTTTGCCTTGTCAGGAAGAGGCCACAGGACCCTCCAGGCTTCCCTAGATGCAGCCCTAAAGCTTGAAGATCACCCTAGAAGATCCTACAAGAAGGAAGTTCCTTATAAGAACAACCAATATCAACCTCCTAACAATCCTAACAGAAAGGTACCTGAGTCTGTAGTAGAAGTTGAGAAGCCGGAATGTCCAACATGCAAGAAGAATCATGCACACCCATGCAAGTATGGTATAGGTGCATGCTACAATTCTGGAGAAATTGGCTACCTTATGTCAAATTGCCTTAAGCTAACGAAGAAGGACCAGGACCAGAACAAGGACCAAAATCCATCTCCAAAGAGACAAGCTAGGATTTTAGATATGGAATTAGAGGAGGAAGATGAGGAATGATGTAATAATTAGTTTATGTCCATTTGAACCCTTTTATGAAATACATTCACTTTTCATGCAAATTTTAGTATGCTAGATATCATTAATTGAATGAAGTAAGAAAAACCCTAAGCTGGGTAGTACCCTAGAAAATTTCGAGGACGAAATTTGTTTTAAGGTCGGTAGAATTGTCACGCCCCAATTTTAAAAAGATAATTTAAACCATAGAATGTAGTTTTTCCTAGTTGGACGGAGTAATTTCAGCCAATCTCGTAGTGTGAATGGTGGAGCCAAGTTGGACAGAGTAGATACACCAAAATGTGATAAATTTCATTACTTGGGCTCTATCATTCAAACAGATGGGGATGTCCAAAATGACGTTTGTCATAGGAACTGCAGGATGGTTGAAATGTAGGAGTGCAACTGGAGTATTATGTGATCAGAAGATCCCTCTCATATTAAAAAGCAAGTTTTATAAAACTACTATACGGCTAGCCATGCTCTATGGGAGTGAATGTTGGGCGGTGAAGAAACAAGGACTCAACAAGATGAATGTGGTTGAAATGTGTATGTTGAGATGGATGTGAGGGAAGACAAGAAAAGATCGCTTGAGAAATGACTATATCAGGAATAAAGTGGGGGTGGCAAGCATTGAGGACAAGTTACGGGAGGGCCGACTCAGATGGTATGGACATGTGCAACGCAGACCAACTAATACGCCTATACGAAGCGATACTATTGCGGCAAGCACAATTAATAGAAGAAGAGGAAGGCCTAAATTAACATGGGAAGAGCTTATAAAGAGAGATTTTAAATCTCTACATCTCAACCTGAATATGACCCATGATAGAGCTGAATGGAAAAGAAGGATCCATGTAGCCGACCCCAACATAGTTGGGATTGAGGCTTAGTTGTTGTTGTTGATGATGATGATGATGATGATGATGAATGTAGTTTTTCCTAAATAATAAAAGTTGAGGGGTTAGATGTGAAAATGACCAATAATGGTTATCCTTATATGAAAATGGGACAAGAAGAACTTAAAATGAGACTCAATTGCATTTTCTCTTTCAAATGTGTATTATATGAATCAATTAACTCATGTTGATCCTCTTTTCTTTACTCTCTCCTCCAAGATGGCCATAAAGCATAGGAAAGGGTTAAAGAGGTGACAATGTGACTCTTGAATGAGCAAATCTCAAATTTGTGAACTCAAGGATTCAATATAGGAGCCTTTTTCAAATTATCTTACCTGTAATGCATTATAATTAAGGTTAATGGCTATTATGAAAATCATGGACCAAATGTGTACAAAAAAAAATCTAATTGTCTAAGAATATTCTAGACCACTAATTAATCTATAGTTCAAATTTGAGGTCATTTTGACCATGTTTGAACCCTCAAATCAATTAAGACACATTTGAGTATAGTTTGACCAAGATTGAATTCAATTTCATTATGTGATGTATTAAACCAAAGTTCAGCATTTTAATTACTGATCACACCTCCATTTCTTTTCTTTCCTTCTGAGTGTGCAATCTGACGGTCCGCATTGAATTAGCCAACGATCCAACGGCTCGAACATCGTCCCCTTCCTCCCACATTCCTCATGAAACTGATCAGTTTTCCCGGTGCCTCTCGGCTTCCCTCTCTCCCTCGTTACTCCACCATTTGACGAGATTTTTCTTCCACCGGCTTCATCTCTCTCTGCCGTTTCAAAGGAGCGATAACTCATACTCTCTCTCGCCTTGAGCACGAAACGCCCATTTAGGGCTCACTATCTCTCTCTGTCGGCCATTGTAGACGCCGCCTTAGTACCCCCACTTCTCTATTTATAGCACCGTACAACATTGCCACCACTCCCAAGCCTCTCTTCCACCTTCAATTTCCCTTGTAGGACCCCCGAACTCCGTGAACTACTCCCATCTCATCTCCGGCAGCGGCGACCTTGTGTCCAAAGCTCAAGCCACCCTAGACAAATTTCTATAGTGGTAAGCATCCTCAAGCCCTCTATTCTGTTTCTACATCACTAGTTTATCCTAGCTCTTCCCCAGTTGTCGTACCCTGTAAGTCAAATTCAAAGCCTTCATCGGTGGTCATTGCCATAGCCCCTCAGGGCTCCTCCTATTGACTCTAGGTCAATGTTTATTCTAGGTCTAAAGTGACCAAACCCTTGTTTTGATGATGACTAAATCATTCCAATTAATTGTGTCTAATGTCCCTGCTTGAGTGATTTCATATGTATAGACATACTCCAAATGCCCTAACTTGCGCATCTCAACTTGGAGAAAAGACAAGTCAAAATCAATGCAGGTGTACTTTTGTGGAATATGATGTAAATCCATTAGAATCATGTTGTAAATCACTTTTAATGATTATATGACTTGTAATTAAGCTTAGAAAAAATCAGGAGCACTGAAATTGAATGTTTAAGCACTCAAAAGTAATTCTCCAAAATTTTTCACATGTGTTTGTCGGTCGAGATACAAATTCGACTGATCCCTTGGTAGATTTTCATAATTACTTGGTTCGGTCGAGTTGCACACAGAACTCGACCGATCCCTGCACGGGGCAAAACTGATTTAAGTGATCGATTGTTCAAATCTGCTTTGTCATATAGTGCAATCGGTTGAGTTACCTTTATTAAAACTCGACCGATCGTACTGTACGAAAAAATGCACAAAAGTATCTAACTGTTGTGTTGCGATACTCGAAAAAATATCTGTTGCAACACCCCAAACGGCTAGTATTCGTCCTTAAGTGTTCCCAAAGGCTTCTAAGCATCCTCATCTATAAATAGGAGTCCATGGGCTTCATCCCATGTGTTAATATATTTCATATATATTCAACTATTTATTCTATTTTGTAATTTCTATATCCTGTTGGACCTCTATGTAAATTCTCCAACTTCTCTTATTAATAAAAAGGGAGAAGACCTATTGCCTCTCCCACGCTGCATTGCATGTTGCATTGCGTCACATGGTATCAGAGCAAAGATCCTAACCTAACCCACCCAGCCGCCAGCAACCTAGCGTCGAAGGCAGCAACAGCCACCGGCCGCCAGCCACCCTCGGCCGCCGCGCCGCCGCCCCAAGGCGGGCGTAGCAACCGCCTCTCGGGCCAGGCGCAGTAGCCGCAGTCCCACCACCTATCTCTCTAGATCGTCGGGTCCTTCAGTTGATCCAATGGATTTCTAAATCCCAAACCGGAGGGCCCATCGGTACGTAGAAAATTCCTAATCACATCTCCTCCATGTGTGATTAGGGAATTTCAGTTGGGAGTTGTGGATGCGTCAGATAAGCATCTGATTTTGTGACGTGACGTGTATCTCTCCGTCACCCAAATCTTCTTGTGACGTGTATCAATCTGTCACTCTTCTTCTTGTTAAATCACGGAGGACACCAAGGCATCTACCATCTACAATGATATGTCTCCTATCCCCTCCATCAAGCTGAGCGGGAAGAATTATCTCTTATGGATGAATGTTGTCCATACTGTATTGGAATCACGCGACAAGGCGAGACATGTTGATTCTGATCCTCCTGCGTCTACTGACAAAGGCTATGCTGAATGGAAGCACCATAACAGTCTGATGAAGAACTGGTTGTGGGGGAGCATGGAACCTGGGATTGCCTTGAGGTTCATGTTCTACACTACTGTCAAAGAGATCTGGGATACAGTAAAGAAACATTATTCTCAAGAGAAGAATGTGCTTCATCAGTTCGTGATATATGACCGCCTCTTTGTAGAACGACAGGGAGACAGACCTTTAGAAGAATACTTTGGGGTGATCCAAGGTATTGCACAAAAGTTGAGTTTCTACCATCCAGTGACTGTCCAGGAGCAAGTCAAAGACAGAGATGACTTGATTACAGCAAAATTCTTGTCTGGTCTGAGTTCTTAGTGCAGTTCAGCCTGCAGCGTCATCCTTGCTTCTAATAAACTTCCCAGTTTGACAGAGGCTTATTCAAGGATTTTACAGGCAAATTTTGAAGCTGTTGATCCTATCGCAGTCTCATCTCCGGAAGATTCTCATGCTTCTGTAGTTGCTGCAGTGAGAGGAGGGCGGACAGATATGGGCCGAGGACGTGGCCCTAAATGCACTTTCTGTGATAAACCTGGACACAGTTGAGAAGTGCCGGAAGAAGCATGGTCGACCTGCTGCACCACCTGTGGGAGCAGCAAACTATGCTACCATTACTGAGTCTACTGAGCCTCCTGCTTCGAGTTCTGGTTCTTCTGGCATCACACTCAGCAAGGAGGAATATGATAGATTTATGTTGACTACTCAACACCTGAGTTTAACTTGGCGTCCACCACTGATAATCAGGCTACCTCTTTATTGGCTTCTAGTTCTACTTCATCATAGGTCATTGACTCTGGAGCGTCACAGCATATGACTGGTATGAGGATACTTCTTCATTCCATTGACTCACATATTCCTCACAAATCTGTAACAATAGCAGATGGTTGAGTGAGGAGAGTGTTAGCCAATGGATCTGTTTCTCTAACTCCTGAAATTGATCTTAAATCCGTACATTATGTGCCTACTTTTCCTTTTAATCTTTTGTCTGTTGCTAAATTGATTGATACTGTGAAATGTACGGTAACTTTTGGACCTTGTTTTGTATTACATGATCTCAAGAGTATGAGGATGATTGGTGGGGGCCTAGGAAAGGTGATCTCTACCTCTTCCACAGTGGCAGTTTGCCTCGCCAAGTGTCTGCTCCTGCTCCAGCCATCCTGTTGAGTGGTTCTCCCTTACTGTGACACTACAGATATGGACATCCTTCGTTAGAGAGCCTGAGGAAGTTAGAACCGGAATTGTGTCAAGTATCGCCTCTAGAGTGTCAACCCTGTCAACTGGGGAAATATCATAGGATGTCTTATCCCAGTCGTGTCAATAAACGGGTGTCATGTCCTTTTGAGTTGGTCCACAGTGATGTTTGGGGTCCTGTAAGACCATAGCTATAATGGTTTTTGTTATTTTATTTCCTTTGTGGATGACTTTTCGCGTATGACTTGGATTTATTTGTTGAAACGTCTTGAGTCTGTGCTATCTATTGTCAAACATATTCATCAAGAAATATAAGTTCAATTTGATTGCAATATTAAAGTTCTTCAATCTGATAATGCCTTGGAGTATGTTCAAAATGATATGGCTGATTTTTGTAGTTTTGTTGGGATGATACATCGTATATTTTGTCCTTACACCCCTCAACTGAATGGGGTAGCAGAGAGGAAAAATCGTCATCTTCTTGATATTACCAGGACAACCATGTTTCAATCTAATGTTCCTAAGCGATTCTGGTCTGACGCTTTACTTACTGCTTGTTTCCCTATCCACAGGCAACCTTCTTCTGTGTTTCAAGGACGTACTCCTTTCTCTGTCTTACGTCCCAAAGATCAACCTTTCCTTGTTCCCCTTAGAGTGTTTGGTTGGACAATTCCTTTGTCCACAATTTTGATCCTAAGGCTGATAAGTTATCTCCTAGGTCAATTAAGACTCTCTTTCTTGGGTACTCCAACACTAGCAAAGGGTACAAGTGTTATTGTCCAAGTCTCCGTCGTATGTTTGTGTCTAGGGATGTGACATTTCATGAATCCACTCCATATTTCTCTAGTGTTCCCAGTAAGGGGGAGCAAGTATGTGAGAGAGTGCCACCATCAGATGCTAGTGAGAGAGTGCCACCACCACATCAGAGTGAGAGAGTGCCACCTATCATTCCTGACTATACTATAATTCAGGAAGAGCAGCCAGCAGATGGTCTACTAATTCAGCAATATTCACATGTTTATAGCAGACGAGGCAGACAAGATCCAGAGGAGGTAGCGACTCCAGTCTCTGAGCCCTCCCCATCTTCCTCTACTCAAGGGAATCCTAAAGAACCATCTGACCTTGATGTTCCCATTGTTGTTTGCAAAGGTACCCGTTCCTGTACTATTCGGCATCCTATTGCAAATGTGTATTGTTTGTCCAAGTTATCTCAATAGGCCCGCTCATTTGCTCTTGGGATTGATTGTGGTCATTCCAAGAAATCATCTTGATGCTATGAAGGATATTGGTTGGAAACAGGCTATGTATGTTGAATGTCTGCTCTTTTACAGAACAACGTCTGGGAACTTGCTGACTTACCTCCAGATAAAAATGTTGTGGGATGCAGATGGGTATTTATAGTGAAACATAATCTAGATGGTTTTGTGGAGAGATTGAAAGCTAGACTGGTGGCAAAGGGGTACACTCAGACATATGGGGTTGATTTCTTTGAGACCTTTTCACCAGTGGCTCGTCTGAATTCTGTGTGTATTCTTATTTCTCTGGCTACTACATTTGACTGGCCTCTATTTCAGCTCGATGTCAAGAATGCCATTCTTCATGGTGATCTACAAGAGGAGGTATACATGGAGCAACCACCTCGTTTTGTTGCTGAGGGGGAGTGTCAGAAGGTGTGTAGATTGAAGAAAGCCATCTATGGATTGAAACAATCTCCTAGAGCTTGGTTTGACAAGTTCAATGATGTTGTGCTAAAGATGTGCTTTTCTCGTTTTGGTTATTGATCACTCCTTATTTTATTCTACTTCTTCTGGTGGATCTATTATTATTGTTGTGTATGTTGATGATATCGTTATCACTGGCAGTGATTCCACATGCATATCTCGTGTGAAAGAATGCTTGTAGGGGCACTTTCATACAAAGGATCTAGGAAAACTGAGATACTTTCTGGGCATTGAAGTACATAGAGCCCATGCAGGTACCAATTTGTCTCAGAGAAAATATGTGTTGAACTTACTACAGGAAACAAGTATGAGTGAGTCCAAGCCTGTGTCTACTCCTATGGACTATCATGTGAAGGTGATGACTGATGATACTGATTATCCAGATCTAGGATATTAAAGGAAAATTGTGGGTAAATTGATAAATCTGACAGTCACACACCCAGACATTTCTTTTGTTGTAGGAGTGGTGAGTCAGCATATGAACTCACCACAACAATCTCATTGGACATCAATCTGCCGTATTCTGAGATATTTGAAAGGTTCACCTGGTAAGGGAATCACCTATTATAGGTCGAAGACTCATGTATCTATAATTTCTCTTACTGGTTATGCAGGCGCAAATTGAGCAGGTAATCTGAAAAAGCAAAAAGTAAAAGGGACCAGGAAAATTGTGAGTATCTATATATGCACATTTCTAGGAAATCACCTTATTACCCTGGAAAAGCAAAAAGCAAAATGTTGTGGCAAGATCTAGCATAGAAGTTGAGTATAGAGCAATGACACATGCATGTTGTGAGTTGCAATGGGTTTAATATGTACTTTCTGAATTAAAGATTCCGGTTTTGTCTCTTGTAGAACTCAGATGTGACAATCAAGCGACCATCTACATTGCCAAGAATCCAGTCTTCCATGAACGTACTAAGCACATAGAGGTTGATTGCCACTTTATTAGAGATCAGATCAAGAATGGAACTGTTGTGACTCCGCATGTCAAGTCTGAAGATCAACTTGCAGATGTTCTTAAGAAGCCATTGAGTCCAGCAGCAGTTCAGAGTTTTTGCAACAAGCTGCGTCTACACGATGTGTACACTCCAGCTTGAGGGGGAGTGTTAATATATTTCATAAATATTCAGCTATTTATTCTATTTTGTAATTTCTATATCTTGATGGACCTCTATGTCAATTCTCCAACTTCTCTTATTAATAAAAAGGGAGAAGGCCTATTGCCTCTCCCACGCTGCATTGCACGTTGCATTGCGGCACAACATTTCACATCATGGTTAGCTAAGCACTATGAAAGTCCCTATTCTATAGTTGAGTGCATCCTACAACCTCCTCTCTCTCTCTAAGATTAATCAATTGCATCATCCATTAGAGTGAGTAGGAGATATGAAAGAGACCTAGTCCTACATTTATATTTTGTGAAACTCTCACTTCCACCACCTCCCCAATCTCTCATTCAACTGTGAAGATGAAGGTTCTCTCCCTTGGCTAAGAGAGGTGAAGAAGAACAAGGGAAGGAGTCCCTTGGTGAAGAAAAAGAAGAAGGCAAGGCTGAAGACTTAGAGCAAGAGTAGGTAAGCCCTTGGTGAAGGCAGAAGACTCCTTGCTCAAGTGGGTAAGCCCTTGGTGAAACCTTCTCCTTGGCAAAGGTGAAGTCAAAGGCTGAAGATCCAAAGAGAGTGGGTAATTCCTTCAAGGTCGAAGACTTGTGCAAGAGTGGGTAAGTCCTTGGTGAAGGCTGAAGACTCCTTACAAAGTGGGTAAGTCCTTGGGTAGGTTGAAGACTCTTGACTTGGATAGGTAAGTCCATTGGTTGGTCATGTATTGTAAGTCTTATGATGGAATATAAGAGTGAAATGGTTGAGAATATGATGGAATATACGAGTACAATGGTTGAGAAATCCTAGAGGTTGACCTCTTTAGGTAGTGGACTGACATACTTCTAGTTTGGAGTATGGAATCACTCTACATAGCTTGTTAGTTGGTGCATGTTGATTCTCTCTCATCCTTGCTATGTATGTTTAGTTGCACTCAAATTTCCCATATTATCAACCTTATCTTATGAAATATCTTGAAGGTGTAATAAATTTTGTTTAAGTGCTTCTAGCTCTATTCACCCCCCCTCTAGAGCTCCATAATCACCCATCCTAGGAAAATGCTTGCCTTGGTGTCGCCACACCCGCACGATCGTCTTCCAAGCATCGTTGATGTCTTTTTGCCCGTTTTCCTTTGGATATGGACTCCCGACCTTCTCCCCTGTTTCTCATATTTCTCCAGTGTGTTCTGAGGACACAGAGGTCCTAATCACTTGGTGTTTGTTTCCTCATCTTCGGCGGATCTCAGAGACCATTCTCCACTCACCCAATTGCTCTGGTCTTGCCTGATGATGTCTAGCATGATCGGGGATGGTCTCTCAGTTGTTGCTCTCTGCTATAGATCAAAGGGGGACAATCCAGGTCCTTGAATGACCATGGAACCCTCGCGATTTCAATCGCCTAATGAATATTGCAATGACAGTGTTGGTATTTCAATTTCAATTTCTTTTCTTCACGAGTTTGATAGTTAAGTCAAAAAGACCAATTTACCCCCACACATTTAATCAGACTAATAATCTCATAAGGGCAATTAAGGGATTTTCCCCACCCTTCCTTCTTTGACCGCGAATCTACTGTGACGAGCCTCCTCGCTAGTTGATCGACCTTGATTGGTCCAACTCAGAGCCGCCCCACTGGATTTGGAAGCACATGTGGCTTTTTCTTGATTTCTTATTGGTCAATTTTCGAATATTCACCATAAATCATAGAATGTTCAGAAAATTACGAATAAATAGTCATTGGAAAGGATTCTTCGTGAGGAAACCGATTTTGGGGTTTTCAAGCCATGATTTGTCTTCATGTTCTGATGTTTTATTAGAAACACTAATCTGACTCAAGAAACCCTATGTATGTATCACATATGTTTCATGTGACCTAAAATAGTAATCAACCAACCAAATTTTCCTAATCTAATGATGTTGATCAATAAGCCCAACCCAAATGCACTCAAACCCTAATTCACCCTAATTCAACCAAGGATCAATACAAGGTATTGATTTATGATGTTTGATAATTATGAACAGGTGTTTAGAGCCTAATCAAGACAAGAGAAGGTTAACTTAGATTTGACTCAAGATCAGAGAGACCATCTTAGGATCAACTTTGCTCCAAGGTAAACGGGTCATGCTACTGAGCACAAGTATTTATGGTTGATTGCAGGCTAAGTATAAGTAGACATTATGATTTCAAGTTAATGTGTTTATCATGCTCACTACATCAAATTGCTTGATGATTGGTATATGCTATGTCCTAAGGTTATAATGTTCACTAAGATTAGATATTATGGTTAATGACTCATGAAAATTAATGTTCAAGTTCAAGAGGGAGAAATCTCATCATGTTAAGTTCAAGGATCATGTTAATGATAATGTTAATTTCATGTTAATGATCAAGTTAATTGGAATTGAACTCGTCTTTATATGCTCCCGAATCATGGACCTCATGGGGTCGTCAAGGGCTTTCCTAGCATCAAGCGCTTTCCTAGCAATCATGTGCTCCTAAGGAGGCGTCATAGAGGGATGCATACATTTACTGTTCAATTCTTCATGTTTACAATGATTCAAGAATGCTTACAGTTAATTCATGTCAACTTTTCTTACATGTCAAGTATACTTTATTTTGTTCATATTATAAAGTGTCAGTACTGTTGGCTAAATGGACATCATTTAAATCCCTTTGTTTTGATAATGACAAACATTTCATTCTTGTGGATCTAACGTGCTACTTGAGTGTTGCAGGAATAAGGTGGATGACAAATACTTAGAAGATCTATATGCTAAAATTGCTTTAAGTCATGAATGTAAATCAAATGTAAAAACTTGTACAAGTATATAATGTACAAGTACTTAGATATCATGTAAATCAAGCGTTAGATCTTCCCTAGCCAATCACAACACTTAGATAGGTCATCCCCTAAAATAGTGTCACACTTGTACACTCATACATACACTTGGTACTTAGTTTAAAACATTGAAACAGGGTTAATCTCGGTCGACAACATTCTCGACCGAGACACTCTCGGTCGACAAACTTCTCGACCGAGAATGACCCAGGTAGCTGTTAGACACAGAAGACAAGGTAGTTGGCAGTTGGAGTAGAACATGATACACACTTGCTCAAGATAGTCTCTCGGTCGACAAGTCATCGACTGAGAAGGACTCTCGGTCGACAATTCTTCGACCGAGAAGAGTTCTGTCTGCACTTTTCAGAGTTAATTAACTAGTCGTTGCTAAAGCAACTAATGTATACCTAACGGCTAGTTAAGCACTTAGATACCCCTAGAAAGTGTCTAGAACGTCCTTAAGCACTTATAGACCATTCCTATAAATAGGACAAGCCTTAGGACACCCTAACATACACTTGTGCAATACTTGAGCTTTCATACTTGCAATTGGCAATCTGTTTTGAGCAATTGAGCAACACTAGTACTTGCAACTCATTTCCTTGCTCCAAAATTCGTGTCCTATAGGCTAGCATCTCCTATCCACTAAACCTACACTTCTATACTCATTGGTTAGGAGATCAATACGCTTGATATAGGAAATCAAGCCTGGTGCTTCAAGTGGTAAATTGTAATTTCCATTTCCTTTCTTGTTCTTTCTTATTGCTTGTACTCTCCTTGCTACTCCTAGGGTTGGAGGCTGCGGATTGGAGAGAGTTTGATCTTCTTGGTGAAGGAGATATTTGGACTACTTCTACAAGGTTGTCTCAACGGGAAGCTACTTCAAAAGGAAGGCTACTTCAAGGGGGAGCTTGAAGTTACTTTAAGGAAGGTTGCTTCAAGGTTGGTGAGACTTCTTCAAGGTGAAGGTTGTCCAAAGGGTGTAGAAAGTATTGTAATTTTATGTAATATCCTTGCGAAGTAATAAAATTTAATACTTTCAAAATCCCGGTTGGGTAAGCAACCGGGTAGTGGATTGACTGCCTTAGTATTTGCTAAGGTTGGAACCACTCTAAACACCTTGTCTCCTTATTATTTCAATTGTGGTTGTTTGAGTTAAATTATTATTAAAATATCATAAGACCCTATTCACCCCCCTCTAGTGGTTTTTCAATTGGTATCAGAGCAGGGCTTCAAGGAACTCTAACAAAGTCTTGAAGAATGGGTGACGGGTTGCTCAACAACCTCAACTTGGAAGGAACACTCGTGGCTAGACCTCCAGCTTTTGATGGTACTAACTACACCTACTGGAAGAGGAGGATGCAATTTTACTTCCAAGGAATCAGTTAGGACATATGGAGAATGGTATCAACTCCATATGAACTTCCTCAAACGGAGTATGCAATTTGGGATGCTAATACGGTAAAGTCTGCCCAAATGAATGCAAAAGTTGTACGTATACTTTATTGTTCAATTTCCGTTGGTGAGTTTAATAGAATATTAAATTGTGGAACGGCTTATGAAATATGGCATAGACTTTCTATAACATATGAAGGAACTGTTCAAGTTAAGAATTCTAAAATCGGAATGCTTAAACAGAAATTTGAACAATTTCGTATGGATCAAAATGAATCTATTAGTGAAATGTATGCAAAATTTTCTTCTATTGTGAATGGTTTGAATGCTTTAGGCAAATTGATTAGTGAGGAAGACCAGGTGTCAAAGATTCTTAGATCTCTCCCTCCCAAGTACAAGCCCAAAGTGACTGCCATTGAAGAAGCAAATGACCTCACCCGACTAAGGATGGAGCAACTCATTGGCAACCTAGAAGCACATGAGGCAACCTTGGAGGAAGAGGAACGACGAGAGTGTGAACTGCAACAAGGAAGAAAGAAAGATGTGGCTCTAAAAGCTTCAAAGATCATCACCCAAGAAAGTGATGAAACAAGTGAAGAAGAAGGAGAAGAAGCCCTAATTGTTAATGGTAAGAAATATAGAAGATTTAGATCTAACAAAATTGCTAGTTCTTCTTCTTCCCCTCCTAGGTGTTTTGAATGTGGAAAGAAAGGACATCTCAAAAATGAATGCCCTAAAGCAAAGAAAGGAAAGAAAAGCTCACACAAAAAGAAGGGAGAAAAAGCTTATAAAGCTGCGTGGGATGAGTCAAGTGAGAGTGAAAGTGGAGAAGAGAAGGTGGAATGTTTCGTGGCAAAAGAAGATGATGACGATTCCCAAGAGGTAAGCCTTCTGGATTTTCCAAAAGAAGATTTAATTGCTAGTCTACAAGAAACTCATGACAAGTATTTTGACTGCAAAAAGAAACTAAAGAAGGTCACCAAAACAAATGAGGAATTATATGCTAGATTAAATGATCTTTCTTCCGAAAAGAACAATATCGTTCTTGAAAATTTGTCTTTAAAAACATCTTTAAATGATTGTAATATAAAGTTACTTACTTTAGAAACAAATAATGATCTTCTTTCTCAAGAAAATGTTGATTTGCTTGCTAAACTAAACAATTTTCAGACTCAACCTATTCTATGTAATCATCTAGATTATGATAATGTTGTTAAAGAAAGAAACTCTCTATTATCTGATTTAGAACAAGCAAGGATAGATATAAATAAAAAGATGGATGAGATTGCTAAGCTACAAAGAGAAATAAATGGCTTAAAGGGAAATGACATTCTTGATAATATTCTGAAAAAATCCTCTAGTTACAATGGAAGAAGAGGCTTGGGATATGTTCCAAAAGGAAAATTCTATCAACCCAAAAGAACTCAAGCATACAAGACTAAGATCATGTTTGTCCCTAAGAACAAAAATCCAAATCCTAGAAAGATGAAATTGACTCTATTTCTTGTCACTTTTGTCTACGTCTTGGACATTACTCTTTTACATGCCCTTATAAGAAGAAGGATTCTGAGTTAGTTTGGGTTCCCAAACCTCAAACTTAGAAGACTTGAATGTAATTTAGTTGAGATATGATCTAATGCTTATTTTTGAAAATCAAAATGTCTTATCTCAACTCAACCAATAGCTTCGTATATTGTTTTAAATTCAGAACTGATATAAACAAATTATTGAAACAAACAGAAACATATTCGGTCAACAAATAGTTCGACCGAGATACTCTCGGTCGAGAAAAGCTTCGATCGAGCGAATGCCTGTGACAAACCAAAACCTACAGCAGAAATCTTAGTGAAACAGCAATTATTCCGGTCGAGAAATGATCGATCGGAGCTAAAATCGATCGAAAAACGGTCGACCGAACAGACTTTTGCTTCTATTCAGTTTTAACCTGTAAAACAGCAGCTTTCTCAATTGACAAATTGGTCGACCGAGACACCTGTCGGTCGAACTTTTGTCGACCGAATGAAGTTCTGATCCGTTTTCTTTGTTAAAACATGTTCAGTTTGTAATTAAATGTACCTAACCATAACGGACCATCACATGGGTACCAAAACCTACATCTTAATGCAGGATTGGGTGGTCGACAGTGGATGTTCCAAACACATGACCAGAAACAAGGAGGCATTTCAAACTTTTGAGGAAAAGAAAAGTGGAACAGTCACCTTTGGAGACAATGGTAAAGGTAAAATTGTTGGAATAGGTAATATTGGTACAAATCTTGAAATAAAGAATGTTTTACTTGTTGATGGCTTGCACCATAATTTAAGAAGTGTTAGTCAATTATGTGATAGTGGATATGATGTTTTATTCAACAAATTGCTGCAAGTTACTAATAGAAAATACTACAAATGTTGTCTATGAAGGAAAAAGATTTGGAAATCTTTATATTCTTAGACCTAACTCTACGCAATCTGTAGTTGGAAAATGCTTACTTGCAAATGAAAATTCTTTACAACTATGACATAGAAAATTGGGTCATGCTAGTTCACATGTTATCAAAAAGCTAGTTAAATATGATCTTGTTTGTGGTTTGCCTACTTTATCTTTTGATCAAATTGAAAATTGTGAACCATGTACTTTGGGTAAACAAACTAAAACCTCTTTTAAACCCAAAAAGTACTTAGCACCTGAAGATCCCTAGAACTCATTCATATGGATTTATTTGGACCTAGGCGGACACAATCTATTTTTGGCAAAAGATATTGTTTTGTTATTGTTGATGATTATAGTAGATATACATGGGTACACTTTCTCGCAAACAAAGATGACACTATTCAAGTTTTTATAAAATTTTGTTCCAAGATTGAAAATCTATTACAAAACAAAATATGTACAATTAGGAGTGATCATGGTGGAGAATTTGAGAACCATTTATTTGAAGAATTTTGCACATCTCAAGGCTACACTCACAATTTTTCTGCTCCACGCACTCCACAACAAAATGGCATAGTTGAAAGGAAAAATCGATCACTACAAGAAATGGCTAGGACTATGATGCTCGAACATAATACACCTAAAACATTTTGGGCTAAATAGAGTAACTGTTCACTCTTATTTGAAGAAAACACCATATGAAATCATATATACTAAGAAACCTAGGGTTGACTATTTTCATACTTTCGGATCAACATGCTATATCTTAAACACAAAAGAAGATAGAGACAAGTTTGACTCTAAATCACATAAAGCCTTTTTCTTGGGATATTCCACCTCTAGCAAAGCATTTAGAGTTTACAACACTATTTCTAGAAAAGTTGAGGAATCCATTCACATTTCTTTTCATGAAGAGCCACAATCTGAAAATCTTGAAATAGTTGATCTCACTCATCAATTAGAAAATTTATCCATACCAAATGATAGTGACAAAAATACTACTAATAATCACCAAGTTGAGACATAATCTGTTCCTAGACTCATTAAGGATCATCCTCAAGAATTGATCATTGGAAATCCGAATGATAAAGTCAAAACCCGTTCTTCTTTTAAAGATGTTGCAAAGATGACATTTGTTGCTATAATTGAACCTAAGAAGGTGTCTGAAGCTCTCAAAGATGACTATTGGATAATAGCAATGCAAGAAGAATTAAACCAATTCACTAAAAATGATGTATGGGACTTAGTTCCTAAACCGCAAGATAAAACCATTATTGGAACTAAATGGGTTTTTAGGAATAAGTTAAATGAAGCAGGGGAAGTGGTAAGAAACAAAGCCAGGTTAGTAGCACAAGGATATAATCAACAAGAAGGGATAGATTTTGATGAAACTTATGCACCAGTAGCAAGACTTGAAGCTATTAGAATGCTACTAGCTATAGCTGCACACAAAAACATCAAACTTTTCCAAATGGATGTAAAAAGTGCATTTCTAAATGGAATAATCCAAGAAGAAGTATATGTTGCCCAACCACCTGGCTTTGAAATACCGGAAAAAGGTGACTATGTATACAAACTTAAGAAAGCACTTTATGGATTAAAACAAGCACCTAGAAATTGGTATGAAAGGCTCAAGAACTATCTATTTGATAACGATTTTTCTATTGGAAATTCAGATTTTACTTTATTTTTCAAAACATATAAATCTGATTTTCTAGTTGTTCAAATATATGTTGATGACATTATTTTTGGTGCTTCAAATGAATCATTGTGCAAATAATTTACTGATATTATGCAACAAGAATTTGAAATGAGCCTCATGGGTGAACTAACTTTCTTTCTTGGTTTTCAAATTAAACAAACGCCTGCCGGGGTTTTTATAAGCCAAGAAAAGTATACCAATGAACTCTTAAAACACTTTGGGATGGACCAGTGCAAACATGCTACCACTTCAATGGCTACCTCCACTAAAATTGATAAGGATGAAAATGGGGAATCTATTGATGACTCCTTATATAGAGTCATGATGTAGTTTGCTTTACTTAACCACTTCTAGACCATACATCATGTTTTCAGTTGGACTTTGTGCCCGATTTCAATCACAGCCTATGCAAACTCATTTTCAAGCCGTCAAATGGATTTTTCGATATTTTGCCGGCACCACATGTTATGGTTTATGGTATCCTAAAGGACAATCCTTGGATTTTAAAGCTTATACTGATGCGGACTACGCTGGTTGTCGACTTGATCGCAAGAGCACAAGTGGTAGTTGTTTCTTGTTAGGAAGAGCCTTAGTATCTTGGTTTAGCAAGAAATAAATTACGGTTGCCCTCTCTACAACTGAAGTTGAATATATGGCAGCCGGATATTGTTGTGCTCAAGTGCTCTATATGCAACAAGTGTTAAACGATTATGGCTTTACTTTTTCATCCACGCCTATTTTTTGTGACAACACAAGCGCTATAAACTTAGCACATAATCCCATTTTACACAGCCGAGCCAAACATATTGAAATCCGTCATCACTTTTTAAGGGATCATATCTCTAAAAATCATGTATCCCTTCATCATGTTGATACAGAAGATCAATTGGCTGATATTTTCACAAAACCGCTTCCACTAGACCAATTTAACAAAATAAGGAAGCAACTACTCATCACTCCGTTAGAGGATGTTTTCTTTGATATCTGTGCTTCTTAAAAACGGTTTTAATCATGTTATTTTTGGCTTCCAAATGGACATTTTTTTTGAAAGATTTGATGGTTATCTTTTTATGGGGATAACAAATTAAGGGGGAGTTTCTCTACACTCAGTTTTAACGGATATCTTTTTGAAATGACAAAAGGGGAGAAATAAATGTAAACCTTAAAATGGTAACTTTGAAAAACTCAATCAATGAGTTTCATAATCTCTTGGCTTTACATTAAAAGTTGCTATATTCCCTAAAGAATTGGATTCTATGTTCCATACTTCTTTGGGAATAATAAGCACACATTTCATAAACAAGAGAAGAAATTCACAAAGTAAATCTCAGGCATGAAACTCAACTCATTTTAAAGATCAGATGATTTATATTTTGGAAATGTTTGTCATCTTCAAAAAGGGGGAGATTGTTGGCTAAATGGACATCATTTAAATCCCTTTGTTTTGATAATGACAAACATTTCATTCTTGTGGATCTAACGTGCTACTTGAGTGTTGCAGGAATAAGGTGGATGACAAATACTTGGAAGATCTATATGATAAAATTGCTTTAAGTCATGAATGTAAATCAAATGTAAAAACTTGTACAAGTATATAACGTAAAAGTACTTAGATATCATGTAAATCAAGCGTTAGATCTTCCCTAGCCAATCACAACACTTAGATAGATCATCCCCTAAAATAGTGTCACACCTGTACACTCATACATACACTTGGTACTTAGTTTAAAACATTGAAACAGTGTTAATCTCGGTCGACAACATTCTCGACCAAGACACTCTCGGTCGACAAACTTCTCGACCGAGAATGACCCAGGTAGCCGTTAGACACAGCAGACAAGGTAGTTGGCAGTTGGAGTAGAACGTTATACACACTTGCTCCAGACAGTCCCTCGGTCGACAAGTCATCGACCGAGAAGGACTCTCGGTCGACAATTCTTCGACCGAGAAGAGTTCTGTCTGCACTTTTCAGAGTTAATTAACTAGCCGTTGCTAAAGCAACTAATGTATACCTAACGGCTAGTTAAGCACTTAGATACCCCTAGAAAGTGTCCAGAACGTCCTTAAGCACTTATAGACCATTCCTACAAATAGGACAAGCCTTAGGACACCCTAACATACACTTGTGCAATACTTGAGCTTTCATACTTGCAATTGGCAATCTGTTTTGAGCAATTGAGCAACACTAGTACTTGCAACTCATTTCCTTGCTCCAAAATTCGTGTCCTATAGGCTAGCATCTCCTATCCACTAAACCTACACTTCTATACTCATTGGTTAGGAGATCAATACGCTTGATATAGGAAATCAAGTCTTGTGCTTCAAGTGGTAAATTGTAATTTCCATTTCCTTTCTTGTTCTTTCTTATTGCTTGTACTCTCCTTGCTACTCCTAGGGTTGGAGGCTGCGGATTGGAGAGAGTTTGATCTTCTTGGTGAAGAAGGAGATATTTGGACTACTTCTACAAGGTTGTCTCAACGGGAAGCTACTTCAAAAGGAAGGCTACTTCAAGGGGGAGCTTGAAGTTACTTTAAGGAAGGCTGCTTCAAGGTTGGTGAGACTTCTTCAAGGTGAAGGTTGTCCAAAGGGTGTAGAAAGTATTGTAATTCTATGTAATATCCTTGCGAGGTCATAAAATTTAATACTTTCAAAATCCCGGTTGGGTAAGCAACCGGGTAGTTGATTGACTGCCTTAGTATTTGCTAAGGTTGGAACCACTCTAAACACCTTGTCTCCTTATTATTGCAATTGTGGTTGTTTGAGTTAAATTATTATTAAAATATCATAAAACCCTATTCACCCCCCTCTAGTGGTTTTTCAAGTACCATTTACTGATGTGTTGATTTTCCCCTTTGCATGGTTGGGGACACGATGTCCCGAGGCGTTGGAGCAAGTAAGGACTTAAGAGGAGCAAGTACGGACTAGAAGACCTTCAAGAGCTAACTAGTGGGGTGCCATCCATACTAGGCGATCCAATCATTTAGAAATGCTTACTTTCACGATTAGTTTTTCATGTTTAGAAATGTTTACACATGTTATAGTTTCCTATTCAAAGAACAAATGTATGAATCTCAATGGTGATTTATGTATTTATTTGCAATGATTATATTAATGTGACATCCCCTTCCAAGATAGATGCTTCCACTCATATTCTTAAGGTGGGATGTTGCATTAATGGTATCAAAGCCAATAAATGGAGGCTCAGAGGACTCAGTACTGCCAATATAGTGGGTTGTCCCCACTGGTGGCACAGGAGGTCTACCATGTTTCGTTTAACATTTCTTCACAGTATGTCCCATATGCCACAGAAAGTGCACTTAGATTTTGTTCCACCTCGGTCTACACCTGTATGGTCCCCTCTAAAAGCAACAACTACAGATGCATGTAATTCTTCAACGAAGGGACAATTGTAGAATTAACTAGCTCAAAGTTGGACTGTTGAATCCATAAATAAGCTTCCTCCAAGCTGGGAAGTTTGCCAGTAGCCAAGATGCGTGTTGAACTGAATGAAGAATTCGGGCCAGATAAGAACTTTGTTGTGACTAAACCATCCCTATCCTTGATTTGTTCGTGGATGGTCGTTGGATGGTATAAACTCGGTTCTTGAGCAATACATTGGATCACCCCAAAGTACTCCTCCAATGATTTGTCTCCTTGTTATTCTGCAAACAAGTGGGTCATATATCATAAACTGACAAGGAGCATTCTTTTCTTGAGAATAATGCGTTTTACTACATCCCATATTTCTTTCGCAGTGGAGTAGAACATTAATCTAGTTGTAATTCCAAGTTTCATGCTTCCCTACAGCCACGTCTTCACCAGAATATTATTACGCTTCCATTCCAAATATCCTTTATCACTGACTGGAGGAGGCTTCAAATCTACATGGTTTGCCTTGTCACGAGACTCCAAGACAATATGGATGACAATGATCCATAGTAGATAGTTCATGTCGTTCAACTTGATGGAGTGAATTGTTGACAGTTCAGTATATACAACAGATGCCTTTGTTTCATCCACAATCTAGACTGTGAAACAAGGTTGATCATAACGGTAGAGATATATGCCCACGAAAGAGTGACAAAGAGATACACGTCACATGAAAGACAGAGTGACGGAGAGATACACGTCACCGATGGATCAACGATGTGTAGCTGACGCATCCACAACCTCCAAATGAAGAATTCCTTAATCACACATTGAAGGAGGTGTGATTAGGAAGAAGTAGACGTAGCCACGAACCCCCGACGTGGATGGCTAGAAGGTCGTTGTGATAGGCCGGCGCTTCTATTGCCCTCAACAGCTATCTGGAGCTACATTGTTGCTATCTGGCAACAACAACGACCTGTTGGTTGGCGGCAGTGGCCCCGCTGGCTTTCGACGGAGGAGCTACTAGTCTGCGGCAATCCAGTTGATGACCGCCTTGCGTGGGAAGGAGAGAGAGAGGTTAGGCCACAGTTCCCTAGGACAGAATGTGCTTTGATACCATGTTAGTGTCATAATCCAGCGTGAAGAGTAGTGGCGTGTTTCTCTTCTTCTTAATTAATAAATCAATAAGAACAATTACATAAGTGGTCCAGTAGAAAAATAAAATTACATAAATTAAAATAAGATATAAAATAAGTATCTTAATAGTATAAATATATATAATGTAAAAAAAATCCTAGTGACACATAGGCCTCTATCTAGGCGCCTAGGCTCGCTGGTCGACCATGAGAAAAAAGGGACCGCCGAGCCGTCTACACAACCTAACATATATATAGTGTGAAATGTATCACGGTTCAAAACCCTAAGTGGAATGCGATCTGATTCACGTGAACCAGCTTTCCTCCAATTAAATTTATCACTGTGACCAGTCCTCAGTGGTTCACACTTGGTTCATTAAAGTATAATGTAAAGGAAGTGAACCTTCACTTCCAAGTCGATCCTTATGTGTGTAATCTTATAGGCATTTATTGTGTTGGTAGTGAGAGTAGATAATATACTATTATTTCACAACAATGAGGGTCCTGGCAGTACATCATTGTTACCCAAGTAATAAGATTAGTCAAAGATCGACCTTAACCTTACCACAACCAATGTTATCATGTTTGTATAATCCCTTTTATCTCATGATACCCATATTGAAACCGAGGCATGGAGATCCTCTTTAACATTCAATCCATGTTCCTTGATTTTTGAGTAGACTATTAAAGGTACATGAGTTCTAACAATACCATATGAGCATGGCAATGCATTTCATGGTCTCAGTAATGAAGAGGCCTAGGATCTTCAATCGTTATTCATGAGGAGTAAATCCATCCACAATCACTCATTAGCAACCCATATCAGCACACAATCACAATCTTTATAGAAGCCTTCTTCAAGGTCACGTTGGATAGTGTCAATGTGTGATGTACATATGATTGATGTAGTGAGTTCATGTATAGGGATCACATACATGATTTCCATATAGAGAGTTGATTACAAGGAAGAAAATGTCCGATTTCGATACCGTTTCGGTGGCCACAGAAACAGAAATTTCTACAAATTTCGACAGAAATTTCGATAAATGTGTTCCTGGAGTTTCGACGGCAAAATAAACTAATTAATTTATGAAATTTTGCGAGAATGATCTACGAGTTAAGATCTACTCAAATATGTAATAATATTTCATATTGGATGTGTGGGGGTGGGGTCTCATCATTTTTGAGTGAATGAACCTAAACTGTTTTGATGAGGATTTTTTATGTTAATTTTCAATGGTGAAATCAATGAATTAAGTCATTATAGTTTGCAAGAACAATATATAGACTTAAAAACACAAAAAAGTGCAAAAAATATGCTCTAGGTAGTACATAGTATATGAAAAAGTAGAAAAGAAAACCGATGATCTGCCTATTTCGAGAGTTTCTTCAGTCAATTTCGATGTCCGATTGCAACCGAAACAGAAATTTCTGCCGAAATTTTGACAATTTTGTCGAAATTTTGAACATTGGTTGATTATGACATTCCTATAAGACTTTATGCATCATTCTCATAGTGGGTCTATCCAATACAACATTTTTCAAACAAGTACCAATGTGTTTGACATGGTATCCAATATTTAAGACCCATGAGATGTGGTCGTTGCACCACACATACTAGACTCATGTGTTCTTTTTATCCCAATTCATATTAATACTTGATTAGGGATTATACAAAATGTTGGTTCGTGGTATGTGTAGAATCTCATGTTCAAAGTCACACACTTGGAAGTTCTATAGCAATGAACAAATCACATAGGGACTACTATCACGTCCATATATAATAATTCCATAGCAGACATAAGAAAGTGAAACTATAGAATAATGAGCGGAATTGTATTGAGTGAGTAAAAGTGATTACAATGCATTCTCATTTATAGGACAAGAGAATAAAACAATAAGCAAAGCTAAGCAATATGGGATAAAACATAAGTAGAGTGAGTGCAGAAATAACATATCTCTTTACTCCCCCTCAAGCTAGAGCATAAATGTCGAGCATGCCCAGCTTGTCCACTAGAGTCTTGAAACGAGCTTTCGGTAGAAGCTTGGTGAAGATGTCTGCCACTTGGGTTTTCAGTAATGAGATGTGGGGTACAGATGCAGCCAGAAAGAACAGAGTTCCAAACAAAGTGGCAATCAACTTCTATATGCTTTGTTCGCTCATGAAAAGTAGGGTTGCTCACAATAAAAATAGAAGCCTTGTTGTCACACAACATCGGGATAGGACTAGAATCAGATATATCAAATTCTCTGAGAAAACTTTGCACCCACAGAAGTTCACATGCAGTGTGAGCCATGGCTCGATATTCTGCCTCTGCACTTGACCTAGCTACCAGGGTTTGCTTTTTGCTACCCCATGTAACTAGGTTGCCACCAACAAAGGTGTAGTATCTGGATGTAGATTTCTGATCACATCTACTCCCTGCATAATCAGAATCAGAGAAACCAGAAAGATTACAATGACCATGTTTCTTGTACAATAATCCTTTTTCCTGGAGAGCTTTCGAGATATCTCAGAATGTAACGAACAACGTCCCAGTGACACTGTCTAGGTTTATCTAGGTTTCTGCTTGCAAACCCTACAACAACAGTCAGATCAGCTCTCGTGACAGTAAGGTAATCAACATAAGATGGGGTGATCAACATAAGATGGGGAAGATTCATCATCCCAGTCAGTGTTTGAGTCTAGAGGAGTGTTGGTTGGCTTGCAGCTAAGCATACTTGTTTCCTGTAAGAGATCCAGAACATATTTTTGTTGAGAGAGACATAATCGTACAGATGATCTAGATACTTCAATACCCAAAAAATATCTCAATTTGCCAAGATTCTTGGTGACAAAGTGTTGTTCTAAATATGCTTTAGTAGCATTAATGCCCACGGAGTCACTGCCAAATAGTATAATGTCATCAACATAGACAATAAGAATGACTAAGCCAATTTCAATTTTCCTAATAAATACAGTGACCTAAATGAGAACGACGAAAGCCAAATTTTATAAAAATCTGACTCAGCTTGTCAAACCAGGCGCGAGGACTTTGTTTGAGGCCATACTTTGCCTTCCTCAACTTGCAAACACGTGAGGAATACTCCCCCTAAGCAACAAAGCCAGGTGGTTGCTCCATGTAAACTTCTTCCTGCAAGTCTCCATAGAGAAAAGCATTCTTGACATCCAAGCCGAAATAGTGGTTACTTTGTTTACAACAACAGAAACGAGAACACAAACAGAGTTGAGCCTCGCAACTGGAGAAAAAGACTCAATGTAGTCCACGTCGTAAGTTTGTGTGTATCCTTTTGCAACCAAGCGTGCTTTCAATCGTTCAATAGTGCCATCAGGTTGATATTTGATAGTGATGATCCAGCGGCAACCAACCATAGGACAGGTAGAAGGGCCATCAACAAGATCCCAAGTCTTGTGATCAGAGAGTGTCTGCATTTCAGTTTCCATTGCTTGTCGCCATGCATGAATTAGAAATGCTTCTTTAGCATTTTTTCGAATGGTCACAACAGAGATAGCAGTAGTAAAGCAAGCAAAACAAGCACCTAGATAAGAGGATGAAAAGAAATGACTAATCGGATGTTAAGTACAAGAGAAGACACCTTTCCAGAGACTAATAAGTAGATGTAAGTCAAAATTTACCTAAGTTGTGTGTGATCATCCGTTGAAGGAGGAATTGATTGTGGCGGGGCCATAGAAGGAATAGTCGACTTGGTTCTTCTTTTATAGACTTGCAGCGGTCGTTCTTCAGGTGTCAGTTTAGAAGGGGGATCAATATCCACTATGTCAGGTAACAGAGTGTGTGCCAAAATGTCACTAGGTAAGGAAGCTCCTTTATCAAAGTAGAAAGGCAGATGTTCAAAGAAAACAGCATATGCACTCACATACCATTGTCGGATAATGGGATCATAACAACGATACCCTTTCTGAGTTCTAGAATAACCCAAAAAAATACATTTGGTGGATCGAGGGTCAAGTTTTGTTAACCCTGGGCGAAGGTTTTTGAGAAAGCAAGTGCACCAATAGATGTGCCGTGAAACTGAAAAGAGTTGTGCATCAGGAAAGAGGATGTTATATGGAATCTTATTTTGTAAAACCGAGGACGGTGTGTGATTGATAAGATAGCAAGCCATAGAGACTGCCTCAGGCCAGAAACATTGAGGAACATGGTAATGAAGGAGAATAGTGCGAGTAAACCTCTAAAAGATGACGATTTTTGGGTTCTGCAACGACACTTTGTTGTGGTGTATAGGGGCAAGAAGTTTGACGGATCGTCCCACGGGATGAGCAAAAATAGGTGACCAATTTTTTCATGAATTCAAGAGCATTATCGGTGCGAAAAACTTTAACGGGTTTGCTGAATTGAGTTTGAATTTCAAAAAAAAATGTGGTGATGGTGTCCAGAATAGTGTTACGATCTTTCAATAAAAATGACCATGTAGTGCGAGAATACTCGTCAATGAAAGTCATAAAATATTTAACTCCAGAATGACTAGTAACAGAACAATATCAAAAATATTTTTAGAGCCAACATCTTTCTTAGTAGGAAACACAGATCGGGTTTGTTTGCCAAGTTGGAAAGATTCACAAGAAAAAGTCTTATCAGCTAAAGCAGGAAATAGATGTTTCAACTTCGAAGCAGATGGGTGGCCAAGTCGACAATGTCACTGAATCCCGGTCACAAACGTCAAAAGCAGACCAGTCATTGATGTCGGTCCATCCAAGTAGTAGAGCCCATCTAGTCCCTCGTGGCCCAAACCAATCCTCATCTTCGTGCGGAGGTTCTTCAAAACACAACCAGAAGGATCAAATTTATTGAGCACTAAGGCTCTTCACAGTTTTACGAACAGAAACTAGATTAACAAGAAATCTAGGAATATATAACACGGATTTCAGATGCATGTTGTTAGATAATGGAACTGTCCCAATGCCATGAACAAGTTGTCTAAGAGCCATCAGCTACCGTAACCGGAGGAAGCTGAGTGGATTTAGTAAGAGAAGAAAATAAATTAATGTTATCGGCCATATGAACCGAAGCACCAGATTCAATACACCATTTATTTTTACCAGCAGATGGAGCAACGAGCCAGGCAGATGAGCTGGCCTCCGATGTAGACGGGATCTGAGACATGTTCTTGGAAGAGTTTCTCGAACTCAGATCGGAGCCAAGCAATCGAGGGTGTAGTTGGGGGTTGATCAGAGGCAGAAGAATCAGTAGGGGCATCTGTAGTGACCTAGTTAGCCCAGGCGGGCTTGCCATGTTTGATCCAGCATTGGTCTTCATTAAGATTGTCTCTGTTAGAGAGTCAGTTTATTAGTTATTTATATTGTCCTTGTAATATGGGCCTCACTGTATCTTGGCCCATTAGGGTTTAGTTAAGTCTGTATGCTTCCCTGTTCTCCTATTTATAGGAGCAGGGTTTCTCCTATCTAATACAACGAGTTGCCTTCTTTTATTATTTGACATGGTATCAGAGCAGCGATCTTGAGCCGTCGTCGTACGTGAGAGAGAGAAACAAGAGGGAGATGTACCCGGCGGGCGGCCACCCTTCTTCCTTGTGGGTTGGCTGCCCGCAGGCTGTTCCATGGTCTCCGAGGCTATTTCTTTCATTTTCTGCCGCTCCGGGCGTCCTTTTTTTTGCCGCTACAGTACTGCTACAGTACCGCCACCGCTGCTACAGTACCACCGCCGCTACCGATCGCCGTCCACCCCTCCGCAGCCCTCCATCCACCTCTAATCCCCTAATAACCTCTATCCTTGTGGCCTAATCCACCACAAGCCCCTCCGTCTAGCTCCGTTTCTCTTTCCAAAATCTCCGGACAGCCTCGGTAACTTTCAAGTTCTGGCACGTTGACGGAGTAACGGGATTCATCTTCTCTATCTGTCTACGCCTCATGGTAGAGTGATTAATCTTCCATGTTGGCGTAGATTTTTTTTCTCTATCTGCTGCCCCTACGTGGGTTTTTCTAAGATCCATGTGTGTTGTCGGTTGCCTCCTCCACCTATTTGCCTATAGAAATTTTTTGCCTCTACCATTGTTTTTTACTGTCCACGCCAACCACTCCTTTACTCTTTCCGTGCTTGGCGTGGGGGGGAGAATAGAGGATGAAGAGTAGAGGAAGAGATAAGATGGAGGAGAGATGAGGAAGATATATATGCTGCTGTCTATATGGATCTTCATGCTACCTTTATTGTTGATATATGGATCATTTTGCTGCTATTATTGTTTATTCATCATCTACCTCGACTGTTGCTGTGAAGTTGAATACTTGGACTCTATCTAGATTTATGACGTCTGCTACTGTGATGGATACTTTATGAAGAGGGAAGATGATGAAGATATTTGTTGCTGACTTTACATGGAGCTTCGTCTACTGGATTTATTTCTTTGCTTGCTACTCTACCTACTGGTCTTCTATCTGCCTATGTCGTCGAATTTTTACTGTTGAGCGCCAGCACTCTCTGGTATGTTCGTGCCTTGTTTGCACGTCGACTCTCTACTACTGTGTACCAGCACTCTCTGGCTCGTCCATGTTCAGTTTCGCACGTTGACCCGTCCGTACTTTATTTGTACGTTAACCTCTACTGCCTGTGATCCAGCACTCTCTGGACTTTGCTGCCTGTGACCCAGCACTCTCTGGCTACTACGACGACGACGTTGATGAAGACCTTGATGCCTATCATCTATTATATCTTTTGCTCCAGATGATTGTGTTGCTGCTTATTTCTGCTCCAGATGATCAAGAAGCTTCTGTGACTTACTTGCCTGCTTGCTTGGAGTATCTACTTGGGGAGTGCATGAGTTTCTAAGTGTTTGAGTGCTTTAATGTAATATTGAGGGGGAGAAATTTTTTTGTATGTGCTTGGTTTATCCTTTTATTTCTGTCTATTTGTTTTCTAGTTTGACTCTCTGTCTGCAAGCTGATTTGGGATTCTCCCAACTTCAGCTTGAGGGGGAGTGTTAGAGAGTCAGTTTATTAGTTATTTATATTGTCCTTGTAATATGGGCCTCACTGTATCTTGGCCCATTAGGGTTTAGTTAAGTCTGTATGCTTCCCTGTTCTCCTATTTATAGGAGCAGGGTTTCTCCTATCTAATACAACGAGTTGCCTTCTTTTATTATTTGACAGTCTCGTCCACAGAATTTGCAGAAACGGGGGCCAACAGGCTGGCCCTGACCTAGTGTAGTAGAAGATATGCGGCCTGCTGTAGTAGGAGGGTGACCACTCGGGCCACAGCCAGAGTTATAATCAGCAGTGTGTACAGAGAGAGCAGGGTGCCCAACAACAGGGGTAGAAGTCACGGATGGTAAACGTTGAACACGTTTAAGTATATCTGGAAGAGTAGGCAGGGGATCACTTAACAGAATTTGGTCGACGATGCCACAAAACGAGGACGGGACACAAGCAAGAAACTGGACAAGTTGCAGTTCATTGTGTTGTCTTTGGGCTTCCTTGATGTCAGCTAATAAAGGGTGATAGACTTCGTATTTGTTCCAGAGGGCAGAACATTGGTTACAATAATCTTCAGCAGAGGTGTCAGAAGAACATTCCTTCTTGGCTAGATTTTTGAAAATCTAAAAGACTTTCTTGGGATTTTACTGATGTGAGTAGCCTTAGTATTATGAAGGCAGAGTAGAGACTGATTGATCCGTGGCTCAATGTTATTAACTATCCAAGACATAACATTCGAGTCATGTTTACTCCATTGTGCATAAGCTTGCTTGGATTTTTCATCCGCCAAGGCATCAGGATCAGGTAGAGGGTAAGTGGTGATATAGGAGTTGCAGCCTTGCGCTTTAACATACAGGATGAATGATGTCTGTAAGAAGAAATGAAGAAGGAAGAAGATGGGAACACCAATCACATGTCGGCTGCAAGGTGCAGCAAACGTGAATAGGGCTTGAGCCTACACACTTGTATTTATATATTAGGGTAAATACATGAGGTACAAAGAGAGAAAAAGAATAAAAACAACATTTCATAAACAAAATAGGTCAGCCGCCGGTTTGCCGTTCCGCCGCTGTGCCGGTGTCGATACCATCGACTTGTGTTGATGGTATCGACAGAGTATTCTCTTGCGCCTGAACCAATCTCGATACTATCGACATGTGTGTCGATAGTATCGACCGAGATGCAGCTTGCTTCAATATGAACCTGGACAGATCTCGATACTATCGACAGAGTGTCGATAGTATCGACCGAGATGCAGGTTGCTTCACACTCCCCCTCAAGCTGGAGAGTACACATCGTGTATGCCTAGCTTTCCGCAGAGTTTCTGAAAAATTGCTGAACCCAAGGGCTTTGTCAGAATATCTGCTAGTTGATCTTCAGACCTGACATATGGAGTTACAATAGTGTCGTCTTTTATTTGATCACGAATAAAATGGCAATCAACCTCTATGTGTTTTGTACGCTCATGAAAGATAGGATTCCTGGCGATGTGCATAGCAGATTGATTGTCACACTTGAGCTCCATAGAAGGTAGAAGAGAAATTTGTAATTCAGATAAAACAGATTTGACCCATTTTAATTCACAGCATGCATGGGCCATAGCACGATACTCAGCCTCAGTGCTAGATCTAGCAACCACATGTTGCTTCTTACTTTTCCATGTGATAAGATGATCACCTAGAAAGGTACAATAGCCTGATGTAGATCTCCTATCAGTATGATCACCGGTCCAGTCAGCATCTGAATATCCTGTGAGAGACAGAGTAGATGGAGGTGCCTTTGGTCTAGAATATGTGATACCCTTACCGGGAGCACTTTTCAGATACCTCAGAATTCTACAGACTGCTATCCAGTGTGATTGTCGCGGAGAATGCATATATTGGCTGACTACGCCCACAACAAATGAAATATCCGGTCGGGTGACAGTTAGATATATCAACTTACCCACTATTCTCCTATAATATTCTGGATCTGGATACTCAACATCATCAACCACCTCTTTGATGTGATAATCCATTGGAGTATTTACCGGTTTAGATTCAGCCATGCATGTCTCCTGTAACAAATCAAGCACATACTTTCTCTGAGACAAATTGACACCTGCATGAGATCTAAGCACTTCAATGCCTAGAAAGTATCTTAGTTTGCCCAGATCCTTTGTATGACAATGTTTTTGCAAACCCTCTTTGACACGAGATATTCTCATGGTGTCACTGCCAGTAATCACTATGTCATCAACGTATACAATAAGAATAATGGATCCACGGGAAGAGCTGGAGTAAAATAAGGAATGATCAGTCTTGGAGCGAGAAAAACCCATCTGAAGAATAACTTCACTGAACTTGTCAAACCAAGCTCTAGGTGACTGTTTCAGCCCATAAATAGCCTTTTTTAATTTGCATACTTTCTGACACTCCCCCTGAGCAACAAACCCAGGAGGTTGCTCCATATATACTTCTTCCTGTAGATCACCATGGAGAAAAGCATTCTTTACATCCAGCTGAAATAATGGCCAATCAAAGGTAGTAGCAAGAGAAATAATGATCCGCACAGAATTCAGGCGAGCAACAGGAGAAAATGTTTCAAAGAAGTCAACACCATAGGTTTGGGTGTAGCCCTTTGCAACCAATCGGGCTTTCAACCGTTCAACTGATCCATCCAGATTGTGTTTAATAGTGAAAACCCATCTACAGCCTACTACTTTCTTTCCTGCAGGAAGATCCACCAGATCCCAAGTACCATTATTTAAGAGAGCTGACATTTCAAGTTGCATTGCCTGTGTCCAGCCACTGTTCTTCATTGCATCATAATGGTTTCTTGGTATAGACACAGAATCAATCCCAATAGCGAAAGCACGGGCCTGCTTAGACAGATGAGACAGGCAACATACATTTGTAATAGGGTGTTTAATAGTACAGGACCTAGTACCTTTCCGAACAGCAATAGGAAGGTTGAGATCAGATGTCTCTGTAGGATTCTCTTGAGTAGAAGGCGATGATGAGGGCTCAGGGACTGGTGCCGCTACTTCTTCTGGATCCTGCCTGCCTCGCCTATGATATACATGTGTGTAATGCTCAATGGTAGGTCTATCTCCTGCTTGTTCATCCGGAATAGAAGTAAAATCCGGAATGATAGGTGGCACTCCCTCACTCTGCACTGATGGTGCCAGTCTCTCATTTTGTATTTTTGGTGGCTCTCCCTCTCTCGAATGCTCCCCCTTGCTAATAGCATTGGAGAAATATGGAGTGGTCTCATGGAAAGTGACGTCCCTAGACACAAACATGCGGCGAAGACTAGGACAGTAACACTTGTATCCTTTGCTCATAGTAGAGTAACCTAGGAACAGTGTTTTAATGGACCTAGGAGACAGCTTGTCGGTCTTAGGGTCAAAGTTATGGACAAAGGAAGTGCAACCAAACACTCTAAGAGGAATAGGATAGGGAGAGTCCTTGGGACGCAAAACAGAAAAAGGAGTCTGTCCTTGAAGAACAGAGGAAGGTTGCCTATTGATCAAGAAACAAGCAGTTAAAAGAGCTTCAGACCAAAACTTCTTGGGCACATTAGATTGAAACATAATAGATCGAGCAATATCAAGAAGATGGCGATTCTTCCTCTCTGCCACCCCATTTTGTTGAGGGGTGTGAGGACAAGATGTGCGATGAATCATACCAACCGAGCTACAAAAATCAGACATAGCCTTTTGAACATACTCCAAGGCATTATCAGACTGAAGAATTTTTATATTCCAATCAAACTGGACTTTAATTTCAGTATGAAAATGTTTCACAATAGACAACACGGACTCTCTACTTTTAAGAAGGTAGATCCATGTCATGCGTGAGAAATCATCAACAAAAGAGAGAAAATAATGAAAACCATTATAACTCTGGTCTTTTACAGGACCCCACACATCAGTATGCACTAACTCAAAGGGACAAGAAGCCCGCTTATTGACCCGACTGGGATAGGATAACCTATGGTGCTTTCCCAGTTGACATGACTGACACTCTAAGGAGGATAATTGGGATAACTCTGGTTCCAACTTCCGCAGGTTTTCCAAAGAAGGATGTCCATATCTGCAATGACATAGTAATGGGGAACCACTCAACAGGATGGATGGAGCAGGAGCAGGCATTTGGCGAGGTAGACTGTCACCGTTGAAAAGGTAGAGAGCACCCTTCCTAGGCCCCCCACCAATCGTCTTCATACTCTTGAGATCCTGTAATATAAAACAACAAGGTTCAAATATTACCCAACATTTTAAAGTGTCAATCAGTTTTGCAACAGAAAGAAGATTAAAAGTAAATTCAAGCACAAAGTGAACTGATTTAAGATCAATCTTGGGTGTTAGGGAGACAGATCCACTAGCTAAAACTCTTTTCACTGAACCATCTGCCAATGTAACAGATTGGTGAGGAATTGATGAGTCAATAGTGTGGAGCAATCTCCTCATACCAGTCATATGCTGTGAGGCGCCAGAGTCAACCACCCAAGATGAGGATGAGCCAGATGCTATGAAAGATGTAGCCTGATTACCAGCTGTAGATGCCAAATTTGCCGATGAAGAAGATGATGATAAACCCATACTCATATGTTGTGTCGCCTGAATGAGCCGATCATATTCTTCTTGAGTGAGAGTGATGCCGGTGCCAGAGGATGTACCCTCAGCTGTAGAGGATGAGGATCCTGTAGTGGTGGCACAATGTGCTGCCCCCACAGGTGGTGCAGCAGGTCTTCCATGTTTCTTCCAACACCTCTCCACAGTATGTCCCGGTCTATCACAAAAGGTACATTTCGGACGTGTCCCACGCCCTCTACCTATACAGGGGCGTCCTCCTCGTACTGCAGCGGCAACAGACGCATGAGATTCTCCAGAAGGTATATCAGGCACAAAGGAAGCAGACTCAAACAGTGATTGTTGGATCCTTGAATAAGCCTCCACAAGACTAGGTAGTTTATCAGTAGCCAAGATAACGCTCCGAGCGGAGCTACAAGTCAAGTTAAGCCCAGATAAGAATTTGGCCGTAACAAGATCATCTCTGTCCTTTATCTGTTCTGCAACAGTCACAGGATGATAATAACTTAGCTCTTGAGCAAGAGCCTGAATAGCCCCAAAATACTCCTCAAGAGATCGGTCACCCTATTTTTCAGCAAACAGACGATCATAAATCATAAACTGACGGAGAGCATTCTTCTCTTGAGAGTAATGTTGCTTCACTGCGTCCCATATTTCCTTGGCCGTAGAGTAGAACATGAACCTTGCGGCGATTGCAGATTCCATACTATTCCACAGCCAAGTCTTCACAAGACTATCATGTCGCTTCCATTCAGCATACCCTTCGTCAGTAGATGCCTTGGGACCCGAGTCAACATGCCTTGCTCTGTCACGAGCCTCCAAGACGGTGTGGATGGCGTTCATCCATAGAAGATAATTTTTCCCGTTGAGTTTGATGGAGGCGATAGGTGACACCTCGTTGTAGATCATAGGTGTCTTGATATCCTCCATTGTAGAACGGAATATATGACGGATTGATACACGTCAAAGAAGATGTGGTGACGGAGAGATACACGTCACACACAGACGAAAAACAAGAAGAAATGCGTTTACTGACGCATTCACAGCCTCCAAAGAATATTCCTAATCACACATGGAGGAGGTGTGACTAGGATGATGATTGAGATGAAACTAGTCCTCCGATGGTGTTTTTAGATGATCGTTGGATCACCTGGAGATCCTCAACCGCTCTGTGATAGTGGCTACGGTAGAGTTAGATATCTACCGCAAACCCAGAGTAGCCAACGGTGGTTCTTTGCAGCAGGTGGATTACGCCAAGGAGACGGGTGGGAAGCAGCCGGCCGTCAAGGAAGGAGAGACCTGGAGAGATCCTCCGGAGAGAGAGGAGAAGCCCTAGATCGATCTCCGCTTTGATTAAGAAGAAATGAAGAAGGAAGAAGATGGGAACACCAATCACATGTCGGCTGCAAGGTGCAGCAAACGTGAATAGGGCTTGAGCCTACACACTTGTATTTATATATTAGGGTAAATACATGAGGTACAAAGAGAGAAAAAGAATAAAAACAACATTTCATAAACAAAATAGGGCAGCCGCCGGTTTGCCGTTCCGCCGGTGTCGATACCATCTACTTGTGTCGATGGTATCGACAGAGTATTCTCTTGCGCCTGAACCAATCTCGATACTATCGACATGTGTGTCGATAGTATCGACCGAGATGCAGCTTGCTTCAATATGAACCTGGACAGATCTCGATACTATCGACAGAGTGTCGATAGTATCGACCGAGATGCAGGTTGCTTCACAGCGACTAGAGGTGATAGTTGGAGGAGGCTGAGTAGATGCCATGTTGGCATAGCAGAACACAGAAGCAACAATCAGAATAGGGTCGGGATCAACAGATCCAAAGAAACCCGCTATGGGGCAGTAGAGGGCAGCAGTGGACCTGACGCATCAAATCGTAGAAAGCATGCTACGGGGCAAAGAAGTTGGTAGTAGAACATACGCCGTCATGAAGAGATCAGTACTCCACCATGAGGTACGGGCAGGTAAGCAGCCGGAGATCCTTTTAGACGCTCAACGTGCTATAATAAAGACCCACCTGGAGATGGGAAGAAGTTCGGGAGAGGAGATCGGACGAGGAAGACGGCTAGATGTTAGGGATGATGATGGGGTGATGGGTGATGGGTGGTTGGTAGTGGTGGATGGGTGGAAGAGAGGGTGAGGGTGGTGTATGGCAGGCGGAGGGGGTGGGCGGTGGTGGAGGGAAAGGGAGAGGGGAAGAGGAGGGCAGGGCGGCGGGGTGGAGGAGGGGCGACGAGGCAAAGAGGGGGAGGGACGAGGGCAGGGTGGCGGCGGCGTGTGGGGGCGGTGGCGGCTGGAAGGAGAAGAGAGGGGGCGGCTAGGGCATGGGGCACCTAGGGTGGGAAGGGACAGGGGAACGTAACCACTCTTGATACCATAGAGAATAATGAGTGGAATTGTATTAAGTGAGTAAAAGTGATTACAATGCATTCTCTTTTATGGGACAAGAGAATAAAACAATAAGCAAAGCTAAGCAATATGGGATAAAACATAAGTAGAGTAGAGTACAGAAATGACATATCTCTTTAGAAACAACCTTTTATTGATATATATATAAAAGTGTGCATACAATCATCCCATGATTGGCTACTAGGGCATCTATATACCAACACTAACACGAGATTTAGAGCTAATCAAAGCAGTAATAATAACAGTGTTTCCATGTTTGTGCAAAGGCAATCCACCTAGGCGACATGACACCTTGGCAAGCCTAGCCACCTTATTTCTTATTCAAGGATACTTCCACAAATCCAACCCCAACCCTATTGATAAAATCTATAGCCGCGATCAATATTTGGGGTCCCTATATAATACAAGAGGGGCCGGATGATATGAGATAATCTAGATTGAACTTTTGTAATTTAACTAGGTAAAGATTACATAGTTCTTGACACAAACTAGATTCAAGGCACAAACACAAACAAACATTAATATGTAACCAAGTATATTAATCTCTAATAATAAGGGAGTTAAGGGCCTAGCATGGGAAAAATATTGGATTTGAAGATTAGGTACCTCAAAGTCTCAAACAGATCATAATGTCCATTTATAGAATGGAGTATTAATTGAACAAGACCTAAGGCAGCCCCCCCAGGAAACTTGATGCCTAGGCAGGCACCCAGGCACACGTCTCAACAAGTATGGGTATTACAATAAGTAGCAACCGTGGAATAGGAGAGAAGCATTTATCAAGAGCAGAAAGCAAGCTTTATTCCTAAATCGACCCACCACAAGATGAAGGGTTGTCAGGCCTATAGCGGAAAGTGGGAAATATCTACAGATCACCTATTACAGAATGTATTAGGAAAGTCAACAGTGACTCGTGATATTATATATATAGGACAAGTAGAAGGGAAAGCTACATGGTGACACTGATGCTTTAAATAAACATAAACATTTCGTATAAATAGTAAACTGCAAAGACAAAAAGTATATTTACAGCTAACTCACAAGTTATAAAAGAGGGAAACAAAAAGCTTACGTCATTGTTAGCATTGGAGTGCCTCCATCTGATCCTAGGTACAAAACATTTGAATACCATCCACCCTGCAGTTATTAGAACAATATCAAACACTTTACCCACAGATATTCTTCTTATGAACAGAAAATAAGGCAATGATTAAACAAACAATATAATGCCATATGCACAGTTTCTCTTCTCCAATCTGGGAATAATACTTACAACGAACTGAATTAGGACGAGGTTATTCTGGAAGTCTGACCAATATAAAACTATATAAGATCCGATGTCTAAAAGAGGTTGAATTGGACTGCAACCAGAGAGTTGGTGTTCACTAACTCTTTATTTTGAGACAAATAATGAAGGGAGGTGGTTATGACAAGAAAAGGCCTTGCCTTTATTGTTGGATAGAAACATAGACAAACACGGACCAAATCCAGTATTAGAGAATAAGCCCTTACGGAAACAATCATACTGGCTAGCATTTCAGTGCGATTTCATAACCATTAAAGTTCTAAGAAATGGAGACGTGGGTTCTCATCTAAGAAGCATGGAAACTTACGAGGGGCTTCCATGTTCGTGTCCAATACATGTCCAACATGGACAAGCCATGGACATGGCCCAGACGTGTCCAAGTCCCTCATTTTTATCAGGAGTTGGACGCGTCCCGGACACGGCTCGGACACACTAGGACACAACCCATCAGTAATTAAGAAGGGGAAACATCCTGCGGCACTTAAAGTTCCTCGTCACCACTCCTGATATGTCTCCCCTCCTTATCACATTGCCACCTAGATACTTTCATCTTTTCCTCCATCTATAGACTCTAGCTTCTCCTCTCTCTCCAATTGTAGCCGACCTCTCCTCTTCCTCTTCCTCTTCCTCGATCTCTTCTTCATCCACCTCGAATACCTAAGTTCTATTGTCCACCACCACCACCAACAACAACAGCAGCAACCTCCTTTTCCCCCTTCCTCTTCTTCCTAATTCGGAATACTACATCAATGTTTCACTCTCTTCTACAAATAATAACATATGTCCTCCTTTTTCTTTGTTATCCACCGCCATCACTATTTTTTTACTATCCAAATTTAGGTGTGCAACTATTTTATTGTAAGTTCCTATTGGTGTCGTTTAACTCATTATTATTTGTAAATTAAAAAAAAAGGATTATGACAGTCATTACTGACTGCCCCCGCGTCCTTTGCCCAGCCATAGCCCGGATAACTGGCGGGTGGTAAATACAGCGCTCCACAGGTGGCTCGAACCAGGGTCTCCCCCGGAGGGGAGCACCGTGCCTACCACCTGCGCTAGTGCTGGCCGGGTTTATTATTTGTAAATAAAATTTCTATTACTTTGACTATAATTGTGTTTAAAAATGTGGGCTTGTTTGATAGTATGCCATCAATGGCTTAATTTCATGACACGTGCAATGTGTGAATGAATGAACATATAAAATTGAATATAGTTTACGAAATAATCTGTATGTTTTAATTAGCTTGTTCTTTTTTGTGTTTATACATAAAAATAATATGCACGCATATATTTACTTTTTTTCCGTGTCCGGCGCCGCGTATGTGTCCTATATCTTTTAATATTCCCGTGTCCCGTGTTTGTGCCCATGCTACCTAGGTTCTCGTCAATAGTAGAAACAGAAGTACACTCCAGGCCAGATCTGGAACGTGAAGAGCATCATGGAGAGATAACTTGCTTGGATACGAGTAGCCCCTTCTCCAGTGATGGTAGACCGTGAATCATCATTATCTTTTTTAAACCAAAGTAAGAAGAGAAAAGTTGCATTACCAATCACACGATCAGCGGATCCAGAACCAATGATTCATTTCACGAGGATGCTAGAGATGGGTAAGTTGAGAGCCGTCTTATCAGTACTTAATGTCATTCACTAAGGCAGTAGAGGTGTTGTGGTCAGAAAAGGTAGACTCTATTTAGGGCAGAAGTTTTACTAAGAAGAGAATGTCAAGAGGATAGGCTCAAGAGAACCCTTCCATAGTAGCTGCATTGACCTCCTTCATTTAGCCTTCCCTTTCCTTGCCTTCAGATTTAGAAGTAAGATTTTTGGGCTTTTTTATATGATAGAGAAGCCAACAGTTACCTATGTTATGATGATCCCTACCAGAGTGAGAACAAAAAAATTTGGTGAAAACCCCCTTTGGACAATAGATTTTTGGAGGACAACTGGTTGCCTAAGGTAGCAAGGGAAGAATGATCAGAATTGTTCACAGCAGACAAAATGTTGTGGTCCATCAAATTCTTTCATTTATCCCCATTGAGATCTTTGTAGTAGACCAAGGGACCTTCTCCAAGAATTTGACGTTTGACTCCCTCATTCTTTGTACTTAATCCAGCCAAGAATTGTATATTGCGATTTTTTTATTTTCAATAGCCAAAAATCTATTTAAAATTCTTTGACCCAATCATTCATCAGATAATAGTCAAGATCCTGTGACTTAAGGGAACTAAGGTAAACAGTAACAATATGATGGAAGTTTTTGAGACCAATATCACAGTAATCAACTAATAGATGTGCATTGTATCTTGCTTGTAACCATACATTTCTAGTGAAGCACATGAGCGATGATAAGAGGTTGGATCTCGGCACTGCAGGAACAAATAAGCTAGGATTTAATCTGATTCTTTGTAAGATACCAAAGAGCATACAGCTCGAAGTTTTTTCTTTCTCAGTCTCTGTGCTCCATTTCTATATATCGTCCCGTGCATGTACCCAATTTTGCCTTTCACAGCAATAAACATCTATATTTTAACTGCCAATGTCATATAGGTTGCAGGAAAAAGTTTCACTGGAGTCATTTGGATCCCAATCCTATTGACTTTCTTGAAAATTTCCTTGATCAAGGAGTCCTCCGTGGGGTAACTTCAAGAGAAACAAAGACCAACTTCGAAGAAAAAAGATGGTGCCCAGCCAAGAAGAAAAGCAGCAAAGCAGCTCAACCAAGAAGAAAAAAGAAGCGTCCAGCCAAGAAGAAGAAAAGCAACAAAGCAACCACACCCCTTTTCTCCCTACTTTGGACTCTCTTCTTTTCTTTTCTTTACTTTTCTGTCCTTCTCCTTTTTTGGCTGAAGAACAGTGCACTCGTGAATGGTGTTCCGGTCAGGAAAGTGCTGCAAAACCCGGCACCAGGACCAAACGAAGCCGCCATTGGCCAGACAAGAAAGGGGGACTCAAGGTGGACCCCTACATGTCTATCAAGGGACCAAGTCTGAGAGACCCTGCTGATGGCTGCATTGCATTGAGGAGAATCTACGATCAGGTGATGTCCTAGTACTACGCAGCAAGAGGAGATCAGCCCCTTTATAGCACACGTGAATTGGAGAAGCGAAAAGACAGCGGCAGTCCAAGGTCACTCGGGGAAGAGGAAGAATCAGGCAATTAGAGCGAGCAGCAGCCGGTCACTACTATGTAACGCACTGTAGCATATTTGGCACGAAGGCAGAATTAATCTCGAAGAAAAATAGTGGACCTTTCTTCGATTTGATACCTGTAGAAAAAGAGATTTGGAAAGGAGAACCAAGAAGAACACATAATTTACAGGGTTCAGCAATATCTTCCATCCAGAAGATTCTTTTTCACTGTCTTAAGAATTACAGGAGTTAAAAGGGCAGATATTTATAGGGAAGGAAGGATTAGTGTTAAACCACCTCCATGTAGATAATTGTAATTACATTATTGCCCATAACAGCAAGAGGAATTACAAGGCTATCGGGTCCACCCCTCCCGGCCAAGGCCCATAAAGAAGATCTCAGCCTTCTTCACATAGCCATTTAATTTTCTATGTAGTGTGTAACAAAGAAAAACATTAAAAATATTAGGTGCTTATAGAAGAAATTCGAAATAAAGAAATATGGAAAGAGTAAGATTAACCTAAGCATAATTTGACTATAGACTGGGGGTGGACAAGGTTTTCAAGATCATTTCTCCTTTATAACTTTGTTTCTCATTACAATAATTTCAAAAAGAGTCAGCAGCTGAGCCCCACCAATAACAGAGACGACAGAACAATAGCCATGAACGGTTTTCAAAAGCAAACTGTATTATGGGAGCAAGTAAAGTTTAACAAGGCCTACCAAGGTGTTTAGAGATAATGACTTGCTTTCGACAATAAATTCGAGATCTGTTGCGTCAAGTAGAGGTGAAGCCAATTCTTGGACTAGACCATTTTCCTGAAGCAGTAGATCATTAAATTGCTCCAATCTGGAAAAGAAAAAAAAATAACGGAAGTGAATACCATAGACCACTTCCTTTAACTTCATTGCTAAAAAGAAGAAAGAGTGTCTAAAGCCAAACAGAAAAATGTACGTTACGTTATTTTGTATAAGCAAATATAAGCCTTTGAGTGTGGGTTTGTTTCAGGATTAAGAAAAGCAACTCCTCCTGCACCCCATCTTTTGGTATATGACCTCCCAAAAAACAAACTATGGGGCACAGTCGTCCACATATTATCCTTGGGTAAATTTGTATCTCTAGACCCAGTGCAAGCATCCACCATGCCTTCCACCTGCAAAAGTGTGTCGCTGGTTTAAAACCAGGTATAAACCAGTAAATGCAGGCATGTAAAGTTATGTCGACAGATAATTGGCAAAAAGTTAGCAACAAAACAAATAAACAATCATTTTCAATGAGATAATTTGAGCCACTGAAGATCATCCCCCTGATAATGACCAGAATTCAGTTGCCAAGAAATTAATCAGACCATTAATGTGTAATATAACCAATATAGCGACACCCGAGTGGTAAAGTTGAAGTTGTATGACCAACAGGTCACAAGTTCAAAACCCCCTGGCAACGGGATGAATGAATCGCCATTTTTTTAAAGAAAAAATGTGTAATATAAAAGTTAGGCATGAGCATTATCCATTGTAGAGAATATCAGTACTGTTTCCAACAAAGGCATCAGGCCAGCCTAATATGTGTTTTTAATTGCTAAGTCGCAACATGTCTAAGAATTTTGATAAAATAAATTAGAAAATTCATGATAAAAAGAAAGAACATACTTGAAATGATTGTGATTTTACTGCAAATAAAGTACAAACCATGTGAAAGAGAGGACAGAGAAGGTGCCAATCTTCTCATCTAATATTGGCTCAAAATAATAACGACTGGGTAGAGAGCACAGGAGTTTGGTTCATATATGAATATCTCGAACAGAGCAAAAAACTCAAGCATATGTTTTACCTACAGTGGCGGAGGGTGGTTTTCATAGAAACTTTTACTTCGGTATCATCACTAGAGTTATTCCACGACAAGAAAGTGTGAGGGAATAGCAAAAAGCCCCCTTGTTTAAGGGTCGCTCCATCAAAGAATCTGAAGGCCCCCGACAGCCATTTAGAAATTTTGCAAAAAGATCCTCTTACTGATCTTTGGAACTGACTAAAGTAGAATCAACCCGCTCTGATGCTTTCTCCGCGAAAGTTGCAGCCCACCTCTATATGCCCCGTCCTTCCATGAAATTTGGGGTTAGAAGCAATGTAGTGCATGCTGACCTCAACTCATAGAATCCGCCTGTAGCCAGCCCATCTTTTTCAGGAGATGCTTGAACCACAGTAGCACACATGTGGCAATTGATGTAGCTACATATTCTGACTTTGCACTGCACCTTGCAACAACTAACTGATTCTTCCTTTATATTTGTTAGAAATAGAAGTCATATCATATATGGGCCGGAGTTTGTAGGCCCATATAGGTCTAGTCTAGTCTAGTCAAGTCTAGTCAGGCCTGGAAGTCTCTAGAATAATGTCCACCTCCTATATAAAGGATAAGGGTCTCTTTTGTAAACAGAACACCATAACACAATAATGTGAATATTATCATCCATTCATTCTTTCCAACACGGTATCAGAGCCTTCTTTCCAGGGATCCTAACCCTAGAGAGAAAGCAACGAGTCGCTGCCCGCGGGCGGCGGCCGCCATCATGGTCGGCTGCCCATAGGGCCATCTCCATCATCCTCTCCAAAGGGTGATCTCCAATGCCCTCTCTCTCTCTAAAGACCCTTCACTGTTTCCTTCATCATCCAAAAATTTGAAAGTACAGTCATCGTCGTCATTTATCTAGATCCAGATCCAGATCTAGATCTAGCATCCTGTGTGTTTGTCTTTTGTCTTCCCCAAGTACAAGGTTCAGTCACTCCCTCCATCAAGACAAAGTTCAGATTTAAGCCGTCATCCTCCTTGCATCCCCAAGATCTGCAACCCCATGGTGGTATTCTCCATGGTCGAAATCATCTCCACCATCTGTGTCATCTTATTCTCCAAGGTGGAAGTCATCTTCACCATCCGGTCCATCAGCCTCAGAGTGGTGGAAGTCATTTTCACCACCCAGATCGTCGTCTCCATCATCAACGTCATCCTTGGTGGAAGTCATCTCCACCCAAATCGTCGTCTTCATCATCTAGATCATCATCTTGGAGGCTTACTTGTAGAAGAGGAGTCATCCATGAAGTTAGGGTTAGATGTTTCTAACATTTTTTTCCATAAATCTTCCCTAGCGGCGCGGAACACGACGTGTTCCTCACTCTACATGCCAAGTGTTTTCATAAGACAACGCAAATTTTCAATAGTACACAGGCCACACGCTGTGTTGACAAGAGGCAGAGTCACATCCCCGACAAGTTATATGACGTGTCCATCACAGACATGCCATGTTGAAGAGAGGTAGAGTTACGCCTTTGACAAGTCACACGATGTGTCCATCATCGACACACTATGTTGTCCACATTCTGTAAGAAATTTGCGGTCGTTGTACACGGCATGTCCATCAGCCAACACATCGTTTCTCCAGCAGTCAGTTAATACATTTTCACTGTTAGGGTTTGCAATTCAATCAACAGAGGCTACATCTTTAAAGTATGTGTCTCTGATCAGTTCTCCAGGCATCTTCAAAGCTTAGATCAGAAGCTCCCCAGCAAGCCTAAAGGCCGATCAAATCTCCTTTTCAGGTCGGAAGAAGATCCATTTAATTTCTTATATGGATCTTGTAATAGGTCACATGCTACATCGAGTCCTATTATTGATTCTACTTCTCCGGACATGTCAAGCCACTCCTTCTCCAGTCCTTTCTTCCATCTCCACCCCATCTCCCCTAATGTCACAGGGGAGTTTCACTTTGTCTTTGTCCACCTCAACCACTCTCGTCGTCTCTTTTTAGTTGGTGTGCGGGGGAGAGATAGAGGAGATGAGAAGAGGATAAGGAGAAGAGTTGAGGTGCAGATCGTAAAAGAGGAAAGAGGAAGAAGAGAATTGTCAATGTATGGAGTTGTGTATCAACATGTTGTCCAGCTCTCACCGTCCACTTCAAGGCCAATGTTCATCCTCACCATTAAGATTCTGAATTGCCAAGCATTGATCTGTAATTCATAATTCATCCTCTGGCATCATCAGTTGAAGAAGATGATTCCTCAGATCAATTAGAAGTCATCGACGCTCTACATCAGGTGAATATGTTTCTTCATCGTCCATGCCTTGATTATTCTACTCTGGCAATATTTCCATCTTCTAGTAGTGAAGCATCTTGGAATGTAAGCACATTTCGTTGTGTGTCGGTCTGACACACATGTCTCTTGCAAAAGATCATTCAGTCGGCTACGTCAACAATTGTTTTCCTCCTTGTTTGTTTGTGCCTTCTCATGCACGTTGATGTTCGTCTGTGTCCACATTGATATTTGTCCATGCCATGTCCAGCATGTTGATGTCCCTCCGTGTCCATGTTGATGTTCGTCCATGTGAAACACGTTGATGTCCCTCCGTGTCCTATTAAACATGTTGATGTTCGTCCATGTGAAACATGTTGATGCTCGTCCATGTCCTATTAGACATGTGGATGTTCGTCCATGCAATGTCAAGCATGTTGATATTCGTATGTGCCATCACGTTGATGTTCGTCCGCGCTCCATCAAGCACGTTGACCATCTAGGCTACCACATGTTGGTCTTCTCCCAGAAACTACTTTAGCAACAATAGCAATTGAGTACGTGACTCAGATGATGTTCGCATGTTTCTTCAGCATACCCCAAGATACAACCTCCAACCTAGTCAAAGCTCCAGATTTTTCAAAGATTTGATGTTTATCAATCTCTCTCAAAGATCAAGTGTTTATCAATCTCAAGGGAAGCTTTAAAGTCAAAGATGCCAAAGATATGAAAGTGTGGGGGAGTGCACATGTAGTGCTAAGTCAAGGGGAAATCTACCATGTTTTAGTTAACTCCTTTTTTTCCTATGCCTTATTTCCGTCAGTCATCCAATCTAGGTGTGTGATTCTCCCATGCTCCAGCTTGCGGGGGAGTGTTAGAAATATAAGTCATATCGTATATGGGCCGGAGTCTGTAAGCCCATAGAGAGTCTAGTCTAGTCTAGTCTAGTCAAGTCTGGAAGTCTATAGAGTCATGCCCACATCCTATATAAAGAGAGGGCTCTCTTGTAAACTAAACATCAACACAATACTGTGAATATTATTATCCATCCATTCTTTCCAACAATATTCAAAACTAGTGAAGGAATCCATGTCGATTTGGAGCCTACCCAATCTGCATCACAGAGAGTTTAACCAGTTTGAGTAGTGATTCTTCAGATGACCACAATTTTGATGCAAAATTCTTTATTCAGGATCTCTTTTCAGATACTTCATATTGCAAATGACTACTACAACATAGCCAAAACAAGGCTTATGCATAAATGAGCAGACCTGACTTCATTACTATCAGATAGTTCAATTTTCACACAAGTCCTCTGTGTCCCCATGGATCGTCAAGTGGATCTCCGTACTTCAAGGGCAATTATAGTTTGGTATCAAAGTGTGTGTTGGTTTACTTATTACTTTCTTCAAATAATAAGTGTAGAACATTTTTTTTGAGACATTATAGTCCCCTCATTGGACCTAGCACTTCAATACCCAAGAAGTAGTCGAGATTGTACAAGCCCTTTGTTTGGAACTGACCTTAAAGAGAGACTTTTAACTGTGAATTTTCATGCTAAGCATTACTAGTAATGGCAATGTTATTTACAGATATAATCAAGAGCATAAAATTATATGAATTACTCTTGTATAAAACAAAATGACCTATGCGAAAGCTCTACAGACCAGACTCAACAAGAACATGTCTGAATCTGTTAGTATACTTGCTATATTTTGTCTTGTTATTTTTCTCTCTTTAGTTTTATCCCATCTCTTAGATCTGCATTTTCTCCTCTCATGTCCTATAAAAGAGAGGGTATTTGATAAATCACAGATTAATAGTAATTACTTTGTAATATGGTGTCAGATGGGTTTCATCCACTCTGACCCTCTCCTATCCTCCCACCCGCTGCCACCACTCTCTCATGTCCTCCCACACCAACTGCCACCCCCCTCACCTTATTGCACCACCGACCCCTCGCCCTTCCTCTCAACCATCGCCGTCTGCGCTCCTTGCCCGCGCCACCCTCTCCCTTCCCTCCCACCCCCGTCGCAGACCCCCCTCACCCTCGAGCCGTCGTCGACCCCTCTCCCTGCCGCCCACATAACCCCCAACAACACCTGTCGCAACCCCCCAACCCCAGCCCAACTGTCGATCCCCCCTCCCTGTCCCTGTCGTTGCTAGCCTGCACCCCTCTCCCACTCTCTTTCCGCCTCTCTCCTCAACCCTCCTTCCTACCACCAAACACCCCTTCCATCACCCTCTCCTCTCTACCCATTGTAGTCACCACCCCTATCAATGTCCCTTTCTTTACTGCCAGCCACTATATCCCACGTATCTTAATACCTTTCTAGTTGACACCCATCAACACTTGGTCTTTTGTCTAAACTCCTCTCTCTTATCTTTAGTCTGTATCTTTTTCAAGGCTACCCCCACATACTGCCTATGTCACATGTTGCACAAATGGCACAATGACGTAGGTCTTTTTTCCTGCTTCTACTGTTGCCCATGTGTTGGATTTTGGTTCTATCTCTATTGTTGCTCGCCTACTAGCCTTCATGTTGTTGCTTGTAATACATGTGTCCATTGACGGTTTCCTGTGTGACCTTTTTTATTGTAATCATGGCATTGATTTATCCCTTCCACAAGTTGTGCGCCACGACTGTCAAGTTGGATGGCTCTGTGAAACAATCTGTATCCATGTTGATACCATCGACAGGAGGTCGATGGTATCGAGATTATCACAGCCAAGGAATTAAATGACCGATACCGACGCCGTTTCGACAGCTTGGGTATAGATATTTACAGGTATACCGACGGAAATATCGACAGATGCAATCCTGGCCATACCGACGCCAAAATGAACGAATTAAATCATGAAATTTTACAGGCGTGGTCTCAACACCTAGATGCAACGTTTTATGCAATAAAATTCTATATTGGGTATGTGGGGGGGGTCAATCATGTGTGAGTTAAGGAATATGTCCTGTTTTTTGGAGATTTCGATGAAAGATATCGATGACAAAATGCAAGAATTAAGATCTAAAATTTTACTAGCACAATCTATAAACTCATGTTAACACACTTATGCAATAATATTCAATTTACAACAAACATATAACAACGTAGTAAATTACTAACCCATTAGGTGTATGAAATTAATAACCCATTAAGTTGCAAGAAATGAAGAAATTATTCTATTTAATGTATTATAGAACAAAAAACAATACTTTAACTGTATAAATGTTACATGTATCTATAGAAGCAAACACAATATTTTTTAAGATTTTTATTAACAAGAAAAAAGGGTTAAATAAATAAAAAAAGTCTGAAATTATTTTAAAAAATAAAAAATCTGTCATTTATCTAGTATTAAGGCAAGTGATGTGTTACAAATTACTCAATCCATCTTATATTACACTAACACACATAAATCTGTAGAAAAAACAAAAAAAATGCATTTTTTTTAATTTTCAGCATTTTTAATAAATGAAAAAACGAAAAATATATTTATTTGTAGTATATTTTTGTTTGTATTTGTTCATATTAGTATTTGGTACAACTTTTTCTACTAAACCTAAGTTAGATACCTATTATTAATAGTACTTATTGTATTATCACGAATTTTATATTAATTAGTGAAATTATGTGATAATATTAATTAATAGTAGTAGATCTAGTGATACATTAGTATATCTACATAAATTAATCATAGATCTATTGTTAAATAGCATTAATCCTAAGTTTTTAGGAGTAGATCTAGATTTTGGGTGTATTTAGAGAATTTGGAGAAATTCTATGGTGAAAATAGAAGAAAATAGAGAGAGGAGGGGTTAGAGAAGATGAGAAATGAAATAAATTAAGAAAACATACCTTGATCGGGGCTGATTCGAGCTCCAAGGAAAGAAATCACCTCTAATCTCCAAGAAACTCCACTCAAACAGCAGCAGCAAGCACCAGGTTCGCAAATATCGGCATGTCGGGCGGCATACCGCCGATATCGCCCGTAAATTGGGCTTTTTGCAGCGGTAACCCTCGGTAAGTGGCGGTAAGTGGCGGTAAGTCCACCGGTATACCGATATTTGCGGTACCAGCGATAGACTTTCTCAAACCGATACCCGATGGCGTCGGTATCGAAATTTCGACCGGTATACTGGCGATATCGTCGATATTTCATTCCTTGATCACAGCGACTAAACATCATTCTGTCGATACCATCGACATCCTGTCGATGGTATCGAGATTGTCACAGCGGCGGAAATCTGCAATCTGCCGCCTGGTTCTATTTTCATTATATTATTTGTTTTATTGTTTTTCTATCATTTTCTCCTTTGTACCACAATGTATCTTACCCTAATATATAAAAAGAAGTGAGACGGTTATTGCCCTCTCAAGAAAGTTGCTCCTTGCAGCCAACAAATCTCTCGGTGTTTCGCCTCCTCTCCCCCTCACCTCTTCTCACATGGTATCAGAGCAGAGCTCGATCTAGGGCATCTCCCTCCTTCCGCCACCGCTTCTCCCTTTCTCCTTCTTTCTCTTTGTCGGCAACGCTCCTCTTTCTTTCTCTCCGTGCCGGTGGCGCCGCCGTGAGGCAGCGGCGGCAGCGGCAGGGCCGCCGTCCGGCTGCAGCCCATCCGCCGATCTGGAGTGAGGCACCGGGCTTGCAGGGTTATCTCCTTCTACGTTGGGTCTTCGGTAGATCTCCAACGCTGTCGTAGACTCCACCACAAGTTGTTTGGGGTCTTCGAGTGATTGAACGGTCGTCTAAAATCTAAATCGGAGGACTCATCACCCGACGGTTGGACTCCTAGTCACAGTGATGTATGGGGTCCTGTTAAAGTCCAGAGTTATAATGGTTTTCGTTATTTTATTTCCTTTGTGGATAATTTTTCCCGCATGACATGGGTCTACCTTCTCAAAAGCCGAGAGTTTGTGCTATCTATTGCGAAACATTTTCATAAAGAAATAAAGGTTCAGTTTGATTGCAATATAAAAATTCTCCAATCTGATAATGCTTTAGAGTATGTTCAAAAGGCTATGTCTGATTTTTGTAGTTTTGTGGGCATGATCCATCGCACGTCTTGTCCTCACACCCCTCAGCAAAATGGGGTGGCTGAGAGGAAAAATCGTCATCTTCTTGATATTGCTCGTTCGATCATGTTTCAATCCAATGTGCCTAAGAAATTCTGGTCTGAAGCTCTGTTAACTGCTTGCTTCTTAATCAATAGACAACCATCCTCCGTTCTCAAAGGAAAAACTCCTTTCTCTGTGTTACGGCCCACGGATCAGCCCTTCTCTGTTCCCCTCAGAGTGTTTGGTTGCACTTCTTTTGTCCATAATTTTGACCCTAAGGCTGATAAACTTTCTCCTAGGTCTATTAAAACTTTGTTCCTTGGTTATTCTAGTACTAGAAAAGGATACAAGTGTTACTGTCCTAGTCTTCGTCGCATGTTTGTGTCTAGGGATGTTACCTTCCATGAGACCACTCTGTATTTCTCCGATGCTATGAGTAAGGGGGAGCAGTTGAGAGAGGGAGTGCCACCGGATTTTCAGAGTGAGAGAGTGGCACCATCTGTGCAGAGTGAGGGAGCGCCACCCCTTATTCCTAATTATACTTTTATTCAGGACGAGCAGGCAGCTGACAGGTCTGTTATTCAGCAGTTCCCACATGTTTATAGTAGGCAAGGCAGACAAGATCCAGAAGAGGTAGCGACACCAGTCCCTAAGCCTTCCTCATCGTCTTCTACTCACGAGATTCCTACAGAAGCATCGGATCTTGATCTTCCTATTGCTGTTCGGAAAGGTGTTCGTTCTTGTACTATTAGACATCCTATTACAAATGTGTGTTGTCTGTCACACTTATCGAAGCAGGCACGTGCATTTGCTATTGGGATTGATTCTGTTGATATACCAAGGGATCACTATGATGCTATGAAGGACAGTGGCTGGAAACAGGCAGTGCAGCTTGAGATGTCAGCCCTTTTGCATAATGGCACATGGGATCTTGTTGACTTACCTGCCATGGTTGTCAAGGCGTCTAGGCGGTGGGTTTAATCTCAGGGGCGCCTAGCCCGCCTTGGCGCCCGCCTGGGCGCCAAGGCTTTTCTGGGCGTTTTTGTTTTTACATTTTTTTTCAGTTACATATTTTAATGTTCATACACATGATACTATATGTGATAATGCATTATTTATTCATTAAATGTTATTGTAAGTCTAATTTGAATTGATAACTATAGGAGAATCAGGGACAACAGAATTAACATGAAGAAAATGAAACAACAGTAAGAGGAAGACAAGTACGAATTTGTGAGAGAAAATGGGATAAAAAGAGCATGCAAATGGTAGAAGTTCTGTAGGAAGAAGTCAGAATAAGACAAACCAAGGGCAGTAAAAGGAGATTGAAAGAGGAAGAATCAACAAAACAAAATAAAAAACAGCAGTAGCAGGTGCTGAATTAGAAAATATAGAGGAAGGAATAGGTCAGTGAAAATAAATGGAAACATGCAAACAACAGTGGCTAAGAGAGGAGATTTAGGAGGAAGAAATCAGAAAAAGAAAATTAGATATGTAAGTAGTAGTAGTAGATTTTGTAGCAGGATGTATAGGACAAATTTGAAAAAGAAAATATGCACATGCTTGCATAGTAGGAGGGAATATAGGATGAATAACTCAGAAAAAACATAGCAGCAGGACTCAGGAATAAGATGCAGGACAATGGATAGAAAAAGAAAAGAGAAAGAAGCAAGAACAATAAACATATGAAAAAGTAGAAAAAACTTAACAAATAACGGTATGAGGACATACCAATTTGGCCCAAATCAATCCTCATTTCCCCAAATCAGACCTGATTTTCCTCAGACCAGACCTAATTTGCCAAAATTTGACTTGATTTACTCTAAATCAGACCTATATCAACCATGCAATGACTGAAGGTGATCTAATTTGACCAAATCTAGACTTGATTCATGCTAGTTTAGCCTTTAAATTGCATAATTTGGGCCTAAAACGCCTTAGACACCCACAATGCATTTAATAGGTTGGGCGCCTAGTTTGAGGCGCCTGGCCTAACGCCTAGGCACGCCTAGGCGGGCGCCTTGATAACATTGTTACATGCAGGGAAGAAAGTAGTGGGTTGCATATGGGTTTTCACCATCAAACATAATTCGGATGGATCTGTTGAGAGGTTGAAAGCCAGATTGGTAGCAAAAGGCCACACACAGACCTATGGAGTTGATTTCTTTGAGACCTTTTCTCCAGTAGCTCGTCTAAACTCTGTCCGGATTATTATTTCTCTGGCTACTACCTTTGATTGGCCCCTGTTTCAACTTGATGTTAAGAATGCCTTTCTACATGGTGATCTATAGGAAGAGGTATATATGGAGCAACCTCCTGGGTTTGTTGCTCAGGGGGAGTGTCAGAAAGTGTGTAAATTGAAGAAAGCCATATATGGGCTGAAACAGTCTCCTCGAGCTTGGTTCGACAAGTTCAGTGAGGTTGTACTCTAGATGGGTTTCTCTCGCTCCATGACTGATCATTCTTTATTCTACTCTAGCTCTTCTTGTGGCTCTATCATTATTGCTATATATGTTGATGACATAGTGATTACTGGCAGTGACTCTCCAGACATATCTCGTGTGAAGGAAGGGTTACAGAAACACTTCCAAACGAAGGATCTGGGTAAACTGAGATATTTTCTGGGCATTGAGGTGCTTAGATCTCATGCAGGTGTCAACCTATCTCAAAGGAAATATGTGCTTGACTTACTACAGGAGATAGGCATGACTGAATCTAAACTGGTATCTACTCCTATGGATTATCACATCAAGGAGACGGTTGATGATGTTGAGTACTCAGATCCAGGATATTACAGGAGAATAGTTGGCAAGCTTATATATCTGACTGTTACACGACCTGACATTTCTTTTGATGTAGGCGTTGTGAGTCAGCATATGCACTTACCATGACAGTCACACTGGACAGCAGTTTGCCAGATTCTAAGATATCTGAAGAGTGCTCCTGGTAAGGGGACCACATATTCTAAACCCAAGGTGACTCCATCTATTTTAACTCTCACAGTGTATTCAGATGCAGATTGGGTTGGTGATCATACTAATAGAAGGTCTACATCAGGCTATTGTACTTTCTTAGGTGATCATTTGATTACTTGGAAAAGCAAAAAACAACATGTGGTAGCTAGATCCAGTACTGAGGCTGAATATCGTGCTATGGCCCATGCATGTTGTGAACTACAATGGGTCAAATCTGTTCTTTCTGAGTTAAAAATCACTATCATGTCTTCTATGGAGCTCAAGTGTGACAATCAATCTGCTATACACATTGCCAGGAACCCTATCTTTCATGAGCGTACAAAGCACATAGAAGTTGATTGCCATTTTATTCGTGATCAAATCAAAGATGGCACTATTGTGACGCCATACGTCAAGTCTGAAAATCAACTGGCGGATATCTTGACAAAGCCTTTGGGTCCAGCAGCTTTTCAGAGATTATGTGGCAAGCTGGGCATACACAATGTGTACTCTCCAGCTTGAGGGGGAGTGTGAAACAATCTGCATCTCTGTCGATACCATCGACAGGAGGTCGATGGTATCGAGATTATCACAGCGACAGAAGATCATTCTGTCGATACCATCAACATCCAGTCGATGGTATCGAGATTGTCACAGCGGCGGAAATCTGCAATCTGCCGCCTGATTCTATTTTCATTATATTATTTGTTTTATTGTTTTTCTATCATTTTCTCCTTTGTACCACAATGTATCTTACCCTAATATATAAAAAGAAGTGAGACGGCTATTGCCCTCTCAAGAAAGTTGCTCCTTGCAGCCGACAAATCTCTCGGTGTTTCGTCTCCTCTCCCCCTCACCTCTTCTCACAGGCTCCAACTATCATACATGGTCTACCTTAATCAACTTGTACGTCAAAGCCCAAGGGCATTACTTGCACCTCACCACTACTACTCTGCATGCAACTACTGAAGTTGTTGATGATAAAGCCAAACTTGCTTATGATCTATGTCTTAGAAAATAAGAGACGGCAAATCGATATATTAGAGAAGAGAAACCCTGCTCCTATAAATAGGAGAACAGGGAAGCGTACAAGATATAAGACAACTCTAATGGGCCAAGACACTTAGGCCCATATTACAAACTAATAATAAAACACTAACTAAATAACTCTCAACACTCCCCCTCAAGCTGAAGTTGGGAGAATCCCAAATCAGCTTGCAAATAGAGAGTTGGACTAAGAAAACAAAGAAACAAAATAAAAACGATAAACTAAGCCCATATAAGAATTTTCTCCCCCTCAATATCACATTAAAGCACTCAAACACTCAGACACTCCCCCTCAAGTTGATACTCCAAGCAAGTAGGCAAGCACGCTAGCAGAAACTTCTCGATCATGAAATAAGCAGCAACACGATCATCTGGAGCAAAAGATTAAATAGTTGATAGGCACCAAGGTCTTCATCAAAGTCGTTGTTGTAGTAGCCAGAGAGTGTTGGATCACAGTAGCAGAGCCCAGAGAGTGTTGGATCACAGTGGCAGTAGTAGTCAACGTACAAATAAAGTACGGACGGTTCAACGTGCGAAACAAGGCACGGACATGCCAGAGAGTGATGGCGCACAGAAGCAGTAAGTCAACGTGCAAACAAGGCACGGACAAGTAGAGAGTCGACGTGTCAAAACACGGAAATGCTAGAGAGTGCTGGCGCACAGTAGCAAAAGTCGACGACGTAGGTAGATAGAAGACCAGTGGGCAGAGTAGCAAGTAAATAAATAACTCCAGTAGGCGAAGCTCCATATAAAGTCAGAACAGATGTCTTCATCATCTTCCCTCTTCATATAGTATCCATCACAATAGCAGACGTCAAAATCCAGAGAGTGCTGGTCCACAGAGTCCAGAGAGTGCTGGTCCACAGTAGAAAGTCAACGTGCAAATAAAGAACAGACAGCAGAAAGTGCAAAAGCACAAAGCAGCAAACAGGATGTGCTAATCATAGCACAAGCAGTGAGAAAGACGTCTGAATATGTAACTTCATAGCAGCAGTCGAGGTAGATGATGAATAAGCAATAATAGCAGTAAAAGCACCAAATAGCAGCAGCAAGAAGATCCATAAAACAACAATAGAAGTGGCATGAATATCCATTTAGATAGCAACAGAAAGCACCACATAGCAGCAACATGAAAATCCATATAGATAGCAACATATATATATATCTTCTTCTCTTTCTTCATCACTCCTCCATCTCATCTCTTCCTCTACTCTTCATCCTCTATTCTCCCCCTCACGCCAATCATGGAAGGAGTCAAAGAGTGGTTGGCGTGGAGAGTAAAAAACAAAGGTAGAGGCAAGGTTTAGTGTAGACAAATATGTGGAGGCAGTAACCAATAATGCGAGTCAATGTGCAAAATGACCCGAATAGGCAGATCCGGATAGAAAAATAAATGGATCTTTCTCCGACCCGAAAAGAGGATTTGTTTGGCCCGTTAGGGCTAAAAAATATTGAGGAAATAAAAAAATTAGGTTGTTTGGTGGCACGATTAGAGGCGGTAGGGGGCGGTGGACAGCAACAGCAAACCGGTGGTGGCACGTCTAGGAGTGGCAGGAAGAAACAGCTACGGCGGCCAAGAGCAGCGAAGGTCGCCAGGCTGTAGTAGCGGTATGTGGCAGCAGCGCATGAAGCAGCAGGGTAGCAGAGCGACATGGATGGTGGGGCGCAGCAGTAGCATCATGGGGGGAGGGGGGGCAGGACGGCATGGGCGGCGGCACAGGAGTGGAGTAGTGGGGCAAGGCCAGTAACTGGCGGCCGGTCAGGAGGATGGAGGAGCAGATCACAGTGGCAGCAGTTGCGCATGCAGGCAGTAGGCGAGATTGCAAGCAGAAATTAGCGGCGGTAGCACAGTAGCATGTCCAGTCAGGTAGTAAGAGCCGGCGGCGGCATTCAGAGGGGCAGCGGCGTCGGAGCGGTAGTGGCGCAGGGGAGGTAGCGGCGGCGGCTAGACATGTAGTGGCGGGCGCAGGAAGAGAGGAGACAGCAGGGGCGGCAGCGCGGCAGAAGGTGGCTGAAGTCAAAGACAACCATAGGCAGGGAACAATGATAGGAATTCCCTGTGCGCAGCCAAGCACCGCCAAGGGCGGCGGCCGCCCGCAAGGGGGCGCTCCTACTTTTCTTGCTCTCTCTCTCTCACGTAGGGTTTTAGTCCCTAGGACGGCTACACTGATACCATCTTATAAAATAAGAGACGGCTAATCGATCTATTAGAAAAGAGAAACCATGCTCCTATAAATAGGAGAACAGGGAAGCGTACAGGACATAAGACAACCCTAATGGGCTAAGACACTTAGGCCCATATTACAAACTAATAATAAAACACAAACTAAATAACTCTCAACACTATGAATTAAAGAACTCTAGATTCATGACATGGATAGTGAATAGTACTAAAACTAAAATTCGTCTATCTCTTCTTCGTCTCCAAACTACTAAAGCAATGTGGTACCAACTCTCACGTGTCTACTCTCACTAGTAGAATCCCAGGGTGTTCAAGATCTTCAACAACTGGGCTAAGGAGTACTCCGTCGATGGCTTTCGCAAGGACTACTACAACCAGTATTGTACACTCTGGGATGAATTTGAGACTTATCATCCTCTTTTTGATGCATAGTTGTTAAGTCAGTCGACTAGTTGACTAGTCATCGAAGGGGGTCCGACTAGCCAACCGCCCACAAATGGGCTTTAGCTTAGCGATCGCCTAGGACGATTGGTTGGCTAGTCGGCCGATTGATAAACTTTGGGATATACATGGGCGAATTAAGACAAGTAATTGACAAGGTCATGATAGCTCACATATCCTAGACAAGCAGCAATAGTAACATCAATGAAGGCATTTTGGTAGTGTGGATGGATAGATATGAGGTGTCTGTATGATGTAGTATGTAAAACCATGTTAATATATATCTTTACTTATTGTCATGTTATTTTATTTTTTCATAAGGACCTACCTGTAATTGTTCCACTAATACATATATCAGCGTACACACATTGTGTAACCCTACGCTTTCACAATTTACTGTCTAACACGGTACCAAAGTAGATCTAGATCCGAGGGCTGCTTCTCCTTCTTCCCCAACCTCCCTTCCCTTTCTCTCTTCCCGCCGCCGCCACCCGTGCGCCGCAGTGCCCCGCCACCCACCGCCAGCCGCCGCTGTTGCGGCTAGGCTGCCCGGCAGGCCGCTGCGCCACCCAGCCGATCGGCTGGCATAGCCGCCTCTGCGTCGGTCGTTGCTGCCACGTGCTCTCTGTGACGTGATCTTCATTGTAGCCCACGTCTTCCGGGTGACTGTGTGAGCCTCTTTCGGCTCCGTCTTCTGCCTGCCCGTGTAGGCCCTTAAGCCACCGAGTTTTTTGCTGCGCCTCGACGTAGCCCGTATGTAATCGATCCGTCCAGTCTTTCCACTGTGCCTACTGCCGCCTAGATGAGGAACTAGGCGGTTGTCTTCTACCTGTGTCTGCATGTTCATACTCACCTTCGGTGTTGGTGCTCTGCCTGTCATGGCGTCTTCACATGATGATCTGCGTCGTCAGGTTACTACTGTGAAGCCGGATGCGCAACTACCAGCATTTATGTTAAATCTCAGGGGAAACTTTCTCATCTGACGCGTGATCCGCCTCCTATGCTTGCTGCCAATGCCGACTCCAAGGATGTCAAAGCTTATGATGATTGGGTCAAAGATGATTCTACTATGATGACATGGATTCTCAATAGTAGTGAGACGAAAATCAGTGTCACCTTAGTATACCTGCCTACAGCAAAGCAGATGTACGATCAGCTTGCTAGTACTTACTCTCACAGCCAGAATCCGAAGAAGGTCTTTAATATCAACAAGCAACTGAGTCGTCTACACTTCTCGGGATCTGACCTTACTGACTATTTCTCCGCCTTCAAGGGACTCTGGGAGAATTGGAGGCCTACCATCCCTTGTCTACTGACTTGGCTATCATACAACGTCAACGCCAGGAGTTACAGGTGGTTCAGTTCTTGTGTGGGTTACCTGAATCCTATGTTGGGGTTGTGGATCAAATTCTTGCCAGTGATCCACTACCTACTTTACAGAGTGCTTTTCAACATCTTCAGCGGTTGTCGTCATCCTCATCTTAGTCACCTTCTGATATTGAAGATACTACTGCCCTTGTTGCTATGTCCAGCCGAGGTCGTGGCCGCAGCCGTGGTCGTTCTCACGAGACTCGTCCTCCTCTTGGAGCTGGAAGGGGGAGGAGTTCTTCTAGACGTGGAGCACCCTCTGGTCCTCCCAACGATGCTCTTCCTCAGACTGTTCAGCGATTCTACAGCTTTTGTGGCCGGTCTAATCATATTGAAGAAAAATACTGGGAGAAATATGGAAAGCCGACCCGGGTTAATGCAGCTTCTGATGCCCATGCTACCTCTGAGGTAGCGTCACAGCCTACTGCCACTGATGCATCCAGTTCTACTACTGTTGACTTCATCCCGTCTGAGGTGGAGCGTATACTGCTCGAGCGTACTAGATCATCCTCTACAGCTGCCACTGGAGCTCATGCTGCTACATATTCTGGTTGTGATACTACTTCCCTCAGTGCCCCCTCGCCTAGTACTGGTAATGAAAAATGGGTGATTGATTCGGGTGCCTCGTCTCATATATCTGGAAATCGGTCTTTTTTTTAAACCTTATCTAGACCAGTCTCTAATTCCTCAGTTATGCTTGTGAATAGCTCCAAGACTACTGTAGCTGGGATTGGAGACATAGCTTCTCATTTTTTGTTAAAATTTGCTCTATATGTGCCTCGATTTCCACTGAACTTATTATCTGTTAGCAAAATTGTATGTAGGTTGAACTGCAGTCTCACATTCATTCCTGGTACTGGTACTTTTCAAGACCTTCGCACGAGGATGAAGATTGGTGGGGGGCATGAAGGACCTGATGGTCTATATTATCTGGATGAATCGAAAAAGACTGACAATTTGGCGCTAGCTTCATCCCTATCTTCATCAGTTTCAACTTTGCAGTGGCACTACAGACTTGGATACCCATCTTCTGAGAAACTGAAACATGTTATCTCTGGTGTAGGAACGCACGGTTTTCAGTGCGAGTCGCGTCAGTTAGGAAAACAATCTAGAACCGTCTATCCTAAACGGTCCCAGATTAGTAGTAAAACCATTTTTGATCTTGTTCATACTAATGTATCGGGTCCGTGTCATGTTCCAAGTTTGTCTGGCAATAAATACTTTATTCTGTTTATTGATGATTTTTCTCGTGCCACTTGGTTGTATATGTTGAAAAATCGGTCTCAAGCGTTGTCTACAATAAAATTCTTTTTTGCTGAAATAAAAACTCAATAGTCTGTGCCTATCAAAATTCTAAGAACCGACAATGCTTTGGAGTTTGTTCAGAAAGAAGTTGGACTAATTTTGTCAATTTGTTGGTACTATCCACCAGACATCGTATGCCTATACGCCTCAACAAAATGGAGTTGCAGAAAGGAAAAATAGACATTTACTTGAGGTTGCTAGAACTATAATGCTGCATTCTAATGTACCTAGACTTTTTTGGCCAGAAGCTATCCTGATTGCCTACTTTCTGATTAATAGAATGTCGTCTTCTGTTATTGGCAACAAGAAACCTGTACAGGTTCTACAGCCTAATGTACCTCTGTTTTCTGTACCTCCACGGATATTTGGTTCTACTTGTTTTGTGCGATTACTTGGACCGAACTAAGATAAATTATCTCCTAGAGAAGAAAAATGTATTTTCTTGGGTTATTCTCGTACTCAAAAAGGGTATCAGTGCTATAGTCCTACTGCAAAAAAATGGCTCACGAGTACTGATGTATTTTTTTTTAGTATACACCATTTTATTCTGCTAAAAGAGATATCCTGGATTCTGATATAATCACAGCACCATTGCCTATCACGAGTGATTGCATATCTGAAACTTCACATGTTGAAACTACTACTCCACTTATTGTGTATAAACGCAGGAACAACTTACTATCACGAGTGATTGCATATTAGGGTACACACATTGCGTAACCCTACGCTTTCTCAACTTACTGTCTAACAAACCAGAATCAAGAACGCCGAAAAATGTGGTTGTTTTTGCAGCATGGGAAACAAGTTGGTGATATGATGCTCTCGAGAAGGGATATATTTCATAAGGCTTGTTGTGAGGAAGGAAAATTTATCAACAAGGTTTTTCTACTTTTTTCATTGTACTCCATTTCAAAGTTGATTGTTGGCTAGTCACTTGTGTTCCTTCTTGTCACTCATTATGATCACTAACTATACTTGTTACATATCCACATAGAAACTAAATATAAGAAGTCCAAAACAAGGGAGTTCAATAATGGCGTTGCATGATAACTAGGTAAAGACCAGAAGACTACTAATGAATTCCGATTGATTATGATATCAATGTTGGCATTGATAGGTAATGTGGAGAAATCTTGAGAGCAGTCGGCACATTAGTGGCAATGTAGTGGCATAATAGTAGTGATTTACAGTACCTATGCAATGTAACAATGATATTGGAGAAATCATACCATAGCAGTGGTATTATAGCAACCAAATTTAAGGCAACAAGGCAAAGGCACCTAATGTGCTTATGCAGTTTTTTTATACCACTTTATTATATAGACCTATTTGATTATAGCACAAGTATTGTCCAATTATACAAAAGCATTTTATGGTTCTATTGATAGGTATACATATCTTTAATCCTAAAAAATAATCCCCCAAGATAAAACCCGACAAAAGAAATATATGTTCAAGGCATCGACTAATATAAATATGAAAACTAGTAGTAAATAGTATAAAGCAATAAAAAGGGGAAATTGGGCTTTTGACATAAGTAACAATACTTAATTATAATATTATGACATTAATACGGAATATATTGGCTGTATGCAAGGTTTAGAGCCTATAAAAAAGGCTCAAGGAGCATATAAGTCAAGGCGCAAGCCAAAGCGCCCCTTTGGATTTAGCAATCCTATAGCTCTAATAGATTAATACCACGTGAGATGGGGAAGAGTTGACTTGAGTTAGGTCGATAGTATGAATTGTAAATTAAGACATAGTACAAGGGGGCAATTTACATAAAGACTCACATAGATATACACAATTGTATACAATTAGACAACCTTTTATTATATATAATACAATGATTGCTAGAATATACTTGATTTATTAGAATGATATTGCACAGATAGAGGTTCAAACTCACAGAAATGAGAAGACGGAGAGTGTCGTAGGAAGGCAACATGCACATTGTGGCATGATACACAAGTATGTGTATTGAAGTCACAAATCCTTCACAAGAGCCCATCGGTTCTGCTTGGGATGCATAATTTGATGTACTCCCACTACATATCATAGTTCTAAGATTTTGTTTTATATAGATCTGCTTCCCGACCACATTATTATTTTCTGCATCATCTCCTGACTAATAGAATATCCATGACCATTTAAAAATAAACTAGGAGGTTTTAATATTATCTTCAAGAGGGTTGCAAATTTAGATTGTTCGGGATTTACAACTATGTATCATAATCTACAATAGGGTGCTAGCCTCAAAACATGTAGGTCTTGTTGGGATGCAACCTATTTACACATCTACCAGTAAGAGAAAGCCTTTATACAGGTAGCCGCGATAACCGTGTATAACTCTTCTTGATATTAATAGATTATTATGTTTTTGTATTCTAGTTATTTGCATTGTGTTAGAATAATAAGTATTTATTCCCTTCATACATTATTATTTATTTCCATGTATATTCTCTGTGTATATGAGATTAGTCCCACACTATGTAAATGGGTATTGGCCACCACTCATATCCTATGTATATAGGTGTGTCCTGTCAATACAAAGGCATCTCATTCCGAACAATACTTTTCATATCTACATGGTATCATAGTCAACCATACCCTAATTCCCTAAAGAGAGTTTCCTGCAGCAGTTGTAGTCGCCATCTTCATCAGTGTTGACATCATCCTCACCAGGCTCCTCCGTTGCATCTGTCCCTCGTCCGTAGTGGAAATCATCTCCATCGTGGAAGCCTTTCTCCTTCCTCGTCGTGGAAATCATCTCCACCGTGGAAGTCTTTCTCCTTCCCCATCGTGGAAATCATCTCCACTGTGGAAGTCTTTCTCCTTCTCCATTATGGAAATCATCTCCACCGTGGGAACCATCTCCATATTGGTGGAAGTCATCTACATCACCTTCTAAAGTGTTGTTCCCTTTCTCGAAGACATCATCATCCTCTCCTATCAAAGGACCTCCATCTCCTTCGCCAAATCTTCATCATCGTCATAGTGGCAGATAGATCTACCTCTAAGGAGGTTCTCTCACTAAGAAGATCCTTCCAAGGGGCAATATGTGGAACAGAATACCTACGGGTTTCTAAACCGATGGCGCGAAACACGTCGTTTTGACGAGAGACAGACTTATGCCTCCGACAACGTACATGTTGTGTTGTCAGCAGTCATATATCTATCCAGTTCTTTGTACATGTCGTGTACCTTTTCGTACACGGCGTGTAAGGCACCAGCTGCCTAGTTTCATCCCTTTTCTTCATAATGTCTGAAATGAATGACGTGCCCCTCCTTTTCTGTGATTAGATCATCAACACTCGGAAGCTTAATGAGAAAAACTTCACTCAATGGAGCCAAACATTCAAGAATTGGTTCAAGGGACAAGGAAAGTACAAGCATCTCACAGCTCCAACTGGTGCCACTTTGGAACATTGGGAGCAGACCGATGCCAATCATCTCTCCATCGTGTAGAATTTCATGGAGCCACAAGTTGCTGATCTCACCAGTCACTTTGAGAAATGTAAAGATGTATGAGATCATCTTAATCTCATGTACGAGTCAAACACATCCTGCATGTATGACATGACTGTGGAGATGTACAATCTTCAACAAGATGACAAATCTCTGACTCAATAATCCGGGGAGGTAACTCGCATTACTAAGGATCTCCATTCTCTTCTCCTGCTAACAACAGACCTCAACGAACTCCAGAAGCAGAGGGTTCAAATGACTGTCATCAAATTCTTGGCTGGTCTTCGACGTGAATATGAAGGAGTGCGTAGCCAAATCCTTGTTGAGTCTGAGCTTCCCAAATTAACAGAAGCATATCAATGTGTCTCCCGCGCTTTCATAGAACACGCTCCATATTCTACCTCGGACAAATCTGCAATGGTCTCTACCATGAAGGGTCACATCAACACTAGCCCTGATACTCATGGACGAGGACAAGGGGGATGAGGAGGTCATGGAGGCAGGTCTACTGGAGGATGTGGACGCCTAGAATGCAATCATTGTGGCAAGACGGGGCATTACAAGGAAACCTACTATGAACTTCAAGGGTATCCTCCCAAAACCACATCTACAAATGTGGCATCAACTGACGACGCTTCTCAGGACATTAGTAGTCAAATTCAGGTGACATACGAGGATTAGAATCAGTTTTGTCAGCACAAAGCTTCTCAACAAGCCTCGTCTTCAATTTCTTCAATGTCTTCCTTTGCACAACATCCTGGTGGACCTACTACATGCATATCTCAATCTTCTAATGCAGGTTCGTCTTCTTGGGTACTTGATTCAAGTGCAACATACCCAATCTATCCACCACCAAAACACCTTTGGCACCTATCATCATTGCCACCAATAGATCACATTATAGGTACAACCTATCACCTTCAACAAAATGGTATTGGGATTATCAAACCTCTACCTACAATCACCTTGCAATCAGTGTTATTTGCTCTTGAGTTTCCTTTCAATTTAATTTCCATTAGCAAACTAGCCTGTTTTGTTCAAGCCTTAGTTACATTTAACCCCGTGATTGTGTGATACAGGATCTCCGGACGCGGAAGGTGATTAGTGGCAGGTATGAACTTGCAGGTTTCTATTATCTTGTTCGGGCATCCAAGGCGTGTGCGGCAGCTTCTCCTCACCATATCCATAGTCGGCTTGGACACGTCCTTGGACAAACTTTGGGTTCTCCACCCTCAACTATCTAGACTTAGTACACTCCAGTGTGAGCCATGTCAGTTAGGAAAGCATCATCAATCCACCTTAAAGTCTAGGGATTAGATGACTGCTAAGTCCGGTTTTGAAATTATTCATTTTGATGTTTGGGGCCCATGTTGGATCCCGTCAAAACTTGGTCAAAAATAATTTTCACTTGCATCGATGATTTCTCTAGTCACTTGGTTGTATTTGATGAAAGATCGTTCTGAAATTTTATCAATAATACAAAACACCAAAGAATATTTTAGTATTTCTCTTGCTCAATTCTTATCTTCCAAAGGAGTTATACACTAGTCGTCTTGTCCTCACACACCTCAATAAAATGAGGTAGTCGATATGAAAAATCGTCACATAGTCGAAACTGCATGTACTCTTCTTTTGCATACGAGTGTTTCTATGTTGTCCTCACGGCCACATATCTCATCAATTGCATGCCATCGTCCACCTTAAACGAACGCATACCCTTTCAACTTTTGTGTCCAAGTCAGTCCATTTCAACTGTTCCTCCAAAAGTTTTTGGATGTGTTTGTTTTGTTCACAATGTTGCGACGAGTCATGACAACTTATTCTAAAGGCTTCCAAGTGTGTCTTTCTTGGTTATTCCAAGACTCAGAAGGGATATCGATGTTATGATCCAGTTGATCACCCTTTTTTTGGTTTCAGCTGATCTCACCTTATTTGAATACACTCCATATTTTGGAAATCCTTAGTAAGGGGTCTTTAAGAAGCTCTCCCATGTTCGGTTGTCATTGAGATCTCGTCACCTAAACCCCCTGTCCAGAGAGAGTCATCTCCAGCTATGTCCAAGGGAGAGAAATCCCACATCACTCATGTTATACACACCGTGTGAAGGACAACAATCAAAAGCAAGGATCAGACGATGCAAGTGTCTTTGTGTGTGTGTGTATTGGGGGGGGGGGGGCAATCTCGTATCCTGGAAAAGCAAAAACAAACAGTGGTAGCCCGGTCTAGCATTGAATCTGAATACAGAGCACTTTCTCACGCGACCAGTGATCTCCTATGGACCAAGAATATCTTAGAAGAACTGGGAATAAATCAGTCTGAAGCAATGAAACTCATGTGTGATATGCCTCCAACCCGATTTTTCATGAACAGACCAAACATATTGAAGTTGATTGTCATTTCATTCGGGTAAAGGTATAAGATCACCAAATTGTACTTATTCCAGTCTGTTAAGAAGATCAAGTGGTTGATCTTTCACAAAATCCCTCAATGGATGTCGAGTAAAATTCTTATGTAACAAGCTTGGTGCCTATGACATCTATGCACCAACTTGAGGGGGATTGTTAGAATAATAAGTATTTATTCCCTTTATTCATTATTCTTTATTTCCATGTATATTCTCTGTGTATATGGGATTAGTCCCACACTGTATAAACGGGTATTGGACATGACCCGTGTCCTAAATATATAGGTGTGCCCTGTCAATACAAAGGTATCTCATTCTGCACATCACTTTCCTGTCTACACATTGCTACCACTCTCTTATGTACTAGGGCTAGCGCGCTTGTTGTTCTCAGAAGAGCGTGTAAATTATTGAATAAACCACAACTTTTATCTCCACATGATATTAAAGCAGTCCTAACGTAACCATGTGATAGCCTTTAACACCAGCACAAAAGTTACGATTGAAGATAAATGATCAAAAAGCATGGCAAGGCATAGTGGGTTGATCACATTATTATTGTATTGCCCCTTGAAAAAATTGTTGCTACCAAGTCCAGCATGGTGACACTCAGGAGTCTCTGCCTGTAGATTTAATCAAATGCCTCGAGGTTGCTTCTGTCTCTAGTCCTGAGCAAAATATGCCTAAGACTCTGTGTATCTTCAGGAATTTTCCTCCAAAAACACATTGGACATTTGATGAGAAAACTCTTTTATACTTTAACCAGATGCATTGCTCGTCTACTAAGATTGATTGGTCTGTGGTTCAGTTTAGCTGCTGATGTAAGTGGTGTTAACCAAAATCCTGCAACCCTATATGCTGTTATGTGTTCCTAAGTTTCCTTTAAACTTGATTTCTATTAGCAAAATTAAAAAATGGTTAACCCAGTGTAACTTTTGTGCACTCTCACTTTACAGCATCTCCGAACAGTGACAACATTTGGCAACTCCTACAGATTTTCCCTTCTCCATATGGTACATTCAAATAAGCCACAATGCTGAATAATACAAAGATTCCAATGTGTACATAACAAAATTCATGTAACATTTTTATTCATGTTTTAATGTTCTTTAGAATAAGTATTCCGATTATTTATTGTGTTACATTTTGTGATCCTTTGCTTTAAATCTACGGTGATAATTACATAGACCAGCTCCCACCATTGAGAGTTAAATGATCTTCTGCAATGGTGCCTTTGTTATTCAGATCTTATTTTGTTCTCATCGATTAAAAGCGTAGGCTTCACAACGGAATGTTGAACCTTCCTTTTATATGTTAATTTGTTGTTATGCATGGAGCAACCTCTTGGTTACATTACTCAGGGGAAGTATGCAAGTAAACATTGAAAGCCATGGAAGCTAAACATGGACTCAATCGGAACCCATAGGCATGGTTTCTCAATCTCTAACTAATTTTGGCTTCTCTTGTCGCATTGTAGCCCAATCTTGTGATTGTCAAAACTGCCAATGCAGGGATAGTCACTTTGAACAGTTATGTAGATGACATTAATATGTCTGGCAATGATACAAGGATACCAGAAACAAAAAGGTTTCTTTGATATTTTTTATTACCGGATATTCAAGGAAGCATACATATTTTCTCAGGATATAGTTAACTCACAATAAAGTTACGTATCTTTGTCTCAACAGAATATATACCCCAAAACTCCTAGTAAAGATAAGTACGCTTGGATGCAGACCAATTTCTTATCCTAAGGTATAATCTCATAATTCACGGAATGAGTCGTATGACAAGATAGAAGACAAGTTCCTCCGCAAATGTTTGGTTGTTAAAAACTTATATTTGCTAATATCATTACCTATTCGAAGCAAAGTTATTGAGTTTAGCACAATTAAAAGAAACACAGGCATATACCTAAATTAACTTGGGAAAAGCTTATAGAGAGAGATTTTGAATCTTTACATCTTGATCAGAGTATGACCCATAACAGAGCTGATTGGAAAATAAGGATCCATGTAGCCGACCCAACATGGTTGGGATCAAGGCTTAGATGATGATGATAATGATGATGAATATCTCCTTTACTATGAGGGTTCTCAATCAACTCAGGGACTATCTCAGGCAGTGTCATCCAGGATGTAGTCTATCATGTCTTGAGATATCTCAAATAAGCTATTAGTCAAGGGCAGATTCATAAGAAGAATGGTTTCCTAAACTTAGTGGGAAACTCTAATGCAAACCATGATGGTAGCCATTATGATAGATCCATCTCTGGCTACTACATTTGTTTTGGGGGGAAACCTAGTCACTTGGTGCAATGAAGAGTAAATAGTAGTTTCTAGAATTAGTGCAGAGGCGTAATACCAAGCTACAGCCAACACCACCTGCGAGCTCCTATGGATCAAATATCTTATTGACTCTAGGCATCATTTTGAATCAATTACTTCTATGTATTGCAAGGAATTTAATGACTGATACCAATGCCGTTTTTACAGCTTGGATATAAATATTTACCGGTATACCGACAAAAATATTGACAGATGCAATCCTAGCCATATCAACGCCAAAATGAACGAATTAAATCATGAAATTTTACATACGTGATCTCAACACCTAGATGCAATGTTTTATGCAATAAAATTCTATATTGGGTATGGGGGGTCAATCATGTGGGAGGTAAGGAATATGTCCTTTTTTTGGAGATTTCAATGACAAAATGTAAGAATTAAGATCTAAAATTTTACTAGCACAATCCATAAACTCATGTTTACACACTTATGCAATAATATTCAATTTATAACAAACATATAACAAGTTAACAACATAGTAAATTACTAACTCATCAGTTGTATGTTGAGTGGCGCGCTGGTTCTGTATACATTATGTTGTTGATATGGGCCAAATATTGCTCCCATGTCATGTAAGTTTCGTAGGACTTGTTGTATGAAACAACATGCTCCTCATACACTTCAAGATTGGCAAACCGCACCATCCCAAACTTTGGAAAATGTTCTTCCAAATCTTTGAGATATTTTTCCTTGGTTGTTGAAATGAAGGGAGGTTGAATAGAAGTAGGAGGAGGTGCCCATGCTCGAGGAGCTTGAGGTTGAGTTGAAGCGGGAGGAGGTGCCCATGCTCTAGGAGCATGAGGTTGAGGAAAAGGAGGTTGTAATGGAACATCGGCAATACGATAAATTGTAGTATGCCCACCACTCCATGTTTGACATCCATCACCAGAGTATGCTTCGGTGTTCACCTGAAGGCATTCATAAGGGCTACGGATAGAGTATGCTTCGTGATATCCCAAACCTACTTCTAATTGTAATCTTGGTCGTGGTTCAACTTGATATCCAGAATACCCATGTTAGGACTAAGATGGGTATTGGAAGTGTCTGTCCAAATAATATATCTTCGGATGAATGTTGAGATTGAGGAGTCAGATATGTTCATGCTATCCATTGAATCAGTAAGATTAGAATAATAATCATATTGACTCTGGTACTGTGGTTGCGGATTGAATGGCTAGGGGTATGAGCTTATAGTTGTGGGCATTCTGGCATGTGGTGGAGGTGCACTGCTGTAATCTTTCCCGGCTCGAGTTTTTATCCTTTGAAATGTTGTCTCAGCCATAGGATATTCATGTTCTAGTGGAGGTGCAGCCCTAGTAACATAAGGTTGGTCATCATTTTGAGGATCAACAGCTGGAGGATATTGTGGACAGCGTTGGTTGCGATTATTACCAACATTGCCACCATCATTAGACTTAGATTTGGAACCAGATGTAAAAGAACAAGAATATGAGCTACCTAATTGTTCTTCCACTTCTTTATTGATTTCCATTATCAATATTTACATGTGCAGCTTCAGGCTCAAATCTTTCAGGTGGGGTATCAATAATAATATTATCACCATTATTTGCATCAAATTTCTCTTCTATATATGGATCTGGACGCCATCTAAATTATCAAGAACAGGATGGCCTATCTCATACATCCATTCCTTTAAAGGATTTTCTGAATCTTGGTCTAGTCCTTTATGTCTTTCAGGGTTGAAAGTATATGTGGTGTCAATGTGATCGTGGACAACAGCAAAATCCACTTCCTTGAAGTTGGCATCTCGTATCGCTCTAGCCCTCAACCATATGTTGTCGTGAACGTAGACAAGATCCCTCAACATGTTTGCCCCAAGATTGTTCCTTCTCTTCGAGTGCATAAGATTGAAAGTGCTCCAATTTCTTACATAACCCCCTGCAGATGTTGCTTGAGCAAGGTATTAAAGTGTATATATTAGTCTATTAGTTAAATAGGCTAATTAGTTTAGTGGGCCTTTATATTTCGGCCCGTCTAGTTTAGATTACTTGGGTCTTAAGTAATAGGGCGTCTCTCCTTCTTCTATATAAAGGAGAGGCCGTCAGTCTTTGTATCACAATCTATTCTATTCAATCAATCTTTTATTTTAACAGATGTGAATAGCCACTTTTCTTAAATGGGGAGCACATGTTCCATTCCAAACCCACCACTCGCAAGGATCACCTGCCTCGTGATCAACAACCGCATTTGGATGGCCAAGCATCCAGTGCTTTCACGAAACTGACGCAACTGCTAAAAATAATATTCACGATATTGAGATGATGAAACAAAGTAATACTAATGAGAAATTAAGAATGTAAGTTATATAGTTATATACCTCTTCCAGTACTAGCAATCGCTCTTCTAGAGAGATAATGAACTTATTAGTGACATCTCTCACTGCATTCATTAGAGTCGCATTCAAGCCCAACGTTCGTGAGTATTGGAACCTCCGATTCAAATAGTAAGTTGTCACAAATTTAAATAAGGAAATAAGAATGCCAATAACTTGGAAGTTAGATCATAACTGAGATATATATTACCTGCTTTATGCAATGGATGCAAAAGCATATTTGTCCAACGATTCTCATAAATTTTTATGTATTGCTCATTGGACCTAGGAGTTTCTGCTTTGATATTGTCCACCATTGAGGTCATTAGTCATTACATCATATAGGAAAGGCATTGTTGCAGTTTTGTCACCATCTACCAGCCTCTACACTTTGACAATGGGTTCCATTATTCGCAGCACTCTAGTAACCTTATCCTAAAAAGGTTGGTTGGCAATCAACTCCTCAATTCTTCTGCCAAAAAGGGAATTGTCCTCCTTCATGGAGGTCCACTCCACTCCATTACAGAGCCTCCTAAGTCCATCCTTTTTGGACTTTAACGATTGTAAGGCAAGTAAATTTGTTGCAAATCTAGCTGCCCCTGTTCTAATTAGACCACCTTCACAATACTCAGGTCGCCTCATTGCATTTAGCAGAAAAGAATGGTTGTAGATGAATCCTGTGATCAACCTACCATCAGTCACAATATATTTGATGAAATCAATTGAGCCCATGTCCTTAAGAATAAGATCTGTGCAGTTGGCAGCACACGGTGTCCAGTAGACCGGATATTTCTTCATTATACTCTCATCGGCCTTCTTGAAGGCAGAAGCATTATCAATAACTATCTGTGCCGCATTCTCCACACCAACATGCTTCATATATGTCTTCATTAGTCTCTTTATGTACCTATGGTTCCTAACCTCACCTGAAGCATCAACAAAGTCTAGAAAAACTATGGATCCACGACAATGTGCAAGAAAGTTGATAATTTGTCTTCTGTTTCCACTAGTCCACCCATCACACACAAGTGTTACGCCATATTCAGAACACATGTTTTTGGTCCGAAATCCATGCTTGTAGATCATTCTTCTCCAGGGGAAGATACTTGTTCATTAGTTCATATGAATTGAGGGCCTTGATGCCCCTACCGAACTCCCCTATCACATCTACCATACGTTGCAGATAGGGTTCAGTTGCACCATGTGCAAGTATACCATGAGCAAAGAAGAACTTACCCACTGCCTTGTCAACCTTATCTTTTGCACCAATGAACATTGCTTTGAAGCTTTTTTGCCTAGCCTCGGGCTTCCTAACCCCTGGCTCGTCAACATTGCTCAATCTCACACTAGCAAAATAGAAAAGTGTATCAATGTCGCCTTTCTTTCTTTTACCATGACCAGCTCGGTCTTCATCGTCATCTAGGTCAACAACAGGAATATGTGCACTCCCACTGCCTCCACCTGCACCAGATGGCATGTACTTCCTTGTAATTAAAGTTGCCTCCTCCCTTTCCCACTCACGTTTTTGAGATTCTCTGATAGCACGTCTACACATACGACGTGAATAAGTTATATCACATTCAGGAGAATATCCAATATCATCATTTGATTCAGCAGAACATGTCGGCCTAACATCAAATAATGTATATGCCTAAGTCATGTCAACCTCCTTCATCTTATGTTCTATTTGTTTCTTTGCACCCATAAGTTTCTTGAAACCATCCCTAACACTTAGGGGACACCTCTGGCACATTGCCACATTTTAGTCAGCACCAGTATTGTGACGCTTAAATCTAGTAATCGCCCTTCCAAAAATCTTCTTGCAGTATGCAAATTATCTTTCCCTTATTCCCGTCAAGAGGCGTGCAGTGATTCCATGCAAAATCCACATCCTTAGCACCAATATTACCGGCCTCAGCACCCTCACCATCGCTTGAAGAAATCATCTCAAAAGTCAACACTGCAAAAAGACAACGACAAACAAAAATTAGGTGTATGAAATCAATACCCCATTAAGTTGCAAGAAATTAATCTATTTTATGTATTGTAGGATCAAAAACAATACTTTAAGTGTATAAATGTTAAATGTATTTATAGAATCAAACACACTATTTTTTAAGATTTTTATTATAAAGAAAAAAGGGTTAAATAAAAAATAAAAGTATGAAATGATTTTAAAAATATATAAAATCTGATATTTATCTAGTATTAAGACAAGTTGTGTTACAAATCACTCATTCCATCTTATATAAAGCTAATGCAAAAAATGTAATTTTTTATTTTCAGCATTTTTAATAAATGAAAAAAGAAAAATATTTTTACTATATTTTTGTTTGTATTTGTTCATATTAGTATTTGGTACAACTTCTTCTACTAAACCTAAGTTAGATACCAATTATCAATAGTCCTTTTTGTATTATTACGAATTTAATATTAATTAGTGAAATTATATGATAATATTAATTAATAGTAGTAGATCTAATGATACATTAGTAGATCCACATAATATAATCATACATCTATTGTTAAATAGCATTAATCCTGAGTTTTTTGGAGTAGAACTAGGATTTGGGTGTATTTAGAGAATTTTGTAGAACTATGGTGAAAATAGAAGGAAATAGAGAGGGGGGGTGGGGGTGGAAATGATGAGAAATGAAAGAATATAAGAAAACATTACCTTGATTAGGGCTGATTTGAGCTCCAAGGAAAGAAATCGCCCAAAATCTCCAAGTTCCTTCACTCAAGCTGCAACAGCAGACCGAGGTTCGCAAATAACAGTGGTCGGGGCGGCATATAGAGGATACCGTCGTTAAGTGGGACATTTTGCCGTGACACCCCCGATATTCGCCGATATCGGGCGGTTTTATCGGTAAGTCCACCGGTTTACCGATATTTGCGATCCCAAAGACAGGTTTGTGTGAACCGAAGACCAATGGCGTCGATATCGGTAATACCGGTCGGTATACCGACCATATCGTCGATATCTTAGTCATTGATGTATTGTGATAATAAGGTATCCACTTTGGTTGTCTAGAAGTTGTGGCTAATTGTCTTATTATTGAGATGATAAAAAATAGAGTACAGGGTTCTCTTTTATAAGACAAGAGAAAGACACATGGTTTAGATATAACCCATGTGGGATAAAACAAGACATAGGAATAACAAAGAAAAGAGAAAAATAGACTAAGTAAAAAAGCAGGAAAGTCTATATACTAATACTCCCCCTCAAGCTGGAGCGTAGATGTCTAGCATGCCCAGCTTGGATGTCATAGCAGTGAACCTCGTCTTTGGTAGAATCTTTGTGAAGATGTCAGCCACCTGATTAGATGTATGAATGTAGGGAGTAGAGATTTGGCCCGATAGAACAGCTTCGCGAACGAAATGGCAATCCACCTCAATGTGCTTGGTCCGCTCATGGAAGGTAGGATTACTAACAATGAAGGTAGCTGCTTTGTTGTCACAATACATTGGAATAGGAGACAAATCAGAAACGCCAAAGTCCTTCAGCAAGCTCCTAATCCAGAACAGTTCACAGGTAGTGTGTGCCATGGCACGATACTCAGCTTCAGCACTAGAGCGAGCAACTACAGACTGCTTCTTGCTTCGCCAAGTGACAAGGTTACCTTCCATAAAGGTACAGTAGCCAGAAGTAGAGCGACGGTCAACCTTGCTGCCAGCATATCAGAGTCAGAATAGCCAAGGAGTTTGCAATGCCCATGTTTCTTGTAAAGCATACCTTTTCCAGGAGAACTTTTCAGATATTTCAGAATATGGCAGACAGCATCCCAATGGCATTGCCGAGGTTTATCCAAGTAGTGACTAACCAGCCCAACCGCAGCAGTAATATCAGCCCGTGTAACAGTAAGATAGATGAGTTTACCAACCATTCTTCGATATTGCTGATTGTCAGGATAAGCAGGACAATCCTCATCATCCCAGTCGGTGTTTGGATCCAGAGGTGTACTAGCAGGTTTAGCACCTAGAAGACCAATTTCAGATAGGAGGTCCAGAACATACTTCCGCTGAGATAAGCAGAGACCAGAAGAAGACCGAGACACCTCTATCCCAAGAAAATACCGTAGCGAGCCGAGATCCTTGGTGACAAAGTGTTTCTCCAGATAGCACTTTGTTGATTGAATACCAGCAAGATCACTTCCAGAAAGAATAATGTCGTCAACATAATCAATAAGGATAACAATACCCGCAGAAGTATTTTTCACAAAAACAGAATGATCAGACTGGGAGCGCCGGAAAGAAAATTTCTGAAGAATATTGCTGAGCTTGTCAAACCAAGCTCTGGGGCTCTGTTTCAAGCCATAAATAGCCTTTTTCAGCCTGCAGACTTTAGAAGACTCCCCCTGACACACAAAACCGGGGGGTTGTGACATGTATACTTCTTCATGAAGGTCACCATACAGGAAAGCATTCTTTACATCAAGCTGATACAGAGGCCAGTCAGAATTTATAGCAACAGAAATTAGAATTCTCACAGAGTTCAGGCGCGCTACTGGAGAAAAAGTCTCGAAGTAGTCAACTCCATAGGTTTGTGTATACCCCTTTGCCACAAGTCTCGCCTTAAGCCGTTCAACAGTACCGTCTGGCTGGTATTTGACAGTGAAGACCCATCGGCAACCAACTGGAGAGGAGGCAGCAGGTGGATCAACAAGGGCCCATGTATTACGTTCTGTAAGGGCCTTCATTTCTTCTTCCATCGCCTGACGCCATGCAGGATGTCTAAGAGCCTGCGCAGCATTTTTAGGTACAGATATAGCAGAAAGAGCCGCAGTGAAATTAGCAAAATTAGTACCCAGATTAGCAGTAGAGCAGAAATTCCCAATCGGATGCATAGTGCACGTTCTTGTCCCTTTCCTCAAACTAATAGGAATATCAAGATCAGAAAATACCTGCGGAGGTGTTTGATCTGGCACAGAGGAAGAGGACGATGGAGAGGCCATAGAGGGAGCTGTCGGCTTTGGTCTTCTGTGATAAACTTTCAGAGGTGGCTTTTCAATTGGAGCATCAGATATATCAGGTAAATCATCCACCACAGGTAAAGGCGTGTCTACTAGTAAATCCGAAGTGAGCGCAGAACCAGCCGAAGAATAGAAAGGCATATGCTCAAAAAATACCACATCCGCAGATACAAACCACTTTTTAGAAATAGGATCATAGCATCGGTACCCCTTTTGAGTGCGAGAGTACCCTAGGAAAATACACTTAGTCGCTCTAGGATCCAATTTAGTAAGGCCTGGCCGAAGATTCTTAACAAAACATGTGCTCCCAAATATGCGAGGCGGGACAGAAAAAAGAGATGCATCGGGAAACAGAATCTGAAAAGGAATCTGATTGCCGAGCACAGAGGATGGCATGCGGTTAATAAGATAACAGGCAGTGGCTGTCGCCTCGGACCAAAAAACCTGGGGAACATGGTAGTGAAAAAGAAGGGTACGAGCAACTTCAAGAAGATGACGATTCTTGCGTTCAGCGACACCGTTTTGTTGTGGGGTATAAGCACAGGAAGTTTGGTGGATGGTGCCCTGACGACGACAAAAGGAGCTAACAGAGGCTTGCATGAATTCCAATGCATTATCAGTGCGAAAAATTTTGATAGGCTTAGCAAATTGAGTGCGGATCTCAGCAAAAAATTCAGTAATTTTTTCAAGGATAGTAGATCTATCTTTAAGCAAAAATAGCCATGTTGTTCTAGAAAAATCATCAATGAAGCTCAGAAAATATTTAAAACCAGAAGTGCTTGCCACAGAACATGGACCCCAAACGTCAGCATGTATAATATCAAAAGGTGCTTTAGAACGGATACAAAATTTTTTGGAAAAGGTAGCACGAGTCTGCTTGCCAAGCTGACATGTCTCACAATGAAAATCAGAACTAACTATATCTGGTAACATGACTTTTAACTTCGCAACAGAAGGATGTCCCAATCTATAATGCCATTGGATGTCTGCCACGGATGATGTCAAATATGCAGCTGTCTTTGGCTCGTCCAAGTAGTAGAGTCCATCCGGTCCCTCATGGCCTGAACCAATCGTCATCCTCGTGCGCAGATTCTGAAACAAAACACCATCCGGATCAAACGTAATTGAGCAACGAAGGCTCTTCACAGTTTTACTGACAGAGAGTAAATTAATAGGAAATTTTGGGACATAAAGCGTGGAGCGCAGAGGCAGACTACTAGTAGGGCAAATATCACCAATGCCAGTAACAGGTGATTTAGAACCATCAGCTAAAGTAACAGGAGGTATAAAAGAAGTCTTGTGCAGTTTAGAGAATAAATCAGGATTGCCAGATATATGAGAAGTCGCACCAGAGTCAATCACCCAGGAGTTTTTACCAGTCGTAGTCAGAATTGCGGCACTACCAGCATTTGAATCCTCAGTAGAAGACGCCAGACGAGCTTGTAGCAGTTTTTCAAATTCCGAGCGGATCCAGTCAACTGTCGGCGGAGCAGGTTCAGTCTGATCAGAAGTCACTTTATTGGCCCAGTCAGGTTTGCCATATTTGATCCAGCAACGATCTTCAGTATGGTTGGTGCGCTTGCAGTGAGTGCAGTAGCAGGACTCAACAGGATCAGTTCCAGAGCCACGACCAGGAGCAGAAAAACGTCCTCCGCGGCCACGACCTCTGCCACGACCGCGACCACGAAAGGAATCACCAGAGCGGACAGCGAGAGCTGCACCATCAGAAGAGTCAGGCACGGGCTGGGACACAGAAGGTAGACGTTGGACCCTTTTGAGTACATCGCGGAGAGTGGGTAAAGGGTCGCTGGAGAGAATCTGGTCCACAACACCAGTAAAGGAAGCAGGTAGGCCTGCGAGGAACTGAACTAACATAAGTTTGTTCCGCTGTCGATTAAGTTCATCAATGTCAGTAGAAAGGGGATGATACACCTGGAAGGCTGGAACTCATCCCAGAGGGCACAGCAGGAGTTGTAGTAATCCTCGACCGAATCAGTAGTAGAATACTCCAGTTTGGCAAATTGTTTGAAGATCTCAAAGACCTTCTTAGGATTCTGTTGGTGTGAGTAAACATGGGAGAGTTGCTCCCACATTTCTTTGGCAGTATGAAGACGGAGAAGGGACCGGTTGATCTTTGCTTCAGCGTTGTTGACCATCCATGTCATGACCCCATAGTCCTCCTTGGACCAGAGATCATAGGCTTGTTTCGTCTTCTCGTCAACATCATGAGCAGGAAGAGACGGGCCTTTTATAGTCAGATGAGAGTAGCGACCTTGAGATTTAACATACAACTCAAAGGAGGCAGCCCATAGGTGATAGTTGGAACTATCCAGCTTCACCGTAGTAACACAGAGAGTGCGAGGAAGATCTGAAGTCGCCATCGGACCAAGTAGAACCAAGCAGGAGCACGGGCGCAGATAACAGCAGGCGTCAGCAGAGGGCAGCAGTAGAAGTCCAAAACATAGACTAGCAGTAGTAGTAGGTAGGAGATCCAATCATGGACCTCAGAAGACCCTCACGGGGCAGAAAGGAAGAGCAGGACCTACGCCAACATGGAGGAAAGATCACTCCACCATGAGGCGCAAGCAGGCAGAGGCGAAAAAAAGATTTACTCCTTCAACGTGCCAGAACTGGAAAAGACTGGGCTGTATGTAGCATTGTCGGAAACTGAACGGAGGCCGGAAAAGGAGCCTTTAGCCGGACGAGATGGTGAGCAAAGGTTTAGAGAAGATGGGAAGAGGAGAAGGGAGGATAGGGTGGGTGCTCGGGGTGGCGGAAATAGGCGGTGGTGGGGCTATGGTGGCGGCGGCAGGTAGGTGGAGGCGGCGGGCAGCAGAGGGTGCTTCTGGAAAAGGAGGAAGAAGAGGGGGCTGCGGTGGAGAAGAGAGGAAGAGAAGGGGTGGGCGGTGAGGGAGAAAGGTAGGGATGGGCTTGTTGTGGTGGAGGCGGCACCAGGGAAGGTGCAAGGCGGCGGCGGCAGACCAAGGGTGGAGGCGGTGGCGGCTGCTGTGCGGCGCAGCAGGGAGGAAAGGGGAAGGGTGGCGGCTAGGGTAGATGGGAGGGAAAGAAGGATTAGGGTTAGGGAGGATCGGGAGGCTCTGATACCATCAGAAGTTGTGGCTAATTGTCTTATTATTTAGATGATAAAAAATAGAGTACAGGGTTCTCTTTTATAAGACAAGAGAAAGACACATGGTTTAGATATAACCCATGTGGGATAAAACAAGACATAGGAATAACAAAGAAAAGAGAAAAATAGACTAAGTAAAAAAGCAGGAAAGTCTATATACTAATAGGTTGCAAGCAATTTGTTTTTTAATTGAAAGAACCAACCATATTGAAGTAGATAACACTTCTTACAAGGTGTTGTAATGATAAGATCATTATTGTTGTCCGACCATAGTAGCCCAAGTGGTAAGAGCTCGGTAAGTCCCAATGAAGGACCCGGGTTCGAACCTCCCAGAAGGCACTTTACGAATGGCAATCCACGCTGATTAGGCACGGGAGGGGGTGACTAGACCACACCATCTCATGCCTCGAGAGTTTACCATGTTGGCTTCGCACGGGGTGGGTTCTCTCGGTCATCAAAAAAAAAGATCATTATTGTTCTAAAAACGCAAGAACAAACATTTTATATCTTCAAAATGCCTCTCATTGGGAAGTAAGTTCAAGAACTCAGCAACAAGTTGGCTACAATAGACATTAATGCCCCAACTTGAGGAGAATACTCAGTTATATCCTTAAGATACCCCATATGCCCCTTTGTTTGAGGCGGACGCCTAGGCACCACCTAGGTGGTTGGGCGCCCAAGGGGGATCCGGTGTGGCCGCTCACCTAGTAAATTGACATATGGGCTTCTACACAATTTTCCCCATTTTTTTGAAAATATCTATTTGTCATGTTGATATCATATATGACATGTATAAATGATTTCTTGTTTAGGCTTCTATTGCACACTAACATGACTAGTTAGGAAGTAGAACACTAAATAAATACACAAGGTACCTTATATATGTGATATATATTGTATATCATATGTTATTATTGTGCAAAAAATTAAAAAGGAACATGTGCCAAGGCGCCCTCCTGGGCGGCCTATGCACCCAGCCAGGTCAGGCATCGCCTGCAGTCTTGACAACCATGCATATGTCACTAATGCGTTGTTTTGTAAAGCAACAACAACAATCATTTGTAGTTGATAGTTAACAACTCACCGCGTCAAATTGATGCGATGGGAATTGAGCTATCAGCCAACGCCCGGAATGGAAATTTCAATAAAAGTGAGAGCGGTAATCGATTCGTGTTTAACTTCCGGTGTTTGAGCTTTGCCCGAGTCGACGTAACGCCTTCCCAAGCTGCCCTACGATCATTCTATGTGTTGTCGAACGAAGCATAATTTTCTCTTATCACACATCTTGTGTTTGAGGGTTTTCCACTTCCCCTATCCACATAACTAAGTGGATACTCCTTTATTCCAGCATGTGAATTTTCTAATTATTACTTAGTGTCTAGCCACTTAAAAGGTAAATCAGACCAACATATGCTCAGCCTATTCATTGTCTCATGTATGCGTCATCTATACCAAGATAGCTTAAGCCCTACAGACCCACCCCCTAATCCCTCGGCACATGTTTATCATCTTTCGCCTGATCTCCAATCTCTTGCCTCTCACCTCCCTCTTTAAGGTATCTCTGTTGGTGATGATGATTGGATATGTTCACAACAGTGATGATGGTGGAATCTACAAATTGTAGCAGCTCGAACACTCCATTGTGGCTATAAAGAGATAAAGCCCCCTCTTGCTCTCTTGCCCACTCCCAAAACCCTTGTCTAATGGCATTCCACAATGATGACACAAACTCTAGAGGTGATTAATTTCTCTCTCTTCATCTCTTCCTATCTTGACATTTGATGCCCCTAACCATGCCCTTCTATGTGTCTCTCTCTTTCTCATGACAAGAAGGGGAAGAAGTCAGGCAACGAGGTTGTCCATTCTAGATCTTTTTTTATATTCCTCTATGTGAATAATATTAAACGTTTTACTTCACGAGAAGAATGATGTAACTTATTATTTTGGGGTTAAGGCCAACCATGGAAATAGGTTGATTTCCCCCGCCCTATCTTTTCACTTCATCTGCCCACATGCATTTTTTCCATAACTCTATCTTATTTGAAATAACAATTCCTAGTCCTTTAGCCCCTGTTTGGTTCGGGACCCAATCCGGATTCCGCCTTGTCTTCTTGTGCCACGTCAGCACGATCTGGTCCGGGTTGGCGTAGATGAGTGTTTGGTTCAACATCCTGGAACGGCCTCGTTTCGGGGTTACATTGTCCCAAAATCCGGACCAAGTCAGCCCTGCTAGCAGCAAGATTTCGAGAACCCAGCCCGGATTTAGCTCTGTCTTTTGTGTTATTTTGTTTTATATGCCAGACTGAAAAACACAAGTTACGAGGCCAGTCCAGTTTAATGAGTGTTTGCAATGGGATTGGGTTGCCAAACAAAAACAGGATCCACTCCAGTTGAACTAATCTGGATATATGGACCAACCTGGACTAACCCGGTCCGGACTTTTGTAATCTCGATCTCGAACCAAACAGGGGCTTACTCATTTTTTAAGTTTCAAATCCAGATAGCGCCTTGTTACACTAGTTGTTAGAAGATTTCATATTACAATAACTATGTTAGCCTTGATATAAGTGTAATTGATGATTATTGTGATTTTTTCTCAATTATCAAGGTGTGTCCCTCATTATTTTGTTTTTCTATTGAAACTAGTATGTGCCACGCATTTTCAAGTAAGATTTTCTTTGAAAGAATTGGTAAACATGTCTTTTTCGTTGTTGTATGGATTCATTATTACCAGGATTTTTCCCAACTATATCTATCTTATATCTTTCGTATCATCTAAAACTAAAAGATATATATGGAATTATATTCCACAGGTTGGATCGATTCAACCATGATCGAACCAGTGACCCAAGAACCAATGCTGCACTAGCTTGCTCACTAAATCAATTCTAAAAACCTTGCACGAGAGTGACTATCATCAATCAGGTCTTGTTTTATTAATTTGGATTAGATGTTGACATTATTGGATCAATGTTGCATTCTAAAAACCCCTCATTCCTTGTAGATGAAGTTGTTCACAAGTGTTGGGATATTTCGTGCATCTAAATACTATTGATGACTGATAAAAGGGAAGGGGTTGATCCAATTAAGTAGTGGTCATGGCATAACATGGGCTATGATGAAATACAAAACATAGTCGCCATATTTCTAGTCTCAAACGACAAACAAAAGTGGCTGCAAGAGGAGTTGAAGCACTTTCAACCTCATTTATGGTAAAACCGTGAAAGAAGAAATAAGCTTTGTTTTGTTCTCGGTATGACAACTTCATATGAAACCTATGGTAGGGACCTAGTACCAACTGTAAAGTACGGATACCATGTAAAACCCACATTCCTAAAATAGGATTAGTTCTAATGCTAAATGCCTAAAAGTAGATTAGTGTTCAGACTTCCAGCGCTAAGTTTCAAGTTGACTTCATGACACAACAAAATTCGGCTGAATAGAATAAAATAAATCTAACTTGCGGAAATCTACATGTGGCTGCAGGCACAAATATACTGAAACACGTACCCCAAATCAGATACTATCAGTATAAGAATTTATGGTGAAAATGCCTCCATCCATAGCTGCTCTTGATGGTTACATGCTCATAGACTAGTTTCTATATTTACTATGCTAGTTGTTTACTTTTTGTGTAAGACTGAGGTGCAGTAAGTTTACATGATAATAAGGCTGTATTTACTTGAACCTTGACTAGGAGAAAATGCTGCACAAAATGAGGCTCTAAAGTGAATACCCTAAATGGAGAAAATCAAATTAATAACATAGAAGAAAATACGTGAGAACTCTCATGTCAAACACCTGCAATCTCAACAACCAGTATTCATGATGACAGTGCCCCATTTTCTTTACAGGAAAAAAAAAATTGCAGCATTATGAACGTGAAATGGTCACCAACTCCAAAAGCACACTTCCATCATTTCCTACTTCCGTAAAATTTGTACTCAAATTGAAATTTCCACATGGAAAATGCCTTCTGAAATATAATTCATTTGATAACATGAGGAACTCGAGAAAGTTTGGTGTATTATTAAGAAAACCGACATTTAAAGTGTCCTGAATTTAATCAGAATGCTTATCCTTAATTTGTATCTGCATTCCCTTTTTCCAATACAGTACTAGTATAGGAGCATCCCCGGAAATCATCCATTACCTTACCACCTCTTATATAACATAGGAATCGAGCTGTCCACATATTAGAGCCATAACTGCCATACCAAACGTCAATCATTGACAAAAGAGCCCTCCAACCATCAACCGGTTTAGCCAAAGGTAGTCTTTCATTAGAAGATTGCTGAGCTTCAAGAGACATAGCGCTTCTCGAAAAGGTATCTTTCTCTTGAACTTCTTGAATAGATAAATTTGATATTGAAAGCTCAAAATCAGAAGAACGGGGTTCAAGAGTTGTATTTTCTGTGGATGAGATTGCCTCTTCCTTCTCTTCAGTCTCAGATTCTGAGCTGGAACTTAACTGAGATCAAAATGAACACGTCATTAATAGAGCTATTATCAATAGTGATTTTAGTTTGGAGAAATGAAATCATAACAAGCAAGAGATCTATATAATGTCAAATGACAAAACAAAACAAACAAAACATCTGAAAAAAAATTACATTATTCATAGTTTTGTTGGCCTAGTATAAGAAAGGTATGAAGTAGATCTTAATAGTTAATATACACATCACATTATACTGAATATAAAAAGAATCTTTACTACTTACTAGACATCATAGAGACAAAAACAGCACCAATAATTTTACATTTGTAAACATAATAGACTAGAGTTAACCCAATAGCCATTTAAAGATGTGCATCAGATGCCTATGATTCACCATAGGGTTCTACAAAAGTATCGTATATAAAAGATCCAAGGATCCAACACTCATTCGCTTGATGCATTTCATGTCTTTGGGACTATTGATTTAATCCAGAATGAGATATCCAGATGCCAACTAGCCTTTTGAGGCTTGTGTTGAGCGATCCTCACCCTCAAGTTAATAAATATCTAATTGGAAGTTGGTGCCAACTTTTGTGATGAAGATGCTAGGTACACGCTACATGGACAATCCTATATCCTGCTCTGCTCTTGAGAATTTTTCATCCTCACGCTTGGTCAGATGTCCGTTACTGCCCCCTGACTATGCTAGGGCATTCACTCAGTAAGTGTGACTATGTGAGTTTAACTGGTCTTGAGCTCAGATAAGAGAGGCAGCTTGATGTTAACAGGTAGTCTGACAGCCAGCTGCGTAAATTTTTTTCAAATCTGGTTCGTGAAAAAAAATTATGAACTGCTAAAAACTGACTATCATGAAAGCTAATCATTTGATCAGGTAAGTTAAATATTCTTCCATAGTTCTTTCTTCCAACACCAACCAAAACCCTAACCCTGCCTAGCGCCAGTTGGGGTTCGATCCCGACCTAATTTCCACCACTTCAGGCTTTGCCAGCTGAACCGAGCAGTGGATACTTCAGAGAGTTTCTGCATGATTTTGCGCATATTTTCATCATGTGGCCTGCTAAGAGCCCATAAATTCGTAGTGTATATATAACACAATAAATGTACAAATGACCCCTGCCATATATAACACAAAAGGAACTAATTGCAGAAAATATAGTAGCTAACACCACCCCCCCGGGGAAAGTTTGAGCACACACATCTTTCACGCTCGAATTGAAAACAATATCAGAGAGATTCATCTCCTTGAGACTGGAAAAGCTTTTACACAAAAAAAAAATCATCTAATTGCTTCAGAAGAAATAGAGGTCAGTATGATCTAATGGCATTGTATGTCTGATGAAATGACAGTCTAGCTCCAAGTTTGTTCCTGGAGGCAGATTATTAGTCAGGAAAGAAGCAACGCTGTTATGACAGATTCACACTACACAGTAGTGTGAAACTATGGCTAACTTAAAATAAACTAGGCAATGACTAAAAAAAGATAATTCCCATTCATCAACTGTGTCTCTACATGGATGCCCAAAGAACCTTTATATAGGCTTCTAAAAGAAAGACTGAACACACGATAGCCAATGTGGGACTAAAACCACATGACTTTACAAAAACCCATAAGAAGAGAAAAGACATAATAAAATAAAACATGTCAATAAAGCCTAACTAATGACACGACGACGCCTACACTCATAAGTGCGTAAAGGTGGGGCATGTCCTACATTAACTCCCCTCGGCTGCAAAAGACTCAACTCCGTCGAGTCAGTACTGAGGTAGAGCTCCAGAAGATCTGCATCAATGCGACGAAACTCCTCCTCGGTGATCCATGTGGCGGTTGTTGAAGAACGACCTCTCCAACGAACCAAGAAACGGCGTACAATGCCCTGGCTGGTGAGGATGGTCGGGTCGTCCAAAACGGCGTCGATGCGCTCGGGCGATTGCTGAGGAAGTCGAGGCAGAGGCGGTAACGCTGCTGATGGCGGTGAACCACGGTGACGGTCTGACGAAGCTGTTGGTGGTGGTGGAGGGGGCTCGAATGTACCACGATAAGGAGAAAGATCTTCTACATTGAATATTGCACTAATGCCCCAATCTGCTTGCAAATCCAGTACATAGGCATTGGGTCCATGTCGACTGAGTATTTGGAAAGGTGCGGACGCTCTGGCATGAAGCTTCTTGAAAGAATTTTTGGGGTAGCGTTCAGGGCGCGTGCGTACTAACACATAATCTCCCATATTATATTCTTGAAACCTGCGATGTGCATCTGCAGAAAGCTTATAGTTTTCATAAGACAAAGTAAGTTTTTGGCGAATCTCGGCATGCAAATCATGAATGTGTTGGGCAAAGGTCTCAGCAGTGTGGGAAGTGCGGTCATTAGTGGACATAGGTAGAAAATCTATAGGCTGGCGGGGTTTGTAACCATTAACAACTTCCAAAGGACTCTTTCCTGTGGAACGATTTACAGAGTTGTTGTAAGCAAATTCAGGAGTAGGTAGCAATAAGTCCCAGTTGCCTAGGCGCTCACCAACAAGACATCGCAGAAGGTTACCCAAGCTCCTGTTAACCACCTCAGTTTGACCATCAGTTTGAGGGTGAAAGGCAGAAGAGACTTTGTGGTTGGTACCAAAGATTTTCCACAAGGTTTTCCAAAAGTAGCTAACAAACTTTACATCACGGTCGGAGACTATGGAGGAAGTTAGTTCATGTAGTTTGACTACCTCATTGAAGAAAAGGCGGGCGATACGAGAGGCATCAGAAGTCTTACTACAGGCAATGAAGTGGGCCATTTTCAAAAAATGATCAACAACGACGAACACAGAGTCATGGCCACGGGAAGTGCGAGGAAGACCTAAAATAAAATCCATACTTAGGTCCTTCCAAGGCTCATGCAGAATAGGGAGAGGAGTGTAAAGACCCATATTTTGTCTTTTGGTTTTGGCCATTTGACAAGTACGACACTGAGGCACGATGCGAGCCACATCACGACGTAGGGAAGGCCAATAAAATATGTATGTCACTAGAGTGGTGGTGTTATCCCTACCGAAATGGCCAGCGAGGCCACCACCATGTAATTCCCAAACGAGAAAATCTCAAACTGAAGTAGAAGGGATACACAACTGCGTGCCACGAAAAATAAATCCATCACGTAGGCTAAAATCAGAAGCATGGTCGGCTGTGCTACTGAGAAGTTGAGAATAAATAGTCGTGAAATCAGGACAGGTGGGATATTGTTCTTTCAGTCGGTCGAAGCACACAACTTCAATGCTCATAGATTGTAGGGTGGTCAAGCAACGACTGAGAGCATCTACGGCCTTGTTCTCAACACCTGAACGATGCTTGAGGACAAAAGTGTACTCCAGAAGAAATTCACACCACTTGGCGTGACGCACATTTAAGTTCTTTTGGGACTTCAAAAAGCGAAGGGATTGAGGGTCAGACCAAAGAATGAACTCTTGATGGAGAAGGTAGTGCCTCCAATGACGCAGGGATTGCACAATAGCGTAGAATTCTTTATCATACGTGGAATATTTACGCTTTGCCTCATTGAGTTTCTCACTAAAAAAGAAATCCATCACGTAGGCTAAAATCAGAAGCATGGTCGGGTGTGCTACTGAGAAGTTCAGAATAAATAGTCGTGAAATCAGGACAGATGGGATATTGTTCTTTCAGTCGGTCGAAACCCACAACTTCAATGCTCATAGATTGTAGGGTGGTCAAGCAACGACTGAGAGCATCTGCGGCCTTGTTCTCAACACCTGAACGATGCTTGAGGACAAAAGTGTACTCCTGAAGAAATTCACACCACTTGGCGTGACGCACATTTAAGTTCTTTTGGGACTTCGGAAAGCAAAGGGATTGAGGGTCAGACCAAAGAATGAACTCTTGATGGAGAAGGTAGTGCCTCCAATGACGCAGGGATTGCACAATAGCGTAAAATTTTTAATCATACGTGGAATATTTACGCTTTGCCTCATTGAGTTTCTCACTGAAAAATGCAATAGGGTGCCCTTCTTGACTCAAAACGCCTCCAATACCAACACCGAAAGCGTCACAAGATACTTCAAAAGGAAGTGAAAAATTGGGAAGGCGAAGAACCAGGGTTTCGGTCAACTTAGTTTTGACTACCTCAAAAGCACGTTTGGTTGATGGTGTCCACTCTAATTTGTCACACTTCATTAACTCAATGAGAGGAGCCATAATGGTGCTAAATCTTCAAACAAAATGGCGATAAAAAGTAGCCAGCCCGTGAAAGCTGCAAAGCTCAAAAATCGAAGTGGGTTGAGGCCAATCAGTGATGGCCTTTGACTTTGGCTGGGTCAGCCTCAATGCCGGTAGTGGAAACAAAATAGCCAACGAATATGACTTTATCTTGAAGGAACGAACACTTCTTTAGATTGATGTACGATTTCTCAGTACGAAGTGTGTCAAAGATGAGTCGGAGATGAGTTAGATGTTTGTCCTTGGTCTTACTAAAAATCAGAATATCATCAAATTATACCTCTAAAAATTTTCCAATGAATGGTCGTAACACATGGTTCATGACGTGCATGAAGGTGTTGGGTGCGTTCGAAAGGCCAAAAGGCATGACTAGCCACTCATATAAACCGTCTGGGGTTTTGAAGGCAGTCTTCCATTCATGAGACTCCTTAACACAGATCTGGTGGTAACCGCTACGAAGGTCAATCTTGGAGAAATAGCGGGATCTCATCAATAGATCAAGCATGTCGTCAAGACGTGGAATAGGAAATCGATATTTGACAGTGATCTTATTGATGGGTCGATAATCTAAGCTGCGGAGGAACGACAAACCGGCGGCTGACTTGTTTTGTTTATGAAATGTTGTTTTTATTCTTTTTCTCTCTTTGTACCTCATGTACTTACCCTAATATATAAATACAAGTGTGTAGGCTCAAGCCCTACTCACGTTTGCTGCATCTTGCAGCCGACATGTGATCGGTGTTCCCATCTTCTTCCTTCTTCATTTCTTCTTACATGGTATCAGAGCGGAGATCGATCTAGGGCTTCTCCTCTCTCTCTCCGGAGGATCTCTCTAGGTCTCTCCTTCCTTGACGGCCGGCTGCTTCCCACCCGTCTCCTTGGCGTAATCCACCTGCTGCAAAGAACCACCGTTAGCTACTCTGGGTCTGCGGTAGATATCTAACTCTACCGTAGCCAGTGTTTCAAAAAGCGGTATGCGTTATGCGTTCGGAGAGGTCACCTTGTAGAGTATATGCGGTATGCGGGAGTATATGCGGAAGTATATGCGGTTTTGGATTTTTTTAATTAATTATTATATATATATATATTAGTCATGATTTACATATTTAATTTGTGCAATTGTGTATCTAAATGGTAAAATTACAAGAATAATGGATGCAATTATGCAAATATGCAATCATCACAACTTAAATAAATACAATCATACACTATAATCTAAATTTAAACAAACATGGATGAATTTAAATGTATAAAAAAAAATCAGAACATCTCTAACTAAAAATCGGGGTATAATCGGCCTTGTATGCGGCCGTACCACCGATTATGCGGCTTGGTCCGCTTTTTGGGCCGATTTCTGTTATGCGGATTTTTGGAGGACCGAACCTTGTATGTGGCCGCTTATGCGGCCGCATAGGCCGATTTTTAAAACACTGACCGTAGCCACTATCACAGAGCGGTTGAGGTTCTCCAGGTGATCCAACGATCATCTAAAAACACCACCGGAGGACTAGTTTCATCTCAATCATCATCCTAGTCACACCTCCATGTGTGATTAGGAATATTCTTTGGAGGCTGTGAATGCGTCAGTAACGCAGTTCTTCTTGTTTTTCGTCTATGTGTGACGTGTATCTCTCCGTCACCACATCTTCTTTGACGTGTATCAATCCGTCATATATTCCGTTCTACAATGGAGGATATCAAGACACCTATGATCTACAACGAGGTGTCACCTATCGCCTCCATCAAACTCAACGGGAAAAATTATCTTCTATGGATGAACGCCATCCACACCATCTTGGAGGCTCGTGACAGAGCAAGGCATGTTGACTCGGGTCCCAAGGCATCTACTGACGAAGGGTATGCTGAATGGAAGCGACATGATAATCTTGTGAAGACTTGGCTATGGAATAGTGTGGAATCTGCAATCGCCGCAAGGTTCATGTTCTACTCTACGGCCAAGGAAATATGGGACGCAGTGAAGCAACATTACTCTCAAGAGAAGAATGCTCTCCGTCAGTTTATGATCTATGATCGTCTGTTCGCTGAAAAACAGGGTTACCGATCTCTTGAGGAGTATTTTGGGGCTATTCAGGCTCTTGCTCAAGAGCTAAGTTATTATCATCCTGTGACTGTTGCAGAACAGATAAAGGATAGAGATGATCTTGTTACGGCCAAATTCTTATCTGGGCTTAACTCGACTTGTAGCTCCGCTCGGAGCGTTCTCTTGGCTACCGATAAACTACCTAGTCTTGTGGAGGCTTATTCAAGGATCCAGCAATCACTGTTTGAGTCTGCTTCCTTTGCGCCTGATATACCTTCTGGAGAATCTCATGCGTCTGTTGCCGCTGCAGTACGAGGAGGACGCCCCGATATGGGTAGAGGGCGTGGGACACGTCCGAAATGTACCTTTTGTGATAGACCGGGACATACAGTGGAGAGGTGTTGGAAGAAACAGGGAAGACCTGTTGCACCACCTGTGGGGGCAGCACATTGTGCCACCACTACAGGATCCTCATCCTCTACAGTTGTGGGTACATCCTCTGGCACCGGCATCACTCTCACCCAAGAAGAATATGATCGGTTCATTCAGGCGACACAGCATATGAGTATGGGATCATCATCATCTTCTTCATCGGCAAATTTGGCATCTACAACTGGTAATCAGGCTACATCTTTCATAGCATCTGGCTCATCCTCATCTTGGGTGGTTGACTCTGGCGCGTCACAGCATATGACTGGTATGAGGGGATTGCTCCACACTATTGACTCATCAATTCCTCACCAATCTGTTACATTGGCAGATGGTTCAGTGAAAAGAGTTTTAGCTAGTGGATCCGTCTCCCTAACACCCAAGATTGATCTTAAATCAGTTCACTTTGTGCCTGAATTTACTTTTAATCTTCTTTCTGTTGCAAAACTAATTGACACTTTAAAATGTTGGGTAATATTTGGACCTTCTTGTTTTATATTACAGGATCTCAAGAGTATGAAGACGATTGGTGGGGGGCCTAGGAAGGGTGATCTCTACCTTTTCAACGGTGACAGTCTACCTCGCCAAATGCCTGCTCCTGCTCCATCTATCCTGTTGAGTGGTTCCCCTTTACTATGGCATTGCAGATATGGACATCCTTCTTTGGAGAACCTGCGGAAGTTGGAACCAGATTTATCCCAATTATCCTCCTTAGAGTGTCAGTCATGTCAACTGGGAAAGCACCATAGGTTATCCTATCCCAGTCGAGTCAATAAGCGGGCTTCTTGTCCCTTTGAGTTAGTGCATACTGATGTGTGGGGTCATGTAAAAGACCAGAGTTATAATGGTTTTCGTTATTTTATCTCCTTTGTTGATGATTTCTCACGCATGACATGGATCTACCTTCTTAAAAGTAGAGAGTCCGTGTTGTGTATTGTGAAACATTTTCATACTGAAATTAAAGTCCAGTTTAATTGCAATATAAAAATTCTTCAGTCTGATAATGCCTTGGAGTATGTTCAAAAGGCTATGTCTGATTTTTGTAGCTCGGTTGGTATGATTCACCGCACATCTTGTCCTCACACCCCTCAGCAAAATGGGGTGGCAGAGAGGAAGAATCGCCATCTTCTTGATATTGCTCGATCTATTATGTTTCAATCTAATGTGCCCAAGAAGTTTTGGTCTGAAGCTCTTTTAACTGCTTGTTTCTTGATCAATAGGCAACCTTCCTCTGTTCTTCAAGGACAGACACCTTTTTTTGTATTGCGTCCCAAGGACTCTCCCTATCCTATTCCTCTTAGAGTGTTTGGTTGCACTTCCTTTGTCCATAACTTTGACCCTAAGACCGACAAGCTGTCTCCTAGGTCCATTAAAACATTGTTCCTAGGTTACTCTACTACGAGCAAAGGATACAAGTGTTACTGTCCTAGTCTTCGCCGCATGTTTGTGTCTAGGGACGTCACTTTCCATGAGACCACTCCATATTTCTCCAATGCTATTAGCAAGGGGGAGCAGTTGAGAGAGGGAGAGCCACCAAAATACAAAATGAGAGACTGGCACCATCGGTGCAGAGTGAGGGAGTGCCACCTATCATTCCGGATTTTACTTCTATTCCAGATGAACAAGCAGGAGATAGACCTACCATTGAGCATTACACACATGTATATCATAGGCGAGGCAGGCAGGATCCAGAAGAAGTAGTGGCACCAGTCCCTGAGCCCTCATCATCGCCTTCTACTCAAGAGAATCCTACAGAGACATCAGATCTCAACCTTCCTATTGCTGTTCGGAAAGGTACTAGGTCCTGTACTATTAAACACCCTATTACAAATGTATGTTGTCTGTCTCATCTGTCTAAGCAGGCCCGTGCATTCGCTATTGGGATTGATTTTGTGTCTATACCAAGAAACCATTATGATGCGATGAAGAACAGTGGCTGGACACAGGCTATGCAACTTGAAATGTCAGCTCTCTTAAATAATGGTACTTGGGATCTGGTTGATCTTCCTGCAGGAAAGAAAGTAGTAGGATGTAAATGGGTTTTCACTATTAAACACAATCCGGATGGATCAGTTGAACGGTTGAAAGCCCGATTGGTTGCAAAGGGCTACACCCAAACCTATGGTGTTAACTTCTTTGAAACATTTTCTCCTGTTGCTCGCCTGAATTCTGTGCGGATCATTATTTCTCTTGCTACTACCTTTGATTGGCCATTATTTCAGCTGGATGTAAAGAATGCTTTTCTCCATGGTGATCTACAGGAAGAAGTATATATGGAGCAACCTCCTGGGTTTGTTGCTTAGGGGGAGTGTCAGAAAGTATGCAAATTAAAAAAGGCTATTTATGGGCTGAAACAGTCACCTAGAGCTTGGTTTGACAAGTTCGGTGAAGTTATTCTTCAGATGGGTTTTTCTCGCTCCAAGACTGATCATTCCCTATTTTACTCCAGCTCTTCCCGTGGATCCATTATTCTTATTGTATATGTTGATGACATAGTAATTACTGGCAGTGACACCATGGGAATATCTCGTGTCAAAGAGGGTTTGCAAAAACACTTCCATACAAAGGATCTGGGCAAACTAAGATACTTTCTAGGCATTGAAGTGCTTAGATCTCATGCAGGTGTCAATTTATCTCAGAGAAAATATGTGCTTGATTTGTTACAGGAGACAGGCATGGCTGAATCTAAACCGGTAAATACACCAATGGATTATCACATCAAAGAGGTGGTTGATGATGTTGAGTATCCAGATCCAGAATATTATAGGAGAATAGTGGGTAAGTTGATATATCTAACTGTCACCCGACCGGATATTTCATTTGCTGTGGGCGTAGTCAGCCAATACATGCATTCTCCGCGACAATCACACTGGATAGCAGTCTGTAGAATTCTGAGGTATCTGAAAAATGATCCCGGTAAGGGTATCATATATTCTAGACCAAAGGCACCTCCATCTACTCTGTCTCTCATAGGATATTCAGATGCTGACTGGGCTGGTGATCATACTGATAGGAGATCTACATCAGGCTATTGTACCTTTCTAGGTGATCATCTTATCAAATGGAAAAGTAAGAAGCAACATGTGGTTGCTAGATCTAGCACTGAGGCTGAGTATCGTGCCATGGCCCATGCATGATGTGAATTAAAATGGGTCAAATCTGTTTTATCAGAATCACAAATTTCTCTTCTACCTTCTATGGAGCTCAAGTGTGACAATCAATCTGCTATGCACATTGCTAGGAATCCTATCTTTCATGAGCATACAAAACACATAGAGGTTGATTGCCATTTTATTCGTGATCAAATAAAAGACGGCACTATTGTGACTCCATATGTCAGGTCTGAAGATCAACTAGCAGATATTCTGACAAAGCCCTTGGGTTCAGCAATTTTTCAGAGACTCTGCGGCAAGCTGGGCATACACGATGTGTACTCTCCAGCTTGAGGAGGAGTGTGAAGCAACCTGCATCTCGGTCGATACTATCGACACTCTGTCGATAGTATCGAGATCTGTCCAGGTTCATGTTGAGGCAAGCTGCATCTCGGTCGATACTATCGACACACATGTCGATAGTATCGAGATTGGTTCAGGCGCAAGAGAATACTCTGTCGATACCATCGACACTTAAGTCGATGGTATCGACACCGGCACAGCGGCGGAACGGCAAACCGGCGGCTGGCCTGTTTTGTTTATGAAATGTTGTTTTTATTCTTTTTCTCTCTTTGTACCTCATGTACTTACCCTAATATATAAATACAAGTGTGTAGGCTCAAGCCCTACTCACGTTTGCTGCATCTTGCAGCCGACATGTGATCGGTGTTCCCATCTTCTTCCTTCTTCATTTCTTCTTACATAAGCACATACGCCAACTACCATCCTTCTTGGGAGCAAGTACTGTCAGAACCGTACAAGGGCTCTTGCTCTCACGAATGAATCCTTTGAGAATGAGGGCATCAACCTGACGTTTCAATTCAGCATGCTCGGTCGGGTTCACACGGTAATGAGGTTGGTTAGGGAGCGAAGACCCAGGAATCAAATCAATCTCATGCTGAATATCACGCATAGGAGGGAGCTCAACCGGAAGGTCGGTGGGCGTCATGTCCTTGAACTCGTCGAGAAGGGAGGCAAGTTCCGGTGGGGGCTGATAACCGGACATGGGAGTAGATTCTTTGATGTATAACACATACATGCATCTAGATTCTCGGCTGGCTTCCTCAAGCTCTCGTCGAGTGACAAGGTGTAGAGAGTGTTGAGATTTGGAGGATTGGGGATCGGGCAGTGGACTCTTTTTGATAGGGGAAATGAAAACGAGTAGGTGCTAATCGGATGTGTTTGCCTTTGTGCTTAAAAGTATAAACGTTAGAGCGCCCCTCATTGTGGGCATCTAAGTCATATATCCAAGGACGTCCCAAAATGACATGGCCAACATCTATGGGCAACACGTTGCACCAAATGTGGTCCGAATAAGCACCTAGAGTGATGGGTACAAGACAACTTTGGGTGATGGGCAAGCTAATCTGGTTCACCCGATGGACTTTGTGTGGTTGTGGATGTGGTTCAGGGCGCAACTCCATGCGCTTCAATCCATGGTGTGAAATGATATTTTGAGAACTACCCCCATCAATGAAGAGTTTACAACTTTTACCAGCGTGTTTGAAAAAGGTTTGGAAGGGGGTGGTACGTTTCCATTCATCCCCTTCTGAAGGAGCAGCAAGAACAGGCATGACTTGAAGATAAGAAGGATCATCCTTATAATCGGCGTCATCATCTGAGGGTTCAGAGGCTGGAAGAGCATCTTCATACTCAATGTCAGCCTCTGTGGTGGTATCGGGAGAATCAAAGGACACAAAAAGCACACGACGAGGGCATTGGGCAGCTAAGTGAGTCGTGCTATAACAATGAAAGCATCCACGGCCTCTTGGAGGAGGCCGGATTGGGGTGGACATATCTCCTTGCCTTTACTAGCTGAAGGGGTTGAAGAACCCTGGGAGATGGTTGGGGCAGAGGATAGGCCGAACGAGATGAGGTGGTGACAGGATTACTGGTTGATCTAGTATGTTGGTCGAAACGAGAAAAGGAAGGCCCACGAGAAGCAGGTTGTAGGTAACTCTCGACCTTTTGGGCGCGGTGAAAAGCATCGTCTAAGGAGTCATATTGTTGCAATTGCATTTGTCGCTTAATATCGGGGTGTAGACGGTGCACAAAGCGAGCGGCTAATTGCCAATCTGACTCATTGTGAGCACAACGGTTTTTAGCCTCTTCAAACCGTTCCATGTACTCCTGAACAGAAGATGTCCCTTGGCTAAGGGTCATCCAGTCGGAAAGAAGTTGTCTTTGGTATTGGGAGGGTACATAGCGTTCACGTAGCTTGGTTTTCATCTCATCCCAAAATAGAATAGGAGGCTGACCACTACGCTCCATGTCACATTGGACGCCTTGCCAGTACCTTTTGGCAGACCCTTTGAGTTTCATTTTCGCAAACCTAATCCGTTGGGCATCTGTCATGTTATACCAGTCAAAATAATCTTCCAAACTCGCAATCCAATCGAGAAAAGCCTTAGGGTCAAGTTTTCCATCAAAAGTAGGGGCATCTACCTTAACTCGTCGGGTGATATCATCCTGAGGAGGGTGTCCTGGGTGGTATTGACCGTAAGGATATTGGGGAAAGCCTGCGCCACGTGGGGGGCGTGAAAAGCATCATGTCCAGGGGGACGAGGACGTGGTACAGGAGGTTGGATGGGCTGATACGACGGAGCCATTGGTCGTTGAGGATGTGGATAATGATTTGCAGGAACAAATTGGGGGTCAGGGGCATTGCGTTGAGGGGGTATCGTCGTGCAAGGTTTGTGTGTGGAGCAGCGGGTTGAGGCGTATAATTGGGAGGCTGATAATACGGTGGGTAGTGGTGGTGGTTTTCCTCGTAGGCCTGTAGGGAGTAAGGGTCATGTCCAGCGAAAGGGTCAGTGGCCCCTAAGTTTTGGTAGTCGGGGATCTCTTGGGGTTGTGGTGCACAGATTTGTAGGGGAGTAAGAGCTAATGGGGATCGAGGTGCATTCCCAATATTTGGTGGCATGCCATATCCCAAATAAGGTGTGGAATTATAACCGGCCTGGAGAGTATGTGTTTGGCGGATTGTGTGAAGCTCAGTCATGATGGAATTGAGTGTTTGACCAAGAGTATCCAGGTTAAAGGGGGTTTAGGAAGAGGCAGGGGCTTCTTTCAGAGTGGGTTCCAACACAGGGCTATTAGACCAATGATCCGACATAATGAATTGCAGCGAAACAACCAAAAATTATTGTGCCAAAGGAAAACTTAGTTTCTGAGATGAACAACACAAAAAACTTCAAGAAAAAAATATGACCAGATATATGAAAGTAAATAGTGCACCGAACAAAGAAAAACCTCTCAAAAAAATAGGACTTGGCAATTTTGCGGTGGGGGAATAGAAACTCCCTATGGACCCTTTTGTGAATGTACTAGAAATGCAGAAGAAGAACAAGGTAATAACAATGGAAAGACCATATTTGAATTGTAGATATCGAATACCCTTTACTTTCTGTAGAAGATGTTGAAGCTTCCTTAAAGTCGATGTAGAAGGAAGTGGCTCAGAAGGAAGGATGATCCAGTATGCCCTGACCCTACGCCGATCCAACTAGCGGTCGGTGGTAGCAGCAGCGGCGGAAAGTGGCGGTAGGAGAGAACGGTGGTGGCAACAGCGGCAGGGGCCGGCGGCAGCGGTGGACGGTGGCGGCGGCAGCAGGGGGTGGCGGCTGTAGCAACTGCAGCAGCGGGCGGTGGTCGTAGTAGCAGTGGGTGGCGGCCTTAGCAGCAACGGACGGCGACAATGGACAGAAAGGGATGGCGGCAGCGGGGGGCGACGACAGCAGGCAGAGAGGGTAGCATGCAGGGTTTGGTAGCAGCGGCCGTGGCGGCGGGTTTGGTGAAGGTGGAGGATGACGGCTGGAGGATGGAGGGTGACGGCTGGGTAGGACCTAACCCTAATGCCTTTAGGGTTAGGCTCTGATGCCACTTAATGTAAAACTATGGCTAACTTAAAATAAACTAGGCAATGACTAAAAAAAGATAATTCCCATTCATCAACTGTGTCTCTACATGGATCCATAGAGCCTTTATATAGGCTTCTAAAAGAAAGACTAAACACACGATAGCCAATGTGGGACTAAAACCACATGACTTTACAAAAACCCATAAGAAGATATAAGACATTATAAAATAAAACATGCCAATAAAGCCTAACTAATGACACGACGACGCCTACGCTCATAAGTGTGTAAAGGTGGGGCTTGTCCTACATCATGCAGGCAAGGGATGGTCAATAAAAATAAGTCCCGTAGCAGCAATGCTACCCAAATACAGTCATGTTATGAGCCAGTACTAAATATCCTCAACAACTAGCGATTCTTTCTCGATATTGACTGTGTAAACAGTGTTGGCATCAAACCAGATAAACTTCCAGGTCTCGTCTTGTCGTCCAGTTGCCATGTCGACAACTTGGCCCCATTCTTAAAAATAATAGCCATCTTAGTCAAAAAAATCCAGCTTGTCAACGATACTTGTAGCTATTTTGACTGACAATATCAATAAGTCTTTTGCTTTAGGTGCTCACACGGCGAGGGGTTACAGAAATTTGGCAGGAAGTTGTACTTGCTTTATCCACCAGAAGGATCCCCTTTTACTGCATATGAGAAATGTACTGACTTCAAGAATAGGTATATATTTGGTTCCGGAAGAGGGAAGCTATACAAGTATGGAGGAAGGAATAGAAGAAACACTACAAATGAAGAGCTATTTTTACAAAGAATCATTATCAGGTCTTAATATGAAGCAAAAAAAGATCAGGAGACTGCCTTGCTTCACAATTCCAAAGATCCCTTTGCTCCATATACAATATATGATAGCTAAGCTGACACAGGTTTTCGATCATTGTTGCTCGAAGAAGGCCAAGATCGTCTTCGGGTCTTGGAAGGACGGTATTTGATCATGTATATGGGGGAAATAGAGTAACTAGAAACTCGGAAGCAAGATTAGCCCTAATCCTTCCCTACAAATATCTTCCCTGTTAGTTCTTGCAAACTCTGAGAAAATGAAAAACCACATTCCCACCAATGGTCATAGTGTCCTCTTTATGAGGATACTGTTAAACCACGTTCAATATAAGCCTCTTTTTCAATATATTATCAATGATTTTAATGGAGAAAACAATTTATTGTTGATCAACAGGAGACGGCCAAATCTGATTTGACAATGAGCATTCAAGAAACATATGATATCTAGTTTTAACACTTGTGTTGCAGGAAATACAACAACAAACCATACAGAAGCCAAAATATTTGTGAGATATCATGTCTTAAAAGCCTTTTCAAAATAGATATCCAGTCATAGATGGAAAATCTCTTAGGGACTAGCCATGTTCGAATCCAAATAGCCAAGTTCAAATCAGGATTGGGAGTCGTTAGCCATTCCAAGATCTTTGAGTTTCAATAATAATAAAAATATTGCAAAAGTGAATATTAGCAGGACCTCTATCAGGAGATTGGTCAGTAAAAAAGAAATTGACCGGTGGTTTATTCATTTCACGGGAGCACTCCATTCCTTGTTTCAAATATTAGAGCTGCATATAACATGCCTTTCATATCCTAGCAACGATAGGTTGTTGTGAAAAATATCAGTTAGAAATAAGCCTCCAGAAATCAAGGGATCATGCCAGAGAAGAATATTTGCACTTCGACTTCGTGTTGACTTCACCAGAAGTGGAAGCTTGTGGAAACTTCGAGGAAGTTTCAGAGGAAGTTTAGACACAAATTTGATGCCTTTTTTGAAGAAAATGATGTGAATTTGAAAGAAAGTTTGCTTGAAAACTTCTAATTATGTAATACCTCTATCTTATATATGTTATTTTTACACAAAAATAGGATTCACGACTCTCTAGCCCTAGGTAGGTTGACAATACAATGTGTTGCTTGCAAGGATAAATGTTCAATAAACATATAAAATACAGTTCACCATATGTATTCTATACAATATACATTCAAATAATAGTTACAACACCCTCTCTAGGAAAGAGTGGCAACCAACAAACATAGGAGTTGATATTAGAAGTTGTGAAGAGGGTTGGAGGTGACATGTATGCCTTATATGGCCTTTAGGGGACGAATTACAATTAATGTTCTTGGTCGTCTCAACTTCGCCAACTTTGAAGAAACTTCAACATCTTCGGAGATGTTGGGATGAAAATACACAAAAAAATCAAATTTGACGAAAATAGTGAAACTTAGGCCCGAAGTTTGGACGGGGCATGCGTCGACGATAGCGAAACTTAGGCCCGAAATTTGGACGAGGCCAAATTATTGGGAATTCAACATCGCCCATGCTCGAAGTTCGAAGTTTCGACGAAATTTCACCCAACTTCGCCAAAGTTTAGTTCCATGTATATAACATATACAATATGCATATGCATATACATGTAGCATATGTTATATATGGGTATACATATACATATACATATACATATACATGTATAGTATGTTATACATAGGGGGGAGGGGTGGGTGTGTGTGTGTGTGTGCGCGTGTGTGTGTGTGTGTGTGTATATATATATATATATATATATATATATATATATATATATATATATATATATATATATATATATATATATATATGTACACATATAAAGTATATGCGAGTGTGTGTTTGTGTGTATTAGTTTAATAAATAATTACATAAGATAATTGATATAAAAATACACATACATAGTCTCTACATGAAAAGCGGTTGATGCAATCCGTGAAAGGGGATTTGCATAGGAAGCTAGCCCAGATCCAAGACGACCCCGGTTAGAGCTTATTGGGCTCAAGTTGGGCTTTTATTTAGTTCTTTATTCACTTAGGAAATTCATGCTCTATTTAATTCCGAATTTCTTTATTATGATTTTCGTTTCTTGTTTTATTTGTTAGCATTAGGATTTTAGTTTCCTATTTTGTTGACTTGTAAGTCAAGATGTGGAGTCTTGTATAAGCCAACCTTGGGGCCTTTGTCCAGACAGTTGAATATTATTTGAGTATAGATTATTTTGATTATCTTCTTTGTTCTTCTCCACAATGTGTTCCATATCAAGTGGGCTCTGAGTTATAGCAACCTTTGTCGTTGTCTTTGGACTAGCTTCCTATTTGTAACATATGTACCGAGTCTAAAGTCCATTAGAAAAAAATGCGATCCGTGATTTGTTCAAGCCAGTCTAAAGACTCGGATCTCATCCTTTCCTAATGGACTTTAGACTCGGTACATATGTTACATAATGCATGACCATGGTTGTGAAGCACATGTCTACACATCAAAGCACACAAGGATGATCTGCCTAGGTTGGAAACTAGGCCTTTAGCACTATGGCACTCTTTTATAAATTGCAGTGCCAATTTTTAGGTCTAAGCATCTAAAATTAAGGCCCTCGAGTATCAAGCATTTAAGTCCATATTAGGATTCTAATGCCAAACTTAAAGGCCCTTATGTCTTACATATGCATTAAAATACAAATATACAAGTCAAACATTGCTCCAAAGTATTGAAATCCTCAAAACTTAGGTGAAAGAATGGGGGCCTTAAGGGACCATGTACATGGGTTAATCAGATGACTTGGACATGCAGACTCAAACAAGAAAGAAAATAACTAATAAATCGACCTACAGAAGAATGGAAACCACCCCAAAACATCTATACTAGGTACTTTCCCTTAAAAAAATAACCTCAAAAGTGAGCAATTGATGAGCCTCCCAATCACATTGAAGTGCATCTAGAGCACCATAACAAAAGGGTAGTGATTGTCACAATTGCTTGCATCATTTATGTCCTAAAAGTCTTGGTCCACACATAGAAAAAATCTTGGGAGTGTGATTTTACATAGGCAAATTGAAAGTCCACATGCATGTGGCACAAACATGTCTAAGCCAGCATAGTAGCTTGATGATACATATTTTCTATCAACTAATATGTTAAGTATGGTGCACACACATGTAAGAAATATAACATAGCTCACAGATGCACATGAAAGATAATAGAAGCACCTCAAACAATAAAATGAAGCCTATTTAAGAAAAAAAATCCAAAAAATCATTTTTCTTCTCACCCTCCCTCCTCTCTTGCTGTCATCACTCTCACCTTCATATCACTCCATCACACCCAATCGAACCAAATTGGTTGGGGTGGACAAAATATGTAGAAGTATAGGTGATGTAAATTAGTCAAACAATAATATGCAAAACACTAAAATAGCAGGAGTGAGTAAAAAGGACACGAGTGAGCAAAAAGGGTATGGGAGGCATGGTAAACAATAAGCGTGTGGGGTATATATACTGAGCAAATAGGGATCAAGGGGAGAGGGGGAAAGAGATAGATATGCTTTGAAGTTTGAACAATTGGTGAGGAAAGTTGGTTTGACGAAAAAAAGAAACAGGCTTGACAACCAATAAAAAGCAAGTTGTCTCTCTTTCTCTGTGACACCAGGAAGAGTGCAACCCTACCTTCCATCGGTGTCACCTTAACAGCAAGGAATGAGGTATCCGACATTTATTTGTTTTAATAGAGTGAAAATAGGTATTTATCAATATACCGATGGAATTTCTGAATAAATGACATTTATCAATATATTGATGGAATTTCTGAAAAATGGCATCATGGCCATTTTGACATAGACATAAACGAATTGAATCATGAAGTTTTACTGGTGTAGTCTCTATATCTAAATACACTAATTTATGCAAATATATCTTATATTGAGTATAGGAGTCCTTCATGTTTGAGGTAAGGATATTAAGTCATTTCTTAGGATTTCAATGAGAAAATGAAGCAATTGTTAAGTTATGAAATTTCAAGCACCATATTATGGATTAAGATCATATATTAAATATATAAGAGGAGGGTCCTTCATCCATGTGTAAAGAGAAGTGAAGTGTGAAGGAAGGCAGAGTGCACAATGACAATCATTAGAAATTTAGAGTCTAGTGGAATATTGCATACAAGTTACTATATACATTGTCCGATTCAATACTACCGAATTTTAATGAAAGAAAAAAATTAAATTGCATGGTGGATGTGGTGGATGACCTCCCCAAGTTGGCGATTGTTGTTGAAAATGAGTTGCTTAGGAGATTGACATTTTATTCCAAAATTGTGTGATTTCAATAGATCTAAGTGTAGGTCTCTATATGCATAATACTAGAATTTTAGACTCTGTTAGGGCTTTATCCTTCTCTTTTCAAACTCAATCTGTGACTTTGGCACATTACTTTGCAATTGTGAAGAAACTATGATAGTATCTAATGTGACACCATGTTTTCTGTCCTCATTTGTTACCACATGATCTGGATATGCGGCAGCAAAATTCCTCCATAGTTCATTTATATAAAGAAGGAGAATAAATATAGGAAGCATAATTACCATTATGTGAATATTGTAGGAATGGGATAAACATAAGATGCATATTTATCACAGCCACCATATGCATGTTGTAGAGGTGGGATAAACAGAAGTAGCAGACTTATCACGTCCACCATATGCATGTTTCGGGGGTTGTGCAACAAGTGCAATATATAATCAAATATAAGATTAGCAAATTACAAACTAAACTTTTTTACAACAAATCATTTGCTTGTATTTACACAACTAATTAGTAGTTTTTTTTCCTTTGTACGCTAACTAATACTAGAAATAAATATCTATATGTATTGTAATTAGCTTACTGCAAAAATTCATTGTAAATGACAAGATAATATATGTATTCAGTAAAGTATATAGGTAGATCTTTTGATCATAATGTAGATGTTAGAGATAAAGATGATAGTGCAATTATCAATTATCATTAAATAAATTAAAAAGTAGATCGGGGGACCTTTTCCATTCAAACACGTTTTTTGGTGAAACAACATTTTCACAAAGATACAAAGGGTTTAGATGAGAGAAATTGGTAGAAAATATAAAACATATATTGGATTGGACTTGCTTAAGATTCAATTTCCGAAATCCATCTTGCTCCCCTATTTCCTCGTAGATAACAATATGAGACACGTGTAAACCGATACTTGTATCTTTATACCGATAAAAACAAACAAAATTGACAATGCTTGGCAAAATTTGGCAGTTTTGGCAAAAACTAGTAATACTTGGTGTTATGCCCATCTTTATACCACAATTTGCTTTCATGTCGATGTGCACACACGATGTTGTACCAAAGGTCTTGAAATAGACATTTTAAGCAAAATTTGCAATTTTGGCAATGTTTGATTCCTAGCTTAAACAAATCATGACGGTTCAAACCCTTTTGTCGATAAAGAGATATTTAAGTTGTCCGACTCCTATTATTTCTGATTCCTCCAATGATCTATTGTGACATAAGACTAGTTTGGCTTCATGTCTCTATATATGGTGTGCCATACCACTGCAAAAATCGTTAATTTATCTTAATCGCATGGTATCAGAATATGATAGTTAATCTAAGGAAGCACCTCCCTTCTTTTTCTCTCGATAACACTTGTGCCAACCAAGGTGGGCAAGAAAACACCAGCCACCAATGCAGGGTTTGACCCCATTGCAAGCATAAGGGGCACATCACACCTTTCTATGACACCAAGGGAAGTCATCAGGCCCTACTTCTCTTATAAAAGTACTAAGGGAAACCACTCCTGTCGATCCTTCCATCACTGACAAGAGGGGGTGATGTCCTCTGCTCTTGATCCTAGAGAGAAGCATCAGCTGGTGTAGTCTACCCTAGGGATGTTGTCGGTCATCGCCGTAGACCTAAGAGGAGCCAACGGTCATTGGTGCTCCTTTAGGATTTACCAAATTAGCAATCTCCTATGTTGATGTCATCAAAAGGTAGCACATTATTGCAATGAACTGTGTTAATCATGCACGCTTGAACAGATAACCCCAATTGACCCTTATATAAGTGGATCAAGCAGCACTACAAACATAGGTGTAAGCTTCAACTAGATGTCGTCTTGAGACTTATAGCTTACACCACAATGATGAAAGTTTACGTAGTGTGGAAAAGAATACACCATGACTTGTATGTCACTAATCACCATCATCAGCATCTAAGCCTCAAACCCAAGTACCCAACCATGCTGGGACTAGCTACTTATACAAACCAAAAAAGAGATGAATGCTACATAATAGGTCGGAGCTCTCTCCTTTTTCCACAGAAGAGCAGAAAGTACAGATTGCCTAAATCTAGGAAGCATAGATACATGTGGAAATACACAAATGGGACAAGATGAATTCAAAATTATAAGAATTGGAAACACAAATTTATAAACACACACACCAAAGATCTAAATATTCAGAAAGAAAATTCAAAGCAGGTCATCAAAGGAAATAACAACCATACATCCAAAGTTGTAGGATAAAAATTATAATAACAAGCACATTAATAAAACTGAATGGAAAAGCATGTTGTTTTTTATAGAGAGAATGGGAATTGTTTATTTGATGATTAAAAAGGTGTAAAATATATTTTCATATATAGGAGAAGAGTAGAGAGACTAAAACAGAGATGAGCAATATGGGACTAAACTACATAAGTAAAAACATAAGGGAGGCACATGCTAGGCACATGACACTGTGAAACATAAACATATCTCTATACTCCCCCTCAAGTTGGAGCGTAGATGTCGAACATGCCCAGCTTGTCCACTAGAGTCTGAAAACGAGCTTTTGAAAGAATTTTGGTGAAGATATCCGCTACTTGCTCCTCAGTACTGAGATATGGAGTGCAAATGCGGCCAGAAAGAACTGTCTCTCGAACAAAATGATAGTCGACCTCAATATGTTTTGTCCTTTCATGAAATGTGGGGTTGCTCGCAATAAAAATAGAGGCCTTGATGTCACAAAACATCGGTATAGGGCTGGATAGGATATGTCGAACTCCTGGAGGAGACTCTGGACCCACAGAAGTTCACATGCAGTTGAGCCATGGCTCGACATTCTGCCTCAGCACTGGACCTGGCTATGACAGTCTGCTTTTTGCTTCTCCAGGTAACTAGATTGCCGCCCACAAATGTGCAATAGCCCAATTTTGATTTTCAAAGTAACTTTCTTCATAGTCAGAATCGGAAAAACCAGAGAGATTACAGTGGTCGTGCTTCTTATATAACAAGCCTTTGCCTGGAGAGCTTTTGAGATAGCGCAAGATGTAAAATACAGCATCCCAATGACACTGCCATGGTTTATCAAGATACCTACTGATGAATTCGACAACGGCAGTAAGGTCAGCTCTTGTGACTGTAAGATAACTAAGCTTGCCAACCAGCCTTCTAAACTGGTGGTGATCAGCATAAAGGGAGAGTTTTCATAGTCCCAATACATATTTGGATCAAGAGGGGTGTTGGCTGGTTTACAGCCAAGCATACCAGTTTCCTGCAAGAGATCAAGTACATATTTTCGTTGAGAGAGACATAACCCTGTAGATGATCTAGATACCTCGATGCCTAAGAAATATCTCAACTTTTCGAGATCTTTGGTGACAAAATGTTTTTCTAGGTAGGCTTTAGTTGTCTGAATGTCCAAGGTATCACTACCAGATAAGATAATTCGTCAACATAGACAATAAGAATGACTAGCCCAGCCACGGTTTTGCGGATAAAACCTGAATGATCTGAGCGGGAACGACGAAAGCCAAAAGTAACTAAGATCTGACTGAGTTTGTCAAAACAAGCACGAGGGCTTTGTTTGAGACCGTAGATGGCTTTTTTGGCTTACAGACCTTTGAGACAGACTCCCCCTGAGCAACAAATCCTGGGGGTTGCTCCATGTCAACTTCCTGCTGTAGATCTCCATATAGAAACGCATTTTTAACATCCAACTGAAATAGGGGCCATTCTTTGTTCACAACAACAAAAATCAGAATGTGAATATAATTTAACCGTGCTACTGGAGAAAAGGTTTCAAAATAGTCCACACATGTTTGTGTATACCCCTTTGCTACAAGACGAGCTTTCAGGCGCTCAATTGTACCGTCAAGTTGATACTTAATTGTGAAGACCCATCGGCATCCGACAGTAGGGCACGAAGGTGGACAATCCACAAGTTCCTACGTCTTGCGATCACATAGAGCCTACATTTCATGGTCCATCGCATGTTTCCGTGCAGGGATAAGAAGAGCTTCTGTTGCAATCTTTGGAATAGTGACAACAGAAATTGTAGAAGTGAAGCATGCAAAACTGTTATTCAGGTTAGAAGATGAGCAGAAATGACTAATATGATGTTTAGTGCAGGAACGAACACCTTTGCGCTGACTGATAGGCAAGTGTAAGTCAGAAGTTACCTCAGTGGTTGTATGATCATCCGCAGACGGAGGAATTGGTTTTGGAGGGGCCATGGAAGGAGCGATTGTATGGGTCCTTCGTGTTGGATCCTAGATGGGTGATTAGATGCTCTAGAGGGGGGGTGAATAGAGCTGAATGCACTTAAACAAAATTCATTAGACCTTCAAGATATATCACAAGATAAGGTTGCTAAATAGGAAATTTGTGTGCAACTAAAACATACATAGCAAGGGAGAGAGAGATTGAACATGCACCAATTAAACAAGCTATTTAGAGTGGTTCCACACTTCAAACTAGAAGTGTGTCAGTCCACTTGCCTAGAGAGGTCAACCTCTAGGACTTCCAAACTATTGCACTCTTATATTCACTCATAAGATATATGATGCATGACCAAACAAAAGACTTACCTATCCAATACAAAGAGTCTTTAACCTTACCAAGGACTTACCCACTTTGCAAGAGTCTTCGGCCTTCTCCAAGGACTTACCCACTCTTGCACAAGTCTTCGGCCTTGCAGGGATTACCCACTCTTTCTTGGATCTTCAGCTTTTGACTTCACCTTCACTCGGAGAAGCTTCTTTCACCAAGGTCTTACCCACTTGAGCTTGAGTCTTCTGCCTTCTCCAAGGACTTACCCACTCTAGCTCCAAGTCTTTGGCCTTGATCTTCACCAAGGGACGCCTTCCCTTGTTCTTCTTCTTCACCTCTCCTAGACGAGAGAGAGAACCTTCATCTTCTTGATTGAAAAGATAGAAAGGAGGTGGTGGAAGTGAGAGCCTCACAAGATATACAAATAGGACTAGCTCTCTTACAGATTTCCTACTCACTCTAATGGATGTAGCAAGTGATTAAGCTTAGAGAGAGAGAGGAGACTGTAGGAAGCACCCAGCTATGGAATAGGAACCTCACAAAGAGTTTGCAATGAATGCTCAACCTTGGAATGAAGCCCAAGGGGTCCTATTTATAGCTGGGGATGCCTCTTAGCCTTTGGGAACACTTGTGAACGAAAACTAGCCGTTTTGTGGCTTGCAACGGATATATTCTCACTTGTTGCAACTCCACAACGGCTAGAAACACTTTTCTGCACTTTTCTGTACAGTGCAATCGGTCAAGTTTTGATGGGGTAACTCGACCAATCAAGTAGTAGGCAAACCGATGTTCAAATGATCGGTCGAGTTTGTTCTGAGGAAACTCGACCGACCATTTCAACTGGAAATGGCCTACTACCCAATCGGTCGAGTTTTGTGAGTGCACAACTCGACCGATGCAATCTTCAGAAAATCGACCAAGGATGATCGGTCGAGTTTTCAGGCTGGGAAACTCGACCGACAAAGTGCCTGTAATCAATTTTCTAAGTTGCATCTAAAGTGCTCTAATATTCGATCTAAGTGTTCCTGATATTTTTCTAAGCTTAATTACAAGTCATACAATCATTACAAGTGATTTACAACATGATTCTAATGGATATACATCATATTACAAAAACGTGCACTTGTATGACTTTTGACTTGTCTTTTCTCCAATTTGAGATGCGCAAGTTAGGGCAATTGGAGTGTCTATACCTAATCTGAAAACACTCAAGTAGAGGCATTAGACACCAATATGTGGAATGGTTATTCATCATCAAAACACGGGTTTAGTCAATTTAGACGTGAGTCAACATTGACCTAATTGACCTTGAGTCAACAATCTCCCCCTTTTTGAAGATGACAAACCATTCCATAAATGTATTGAAAGCTTTCAAGTAAAATCATACCTTCGGAGAAACCTAGGGGTTTTAATAGAATGGAGTTCACATGCTCCCCCTCAATTGATGCGCATGGAGTTTTCATACTCCCCCTCAATTGATGCTATTTCTCCTGCATGGTTAGCTTTCATAACATTTATAGAATACTATGTCTTCTACTTTCTCCCCTTTACCTTCTCCCCTTTTATATGTACATGCTTCTCCTCTTCATGTAAGACATGCCTTCTTCCTCTTATACAAGAAGACATACCTTTCTCCCCCTTTGTCATTTCAAAAAGTGGGGTTATGAAGAAATAAGAAACATCACTTTGTTAAGGAGATAACACAAATATATATAAGGAGAGTAGAAGAGCACGGATAGGAGCTTGTCCAAGCATAGAAAGAAAAGCAAGTTAAAGCATATGCTTGAACAACCCACAAAAGGCAAGATAAAGTGCTGCAGAAAAACAATAAATTGCAATTTTGACCCTCAAGATAATGGAATTTGACCAAAAACCATTGGAGCTCATCGCGAAGCAATGAGTCTTGCTCAGAAGGTCGTTTCTGCATGAAAAACACTAGTCTTGCACCAAAAACTGAAACTGGTGTAAAACCTGCATAAAATCCAAAAATACTCCAATTTCTACATATAATGTAGATCTATGTACCCTGCATCACAATGTTATGCAAGTAACTCAAGATAGTAGATATGTAATTCAAGAAACAAGCTTGAGCATGTATGAGACAAGATACAAGCATAGCATATAGATGAGCAAAGATGCCAATTATAGACAGGGTTAGAACTACATGTATATGAACTACTAGTAGATGATATCACAAGTTAGGACTACTAGTAGGATCTAGATCATAGCAAGAGATACCAAAAGATGCACAAGATAAAGCAAGCTATGATTAGATGAAGAGATATATCCAAACAGAGAGATATGCAATTTTAGACGCATGAAAGGATATAACTCACAAGATATGCATCCTTACCATAAGATGATTACCACTAAGAACCTCAAGGTTGTATCAACACAAGATATACACCTAGATAGATGTAGCAAGTTAGAGCACAACGGAAGCAATTTAAGACACAACCAAGAGATCCAAAGAGATCATCATCAAAACCTGCAAAACAACTCAAAGCAAGTAATTGCAAGATATAGATATACCAATTCAGAGCACTTAGAAAGATAGAGTTGTAAGAAAGATAGGCAATTTAGAACATGGCAATATGCATATATAAGGTACCAAATGAGAGTGCCAAAGAATAAGGCTATTGGTTGAGAAAATCTAGTTGAGAGGGAAATTCTCACACAATAAGCCAAATTTATATTCTGTGCACAGTGTTATCGGTCGAGTTCTGTGCATTGTCAACTCGACCGATGACAACTGCTGGCAACACCCATTGGTGTGTATCGGTCGAGTTTTAAGCAGGGCAAACTCGACCGACAGAGCAGCTGTCACAAAGCATATATATATCATAAAAACATATTTAAAGGTATGCTAAAAATACAAACCATATTCAAACATGTCTAAGCAAGTTAGTAATGCACTATAGACGCATTAGAAACAGTTTTTGAGCAAGAGTGTGAAGAGAATCACAAAAAGCCACTTTTAACTCAAAAACCATATGTATAGTGCACACTAACTTGACAAAAACAAGTTAGAATTGGTTATAAGAAATAAAACCTTTACCTTTGTGCTTACCATTCCTTTTTCCACTAGTTGTCACCCTCTACACATCTCACCTTTCTTCTTTCATGTGGATTGAGAAGTCAATATGCAATTCAATAGCTCAAGTCAATCCATTTGCAAGTACCTACAAGAAGAAAGATGAAATGGTTCCCAATCATGTTTTTGGATCCGGAGGGGTTAGTTTAGCAACCCAAATCCTATTGCTCTTGGGTGCTTTCCTAAAAGGACAACAAGTAGAATAATGACCAAAATCATTGCAATAGTTGCATGTGCCTATAGTCTTGGAACTAGAGGATTCTCCATGGAATATTGGAGGTCCTTTATCTTTGGTGTTCCCTTGACTACTATCATATCCTAAACCATGTCTACCAATTTGTTTAGTAGTATGGTGTAGGATATCATTAAGATTCTTTTTACCAACTAAGAATCTTTGCAAAGAAGATCTCAAACTATCATTATCATGCTTAAGAGAAGCAATAGTAGAAGACAAATCATTGATATTATCTCTAGCATGCAAAAGATCATTTTCTAAGCAAAGAGCTTTAGTTAAATTCGAATCTCTATTAATATGAAGAGCAGCAACATCATTCTCTCTATTAGTAGAACTAGAACAAGATTCATGCCCATTGATTTTAGCAAGCAAGGAGGCATTTTCTATTTCTAATTCTTACAAAACAAAATCTTTGTCCTTGTTTTCAGATTTAAGAACATCAATATCATGCATGAGAGAATCAATAATTAAGGTATGCTCTTCATTAGAACTAGGCATGAGAGGTTGAGCTTCTAGAAATCTAATCTTATCAAGCAACCGAACATTTTCAAGTTTAAGAGAGTCTACTTGACTAAGACAATCATTTTTATCATCAAGCAAGCAAGAATTAGCATGTTCAAGATCTAGTTTTACATGCAAATTATCAACAATTTTAGCAAGTTTTTTCCTTTTCCTTTTAGAAGACTTAAGAGAGGCACAAATATCATGAATAATAGCAATCAAATATTTTTTATCTAAAGAGTTTAGATCTACCTCACTTGAGTCTTCACTTGTTGATGCTATAAGAGCAAAATGGCATTCTCCTTCATCACTAGAGCTTGATCTTGATCCTTCACTTGAATCTTCACTTGAGCTTGAGTTGGAGGAGCTACTTGAGCTTGAGTGTCATTTCTCCTTCTTGTAAAGATGGGTCTTTTTGCCTTGTGGGCAATCTTCGTTGTAGTGACCCTTCTTTCCACATGTGAAGCACTGGATGGAGGAGGACTTGCCTTTGTAGAGTCTACCCTTGGAGTACATGGCATCTTCTTTAGCTTGAGAGGATGGAGAGACTTGTTCCATGATAGCTTCAATTTGAGCCTTCATTTCAGCCTTCTTCATTCTCTTTAGCTCTTTCTTCTCTTGTCTTTCTACTTGCTCCCTCTTGTCAAGTGTGGCTTCATGTGCTTGTAGATTTCCAATGAGCTCTTCAATGGGAATATCCTTAAGAAACCTTGCTTCTTCAATAGAAGTCACCTTTGGTTCCCATCTCTTGGGGAGAGTTCTAAGGATCTTTGAGTTGATCTCTCCACTAGACATAGGATGTCCTAGAACAGCAAGACCATTTACGATGGTGTTGAGCCTTGAGTACATGTTAGCTATGCTCTCCTCCTTTTTCCCATCTTGAAGTTCTCAAGCAGCCCTTTTAGCATGTAGACTTTGCTTTCCTTCACTTGATCTGTCCCTTCATAAGTGATGCAAAGCTTTCTCCATACCTCATAGACCGTCTCACATGAAGAAATCCGGTTGAACTCGGTGGGGGTCATGGAAGCATAGAGAATGTGCATGGCTCTAGCATTCAAGGTTGCTTTCATCAAGGTAGCTTCATCCCATTCTTCAATCTTTGTCTTTGGTAGCATGTATGGGCTATTCACCATTTGCCACATCTCAAGACTTGATCCTTGGATGTAGAATTGCAGCCTTCTTCTCCAATAGAGGAAATTGCTCCCATCAAAGATTGGAAGGTTGGACGAGAATCTCCCTCCTAGGTAGTCACCCATCTTCTCCAACTTGTTGAAGTATGCTTGGAGAAGACCCGCTCTGATACCAATTGTTGGATCCTAGATGGGTGATTAGATGCTCTAGAGGGGGGGTGAATAGAGCTGAATGCACTTAAACAAAATTCATTAGACCTTCAAGATATATCACAAGATAAGGTTGCTAAATAGGAAATTTGTGTGCAACTAAAACATACATAGCAAGGGAGAGAGAGATTGAACATGCACCAATTAAACAAGCTATTTAGAGTGGTTCCACACTTCAAACTAGAAGTGTGTCAGTCCACTTGCCTAGAGAGGTCAACCTCTAGGACTTCCAAACTATTGCACTCTTATATTCACTCATAAGATATACGATGCATGACCAAACAAAAGATTTACCTATCCAATACAAAGAGTCTTTAACCTTACCAAGGACTTACCCACTTTGCAAGAGTCTTCGGCCTTCTCCAAGGACTTACCCACTCTTGCACAAGTCTTCGGCCTTGCAGGGATTACCCACTCTTTCTTGGATCTTCAGCTTTTGACTTCACCTTCACTCGGAGAAGCTTCTTTCACCAAGGTCTTACCCACTTGAGCTTGAGTCTTCTGCCTTCTCCAAGGACTTACCCACTCTAGCTCCAAGTCTTCGGCCTTGATCTTCACCAAGGGACGCCTTCCCTTGTTCTTCTTCTTCACCTCTCTTAGACGAGAGAGAGAACCTTCATCTTCTTGATTGAAAAGATAGAAAGGAGGTGGTGGAAGTGAGAGCCTCACAAGATATACAAATAGGACTAGCTCTCTTACAGATTTCCTACTCACTCTAATGGATGTAGCAAGTGATTAAGCTTAGAGAGAGAGAGAGGAGGTTGTAGGAAGCACCCAGCTATGGAATAAGAACCTCACAAAGAGTTTGCAATGAATGCTCAACCTTAGAATGAAGCCCAAGGAGTCCTATTTATAGCTGGGGATGCCTCTTAGCCTTTGGGAACACTTGTGAACGAAAACTAGCCGTTTTGTGGCTTGCAACGGATATATTCTCACTTGTTGCAACTCCACAACGGCTAGAAACACTTTTCTGAACTTTTCCGTACAGTGCAATCGGTCGAGTTTTGATGGGGTAACTCGACCGATCAAGTAGTAGGCAAACCGATGTTCAAATGATCGGTCGAGTTTGTTCTGAGGAAACTCGACCGACCATTTCAACTGGAAATGGCCTACTACCCAATCGGTCGAGTTTTGTGAGTGCACAACTCGACCGATGCAATCTTCAGAAAATCGACCAAGGATGATCGGTCGAGTTTTCAAGCTGGGAAACTCGACCGACAAAGTGCCTGTAATCAATTTTCTAAGTTGCATCTAAAGTGCTCTAATATTCGATCTAAGTGTTCCTGATATTTTTCTAAGCTTAATTACAAGTCATACAATCATTACAAGTGATTTACAACATGATTCTAATGGATATACATCATATTACAAAAACGTGCACTTGTATGACTTTTGACTTGTCTTTTCTCCAATTTGAGATGCGCAAGTTAGGGCAATTGGAGTGTGTCTATACCTAATCTGAAAACACTCGAGGCATTAGACACCAATATGTGGAATGGTTAGTCATCATCAAAACACGGGTTTAGTCAATTTAGACGTGAGTCAACATTAACCTAATTGACCTTGAGTCAACACTTCGTTCGTTTGTATACTTGCAAAGGGTGGGCTTCAGGCAGGATGGCAAAACTTCAACAACATCCAACAGTGGCGTTGGTGCCAACATATCACTAGAGAGTGATGCCCCCATCATCAGCGAAATATGGCATATGCTCAAAAAAGATCACATCCGCACTGACAAACCATTGCAACGATAATCTTTCTGGTTCTAGAATATCCCAAAAAGATACATTTAATGGAGCGAGGATCAAGTTTTGTTAGCCCCAGGCGTAGATTTTTGACAAAATAGGTATACCCAAAAATACGAGGGGGAATTGAGAACAGTGGAGCATCAAGAAAGAGAATGGTGTAAGATATGCGATTGTGTAAAACAGAGGATGGCATGTGATTGATAAGATAGCATGTCGTAGAAACAGCTTCAGGCCAGAATCAGTGAGGTACTTTATAATGGAGAAGTAAGGTGCGAGCAACCTCTAACAAGTGGCGATTTTTACGTCCAGCAACGCCATTCTGTTGTGCAGTGTAAGGGCAAGTAGTTTGATGGATGGTGCAACGAACTGAACAAAAAGAAGTGACAAATGTTTGCATAAATTCAAGAGCATTATCAGTACGGAAAATCTAGATAGATTTGTCAAACTGAGTCTTTATTTAAGAAAAGAAAACAATGATATTATCCAAAATTGTGTTGTGATCCTTCAACAAAAATAGCCAGGTAGCACGGGAATAATCATCAATAAAAGTCAGAAAATATTAAAAACTAGAACAAGGAACGAGGTATCCGATTTTGATGCCGTTTTGACAGGGCATGGAAACCGAAATTTTTTGAAATTTCGACAAAAATTTCGATAGATGCGACCGTGCCCGTTTCAACGCCAAAATGAGCGAATTAAATAATGAAACTTTACAAGCATAATCTCTACACCTAAATGCATCATTTTATGCAATAAAAATTGATATGGGTATAGGTGGGGGGTTCCTTGATGTGGGAGATAAGTGAACTTTATTGTTTTCCTAGAAAAAATTCAAAACTAGGCAAAAAAATTCGTTGGTTTCGACATGGCGGTACAGCCGCATGATTTCGTAGCAGTTGGCGTCGAATCAAAATTTCGCCGATTTCGGGGAAACTTCATTCCTTGTACCAGAATGACTAGGAACAGAACACGGGCCCCAGATGTCCGCATGAACAATATCAAAAAGTGTCTTAGAACCAATATTTTTTTAGCGGGAAATACAGATCGTGGTTGTTTACCCAACAGACAAGATGCACAAGAAAAGGTTTTTTTCAGATAATGCTGGAAATAAATGTTTCATCTTTGATGCAGAAGGATGACCAAGTCGGTAGTGCCACTGGAGTCCTGTGACTGCTGTATACAGAAGAGCACATGTTGGTGGTCCATCCAGATAGTAGAGTCTGTCTAGTCCTCCGTGGCCCAAACCAATCCTCGTATTTGTGCGGAGATCCTTCAAAACACAACCAGAAGGATCAAATTTAATGGAGCACTGAAGTTGTTTTACAGTCTTACTGACAGATAGTAAATTAACAGGAAATTGCGGGATGTATAAAACAGATTGCAGGAGCAACTTCCGAGATAAAGGAATAGTGTCGATGTCGTGAACATGAGTCTTAGAGCCATTGTCAACGGTAACAGACGGGATATTTGTGGTTTTTGTCAGTGCAGAAAATAATTTGATGTCGCCAGCCATATGGACAGACGCACCAGAATCAATACACCATTTATTGTTACCAACAGAAGGAGAGGTAAGCATGGCGGAGGAACCAGCAGCAGATGTAGAGGGAAGCTTAGTCATGCGTTCTTGAAAATTTTTCTCGAACTCCGAGTGAAGCCACTCAGTAGACGGCGTAGCAGATGGCTGGTCAGATGGAGTATCAGTGGAGGTTTCTACAGAGGCTTGGTTTGCCCAAGCCGGGTTTACCGTGCTTGATCCAGCACTGATCTTCATTGTGATGATCGCGACCACACCAGTTGCAGAAGCGAAGGCTAGCAGCTTGGCCTTGACCAGGAGTAGTAGAAGATGTGCATCCACCAGAAGGAGGCAGACGTCCTCCACGACCACAGCCTCGACCTCGGCCACGTCCAGATTCAGTAGTGCAAATGGCCAGAGCAGGATGCTTAATGGCACGGGTGGAGGTCATCGACGAAAGTCTTTGAACTCATTTAAGGACGTCACGGAGAGTAGGCAGGGGGTCACTAGACAGAATTTGATTGACCACTCGAGAGAAGGAAGCAGGAAGAGCAGCCAGAATTTGGACCAATTGTAGTTCATTGTGCTGCTTCTGGGCTTCTTTGATGTCGGCCGTCAGGGGGGTGATAAATTTCGTACTCATTCCAGAGAGCAAACCACTGGTTCTAGAAGTCCTCCACAGAAGTATCAAAGGAAAATTCAAGAACACACTTGGGATTCTGTTGATGAACATAGACGTGAGATAGTTGATCCCACATTGCCTTAGCATCATGAAGACACAACATGGATCGACTGATCTGCGCCTCGGTGCTATTAAGAAGCCAGATCATAACACCAGAATTGTCTTTGGACCATTGTGCATAGGTTTGCTTGCTTTTTTCATCCGCAGTAGCAGCAAGAGGATCAATAGTAAGGTGTGAATAACGGCCTTTTGCTTTGACGTATTGAACAAAGGGCATCGACCGAAGATGATAGTTGGAGCCATCGAGTTTGACGGTGGTAACACAGAGAATGAGGCGGCTCAGCACAGGCCATGGTGAACAGAGACTGAGCAGCAAGAGAATAGGCAGCATATCAGCAACAGTAGTCAGCAGATAAGGAACCTGCTATGGGGCAGTAGAGCAACATCGAAGATCTAAAGCATCAGATCAGAAGAGACCCACTACAGGCAGATTGACCGATAAAGGAACCTACGCCATCATGAGGAAGATCAAGAGTCCTTCATGAGACGCAGGCAGAAGAACCCAAAGAGCTGGAGAGACACTCAACGTGCAATAGTAATGGTTGTCTGGAAACGTCAAACACGTAGAGAGGTGGAGAAATGGATAACGGGATTAGAGGAGCAGCAGGTTGGGGAGGTGGGAGGGGCGGTGGTAGCGGCGGCGGTGGCCAGGAGGGCAGGGTATTGCAGTCGGGGGGGTTGCAGCGGCGGCGGCGGGGGGGGGGGGGGGGGGGGATTAGGGCAAGGGGGTAGGGTGGGAGTTTGCACGGGAAAAAAAGGGACTTGCTCTTGATACCATATAGAGAGAATAGGAATTGTTTATTCAATGATTAAAAAGGTGTACAATACATTTTCTTATATAGGAGAAGAGTAGAGAGACTAAAACAGAGATGAGCAATATGAGACTAAACTACGTAAGTAAAAACATAAGTGAGGCACATGCTAGGCACATGACACTCAGTGAAACATAAACATATCTCTATATTTTTCAAAAAGCAAACATCACCACCACGTGTCACATATGAACACATTGGAATCCATGTATGCTTAATCAAGTAATCCTCAACAACCTTAAGAACTCGTGTACGTTTAAATTGAACACATGCATTACCTCCAATGTACCACATCAAAATTCTCCCTTGATTGTGTTATTTATTCATCCTTGAGAAAAAGTGATGATTACTATTACAAAAACTCAATCTTAACTGTTTTGGGAATGATATTGTATATTCTCAAAGAACTAATGAGGAAGTACTCAAATTCCTTTCACAAATAGAAGAAGATAGTTGTTTGCATTAGTCTTTTTCTAGTTTTTGGAGATGAGGAGCACCTATTGAATTAGTCTTTTTTGCTAGTTTCTGGAGATGAGGAGCACTTCCTTTGACCACTAGCAAAGATGGATCGTCAATCTTTCTGTCTTTAATCAAGTCAATTTATGAAACTCTTCAAAAAGGTTCAGAACTTAGCAAACTCAACATCAACAAGTCATTGCTCCCTTGATTTGAGAAATGTCTTCTTCATCATGTGCAGAACAACCTCATTTGTATTCGCATCAAAACACCCTACACTATATTACTCTTTTATAATACAAGTATAAGTAACTTAGTATTTTAACAACTTTAACCATTTTTTACTTTCTTGAAAAATCATACTTTCGAGTGCAAGAAATGAGCCCACAACGAAGAGTCGTATATTCCATCTATGAACCAAAATTGTGTGCACCATTGAGTCGATAGCACTCCTAAGAATATTCTTATATCATGCTCATAGAAATAGCATTTACCTTTTCAATCATTTTGTTCTACATATCATACACATGTGCATATAGTGTTTAGAAACACCAGTATCCCACATGGCCACAACATATAGAAAATAGGATTGAAGAATGCTACGAACTAGTTCACTTTACACCACTATACATCACCTAAATTTATTCTAGTGATAGATTGAGCTTTAAGAGAACAACCTTACTTATATAGAGACCATTTTACACTATCACCAAGAATCCCAAACTAGTGTGTATGACTTAGCCTCTCAAGGATGACAACTGATGAGGGAAAATGTGTATTTGTATTCATAGAATTTTTAAATTCAAAACTTTAAATAAGATCGATCCATTATATATGATTTAAAATATACTTATTAGTGAAAGAAACATTGCGAGCCACTTGTTTGATCCACGTACATTCATTATATACAATATTATTGGCATCACCATCGCTTCTTAGACAAAATGTTCTTTGGTAGAAGATATTGTGTATGCACACAAGGAATTCTTAAGATGTGGGAATAATCAGCCTTCACAAGTAAGCTTGCCCCCTACAAACAAAAGTATTATAAATCACAATTTGAACCATATTTTGTGCCCCAACCTCTTCAATGCATTGCTATTTCAAGTTTACTATAGTATTTTTCCTTGTACTCACCCACACAATTGATCAAGAACACCATTTTCTAATACAGCCATGAAACTAGAGAAGATCTTCAACTAGAAGCCAGATCACTTGATGTTCACCAATACATGGCTTCATTTGAGTAGGGAAGCTTTGACCTAATATCGGCTCAGATGTGTTCCCTTTGAAGATCGTAAGGGATCAAGCCCGCCATGGTTGGTGAGTGTTCACATACCAAGTTGAACAATGGGATGGCCCCCATACAATGAACTTTATAAATGTAAGAGATTGTGATGACCTAGCCTACCCATCTCCCAAATAGTAGCTTCATATTATCTTGGATATTTGTTGATATTGTTTGTAAATATTCTAAACTATATCAAGGCCGACTATTTCAAGCCAATAACTATGCTTCTCTAAACATACAATAACCTTTTCCTATGAAATCCATAATTGAGCCTCAAAATTGGTTCAGTAAATAAAATAGCTCATGTAGTTAGAATTATAAAATAGTAAAATCAGTCATCAACCTGATACTTAACATTCCCACATGCACAAGTTAATTTATATTAAGGTAAATTAAAATAAGTGTCACAGTTCATGTTATCCTAAATGAATAACCCCTCTAGAGGATTCAAGAACAAAAATATAGAAGGCGAGCTCTTACATGACATACTACTAGCAATGTGACTTCTTAAATCCAATTTTGTTCTTTTTCATATCCACACAAATCTAGTATAGAGAATTGAAACAGGAAAAAACTACATGACCACCTCAAGTTGTATTTTTCTTGAGTTACTGAAAATCTTCTGCGGCAATTGAGCAGCTAACACCGGCCAATATGACTCGAGCTCTAGACGAACCTGAACATTTCAATGAGTATACTTAAGACTATCATTTGTATTTGGGAAAAGTAAATAAACTCCATAGTCCCAAAAAAAAGCATACTTGTTGTATCACACGCAATGTCGATGCAAAGATGGGGTCTTCTATAGAACCATCAATTGACTTGCTATCCAATAATGTTTCGGCACATGCAAGGACAGATTTTGCTATAGAATTTAGATTATATCCACCCTCCAAAGCCATCACTATTCTTCCATGTGCTAATCTCATTAGCTGCAAAAGAAAGAAGTATATTGAAGATTAATGACAAATGGAACCTTTTTTGATAGGCCAGAAAAAGGGGGAAATAATATCATAGACATGCACAAGTACCATGCTTTAACTAAATAACTTACTGGTATAATCTATTTAAAACCCAACCAGGACTCTGACAAATCCACTTGCCAGTTTGATGAATTAACTTTAAATGGGATATGTTAAATGAACCAGCTTAGGCATTTTCTAATTTCAGAAACAAATGGTGGTGAAACCAGAGAAGAAATATGTCTCTCTCTCAATTCAGGAAGGTAAGAGCATAAGTATTTAACATTTTCTTGGAATCTGGTTTCAAAATCGAGCTGTACCAGTTTAGAGTTTACCATTGCTTTTACAAAAAGTGTTATAGTCCAATCCTTCTATCATGCAACGAAACCTAAAACGTTTGTTTTATTGCCTTACTGGTAGAGAACTAGTGATCATGTAAATGGTTTCAGCGCCAATCTTAGGGCCCTAGGACTATTAAAGAGATATGTTATATTTACTGTTTACTTGTGTTGTACACTTGTACTCTTCTTGTTACTTGTGTTATTTATCCCATATTACTCATTTGTGTTTATTGTTTTATTCTCTTGTCCTATAAAAGAGAAGGCATTGTACTCTTTTTTACTCACTTAATAGAAAAGACTATTCTCTATATGGTATCAGACAACTATGATCCGCCCTAACCCCTCAACCCTAATGCTTCCCTTCCCACCCTAACTCCACCCCCCCACCCTAGTCGTTGCCGCCACCCCCCCTAACCCTGTTGCCCCTCCTCCACCAGCCAGCCCTCCCACCGCCTCCACCCCCCTCCCCTCAACAGCCTGCCGCCAACCCCCCCCTCTCCCCACGCTTCCGCCACCACCCACCTTCAGTCAGCCTCCTCTCTCCACCACAACAGTCCACCACCCCCTCTCTCCACCCCAACAGCCCCTCATCTCCGCTTCCCCATCTCTCGTCCACCACCCCTTGCCTCCACCATTTTGCTAATCTCTTCCATCTCCTTCTACGTCTTCCGGTGTCTTTTCTAATATAGCACGCAGACGGTCTAAACGGTCTTTGCTTCTTTCTTGCATGTGCCTCATGGTGGAGTGGATCTCTCCTTGTGATGGCGTAGGTCTATCTACAATCTATACTGCCCATATTTTGCGGGTTTCTAAGATCTGATGTGTCAGATCTACTGCTGCCCTCTTCTGTCCCGCTGCGGGCTTTGTCAGATATACTGATTTCGGCTGACGTCTACCTGTGCAAACGGGTACTGTAGCTATCTCCTGACTTCTGGCTTCTGATGTCTTTTGATATTTGTTGTTGCTTTCTGCCCCACCTATCGCTCTGTTCAGTATGGTATCTACTGAGTCTCCTTGTTCTTTGTGTCACCACGGTGAAACTTGATGGCTCCAATTACCACCTCTGGTCGGCATCTTTTATTTTGTATGTGAAAGCACAAGGTCTTTATTCATATATCACCACCGACCCTCAACCGGGTCCTGATGCCACGGCGGATGATAAAACCAAGCAAGCATACGCACAATGGAATAAAGACGACTCGGGTGTTATGTCTTGGATTGTTAATAGCACCGAGCCGCGTATCAGTCAGTCCCTACTCTACCTCCATGATGCCAATGCTATGTGGGATCAACTTTCCCATGTCTACTCCCATCACCAAAACCCCAAGAAGGTGTTCGAGATTTTCAAGAACCTGGCCAAGAAGGAATGTTCGCCTGATGCGTCTGTTGAAGATTACTACAACCAGTGCTCTGCCCTATGGAATGAACACGAAATCTACCATCCTTTGTCTGTTGATATCAAGGAAACTCAGAGACAGCGCAATGAAGTACAACTTGTCCAGTTTCTTTTCAGACTCCCTTATTTTTTGGAGTTGTTGACCAAATTCTCTCTAGTGATCCTCTGCCTACTCTTCAAGATGTGCTTAAACGTGTTCAACATTTACCTTCAGTGACTTCTGTTCCTGCTATTGAACACCCTGCTCTTGTTGTGCGCTCTGTCGATACTAGTCATAGACATGCTCGTGGTCATGGTCATGGACGTGGTCGTGGTGGTCGTCACCCTCCTCCCTCGGGTCGCACTTCTTCTACTACACAGGGTCACAATCAGCCCATTGGCCCTCGCTTTTGCAATTTCTGTGGACGTGACAATCATAATGAAGACTGGTGATGGATCAAACATGGAAAGCTCGTCTGGGCTACCCAGGTCATCTCTGATGCGGTTGAAGATTCTTCTACCGCTGAACACACCTAGGGATGGCAATGGTGTTGTGAAAAAACCATATCCGCGGATAACCACATCACATTTTACACTGCATAACCGCACCAAGTGGTTATGGTGTGGATATGGTTTTAAATTTATAGAACCGCAATGTTGTGGTGAGGTTATGGTTGTAGAGAAAAAACCATGGATAAAAACCGCATCACATATAATTTGTATTAATCATATATAAATATATGTAGAATATTATCCTAAATACATTATTTGTTGTCGTCTTACATAGATAGCTAGATCTCTAATTTAAAATGGAATTCAACGTATAGAAAAGTAGGAATATTTATTAATTTTCTACAATGACTAATATTATTAGTCTTTTTTGCTATTTAGTATGAATTGAAAGATTGTCTATGTTGTTATTTCCATTTATTGTGAACAACTTCATAAATTTTATGTTAACAATACTATGTTTAATATAAATTTGTTCAAATTGTGGTGTGGTGCGGTTAACCGCGGTTTTTTGGTGGTGCGCATATGGTTTCTCATATTAAAAATCGCAGTGGATATGGTTTTATATTTTTCTATGTGGTGTGGTGTTGGTTTTGCTATAAAGTGCGCCATATCATCACACCACTGCCATCCCTAAACACACCCGAGCTCAACCATCTTCTGCTTGGATCTGGTCCGAGTTCGAGAAGCTCTTCCAAGAGCACATGTCCACTCTACCATCGAATCTGAGGCAAGTTCGTCTGTCTTGCTTGCTACTCCATCTACTGGTAAACATTTATGGTGTATTGACTCTGGTGCTTCAATACATATGGTCGGTAACTCTGACTTATTCTCTGCTCTAACAAGATCCACCCATCTACCTCCGGTAACGGTAGTTGATGGCTCTCAGACAGTTGTCCATGGCATTGAGACGATTCCTTTATTTCAAAATATGCATCTGAAATCTATCATATATGTTCCGAGATTTCTTGTTAATCTACTTTATGATAGTAAAAATTGTGAAGAGCCTTCAGTGCTCTATCACGTTTGACCCTACGGGTCATGATTTTCAGGATCTCTGCAGGAAGACGAGGATTGGTTCAGGCCATGCGGGACCATATGGGCTCTATTACCTGGATGGACCGACATCAGTGACTGCTATGCTATCGACATCTGTGACAGGGATCAGTGGCATTACCGTCTTGGCCACCCATCTGCTTCTAAGTTGAAACATTTATTTCCTGCTTTAGTTAATAAGAGTTTTTCCTGTGAATCTTGCCAATATGGAAAACAAACTTGATCTGTGTTTCCTGCAAAGAAAGAAATCGGTTTTAAATGCATTTTTGATATTGTTCATGCGGATATATGGGGTCCATGTTCTACTGCAAGTCATTATAGTGTTAAATATCTTATGACATTCATTGACGACTTTTCTCGAGCTACATGGTTATTTTTACTTAAAGATCGCAGCATTGTTACGGACACTATCACCACTTTTTTTTTAAACTCAAACACAATTCAATAAACCCATTAAAAATTTTGCGTCGACAATGCTCTTGAGTTCATGCAAAAACTAGTCGCTTCTGCTCATCCTGTGGGACGATCCATCAGACTTCATGCCCCTATACCCCAACACAAAATGGGGTTGTTGAACGCAAAAATCGACATCTTTTAGAGGTTGCTCGCACCATTCTTCTTCATTTTCATGTTCCTCGACGTTTTTGGCCTGAGGTTGTTTCTACGGCTTGCTACCTTATCAAACGCATGTCGTCCTATGTTTTGCAAAATCAGATTTTGTATAGCATTCTCTTTCCTAATGTGCAGCTTTTTTCTTTTCCGCCGCGCATCTTTGGGTGCACCTGTTTTGTTAAAAACCTTCATCCAGGGATGACGAAACTTGACCCTCGATCCACAAAAAGCATTTTTTTCGGATATTTCAAAACACAAAAAGGTTATCGGTGCTATGACCCTATCATGCGACATTGGTACGTTAGTGTGCATGTGGTGTTCTTTGAACATATTTAAATAAATGGCTTCCTTATCGTGTGATATTTTGGCACCCACTCTATTAGCTGACATTGTGGATATTGATCCACCTTCTGAGCTGGCACCTGAAGAATGACCGATGCAAATCTACAAGAGAAGACCCAAGCCGAGTATCCCCTCCATGACCCCTCCACAACCAACTCCTCCTTCGGCGGAAGATCACAGCACAACTCAGGAATACTCAGACTTACACCTTCCTATTAGCCTTCGGAAAGGTGTCCACTCATGTACTCAACATCTGATTAGTCATTTATGTTCTACTAATCTGGGTGTTGGCTTTGCTTGCTTTACTGATGCGATCTCTGTTATGTCTATTCCGAAAAATGCTACAGAGGCTCTTCAAATCCCTGCATGGCGACAAGCGATGGAAGATGAAATGCAGGCACTCTCTGATCGCAAGACATGGGATCTTGTGGATCGCCCTTTTGTCTGTCCTACGATTGTATAGAGATATGCTTATGTTTCACTGAGTGTCATGTGCCTCACTTATGTTTTTACTTATGTAGTTTAGTCCCACATTGCTCATCTTTGTTTTAGTCTTTGTACTCTTCTCCTATATAAGAAAATGTATTGTATACCATTTAGATCATCGAATAAACAATTCATAGTCTCTCCATATGGTATCAAGAGCAGGTCTGATTCTTTCCCGTGCAAACTCCCACCCTATCCCCATGCCCTAAATCCCCCCTGTTGCCGTCGTAGCAGTACCCCACACAGCCGCCGCCACACCCTCCACCACCGCCCCCTCCCACCTCCCCAACCCGCCGCCCTCCACTCCCCAGCACCACATTCCTCCTTCCACCATTCCTCTGCTCCTTTGATCCCGTTCTCCATTTCTCCACCTCTCTACGTGTTTGACGTTTTCGAACAGCCATAGCTATTGCACGTTGAGAGTCTCTCCGGCTCTTTGGGTTCTTCTACATGCGCTACATGAAGGAGTCTTGATCTTCCTCATGACGGCGTAGGTTCCTTTATCGATCAATCTGCCCATATCAGGTCTCTTCTGATCTGATGCTTCAGATCTCCGGGTGTTGCTCCACTGCCCCATAGCGGGTTCCTTATCTGCTGACTACTACAGCTGCTACGCCACCCATTCTCTTGTGAGCTCAGTCTCTGTTCACCACAACCTCTGTTGAACCGCCTCGTTCTCTGTGTGTTACCACCGTCAAACTCGATGACTCCAACTATCATCTCTGGTAGGCGTCATTTGTCCTATACGTCAAAGCACAAGGTTGTTATTCACACCTCACTATTGAACCTCCTAATGCCCCCACTGCTACTGCGGATGAAAAAAGCAAGCAAACATATGCACAATGGTCCAAAGATGATTAAGGTGTTATGTCCTAGCTTCTAATAGCACCGAGCCACGGATCAGTCAATCCTTGTTGTGTCTTCATGATGCTAAGGCAATATGGGATCAGCTATCCCGCGTCTATTCTCATCAGCAGAATTCCAAGTGTGTTTTTGAAATTTTCAAAAACTTGGCCAAGAAGAAATTTTCCTCTAACACTTCTGTTGAGGCTTCTGTTGAGGACTTCTACAACCAGTGGTATGCTCTCTAGAATGAGTACAAAATATATCACCCCCTGATGGCCGACATCAAAGAAGCCCAGAAGCAGTGCAATGAACTACAATTGGTCCAATTTCTGGCTGCTCTTCCTACTTCCTTCTCTGGAGTGGTCGATCAAATTCTGTCTAGTGACCCCCTGCCTACTCTCCGCGACGTCCTTAAACGAGTTCAATGACTTTCGTCGATGACCTCCACCCCTGCCATTGATCATCAAGCTCTGGTCGTTCGCACTACTGAATCTGGACGTCGCCGAGGTCGAGGCCGTGGGGGACGTCTGCCTCATTCTGGTGGATGCACATCTTCTACTACTCCTAGTCAAGGCCAAGCTGCTAGCCCTCGCTTCTGCAACTGGTGTGGCCGCCATAATCACAACGAAGATCGGTGTTGGATAAAGCATGGTAAACCAGCATGGGCAAACCAAACCTCTGTAGAAACCTCCACTGATACTACATTTGACCAGCCATCTGCTATGCCGTCTACTGAGTGGTTTCGCTCGGAATTCGAGAATTTTTTTTCAAGAACGCGTGACTCAGCTTCCCTCTACATATGTTGTTGGTTCTTCCGCCATGCTTGCCTCTATTTCTGTTGGTAACAATAAATGGTGTATTGATTCTGGTGCGTCTGTCCATATGGCTGGCGACATCAACTTATTTTTAGCTCTGAAGAAAATCACAAATAACCCGTCTATTACAATGGCTCTAAGACTCCTGTTCACGGCATCGGCACTATTCCCTTGTCTTCGAAGTTGCACCTACAATCTGTTTTATACATCTTGCAATTTCCTGTTAATTTATTATCTGTTAGTAAGACTGTAAAACAACTTCAGTGCTCCATTAAATTTGATCCTTCTGGTTGTGTTTTGAAAGATCTCCGCACGAAGACGAGGATTGGTTCAGGCCATGAAGGACGAGACGGACTCTACTATCTGGATGGACCAGCAGCAGCATCTTCTCTTCTATTTACATTAGTCACAAGACTCCAGTGGCACTATCGGCTTGGTCATCCTTTTGCATCAAAGCTGAAACATTTATTTCCAACATTATCGAAAAAAACATTTTCTTGTGCATCTTGTCTGTTAAGTAAACAAATGCGGTCTGTCTTTCCCGCTAAAAAAGAAACTGGTTCTAAAGCACTTTTTGACATTGTTCATGCAGACATCTGGGGCCCGTGTTCTTTTCCTAGTCATTATGGTGTTAAATATTTTATGACTTTTATTGATGATTATTCCCGTGCTAGTTGGCTATTTTTACTGAAGGACCTAAGCACAGTTTTGGATAATATCAGTGTTTTCTTTTCTGAAATAAAGACTCAGTTCGACAAACCTATTAAGATTTTCCGTACCGATAATGCTCTTGAATTTATGCTAAAATTTGTCAAGTCTTTTTGTTCTGTCTGTGGCGCCATCCATCAAACTACCTACCCTTACACTCCACAACAAAATGGCATTGTTGGACGTAAAAATCGCCACTTGTTAGAGGTTGCTCGCACCTTCTCCATTATAAAGTACCTCACCGCTTCTGGCATGAAGTTGTTTCTACGGCATGCTATCTTATCAATCGCATGCCATCCTCTGTTTCACACAATTGCGTACCTTACACCATTCTCTTTCATGATGCTCAACTATTGTCAGTTCCCCCTCGTATTTTTGGGTGCACCTGTTTTGTCAAAAATCTACGCCTGGGGCTAACAAAACTTGATCCTCGCTCCACTAAATGTATCTTTTTGGGATATTCTAGAACCCAGAAAGGTCATCGCTGCTTTGATCCTATTCTGAAGCAATGGTTTGTCAGTGCGGATGTGATCTTTTTTTAGCATATGCCATATTTCTCTGATGATGGGGCGTCACTCTCTAGTGATATGTTGGCACCAACGCCACTACCGGATGTTGTTGAAGTTTTGCCATCTACTGACATGCCTGAAGCCCGCCATTTGCAAGTATACAAATGAAGGACCAAGACAAGTACTCCTCCCATGGCCCCTCCACAACTAATTCCTCCATCTATGGATATCATACAACCACTGAGGTAACTTCTGACTTACACCTGCCTATCAGTCAGCGCAAGGGTGTTCGTTCGTGCACTAAACATCCTATTAGTCATTTCTGCTCATCTGTTATCCTGAATAACAGTTTTGCATGCTTCACTTCTACAATTTATGTCGTCACTATTCCAAAGACTGTTGCAGAAGCTCTTCTTATCCCTGCATGGAAACATGCGATGGACCATGAAATGCAGGCTCTATGTGATCGCAAGATGTGGGAACTTGTGGATTGTCCACCTTCCTGCCCTACTGTTGGATGTCGATGGGTCTTCACAATTAAGTATCAACCAGACGGTACAATTGAGCGCCTGAAAGATCGTCTTGTAGCAAGGGGTATACACAAACATATGGTGTGGACTATTTTGAAACCTTTGTTCGCATTCTGATTTCTGTTGTTGTAAACAAAGAATGGCCCCTATTTCAGTTGGATGTTAAAAATGTGTTTCTTTATGGAGATCTACAGGAGGAAGTTTACATGGAGCAACCCCCGTGATTAGTTTCTCAGGGGGAGTCTACCTCAAAGGTCTGTAAGCTAAAAAAAGCCATCTACGGTCTCAAACAAAGCCCTCGTACTTGGTTCGACAAACTCAGTCAGATCTTAGTTACTTTTAGCTTTCATCATTCCCACTCAGATCATTCGGTTTTTATCCGCAAAACAATGGTTGGGCGAGTCATTCTTATTGTCTATGTTGACGATATTATCTTATCTGGCAGTGATACCTTGGGCATTCAGGTAACTAAAACCTACCTAGAAAAACATTTTGTCACCAAAGATCTCAGAAAGTTGAGATATTTCTTAGGCATCGAGGTATCCAGATTATCTACAGGGCTATGTCTCTCTCAACGAAAATATGTACTTGATCTCTTGTAGGAAACTGGTATGCTTGGCTGTAAACCAGCTAACACCCCTCTTAACCCAAATATTGATTAGGACGATGAAAACTCTCCTCCTTATGCTGATCACCACCAGTTCAGAAGGTTGGTTGGCAAGCTTATTTATCTTACGGTCACAAGAGATGACCTTACTGCCGCTGTCGGATTCATCAGCAGGTATCTTGATAAACCATGGCAGTGTCATTGGGGTGTTGTATGTCACATCTTGCGCTATATCAAAAGCTTTCCAGACAAAGGCTTGTTTATATAAGAAGTGCGGCCACTGTAATCTCTCTGGTTTTTCATATGCTGACTATGCAGGAAGTTGCTCTGATCGTAAATCAACATCGAGCTATTGCACATTTGTGGGCGGCGATCTAGTAACCTGGCGAAGTAAAAAGCAGATTGTCGTAGCCAGGTCCAGTGCTGAGGCAGAATATCGAGCCATGGCTCATACTGCATGTGAACTTCTGTGGGTCCAGAGTCTCCTCCAAGAGTTTGACATATCCTATTCCAGCCCTAAACTGATGTTTTGTGACAACAATGCCTCTTTTTTTTATTACGAGCAACCCCACATTTCATGAAAGGACAAAACATATTGAGTTCGATAGTCACTTTGTTCGAGAGACTGTTCTTTCTGGATGCATTTGCACTCCATATCTCAGCACTGAGAAGCAAGTAGCGGATATCTTCACCAAAATTCTACCAAAAGTTCATTTTCAGACTCTAGTGGACAAGCTGGGCATGTTCAACATCTACGCTCCAGCTTGAGGGGGAGTATAGAGATATGTTTATGTTTCACTGAGTGTCATGTGCCTAGCATGTGCCTCACTTATGTTTTTACTTACGTAGTTTAGTCCCATATTGCTCATCTCTGTTTTAGTTTCTCTACTCTTCTCCTATATAAGAAAACGTATTGTACACCTTTTAGATCATCGAATAAACAATTCCTATTCTCTCTATAGGTTGCTTGTCGATGGATCTTCACTATTAAACAAGGAATGAAATATCAATGATATCGCCGGTATATCGGTCGAAATATCGATACCGACGCCATCGGGTATCGATATGAGAAAGTCTACCGCTGGTACCGCAAATATCGGTATGCCGGTGGACTTACCGCCACTTACCGCCGAAAACCGAGGGTTATCGCTGCAAAAAGCCCAACTTGCGGGCGATATCGGCGGTATGCCGCCCGGCATGCCGATATTTACGAACCTGTTGCTTGCTGTTGCTGTTTGAGTGGAGTTTCTTGGAGATTAGAGGCGATTTCCTTCCTTGGAGCCCGAATCAGCCCCGATCAAGGTATGTTTTCTTAATTTATTTCATTTCTCATCTTCTCTAACCCCTCCCCTCTCTATTTTCTTCTATTTTCACCATAGAACTTCTCCAAATTCTCTAAATACACCCAAAATCTAGATCTACTCCTAAAAACTTAGGATTAATGCTATTTAACAATAGATCTATGATTAATTTATGTAGATATACTAATGTATCACTAGATCTACTACTATTAATTAATATTATCACATAATTTCACTAATTAATATAAAATTCGTAATAATACAATAAGTACTATTAATAATAGGTATCTAACTTAGGTTTAGTAGAAAAAGTTGTACCAAATACTAATATGAACAAATACAAACAAAAATATACTACAAATAAATATATTTTTCGTTTTTTCATTTATAAAAAATGCTGAAAATTAAAAAAAATGCATTTTTTTTGTTTTTTTTTTGTTTTTTCTACAGATTTATGTGTGTTAGTGTAATATAAGATGGAATGAGTAATTTGTAACACATCACTTGCCTTAATACTAGATAAATGACAGATTTTTTATTTTTTAAAATAATTTCAGACTTTTTTTAATTTATTTAACCCTTTTTTCTTGTTAATAAAAATCTTAAAAAATATTGTGTTTGCTTCGATAGATACATGTAACATTTATATAGTTAAAGTATTGTTTTTTGTTCTATAATACATAAAATAGAATAATTTCTTCATTTCTTGCAACTTAATGGGTTATTAATTTCATACACCTAATTTTTGTTTGTCTTTGTCTTTTTGCAGTGTTGACTTTTGATTTGAGAAGATGTCTTCAAGCGACGGTGAGGGTGTTGGGGCCGGTAATGTTGGAGCTAAGGATGTGGATTTTGCATGGAATCACTGCACACCTGCTGAGGGGAGAAAGATAATTTGCAATTACTGCAAGAAGACACTTGGTGGAGGGGGGATTACTAGATTTAAACGTCACATTACTGGTGGTGACAAAAATGTGGCAATGTGCCAAAGGTGTCCCCAAAGTGTTAGAGATGATTTCAAGAAACTGATGGGCGCAAAGAAAGAAAAACAACATAAGATGAAGGAGGTTGAAAGGGCTTATACAGATACATTATTTGATGTTAGGCCCACAGGTTCTTCTGCTGAATCTGATGATGATATTGGATATCCTCCTGAATGTGATACAGCTTATTCACGTCGTATGTATAGACGTGCTATTAGAGATTCTCGTAGAAGTGAGTGGGAAAGGGAGGAGGGAGCTCGAATTACAGGGAGGTATGGGCCATCTGGTGCAGGTGGAGGCAGTGGGACTGCACGTATTCCTGTTGTTGACCTAGATGACGACGATGAAGACCGAGCTGGTTATGGTAAAAGGAAGAAAGGAGGCATTGATACACTTTTCCGTTCTGCAAGTGTGAGATTGAGGAATGTTGATGAACCAGGGGTTAGGAAGCCTGAGGCTAGGCAAAAAGGCCTCAAAGCAATGTTTACTGGTGCAAAAGAAAAGGTTGGTAAGGCAGTGGGTAAGTTCTTCTTTGCTCATGGTATACATGCACATGTTGCAACTGAACCCTATCTGCAGCATATGGTAGATCTGATAGGGGAGTCTGGTAGGGGCATCAAGGCCCCCAGTTCATATGAATTAATGAACAAGTATCTTCCACTAGAGAAGAAGGATCTACAAGCATGGATTTCAGACCAAAAACACATGTGGGCTGAATATGGCGTCACGCTTATGTGTGATGGGTGGACTAGTGGAAATAGAAGACAAATTATCAACTTTCTTGCATATTGTCGTGGATCCACAGTTTTTCTAGATTCTGTTAATGCTTCAGGTGAGGTCAGGAATCACAGATACCTAAAGAAATTAATGACGACATACATGAAGCAAATTGGTGTAGAGAATGTGGTGCAGATTGTTACTGATAATGCTACTGCCTTTAAGAAGGCCGGTGAGAGTTTAATGAAGAAATATCCGGTCTACTGGACACCATGTGCTGCCCACTGCATAGATCTCATTCTGAAGGACATGGGATCAATTAATTTCATCAAATCTGTTGTCATTGATGGTAGGTTGATAACGGGATTCATCTACAACCATTCTTTTCTGCTAAATGCCATGAGGCGACCTGAGTACTGTGGTGGTGATCTTATTAGAACAGGGGCAACTAGATTTGCAACAAATTTTCTTGCCTTACAATCGTTAAAGTCCAAAAAGGATGGACTTAGGAGGCTCTTCAATGGAGTGGAGTGGACCTCCATGAAGGAGCACAACACCCCTGTTGGCAGAAGAATTGAGGAGTTGATTGCCAGCCGACCTTTCTGGGATAAGGTTACTAGAGTGCTAAAAATAATGGAACCCATTGTCAAAGTATTGAGGCTTGTAGATGGTGACAAAACTGCAACAATGCCTTTCCTTTATGATGCAATGACCTCAATGGTGGACAATATCAAAGAAGCAGCTCCTAGGTCCAATGAGCAATACATAAAAATTTATGAGAATCGTTGGACAAATATGCTTTTGCATCCATTGCATAAAGCAGGTATATGATTCTCTCAATGACTCAATTATATTCTAACTTCTAAGTTATTGGTCTAATTCATACTTGTCTACAATAAAATGTCATTCTAATTTCCTTATTTATATTTGTGACAGCTTACTATTTGAATCCGAGGTTTCAATACTCACGAACACTAGGCTTGAATGCGACTCTAATGAATGCAGTGAGAGAAGTCACTAACAGGTTCATTACCTCTCCAGAAGAGCGATTGCTAGTACTGGAAGAGGTATATAACTATATGACTTAGTTACATTCTTTATTTCTCATTATTCTTTCCTTTGATTTCATCATCTTAATATCGTATATATTATTTTTGCAGTTGCGCCAGTTTCGTGAAAGCACTGGATGCTTTGGCCATCCAAATGCGGTTGCTGATCGCGATGCAGGTGATCCTTGTGAGTGGTGGGTTTGGAATGGAACAGGTGCCACTCATTTAAGAAAAGTGGCTATTCGCATCCTTTCTCAAACAACATCTGCAGGGGGTTGTGAAAGAAACTGGAGCACTTTCAATCTGATACACTCCAAGAGAAGGAACAGACTTGGTGCAAACAGGTTGAGGGATCTTGTATACGTTCATTACAACATGCGGTTGAGGGCTAGAGCAATACGTGATGCCAACTACAAGGAAGTGGATTTTGCTGTTGTCCATGATCCCATTGACACCGCATATACTTTTAATACTGAAAGACGTAGAGGACTGGAGGATGATTCAGAAAATCCTTTAGAGGAATGGATAAATGAGATAGGCCGTCCTGTTCTTGATAGTTTAGATGGACGTCCAGATCCATATATAGAAGAGCAATTTGATGCAAATAATGGTGATGATATTATTATTGATGCCCCGCCTGAAAGACTTGATCCTGAAGCTGCACATGTTGATACTGATATGGAAATCAATAGAGAAGTGGAAGAACAATTAGGTAGCTCAGATTCTTCTTCTACATCTGGTTCTAAATCTAAGTTTGATGATGGCGGCAATGATGGTGATAATCGCAGCCAACGCTCTCCAGAATATCCTCCAGCTGTTGATCCTCAAAATGATGACCGGCCTTATGTTAGTCATGCTGCACCTCCACAAGAACAGGGAAATCCCATGGCTGAAAAAAGATTTCAAAGAAGAAAAACTCGAACTGGGAAAGATTACAGCGGTGCATATCATAGCCAAAGTGATCATCATTCTGATCTTGCTGATTCAATGGATAACATGAGCATATCTGACTCTCAATCTCAACAATCATTCGGAGATATGTTATTTGGGCAGACACTTCCATACCCATCTCAGCCCCAACATGGGTATCCTGGATATCATGTTGAACCACCACCAAGATTACAATTAGAACTTGGACCTGGTATGGGATATCACGAAGCATACTCTGTCCGTAGCCCTTATGGATGCTTTCGGGTGAACATCGAAGCATACTCTGGTGATGGAGGTCAAACATGGAGTGGTGGGAATACTACAATTTATCCTATTGCCGGTTATCCATTACAACCTCAAGCTCCTCAAGCATGGGCTCCTCCTGCTTCTACAGCTACTCAACCTCAAGCTCCTCGAGCAAGGGCACCTCCACCTGCTTCTACTCAACCTCCCTCCATTTCAGCAACAAAGGAAAAATATCTAAAAGATTTGGAAGAACATTTTCCGAAGTTTGGGATGATGCAGTTTGCCAATCTTGAAGTGTATGAGGAACATGTTGTTTCATACAATAAGTCTTACAGAAGTTACATGACATGGGAGCAATATGTGGAGCATATAAACAACATATTGTATCGAGAACCAGCGCGCCACTCAACATACAACTGATGTGAGTTAGTAATTTACTACGTTGTTATATGTTTGTTGTAAATTGAATATTATTGCATAAATGTGTTAACATGAGTTTATAGATTGTGCTAGTAAAATTTTAGATCTTAATTCTTGCATTTTGTCATCGATATCTTTCATCGAAATCTCCAAAAAACAGGACATATTCCTTAACTCACACATGATTGACCCCCCCCCCACATACCCAATATAGAATTTTATTGCATAAAACGTTGCATCTAGGTGTTGAGACCACGCCTGTAAAATTTCATGATTCAATTCGTTCATTTAGGCGTCGGTATGGCCAGGATTGCATCTGTCGATATTTCCGTCGGTATACCTGTAAATATCTATACCCAAGCTGTCGAAACGGCGTCGGTATCGGTCATTTAATTCCTTGCTATTAAATATGGGCCTAATGGCACAAATGAGCGTTTAAAGGCACGCCTAGTGGCAAAAGGATATACCAAACTTATGGTGTGGACTATTTTGAGACCATTTTTCCGAGAGCAAGACTCAATTATGTTTGTATCCTCATCTTTGTTGTTGTGAACAAGGATTAGCCTTTATTTCAACTAGATGTCAAGAACGCATTTTTTTATGGAGACTTGAATGAAGAAGTTTACAAGGAGCAACCGCCTAGCTTTGTTGCTCAGGGAGAGTATTCTTTGCGAGTACAGACTGAGGAAAGCAATTTATGGCCTAAAACAAATCTTCGCGCCTAGTTTGACAAGCTCAGTCAGATTCTTATAATTTGGCTTTCATCGTTCTCATTCAGATTACTCTGTATTTATCAGGAAAATTGTGGTTGGTCCAGTCATACTTATTGTCTATGTAGATGATATTATATTATCTAGCAGTGACACCTCTGGAATTCCGGCCACAAAAACATATCTAGAACAACACTTTGTCACCAAGGATCTTGGTATAATGAGATATTTCTTAGGCATCAAAATATCCAGATCATCAGCATGTATATATCTCTCCCAACGCAAATATGTGCTAGCTCTCTTGCAGGAAACGGGTATGTTTGGTTGCAAGTCAACCAGCACCCCTCTAGACCCAAACACTGATTGGGAAGATGAATCTTCTCCATCTTATGCTGATAACCACCAATTCAGGCTAATTTAGCTGGTAAGTTTATTTACGTTACTGTGACGAGAGTTGGTCTTACCGTTGTCGTCAGGTTTGTGAGCAGGTACCTTGATAAACCCCAACATCGTCATTGGGATGTTGTCTATCACATTTGGAGATATCTCAAAAGCTCTCCAGGAAAAGGTCTATTGTACAAGAAACATGGTCATTGCGATCTTTCTGGTTTCCAGACTCTGATGATGCAGGGAGTAGATGTGATGGAAAATCTACATCTGGATACTGCACCTTTGTTGGAGGCAATCTAGTTACGTGGCGTAGCTAAAAGCAGACGGTGGTAACTAGGTCAAGTGCAAAGGCAGAATATAGAGCTATGGCTCACACTGCATGTGAACTTCTGTGGGTTCAAAGCCTCCTCAAAGAATTTGATATATTTGATACTAGTCTATGTCGATGTTTTGTGACAACAAAGCCTCTATTTTCTATTGTGAGCAACCCTACCTTTCATGAGCGCACAAAGCATACCGAGGTTGATTGTCACTTTGTTAGGGAAACTGTTCTTTCTGCCCGCATCTGTACCCCACGCCTAAGTACTAAAAAATAAGTGGCAGATATCTTCACCAAGCTTCTACCCAAAGCTCGATTCAAGACTCTACTGGACAAGTTGGGCATGTTTGACATTCCATACTCCATCTTGAGGGGGGGTAAAGAGATATGTTATATTTACCGTTTACTTGTGCTCTATTTTTCTTGTTACTTAAGTTATTTATCCCATATTGCTTGGCTGTGTTTATTGTTTTATTCCCTTGTCCTATAAAAGAGAAGGCATTGTACTCCTTTTTACTCACTTAATAGAAAAGACTCTATTCTCTGTAACTATCAATGCCCATACAGGGGGCGTCCTTGCCAATTACAGGAACCCCACTGCCTAGTTGGGTGCCTAGGTAGGAGGAGGCACCTAAGCAAGCACATGAGCACAAAACTAGTCCCCCAAGTATAATCGGTGTCTTGAAAACCAATGCAGCGCATAAACTAGAGATAAAGATATTCCCAACACTGTCATCAATTTAAATCAGAAGTGACCAACACAAACACAAAATCAATATAATAATAAATGGAATGTCATATAGCTTACCTTGAACAGCATCATAGAATATCCATAAGGAGTGATACGACAGCCACCTAAGGGGTCACCAATTGCTGTTCAAAGGCCCGAAAAATAAGTACAGAAAGGATAAATCAGATAACCACATTAGAATTATATAGTTTTTTTAAATAATTGTTGTTCTATGCTGCATGGAAAATCAAGTGTCATTGAATTTTGTAATCCAAACCAAAGATGAGAGGCAACCATAACAAAGGATATGGAAAACTACCTAATATATATCAGCATTTACATCATATCTTAAATATGTTACATATGGGATTGAGTCAAGTACAACTAAAAGAAGCGGAGGCAGACCTAAATTAACTTGGGAAGAGCTTATAAAGAGAGATTTTGAATCTTTACATCTTGCTTAGAGTATGACCCATAAAAGAGCTGATTGGAAAAGAAGGATCCATGTAGACGACCCCAACATGGTTGGGATTGAGGCTTAGTTGATGATAATGATGATGGGATTGAGGCAATTAGGCAAATAGGTACTGCCAAGAGTTGGCCTCAGATATGCCAACAGTATATATCGACTAATATAGAGTACAAGGGACAATCTACACTGAAATCCCACACATATACACAACCATATGCACACCCCCTTTGTACATATATGAGTCCTCCTTAAGCCGGAGCATTATATTATAGAATGACAGAAATGAGCTAGATCATCCCATCAGGAAGTATTTCCCTGTAAAGTGAATTACACATCTATAAGCTTTATTCTTTCATGGAATACGAGACTAGAAGCAATGTGGATAGCCATTTGGTCATCACACAACTTCATACGAACTGTCTATAAGAAACCCAATTTTTTGGAAGATGCCTGACCCAAAGCAGTGCATAGGTGGCAGCTATCATGGCCCTGTACCAATGAATAAAATAGCTGGTGAAGCAGCCGCTTAAGCACCCAGGCATATATCCCGTGGTAATTTCACTGAAGCGGATCCCCACTTCAGGCCGCTTTTTTGGGTCCTCTTTAAGCGGCCGCTTCAGGGTGCTTCATAGTAGGTATTCCTGGACATGCCCAATAACCTGCTGAATTTTAAAAAAATGAAAATTCTGTATTGTAATAGGTGTAACAATCAGTTTGGTAATTAGTATAGCTAATCTGTTACTGTTGTTTGTACACTATCTATATAAGAACTATGTACTATCATTTGCCATCTGTAAAGTTTGCAATATAATATTAGTAATAGTTGCATGATTTTTGTTATGTTGCATCATGTTCTTGTCATGTTTTAATTTGCATGATATAATATTAGTAATACATCATGTTCCTGCTATGTTTGAATTTGCATGATTTTTTGATGTTGCACAATCTCATCACGTAACCTTCTATATGAAAGCACATCATCCTGTCATCATACTTGTTGAGTCGGCCGACTATTCGACGACTAGTTGCCACCTAGTCGGCTAGTTGTTGAAGGGGGGGTCCCACTAGCCTGCCACCCAAATTTGGACCTCAGTTTGGCGTTCGCCCAGGCTGACCACACCGACTGGTCGGCCCAAGCCAAGCCTGGGTGGCCGCTTAGTTAGACTAGAGCCAAGAATGATAAGGTTTTTTCTTTTTTCTTTTTTTTGCTATTCTAATTCCCCCCACCCCCTATCCCGAATGTTTGTATTTGTCTTTTACCAATATTTGATGTGAACATCAATTTCATTCACACAACACTCGTTCAATTAGTAAGTTTTAATTTAGTTACATCAATTCAACAAGCACTAAAAGTCTAAATTCAATAATAGTATATCACTTTTCTCTATCTATTTATATTTGTTTACTTTGAATACATTAAATAGTCTTCATTCAAAAATTTTGAGATGTTTTATGAAATTATTTACCGAATCTAGGTTATTATATGCTTGGATACATGCTTACATTAGTGGATTTATATAATTATTGTATATAACTATATGTAGATGACCAATATTATGTAAATATCATGCTACGACTGGGCGACCGACTAGTTGGCTGGTCGCCCAAGCAAGAACGGTGGCCGACTGGCCGCCTTGACAAGTATGTCTGTCATATGTATATACAATTTTTTGTTGTTGGTTGTTGCACAATTTCATCATGTCAAATGGATGGGTATTTACCATCATGGCACTTGTATATGATTGCATGATTCCAGAATGAATAAAATATGTTGCTATGTCACATAATTACTGTAATTATTGATATTACAAATAATCTATTTACGATAAATTCCGTACTCATTATTGTCATGTGCCACACTTCAAGACTACCTAACTTGATATTTTTATACTTTAATTGTATGCATTATGAGTCTATGACAGTATGACTCTAAAATGTACTTAATATAAAGAGAAATTAATCTACAGATTATTATATTTTCGATCACAACTAGTATGGACGGGCTGAATAAAGTTTGGTTAAGTCCAATGATCCTAGGTGGAGTATTGAACTCTTCCAAATGCAGCCCGAAGGAAGAAAGTGAAATGCAAATTTTTCACTTTTTCTAATTTTTTAAAACAATGCGGACCATTTTTTTCAAAAAGTGATCGCTTTAGTCCGCTTCAAAACCTGCTTCCTGCCTTCCGTTTCAAGGGGCAATCCGCACCCTTCCCGCTACACGCTTATCAAAACCTAGCTCTGCACTCTGATTTAGCATGGAATCTTGTTACAACTAATGGCTTCTTGCTATTCCAAGATACCGGGTTACCAACCAGAAAAACACAATTACAAGTGTTAAGTTTATCTCCTTTGTATTAGGAAGGGCTAGGGGTGTGGCATTACCTCTTATGCGTTATTCATTGGATTGTTGTAAGTGGATCTTGGAGGTGAACCCATTTAACCAGTTTATCTATGGATTGTAATTCTCCTGTTTGAGATGGAAAAAGACACAAAAATCTTGGTCGTCCCAAGCTTAGGGTTTTCTCTTATAATTTTTTCCTTCTCTTCTTGAAGGGTCTTCGGTATGAACCTTCTCACTCTTGTGATTGGTTTATTGATGATTGGAGTTTCTTCATGGTATCATAGCCATAAATTTCTCTTCTGCCTATCTTATCTCATCATGTTGCAACTTCAACATCTTGTGAATGTTATCCTAGCATGTGGGAAGGCTAGGTTGAAAAAGGCTCTCATGTCCTCAACTGGATACTCAATAATATGGTTTCTTTGTTGCGATCAAAAAGGTCTACTATCATCTTCCCCCTACCTACTTTACTAATACAATCCTTCTCGAATATATTAGCTCTACAAGAAGATCAACGCTCGACATATATTTGACTCCACCTTGGTCGCTCATTATGAAAAATTCAAAGGTTAACAAGAGGATATATGCTAGTGATCCCCATGACTTTAAATGATTAATCTACAAAAATAGCATAATCAAGTGGAACTTATCAAATTCCACTTCTCTTCTTGCTAGCTATGAGCTTATTCGACAAAAGATCCTTTTATCTTAACCTCTTCCAGATTCATGTGTATAGTTCCATTTCACTTAGTAGTGCCTAATTACTTCATCATCGATCCCCCTTGCTACTACCTCTAACTGGTTGTTTATTCTGGTCATGATCATTGGCATGATCATAATCATGGTTGAGGATGTAGACATTGTACCCTAAGAGAATAGTGGCAGACATTACTTTTCAGCGTCGTCTTTCTTATTGTGGCCACACCAATCACTTAGATACACAAATGTCGGGACAAGCATGGCAAGCCTAAATCTGTTAATGTGGTATGAACTACTCATTTTGATGTTGCCTTGACACCTCTACCTCTCACGGGGTGGACTTGTGCAAGGCTAACTTGGATCGCCTCCCAGTCACACATCGCAGCAACTTATACTTCAATATGGGAGGCAGACATCCGATGATATGAATTGTCTGCAAAATGCTTCTACTCCAGTTACATAGATTTTGGACACAGATTCCACTTCCCATATATTAAGAATTAGACATTGCTATTTTCAAGATCAAAAATGATACAACACTTCCCTACCAACAATTTTTTTTCTATTCGCACGAAAAAATCCTTTCAGTTTGGTTTCTATAAGCAACCTTACAAAGAGAAACAACTAAAATATATTTGCTTCCCATAATTCATCTCTATGTAGGGATCTATGGCCGAAGCAGGTGATTGGTCGGAGGAATTAAGGTGGGCGAAGATGGTGTATACCACCTCCAGAATAGATCAATGTCCCTTATAATTGCTCTTGCATCTACTCCCAATCTGCTTCTCTTTTGTATCAGCATCTGAGTTATCTTTTTTCTTGAAAGTAAAAGTTATTATCTCCATATTTCGAATTTCAAATTTGCATGACTTTTCCAGTCAACTTTGCAAAACATCATAAATGAGTGCTTTTGCAATGTCAAAAAAAGCAAAGTTTGAATCATTTTTAATTGCTTCATACCAGCATTGGAGTATTTTTTTGCATCTAGTCATGTTGCTCATGAGTTTAAATGCTAAAAGATTACTGAGCTTCATAATGTAAAAACTAGTTTTTTATTGGAAATTCAAACTAGATCTCTTCAAAAGTAGAAACATAGCAAAACAGGCAGACCAAGCAAGCAGATGTGTAGGTTTCCTAGGCAGTCATTGAATTTTTGGTATACAAGCCAAGAAGATAAATTCGGTATAAGAAAATAGAGGTCAATATGCAATTCTCAAGCAAGAAAGCAAAAGTTTTACACTTTACTAACTGCTTTGTGCATGACATGTCTGGAATGTGAAGCTGGTAAACTTTTCATAAGATGGTAAACAACAAAGAAAACTGAAACTCATTATAGATCCAGCATTTTATTACAACAATACAAATGAGTGGATGACCATAGGAACTCAAATACTGTAAAAAGAAGAGGTTTATGCGCTTTCCAAGTGAGAGAAAATGACGTGCATTGTTAGATAAATTGGAATTTAGGTAGTAGGACTACCAGGGAGGAAACCACAGAAATGCTATGGAAAGTGGAAGTACGTCACTAAAAAGAAAACTAAGAGCCCTCTATTCACGAGTGATGGGCACATGGAGGCTAGAAGTATCCAGTAGTCGGAGAAATAAAAGAAAGAGTTAGATAACAGGATAGTACATGGAATACTTTTAATCATAAACCTTATGTAATATAGATCGCAGGATACGTGCAGAAAGAGATATATCAATATGTAGGCATTATAAGACGTGACAACCTGCATCAAAACCTCCAGAAATTAAAATAATGTCTGGATTGTAAGCCTCGGCAACAGGAATCAATATGTATTCCCAAACTGCTAAATAATCGGCATCTCCCACCCGACCATGTTCCCAAGGAACGTTAATATTATAGCCAGCACCCAAGTCTTCTCCGGTCATAAAATGAGCACCATCTCCACCAGAAGGATAGAAACTTCCAAAGTCAAATCTACAGAACAATGAAACAAAATAATACAGTTAGATATACTTATATACTCTGTTTCAAAAATGTATTCAACGTTAATTTTTTAACATGTTAACACCAAACTTAATGTTTGCCAAAAGGAAGCATGCATGTGCCATTTTATACTCTGCATTTAATATCATATTAATTGTTCGAACAAATAACCTAGGCTTTTAGCTTGAAAGGAGAAAGAAGACAGCAGTCAATGTCAGGGGCGTAGCTCTGTGAGTGTGTGTGTGTGTTTTTGTTTTTTGGGTGGGGGCTGGGGGCTGAAGCCCCCCCCTCAAATCCTGACATATCATGTATTGTACCGCCGCATTACCCACATGCATTAGTTGCCAGTTAAAAAGAATGAAATAGCATTAATGTTTAGCGTAGGAGAAACGGACTGTCGGCAATGAAGAATGGAAAGTGGAGATTACCGAGTCAATCAATGTGATACTTATTAACAGACTGGCCATATGCGTTGCTTACGAATGGAGAAACCGACTGCAAGGCTACGGAGACTTAAAACTGGAGATTACCAAGTCAATCAATGGGATAATTAATAACAGACTGGGGACGCTTCCACTACTAATGTTCGGCTGTGCACCATCCCCAAATCACAGGAAGCCAGACTGACAGTCACCGCAGACTGTAGATTTAGATAGTCAAAGTTTTAGACATCATTCTTTCTTATAAGATCAGAAGCCTTTGTGAAAACAATTTCTGCGAAGATCAGAAACAAGCAGTTTGCAGAAAATCCTGGTGTCTAGAGAATATCTTCGCTGTTGTGATGGGCCAAATGACTGGTACAACAGTAGTTTATCACAGACTCTCTTTCCAATCTGTATTTTCAATCTGTCGTTCGTCTGCTACCACCATAGTTGGACATGCCTCTATTCCGGTAAGATGTATTATTAGAAGTTCAAGTCTAACAATCTGAGATACACATCATAGGTATGCAGGTTATAGTTCCAACAAAAAGCAATTTCGATTTCTTATAAATTATAAATTGATGCTATCAAAGCTTTGATTATTCGTATATGATAATATCATAGATATCAAATAATCATTTTGACATCGAAATCAAGTGTGTGACCCTGATTAGTCAACTAACAAAATAATACCATGCTTATAAAAATATCAATCCAATATGTGTTGATGTTCTATCTATTTGTGCAAGAAATTTTCTTGCGGACCCTTTGCCTTCAATTCTAAACCAAACATGTTTAGTATAGCACATTTATGTTCAATTATACTAGATGAGCTTTATACATGATTTTTTTTAATTGACACAATATATGAAAAGTGGAGAAAATTTTAATACCTCTTAAAAAGATTTACGAGCGAGTAAAGAGCTTAACATATAATGTGAGCACAACTTCACAAAAGAAAGCTCATGTACCCAAACAAACTTGTCTTGACCTCGACTTTGAAAACTAAATGAGGAGTATCATACCAAAAATTCAAGACCAAGCTAAGAGGAAATACTTGCTGTGGGTGGATACTAGCTGGTTGATCACGATCTACCTATCAAACAATATTAACAAAAACATCAACTTTGTAGGTGATTTGACTCAGTCCCCCCTACTGTAATTTTCTGAATCCGCCACTGGTTGATGTTAAAAATCTTCAAATCAACGTGCAAAGAGAAGAACCAGAGAGCTGGTGTTATAATCTTGAGATTAAAGTTGCAAATAACGGAAGCATCAAGTAGCTTATAAAGAATGATAAGACAGAATTACAAACATGGTAGTGAAACCCTTGAAATATGGTATGCTAACCTATATGATGTGCAAAAAAAATTATTAGCTAGAAATGATAAAGAACATTTAAATTGAACAATTAAGAAATTGGCCAGTGCATGATAGGTTCAGACTTCAAACACAGTCATCTAGCAATTATAAAAAAATTTAAAGCAACTTAATCAATGATTGTGTGAAAAATATAACGCAATGTCAGTAATTCCTTGTATTGTCCTTATTTCTCCCTTGCCTCCATTCCCCACCCAACCCTTCTAAACACCTTTCCTCAGCTCTGACACAAATTGCTGCATACTAGAGTCATCGCTACCACACTTTTTGTTAAATGTATCTGTTAATATATTTATTTTTATAATATTCATTTTGTGCTCTTTAGTATCTAGTCTTTTATCCCATATCGGTGAACTCTGCAGTTAGTGACTCCTCCTATCCTATATAAGGAGGGGGGTATATGCTCGTATTTCTTATCTCAATAATAGAACCCTTTTATTATCTCACGTGGTATCAGAGCGGTTTGACCCTCACTAAGCCTTTCTACCCTAATGCTTCCCTTCCCTTTCCCCTAGCCACCACCCACCCTTTCCCCTTCCCTCTTTCTCTTCACCAGCCTTTCCCCTACCTTTCCATGTTCCTTTCCGCCACTGTCACCGCCCTTTCCCTTCCGCCCATCATCCTCTTCTCCCCCCCCCTGCACTGCTCTTCCAGATCCCGCACCCCCCCTTCCTCCTTGCCAACCCTACCGCCAACCTTCCTCCACCACAACATCTCTTCCCACCTTCACGCTGCCGCCGCCCCTTTGTTCTCCATCCAACAGTCCACCGCCTTAGCTTCTTCCATCTATCACCTTGTCGTCCCATTCCCCCCTCCATCCGCTGCTACCCTCTCTTCAGCCCACCCGCCCCTATAACCTCTCCACCACATAATCCTCCGTTTACATAACTTGTTCTTTCTTTGATCCTTCCTTGGTTCGCTAAGACCAGGCTGCTCTGGTATAGAACACCTTCTACCCTGTTTGGGTCACTTTTTGGGAGGGACTTGATCCCTCCCATCAACCTTCATCACATGTCTGTCTGAATTGACGATGTGGCGTTGGTTTATCAATTAAATCTTAATGCCCATTCTTTAGGTCTCTAAACTCTTCTGCTGGTAACTTGAGTGATGCTTCATGCCCTTCTAAACTATAACTTGCGTGGACTAATCAAGAACTGATTACCATCATGGCCTCTAATGATAACTTAAGAAGTCTCTGAGTGACCACTATCAAATTAGATGGTTCTAACTACCATACTTGGTCTGCTTGTTTTGAGTTGTACGTCAAGGCCCAAGGCCGGTACTCTCACCTGATTACTAAAGCACCTGTCCTCCTGCCAAGAATGTTTATGAGAAAACTAATAGCCCTATGACTTGTCGGTTAAGGATGACTCGGGGGTGATGACCTGAATGGTCAACAGCGCAGAACCAAAAATAAGTCAATTCTTTAAGACTTTGAACGGCTAAGGTCATGTGGGATCAGTTATCTCATGTTTACTCACATCAACAAAACCCTAAAGAAGTGTTTGAAATTTTTAAAATCTGGCTAAAAAAGAATTCTCTAATGATACCTTGTTGAGGATAATGATCAATGTTGTGCTCTCTAAGATGAATTTGACGTGTACCATACCTTGATTTTTGACATTACTGAAATCCAAAGAAAACGAAATGAACTGCAACTGGTACAGTTCCTCGCTAGTCTACCTGCCTCTTTTGTGGGAGTTGTGGATCAGATAATGTCCAGTGATCCACTCCCTAAACTAAGAGATGTCCTAAACTATATCCATCGTCTACCATTTGTTTCTTCTTCTCATGCTAGTTCCACTGAGGCATTAACTCTTGCAGTCCGATCTAGTGTTTCTGGTTGTGGCAAGGTTGTGGCCGTAGTAGAAGACATGGTCGTTTTGGCTCGTCGGGACCTGGACATGGCCAACCCCCTTCTGGACCGGGACATGGTCAGCCCTCCACTGGACCTGGCACCGCCCCTTCTCCTAGATCTCATAATTGTAACTTTTGTGGACACAATTATTACAATGAGGATCATTGTTGGGTGAAACATGGTTACCCCAACACATGGGCTAATCATGCATCTACTCACTACACCAAGGTCGAACCGCCCCAAACCTCCATTGCCTCTGTGGATTGGATCCGAGCTGAATTTGAAAAACTTTTTCAAAGATGACTCCAGACTCCAACATCGGCAACACAACTGGATAGTGATTATGTTTATTAGCTTCCTCAGCTCCTTATGGTAAAAACAAATGGGTCATCGACTCTGGTCCTTCTACTCATATTTCCGGAAATTTGAAACTTTTTTCTAGTATGACAATGTATTCTATTGTTCCACCTGTAATTGTTGTTGATGGCACTCAAGCCCCAATTCAAGGGGTTGATAATATTTGAACTACAAACAACTTCTTGCTCAGATATACATTATATGTGTTGAGAGTTATTTAGTTAGTGTTTTATTATTAGTTTGTAATATGGGCCTAAGTGTTCTGGCCCATTACGGTTGGTCTTATGTCTGTACACTTCCCTGTTCTCCTATTTATAGGAGTGGGGTTTCTCTTATCAAATACATCGGCTAGCCGTCTTTTATTATTTCAGAATATGTTCCCCGCTTTCCTCTGGATCTTCTTTCTATTAGTAAAATTGTTAAACAACTCCAATTTTTATTATGTTTGACCCTGATGGATGTGTCTTTTAGGATCCCCGCACGAGGATGAGGATTGGTTTGGGCTCCTATTTATAGGAGCGGGGTTTCTCTTATCAAATACATCGGCTAGCCGTCTTTTATTATTTCAGAATATGTTCCCCGCTTTCCTCTGGATCTTCTTTCTATTAGTAAAATTGTTAAACAACTCCAATTTTTATTATGTTCGACCCTGATGGATGTGTCTTTTAGGATCCCCGCACGAGGATGAGGATTGGTTTAGGCCATGAGGGACAGGGACCAGACAGCTTATACTATCTTGATGCTCTACACAATGTTGTTATTCTCTCTTTGGTTGTTTCGGGACGTCAGTGGTACTACTACTTGGGACATCCATCAGCATCCAAGCTCAAGTAACTGATTTCTCAATTGATTCCTTTTGTATCTGAAACTGTGTTAAACTGTGAAGCTTGTCGATTTGGAAAGCAAACTCGATGTGTGTTTCCTAGAAAAATGATTGTCTTCAAAATCATTTTTGATATTGTTCATGCTCATTTATAGGGGGGCCTTGTTCTGTCACAAGTGTAACTGGATTTCGTTACTTTATGACCTTTACCATTGACTTTTGTAGAGCTAAGATTGTTTTTACTTAAAGACGGGGCACATGTTCTTGATGCAATTACTGCATTCTTTGTTGAGATTAAGACTCAATTTAATAAATTCATCAAAAAAGGACAAACAATGCCCTTGAATTCATGCAACAGACTGTTAGCCTTTTTTTGTAAAAAAACCTTGGCACCATTCATCAAACCTCCTTTTCTTACACTCCTCGTTAGAATGGTGTTGTCGAGCGTAAGAATGGCCATCTCCTTCAAGTTAACAGATCTCTTTCGTTTCACTATCATGTACCTAAGTCTTTTTGGGTTGATGTTGTCTCCGCCGTCTATATTTTTATCAATAGAATGCCCTAGTTTGTCTTAAGCAACCAGGTTCGATATAGTGTTTAACACCCTGAGCTCCCCTGTTTTTTTTACCACCTAGAATTTTCAACAGGCATTGTTTTGTGCAGAATCTTTAGACTAGTTTAAGTAAACTTGATCCAAGATCTACAATATGCATCTTCTTGGGATACTCATAAACTCAGAAGGTGCACCAATGTTAGATCCGAATATTAAGAAATGGTTTGATAGTGGCATAGTGCAGACGTCATCTTTTTTAAGACACACTGTATTTTTCTACTATGGGTTCGACTCGTCTTGTTCCTGTTGCGCCAGACTCTCAAGAATTTGTTCATATTGTCCCTCTCAAAGTTTATCAAAGACGCCGCAAGACTACAAACTCCCTCTATGGCCCCTTCCTCAACCAATCCCTCATCTGCTTCGGCAGATCATGACACCAATTAGTTATACTCTGACTTTGATACTCTGATAAGTATAAGAAAAGGTGTGTGCTCTTGTACTTTACATCCTATTAGTGATTCCTGTTATGATGCTAATCTTGGTTCAAGCTTTGCAAAACTTACTGCTACTCTTTCCACTATTTGTGTTCCTAGAACTGCGGTTGAGGCCCTAACACATTCAACCTGGCGTCATGCCATGGAAGTGGAAATGAAGGCTCTACATTCACAACAAACATGGAACTTAGTGGATGTTCATGCTCACGTTTCACCTGTTGGCTTTAGCTTGATCTTTACTAGTGAAGTATCAACTAGATGGCACGATTGAACGTATTAAGGCTCGTCTTATTGCTAAGGGCTACACACAAACTTATGTTGTGGATTATTTTGAGACTTTCTCGCTTGTTGCTCGACTTAGCTTTAATTGAATTCTTACTTTTTTTATGTTAATTAAAATTGGCTCTTTTTCAACTCGATGTTAAAAATGTTTTATAGGGTGATCTGCATGAGGAGGTGATATGGAGCTACCTCCCATATTTATTGGCTCAGGGGGGTGTTCTAAATTATGTCATCTTAAGAAAGCCATTTATGGACTAAAACAGAGCCTAAGAGCGTGGTTTGACAAACTAAATCAGATCCTTAGTAAATTTGACTTTTGATGCTTGCATTTTGATCACTATATTTTTGTAAAAGAAACTATTGTGGGAATAGTCATTCTGATCGTGTATGTGGATGACATCATCCTTTATGGGAGTGACCATCAGGGTATTCATGATACCAAGGAATACTTACGAAAACACTTCATTACAAAAGATAAAAAACGGTGCTATTTTTTGGAAACTGAAGTATCACATTCCTCTTTTGGAGTTTGTTTATCTCAACGCAAATATGTTCTTTATCTTCTACAAGAAACTGGCATGTTCGGTGCCAAGCCAGTCAGCACGCCTCTGGATCCCAATACCAATTGGGATGATGATTCTTCTCCATCCTACCCTGATAGCAAGCAATATAGAAAACTTGTAGGAAAGCTTATTTATTTTATTGTTACTCGAGCGATATTACCTCAGTTGTTTGACTTGTCAGCATGTATCTTGATAAACATCGACAATGTCATTGGGACGTGTGCCACATTCTCAAATACTTAAAAAGCTCTTTCGGAAAGGGTCTTCTATACAAAAAAATGGGCACTGTAAGACTATTGGATTTTCTGACTCTGACTATGCCGGCAGATTAAGCAGGATTAATCGTAAATCTACTTCAGATACTACATCTTTGTAGGTGGTAACCTTGTCACTTCAAGAAGTATGAAGCAAACTGTTTGTGGCTAGATCTAGTGTTGGAGTTGAGTATTGAGCTATGGCTCATACTACCTGCGAGCTCATATTCGAGCTCATGTGGGCTCAATGCTTGTTCAAGGAGTTTGGGGTCTGTGATTCTGAATCGATGCCTATCTATTGTGACAATAAGGCATCCATCTTCATTGCTAATAATCCCACATCCTTTGAAAACACCAAGATAATGAAGTAGATTGTCACTTTGTCAGGGAGTCTATTCTATCCTGGCACATATCTACTCCATACATCAACACTGAGGATCAGCTAGCTGACATCTTTACCAAGCCACTACCAAAGACAAGATTCATCACTATGGTGGACAAGTTGGGCATGCATGATATCCATGATCCAGCTTGAGGAGTGTTTATATATATATATATATATATATATATATATATATATATATATATATATATATATATATATATATATATATATATATACATACTTTTATGTTGTTTATTTTGTACTCTTTAGCATCTTGTGTTTTATCCCATATTGGTGAACTCTGTAGTTAGTGACTCCTATCCTATATAAGGAGGAGGTCCATGCTTGTATTTCTTATCTCAATAATAGAACCCTTTTATTAACTCACAGTATAGTTGAAGTAAATGTGTGTAGGGGAGGGGAGGCATTTTTATTTCTCTCTAGTGTCTTAGTTGTGGTCGTGATGTTTTTAACCCCCATTCTTTCTAGACTCTCTTAGACCTCTCCCAAAATAAAGGCAGTGTTGTACTCTAGTTTTAATTTGATTTGCTCAAAACTAATTTGCAACATCGTATCGCAGTAACTGTAAACCCTAATCCACCTTTCCTCTCCCCTCACTTTTCTATCGCTTTTTTCTATTTTAGCCAATGCTAGAATAAACTATTGTGGATCCACCAGAGAATCAGAGGCCAAAGTGTCACCTCTCCCAAAGCTCTTGTAGCAACTACTACCACTGCTTCTCCCAGTCCCTAGCGGCCCATGTAGGGAGGCGACTTTCTTCATTTCAGCCATTATGGGGGTGAACACCAACCCCAGTTGTCCATCACACCAGCCAGAAGAAAGACATGGTCGTCCCCCCTTTTACAGGGCCTTCCTCGGCCACAGTTAGAATGCATTCTAGAATCATTTAAGCATAAACTTCAATGAAGCACACATGAAATGGTTTGACACAAGTACATAACAAAGACTAACCAAAACATACAAAAAGATGTCTGCATATACAAGAGGTTCAAAACAACAATCACTAAATAAGCAAGTGAGTCATGTACAAAACATACAACACAATAGTACATCAAGAGAATGTTATCAATAAAGATCTAAACTAGGTTGGGCGGAGATAACAAATGCCTATCTAAAAGTCACCGATTACTCGGCCGCATAATCGGATAGGGTCCAATTTGGGGTTGATTTTCTATACGCGGGGAGGCCTATGGACCTTTCATACTATTGATGGTGGTTGCACCACCAATCTAGTCTCTGCAACACTAGTGGATGCACTCAACCAACGGATTGAGCCGTTTTCTCGACCTTACCGCCTACGCTGGTTTGACAACACCATGCGCCACATGACACGATGTTGCTTGGTCCACTTCTCATATTAGGTACTATAAGGATGTTGCATATTGTGACGTCGTTCCCCTGTAGGTGGCCCATATCGTGCTAGATCGTCCTTGGCAGTACGATAGATGCATCACTCATGATGGATTCCGTAACATCTACTCGTTTAGAATGTCTAGACATTCTTTCAGTTGTTTCCCCACACGTCGTTCCCAACCATAGTAACAAATTCGGTATTCGGGATACGTACGGTCGAGCTGAAAAATTCGGTATTCGGGAATTCTGCGGAAAATTCGGCTTAAAAAAGGTCAACGTACGGTAAAAGTACGGTCAACTATTCGGGAAAAAGTTGGGAAAAAACGGATACATATACATACATATATATACATGTTTGCAAAAATATATTAATTGGGCAACAAACTTGAGATATGGAGTGCAAATTAAGGTGCTACAAATGAAAATTAAAGTTTGCCACATCTTGGCTTACAAAAAAGAAGGCATCTTAGGACCAAAGAGTAGTAGACCATTACAATAACATCACACAACAATCAAGTTTAAGTCTATTACACCTCTGGAGACATAAAATCAAGATTGAAAGGCTCAGAATCAAATTCAACATTTGTTGTAGTAGTCACATTCTCGTTGGACGAGATTTCAAAACAAATTGATATAATCATGGAGATTACAGCCACAATACTTAGTTAGAACATAGAAGAGACTCTACTGCTGTTGGATTACTAGAGGAGAAAAGGGGAGGGTGACTATGGGGGGGGGGGGAGACAGAGAAGGTGAAACAGTAATCTGAAATTGATGGAAATTAGGACAGGGGCCGATGGAGGAAGGGGGAAATGTGATGGTGTGATGGAAAATTTAAGGAGGAAGGTTCGGGGGAGGGTGCCTGTTGGGGAGGATGAAGGGGGATGGTCGGGTATGGCTTTCATGCCACAACAAACTTCTGGTGGCCGCAGCAACTAGGTGAGAGTGAGGGGATGGCGGGGCAGAAAGATGAGTGAGGAAGGTTCATGGGAGGGTGATTGTGCAGCCGACCTTGCTGCTGCGGTTGTGCAGCTGCTGGAGCGAGAAGATAGATGAGGGGATGAGGGTGGACGGAGGACGAGTGGGGGAAGATCACAGAATATTAGGAGAAGAGGGGACGAAGGAGGGGAAGAAGTTGAATGAAAAAAAATACATAGGGGACAAACCTGGAGAAGCATCCGTAGGAACCGAGGAAGCTGCTGAAAGCCGCCACAAGCGCCGTAGTCGCAGCAGACGTACGCCTGATTTGGGTCCTGCAGCCTCAGGCGGTGCACTCCTTGCCGGCGTTGGGTCCTACAGCCTGCAGGCAGTGCTCCAGCAACTGCTCCTGACCGGCAATGTTGCTCCAACATCGGGCACAAGAGGGGTCAAGCTTCAGGGAGTCGAGGGGTTCTAGCGGGGGAGTCGAGGGGTTCTAGTGGAAGTGTCTGAGGGTTTTGGGAAAACCCTGTAGCGATGGGCTGAATATGACTGGGGAAAAAAATAAGTGGGCCGCGCAGTACTGTTCAAACGCGAAAAAAACGAAAAAAAACACGTTTAAAACGAAATGTACGTATAAAACGCGTATAAAACCCGTTTAAAACGTTTAATACGGTTTGAAGTATAAATCAGCTGTAACATACGCTGGACGAAAAAATCGCGTTTTAAACGCGTTTTTTTCAAAAAACGGCGTTTTTTGTTACTATGGTTCCCAACTTGAGTAGGTGTTCCGCGACATTCCTCCAGCTACCACCTGGTGAGGCCTTTTGGGACTCGTACCTGACTCACCAATGGCTCGTCTTTCGAACTTCGAGGGAGTTGATATAGGATGAAGGTTGCTTAATTAGATTTAATGAGTGTTGTTTTATATGTAGGGATCTAAGTACAATTTTTCTAATTACATGCACTTAGTTGTGAATTTTATTAATTTTTATTTTGATTTTATATTTCATGAGGAAAGTTATGCAATTGCCTCGGTCTAGGATTTCAAGTCTTATGTTATATATAGCAGCCATGGGGGCTTGTCCCAAGCAGTTGAATATGATTTGGAAATTTAAGCTATTAGTTTACTTCTTGCTCTCCTCCTTCCCCGATTCTTTCTATAACACGAAGGTTTCAAAGAAGTTTGTGAAAGTATAGGGCCAAAATGATGTCCTGTTGTAGCGAATGAGCTTTTATTATATAGGAAAAGAACATTTACATAATAGATCCAACAAAGAAAGCAAATAAGAAAAGACTGCATAAATAGCCTCTATTCTCGAACGCTCCCCCTCAAGCTGGACCGTACACATTGTGCATGCCCAGCTTGGAACTCGTATGGCTAAAAGTTGAAGGTATAAAGGCTTGGTGAAGATAATTGCAACTTGTTGTCCAATGCGAACATGAGGAGTCTGAATCTTCTTAGAGAGCACTAGATCAGAAACAACGTGGCAGTCCACCTCAATGTGCTTGGCGCACTCATGGAACACAGGATTGCTAGCAATGTGAATGGTTGCCTGATTATCTTATGTGAGAGAGATTGGAATTTCAACAAACACTCCCATTTCAGACCAATATGGACATAAACCCACTGTAGTTCATAACAAGTGTGTGCCATTGTTGGATATTCAGCCTCAGTGCTGGACCGTGCTACCACATTTTGTTTCTTGCTCATCCATATCACTAAATGTGACCCAAGGAACACATAATACGAGGTAGATCGTCTATCTCCAACATTACCTGCCCAATCAGCATCATTATATCCAGTAAGCTTCAAGGAAGTGGAGGAATCCTTCCTTGTGAAATAAGTTGGACCCTTCCCCGACAACCCTTTAATATAACATAGGATCCGGGTGACCGCCATCCAGTGTGACATCTTGGGTACACTTGTGAACTAGCTAACAACTGGTACTGCATAGGAGATATCAGGATGAGTAACCATCAAATATCAGCTTACCCACAATCTTTTCGTACTTTGTTGGATCTGAAAAATCACTATCATGAGAAATAATCGCTTTAGTATGATAATCCATAGGTGTGGAGATTGCCTTGCAGTGTGTCATGTATGTGTCTGCAAGAAGGTCTAGACGTATTTTCGTTGAGAATTTTGTGCCTTTCTTGGAACATCGAACCTCTATTCCCAGAAATAACGAAGATTTTGCCCAAATCTTTCGTCTAATATTGTGCTTGTAGCCACTTCTAAAGTTGTAAATGCCAGTAAGATCATCACATGTGATGACAATATCGTCCACATATACACCAAGAATAATAGTGCCACAAGAGGATTTGCACGCAAATAAAGAATAATCAGTAGAAGACCGATTGAACTCGAATTGTATAGGTGCAACACTAAAGTTATCAAACCATGTCTGTGGTGATTGCTTCAGGCCATACAAGGATTTCTTCAATTTGCATACTTTCTAACACTCCCACTGAGCGGCATACCCAGGAGGTTGCTCCATGTATACCTCTTCAAGAAGATCACGATGAAGAGATTGATTCTTGACATCCAACTGGAAAAGAGGTCAATCATAATAAGTAGCAACATAAATAAGGATCCGTACAAAAATTAGTTGGGCAAAGGAGAAAAAATCACAAAGAAGTCCACTCCATGTGTCTGAGTGTATCCTTTGGCCACCAATACAGCCTTCAAACAATCAACATCCATCCTATTTTTTTTATCAGTATATACCAAGTGATAGACTACAACAGGCTTCCCACGAGAAAGATCCACCAAGTCTCAGGTGGAGTTCTCGTAAAGAGCTTCCATCTCATTATTCTTTGACTCATTCATCATGCCAGGCTACTTCAGCATATGAATGAGCAAGAGTTGTAGAATCTAGCTATAAAGTAAATGTGTGTGCTACTGGTGAGTGGTGACATATGGGATAAGCAACAGACACTAGAGATAGGATGTCGTATTGTGCAAGACCAAATACCTTTACAAGCTGCAATTTGAAGGTGTAAGTCCGCAAACAAAAGTATCAAGAGAGCTCTCAGCATGAACAGGTACCTCAACAGTAGCGGACGATGATGAATCAATCTGATTGACTAATGTCACTACATCTTCTGGATGATGCCCTGCTCGCCTGGTGTAAAGTAGAGGAAAAGGTTGAATAGGTGGAGGTGGAGGTGGTAATGGTGGTGATATAATAGTAGTAGTATCTATTACACTCTCATCACCAAAGACATGGATTGGTGGCTCTCGCTTTCTCACTCTATCATTCTCAAAGGAAAATTCGCTCTCATGGTTGTGCTCCCCCTCACGCTGGACAGAGTCATTAAAGAACCGAGTGGACTCATGAAAAGTAACATCGGATGACACGAACATACATCGGAAACGACGACAACAACATTTGTACCCCTTTTGTGTGGGAGAATATCCCAAATAGACGGTGCGGAAAGTGTGAGGGACAACTTGTCTGCATGTGGATCAAACACATGAACAAACGCAGTGCAACCAAAGACATAGAGGGGTACAAGAAAAGCTTGCTCGTATAATCATAAGATAGAAAAGGGGTGACCCCATGCAAGACGGAAGATGGTTGACGATCAATCAAGAAACAAGCAATTAGAAGTGCATTAGACCTGAACTTCTTTGGCATAGACATCTGAAAAAGTAGTGTACGGGCTACATCGAGTAAATGATGATTTTTGCACTCAGCAACCCCATTTTGTAGAGGTGTATGAGGATAAGTCGTTGGGTGAATCAAGCCAACAAAATCATAGAAACTAGAGATAGTCTTTTGAACATACTCCAAGGTATTATTAGTACGAATAATTTTTATATGAATATCAAACTGAACTTTTATAGATTGGTGAAATCGTTTGGATGACCGACAAAACTTCATCTCGAGACTTAGGTATGTATACACAAGTCTCTCGGGAAAAATCATCAATAAAAGAAAGAAAGCATTGAAAGCCATTGTAACTCAATTCTTTAACAGAACCCCATACATCACTATGATTAAGATCAAAAGGAAGCTTGGATCTTTTTATAGTACGACTAGGGAAAGAAACACGATGATGCTTGCCAAGTTGACAAGACCGACATTGGATAGATTTACCGAAGATAAGTTGGTAAAAACATCTGAAGACTCTACAAGGAAGGATTTCCATAGCGACAGTGACATTGTAAGGGAGAGTTCTGAGGACTATAGATGTGATGGAAGTGAAATGGCGAGCTGGGCGATCACCCTCAAAGAAGTAGATATCGCCTTTCCTAAATCCCACACCAATCATTTTCCAACTTCCGAGATCCAGTAACACAAAGAAGGAAGACCCAAATATCACCAAGCAGTTTCAGGAATCAACCAACTTAGCTACAGACATTAGAACAAAAGGAATGTTCGGTACATAATGTACAGACTGTAGAGTCAAAGAAGATGACTCATGTACAGATCCACAGGCACGTACTTGTTTGGCCACTCCATCAGCTAGAGTACAGAAGAATGTAGGATATATGAATCTGAGGAACTAAGAATGGATCGTATACCAGTCATATGCCGGGAGGCCCCGGAATCCACCACCCATGTAGAAGATAGGTGGGAAGATAAAAGTGATGTCCCTTGGTTACCTGCATTTGAGACAAGATTGGCGGAGGAACCAAGAGGAACTTATTCAGTGGCCCGAAGAAGACAGTCATATTGCTCCTCGGAGATAGTAAGATCCATGCTCCTATCAAATTCAAGAATGTATTGATGGCATTCATCCTGAAAGAATAATTTTGTGAGATGAACTTCACATACATTGATTGATCATCACAAACTATTGTAGCAGAAGTCACTAGCCTTTCGTCTCCCATACTGAGATTGTATCATAATGATTTTCGCAGCATAGGTTAAGAGAAACTACTGGCAACACGTCATGTAGAAATTTTGACATGTCATGTAACTTGCTAACAAGCAGTAGAAGATGTCGCAAGCGTGAAACAGGCTTTCGTCAACACACCGTGTCAAAATTAATACATTGTGTAAGGTATCGAAGCAAGAAGGAGAGTTTCTAAGTTTCTTCAACACACCATGTCAGCAAAAGACACATCATGTGTCCGTCAGAGGCATAAACTTCAGGTCTCCTTTGACACGTGAGCAGGAGACACGACGTGTGTATCCCGAAGGCGTGAACTCCAGTTTCTGTCAACATTGTGTGTCACTTAGGGGACACGTCATGTAACATGTGATGTGAGCAAAACCATGCGCCTCATGACAATTTCTGGACTGCAACACAACGTGTTGGTTGGACAATACGGGGTGTCAGCACGCCGTGTCGGCGGCGGTTGATGCATGATGTGGATGAGAATTAGCTCAGTCAAAGAAGTAGACGACCCCCAAAAGACGTGTTGGGAGATGACGGGAATTTGCACAATCACCTATGTCAAAAAACAATGTGAAAGTGACGCATCAACGGCTCCTAAAGAACTTAGGCACTCATCCAAGTATGGGGACTACGTGGAGAGGAAAGAAGCACGAGAAAGGAGTTGTTGCTCCTTCTCTATACATAATAGAATGAGTGGTTCTCCTTCTCTCCTTCAAGCAACCACCGCTCTTTGGTGGAGAGGGATGGAGACCGTCGGGCGGCGAACGGCGAGCAGTGAAGCCGTCTGTCGCGACGGCGGCAGCCGATGGTGGTGGTGACGACAGCGATGGAGCGGAGAAGGAGAAAGAGGATGGTGAGGTCGGCGGTTAGGGTTACAACCCTAGGGCTTGCTTTGATACCATGTGAAAGTATTGGGTTAAAATGATGCCCTACTGTAACGGGCTATCCTTTATTATATAGGAAGCGAACATTTACATAATAGACCCAATAAAGAAAGCAAATAAGAAAAGACTACATGAATAGCTTCTAGTCTCTAACAAAGTCAAACATTAAGGGTATGGATGAAGCCTTTAGCAACCAGATGGGCTTTGAGGCGTTCCATAGAGTCACTGGAATTGAAATTGATCGAGAAGTCCCATCGGCACCCAACAATATTTTTATCTTGTATGTCGGGAGTGTTGACTTGAGAGTTATACATTGTCCATATTTTGATAATGACTTAACCATTCCATTCCTATGTATCTAATATGTTTTGTTCAAGATTGATTTCAGGCTTTAGGTACACGAAAAGGATCAAATTACACAAGCCCTAGCTTGTTCAAGTTCAAGTCAAAAGCAATGCAAGTGTGCAATTTGGGAAATCACTCTAAATGACCTTAAATGATTTTTGTAATCACTTGTATTGATGATATGACTTTTAACTAAGATGAGAAAAAATCAGGGACACTTAATTCCAACGTTTGATCACTCAAATGTCAATTTAGAAAATTTGTCACATGTTGTTTATCGATCGAGTTGGAAACTCGACCGATCTAATGATGGATTTTCTGAAGAGACCGATCGGTCGAGTTGCACACTCATAGAACTCGACCGACCGACTCACTGAGCAAAACTGATTTTAGCTCATCGGTCAAGTTTCCCAAAACAAATTCGACCGATAGTTTGCAAATTGGTTTTGTCTCTTAGTGAATCGGTCGAGTTATCTTTATTGAAACTCGACCGAATGTATTGTACGGAAAACGCAGAAAAAGTAATTATAACCGTTGGTGAGTTATTTTGAGCGAGAATAGATCTGTTGCAACTTGGAAAATGGCTATATTTTACCCTTAAGTGATCCCATACTCAAGGGAACACCCCCAGCTATAAATAGGACCCCTTGGAGTTCATTCCAAGTTTGTTCATTCATGCTATTTTAAGTCCTTGTTATAGTTGAGTGTGTTGCAACTCCTTGAGCCCCTTTCTCTCTCATAGCATTTCGTGATTATGAGTAAGTTAGGCCAGTTGTAAGAGAGCTATTCCCTTGTGCTTGTAAAGCTCTCATTCCATTCCATCTTCCCTACTCCTTTTCTCAAAGAAGCAAAGGTGAAGCAAGCTACTCCGAGTGAAGGTGAAGTTGTTGTTGTTCTTCTTTAAGATTAAAGAAGAGGTGAAGATCTTCTCCAGGTGAAGGAGAAGGCAAAGGCTGAAGATTCAAGAAGAGTGGGTAATTCCTTGAAAGCTGAAGACTTGTGCAAGAGTAGGTAAGTCCTTGGAAGAAGGCGGAAGACTCTTTGCAAAGTGGGTAAGTCCTTGGTAAAGTTGAAGCATTTTTGTAATTGATAGGTAAGTCCTTTGGTGGGTCTTGTGTTGTAACTCTTATAAGTGAATATATAGAGGAAAGCACTTGCAAAGTCCTAGAGGTTGACCTCTCTAGGTAGTGGATTGACTCTCTCCTAGTTTGGAGAGTAGAACCACTCTAAACCACCTTGTCCAAGTGCTTGTTTCATTTTCTCTCATCCTTGCTATGCTTGTTAGTTAGGACTTCAAATTGCACTTAAGCTAGTGGTTTTGATTGATATAATTTGAAGATCTAACTTGTGAGAATTTTGAAGCTCTATTCACCCCCCTAGAGCCCTAGATCCAACAAGTGGTATCAAAGCTAAGGATCTTCTTCAACAATCTCCCACGAGACGAGAAGATGGGTGACAACCTACTTGGTTCACTCAACCTAGAGGAAGGCTTCTCCATGCGTCCTCCGGTCTTCGATGGCACCAACTTCCTCTATTGGAAGAGGCGTATGCAGTTCTACATTCAAGGCATGAACTTTGATATGTGGAAGGTGATGGTCACACCATACAAGGAATCAACCGAAGTTGTGGCAACATGGAGAGAAGTTGTACTTAAAGAAGCCCACCTCAATGCCAAAGCCATAAGCATCCTCTATGCAGCCCTTACCCCAACAGAGTTTAACCTCATCTCATCTTGGGACACAGCCTATGAGATTTAGGATAAATTGTGCATTACCTATAAGGGCACAAAGCAAGTCAAGGAGGCTAAGATATACATGTTGAACAACATTCTAAAGAACTTCAAGATGGGCAAGAAAGAAGGGATTGTGGAGATGTACTCTAGGCTAAGATATACATGTTGAACAGTCTTCTATAGAACTTTAAGATGGGCAAGAAAGAAGGGATTGCGGAGATGTACTCTAGGCTCAATGTCATCATCAAGGGCCTAGATGCCTTGGACAACACTTTGGATAAAGGTGTAATCAACTCCAAGATCTTGAGGACTCTACCAAAGAGATGGGAGTCAGAGGTGACCTCCATTGAAGAAGTAAGGAGCCGTGGTGACATCCCAACCGCAGAACTCATTGGCAACCTACAAGCTCATGAGCCAAGGCTTGACAAGCAAGAAGAAGAAGCCAAGCAAGAAGAAAAGGAAGCCAAGAAGATCAAGGATAGTGTTTTCAAAACACAAGTGGAGGCGGTCATCCTTCAACAACAACTTGCTTGTCGAACATCTCCCTTCTCCTAGAGTGAAGATGATGGCCCTAGTGAACATGAAGCCAACTACATCAAGGGCAAGCACTTCAAGGGAAAGCAATCCTCCTCCTCTACTCCTAGATGCTACAAGTGTGGACAAAAGGGACACTACAAGGGTGAATGTCCCAAGTCAAGAAAGTCACACCCAATGTTTTATAAAGCGGGAAGCGGGAGGCGTGCGGATGCCAACTGCTGGCCGCTTGAGCGGCAGGCGGCCGCTCAGGCGGGCGCTTTTTGGTAAGGCGGGTTTCTAATTTTTTATACAATTTTTCATAAAATTACACATAAGTCTATATAAATCACATATTGTAGTTAGACATTTTACTTATGTAAAACACATTATACAACATAATGAAACACCCAAACAGTGTATGAATTATTACACAAGTCATAACTATAAAATAATGGATGACATTATGACAAATTGCCATTAAATAAATATAACTCAAGTAAAAATACATGAAGAAGATCAAGAAAATAAATGTAAATTATTGTTGTACCTGTAGATGGAGCATGATCCGTAAATAATTAGTTGATCAAATTGCAAATACGTCACAGCATACCAACATGAAAATATAAAAACATTTCTTATATATAACAGTATACTAGTATCATACTATCATGTAATAATGTGATCTACTTAATAGTTAGTACAATTTATAGATAAATTTATCACATATAGTCGTATACTAGTATCAAGCCATGATAAATGCACTTAGTAGTTAGTAGTTAGTGTAATATAATAGTACTATACTTCACAGAAATATGCATTTATTTTGTATTACATTTACACACTAGTTGTTTCTTAGATTAATGTTCTATAGTTAGTAATTAGTACTATACAGCAGTACAATATTACTGAGTTGTGACAATTACATAGTTTTATATTACATATACATGGTAAGTTTTATGTTAGTATTACTTGCTATAACAGACTTACTAGGTACATAGTCGTCACTACTGTGTATAGCAGCAGAATCAGGGTAGTATTACACACTGATTAACTACTATACAGTATTTAGATACATACATAGTTACTTAATACAATAATATCATATTAACATGTTAATTTATGTTATACAATATCAATAGTGTAATATTACATAATGAAAATATCATTACATTTCACTTTTGGGCCTAGGAAGTGGGTCTAGGTCCTGCTTTTCACTTAAGCGGGCTCAGGCGGGCGCTCAGAAACAGTGTCCAGGCGGGCGCTTGAGCGGGCTGAGCGGGCATGAAGCGGCCGCTTAATGCAAAACCGCCTGACCAGCCGCCTAAGGCCTATTTGGAGCGGCCAAGGGTCACATCCGCCTGAGTGGCCGCTTAAGCGGCCGCCTGGGCCGCTTTTTAAAACACTGGTCACACCACAAGGGCAGCTCCAAGAAGGAGGAAGAGTACAAGAAGGAGAGCAAGTACAAGAGGAAGGATAAGAAGGAGAAAATACACAAGAATGCAGCTCATGCAGCTTGGGAGGAATCATCCTCAAGTGGCTCTAGCTCTGAAGATGATGGAGAGTGCCACCTTGCACTCATGGCCTCTACTAGTGAAGAAACTAGTGAGGTAAGTGAGGTAAACGAGGTAAGCTTGCATGAGTTATCTAAGGAAACTATTATTGATATTCTTGTTTCTACCCGTTCTTCTTTTGTTGTGTAAATCTAAAAGAAAAAGGTTAGGAAAAATTATTGATGATTTGTATGCTAAACTTGAAATTCTTGAGCTTAATGAGAAAACTCATCTTGAGAGCATTGATAACTTGCAAGGCCAATATCTTGATCTTGAGCTCCAATATAATGGAGTTGAAGTAAAGAATGGTGTCTACCTTAAGAACATTGAAACTCCTAAGGAAGATAACCAAAAGTGTCAACATGAGCTTGAAACTCTTAAAACTGAAAATGTTGAATTTAAGCTTGTTGTTGATGCTCGTAGGGATGAGAGAGATGTTTATCTTAGGGAAATTCAAGTGCTTAAATCTGAAAATGCTAGGTTGCTTGGTTAAGTTATTGATTTATCTTCTAGACCTATCTTGCCTAGTAATGATATTGCTTCTATTTCTCTTTAGAAAGATTCTTATTTTACTAAAGCCCTCTGTTTAAAGGACAACCTTGTTCATGATAGAGATGATATTGCTAGTTTGTCTTCTACTATCATATCTCTAAATGATGACAATCATAGACTTAGGGCCTCTCTATAGAAATTCCTCAAAGGAAAAAACTCCTTAAATGGAATCTTTGACCATTCTACAAAACAAAGTGGTACTAGCGATTTGGGATTTGTAGGGGGAGCACCAAAGGGCAAGAACAAAGACAAAGGTAAGAAAAAGAGCAAGGAGACCTCTTTCTTTATTGGAGAGTCTTCCAGCACTAAGAATCATATGGTTTGTTCTTATTGCAAGTATGATGATCATTACTCTACTTATTGTCCTTACAAGCCTAAGGGGACCAACCCAAAGATAAAATGGGTCCCAAGCTAACTCCCGATCCCAAAGTTTGAGTTGGGAACCGACACTCTCCTTTCTTGTAGGAAAAAGGAAGATGGATTGTTGATAGTGGTTGCACTAAGCATATGGTAGGTGATATAAGTCATTTCAACAACTTCACCAAAAAGAAAGGAGGTTCGGTTACCTTTGGGGACAACAAGAAAGGTAAGGTCAAAGGTGAGGATGATGTAGGTGAATCCTTGTGCATCAAGAATGTTCTTTTATGGATGGCCTACATCACTATTTTATTAGTGTAAGTCAATTATGTGATAATGGTTACACCTTGTGCTATTTACTTCCTTTGAATGTTTGATTCTAGATTCCCTCACCTATCAAGTTATATATAAGGGAACTAGAAGTGGTAATTTTTATGTAATTGTGCTCGACTCTATTAAGCCTATTGTTGGTAGATGCCTACTAGTCAATTCGAATGATATATCTCTCTTTGGCATCGTCGGCTTGGTCATGTAAATATGCATCAGCTGAACAAGTTGAGCAAAAAGGAGTTGGTCAAGGGACTTCCAAAATTGGATTTTGAAAAGGATGAGGAATGTCAACCTTGTACCCAAGGAAAGCAAACCAAGTCCTTCAAATCCAAAGGAGTCCTTACTACCAAAAGAGCTCTTGAACTTCTTCATATTGATTTATTTGGACCAATGAGAACTCAATCATTTTGTTGTTCCAAGTATTGCCTTGTCATTGTCGATGATTTCTCTAGATATTCTTGGACCTTCTTTCTCGTTTCTAAGAGTGACATGCTTGATGTTTCTCAAGGTTTTGTAAACGAGTTGAGAATGAAGTTTCTTGGCGGATCGTTTCCATCTGTAGTGATCATTGGGGAAATTTTGAAAATGATCTTTTTGAACGTTTTTATCAAGAATCGGGCTATGCACATAACTTCTCTTCACCTCGAACACCTCAACAAAATGGGATTGCAGAGAGGAAGAATAGGTCACCACAGGAGATGGTTAGGACCATGCTTTTAGAGTATGACACTCAAAAGAAGTTTTGGGCCGAAGCCGTCAGTACCTCATGCTTTGTGCAAAACCGGGTTTTTTTACACATCCTTCTTTAAAGAAAACTCCCTATGAGCTATGGCATGGTAGGAAGACTTCTACCGAGTATTTTCATATTTTCGGATGTCCTTGTTTTGTTTTGAATACAAAAGATTTTCTCGACAAGTTTGATCTGAAATCTTACAAGGCTTTCTTTCTTGACTATAGCACTACTAGCAAGGCTTATAGAGTGTTTAATATTGATCTTGCTAAAGTAGAAGAATCTATAAATGTTAAGTGTATTGAGACTAACCCCTCTATTCCCAAAGATATTGTTCCAAGTGATGATGTTGCAGGTGAGGTAATTCCTATTCTAAAAGAACTCAACATCACCCAAAACGAAAAAGAGGTGGTCACTCAAGAAGAAGAGAAAGATGAAGAGAAGGATCCAATTCCCCGATTTGCAAAGAATCATCCAGAAGAGCTGACTTTAAGTGATCCATTTGAAAGATTGAAGACGCGGGCTGCATTCAACAAAGCAAAAGCCAACAGCGCCTTCATCTCACAACTCGAGCCAAAGAACGTCAAAGAAGCTCTTGGAGATGATGAATGGATCCTACCTATGCAAGAAGAGTTGGAGCAATTTGAAAAGAACAAAGTATGGACCCTTGTGCCAAAACCAAGTGATAGAAAGATCATTGGCACCAAGTGGGTCTACCACAACAAGCTAGATGAAAGCGGCAAAGTAGGAAGGATCAAAACAAGGTTAGTGGCTCAAGACTACAATCAGTAGGAAGGTATAGATTTTGATGAAACATATGTACCTGTAGCTAGACTTGAGTCCATTTGTATGTTGCTTGTCTTTGCTAGTTATAAAAACTTTTTTTTGTATCAAATAGATGTTAAAAGTGCGTTTTTGAAGGGTACAATTGAGGAGGAAGTGTTTGTTAGACAACCTCCGGGCTTTGATCATGATACTCTACCTAACCATGTTTATTTGTTGTAAAAAGCTCTCTATGGACTCAAACAAGCACCTCGAGCTTGGTATGAGAAATTATAAAACTGTTTGTTAGATAATGGGTATATCATGGGCAAAGTAGATTCTACCTTATTTCTAAAGCACAATTCTTATCATTCAAATATATGTTGATGATATCATTTTGGCGGAACTAACCTTTTGTAAAGAATTTAGTGATCTTATGCTGAGTGAATCTGAAATGAGTATGATAGGTGAGCTCACGTTCCTCCTCGGCTTTCAAATCAAGCAAACTAAAGATGGGAATTTCATCAACCAAAGCAAGTTCACAAGTGAACTACTTAAGCGCTTTGGGATGGAGAACACCAAGCCGATAGACACACCCATGTCAAACACCGCCAAACTTGATAAGGGTGAAGAAGGTGAGAAGGTAGACGAGAAGCTCTATAGAGGTATGATCGGAAGTTTACTTTACTTAGCTACCACTAGACCTGATATAATATTGACTTGTGTGCTCGCTTTCAATCAAATCCTAAGAAATTGCATCTTATAGTTGTTAAGAGGGTTTTAAGGTACTTAGCCAAAACCCAAAATTTTGGACTAAGGTATCCCAAGTCAAGGGACTTTACTCTTACAGCTTATAGTGATGTGGATTACGCGGGATGCTTGATTGATAGAAAGTGTACAAGTGGCACTTGCTTTCTCCTAGGACCATGCTTGGTGTCTTGGTTCTTCAAGAAACATAGCACAGTGGCATTATCAACCATCGAGACTGAATACATTGCAGTCGGGAGTTGTTGTGCCCTGGTCCTATGGATGAAGCAAATGCTCCAAGACTTTAACATTCATTTTGATGCTTCTCCTATCTATTGTGATAATACTAGTGCAATTAACTTGTCAAATAAATCTATCTTGCATAGTAGAGTTAAGCATATACAGGTTCGCCATCATTTTCTTTGTGATCACATTGCCAAAACAGATATCTATATCACGCATGTGGACACAAAAAATCAGTTGGCAGACATTTTCACTAAACCTCTAGCTAGAGAGCACTTTAACTTTATTAGATCTAAACTGCTCATAACTGCTTTGAATGAATCTGATATGCCTTCTAGCTAGTTGTCATCTATCCTATATGCTCTGCTTATGTTTTGATCACCATTGCTTGCTAATATGCTAAAACCCAATTTTCATGTTCTTTTTGCTTTTTTTCTCTTGTTTTTGAGTATTTTTCGCAAACACTTGTTTTCTCGCAAGATAGTACCCAATAATGAGTTATATGTACCGAAGACAGAGCATAAGGAGAGATTGAGGATACAGGACAGGCAGTGGGCCTGTGCATGGCCATTAACTGATGGTCGATCCCCCACCCCTATCCCCTAACACCTGTACAATATGCCGAACATTATGTGCTGGAATGTCCAAGGAGCTTGCTCCAAGGACAAAACTCGTCTACTTAAGGAATACAAATTGCAATACAAACTCAATATTCTGGTCTTGATCGAAACCCGTTGTAGTGGCATCTCAGCGGACAATGTCATCAAGAAACTTGGCTTCTCAGGAGGCATCTGGGTCCTTTGGGACGATGCACGATGTAAAGTTGATATCCTTTACAACCACCGGCAATTTATTCATTGCAGAATCAATGATTCCTGGAACATTACCTTCGTCTATGGCAGCCCAAGTCCCACTAAACGCCACTTCCTATGGACTAGACTACGTGAAATAGCCACCACTATCCGCCATGGTTGGGCAGTGGTTGGTGATTTCAACACCATGCTCGACATAACAGAAGAAAAAAAAGGCAAGCACTTCGACCACCGCAACAGTCGGCTGTTCAAAGAACTTCTCACTCATACAGGCCTTTCTGAGACTAGAATGTATGGCCATTACTACACCTTCAAACGGCTCAGGCTGTTGGAAAAACTGGATAGAATCGTCGCCAATGATGATTGGTTATCGACAGACGGTGGCTACAAAACCTCAGTGCTCCCAAGACTTTACTCCGATCAAAATCCGATCTTAATTTCTAATATCAACCAACAGGCAATCAGGAAACCAGTTTTCAGAACCAAGGCGAGCTGGTCTACTACGCCTGAGTTCCATACGCAGCTTCTTCCACTATGGGACGTGCATCTGTCTTTCCCTGAAGCCCTAAAGATCTTCCAACAATCGGCCCTTAAGTGGGAAAATTCCCAAAGGCATACTAAAAACAAGGCAAAGCGGAACATCATGGCCAAGATAGACAAATGTCAGGTACACGATGCCAATACTCCAAATCATGCTAATGATTTACTATCCATTTCTCTTGAAGAACAATACAATAATATCCTACTCTAAGAGGAACTCGATTGGCAGCAAAAAGCACACATCACCTGGCTCCAGGCAGGCGATGGAAATACAAAGTTCTTCCAAACTTACGTCAAGGCTAGACGGCATTTTGCTAAAATCAGTAGATTGCAAAATGATGAAGATGTATGAGTGGACAACCCGCGGGAACTCAAAGTACTAATAAACAGGTACTTTCAAAAGCTTATGACAGCCGACCCACTGTCCACGGGGCAACATGAAGCTATCACCAGTTTTCCCGGCTGCTTCGAGCAACTATCTGTCCAACATCTGAACTTGATAGCCCGCATGTCGGGTCCTGATGAGATCAAACGTATAGTCTTCCTCATGTCGCCATCCAAAGCGCCTGGCCCCGACGGAGTGTATACGGAATTCTTGCAATCTAACTGGGAAAAGCTCAACACCTCAATTACTATAACTGTACAAGAGGCATTCAAAACGGGGAACATCGACCACAGTCTTGCTGAATCATATATGGTCCTCATTCCCAAGAAAAAGCAACCATTGAAATGTTCAGACTTCAGGCCAATATCCTTAAACAACAAGTGCTTTAAACTCATCTCCAAAATTCTGGTCGAACGTCTCAAAAGGCACCTTAAGAACTGGGTTTCAGACACAATCAAGCTTTATTCCAGGCAGGAGAATCAATGATAATATCCTTCTGGTTCAGGAGGTTATTCATTCTATGAAACAAAAGAAGGGAAAGACCAAATGGGTTACCATTAAACTTGACTTGTCTAAAGCCTTTGATAAAATGAGATGGCCATTCATTGAAGATACTTTAACCAAAGTCGGACTTCCTAGCATCACTATAAGGCTGATCATGAATATTGTCACCTCAGGCCGTACTTCTATTCTGTGGGAAGGCGCTCCGCTTGATCCTTTCTGTTCATCTCAAGGTGTGAGACAAGGAGACCCATTGAGTCCCTATCTGTTCGTGCTATGTATGGAAAGACTTTCTCAAGCTATCAACATGGCAGTTTCAGATGGTCGTTGGAAGCCTGTCCGCCTCACACGCCATGGCTTACCACTCTCACACGTTTTCTTCGCAGATGACGTACCGTTGATGTCGGAAGTAAATTCAACTCAAGCAACATACATCATGGAAATACTCAATTCCTTTACTGCTGCTTCAGGTCAGGAAATATCTAAGCTAAAATCATGCTGCTTTTTCTCCGCAAACACGAGCAAAGTAGAGAAAAGGTCCTTATGTAGGAAGATTGGCATTCGCCACACTGAAGATTTGGTTCATTATCTTGGAGTACCCATCCTTCACCATAGAATCAACAAAACAACACATCAGCAAATAACATCCACCATCCAGGAACGTATGACAGGATGGCCTGCGAGACATCTCTCTTTGGCTAGACGCATAACACTTGCAAAAGCAACACTCCAATCTATACCATCCTATGCTATGCAAACAGTTAAACTTTCTCCTCGTCTCTGCAATGACATCAATAAGCAAGTCAAGGACTTCATTTGGTCCGGTGGACGTGACCAAAAGAAGCTATCACTGGTCTCCTGGAAGAAAATCACCTCACCTAAAGATATGGGCGGGTTGGGAATCAAAGATGCACGTGATCAAAATACTTCTCTCATGCTCAAGAATGTGTGGTACTTCCTCAACAATCATTCAGCACCTTGGGTTAAAGTGATGCAGGAGAAGTACATACGTGAAGGAACCTTCAGTAAAAAACCCAGTTCTTCTGCTTGGGCCTTCATCAAAAAACATATTGCCACCCTTTCAGGAATCAGCCATAAAGCAATCATCTCAGGCAGCAACACAAATGTCTGGAATGACAAATGGATACAAGGGAAAGCTATTTCAGATATACACCCAACCTAGAACATCCCACCTGAACTTAAAGACTTGAAGGTCAGTTCCATGCGTCTTGATAACGGAGAATGGGACCTTGATTTCATCAATACCTATCTCCCATCAGGAATTGGAGAAAGACTAAAATCAATCCCACCGCCTATTGAGGGTGCCGACGATGATAGCTAGGTTTGGCCTTTTGTCGATACCGGGGAGTTCTCAACTAAGTCCACTTACACATGGTTGAGATCCGAGAAGAACATAGAAACTCACGGAGACTGGGACACCATCTGGCACCTCAACATTCAGAATCGTCTGCGCATTTTCTTATGGCTCCTACAACATCGCGCTCTACTCACAAACGCAGAGAAGCATCGAAGGCATCTAGATGTTGATATCACGTGTAGCATATGTGGCAATGCCCCAGAGAGTTTACTCCACTGCCTGCGTGACTGCCAACCCAGCAGACAGACCTGGGCTAGCCTGGGAATGGGAACAAACTTCTTTACTGCAAACAAGGAAGAATGGATCCAACAGCTGATATCAGATGTTGCTCGCAATACTGCTCATATTCAAATCATTGTAACAGCATGGCATCTTTGGCAGGTTAGAAACGACAAAGTGCACAAGAACCTCTTGTTCAATCTACAGAAGAGTGTCCATTTTATTAAGCAGAGAACACAGTCAATCTTAAATATACCAGTGCCTAAACTGCAATCCAAGGGAATCACCAAACACAATATACTGTCCAGGCCGAAAACCTATAACGCAGTGATTTTCGTGGATGCGGCGTATAACCACACATCCACTAAGGCAGGTGCTGGCATCCATATCATCGATAATGCAGGGAGGTGTTTGAGCGGACGAGGAATTCCTTTCTACTCATCATCAATCCTAGCTTCCGAGATTCATGCCATTCTCCTCGCAAGTCATTTATGTCAAGAGTTTGGGCTGTCAAAAGTAATCATGCTTTCAGACTCAAGCCTAGAAGTAAGCATGCTAAACAACGAAGAACCACCAGCTCGTCATCTCCAGCCACTCTGGAGGAAATTTCAACCCATCAGAACCAGTGTTCAGATTGTGATACTTTATGTCCCTCGCACTTTGAATAAGGTTGTTGATGAAGTAGCTAAAAACACCTTACGCTCCTTTCTACCTTGTAACTTGAGCTTATTCAAGCCACCTTGGCTTAGCTCAGACTTGAATGTTAATCTAGATCTATTTTGGACTGCACTAGAGAGCAGCATAAATAAAATTTGATCTCTAGTACTTGCAAAAAAAATATGTGCCTAAGTATGTTTAAAATGCAAAATGGACTTGAAAAATAAATTTAATTAGCACTCTAATGGCTAGAAAATAGAATTGCTGATGTTGATCCAGGTTGACCATCGATCGAGTTGCCAACTCGACCGATCGGAGGCCGAGAGCTTTTTTAAAGAGTCTATCGGTCGAGTTTCCGAGTCAAAACTCGACCGATGGTCGGGCTGGAGCAAACATAAGATAGGTTCGGCCGACTTTTCTCCCTCAACTAGAAAAAAATCAACCGATCTAACCTCCAGCACCCTCAAGCTCTCAACTCTAGCCCCGACCTTCCTCTCCCTAGCCCTAGTTTGACCTAGATCGACCTTCCTTGACCTCTTCCCTATCTACCCTAGGTCTGTGGACGAGTTTTGGTGGTGTTCTTCTCGTTTTTGCTCTCTTTTCTCTCCCCTTCGTCTCCACGGCGTCCAATAGGAGAAAGAGGGCCACCCCAATTACTCGCGTCTCATTCCCTATGATGACACCTTCTTTGTCTCCAATGAGGCTCTTAATAGGTACAAGGAGCTCCTCCGAAGGAACCCCTTTCCGTTTTGTGCCTTATTTGAGCCACGATCACGAAGACAAGAGGTGATTGATCAAGTAGCCGAGTTGTTATACGACCACCATCTCTCTGCCTTATGTGTCGAGCACTTGTGCTACAACAATTCCATAACTAGCACAAAAGTTGTTCATGAATTCTATGCTAACTTGTAATGGAATTATGACACACTCGTACCACCACCCAATACTCAAGTAGTCTTAACTACCCTGATCGCCGGGAAGAAATTTCAAGTCTCTGAGGATACCATGAACATCTTTTCGGGTACTGAAGTGACAGACACCTGGCGAAAGGACTATCCTGAGTATTTTGACCTAGTCGAACCTGAGGCCTTCTACAAGCTGTATGATCTTACTCTCCCCGATATTCATAAGTTCTTGAAGCCTCAATTCCCATATAGGAAGAAGTGTGCCCTTCCCTCCACCGTCTTAGATCTCAAGAACCGCATACTTGCCTTCGTTGTTAACTACAATATTCATTCAAAGAAAAATCAGACTGAAATTGCAGCAAACATTGCGGTAATTATGTACTATCTCTTGAAAAACATAGGAGTCAAGTGGGCAAGATAAGTTCCACCATATGGCATGTTTTGACTCAGGGAAGAACATCTGTGGCACCTACCCACCCTACACAGCCCTGATATGTGGTCTTTCCAGCTTGCCACTAGCAAATCTCTTTTCCATGACCTGCACTACAAACCTACCCGGAAAGGATTTAGCATCAGTGAGACCACACTTCAGAAGTTCGTTCCTATCCCATCCTCTACCACACCTGGTGTCTCTACCTCTACCCGAGCACCTCCACCACCTCAGCCTACCCGTCCTGCCCGCACCTCGTTCCATGTATCCAATGAAACCCTTATGGGCTACATGATGCATCAGCAGGCGTACAACCTTCAGGTTCAGGAGCACATGCATCAGGATCTTTGTGCCATCATGTCCAACATGAACCTATCATGTGCACACTCTTATCCTGCCTACCATCCCTACCCAAGAGGTGACTATGCATCCTATGCATATGATCACTTTCACCCTGCCCCTTCACCTGCTACTTCCGCTGCTACACCCTCTGTTGTTGGTGGATCTGCCACTGGAGTGTTGCCTTTGACAGCTGGTCCCTTAGCTACTATGCTTGCTAGTCTTGGCAGTTCTGCTCCTTCCTTCCTGCATGCTAATAAGCTCCATGCTCTTGGCATGTCTTGGGATGAACAGAATGTCTGTTGGCCCGGTCGTGGTTTTGGTTCTCTTGCTGATGAGGAGATGTCAGACCAGGTTGATGAGGAGGCTGATGAGGATGATGGTGATGCTTCTGATGATGGCTCTGTTGGTGACTCTGATGATGAGGATGTTGTTGTCTCTATTGCACCTTCAGACGGAGATGATGACCATGAGCCAGAGGCCTCAGATGCTGATGTTGATGATGTGGACATAGATGACCTAGATGTTTAGATTTTCTAGTTTTCTAGTCTAGATGTTGATCATATATTTCTTTCTAGGCTATTTTGTATTAAACACATCTGGGCACAATTTCTGAGGTTTACTATTTTTGCTTGGTTTGCCAAAGCGGTGGCGATTGTTCGGGCAGCATTCAAAAATTGTTGGGCAGGTGTGGTTAGTTTGCAATCGTTGTTACCAAACACCAGGTTAACCACCGTTGGCCTTTGTACTGTTTTTACATTTAATGCAGCGATAGGTAGCGTTTGCAAGTGCCATTTTTTCATCGGAGAAAATTCACACAGTGATCCATCTCACCGCACCAGAGTGGTAACTAACCAAGCGCTTTGCCAAACGCTGCATTTATCATCTAGTTTTCATCAGTTTGGCGAATGTTGTTTTTAAGAACATGCTTTCTGTGTTGTAATCTTAATCTTTTGTACACTTACTCTTTGATTTCCTATATCTCATGAGTTGGTGCCATGTTAACCATTTTTTTATTATGACTTAGATTGTTTGTTTCTCTCGTCTCTATTTTGGTGTATGCTTTGAGATTGCATGTTGTGAATGTATATTTTGGTTGTGCTTGGAGAAGACCCGTTTCGGTGCTCTTCTACCCCCTTCCTTTTTGATAATGTCAAAAGGGGGAGAGAAGTTCAATAGTTTTGAAGCTCAAACAATTGCTTTTATTGCATATGTGATCCTTTTCTTGTTCATTATATGCTTTATCATGTGGCTTGCTAACGGACCATATAGTATATATGTCATGTTGTTTTGTGTAGATAGACTAACTATGCAGGTAAGAGTAAGCACAGATTGAGGGGGAGCAATTCACATTGTTCAAATCATGAACCCCCCTGTAGTTCACAAGGCAAAGGTATAACTTTACATATCCTTTTCAATATGATTGAGGAATGGTTTGTCATTGTCAAAAAGGGGGATAATGTTAACTTGAGAGTTATACATTGCCCATATTTTGATAATGACTTAATCATACCATTCCTATGTATCTAATATGTTTGTTCAAGATTGATTTCAGCCAGGTTTTAGGTACATGAAAAGGATCAAATTCCACAAGCCCTAGCTTGTTTAAGTTCAAGTCAAAAGCAATGCAAGTGTGCAATTTGGGAAATCACTCTAATGATTTTTGTAATCACTTGTATTGATGACATGACTTGTAACTAAGATGAGAAAAAACTCAAGGACACTTAATTCCAATGTTTGATCACTCAAATGTCAATTTAGAAAATTTGTCACGGGTTGTTTATTGGTCGAGTTGGAAACTTGACCGATCCAGTGATGGATTTTCTGAAGAGACCAATCGGTCGAGTTGCACACTCACAGAACTCGACCGACCGACTCACTGAGCAAAACTGATTTTAGCTTATCGATCGAGTTTCCCAAAACAAACTCGACCGATAGTTTAAAAATTGGCTTTGTATCTTAGTGGATCGGTCGAGTTATCTTTATTGAAACTCGGTCGAATGTACTGTACGGAAAACGCAGAAAAAGTGATTATAATCGTTGATGAGTTGTTTTGAGCCAAAATAGATTCGTTGCAACTTGAAAAATGGCTATATTTCACCCTTAAGTGATTTCACACTCAAGGGAACATCCCCAGCTATAAATAGAACCTCATTCATGCTATTCTAAGTCCTTGCTATAGTTGAGTGTACTGCAACTCCTTGAGCCCCTTTCTCTCTCTCATTTACATAGCATTTCGTGATTATGAGTGAGTTAGGCCAGTTGTAAGAGAGCTACTTCCTTGTGCTTGTAAAGCTCGCATTCCATTCCATCTTCCCTACCCCTTTTCTCAAAGAAGCAAAGGTGAAGCAAGCTACTCCGAGTGAAGGTGAAGCTGTTGTTGTTCTTCAAGGTTGAAGAAGAGGTGAAAATCTTCTCCAGGTGAAGGAGAAGGCAAAGGCTGAAGATCCAAAAAGAGTGGGTAATTCCTTGAAGGGTGAAGACTTGTGCAAGAGTAGGTAAGTCCTTGGAAGAAGGCAGAAGACTCTTTGCAAAGTGGGTAAGTCCTTGGTAAGGTTGAAGACTCATTGTAATGGATAGATAAGTCCTTTGGTGGGTCTTGTGTTGTAACTCTTATAAGTGAATATATAGAGGAAAGCACTTGCAAAGTCCTAGAGGTTGACCTCTCTAGGTAGTGGATTGACTCTCTCCTAGGTGGAACCACTCTAAACCACCTTGTCCAAGTGCTTGTTTCATTTTCTCTCATTCTTGCTATGCTTTTTAGTTAGGATTTCAAATTGCACTTAAGCTAGTGGCTTTGATTGATATGATTTGAAGGTCTAACTTATCTTGTGAGAATTTTGAAGCTCTATTCACCCCCCTCTAGAGCCCTAGATCCAACAAGGAGAAGATCTCCCAGGTGTTACTGGCATGCAAAATTGTCGTTACCTCAAGCATAACAGCTTTCCAATAAGGGTGAGAACCCCATGATTTTTTTTGGAATATGGGTGGAATCTAAACACATGTGTACATTGATTGGCTAGCAAATATCAATATCGGTGGGTATATCGCTAAACAATGGGAGTACAAGTGCAATTATTACCACTTACACACCGACATAGGGCGGTATCGATGGTATACCGCCCAACTTACTATCGTTTGTTAAGCTAAGGTGGTTGTTGTTTGGAGTGGAGAAACAAGGTGTCTTGGGCGATTTCGATTGGAGCTCAAATCCGCCCAAATCAAGGCATGTTGACTTAATTTCTTTCATTTCCATCCTTCGCATCTCTATTTTCTTCTATTCTCACCCAAATAATGCATCAAATACCCCCAAATCCTAGATCTACAACAAAATACATATAATGTTTATTATATACAATTGCGACTATATTATGTAGATCTACTATATTATCACTAAAATACTAGATCTACCTAATTGCCACACTAATAACTACTATTATGCTGCCATTCACCTAACACTACTAATAATACTGTTAGAGAGTCTATATTAGCCTATTTAGCTAATAGGTTAATTAGTTATTAGGCTTTTGTATTTCAGCCCGTTTAGATTACTTGCGTCCTAAGTCTTAGGGCGTCTCCCCTCTCCTATATAAAAGAGAGGGCGTCCAGTCTTGTATTAATCACATTGCATTCAATCTAATCTTATTTTTCACACGGTATCAGAGTCGTGAACAGTAACGACATCGGTGAACAGTAACTCTAGCGTGAACAGTGTGGTGGAGTGAACAGTTTTTCCTGCGTGAACAGAGTGTGTTCGCTCCTGAGGGAAACCTAGCCGCCACCCCTCCTCACTCTCCTTATCGGCGCGCACGCAGCCCAAGCCGCCGCCGCTCGTCTTTTCTAGAGAGCAACCGAGGGGAAAAACCCTCGCCTGCGGACGGCCGCCGTTGTTGCCATGGCTTAGGTCGGCTGCCCGCTAGGCAATTCTGACCTCCATGGCTCTCCTTCCACTTTCACATAGATCAGTACGTCGGCGCTAATTCCCGACCTGCGATCTATGTTTTCCAAATCCAAACCTTACTGTTGGTGATCTCCTTTCCGGCCATCACATATCCATTGTCATCGCTACATCATTATCTGCCACCTTCCACCTCTGCTGCCCGTATTCCACGAACGGCAGCAGTGCCGCTATATTCCCAGCGCCTACGATCGGCATCCGTCCAGCAGTAATCCTACCGCCGGCCAACAGCCATAACTGTCGGCCTCCAAGCAGCCATCTTCGCGCCTTCGCCGCCTATCGACGCCACTGTCACCATCTAGCAGCAGCATCATAAGCGCCGCCAACCGCAGAAGCAGCAGCCATCATCGCCATCAAGCAGCAATCAACCGCCGCCAACCTGCTACCCGTAGTCTAGAAAGATCTTAGTACTATCGACATCAACTCGGTAGTACCGAGTTCTGCACAGGCCATCTCCTGACGTCCTCAGCATCAGCCTTCATCATCGCTCATGGAGAGGCTCCGCCCTTGGCTCCGCATGCATCCTCTTGGCATGCAATATCTCCGGAGCTGTGCAGGAGACCCTTTGTCATCTCCTTCGTTACGACCAAGTACTACATCAACTGAGTGACATAATCTGGCCATTTTTTTTGCTACATCCCGCAAGTTGCTGCTCTTCATCACCTTCCCGGCTATCTTCATCACTCCACCATCACCTCCCATCTATGTCTACTCCCAGTTATTAATTCCCCCCATATTCATTATGTACATTGACCCATTTAGCATATTCTCTCCAGTTATCGATTTCATTCTCCACATATTACACCTCCATATACACAAAATTCTCTCACATCCACCAATTCCTTTCCCACCCACCCATATCATGTGTGTATCCCTTTCCATAGTGTCGGGGGGTCATATATCCACTTCTCCACACCAAACACTCACTCTCTTCGTATTTGGTGTGCGGGGGGATAGAGAGGAGAGGAAGAGATGAGAAAAGAGAGAGCATGCAGGAGTATGTATGAGAGAGAGAGTATGAGAAGAGATGATATATGTATTCAGGCTATTATCTTCATGGAGCTTCGCATTCAAAAAAAAAGCTTCGCATTGTTTAGCACATCCGTTCTCTACTTCTAGACAGCAATGAAGGATCTTCATTCAGCAACAACACTGAGCTATCTGCGTTCGTACCGTGTTATATACGTCAGGTGTTAATGGTGTACTTCAGGTGCATTCACATGAGACAGAGGGTGCTTCTTCAGATTTTCAGAAGCTCAGCAAGCCTGCCAATCTACTTTTGCGAGGTTGATTCATCCAGTATATCTTCACTGAGCTGCTTCATCACGTCTTCTCCGAGCTGCATCTGTTCTTACGGCATCGCCTTCCGCTGATCTACTTGGGACTTTCCTTGATGGATGATATCTCCTTTCCTGTCAAGCCCCAAAGGTTCATGTGACAAAGTTATGGTACATGCATAGTATCACCACCATATCATACATTCGTGTTCGTGCCACGTTATGCATGTCTTCTCAGACGCTTTGAAGACACCACTACTGTTACATCATCATTAGAGATCCGCATTTGTGCCGCGTTAAGTACGTAATCCAATGAAGTTGTTGTAGTCGTGGTATTGATGATCGTCTGCTCCAAGTGGCGAATTACTGTTGCAGTATTCAGGTTCCATTCTTCAGATGTTCTTCATTCCAGATGCACTCCAAAGACCTTCTTCAAAGCTCGAGGATCTCCAGCCTGCAGAATACAATTTCAAAGAAGAGAGGCATTGTCACCACATTGTTCAGAGGGAATATTTATTAAGGGGGAGTATCAATTTTTGTATGGGGAGTGATATTTATCTTTTATCTTTCATTTATGATTTCTTTTATCGTTTTATCGAGTCTTGTAACCTCCAAGCTTTGGACGTGTTTCTCCCATGCTCCAGCTTGAGGGGGAGTGTTAGAGAGTCTATATTAGCCTATTTATTTAATAGGTTAATTAGTTATTGGGCTTTTGTATTTCAGCCCGTTTAGATTACTTGTGCCTTAAGTCTTAAGGCGTCTCCCCTCTCCTATATAAAGGAGAGGGCATCCAGTCTTGTATTAATCCCATTGCATTCAATCCAATCTTATATTTTTTACAAATACAATAAGTACTACTAGTAATATTTATTTAATTTAGGTTTTGTATAGAAGTTCTACTAAAAAGTAATATAAACATATATAAATGAAAATAAAGTGGATATATATCATTTTTTTACAATGACAAATGTGAAATGTGGTGTCGCAATGCAACGTGCAATGCAGCATTGAGAGACGCCATAGGCCTTCTCCCTTTTTATTAATAAGAGAAAGTGGATAATTTACATAGAGGTCCAGCAGGATGTAGAAATTTACAAAATAGAATAAATATGAAATATATTAACACTCCCCCTCAAGCTGGGGTGTACACATCGTGTAGACCAAGCTTGTTGCAAAAACTCTGGAAAGCTGCTGGACTCAATGGCTTCGTAAAAACATCTACAAGTTGATCTTCAGACTTGACATGTAGAGTCACAACAGTTCCATTCTTGATCTGGTCTCTGATAAAGTGGCAGTCAACTTCAATGTGCTTAGTACGTTCATGGAAGACTGGATTCTTAGCAATGTATATGGCCGCTTGATTGTCAAATCTGAGTTCTATAGGAGACAAAACATGAATCTTTAATTCAAAAAGTACAAATTGAACCCACTGCAACTCACAACATGCATGTGTCATTGCTCTATACTCAGCTTCCGTGCTAGATCTTGCCACAACATTTTGCTTTTTGCTTTTCCAAGTAATAAGATGATTCCCCAGAAATGTGCAATATCCAGACGTAGACCTCCCGTCATTCAGATTATCAGCCCAATCTGCATCTGCATAACCAGTAAGAGACAGTGTGGATACAGGAGTCTTTGGCCTATAATAGGTGATTCCCTTACCAGGTGCACCTTTCAGATATCTCATAATACGACAGACAGATGTCCAATGAGACTGTTTTGGAGAGCTCATATGCTGACTCACCACTCCTACAGCAAAAGAAATGTCAGGACGTGAAACTGTCAAATATATCAATTTTCCCACAATTTTCCTGTAATATCATGGATCTGGATAATCAGCATCATCAGTCATCTCCTTCACATGATAGTGCATAGGAGTTGACACAGGCTTGGACTCACTCATACCAGTTTCCTGAAGTAAATCTAGCACATATTTTCTCTGAGACAAATTGGTACCTGCATGAGATCTAAGTACTTCAATGCCCAGAAAATATCTCAGTTTTCCCAGATCCTTTGTGTGAAAGTGCCCCTGCAAGCCCGCTTTCACACGAGATATGCCTGTGGAATCACTACCTGTGATAACAATATCATCAACATACACAGCAATAATAATAGATCCACCAGAAGAAGTAGAATAAAATAAAGAGTGATCAGTAATAGAACAAGAAAAACCCATCTTTAGCACAACATCACTGAAGTTGTCAAACCAAGCTCTAGGAGATTGTTTCAATCCATAGATGGCTTTCTTCAACCTACACACCTTCTGACACTCCCCCTGAGCAACAAAACCAGGTGGTTGCTCCATGTATACCTCCTCTTGTAGATCACCATGAAGGAAGGCATTCTTTACATCGAGCTGAAATAGAGGTCAGTCAAATGTAGTAGCCAAAGAAATAAGGATACGCACAGAATTCAGACGAGCCACTGGTGAGAAGGTCTCAAAGAAATCAACCCCATATGTTTGAGTGTACCCCTTTGCAACCAATCTAGCATTCAATCTCTCCACAGAACCATCTGGATTATGTTTTACTGTAAATACCCACTTGCATCCCACAACATTTTTATCTGGAGGTAAGTCAACAAATTCCTAGGTGTTGTTCTGTAACAGAGCAGACATCTCAACATGCATAGCATGTTTCCAGCCAATATCCTTCATAGCATCAAGATGATTTCTTGGAATGACCACAGAATCAATCCCAAGAGCAAAAGAACGAGCTTGCTAAGATAACTTGGACAAACAACATACATTTGTAATAGGATGCCGAATAGTACAGGAACGGGTACCTTTACGAATAGCAATGGGAACATCAAGGTCAGATGGTTCTTCAGGAATCCCTTGAGTAGAGGAAGATGGGGAGGGCTCAGAGACCGGAGTCGCTACCTCCTCTGGATCTTGTCTGCCTCGTCTGCTATAAACATGTGAATATTGTTGAATTTGTGGACCATTTGCTAGCTGCTCTTCCTGAATGATAGTATAGTCAGGAATGATAGGTGACACTCTCTCACTCTGATGTGGTGGTGGCACTCTCTTACTAGCAAGGAAGGAGATACCGACGATATCGTCGGTATACCGCTCGGTTTATCGATACCGAGCCAACCTGGCATCAGTTTATGCAAATTTGCCGTTGTTCTCGCAAATTTCGGTAAACCGGTGGGTTTACCGGTAAAACCGACGGATTTTCGGTGATAAGAGGGGGGGTTCAGTGCAAAATGCCCCACTTATGGGCGATATGGGCGGTACACCGCCCCGGTATACCGTTACTTGCAAACACGAGTCTTCTGTTGTTGCTGGAGTGAAACAACTTAGTCATTTGGGGCGATTTTCTTCGTTGGAGCCCAGATCAGCTGTAATCAAGGTATGTTTTCTTGATTTCTTGCATTCTTCATCATTTCCAACCCATCTCCTATCTATTTTCTTCTTTTCACCATAAAATCTCTCCAAAAATCTCTAAATACCCACAAATCTTAGATCTACTTCAAAAAACTTAGGATTAATGCTATTTAACAGTAGATATATATGTAGATCTACTAATGTATAACTAGATCTACTACTTTTAATTAGTATTATAATATAATTTCACTAATTAATATTAAATTTGTAATAATACAATAAGTACTAGAAATAATAGGTATCTAACTTAGGTTTAGTAGAAGAAGTTGTACCAAATACTCAAATAGCAATGTTAACAAATACAAACAAAAATATAGTAAAAATATATATATTTTTAACTAATGGCAACAGAAGACAAATTATCAACTTTCTTGCACATTGTCGTGGATCCACAATTTTTTTGGACTCTGTTGATGCTTCAAGTGAGGTCAGGAACCACAGGTTCATAAAGAAACTAATGAAGACATACATGAAGCAGGTTGGTGTGGAAAATGTGGTGCAGATAGTTACTGATAATGGTACTTCTGCCTTCAAGAAGGCCGGTGATAGTTTAATGAAGAAATATCCCATATACTGGACACCATGTGTTGCCCACTGTGTAGATCTCATTCTCAAGGACATTGGCTCAATTGAATTCATTAAATCTGTTATCATTGATGGTAGGTTGATCACAGGATTCATCTACAACCATTCTTTTTTGTTGAATGCAATGAGGCGACCTGAGTATTGTGGAGGTGATCTGATTAGAACAGGTGCAACTAGATTTGCAACAAACTTTCTTGCCTTACAATCATTAAAGTCCAAAAAGGATGGACTTATGAGGCTCTTCAATGGAGTGGAGTGGACCTCCATGAAGGAGCTCAATACCCCAGTTGTGGCAGTAGAATTGAGTAGTTGATTGTCAGCAGACCTTTTTGGGATAAGGTTACTAGGGTGTTGCGAATAATGGAACCCATTGTCAAGGTATTGAGGCTAGTAGATGGTGATAAAACTGCAACAATGCCTTTTTTATATGATGCAATGACCTCAATGGTGGGCCGCATCAAAGAAGCAGCTCCTAAGTCCAATGAGCAATACATCAGAATTTATGAGAATCGTTGGACAAATATGCTTTTGCATCCATTGCATAAAGCAGGTTTATATCTCAATCAATTATGTTCTAAGTTTCTAACTTCTGAGTTATTTGTCTAACTCATAGTCTACCTATTAAAATGTCATTCTAATTTCCTTATTTATATTTGTGACAGCTTACTATTTGAATCCGAGGTTCCAATACTCACGAACGCTTGGATTGAATCCGACTCTAAAGACTGTTGTGAGAGATGTCACCAACAAGTTCATTACCTCTCCAGAAGAGCGATTGCTAATACTGGAAGAGGTATAAGATAACTATATAACTTACATTCTTAATTTCTCATTAGTCATTACTCATTAGTCATCACTTTGATTTCATCATCTAAATATCGTAAATGATGTTTTTTTTGCAGTTGCGCCATTTCTGTGAAGGCACTGGATGTTTTGGACATCCAAATGCGGTTTCTAATCGTGAGGCAGGCGATCCTTCTAGAAGTCGGCAACGAGATTGCTTATTATTGGATGATTAAAAAGAATACATTGGGCTCTCTTTATAAGACAAGAGAGTGTACAGGATTTAGAGATAACCAATATGGGATAAAGAGTAAAAGAGAAAAGACGATAAGCAAAATACACTAAGTAAAGAAAAGCAGTAAAGTGTATATACTAATACTCGCCCTCAAGCTGGAGTGTAGATGTCAATCATGCCCAGCTTGGATGTCATAGTAGAAAATCTCATTTTTGGAAGAATCTTTGTGAAGATGTCAGCCACCTGATCAGAAGTAGGGAAGTAGGGAGTGGATATCTGGCCAGATAAGACAACTTCGCGAACAAAATGGCAGTCCACCTCAATGTGTTTAGTTCGCTCATGAAAAGTGGGATTACTGGCAATAAATGTAGCAGCTTTTCACAATACATCGGAATAGGAGAGGAGTCAGAAACACCAAAATCCTTCAGCAGGCTCCAAATCCAGAATAGCTCACAAGTAGTATGTGTCATGGCGCGATATTCAGCTTCAGCACTTCGAGCGAGCAACCACAGTTTGTTTCTTGCTTCGCCGAGTAACAAGGTTTCCTCCCATAAATGTACAGTAGCCAGAAGTGGAGCGTCGGTCAAGCTTGCTCCCAGCATAGTCAGAATCAGAATAACCAAGGAGTTTACAGTGACCATGTTTCTTATATAGCAGGCCTTTCCTAGGAGAGCTCTTCAAATATTTAAGAATGTGGCAAACAGTGTCCCAGTGACATTGTCGGGGTTTACCCAGATATCTACTAACAAGCCCGACAGAAGAAGTAATATCAGCTCGTGTAACAATTAGATAAATAAGCTTACCAACCATGCATCGATACTGATGATGGTCAGGATAGGCAGGAGAGTTCTCATCATCCCAGTCAGTATTTGGATCCAGAGGTGTGCTAGCAGGCTTAGCACCTAGAAGTCCAGTTTCAGAAAGCAGATGCAGAACATATTTGCGTTGAGACAGACAAAGACCAGAAGATGACCGAGAAACTTCAATGCCAAGAAAATACCGCAGAGAGCCAAGGTCTTTGGTAACAAAGTGTTTCTCCAGATAGCACTTGGTAGCCTGAATGCCTGCAGGATCACTCCCTGAGAGAATGATGTCATCAACATATACAATAAGGATAACAATGCCAGCGGTAGTATTTTTGACAAAAACAGAGTGATCTGACTGGGAGCGTTTAAAAGAAAATTTCTGAAGAATAATAATCAGTTTATCAAACCAAGCACATGGACTCTGTTTCAAAACATAAATGGCCTTCCTCAGCCTGCAGACCTTAGAGGACTCCCCCTGAAGCACAAATCCCGGGGGTTGTTCCATTCAGACCTCCTCATGTAGGTCCCCATATAGAAAAGCATTCTTTACATCAAGTTGATACAAGGGCCAATCAGAATTAATAGCAACAGAAATAAGAATCCGTACAGAGTTCATCCGAGCCACAGGAGAAAAAGTCTCAAAGTAATCGACCCCGTAAGTTTGTGTATAGCCTTTCGCAACAAGTCTCGCCTTCAGCCGTTCAACCGTGCCATCCGGTTGATATTTGACAGTAAATACCCAGCGACAGCCAACTGGAGAACAATCTACATGAGGATCAACCAGCTGCCAGGCGTTGCGTTCAGTAAGAGCCTGCGTTTCAGCTTCCATAGCTTGTCGCCAAGCAGGATGTTTAAGAGCCTGAGAAGCATTTTTAGGAATAGATATAGCAGAAAGAGCAGCAATAAAATTTGCAAAATTAGTCCCCAAATTATCAGTAGTACAAAAATTCCCAATAGGATGTTTAGTACAAGTTCTAGTTCCTTTCCTCAAGCTGATAGGAACATCAAGATCAGAGAATACCTACGGTGGTGTTTGATCTGGCACGGAGGATGAAGACGTTGGAGGGGGCATAGAGGGAGTTGTTGTCTTCTGTCTTCTTTGATATACTTTTAGAGGCAACTTTTCAGTAGGAGAAGCAGTATCGGCAGTATCAGTATTATCACTAGTATCATCCATGACAGGTAAAGGTGTGTCCAGTACTAAGTCTGAAGAAAGATCCGACCCGGCAGACGAGTAAAAGGGCATGCTCAAAGAAAACAACATCAGCAGACACAAACCATTTCTTTGACACAGGATCATAGCAACGGTACCCTTTCTGAGTGGGCGAGTACCCTAGGAAGACACACTTAGTCGCTCTGGGATCAAGTTTGGTTAGACTGGGACGAAGGTTTTTGACAAAGCAAGTGCTCCCAAAGATACGCGGAGGCACCGAAAAAAGGGGCGCATCCGGAAACAGATCTGATATGGAACTTGATTTCCAAGCACAGAAGAGGGCATTCGGTTAATTAGGTAACAAGCAGTAGAGATAGCCTCAGGCCAAAAATGTTGGGGACCGTGATAATGAAATAGTAAAGTGCGGGCAACTTCAAGAAGGTGGCGATTTTTGCGTTCAGCGACTCCGTTCTGTTGTGGCGTGTAAACACAGGAAGTTTGGTGTATGGTACCCTATTTTCGACAAAGCAGGCTGACTGAGGCTTGCACAAATTCTAAGGCATTATCAGTTCGAAAAATTTTAATGGGTTTAACAAATTGGATTCGAATCTCAGCAAAGAAAGCAATGATATTGTCAAGAATAGTAGACCAGTCTTTGAGCAAAAACAACCAGGTGGTTCTAGAAAAGTCATCAATAAAACTCAGAAAATATCGAAATCCAAAAATACTCGGCACAGAACAGGTTCCCCAAACATCAGCATGAATAATGTCAAATGGTTGTTTAGAGCTAATACATGATTTTTTGGAAAAAGATGCTCGGGTCTGTTTGCCCAGTTGGCAAGTCTCACAATGAAAAACAGAATCTAATTACATCAGGTAAATAACTGTTTCAGCTTTGCTACAGAAGGATGTCCTAAGCGATAGTGCCACTGGATGCCCGTCACAGAAGATGTCAAGTATGTTGCGGTCTTCGGAACGTCCAGGTAGTATAGCCCGTCTGGTCCCTCATTGTCCGAACCAATCGTCGTCCTCGTGCGCAGATCCTGAAAAATAACACCATCCAGATCAAACGTAATCGAGCAACGAAGGCTCTTCACAGTTCTATTGACAGATAGCGGGTTAATAGGAAACTTAGGAGCATAAAGAGTAGACCGCAAAGGCAGGCAACCAGTGGTACAGATATCACCAATTTTAGTAACAGGTGTCTTAGAGCCATCAGCCAGTGTAACATGGGGTATAATAGAAGTATTTTGCAGTTTAGAAAATAAAGCAGGATTGCCAGAAATATGAGATGTCGTACCAGAATCAATCACCCACGAATTTTTACCAAATTGTGTCAGGAGGGCGGTACTACCATCAGTAGAGGCGTCAGTAGAAGAAGCAAGACGAGCCTGGAGAAGTTTCTCGAATTCGGACCGTATCCAATCAGCAGAAGGCGGAGCAGAGGTAGTATTAGTCTCAGGCTGATCCGTCGTGACTTGGTTTGCCTAGGCGAGCTTGCCATGCTTGATCCAGCAGCGGTCTTCATTGTGGTTTATCCACTTGCAGAAGGTGCAGAAACGAGGTTCAGTAGATTCAGCGCCAGAGCCACGTCCAGGTGCAGTAGAGCATCCACGTCCGCGGCCCCGGCCACGACCGCGGCCTCGGAAGGAGTCGCCAGTACGAACAGCGAGGGCTGCTCCATCGGAAGTGTCAGGAAGATGTTGCGAAACAGATGGCAGACGTTGAACCCTTTTCAAAACATCTCGCAGGGTGGGCAGAGGATCACTGGATAGGATCTGATCAACAACTCCAGCGAAGGAAGAAGATAGACCAGTGAGGAACTGAACAAGCATAAGTTCATTCCGTTGACACTGAACTTCAGTGATGTCGGCGAAAAGAGGATGATACACCTGGAATTCATCCCAGAGACCACAGCAGTTGTTGTAGTAATCCTCAATAGAGTCCATGGTAGTAAATTCCCGTTTGGCCAGTTGCTTGAAGATTTCAAAAACCTTCTTGGGATTTTGCTGATGAGAGTAGACGTGGGAAAGTTGATCCCACATCTCCTTTGTAGTCTGGAGGCGAAGAAGAGACTGGCTGATCTTTGGCTCGACGTTGTTGACCATCCATGTCATAACACTGTAGTCCTCCTTGGACCAGAGATCGTAGTCCTGCTTGATCTTTTCATCAGCCTCAGCAGCGGGGACCGTCGGTCCCTTGGTAGATAGATGAGAGTAGCGCCCTTGTGCTTTAACATAGAGCTCAAAGGAAGTCGCCCAGAGGTGATAGTTGGAGTTATCCAACTTCACAGTGGTAACACACAAAGTCTGTGGAAGATCAGGAGTCGCCATCGAAAGATGGAGACAGAGGCAGAAGCACATGCGCAGAGGGCAGCAGAAGTCAACAGCAGCAGCAGAAGTCAGCAAAAGTCCAGTGCATGGACTAGTAGTAGAGGGCAGAAGATCCACGCATGGATCTTAGAAAAAACCCACGTAGGGGCAGAAGATAGAGAAAAAAAACCTACGCCAACATGGAGGATTAATCACTCCACCATGAGGCGCAGGCAGATAGAGAAGGAGAAGCTTTTTACGCCGTCAACGTGCCAGAACTGGAAAACGCCGGGGCTGTCCGCAGAGTTTCGGAAAGCGAAACGGAGCACAAAAGAGAGACTTGTGGTAGATTAGGCCACAAGGATGGGAGTAGCTAGGAGATAGGAGGTTGGTGGAGAGATTGGAGCAGTGGTACTGCAGCAGCGGTACTGTAACGGCGGTACTTTAGCAGCGGTACTGTAGCGGCGGCGATACTGTAGCGGCAGTACTGTAGCGGCGGCGGAAAAAAAAAAGAGGGGTGGCGGCGGCTAGAGTTGGTGGAGAAGATGGCGGGTAGGGTTGGGGTGAGAGAGGGATTAGGTTTAAGGTGGATCGGCCCGCTCTGATACCATCTAGAAGTCGGCAACGAGATTGCTTATTATTGGATGATTAAAAAGAATACATTGGGCTCTCTTTTATAAGACAAGAGAGTGTACAGGATTTAGAGATAACCAATATGGGATAAAGAGTAAAAGAGAAAAGACGATAAGCAAAATACACTAAGTAAAGAAAAGTAGTAAAGTGTATATACTAATAATCCTTGTGAGTGGTGGGTTTGGAATGGAACAGGTGCCCCCCATTTAAGAAAAGTGGTTGTTCGCCTCCTTGCTCAAACAACATCTGCAGGGGGCTATGAAAGAAATTGGAGCACATTCAATCTGATACACTCAAAGAGAAGGAACAAGCTTGGGGCAAATAGGTTGAGGGACCTTGTCTACGTTCACTACAACATGTGGTTGAGGGCTAGAGCAATACGAGATGCCAACTATAGGGAAGTGGATTTTGCTGTTGTCCACGATCCCATTGACACCGCATACACTTTCACCACTGACAGACGTAGAGGGCTGGAGGAAGATTCAGAAAATCCTTTAGAGGAATGGATGAATGAGATAGGTCGTCCTGTTCTTGATAATTTAGATGGACGTCAAGATCCATACATAGAAGATCAATTTGAGGCAAACAATGGTGATGATATTATTCTTGATAATCCGCCTGAAAGACTTGAGCCTGAAGTTGCACATGTAAATGTTGATATGGAAATAGATAGAACAGTAGAAGAGCAGTTAGCTAGCTCAGATTCTTCTTCTTCAGATGGTTCCAAATCTAAGTCTGATGATAGTGACAATGATGGTGGTAATCAAAGTGAACGCTCTCCAGAATATCCTCAAGTTGTGGATCCTCAACATGATGATCGGCCTTATGTTACTAGGGGTGCATCTCCACAACAACAAGAATATCCCATGGCTGAAAAAACTTTTCAAAGAAGAAAAACTCGAACTGGGAAAGATTACAGCGGTGCACCTCCACCAAATGCCGCAATGCCCACAACTCCAAGCCCCTACCCCTACTCCTACCCATCCAATCCACAACCACAACCACAATACCAGAGTCCAAGTGATTATCATTCTGATCTTGTTGAATCAATGGATGCATTGAGCATATCTGACTCTCAATCTCAACATTCATTTGGAGATATGTTATTTGGGCAGACACTTCCATACCCATCTCAGACTTCTCAACATGGGTATTCTGGATATCAAGTTGAACCACAAGGTCCACAACCAAGGTTACAATTAGAACTTGGACCCGGTATGGGATATCATGAAGCATACTCTGTCTGTAGCCCTTGTGGATGCTTTCGGGTGAACACTGAAGCATACTTTGGTGATTTCGGGCAAACATGGAGTGGTGGGCATACTACAATTTATCCTATTGTCGGAGTTCCATTACAACCTCCTTTTCCTCAACCTCCAGCTCCTCGAGCAAGGGCACTCGCACCTCCTCCCGCTTCTTCATAGCCTCCAAGGAATTCAGCAAACAAGGCTCAATATCTCAAAGATTTACAAGAATATTTTCGAAAGATTAGGATGATGCAGTATGTGAATCCTGAAGTATATGAGGAGCATGTTGTCACATACAACAAATCGTATAGAGCTTTGATGACATGGGAGCAATATGTGGAACAACAATATCCTTATCAGTAGCCGACGCGCCACTCATCATACAACTGATGTGAGTTAGTACTTAGCAATTTACTATGTTGTTATATGTTTGTTGTAAGTTGAATATCATTGCATAAGTGTGTAAACATGCGTTTATGGATTGTGCTACTAAAATTTCAGATCTTAATTCTTATATTTTGTCATCGAAATCCTTCATCGAAATCTCCAAAGAACAGGACTGATTCCTTACCTCCCACATGATTGACCCCCCTCACATACCCAATATAGAATTTTATTGCATAAAACGTTACATCTAGGTGTTGAGACCACGCCTGTAAATTTTCATGATTTAATTCGTTCATTTAGGCGTCGATAAGTCCATGATTGCATCTGTCGATATTTCCGTCAGTATATTTGTAAATATCTATTTCCACGTCGTCGATAAGGCGTCGGAATCGGCATTTAATTCCTTGCTCACTAGCATCTGATGGTGGCACTCTCTCACACAATTGCTCCCCCTTACTGGGAACACTTGAGAAATATGGAGTGGATTCATGAAAAGTCACATCTCTAGACACAAACATACGACGAAGACTTGGACAATAACACTTGCACCCTTTGCTAGTGTTGGAGTACCCAAGAAAAAGAGTCCTAATTGACCTAGGAGATAACTTATCAGCCTTAGGATCAAAATTGTGGACAAAAGAAGTACAACCAAACACTCTAAGAGGAACAAGGAAGGGTTGATCCTTGGGACGTAAGACAGAGAAAGGAGTACATCCTTGAAGCACAGAAGAAGGTTGCCTATTGATAAGAAAGCATGCAGTAAGGAGAGCGTCAGACCAGAACCGCTTAGGAACATTAGATTAAAACATGATTGTCCTGGTAATATCAAGAAGATGACGATTTTTCCTCTCTGCTACCCCATTCTGCTGAGGGGTGTGAAGACAAGATGTACGATGTATCATCCCAACAGAACTACAAAAATCAGCCATGGCATTTTGAACATACTCCAAAGCATTATCAGATTGAAGAACTTTAATATTGCAATCAGATTGAACTTTAATTTCTTGATGAAAATGTTTGACAATAGATAGCACAGACTCTCGACTTTTCAACAAATAAATCCAAGTCATACGCGAAAAGTCATCCACAAAGGAGATAAAATAACGAAAACCATTATAATTATGGTCTTTTACAGGAAGAACTTTAATATTGCAATCAGATTGAACTTTAATTTCTTGATGAAAATGTTTGACAATAGATAGCACAGACTCTCGACTTTTCAACAAATAAATCCAAATCATATGCGAAAAGTCATCCACAAAGGAGATATAATAACGAAAAACATTATAACTATGGTCTTTTACAGGACCCAAAACATCACTATGGACCAACTCAAAAGGACATGACGCCCGTTTATTGACACGACCGGGATAAGACATTCTATGATGTTTCCCCAGTTGACAGGACTGACACTCTAAAGACGATACTTGAGACAATTCTGGTTCTAACTTTCTCAGGATCTCTAATGAAGGATGTCCATATCTGTAGTGCCACAGTAAGAGAGAGCCACTCAACAAGACAGCTGGAGTAGGAGCAGAAACTTGGCGAGGCAAAATGTCATCGTGGAAAAGGTAGAGATCACCTTTTCTAGGCCCCCCACCAATCATCCTCATACTCTTGAGATCCTGTAACACAAAACAAGAAGGACCAAAGGTTATCGTACATTTCACAGTATCAATCAACTTAGCAACAAACAGAAGATTAAAAGGAAAAGCAGGCACATAATGTATGGATTTAAGATCAATTCCAAGAGTCAGAGAAACAGATCCACTAGCTAACACTCTCCTCACTGAACCATCTGCTATTGTTACAGATTTGTGAGGGATATGTGAGTCAATGGAGTGAAAAAGTCTCCTCATACCAGTCATATGTTGTGACGCTCCAGAATCAACGTCCCATGATGAAGTAGAACGAAAAGCCAATAAAGAGGTAGCCTGATTACCAGTGGTGGACGCCAAGTTGGTTGAAGATGATGATCCCAAGCTCAGATGTTGAGTAGCCAGGATAAATCTATCATATTCCTCCTTGGTGAGTGTGATGCCAGAAGGACCAAAACTCGAAGAAGGAGGCTCAGTAGACTTAGTAGTGGTAGCATAGTTTGCTGCTCCCACAGGTGGTGCAGCAGGTCGACCATGCTTCTTCCAGCATTTCTCAACTGTGTGTCCAGGTTTACCACAGAAAGTGCACTTAGGGCGAGTTCCACGTCCTCGGCCCATACCTGTCCATCCTCTCACTGCATCAGCTATAGAAGCATGAGAATCTCCCTGAGACGATACTACGGTAGGATCAACAGGTTCAAAATTTGCCTGTAAAATCCTTGAATAGGCCTCTTCCAAGCTGGGAAGTTTATCAGAAGCTAAGATAACACTGCGGGCTGAACTGCACAAAGAACTCAGACCAGACAAGAATTTTGTTGTAATCAAGTCATCTCTGTCTTTGACTTGTTCCTGGACAGTTACTAGATGGTAGAAACTCAGCTCTTGTGCAATACCTTGAATCACTCCAAAGTATTCTTCTAAAGGTCTGTCTCCATGTCGTTCTGCAAGTATCATGAACTGACGAAGCGCATTCTTCTCTTAAGAATAATGTTCCTTCACTGCATCCCAGATCTCTTTAGCGGTAGTGTAGAACATGAACCTCGAGGCAATCCCAGGTTCCATGCTCCCCCACAACCAGGTCTTCACTAGATTGTTATGACGCTTCCATTCAGCATAGCCTTTGTCAGTAAGTGCAGGAGGATCAGAATCAACGTGTCTCGCCTTGTCGCGTGACTCCAATACAGTATGGACAGCACTCATCCATAAGAGATAATTCTTCCCGTTCAGCTTGATGGAGGGGATAGGAGACATCTCACTGTAGATGGTAGATGCCTTGGTGTCCTCCATGATTTGATGAGAAGAGTGACAGATTGATACACGTCACAAGAAGATATGAGTGACGGGGAGATACACGTCACGTCGCAAGATCAGATGCGTATCTGACGCATCCACAGCCCCAAACTGAAATTCCCTAATCACACATGGAGGAGATGTGATTAGGAATTTCTTACGTACCGACGGACCCTCTAGTTTGGGATTTAGAAATCCGTTAGATCAATAAAAGGACCTGACGATCCGAAGATAGAAGAGAAGGGGGGATGGCGGCTACGACGCCTGGCCCGGGAGACGGCTGCTCCGCTCGCTTTGGGTCGGCGACACAGCGGCCGGGGAAGGTTGGCGACGTGATCTGCTCACGCAGGAATTACTGTTCACTCGGTTGTATTGTTCACGCCGGAGTTACTGTTCACAGTCGGAATTATTGTTCACCGCCGGAGTTATTGTTCACCGCCGGATTTACTGTTCGCGCTGGCGACTGTCGGCGGCGCTGGGTTGTGACGGCTGGGTAGGGTTAGGTTAGGAACCTTGCTCTGGTACCATGTGAAATGTGGTGCCGCAATGCAACGTGCAATGCAACGTTGAGAGAAACCATAGGCCTTCTCCCTTTTTATTAATAAGAGAAACAGGATAATTTACATAGAGGTCCAACAGGATATAGAAATTACAAAATAGAATAAATATGAAATATATTAACAACAAAAAATCAAAAGTTTTTATATGTTTGTTTGTTTATTGTTTTATAATTTAAATTAATATTTTTTAGCCTTCACATGTACTTTTAATAAGTTAAAAATCATTTTAGAAAATAATTTTAACTTAATTTTTAATCCCATTTTCTTCAAAATGATAATCTTAAAAATATTGCGTCTGATTCTATAATACATTATAGTATTATCAACTTATTTAGTATAGTATAGTTGTCCTCATTGTATCTTATTCCCATAAAGGGTTTTTTATTTCACATTTGAATATGTACAGTTGTAGTAAATTTGAATTCCTAATACATCATTTGCTTGTTTGTCTTTTTTTAGGGATTAAGAGAGAAAGATGTCTCCCGCCCTCTCCCACAACATGTAGCAGATGTCGGACGCCCAAGGGGGTATGAAATCAAGAAACGTTTGTCTCGTGGTTCGAACTTGGGTCCCTTCATTGAGAACACCTAAATTTGTCAATGTTTTATTTTTCAGTATTACTTTTGAGAAAAAATGTCTTCTATGTCATTGGGTAAAAGGAACCGCCTAGACAACTATGGTCATTGGTCAGCGCGGTCCGGTTGAACCCAAGACCCGTGATCCTTGGTCTGGGTCTAGCAAGCCCCAAATTCTCTGTATACATGTTTTCACTTACTACAAGTGAGCTGACAGGAGGTTTAGAAGTTTTTCTTTCTTATAGTTTTCGATGCATATATACGTCAAAGGTCAGTATATGAATTACTCAATGCATTTTTCTTGAGATAGCCAAATGCAATTCTTGAGATATCCTGAATTTAGAACTTTTCTGTTCAGTCAAGCAGTCTGAGTATGCTTACCATTTATCTCCACCCCTATCCCCAACCACTACCACCCTCGAGAGGTAAGCAAAAACAGTATCGCTGCTGCTGGGGGCAGTAGGATGCAGGGATAGCAGGGATGGTAAGGTGGAGGGAGAGAGATCTTGCCAGGGGTAGCGGAAAACGATGGTCAGGGCAGCTCAGCCGGTGATGAGGGCTTTGGTTATCATTGTAGAAAAGGAGAAAGGGCGCTGGGAGGGAGAAGAAGAGCCATCTGGAAGAAATACTTAGATTTTTCTATTTAAGCATCGGTCTCCTTTGCAATATCTTAACTGGAACGGATTTTTAACTGCGTTTCAGACTTTGCATCCATTTCTTTGGCAATGAGACAGATAGATCACTACTACTTACATCTTATTAAACCAAAACAAATAGAAATTAAGATGAACTAGATATTTACCTATGTACGGAAAAGAAAAGAACTCGAGGATCATTATAGAACATCTTCTGGGTACCGTTGCCGTGATGAACATCCCAGTCAACTATTAGGATTTTGCGTATACCCAACTCCGGCTGCAGTTAAAGTACAGAGCCACATCAAAAAAAGTTTATAACAGGGTAAAATTGCTGAAGAGAAGCTTTAAATCATTGGCTGGATCTCAAGACTCAAAGTGATGAATGTAAAAGTTAAAATTTTAGAAATCACCAATAAGTTATGGTCAGGAAAGCATACCCTCTCATTTAAGAGATAACTAGCAGCAACTGCCACATTGTTGAAGATGCAAAAACCCATCATTTGATCATGTTCGGCGTGATGGCCCGGTGGTCTGACTAGCGCTAACGCCGAGTTCAACTCCCCCGACGCAACCTTCTCCGCAACCTGCTTGATGAAAAGACCATCAATGGCTGATCCAGGCCACTCGAACCGCGAAAAGATACAGCTTTTTCTTCACGGACGACAGTCAGATATAGATATGAGATAAACGCAGTACGGACCAAGTTCTACCAAAGGTTTTACCTGCACAACGGATCCAGCAGCCAGAAAAGCAGACTCGGAAGACCCATCATTAAGATATATAGAATTGAACCCGGAAGCTAGATTTCTCCTCTTCCTGTTGTCGTATGCTGCAGTTCCGATTCTCTTAACCAACTCGACATGTTTCTTAGAATGAACTGAACTCAGCCACTTCTCGTCCGCCTTGGTAGCTTCCAGAACCACGCATCTAATGAACATTCATAAATGACAAACCTTTAGAGCAAAGGAGCAACTAACGGTCAAAACAGAGGTCTTGGAGAAAAGCTTGGTCTGTGCACCTTTTGGTAATACCAGCAGATTCCACGCTCCTCCAGATGGCCTTGATACGCTCTGGGCATTCCGGGTGTTCTTCTCCGTCAGGAGTGGAGTGGCGACACATCCTTTCATCGTACAACAGGCCTACGCGGCGCTCTGTCGGGGAGATCTCTAGCGATTCCATGGCGCTCAGCATGGACGAACCCATGAGTTCGGCTCTGTTTAACAAGTTGGAGAAGAACCCGAAGAGACCCGGTAGTCAATTGTCTCAAGTCTAAAGTAATTTTTAAGGTATCTGAATTCAGAAACTGTAAAACGTCAATATTCTAACCCTTTCTGACTCGGCCATTTGAAGCGAATTGTTGGTATCAAGCTGTCGCCCAAAATTTATCCGGAAAGTAAAATAAGGACGAGATCTTTTCTGGGACGAAAGTCAAAAAAAAAAAATCAGGGTTCATATTCCAATTTCCATTCCGAACCTACTTCCCGTTTGCGGAATCCGCTAAAGACTTACCAAAAGCATACCTATACTACTATAAAAAAAAGAGAGGTATTTAAAAAAATTACAAACACTGCCATTTTTCCCTCCTCGACCAATCAGAATGTAGCATTTTGAAATGCTGCTCTATCATACAACCTCTCTCTTCTCACGATTTTAGTAAGTTTTTTTTTTGTTTTAGTTATTTTTTCGTCAACATCTCCCCACTAACTTGTCCCGTATCGAGTTCTCAACAATCACGATTACAATCTCAACAACTGCATCCCACAACCCTCTCCCACTTCTACAACCATCACCACTCCCTTCCACACGACAACGGAAGTTCGGCCCAGCCGATCCGATATTTGTTGTGTCAGATGGACTAGAGACCGCATCATAATGGTGGAGCACCTTCAGTCGGCCATGTCCAAGAAGCCTCTAAACAAGGTCTCATACCACTCTCGATCTTCAACTCCGACTATGAGAAGAATGACATCAGACCCTGGGTGATTTTGTTGTTCGTGCTTATCTCCTGAACCCAAGACTATGTTCCCAGGCAGAAGTGGAAAATTTTCTGGAGACTATAATTTCATTACCTCTTCATCTCATTTTATTGAAGAAGAAGAGGCTGACATTCACCACCTCTAGCATTGCAGAAGTCGACGCTCCCCTCCCTTTGACCGCCAAACTTTCCACATCGATCCTTCCTTCCTTCCCACCACACCTTTGAGGCTAACTAGGTGCTACTCTTCTTCCCTTTTCTTCATTCCATGTGTTCCTTCACTGCCCAAACAATGTCACATCAATCTCACCCACAAGGCACTCAGATTTTCCATGTTTTGTATTTGTTCTATATTCTTTGTAGATTTATCAGTTGTCTTTGTAAATGCATTGTCCATACGTGCTGCCACAACGCACCTACTTGTTTGGTTGATTGATTCTTCAATCTTTGGATGTTCCTTTTGGTATTCTGAACATTCCCCCTATCTTTCTGTTATTGCACAATGTACAAGAAGAAAATGGCCAACTCAAAGCACCTTCTGCTCAATGTGTTGACCCTGATATTCCTGCCTGGCATAGCGAAGATATTGACTTGGCAATAATGACAAATGTTTAATTGTGACCATGAATTTACCGACTAATCACAGCGTCCTTTATGTGCATGTATTTTATCGTGTGTTCTTCCTTAACTGTCATGACAGATCGAAGTAGTGTTCAGATGTAATTTGTTGAATGTTTTTGTTCACCGAGGAACAAGAAACCATGTTGTCAAGAAAAACTACACCCAACATTTTCTTTCACAAACTACCAACAAGAAAATTGAGATACCGATACTACCACGTATGTCCAGGACGACCACATTTGTTACAACCTCACCTTTCAGTAACCCCCAATTAAGGGAGACTTAGAGGATAAAGCCGTACTCATAATTCCGGATCAAAGGTTCAACATATAACTAAGAATAATGATTAAATTCTAACAGACTATATGAAAAGTGGTAATAAAAATTTTCCTTTTTGCATACCTTGAAAAGTGGGATACTATCTTCTAACCACAACTTATCCACTCTATTTAATTCCTCCTTGTTCTTCAATTCTTGAATACACATTATGTCACTTTACTGTTTGTGCTTTTGAGGATTTACCTAAAACGCCGACAAACGAAAACAACGATCAGCCGAAGCTGGTATGTGGGGAGCAAATAATTGTTCAACTAAGTTAACCACATAATCATTCAATTAATGATTTAACAGGCAAGATTACGTTTTAAACCATATAACTCAATCCATACATATTCATAACTCTGGGCTGTCCCTGCAGTGGACATGGATATCACCTCTCTTTAGGTATAGAGTCGCATGGCACTATCCGAGAATAGCCCAATATCTAACTCTTTATGACTTGATGGTCCTACCTCCATGGTAGCCATGTATTAAGTCAATCATTGACCTGATGGACCTACCCAATAGGTAGCCATGTACTAGATCATCTATAGACCTGATGGACCTACCCAATAGGTAGCCATGTACTAGGTCTTCTCTAACCTGATGACCTACCATAGGTAGTCATGTACTAGGTTAGCTATTTGGCCACAGAGAGAACCAGGATCTGAGTTTATAGGTATATACATTAAGTGATAGTCATAGCCACATTATATTTGCCATATGAACATTCAAGCAGTTTAGTTGCATTCAAGCGATAAAACGTTCGGAAAACGCCGGGAAACCTAAACGGTTAACCATAAGTAACCACATACCTCTTAATTGCACTTTTCAATCTAGAAAGAGAAAATCAATCAACACCTGAAATAAAAGAACAATTTCCTTTTATTAATATTTATTCACCTTCATTATTCAACTAGGATTCTAATTCCATAATTAGGGTTCCTTCTAGAAATTAGGGTTTTACTTCCTCTTTCATCATTACCATCCTTAATTCATTAAACTACATAAAACCCCTAATTTCTCAGTAAATTTCCTTTATTAAGTATCCAATTACCTTTTTTCGCAAAACATGCTTTTTATCCCCTTTTATCCCTAATTAGGGTTTCTATGTAAATTAACTTCCTTTTTAAGCATTATAATTCTAAATCTCATATTTTGCATTCAAACTGATAATCATAGCACCTTGATCATTAACAAAGTTAAACTTATCAGTTTGAATGATTGATTCATCAAAATATACTTTAATCATGCAATTAGGGTTTCTCACCAATTCTTAATACACTTTATTAACAAGTTAAGGTACTTTTTGTGAAACATACAGAACTAAGGTCTCAATTTATTTTTATCGAATTCCTCGTATTTTTCTATACAATTTTCATATATAAAGTTTTCTCATACGATAATCCTAGTAATTACTACGAATTTTGCAAGAAAAAGTATTTTTCTGAATTATTTGGCAGAGAGGGACAAATACCGGAAATTCGGTAGCCGCTCGATCTATGCGCCGGTGTGCCCGCGTTGATCCGACGCTCCGCGTCACAGACTCCCACTAGCTAGGTGGCGCGCCTCGCAGATCGCCCTCAGCCGCCGGATCCCGATCTAACGCTTGGAGTCACGAGCGTCTCTGACTTTAAGCGCGTCGCTCCTGATTCGTCAGATCACGATCGAACGCCCCGGGTTGCAGGCGCCTCACTTAAGCGACCGCAGCCTTAAGCCGTTAGATCCCGCCTGGATCACGATACACCAGAATCCAACGACGCCTGCGCGTCGTCCTCTTCTTCTTCCTTACTGCTCGATCCGCGGCGGAGCAAGGCGGAGCTCTCGCCGGCGCGGGTTGAATTGGACAGACGAGAGGGTATGGGTGCTCTAGGGTAAGCCGTTAGAGATCGCTAAGAAGCGAGGGACCATGTGGCGTCCTTTATATAGGGCATGGGGGACTCTTCTAGGGTTTCCCAAACCCGCCGCCGAACCTTGCTCCTGCCCAATTGGGCGTTTTGGATATACGCCGCCTAAGACGGCAAAACCATGGTCTACTTTCTTCGTCTGAGTCTCCCGAATCTATTGGGATTAAAAACATGAGCGCAGATGCGCTGTATCGATCGGAAAGTCAAGGGGAAAATCCCCTGTACATGCGCTGTGTCCGAGTTCCTTTGGGACTCTGGACGATCAGCCCGATCCGTTGGATTTAGATCCAACGGTTCATATTATCCGTGTTCAAAGAAAAAGGAAAGAATTCCTTAAATTTCCAAGGAAACTCTATTTTTTGTAGATAATTTGAAAATTCAATAACTCCCAATCCATAACTCCGTTTTACCTCAAATTTTGAGGAAAACTCGTTTATATTTTTATCTTCCTTTGTACAAAAATTGGGGTTATTATCCAAAGGAAACGAGCCCTTTACTTCAGTTCCAAGTTAACTCTAATTTAAATGTATTTTCCACATATTCCTTATTTCTTTTGTCATTATCTAATTATCCCGAGTTCCTTAAGCCTCAAGGAACCCTTTTATATCGAAAACTCATTTTTGGGAAAATATCTTTTAGCTTTTAAATCATTTCTTTTTATTTCTCACATAACTTAAATGAAATTCCCTTTTCTATTTCTTCTTGTTTTTCTTTTAATCTCTCCATTGGGCTTCACGGCCTCAAAGGCCCAATGAGAGGACAAACAAGTTATCAAACACACAATCCACTCAATCCAAACAAACAATTCATCAACCAACAATTTCATTTTCATTAAAAAGAATCTTTATAATTTTATTACATATCTTGGAGAAATTGAGGTTATAACATCCTCCCCTCCTTATAGGAATTTTGCCCCCAAAATTCAACAATCAAACAAACAAATCAGGATATGCTTTCTCCATGTCCGTCTTCAGCTCCCATGTAGCCTCATCCTCCCCATGGTGTTTCCAAAGAACCTTTACCATCTCTATATTCTTATTTCTGAGCTCTTTTACCTTAGTATCTATAATACGCAAAGGTAACTCAGGATAAGACAACTTTCCTTGAAGCTCAATAGGTTCAATGCTCAACACATGGCTCGGGTCTTGCACATAACGCTTCAGATTGGACACGTGAAACACATCATGCATCATACTATATTGAGGGGGTAGCGCCAATCGATAAGCCACCTCGCCAATCCGTTCTAGAACCTCAAACGGACCCACATATCGGGGACTCAATTTTCCTCTATTTTTAGCTATAGCTCGGAGCGGTCGGATTTTCAGAAAAACATGCTCACCCACAGTGAAATGCACATCAGTCCTCTTTGCATCAGCATACGACTTCTGTCGATCCTGGGCTCTCTTTAGCCTTTGCCTGATCAAAGCGACTTTATCAGCATACACTTGGAGTTCATCTGACCTCAACAAGGTCCTCTCACCAACATCATCCCAGTGAAGTGGTGACCGACACGGTCTCCCATATAGCGCTTCATATGGAGGCATCCCGATACTGGCTTGGTAACTATTGTTGTATGCAAACTCTGCTAGAGGTAAGTACTGCTCCCATGATCCACCCCAATCGAGCACACAAGCTCTCAAAAGATCCTCTAAAGTCTGGATTGTCCTTTCTGACTGCCCATCCGTCTGGGGGTGATAAGCGGTACTGAATTTTAACCTCGTACCAAGTTCCTCTTGAACCTGCTTCCACAGTTTGGAAGTAAACTTTGGATCTCTATCAGATATGATGGAACTAGGCACACCATGCAAACGCACTATTTCCCGAATGTACAACTCAGCTAAGTCTGTCACTTTGGCAGTGGTTTTCAGGGCAAGGAAATGTGCTGACTTGGTAAGGCGATCCACCACAACCCATATTGCATCATGACCTCTCTTGGTCCTTGGTAAACCCACCACAAAATCCATGGTGATTTGATCCCATTTCCATTCCGGAATCTCTATAGACTGTAAAAGTCCACCAGGTCGTTGATGTTCGGCCTTCACCATCTGGCAGGTAAGACAACTGGCCACATAAGCTGCAATGTCTTTCTTCATCCCTGACCACCAGAAAAACCTCTGCATGTCCTTAAACATCTTAGTAGTCCCTGGGTGCACTGTGTACTTAGAACCATGAGCTTCCTTTAGGATACGTTCCTTCAGTGATGAATCTTCAGGAATCCATATGCGATTCTCGAATCTGATTCCTCCATCTACTCCCAAGGAAAGGCGGGTCTGAGGCTTCTTCATCAAACCTCTCATCTTGTCAAGTTCCCCACTGACCAACTGTGCTGCAACAATTTCACTTAACAAGTCAGACTGTATCTGAATGTTGGCCAATCGAACTCGATCGCTTAACGGCTGAGGAGACCATTTCACCAACTCTTCTAAGCTCTTCCACTGGCTAGACAAGACAGCTGCACACCTGAGCTGTTTCCTACTTAAAGCATCTGCTACCACATTTGCTTTTCCCGGATGATAAGCTATGGTGAAATCATAGTCCTTCATATACTCCATCCATCTTCGTTGTCGTAGGTTTAAGTCTTTCTGTGTCAGAAGGTACTTCAAGCTCTTATGGTCGGTGAAGATCTCAAAAGTAGCACCATACAGGTAATGCCGCCAAATCTTCAAGGCATGAATGATAGCAGCCAACTCTAAGTCATGTGTCGGGTAATTCACCTCATTAGGCTTGAGTTGTCGAGAAGCATAGGCAACCACATGTCGATTCTGTTCCAAAACACAGCCAAGACCCATTTTGGATGCATCGGTGAAAATCATGAAACCCTCATTGCTTGATGGTAGAGTCAGTACTGGTGCAGTGGTCAACTTTTCCTTCAGCTCTTGAAAACGAGTCTCACATGTATCAGACCACACAAATTTCACATCCTTCCGAGTCAACATGGTCAAGGGCAAGGCAGTCTTTGAGAAATCTGAAATGAAACGCCGATAATATCCTGCTAACCCCAAGAAGCTTCGGATCTCGGAGGGGTTCTTCGGTGCAAGCCAGTCTCGAACTGCTGACACCTTGGCTGGATCCATGGCGATTGTTCCTCCTGAGATGATATGCCCAAGGAACATGACTCGGTCTATCCAAAACTCGCATTTTGAGAATTTCCCATAGAACTTCTGCTTCCTCAGGATATCAAGGACTTTACCTAGGTGGTCTCGGTGTTGCTCTAAGTCATTGGAGTATACCAAGATGTCATCTATGAACACTATGACAAACGAGTCAAGGAAGGGTTGGAACACACTATTCATAAGGTTCATGAACACACTGGGTGCATTGGATAATCCAAAAGGCATGACCACAAATTCATAATGACCATATCGAGTTCTAAAAGCTGTTTTTGGGATGTCCTCACTCTTGACTCTCAATTGGTGATAACCCGATCTTAAGTCAATTTTAGAAAAGACTCGAGCAGACTTTAACTGGTCAAACAGGTCATCTATTCGGGGTAAAGGGTATTTATTCTTAATGGTGGCTTGGTTAATCATCCGGTAGTCTATGCACATACGGAGCGAGCCATCCTTTTTCTTTACAAACAGGACTGGAGCTCCCCATGGTGATGTGCTAGGCCGGATAAAACCCTTGTCTAGCAACTCCTGCAATTGTTTCTTCAACTCGAGCAATTCTGCAGGGGCCATTCTATAAGGTGCACGTGAAATAGGGTTTGTCCCTGGAGCTAGCTCTATGGAAAAGTCCACCTCTCTTTCTGGAGGGATCCCGGGTAGATCATCCGGAAAAACATCAGCATAGCTCCTGACTACCTCTATTTCCTCTAAGGGTCGCACCTTGGGTTCGGGCTCAGTAACAACTGCTAGGAAAGCTCGACAACCTTTACTCATCATCTTTTCTGCCTTCAGGGATGACACGTACAAACTAGTGGTGGCATCTTTCCTACCTCTAATGACAAAGGGTGGGTGACCTGGTTCCCTGATGATCACTTTCTTTTCCCTACAGTCGATTTGGGCCCTATAAGTATAAAGCCAATCCATTCCAATAATCATATCAAAATCATTCATGTCAAGAAGGATAAAGTCTGTAGGAAATTCATGATCTCGATATTTCACAGGTATCACCGGAGTTTTCAAAAGAGAGGTAAAGATACGACCACTTGGGGTTGTAACATCTAAGACATATCCTAAATCCTTGATATCCAAACAAAGCATAGTCACAAGATTCCTCGAAATGAAAGTATTAGTAGAACCAGAATCAAATAGTGCTTTTACATTATGTCCCATGACTTCAAGTATGCCTACATCATTGTTCACCATACATTAGACTATCACATTCTTAACTTCTAAACATAAAGAAAAACTCTATGGGTTATTACCCTCAATCAACCGATTTGCATTTGCTTGAGCTTCTTCATTGTCGATGGCGAACACTCGAGCTTGCCTTCTTTCTCCAGCAGGTGGGGCCACAGCTACTGGTGGAGCTGCTACTGGTGGGGCTGCTACTGGACCTGGTCCCTTGGGTGCTGGAAGGGGACAAGCAGACAGGATATGCCCCTCTTGCTGACAACGAAAGCAGACCTTCTTCTTATGGCGACACTCACCAGGATGCCATTTTCCACAAGAGCGGCATCGCGGTCGGTTGTGCTCTGGATGGGGTCGTCCTCTTCCTTCATGTCTTCCCTTGGCTTGATGACGTCCTGGGCCCTTCTTATGATGATTCTTCTGTCCTCGGGTTCCTTCAGTGAAACCCAAAAACCCCCTGGGTGGAAGCTGTGCAGGCATCACAGTTCTCTCCATGTCTAAGGCAGTGTTGTAAGCTCCTGCGAAGGTTTTAGGTTTGCTGGCCATCACATGAGGCTTCAGGGCAGGGTGAAGACGCTCTATGAAGTGATCCACCCTCCTTTCCTCATCCATCTTGTACCCAAAACGTTCCAGGATCCGAAATTTACGCCCAAAATCTGCCACGGAGGAATTTCCTTGAGTCATGTTAGTGAATTCCCTTTCCTTCTCTTTCTTAGCTGCAACCGGAACGAATCTGGAAGTGAAGATGGTTTTGAAATCCGCCCATGCCATTGGTTCCTCAGTCAGATCTCGTCCTGTGATGTGGGTCTCCCACCATATCTTAGCTGCTCCTTCCAGGAGGTGAGCAGCAAAGAGGACCTTCTTGCTTGGCTGCACCTCAAGCATGCGAAAACCATTCTCAATTGCCAGTATCCAGGCTTCTGCTTTATCCACCACTTCTGTCTTATCCTCTCCCCAGAACTTCTCTATGTTCAGTTTGACAAAATCTAAGATGGTAGCCCCCACACGTGGACGAATAGGGTGTGGTTCACCATTTTCCGCTCTAGCTATGTCTCGGAGAGCCAAGGCACTAATAGCTTCTGTCAACTTCCTCTGTTTCTCTAACCACAAAGTATCAGGGGTATGGATCATCATGGTGGGTTCTGATTCATTGTCTGGGTCCTCATCCATCTGGGCTTCTTCTTCATACACATGTTGTTCCTCATATCCTTGGTTCTCTTCCTGGTCAAGGTTGCTAAAAGGAACCGGGTCGGGGTTAGGGACTTCTTGCGTGACTTCTTCAGGCCTCTTCCTCTTCTTAGAGGATCCACCCTCATGGTTCCTATTCCTCTTTTCAGAAGATTCCTTTATTTTACGGGGAGGCCAAACACTCCTAACCGGCTTTCCGGAGCCCTCAGGGATAGCAACAGTCTTGGTCCTTGCCATCTACATAAGCATAACAAGCAAACCTTTAGTTTATCATTTAACTAGTTATACTTATGTTCAGTGATATCTCATTACATACTTTTTATTAATTTGGAGGAGGATTCTTAAACCCTTAACTTAATTTCCCATGCCACATGAGTGTGGAGGAGAGAGAGAATACTACTCCTAAACCCTAAAAGAATATGTGATGAGAAGGGATGAATAAGATAAGAGAGTCCTAAAGGTATCTTACTTCGATTCGTACCCTAAGACTTCGGCCAGGCGGTCACACGGTTTCGGGAGTCCTCGTATGCCGACTAGCGGTGCGGAGGAAAATTTTGCCAGCCCCCAGTCGTGATCCCTTTCTAGACACCTCCGTCTTTCGGATACTCCTCTAATAACTCCCTTGGGTTCTATGGAGTTTGTAAAATTTAATAATTACTAATAGTTATAGGAAGAACCCAGGCTCTGATACCAAATGTTACGACCTCACCTTTCAGTAACCCCCAATTAAGGGAGACTTAGAGGATAAAGCCGTACTCATAATTCTGGATCAAAGGTTCAACATATAACTAAGAATAATGATTAAATTCTAACAGACTATATGAAAAGTGGTAATAAAAATTTTCCTTTTTGCATACCTTGAAAAGTGGGATACTATCTTCTAACCACAACTTATCCACTCTATTTAATTCCTCCTTGTTCTTCAATTCTTGAATTCACATTATGTCACTTTACTGTTTGTGCTTTTGAGGATTTACCTAAAACGCCGACAAACGAAAACAACGATCAGCCGAAGCTGGTATGTGGGGAGCAAATAATTGTTCAACTAAGTTAACCACATAATCATTCAATTAATGATTTAACAGGCAAGATTACGTTTTAAACCATATAACTCAATCCATACATATTCATAACTCTGGGCTGTCCCTGCAGTGGACATGGATATCACCTCTCTTTAGGTATAGAGTCGCATGGCACTATCCGAGAATAGCCCAATATCTAACTCTTTATGACTTGATGGTCCTACCTCCATGGTAGCCATGTATTAAGTCAATCATTGACCTGATGGACCTACCCAATAGGTAGCCATGTACTAGATCATCTATAGACCTGATGGACCTACCCAATAGGTAGCCATGTACTAGGTCTTCTCTAACCTGATGACCTACCATAGGTAGTCATGTACTAGGTTAGCTATTTGGCCACAGAGAGAACCAGGATCTGAGTTTATAGGTATATACATTAAGTGATAGTCATAGCCACATTATATTTGCCATATGAACATTCAAGCAGTTTAGTTGCATTCAAGCGATAAAACGTTCGGAAAATGCCGGGAAACCTAAACGGTTAACCATAAGTAACCACATACCTCTTAATTGCACTTTTCAATCTAGAAAGAGAAAATCAATCAACACCTGAAATAAAAGAACAATTTCCTTTTATTAATATTTATTCACCTTCATTATTCAACTAGGATTCTAATTCCATAATTAGGGTTCCTTCTAGAAATTAGGGTTTTACTTCCTCTTTCATCATTACCATCCTTAATTCATTAAACTACATAAAACCCCTAATTTCTCAGTAAATTTCCTTTATTAAGTATCCAATTACCTTTTTTCGCAAAACATGCTTTTTATCCCCTTTTATCCCTAATTAGGGTTTCTATGTAAATTAACTTCCTTTTTAAGCATTATAATTCTAAATCTCATATTTTGCATTCAAACTGATAATCATAGCACCTTGATCATTAACAAAGTTAAACTTATCAGTTTGAATGATTGATTCATCAAAATATACTTTAATCATGCAATTAGGGTTTCTCACCAATTCTTAATACACTTTATTAACAAGTTAAGGTACTTTTTGTGAAACAGACAGAACTAAGGTCTCAATTTATTTTTATCGAATTCCTCGTATTTTTCTATACAATTTTCATATATAAAGTTTTCTCATACGATAATCCTAGTAATTACTACGAATTTTGCAAGAAAAAGTATTTTTCTGAATTATTTGGCAGAGAGGGACAAATACCGGAAATTCGGTAGCCGCTCGATCTATGCGCCGGTGTGCCCGCGTTGATCCGACGCTCCGCGTCGCAGACTCCCACTAGCTAGGTGGCGCGCCTCGCAGATCGCCCTCAGCCGCCGGATCCCGATCTAACGCTTGGAGTCACGAGCATCTCTGACTTTAAGCGCGTCGCTCCTGATTCGTCAGATCACGATCGAACGCCCCGGGTTGCAGGCGCCTCACTTAAGCGACCGCAGCCTTAAGCCGTTAGATCCCGCCTGGATCACGATACACCATAATCCAACGACGCCTGCGCGTCGTCCTCTTCTTCTTCCTTACTGCTCGATCCGCGGCGGAGCAAGGCGGAGCTCTCGCCGGCGCGGGTTGAATTGGACAGACGAGAGGGTATGGGTGCTCTAGGGTAAGCCGTTAGAGATCGCTAAGAAGCGAGGGACCATGTGGCGTCCTTTATATAGGGCATGGGGGACTCTTCTAGGGTTTCCCAAACCCGCCGCCGAACCTTGCTCCTGCCCAATTGGGCATTTTGGATATACGCCGCCTAAGACGGCAAAACCATGGTCTACTTTCTTCGTCTGAGTCTCCCGAATCTATTGGGATTAAAAACATGAGCGCAGATGCGCTGTATCGATCGGAAAGTCAAGGGGAAAATCCCCTGTACATGCGCTGTGTCCGAGTTCCTTTGGGACTCTGGACGATCAGCCCGATCCGTTGGATTTAGATCCAACGGTTCATATTATCCGTGTTCAAAGAAAAAGGAAAGAATTCCTTAAATTTCCAAGGAAACTCTATTTTTTGTAGATAATTTGAAAATTCAATAACTCCCAATCCATAACTCCGTTTTACCTCAAATTTTGAGGAAAACTCGTTTATATTTTTATCTTCCTTTGTACAAAAATTGGGGTTATTATCCAAAGGAAACGAGCCCTTTACTTCAGTTCCAAGTTAACTCTAATTTAAATGTATTTTCCACATATTCCTTATTTCTTTTGTCATTATCTAATTATCCCGAGTTCCTTAAGCCTCAAGGAACCCTTTTATATCGAAAACTCATTTTTGGGAAAATATCTTTTAGCTTTTAAATCATTTCTTTTTATTTCTCACATAACTTAAATGAAATTCCCTTTTCTATTTCTTCTTGTTTTTCTTTTAATCTCTCCATTGGGCTTCACGGCCTCAAAGGCCCAATGAGAGGACAAACAAGTTATCAAACACACAATCCACTCAATCCAAACAAACAATTCATCAACCAACAATTTCATTTTCATTAAAAAGAATCTTAATAATTTTATTACATATCTTGGAGAAATTGAGGTTATAACAACATTGCCATAGGCTACAATGACAGCGGTTAATGAAGCCCTTTGTCGAATACAACGATAAGCATAATCACAACTACCTCTATGTATCGGTTCTTATTTTGCATATTCCCTGCAATTATCTTTCGGATATTTTGCTTCATAATCATGAAGTCCAGCCCCACTAAGGGAAGAATTTGTGTCTTTCAATATCTGTTGGCCCCTGGTGTTCTTTGTTAGCTTTGACCGCAGTGCTAAAGAAGTCGAGGGGTACGTAACGGGGATGGCATTAAGTTAAAGCATTATTCAGTGTGCTTTCTCATGTTCACTGCCGCTAGGGAGAAACCAACTTTCCCTTTATTAGTTGTGACATTGCAACATATACTTACAATAGTTTAAAAAGTCATTTTTTATATGTCTTCCATTGGTTAATTTAATTGTTTTTTAATTATATGTTGTACATCATGTGTGAGTCAAAAGTCTATTAATGTGTAGGACAAAGCAGTCTGTGCAACAATACAAGGATGTTAATATATTTGAGTGTTGATGACAATGTATGCTTGTTTCCTAACCAAGACGGTTTTGATCCAAACCCACCCTCCGATATATGCTTTTCACTCTTTGCTTTTACTCCATCAAACCACCCACTCTCTCTTTCTGTTTCAGTAACCATGCTTACCCTCTCTAATCTATACATGCATTTTTTTAGCAAGACTAAGTCAGTTTATCCCCTATGCTCGATAATAACTTCCTCGATTTCTCCTCCCTCTTCGCCGCTCCACAAGAGCAGACACACGTACTCTTAAATTCTTCCTCTCACCAATTAAGATAACCACCATCAGTTCCTTCATTTTCTCTACTCTTTATTCCCCACGGTGTATGCCTAAGCAACACCATCTGACTTTTTCTCCTCTAAACTATTTTTATCTATACTGCTCTATAAGGATTAAATAATTTAACTAAGCATTTCATCTCACTGCCATTTACGGCACATATGACCACACTGTTTGACTAATTCTAATTAACTCTCCACGATCTCATCTAATAGACCATATATGTCTGACGTTTCCTATTATATTCAACACTCTCTCCCCCGCCACTCTATCCATTATAATTACTACGTGAAATATAATAAAAACAATCACTCTTTCCACGATCCTTTTCTTCGGGTCTAATCCCCTGTAATTGCATTTAAATGCCAGTAAAATATAATTAACGTGAAGCACAATCTTCCACCCACCTTCATTATTTTCCTCCATGTCATGGCTGATTAACATCACATCAGAAAATATATATTAAGTTACCCTGGCATCCAATACTATGACAAAAGTATTACTTCTAATAGTTATAATATGTACAATATAACAGAATCCACACCACTTCATATACAACTGAGAATACAAGTACGCTATATAATCTGACAGAATGCAATTTGTTCTGAAATCTTCTATATATGTATTAAAATAAATGATAAAATAGTTATTGTAATGACCAAAAGAAACAATAATACACGCAATACATTATTGTGACCAGCTTGAATCTATGAAAAGATCATGAAGAAACGAAGAAGGAAAATGAAGATCTTCATTATGCAGCTATTTTTTCTCTTTTTGTAATTATATTTGTGTTTCTTTATCTTTATTATCTCTTTTCCAAATTCAGTTTGTCTATAAGTGTGTATCAAGTCACTCATTGAATCTTTTAGAAAGAATTATAATGATTAAAAATAAAACAATGCATGTTATTACATTTATATTTAGTTTGAAAAAAAAATGAAAGACACTTACAAAATATAAACACTAGGATTCTTTATTACAAATAAGGTTATTTAACTTTATACTCATTTGATCAATGAAATATAGCAAATAGTCCACTTAGATCGTTTTTTGTCCAAGAAATGCATTCCTATATATCAACATATGTATCTGTATTGAGGGTCTTCAATAGCTTACATCTATAATTCATTTTTTTATTGACAAGTATTGGCAGACCTTTCGTGTCTCATGCATAATAAACATACTTTCATAATAAATATAATTTATACCATATTTATTTTAAAATTAAAAAGATAAGTACACCTCATTATGATCGTTATGTTAATGAGCACCCATGTTTGGGATGGAAAATATATTATTTATCTAAATATTTTTATTAATATATATTATTTATCATATACAATTTTTGTTATTAAAATAGAGCTATAAAATAGCATTTGCATATGTTAAAATTCACAAGTGTTAAACTAATTTCATTTTTGTCATTTTCATTAGATTAATGCCAGCCTTACTAACGTACAATGACTTCACACAGTAATGTTATATTACCAAGGAATCTCATCTTAAATTTTGGACTATTTATATTTTAAACTAACAATACTTTAATTTTACAAATGTATGTCAAGAATTGAATAATACATTTAGTTGATGTTCCAATTTTAGTTATAAAAGTTATCTATTAGAAACTCAACAAATTTAATTTGATAGGTGCATGGACACGTGTGTGTTTACTAGTAAGCATTTATGAGTAAGTACTAAATCAGGTGTCAGTTTTGATTAAACTCAAAATCTAAATACAATATGGCAATTAGGATGAAAGTGCACGATAACTAATCTAAATAAATAAGTTAATCATGAAAACTAATGAGGTCCTGGGGTAAACATTTATTCATGTCAACTTAAATTAAAAACATTTCCATGGTGGTTATTACTGGTAATAGAGAAGTTAGTAGTATACAATTAAAGATTGTTTTGTCAATGTAACATCTCAAAATTTTAATCAAAGTAAGATTATAATTTTAATAGATTATTTTCTCACAAATTAATTTCAAATCTTGAACCTTGATGTAATTTATCCAAATAAGGAATATTTCATCTAAAATAAGATATATATAGAGAGAAAACAATATATATTTCTTCTTTTCCTTATGTATAAATGAATTCAATGTATTAAAAGAAATAGCTTCCATTCTTTCTCTCTCCTCCTTAACTCTACAATCCTCACATAATGGAGAAAACCCTAACTGATAGAAATTGACTTTGAGATAGGTCTAAAGATGTACTCTTTTTGGCCATTAATTAATTAGGAAACATATTTCACTAAATTTTAGTACTTTTATCAATTAATAGGTACTTTCAGATGACCCCTCATAATTTGCCTATCAAAATAGGAAAGCAAAAGTCTGATCTAGACCTAATTATGGACTTATGGTCAAAATTTTGAGATTGGTTTGATCTTGTTTGACTCCTATAACAATTTTAGAAGGTTCCTATATAGTTTAAGGCTCTAATATCAGTGATATTTGTATTACTTTAATAAATTTCATGTAGTTTGGTTTTTATTCATGTCACGCGTGCTTTCTACCTAAATTTGCACATTCAATTATTTGTGATGCAAAGTCAAAGTTTGCTCAGACTCTCATACTCATATTCCTTCGCGGGTCGGGACTTGTCTCCCTAGCCCAATAGCCAACACCCATAGGACTCTACATGCATGACTCCTTCTTCTCCCCTATGCACCCAACTCTCTTGTGGTTTCCGTAAGAGTTTCAATTACCAGAAGATGGTCATCCTAAGTCAACTAATTCTATCATCCTCGTGATTCCTTTCAGATACCAAAAATGATGGGACTCCTTTGTTGCTCGTATGTGTTGACCTTTGTGAGGTCCCATCATGATAACAAACACTTGCTATATACATGATCTCTTAGGAAGCATGAACGACCGTCCAAAAGTCAAATTTCTCCATCACTTTACCCCATTTTTCTCTTTCTTCGAACATTCTATGAAACTCTTTGTTGTTGTTGTGGCCAGTGATTGACGCAACAACTCTGGCCATTACGCCTAAAGGAGAAGCTTCAGATCATATGAAAGAAGCACTACCTTGGTCTTTGTGCATCAAATTCAAAAGATTGGTAAGTAGTATCTATTTTCCTCTTTTTGTTTCTCCTATATTGGTCTATTGTTTGGAAGTTTATCCCCTCGATACAATTGCAAATTTGTGTATTTATACTATGAAATATTCGAGTTTCCTCATTGCTTTCCTCATGGGATATACCTAGATTGTTCACAAATTTGAAATTTTCATGCTTTGCTTTCTCTCAGGGTCTTCGACCTGCTCCTCCCATTCCATGGCGGTGAGTACCCTGGGCCTTCACCGTCATCTTGTGGCCTCTACCACAGATTGCCAAGGTCAGAAAAGATCAAGGGAGTTGATGGTTCAATCCTTGGGATATGTTCCCAACAAATAATAATTTTGTCTTTCATAGATCGAGTTGTGTGAAGCTATATGTTTTTCTTGTGTGTTTGGACCAAGAAGGAAGACGAGGGCATGCTATTTTACAATCTGACCCTACTTGGAGTGTATTTTAGTCATGTGTATTATGGTTATTTTTGTCTTTCGATGCCCTAGTTGAAGTGGTCTGCGTGTTTAGGTTCAGAGAGACCCAGGCCACATGGGTGTGCCTGATTGGGCCACAACATAGCATGCCTAGCTCGCATATGGGCCATTGGGTTCAGATAATGTGTAGATGTAGGATTATCTTTGATTTTCTATTGGTCTAAATTTTGAATCTAAATTATTCAATGTCAAAAAAATCCATAAAGAATACTCGTTGGAAAGTTTTTTGAATAAGGACTTGAATAGAGTCTATTTTCCCATGACTAAATTTGTTTTGCTAAGAAACAATATTAGGGTTAAGGTGATGAACAAAATACAAAATGATGTGGAAAATGTTATTTACATGGTAATTAGGGTTCAATCAACTCCATGAACGTGACTAGGGTTTCTTCAGCCTAAAAAGAGAAATTAAGTTTTCTTAAAGGAAGGCAAGTGGTTCATGCACTTTGAACATAAGTATTGGTTGATTTTAAGTATGTTTGCACATTGAATGTCATCAATGTATTATTTTATTGTAATGAAATGAGTATTCATTTTATTGTCAATAGTTATTGTATCATCTTTCTTACATATTAAGAGTAAAGTCAAGAATAAGATTTAAAAACAAATCAAGAGTTTTCAAGAGAAAATAATGATAAAAGATAACTTATATAAGGTCCTGACTAAGAGGTTCTTGAGAAAAAAAAAGCTAAGAGGCAATTTGGTGCATAAGAGAAGAGGCACTTTAGTGCATAATAGAAGTGACACTTCGATGCTAACCGAAGGACTGTTATATAGATTAAAATAAAAGAAATAATATAAATGTAATCGTGTCTTTTCCTAAATATTCAATTTTTAAAGTTTGTTTTTAGCTTACATGTTCTCTTTAAAGTATAATAGATTCAATTCCACTTATAAATTATTTGATACATGGTTGGGGTGTGATGTCGCAGGTAAGGAGTAAGCAAAGAGGAGTGGAGTTATCTGATGTGCAAGGACTAATTCAAAATTTGTTAAAGAAAAGACATGATGGGGTGCCAACTATAATAGAACGATCCCTTTAGATTTCCTTTCAAGTTATGAGAATCATGTATTAGTTTAAACATGAATTTCATGGTTTGACCTTATAATGTAAGAAATTGAAATTGTATCATTTGTTGGTTCAAAAAGTTATATTTTTATGCAATGATTATCATGTTTGTGACATTCCCTTTGAATATTATTCGTCCTCTTAGAAATTGATATGTTTGAAAAGTGGAGTGCTACGGTCAACATGTCATATTATTTGGTTTGATGATACAAAGTTGTATAGTGGTTATACATGCAAGATGCAATAGATACTAAGACACATGCATGCATACTCTAGTCTTACAAATGAATTTGACTAGGCACAGAAGAAAATATATTTTAAACCTCAATGTGTTATATTTTCTAGAAAATCAAGCATGTCAAATGTGTTGCACTTCTGTCCATGATATAAGGATAAAAAAGGATATGTGTATGTCTTGTCTTATGTATGCAATTTTGTATATGTATGAGCATTGGCCCATGTCACCTTGAGTCTTGAACTCGAGCCCAAATTTTTATATTGGTTGTCGCACATACAAGTCCGCCTAACAAATATAGGTTCTGGTAATGTTTGGGTGGTTCTACTTAATATTACAAAAGGAGACACGGGAAAAATATATAAAATAATTATATATTTAATAAGACCAACTAAACATGTCTTATGTAAAATATCTTCACTAGTGTTAGTAGACATGTCAAACCTAAAAACATGAAGTTGATTTTTTGTGGTGAAGTTTGCTATCCTACGAGTATGGGTTTGTCATGACCCGTCATGAATAATATTATGGGTTAAAATATCAATTGGTAGACCAAGTAAGTTATGGGTCAAATTTGAGTTGGAACTATAAGACCATGTCATAGACTAATTCGTCTTGAGATGGTGGAATGCTCATCTCTTTGTGTATATGTTAAAGGATCTTTGAAAAAAGTGAGGAAGTTAAAGTATAAGCATGCAAGCATAACATGGTACCAAATCATATTGCAAAAGATACTATGTACTCCTTCCTACCTCATGCTTTTTACCTTGACAAGCCTATCTGGTTGTCAAAGGATATCCATAACCATCTTAAATTTGGCCCATAGTAAAGAACAACATGAAAAATAAATAATCTCTATGGTTTTTTAGAGAAAAAAATATAAGCAAAAGCATACATATAGCACACAAATATAGATCGGAGAATGATTCAAATTATAGGGAAGGAAACAAGCTAGACATTATGCATCCTAGTAGGAAGGGGTCTCTTATGTAATGATGACCTATTGAGAATGAATTAAAGAGGCATCCCCTTGGTATCATGAAACTACAACTTGTTTATGTAGGCCAAAGGTCAATGCAACTGGATAGACCAAGTCTTAGTTTCAGAACAAACACAATCCATGGAGGTTGATTGTGTTGTATGTGCACAAGTGTCTTTCCCACCATTGCAACCAAACAACTAATAGAACAGTGATCCAAATGTACTAAGGGAGGATATAATCACACATAGACACACACAATCAATGTTGTAACTTAATCAATCCTAAATAAATATCTCAACCATGTTTTCCCTATGCCTTTTTTCATTAGCTCTATTTTATAAGTTTATATGGACACATCGGGAGCCTAGGAAAGTAGTGTTTATTTAAGATCAATGGCTTATTTTGGAGGTTTTTGAGTAATTAGTTGACTTAGTGTCTTAAGTGAGGATTAATACAATATTACTAACTAATGAGTTTTTGAATTACAAAAATAACCTAGACTTTTCCTAGGACCCTAATAATTTGGAGAAGGCAAAGAAATATCAAATATCCTCAAAAAAACTACTTAAAAGAATAATAAGTATATTAACAATATACTTGGTCTCTAAGTTGGTGAATAAATTACAAAGTTCTTAGAAGTGGAAACATTTGCAATATTTGTATTCACCATGCCTTTATTGGCTTGGGTTTCAAATATCATTCAATTTGAGCACTTCTAGTTACCTATATAAAATTAGGAATGAAAAAAATTTTAAAGAATTGCAGCAGTTACAATGAATTGCATTTGATTATATAGATTATAATATCTCTTGTAGCATACCTTTTTTGCTAGCTTTCTGAGGCTTATTAGAGATTTTTTTCTCACGCCTTTGAGATTTTGTCCAACAATAGTTGTATCTTTTTTCCATCCCTATATTTACCTTTCTAGGATCTCTATGGTTTTGAACTTCTCTCTCTAATCATTCACATCATGAGATTCCTTCTCTTTTTTTTGATCCCTCACAACTTGTTTCCTTTTTTGTATATATCAAAAGGGGTGGAATATTTACAATGCGGAGGCTTAAAAGAAAACAAGCAAAAGAAACTGTAAAAACATAACAGAAGCTCAAAACAAAATATCTACATCAGACTTAATAAGCCTCCAAATAGCCTCGCAACTTCTGTTTTTCCCTTCAAAATGTGATTGTTCCTTTCTTTCCATGCATGGTAACATATCATTGTAGCAGTAAGAGCTTCCTTGGCTTTAAGGCTAGCATCTCTTCCAATCTAGTAGGGGATCTAAAGATATATTCATCCTTACTAGCGTTAATCCAAACCTCCTTAGTCCAGATGCAATTCCAGAAAAAATGTGTATGATTCTCCTCACTAGAACAACATAGAATACACATAGATGGGAAAGCAAGCTCCATCTTCTTCAAATTATCATGAGTAAGCAATTTGTTCATGACCAGATTCCAAATAAACATTCTACAATGAATGGGTTCTTTAGATTTCCAAACCCAAGAACCCCACTCTACCTTAACATTATTGATTCTGCACAGTTCCTAGAAGTCTTTCAGTCTTTTGGGTTTCGTATTATCCACAAGCAACTCATCCTCACAAGATGTAGGGCAGAACAACCTTTTGATTTCCTTAAGAATTTGACTGCAATGTCTCGAATCAGTAGCCATCCACTGGTGATTATCATCCACTAAGCTACCAAGGCTGACAAATTTACCCTTTCCAAAGTTTGAAATGTCTTTGGCCGGTAAAACTTCATCCAGAAAAGTACCTTTGACAACCCAAGGGTCTCTCCACAAGAGAATGCTCTTACCATTACCACGTTTGATGAAAATCTCTTCAACTATCAAATCTCTAACCTTGATGATCTGTTTCCATAACCAGGTAGCAAATGAGCTACCTTTTATCCTCCAGATAGAGTCACCTCTCAAGTATCTCTCATTCACCCATTTGACCCATAAATTATCTTTTTAGTGGCTATATTCCATATGTTCTTCATGAGACAAGCTTTCACTACCTCTCTAGTATTTCTAACTCCCAGACCCTTCCATTTTCGGCCTACAAACATGATTCCAACTGACAGTATGGAAATTCCTTTTGAGTTCAGCTCCCCCCAGATGAGACTACGACATATCTGATCAATGTCATCAATAACACTGCAATGAATGGGGAAAGAAGTTTCCCAATAAAGGTGAAATGAAGCCAAAGTTGATATAACCAGCTCACACCTTCCAATCATAGACAAATTGAGAGCTTTCCAGCCTTCTAATCTCATTCTTATCTTATCAATGATAGGTGTGCATAGACTTTTAGTCAGTCTCCCTTTGAATAATGGAAGACCTAGGTATTTCATAGGAAGCGAGCCAGACTGCATATTCAATATCCCAGAAACATCCACATTTATTACAGAACTATTGCAAAAGACATGGCTTTTCAAATAGCTTATCTTCATACCAGAAGTAGAACCAAACTTGCAAAGCACATCTTTAACCCCTTGTATAGAAGCTTCACTGACTTCAGAAAAAATAACCAAATCGTCAGCAAACATAACATGTGAAATAGAAGGATTCCTTAAAGCTATTATAGGAACAATACTTCCATTAGACACTGCATGACTTATCATACCAGTGAGCCCCTCCATGGCAATGACAAAGAGGTAAGGGGCAATGGGACCCCCCTGCCTAATACCTCTTTTGGGAAAAAATGGTTCAGATGGCTCTCTATTTATTAACACTTGGAATCTAATTATATTGAAGAAGGTGTTGATCCAATGGATGAAACAAAAAGGAAATCCCATACGATGCATGATCAAATTGAGATACTTCCAATCAATATAATCATATGTCTTCATCAAATCCACCTTAACACACATTTTAGGTCTCTTACTTTTCATCATGTTATTGATAATTTCATTAACCAAAAGAGTTGCATCAGAAATAGACCTTCCTTGTAAAAAGGCACATTGTATAGGGTTGATGATATATGGGAGAATAATCCTTAATCTATTGGCAATGAGTTTAGAAATGATCTTATAGACTACATTGCACAAAGAAATTGGTCTCCAATCTTTAATATCAGAAGAATCCTCACTTTAGGGATAAGAGAGATGCGAGTTTGATTTACCTCACGTAGCAAACATCCACTATCAAAGAAATTGTGAATGGCTTTCTTTACATCAGAACCTATAATCTTCCAACAACTCTTGAAGAAGCTGTAGTTAAACCCATTTGGACCAGGGGAGTTGTCCCCATTAGAATGAGCAACAACATCATCAATCTCCTCATTAGTGAATTTCTTACACAAAAGGTTAAAATGTTGTTCACTAATTTTAGGAAGGTTCCACTCATCCTTCCACACAACTTCAACATCAATATCCTTCTTGAAAAGCATAGAATAAAAACCAACAATATGATTCTTAATGTAAATCTCATCACAACAATTCATTCCATTAATGCTTAAACTATTGATAGTATTCCACACTCTTTTTATCTTTAGGGAAGAGTAGAAAAATTTGTATTCTTATCACCATCTTTCAGCCACTGTATTCTTGATTTTTGACAAATGAAAGACTCCTCAGCCTCATAAGTGTAATGACCCCACTTCCCAGTAACCCCCAATTAAGGGATACCAAGAAGTTAGAGCCGCTATCCCAAAACAAGATCAATGCTTTTGTAAAGAATAAAAAATAATTAATAAATTCTACCACAACTAAGCTTGAAATAGGATACAAATTTTCCTTTCACATACCTTTAAAAAAATAGGAATCTGGAACTTCTACCCACTGTAGACTTCTATCTAACTAAATCATCCTTTATGAATTAACTTTATTCTTCACAAGTTCCACTTTACTATTTGTCCAATTTTAGAGTTTCCTAAAATGCTGACAAACAAAATGTCGGTCAGTATAATGAATTATATCGGTATGTGGGGGAACCAAAATCTTGCATTTAATTGTAACAACATATTGCAAGAAATTATGATTTAACAAAACAACTTTATGTTTTAAACATAACTACTCAATCCCTACATATCCTTGCCTTTTTGTTGTCCCTGCGGTAGACATGGATACTACCTCTCTCATATGGTAGATCTCAACTAACCCCCATGATCCTACCTTATAGGTAGATCAATACATAGGGTCGTGGAGTTGTATGGTCCTACCCAATGGTAGACCAACACATCGACTCATGATAACCTGATGATCCTACCTCACAGGTAGACCATGTACTAGGTCATCCATCTCATTATCATCAAAGCTACAGAGGAGGACCGGGATCTGAGCTAGTCATGCGCGTATATTTATGGTGATAGTCATAGTCAATTTATAGTTGCATGAAATAATAGTCAACCAAGCAATTATTTCCAAGCAACTGATAAAACCTCAGGAATCGTCATGAAACTAGAGCAATTTAACCATAAGCGTAACCACATACCTGCTTTGGAGATCTCAAACGAGAAATATATCCAAATCCAACTAGATGTCCAATCAAGCAAGCCAATCAATCAATCAAGCAAACATTGATCTTGAAAACATGTATAATGTCTAATTGTCACAAACATATCCCAAACAACTCCTTATTGACTTTGCAACACCTTTCCAAAGTTTCTAGGTCTCATTGGGATGCATTACGTTTTCTTAGATCAATTTCTCAAACTTTATCCATTTTAGGTCAACAAACCCTAAACAGCTTTTCTAATCAAACCATCCACATTAAGGATCTTTTATACTCAAATTGGCTTAGGATCATCATATCTCTATTTTATTCATGGATTTTCACAATTAAACCATTAAAATCCATAATCATCAAAATTAGGGTTTTTAAGCCCATTAATGCATATTCATGTACATGGAACCCTAAATCAAGCCAACTATGCATAAAGATCATCTTTTTCAATCTAAATCTTCCTTTTATTAACAATAGATTAATATTGGCTTAGATTATCCAAAGAACATTATTAAATTTACTAACCATAAAAACTTAGGGTTTTCCATTAATAACACCATTAAAGGTGACATCTTTAAGCACTTTTCTAATTTAGAGCATATTTAAGCCTCAACCATATTTTTATTGCATTCCTTGCATTTTTTCTGATCAATTTTCATATATAACTTTGTTCCATCTGAGTTGCCAATAATTTATTATGATTTTCACAAAGTAAAACAATTATAAAGCAATTATGTGACGTCACGTGCACGCTACCTCAAATTCATTGTGTCCACGCTGAAATCGGCTAGACCAGTGGCTGCATGCCACCTAGCACCATGCTGGGGCACAACTTGCTCCCTTGCGGACACGCCAAACCCCTTTCTGCCCTTCCTTCTCATTAACAAGGTTGGGAGTACGGAGGTCTTTTCCTCCTTTCTCTTCTTCTTTCTCGTGGCGGTCCTCACGATGGTCAACGCCATGGTTGACCTTAGACCCTCATTCCTCAAACCATAAAGTAGCAAAAATAACATCTTTGCCAGGTCCTGCCGAAATCACCCCTGCTTCCAATTTCTTCATTGGCATGTTGGATGGCTTGAACAGGGAGGGTGATCTTTGGCAAGGAAGGTAGACCAATGCAGGGGTGAAGAGCAAGGCTCTAGGTGGAATTCCTCACCGGTTTGCGATCGTGAAGGCTAGTAGAGACTCTCGGAGGTGATTGTGTCCCTATTGGGGATCAATGACCCTTCTTTTATAGAGGGAGTTCTCCTGACGTAGCCCCACTGCGAAGAGGATTTGGACAAAGCTTCTAGGGATTCCCAAACCACCTCAATGTTAGGTCGGTTGGGTGCAAAATTCACTCCTGAAGCCAGTGAGATTGTTTCCAAAACCGTACATGAACCAGGTTGTAAGAGAATTCAAGATAAACTGAATGCCTCCTATTTCCCAGTCCTACTTGAGGTAGAAGATGACCCATGCACCCTTGGATCTTAATCCAACAGCTGCCATGGTGGTGCCTGATTTAAATATGGAATTAATTATCAATTTAATTAGGAAAATAAGTGTGACAACATCGGTTATCCCTCTCACTTTTGGAAACCTTTGAAAATTCATAACTCTCAAACCATGCCTCTTTTTAATCTCAAATTTTAGAGGAAATTCCTTAATGATTTAAACTACTTGCGTGCCAAGCTTTGGACTCAAATTAGAAAGTATGAGGGACTTTTCTTCATAAGCAAGTTATCACTTATTAAGGCATATTTATGCCTATTTTCTCCCTCCTATTCTATTATTTTACTTTATTTGGATTCCTTATACCATTATAAATTATGAGGACTCGAAATATCATCCATGATTATCAATCATACATCCCATCCACATATTTCTTATATTTTTATCATTATCTCAAATTTCCTTCTTAATAATGCATTATTTGATTTCTTCTTTTTCTTTTATTCGTATTGGACTCATTAACATATTATGATCCACGAAATCACATGCACAAAGGAAACATTGCAAAGGAAATCCTTTCAATACACATAAATCATACAATCCCCATAATCATACATTTATTGGGGAAATTGCATTTCCAACCATATGAACCCAAAAATTGGGGTTGTAACATCCTTCCCCTCTTATAAGAATTTTGTCCTCAAAATTCCACCAAACATACAAGCAATTCAGGATAAGACTTTCCCATGTTCATCATTGGCTCTCATGTGGCTTCATCCTCTCCATGGTGCTTCTAAAGAACCTTTATCATATTCTATTCTTTACTCTTGAGCTCTCTCTCACCTCAGTATCTCATACCCTCATAGGTGACTTAGGGTAAGTTAGCCTCCTTTGGAGTTCAATAGACTCAATGCTCAACACATGGCTCAAGTACATCACATAGTGCTCTAGATTGGACACATTACATCATATTATCCTGAGGGGTAAGGGTAAACATAAGCAACTCCACCAATCCATCTCAAATGGCCCCATGTATTGGGGATTCAGCTTCCTCAACTATAGCTTAGAGGGGTCAGGTTTTCATAACACATATTCACTCACAGTGAACTGCATGTTAGTCTGCTTCACATCATCTCACGACTCTTGTTGATCTTGGGCTTTCTCATCCATTGCTTGATCAAAGCGACTTCATCTTCATACATTGTGGTCTCTCTGACCTTCCCAAGGTCCTCTCACTGACATCATCCTAGTGAAGTTGCGACCGACACAACCTCCCTTACAAAGCTTCTTACATCCCGATACTGGCTATGGTGGCTATCATGACAAGCAAACTCTGCCAGGAGCAGGAACTGCTCCCATGAATCACCCTGAACAAGCATGCATGCTCTCATCAGACCCTATGAAGTCTGGATCATACTCTCTTGACTGTCCATCAGTCAGGGGTGATATGTTATACTCAACTTCAATCAAGCATTGAGTTCTTATTGCACCTACTTCCACAACATGGAAGTGAACTTGAGGTCATTCTCATGATATTGAACTCAAATCACGATGTAGTTGAACTTTCTCTCTCTTATATATATAGTTCAACCAGATCTGTCACACTAACAGAGCTCTCTCTTAGACAAGGAATTAGGTCAACTCGGTAAGGCAATCTACCATAACCCATACTATATCATGACGTCTCTTGGTCCAGGGAAGACCCACCACAACGTCTATGATGATCTTCTCCCATTCCCTCTCAAGGATTCCTCATTATCTGTAGCAACTCACTGGGTTACCGGTGTTCGTCCTTCACCCCTGGTATGTATGGCAACTGGACACATGCAACTCTATATCCTCCTTCTAGGTACCACTACAAACCTTAACCATCTTGGTAGTACCACGGTGTATGGTGTACTTTAATTTCATGAGCTCCTTGCATGACATGATTCCTCAAGGTTGACTCCTCAGAAACCCTAAAACACTCAAGTAGTGGGTTTCACCACCTTCTTTCCTGACAGGTGTATCTGAGGTTCTTATATCAATCCTTTCATCTCATCAATGTAACATCCCTAACATGGGTTATGAACTAACCCTAGGTGTTTTGCCTATTAAATTTGGTTAGATGCTTGCTTGTAATTCTTGAAAAGAAATTAAAGCTTTTGAGGAACTTATATTTCGATTTTAGTCCTTTTTTAATAATATTGAAACATTGTTTTGTTAATAATGGACTAAAGTGCAAATTACCCAAGTAGAGGGGTTAACTTGCAAATTGCACATGTTAAGATGTTCATCTAATGAGGAGACATCATAAGAGTGAATATGATGAAGTTGTATAGTTTTCACAAGCTTGGGCACCAAGTTATAGCTTATAGAGCAATCCTTGTGCTTTAAAACCTAGTTTTGGTGTAATGTGCAAATTACCCAAAACCTAGGGTCCAACATGTAATATATATATACCTCTATAGTATATCTCATGTTTCTTGGCATCAAGTGGAGCAAAGAAAATGAGAGGGGCACCTCTTTTGAATGATCATGATAGAAGTGGAATTACTCACAAATAATAATATATTAAGCAATATCCAATAAAGGTGGATATGATTATACCTCTCTTTAAGGTGTTAGTTCTTTCCATTTAACCTTAGATAATGGAGGATTTTTGCATGAGGATAGAAGGTGGAAACGTGGCCAAAGGATGGAGGAAACTTTGGTGGTTTTAGTTGGGAAATAAAAGGATATAATCCTCTTCTTTTCACTTTCCTTGAAAATATCCAAAAATATATAAGTGTATCTTTCCAACAACTCAAAGGATCATTCCTTAGTTCTTTTCTTCTCATCACTTTGCTTGGACTGACCAAGAAGGAGCTCTAGAGCAAAGGAAGGATGACCAAGCTGACTTGGTAAGTGTTGATCACCATCTAACTCGAATTCATGGTGGAAACCACAATATAAGATTAGATTCATGGTGATTTTCACACGGTTCTCCTTTCTAGCCATCTTCTTCATCCAAAAAGTAGAGGAAAGAGCTTGGACAACTACTGGAGATCAAGCCACCATTAAAGCTACGAAGCTTGGAGCTCTGGATCAGTCCTAGAGGTGGGTTTTATAACTCTAACCCTTACGTTTTGTTAATGCAACCTTCTTTCCTAAAATCGTTGCCTATACTTCTTCTTTAGACACCTTTGTGTGTTCTTGCTATCATTTCCATGAAGAACAACCCATGTTCTTAGTTGAATAGAGGTATAAGAAGATTACATTAATTCCAATGTTTATCTAAGATTGTACTTTAACAAACGGTCTCCCAACCTATAGCAAACGGTTTACCAAAACGTTTGGAGCAAACAATATCAAACCGTTTGAGTTTAAAAAGTTTCACAAGAACGCATGGAAGCAAACGGTCCAAGACCCTTTGGAGGCTTTGACCAGGTGTTGACCGTTTGGAGGTCTGTTGTGAATAAAGTAGTTACCTACCAAAATTCATCAATTAATTTCAAGTGAATCACCATTTGAAGGTCCACCAACCATCTAAACCCTAATCGGGTCAATTGCTGATTTCAAATAATTGATTTATGTTGAAGTTTGGGTTGAGTGACCCAAACGGTTTCAAAACCATTTGGGGATCACCCAAACGGTCTCAAGACCGCTTGGTGATCACCCAAGACTGTTTGGAGGTCTAGGGTTAAGTAGGGTTGACCAATTGAGGGTCCAATGATATCAAGTTGATGAGTAATCAATTGCTGCTTTGGTGACCAAACCTAGGGTTCAAACCTTAATTGATTGAGTTGGTTCTTGATGTTGACTTGATAAAATGGTCTCAAGACCGTTTGGAGGACATCCAAACAATCCCAAGACCGTTTGGGGTTAGGTCATAACCAAATTGAATGATGGTTCAATGGTTTCAAATCAATTAGACTCACTTAGAAGTATGTTGAAGGGTAATCAAATCTAAACCCTAATCCAATTGATCCAAGCCCTAATTGATGATCAATTGAGGGTCAATTTAGGGTCAAATCAGTTGAAGGTTGATCTAATTAACTCAATATATGATTGGCTAACAAGTACATGATCAATTGAGGGGTTCAACTTTGGAAACCCTATTTCAATTGAAGTGGTTGAGACAATTTTTGGTCCTTGCGGTTTTGAGGTGGTTTGGACCAAACGGTCTCAAGAGTGTTTGGGTCCAAACGGTCTCAAGACCATTTGGGACCAAACGATCCCAAACCATTTGATCTCATGCGGTTTCAAGGTCGGTTATGTCCATGCGGTTTCAAAGTCAAAGATGACCAAACGGTCTTCACCCCCATCTTGGGCAAACGGTCTTGAGTGTGCACTTTACCAAATGGTTTCAAAGTCAACAAGACCAAACGGTCTTCAACATTAAACGGTTTCAAGGTCTGTCCAAGACCATCTGGGGGTTTAGTGTGCAAGACCGTTTGAGGTCTATGAAGGTCAAGATCGTTTGATGTCTTAGTGGTCAAGATAGTTTAGTAGTTGATTAACGTAAACCTCATAGATACTTAAAGCGATTACCAAGTAATTAGTGGATTAACGCATGTTATAGTCAGTGGTGGTCATTACAAAGGTACCCTTAATGGGATAGAGTGACTAATACTCTTTGAATAAGTGAGCTTTAATGATCACAATTGTAACATCCCTGACCTGGGTTATGAACTAACCCTAGGTGTTTTACTTAAGACATGTGATTAGATGCTTGTGATTACCTTTTGATATGTAATTAGAGCTGTTGAGGAACTTATATTTACATTTCTGTCCTTTTTGAACAATGTTGTAATATTGTTTGATTAATAAGGACCTATGTGCAAATTACCCAACTAGAGGGGTTAACTTGCAAATTGCACATGTTGAGATGTTCCTCTGGTGTTGAGACATCATAAGAATGAATATGATGTGGTAATATGTATTCTCCAAGCTTGGGCACCAAGATATAGCTTGAAGAGCAATCCTTGTGCTTTAAATCCTAGTTTTGGTGTAAAGTGCAATTTACCCAAAACATAGGGTGCAACATGTAAAATATACCCTCTAGAGTATCTATCATATATCTTAGCATCAAGTAGAGTAAATAAAATGAGGGGGGCGCCTCATTTGAGTAACCATATAAGAAGGATAATCATTGTAATTGAATAATCCAGGTATATGCAAAATAACCCTTTATATGTGCAACTTAAATAAGATGCTTGGTTTCTTTTCTTATAAAACGTGGATAAGGGATGGTTTTGCATGAGATGAGAATGAGAGAAACGTGGCAAAGAGATGAGGAAGGGGCGTGCAGGATATGGATGTAAATAGAAGAAATAATTATCTTTGCCTTGAAAATACACCTAAAGCATATAAGCACTTCTCTTTACAAGCAAAGGATCGTTTCCTTCACTTCCTCTCCTCGTCTTCTTGCTTTTGACCAACTAAGGAGGAGCTCAAGAATAGGGAAGAACGACCAAGTTTATCTAGGTAAGTTTGGTCATCTTCTAGCTCAAATTCATGAAGGAAATTCCATTACAAGGTTGGTTTGTTAGTATTCCTTATACAATTCTTGCTTCTAGCCATCTTCTCCATCCAATTCTTGAAGAAAGAACCTTGGATGACCCCTGGAGCTCAAACCATCATTAAAGCTACGGATCTTGGAGCTCTAGATCAGATTCTAAGGCGGGTTTTATAACTCTAAACCTTTTTCTTTGTTATGCATATCTTTGTTTTTGCAAACAGTAGCTTGTTCTTCTTTACCTCCATTCTTCCTTGCAATCTTGCAAGCAAAACCATGAAGGAACCGACCCTGATCTGAGGTAGAAGATGGTGGGCGTTAATACCTATGTTTCTTTACCAAACTGTCTTGCAATTTTGGTCTAAATGGTTTGCAAAACCATTTGGAACCAAACGATTTCAAAACCGTTTGGATTCATGCGGTTTGCAAGACCGTTTAGATTCAAACGTCTCCAAGACCGTTTGGGAGGTTTGACCAGGCGTTGACCATTTGAGGGTCTGTTGGACACATTATTAATTAATCACCTACAAATAATCATTATCTAATTGCGAGTAAATCTAAAGTTGAAGGCACTTCAATCACCTAAACCCTAATCGGGTTCAATTGCTGATTTTATGGACCAATCATGTTGAAGTTTGGGTTGAGTGGCCCAAATGGTTTCAAAACCATTTAAGGATCACTCAAACGGTCTCAAGACCATTTGGTGACAACACAAGACCGTTTGGAGGTCTAGGGTTAAATGGGATTGACCAATTGAGGGTCCAATCATATCAAGTTGTTGAATAATCAAATGCTGGTTTTGTGACCTAATTAGGGTTCAACCCTTAAACAAATGACTTGGTTTTTGATGAAATCATGGGAAAACGGTTTCAAGACCGTTTAGAGAGTGCCCAATCGGTTTCAAGACCGTTTGGAGGTCACCCAAGACCATTTGGAGGTCTAGGGTTGACTATGGTTAAGTGGTTGAAGATTGAAAGGTAATAAGTTGAAATATATTCGATTAGAGACCTAATGATCAAATCCATGGTTCAAACCTTAATAGGTTGAGTTAGTTTTTGATGATACTTTGGGAAAATGGTCTCAAGACCGTTTGGAGGATATCCTAATGATCTCAAGACCGTTTGGGCCAAATCATGGCCAAATTGGGTGTCAATTGATGGGTTCAACTTCAATTAGATCCATGTTGATGGATGTTGATGGTTAATTGATTACAAACCCTAATTCAATTAGTTCCAACCCTAATTGGCTATCAATTGAGGGTCAATTAAGTGTCCAATTGGTTAAGTATAACCCTAATTGGCTCATTTGATAAGTGGTTAACATGTATGAGGTCAATTGAGGGGTTCAACATTGAAAACCCTAATCAATTGCAAGTGTTGATGAACTTTTTAGGTTCATGCAGTTTTAAGATGTTTGGACCAAATGGTCTCAAGACCTTGTGGGGGCAAACGGTCACAAGACCGTTTGGGACCAAACAGTTTCCAAACCGTTTGGATCCATGCGATTTCAAAACCAATTGGAGCTCATGTGGTTTGGTCATGCGGTTTGCTCAAACTGTTTCAAAGTCAAACATGTCCAAACGGTCAACATGTTCAAACAGTTTCAAGACCGTTTAAGGCCAAACAGTCTTGAGTGTCGTGCAGTCTTGAAGGTCAAAGATACCAAACAGTCAACTCCTCCGTGCAGTTTCAAAACCGTTTGGAGGTTGAAATGTGAAACCGTTTGGGGACTTTTAGGGTTAAGAATGCTTAATGCTTTGAAGGCTTAGATGGTTCAATGGTTGTTTAACCTAAACCCTAATGATACCTAAAGATATTAAGGGGTTAAGTGATTAGTAGATTGACTCATGATATGACCAATGGTGAACTTTACCAATGTACCCTTGAAGGGTTCAAGTAGACATCACCCCTTGATTGAACAAACCCTAATGACATGATGATGATGACTTAACTTATGTTAATCAATGTTGACCTAATCTAACTTAATCTAGAATGAGGTAAAACTCATCTAATGGTAAGAGAAAAGAGAAGACCCCAATTATGATTGGAATTCAAGTAAAATACCTTCAATACATGTGAAGATACATGATTAGGGTATGATCCATCCAGATGAGATCATAGAAACCCTAATTATGATAATGGATGAATCTTAACCTAATTTGAAGGCATCAATGAGGATAATTTCATACATGGTGATGCTATGAACTAAATTCACCATGAAGTGAATAGTAAACCCTAATTCTAGGGTAATATCATGTAATGAGAATAGTAAGCCCTAATTTAGGGTGATGTCATGAAAGGAATAATTCTAGGTTATACCTTTAAGTATGGAACCTCATGAATGAATTATAAAGTGAGGAACCTTTATTCCTTGTAAGCTAAGGGGTTTGATAACCCTGATTGAGGTGAATAAACCCTAACCCTAGAATCAATCGAGGTATGTTGATAACAACACGACCGTGCTAAGGAACACGACCATGGTAGCTTTCCCTTGCACGACCGTGCAAGGAAGCACGACCATGGTGTTTTATAAAGAAAAATTGAAAAGTGGAAACCTTGGTACTATGAGATGGTCTAAGACTTAATCCAGGGTAATGTCAAGTTGAACTGATGATGTGAGTACGAAACCCTAACTAATGAAAGGAGGGGTACACCAACCCTAATTTATATTACTCCACAACTCTTGGTAGCATTCAAGGACATTATAAGTGTATGATCTTGATTACTATATTCATCATATATCACTAATGATCATCAATTCTAAGTATTAATTCCCTTCTTATTCATGTCATGGTATAATTACATCATACTCCTTGATTTGGCTTATCCCATTCTCGATGCATATTAATCAATACTTATCAAGTACATTGAGTCCATTATATCTTTATTGTAAACAATTACTCATCATGCATTCCATGTATCTCTTGTCTAAGTATAATGGTTTAAAGGTTCATCAACGTATATTACCCTGAATTATTGAATGTGATATCTATCATATCTTGATGTATCACTTTCTTCTCATTTCCATCTTACTTGAGTTATATAACTAACTCTGTATTAAGGTATTTCTCTCTTAATACTTTGTTTACTAATTTGTTACTTTTATCATATGGTGTAAGAATTATATATTAGGGTTGTCCAATATTATTTAATGATATGGACTTATCCATTTGATAAACATTGTTGATAATTTGATATAGGATAACTATCACCAACCATTCTGGTATTTCTAATTTCAGGATGTTATCCCCATCATTGATTAGTATACATCATTTCCAAGACTTTCATGTCCATTATTATTGTAAGGTGTAAAGGCTAATACTCATTTGTAAAGGTATTTGTACAAAGGTCTAGGCATCATCTCACCTCTTAAATCCTTTATCATTAACATGGTTCTTTAACCTTATTTCTTATGTTTATGGCATAATCATTCTATCTAATTGATTTTAGCCACACCTTTCTTTAATGTACTGGCTAACAAACCATCTTTAGGGTTCTATATATCATTACTTGACATTATCCTGGATTAAGTCTTAGACCATCTCATAGTACCAAGGTTTCCACTTTTCAATTTTTCTTTATAAAACACCACGGCCGTGCTTCCTTGCACGGTCGTGCAAGGGAAAGCTACCATGGCCGTGTTCCTTAGCACGGTCGTGCTGTTATCAACATACCTCGATTGATTCTAGGGTTAGGGTTTATTCACCTCAATCAGGGTTATCAAACCCCTTAGCTTACAAGGCATAAAGGTTCCTCACTTTATAATTCATTCATGAGGTTCCATACTTAAAGGTATAACCTAGAATTATTCCTTTCATGACATCACCCTAAATTAGGGTTTACTATTCTCATTACATGATATTACCCTAGAATTAGGGTATACTATTCACTTCATGGTGAATTGAGTTCATAGCATCACCATGTATGAAATTATCCTCATTTATGCCTTCAAATTAGGTTAAGATTCATCCATTATCATAATTAGGGTTTCTATGATCTCACCTGGATGGATCATACCCTAATCATGTATATTCACATGTATTGAAGGTATTTTACTTGAATTCCAATCATAATTGGGGTCTTCTCTTTTCTCTTACAATTAGACGAGTTTTACCTCATTCTAGATTAATTTAGATTAGGTCAACATTGATTAACATAAGTTAAGTCATCATCATCATGTCATTAGGGTTTGTTCAATCAAGGGGTGATGTCTACTTGAACCCTTCAAGGGTACATTGGTAAAGTTCACCATTGGTCATATCATGAGTCAATCTACTAATCACTTAACCCCTTAATATCTTTAGGTATCATTAGGGTTTAGGTTAAACAACCACTGAACCATCTAAGCCTTCAAAGCATTAAGCATTCTTAACCCTAAAAGTCCCCAAACGGTTTCACACTTCAACCTCCAAATGGTTTTGAAACCGCATGGAGGAGTTGACCGTTTGGTATCTTTGACCTTCAAGACTGCATGACACTCAAGACCGTTTGGCCTTAAATGGTCTTGAAACCGTTTGAACATGTTGTCCGTTTGGACATGTTTGACTTTGAAACCGTTTGAGCAAACCGCATGAGCTCCAATCGGTTTTGAAACTGCATGGATCCAAACGGTTTTGAAACTATTTGGTCCCAAACAGTCTTGATACCATTTTCCCCCAAATGGTCTTGAGACCGTTTGTTCCCAAACGGTCTTGAGACCGTTTGGTCCAAACATCTCAAAACCGCATGTACCTAAAAAGTACATCAACACTTGCAATTGATTAGGGTTTTCAATGTTGAACCCCTCAATTGACCTCATACATGTTAACCACTTATCAAATGAGCCAATTAGGGTTATCCTTAACCAATTGGACACTTAATTGACCCTCATTTGATAGCCAATTAGGGTTGGAACTAATTGAATTAGGGTTTGTAATCAATTAACCATCAACATCCATCAACATGGATCTAATTGAAGTTGAACCCATCAATTGACACCCAATTGGGCCATGATTTGGCCCAAACGGTCTTGCGATGGTTTGGATATCCTCCAAACAGTCTTGAGACCGTTGTCCCAAAGTCTCATCAAAAACTAACTCAACCTATTAAGGTTTGAACCATGGATTTGATCATTAGGTCTCTAATCGAATATATTTCAACTTATTACCTTTCAATCTTCAACCACTTAACCATAGTCAACCCTAGACCTCCAAACGGTCTTGGGTGACCTCCAAACGGTCTTGAAACCGATTGGGCACTCTCTAAACGGTCTTGAAACTGTTTTCCCATGATGTCATAAAAAACCAAGTCATTTGTTTAAGGGTTGAACCCTAATTAGGTCACAAAATCAGCATTTGATTATTCAACAACTTGATATGATTGGACCCTCAATTGGTCAATCCCATTTAACCCTAGACCTCCAAATGGTCTTGGGTTGTCACCAAACGGTCATGAGACCGTTTGAGTGATCCCCAAATGGTTTTGAAACCATTTGGGCCACTCAACCCAAACTTCAACATGATTGGTCCATAAAATCAGCAATTGAACCCGATTAGGGTTTAGGTGATTGAAGTGCCTTCAACTTGAGATTTACTTGCAATTAGATAATGATTCTTTGTAGGTGATTAATTGATAATGTGTCCAGCAGACCCTCAAACGGTCAATGCCTGGTCAAACCTCCCAAATGGTCTTGGAGATTGTTTGAATCTAAACGGTCTTGCAAACCGCATGAATCCAAACGGTTTTGAAACCGTTTGGTTCCAAACGGTTTTGCAAACCGTTTAGACCAAAAGTGCAAGACCGTTTGGTAAAGCAACATAGGTATTCATGCCCACCATTTTCTACCTCAGATCATGGTCGGTTCCTTCATGGTTTTGCTTGCAAGATTGCAAGGAAGAATGGAGGTAAAGAAGAACAAGCTACTATTTGCAAAAACAAAGATATGCATAACAAAGCAAAAGGTTTAGAGTTATAAAACCCGCCTTAGAATCTGATCTAGAGCTCCAAGATCCGTAGCTTTAATGGTGGTTTGATCTCCAGGGGTCGTCCAAGGTTCTTTCTTCAAGAATTGGATGGAGAAGATGGCTAGAAGCAAGAATTGTATAAGGAATACTAACAAACCAACCTTGTAATGGAATTTCCTCCATGAATCTGAGCTAGAAGATGACCAAACTTACCTAGATCAACTTGGTTGTTCTTTCCTGTTCTTGAGATCCTCCTTAGTCGGCCAAAGCAAGAAGATGAGGAGAGGAAGTGAAGGAAACAATCCTTTGCTTGTAAAGAGAAGTGCTTATATGCTTTAGGTGTATTTTCAAGGCAAAGATAATTATTTCTTCTATTTACATCCATATCCTCCACGACCCTTCCTCATCTCTTTGCCACGTTTCTCTCCTTATCATCTCATGCAAAACCATCCCTTATCCACGTTTTATAAGAAAAGAAACCAAGCATCTTATTTAAGTTGCACATATAAAGGGTTATTTTGCATATACCTTGATTATTCAATTACAATGATTATCCTTCTTATATGGTTACTCAAATGAGGCGCCCCCTCATTTTCTTTACTCTACTTGATGATAAGATATATGAGAGATACTCTAGAGGGTATATTTTACATGTTGCACCCTATGTTTTGGGTAAATTGCACTTTACACCAAAACTAGGTTTTAAAGCACAAGGATTGCATGACCCATCGCCACCCATCTTTTCAACCACAAGGATTACAAGATATGGAAGGAACAATGGGCTATCAGTGCGATGGAAACAACGGTTGTACCGGAAAGATGGCCTGGCCAGAGTTTGTCGGAAAGCAGGCTACAGATGCAGTCATTGCCACCATTAAAAGGGACAATCCAAGGGTTCAGTACGTCATAAAAGTTGCTGATCCATGACTAGGGCTGTAAATGGGTACAGGTAGACCCGCGAACCCGCAAATCCGGACCCTTAAAAAACCCGTCACGGGTCTAATTTTTTATACTCGCATACCCTTGGACCCGTATACCCTTGGACCCGCATATAAGCGGGTCCAATAATGGGTATGCTTGGACCCAGGCCCGCTAGACCCGTGTACCCGTTATACATAAGTAACTACTAAAATAATATGTTATATATACCATACTTTACTAGTATAATTAATATAATTATTGAGATTATATCCTATTCTAAGGTTGAGACTAGTCATATAACTAAGAATTAACTATTCTAGTTACAATAACGAACATCATATGTAAACTTAAAATCAAAATGTCTACTAATCTACATTACTTTCTACATAAATTAAATGTTATGATCATGACTACAAATATGTAAACAATTACTCAATTAATTTTATTGTATAGAATATAACATTGTCTAATATAACTATTACATGTTAATATACTATATGATAACAATATCTTGTTGTGTTAAATATATATAACATAGTCATTTCTCTTATATAAACAATATGATGTTTTATAGAACCGCTTACCCGCATACCCACTATTATTGCGGGTACGGGTATGGTGCGGGTCCAGGTTTTGTATTATGCGGGTCTAGAACCGGAACCGGACCCGCTAAATTAGATGGGTATGGGTATGGGTATGGCCAGACCCGCACCGTACCCGCACCATTTACACCCCTATCCATGACAGGTTTTCCCGGACTACTGCTGTAACCAGGTCCTTCTCCAGGTGGACCGCCAGACTATGAAGATCGTTAGTGTCCCAACTATTGGATAGAGACATGATTATGGAATTACTTTTGTTTGTTAGCATCATATATAGACAGATTTAGAGTGATTTTGATGTACTGGGTAGAGGCTAAAGGAAGTTTACTAATATTTCTATTATGGTGGATATTGCTTTTTGCAAGCGAATAAGTAATAAATCTTACATAAAAAAAAGCACAAGGATTGCTCTTCAAGCTATATCTTGGTGCCCAAGCTTGGAGAATCCATATTACCACATCATATTCATTCTTATGATGTCTCAACACCAGAGGAACATCTCAACATGTGCAATTTGCGAGTTAACCCCTCTAATTGGGTAATTTTGACATAGGTCCTTATTAATCAAAACAATATTACAACATTGTTCAAAAAGGACAAAAATGTAAATATAAGTTCCTCAGTAGCTCTAATTACATATCAAAAGGTAATCACAAGCATATAATCACATGTCTTCAGTAAAAAACCTAGGGTTAGTTCATAACCCAGGTCAGGGATGTTACATAATGATATATAGAACCCTAAAGATGGTTTGTTAGCCAGTACATTAAAGAAAGGTGTGGCTGAAATCAATTAGATAGAATGATTATGTCATAAACATAAGAAATAAGGTTAAAGAACCATGTTAATGATAAAGGATTTAAGAGGTGAAATGATGCCTAGACCTTTGTACAAATACCTTTATAAATGAGTATTAGCCTTTAACCTTACAATAATAATGGACATGAAAGTCTTGGAAATGATGTATACTAATCGATGACGGGGATAACATCCTGAAATTAGAAATACCAGAATGTTTGGTGATAGTTATCCTATATCAACAATGTTTATCAAATGGATAAGTCCATATCATTAAAGAATATTGGACAACCCTAATATATAATTCTTACACCATATGATAAAAGTAACAAATTAGTGAACAAAGTATTAAGAGAGAAATACCTTAATACAGAGTTAGTTATATAACTCAAGTAAGATGGAAATGAGAAGAAAGTGATACATCAAGATATGATAGATATCACATTCAATAATTCAGGGTAATATACTTTGATGAACCTTTAAACCATTATACTTAGACAAGAGATACATGGAATGCATGATAAGTAATTATTTACAATAAAGATATAATGGACTCAATGTACTTGATAAGTATTGATTAATATGCCTCGAGAATGGGATAAGCCAAATCAAGGAGTATGATGTAATCATACCATGACATGAATAAGAAGGGAACTAATACTTAGAATTGATGATCATTAGTGATATATGATGAATATAGTAATCAAGATCATACACTTATAATGTCCTTGAATGCTCCCAAGAGTTATGGAGTAATATATATTAGGGTTGAACTGATGATGTGAGTACGAAACCCTAATTAATGAAAGGAGGGGTACACCAACCCTAATTTTTGAGTTATGCTTCTAAGCATGGAATCCTATGATTGAACCATGCAATAAACAATTACTATGCCTTTTAAAGGCAAAGGAATCAAACAACTCCAAATGGATAAAAAGGGGACCTAACCCTAGAAACCAGCCGTGGTAATATGACACAGTCGTGGTGAATCCTATGTTGCACGACCATGCAATGAAGCACGACCGTGGTGGCCTACTCTTGCACGACCGTGCAAGGTAGCACGACCATGGTATCCTATGTATAATTTGAGAAGAACTTGTATTGTGTTGATATAGTTACAATGTGCATGTTATTAGTATATGTTAACCATGCAGGTTTTCATAAAGAGATGAACATATCCAGGTAAGGATTATGATGTCATATGCATTGAAAACACTTTGTATGCTTTAAGTATATTGAGATGTTATGTTATCTAGTGAGTGGTAACATATGAGCTTGATAGGCTGAATAAGCCATGAGAAATATATGCATTATTATAATCAAAGGTCATAATGATAGAATGACCAGATGATAAGATGTTACTTGGTAACAAGTGATTCAAGGGTTTGAATACCCATATTCCTAAATCACAATGATGAGATGGTTGGGGATTGATATCCCAATGTTAAAGAATGTGATGTGAACTTGATACAAATAGTACTCTTTCTGTATAGCAATTGTTCTATTGATTTATGATTGAAATCATGCTTGATGCTATAGAATACCATAATGTACTTAAATAATCAAGTATTATGTAGAGCCCTGACCATAGATCCATCATTTTCAGAAAATATATGATGGTGAAATAGGTTTTCCTAAGGGAACTCCTGGAGCACATACTTTTGAATATGTGGGGGTAATGGACACGAATATCCTTACGTCCTAATGTTGTTTTGATGGAAGATGTATCACTAATCTCTCAATCCTTCATTATATGTTTATGCCGGGAAGATGTAACACTAATCTCCCGATCATGTTGATAATGCCGCATCGATGAGTGATAAACAATAAATCCCTCGATGGAGAAGAGAGTACAGAACGCCACTGTAGCTCTAAATAGCGAAGTTGCCAGAATACCCTGGAAAGCTATTATAGCAGAGACACAAGATGTTCTGCATGCTGAACCTCAAACTGACTGAGGAAGATGAGGTCATAGGAATCTGACTCTTCTGATGACCTATGTATGGTACCGATGCAATTTCGTAATGATCAGTTGGAGTATGAGCGGTATACCTCATTTCCGCAGGGCATAATAATGTTTGTAAAATGTAATCAGCCGAATAGCATATTTGCTTAGGTTGAACTATGAGAAACAATGATTGATGTTACATTGCTCATAATGCTCTAGTTAAGTAACTACTATACATGTTCTTCATATTTCTTTATTGATATATGCTTTGTCACTCAATTATATGATAATTGAATTGATTACTTATAAGAAAGCTGCTTCACATAGTTTATACAATGCTACCTGCTGTTGAATCTTTATAATTCTTCTGCTTTATGTTATTCCATTATTGCAATAACAAAGCTTCTGGCAGAGAGTTATAACTCTCGCTGGGACAATTATTCAATTGTCTCACCCCCGTGGGATTCGACTTTTTAGGTAGAAGCCATGAACAGAAGAACCTATCAGTGGGTGAGCAACAACAACAGCAACACCATCAAGGACAACAGTGATTCTCAGGTGGAGACACTGGTTGTCAAGTCTTGTAGATAGAATGTCCTATGTGTCATCTTTGTACTCTCATGTCCTAGGAGTTAGTGTATTTGAGATTTTGGCATGATGCCTCGAGATTTTGTATCTTACCTTGTACAGTTAACAAGGTGGTTGATGTTGTAATTCTCGAGATGTGTTTGTAATAGAGATATAATGATGAAACATGTTGTAAACAACTTATCATGTTCTTTTATGAAAGAGTTTTATCGTTTGGAGATCTCTTTACAAAAATTTTTAATTTTTAGTGATTTTTGATAATTCCGCTGCTAATCGTTTCCACATTCGTTGATCTCATTTTTCCCGAGACAGACGTTACATTTAGTGGTATCAGAGCTCTAGGTTCGCTGAGTCTACAGAGACATATGACTTAGAATGTTGAGTCAGTTCTAGTGTCATCCAGTGTATCTGATAGTATCTTCTGCTCATATAGGAGAAGAAGAACTTGAAGATGACTGGGTCAGATGAGGAGTTTGCTGCAGAGAGCAGCAATGCTGCACCAATAAGAGGTGCAGAGGAACAGGAAAGAGAGGGACAATTGCCTGAGATCCCCTAACTAATCCAACCATGATAAGAAATCTTTCCTTAAGAATCACTGTTGGGGAATTTAGGGCAACTATGATGTATCTAGTGGATCAAGCACTAGCAATACAACCTAGATTACCAGCCCCCAATGATGATGTTTTGGATATCAACAGGATATGTAATTCACAACAACAGGTTGGAGCAATAAGAAACGATGAAGTTCGGGACTTAGAACAAGTCTGTGCTCAACCTCAGCCTATGGAATCAACATATACTAATGTAGGGATTAGAATACAACCAGAAGTCAGGATCTGCCATAGGTGTAGGAAGCCTGGACATATCAGACTTAATTGTCCAGAAAAAGAATATAAATGAAAAATTGTGAAAAGGCCTATCCAAACCCAGGAACAGAGACCTAGTAGTTCCAAAAAGAAGAAGTTTTTGGTATCACCAGTACAACCTGGACCTAGTGCACCAAGGCAATGGTCATCTAGAAAGGGTAAACAACCCTTTAAACCATATTGGGCACCTAGGATTTGCTACTTATGTATACGGGCTGGACATCTGGCAAGAAATTGCCCAGCCAGAAATGCTATGGTGAATCAACCTCTGAGGCAGAACCAGCCTGAGGCATGAATAATTCTCGAATCATAACAGGTCAGGCAAAATAAATGTTATTCTTATATGTCTTTTTATGATTTCTTGGATAAACTGAGAAAATAATTGATTGAATTTTCCTTGATTAGTCCTATGAGGACTTATAATTGTTGCATAATAAACATAATAGATTTTTCATGTTGCTTTACCTCTATGAGAAAGAAGAGGTATTAAAGAGATGTATGGATAAAATCCAGTAATGTTAAATCATATATTTGTGATAATAAGAAAAGAAGAAGGACATGGTAGTATACAGATGCATATTACCTTATCTCAGTATTTATATACCCTGGCCAGGTATACAATTGTTGATGATAAAGTAAGTATGGAAACTCTTAGATTGTTATCTTTTTGATTGCTTTGATCAAGTAGTCATTCTGAGACAATCTAATGAGTATCATGAAATAAGAAATATGGGATAAATAAATGTGTTATGTCCTAAGTATAAGAAAGAAAAATCTGAGATACCTTAGATGAGCATGTTGAATGAGGAATTAAAAAGTATACTCCTCATAAGATAAGAATGAGAATAAGGAAGGTTAATTCTGTTTGATAAAATTGTAAGTTCAATAAAAATCCTCCCCATATGTGAAAAATGTGATGAGATTATAGAATGTTCATGAATATGCTAGATAATAACAAGGAAAGGAACAATGTTATGTAAACATCCTTATAAGGTTCCCATGCTAAGACAAGGAACCTAAGATGGGTTAAGAATAATTGTTTCATGAATGATTGAAAATACATGATATAATAAGAGAATATAATTCCTTATTCTTTTTCCTTCCGGGGACATGGCAATCAAGTAGGTCATAAGACACTTGATGTGCATAATATAAAGATGTATATGTGATGAATACCTAGAAAGGTATTAGTTTGTCTTGGACTTTGGTCCCAAGATGAGAATATATGTAGCAAGTAATGCCCCAGTAAGAAAGGAAGATAAAGACGTAATGTGTTTATGACACATGTAATAAGTATCAAGATAAGAATGTAATTTATGCTGATTACCTAGAATAGTCAACCATGGAATCAAACTAAACGTGTAAAATAACATGAACATCACATGTTAGGGGTTTATGTTTTTCATAAACACAACTCTTTCTAAAATGTCTTTCAGATAAATCCTTGATTGAAAAATAAATTTTCCCTATGATAAGAGAATGTACAACTAATGAGGTATTTAGTGCAAGTGATAAGAAAAGTTAGTATAATGTTATCAGGTGAGATGACACAATTAAAGTATGAAAGGACCTGTATCAATCATTGATAAAAGAACTGAAAAGCTGAAAAAGAATGACATAAGTCTTGTGATAGTTCTCTGGAATCATTGTGGTGTTGAAGAAGCCACATGGGAACTAGAGAAAGAGATTAGAAGGAAATACCTTGCTCTTTTCTCTTAATATATTTTGTTGATTTCGGGGACGAAATCCTTGTAAGGGGTGGATAATTTGTAACATCCCTGACCTGGGTTATGAACTAACCCTAGGTGTTTTACTTAATACATGTGATTAGATGCTTGTGATTACCTTTTGATACGTAATTAGATCTGCTAAGGAACTTATATTTACATTTCTGTCCTTTTTGAACAATGTTGTAATATTGTTTTGATTAATAAGGACCTATGTGCAAATTACCCAATTAGAGGGGTTAACTTGCAAATTGCACATGTTGAGATGTTACCCTGGTGTTTAGACATCATAAGAATGAATATGATGTGGTAATATGGATTCTCCAAGCTTGGGCACCAAGATATAGCTTGAGGCGCAATCCTTGTGCTTTAAAACCTAGTTTTGGTGTAAAGTGCAATTTACCCAAAACATAGGGTGAAACATGTAAAATATACCCTCTAGAGTATCTCTCATATATCTTAGCATAAATTAGAGTAAATAAAATGAGGGGGCGCCTCATTTGAGTAACCATATAAGAAGGATAATCATTATAATTGAATAATCAAGGTATATGCAAAATGAACCTTTATATGTGCAACTTAAATAAGATGCTTGGTTTCTTTTCTTATAAAACGTGGATAAGGGAGGGTTTTCCATGATATGAGAAGGATAGAAACGTGGCAAAGAGATGAGGAAGGGGCATGGAGGATATGGATGTAAATAGAAGAAATAATTATCTTTGCCTTGAAAATACACCTAAAGCATATAAGCACTTCTCTTTACAAGCAAAGATCGTTTCCTTCACTTCCTCTCCTCATCTTCTTTCTTTGGACCGACTAAGGAGGAGATCAAGAACAGGGAAGAACGACCAAGTTGATCTAGGTAAGTTTGGTCATCTTCTAGCTCGGATTGATGGAGGAAATTCCATTACAAGGTTGGTTTGTTAGTATTCCTTATACAATTCTTGCTTCTAGCCATCTTCTCCATCCAATTCTTGATGAAAGAACCTTGGACGACCCCTGGAGCTCAAACCACCATTAAATCTATGGAGTTTGGAGCTCTAGATCAGATTCTAAGGCGGGTTTTATAACTCTAAACTTTTTGCTTTGTTATGCATATCTTTGTTTTTGCAAATAGTAGCTTGTTCTTCTTTACCTCCATTCTTCCTTGCAATCTTGCAAGCAAAACCATGAAGGAACCGACCCTGATCTAAGGTATAAGATGGTGGGCATGAATACCTATGTGGCTTTACCAAGCGGTCTTGCACTTTTGGTCTAAACGGTTTGCAAAACCGTTTGGAACCAAACGGTTTCAAAACCGTTTGGATTCATTCAGTTTGCAAGACCGTTTAGATTCAAACGGTCTCCAAGACCGTTTGGGAGGTTTGACCAGGTGTTGACCATTTGAGGGTCTTCTGGACACATTATTAATTAATCACCTACAAAGAATCATTATCTAATTGCAAGTAAATCTCAAGTTGAAGGCACTTCAATCACCTAAACCCTAATCGGGTTCAATTGCTGATTTTATGGACCAATCATGTTGAAGTTTGGGTTGAGTGGCCCAAACGGTTTCAAAACCGTTTGGGGATCACTCAAACGGTCTCAAGACCGTTTGGTGACAACCCAAGACCATTTGTAGGTCTAGGGTTAAATGGGATTGACCAATTGAGGGTCCAATCATATCAAGTTGTTGAATAATCAAATGCTGATTTTGTGACCTAATTAGGGTTCAACCCTTAAACAAATGACTTGGTTTTTGATGACATCATGGTCAAACGGTTTCAAGACCATTTAGAGAGTGCCCAATCAGTTTCAAGACCGTTTGGAGGTCACCAAAGACCATTTGTAGGTCTAGGGTTGACTATGGTTAAGTGGTTGAAGATTGAAAGGTAATAAGTTGAAATATATTCAATTAGAGACCTAATGATCAAATCCATGGTTCAAACCTTAATAGGTTGAGCTATTTTTTTATGACACTTTTAGAAAATGGTCTCAAGACCGTTTGGAGGATATCCAAACCATCTCAAGACCGTTTGGACCAAATCATGGCCCAATTGGGTGTCAATTGATGGGTTCAACTTCAATTAGATCCATGTTGATGGATGTTGATGGTTAATTGATTACAAACCCTAATTCAATTAGTTCCAACCCTAATTGGCTATCAATTGAGGGTCAATTAAGTGTCCAATTGGTTAAGGATAACCCTAATTGGCTCATTTGATAAGTGGTTAACATGTATGAGGTCAATTGAGGGGTTCAACATTGAAAACCCTAATCAATTGCAAGTGTTGATGCACTTTTTAGGTCCATGCGGTTTTGAGATGTTTGGACCAAACGGTCTCAAGACCGTTTGGGACCAAACGGTTTCAAAACCGTTTGGATCCATGCAGTTTCAAAACCGATTGGAGCTCATGCGGTTTGGTCATGCGATTTGCTCAAACGGTTTCAAAGTCAAACATGTCCAAACGGTCAACATGTTCAAACAGTTTCAAGACCGTTTAAGGCCAAACGGTCTTGAGTGTCATGCGGTCTTGAAGGTCAAAGATACCAAACGGTCAACTCCTCCATGCGGTTTCAAAACCGTTTGGAGGTTGAAGTGTGAAACTGTTTGGGGACTTTTGGGGTTAAGAATGCTTAATGCTTTGAAGGCTTAGATGGTTCAATAGTTGTTTAACCTAAACCCTAATGATACCTAAAGATATTAAGGGGTTAAGTGATTAGTAGATTGACTCATGATATGACCAATGGTGAACTTTACCAATGTACCCTTGAAGGGTTCAAGTAGACATCACCCCTTGATTGAACAAACCCTAATGACATGATGATGATGACTTAACTTATGTTAATCAATGTTGACCTAATCTAAATTAATCTAGAATGAGGTAAAACTCATCTAATGGTAAGAGAAAAGAGAAGACCCCAATTATGATTGGAATTCAAGTAAAATACCTTCAATACATGTGAATATACATGATTAGGGTATGATCCATCCAGGTGAGATCATAGAAACCTTAATTATGATAATGGATGAATCTTTACCTAATTTGAAGGCATCAATGAGGATAATTTCATACATGGTGATTCTATGAACTAAATTCACCATGAAGTGAATAGTAAACCCTAATTCTAGGGTAATATCATGTAATGAGAATAGTAAACCCTAATTTAGGGTGATGTCATGAAAGGAATAATTCTAGGTTATACCTTTAAGTATGGAACCTCATGAATGAATTATAAAGTGAGGAACCTTTATGCCTTGTAAGCTAAGGGGTTTGATAACCCTGATTGAGGTGAATAAACCCTAACCCTAGAATCAATCGAGGTATGTTGATAACAGCACGACTGTGCTAAGGAACACGGCCGTGATAGCTTTCCCTTGCACGACCGTGCAAGGAAGCACGACCGTGGTGTTTTATAAAGAAAAATTGAAAAGTGGAAACCTTAGTACTATGAGATGGTCTAAGACTTAATCCAGGGTAATGTCAAGTAATGATATATAGAACCTTAAAATGGTTTGTTAGCCAGTACATTAAAGAAAGGTGTGGCTAAAATCAATTAGATAGAATGATTATGTCATAAACATAAGAAATAAGGTTAAAGAACCGTGTTCATGATAAAGGATTTAAGAGGTGAGATGATGCCTAGACCTTTGTACAAATACCTTTATAAATGAGTATTAGCCTTTACACCTTACAATAATAATGGACATGAAAGTCTTGGAAATGATGTATACTAATCAATGATGGGGATAACATCCTGAAATTAGAAATACCATAATGGTTGGTGATAGTTATCCTATATCAACAATGTTTATCAAATGGATAAGTCCATATCATTAAAGAATATTGTACAACCCTAATATATAATTCTTACACCATATGATAAAAGTAACAAATTAGTGAACAAAGTATTAAGAGAGAAATACCTTAATACAAATTTAGTTATATAACTCAAGTAAGATGGAAATGAGAAGAAAGTGATACATCAAGATATGATAGATATCACATTCAATAATTCAAGGTAATATACTGTGATGAACCTTTAAACCATTATACTTAGACAAGAGATACATGGAATGCATGATGAGTAATTGTATACAATAAAGATATAATGGAATCAATGTTCTTGATAAGTATTGATTAATATGCCTCCAGAATGGATAAGCCAAATCAAGGAGTATGATGTAATCATACCATGACATGAATAAGAAGGGAACTAATACTTATAATTGATGATCATTAGTGATATATGATGAATATAGTAATCAAGATCATACACTTATAATGTCATTGAATGCTCCCAAGAGTTGCAGAGTAATATATATTAGGGTTGAACTGATGATGTGAGTACAAAACCCTAATTAATGAAAGGAGGGGTACACCAACCCTAATTTTTGAGTTATGCTTCTAAGCATGGAATCCTATGATTGAACCATGCAATAAACAATTACTATGCCCTTTAAAGGCAAAGGAATCAAACAACTCCAAATGGATAAAAAGGGAACCTAACCCTAGAGACCAGCCGTGGTAATATGACACGGTCGTGGTGAATCCTATGTTGCACGACCATGCAATGAAGCACAACCGCGGTGGCCTACTCTTGCACGACCGTGCAAGCTAGCATGGCCGTGGTATCCTATGTATAATTTGAAAAGAACTTGTATTGTGCTGATATAGTTATAATGTGCATGTTATTAGTATATGTTAACCATGCAGGTTTTCATAAAGAGATGAACATATCCAGGTAAAGATTATGATGTCATATGCATTGAAAACACTTTGTATGCTTTAAGTATATTGAGATGTTATGTTATCTAGTGAGTGGTAACATATGAGCTTGATAGGCTGAATAAGCCATGAGAAATATATGCATTATTATAATCAAAGGTCATAATGATCGAATGACCAGATGATAAGATGTTACTTGGTAACAAGTGATTCAAGGGTTTGAATACCCATATTCCTAAATCACAATGATGAGATGGTTGGGGATTGATATCCCAATGTTAAAGAATGTGATGTGAACTTGATACAAATAGTACTCTTTCTTTATAGCAACTGTTCTATTGATTTATGATTGAAATCATGCTTGATGCTATAGAATACCATAATGTACTTAAATAATCAAGTATTATGTAGAGCCCTGACCATAGATCCATCATTTTTAGAAAATATATGATGGTGAAACAGGTTTTCCTAAGGGAACTCCTGGAGCACATACTTTTGAGTATGTGGGGGTAATGGACGTGAATATCCTTACGTCCTAATGTTGGATTTGATGGAAGATGTATCACTAATCTCTCAATCCTTCATTATATGTTTATGCCGGGAAGATGTAACACTAATCTCCTGATGATGTTGATAATGCCGCATCGATGAGTGATAAATAAGAAATCCCTCGATGGCGAAGAGAGTACAGAACGCCACTGTAGCTCTAAATAGCGAAGTTGCCAGAATACCCTGGAAAGCTATTATAGCAGAGACACAAGATGTTCTGCATGTTGAACCTCAAACTGACTAAGGAAGATGAGGTCATAGGAGTCTGGCTCTTCTGATGACCTATGTATGGTACCGATGAAATTTCGTAATGATCGGTTGGAGTATGAGCGGTATACCTCATCTCCGCAGGGCATAATAATGTTTGTAAAATGTAATCAGCCGAATAGCATATTTGCTTAGGTTGAACTACGAGAAACAATGATTGATGTTACATTGCTCATAATGCTCTAGTTAAGTAACTAGTATACATGTTCTTCATATTTCTTTATTGATATATGCTTTGTCATTCAATTATATGATAATTGAATTGATTACTTATAAGAAAGCTGCTTCACATAGTTTATACAATGCTACCTGCTGTTGAATCTTTATAATTCTTCTGCTTTATATTATTCCATTATTGAAATAACAAAGCTTCTGGCGAAGAGTTATAACTCTCGCTGGGACAATTATTCAATTGTCTCACCCCCGTGGGATTCGACTTTTTAGGTAGAAGCCATGGACAGAAGAACCTATCAGTGGGTGAGCAACAACAATAGCAACAACATCAAGGACAACAGTGATTCTCAGGTGGAGACACTGGTTGTCAAGTCTTGTAGATAGAATGTCCTATGTGTCGTCTATGTACTCTCAAGTCCTAGGAGTTAGTGTATTTGAGATTTTGGCATGATGCCTCAAGATTTTGTATCTTACCTTGTACAGTTAATAAGGTGGTTGATGTTGTAGTTCTCGAGATGTGTTTGTTATAGAGATATAATGATGAAACATGTTGTAAACAACTTATCATGTTCTTTTATGAAAGAGTTTTATCGTTTGGAGATCTCTTTACAAAAAGTTTTAATTTTTAGTGATTTTTGATAATTCCGCTGCTAATCGTTTCCGCATTCGTTGATCTCGTTTTTCCCGAGACAGACGTTACAACAATAGTAATGACATAACTCATGATGTCAATGTTGAATTGACTTAGCCTAACCAAGGGTGATGCAAACATCATCTGATAGAAAGAGGAGAGAGAAGAATTCTTATATGAATGATAATCAAGTAATAAACTTCCAATATGTATGAATATATCTAATTAGGGTATGATCTTTCATAGTGAGATCATGAAAACCCTAATTATGATGAATAATGAATCATAACCCTAATTTGAGGGCATTAATGGAAGTAATCCTAATAAATGTGAATAGTAAACCCTAATCTAGGGTAATGTGATGTAATGTGAATAGTAAACCCTAATATAGGGTAATGTGATGTAATGTGAATAGTAAACCCTAATCTAGGGAAATGTGATGATGTGAATAGTAAACCCTAATTCTGGGTTATGCTTTTAAGCATGAAACTCTATGATAGAATTATGAAATGAGGAATCACTATGCCTTTTTAAGCTAAAGGGGTTGGATAACCCTAATTGAATTGAATAGGAAACCCTAACCCTAGAAACCAACCGTAATGATGTAAAACGGTCGTGGTAATCTTCTGTATCAAGACCGTGCAAGATAGCACGACCATGGTGGCTTCCCCTTGCACGGCCGTTCTTGGCTGCACGGCCGTGGTGTTCTATACTTGACTTGGAAATAATTTGTATTGTGCTGATATAGATATAATGTGCATGTTATCAATTGTGTTAGTCATGTAGGTCTTTATAAAGAAGTGAGCATAGCCAGGTAAGGGTTATGATGCCATATTCATTGAAAGCACTTTATAAGCTTTGAAAGAAATGATATGCTATGTTGCCTGGTAAGAGGTAACATATAAGATTGATAGGCTGTATGAGCCATGAGAAATATCTGCATTGTTACAATCATGTTCATGTTGTTAAATGACTTGATGGCAATATGTTACTTGTAACAAGTGTTTTATAATCTAAGGGTTTGAACACCCATATTCCTGAATCATAATGATGCGATGGTTAGGGATTGATATCCCAATCTTAACAAGATGTGATATGAACTTGATACAATTAGTACTCTTTCTTTATAGAAATTGTCTTATTGGTTTATGTTTGAAAACATACCTGATGCTAAAAGAATGCCATAATGTAAGTAAATAATCAAGTATAATGATATCATGTAGAGCCCTGACCATAGATCCATCATTGTCAGAAGTTAAATGATGGTGAAATAGGTTTTCCTAAGGGAACTCCTAGAGAGCATACTTTTGAGTATGTAGGGTTATGGACACAAATATCCTTACATCCTAATCAGGGAATTGATGTGAGATGTACATTTAATCTCTCAATCCTTCATTATATGTTTATGCCGGGATGATGTATCACTAATCTCCCGATGATGTTGTTAATGCCGCATCGATGAGAGATAAACAAGAAATCCCTCGATGGCGAAGAGAGTACAACACGCCACTGTAACTCTAATAGCGAAGTTGCCAGAATACCCTGGAAAGCTATTATGGCAGAGACACAAGATGTCCTGGATGTTGTTCCTCACACTGACTGAGGAAGATGAGGTCATAGGAATCCATCTCTTCTAATGACCTATGTATGGTACCGATTGCGATTTCATAATGGTCAGTTGGAGTATGAGCGGTGTAACTCATCTCCCCAGGGCATAACTATTGGCTAAATTGGACATTATGATAAATCCCTTTGTTTCGATGATGACAAACATTTCATTCGTGTTGATCTAACATGCTACTTGAGTGCGACAGGAATGAGGTGGATGACAAAGCACTAGGGAATATATATGCTTGAATGCTTGTAAATGTCATGAAATGTAATCAATTGTAAACTTGTACAAATATATAATGTACAAGTACTTAGACTTCATGTAAATTAAGAGTTAGATCTTCCCTAGATAAACACCAAACTTAGATAGGTCATCTCCTTCAATAGTGTCACATATGCACACTTATACACACACTTAAAGCCTTAATTGAAACCTTGAAACAGGGTCAATCTCGGTCGATAACATCCTCGACCGAGACACTCTCGGTCGACAAACTTCTCGACCGAGAAAGACCCAAGTAGCCGTTAGACACAGCTGACAAGGTAGTTGGCAGATGGAGATGAACGTTGCAATCACTTGCTCCAGAGATCCTGTCGGTCGACAAGCCTTCAACCGAGTAGGTATCTCGGTCGACAAGTTCTCGACCGAGATGAGTTTTGACAGCACTTGTAGAATTAATTAACTAGTCATTGCTAAAGCAACTAAAGTATACCTAACGGCTAGTTAAGCACTTAGAACCCCCTAGAAAGTGTCTAGAACGTCTTTAAGCACTTATAGGCCATTCCTATAAATAGGACACCTAAGCACATCAATTCTACACTTGAGATATACTTGAGCTTACACTTGCAATTGTCAACCTGTTTTGAGAAATTGAGAAACACTTACATTGGCCATCTTTCTCCTTGCTCAAATTTCGTGTCCCATAGGCTAGCATCTCCTTTCCACAACAATTACACTTCTATACACATTGGTTAGGAGATCAAAACGCTTGATATAGGAAATCAAGCCTTGTGCTTCAAAGGATAAGTTGTAATTTCCATTTTCCTTTCTTGTTCCTCTTTATCATTTGTATTCTCCTTGATACTCCTAGGGTTGGAGGCTACAGATTGGAGAAGGTTCTTCTCGGAGGAGAAGGTGGACTTCAAGCTACTTCAAGAAGGCTATTGCAATGGGAAGCTACTTCAGAAGGAAGGCTACTTCAAGGGGGAGCTTGAAGTTACTTCAAGAAGGCTGCTTCAAGGCTGGTGCAATTACTTCAAGGTGAAGGCTGCTTGAAGGGTTTAGCGAAAGAATTGTAATTTTATGTAAAGTCCTTGCGAGGTAATAAAATTTAATTCTTTCGAAATCCCGGTTGGGTAAGCAACCGGGTAGTGGACTGACTACCTTAGTATTTTCTAAGGTTAGGAACCACTCTAAATCCTTGTCCCCTTGTCCAATATTCTTGTGGTTGGTTGTTTGAGTTAAATAATTGTAAAATATCTTTAAAACCCTATTCACCCCCCTCTAGTGGTTTTTCAGTTGGTATCAGAGCAGGCTTCAAGGAACCCTAACCATGTCTTGAAGAATGGGTGATGGGTTGCTCAACAACCTCAATCTTGAAGGGACACTTGTTGCTAGGCCTCCAGCGTTTGATGGAACAAACTACACATACTGGAAGAGAAGGATGCAATTCTACTTCCAAGGCATTAGTTGGGATCTATGGAGAATGGTGTCAACCCCATATGAGCTTCCTCAAGTGCAATATGCAGATTGGGATGCCAATACGGTAAAGTCGGCTCAAATGAATGCCAAGGCTGTAAGTATTCTCTATAGTTCAATTTCAGTAGGAGAATTTAATAGGATATCAAATTGTGAAACAGCCTACGAAATATGGCATAGACTCTCCATTACCTATGAAGGGACTGTTCAAGTTAAGAATTCCAAAATTGGAATGCTTAAACAAAAGTTTGAACAGTTCCGTATGGATCCAAATGAATCTATTAGTGAAATGTATGCAAAATTCTCTTCTATTGTAAATGGTTTAAACGCTTTAGGAGAAGTTATTTGTGAGGAAGATCAGGTTTCAAAGATACTTAGGTCACTTCCTCCAAAATACAAGCCCAAGGTGACGGCCATTGAAGAAGCAAATGACCTCACCCGACTGAGGATGGAACAGCTCATTGGCAACCTAGAAGCTCATGAAGCAACCTTAGAAGAAGAAGAAAGAAGAGAACGTGAACTCCAACAAGGAAGAAAGAAGGATATTGCATTCAAAGCATCAACCAAGAATGATCATGATACAAGTGAAGATGATAGTGAAGAAGAAACTCTCATTATAAATGGTAAGCAATATAAAAGTTTTTAAACTAATAAAACTTCTAGTGTTTCTTCTTCCAGGTGCTTTGAATGTGGCTAGAAGGGACACATGAAAGGTGATTGTCCAAAACTCAAGAAAGGGAAGAAATCATCTCACAAGAAGAAAGAAAGAGCATATAAACTGCTTGGGATGATTCAAGTGATGATAGTGAGGAAGAAAAAGAAGAAGTGGAGTGCCTCATTGCTACAACAAATGAAGAAGAAGGAGAAGAGGTAAGTCTTTTTGATCTTCCTAAAGAAGAGTTAATTGCTAGTTTACAAGAAACTCATGATAAATATATTGACTGTAAAAAGAAATTAAAAAGGGTTATCAAAACAAATGATGAGTTGTACGCTAGATTAAATGATCTATCTTCTGAAAAGAACAATATTGATCTTGAGAATTTGTCTTTAAAAACATCTTTAAATGATTGCTCTAGAAAGTTACTTACTCTAGAAACTAATGTTGATCTTCTTTCTCAAGAAAAGATTGATTTGCTAGCCAAATTGAATGATTTTTAGACCCAACCAATTTTATGCAACCATCTAAACTATGATAATGTTGTAAAAGAAAGAGACTCCTTATTATTTGATCTAGATCAAGCAAGGAAAGATTTACACAAGAAGATAGAAGACATTGCTAAGCTACAAAGAAACCTAAATGACTTAAGAGGTAAAGACATTCTTAATAACATTCTAAAAATGTCTTCTAATTTCAATGGAAGAAGAGGATTAGGATATGCTCCAAAGAAAAATTACCCTAAAGGAGCTAAAGCATCCAAGACTCATACCATGTTTATTCCTAGAAAGAGAAATGAAGTTGATTCTATTACTTGTCACTTTTGTCTACGTCTTGGACATTATTCATTTTCATGCCCATATAAGAAAAAGAATGATGATCTAGCTTGGGTTTCTAAAACTTAGAAGCTTAAGCCTAACTAGTTGAGATTTGACCTAAACTGATTCTTGTTATACAAATGTCATATCTCAACACAATCGAGCTCTAACTTGCATAATTTTTAACTTGTAAGCAATTAACAGTTCTGAAAACAGTACAGAAACTTGGTCGATCGAGAAATTGTCGACCGAGCAATCAGTCGGTCGAGCAATCGTCGACCGAGCAGGTTATTGATTTCCAGTCTGCAACAAATCTGCTGAATGTGTTTACAATTGACCAAATTGATATCTATATGTTACTAATAGCTGTTTTTACATGAAAACCATCTTTGGAACAAAATAATTAATCTTTTGCATCATGAGTTAAGATAAATATTTATGAAAATTCCTAAACATATTACAAATGTGCTATAAGAAGACTGATTGTGAACAAACATTATTTATTGTTGAAAAAGCTTGTTAGGTATGATCAATTATAAAAATCTTCTTAAAATTGAACACTTATATGAGAATATTTTGATCTATGTTAAAACTGAAAATTATATTTGTTTCAAGTCAAGGAAAATTACTATTTTCATGGTTTGTTCCAAGTATTTCTTGATATATCTACATAGAAACCATGTGTTGAATTTCATGCTTCTATTGTTCTATCATTATATCATGGATATGCTTTTACTACTTCATCATTCCATATAAATGCCATGTTGCGCAAAATTAAAACTCTATGGCACAAATAGATAATGCTTATTATGTGCATGATCCATGTAATACATGAATGATTCTTGATGATACACATGCAAGCAAAATAATTTGTTATGTTACTTAGAACAAGAACTTCAATGCGTGTTTCTCTAAAGAAATCAAGAACACAATGTCATTGATACAAACCTCTGAATTGGTATCTTTAAGAACTTGAGATATTGCTTTCAAGGATATATATATTTTTGAGAATCTTATGATTAATTTGAAAATTAGGTTTTAATATTGATGCACCCATAGCAGAACTTAGGAGACATCATTCAAATGAATACATAGTAGGACTAGGACTTAAAAGACATCTTCATAATAGGTATCACCTAATGTGCTTCACATTGATATTTATTCAAGCTACCTGCAGAAATTACATTTCACATGTGCAATCTGCATATTTTGCCTCTTGGTTGAAATTCAATTTGACCAAGGGGCGCTATGGTCGTAGTCAAGGCCGACCTAAAACAAGCTTGACATTATGCTTATTTGTATATCATCCTAATACACTAAATCTTAGTATCCTAATCTAAAATGAGTTTTAATGCATAACTCTCATAAAAAAGACAACTCATTATGATCAAATGATTGTGCTCTCAAAATCCTTAAACTATCTTGGACTATAAGATTAAGGGGGAGCTTACACAAATCATCCTAACTAAGAAGGTTACAAAATTTTGTAAAACAACATTTGAAGCTTGTTATGACCTTAGTATTTTTACTCTTAGATATACAAAATTCATGAATATGATACATATCTTTCTCTAAATGGCATTCTCTAAACAAATTAGGGCTTAACATCCCATGTAAAATGGGTGAGAAATTAATACACATAGGCCATGAACTTAAAAAGAACTCATATCATTTCAAGGCTTAACATCCTTTGCAAATGATTGAGAAACACATTATGGCTAAATTCGACAAAATTGGTATTAAATCCTTGTTCTTTAAAAGAATATCTATTTAAGGGGGAGCATAGTATAAAATTAAGGGGGATAGAAATATGTTTATCTTGGACATCTTTTTGAAATGACAAAGGGGGAGAAAGAATATAAATCAAAAACATAAAATTAAAAATGAGTTTCATAAGGCCAGCATTCACTTGGGAAACAAGAATGGCTACAAAAGGTAATCTTCAGGTATGAAACTCACATCTTTTATATTTCCTTATTTTATATTTAGGAAATGTTTGTCATCTTAAAAAAGGGGGAGATTGTTGGCTAAATTGGACATTATGATAAATCCCTTTGTTTCGATGATGACAAACATTTCATTCGTGTTGATCTAACGTGCTACTTGAGTGCTGCAGGAATGAGGTGGATGACAAAGCACTAGGGAATCTATATGCTTGAATGCTTGTAAATGTCATGAAATGTAATCAATTGTAAACTTGTACAAATATATAATGTACAAGTACTTAGACTTCATGTAAATCAAGCGTTAGATCTTCCCTAGCTAAACACCACACTTAGATAGGTCATCCCCTTCAATAGTGTCACATATGCACACTTATACACACACTTAATGCCTTAATTGAAACCGTGAAACAGGGTCAATCTCGGTCGACAACATCCTCGACCGAGACACTCTTGGTCAACAAACTTCTCGACTGAGAAAGACCCAAGTAGCCGTTAGACACAGCTGACAAGGTAGTTGGCAGCTGGAGATGAACGTTGCAATCACTTGCTCCAGAGAGCCTGTCGGTCGACAAGCCTTTGACCGAGTAGGTATCTCGGTCGACAAGTTCTCGACCGAGATGAGTTCTGACAACACTTGCAGAATTAATTAACTAGCCATTGCTAAAGCAACTAAAGTATACCTAACGGCTAGTTAAACACTTAGAACCCCCTAGAAAGTGTCTAGAACGTCCTTAAGCACTTGTAGGCCATTCCTATAAATAGGACATGCCTTAGGACACCTAAACACATCAATTCTACACTTGAGATATACTTGAGCTTACACTTGCAATTGTCAACCTATTTTGAGAAATTGAGCAACACTTACATTGGCCATCTTTCTCCTTGCTCAAATTTCGTGTCCCATAGGCTAGAACCTCCTTTCCACAACAATTACACTTCTATACACATTGGTTAGGAGATCAAAACGCTTGATATGGGAAATCAAGCCTTGTGCTTCAAAGGATAAGTTGTAATTTCCATTTTCCTTTCTTGTTCCTCTTTATCGTTTGTATTCTCCTTGCTACTCCTAGGGTTGGAGGTTGCAGATTGGAGAAGGTTCTTCTCGGAGGAGAAGGTGGACTTCAAGCTACTTCAAGAAGGCTATTGCAACGGGAAGCTACTTCAGGAGGAAGGCTACTTCAAGGGGGAGCTTGAAGTTACTTCAAGAAGGCTGCTTCAAGGTTGGTGCAATTACTTCAAGGTGAAGGCTACTTGAAGGGTTTAGGGAAAGAATTGTAATTTTATGTAAAGTCCTTGTGAGGTAATAAAATTTAATTCTTTCAAAATCCCAGTTGGGTAAGCAACCAGGTAGTGGACTGACTACCTTAGTATTTGCTAAGGTTAGGAACCACTCTAAATCCTTGTCCCCTTGTCCAATATTCTTATGGTTGGTTGTTTGAGTTAAATAATTGTAAAATATCTTTAAAACCCTATTCACCCCCCTCTAGTGGTTTTTCAATAACTATGTTTGTAAAATGTAATCAGTCGTATAGCATAATTGCTTAGGTTGAACTACGAGAAACAATGATTGATGATACATTGATTATAATATCCTAGTTGAATCAGTAGTATACATGTTCTTCATATTTCTCATTTATTATATGTCTTGTCATTCATTCAAGTTATAATTGAAATGATTGCTTAGAGAATACTGCTCTACTTAGCTTATTCAATGAATTGCCTACTGTTGAATAATTATAGTTCTTCTGCTCTTTGTTACTTCAATAATTGCAATAACAATGCTTCTGGCGAAGAGTTATAACTCTCGCTGGGATAATTATTCAATTGTCTCACCCCCGTGGGATTCGACTTTTTAGGTAGACGTCGAGGACGAAGGAACCCTTCAGTGGGTGAGCAACAACAGCAGCAGCAACAACATCAGGGACAGTAGTGATCCTTAGGTGGAAACACTGTCTGCCAAGTCTTGTAGATTGAATGCCCTATGTGTCGTCTCTGTACTCTCAGGTCCTAGGAGTCAGTAAATGTTTAATATAAATCTGAGATTTTGGCTTAAATGCCTCGAGATTTTTGTATCTTTCCTTGTATAGTTAACATGGCAGTTGATGCTTGTAACCCTCAAGATGTGATGTTACTGAGATGTAATGATGGATTAGTTTGTAAATAACTTACCTTGTTTCTTAATGAAACAGTTTCACAATTTGTAGATCTCTTTACGAAAAGTTTTATTTTTTAGTGGTTTTCAATAATTCTGTTGCTAATTAATCACTCCCGCATCGTTAATAATGTTTTCCCCAAGACGTGTCACCACAATTAAGTGGTATCAGAGCTCTAGATTCGTTGAGTCTATAGAGACATAGGACTTAGGTTGTTAGTCTATTCTAAGTGTCTTCCAGTATATCTGATAGTGTCTTCTGCTCGTATAGGAGGAGAAGATAAAACTAAAGATGTCTGGGTCACATGAGGAACATGTTACAGAGAGTAGTGTCACTGCACCCAGAGGAGGTGCAAGAGACCAAGGAAGAGAAGAACCTGTGCCTGAACCACCCTAGTTCAATCCAACTGACATGGGGAACCCAGCCTTCCAAGCCATGTTTGGGCAGTTTATGACTGCCATGACACACATGACTGATAGGATGCCTATACCTGCACCTAGGGCACCTACCCATCCAGAAGGACAAGGATCTGACAAGATGTTTGAACGACTTCACCGAGTTGGAGCCATAGAGTATGTTGGAACAGCTGACCCAGTAGATGATGACTTGTGGTTAACTGAATTAGAGAAGGCCTTTAGAATCTTGAACATCCCAGAAGCTGAGAAGGTTAGATATGCCATGTATCTTCTCAAGGGGAGTGTTGGCCACTGGTGGACCATGGAGGAAGGAAAAAGGCCAGGTGTTGAGATCGAATGGGAAGTTTTCCGATGGGAATTTATCAACAGATATTTCCCTAAGATGTTTATGGATGAGAAATAACTCAATTTGAGAGGTTAAGACAAGGTCTAATGAACATTAGCGAGTACGAGGCTAAGTTCATGGAGCTTTTGCGGTTCTATCCGCACATGGCGACCACAGATGAAGAAAGGATTAGGCGTTTTGAGAAAGGATTAAACGCTGAGTTGACCACCCCTGTGTCTGCTCTGGAGAATAGGGAAAGGTTTGCTACCTTTGTGGAGTCTGTCAGAAGGGTAGAGTGGTCTGTGTCAGAGAAGAGACAGACCAAGAACAAGAATATGTATCCCCAGTTCTAAGGATCCTCATCTAAAGGTTTTAAGAAACCGAGGTTTTTTGTACCTACACCACCACCTAGATTCAGTACCCAGACGCAATGGACGTCAAATAGGGGTAGAGGACGAAGCTTACCTTTAGAAGGAGCTCGTAGCTCAGCATCTATGTCGGTTACAGGACCACCCAGACCACAACAACTGAACATAAGCTGTTACATATGTGGAAAGATGGGACATCTGATGAAAGATTACAGAGCCAGAGAAGTGAGTGTAACTCAACCTCAAAGGCAGAGTCAATAAGGATCTCAAAGGCGATAGTTTCCAGGTAGTGCTAGAGGACGTGGACAAGTGTCCCAAGATGGATCATCGGCATCAAGTCATCGAGCACCGAATCAACCACAGGAAACAGTGAGATTCTATGCGATGAATTCACTTGATGTAGTGATCAACCCTCAGATGTGGCAGGTCAGATGGAGTTGTTTTATTTTGATATGTCTACATCTTGCATTGTATTCATTTTAATTGATCCGGGTGCTACACACTCCTTTATCACTCAAAGAGTGATTCTTGACTGCAGCCTGACTATAAGTCATAGAGCAGATAGTTTGTTGTTAGAAACTCCATTGATGGGATCTGTTGTGTTACAGGAGGTTCATTAAGAACTTTAGTTTCATAGCTATACCCTTGACTAAGTTGACCAAGAAGGATGTTCCTTTTACCTGGAGTGACAAGTGTCAACAATCTTTTCAGCTGTTGAAGGAGAGGTTGACAAGTGCACCTGTGCTTGTGTTACCTGAGCAAGGGAAAGGATATATAGTTTTCTGTGATGCCTCTAAAAATGGACTAGGATGTGTGTTGATACAAGATAAACAAGTGATTTCTTTCGCTTCTCGACAGCTTAAGAAACACGAGGAGAATTATCCGACACATGATCTAGAGCTAGCTGTTGTGGCTCATGCCTTGAAGATCTGGAGACATTATCTTTATGGAGAAACATTCCAGATTTTCACAGACCATAAAAACCTTAAGTATATCTTCTCTCAACATGAGCTTAACACGAGGCAACGTTGCTGGATGGAGTTAATCAAGGACTACGATTGTATAATTGATTATCATCCAGGGAAGGCCAATGTAGTTGTTGATGCTTTGAGTAGGAAGTCAGCAACACCGGCCTTAGATAGATCACAACTGAATTCTTTAGTATGCTCTAAGAGGGATATGCTTATCTCTTTAAGACAAAACAATGTACAGTTGAGAATATCGTTGTTAACAGTGTTTTTAGCTGAGATGCATATAAAACCTACTCTGAGACAGCAGATTAAGGAGGCAAAACAAGTTGATGTTGTAGTTCAACAGATTCGATCGGAGTATGGTAATGAGAAACGAGAAGGTTTTCATGATTCAAATGATCTAGTAGCTTGTTATCATGATAGAATGATAGTACCAGATGTGGATAACTTGAGGAAGTTAGTCCTGGAAGAATCTCATTCTTCAATGTATGATATGCATCCAGGAAGCACCAAAATGTATCGAAACTTGAGAGATATGTATTGGTGGCCTGGTTTGAAGAAAGACGTTGCCGAGTTTGTTATGCGGTGTCCTGTGTGTCAGCAAGTTAAAGCTGAACACCAGAAGCCTGCAGGAACAATGCAACCTTTACCCATACCACAGTGGAAGTGGGATCATGTGACAATGGACTTTGTGGTTGGTTTACCTAGAACAACCAAAGGACATGATTCCATCTGGGTAATAGTTGATAGGTTGACAAAGACATCACATTTCTTACCTGTCAAAACAACATATTCTGTTGAGAAGTTGGCACAGTTATATGTAGATGGGATAGTACGGCTGCATGGAGTCCCAGTTACCATTGTTTCTAACAGAGGTCCCCAGTTTATGAGTCATTTCTGGGATCGACTTCATAAAGCTTTAGGCACAAAGTTAAGGTTTAGTACAACCTTTCATCCTCACACTGATGGACAGTCGGAAAGGACTATACAGACCTTAGAAGACTTGCTTAGAGCATGTGTTCTTTAGTTTACAGGAAGTTGAGATCCGCACCTAAGTTTGATAGAGTTTGCCTATAACAACAGCTATCAACATAGAATTGACATGGCACCTTATGAAACTTTGTATGGTAGACGTTGTAGATCACCCCTATGTTGGTATGAAATTGGTGAATATCAACTTTTAGGTCCTGATCTTGTGCAGCAGACCACCGAGAAGATTAAAGTAATACAACAACAGATAAAGACTGCACAAGATAGGCAGAAATCTTACGCTGATAAGCGTCGTAGACCTTTAGAATTCCTAGTTGGAGACAGAGTGTACCTCAAGGTCTCCCCTTGGAAATGAGTTCTTAGATTTGGAAGGAAAGGAAAGTTAGCTCCTAGGTTTATAGGGCCTTATCCAATCACTGAACGGATTGGAAAGGTAGCTTATAAACTAGAGTTACCACCAGAGTTACAAAATTTACACCTAGTGTTCCACATTTCCATGCTTAGGAAGTGTCATCCTAACACAAAATCAGTTCTGCAACCTATGGAAGTAGAATTGAATGATGATGTGTCTTATGAAGAAGGACCTGTGTCAGTCCTTGACAGAAGAATTAAAAAGCTGAAAAAGAAAGAATAAGTCTTGTAAAGGTTCTCTGGAATCACTGTGGTGTTGAAGAAGATACGTGGGAACTATAGGAAGAGATGAGGAGTAAATACCCTACTCTTTTCTCTTAATATGTTTTGAAGATGATTTCGGGGACGAAATCCTTGCAAGGGGTGGATAATTTATAACATCCCTAACCTGGGTTATGAACTAACCCTAGGTGTTTTGCCTATTAAAGTTGGTTAGATGCTTTCTTGTAATTCTTGAAAAGAAATTAAAGCTTTTGAGGAACTTATATTTCAATTTTAGTCCTTTTTGAATAATATTGAAACATTGTTTTGTTAATAATGGACTAAAGTGCAAATTACCCAAGTAGAGGGGTTAACTTGCAAATTGCACATGTTAAGATGTTCCTCTAATGATGAGACATCATAAGAGTGAATATGATGAAGTGGTATAGTTTTCGCAAGCTTGGGCACCAAGTTATATCTTATAGAGCAATCCTTGTGCTTTAAAACCTAGTTTTGGTGTAATGTGCAAATTACCCAAAACCTAGGGTCCAACATGTAATATATATATACCTCTAGAGTATCTCTCATGTTTCTTGGCATCAAGTGGAGCAAAGAAAATGAGAGGGGTGCCTCTTTTGAATGATCATGATAGAAGTGGAATTACTCACAAATAATAATATATTAAGCAATATCCAATAAAGGTGGATATTATTATACCTCTCTTTAAGGTGTTAGTTCTTTCCATTTAACCTTAGATAATGGAGGACTTTTGCATGAGGATAAAAGGTGGAAACGTGACTAAAGGATGGAGGAAGCTTTGGTTGTTTTAGTTGGGAAATAAAAGGAGATAATCCTCTTCTTTTCACTTTCCTTGAAAATATCCAAAAATATATAAGTGTATCTTTCCAACAACTCAAAGGATCGTTCCTTAGTTCTTTTCTTCTCATAACTTTGCTTGGACCGACCAAGAAGGATCTCTGGAGCAGAGGAAGGACGACCAAGCTGACTTGGTAAGTGTTGATCACCATCTAACTCGAATTCATGGTGGAAACCACAATATAAGGTTAGATTCATGGTGTTTTTCACACGATTCTCCATTCTAGCCATCTTCTTCATCCAAAAAGTGGAGGATAGACCTTGGACAACTACTGGAGATCAAGCCACCATTAAAGCTACGAAGCTTGGAGCTCTGGATCAGTCCTAGAGGCGGGTTTTATAACTCGAACCCTTAAGTTTTGTTAATGCAACCTTCTTTCCTAAAATCGTTGCCTATACTTCTTCTTTAGACACCTTTGTGTGTTCTTGCTATCATTTCCGTGAAGAACAGCCCATGTTCTTGGTTGAATAGAGGTAGAAGAAGATGACGTTAATTCCTATGTTTATCCAAGATTTTACTTTAACAAACTGAAACGTCTGTCTCGGGAAAAATGAGATCAACGAATGCGGAAGCGATTAGCAGCGGAATTATCAAAAATCACTAAAATTTAAAACTTTTTAAGAAAAGATCTTTATTCCATAAAAACCTTTTTATAATAAACAAGATAAATAGTTTACATCATGTTTCAACATTACATCTCTGTGGAATCACCTTTCGAGTAAATACATACATCCATTGCCCTGTTAACCGTACAAGGCAAGATACAAAAAAATCTCGAGGCTTAAAGCCAAAAACCTCAGACCTATTGACTCCTAGGACCTGAGATTACAGAGACGACATAAGACATACTATCTATAAGACTAGACAGTCAGTATCTCCACCAGAGATTCATTGTTGCCCCTGGTGCTGTTGCTGCTGTTGTTGCTCATTCTTAGATGGGTTTATTCGACCTCAGCGTCTACCTAAAAAGTAGAATCCCATGGGGTGAGACAATTGAATAATTGTCCCAGTGAGAGTTATAACTCTCCGCCAAAAGCTTTGTTATTATAATAAGGAATAAATTTAAGCAGTATAATTATTAACATTTAACATCAAGCTCAACATGGGATAAAGCAATACCTCCTTAGCAATCATTTCATTTATAGCATATTTGCATATCAAGGCATATCTTAAATAAGGAATATGAAGAACATGTATACTAGTTGTTCAACCAGAACATTTAAAACAAAGTACCATCACTCATTATTTTTCGTAGTTCAACCTAAGCAGTTATGCTACACAGTTGATTATATTTCTTTCAAACATTATTATGCCCTACGGAGATGAGGTATACCGCTCATACTCCAACCGACCATTACGAAATTGCGTCGGTACCATACATAGGTCATCAAAAGAGCTGGATTCTTATGACCTCATCTTCCTCAGTCAGTAAGAGGATTTACTTGCAAGACATCTAGTGTCTGTGCTGTAGTGCTATCCAGGGTATTCTGGAAACTTCGCTATAGAGTTACAGTGGCATTCTGTACTCTCTTCGTCATCGAAAGATCTCTTATTTATCTCTCATCGATGCAGTATTTTTTATTTCCTTGAGAGATTAGTGGTACATCATCCCGGCATAAACATGTAATGAAGGATTGATAGGTTAAAGTTCCTACATCAGTTCCAACATTAGGACGTAAGGATATTTGCGTCCATTTCCCCCATATACTCAAAAGTATATGTTCCAGGAGTTCCCTTAGGAAAACCTGTTTCACCATCATTTGGTCTCTGACAATGATGGATCTATGGTCAGGGCCCTACATTGTATCATTATACTTGATTACTTAAGTACATTTCAGTATTCTTTTAGCATCATGCATGTTTTCAAACATAAACCATCAAAGCAACTTCTATAAAGAAAGAATACTAAATGCACCAAGTTTAACTCACATCATTTATCATATGGAAATCAATTCTTATCCATTTTATTACTATGGTTCAAGAATAGGGGTATTCAAACCCTTAAACCATCATAAGCCATCTAATTAGCATGACCTTGATGTTTCTCATGGCTCTTACATCCCATCACTCTCATATGTTACCACATAAACTTAGGAAGCATGGCATGTATCACTATTCATAAAGAATATTGTATACTTTCAATGAATATGATATCAATACCTTTACCTGGCTATGATCATTTCTTTATAAGAACCTGCATGGTCAACTCAATTGATAATAATAAACAATTCATCTCTGAATCAGTAATTATAAGTAGGAATAACCTTTCAATTCAAAGTTGTACCTTCGTGCCTTCACTAAAGCTTGGTTCCCATTATTTAAATCAATTAGGGTTATTCAATCCCTTTTATTATAATAGGGAAATAATGATTCTTCATCTCATACTTCAATCATGAAGAATCATGCTTAAAAGCATAACCTGGAGTTAAGGTTTATCCCTATTCAATTAAGGTTATTGAATTCCCTTTACCTTATAAGGCATAAGAATTCCTTATATTGTAATTTGTTCATAGGGTTTCATGCTTGAAAGCATGACCCGGGATTAGGGTTAACATACCCCATCCCTCAATAGTTAGGGTTTCCGGTTCATGTTATCAGTCCAACCCTAGCATACTGTCCTACCACTCTTGCACTACTACAGAAATAGCATTCAGTGTCGCTTTTCTGGGCGTCGGTTTTTAAGGAACACGGACGCCTTATATTAAAGGCGTCGGTTATTTCGAAGAACCGACGTCTATATTCAAAGACCAGCCAAACACGGGTACCGCTTTGTATACAGCGTCGGTTGTTTATGCAAAACCGACACATTATTTCATCCAATTTTCGAGCGAAAAAATAATGTCACTTTCGGCGTCAGTTATTTAGTTAAAACACCGACGCTTATGTGCGATGGAAATTTGCGCGAAAAGTGTCCTTTTCCGCGTCGGTCGTCCTTTACTAACCGACGCTGAATGGGGTTCCCGCCAAACATTTTCATGAAAATATCGTCCAAATGGACGTCGGATGTTGCCAACGACCGACGGTAAATATGTTTAGGCGTCGGTTGTTGTCAACAACCGACGCTATTGGGGAACTTCATAACCTTCGATCGCCTGACTCATCCCCTCATTGCTACCCTATTTCCCTATTGCGGCGATTTCTCCGGCGATTTTTCTCCGGCGCTTCTCTCCGGTGCCCCATCTCTGGCGTCCCCTCTCCGGCGCCCCTCTCCGATGCGTTTCTTCTCTGGCACCCCTGCGCCGCCGCCACGCCTGACAACCGGCGCCCCTGCTCCAACCGCCTGCGCCGCCGCCACGCCTGACAACCGGCGCCGCCGCAACGCCTGGTGCCCACCTGCCTGCCACGCCTGAGAACCGGCGCCGCCGTACCCCCTTCTCCTTCTCCTCCGCCTGGCCGCTGCCTGCCTGCCACCGCCTGGCCGCCTGCCTGCCTGCTGCGGCTGACGCTCTTGCTCGTCGGAGTCACTGCCGCTGGTTCTGGAGCTCGTCGGCCGCCACCCACGTACTCAACCAGCTCGACCTCACCCTACTCTTCTTGCCCAGGTACCTGCAGACCTACCCAGGCGCGAAATTGGTTCTTTATGTGCTGACCTAATCTGTTGCCTAATCTGTTTGCACGAAATTGGCTCCCTACTCTGCTTTCTTAATGTGCCTAATCTGCTTTAAGTGGTCCTAATATCATAACATGATAGTTTTATTATATGATTTGTGGCACTTTAGGGTGTATATACATGCAAATTATATAAGTGATAGATGTTGGATGTTTGTCAAGGTTTTTTGAAGATTGAATAAGTGATAGATGCTGGATGTTTATTTATTTCATCTATCCATGTTGCCTATAGTTTATAACATTGCATTGTGAATTATTGCATGTTTGAAACTATGAAATTCTTGATTTATTAGATGATATTCAAGAAAACCCTAGTTTGATGAGCATGTTGTTAATCATGTTAATTATGATTCTTCTATATATTCTGATGTCATTATATAATTATGTGATCCCAACATATTAAATTGAATTAGAATGATTTCATGAATTATAGGGTTTATATAAGAATGACAACACATGTATTTGTTGGCCTAGAAACCCGTCCAAGATTTACTCAGTAGGAGTAAATCTTGGATAGTCCCCAGTTTGGGACTGTTCTTGAACACCTAATCTCACTTAGGATGTAAGTGTATAATGTGTATTGGGTTTTCGAGAAAATTTCGGCAGCATTTCCCCGTTTGTTCTCTAAGTACATATGTACTTAGAGAACAACGGGGAAATGCTGCCGAAATTTTCTTGAAAACCAAATACACATTATACACTTACATCGTAAGTGAGATTAGGTGTTCAAGGATGGGATAGGTGGTACACATTTATTATATATAAGATTGACATCAAATGTGTTTGTTGGCCTAGAAACCCGTCCAAGATTGACTAATATATACTTGTTTCCTAATATATACTTGTTTAAAAGGTTAACTGATGTTATACAACTTTTTCTGAAAATATATAACATCGTTATATGTACTTACACTTTGTTAATACTAATATTGTGCAGTCTCTGTCTTCCCATAACAATGACTATGAATTGGGCCTCTATGTCAATGTTAACGTTCCCTATTGAAGAACAATTGGACATCATCCTAGATGATCGTTCCTTAAACCAATTGGTCATACCCAAACATTGGCGTTTTCTAAAAGGAAGACACTACATGCCTGGTAAAGTGACCCTAACTTTTGGAAATTATTCACATGTAATCGAGGTTGAGTATGATTTGGCGGGAAATCTTGTATCAAAATCCGGTTGGCATGATTGGATTGGAGAGCTGTATCTGGTCCGTTGGAATAGGCTTTTTCTCCGTCCAGTTGGCGATAATTCCATCAAAGTTTGGATAACCAACAACAACTGCGACACCCTCGATCATCTTCTGCGGTATGAGCGCACGGCGTCGCATATCAGCTCAGACAAATCAGAATCTGAGGCCCCTATCAGTTCAGATTCGTCTAAATACAGTGAGGAGCTTCGTGACACAGCTTCATCATCAAAAAGAAGTTACTGATGCATGCGGGACCATGTTGGTGTAGTATTTAGTTGTCTATCTATCTAGACTTGTCTGTAGTAATAGTTTTTTTAATTATGCGCATGTTTAGGGGTACACCAACCCCTTTGTTTAGTTATTGTTATAACTAAAGTGTTTGTTCCCATGAATGGAAATGTAAGTTGCTACATGAATGCTTATAACTGAAGTGTGTGTTCCCATGAATGTTCCCATTTACATGATTACACTACTATTTTCTCATATTGTCTTGCCTAAAAAAAAATTCTTTTATTGTTTAGTCTATTTTAATACGACATACTTGCTTATATCTTTCTTAATGATGAACTGTAATACGACATACTTGCTTATATACTTGTTTCCTAATATATACTTGCTTTCCTAATATATACTTGCTTTCTCTGATCTCAAAATGGATAGATCATGGATGTCCATTCGTAATCGTTGCACCCCAGAGTTTATATCTGGTCTTGATCAGTTTATTAGATTTGCCGAGGAACATAGGAAAAAACCTACAGATAGGTTCTACTGTCCATGTAGGCATTGCGGTAACAACTTGAAACTCAACACTGGTGAGGAAATCAAAAGTCATGTCATGTGCAACGGGATTGTACAAGGCTATACAGAATGGCACTGGCATGGAGAGATTTCAAAATCGAATCCAGTAGATGTCAATAGCAGTGCTTGGGTGGAAGAAGAAATTGCCTCCGATGACGTAAATGTGAACGAACCAGTTCCAGCAGACATTGTTGATGCGATGCTGGATAGTTGTAGGGTAGAGCACACCGATCCACCTCCTATCTTTACAAACATTGTGCATGATGCTGAGATACCGTTATACACAGGCTGTGCTAAGTTTACGAAGCTTAGCGCTGTGCTGAGATTGTATAAGTTGAAAGCTAACAATAGATGGAGCGACAAAAGCTTCACTGAATTGTTGACTTTGTTGAAAGAAATTCTTCCTGAAGGAAACGAGCTGCCAATCTCAACATACCAGGTAAAGAAAATGTTGTGCCCAATGGGAATGGAGGCCAAAAAGATACACGCATGCCCGAATGATTGTGTATTATTTCAAAAGGACTATGTAGATTTGAAAGATTGTCCAAAATGTGGTGCGTCACGATATAAATTGACGACTTCGGGGGAGTCCAGAACTGGTTCTCCTGCCAAGGTGTTGTGGTATCTACCTATAACATCACGGTTTCAACGCTTGTTTGCAAATCCGAAAGATGCGAAGAATTTGAGGTGGCATGCAGATGTTAAGAAAAATAATGATGGGATCCTACGACATGCGTCTGATTCCCCACAGTGGAAGAAGATTGATGTATTGTTCCCTGAATTTGGTGAAGAAGTCAGGAATCTAAGACTTGGGCTTTGTACAGACGGGATGAATCCGTACGGGACATTGAGCAGCCAACATAGCACTTGGCCAGTCATGCTTGTTATATACAATCTTCCTCCCTGGCTGTGTATGAAAAATAAGTATGTTATGTTGTCATTGTTGATATCGGGCCCTAAACAACCCGGAAATGATATCGATGTTTATCTTGAACCTTTGATTGATGACTTAAAGAAACTTTGGGCTGAAGGTGTGATGACCTATGATGCTTCTGCAAGAGAGACATTTCGTTTGCATGCTATGTTGTTTTGCACTATTAATGACTTTCCGACATATGGGAATTTGTCTGGATATAGTGTCAAAGGTGCTAAAGCGTGTCCTATATGTGAAGAAAACACTGATTCAATAAGACTAAAATATGGCGGCAAGACTGTATATCTTGGTCATCGAAGGTTTCTTTCAAAATTCCATCCGTATCGTAGGAAGCGCAAAGCATTCAATGGATTGAATGATGAACGGAGTGCACCTAAACCTATACCAGGGGATGTTGTTTATGAAAGAGTAAAAGACATTGTCAATGAATTTGGTAAGAAATCACAATGTAGTATGGCCACACGGAGTGACAATTCTTCATTCAAAAAGAAGTCAATATTTTGGGATCTTCCTTATTGGAGTTCTTTGTCAGTCAGGCATTGTATCGATGTAATGCACGTTGAGAAAAATGTCTGTGATAGCATCATTGGTACTCTATTAAATATACCAGGTAAGACTAAAGATGAGATAAAATCCAGACTGGACCTACGTGAAATGGGAATAAGGTCAGAATTAACAGAATTACGTGAAATGGGTAATAAAAGAACATACTTACCTCCCGCTTGTTACACGTTGTCTAGAAAGGAGAAGAAAACTTTTTGTGAATGCTTGGTAAATGTTAAGGTGCCACATGGTTACTCATCCAACATCCGTAGATTGGTATCAATGAAAGATCTGAAGTTGATAGGTCTTAAATCTCATGATTGTCACACTCTAATGCAACAAATATTGCCCGTGGCAATTCGATCTATATTGCCGAAGCATGTAAGGTTTGCAATTACCAGACTTTGTTTCTTTTTCAACAGTCTATGCAGCAAAGTTATTGACCCTGATACTCTCGATATTTTGTAAAGAGAAGTGGTTGTTACCCTATGTCAGCTTGAGATGTATTTCCCTCCTTCGTTCTTTGATATCATGGTACATCTTGTTGTCCACTTGACTAGGGAAGTGAAAATCTTGGGACCGGTTTTCTTGCATTGGATGTATCCCTTTGAACGATACATGAGCGTTTTTAAAGGTGATGTTCGAAACCGTTATCGTCCTGAAGGGAGTATTATTGAAGGTTATGTGGCGAGAGAGGTTATGGATTTCTGCAATGACTTTCTCAGTGGTAATGACACTCCTGATAATGACACGAATATTGAGGAGGGCAAAGGAATTTTGGGATCACGGGTGAAAGTAATCAGCCGTGAGCAGTTGGAACAAGCTCACTTGTATATTTTACATAATATGGACGAAGTGAGTGTTTATATCGAGGAACATACCAATTTCATAAAGAGACAACATCCTCGAGCAAGTTCAATGTGGCTTGCTAGAGAGCATAATAAGACTTTTACTAAGTGGTTTGAAGATAAAGTCTTACATCAACTATCTCAAACACCAAATGATATTACAGAAACTATCAAATGTCTCGCCTTTAAACCAAAACCGAATGTTATGTCTTATGAAGGGTTTGACATTAATGGATTCACATATTACACAAAGCGCCAAGATGATAAGAGTGTCGTCCAAAATAGTGGGGTCACTCTTCAAGCGTCAACTATGTACTTTGCAAGTGCAAAGGATAAGAGTCCACGTGAAGCTAAAATGTCATATTACGGTGTCATTGAAGACATTTGGGAGTTTGACTACATAGATTTCAATATTCCGCTCTTTAAATGTAATTGGGTTGATAACACCAAAGGAGTTATAGTGGATGAATTGGGTTTCACTTTGGTGAACTTTGAAATGATTGGCGAGAAGGCTGAACCATTCATATTGGCATCACAGGCAAAACAAATATTCTATATCGATGATCCTGCAAATGATAAATGGTCGGTTGTTCTTCATGGTAAAAGACAGTTCATTGAAGATCCTATAGATGAAGAAGAGTACTATGATAAGTATGATGACTCCAGTCCATTCTCAATTGGGTTGCCAACTCCACAAAATATTGAAGCTAATGATGACTTATATGTGTGCGGAGATCACAATGAAGGATTGTTAATTGATAAAAGATCACAATTTTAGAGACATGTATGTTTATACAAATGGTAAATGTTTTCCTTTTTCTAGTTTATACAAATGCTAAATGTTTTCCTTTTTCTAGTTAATACAAATGCTAAATGTTTGCCTTTTTAATGACATTTTCAGATGCGCGGAGCAACTTGATGTGCGGAGAGGGACATTCCAACTCAAGATATCGTCTACCGTTTCCTCCTCCTCCGCAGTAATATCCTCATCTCTAAACGTTTCTCGTAGGATTCTGAACCCCTTCCTTCCCTCTACTGCATCGAAGCCATGCTGCAGTTGAACCCTTTCGCCGAGCCCTACCCGGCCAAGTAGGCGTCGCCTGAAGCACCACTGTCGTCATCGTCTCCACCTCCATCGCAACTTGCTGTGCTAGTCCTGGCAGTTTATCACCCCACATGCCTTCCTCCCCAGTTCCTGCCGCTAGACGACCACACAATGGATCCAAGAGGATATGCAGGAGTTCGCCAAAGCCTATAAGCTGAGTATACTCATCCTATAGTCTGTGGCGAACGCCTGCATATCCTCTTGGATTCCATTGTGTGGTCGTCTAGCGGCAGGAACTGGTGAGGAAAGCATGTGGGGTGATAAACTGCCAGGACTAGCACAGCAAGTTGCGATGGAGGTGGAGACGACGACGACGGTGGTACTTCAGGCGACGTCTGTTTGGCCGGGTAGGGCTCGGTGAAAGGGTTCAACTGTGGCATGGCTTCGATGTAGTAGAGGGAAGGAGGGGTTCAGAATCCTACGAGAAACGTTCAGAGATAAGGATATTGCTGCGGAGGAGGCAACGGAAGATGATATCTCGAGTTGGAATGTCCCTCTCCGCACAGGAGTCTGTGAGGGAGATACTGGAGGAGAGTTCTATACCATACACAGGCGAAGAAAGACATCGATACCATACATGAGGTATTATATATAGTCTCATTAGTTAGTATAAAATATATCAATCTTATTTTTATATTATTACTTATATACATCATTCTCTTTGCAGGTGTTTAAAACTGACCACACTATAGGCAAACACTTAAAAAATGTACATGCTCCATATACGAGGGAAGCATTAGATGAAGTAAGAGAAGAATGGGCAATAGTTGTACAAACAGTGGCAACTGTAAGATATACTTGGGATGTTGATAGTGATGATGAATGATACTTTGTAAATGAATATTTCTGAATGTTAAAACATGTATTTGAATGATTCTATATGTGTGAACGTGACAATTGAATTGATGTTTGAATGTATCTACTTGTGTGAATCTTTTTATGTTAATTTTGCAGGTTTGTGGCCTGTTTGTAGGCTGATATCAATGGATGTCGTAAACCTGCAGTTCAGAAAACTGAACTGCAGGTTCTCATCCTGCTGACCAGCCACAGCAGGCCTGCAAACAGATTTATAAAAAAAAAATAGATATAGGCGTCGGTTATTTACCGATAACCGTCAGTACAGACTTACAGCGTCGGTTTTTTATAAAACATCGACGCCAAAAGTGTTCGCGCTACAGGAAATGGGAGTCATCTAGGACACTTTTCTGCGTCGGTTTTGTAGTATATAACCGACGCAGAAAGCGTCCTAGATGACGCCGTTTTCTGTGGCGGGAACCCTTTTGGCGTCGGTGTTTTATAAAACACCGACGCCTTTATGTTAAATAGGCGTCGGTTTTTTAACCGACGCTGAAGTGTCCACCCTTTTAGCGGCGCCCACATAGGCGTCGTTCCGAAACCGACGCCAAAGGGGGTTAAACAACCGACACTAAAAGGCACTTCTGTAGTAGTGTTGGGAGCATACAAGGACATGATGAATGTTTATTTTCGATTACAATACTTATTTAATATCATTAATGATCCTCAATTCTAAGTATTATCCCATTCCTCCTTCATATCATGTTATAATTACATCATACTTATTGATTTGGCATCCTCCCTTCCCAAGGCATATTATTCAATACTTATCAAGTACATTGAGTCCATTATATCTTTGTTGTAAACAATCACTCATCATACATTCCATGTATCTCTTGTCTAAGTATAATGGTTTAAAGGTTCATCAAGGTATATTACCCTGAATTATTGAATGTAATATCTATCATATCTTGATGTATCACTTTCTTCTCATTTCCATCTTACTTGGGTTATATAACTAACTCTGTATTAAGGTATTTCTCTCTTAATACTTTATTCACTAATTTGTTACTTTTATCATATGGTGTAAGAATTATATATTTTAGAGTTGTCCAATATTCTTTAATGATATAGACTCACCCGTTTGATAAATATTGTTGACATTGGATAAACTTTCATCAACCATTCCGGTATCTCTAATTTCAGGATGTTATCCCCATCATTGATTAGTATACATCATTTCTTAACATTACCCTGGATTGAGTCTTAGACCATCTCATAGTACCAAGGTTTCCACTTTTCACTTTTCTTTGTAAAACACCACGGCCGTGCTTCCTTGCACGGTCGTGCAAGGAAAAGCTACCATGGCAGTGCTCCTTAGCACTGTCGTGCTGTTATCAACATACCTCAGTTGATTCTAGGATTAGGGTTTATTCACTTTAACATGGGGTTAATGAATCTCTTAGCTTACAAGGTATAAATATTCTTCGTGTTACAACTCATAATTAGGGTTTCATACTCAAAGGCATAACCCAGAATTGTTCCATTTATAACATTACCCTAAATTAGGGTTTACTATTCACGTTACATATTATTACCCTAGAATTAGGGTTTACTATTCACTTCATAGTGCATTGATCTTATAGCATCATCATGTATGAAGATTGTCATCATTGATACCCTCAAATTAGGTTAAGATTCATCAATCATTATAATTAGGGTTTCCATGATCTCACCTTGATGGATCATACCCTAATCATGTACATTCTTACATATTGAAGGTATGTTACTTAATTCTCATCCATATTAGGAGCATTCTCTCTCCTCTCACTACTAGATGATGTTTTCATCACTCTAGATTAAGTTAAGTCAATTCAACTTGATCAACATAGGTCAAGTCATCACCACTATGGTCATTAGGGTTTGCTTGATCAAGGGGTGTTGTCTACTTGAACCCTTCAAGATTATTTTAGTAATGTTCCCCATTATCCATAACATGGGTCAATCTACTAAGCACTTAACCCCTTAATATCTTTAGGTACCATTAGGGTTTAGATTAGACAACCATTGGACCGTCTAAGCCTTCAAAGCATTAAGCAATCTTAACCCTAAAAGTCCCCAAACGGTTTCACACTTCAACCTCCAAACGGTCTTGAGACCGTTTGGAAGGGTTGACCATTTGGTTATGGTTGACTTCAAGACCGCATGACACTCAAGACCATTTTCCCTTAAACGGTCTTGAAACTATTTCATCATTGACCGTTTGGTTAGAGTTGACTTTGAAACCGTTTGAAGAAAACCACCTTGAAACCGCATGGGTCCAAACCGCATGAGCTCCAAACGGTTTTGAAACCGTCAAACGGTCTTGAGGTCATTTGGCCCAAACAGTCTTGAGACCGTTTGGACTCAAACGGTCTTGAGACCGTTTGATCCAAATGGCTCAAAACCGCATGGACCTAAAAAGTGCATCAACACTTGGAATCGTTTAGGGTTTTCAATGTTGAACCCCTCAATTGGTCTCATGCATGTTAACCACTTATCAATTGAGCCAATTAGGGTTATTCTTAACCAATTGGTCACTCAATTGACCCTCAATTGATAGCCAATTAGGGTTGAAACCAATTCAATTAGGGTTTGTAATCGATTAACCATCAACATTGATCAACATGAGTCTAATTGAAGTTGAACCCATCAATTGCCACTCAATTGGGCCCCAACTTGGTCCAAACGGTCTTGAGACCGTTTAGGCACCCTCCAAACGGTCTTGAGACCGTTTTCCCAAAGTCACATCAAAATCTAAGTCAATTTGTTAAGGGTTGAACCCTAATTAAGTCACAAATCAACACTTTTCATTATTTCAACAACCTATTGTGATTGGACCTTCAATTGATCAAATTACCTTAACCCTAGACCTCCAAACGGTCTTGGGTAGTCAAAAAACGGTCTTGAGACCGTTTGAGTGATCCTCCAAATGGTCTTGAGACCGTTTGGGCCACTCAACCCAAACTTCAACACAACTGGTCCTTGAAATCAGCAATTGAACCCGATTAGGGTTTAGAGGATTGAAGTGCCTTCAACTTGTGATTTACTTGCAATTAGATTATGATTATTTGTAGATGATTAATTAATAACATGTCCAGAAGACCTCTAAATGGTCAACGCTTGGTCAAACTTTACAAATGGTCTTGGAGACCGTTTGAATCTAAACAGTCTTACAAACCACATGAAATCAAACGGTTGTGAAACCGTTTGGCTTCAAACGGTCTTGCAACCGTTTAGACCGAAGGTCCAAGGTCGTTTGGTAAAGTAGGATAAGGACTAAAATTGGTATTAACGCCCATCATCTTCTACCTTGAGACCAAGATCTGTTCTTCACAGTTTTGCTTGCAAAAGTGCAAGGAAGAGTAGGGGAAGAAGAAGAACTAACTATTATTTTCTAGAACAAAAGTATGCATAACAAAGCAAAGGTTTAGAGTTATAAAACCCGCCTTGAGGTCATTCCTAGAGATCCAAGATTCCAAGCTTCCAAGCCTTTAATGGCATCTTGAGCTCCACAGATCGTCCAAGGTTGTTTTTCCAAGAATTGGTAGGAAAGGATGGCTAGAAAGAAGAACTAAGTAAGAAAAACTAGCCTACCAACCTTGTATCATGAATTCCTTCATGAATCCGAGTTAAAAGGCAACCAAAGCTTACCTAGATTCTCTTAGTCATTCTCCTCTGCTCCAGAGCTCTGCCTTAGTTGGTCCAAGCAAGAAGATAAGAAAGGAAGTGAAGGAAACGATCCTTGCTAAGTGAGAAAAGGTGTATATATACTTTGGGTGAATTAACCACATAAGGACAACTTGTTTCTCCATTTCTCATCTAGGTCCTTTCCTTGTTCTAAGCCACGTTTCTCCCTTCCATACTTAAGCAAAACTCATTTTAAACCCAAGGTCTAAAGGTAAAGAAAGCCAACTTCTTACTAAGTTGCACATATAAAAGGGTCTCATTACTTACAACTTAGTAATTTAGATACAAGGGTTATCAGTCTTATTTAATTATTCCATTGAAGCGCCCTCTTCGTCATTTTTACTCTAAATGATGTTTAGAGTCATACAAGATACTCTAGAAGATGTATTTTACAAGTTGCACCCCATATTTTGGGTAAATTGCACTTTACACAAAAATTAGGGTTTTTAGCATAAGGAATACTCCACAAGCTGCATCTTGATGTCCAAACTTGGTGAATTCATCATACTTCATCATATTCACACTTATGATGTCTCATAATCAAAGGAACATCTTAACATGTGCAATTTGCAAGTTAACCCCTCTAATTGGGTAATTTGCACATAGGTCCTTGTATTACAAAACAATACTACAACATTATTTAAAAAGGACAGAAATAGAAACATATGTTCCTCAGGTGCTTTAATTACATACCAGGAGATAATCACAAACATATAATTACATAATTAAGCAAAACACCTATGGTTAGCTCATAACCCAGGTCAGGGATGTTACAAATTATAAACCCTTAACAAGGATTTCGTCCCCGAAATCCCAGATAAAGGGAAAGAGATATTATTTAAGCATCATACCATTATGTCTTCAGGTAACATTTCATTATTATGGAACACCATAAAGTTTTGTTCAATATAAAGTTACTCCACACAAGTTTTTCATGGAATGATTCACATGGAACATATACTCTCATGTTCCTTAGTTAGATCGACATTTTCTTAAGATCACAATTATACTCTGTCATCTATTTTGAGACTATATAAGTCATTTCATACCTTGATTGTGTCATCTCACATGATAACACCATACTAACTTTCCTTATTACTTGCACTAAGTATCTCATTAGTTGTACATTCTCTTATCATAGGGAAAAGTTACTTATCAATCAAGGATTTATTTGAAAGATATCTTAAAAAGAATTTCGTCTATGAAAACATAAACCCCTAACATGTGATGTTCATATTATTTTACATGTTTAATTTGATTTCATAGTTGACCATTCTAGGTAATCAACATAAATCATTTGATATATTATTACATTCTTATCTTGATACCTATCACATGTGTTATCAACACATTACATCTATATCTTCCTTTCATCTTGGGACATTACTTGTTACATATATTCTCACCTTGGAACCAAAAGTCCAAGATAAACTGATACCTTTCTAGGTATACATTACATAAACACCTTTATATTATGCACATCAAGTGTCCTAAGACCCACTTGATTGCCATGTCCCTAGAAGGAAAGAGAATAAGGGATCATATTCCTCTTATGATATCATGTATTTTCAACCATTCATGAAACCTTTACTCCTTATCTCATCCTTGGTTCCTTGCCCTAGCATAGGAATCTTATAAGGATGATTACATGACATTGTTCATTTTCTTGTTATTATCTAACATATTCATGAACATCTTATGATCTCATCACATTTTCACATTATGGGGAGGATCTTTATTATTATTCTTACAACTTTACTGGACAGGGTTGACCTCCCTTATTCCCATATTTCTTATTTCTTGATACTCATTAGATTGTTTCAGAATGACTACTTGATCAGAGCAATAAAAAGATAACAATCTAGGAGTTTCCATATTTACTTTATCATCAGCAATTGCATACCTGGCCAGGGTATATAAATACTGAGATAAGGTAATATGCATTTGTATACTACCATTTTCCTTCTCCTTTCCTATTATCACAAGTATAAGATTTAACATTACTGAATTTTATCCAGACATCTCTTTAATACTTCATCTTTCTCATAGAGGTAAAATCAACATGAAACATCTACTATATTTATTATGAAAAAATTACAAGTCCTCATAGGACTATCAAGGAAAGTTCAATCAATTACTTTCTCAGTTTATCCAATAAATCATAAAAAGACATATAAGTATGACATTTATTTTTCCTGACCTACCATGATTCGAGGATTATTCATTGCCTCAGGCTGATTCTACCTCAGAGGTTGATTTGCTATAACATTTCTGGCTGAGCAATTTCTTGCCAGATGTCCAGCCCGTCTACATAAATAGCAAATCCTAGGTGCTCGGTATGGCCTAGAGGGTTCTTTACCCTTTCTGGATGACCATTGTCTTGGTGCACTAGGCCCTGGTTGGACTGGAGGTACCCAAAACTTCTTCTTTTTGGAACTACCATGTCTCTGTTCCTGGGTTTGGATAGGCCTTTTCTCAATTCTTCCTTTATATTCATTTTCTGGACAATTAGGTCTCATATGTCCAGGCTTTCTACACCTATGGCTGGTCCTGGTTTCTGGTCGTATTCTAACTCCTATAAAACTGTTCATTGATTCAACAAAATAAGATTGAGTACAAGCTTGTTCTAAGTTCAACGCTTCATCATTTACCATTGGTTCAGCCTGCTGTTGTGGACTACATATTCTGTTGATATCCAAAACATCATCATTAGGAGCTGGTAATCTGGGTTGTATTGCTAGTGCTTGATCCACTAGATACATCACGGTTGCCCTAAATTCCCCAGCAGTGATTCCTAAGGAAGGATTCCTTATCATGGTTGGATTGACTAGGGGGATCTCAGGTAATTATCCCTCTCTTACTTGGTCCTCTGCACCTCTTCTTGGTGTAGTATTGTTGCTTTCTGCAGCAAACTCTTCGTCCAATCCGGTCATCTTCAAGTTCTTCTCCTCCTATGTGAGTAGAAGATACCATTAGATACACTGGATGACACTTAGAACAGACTCTACTACCTAAGTCCTATGTCTCTGTAGACTCAGCGAACCTAAAGCTCTGATACCACTAAATGAAACATCTGTCTCAGGAAAAACAAGATCAACGAATGCGGAAGCGATTAGCAGCGGAATTATCAAAAATCACTAAAATTTAAAACTTTTTAAGAAAAGATCTTTATTCCATAAAAACCTTTTTATAAGAAACAGGATAAACAATTTACATCATGTTTCAACATTACATCTCTGTGGAATCACCTTTCGAGTATATACATACATCCATTGCCATGTTAACCGTACAAGGAAAGATACAACAAAATCTCGAGGCTTAAAGCCAAAAACCTCAGACCTACTGACTCCTAGGACCTGAGAGTACAGAGACGACATAAGACATACTATCTATAAGACTAGATAGTCAGTATCTCCACCAGAGATTCACTGCTGCCTCTGGTGCTATTGCTGCTGTTGTTGCTCATTCTTAGATGGGTTTCTTCGACCTTGGCGTCTACCTAAAAAGTAGAATCCCAAGGGGGTGAGACAATTGAATAATTGTCCCAGCGAGAGTTATAACTCTCCGCCAGAAGCTTTGTTATTATAATAAGGAATAACATTAAGCAGTATAATGATTAACATTTAACAGCAAGCTCAACATGGGATAAAGCAATACCTCCTTAGCAATCATTTCATTTATAGCATATTTGCATATCAAGGCATATCTTAAATAAGGAATATGAAGAACATGTATACTAGTTGTTCAACCAGAACATTTAAAACAAAGTATCATCACTCATTGTTTTTCATAGTTCAACCTAAGCAGTTATGCTACACGACTGATTATATTTCTTTCAAACATTATTATGCCCTGCGGAGATGAGGTATACCGCTCATACTCCAACCGACCATTACGAAATCGCGTCGGTACCATACATAGGTCATCAAAAGAGCCGGATTCTTATGACCTCATCTTCCTCAGTCAGTAAGAGGATTTACTTGCAGGACATCTTGTGTCTCTGCTGTAGTAGCTATCCAGGGTATTCTGGAAACTTCGCTATAGAGTTACAGTGGCGTTCTGTACTCTCTTTGTCATCGAAAGATCTCTTGTTTATCTCTCATCGATGCAGTATTGTTGATTTCCTCGGGAGATTAGTGGTACATCATCCCTACATAAACATGTAATGAAGGATTGATAGGTTAAAGTTCCTACATCAATTCCTACATTAGGACGTAAGGATATTTGCGTCTGTTTCCCCCATATACTCAAAAGTATATGTTCTAGGAGTTCCCTTAGGAAAACCTGTTTCACCATCATTTGGTCTCTGACAATGATGGATCTATGGTCAGGGACCTACATGATATCATTATACTTGATTACTTAAGTACATTTCACTATACTTTTAGCATCATGCATGTTTTCAAACATAAACCATCAAAGCAACTGCTATAAAGAAAGAATACTAAATGCATCAAGTTTAACTCACATCAGTTATCATATGGAAATCAATTCTTATCCATTTTATTACTATGATTCAATAATAGGGGTATTCAAACCCTTAAACCATCATAAGCCATCTAATTAGCATGACCTTGATGTTGCTCATGGCTCTTACAGTCCATAACTCTCATATGTTACCACATAAACTTAGGCAGCATGGCATGTATCACTATTCATAAAGCATATTGTATACTTTCAATGAATATGATATCATAACCTTTACCTGGCTATGATCATTTCTTTATAAGAACCTACATGGTCAACTCAATTGATAATAATAAACAATTCATCTCCGAATCAGTAATTATAAGCAGGAATAACCTTTCAATTCAAAGTTGTACCTTCATGCCTTCACTAAAGCTTAGTTCCCATTATTTAAATCAATTAGGGATACTCAATCCCTTTTATTATAATAGGGAAATAATGATTCTTCATCTCATACTTCAATCATGAAGAATCATGCTTAAAAGCATAACCTGGAGTTAAGGTTTATCCCTATTCAATTAAGGTTATTGAATTCCCTTTACCTTATAAGGCATAAGAATTCCTTATATTGTAATTTTTTCATAGGGTTTCATGCTTGAAAGTATGACCCAGGATTAGGGTTAACATACCCCATCCCTCAATAGTTAGGGTTTCCGGTTCATGGTATCAGTCCAACCCTAGCATAATGTCCTACCACTCTTGGGAGCATACAAGGACATGATGAATGTTTATTTTCGATTACAATACTTATTGAATATCATTAATGATCCTCAATTCTAAGTATTAGCCCATTCCTCCTTCATATCATGTTATGATTACATCATACTTATTGATTTGGCATCCTCCCTTCCCAAGGCATATTATTCAATACTTATCAAGTACATTGAGTCCATTATATCTTTATTGTAAACAATCACTCATCATACATTCCATGTATCTCTTGTCTAAGTATAATGGTTTAAAGGTTCATCAAGGTATATTACCCTGAATTATTGAATGTAATATCTATCATATCTTGATGTATCACTTACTTCTCATTTCCATCTTACTTGGGTTATATAACTAACTCTGTATTAAGGTATTTCTCTCTTAATACTTTATTCACTAATTTGTTACTTTTATCATATAGTGTAAGAATTATGTATTTAGAGTTGTCCAATATTCTTTAATGATATAGACTTACCCGTTTGATAAATATTGTTGATATAGGATAAACTATCATCAACCATTCCGGTATCTCTAATTTCAAGATGTTATCCCCATCATTGATTAGTATACATCATTTCTTGACATTACCCTGGATTGAGTCTTAGACCATCTCATAGTACCAAGGTTTCCACTTTTCACTTTTCTTTGTAAAACACCATGACCGTGCTTCCTTGCACGGTCGTGTAAGGAAAAGCTACCATGGCCGTGCTCCTTAGCACGGTCGTGCTGTTATCAACATACCTCGGTTGATTCTAGGATTAGGGTTTATTCACTTTAACATGGGGTTAATGAATCTCTTAGCTTACAAGGTATAAAGATTCTTAGTGTTAAAACTCATAATTAGGGTTTCATACTCAAAGGCATAACCCAGAATTATTCCATTTATAACATTACCCTAAATTAGGGTTTACTATTCACATAACATATTATTACCCTAGAATTAGGGTTTACTATTCACTTCATAGTGAATTGAGCTTATAGCATCATCATGTATGAAGATTATCATCATTGATACCCTCAAATTAGGTTAAGATTCATCAATCATTATAATTAGGGTTTCCATGATCTCACCTTGATGGATCATACCCTAATCATGTACATTCTTACATATTGAAGGTATGTTACTTAATTCTCATCCATATTAGGAGCCTTCTCTCTCCTCTCTCTACTAGATGATGATTTCATCACTCTAGATTAAGTTAAGTCAATTCAACTTGATTAACATAGGTCAAGTCATCACCACTATGGTCATTAGGGTTTGCTTGATCAAGGGGTGTTGTCTACTTGAACCCTTCAAGGTTATTTTAGTAATGTTCACCATTATCCATAACATGGGTCAATATACTAAGCACTTAACCCCTTAATATCTTTAGGTACCATTAGGGTTTAGATTAGACAACCATTGGACCATCTAAGCCTTCAAAGCATTAAGCAATCTTAACCCTAAAAGTCCCCAAACGATTTCACACTTCAACCTCCAAACGGTCTTGAGACCGTTTGGAAGGGTTGACCGTTTGGTTATGGTTGACTTCCAAGACCACATGACACTAAAGACTGTTTGGCCTTAAATGGTCTTGAAACTGTTTCATCATTGACCGTTTGGTTAGAGTTGACTTTGAAACCGTTTGAAGAAAACCACCTTGAAACCGCATGGGTCCAAACCGCATGAGCTCCAAACGATTTTGAAACCCCTTGAGCTCAAACGGTCTTGAGGCCATTTGGCCCAAACGGTCTTGAGACCGTCTGGCCTCAAATGGTCTTGAGACTATTTGGACTCAAACAGTCTTGAGACCGTTTGGTCCAAATGGCTCAAAACTGCATGGACCTAAAAAGTGCATCAACACTTGGAATCGTTTAGGGTCTTCAATGTTGAACCCCTCAATTGGTATCATGCATGTTAACCACTTATCAATTGAGCCAATTAGGGTTATTATTAACCAATTGGTCACTCAATTGACCCTCAATTGATAGCCAATTAGGGTTGAAACCAATTCAATTAGGGTTTGTAATCGATTAACCATCAACATTGATCAACATGAGTCTAATTGAAGTTGAACCCATCAATTGCCACTCAATTGGGCCCCAACTTGGTCCAAAAGGTATTGAGACCATTTAGTCACCCTCCAAACGGTCTTGAGACCGTTTTCCCAAAGTCACATCAAAATCTAAGTGAATTCGTTAAGGGTTGAACCCTAATTAAGTCACAAATAAACACTTTTGATTATTTCAACAACCTATTGTGATTGGACCTTCAATTGATCAAATTACCTTAACCCTAGACCTCCAAACGGTCTTGAGTGGTCACCAAACGGTCTTGAGACCGTTTGAGTGATCCTCCAAACGGTCTTGAGACCGTTTGGGCCACTCAACCCAAACTTCAACACAATTGGTCCTTGAAATCAACAATTGAACCCGATTAGGGTTTAGAGGATTGAAGTGCCTTCAACTTGTGATTTACTTGCAATTAGATTATGATTCTTTGTATATGATTAATTCATAATGTGTCCATTACACATCTAAACGGTCAACGCTTGGTCAAACTTTCCAAACGGTCTTGGAGATCGTTTGAATCTAAACAGTCTTGCAAACCGCATGAAATCAAACGGTTATGAAGCCGTTTGGCTTCAAACGGTCTTGCAACCGTTTAGACCAAAGGTCCAAGGTCGTTTGGTAAAGTAGGATAAGGACTAACATTGGTATTAACACCCATCATCTTCTACCTTGAGACCAAGATATGTTCTTCACGGTTTTGCTTGCAAAAGTGCAAGGAAGAGTAGGGGAAGAAGAAGAACTAACTATTTTTTGCAAGAACAAAAGTATGCATAACAAAGCAAAGGTTTAGAGTTATAAAACCCGCCTTAAGGTCGTTCCTAGAGCTCCAAGCTTCCAAGCTTCCAAGCCTTTAATGGCGTCTTGAGCTCCACAGATCGTCCAAGGTTGTTTTTCCAAGAATTGGTAGGAAAGGATGGCTAGAAAGAAGAACTAAGTAAGAAAAACTAGCCTACCAACCTTGTATCATGAATTCCTCCATGAATCCGAGTTAAAAGGCAACCAAAGCTTACCTAGCTTCTCTTAGTCGTTCTCCTCTGCTCCAAAGCTCTGCCTTAGTCGGTCCAAGCAAGAAGATAAGAAAGGAAGTGAAGGAAACGATCCTTGCTAAGTGAGAAAAGGTGTATATATACGTTGGGTGAAATTCCCACATAAGGACAACTTGTTTCTCCATTTCTCATCTAGGTCCTTTCCTTGTTCTAAGCCACGTTTCTCCCTTCCATACTTAAGCAAAACTCATTTTAAACCCAAGGTCTAAAGGTAAAGAAAGCCAACTTCTTACTAAGTTGCACATATAAAAGGGTCTCATTACTTACAACTTAGTAATTTAGATACAAGGGTTATCAGCCTTATTTAATTATTCCATTGAAGCGCCCTCTTCATCATTTTTACTCTAAATGATGTTTAGAGTCACACAAGATACTCTATAAGATGTATTTTACAAGTTGCACCCCATATTTTGGGTAAATTGCACTTTACACCAAAATTAGGGTTTTAAGCATGAGGAATACTCTACAAGCTGCATCTTGATGTCCAAACTTGGTGAATTCATCATACTTCATCATATTCACACTTATGATGTCTCATCATCAAAGGAACATCTTAACATGTGCAATTTTCAAGTTAACCCCTCTAATTGGGTAATTTGCACATAGGTCCCTGTATTACAAAACAATACTACAACATTGTTTAAAAAGGACAGAAATAGCAACATATGTTCCTCAGGTGCTTTAATTACATACCAGGAGATAATCAAAAACATATAATTACATAATTAAGCAAAACACCTACGGTTAGCTAATAACCCAGGTCAGGGATGTTACACAAATGGTCTCCCAACCTTTAGCAAACGGTTTACCAAAACGTTTGGAGCAAACGGTTTCAAACCGTTTGAGTTCAAACAGTTTCACAAAAACACATGGAAGCAAACGGTCCAAGACCGTTTGGAGGCATTGACCAGGCATTGACCGTTTGGAGGTCTATTGTGTATAAATTAGACTAATTACCTACCAAAATCCATCAATTAATTTCAAGTGAATCACCATTTGAAGGTCCATCAACCATCTAAACCCTAATCGGGACAATTGCTGATTTCAAATAATTGATTTATGTTGAAGTTTGGGTTGAGTGACCCAAACGGTTTCAAAACCATTTGGGGATCACCCAAATGGTCTCAAGACCATTTGGTGATCACCCAAGACCATTTGGAGGTCTAGGGTTAAGTAGGGTTGACCAATTGAGGGTCTAATGATATCAAGTTGGTGAGTAATCAATTGCTGATTTAGTGACCAAACCTAGGGTTCAAACCTTAATTGATTGAGTTGGTTTTTGATGTTAACTTGAGCAAACAGTCTCAAGACCATTTGGAGGACATCCAAATGATCCCAAGACCGTTTGGAGTCAGGTCATAACCAAATTGAATGATGGTTCAATGGTTTCAAATCAATTAGACTCACATAGAAGTATGTTGAAGGGTAATCGAATCTAAACCCTAATCCAATTGATCCAAGCCCTAATTGATGATCAATTGAGGGTCAATTGAGAGTCAAATCAGTTGAAGGTTGATCTAATTAACTCAATAGATGATTCAAGTACATGATCAATTGAGGGGTTCAACTTTGGAAACCCTATTTCAATTGAAGTGGTTGAGACACTTTTTGGTCCTTGCAGTTTTGAGGTGGTTTGGTCCAAACGGTCTCAAGACCGTTTAAGTCCAAATGGTCTCAAGACCGTTTGAGTCCAAATGGTCTCAAGACCGTTTGGGACCAAATGATCCCAAACCGTTTGATCTCATGCGGTTTCAAGGTCGGTTATGTCCATGCGGTTTCAAAGTCAAAGATGACCAAACGATCTTCACCCCCATCTTGGGAAAATGGTCTTCAGTGTGCACTTTACCAAATGGTTTCAAAGTCAACAAGTTTAAATGGTCATCAACACCAAACGGTTTCAAGGTCTGTCCAAGACTGTTTGGGGGTTTAGTGTGCAAGACCGTTTGAGGTCTATGAAGGTCAAGATCATTTGATGTCTTAGTGGTCAAGATAGTTTAGTAGTTAATTAACCTAAACCTCATAGATACTTAAAGTAATTCAGGGACCAAGTAATTAGTTGATTAACACATGTTATAATCAATGGTGATCATTACAAAGGTACCCTTGATGGGATAGAGTGACTAATACTCTTTGAACAAGTGAGCTTTAATGATCATAATAGTAATGACATAACCCATGATGTCAATGTTGAATTGACTTAGCCTAATCAAGGGTGATGCAAACATCATTTGATAGAAAGAGGAGAGATAAGACTTCTTATATGAATGATAATCAAGTAATAAACTTCCAATATGTATGAATATATATAATTAGGGTATGATCCTTCATAGTGAGATCATGAAAACCCTAATTATGATGGTTAATGAATCTAAACCCTAATTTGAGCGCATTAATGGAAGTAATCCTAATAAATGTGAATAGTAAACCCTAATCTAGGGTAATGTGATGTAATGTGAATAGTAAACCCTAATCTAGGGTAATGTGATGTCATGTGAATAGTAGACCCTAATCTAGGGAAATGTGATGATGTGAATAGTAAACCCTAATTCTGGATTATGCTTTTAAGCATGAAACTCTATGATAGAATTATGAAATGAGGAATCACTATGCCTTTTTAAGCTAAAGGGGTTGGATAACCCTATTGAATTGAATAGGAAACCCTAACCCTAGAAACCAGCCGCAGTGATGTAAAACGGTCATGGTAATCTTCTATATCACGACCATGCAAGATAGCACGACCATGGTGGCTTCCCCTTGCACGGCCGTTCTTGGCTGCATGACCATGGTGTTCTATACTTGACTTGGAAATAATTTGTATTGTGCTGATATAGATATATTGTGCATGTTATCAATTGTGTTTGTCATGCAAGGCTTTATAAAGAAGTGAGCATATCCAGGTAAGGGTTATGATGCCATATTCATGGAAAGAACTTTATAAGCTTTGAAAGAAATGATATGCTATGTTGCCTAGTAACAGGTAACATATAAGATTGATAGGCTGTATCAGCCATGAGAAATATCTGCATTGTTACAATCATGTTCATGCTGTTAAATGACTTGATGGCAATATGTTACTTGTAACAAGTGTTTTATAATCTAAGGGTTTGAACACCCATATTCCTGAATCATAATGAGGGAATTCCTGGAGAGCATACTTTTGAGTATGTTGGGGTTATGGACGCGAATATCCTTACGTCCTAATGAGGGAATTGATGTGAGATGTACATTTAATCCCTCAATCCTTCATTATATGTTTATGCCGGGATGATGTATCACTAATCTCCCGATGATGTTGTTAATGCCGCATCGATGAGAGATAAACAAGAAATCCCTCGATGGCGAAGAGAGTACAACACGCCACTATAACTCTAATAGCGAAGTTGCCAGAATACCCTGGAAAGCTATTATGGCAGAGACACAAGATGTCCTGCATGTTGTTCCTCACACTGACTGATGAAGATGAGGTCATAGGAATCCGACTCTTCTGATGACCTATGTATGGTACTGATTGCGATTTCATAATGGTCGGTTGGAGTATGAGCGGTGTAACTCATCTCCCCAGGGCATAACTATGTTTGTAAAATGTAATCAGTCGTATAGCATAACTGCTTAGGTTGAACTATGAGAAACAATGATTGATGATACATTGATTATAATATCCTAGTTGAATCACTAGTATACATGTTATTCATATTTCTCATTGATTATATGTCTTGTCATTCATTCAAGTTATAATTGAAATGATTGCTTAGAGAATACTGCTCTACTTAGCTTATTCAATGAATTGTCTGCTGTTGAATAATTATAGTTCTTCTGCTCTTTGTTACTTCAATAATTGCAATAACAATGCTTCTGGCGGAGAGTTATAACTCTCACTGGGACAATTATTCAATTGTCTCACCACTGTGGGATTCGACTTTTTAGGTAGACGCCGAGAACGAAGGAACCCTTCAGTGGGTGAGCAACAACAATAGCAACAACAACATCAGGGACAACAATGATCCTCAGGTGGAAACACTGTCTGTCAAGTCTTGCAGATAGAATGTCCTATGTGTCGTCTTTGTACTCTCAAGTCCTAGGAGTAAGTAAATGTTTAATATAAATCTGAGATTTTGGCTTAAATGCCTCGAGATTTTTGTATCTTGCCTTGTATAGTTAACAGGGCAGTTGATGCTTGTAACCCTCGAGATGTGATATTATAGAGATGTAATGATGGATTAGTTTGTAAATAACTTACCTTGTTTCTTAATGAAAGAGTTTCACAGTTTGTAGATCTCTTTACAAAAAGTTTTAATTTTTAGTGATTTTTAATGATTCTGCTGCTAATTAATCGCTTCCGCATCGTTAATAACGTTTTCCCCAAGATGTGTCACTGCAATCAAGCTTTGGGATGGCTAACTGGGAAACGACCAACTTGACCTATGGGTCTGGTTGTTTTTGGGTGTTATCCACATAGGTCTAGTTCTCTAATGGTCGCAGGGTCCACCTAGCAACCTCTTTCAACTCTATCCGCTAGACAAGGCAATTATACACCCAAGTTGTGTCTCGATTAAGAGCACATGTTATCACATTAACTCCTTGTGTGCTAGGTGATGGTGAACACATACACCCTCATATACTCCACTCATCATCCATGTCTTGGGTTTAGGTCTAACTGAGTCAAGAAAACTTCGGGCTCACAATCTCAGTTATCAAACCCAAACTTATAACTCATAGATTAGAAACTACTCTGGATAGGTACGTTCTCGTATTACCCTTGTTCTTCTTATGCTCTCAAATCACCTATCCAATATATTCCCCAAAGGGTTTGGTACTTCCTCTATCCTCAAACATCATAGAAGGGTCTCAACTCATATTAATCTTTAGAAGATGGCATGTGTTTTGTGCTGTCTCTCACACCCATAACAAGATGAAATAAGCATTTGGCTGCAGTCCAAATACAGAGTTCATCCCATTCCAAGAGTAGAGATGGTGCATCACACATCGCCATCACTCTTTCCAATCTATGTTGAAACTTACTTCTGATGACTCCATACCATGAATATCTTGAAACTATGTTTACATCAATGAAAGGGTTGTTCCCAAACACTCTTGGGTCTTAACACTACTCTTATGTACAATCCTTAGTCATTACCTCAAGGTCCTTATGGTGTCGGTACTTTTGGGGTGATCTAACCCTTATGCATTTAGGGAGTGCCTCTCACATTTACCCCTTAGGCCCCATGAGCTCATGAAGGTGGCCAACCTCATAACCCATGAGCTTTGGGCAAAGGTAACTGTTACCTCCCAGTCTTGTGCATTCAGGGAACAAACAACTCTTACTCCCATCAGTCTTATCCCTTCCCGACCTTGGTATTGACTTAGGATTCCATCATAGCACATCTCAAACCTGAATCCTCACCCAGCTCTTCATCATCTCTTGGGGCACTCATGGTAAAACTTATATTCCTTTATGGGAATTATGGCGACCTACCTATCTCGGTCTAGCCCTATACATGTTGCCTCCATAGCAACATATCCTCATGCCCCTTAGAGATGGTTACACACGAGTCTATGGATTCATGATCATACTATGTACTCTTCCACTTATGAGAGACCTCTTTAGGTTATCTCGTACCTAACCAAAAGCTGGTACTCATCCTATAGAAAGGGTCCCTTCCCAAGATGGGAGAAAACTATCTCTTGATAGTAACAAAGGTCACAAACATCCTTACTTCCAAGGTTTACATCAACATGTGCAAGCTTTTCTCTATCATGCAACTTATGCACGTATCTACCAAGAAGACAACCTAATAAACCATTTTGAATTCCTTGGTATATCATACTTGTTCCTTATTCCTCAAAGTTGACCAATATCCTACATATGTCGCCATCATGTCTGAGGGGTTCATCAAACATATACATTTGTCCAAGGGGGTTTCCTTTCCCTCCAAACATGAGGGGGGTGTCATACTCGAATCCTTAGGAACTCAGGCATCTTCATGAGCATCATGTGCACCAATTACTACTACTTCCCCTCTTTGTTTAGGAACCCCAGGTTCACCACTTACACATCGGGTATCTAAACTGCATAATTAAGTATTCATTCATGAACCAACCCTATACAAGATATGGCACATACATCCTAACACCCTTCCACGTGAACAATCCTTAGAGTCCTACACAAGGACAACCAACAGGATGTGAGACCTCACAACTTGTTCTCATACCATACCTCTTTAGGGTATTATGGAACTCTCCTTCCTACACCTAAAAGGTAGGCACTTATAACATCAGTTCAAGAAGTCTCTTTCTCTTTTCTAGGGTTTGGTTCTTATAAAGGCATCCAAGGTATGGCAAGCCTCCAAGGATCATGCATGAGGCAACCACATCTATCTACTCAAGGTTGTCTAAACCAGGTCATATCATACCCAAATTCTCATGATTCCTTATGTCTCGTAGTCAAGGTCTCCAACCTTCTTCATCGGGTCTTGCTCCCTTGCGAGAGCTAACCCTACAACGGGTCCTACCACTGGAGGTTCTCCCCCAGAAGATGGGTCAAGCTCTTAAGGATACACGTCTATCCCTACCTGGGTGAAACGTACTATCAAAACTTATATCCGATTAAGACCATACAAAGCTCTGCATGCCTATCCCATAGACCATCACGCCTAACCTTTCAGGCTCAGGTCTAAAACCTACTACCAGCCTTGCTGCCATTCTCTTCTATGTAGGTGCATGCCTCTTTTCTACTCATATATGCCAATTAGGGTTCCTATATGGTCACCACTAACCTTCTCAATGAGGGAGATATCCCTCACCCTTAACAAGCACGACCCACCCAAAGTGGGTCACCAAAAGGCACGAAGGTCAAACGACCACACACAGTCTATGTTCCTCATGCATATCCAAAGCCTTTATGTAAAGCATGTATATCTAACCTACGCACATGCATGCAAGGTCGACTATGATATCCAACTCCTCATGTCTTCTCTTTCTCTAACTACCACCTAGGTTTTTGGTTAGCATCATCCTCAAAGGATGCATTAGGTCTCTTCCTCTTCCCGAAGGCTTCTTCCTCCAAGGCTAACACTCTCCTCCTCTTCGTACAAGATGGTTTAACCTCAGTGTTCTCTTGAGGGGTAACCAAGAGCACAACAACACATGCCATGCAACCTAAGCATGTAACTAATCTTTAGTTTACACTTAAACTATTAAAACATATGTCTATGACATCTTGTTTACATGCTTTTCAATATTTGGTGGAGGATTCTTTAATCCTTATTACACTTATCCCGAGCACTGGAGGGAGGTGGAGAGAGAGAAACCTTATGCAATTAGAATCCTATATGAATTAGGGTTGAGAAGGGAAGAAGACAATTGATAGAATCCTAGAGGTATCTTATTTCTAGTCAAATCCTCTAATTTCGGCTAGGTAGTCACATCACATCCAGGTGTCCTCATAGACCGACTAGCGAGGTGGAGGAAAATCTTGTTAGCCCCCGGATTGTGATCCTTTTCTAGACACCTCCATCATTAGAAAGTCCTCTAATAACTCCCTTGGGCTCTAAAGAGTTTGTAAAATTTACTAATTATTAGAGATTAAATGGAAAACCATGCTCTGATACCAAATGTAACAACCCCGCTTCCCGCTAACCCCCAATTAAGGGAGACTAAGAAGTTCTAGATTCCTATTTTTTTAAAGGTATGTGAAAGGAAAAATTTTATCCTGTTTCAAGTTTAGTTGTGGTAAAATTTATTAATTATTTTTTATTATTTGCAAAACCATTGATCCTATTTTGGGATAGTAGCTCTGACTTCTTGGTCTCCCTTAATTGGCGGTTACTGAGAAGCGAGGTCATTACAATAAGCATCCCTCGCCTCCTTCCTTTTCTGATTATGCTTGAAAATAAGAGCATCGGTAGGATTGGATTCCATTTCATCTTGTGCCATGATTGCCTCAGCTTCAAGAATCCTGTAATTCTAAAAAAATATGGCCTACTTTTTCCTTATTCCAAATGCATAACGCGTATCCTATTTTCCTCAATTTCTCACACAATAAAATATAGGATTACCAGAGATTTCTTCATTCCAAGCCTTCTCAACAACTTCATAAAACCTAGGCATATCAATCCAAGCATTAAAGAATCTAAACGGTTTTTTTTTCTTATAAGTGGAACCATCCAAATAAGTAATAAGACATTTATGATCACTATGAATAGAAGAACTAAGACTCCCCCACATATTAGGATAAAACTCTAGAAATAGCTTGTTATATAGAACTCTGTCAATTCTAGAAATAACAAGTTTACTGTCCTCTTTCCTATTATCCCATGTAAAATGAGACCCAACAAGATCAAGGTCAATAAGAAAGTTGTAATTAATGAATTCATTATACTGAGCAATAGCAGAAAAAGAGGCCTCAACCTTTCCAAATTTCTCAGACGGGAGTCTAATCGATTTAAAATTGCCCATGAGAATCCATGGATGATTAATTTTTAAAGGAGGAAAGATCTTTCCACAAAGAAATCCTTTTATGGTCAGGATTATGACCATACACTGCTGTGAGAAAGAAAGATTTACCTTCATATACTACATCATAGAGAATATATGGATCACTCTCAGAATTTTTTTGACTGAGATTTGCCCCGGATCCCATATAAGAATCACCCTCCCAAGCAGATGAGAGAGATGATTGGAGAACCAAGAAGCTCCATGCCAATTATTACGGATAGCTTTACAGATTTTCCTTCTTCTAACTTTAGATTCAAGAATACAAGCAATAGAAATGTCATTCTTTTGGATAACATCACAAACATCTCTTTGTCTGCCCTGTTTATTCAACCCTCTCAAATTCTAAGACATTAGTTTGATGTTAACCATTAGAAATAGTTAGGTTAGACACTTCCTTCAAACCACTATTCTTATCAAGAGATTCACTCAAAATCGAACCATTATCTTCAATGACAGTATCGTTCACCTTCTCAGGTTCTTCAAAGAACTCAAGAACTTTGAAGCTATTAGGTGACATAGGTATACCACTAGTTAACTGTTGAGGGATTTTATGAACATTTCGAGGTGGTACCTTGTTCTTCCTACCTTTCTTAGACCAACCATCATTAGATTCTGATGTGACTATCATCACATCCTTATTTAAAGATGAAGGAGTTTGTGGAATGAATACTGAGTTTTGAGTTCCAATAATCAATGGCAATTCACATGTACTACTCTCAACGACATCCTTTCCAGAAACTTTATCAACGACTACTTTAGGAACTACCAATGAACCAGACACACCACTAGTGCCTTCTAGGTTCTGAGTCACCATCTCACTCAGAGGACAATCATAAAAGTATCAACAACAACTTCCACATCAACCTTCTTATCAACAGTGGCTTCCACATCTCACTCAAAGGACAATCATGAGATTCCTTCTTGATTGGGTTCCTACTGACTTTCCATGTCAAGGATCCATTGCTTGATGTTTCATGATGACTTGAGCAAATGTCTAATCTCACAGGAACCTTCTTATCCAACACTAGTTGTAGACCCCTACATCACTCCTAAAACCTCTTCAGAAGGTATTACCCCCTTGCCTTTTTCTTGAGATATCATCTGTGAAGCTACCCCAAAGTGGATTATGATCTCTTGTGATTGAGAGTTTGTGCCACTACCTCACACCATATAAGCCTAATCACCCCAACAATAAACACTACATGACCTTACTTATTCAATTTCTTACTTTTGGTTTCCCCACAATTTACTCATCTTATTCCCATAACTCACCTTCCTTTGTGACCATGTCATACTCTGTTGAGGAGTTATAGGGTTTCTTGGGTCAGGGAATTGTTGTAGATAGGTCAATACAACCTGGAGGAAGCTAGGATTTCCATTAGTGGTGTGTTATTGGGCATGTATACTGGGTTTCAATTTTTTGTGCATTATTGCATCGTGAGTTCTTGATTTGTTCACGAATCTTAGACTACCTTAGTCCCATTTCAATTGCATGTAGCTTTACAACGGCCTTCTTGACTAAATAACATCCTTGGTTGTCATTGGAGTTTAGTGATTCCCTAATTTTCATCTTATCAGGTACTACTTCCATGGAAGAGCTTTTGCAACTCTACTCATGTGGCCCTTGAACCTCAAGTACAAGCTCATTGACTTCATCTCTATTTTAGGATTACAATTTGACCTCTATCCAAGGACGACTATAGGAAAATCTTCACCCTAGATTCTATCTTTGGTAGTTCAACAATGGCGATAAGGAGGGCATCATGTTCCCGTGTGATTTCTCACTTTTTCCCTAGCATGCAAAATTCTATCTCGACAAACTAGAAGAGCAAATTCATCTTTTCTCCCCTTATTTTTTTGTTCTCTTCTAGATAAAAGTGGTCAAAATGAACATCTTGTCCTATATCACTCTATTCATAAAAAATAGAGCATGAGGGAATATCCATCTATTGACAAACTTTTTCTTTATTAAAAGTCAATTTATTCAAAATTATCTTATAAATGAACAATAAATAAATTGGACTCGTAAATATTTGCTATTTAACTATACTGGTTCAAAGTTTGATTCCAAAATTTAATTTCTAAGGTCTACTAATAAATTTAGAACTTTAACCTAATTTATAATTTCATGAATCCAAGTGTGTGAGAAAGCCCGTTGTGGAATCTAGGACTTGTGATACCTATCATAATCAATTTGTATGGAATGCTCATATATCCTAATTAATTTGATCATTTGGTTACTTGAAACCATAATTCCTTTTTAGCGAGGTATAAACCCTAGTTTGAAATCCCTTTTATAATCTAAAATCCTTATTGAAAAATCATTTGGTAGTAATGATTTCCCTCTTCTATATATTGAAATTATGGAATCTCTTATTTATGGGTCATGTGACTCCAACTACCATATTATATTGTTCCATCCTTTTTGATATTTTGAAACACGAGAAGGATTTCATTGTTATTTTGCATGCCCTATTTTGCAAGTTTTATGTCTTGACTAATATTATACATGAGAAGCAATGCATTTTGGAATTTGGACCCAGTGCACAACCATGCATATTATTGGCACTAAAGTTTTATTCCTCCTTCTATGGTATTCATCCTACCATGTCTCAGAATGTGATGGTGTTTAGGCCTTGATTTTAGGTAGTTCTAGTATGTCTTCTAGTATGCATGCATTAAATTTTTACGTATTGTTGTGGAATGTTTTGAGGGAAAGAAATCTTAGTTGTAAATTATATTACAAGACATGTGGCCACATCTACCTTCTAAACCTACTTTATATGATCTTTATCTCGATTTTTATGATTATCTAATGTTTTACTCAATATGGAGTTATGATTATCTAATGTTTTACTCAATACGGTGTAGTGACTTAATCTTATGTCTGTGTTTATATAAGAATCATATGTTAAATGAATATGTAAATCCCAACTAAATTGCAACATAATAAATCCTTGAATGTGTAATAGGTTGGGGTTACCGGAACAAAATTTGAGATAGGGTTTGGGCTATGAGGGTGAAACCCTAATCAATTATGTGTTGAGCATGTTATGAATATGAGAAAACCCTAGATAGATAATTATGTGTATATGAGCTTAATTATCATGCTAATGTGAACATAGTGACATCTTAAGGCTTTTGGGTCCTGATGTATGTATTCACCAACATGTTAGGGTTTATACGTGTGTGTATGAACACGTGAGTGTTTGGCATGAACTACTCATATTTTGTGCCTTGATGGATAAATCTGGGTTCCTTAAGGAACCCAACTGTTGATTAGTAAGGACATCATTATAATAAATTGATATCTTGGTTTGCACGTTTATTGCTTAGCCTATGTTTATGTGGCATATTGAGAATGATGATTCTTGCATATGTAATCCTTGGTGATATTAGTAGGTCCCAATCAATAAGCCCTAGTGGTGTAGATCTCTATATAATAGCCCTTTCATTATGAGATTATGATTGTTACCTCGTCTTCTCTTCTTCTAACATGTAATTTATGAATATCACTTTGAGTGTTGATTAGACATGTGTGTATTATGGGTAACCATAGTGCTATATGAATCATGTTACTTAATGATGTACACGAATGCATAAGGAATGGGGATAACTTAAATGATAATGAGAATGAAAATGGGTAGAAATGAGAATGAGTAGATGCATCTTTTGAGATAAGATAATACTAGTTCATTTCTAGCTTATAGATATCTAATCATTAATAGGCTAAGCTTTACTTTCTTTCTTAAGAAATTATATTTGTAGTTTTTTATTTTAGCACAATATTTCTATCAAAGTGTATGAAAAAACTTAGAATCCTGATATTGTATTTTATGTTTCCATGTGCATGATGTAATAGTCTTGAATGTATGATAAATGGTTGAACCTAAGCATTCTAGCCTTATTGTATATGTGGTGATTCTAATACTATACATACAGTTCTAGACATTTAAAATGTATAACCCTTTTTTGTGATATCCCAATCTTAGTCATTGATTGTCATGCCCTTATTCTATGTGATAAAGGTTGAAAGTAAGTTGTTCTCACTATACTCAGCTTGTAATCACCTTGTTATTATCTATTATTGTTATGAAATTGAAATGAAATCCTATTTTTCATATTCTCTTGAATATACATGTTAATGTATGATGGGAAATGCATAATCCTAAGAGTAAAGGATGAGATTATATCTATTTGGCCAGCAAAGCTTGCAAAGTGTTAAGCAAAGGTTGAATATGAAGGATTATAGCCATGATCAGTGGGCATTGTGTTGTCATCTGAATGCATTTATTTGATACACGTGTTGTAAGAGGTAAGCCCTATAGTTTGTGGGTAAGGACTGAAAGGTCGTTGATCTATCCATGTGTGGTAGGTTTTAAGTCTTAGGGCTTTGAGATAAAAGATGAAATGTGATAGGTCTAGCCATTTTATGAAGGATGTGGATTATGTGATAAAGATGAAATAATTGAATTCTATTATTTTAGATTTTGTACGATGTTATCAATGTAGAAGTATATCTATTATATGGAGTTTCACATGAACACATGAATAATCTTATGTTGGATATCCTTAAAATGAGTATGCTATATAATAATAAAGAGAAACCTAATAAATAAAGTTAGGTGTTGTGAATATCGTGAGCCTTCCATAATGTTTGTGTTGGGATGGAGAAACAAGTTTGCATGGCATTGGTGAATTCCATGTAAAGGAGACTTAAAGTATACTAGGCCCTCAGGCTAACTTGCATAGGGTTGGGGGTAGTTCCATAAAGATGGAAGTGAGATCCCAACTCTCTTTGTTTTTTGTTTTTGCTGAAACAAGTGTGGGTCTCCTTTTTATTCATTTTTTTTGGAAGTATGTACCAGAAGAAGAAATGATATACAAGTGGAGAAGAAGAAGGGGAGAGGAGAAAGCTAGCCTATGTTTTACAAAGAATCAATCTTGTATATACAATTTGACCAAATAGAGGAAAAGTCCCTATCTATACAAGAGTATCTTTTGTTGCATCTTTCGGTCCAACATTGATACACAATTAAAGAAACCATACACTTGGCTTCCCCCCTGAAGCACAGTAAATCATTAAAAGAATAGGGACGATAAGCAAATTTTTGCTAAAACTTACTCCACAGGTTATTGGTTAGTGCACAATCAAATAACAGATGGGTATAGGTTTCCTCATCCTCCTAATATAAGTGACATTTAGAAGCAAAGTGAAAGCCAAGCTTTTTCATAAACTCATAAGTAGTAACTTTACCCAAAAAGCATTTCCAGAGCAGGACATAATTTTTCCTTGAGATGTATTTGGACCAAATCCATTTTCCCCATACTTTTTTGTCTTCTTTGACTTTGCATTCATCCCAGAAGTCTTTTAGTTTTGGCTCAAACATGACATTAAAACTGAGAACATCATCCTCAACAATAGGTTCAGATAGCTCCACAAAGAACTTCCTGATATCCTTTGAACCTCTTAGCTGAGGGAAGGACCACTTATTTCCATTAATACATGAACTAAGATTGCATTTTAAACCCCTTACAAACCTGAACACCAATTGGTTATTGAAGATATCTAATAGAGTTTTACCATCCTGCACCCAAGGGTCACACCAGAGTAAGAGACTCAAACCATTCCCAATCTTGAACTTCATTGCTTTTTTAAAGCACACCTTTTTTTTGGTGACCAAGAGAACCCATCCCGGGAGAGACCGACATGGTAAATTCTCGAAGCATGAGAGGATGCATGTGGTCCGGTCACCCCCAGAGCACACCTTTGCTTGAGAAGATTTTTCCATAGTCAAGAATTGGGAACTTTACTCTCAGTGGACCATACTGAGCCATCCTCAATGTATTTTCTATGAATCCACTTCACCCAAACATTGTTCTTCTTGCTCGTAACATCCCAAAGATTTTTAAGAAGTCCTACATCCACCCATTCCTACACAAGTCTAATGCCTAAACCTCCCTCATCTCTACGCTTACAAATTGTTTCCTAAGCAACAAAATGCACTCTTTTTTCCCTCCAAATCACCCCAAATGAAGTTTCTAAGAAGAAGCTCTAGATCTTTAATCACTGAATAGGGAAGAGGAAACAAAACTGTCTAGAAGATATGGAAAGAGGATAGGGTAGAAATTACAAGTTCTACTACGTCCGCCATAGAGAGAAGATTTGATTTCCAGTTGTTTAATCTTTTATTCACTTTGTCAATAATAATATTGCACATATATTTTGTAAGTCTCCCTATGAATAGGGGGAGGCCCAAATGTTTGTGTAATGCCCAAGACCACTGTCCTAGGTTCTAGTAGAGTTTCATGAATGATGACTGACCCCAATGACCACTACTAGCCTTAACTGTGTGTTTTTTCCTCACTCACACGCAAGTCGGGGTCAACTTTCCAACTGGTCACCCATCCTAGTACTACTCCAACCTGAGCACGCTTAACTATGGAGTTCTTTAGTGATGAGATCTCAAAAAAGGATGTGCACCTTGGTGATATGCGTAGTCCAATAATTCCTTTTACGATCATGTTATCCAAGGCCTCAAATCCTAGGACGTTACAATCTCCCCCACTTAGACTCTTGACGTCCTCGTCAAGGCTCAACTATATAGCCTCATAATCTTTTTACCATTTTGGTGTAGACCTAAATGACCAATGTACACCCAGCTCCTGACCAAGGCTACCAATGCAAGGGTGGCTCCATCAACTCGGATAGTCGTTTCCAACATGTCTGGACACTACTAGTGCATGGGTGGCTCCATCAACTCAGATAGCCCTTTCCAACATGCGTGGACCACACAACTCAAAGACTGGCATACCACAGACCCATGTGGGCACTACTAAAAAAATGGTCTTTAAGTATAAAAAAATTGTAGCAAAAACCTCATATTTTGTAGCTAAAGGCTTTAACTACATAAGGAAGGAGTAATGAGATATGTTAATCATGATTATTCATATGCTAATGGCAAGGAACCCAAAATGAAAAGGATAAAATGATACATATGAAGTTGTAACTCACATAATGAAAATAGAATTGGTTACCTTTTTGCTAGTGACCCTTGAACAATGTTGCTATGGTATGGGAAGTGTGTTTCCCTTTGTGTCTTTCCTTTCTAGGGCACAACTTTCAAGTGGATCACTGCCACTTGGTATGTGTGGATTCGCTGCAAACATGAGGGTGGATAGCTTATTATAGCATAAGGTTGCTTTGACTCTGGTTCCAAGATCATAAAGTTTGTGATGAGTTTGATTTTGAATCTTACAATAATTAGGAAGATCCCTCTTATATTTATAATGATGTGAGTTCCTTATAGCACTTGAGGTGGATACCAAGGTAATGAATCCTAGTATCCAAGATGTATCAATAGTATGATAAATATGTGAAGGTTGGAGATGTTTATTAAATGAACATTCCAAGAAGTCATCTCCCATAGAGAGAGAGAGATAGAGATAGAGAGAGAGAGAAAGTTGATGATGATCCTATATGTTGTTTGGAAGGAAAAACAAAAGTGACTCTATAATGCTGTGTATGGTCTAGTGATAGTTGGGCAAGACCACCATCAAGGATAGATGGTTTGTTGATACAATAGATATAATTTCAGGATGATAGCTAGAATTTAAAGTTGAAAGTTACTATTAGATTTGTACAGGTGGCACAATAAGTTTCTATGTTCCATATTTGAAAATGTCTTCTTATGTGGGGGTGTTTGTGCTGACCCAAGATGAGATATGCCTGAATGTGAAATCACCATGATATGCAAGTAACCATGTGAAGGTAATAGGATGAGGTGCAAAGGAAGTACCCATCTTTGTTTACCTTGGATTTCGGGGGAGAAATCTTTGTTAGGGGTTTATAGTTGTAAGCCCCATAAACTTGCTTAGTGAGTTGAATAAGCTTAATTATCATAATTAAATTCTTATAACCCTAATCTAACCTTTTGATATTCTTTGAAATCATAAGATAAGCTTAAGTTTCAAATTTGGTCCAATTTGGACACTGTTTGAGCAAGCTATGCAATTTTATGCACATCTTGGACTTTTATACAATTTACCCAATTGAGAGGTTTTATTTGCAATTTATCACTTGCATTATGTTCCTTGGATATTCTCTCATAATTCTTGACCTTGTTGAGCCATGGGGAACCTATTTAATCCTTAGTTTGAAGGTGTTTTCTCCAAGGGTATTTTAGGGTTTACCCCTTCATGGATGAGCTATCTTTAGTAGCTATCAACTAATGAATTATTTGTTTTGCTTGGAAATTCAAGAAAAGAGGGACAATCATGTCTCTATGGATGGTGGGGGAGCTTCTTGTGTGTGTTCTTGTATATTTTTTAATAGTTTAAGGCCATGGACAATTGGAAAGATACTAGAACTTCAACTTTTTCTTTATCTTTATCTTAAAGTTTCATATACTTATCCCTAAGCACCAAAATGAGCCATTTGCTCTCCACCACTTCCCTACTTCTACGAACCTCATTCTCCCTCTGTGCTGATATGAATTTCCTGTCCAAGGAGGAAGAAAGCGGGGATCTTTTTGGAAAAAGAATCTAGGGTTGCAATTGACTTCCTTTTAGGGTTTGAAAAGCTTCCTTCTAGTGATCTTGACCTAAAAGAGTAAGAATCCCCTTCTTCCCTCCATTTATTTCTTTTATATCCTTCCTCCTACCTTTCTTCAGGTTGGAAACTTTCTGTTCCATGGTAGAAATTGCTCTAAAGCTCTAAAACCCTACCTTTCTTGCTCCTAATGCTTAGGGTTTGCTCATTTGATGAAGAAAGGTGCTAGATGGACGAGTTCACAGCTTATGCTTGGATTGTGTACCCTACCTGCTTATGTTTTCTTATGTTTGGGAGTTTATATTCTAATTATAGGCAAGTTTTATAACTTTCTCCTCGTTTATTGGTTACCATAAGCTTGCTAGCTCATGTTCTTGCTTTTAAATGATGATCCATGCACTAAAAAGCTATGCTTGACTTGGATTTTGATTTTTATAATGTTCCCTGTTCTGATTTCAGTTCTAGATGAACCTATGATCATGTGCACATTATTACTAAGGTATAATATGACTTGTATCAGGTTGGTTTGACAACCAATGGTGCTAAAGACCTTCCAACCAATGGTCAATTTTAGGGTCTAAAGTTGATTTCTTCTATAAAGACATGACTCAATGGTGGTACCATTACAACAACCGATGGTGTTGTCTTCATGAAAACTGATGGTGGTGACCAAGGGTTGAATTTCACCCCTTAGGTGTTGGCCTAATTATAAGACTAGTGATTAACAATTAAGTACCCTCACGATGCTATCAATCAATGGTGATATTAGTTTGAATTTGATGTTGATTAATGAATATAGTGTCGATCTAACAACCTATGGTGACTTAATGGTCACTAATGATGGTGGATCAGGTCTCCATAACCTATGGTGAGTTAATCATATAGTTTTAGCATCAATCAAGCCTCAGACCAATGGTTTCTTGGGTCACTTGATGTAATGGTTGGACCTATACTATAATTGATGGTTTTAATATATAAACTTGACCCAATGGTCAAGATCTAATGTTTATTCCTCCAATAAAGTGGAATGATGGCTAATGTAATATGTTGGTTCTAATAATGCGATTTAGATGGTTTCCTTTATATGATCAACTTAAGGAGCTTCTTTGTTGACAATGGATGGCTTGTTTTAAATGAACAGTCGATTGTGGGTTTTACCCTACTCTCAATGGAACTTTTTGTGTTGTTAATCAAGGGACGTCTAGGGTTAGATGGTGACTCTTTCTAGAGAACAAATCAAGGAATTCATAGGTGGTTTATCCAAGGTGTTTACTTATGTAAACAACCAATGGTCTTACCTTTTAAACATCCAACGATTCTGGGTGACATTGTGGTATGGTGATATGGGTTGAATGATGATGGAACAAATGGAGGGTTACCCTTAATAAGGTAGTCTTACCTATTCACTCATATGAACAGAAGGGATGATAACCATATTGTGTTGATGTGTAACCCTAATGAGGTATAGCTTGTTATACCTAGCTTTAATATAACTAAATGATGGTAATTGGGTATGAATAGTACTTGAATGATTAATAGAATCATGGAGCACTCTCTTATTATTGTTGAAACCCTAGTATGCTATAACCTGATGCTACACCTTATACAAATTGTAGTATATGCTCGCATAGATAAAGCCTTTAACTATATTTTTCAAATATGTAGTTACATAATCCATTCGCTACAAATTCATATGTATCCAGGAGCGTAGCTGGATATTGTCCTTACATATTTAAATATAAGTATAAATATAGATAAATGTATGACTACAATTGCATATATAGTTAGTATGTAGCAAAAACATTAAGTTAATACATTTTAAATGTATTTTATGTATAGGGAAAGGAAGCAATTACTATATACATATATATGTAATTGATTATGCATCTAGCTACATATGTAGTGCCATTTAGTACACATACATATATGCTTAGTTTGACTATATATTCATATATATATACATATATATATATATATATATATATATATATATATATATATATATATAGTGTAAATTGTTAGTACACAAGCTCTTTTAGTAACAAAATTGTAGTATTTAGAGCAAGTTATGCTCATTATGCCAACAATCTGACTTTCATTTATAATGAAGCGTCGAATGTACATGGGGAGGATCTATACCTTGCCCCTATTACACAATGTGTACAAAAAAAGTATATACATATAACAATGATTCATTTGTCTACTAAAATATTTGCAAAAGAGTTGTGTCTTTCTCAGCCAATTTTAACATCCTTATTATCTTCTTCTTTTCTTGAGATCTTGTTGTTGTTGCACCATCATGAAGAAGAGCATGCGTTGGATTAAAAAATATAAACAAGACAATCTTGACTTGGCTGAGCAGGGTTGCCCTCTTGCGAAGATGTTCTTTCTCTTAGCTTAGAATCAATTATTTTAGCTAAAACTTGCTGACACCGATGCACTACAGAATGCCGGATTCTTGGCGTGTGATCTTTCGTGCAAGCGGGACGAAGCAGGTCTCATAGAGTGGGACAGGATGACAATCATGATGTATGGGATGGCTTGGAATGACGTTGGAGGGATCTTGAAGCTGTTTGTGAGCCTAGTGTCCATGATGTTGCCTTGTTGAACAGAGAAGGTTTGGAGTTTTGATAGGATCGTGTTGAAGATGATGGTGCAGGCAAAGATTGGGATGACTAAGAGTATCACTTTTACTTGCTCGACCTTAGATACTGAGCATAGTCTCTAGACTCTCCTTCGTGTTGCTTCCATCTTGAACTCTGATGCAAGCCTTGTCCAAGAATCTGCATGTCAAAATATATGTTATGTCTAGCCAAAGACATTGGTGTACTAATGTTGTCTTCTCAATAAGCTCTTTACCTGAATTTACCTGTGTGGCAGAGGTGCCTGATAATGTTGGAATCTCGACCAGAGTTACCAAGATGCAGAGCATTTTGTTGGCCCCCACAAAGTATCTCAACGTTAGATGGGCAAATTTGCTTCCTCTTTGAAATTGCAGCAACAAAAACCTGAGTATTAAAAGCAACATCAGAAACCCAAACACCCACTATATGCAAATGTATATGCATTTATAATATCTCAGAACCAAATAGAAAAGAATATCTCATGCTATGTGATATCCGGTTTATACACCATAGCAAAACTGACAAGTCACAAAACAAGGAATATATTCCTGACTCTAGTAAATACAATGTGCTTACTTTGGGATGATGCATCTTGGTTATAATGTGAAGATTATCAATGCCCAGTTACTGACTGGGAAGTTCCCTAGCTGCTGCAAAAAAAACACATGTATGGATGAAAAATGGTCTCATTCAACAAGGAATCCTGCGAAGCAACATTTTTTGGAAATAGAATACTTACCAACTATATTATGTTATGTTTTGTTTTGAATTAACTAATATGTTTTGAACTAATTAAAATGTTATGTTTTGAAGTAACTAATATATCTTACCAACTAGTTATTGTAGATACCTGTGTGAACGTTGATGAAAAGAGAGGCTCTTCAAGTAGTGAAGATCCGGGTTATTGTAGTCATGAAGGAAATCGCCCAAAGTCTCCATTGAAAAAGGATGATCCAGGAGAAATCAGAATGAACATAGATGAAACAGAATCCTACCAGGTGCTGAAGATTTGAATCCTTCTACCCAGGGGAATAACACTGTGTCTGGTTCTGCCTTAGCAAACATTAAACGTTCAAATCCGTTGGAAGTTACTCAGGTTTCTCATTGCATTGAACCCCGAGTGGAAGAAGCAAAATGCAGCTTAGAGATCAAACCATCACTTGATAGGGATGAAACAATCACTGACGCACAAACTGTTACATAAGTTGTTTCTGATGGCGGTATTGTCAAAATTTCTGAAGTGGAAAGCAAGGAAATAACAACTCCGCATGATACAATATTTGAGAATCCTTGTGACGCACTGAAGGCTCCTTTTTTTATCTAGTGATTGTGTTGTCCAAACTATGATGTTGGACACAATGTTGAAACGATAATTTCAAACTGCAATGAAAACACATCCAATGATAGAAATGCAGATGTGTCAGGGTGTAGAAAGTCTACTTTAAATGCAGAACTTTGTGAGCATGTGAGTGAAGACAAAGGTGTTTCTTCTTATGTAGTATACAAAATAGAAATACAAGAAATCTGTATTGTCTCACTTGATTTGATAAACGAAGAGTTGTAGCCTTCAGGTCCAACAATAGACAGGAATGTCCTAGCACCAAACAATCAACAATCATATGGAATTGCTACGTTTACATCTGAAGTGAATTTGAGTCCAGAGTTAGTTACCCCTGCAAGTCAAAAACACCTTGCTGGTCATAATTCACACTGCACAAAAAACTCCGATCATTGTGGAGACTTGACTTACCTTGAAAAAGGGGCTCTTCTGAATTCTAGTGAATGCGAGAACACAAATTTCCTCAGATGGAATCTCAAAAATCTGAAATGCAATCTCCGACAATCAGGTACACGTTGAAGAAAAGGGAATGACCACTACCAATTCTGATGCAGTTGGCATTGATGCTTTCCAACATTATAGTTCTTTTCATGATATAGAATCTACTTGATTATAGTTTCTTGCTTTTTGGACTTTTATCATGTAGGCTTGCAGAAGGTGATGTTTGTAGGTCAGAAAGTATCCATGCTCATGCTTGTGCGGTCTAATGATTCTCCCTTGATATTGGTGGATTGGTCGCGGGCTCCTATGCTTCAAATTGAGTTCAGAACCTGTGGGGAAAATGAACACATTCTTAGTGTAACTTCATGTTGTTTCTGAGGAACATCCTGTGGTTGGCTGCTGGTTTCATGGCACACATAACACAATCTTAGATTCATACAGGAACTTATTAGATCATCTAGAATACCTTAATGTTATTTATCTGAATTAATTTCATAGGATGAAATTTAGATAAATATATTCAATTTCTTGCTTAAGGTATTTGAAGTTCATTCCTAGCAATAAAAAAATTACTATAGAATGCCCTCAGGAAAAATGTCATGACATATACTCACAAGGGTGCAAGTAGTTGCATTTTATGGTCAAAGTCTATTACTAAGATATATATACTACGATAATAATATATGTTATGCAAGGACTAGAGAGAGCCCACTTGTTTGTTCCTGGTAATGTACATAACTTCATGTACTTAGGTATAGGAATCTCTGTCTCCACCACCTACAGTGTAGGTAGCAAGTTCCATAACCCTCAGTCAAATTTCAATAGTCAAGCAGTCACTATCATCAACCAAAAGAAGTGATAAACTAAAATATGAGATAGAACTATTTATGTTCGTTCAAGGCAAGTTGTTCCTACCTCATAGGATTTTAAGGTTATATTGGACCTGCCACTTTTTGGCCCTCTTTCTTGATAATTGTTTCCTTGATTATTACTTAAGGTTTTCTTAAGTCATGTAGCACTATGAGCAAAGAACAATAGCTTCACATATGTACTATCCAAATTTCACACCACCAGCAATGGAAAGGCAGAAAGGCAAATATTTAGAAGTACAACCCATGAGGTGTCATATCTGTGTGTCTGGGATGTAAGACCAGATGATGAGACTCATGAGATGCAAGACTTCAATTTTTTCTAGAGAAACCACAAAATTGTGATATTACATGCTTCCTTTGTCAGTGAACTCTGTTCAAACATAGAATATTAGTCAATCAAACCCAAATGGAAAAGATAAAAAATAAATCATTGAGCTAGAGAGCCAACACAACCTTTTAACCTCAAAGTTCAATGGAAGCCAATAACATTACAGGACAATAAACATTCTTCCTATTAATCTATTAGAATGTAGGGAGTCTAAAACCCTATATTGATCCAGTGGTGATCAACAAAGAAAGAACCACCATGGAGGAGTGAAAGCCATTGAATCCATTGAACCAACACTCAAATAAAAAACCATGTTTGGAGTGAAAGCCATACATTAAGAGTTCATCAAGGATATTCGAATCCTGATTGGTGGTTGGAACTGACACATCAAAAGTAGTGGTTAATTATTAAAATATACAAGGATGTTACACAATATACAAAAACTAACATGGGATGTCACATGGGAGATGGGTTAGTTTAGAAATATAAACTAAATTTTTATTGTAAGTGTACTGAGATCAAGATAATTTTAATAAGCAAGAGGTAGGAACTTCTTCCAAAAGTGAGATGTGAATGGGTCGTAGTAAGTGGTATCATCTATATGATTTACCTTTAGTTGTCCTTAGTTGTCTATTGCCATGTCAAAATGTTGGTTTACTAAAAAATGGAATAAGTCATACATTAGCACGATAATAGAAAGTCTAGAAACCACAAAGCGTAATTGATTTCTTACTTGTTCTAGAAAAGAAGAAATCCAAATTTGACTTAGAGGAAGTGTCATCTAAGACACAACATAAATGACAGTTAGATCCAATAAGTAGGCCATAGAGGCCATGCTTTCAGGAAAAGACACAACATACAGAAGGTGGTAGATAACACTAAAAATTACTTGGAATTTTCATGTATAAGAATTTATAGCAGTCTGACACAAGCACCCACCCAACATTGAATACTTTAGAATACATCCGTACTAATACTTTGTTCTCTTGCTAATAGCATGACACATATCTATACTAAAGTATGTCGATAACTTGATAATATAACTTATCTAATAGTTTATAAGAGCTTACAATAGCCTTCAATTACCACTTACTAAATACTTCATCCCTGGTTTCATGAAATCAGAATGTTTTGATTGAAAAAAATTGAAGTATCATCTGAAAGTTATTCTCCATCGAAGTGAGGAACAATTGACTATAAACCCCATGATTGTTAGTATACAATTTTAGAATACATAAATTAATAAAGTGAAATGATGCATAGACTATTATAGATCCTGGTGAAATTTTAATGGTATGGTAAATAACGTGAGGAAAACAAATGGCCTATGAACTATAAGTAACCTTAAGAGATATTATCAAATAACTTGGTGGGTTCAGAAGGGGCAACCTCATTACTAAGGGGGCAAATATTTGAAAGGACACACTAAAACTACAAATCATCGCACCAGAAAGCTATCAACAATCATTTTGGACACACTATAGGCAATATTTGGAGTCCTTTGGTTTTTGCAATTAGATTTCGTCAAGGGTATGTCAATTAGTTTTTAGAATTGAAAGAAAATGTCCAACGAATAGTACATTAGATTTCTAAATCTGAAGTACAGTGCAATTTGAAGTACAGTGCAATTTGAATGGCTATGAGCATACCTTGAGCTTTCACTTGAGCAATGTTCAAGGACCAATGAAATATCTAGAGGCCGACATCACATTTGAACCATTTAAGTCCTCAAAATGACGTTGATTCCAGTTCAATCCGATCAACAACATCATCTGCATTGCTTTTAAACACCCTACTTGCAGAGGCAACCAACAAGTGCTCCTTTTTGGCGTGTGTATGAATAGGTAGTTATCGAACAAGTCACATTTAGCCTTCATTAGTGTTGACGTATTTTTAGGCAAATGAGACATACTATTCATCTCATCAAGTATAGTCTATCAACAATGTGCTCTTTTAAGCATCTAAGAATGTTGCCTCCTATGGATGATCACCAAATGATGGAAAATTTATAAAATGAGATGATTTAAGTAAACTAAATAAGTAAAAATACAACAAGGGCATCTCACTTAAATCCTAAAAAACACTGACAGAACTATTCAATTGACCAAATATGGTAGATAATGAAGCAGAGAGAAAAATAGGACAAGTAATAAAGAGAGAGAGAGAGAAAGAGTTTCTAACATACATCATGAACACATTTTATTTAATATCCAAGGCCTTTATTTTTAGTTTCTCCTCTCAATTGTTAGATTATAGGTATGACAACCAGATTTCAGATGAATGCACAAACAAAGTTATTTATAGGCATGGTTGATCAGATTACTTAGATATATAAACAGATAACTAAACGAAGATTGCATATAAATCAATCTGCATACCCTGTTGGTATGTATAAATTATTTATACCAATTCAGATGTATACCCTGCATCATACTTGAATACACATCTGAAAGAGTTGGCAAGATTATAAAAAAGAATGATTGGTAACATGTTCCTCCTAATTAAGACTTGAATTGACAAGTTCAAGACAAAGTCAACAATAACACATGGCACAAACATGTATTAACATGAATACTCACTTAAACTAGGTCTTTCATTAAATATGAAACCTTTCTCCCTAGCTCTTTTAATTAGTTGTAAAATAAGAGAAAGAGCCAAAAGAAACATCACATGCATCGTTGCATACTAAAGAACATCACATACATAAGTGTGAAATAGAGCCTTGCCATAAAAGAGGTCTAATTGTTAACCAATACAATAGAATATTCATATCACAGTCTTATGTAGCAAGAGAAATGGAAAATAATGTTTTAATGGTGGTTCAGATGACAATCCTTTCTATATCCAATGAATTGACAAGCTTTACATCAATTAAAAACTTTATTCTAAGCCTATAGAAAAGAGGGAAAATAGCATCTAGAGAATTCTGAAGGAACTTTTATTGTTTGCCTCGCTCCAAGTAGTTTACCTATAATAATAAGAATAATTATCTAAAACCATTATCTAGACATGTTACACTTATAGCACAATGATTTTTTTTACCGAAAAATGTGTAGATTCTTTGGCCAAGCTATTATTGACCCGATTGCATCTTCAATGATTTGATAATTGTCAAATGGTCTAACCAATTGCTGTTTAGGTTTAATTGCCACACCAATGCAAACAGCAGCAAATGCAGACCCTAACTTTCCTCCTCCTATTACAAGGTCAGGATTCATGCCTATCACTTTTCCTTGAGCTACAATTTACGTTCCATCATTGAAACTTAACAACCTCACGACCTATAAGTTGTACGAATTATGATGTAAACTTTTAGATATCAAGATTCAAATCTATTAGGAGTTTTTTTCCTTTTAATAACCTGTCTTTCTATAATGGTGGTTCCACTACATGACTTTTGTGGCATGGGTGTTCCTTCATTCCTGATTGTTTCTATATTCTACAATACAAAACACTTATTACATTAATGAAATCATAACTTATAATTATTACTAAAAAATTGAATAATTACTTGATTTGCTTGAAATGGAATACTCCGACTTGAATTTCCCAAAATTATGGCCTCTAGATGCTCTTGTCTTTTTTTTAGATCTAACATTTCTATTTTTTGTGTCTCGCATATGTGTTGTAGGTCTTTGACTGTACCTTCAAAACCCTCCACATATTCCTGACTAAACTCATTAGTTTCATGGTTCACACGAGCCTTCTTTGCACCTAATATTTGATCAACAATTTCATCTTCATCAAGATTTGCATCATTGTTTTCAACTGCTAATTCTAATTTTTCCTACAACAGTAACCATAGTGATAATAAAAATTGAGAAAATAAAGTCAAATATGTCATGAATAATTTTATACTTACAATTAGTTCAGCTAATTTTACATCTACAGGAGTACCATCCTTCTTCTTATGGGTAACAACAAACTACTACAATCGACTAACAGTACCCAATTTATTCTTTTGTTGCAACTATTATGAACACACAAATAAAGTATAAGTAGAGTGTGAATGTGTTATGATATTATTACCATTATGTGAAAAAATCACTCACATTCGCTTTAATACAAGCATTGGGCATCGACCCCGATGTATGCCGTGTGGTAACAAACTTTCTACTCATACTATTCTTTGCACTTCGTAACTACAGTTCATGAATAATTAACCTTATCACCAATGAAAACTAAGAGAAGACATAATATATAACTAATTATCTTACCTTTCCGTCATTAGAGCCCCAGAAATTCACAAGAAAATCCCACTGCAATGGATCAACACGGGAAGGACAATCATTAAGTCTGTCTGTTTTGTCTTTGTGGTGCATATAATTTTTTCTTTTGATTTTAGATTTGAAGTTTCTTCAACAATCCCTAATTATGCGTAGAACTGATTTCTTTCCCTTTGGGTTGATAGTAAATTTCTTCTATTAGATTAAAAATAGAATGAATATAACAAATACACGCTTAAATAACACTTTACAAAAATATATTACCAAGACATAATTCCATATTTTAGTTTTCTTTCGAGATGGTACTTGTCACCAATCCAAGTAATCTAATGGTGCCAGTTGTGAATTTCTAGCAATTGTTCCCAAAAAAGAAGACACGTCATTTTGATGAGGTCCAATTGGTTCTCCATTTTCATCCAATGGGATGGGTTATTTTGCATCCCTCATCTTACTCCATAATTGAAGACACTTAGAATAGCCTTGTTTTTTATTATGCACAACACCACCTAAAAATTGAAAACAATATGAGGCAATTTTTTAAAAAATATACATATATATGCTAAAATATGAGGTAATAGTTAATTGTTGTAAATTGTTGATTAGAGACTTATGTACCTTCATCATGATTAGAAGTAGTATCATCATCAACCAATTCAAAGTCCTCATAATTTACATGATTGGTTTCGACCTCATGATCTATATTGCCATTATAATCAGAATGATAAACTCTCATGTCATTATTTGCCAAAGAATCCCTATGACCAGCTCCAACCTCATGATTGATATTGGCATTATCCACTGACTGACCAACTCTGATACCATTGTTTACCAAAGATTCCCTAACACATGTGGCAACCTTATGATTGATATTAACCTTATCAACAGAATGACCAACTCTGATGCTATTATTTGTCAAAGAATTTCTATGATAAGCTCCAACCTCATGATTTATATTGGCATTATCAATAGAATGACTAGTTCTTGTATATTTGTTTAACAGAGACATCCTATCACCGATTGGAACATCATGATTTATCATAGACACATGCGGATGCTTCTCTTTTTTGATGTTTACTTCAACATTGTTGTTGCTGAAAATAGATGATGCACCGACCTTTTTATTAGTTTTATTTCTCAAATCAATTTTGGAACTTCTAAGATCATCATTAACTGAACCAAGATATCCTCCCTTCATTCTCAAATCAGCATTAACTGAACCAAGATATCCTCATTTCATTCCCAAATCAGTATTAACAGAACCAAGATAACCTCCATTCATTCCCAAATCAGCATTAACTGAACCAAGATAGCCTCCATTCATTTCCAATCATTTAGAAAATCCTACAAAGACAAATAATTATTTCAGATCTTAGAACTATAAGTACAAAATAATAATAGATAAACTGTATGTCACCATACCCGCTAATTTTCCTTTAATTACTCCATTGTTTGCATCATTAGTTTCTCGTGCAGACAACAATTATGAACGTCTTTTCAACATCCTGAAAATAGAATGCATAAAAAATATTAATAAGTCAAAAGTATAACCTAAAATTATAGTTAAATAATAATGGTTGTAGGGGCTACCTGATATAAACATTATAAAATAGTTGTTGTTCGATTATTGAGAACAAAAAAAAGTTTGCAAATTTAAAGAGAAATAGTATGCATATGAAAGGAAGAACAAAGGTATTCATATTTAATAATAAATGAATAAACTAACTTCTTATAATGATACATTGAGATAAAAAATATTCAAACACTACATATGATATATCACAATGATCTCATTCAAGTTGCTCATCATTTTTGCCACCGTAAAAAGTTACACCCTCCATATCTTCTCTAACCAAATCAGATCCATCACAAACATCGCTAAAAATAGATTCCCAATCATCTGCATGGGAATCTTTAGGTACGCATGTCCCATCCATGAATTTTTTATTAAGCTTCTCATTCATGTCATAAGTATTATGTGGTGTAGTCTGCACGACAAAGCTCCACCCACGGTGATTGATGTCAGTCACATAAAAGACTTGTTGTACTTGAGAGGCCAATACAAATGGATTTTCAATTAAGTCAAGGAGTTTAAATTTGACCATTGTAAATTCATTTTCATCTTTTTTGACGCCCGACCCAATCACCTTTGAATAATACAACTTTCAGTTTCTCGTAGTAACTAATCTCAAAAATCTCTCTGAGTACCCCATAATAGGTAACTTGACCCATTTTAGGATTTTTTGTCCTTGGAACTAGAAAAACTTGCTGTCTGGACATTCACCATTATCCCACTATTTTGGTTTTTTTACCATGTTCCCACTCCTTGGTTCAAAATCTATATCCATTTGTTACATATCCATTGTATTTGTTCACCATATTTTGTGGTCCCCAAGCCAGAGTTAGTAGATTTGATGGCACATTTTCTGACTTGGCCTTCTCTTCAATCTGTATACATTATGAATTGAGTTATTAATACACTGCTCTACTCTAAAAATATTTAATGAAATTAATTTTATAGACTTGCATGCTTCTTAAACCAATCACTAAAAGTGTTCATATGAATATTACTGATTTTCCACTGTCTTGTACGTGGATTCATTTTCTTCACGTGGCGGATGTGCTCCTTGCTAACAAGTACATAAGTCATGTATACATACATCTAACGGTGAGCATGCATATTTCTTAATAATGTAATGAACTCACTCCATGAATGGTTCAACTGCAACACAATTGGATAAAATATATTGATGTGCAGTTTTCAGCATCACATCTTCAAGAGAAACATGAATATTCTTTCCTATTCGATGCCCTTTGTGTGAAAATATAGACCACTCATCATCAGTAACAATATCGTCATCTTCAACATCATTTCTGGCCAATTTTGTGAACCTTGTCTCTACCCCAGAGAGATACATTGAACAAAATGTTAAACAATCATCTGCCAGGTAACATTATGCTATGGAAGCTTCTGGAGCAACTTTATTCCTCACATATTCTTTCAAAGTTTTCAAGTACCTATAATGATAAATATAATTTGTTTAAAATCAAAAAATACATTTGATAAATTTTAGTGAAACAAATAACACATACTACCTTTCCACTGGATACATTCAATGATAAAATGGTGGTCCAACTATCTTAGCTTCTTGTGGAAGATGAATGACCACATGCTCCATTATGTCAAAAATGAGGGCGGGAAAATCTTCTCCATGTTGCACAGGGTCACTGCAATTCTAGATTCTAACTTCTCAATAGCATATGGATTTATCTCTTTTGAGCATTTATCTTCGAAAAATCTAGACAACTAAGTTATCACAGTTATGACGTTCTTTCTCAGCAATGCTACCCGTAAAGCCAATGGCAGAAATTATTGCATCAATATATGGTAGTCGTGACTCTTTAATGCCAACAATTTTCTTTCTTTGATGCATGCATTTCGCAAGCTATTGGAGGAATAACCATTTGGAACCCGTATAGACTTCAAAAACTTACAGAATAATTCCTTTTCCTCCTTTTTCCAAAGTAAAACAAGAAGGTAGAATAATATTCTTACTTCTGTTCTTGATAATGTACATTCTAGGTCTTATTCCCATCTCTAAAAGGTCATAATGAGATTTTTCATTATCCTTTGACTTATCCATCCCAAGTAACATGTGAATCAAACTCTCACAGACATTCTTTTCAATATGCATTATGTCAAGATTATGACGAATAAGGTTGGACTTCCAGTATGGCAACTTAAAGAAAATACTTTGTTTTTTCCAATTGTAAGGCATGTTGTCTATATCTCTAGTTTGAACTAAAACTTGATTTCCAGACAACATCTTTGGAGCAGTTCTTAGTTCTTCTTTTCCATCAAATGAGGACATATCCCTATGAAATTTATGACCCATTGGAAGGAACCTCCTGTGGCCCATGAAGCATTATTATCTACTATGTGGTAGTCTAATAGACCACATGTCCTTATTGCAAATAGGGAATGCATCATACCCACTAGTTTGCCAACCAGATAAATAGCCATAGGCAGGGAAGTCATTTATCATCCGTAGTAAGGTGACACACAATTTGAATATAGCTTTACGGTCAACATTGTATGTATCAACACCAACTTCCCATAGTTCTTTCAACTCTACAATGAGAGGTTGTAAGTAGATATCTATCTTCATACCTGGTTGAATTGAACCAGGAATAATCATAGAAAGGATAAAATTAGGTGTCTTCATGCATAACCATGGTGGCAAATTGTACGGAATCAATATGACTGGCCAAATACTATATGATAGACTCATCATGCCAAAGGAATTAAATCTGTCAGATGCTAAACCAAGATGCACATTATGAGAATCAGATGCAAAATCAGCATGCATGTTATCAAATGTCTTCCATGCGGGTGAATCCACTGGATTTCTTAAAACTCCATCCTTGGTGTGACTTTCATCATGCCACCGCATTAGTGGTGCAACTCTAGAGGACATAAACAATCTCTTCAACCTAGGAGTCAAGGGAAAGTCGCGCAGAACTTTACAAGGAACTCTTTTCTTTTTAATTCCCATACTTTGTGCACTGTCTACATTAGTTTCAGTCTCTTTATATCTAGAAGTATTATATGAAAACTCCTTGCGATACAAAATGCAATCATTTATACATGTATAAATTTTCTCGTAGTCAAGACCAAGGTCCCTAATTATTTTCTTACTTCATAGTATGATCCAGACAACATGTCACCCTCAGGAAGCAAATCCTTCAAAAGTTCGAGTAGCTCAGTAAATGATTTATTGCTCCAATGATTGCTACATTTTATATGGAACAACCTCACAACGATATACAACTTGGAATACTTCTTATTTTCAGGATACAACTCTTGTGCAACAATCTCTAACAATTTGTAGAATTGCTCAGCTTCTTCATCGTCAATAAATACAAATACATCATCTTCGTCGTTGTCCATAGTTTCTCAAAAATTTTGAACTCTATATGCATTGTGCAACATGTCTCTCATATCATCAAACGACATGTTGTCTTGCATAGAAAAATCTTCCTTGGCATCATAAGAAGTCTCACCATGAAAAATCCAATCAGTGTAGCTGCTGAAAAAACCATTCCATAACAGGTGCTAAGTTATCACTTGACAATTCCATCTTTGTGTATTTAGACACTTTTTACAAGGGCATAAGATAGTCTCATTCCTACTACAATATTTTTCGAAAGCATCCTCTATGAATTTGACTACCTCAGTTAAATACTTTTACTGGTCCTATCTTCCTCAATAATCCAGCTTTTGTCGATCATACTTCCCTAGATAAACTTAAGTAAATGCATCAATAAAATAAATATATAAATACGTAGAAATTTTTAATCAAATAGAAAGATTTAACAAAATTAATAATAAAGAAGGTGAAAGAGTATACATAATTAAACACAATGAAAAATTAAATATATAAGTAAGTAGAAAATCAATAAAGTATAATACCAATCATATTATACATTACATACTACATAACACTTTGACAAGCCATGTATATATCTATTTATCTATGATGTATTGGCAATAAATATCAAAATAGTTTTGTCTTGTACAGAATACAATTGAGTTAGCATGTAAGAACATAAGCCATGCATGTATACCAAATACATATAGGTTGTTAAACAAGCACATGAAAAACCTGAGCTCAATGGTTATGTAGAGACTCATCTCTTTTAGGGGAGTGGTAGTCTATTATGTGAAGAGTCATCTCATGAATGGAATGAGCAGTTATATGTAGGTCAATTTTCTACATTTTCCATTAGCCTGCCAAACATCTTTTAGCTCTGGCTCTCTCGGATTACATAAATTCTGGTTGGTTCTTCTATAAGGAGTTTATGTATATTATTTAAAATAGGATTTCAAAATCATGCCTTCTTGTGTATAATAACCATGCTTGAGTAATACAAAATTGTGCTTCAACTTGGTATTTCAATTATGTTGGAATGGAAGTGGCATTCTGGCACAAGGGCAGTGGCTGCAATGCCCATTGGATAAGGGAAAAACTAATTGGTGAATCCAGTTCAGACCTAGGCTTTTCCCCATTTCGTACAACACAAGATGTTAGGATTATGGATACAATGTTGCAGATTTTTTTGCTTATGGAAATGCCTCTCAGGTCATAGTATCTCCATTCAGCTGTACTAAGTGCTAAATAGTATGTATCTAACCACTAGATCACTCTCCCTTGTTCTCATTTTCTTTTGATTTTACTGGTATATATAACACCAGTGTCGAAATGAGGCCTTATAATATAGCCAACAAAGAATTTCCCTACATAATAGATCATGAATAACCAAAAAATATGTATCTTAGACCCCTTCTATATCATCTCTGCTTCTTTAAAAATGCTAATTTAGGGATGGATGTCTTTGGGTGTTTCCTTTTTTATTCACACTCCATATAATATATGTTTTGTAGGTTTGAGATATAACATGGGTTTATCTGATGTCCTATACCTTAAAGTAACAAGTAAGAGTGTTATAGAAGCTATTGTATGCTGAAAAATATACAAATAAAGTTCAATGTAAAATAACTGAATGCACATGGATTTTCGATGTTTTCTTAGGTGCTTCAAGGTTCCTAACCAAGTTTACTTTGTGAATTTATGAGGTTTGAGGGACAAATTTCACCCCCTGGTTCATAGTAGTTTATGTGAACTCCTTAACAACCATAATCTAAACATGAAGTTTGAATTTGTATGTTTTTTCTTTTATTTTTTTATTCTGGAAGTTGTGATAGTTATTCATAAAACCTTCAATGAATTAGTATGTTGTTCTTGTGGCTACAAAACCTTATGACATTGGTAACAATGTTCTGAGAACCACATTGGTTCTCCTTCTCCTCCTTCTTCGAGATCAAGTGGATGACCTACAATGTTGTGTAGAAAAGTGCATCATCCTGATCACTAATATGAACTCCTGCCATCCCAACTATGATATCCCTTCTTATACCATTAGGTGGCTCAACCCGTCCCTAAATTTTTTTAACCTTGATATGCCTACATTCCTCAAGATGAGTATAAAGTCAAGTTATGCCATGTCTTATAAAAGGGATGTTGTGTCTGCTGCATTTTATTTGTGCAATTAAACTATTTATAGTTTTCTATTATGTCTAAAGTGAGATAGATGATTATTTGGTCCATTTGGCCCTGCGAATGTCTTTTCTCTTTTTTATGCATTGTTTAAAAGTGGAATATAAGTAACTTACACCATCCACCCAGCTATTCCGTCTACAACAAATCTCAATGGTTCCCCCTGGTTGGCTTTGTTAACTAGCTAATTCACAACTGTCATCATTAGTTCATTTTCATGTATGGTACTTCCCAGTCAAACAAATTTCCTTTGTTAGGTATGCTTGTTGATGTGGAGCACTTCTTGGTCTATTTTTTTTCTACTCATTATGCTTGAGTATAAATAAGCATCAATCATTACACATATAACCAACAATGAATAATCTAGTAGGCCAGTTTTCTACATTTTACAACTTAGAATGATTTTTTCAATCTACTTACCACCACTTTCAAGTATCACCCAGAAATAGTGATAAATCTACTAGTTGTGTCTCTTCTATTTCAAGTTCAGAACCATCAAAATAAACACTCAATTGAACATGCTTTGCTTGTGATGCCCTGTGGTCATGAAAATAGCTAAGCCAAGAGGCCTTTACCAGAAACACTTCATGCTTACAGAAGTCTGTTTAGTAATTTTTTTGACCCAAGCTTGTTTTTTTCAATGATGAGAGTCTGTTGATGTGTCCATCATATGGAATACACACTAGAGCCATGTACTGTGCACTATAGATGACTAATATGGGGCCACTCGTGGGAATGAATCAATTGAAATTCACTGCTTCCTCATCCACCACCTATCACATAAACCATAATCTTTGCATAGAAGAAATCTGCCAATCCCATTATATGGAGTGAAGGTCAAAATCCAAGGTCAGTGCACTGTGTGAGACTGGGACAAGCCACCTTGTCCATTGAAATAAATAACCGAAGTACAGTCCTACCTTGTCATTTTTCACATAATTTTTCCAATTTTCCATGTTCTGGAAAGAACCTTCAAGGTTCTCCCGGACGTCTTGCCCATCCATCCCTCTAAATGACTTGCTATCCTACTCATGTGCTCTTCAACAAATTTGCTCGCCTTGTTTCTTGCAGACATAACATCAGCCTTCTCTAGTAACATACCTCATCCATTGGCTCCCTTGTAGTGCTCCCCAACCCCCTATTCTCACATTTAGGTTTACAAAGTTTCTTGCCACATATTTTTTTCATAAACATTGTGACTAATTGCTATACAAGTTTGTTAGTTGTGCTCTCTATAAGTGGAGCATGACATCAAGTAATGTCCCAACCAGGGACCATGGTAAGGAGAGAACCAGGGTGACTGTCCAATGGAAAATGGCCATGCACCCCTGTTGAAGGGACATATGTACTTGTTGACCTACAAACTATGGTGGTGACTGAATTTCTAGACCAAAAATTCATGCCTCTTCCACCTGAAGACCAATTAAGAAATTATACTTCTGGATAGACCCATCAAGAAATGTGTATCATGAAATAAAGATTTTAGATCAAGGACCAGGACAACACAATGAGCATATAGGAAAGCTTGTTGCAGTAGTACGGAAGTTAATAGTTCAAAATAGTGAGATGCTATTACACCCTCATTTTAAGCTCTCTCTATATACTGATTGGTTAAGAAGCTCATATTTATTGGGAGCATGTACTATCCACATAAGGTTGGTTCTTTTGGTAAATTGAAATTTCATACTACCAGAGACCATGATAATGTTAATATACCTAAAGCTTCTACAACTAGTTTGGTCAAGCTCAAAATTCCATCTACAAGTTATGAGCACAAGCTTCTAGAATGCCCCATATTGTAACATCATTCTCTAGTGAGCTGAAACCTCTATTTAGGGAATGTTTTAGCAGTACTGATGGTAACTTTTTTCCTACCAAAAATAGTGATGCAGTCTAAGGAACCTTGCTTCCTTCCTCTATAGATTGATTGACAACCCTAAAATGTATTTTTGATTGTAGAATCTACAATGTTATTTCAATACATAGAAAAAAAATGATGCATCGACTAATGAATAAGAATTTATTCTATCCTTGGCAGTACAAAGTCTGAGAATCGCATGGGCATGCAATCTATAAAATGAACATTTGTCAAAACTGTAGTACATTCTTGACTGCTCTCACGTTGACACAACATCTCATCATAAGAAAATTACAAGGTCGGATGTCATAATGTGTTTCAGTTTAGTGTAAACTAAGTTTATAAACTAAACTAATTTTTCCTCATTCCAAGAAAGAAGTGTACAATATGTTAGTCAAACTATCTGGTCAAGTGATATGTCCTTATTTTGGTGGTTAATTTTCAATCCATATTGGTTGGTAATCATTTCCTCAAAGATAATCTTATAATAAGTCATTTAAATTTACTAGTGACTATTCATCATAAAGGTAAAGAAAACGTTAGTGATCTTGGAAATATATCAATTATCTTTACAATTTGTAGTTCACTTCTACTATTACTTGATATATATGTGCTTAAATTTGTTAGTAAGTGTTATGCTTGATGATTATAGGCAGTGAGGAGGGAAATACAACTGGTAGTCCTATATGGACCACTCTCTTCTAAGGGGTCTCCTATAGCTACAAATTCTGGAAATTTGTCAAACTAATTAAAACCAAATCACAACTAATCCTCGAGTGACAAAAGAAGTTGGGTTATGTTTCTATCCTCATGTTTTTGTATTATATTATATGCATCTAAATTTCCTCTAATTATTCTTATTTTAATGGATCTGCTCCAGCTTTTGGTACGAGCCCTTGAAATTCTTCTGTCAGTATTGCAAATAATGATGTACTACTTTTGCTAACCATAGAAATGGTGGATGTTCTGTAAATCCTCTATCATCATCAATGCAGTTGAGTATTGGAACAATAGAATGCCTTCATTATTTGAGAGTTGCAGCAATATCTTTGTTATCTCCTGGGTTGGAATATTTATTTTGGACTCATCCTACTAGAAGTCATGCCACGGATATGCAAAGGCTTAGTCTTGATAGTTAAAGGTAATTTCACCTCTCAAGTATTATAGGGCCACCTACTTGGATGCATTATCTTATTTGTACATATTGGTTTGCTTGCTAGACATTGCTCGCAATGAACAAGTCAAGCATATTTTAATGTTTGGTCTTGGTTTCTCAATAAGTAGGTGTGGTTTAGGTACAAATAGAAACCATCGATCTATTGATTTCATCGGATCTTGAATAGAAATCCATATTTGGGTTTAGGAACTCAAACTCCATTGGTCAGTAGGGATTATAAATTGGGCTTGTAACATAGTCATATATGTGTGGAAGGATCCTCACGTAAGTGATAGAGATATAACAAGCTTTGTGGCATGCAATTTGTATGCTAAATGAAATTGCCTATAACTTAAGGAAGGAGATAAAAAAACCTGCACCTACCTAGCATAATCTTCTAGTTCTTGTTCAGTCATCAACATAGAAAGGAAAAGAAAGAAAGAGAACAATACTATTAGTAAATAGTTGGTTACTTAATAAAGGCCTTAAATTTTAGTCTTTTCAAGATGGGATGATGCTAGATGCACTGGCGACAAGTGTCGAGGATCATGGTTATATTCTCTATTTTTTTCCTGACATACGTCAGCCACAGGAGATGAAAGGAATTGTTGGGTTAGTTCCTCAAGTCTAGCTTTGGAGGGCTGATGCTTTTTTCCCTACGTTTGAGGTAGTTTTTCTCTCATATAACGATCTTATGTGTGTGCTTTTCCTAGTATGTATGTTGGTGCAACTATTTTTTCCTTGAAGTAAGTGCTTTTATTAATTAGTATTTGTGATGTTGATTTCTGACTTGTTTTAGTTATGCTGGTAAGGATTTGGACATGACTTCAGATTCGGCTGATGATGAAATACAACATTAAAATATGAAGAATGGACATAAGCAGTTTGGTCGGAGGATCAAATGATGAGATTTGAATCACCTAGATCAGACATGCAATCAACAAGGATCACGACACCTAGAGAACACCTAGCCGTGTCTTGAAGGGGTGGTTGCGATCCTAGGCACGGGGAAGAATAGAGGCCGTCGGGGCACAAGACAGAAGCATGGGGAGAACAAATAGGAGTATCAAAGAATCAACGATGCAAGGGAGACCTCCTGGACACCGATCAGTATCCAGCTGATGAGAACAAGTAGCAATTGACGCCTCCGATGATCTGCTGATGCCTCTGACGATCTGCTGACGCCTCCAACGATCTGTTGACACCTCCGATGATGACGGTAGGGTGCGTGACAAGAGAGGGTGTAGAACGGTCGGGTCGGGGATGGCGACGGTAGGGCGTGCGACGGGAGACGGGCAGAACGACCAGGTCCGAATGGGGATGGCAGTGGTAGGGCGCATGATGGGAGAGGGCACAGAACGACCAACTGTTCTGATTGGGGAGCAATTGATCGGATAACTTTTTTAGTTGGGAAAGGAGAGAAGAGTGCGATAGAGGGGTGGGAGGAATTAGCGCTAAAAATTTTAGTCACTAAAATTTGGGTTTTTTTAGTCAAATATGTTAATATGTTACAATGCTTGGCTACATAAATGTTTTTACAATTGAAATTTAGAAGGGGAAAGTGTAGCTAGGTAATTATATGAATTGAATATATTTTATTCTTTATATTTTCAATTTTTGCTATCAAAACTAGCATTGACTATAAATAAATTAGATGTAATTATCATAAATGTATCTAGAACATCCTTTTTTTGTAGTGGGGCCCCACCTACTGGAGGGGAATTGGATCTGATATCATTTTTAATGCTCGAGCCCACTTCCCTAGGCTTTAGTAGAGTTTCAGGAATGATGAATAGCCCTACATACCACCACTAGCCTTAAATGCGTGCTTTTTCCTCACTCACATGCAAGTCAAGGTCAACTTCCCGACTAGTCACCCATCCTAGTACTACTCCAAGTTGAGCACACTTAATTATGGAGTTCTTTAGTGATAGGCTCCTAGAAAAAGGAGGTGCACCTTGGTGATATGTGTAGTCAAATCATTCTCTTTAAGATCATGTTTTCCAAGGCCTCAAATCCTAGGACATTACAATTTGATCGGTAGATTTTCCTCAGGGATGATTAGAATCTCAAGAATCTCTCCACTTTTATCTCCATTGCTCAAGAAGAGTTGACTCTTAGCAGAGTTCAAGGTTAGCTAGAAATCCTTCCAAAATTATCAAGAATCTCTTTTATAGTGTGAGCATTATCCTCATTTGCTTTCAAAAATAAAAGCAAATCATGAACAAATATCAAGTGAGAAATCATCATACCACTACTAGAAAACATAGGATTGATAATTCCTTTTCTAACATAATGAGCAAGAATAGATAAAAACCCTTGCATTGCAATGACAAAGAGGTATGAACATAAGGTATCTCCATGTATGACTCCGTTAGAAGCAGAAAACAACTGTGAAGGATTGCCATTAATCAAAATCTGATAAGAAGCTGAACTAAAAAGCTCATCAATCCAATCCAACCAATAGCAAGGAAAGTCCATAAGAGACATAATCCTGAGAATATAATCATTCTTTACTGAATTAAATTCTTTTGAGAGGTCATATTTGATGCACATGTGTGCATTATTTGAATGAACATGAAAGGAACTAAGCAATTCATTTTCTAAGAGTAAACATCCCCTATCCTTCTCCCTTTGATGAAAGCAACATAGTTAAGATCAATAATTTTACTTAGAACTAGTTTCAGCCGATTAGCCAGGATCTCAGTAATGGATTTTTAGATGGCATTGCATAGGAAAGTAGATCTAAAGTTCTTCACAAAATAAGCTTCTTGAAATTTTAGAATCAAGGTGATGAAAGTTTTATTACATTCCTTCAACAATTTAGAATTATAAAAGAAGTTGAGAACTATTTTAGTAACATCCTCCCCAACAATATCCCAATAAGTCTTGAAAAAAGAGCACATTGAACCCATCAGACCCTGGGGCCTTATCCTCATTCATAGACATAATAGTATTCCTGACCTCCTCCTTAGTAACCCATATCCAGATATTATTGAAATCAATAATTTAAATACAAGGAAGAATCCAATCTTGATCCTATTGTGAGCAACTGTCATAAGAATTATTGAAGAGACCTTCATAGAAACCAACAATATGAGCTGCAATCTTTGTACTATTTTTACATCTGACACCATCAATATCCAGAGCATAAATGTTGTTATAAAGTCTTCTAGTTTTGAGAGAAGTGAAGAAGAAATGAGCGTTCCTATCTCCAACTTTGAGCCATTGGACATGTGATTTTTGCCTAAAGAAAACATCCTCTTCCTCCCTCATTGAGGGCCTGAGTTTTGATGTCATGAAAAAGTAACTAAAGAGATGAGTCATTAGGAGAATTATCCATGGCTACTTGAAGAGATATTGCTTTGGATTCCAACTCCTTTGCAATGGAAGAGAAATTTCCCCCCAAAGACTTGTTCCACTTAATAAGGCCCGATTTAGTAGCTCTTAGTTTCTGATACAATCTGAACATAGGAGGCCCAGTAGGTCGGATGCTCGACCAGGCAGAGTTGATGACTATCTTGAAGTCACTCTTAGTAGTCCAAGAATTTATGAATATGAAAGGAATCACAATCCATTTTCCATTCTTCGAATGTAACTGAAGGGTATGGAGATCCCTAGCAGTAGTAGAGATAAATTCAACCCAAGTAGAAGGGAAACCATTTAGAAACTTTAATTTGTAGAAAATTCTATCAATTTTAGAGAATGTAGAAACCCCTTTCTTGCTAGAACTAATCCAGTTTGATGCGATGATTTTGAGTCGCATTTATAGACCTGTTTGATATGTGTTTTATGCTTTTATTAGTCATTTTTATGGTTAATGTTGCATAATTCATCCACTTTGGTCTTTGCTACTATTTTATGTCAAATCCCCTTTAATTCATCATTTTGAGCATTAATCGTCAAAATATTATTATTTGTGTGAATTTATGTGGTTTCGTGTTTGAATTTCAGGAAAAACGAGTATCTGCTTCCGTCGATACCATCGACGGAAGTCAATACCATCGATCGGACCACAGGTTAGTCGATACTATCGACATGGATGTCGATGGTATCGAGATACCATCAGGTTGCTGGCGAGAAAGCGGTCGATAGTATCGACACCTGGTCGATACCATCGACGCACGGAGGCTACAGTGTCGGAATCTTGCAAAACCGACGCCTAAAGGAACTCGATACCATCGACCCGCGTCGATGGTATCGAGATGATGTCAGGCACGACAAAGAAAGAAGTTGTAGCCGGCCGCTACCACACTGGGTCGATACCATCGACTCGCATCGATGGTATCGACACCGTAAGATATGTGTTTGCTTTGTTATGATCTTAATCGGACGACCGTGGTTAATTAGCGACCTAAGGAGGGAGATATACCTAATGACGGCCGCCCAAACGAAAAGGGGGATCTCATTAGCCGCTGCACAGATCCCGAGTAGCCGTAGAGAGGAGAATGGAGCCCAGAAGCACGCCCCAGTTGATCTGGACACCGAAGAAGACAAATTCCACCACCGAAAGGCGGGAGAGCACATATTCTACGCCAAGGATCGATTGGTTCTTCTCCGTTCAGGGGATTCCACTTCTCAATTCACGTTTTTCTTATGTGTTCCCTTATCTCTACCGTGTATTTCACTGAGATGAACATGCGGGGCTAATCCCCTTTGTCTTTAGGACCGGGAGTAGCCCGAGAATTCATTGTATGACGATTTTATAATGGTAATTCATATCTATCTCTTAAATCCATGGTATAATTTCGTTTTCTCAATATATTGTTATGCTTGATCACCATAATAATAACCTAATGCCCTTAATTGCTTTGAAAGAAGAATTAATGGCTGAAAAGAGACGAAATCTACATTAATTGACAAATCCCTTGAACAAGGTGGTGTAAGGTTAATGGTGGATACTGAGAGATTGTTCATAATGCACCTAGTTTAGGGTATAGGTTACTACGACGGTGGAACCGACCTAGACCTAAGTAGTGATTTGTACCACGACAGTGGGCAATTCTGATTTCAGGCCACTACCCGGATAGAGAGATAAAATTGAATAGCTATATAGAATTTAATACAATGAAAACCCGCAGTGAAACCACAATCCTAAAGATTTCCTTTTGAATTGATTAAACCAACATTTAATCGATTGCTTATTTTGTTTTATTTTTATTTTCTTTTAATTTCAACAACAACTCTCAACTTTTAATCGGCTTAGCTGATCGCGAGTAGTTAGTAGGAGTCTCCAACAATTTCACGTATCCCTGAGTTCGACTCGGGCCTCACAAAAGGTCTGTATTACTTCGACGCGTTCACTTGCATTTCTGCGCACGGTAAATTTGCGTCAAGTTTTTGGCGCCGTTGCCGGGGATACGACGAATTATTGGCACTTTGAGTGCTACAAGCGGCCACTCTAGGCCAAAATTTGTTTATTATTTGAAATAACTTCAAATATTTTTAAATTGTTCGATAATTTTTATACTCGTCAAAGCACTGTACTGAACTCGAATTTTCCCACTTCAGGTACTGTGTATGGTGCGGATGCGTAGCACTGATTACACGCGATGCACACCCGAGGTTCTGCTGCCGGGACCTGACGACGAGAATTACTATGAGCAAGAGCAGCAAGAGGAAGTCAATTCTGAACTCGAACAAGAATAGATGGCCGAGCCACAGACTATATGGGAGAAGATAAAGGCTTCTTTCGCATCCACTTCAAAAGGGCCTATAAAGAAGCAGGCAATCAACATATCTACGTATAAGATTGATCCGGCTTTGATAAATCTGGTGAAGTCGAATGCTTTTCATGGGCTCAAGAATGAGAACCCCGTCGCACACATAAGTCAGTTTGTTGAGAACTGTGACATGGTTAAAATCGACAGGTTTCCACAGGATGCACTCTATCTTAAGCTTTTCCCGAGTTCATTGGCAGGAGCCGCGCGAGAATGGCTACACAATTTAGATGATGAATTTGTGGAGTCCTGGGACCATATGGTGGAGGTTTTCTTTGAGAGGTTCTTTCCTCCTGAGAAGACCAACGACATGATCAGGAAGATCCATAACTTCACCCAACAGGCAGGTGAGACATATTCTGAGACCTGGGAGAGGTTTCAGGTCATGCTGAGGCGGTGCCCGCATCACGGGCTGGATAAAGAGACACAGGTAAAGATCTTCTATTTTGCTCTCTCCGAGCACGATAGGAGTAACCTTGATTCAGCTGGGTCATGATTCTTTTTGAACCATACAGACACCAGGTGTTGGGAGATATTAAAGAACATGGCTAGGAAGCAGTCCTGGGGTGAGAGAGAAAGAGGCCCCGTGGAACAAGTTCGAGTGGCAGGAGAATCAAAAGCGATAAAGGATCTGAATGAGAAGATGGATCTTCTCGCAAAGAAACTGCTAGAAAAGGAGGATAATGAGGCCGAGGATGAGGCTCAAGTTAAATACATGAGACAACAACAAGGTTACCGAAATAATGACTATTCATGGAGAAAAGACAAAAAGTTCTCATGGAAGGATCCCAACAACTTTTTGCAGGATCCGGATGCCAAACCCCAGCCAGTAGCAGAGGATAAGAGCACGGAGCTGCTCAATCAGGTGATTAAGCAAAATCAAGAGCTCATGACTACGTTCGGCCAACAAATAAAATAGCAAGGGGAGTTTATGAATCAATTTGGTCAAACACTGCAGAGCCATGGGGCTCAAATGAGGACCATTGAGACATCTATGGCACAGATGGCAGCAGAGATAGCCAGTTTGAAGAAACCGGCACATCTAGGTTTTCCGGGTAACACCAATGTTCCAGGGGAAACCAGCAGACAAAGGCCGTCTTACTAAGAAGCGGCAAGAAATTGTTAAGTCCAAGGGCCGAGGAGACAAGCACACCACAAGCTGAAGTAGAAGGTGAAGCCAATGAGGAGCTACCCGCACCAGTCACAGGACAGGTTGATGACACATCCGTGGATGATACTGAAGAACATATTGCAGAGGAGGAACCTCAGAAAAGGACACCCTATGTGCCACCTCATCAAAGGGCACAAGCTGTCCCGGTCCCGTACCCAAACAGTGCTAAGGCAAGGAAGGTAGATGCGCAATTTAAAAAGTTCTTAGATAGTTTCAGGAAGCTTTCAGTCAATATCCCTCTATTGGAAGCCATTGAGCAAATCCCTTCTTACGAGAAGTTTCTAAAAGACATCATCACTAAGAAGAGGAAAATTCCGGATTCAGAGGTTGTCGTGCTCAAGGAGCAAGTGAGTGCCTTCATCATGGGCACATTGCCGCCAAAGAGGCAAGATCCAGGCTGCTTTAACATTTCTTGTTATATTGGGAAAGTCAAATTTGGTGAAGCATTATGTGACTTAGGGGCAAGCATCAACTTGATGCCCCTTTCTACATTCAAAAAGCTGGGATTGAAGGAGTCACGGCCAAGCAACATCACAATTCAATTAGCAGACAACTCGGTGGTAAAGCTATATGTAATATGTGAAGATGTGTTAGTGAAAGTGGATAGATTTGTTTTTCCAGCAAATTTTGTAGTCATGGAGATGCAGGATGAACAGGGCAACGAGCTATTACTTGGACGTCCTTTCCAAGCTACAGCCGACATGATTTTAGAGATGGGGAGAGGTCGCTTGACCTTGGGTATAGCCGATGACCGATTTGAGATGGTCATGCCTTCTAGTACTGTGTCGTCTAAAGCAAAGGAACAATGCCGTGTGGTAAAACATCTGGATAGTAATATTTCACTCTGTCTTGGGAAGCCATTTTTGGACATGGCTCATGTGATGAGCAAGGTGGACAATGGAACTTTGGCTGTGGAAATCATGGAGCAGAACAAGGTAGTGTCTCTGTGCAAAGCTGTGGGGTTCCCGAATGATGAGGATGAGGACATTCCTCCCTCCACGGAAGATGATGTTATAGCAATTTCTGTATTTGATGCGTATCCAGAATTACCATTGGAGGCCTGCTTGGTAAATATTACTCACGATTGGATACGGAGCAATTCACTCAAGGAGTGCGCCAAGATGCTTCAGATGCTTCCATGCTTCTATGCGAGGTATTATGAAGATTTAGGTGAACTTCCCCCGCCGCTCCAATCATCTCTGATCATCCCGCCGGAGTTAGAATTAAAGCCGCTGCCACCACATCTCAAATATGTCTTTCTAGCTGAGGAAGACAAGTTACCTGTGATCATTTCTGCTTATTTGAGTGCGGAAGAGGAGGACCAATTGTTAATAGTGCTGAAGAACCACCGGGGAGCATTTGGGTGGTCCGTTGCAGATATCAAGGGGATTTCCCCTACATTATGTCAGCATAAGATTTGGCTCGAGGAGGGAGCCAAGCCCGTGATCCAACCTCAACGACGTCTCAATCCAAGCATGATGGAGGTTGTGAAGAAGGAGGTTATTAAACTTCTTTCTGCAGGTATCATTTACGCAATATCAGACTCGACATGGGTGAGTCCCACACAGGTAGTCCCTAAAAAGGGGGGAATTATTGTCACCCAAAATATTTTAAATGAACCTGTCACCACCCGATTGGTAACCGGGTGGTGAGTTTGTATTGATTACCACCGTCTGAATGCCGCTACGCTAAAGGATCACTTTCCTTTACCTTTTATTGATCAAATTCTAGAGCGTCTTGCCGGCCGATATCATTTCTGTTTTCTTGATGGGTACTCGGGGTACAACCAGATTTCGATTGATCCTTTGGATCAAGAGAAATCTACTTTCACTTGTCCCTATGGGACTTTCGCGTATCGCCGAATGCCTTTTGGTTTATGCAATGCACCCGTGACTTTTCAGCGTTGTATGCTAGCTATCTTTTCTGACATGGTAGAACGCTGTCTGGAGGTATTTATGGATGACTTTTCGGTGTATGGTGCATCGTTTGATGAATGTCTCTATAATCTTGACAAAGTTTTACAACGCTGCGAGGACACACATTTGGTCCTCAACTGGGAAAAATGTCACATGATGGTGACTGAGGGGATAGTGCTAGGACACAAGGTGTCTAGCAAAGGTTTAGAGGTTGATCCGGTAAAGATATAAGTCATTTCCAAATTGCCCCCACCAAATTCTGTTAAAGGGGTAAGAAGTTTCCTAGGACATGCCGGATTTTATCGTCGATTCATAAAAGATTTTTCAAAAATCGCGAAACCTCTATCCGAACTTCTTGAGAAAGACGCTGTATTTGATTTCAATGACAAATGTCTACATGCGTTCGACATGTTGAAGGAGAAACTGATTTCCGCACCGGTTGTTCAAATGCCGGATTGGACTAAACCATTCGAACTCATGTGTGACGCTTCTGATTTTGCGGTAGGAGCCGTGTTGGGGCAACGGGTGGACAATAAACCCGCCGTGATTTTCTACGCTTCAAAGACTTTGAATGATGCCCAATTAAATTATACAACTACTGAAAAAGAATTACTCGCCGTTGTTTTCGCTTTTGAAAAATTTCAGCAATATTTAGTGGGATCTAAAGTAGTTGTTTGGACTGACCATGCCGCAGTTAAATATTTAATGGAGAAAAAAGATGCAAAGCCTAGATTAATTAGGTGGATTTTGCTCCTACAAGAATTTGATATTGAAATCAAGGATAAAGCGGGGATTGAAAATGTTCTAACTGATGATTTGTCTAGGTTAGCGAGGGTGGATGAAAAAGATTTACATATACCCATAACCGAGACATTTCCGGATGAACAGATTTCGAAAGTTAATTCTAAGGACCCTTGGTTTGCTGAGATTGTGAACTATTTGGCTTGCGGGATCATCCTGGAAGATTGGACATATCAAGAGAAGAAATTTTTTTCCATTCTTTACAATATTATTTTTGGGATGACCTGATTCTTCTTAAGCAATGCAGGGATGGTTTCCTACACAGGTGTGTGCCTGAGGCAGAGTACGAGAGTGTTCTCCGTCATTGCCACACATTACCTACGGGAGGACACCATGCGAGTTCTCGTACGACAGCTAAAGTTCTGGAGAATGGCCTTTATTGGCCAACCTTGTTCTGAGATACCTACGAGTTTGTAAGGCAATGTGATTCCTGCCAACGAGCAAGTAATATTTCAAAGAGACAGGAGATGCCCCTAAATGTGTTCCAAGAAGTGGAGGTATTTGATCTGTGGGGCATAGATTTCATGGGACCCTTTGTGTCCTCAAATTCAAATTTATATATCCTTTTAGAGGTTGATTACGTGTCGAAGTGGGTAGAAGCAATACCTACAAGGACTAACGATTCCACTATAGTGTGCAGGTTCGTGAAAGAAAACATTTTCTGCAGGTTTGGAGTGCCCCGAATGATCATCAGTGATGGGGGTGCGCATTTTAGGAATCAGAAGTTCTCGGCATTATTGAAGAAATATGGGGTCAAACACAACATAGGTACCCCATATCACCCGCAGACTCAAGGATAGGTGGAGGTCTCCAATCATGAAATTAAGAAGATTTTGGAGCGTACGGTGGTGTCTACGAGGAAGAATTGGAGTGCCCTATTACCGGATGCATTGTGGGCGTACAGGACGGCTTACAAAACACCTATAGGCACCACGCCTTTTAGGTTGGCGTATGGTCGGGCTTGTCACTTACCGGTAGAGTTAGAGCACAAAGCACATTGGGCGCTGAGAAGGCTCAACTTGAGTTACGATGAAGCAGGGAGGAAGAGATTGCTTGAACTGAATGAGTTGGATGAGCTGCGGATGACGGCATATGAGAACTCGCAGATATACAAGGAGCACACCAAGTTGATCCACGATCGCCACATCCAGTTGCGCATGTTCAAGAAAGGAGACAGTGTGTTGTTGTTCAATTCATGACTGAAGTTGCATCCCGGGAAGCTCAAATCCCAGTGGAGTGGACCGTTCGTGGTAGAGGTAGGGGTGAGCAGAATTTGGTTAATAACCGATTAACCGAATGGTTAATTTTTTTTAGACTATTTGGTTAATTTGGTTAATTTAATTCGGTTAATCGGTTAAATGGTTAATTTCATGGTTAAAGATATTTTTGGTATGGTTAACCAAATTAACCGAATAGTTATAATATTTTCTTAAATAATATCCTACACGTATATATACATATATAGTTGTACTTTTATTTCAAAAAACTTTCCCATATACATAGTAATCAAGTTTTTAATGAGCCATACAACATCATATTTCTAGAAATACCACTATAATATAACAATCGTTCAAAATTCAATGAGTATTTCAAATAAGATTATTACACATGTGTTATTTGGTTAACCAAATTAACCGACCGAATTAACCGTTAACCGATTGGACAATAACCGAATTAACCGACACAATTCGGTTAGGTTAATGGTTAAAATCTCAAACCACAAATTAACCATTTAACCGAACCGAATTAACCGTAACCGACCGAATTAACCGAATGCTCACCCCTAGGTAGAGGAGGTCAAATCACACAGCGCAATCTTGGTGCGTGATGGTGAGACTACATTTTTGGTGAATGGACAGAGATTGAAGCTATATTTTGGTGAAGATTACACGAGGAAGGTGAATAAGGTCAAACCCATTTCACTTTCGGATGCATGATGTGCCGCAAGTCGTCTAGCCTAAGACGTTAAATAAAGGCACTTGTTGGGAGGCAACCCAACCATTGGTACTTTAGTTTAGTTCATTTACATTCGTAGTTTGATTTGTTCTAACTTAGTTTTTAGTGTAAAAAAGATACCATGATCGTTTTGTTCATTGTGCAGACTGAGGCAGAGTCGATACCATCGACACACTGGTCGATGGTATCGACCATGGTACAGGTTGACGACTGCAGATTTTGCACTGCGTCGATACCATCGATGGCATCATCGATGGTATCGACATACCTACAGGCAGGTCACAAAATAAAGTCGATAGTATCAACACGGGCGTCGATACTATCAATATCTCTGAAGAAAAACAGAAGAATTTGTCTCAGTCATCTCGATACCATCGACGGCCTCGTCGATGGTATCGAAACAGTCACAGGTTGAAACGCAAAGCGGAGGTGTTGCAATGAAGAAAAGTCGATACCATCGACCCGCGTCGATGGTATCGACTATCCACATCACCGATCCACGCGAACGAATCAACGGCGATCGCGGCATCAAGACGGTCAATCCGGGTGCAGCGTCAATACCATCGACCCGTGTCGATAGTATCGAAACGTCAGCGATCCGGGTTTCCAAGATCCAGCCATCGACGACCGTCGATACCAGCGAGGGGGTAAGATAACATCGACAAGTGTCGATACCATCGACTCGCGTTGATGGTATCGATGGGCCAATAGTAGCGCCGGACACATCTATTTAAGGGGAGTGTTTGCGTCAGTTGACGTCACGCATCCAGTGCAATCTCCTTCCTTTGTGCCGAGCATTCCCCCGAGCCATCCAAGCCCGACGACGAGCAGCACCGAGCGAAGGTCTTCATCGAGCGGAGATTCACCTCTCCAATCTTCACCGAGCTCTCTTTCTAATCCCCGTTTCTCGTCGCAATCATGGTGCATGTAGCCGGAGCTTCTTCCTCCTGTGCGAATCCAATGGACATCCCGGAATTCGTGCCACCACCGCCATCGTCGATCGCACATCCACGACTTGTCCACCCTTCCTCAGAGGTCCGGAAGATCTACGAGGAGATCATGAGGAGGAGGATTGAGCCCACCCGGTACATGGACCGGGAGATGATTCGAGATCTCGGATTTGAGGCCAACTTGGCCTACATTCTGTAGGGGCAAGCTCGCCACACAGGGCAAAGGCCCGATGAGTTGCGATTCCATGCTGATGGTCAGCCGTTCTTCAACGACTGGCCGACGTACAAAGAGCTGGTGGCAGAGTTCATGGCGTCGCTGGACGTCTGTGTCATGCCCAACGACATAATAGCTACCGATCATGAGTGGATCAAGGGCCGGGTGTCTTTCCGGCTGTACAACCATGACTACACCCTCACGCTTCAGCAATTCAATAGGATCTTCAACTGGAACCATTCCCAGTATGACTACCGACGGCCGGACAACCGCACTGACTAGGATGCCATCTTCTCCGAGCTAGTGACGGTGCCGCAAGGCAAGTCGGTGAGCTACCACAATGCCGCGGTAACTGATTTCGAGCACCCTTTCGTCCAGATCTTGCACCGGATGCTTAGTTCCACAGTTTTTGCTCGGGTTAATCTGGCCCTCAACAAATTTTAGGAGACAGACCTATTCTTTTTGTACAAGCTCCTGAAGAAACAAGAATGCAACTGGGGTGCATTCTTTCTACAGCGAGTATTGGCAGTGAAGAGGAGCATGAGGAAAGCCCCGATTCACTTTGGCGGGCTTATCACCAAGCTGGCCATCTATTTAGGCTTGAATCTGCAGCAACTGACCCCTCTCTCTACAAGAAGCAAGGTGAACTTGCAGCATCTACACCGGTCCAATCTCATACTTCTCCGAGATGGCATGGCGTTTGCACACTGCCACGTAAATCAAGCATATTAGGAATGTTCTCTGCCCGACCCCATCTTCAACATCGACGGTGTGCAACATTTCAGATGGCCGATCATAGCCATCGGCTCTGATGAAGAAGCCGACGACAAAAACAATGATAATGACGACGAGGCGGAGGAAGAGGAAGTGGAGGCGTTTACACCTCTTCGAGCACGAGTGGCACCCCGGAAGCGCCCTAGGATGCATCCGGGTGCATCTTCATCTTCTCCGCAGCCGCCTCCACCACCACAGCCCGCGCAGCCGAGCGAGGATGTCTATTCGATGCAGGGCATGTACGCGATGCTGCAAGACATCCAGCAGACCCAGCATAGCCATACAACCACCTATGTCGGTATTCAAGACACTACCAACCGACTCTTTGTCAATCAGCAGGCAATCTTTGAGAATGAGCACCTTCTTTTCGAGAATCAGCAGAACATCCATGATAGGTTGCACAGGATGGAGGTGCAACAACAGCCGTTCTTCGATCATTACTGGAGCCAAAATTATTTTGGGGGGTATCCACAGCCTCCTCCGATGCCCCAGTACGATCCGACATTCCAGGGGCAGTACCCGTCTTGGGACCCCACGGCTCTGCAGTACCCGCCTCCACCACAGGAGTGATACGGTATCACTGTTCCAATCCTTAAGTTTGTTTTTGACTATGAGGCCATAGTCGACTTCAAGCTTAGGGGGGTAGTTGGAACAACTCTATCTCTTTTATTGTTTTTTTTAGTTTTTAACTTTATTTGTTTTTTGTTCTTGTTAGTTATTTTTGCAATTTTAGTTGTTTAGGATCCACATGCTATCTAGTGTAATCGTGGATGCCATAAAGTTTGTGTCATCTCTTTAGTGTGCATGGGAAAATCGAGGGAAAATTAAAAAAATCAAAGCTTGTCGTAGCACATATCCTATGAAAATGATTGGTTTTGTCAACTTTAAAACAAAATTTCACAACTGTACACTCCTAATGATTTATGAAAGTGGACAAAAATGGTTGTTTGAGCCTAAACTGACCAAATGGTAATGAGATTCTAATTGGATGTAAGAGAGAGAAACCTCTTAACTACTACACAGGTCAGTAAGGAGGGACACATAATATTTTTCAAAGGTTCAGTCATTTAGTCTTGTGATCTTTCCACCTCTTTGTTTTTCACAATCCACCATAAGAATTGGAAGTACTTTACGGTTTTAACCTCTTTGACTGCATTTCATGTAGATAGGTTTTGCATCTAATCTACTTTCATATGTTAAAAAAAATTAGAATAGTGATACATGCACATTACCTGTAGGTGCATGTCATGTAGTTGCATTCATAACTTTCATGCATAGAGTATATCATGTACCTCATTTATTCTTTAACAGTGAATTAAATTGTTCCATACCTTCTAAATAGTGCAAATATTTGAGTTATGCAGGAAAAAATAAGCCCAATAAAATATTCATTGTCAATTATGGATATAAGGGTTTGAAAAAAAATGAAAAAAAGAAGAAGAAAAAAAATCAGAAAAAAAATATGCGTATTGAAAAAAAAGACAAGTTATTTAGAAGCAATTAGAATAGAAGGAGAAAGGAACATAATCTCACCTGCATTTTAAGATAAGTGAGTACATGATATAGCTTAATTAGATGTCCATCTCGCTTTGAGAATGGATGGTTAGTGCATGCATCATTCCACCTAATTTTAGATTAGGGTATTTTTCATGTGCATTTGCATCATTTAGGGCATTTCTGTGTTATGCATGTTGAAACTGTATAATACTTCCACTTCTTCCATGAACCACCTATTTCATCCACCCATTGCTCGGATTGGTAGGCCACCGTGAATTTCTCCTCACTAATGTATATCAGGAGAACTGCTTCCATGTAGATGGTAGTGAGGGCGAGCAACGTAGTATAGGAGATCACAAGATGCACCAAGTCTGAACCGGCGAATTTTATTATGTTAACTGCCTTATGTGATAGTGTTCATCAGTTTCGAGGGCAATTTCTCTTATGGATGATTACTGTCGCCTTCAGGGTAATTATCATTCCGTGGTTAGAAAGGGCCGGTATGTGAATGTCAGGAGGGAGTCATATGGGATGTTGGTTGTGGTGCTTTGTTCTTTAGTTGACATTAGCAATTCTATTCTAAGGATTAGTTGCTCGAGGGCGAGCAACGTGCAAGATTAGGGGAGTTTGATGCGATGATTTTGAGTCGCATTTATAGACCTGTTTGATATGTGTTTTATGCTTTTATTAGTCATTTTTATGGTTAATGTTGCATAATTCATCCACTTTGGTCTTTGCTACTATTTTATTTCAAATCCCCTTTAATTCATCGTTTTGAGCATTAATTGTCAAAATATTATTATTTGTGTGAATTTATGTGGTTTCGTGTTTGAATTTCAGGAAAAACGAGTATATGCTTCCGTCGATACCATCGACGGAAGTCGATACCATCGATCGGACCACAGGTTGCCAGCCGCGAGGACCAGGAAAAAGTCGATACTATCGACAGGGATGTCGATGGTATCGAGATACCATCAGGTTGTAGGCGAGAAAGCGGTCGATAGTATCGACACCAGGTCGATACCATCGACGCACGGAGGCTACAATGTCGGAATATTGCAAAACCGACGCCTAAAGGAACTCGATACCATCGACCCGCGTCGATGGTATCGAGATGATGTCAGGCGCAACAAAGAAAGAAGTTGTAGCCGGCTGCTACCACACTGGGTCGATACCATCGACTCGCGTCGATGGTATCGAGACCGTAAGATATGTGTTTTCTTTGTTATGATCTTAATCGGACGGCCGTGGTTGATTAGCGACCTAAGGAGGGAGATATACCTAATGACGGCCGCCCAGACGAAAAGGGGGATCTCATTAGCCGCTGCATAAATCCTGAGTAGCCGTAGAGAGGAGAACGGAGCCCAGAAGCACGCCCCAGTTGATCCGGACACCGAAGAAGACGAATTCCACCACCGAAAGGCGAGAGAGCACGTATTCTACGCCAAGGATCGATTGGTTCTTCTCCGTTCAGGGGATTCCACTTCTCAATTCACGTTTTTCTTATGTGTTCCCTTATCTCTACCATGTATTTCACTGAGATGAACATGCGGGGCTAATCCCCTTTGTCTTTAGGACCGGGAGTAGCCCGAGAATTCATTGTATGACGATTTTATAATAGTAATTCATATCTTATCTCTTAAATCCGTGGTATAATTTCGTATTCTCAATATATTGTTATGCTTGATCACCATAATAATAACCTAATGCCCTTAATTGCTTTGAAAGAAGAATTAACGACTGAAAAGAGACGAAATCTACATTAATTGACAAATCCCTTGAACAAGGTGGTGTAAGGTTAATGGTGGATACTGAGAGATCGTTCATAATGCACCTAGTTTAGAGTATAGGTTACTACGACGGTGGAACCGACCTAGACCTAGGTAGTGATTTGTACCACGACAGTGGGCAATTCTGATTTTAGGCCACTACCCAGATAGAGAGATAAAATTGAATATCTATATAGAATTTAATACAATGAAAACCTGCGGTGAAACTGCAATCTTAAATATTTCCTTTTGAATTGATTAAACCAACATTTAATCGATTGCTTGTTTTGTTTTATTTTTATTTTCTTTTAATTTCAACAACAACTCTCAACTTTTAATCGGCTTATATGATCGCGAGTAGTTAGTAGGAGTCTCCAACAATTTCACGTATCCCTGAGTTCGACTCAGGCCTCACAAAAGGCCTGTATTACTTCGACGCGTTCACTTGCGTTTCTGCGCACGGTAAATTTGCATCAACTAGTAAAATCAAAGCATCATTTAAATCTAACATACTGATATTAGATGGTGGGTGCTTCCCTAATTTCTCACTAGCTAGTCGAACATGATTGAAATCACATAACAAACACCATGGTCTTGAAATAGAAGAATAGAGAGACTTGATATGCTTCCATAGATCAACTCTGTCAACATTACCATTAGCACCATAAATTACAGACATATCAAAGTTTAAAGAATTAGATATGACTTCACAATGAAGAACTTGATCACTAGCATAAACTCTGTTGATGGTAATAGAAGGATCAAACCATAGAATGGTAATGTGAGTGCAGGAATATAAATCAGAATTAGAGATATATAGAGCTTCCTTCCATAGAGACTTCATAATACCATCCACATTCACATTCTTAACCCTTGAATCCAAAATAATGTAAATGTCAGCTTTGGTTCTCCTTATCTCGTCCTAGATGTGATGAATGTTCTTCTACATACCTCTCACATTCTAGGATATAATGTTTAGATGACTATACATTGGAAAAAATCTTATCTAGAGTACCATCCGTGGGGTTAGTTAGCTCTCCATCCTCCAGATTTTCAAGCAAGTGGAATTTGTTTGGAGATGTGCATAGTGTCCTTGTTTTAGTGTGAACACTTTTGGTGAATCATTTCTAGGGGGATCTTGATTTCTTATGAGTCCTTCATCTATCTCTATTGACATCTGAATTTGGTGGCATCAAAGTGTTAGCATTAGCAATAGTTTTTCAATGGTAAGCACTCCCTCCTTAGATATCTACAGATCAGATGCGATTGTCACATAATAAATAGGTTCAATAGGTTCATCATCGGCTAAAAGCACTATGCAATCCTCCCTGCTAGCAATCAAATCTTTAGGTAGGTTTCTTGGAACCCAAAGCTTGTTAACTTCTATTGATTTCTCCTTCATAATATTCTTATTACCAGTGTGTTTAACAATCTCATGTTGCTTTAGAGCACAAAGACCCTGATCATGACTAAAGTTTCTACAGGAAGAGTAGCACTGCGGTTCACATTCATACTCAAGCTTCAAGACATCCAGTGCTCCTTCGTCGCTTTCAATCTGCATCTCCTTAGGGAAATTGAAATCATCCGCAATAAGGATTTGTAATATAACAAACTCCAGTCTCTTGAACGATTCAATGAGACTATCCACCCTAACCGGCTTTCCCATAACATATTCTATATGGATAAACATCTCCTCGTCCCAAAGATCAAGCGGTAAATTGAAGACCTTAATCAGTAATCACTGTGAGCTTGAGTTTCTCCATAGGATTGTCCCTTTCCTATTTCTTCAAAATCAAGTGATTCCCAAAAACATACCATGGCCCTCCTTCAATCGCTATCAACATGTCTTCTTCATTGGAGAACTGAATAATGAAGAATCCCTTCCCTCTAGAACGGATGTTGATAGATCCCTTTAACTTCCAAAGGAGAGAAAGATGATTCACTAGCGTCAATCAATGATGATTTAGACCTAGAACATAACCCACCACTTCTAGACTCCATCATGCTAGGTTCTGCTCAAGAATCTCCTTTAGATAGATAAGCCTACCATCGATTACCTTGACATTAGTTTTTTGGAGCTTGTGGCGAGTCACTTAGGCTTCTGGCTTAAAGAGATCCGACCATGACCTAACTTCTTGTACCACCGAGATAGAAGCTTCACCCCTTCTAGTTCTGACATCAATTGGCCTCTGATTGAACTTGACAACATCTCATTCTAGCCTAGGGAATGATCTCATTGCCTCACCTCTTCATCTCAGCAAACCTGATGGTTCTGGCGGCATCATCCCCTCCACCCTCGTCATCTCTCTTGGGATCGCCTATGGGATCATCCCTGAAATCTCTTTGTTGTTATGAGTTACTATTAAAGGGGGTCCTAAACATGGGAGTGAAACTCCAGTCCATGATATGTGATATTTATAATGTGAATTGTGCATGATATGATACATGATACATGATTCCTAAGTAATATATAATGTATTGAGCTCGTACCTTGTACTGAGGCGGGAGTGAAAGGTATAGTGTCATAGCATCATATGTAGTCCTATCAGAGTATATGGGCTTTGTCTATTATCTTAGGGTGTCCGACTAAACCCCAAGATATGGACCATGAGTTGTACATGTGGGCATACCGTAACTGTGTCGATTTGATTAGGTACAAGTCAAACAAATTCAAGGTAAACTAATAAAAGTGGACAACTTGATTTTTTGTTATGTTTTGATAATGGTGTTTTTATGTCTGATATAACCTTTTCATGGATTGGTAATGCTGAAGTTATGCTTATGATTTCCTAGTTGTGCAAATAGAATATTGTTCAGTGTTATTAATACTCCTGGATTCATGTGATTTATATACACACCTCTTCTTTCAATATTAAATTATATTTTACACATGTTGCATCTCTTAATATCTGACATGTGTATTAATTAACACGCATGATGTTTGTAACATCCCATGATTTGAGGCCTCGAATAAAATGATCTTAAAAGGAATGATTGGACTGCCCATATCACCAAGGTGCACCTCCTTTTCCAGGAGCCATCACTAAAGAACTCCATAGTTAAGCATGCTCAACTTGGAGTAGTACTAGGATGGATGACTAGTTAGGAAGTTGACCATGACTTGCGTGTGAGTGAGGAAAAAGTGTGCAGTTAAGGCTATTGGTGGTCTGTGGGACCAGTTGTCATTCCTAAAACTCTACTAGAGCCTTGGGCAGTGGGCCCAGACATTGCAAATGGTATCAGAGCCCCTTCCCCTCCAGTAGGTGGGGCCCACATGGGCATGTGGCATGCCAGTCTTAAGCTGTGCAGTCCAGGCATGTTGGAAAGGGATGTCCATGGTTGACGTAGCCACCCTTGCGCTGGTATTCCGTGACGGGGAGTTGGGTGTCCACGTGCCATTCTGGGTCTACACTGAAATGCGGAAATATTATGAGGCCATATAGTTGAGCCTTAACGAGGATGTCAAGAGTCTAAGTGGGGGAGATTGTAACATCCCAGGATTTGAGGCCTCAGATAAAATGATCTTAGGAATGATTGGAATACCCATATCACTAAGGTGCACCTCCTTTTCCGGGAGCCCATCACTAAAGAACTCCATAGTTAAGCATGCTCAACTTGGAGTAGTACTAGGATAGGTGACCAGTCAGAAAGCTGACCCCAGCTTGCACGTGAGTGAGGAAAAAGTGCACAATTTAGGCTTGTGGTGGTTTGTGGGACCAATTGTCATTCCTGAAACTCTACTAGAGCCTTGAGTAGTGGGCCCGAGCGTTACAATATTACTCAAACATGAGAGATATGACTTAAGTTATGATATGATAATGTTAAGGATGAAGATGAACGTTTTGGTTTATGGTTGTGAAGATGCCTTGCATTGTTGTTCTTGATTTCATGGAAGTATCATTATGTTGGGAGCAAGCCTCAACCAAAGGAATTTGGGGACATCTCATGAAAATCGGAGCAGGGCTCCAATCCCCCTATTACAAGATAGATGTGAAGTTGTTTCATGAGTTTAATATGAATAAAATCTGAAAAAATTAGTTGCCTAAAAGAAGTAATGTATTTAGAGACAAGGATGTAATGATGTATGAGTAATTATGCCTTGGATGTTTATTTACTTACCTTATTCAAGGTATATCATATCATGTTTACATGTTGCTCATGCACAATCATCCTTGTAATATTATTATAATCCCCTAGATATGTTTGTCTTTTGGGTGGGAAGTACCCAAACACTGAGGTGGCAACAACTCACAATATACGTTGTTGACATTTTTTGGGTGATCAAAGTTGCACAACAAATATGTGGTGTTATTAAGGAGTTTTCGTAACTTGAGGAAGTTGTTTAGTTAGATACACACTAATAAATAATTGAAAGTAAATTGATCGGCCAGTGTAGAGATTAGGAATGTTCAAATGATTTATTAAGGTGTCAAACAATCAGACGAATTGTTCAATCAATCAATTGAGAAAACAACCAATCGATTAGTGAAATTCTAGAGCTATGCAATTGATCAACTAGGAGATTAATCACCTGACTAAGTTTTACTTATTTTGTTATTAGTTTAAGATTTTAATTAAGAAAAGAATTTGGGTGTCAATAAACCAGTAAAGAATGCCTCCCCTATATAAAGGGAGTGGTGTCTAGGGGTGAGATAAGCAATTCATAAAGAATTTTTGTGTCTCCATTTGAGAGAGAGAGAGAAATTCATCCTTGAGGGTCACTGCGTGAAAGGACGAGGATAGGAAGATGCTATTTGATTGTCATGATCTGCTTCTACTTAGATGCCAAGGTGGAACATTGGGTATTCCCTACCTTCCACATAGATAATGTAGAGGCCTTGGTTCATGTGTGAAGAGTGGCGTATGATCTTAATCATCAAAGATAGGGTTATTTCTATCCTTATTGTTTCTTCAAGATGGTGTGTCACTAATCAATCATGTTGTTTCTTTGGATTGGGATCTCAAAGATGGATAACGTCATCAAAATATCATGTCTAGTTGTTTGAAAGATAGTGTAAGCCAAATTATATTTCATATTTTATATATGTATTTATTATAATAGTATTTTTATGGCTATGGCGAATATGTGGGTTGGAATTTACTTGAGAAAAGTTGTGTAGTTGTCTTGAGTAATGGTCCCTAAGAATCCTATAATGGTATTTGGGTTGTGTCATACACCTTTCTCGTTGGTTTGAGTTTCAAATCAGAATCTTTTTCATTGAATGACACATGCATATTTTTATCCATTTTAAAATATTGAATACCATATTAGATATGATGTACATATATATGTATCTTACATAGACCAATGGAATGTCTATGAAATCATTTTTCTAGGTGGGTGTGGATACTACAACTAGGTTGTTTGGTGAATGCTTAATGGTCAGAAACATGCAATTGTGGGTTTTTATGCTTGATCTAAAAATTGTAACATGTATATGGCTTACGTGCCATGCCTCCCTATCTACATTCTCCATGTACATTTTATGTATGCAAATAGATTAAAATGATGTAGTGACATCATCAGTGGACATACCTGATTTAGAAGCAATTATCTGCATGGAGGGTCCATGAAGTGTTTGTGATGAAGAAGAAGTGATGACACCATTTTTTAACCAAATCATTTCCTAAATTATCAATCCAACCAATCAAATGAATTTTTAGCTGATCGACTAGACAAATTATTAGAGAAAGTTAGGATTTACATAGTATTGTGATCCATTTGGTAGTTTATTTACAACACTTGTTCACTCAAGTCATTATGCTAGTTGCCATACCTATTTTATCACATTTGGTAATTTTTGTGTCTTTGATATGCAACATACAACTAAACCTCAATTGACTACACATGGGCACACCAAAGTATGGTGTGTTGTCTATCTTGGGTAGATGTGATACTAAGTATGTTGGTCTACCAAAGGATGGTGCACATTTTATAGTGTTGGCCTTTGGGTAAGACTTGACTATGTGATATCAATAGGGGTAAACACCTATATGCATGAAGATGAAATGTACTTCCTATGATCAAATGTAACAAGGATTTGTGCAATCATATATGTAGAGTAGGATTGGATGCAATTAGTAAATTTATCTGCCTAAATAGTTAAGCTGGTGATCAAATAAAGTTAATTCATGACTTAATGAAATATGGATCTTGGCCCATTTTGAATATTGCTTTCTAAACTATTCTGGAAAAAAATAGTGAGGCCTATTAGCTTGAATCAAAATAGTTAGAATTATTTTAATTAAAGACCCAATTAAATATCATCAAATTTATTCTTGTTTCAAACATTTCCTTTACAAAAATAATCGCTTCCCTTTTTGAGTGGTCCTTGAGAAAGAAAAGTTGAATGGGAATAACTTTTTTGACTGATATAGGACATAGATAATTGTTCTCACTCATGAGTGTAAACTCTATGTCATGGATACTCTACTACCAGATCCTAATGCACCTAGAGAAGAAAGAGAAGATTTCCCTAAGCATACAAATGACTCTATTGACATCAAGTGCCCCCTGCTATGCTCGATAATTGTTTGCTTTAGAAGAAAATTATAAATATGTAAGTTTTAGAGATGGAAACCCATCTTAGGAACAATAAAAGAAAGGTACCATGTCTCTAAGGCCCTTTTTTGGTGCAACATGATGGAGGGTATCCACTTGAGCCCCTGATAGCCTCTCGAACTTGTGTTCAAAATACAAATAAGGAATACATATATTATGGAATGGACTTTAAACTTATAATTTGATACGTTGGGATACCCACAATGGTAATATAGTTTCTGGAAGAGTAAGAAGGATCAAACACATGGATAAGGGGTGGCAAGTCATTTAGAACCTTAAATCTCAACTTAGTTGAGTTGAATCTAAGAGTATATAGGTGTTCCTCATGGAAATGAGTATTCACTAAAGAAATAAGAATAATAAAGAAATAAAACAAAGTTAACCAAATCAAAACAAGAAATGGTTCTTTTGGAGATTATGATATTTTTATAGAACTTGGATTGGGATTCACCAACCAAGTGCACTCAACAACATGAAAGCAGTCATACCCATTATATACCTCTGGCATAGTTGTGAGAAATTATCAATTGTGTCTATTCCCTCCTATTTTGATATGTTAGAGTATAAGTATGCCTCTCTCTCAAGATGTCAAGCATATGATCAAAACATACAACCACATGATCATTAGATCCAGAGATGAAACACTTTCATGCATTCACACTACTCCTGGAATCTGATTATGATCTAATACTACTCTCTCGAGGCATTAAAAATCAAGCATCACACAATGGTAGCTAAGCATAGAAGTGACTCATCCAAGAATAAGAGAAACAAGATAAAGGTTGGTAAGAGTATATATATTCAATGGAATAATATGAATATTCACATGTCACATGGTTGGGAGGATTTGGTGGTTACTCTAAACCCAATATAATGAGTTTATCCACTCGTGTTAACAAGTGACATGTCTTATATACATGTAATGAAAGCTATAACCAAGAAAAACAAGGGATGCATATGAAGTAGGGTGAGGAAGATGGAGAAGACAAAAATAGAATTGTAGTTACTATTTATCGAATGTTGATATAGACTTCCTCTTCAATTTTGATGGAAATAATGATGGTGGGAAGAACTTCTCCAACCTCCTCCTCAAAGTCAGACAATATGCATCTCCAATTGATGCCAACTGATGAGACTTGAACCTTCATCCTTGTAAAATGATGGAAGTTGATGGTCTCTCCCCAAATTGGTAGCTCTTGGTGATGGTGAAAAAATAAATGTCCTATTTCATTAACTTGGGTCAATATTTATAAGTATATGTAGAGTTCTCAAGGAACCTAAGATTGGGGGCACTATTTGTAGTGTAAATATTGGGGCAGGTGCCTTGGGGTGTGCACTTAACTAATATTGTGGAAATGGATGTCACAGGATGTCCATTGTTTGATGATGGTCTACAACATGATCTATTTACAATGGTAGAGTATCATTGGTTGCTTGACTGAGGTTACATTGGTTGATGATAGGTATCAATCATCAGTTGCTAACTGATGATCTACAAGGGCCATTGGTTGTTGGAGATAGGATGTTTCTTAGTTGTAAGAGACATATAGACCGTCCATTGATAGTTTGTTGATGTAAATCAATTGATGACCGATGAAAGTACAAAATAATTGGAAGGCCATAATGGTAGATTTGATTGATTGTTAGTGTTCTCTTCTTCATTGGTTGAGTATATAAACCTATAATTAGATTCAAATCAATGGTCTGCCAGGCTCATGAAGTCAATGAATTTCCTAGGTTGTAACCATTAGTTGTCAATTGATGGAATATGTTGTGAGACACCTCTTTTGGGATTTTTTCTACAAAGAGGAGTAAATCATTACAAATTAACAATGACATATGTTTCAAGTAAAATTGGCACTTAATATACTAAATATGGGGATAATAGAGGGAATGGGGGGTAAAATAGGAATATAATATCCACAATTTGGAAGTTATCAACCCACAAACTTAGATTCTAGCTTGTCCTCAAGCTAAAAAATAGAATTAAATTACAAGGTAAGAAATTAGGGGCTTTAGCTAGAAGAATTAAGGTTGTTATAATCATGCTTTTACATCATCTCTATACTAAGAAAGTTTCTTGGTTATGTCTGTGCTCCTCATGTCCTTGGACTTTTACCTAAAAACTTGGAGTTCTTCAATCTTTCATATGTTACTTCCTATTATTTGAATTAGGGTTTTACTTTGTGACATCTACTCCAATCCCAATTTCTTTGTTGTAAAATGCACAATTGTCATTAAGGTAGCTTTCACTATTGACATTTTTTTGATATAAGAAGTGTGTGTAGGGGTAGGATAAGACCAAGGTGTATCTTGTGCTTCTCTTGGTACTCAACCAAAGGTTTGATTTATCGGGCAAGTGGTCCCTAAAGTCCTCACTAGTTGTCTTTGGAGTAGTGACTTCACATCTTTCATACCACTAGCCCAAATTGTCTCAATTTTAGTGAACACCAACGAATTCTAAGGGTTTATTCTATCAAGATTCTAGGTTCTTTTATTGGTCTTGACATATCTGTGTTCTTAAACACATCCATACACCTTCCATTGTGGCTCCCATCATGGCACAATGCTCATGCTTTTATTCTCACTTAGGCTTTTATTCTCTTTTTATCTAGTTTTTAAGGACTTTTGAGATTTTTAGGGTTTTGTGGTTGCCAAGCCTCTTTTAATACTTGTGCATTTCCAAATTGTACTTGATGTTTTAGATAATCACTCAGAAGTGTACTATGAGTAAGATCCACCTTTTCTTAAGCAATTTTCTAAGGATTTAGATTTTATGCTCAACACGTAACATCTAAATATAGAGCTGGTATAAGAGTTTTATTATTCAGAAAATGATGCATATGTATTTCCCAAATTCTTTACTTCATACATTATGATCAATAGACGATAGCTTGAAGAAGACTAAATTCAATATAGGTGAAGATAACACCAGGAAAATTGGATGAAAACTTACCTACTATCCAAATTTATCCTCCATTAGGTAAAAGTATCCTCAAGTTAAGATTAAAGCACTTAATGAAAATCACCTTGGGCAATATAAAACTACAAAATTCTAAAAAAATTAGGCTTGTATATGCAAATAATATGGATAGAAGTAATGGATACAATAAGAGGGAATGAGGGATGAGAGTGTACCTACATTGCATGTTTACACCCTAGTGCATCCTTTAGAGCTTTGGATTACACCTAACCAATTGAGTTTAATTAGATGCAAACCTAGGATTCAAACACACAATAAGATCTTTCGTATTTATAAGGGGCCTAAACTAACACACCCACTTAGACTAACATACTAACCCACAAGTTCACATGGTCGTGTTATAGTATAGGCAAGCAATGTGAATAGGGTCGATCCCTATAGGGAGAGAGGGGCACTAGAGCTTATTTATAGTAGGCTAGGTTCCTAAAGAGGAGTCTAGGATTTAAGGGTTTGATTAGAATTTGTTTGTTAAACTAAGCTGGACAAGCACACAATTAAAGGAAACACTCAACCAAAACCTAAGTTAACCCTATACTAGTCAATTTCTAATATGGAAGAAAGACAACTAAGCAAGAAATGGAGCAATTACACTATAGAAGCAAAGAACGTGCTATATAACAACCTAGAAGTGACAACTAGTTAATCTAAATAAGAAAACTACACTAAACTAACAATTGCAAACTAGGACAATCAAGGAGATAAATTACCATTAGTTTAGCAAAGCAAGAACAAATGGACACTAACTATCCTAGAAATATTCAACGACCAAGAACAAGGCAACTACCTAAAAAGCAATTAAGACAAGTAACTAAGCAAGCATGAGCTATCAAGGAATCAACTTAGGATTTTAAGAAAGTTATGGAGGCGTGGGGCTTTTAGGGGATGTTATTAGGATTTTAGTTGGGGGTATATCATGCAAAATCTACCCATTCATTCTATATTGATAAACCAAACAACTAGACAAATGCTACAAAATCACCCTAAGCTATTAATCAGTCATTGGTGGTATAGGGTGCGTAAAGAGGAACTACACCCTTGCACACTCTAGCCAACCTTGTGAGGCTCAATTGAACTATGGCCTAGGTGAGATTCCAGTAGGATTTGGCATGCCTAGGTTTATAGAGTGGGTGTCCTTAGGGAAATGGGGAGCCAAAGGTAGGAGTGGAGAGTGGAGGTGAGGGTCTTTCAACTCACATAACTCACTGTCTAGCTTTTAGGAAACTCCAAAACAATTGAACTAAGAACTCCTACACTAGATACTTAGATATCACACCTAGGAGTAAGAGAAGGGTAATGTGTGAGAAGATGGGGAGCTATCTAGGGATACACTAATTGGAACTAGGAGAAAATCCCAAAATAGCCCCACATGTGCCTTTTCTCCTAGACCTAGGTGGTTTCAAGCATAAAACCACAAGAAATTTATGTTTTAAAGCAAAAACCACAAGAAGAATCATGGGAAATAAGATAGAACTAGAAGGCTATCATCATAAAACTAATATAAAGAGTTTATAAGTTATTTCCCCCGAACATGGTATCAAAGTAACATTTTATCCCCCGAATAACCCACTAGAGGGGCTTAGCTACTCATAGTACAAAAAAGAGTAAAAGAGGTAGAAGAAGAGAAAGTAGGCATAGAATCTCATGTAAGATTCCTTCTCCTTCACCTCCAGAAATAATAGCAACACCCTCTCCCTCCTTGGTGGCAAGATGGCATGGAATGGGTGAGGGAAGTAGCCAAAACCCCAAATAACTAGGGTTTTGTGGTTGAGAAAGGTGGAAATGAGGTGGAAGTAGGTGGGAGCTCAAGGAATGAGTGAGGAGTAGCTAGAAATGGCCAAGATGTAGCTAGGAGTAGCTAACCTTGTGTTGTATCTACTACCCTTGTATATGTAAGTGATGGGGAAGCACTAAATTAAGTATGGGCATTTTGGGTAGAGAAATGTAGAAAAATGTAGGGTTTTGGTGGTAGCACGTCCGTGTTGCCCATGGTGGGTAAGGTATAGCACATACATGCTGAGAGGCAATTGTCATTCTGCGTGGAGGTGAAAATGTAAAGTTGAAGTTAGGAAATGAAGGCTGGTAGCATGATCGCGCTAGACAACATAGTCATATTATAGTCTAGGTGGCATGGTCATGTTGGGTAGCACGGTGGTGGTGGGTGATACGCAACATGACTGTGTTGAGTTGCACTTCCGTGGTGGTCAAGTGGCAACACGGATGTGCTAGGAAGTACAACCGTATTGGAGGAGTGGTAGCACGACCTTGGTGGACGATATGCTGTAGTTGTTTAAAAACTGAGATTTTCCCTGTGATTTTGATGATTGTAGCTGATTGCTCTTTTTCATGGATCAAGAGTGTAAACACAATTATCCAGTCAAAGAAATCAAACTTTAAATTTATACCCGACTAAAAGAAATGCCCACAACACAATACGAAGTCCTTGTAGTAGTGTGGGGTCAAACACATGGACAAGGAGAATAATAGAATAAGAATGTGAAATCTTAGCTTAATCTAGCTTCAAAGAACAAATTCTATGGTGTTTCGATTAAGGAAGGAATCAATCTAATTAAATCGTAAATATAAGTTATGAAAGATCAAAGAAGAAATAAAGATAAATAGAGAAATCAAGATAAAAGGGACTTGGATTGGGTTTCACCAATCAAGCCAACCAGAACCATGTAAAACCTTCACTCCTATTTTATATATGTTCCCTACTTATTTGGCAATCAATCACAAGAAAATATCTATTCCTTCCTTCTCTCAAGATCCAAACATATTTTTGTCTGACAGGGTTGTCTCTCTCGAGGTAATAACTAAAAGATCGGTGAAAAACTAAATGACCTTTGTCATAGAAACTTGTTGTGTGATTTATATATCATCTTTTCACATGATATCACACACAAATTTGGTTCATTTTGATATAATTCAGTCTCTTTTCATATTACTTTTTCCATTTGTTTGTTATTCTACTTAATCCATAACTTGCGTTGCAGATTTTCCACAAAAAGAACTGAATTTGGAGTTAATTCTGTTGAAACAGCAAAATGCACGGCGTGCACCCTAGATGCACGACGTGCACCTTTCCAGAGAAAGTTGGTTCGTCCATCCAGAAGAACGCACGACGTGCACGGCGAAAACACACGGCGTGCGAGTTTCCAGAAGTGTATAGAAAGGAAAACGCACGACGTGCATGCCAATGCACGACGTGCACCTGGAACGTAAACAGCCAAAGAAATGTTCTGGAAAGTCGCACAGCGTGCATATTCGCAGCGCACGTCGTGCACAGATCAACCCGATGTAGACTGCACTGCAGGTGCACGACATGCACCCAAAATGCACGACGTGCACCTGACAGTTTCATAAATATGAAAATTTAGAATTCGATTTTAAAACAAGGAGGGAAGGCAAGGGACAGTTATGTTCGGTTATTTGAGAAGTTTTCTCTCATCCTAGAGCTAGAGGAGAGCAGAGGGAGGTGATTTTGGGGAGATTCAAGGTGGTTTCTTGCATCAAGAGGCCATTTCTTCCTCTCTACTTTTGCATTGTCTTCTCCAAGGTACAACCAAGCTTCCCCAACCTAGAGAAACTTCTTGGGAAAGGAACTAGTACGTCTTGGAGCAGCTAGAGAAGGAGAATTTCATCCTCAAGCCGGAACTCTTCCTTCTTGTGGTTACACCTTTGGTTCTCTTTGCTTTTTCCTCTCTAAATCATGTTCAAAACTGAAATTTCTGTAACAAATCTGCAAGACATGGTTATGGACGAGTAGTCTATCTTTTCTTGGGCATGGGGAGTAGCTCCCATGTCATAGCATGTATGGAACCAGTATTTCATACCAAATACTATGTTTCTTGTTTCCTAATCATGAAAGTACCGGTTTACTCTTTTCTTGCATATATAGTTGGGCACCTTATGTGCATGTTTTCTGCCTTCTTGCTTGATCTGAGAAGAGAAGTTGGAATGTATGGAGGTGCTCTTCTTGGCAACTCTTCCTCTTCTACGAGAGTAGAGAAGAATGAGTTGAGGAACAGTTTGTGATCAAAAATGAAATCCACACATGAGAGTGTTGTTTTAAGTTGTGATCGTTGCATTTGCACCGAGAGGTGATATGTAACACAACCTTTCCTTGAAATAAGAACTTATGTATGTTTAAATTATTCTGTTCCCTTGATTGCTATGATATGTGAATGAAATCCTAATGTCCAAGATTCCTAATAATTCTGAAATCAAACTTCTTTTTGTGGTTCTTGCTTGTTAGTAAAAATCTAAATTTTCTGTTGTTAGATTACGAGTTTTATGCTTTTTGAAAAACATTCTCTTTTCCTTAAAACCGATCTAGATTGTTGAACTTTAGTGCTGTTGCACTCAATTAAATTAACTAAGCTCCTTGTGTTTGACCTCGACTATACTACCTCCGTATACTTGCGAAGTTTGTTTAAGTTGGGTAAACTATCCTTTGTTTGGATTGAAACTCGTTATCCTAAACATCCAACAAGTTTTTGGCGCCGTTGCCGGGGAGCTATAGTAATTTAATTGGAGTAATAAGTACTAATTAGTATTCGAGACTAGATCACCACTCATATTTTTCAATCTTCCATATACCTCTTAGATGTGTACTTAATTTCTCTTGTTATTTTTGAGGTTGTATGCGTCATTCACAACGAGGTATTCAAACATCCGCTTTGTTAGACCTTGAAATAGAGCAAACTCTTTCAAGTTTGAGAAGAACAAGAAGAGTGGAACAGTCACTATTAGGAGGCATTCCATCGTCACCATCATCACCACCGCCGTCTTCTTCACCTTCTTCAGTAGCTACACCAAGCAATCCAGCCATGGAAGATGATCGTACTTTAAAAGATTTCACGATCCGATTGCCACAAACATCTGTGGAGCCATTGATTTGCCTACTGTAGAAGCAAATAAATTTTCAATTGCTCCTTCTATGATGCAAATGATACAGCAGAATCATTTTGGAGGAACAACCAATGAAAACCCAAGTCTTCATGTTGCCGAATTCTTGGAATATCTGAATACTTTCAAGATTAACGGAGTGTCAGTTAATGGAATTAGACTCATGTTATTTCCCTTCACCTTAAGAGATAGAGCCAAGGCGTGGCTTTTGTCCCTTCCCAAGAAGTCAATTAAAAGTTGGGACCAACTCCTTAATGCTTTCCTTGCAAAGTATTTTCCGCCAAGCAAGATAGCCCATTTGAGGAACCAGATCACCAATTTCTCTCAGAATGAAGGAGAAACCCTATATGACACATGGGAACGGTTCAAAGATCTTCAATGCCTTTGCCCGCACCATGGTTTGACAAACTGGCTTCTACTTCAAACTTTCTATAATGGACTGTTTTATAATACCTGGTTGACTTTAGATGCCGCTGCTGGTGGCGCATTAATGACCAAGTCTTATAGAGAGGCTTATGATATTTTTTTTTGGTAATCCGAGCTCACTGTATTACTATTTTTGTGTTTGGTAATTACAGACAAATCTCAAACAAGAGACTGTACAAAAGAAGACAAAGCTTCAAACAAAAAGGAAGAAAACAGGGACCAAGCCGTCCCAACCAAAACCTCCCATCCATCCCTCAACAGAGATAGGGAGAGCAGCAACTCGCAGCAGCCTCCAAACAGGTTCAACAAAAACCAGCCAAACAGAACAGAACCAGAAAACAGAAAATCAAAACATCTCAAGCAGCCGCAACTCATTCTTTATCTTCTCCCAAACTCTAGACCAAGAGGTCTCCACATTAAGATGGACTCTACCATTTCTCTCATTCCACAATCTGTACAAGATGAACAAGGCTGTAAGATGACTTTTCCTACTACTGCAGTTCACGAGATCTTCCACAGAATTAGGACATCTCGGTATAAAGCTTTCAAAAATAGCCAAACTCCAAATCCTTGCAGAGAAATCACACTGAAACATGCAGTGGTCCAAACCTTCCTCACTGAGCTTACAGAGAAAACACATAGAGGGAGTACTAATACCCATCCTCCTCACATAATCTGTAGTAAGAAATCTCCTATGACACACCTTCCAACCATGAGTTTGGTATCTAACATGAACTCTGAACTTCCAAACCCAAATGAAGGAAGGAAGAACCCTGCCTTTCTCACGAATAACATCCCAAATATCTTTCATCTTAATATCGGTCAGACCATTGAACAACAGCTTATCTGACTGAGCCTCAATCGGTTTAGGAATCTCGATCAGCAAATCATTAAGTTCTATATGAAATCTCGACTCCTTACTCCTCCAATCATTCCCAGAAATCAGGAAGCTCACCTTACTGTCCTGTGAGAACCCAAGCTTAATAGTGCTTTGTCTCCCCAAGACATCTACAAGAAAGCGATTACCAGGCAGCCAAGGATCACCCCACAGAGAAAGATCATCACCATTGCCAATAGAAAAGCTAACAAACGCCTTAAGAGAGTCTCTCTCCTGTATAATTATATTAAGATGCCAAGAAAAAGCACTATTCACACAAGCTAACCAGAAAGAACTCCTGTTGAAGTACCTCTCATGAATCCACTTGACCCATAAAGAGTCAGCTTTACTAGCGATATTCCAAGCCTAAAAAATCAAAGAAGCTTTATTGATATCCCTAATAGATTGGAAACCCAATCCCCCTTCCTCTTTGGGTTTCACCACAGACTCCCATTTAATAAGATGGACATTAGAATGGCTTTCAGAATTTCCCCAAATAAAATCCCTAATAAAACGTTCAATGTCGTCGATGACAGAACAGGGAAGAGGGAAACAATTAGTCCAGAACAAATGGATCAAGGAGATAGTAGATTTAGCAAGTTCAACTCTCCCTGCCATTGAGAGTTTCTTCGACTTCCAGCCATCCAACTTCGACTTGATTCTGTCCAACAGAGGACTGCAATGTTTCCTAGATAGCTTACCAATGAAAAGAGGAACACCAAGATAACTTTGATCAAGATTACCTTCACTGAACCCCAAAACACCACAGATTTTATCTCTCTCTGCCTCAGCACTAAACATAATGGAACTTTTCTCAACGTTAATCTTCAAGCCTGTCATTAAATGAAAATCACTTAGAACCTTCAAAGCAACATCATTATCAACATCAACTTCCATAAATACCATAAGGTCATCGGCAAAAATTAAATGCAAAATCTTCAGATGATTAGAGGCATATAGAGGTCTGATATCCCCATTTCTAACAGCAACATTCATAAGTTGAGAAAACATTTCCATAACCATAACAAAAAGATACGGGGCTAAAGGGTCCCCTTGCCTCACTCCATTACTAGGAGAGAAAGCTTCCATGGGCTCGCCATTCACAAGCACCTCATAAGAAATAGTCCCAAAAATCTCCTTCAACCACACAAGCCAACAATGAGGAAACTCCATAATCTTCAAAATGCAGAACAAAGCTTGCCAAGAAACCGAGTCATAGGCTTTAGAAATATCCAACTTAATACACATCTTCTTCTTACCCCCCTTCTTATTAAAATCATGAATAAGATCATTAGACAGCAAAATAGCATCACGAATACTTCTCCCTTGAACAAAAGCACACTGATTATCACTAATCACTGAAGGCAAAAACAACTGCAGCCTGTTACTCAAAATCTTTGTAATGACTTTAAGTAACACATTACATAGAGAAATAGGTCTCCAGTTCTTAAGAAGATGAGTATCCTTAGATTTAGGAATAAGAGAAATGAAGGTCTTATTAGCTTCCCTCAGAAGTCTCCCAGTCCTAAAGAAATGACAAACACCATCAATCACATCAGAGTTAATGGTACTCCAACAATGCTTAAAAACCATCGCATTAAAACCGTCCGGACCAGGACATTTGTCCACATTGAGCTTATGCACAACCCCCTCGATTTCTGAACCACTAACCAGTCTATCAAGAGCCATTTTTTGAACACCATTCAACTTAGAAAAGTCGAGAGAACTCAATCTAGAGTTATCAGCAATATGACCACTATTGAATAACTGCTGATAGAAATTCTGAATATATCTTTTAATGTTATCCATATTCGAACACAAACTTCCATCAATCTCCAAGGATTTAAAATGATTAATATGTCTTCTAACTTTAAGATTAGAGTAGAAAAACTTAGTATTCAGATCACCCTCTTTAAGCCACTGTATTCTCGACTTTTGCCATAACAAAGACTCCTCAGCATCCAAAGCTACACGAGCCAACTTACGGAAACTAACAGCTTCATCTCTTAGCTCAATACTATGAGGATTAGCATCCAGCCTAACCTGAGCTTCATAAGCCTTTAACTCCGCTTCCCTAGCATTATCCATGATGTTCCCCACTTTCTGCTTATTCCATTTGATCAAATCACATCTAACATTTCTCAATTTAGAGTAAACTTGAAATAGAGGAAACCCCGTCTTTTTAGTATGCCAGCCCTTCTTAATAATATCATCAAAATCCTCTCTCTTCGTCCAAGCGTTAACAAACCTGAAAGGAGCATAGACCTTCTTCATTCCGCCAATCACTAACTTCATCACTTTATGATCACTAACAGAATTAGTAATGAGGAACCCCGTAAACTCAGAAACACTTTGCATAAAATAGGAGTTATAAAGGACCCTATCAATGCAAGAGGTTGTAAATCTCTCACCACCTTGATGGTTATCCCACGAAAACCTGGCTCCACTAAGCTTCAGATCAAACAAACCACAGTTCAAGACGCATTTATTGAACTCCTCCATAGATCTTCTCGTAGGAGGCTCTCTACCAATCTTTTCATCTTCCTTCCTCACAGCGTTAAAATCTCCCATAATAACCCAAGGAGAGTTGACCAAGGGATAAAAATCATCTATAATGTTCCAAAGCCTACTTCTGTCACCATCCCCATTATGCCCATAAACATCTGTAAACAAGAAACTTTGACCATCAACTCTAACATTAGCATGAATGCATTGATCCGATTCACCAATCTTCGTAATAGAACAAAACTCCTCCTTCCAGAGAATGATGACCCTTCCAAGGACATGTGAAGAATGATTCGACATCCAGTTGAAATCAGGAAAACATCTGTATAGAACCTTCTTAATCTTCTTCTCACGAACCCTCGTCTCATTTAACACAATAACATGTGGCCTAGCCTTATTAACTTCCTCATGAACCTTGGAGACCTTATTATTCAGGCCTCTAACATTCCAGGAGACGATAGTCAAATTTAGATTATCCATTGAAAGAATTTTCATCCAGTACTAGGCTGGGCAGAACTTCCTTCTCAACTCTCCCCTCCTTTTCCAAGTTCTTGAACCTGTTATTAAAGGAGCTTGAATCTGGAGACTCATAGTGGGACTAGGATTTCTCGCCTTCGACTTCTTGGATCTTTTTAGAACTTGGAAACCATCTAAACTCAGTGGTGCTTTGCTACCCTTCACATTCTCAGTAGTGTTAGGGGGAGTGATCAAATCCACCACCCCAGAGTTAACCTCCTCAGCTGGCTCAGGAACCACTTCCTCAAAAGAATCATTAGTAACATGGAACTCCTCCACATCCGACTCATCAGAACCAATTCCCAGCTTTTACTTACCCCCTATTCCTGGGACCGACTCAGCAATAGACTCAGACACCTTATCAGCAGAACCATCGACCTTGCTAACAGCTACAGACTCCAAAGGGATTGGACTACTCAAAGTCCCCTGAGTCACTCCATTGCTAATCGCAACCCCGCCTTTAGGAACCCAGACTTTCTTGACTTTCTGGCTCCCAGAAACCACACACTCATGCCCATACATATTGCATACCGAGCAGAGCTTCGGCTTCCATTCATAAGTAAACGAGATTGTCTTAGGATCACCTTTCTCGCTGGCAACTTCCAATGATTCTGGAAATTTCGATTCAGCATTAATGAGGACTTGAAGTCTTGCAAACTCCAATCGTTTGAAATCATGAGATGCTCTATCTGTTCTTAACGGAGTACCCAGAAAAGACCCAATCCTCTCAAACATCTTCTTCTCCCATAACTCCAGCGGCAAGTCATGGACCTGGACCCAAACCGGCACCTCTGTCAACTTGAATCTTGATAATTGTTGACCTGGTTTCCACTTCATTAAGACTAGAGGCTTGTCTCTAACGAAACACGGGGGACCATCCAAGACTGAATCCAAGTCTTCCTGGTCCGAAAATATGATCAAGAAAAAACCATTCCCATGGTTCATGACCTCTATCGTACCATTCAGGACCCAGATCTGACGCAGATATCGTTCAAGCATGGGAAGGAAAGGTCTGAATCTGACCACATAGCCAGCAAGGCATCAATTCCATCTTTCTGCATTTCACACTGCCTCTTCACCATCATTTCATATCAATATATCACATCTCAAGGTTAGATCACAATCTTACACATATTATACCATGGTTGTGCTAAGAAACTTATGCAAGTGGCTTATTAAACATATATCAAAACTTCATCTAGTCCAAATGAGGTTCTCCTAACCCATATCATGAGGGTAGTTCCATGCTCAGTCTCTCTGAGCTAACTCAACTCTATGAGTATCTCATATGCATATAATTTATCTTTCCTCTATGGTTTAGGGTTATCAGGTCTACCTCATTGGTACTAGTGGCCAACTTCACAAGCTCTAGCCACCTAAGAACAAACCAAAACATGATGTGACATTCTCTTCATAGGTCTTTACCCATGAGACGTGCTTACCCAAAACTCTCTATATATACACCAGTAGAGTCCTACATGAGGAACCACCAACCCGAGCATGAGGCTTCATAGAAACTAAAACACTTACCTCCTATGATATCTTGGGACTCTCTTTCCCTCATCCAGATGGCAGGTACTCATATTCTTATTCACATGCACATATATAACTAGCCTCTCTCTATCTCTAGGGTTTTGTCCTCCCAAGGATATCTAGGGTTCAACAAGACTACAAGAATCGTGCATCAAGCAACTCAACCTAGTCACTTAGGAGTAGTCTAGTTTAGGACATATCATATCACATATTTCTTGTAATTCTCATATCCTAGAGTTTAGGTTCTTTGACCTTCTCCCTGTGGGTATCACTCTCTCTAGATTGGACCCTAAAACTAGTCCCAACACTAGAGGTCCTCCTTCATAAAAGAGATTGAGGTTCTTGCTTATTCACATCCTTGTCTTAGCCTAACTTATCTTATCTTATCTTATCTCATAATAAGAACACGTAATTGCATCATCAATCTGACATTGCATCATTAAAACTAACTTTGATCCTCAAAACCAACTTATATCACTCTATCAAATTTAGATCATATCATCTAAACATATTTCATCTATTCCATTTATCACATATTCTAACAAGGCTCTAGGCATCTAATCTAGAACTATTCTCTCTTCTAGACTGATGTCATTCACTTTCACTTAGGTTGCATGACCACATCCTACTCGTACATGTGCGGGGACACATTTTTGTAATACTTACATATATAATAAAATATTATATAGTTTTTCTCTGATAAAACAAGTATCGGAGAACTATCGAGGTTCGATCTGATTGGAATTAAGAACCAAATCCACAAACAAGTGTCTCACACATAGTAGAGAGTCCAGTGTCATGTCACCTAGTGAAAAGGGTGAGAATAGGGTGTACACTAGTGTAGATACTCTAGACAACGAGCACCATAGTCTAGGGTTTCTCTTCCCTTGATGTACGTCATTTACAAATAATGCAACGTCCCATACCGCTGCACTATAAGGAAAGAACGACATCTAAGGACCTACTATACAATAAGCATCAATCTAGACCTAGTTCTCAGACATCTAGGTGCTAACCTAGAGGCTAGGTCAGGTCTAGTCTCTAAAACACAACTAATCTAACCCTAATGATGTTCAAGTTCAAGGTTTTCTTATGTTTGAGTTGCATGATGAGCAAATGGAAGGCTTTGCTATTGTTCATGCTCTGAAACCACCTGTGACGTCCCCAAATTTTCTATAACTTAATCTGATGTGTGACACCTAAGTTGAAACCTCACCTCAGTGAGAATCCCGATTTGAGCACCACACACTAGGCTAAGAAGAAGAAAATCAAGGGAGTCAAAAGGAAACAACAATAGCACATGCACATGAACAATGAACAAACCATGCAACACATGTTCACCATTCAACATATAATTACATAATGGATTGTTACAACATTTGATATTACATATTGAACAACAAACTTTTACATATACATTTATTACCACTAAACAACGGGATCTTAAGACAACATGTCTACTTGTACATCAGCTCACCACACAACTCTCAACTATCCTGGTCCTTCAAGATCATATGTCCACAACCTAAACAAAAGATTACATGTGGTACACGTCAGCACAATATCCAAGAATATTGTATTGAGTATGCCTACGTGTCTTTTATATTCCTCTCATTACTAAGACTTGGCAATAAGATAAAACTAGAACTTGGCAGTAATAAAAAAATATAAGAAAAAGCATATACTTGCACAAAGATTATTATTACCAAAAGAAAACACATATTTTAGGCACATTTACCATTATATGCTCGTGCATCTGCCTACCAATGGGATAGATGAATTAAGGCCTTATGATCTACTTACCAAAGACATAGATCATTGTACATGTGGTCTGCTTACCAAAGAGATAGATCACTTACTAGCAGTATGATTACCAAAGAGATATAGTTCTTTCATATAATGGAATAGATATATTATGTTTCATGTATTCCTAGCCATAAATATGGAAAATCAAGCAAGATATCATATAAGAACTATATTTTCATCCAATACCATAAGCCAAGTATTCTACTACACATATAACACAAGCATATTGTATATAAGCCAAGTAAGAGGTAATGGTGTACCTTGATTAAGAGACAAACCTAATCATCATATATCCAAGAGTCAACTACATCCTTGGTCAACCTTGATTAAGACAATATCATGTACTAACATTAGATTATCCATTGCTTTATATCTCGGCTAAACCCTAATATGTCCATTTTAGAGTTTGACTTAGTCATTAGGATATTCCCATTATCACTTGCATTCTTGTATTGGAATTATCTTACTGAAGGGTCCATTATTTGAACATTAGGTTCCACATCATTTTGTGTACATATTAACCCTATGTTATATACTTTATTTCAATTAGGGTTTCAAACTATATATTATGACTCATCACCATGTAACATGAATTTCGTGCTTGATATTGATGTATTAGTCACACATCATGTTCCATATATTGTTGTGGACATATTTTGGAAATTCCAACATATATTAACCATATATGTATTTTCTACATTTTATTTAGGGTTATTAGCCCTAGATATCCATACTAAGCAAATTAAAAGATTTCATGTCATAACATGATCATATCTGACATCACATGGATTCTAAATCACATTTTGGAGTTATAGAAACATTCTCATAATTTTAGGTCTTCTTCATTTATTATCTATTAGACATGAAAAGACCATTTTACATCTTACATGATAACCCTAATATTTAAGCATTAAATCATTGATATTATGGTTCCATTTTGTTATACACATTTTTCTAAGAATTTTGGTATCTTGTTTGTAATTTTCTGATAAACATACTAATTACTGTGCATTTTCTAAGATCTGGCCTTTTTTGAGATTTTTACGTTTTTGAGCCAATGAGAGCCCGCCACATGGCCTCAGGGTCGCTTCATGTTTATTGTGTTGTGAAGGGACCTGGCCTAGTAGCTTGAACCAGCCAGTCCATGAGGTTGAACCTGGTTCATGGTCGATTTCATTGGTTACCACCGAGTTTAGTCTGTTGGTAGAATCCTGAACTAATTCGGCTCTCCCCTTTCTCTCCTCGCTTTCACACTCTACGTGATCCATGAGTCTGCAGGAATCAGCTTCGCAGTCTCTATTGCACTCTGAATCAATAGAGAAGGGTCTAGCATTGTTTGCATTGCCTCCTACTCGCCTGCTCTGACAGCCGCAAGGGAGCTCGACACCTCTCGATCTCCATCCTCGCGGGCTTGCTGCCACTTAAGGCTGCTATGGAAAAGCAATAGGAGAACACCACCCCCATTCCTCATAGATTGTCGTGATAGAGAAGCATGAGAAGTTTGTGTTCTCCCAGTCTGCCTCTCATCTGGTCCAACTCCACCATCACAACCCCTTTCTGGTCTCTCTCATCATGCTTCCCCGGTTATCGCTGCTTGGGTCGACGCTAGCGGCTCCAAAGCCCTACCTCCATGAGGCAGGTGCAAGACACTATCAGTGGCAGGGCGAAAGACCCATTCTCATATTGAAACTCCTTGGTATTGCATCCTAAGCACGGCAAGGACTCTCTCAACCCTACTAGAAATACAAATCCTAGAGGAAACCCCCCTCGCAGTTGTTTCCTAATTCCTTCTACTCCAAAGGGCCTAAGTTTGTTGGACACCCTTCATCGTTCTAAACTCCAACTACGCTCACCCCTTCTCTTCAATAGGTCTCAAGGATTGTTGTATACTATATAGCCCCCCTTCCGGAACCTGGATTCCTCTCACACCATTCTTCTCCACACCACCTACATTGGAAAAGGACATGCCAGATGCCAGACTAGTTGGATCTCTCAAATATGATATCTACACTCGACTATTCATGGGGTCAAACAGTTCATCTTGAGGAGTAGTAAACAACCAGTCGGTTATCTCCTGCTCCTTTCACCCCACGATGAGATAACTTGGCGATGTGGGAGTTTGGTTCTCTAAGGTAGACTATAACCGCTACAAGGAAGACGACGCTTTTAGTCATCTGGTGCATCCAAGCGTCAGGATTATAGAATCCACTATGCAATCTGTAACGTCTGGGCCCACTGCCCAAGGCTCTAGTAGGATTTCAGGAATGACGACTGGCCCCACAAACCACCACTAGCCTTAACTGCACGCTTTAATCTCACTTACGCACAAGCCAGGATCAACTTCCCGACTGGTCATCCATCCTAGTACTACTCCAAGCTGAGCACGCTTAACTATGGAGTTCTTTAGTGATGGGCTCCCAGAAAAGGAGGTACACCTTGGTGATATGGGTAGTCCAATCATTCCTTTTAAGATCATCATATCCGAGGCCTCAAATCCTGGGATGTTACAATCTCCCCCACTTAGACTCTTGACGTCCTCGTCAAGGCTCCAATATATGGCCTCATAATCTGACCACATTTCAGTGTAGACCCGCAATGGCCCATGGACACCCAGCTCCCGATTACATAATACCAGCGCAAGGGTGGCTACGTCAACTATGGACATCCCTTTCATACATGCCTGGACCGCACGGCTCAAGACTGGCATGCCACATGCCCATGCGGGCCCCACCTACTGGAGGGGTTATAGCTCTGATACTATTTGTGACGTTCAGGCCCACTGCCCAAGGCTCTAGTAGGATTTTAGGAATGACGACTGGCCCCACAAACCACCACTAGCCTTAACTGCACGCTTTAATCTCACTTACACGCAAGCCAGGATTAGCTTCCCGACTGGTCACCCATCCTAGTACTACTCCAAGCTGAGCACGCTTAACTATGGAGTTCTTTAGTGATGGGCTCCCGGAAAAGGAGGTGCACCTTGGTGATATGGGTAGTCCAATCATTCCTTTTAAGATCATCATATCTGAGGCCTCAAATCCTGGGATGTTACACAATCTGTGGCTTTCCCCTTCTCAAAGAATGTTTGACACCAAAGATTATCATATCTTAGTCCAGTATATTGAACTTAGGCCATTTGTCACCAACAAATACTAATCATTTGTTCATATTCTAACATGTATAACTTCTTCGTAAAACATAATATTATTATGCAACATTCAGCATAGCTTTGTCACCACTCAATATATACACCATACAATTTTGGTTCCAATATTCAATTGTTAGATCATTCAACTTGCATCTCAAAAAAGACACATAATCAAGGGTATTCCAACATAATATTATTGTCACACAAAATCTAAACTTATCTCAATCGTGTGTATCTCATACTATACCCAATTGTAAGACTTTGATTATTTCTCTAGGTATTGAAAATCCTTAAAATTTCACTCCATCACATCCTACACACCTTAAAAAAATTGTCCTCAAAATTAAGCCAAATTCAGTCTATCACAGGTAGCAAGAAACTTATCTATTTTTTTACTAAGAAAATTATATAACATATATTGTAGAAGGAGAAAAGTTAAGAAAATCTTTTACAAATGATAGGAAATAATAAGTATGAATAACATCGTTGCCCCTTACTTTTATTTATAGATATGTTTTATCATATATTTTCCCTTTTTCTAACAACTTGGTCATACAAAAATATTGACTACTATATTTTAATAGAGAGACTTCTAAATATCATGTTGTGTAAATATTTATTCAATGTAAATGTGTATAACAATGTAATGTAATGGTATATTCTTATTGAATTCCTTATCTATTGTTCCATTTATCAATCACTTATTTGTTCCATTACTAATGACTTTCTCATAACGTTTCTCTTCTCATATTAGAGTCATTAAAAACATGTATAACAACTTTATTTTAATAAAAGGCATATATTTAGTTAAAATTGAGTTAGATCTAAAATTCCAAATTTGAGGCAACCATACCCATTGCTAATATATTTTTAAATTAATTATTTGCAGAGTAGTTAGATGTTAATAGATTTATATATCCAAAACTAATTATTATAGACATATAAATTTCATATCAAAAGGGTCTAAACATTATCCATCAAACCATTTTCTTTTTATTTCCTTTTCGTTAATGATTTTAGGAGGTAATAATGAGGTTTCTTAAGGAAATTATTTCATCAAGATTATTATTATTTCTTATTTTATTTAATTAATTGATTATATAAATTTGGTAATGTTTATTTGTTTCCAAACTAATATATAATTGAGTCAAAATATTTGTTTCCTTTATGATATGTTAATGTGATTGTTTTTATTTATTTATTTCTTTAAAACATTAAGTAGAGAGACTATTGTTCTTTAAATTTTGTTCTAATTTATTAAAACATTTCATATATTCCACATTGTTGTGATTGTCTGGTCACATTGTATTTTGTAAGTAAATACATTTTTAGGTTTTCCACCATAATTTTTTCATAGATTTAATATATGTGTACAACATTATTTCCCTTTATGTTACACCACAATTTTTTTATTACAACTTCATATAAATTATATATGTATAATGCATACAAGTTGGTTTACATTATTTATTTAATATTTGATGTTTTCTTTATTATAATAAATTCAATAATGTTGACCTTATCTTTCATTTTCTTTTCTTAATGAATTTGAGGCATATGAAACACTCAACATGTATGAAAATTGGCCTATAAGAAAACTAAAATATGAGGAGTCTAATTTTAATATTAATTTTATATTTTAGGAGTGTTTACTGTTTTATTTAATATTTTTGACTTTAAGTTATACGCTCTCTCCTAAACTAAACTAGGATAGATAAGATTGTCGAATTAATGTGCATATTCACATAAAGACTATTTTTGTACGTGGAATTTGGGGTTTATTTCCATTTTTGAAAACATATAGTAATTTTTAACATGTTTGGCTTTTTCTCATATTTTTGTCTCTAAATAAAATTAGGATAGTTATTGTTGTTCAAACAATGTGAAATTTGGCACCCAGGCTAATTGGGACCCAAGGAACACATTTTTACAATTATATTTGAGTTTTGGAATTTTCTTTTGTGAGTTATATGACCATTATGGTTTATACAATTTATCTACATATATTGATAAGATTTCACTAGAGTCCCATTAATTTCACAGTGTTAATAAAAGAGTTATATTTTATTATTATGCACAAAATTCTATATTTTACTTATTTTACATACTTAGTCCACTGATTATATATTTATTCAAATTGTAGGACATTATTATTATATTTGGGCATGGAATTACCAATTTTGCTTCAAAACATATGATACATTTTTGTGTAGCCATTATGTGAGTATTAGTTATCAAATACAATATGTGTAACACATTAGCACATATTTAAGTTATAATGTAAATGTGTGAGGTTATTTAATTTTATCCTTGTTTGGTTAAATCTAGGAAACTGATCTTACAATATTTCTAGTTCTGCAATAGGATAAGATTCTAAGTTTTAGTTTGTTACAAAAACCGTCTCACACATAGTGTGGAACTGCTACCCAAACTCCCTAAAATGTGAGGTGTATTTGTAGTACTACTTGTGAAAGGTGGTTGCTCAAGTCTAACTTCTTTTTTCTATGACCCCCTGAAAGGGGAGTGTGACTCATTGTCACTGATAGGTCGGTTGTGTTAACCTTTGGGGACTTGAATAGCTTCATTGATTGACACCCATTGGTTACATCTTCTTCCTCTCTTTTTGTGGTCTTCATAGTTACAGACAATTTCTTCTATGGAGCACATATATTATTTATGTCTTTGGGGGTCGTTCTGGTTTTGGTTCCCCTAGTGTACCCCCCAGCCCTTTAGGTTTGGTAAACATGAGTGGTGGTGGTTAATTCATTTGGTTGATTTTGTGGTTGTTCTTGAGATAAAAGAATTATTTCTCTCTTGTATCCTTCTAAGGTTTTCCTGGGCATCATGATTACTATGTTTGATTTTTAGTAGTTGGTCATAGAATTGTTCTTACTTTGAGGGGGGGTTGGCCTCCTGACTTTTCTGTGTTGGGGCAGTGAAGTTGATGCCAAGTTCATTTTGAGGATATCGCTCATAGAGAGGATGAAGTATCTCACTATCATAGTTGCTCATATATGGTAGAGGAACTAGGTCGTTGAATTGATTGAGTCTATAGAAGTTTTTATTCTTCTTCCTACATAGAAGCCATAATAACATCAAGTATCTTGTTTCGACAAATTGATCGCCCTTAGTTTTAGTGAATTTCAACAAGACCAAGGGTTGACAAAGTTAGTGAGTGGTGAATATGATGAGACCTATAATGTAGAGTTACTTGGACCCCTCCAGTCCACCTTCCACTACTAATTTGTCAATCAGAAGTCTTCTTGTATTCACTGGATTCTTTTCTAAAATGAACCACAAGATGTGGAGGTCATCCATGGTTACATTCATTGTACTTACTCTGGTGAAAACTCTGTAAGTTATTATTTTGTGAACAATACACATAATGCCAGAGTGCATATGAGAAGCCTTTGATTGACCAGGATTGTGGATTGATTATCTCATGAGTCACTCTCAAGTCTTATATGTGTTAAATATTATGACCTCTTGATGAATGCATATCCATCCATTTTTCCCCATCTTTTAGATCACGTTTGTTTAAGATATTTTTTTGTTGTTTTCCAGTTTCAGAATTTATTGCATAGTTTGTGTTCATTATTTGGAGAAAAAATAACTTCTTTTTTTCCTTCAATTCCAAAGATATAGAACCCTCAAGGATTACTCGAGTATCAAAAGTCAAGAGCTTTAACTGCATATTTTCAACCTTACAAAATATCAGTCGGTCGATTGCCCCCCCCCAGTCAGATGACTCACAAGCTTGAGTTTGAAGAAGCTACAGCCATCTAGTACTACTTTGTGTTGAGCACAATTAACCACAAAGTTACATAGTGATGGGCTCCCTAAAAAGGAGGTGCACCTTGGTGATATGGGTGGTTCAATTATTCCTTTTAATGTCATTATATTTGAGTCCATGAATCTTGGGACATTACAATCTCCCCTACTTAGAATCTTGATGTCCTCGTCAAGGCTCAATGATATGACCTTGTAATCTCTCTTCATTATAATGTAGACCCAGAATGGCACATGTACACCCAAATCCCATCCACGGCTATCGGCACATGGGTGGCACCATCAACTAGGATAGCCCTTTTCAACGTGCCCACACCGCATGGCTTAAGACTGGTGTGTCATTCCCATTTGGGCCCAACCTACTGGAGGGGATCTAGCTATTATACCATTTGTAACACATGGGTCCACTACCCAAGGCTATAGTAGAGTTTCATGAATGACGACTGGCCCCACAGACCACCACTAGCCTAACTGCACGCCTTGTCCTCACTCGTAGGCAAGCTAGGATAAACTTCCTGATTGGTCACCCATCCTAGTACTACTCTGTGTTGAGCATACTTAACCACAGATTTCCTTAGTGATGGGGTCCCTGAAAAGGAGTTACACCTTGGTGATATGGGTAGTTCGATCATTCCTTTTAAGATCATTCTATCTGAGGACTTGAATCTTTGGATGTTATATTAACCCAATCAAGAAGGTGCATTTTCTCGACTCACCTCGAGTCTGTCGACTCACCTACCTTCAGGATGAAGTATCATTCTAGTCATCCAATCAAGTGATCCCCAATTGGTCGAATAACCTTCTCAAAAAACATGCATCAATTCAACCTAATCGATTGGTTGGGTCACCAACCGATCGAGTGGGGTGTGAGATCCATACTTTTCTAATGATGTCGGATGCATTTTAGGGTTTTTTGGGAACTTAAATCCCTATTAAAGTAGGGGGAGTGCCAAAAACGTGATCTCAAATCATGTCATCCCAGAGACTCCCTTGGGTGCAAAAAGCAAGAGCAAGAGAGGAGGAGCCAACATGTTCCACAAGGAGGCTGTCAAAGTGTTGATGGATCCTTTTAGCAACATGATTCCTTCTCCATTTCTTATCTATTCTTTTGTTAACATGATGTAATAGTTCTTTTCATAATAGGGCATGTGGAATATCCCCATAGTCTGTATTTTATGTTATTTGTATTTGACTCTAAGATTTACAATAAAATATGTGTTTTCATTTAATCGTGTTACCTGACCAATGAATTGATCCCTCATTTTTATCATCTATTGTAATCCATGGCAATGAGATCACTTGATCCATGGGTTGGAACACATGTTTAAACATGTAAGCTCTTGATGAGATCATTGATAGAAAATTATTGAACGGTTGAACAATGATCCACAAATGTCGAGACCCCGGGTTTGTGAGAAGTCTGACCCTTTCTTGATTTGTGTTCTGCAAGGAGACAATTTGTTTGGTCTTGATTTAATTAATGAATACTAAGGAGTCAAAATAATTAATGTTAATACATGGTCCATGGTGGTGAACAACCATACCCCCAATATCTTTTAATATTGACAAAATCTTATAATTGATTACTTTTTGGTTTAGGAAAATTTATTATTGTTTTATGTGAAATATCTCTTCAAAATTGGATTCTAAATATTAATCATAGAAATTGGCTCGAATAAAACTCTTAAATATGTTGTTCCATGGGATTGATACCTTTTTATACTAAAATTATCTTATTCTCTTGCAAGTAGGTTGATTACCGCTTTTCAGGTTAAACTCTAGGGAATAATTTTCTCTGATGAATATATTGTGCGATGATACAATCAAATTTTGACACCGTTTACAAGGTCAATGGAGTTTCTTTCAAACCCCATTGCTTTGAATAATTAGTAATTTTATTGTTAATTAATAATCACTCTTATCTTCCTTAAAACTTGAATTTTGTTTGATCTCTTTTTCAAGTATTGATGGTTTATGTGACGCTCTAGAAGCATCAATTCTACACCGTTCATATTCAATCTAGATATGAACAGAACCTTCCTAAATTGGACTCGTCAGTACAAGATGGATGAAGAGGAAATCAACCAACGGATAGAATGGGCCCTTGCCAAAAAAAAAAGAGGCCATCTTGGCTGAGTCAAAGGTGGCTACAGTTGCCGAACTAGAAGCCAGATATGTCGTACATCAAGAAGCAGAATGGCAAAAGCAACCTAAAGACTTCTCAGTCCCTAAGTCCATCAACATGCAACATCCTTTTGTGCCACCTACCATCACCACCCCACAATTTGAAATATATCCATAGTGGATCACCATACTCTAGAATAGTGTGTTTGTCAATAATAAATGCAATAGTTGTCAAGATCATCTCCACCACTTCTATGACTTATGTGCCTTGAACAAGATATCCAATGTCTCTAAAGATGCCATCAAGCTGTGGCTATTCAAATATTCCTTGTTGGATCAAGTAATAGCAGACACAATGCTATGATGGGAGACAACATCACTACCTAAGAAACTCTCTAGGAAAAAAATTTAAAATAACTTCCCCCATCCCTCATCTGTCAAATTAGGGGACAAGTCACCCAATTCACAATGGTTCCTAGAAAATCTTTGCGTGAAGGCTGGGAACAATTTTGGGAGATCCTCCATCGTTTCCCATGTCATGACATTTCTCCAGTTCAATTGATCGAGACTTTCTATTGAGGCATCAATGATAACACCAAAGTCTTCCTTGACACCTAATTCAGAGGTAATTTTATGTTATAAAACTTGATAGAGATTTGGAGATCATTAAAAGAAGAGGCTCTAAAATCCAAGTGTGATCCAATTGAGGACAAGGTGGAGTTCTCAAGGTAGCCAAGGCTGAAGATAGTTCCAACTTCAAAGCCATTTCCAAAAGCCTCAAAATGCTTGTCTTGAAGCAATATTGTATGGGGTCCTCTTTTAATGCCTATGAAAGAAGCAGATAGCCACAACAACCTCAATATATGCAACAACAAGTAAAATTTATAGAATCTCTTTGTGGAATTTACCAATGATATGATCATTCTACCCATCAGTGCAAGCTTCTTTATAGCATTCTCATGCAACCTAAAGATGGGCAGCATATGGAGAATCTCAACTCCATCAATTACTTTTTTGGCCAAGCCTATTACAATCTGGATTAACTAGAAATTATTGTAGTTTCTAGTAGGACAACCCAACTGGTGTAGAGAATGTGGCACAACAATGAGATTCTCAAATGAACAAAGGTTTTCCACCCAAGGTTCCAACAAAATAATCAAAATTTCAAAAACCAAGGCAGCTACTGGGGCAATTTCCAAAATCACAGGAAACAATTTCAAAACATTAATTAGGGATCACAAATGCAGCATTCCACCCCTATTTCCTCCACTAATAAAAATATTTCTAAGATACAACAATTAGTCCAGTCTCAGATGGCCCATCAAAGGGTAGAAGACTCCCAGTTGTCTCAACTCATAGCCAACCAATGCCCTCCTACAAGAACCTTTACCCAACAATCTAAAAATAACCCCGAGTAGCTAAAGGTCATCCCCACATGTTCTAGAAATGTGTATAAACCACCTCCCCTCCAAAGAAGTTGTTTTTTGTGCCCATATATTTCAGCGATGACGATACTGTATGGTCGAGAAAGAGCAAATACCTAAATTAGATGCCAATTTTAGTACAAGAAGACTTCCTCTATCAAGGCTCCACAAGTCAGCGCCATTGAGCGCTATGTTCTAGTCTAAAGGACACACCCTCCCTACCAGGTGTGCTTCAAGCAAACAAGGTTGGATACCAGATTCATGAGATTTAAGGAAGCCGTGAAGAAGCTTCACATAGACAGCCCTTTCTTGGATGCTCTTTTTGAAAGCATGCATGGTCAAAGTACCTAATACATGATATTACACTTTAATATTCAGATTTATACTCTTGGATCGTGTATATGGCACCCCACCAAGATAAAGTCTTCTTAAGTTCCATAATTGGTTGGTATATGTATCTATTATTTCTCTTACATGCGGACATTGTGTTGCCAGCCATACAAGGCAAACATAAAACACAATAGAGTAAGTGGCACTCATTAACATCATACGAACTAAAATATAGTGTATATGTTTGAATAAACATGAATTAAACATGGTAAACATCAAATATTATTTGTATCATTTATCTTCATCTTCATTTCTATTTATTGTTGTTATTATTATCTTGGGTTAACTACATTATCCTCTACTTATAAGTGCTCCCAAAATCTCATTGCTCATCACGGAGCTTATGCTCCCATGTGCTCCGTGCTAGTACTGAGCTTATAAATATATGTGGTCAAAGGTGGATATCTTGGAAGGAACAACATAAATCCACCATATTTATCTTAGCATAAATAATATGAATATATCATGGTCATGATCATAGATGGGAACAATATATTGGAAAATCATAATCTGATTCATAGTTACAATATCTTGCATGTATGCATTAGAAATGTATGCTTGATATTATAATAACTGAATTCCATAAATATACGAGAATGCAAATGCCTTATCCCATACTCGATACTCAACGTGCATGAACCACTTTCCTTTATTGGAGAAACTCTTAATAATTATCCAAGTGTAGAGAAAACCCTACTATAGCTTTAAGTCTTTGTCGAGCCTATTATTTCCTATAAATGAATATGGTTTACATACATTAAAAATCATCTCTATGTACTCTCAGATACCCTAATAGACTCTAAGTCTTACTACACATGTTAGAGTTTCCTTAATTATCATACACCTAATCCCATATTCTAGTAAAAGTATATATGGTCATCAATCCTCAATATAAATCTCAACTTAAGATATCTATATCAGTATTCAAGTCCTCAATTCATTAATATCATTAAATTGAGATGTTAACATATTTTCTCTAACTTAAAATCCTTATGATAGATGAACTATCATCAAAACTCAAATCCAATACCACATTAATGATTGATACCTCAAAATAGGATTTCCGATTCCTAAATTTTATATCACTGTTTGATACATTAATTATTAAAACACCGCTAATAGGTAAAATCAATGTATTAATCATGGTGATCACAATCAATTAGACCTCGTATATATGTTTTGTGCCCTCAAATAAGATCAAATAAACTTTTCTCATCAAAATCTAATATTCATATCAGAACCTATAACATACACATCATTAAAATACGTATTTACTTCCATAAAATCTTTTACCTATTAAATATCTAATTAGCCTACATTTAGTATTTTTATAAAAATCTATAGTTCAATATATTTTCTTTGACATTCTATTTGTTAAGCTTTGATAAGCCAATCACAAAATACATAGTTAACAAAGAAACACGTATATTATCAATCTGGGTTGTGGATCTTTTATCCAAAAGGTCAAATATGCCACCTAGTTTCCTACCTTTTTCTTTATTCTTTCCCATTTTCTCATGGATCGGACTTGATTCTTCTATATTTTTTATATTTCGTTGTTTCACATACTCACTCCCGATGTCGGTGCTATGGATCTATTATGACATAGTGATTTTGCACTACATCTCTCTGGTGAGGCTCTACGCCTCATCGCCCTTGACACATCGCCTCTACCTACAATTTGTTGCTCACCCTCGATAGTCCCCATACTCAGGTTTGTGACCTCTAGTTGTTCCTCCCAAGACAACTTCTACCCAAAAGAAAGGAGGAGTTTCCATTGTCGGTGTGTTTTTCTTGCTCTTGGGTGCCTAGGGGATAGATTATGTGTAGTTGGTCTCCCTTGTGATTTGTTAATCCCATCGTATTATGTTCTAGTTTTTCTCCTTTCCATCCAAAATAGTGTGTCATATATAAGCCTCATCATCTGTTGGGAATAGAGCTGGCAATCTATTAGATTGTGGTCTTGATTTTATCTATGATTACAACTCTGTTCGAATCGGAAAATGAGATATCCAATGTTACAATATTGGATTGTTATAAGAGGTGAATTTGTGTGGAGAAAAAAAATTTGTTGTCCTTACTACTGGCTTCCCAACCAGAGGGGGTTTCTCCTTGACTGTTTGTTTGTCTCTAACAAGGAAAGTGACCCTCTATTGCACTAATTCCTCCACTATAGGGTGAGGGACAATGAAAAATTATGATAATGCAATAGTTTTATTTTTGCAAATATATAATTATAGTGCTTTTCGTATCTTACTTCTATAAAATGAAAAGCACTTGATTTCCTTTGTACATTGATAATATGTTTAGATTTGTAAGGGAGTTACTCCTCAATGAATAATGAGTGGATCCTTTCTCAGGGACCACTCATTATAGAAGATTCGTAGAGTGTTGATAAAGAGCAACACTGCATATTCACCTAGAAAGCACTATCAGAGCAAAATCATGATGGTCATTTTAGTTCATTCGGTAATAGATACTCAAATGATTGGCAATAGTGAGAGTAGGAGAGTGTTGCTATTTATATGCCTTAGGAGGTGAACAAGAGATGATTTCATAAACATAATTTTATTTGAATGGTTAAAAGATGATTCAACTTTATTATGTTTGTTACAGTAATATTTGAAGTGGGCATGGTAATGGTCCATGAGTACATGACTTTGAGCATGATATCCTATAGATAGTAAAATCAATATTCTATATCATCATTGGTCGAGTATTATTGTGGAATTGGGACAATTATAATACACATGAGACTAATACGTGTGATTGTTGATAATCACATCTCATGTATCAAAGATATTAAATATGCCGTCAAAGACATGCACTTGTTTATAACAAGTTGCATTGGATAGGCTCACCTTAGGGGTGTTGCGTCAAGCTTTGCATGAATGTCATAATGCACTCTCTTAAGATGAATTTGGGATTCTCATGCCTAGAATCATGGCATCAACCATATGATGAATATCACACATTTTGACACACTCCAACATGACCTTGAAGAATGTTATTATAAAGATAGTGATTGGGTGATAGGTGAAGTGGATTATTTTTCCTGGATAACATGATGTCATATCATACCTTTTGATGAAGGAGACTCTAGAAAGAATATCCATGCTCATATGAGTTAATATGGTATTGAACTCATATGTACCTTTTTCTAGTCTACTAATATAAGCAAGGAATATGGATTTAATGGTGAAGAGGATGACATCTTCATCCTCAAGTTCAATATAGATATCATGAGATATAGGGATCATAAAAACATGATAAAATTGTATGTGGTAAGGATATAGTCAATCTCTAACTTGTCTTGGTTTTGGGTATAAAATGTAGTGCTCGGTACCATTCACTTTTATTGAATGTATAGTACTGATTTGACCTTCATCGCCAACATAATAAGTGCATATAGGGTCATATGTATAAGTATGGACTAGAAGAGGCAGGTATTTGATTTTGTTACTTAATAGTTAAGTGAATCCATCGATAATCAATTAGGCTTGGTGGTCCATAAATTTGTTGGACCAAAACCCATTAACACAAACCAAGTCATACTTCATTAGAGTTTGTAAACATGCATCCGCTTATGCACACGCATATATATATATATATATATATATATATATATATATATATATATATATATATATATATATATATATATATATATATCATTAGCCTAATTTTATGAAACGATTCATATAATGCTCTAGGGGGTATTCCAAAAGGAATAAAACATCATGCTACTTGTTGGATTCCTTGAAAGCTCAACATTCCTAACTAGACTTTTTGGAAAAGAATAATTTGTTGAAGACAATTTTGCCTCTTACAGCATTCCTCTTATTACATCTTTCATCCTTAATTGTTGTCTTTCTTTATTCTTTTTTAATCCACCCAAGATGTATTTTATTCATGCCCTCTGGATGAAAGAAAATTTTAATCAACCACATTGTAATTGACAGTAATCTCCCTCTCCGATTAGTAGAGCTTAGGTAGGAGTTTGGGACACACCCTTAAAACCCAAGACTTCCCCACCTATGTGGTCTTTTAGACGACTGGCGAAAGTGCAAATCTATAATCATCTTGCTTGTTGTGTCTTACTTTTATAAAATGAAAAGCACTTGATTTTGCTTTGTACATTGATAATATGTTTAGATTTGGACGGGATTTACTCCATAATGAGTAATGAGTGGATCCTTTAGCAGGGCCCCATTCATTATAGAAGATTTGCATAGTGTTGATAACAAGCAACACTGCATATCCACCTAGAAAACACTATCAAAGAAAAATCATGATGATCGTGTTAGTTCATTCGGTAATAGATACTCAAATGATTGGCTATAGTGAGAGTGGGAGAGTATTGGTATGCCTTAGGAGGTGATCAAGAGATGATTGTATAAACATACTTTTATTTTAATGAGTAAAACATGATTCAACTTTGTTATGGTAATATTTGAAGTGGGTGTAGTAATGGTCCATGAGTACATGACTTTAACATGATATCATGTAGATAGTAGAATCAACATTATATATCATCGTTGGTCAAGTACTATTGTGGAATTAGGACAATTATAATACATATGAGACTAATATGTGTGATTGTTGGTGATCACATCTCATGGATCAAAGATATTAAATATCTCATCAAAGACATGCACTTTTTTATAACAAGTTGTGTTGGATAAGCTCACCTTAGGGATGTTGCATCAAGCTTTATATGAATGTCATAATGCCCTCTCTATAAAATGAATTTTGTGATTCTCATGCCTAGAATCATGGCATCAACTATATGATGAATATCACACATTTCGACACACTCCAACATGGCCTTGAAGAATGTTATTATAAAGATAGTGATTGAGTGATAGGTGAAGAGAATTAGTTTCCCTAAATTACATGATGGCATAGCATACCTCTTGATGAAGGAGACTATAGAAAGAATGCCCATGCTCATATGAGTTAATATGGTATTGGACTCATATTACCTTTTCTGGTCTATTAATATAAGCAAGGAATATGGATTGAATGGTGAAGAGAATGTCATCTTCAGCCTCAAGTTCAATATGGATATCATGAGATATAGGGATAATAAAAACATGATAAAATTGTATATGGCAAGGATATAGTCGATCTCTAACTTGTCTTGTTATTTGGGTAATAATAATAAGGTACTACTAGGTACCATTCACTTTTAGTGAATGTACAATAGCGATTTGACCTTCATTGCCAACATAATAAGTGCATATAGGGTCATACGTATAAGGATGGACTAGAAGAGGCGGATATTTGATTTCGTTACTACATAGTTAAGTGAATTTATCGATAATCAATTAGGCTTGGTCGTCCTTGGATAAGAACCCGTTCACACGAACCAAGTCATAATCCATCAGGGTTTGTAAACATGCATCCTTTTTTGCACACGCACTGATATATGTCAGTAGCCTATAAGTTTATGAAACGATTCATATAATGCTCTAAGGGTATTCCAAAAGGAATAAAACATCATGCTACTTGTTGGATTCCTTGAAAGGTCAACATTCCTAACTGGATTTTTCGGAAAAGAACAATTTGCTGAAGATGATTTGGCCTCTCGCAGCTTATTACAGCTTTTGTCTTTAATTGTTATTTTTGTTTATTCCTTTTTAATCCACCCAAGATGTATTTTAATCATGCCCTCTGGACGCAAGCAAATTTCAATCAACTACATCGTAACTTACAGTAACCTCCCTATCCGATCTGTAGAGCTCAGATAAGAGTTTGCGGCACGCCCTTCAAACCCAAGACTTCCCCACATTTGCAGTGTTTTAGACGACTGATGAAAGTGGAGATAGCTCGTTATTTGGCTGGCGCTCTAGCTTCCTTTGATTAAAAAAACAATTATTTATTCTTAAAACAGCTAATACTTGTACCAGCATCTATTTATTTAGACTTGACTTCTTGCCCCAACCACCCCCCCCCCCAACACACACACAAACACCTAGGCAGACGTTCACGATGAGCCAAGCCATCGCGCCGTACCCTAACCAGAACAAACAGATAATAGCACCGCCATGCGAAGCTTTTCCACAAATTAGATTGTACAAGATTGCTAAAGAAATAGAAGAATAAGACGATGGAAAATGCTGCAAAGATTCGCTCTCGTTGCTGACTGCAAAGGTCTATAAACCTGCGTGTGTTTACAATAACTCATTATCTCTTTCAATCCAGTCATCACAGGCGCTACAATTGGTAATAAAGTATATTAAAGGATACTGGAGCTAACCTCTTCCATACGAAACGATCTATAAGTGAAGATGATAACAACAAAAAAATGAAGTGAGAGAAGACGTGCGTGTGTAGGAAAAAGTCACGGTGACATCAGGACATGGTGTTGCGAGGTTGTCGCTTTAGAGCAATCAACTATTTTTTGGATATCCACACTATCTTCTTGAGCCACTACTTTTAGAGATTTACATATCATAATTTTACTGTGCATAACTGATAAGTTCTGTGACCTCTAGTAATAGTATTATGAAGTTACAAAGTATAATAATGTATTGATAGTCGATACATACTTCTTCATGTTTGACTACTTTGAAAGAGGCGGTTTTAATGACAGCATGTTTCCAATAAAAGTCGCACCTGCAAGCCTACCAGTGGAAAACCTATATCGGATCTATACATTTAAAGATCAAGGTCTATAACTTGATGTCCCCAATATGCATATCCGCCAATTAATTATTTTGTCTCTTTTTTCAAAACAACTACAGTGTGTTTAAGCACATCATCGAGAAGAATATCCCTAACAAGACAAATATTATGTCAACAATTTTTTCATTGTATTTTTTATTAGAAAGCGACCCATGGTAGTCCAGCAACGCCAAATTGGTCAAGTTTACTTCTACGATTGTGAGAGTTAAATTGTGTTGCTTCTTATATTTCATATGGTATGTGCACACATTGGTTATATATCTAAAGTTTTTGTAAATGAAGTTAACATCAGCTTCATCCTTGGTTATTATTCTCATCATGATTGAGTTGGTTGCTACTTTTAAAAACAGTTGAGACTTCATATGACGTTAGATTTTTTTCTAGACTTCTCACCTAAGAATCTACGAGCATGTTAAGAAACGGGCTGGATTTCTCGTCAGTTCATGTGCCAGTTTGCCATTTGTAGGATCTTCATCAAATTTTTCATTAAATTTTAATTTCCTTTGTGGAAGGTAATTTGGAAAATTCCATCTTCGGAGGAAGCTATTCCGTTGTGCTATGTACACTTTTTACACAACCTGTAAGTACGTCTAAGATGAAGAAATGAACTTTTGGTTGTTAAAGGACCTGACCTGCCAGATGCGTTTTATCAAAAGCCATGCATGGTATATCCATTATAGTTTGTTCTGGACAAAACAGTCTCCTCGTCTATATATTCTACATCAATGAACACTGCAGCTGACCCCACAAGATGTCATCAACTCCTTAAATTAATATAACGTTATCGGCATTAATAATGGTATAGCAACGGGAGAAACTCCCTAAAGACAGGGTTCGTTTACCACATGACTATTAAGGATTTTTTACAAAAGCCCCAGCTAAACACACACGTACAACAGCTACATTAATTTACATGCACTTGCCAACATCAGACTGGCCAACTAATCTTACATATTTGATTAGCCAAATGACTAGCAAGGAATGAGCGACGGCAAATCAATGTACAGAGCCAATAATCTTCCGCAAAATAGGGCTATGAAAGTTAACACTATTCACTAGCCTTTCTCCTCAATTCGTTAAGTTCCCTTTCGATCTCCATGTCCCGGAAAGGAAATGTGCCACTGCCACTGGAGGTATTTGCGGTTGTTCTACCAGCCGGGAGCTCACCTTTCTGCAGAAACATGAAAGCAAATTTAACAACCAAGCCAATAAAGAGCCTAGATATTAGCAGCTACTATCAAGTTTGACGGCCGGCTTCAACTTAGACATGAAGAATACTGAAAGAGAACGCAACGACAAGGTTAATAAACTTGATATGAAACCGTGAAAAATCGCATTTTATTTTTTCCAAAACAAAATCTACCATAAATGAGACAACGTTCGAGAAGATAAAATTATGGAAACACCATAGGCGTGATAAAACCCAATTAGACCAGATGGGCATATTTAGTTGTCAAAGGAACCTATAAGCATGCCACTTCTAATATATACTTCCCAGAGCTACCATAAAGCAGCAGAAAAACTATAGCTTTCAGGTCGCTGGAAGCAACCAACAAATGGGAATAAAAAATATTACCAATGAACTTCCTGACAGTTCTCGTTTCAACTGGGCAAGATCATCATCAACAGAGGAAGTCTCGAGCAAAGCAAACTGTGACACATTGGCCTCGGGTCAAATTATATTTAAAACACTATAGGAAACTCTTTTTTGAAATAGGAGCTATCACCTTCCCATCAAGATCGTCTGTTGTTAATTGGTTGAGAGCCTCAGCTTGGGATTCCATGGTCATAACTACAATAAAGGGAATTCTGTCAAATTGAAAGATATGCCATTAATTGCAGATGACAATTAATTTCTAAAACAATCTGGTAAAAGCCAGTTTTATAAATTTCCAGAAGTCTGCTATATTTCTTATGCTAATAAAGACCTCCATCGGAAACACTACTAAGTGCCATTCGTAAGGCATGCCTGTATGCTATTGATCGGATGTTATATACATGTGGCAGCAATATGCTGCGTGTAAGAAAATTTAAGCATATCAGTAAGTCTGCCTTCTAAACAAGCACGGGTTTTTTATCTGCCTCAACTTAAACGATGGAGCTCTATTTGAACTTGGTATTGTAAAGTTATCTTAATCAAATTAATTGTGACATATAGAGCTTCCAAATAAAAAAAAATATATAATGATACTTTGTTTGTCTGCATCTTTAGATACCTGCCTGTTTATATGATTTCCAATGATTTATACAAATTGATATTGTAGACACTTGCAACAATGCTAGTAAATTGTAAACTTCGCACTAATAACATCTAATTCGGAATTAAATTTGTTTGATTTATATACTAGTGATTTTTCCAAGTAAAATTTTGGTGTCTAATTGTTGAATACCGGCAGATATAACTAATTACTAGTTCTTAATTTAATTATGCTGTTTTTTTTTACCAATCATAGAGGTATCATAATTATTATAGTTGCATATGCTCCTTCATTATCATGGGACATCCTTGCACGCACCCATGCAGCATTCAAAACCCCAACCAATTTATTATCTCATGTAGTGAGATAGACAGCTATGTCCGGACAAAACAATATTATTCCTTCAGTATAGACAACTACAGCTTACAATATTTTACGATCTGAGTAGTTACTGAAGTGAGAGACACGAGCACGTACCTTTCTCCTCCATCTTTTCAAATGCCGAAAGTGCACTGCTTGTGTTTACATTACCCAGCATTTCACCAACTTTGGTTGCGGTCCTAATTTAAACAGATATTTTAGATATAGCAAAAAAAATGAATAAAGTTTAAGCTCCTAAAGATTAGAATCCAACTTTGCAGACTGAGCACGGGCTTTAAGGGTGTCTTTCTTTGATCTTGCTTCCTGTATCTTGCTTTCCAAAAGCTGAAAGAGGCATAGGTTAGAGAAAGATATACTTACTAGTTAGGAACACTAGTCACAATCAGGAAGTAAAACATACGGCAATTTCTTTCAATCGCAAAAATACAGATGATGCTGCTCTGTTTGTCTTTTTTTGCTTCAGATTTTGTTGCCAGTGATTTGTCACATCTATTACTGAGGTCATTACATAACCCCATATCAATTATCTTATTTTATCTAGTTGAACATGGTGGAACATGGCCCTATGGACAATCTTTTTTAAGCAAAACTCCACAGATGTCTGACAAGGAAAGTTTAGTATTTTTTGCTGACACATTCCCATAGGATACCAGATTCTCAATAGAAGGTTTTCTTCTCTACTATATATGCTCTCACAAGTCACTCCCAACAGCCGAAGCAGCCCACTGAGCACAGTTTGCACTTGGTGGAAAGGATCCCAACCTGCGTAGGCCAGCACACCCAAAGCGGACCACATCACAAGTTAGTTAGCTTCTACAATTTTTTTGCGTTCAGTCAGGATGCTGCATAGAGTATAGGCGGTTTTGGATTTTCTTTTTTATAAACTAACTATATGAACATTAAAATTATTTATTTAAACTGTAAAATGTTTCACCTACATATATTAATATGTAGACATATAAATATACATGTACAATGTGCTATATATATGTATGTATGTAATTGTATATTTGGGTGTGCGTTTGTGTACCAGTTGTATGATGAAAAATTAAACAAGATAATTGAAAACTGAGCGCACACATATAGTCTCTATTTGAAAAGCGGCCGCATATACACTGCACATGGGTTGTATATGCGCTGCATATGCGGCCATGACCGCATAATGGACTGCATAGGCATATGTGGTTCCGACAGGTGGCCAAAATGCATATGCGGCCTCATGTGGGGCATATGAGAACACTGACTAGGCTTCTAAGAAACTTTAATATTGGGCGCCTTCCTAGTTCATGTCTGTTAGAGACAGCAGATTCAGAGAAACCCTCAATCTAATTGTATCTCAGGTTGTGTGGATATATTCATACAGAAAGTTTGTACAGACTTGACACACAGGTCCCAGAGACTTTACATAATTACATACAGATCCATGTTTATTAACACTCCCCTCAAGCTGGAGCATATATATCATATTTGCCCAGCTAGTTACATAGGTATTGAACCCGACAACCATTTAGAGACTTCGTAAACATATCAGCTAATTGATCTTCTGATCTGACAGGTGACAGTTGGACCAACTTTTCTCAAACCTTCTCTCTCAAAAAGTGACAATCCACTTCAATATGTTTGGTTCTTTCAAGAAAAATAGGGTTCTTGGCTATATGGACAGCAGCTTAATTATCACACTTGAGATCCATAGGATCTCTTTGCATAAATCCAAGCTCCTCTAATAAATGGTGAATCGATAGTAACTCACATGTAGCTAGGGCCATAGCTCTAAGTCCTGGACACGCGTCGGACACGGACACAGCATGGACACGGCTGGACACGCAGTGGACACGGCTCAAAAGTGTTCACTTTTTTCTAAAAGCTTGGACTCGCCATGGACACAGCTCAGAAGTGTCCACTTTTCTTTTCTAAAGCATGGACACGTCGTGGACACGGCTTGGACACGTTGTGGACACAGTTGAGCCAAATCAAATCTCTATATAAAAGAAGAACCTTCTTAACATAGTGGTGAATCTGGATCTAAGAAAAAGCTAGGGAAAGCATGCAAGGGAATGCAAACGGCCCATACTATAGATATGCCATCAATATACAGTGGCAGTGACAATGTAGATGCAGGCGAGAATGTTCGCAAAACTTATTATTTTACTTGTATGTAACGTCATTGCTGCATAGAATCGAGATCATGATAGTAATGCAAAATTACAGTTTAACTGCAGCCACATTCTAAAACGGTTCTAGTTTTCAAACAGAAATAGATGTCTGGAAACATTTCTAAAGTTAAAGCTTTAAGATATAAATCAAACATCACATCATATGTTATCACTTAATTGTATCAATTCTAAAAAGATGAGTTGAAGCAAGATTCATAATTGCTGCACCAAAAGAGCATAATCAAACTCAAAGATGGTAACAAAAGCCTCTATCGTAATTAGTCTACATTGACTGATTGAGTGCAACAAATAGCCATTTGGCAAGACATACAGGTTCTTTGGATTCATTGTGACGGAGAGTTATTAATTACAGTTATTGTGGTCAGACTGCATGAAGAGCTGAGATAAAATCATTCAAAGAAGGATTACCACTAGATAAGCCTAAATTTGATTGGAATATCAGAGATCTAGCTGTTACATCTAAGTGATAATATGACCAAAAACACTGAACAGAAAAGGAGGCTTGCCGAAGTTGTAAAGTGTGTTGAGGCGTAACAAGGCGTTTGTCTCAGAAAGGTGAGGCACAAGCCTCAAAATTTGTATCATGCGTTCATAAAAATAAATTTATACAGAAATAGGTATATGCAAGCATATAATAAATTGACATGTTATGTATATGCATGTGTGTATAACAGAAATAGGTATATGCAAGCACAACCAAATGAAATAGAAATTAATAGTGAAACTTAATAATGGTAATAGAGGCTAAAGACCCACCACAATACTAACATAAATATGTAGAAAAGCAACAAGATATAATTTATTATATTATTAGAATAAAAGATTTCATCGACATTAGTAGGCACAAGGAACCAAAATTAGTTAACAATGATATGAAATTCACCGACATAGTGAATAAGAAGGTAGCAAACAAATATAAATTTAACAACGAAGATTGAAAGATGTCACTTAGAGAATGATGACTAAATGTTCGTGTTAGAGAGTCTATATTAGCCTATTTAGTTAATAGGTTAATTAGTTAGTGGGCTTTTGTATGTCAGCCTGTATAGATTACTTGCGTCCTAAGTCTTAGGGTGTCTCCCCTCTCCTATATAAAGGAGAGGGCGTCCAGTCTTGTATTCATCCCATGGCATTCAATTCAATATAATCTTATTCTCAACAGTTCGTTAATAGAAAATAATAATTAGCTACAAGAACTCCAAATTTTTTGAAGGAAGAGTTTAAATCTTAAAAGTGGATAATTTGATGATTAACAAAAAGACGTTATTATCCGGAATTGAGGTGTGTGCCTCAGTTAAGCCTCAGAGTCTTAGTGCTTTGAGGCGGGCCTCAGACACTGTGAGGCGTAAGCCATAGTCTAGGACACTGAGGCATAAGCCTCAAGGCGCATTTGGGATAGCCTCGGCAAGAGGCGTAAGCCTCAAGAGCCTCCAGGCGGGTTTTCAATTACCATGAGGCTTGCTAATGATAATGATGTTGGCATGCATCTAGATATAGATGTCTTCTTTTGCTTGTTGCAACACTGGTGTCTTTCTGCTAATACTTATTGAACATTAATGAACAAAAAGAACCTAATTCATATCTAGGTTCCACATATAACAGCTGAGATCTAAGCCCCAGCAAAGAAACAGGATCCATATCAAACATAGAAGACAAACATCAAACTTGGAATCAAGCAGGCAGTTAATGACATGAAACTAATAACCACAGTATGTAAAGATTAAAGAAAAATGTAACTTACCCGAGTGTTGGAGACAAGATTGTCAACCACAGTTTTCTGCTGATCAAGTTGACTTTTTAATGAGGCTGCATTGTCCTGGAGAGATCAATCACAGCATAAAGCAATCATTATTGATTTTTATATAAATTGGACATGATATTAGCAATAGCTTCATTTGAAATACAGAGAAAGAGGGGGGTCATTCAGATACAATAAAAAAGAGTGGAACTAGCTTTTAATCTGGTAAGTAGATTTGTACTATCATATCTTACTCCATTGGTTCTATTCTGCTAGTAATCAACATTGACCATTTAGGGAACACTAAAATCATGCTTGGGACTTCAAAGACTTAGACAGGTACCCAACTATCAGTGACTACCATTTTTCGCAAACAACGCTTTCAAGTATAGTGTACCAACTATTATTCCCTTTCTTATGAACATTATTGAGTTGTCCACTCCAACAATCCAACTGGAAATATTACTCTTGGAAACAGTTGTTTTTAAGACAAAAATCACGAAAGTAATCAATTCTTAGTCACTACTTTCTGCTCATTGAGTTGCGCAATTAACTGGAATGATGGAACACATTAACATAGATGAAACTGCAGCAATCCCAGATTACAATAGACTTGGATGCAAAGCAGTGTCAATGGAATCGTGAAAGAGAATGGTGGTGATACACAATAAGGCAACCTACTATATGGTACCAGATCAATGGTAACAAATCTCACCAATTCAAGCACTAGATGTAGGGATGAGCATCGGGTCAGGTCATACCATGCTTTCGTAGTCTAAAGCCAAATTGAAAAACGGGTTGTGGAGCAGATCTTAAGCCCGAATAATGTTTTCAATCTTACACATACCTGGCCGGCGTAACAAAGCTGGGTTCCGGGTAGGATTTGGACTTGGCCCGAATAACATACACAATTCAAGAAACCAACCATCCCCCATGTTATTGCCAAAATCTCACTCGATAATTTTGAGGAGCCAGGAGTTGATGGTGAAGCCTCTCGAGCACCAAGACTTCTATAATTTTAAGATGTGTCATTGCCCCCATCTTTGGCAAGTGTTTCGTCATTCAAACGCGACAAGCAACCCTAAAAGTTCACACACACACACACACAGATATATATATATATATATATATATATATATATATATATATATATGCTCATCTTTAATACCCGCGCACACTTCCTGATATTTTTTTCGCAATTGTAGAGGAGCATTTTATCTAGCTCCCCCAAAAAATTTATCCAAAAATAATATCATTGCCCCCCCCAAAATCAAAAAACCCGATTGCCCCCCCCCAAATCAAAAAACCCGTCCATATATTTATTGACTATATTTTCTGCGCAGTTACTCTTTTGCTCTCAGAGCTACTCTATATATCAATACAGTTACTCTTTTGATTCAGAAGAGTGACGAATGAACATCCCGTGCGTGCGTGTGAGAGAGAGAGAGAGAGCAAATTGAGGGAGCGTAGGGTTACACAATGAGTGTACTCTCATATATATATTAGTGGAACAATTACATATAAGTCCAAATAGAAAAGTAAAATAACAGGACGGTAAATAAAGACATATATTAACACTCCCCCTCAAGTTGGAGCATATATATCAATCATGCCCAACTTGTCCACAAGTGAGTTGAAATGTTTCTTGGCCAGCAGCTTGGTAAACATATCAGCAACCTGATCTTCTGAGCGAGTGAGTGTAGATCTTGCCAGATATGACAGTCTCTCGAATGAAGGGACAATCAACTTCAAAATGCTTTGTGCGCTCATGATATACAGGATTGTTAGCAATGAAGATAGAAGCTTTATTGTCACAGTGCATAGGGATAGCAGCAGAAGACTCAACCCCGAAGTCTTTTAAAAGAGATTGTACCCATAGGGGCTCACAAGCAGTGTGGGCCATCGCCCTGTATTCAGCTTCAGCACTGGATCTGGCAACAACATTTTGCTTTTTACTTCTCCAAATAACCAGATTACCTCCAACATAAGTACAGTAGCCTGAAGTAGATTTTCTGCCAATCTTACTCCCAGCATAATCAGAATCAGAATATCCTTCCAGAGAACAGTGTCCATGCTTTCTATAGTAGAGGCCTTTGCCAGGTGATTTCTTAAGATATCGCAGAATATTACAGAGAGCATCCCAGTGACACTGTCTAGGTTTATCCAGGTACCTGCTAAGAACCAACTGCAGTAGATATATCAGCTCTAGTAACAGTCAGATAAATCATCTTGCCAATCAGCCTTCTATATTTTTTACTGTCTGGAAACATAGGAGGAGAATCGTCATCCCAATTAATATTAGGATCCAGAGGAGTATCAGCAGGACGTGCACCAAGCATCCCAATTTCCTGTAACAGGTCTAGAACATACTTCCTCTGAGATAAAACAAGAGCATTAGAAGTCCTAGATACCTCAATGCCCAAAAAATATCTTAGCCTCCCTAGATCTTTAGTAGCAAAATGTTTGCACAGGTGTGTTTTAGTAGCCTGAATCTCAGAATGATCACTGCCAGATAGAACAATATCATCAACATAAACAATCAGGATCACAATACCAAAAGAGGTTCTTTTCGTAAAGACTGAATGATCAACCTATGACCTCAAAAAGCAAAAGCAGTCAGAATTTTACTCAGCTTATCAAACCACGCCCAAGGACTCTGTTTGAGCCCATAAATAGATTTTTTTAACCTGCAAACTTTATGTGACTCCCCCTGAGCAACAAACCCAGGAGGTTGCTCCATATAAACCTCTTCTTGAAGATCCCCATACAGGAAGGCATTTTTAACATCCAGTTGAATAAGAGGCCAATCTAAGTTAATAGCAACAGAAAGAACTCTGACAGAGTTAAGTCTAGCAACAGGCAAAAACATCTCAAAATAGTCAATTCCATAAGTTTGAGTATACCCTTTTGCAATCAGACGTGCCTTCAGACCATGGAACTAAACTTCGGCGAAGTTAGGCAAAGTTTCGCCGAAACTTTGAACTTCGAGCCTAGGCGAAGTCGAATACTCAATACTTCGGCTTCGTCTAAACTTCGGGGTGAAGTTTCCCTGATTTCATCGAAGTTGGTTTTTTTGTATGTATTTTCATCTCATCTTCTCCGAAGTTTTCGAAGTTTCCTCGAAGTTGGCAAAGTTGGGGCAAAATTGAGACGACCCAGAACATTATTTCTAACTAGTGCACTAACGGCCATATAATACATAAGTGTCGCCTCCAACCCTCTTCACAACTTCTAATATCAACTCCTATGTTTGTTGCTGCCACTCTTTCCTAGAGAGGGTCTTGTAACTACTATTTGGTCGTATATTTGTATATGATACATATGTTCAACACTTGAACTGTATTAGTATGTGTATTGCATGTTTGACCATTGCAGGCGCACGTCATATTATCAACCTACTTAGGGCTAATGACTCATGAATCGTGTATTTTTGTTAAATTAGCAATTATAAGAGAGAGGTATAACATAATTAGAAGTTTTCAATCAAAGTTTCCTTCAAATTCACATCATTTTCTTCAAAAATCGGCATCGAAGTTTGTCGAAGTTTGCATCTAAACGCCCTTGAAGTTTCCACAAACTTCCACTTCCACACATGGCGAAGTCGACACGATGTCAAAGTCCTGCACCATGCTTCAGACGTTCCACCGTTCCATCAAGTTGATACTTTACCGCATAGACCCATCTGCAGCCAATAGGTTTGCACTCAGGATGTGGATCCACCAGCTCCTAAGTTCTTCTGTCAGTAAGAGCAGTCACCTCTTCTTTCATGGCAGTCATCCAAGTTGAACTTTGTAAGGCATCATGGACAGTCTTGGGAACAGCAATAGCAGATAGAGCAGCCACAAAGTTACTAGCATGAATACTCAGATGTGCAGTAGAAACATGATTAGCAATATTATGAGAAGTACAAGAACGAGTGCCTTTTCTGATAGCAATAGGCAGATCTAAATCAGAGTGTACCTCACCAGGGGTGGGACCTTCGTGAGGAGAAGATTGGTGTTGTGTGGGGGGTCTTGAGCACTTTGGGACCTGTTCCTACGTTTATACACAATAAGTGGAGTAGTAGTCTCAGCAGGAGAAGTTTCAGAGGTGCAATCACTCGTGGCAGGCTATGGTGTTGTGATTATATCAGAATCCAGGGTATCTCCTTTAGTAGAATAAAAAGGTGTATCCTCAAAAAAGACTACATCACTACTTGTGAACCATTTTTCCCAGTAGGACTATAGCACTGATACCCTTTTTGAGTACGAGAATAACCCAAGAAAATACAATTTTCTGCTCTAAGAGAATTTATCATAGTTCGGTCCAAGTAATTGCACAAAACAAGTAGAGCCAAATATCCTTGGAGGTAAAGAAAATAGAGTTACATCAGGCTGGAGAACCTGAACAGGAATCTTGTTGCCAACAACAGAAGACGGCATTCTATTAATCAGAAAACAGGCAGTCAGGATAGCTTCTGACCAAAAATATCTAGGTACATTAGAATGCAACATTTTAGTTCTAGCAACCTCAAGTAAATGCCTATTTTTCCTTTCTGCGACTCCATTTTATTGAGGAGTATAGGCACACGATGTCTGATGATTAGTACCCACAGATCGACAAAACATTCCAACTTCTTTCTGAACAAACTCCAAAGCATTATCGGTTCGCAGAATTTTAATAGGCATAGAATATAGAGTTTTTATTTCAGCAAAAAAAAAATTAATTGTAGATAGCACTTGAGAACGATTTTTCAACATAAACAACCAAGTGGCACGAGAAAAGTCATCAATAAAGAGAATAAAGTATTTATTGCCAGACAAACTTGGAAAAGTCATCATTGTGTTGTTACCAAAGGCTTGGTGAGCTTTCAGTTGTCTGCTATCTATGGAGCAAATCGTGATGATGATAGAAGCACTCTCTGGGATTCTTTATCTTCCATCAGAACTTTAAATCCTGCGTTGTGGTGTGTCATTGGCGACTTCAATGCGGTTAGACAGTTGAGAGAGAAGCTGGGCAAACAACCCCCTTCTAATAGAAGTATGCTTGACTTCAATAACTCTATTGCCACTACTGAGCTTCTTGAGCTGGAAACTAAAGGTTTGTTCTTCACTTGGGATAGTCACAACAAGAATGGGAAGAGCACTTTTTCAAGAATTGATAGGGTCTTCACGAATATGAATTTTCTCTCTGAATTCCCTCATCGTTGGGGGGAGGTTATTCCAGTTGTGGTTAGTGACCACAAAATTTTGATGCTTAGATTATTTTCTGGGAAAAGAGGTGTTGGCCCCTTTCGTTTTATTAATTCTTGGGTTAAGCGGGAGTCTTATAAGAACATTGTTTCTCAATCTTGGCGTGACACCAAACCTTCTGGCACTCCTATGTATCGGTTGTACCAAAAGCTTCATTCTGTGACTTCTGCCTTGAGAAAATGGAATAGGGAAGTTGTGGGAAATTTCTGTTCTAAAGCTAGAGAGCTTGAGGTTAAGCTGCTGGCCTGTCAGAAAGAGGTGGATGATGACCCCTTGAATGAGAATAAGCAAATCCAATTATCCTTGCTCTGAGAAAGCACTGCTAAAGCGCTTAGTGATGAGGTATGTTTCTTTAAGTAGAAGAGTCGTGTGCAATGGTTGAAGCTCCGGGATAGGAATACTGCATTTTTCTATGCTTCCTTGAAAACTAGGAGGATTAGAAATAGTATTCATGTTTTGGATGATGACCAAGGTGTTTTGGTGTATGATAGAGATACTATCAGCGAGAACATCAGGAATTTTTATGTCAATCTTTTTAATTATTCTCCTAGTGACTTGGTTCTCTAGAAAGAAGAGTGGTCCCTTCCTAAAATCACTAAAGTTCAGTTTGACAAATTAAGAATGGTTGTTACGAGGAAAGAAGTTGAGGAAATCTTTATGAGCATGAAAGATGACAAAGCTCCTGGTCCGGATGGTTTCAACGCCCTTTTCTATAAATCTGTGTGGGATATCGTTAAAGAGGATGTTATTTCTGCGATACTGAGCTTCTTTAGTTCTAGCAGATTATTAAAGGAATGTAATAGTACTCTGATTACTCTCATTCCTAAGATTTCTGGTGCTATTTGTCTAAAAGATTTTAGACCCATCTCTTTATGCAACACCATCTATAAAGTTATCATGAAGATCTTAGCCAATAGAATGAAGATTGTTCTCCATGATCTCATTGACCTTAATCAAATTGCCTTTATCCAAGGCAGGAAAATTGGTGACGCTATTTTGCTTGCAAATGAGGTTCTCAGTACATTCACTGGTTCTCAGAAAAATATGTGTGAAGGTGGATTTGGCGAAAGCCGATGACTCTGTAAGAAGAGACTATATCCTTTTTCTTTTATCCAAGATGGGTTTTCCTCCGTGTTGGTTGAACTAGATCCAAGAATCGTTTGATACGGCTTCCTATAGAGTTCTTCTTAATGGGTCGCCCTCGGATATGTTCCTGGCTTCAAATGGAGTTAGACAAGGGGACCCTCTCTCCCCCTATTTGTTTGTTATTGCCATGCAGGGTCTAACGTCGATGATTAATGTTGAAGTTAAGGCTGGGAATTTGTCCCCTATTAAAGCTGGTAATGCTAGTATTTTGCATATCATCTTTGCGGACGATCTTCTGTTGTTTTCTAAAGCTGATGAGGAAGATGCTCATTGCTGGAAGGATATCCTTGGTTTCTTCTGTTCAGCCTCGGGTTTAAGACTTAATAATGATAAGAGTCAACTTTTTTTGAGTAGGAGAGCTGATGGGGGAAATATCTCAAATATCTTGAATATTTCCTGTTCGGACCTCCCTGTGAGGTATCTTGGTATTCCTCTCTTCACTGGGAGACTGTCTAAAAAGATGTGTAGCCCGATCATTGATAAGTTTAGCTCTAAACTTGATTCTTGGAAAGGGAATTTACTATCTCAGGGTGGGAGATTGGAGCTGGTTATTTCAACCTTATCGGCTTATAACATTTTCTGGACTTCCGCTTTTCCCTTGCCCAAATCTGTTATTAAGAAGCTGGAGAAGATGATGTGTGACTTTCTTTGGACAGATTCTAAAGAGAAGAAGCATTTACACACCGTGTCTTGGAATCTTATCTGCAGACCTAAAACGGAGGGAGGTCTTGGTATTAGACGGATTGATGACTGGGTTCGAGCTGGCTTGCTTAAAAATTTATGGTGCCTTGCTGCTGAAAAAGAATCTTTATGGGTTAGATGGTTACATGGCAGATATATTAAACATGAATATGTTTGGGTTGTTAAAGCCAGAGCCAATTCTTCTTGGCTGTGGAGAAGATTGCTTGAACAAAGAAACATTCTTTTAGGAGAAATTGATATGCGTTTGGGCAATGGCAGGAAGTTTCTTTTTTGGAGAGATCCTTGGATCTCGGGGGGCAGGAAGCTGATTGATATCCTTAATTCAAATTTGGTCTTTAGGATGGGGAAAGGCCTCAATTGCAAAGTTGAGGTTTGTATTACAAATGGAAATTGGTCGTTACCTTGCTTTAGGGGAGTACAGAAACTTCAGGAGCTTTTAAGTACTCAGAGGCCGCATTCTGGCACGGATGACTGTATCCGGTTCCTTGGTGGTAAGGATTTGAATCTAAAATTCTGTTGGGAGATAGTGAGAAAGAAAGGTTGTAAAGTCAATTGGGGATCTTGGATTTGGTCTGACATTCCCAGGAAATGGTCTTTTCTGCTATGGAAATGCTTTTTGGGCAGAGTTACAACGTGCGATTTTCTGAAAAAGATCGGTTGGCAGCTGGCTTCAAGATGTCCCATGTGTGAGAAAGAGGACTCCTACCATCTGTTCTTCTCTTGTTCCTTCGCCTCTTCTATTTGGAAGTTATGGAATTTGAACCAAAATAGCAGTGTTGTGCCCCTTTGTTTTGATGACCTTCTTATTCTGAGGAAAGGGAAAAAGGTTTCTGCATGCTTCGTCATCTTCCTTCTTTGGCAAGAAAGAAACAGAAGAACTTTCAGAGGTTACTGCAGAAGTCTGGAAATTTTTTGGGATTTCTTTGTGAAGGATTTGCCTTTACTTTGTACATAGTTTTTCTTCCTTGTTCTTTTGTACAGCTTCTTTTTTTCTGAGATTATGCTCTGTAATCTCTGAACTTTCTTCATAGTAATGGAAAGGCACGACCAGTGTTTTAAAAATCGCCCTAGGCGACCGCTTAAGCGGCACAAGGTGCTGGACGATTAAATTGTACTATAAGTGGCGCTTAAATAAATTTGAGAAAAGCGGCCGCTTTTTGCCCGCTTAACCCGCTTTTTCCCGCTTTTTTCCGCTTTTTCCCCGCTTTTTTCTCACTTTTTGCCCGCTTTTTTTAGAAAAACTACTGTAAGCATATAACATTAAGTACATTATATGCCATACATTATCTATGATATATATATTAAATTAGCATACATTAAATGTTCTATGATATACTATAATATATTAAATTAGCATACATTAAATGTTCTATGATATACTTAGTTCTAATTTAGAATGCATACTTTTATGTAAGCTGTAATGATATGGTACTTTTGTGATGTATCCAAATGAATTGTAGGTAACTATTATCTAATTTAGAATGCATACTTTGATTAAATGTACTGCTGTAATGTATGACTATTTGATGATGTGCAAATGTAACAATATGTTTGTTAGCTAGCTATGATAGGTCTATTATTTAATGTTTAGCTATGTAAACATGATACAAAATTGTTGTTTCATCTTGTATATACACTTATTATTTTATGTGTAGGCTGCTTTATCTATGACAAGTACATTGTTTACTATATTATATAGATACAATCGTTGTTGTATAGTTGTATTCTAAACTATTTGGGTGTTTTATGATGTCTTGTACAATGTTTAGATATGTATAAAAATTTCAAAATATAGTATTTATATACATATGTATGTAATTTTGCATAAAAGTTTATAGGAATTGAAAATCCGCTTTTCTAAAAAGCGCCCGCTTAATCGCCCGCCTGGCGATTAATCGGCTACAAGGTCCCGTCCGCACGCTTCCCGCTTCGCGCTTTAAAACCTTGGGCACGACACCCTTAGTTCACCAAAAAAAACTTGGAACATGGCACGGACCCCATACATCTGAATGAACAAGATCAAAAATGTTTTTACTGCTAATTTGGGACCGTTTAGGAAAGACAGTTCTAGACTGTTTTCCTAACTGCCACGACTCGCACTGAAAGATGTGCGTTCCTACACCAGAGATAACATGCTTCAATTTCTCAGAAGATGGATGTCCAAGTCTGTAGTGCCACTGCAAAGCTGAAACATATGAAGATAGAGCTGAAGCTAGCGCCAAGTTGTCAGCCTTTTTCAACTCATCCAGATAATATAGTCCATCAGGTCCTTCATGCCCCCCACCGATCTTCATCCTCGTGCGAAGGTCCTGAAAAGTACAAGTATCAGGAATAAATGTGAGACTACATTTCAAGCTACGTACAATTTTGCTAACAGATAATAAGTTCAGTGGAAATCGAGGCACATATAGAGCAGATTTTAACAAAAAATGAGAAGTTATGTCTCCAATCCCGACTACAGCAGTCTTGGAGCCATCCGCAAGCATAACGGAAGAATTAGAGACCAATCTAGATAATATTTTAAAAAAAATGATTTCCAGATATATGAGACGATGCACCCGAATCAATCACCCATTTTTATTACCAGTACTAGGCGAGGGGGCACTGAGGAAAGCAGTATCACAACCAGAATATGTAGCAGCATGAGCTCCATAGGCAGCTCCAGAAGATGACCCAGTACGCTCGAGCAACAGACGCTCCACCTCAGAACAGATGAAGTCAACAGTAGTAGAACTGGATACATCAGTAGTAGTAGGCCGTGACATTACCTCAGAGGTAGCATGGGTATCAGAAGCTGCATTAGCCCAGGTAGGCTTTCCATATTTCTCCTAACATTTTTCTTCAATATGATTGGATCGGCCACAGAAGCTGCAGAATCGTTGACCAGTCTGAGGGCGAGCAGCACTGGGAGGACCAGAGGGTGCTCCGCGTCCAGAAGAACTCCTCCCCCTCCCAGCACCAAGAGGAGGACGAGTGTCGTGAGAATGACCACGGCCGCGGCCACGACTTCGGCCAGACATAGCATCAAGGGTTGTAGTATCGCCAGTATCCGAAGGCAACTCGGATGAGGATGACGGCAGTCGCTGTAAACGCTGAAAGACACTCTGTAGAGTAGGTAGTGGGTCACTAGCAAGGATCCGATCCACAACTCCAGCATATGATTCAGGTAGCCCACACAGGAACTGAACTACCTACAACTCCTGGCGTTGACGTTGCATGGTAGCCAACTCAGTAGACAAGGGATGATAGGCCTCCAATTCTCCCGAGAGTCCCTTGAAGGCAGAAAAATAGTCAGTGAGATCAGATCCCGAGAAGTGTAGACGGCTCAGTTGCTTGTTGATATCAAAGACTCTCTTCGGATTCTGGTTGTGAGAGTAAGTACTAGCAAGTTGATCCCACATCTACTTTGATGTAGTCAGGTAGAGTAAGGTAACACTGATTTTTGTCTCACTACTGTTGAGAATCTTCACAGTGGAATCGTCTTTGACCCAGTCATCATACGCTTTGACATCCTTCGAGTCGGCATTGGCAGCAGGCGCAGGAGGCGGATCACGCGTCAAATGACACAGTTTCCCTTGGGACTTAACATAGATCTGCATCGAGCAGACCCAATGCTGGTAGTTTCGCCCATCCAGCTTCACAGTAGTAACCTGACGACGTAGATCCTCATGGGAAGAGGTCATGACAGGCAGATCACCAATCACCGACAATGAGACGAACAAGCAGGCACAGGCAGAAAACGACTGCTTAGTTCCTCACCTAGGCGGCAGCAGACACAGGCAGAAAACGACCGCCTAGTTCCTCACCTAGGCGGCAGCAGGCACAGTGGAAAGACTGGATGAACCAGTTACATACGGGCTACGCCGAGGCGTAGCAGAAAACCCGGTGGCTCAAGACCTACACGGGCAGGCAGGAAGCAGATCCGAAGACGGTCCTTCAGAAGGAAATCACGCCACCGGAGCAAGCGGCGATGAGCACCGCGGGCAGGGCCTGGCCCGGCGGCCGCCGGCAGCGGCGCCTGGAGACCGCGTTGCTACTGGTTGCCCGGCGGCCAGGCGCGGCTGCCGCTGGGGTCGTTCGGCGGCAGGGCAGGCGGGCGGGAGGGCGGGGGGCGGCGGGTGAGAGAGAAGAGAAGGGAGGGAGGGGAAGAAGTAGAGGCGGCTCTCGGATCTAGATCTGCTCTGCTACCATGAGACAAAGAAAATTGAGGAAGCGGAGGGTTACACAATGAGTGTACCCTCATATATATATATATTAGTGGAACAATTACATATAAGTCAAAATAGAAAAGTAAAATAACACGACAGTAAATAAAGACATAGTAACAGTAGATATATTAAAAGAGTGAGTTCGGATGGATTAATCAGATCCATCATCATCTACAATCATAGAAAATATTCAAGGTATTAGAACTAGAAGAAGTATCCTTTGGAAGACACTTGTAGTGTCGCTTTATTGCAAAGAAAAAAGCATGGCAAGATTGAAGTTGGTAATCAGGCCGATCAAAGATGAAGCATAGATTGCACACCACACCAATTATTACAAATCGGGTTCACAAACCCTAATAGGAAGTGAGGGGGATGTAAACCCCAGTGAAAATGACTACAAATTCGAGCCATAGCACATTCATAAAATCCATACTATTAAATAATTAATTCATAATTAAATAACTAAACTGAATCTTATTTATTTATTATTTGATTTTGTGGCCAATTGTTGGCATGAACAACACCTAAAGCACAAGGAGAGAATGAATGGAAGAAGTCTTTGGCACTTGTAAAAAGAGCCAACTTGACCAAAACCGAGAGAAGAGGCCAAGTGTCTTTTATGCGGTCAACGAAGAAACAAGCTGACTAGAAGGGTGATGTAAACCCCAGTGAAAATGACTACAAATTCGAGCCATAGCACATTCATAAAATTCTTACTATTAAATAATTAATTCATAAATAAAAAATTAAATTGAATCTTATTTATTTATTATTTGATTTTGTGGCCAATTGTTGGCATGAATAACACCTAAAGCACAAGGAGAGAATGAATGGAAGAAAGCCTTTGGCACTTGCAAAAAGAGCCAACCTGACCAAAACCGAGAGAAGAGGCCAACTGTCTTTTATGCGGTCAACGAAGAAACAAGCTGATTAGAAGGGTAGATACGCCCATGTTCCTCACACAGTGGTTGCAGCAACCAACAGGTATCTCATATGCGTCTACAACCTAGAAAAAGAGACAGTGCATGTTTGGCGGGAGAGGGAGCCAACACATTAAGGTAAGGCAAGTGAAGAATGGACATAGATACAGCAAACAACACCCAGTCTAACAACCTGATGCCTTTGAAGAATAACAGAGCTGTAAAACTACTATGGAGAGGTTGCCATTTATAAGAATATGGAAGTATCCCAACCCTAATATATAAAAAGAATATTGTGATGAGAAAATTAACTAAGGACACTGTGACAAAGGAAAGTACAAAACCATCAAAAATGTTAGATTTATACAAACAAGTGTGTGTATGCGTGTCTCTATGTGATATCATCAACGGACATGTTAAAGCTGCTCTAAGAAATGTGGAAGTTAAGGGACAATACTCACAAGAGCCAGCAATCCTAGCAACAAAATCCTAACATATGCAGAACTCACAATTTTTCATGAGTTTTTGATCAACCAAATATTCTTCTAAAATAAAACACAGGTCTGTAGCTTTCCCTGACAACACAATTTTTTCAAGAACATTTTTCTTTTTTTTATATATATCATATTTCAAAGTTGAATTCTATGTTAAGTTTTTCAACAACTTAAGTGGTCTTCTTATGGTGTGTCCTATCCAAACCCAACATTATGTATCCCTCCTCTTCCTCTTCTTCCCTGGTATTGTAAAGGCTTCCTATCTCCATCCTGTAAACAATAGTCTCTTCCATATCTACGGAATCTTACATGTTATGCACACATACATTTTGTTGAGAGTAATTTAGTTAGTGTTTTATTATTAGTTTGTAATATGGGCCTAAGTGTTCTGGCCCATTAGGGTTGGACTCGTATGTCTGTACGCTTCCATGTCCTCCTATATATAGGATTAGGGTTTCTCTTATCTAATACAACGCATAGCTGTCTTTTATTCTTTAAGATAGTATCAGAGCAGACGTCCTATGGACCAAAGCCCTACGTAAGAGAGAGTAAATCAAAGGAGCGCCCCCTTGCGGGCGGCCTCCGCCCTTGGCGGAGATTGACTGCCCGTAGAGAAAGTTCGGATCGTTCTCGTTCCTTTCCTGCTTGCATCATCTCCTATACCTTGCGTCGTTGTTGCTCCTCTTCTCACTGTCGCTTCGTGCTCTGCCTGCCCTTGCCGCAGCCCCCTGCCCGCCGCCGACCCCCTTGCTGCCGCAAATACTACTCCCTGCTGCTTCACGCTCGTCAAAGCCATGCTCACCGCTGCTACTGCCCGTCTACTTCACCCCTTGCGCCCGTGTCGCCACCCTACTGCTGCCCGTCATTAGCGTCATTTTGTCGCTGCAACTGCTGCCTGGCCGCCGCCACTCACCCGACTCTGCTGCTGCCAACTTGCATCGCCTCCGCACCACTTCCCGTCGGCCCCTGGTGCCTCGCACCCCCGGCTCCGCCAAGTTGTTGCTTGCTGCCTAGCCAACCCATCTTGCTACTACCTTGCCGCTCCTGTTGGCCTGCCGTCGCCCGCGGTCAACTCCCACCGCCCCCCACAATCACCGTTGCCTACCTTGCGGCCACCCACTACTTTCCATCGCTGCCCACCAATTCTCATCGCTACCAAACAGCCCTCTAATCACTAAAAAAATTGTGCCCTTCAATATATTTCTTGTACTGCCCCCCCCACATTCACACTCTACATATTTCTGCTAATCATTGCCTATTCGGGTAGTTTTCTACCTTGACTCGTGTTATCGGTTACCTCCTCCACATATTTGCCTACACAAACCTTGCCTCTACCATTGTTTTGACTCCACACCAACCACTCTTTGACTCCTTCCGTGCTTGGCGTGAGGGGGAGAATAGAGGATGAAGAGTAGAGGGAAAAGATGAGATGGAGAGATGGAGAGAAGAAGAAGAATTTTATTTTGTTGTTCTATTAGATTTCATGCCACATTTACTGTTGATATATGCTTTCTTCTGCTGCTATGTGATGCTTGCTGCTGCTAATATTGCTTATTCATCATCTACCTCGACTACTGCTATGAAGTTACAAATTCTGACGTCGTTCTTACTACTTGTGCTATGATTAGTGCATTCTGTTTGTAGCTTTGTGCTTTTGCACTTTCTGCTATTTGTGCTTTATTTGCACATTGACTTTCTTCTGTGGACCAGCACTTTCTGGACTCTGTGGACCAGCACTATCTGGACTTTGACGTCTGCTACCGTGATGGATACTTAATGAAGAGGAAAGATGATGAAGACATTTGTTGCTGACTTTACATGGAGCTTCGTCTACTGGAATAATTTATTTGCTTGCTACTCTGTCCACTGGTCTTATATCTGCCTACGTCGTCGACTGTTGCTTCTGTGCGCCAGCACTCTCTGGCATGTCTGTGTTTTGACACGTTGACTCTGTTTTTGTCCATGCCTTGTGTGCATGTCGACCCCTACTATTGTGTGCCAGCACTCTCTGGCTCATCCGTGCCTTGTTTCGCACATTGACCCGTCTGTACTTTATTTGTACGTTAACTACTATTGCTATTGTGATCCAGCACTCTCTGGGCTCTACTACTCTGCCACTGTGACCCATCACTCTCTGACTACTACGACGACTTTGATGAAGACCTTGGTACGTATCAGCTATTTTATCTTTTTCTCCAGATGATTGTGTTGCTACTTATTTATTCTCCAGATGATCGAGAAGCTTCTGTGATCTGCTTGTCTGCTTGCTTGGAGTATCTACTTGAGGAGGAGTGTATGAGTGTTTGAGTGCTTTAATGTAATATTGAGAGGGAGAAAAATTTTGTATGGGCTTGGTTTATCTTTTTTTTGTTTCTTTGTTTTCTAGTTTAACTCTCTGTTGCAAGCTGATTTGGGATTCTCCCAACTTCAGCTTGAGGGGGAGTGTTGAGAGTTATTTAGTTAGTGTTTTATTATTAGTTTGTAATATGGGCCTAAGTGTTCTGGCCCATTAGGGTTGGTCTTACGTCTGTACGCTTCCCTGTCCTCCTATATATAGGAGCAGGGTTTCTCTTATCTAATACAACGCATAGCCGTCTTTTATTCTTTAAGACATTTACATCCAGATTATATATGCATACAATATATATCATATATGTGTGTATGTGCATGCATATATACCTCCTCTTCCTCTCCTTCCCTGGTATTGTAAAGGCTTCCTCTCTCCATCTTGTAAACAATAGTCTCTTCCATATCTACGGAATCTTACATGTTATGCACACATACATTTACATCCAGATTATATCTACATACAATATATATCATATGTGTGTATGTGCATGCATATATAATATATACATACATTCATGTGGGTAAACATATGTAAATACATACATATCATGCATACATCCGATCTATTCTCAAACTTTTTGAGCATCTGAGCGAACTTTAACGATTTCTTCCCAATTTTTTTAGGATTACCACTTTCTCAAGCAAGCCGAAAAGTTGTTGAATCCCGAATTCATCATTATGCCAGCAATGAAATGGTTATTACTTATCATGTAAATACTTGTATAAGCAAATATGCTAATGCAAGATAGTATGGAGTTCAGTACCAAAGGCAAATTGAGATCGCAATCAAGTCAATTAGATAGTGAGAGAGCAACCAAATGCATATTAAATGGATAGGTCAACGCCAAAAGGTGGAAATTATTATGTCTGAAAATCCAATAATTGTAGGAGCATTAAAAATGAATGGCACAATACAAAAAAAAACTCACAGCATAAGATTTTCGCCGTTTCAGAGCTTCACGTGCCAGATCTTCTTCTCCTTTGCCAAGGGCAAGTTGGGCTCTACGATACCTACATGAATCAAGAACTATATGTCCATGAATTTCCACGAGGCAATAAACAATGTATAAAAAATATGACTCAACATAGAATATACCAATCATCAGAAGCTTGTTGGGCAGCTTTGTACTTGTTCTCTAAGCGCTTCTGTGATGCTAAGACCTAGAAAGAAAACCAATCCAAGAGATTAACATACAATTAGATAAACATGAGAGCATGATAAGAAATGTAGACATCTCTCAAATCAGTAGCAGCATCAGTTGGAGAAAAAAAAAGACACAATATTCGCCATGCCCAAAGCTACAAGCCTTACATAACGCATAGGTTTGCCGCATCATTTTGTATAAGCATGAGATATGAGAGGCTTATTTAGAGATTAGTAGTAACGCATATTAGTTTAAAAAAATTACAGTGGAAAGTATAGGTCATATGGAAGCTAGAAGCCTACAAGGCTTATATGTGAAGGTCATTAGCCACCATACATAATAAATCATTCTTAAAAAAGCAAACATCCAATAAAAAGCCAGAGGAATACACGCAAAAGTGTATTGGAATATATTTATCAATATATCATTCCAAGTGGCAAGAACTCTCAATCTGACTTGCCAGACTTGAGACTTTTTTCATCCCAACAGGAATATAATTTCAATTGGAAGAAAAACATTTGTTTTACTTCTACAAAAGCAAATGACATACTAATATTTTGATTAACATAACAATATAGAGTGTTTGCTTCTATCATAAACCTAGTGTACTTTTAAACAAAACAAAACAAAAAATTCTTTAGCTTCCTTGATTTCATTGATTACTTGAGAAAGCCACCAAGACATTTAATTCAGCTAGTAAATGTGATATTAGCCTCCATCTAAATGTTCATAAGAATTTTACCCATTTGCATAGAGGGTCGTCCTGGCAAGAAGGTAGGGGGTAGGATGTGAAAATCCTCAGCTGAACTCACATTTTTTGTATTAGCAAACTTCACCGTACTTGAAGAAATGTAAAGGTTGAAAAAAAATGAACAAGCGCTTATAGTAAAATCCATGACGCTGCCTTTAAAAGTTTATCATTATATGGTGTTATAGTCCTTTCTAGTATTTCAGTTAGATTCCATCCTCCAATTTATCAAAATCACGTGAATTTATTTGTGTCTGAGATTATCCGGCATCTAAGCAAGGACATTTCAAAAAAGTTTTCGATCCATACTGGGCACATATTGGACACCGACACTTCTTGGACATTCATGGATGTATATTTAATGCTTCCTAGCCGTGCCCAACATTTTTTTCCTTTCTTTTTTGGATGTCGATTAGTTATTTGGCATTTCACGAGCAGTGTCCGTGTTTATCACTCCTACACAGTGGGCAGAACATGAGACAGAGAGCCAACAATAAAGGAGATTGAATGCCCCCCATACCTCTGTTAGGCAGTTAGTTGATGCTGTCCCTAATGCACATGCAAGACGCCATTTTCTCCTCCCTCTTGTTGTCCTTTGTCCTACTGTTAGTGAAAGGAGACTCAATGCCTTAAGAGTAGATGCTACTTCAAGGGAGGCACGTTTTGGAGTATCGACTACATTCGTGACATGGAGACACTTGAAGTTGGTGTAAGTCCCTCTTTTATAAGCATCGCCACTTCTCGACCATAATTTCTTATTATTTCCCATCTATCTAGTCTAATCCCCCATTTCTACTTCCTTCTTTACTCAAAAGTTGCAGATAGTTTCTTTTTCATTTAGACCTTCTCCGTGACACTTTGCTTTAATTATATTCTCCCTTAGTTCATATATAACAGAGAAAATGTGCGAGATTTGATATTAGTCCTTTTATACAACTGATGTACAGTCCTATTGCATCCTTCACCCTACTTGTTCTGTTTTCTTCCAACTTTTGACAATGTATATCATTGGCATGAAGTTGAAAATGAATCATGCTACAAGCATTATAGATGCCTTTTGTTTTTGCAGTGCCCAGTGCCGTGTGTGTGTAGTATCCATTCAGTAATGGCCATATCCCGAGTATGTATCCCTGTGTCCCTGATGCATGCTCCTCTTTACTTCATCAGACAGGATTGTCTAACGCCACCTCGGCCTTAACCCTAGACGTTACTGAACCACTAGTTGATGATTGTGAGGGTTACAGTTGCTTCTTATGTCAATTGCCAATTTCATGATAAAGGTGATATTCATGTTAAAATAAATGTTTATTGAAACTTGTCCGGTTCACATTAAATGTTTTATCCACAATGGCAAATTATACCAAAAGTTTAATAATGGTGCAAATAGGAAACTTCCCAACCCTTGAGGATAGAGTCCCAATTCCCTATATATCGAGATACTTATCCATGAACTATTTGAGTCTGTACTGCAACAACAAATAAATACTACTGATGACTAATTTGTTCCCATTTTAGTGGGGGTAGAGGAGAAAAAACCCTAGTCCTACATCACAATGACGCTGCCCAACTCAATTTAAGAGAATTCTCAATCAGAAATGGAAGGATCATGCAGATAGCAGCAAAAAGAAAATTTTCCCTTCTTTCTCCTGCAAAAACAGATTGTATAGACTCTGTATTTCGGCAACTAAAGAAAAAATGTGCATGATAGCAAACACCTGCGCTGTAGCTTGTCGCATCTTGGTCAAGTCATCATTCATTTCAAGTACAGCTTGATCTAATATCTTCTCTGGGTCTTCAAAGGAGCTTACAATTGCATTGGCATACGACTAAACCTCAGTAAGTAGCCCAATTGAAATATATGTAGTCGACAAAAAACACAAGTTAGTGGTGAAAGTTCAGTTATTAAAGATAAAACACCTAATATAAACTATAGAATATACCTTGATAACCCTAGATAACCTATCAAAAAGGTTCATCTGTGTTCCAAGAGCACCACCTCGGTGGCCAAAATTTCTATCAATATGTTTTTCCTGTACTCCCACACCTAAAAGCAGACAGAGATATCGGCAGCATGAATTTTTAAATTTCATAACTAATTCTATCATGTTGAAACAAAATAGGTATAATCAAATATTGAATTACCAAATATTAAAATTGCACACAGAACTAACATCTATGGTACAAACTTAGTTATCAAGGCGCCGGCCTAGGTGCCGCCTGGGCGCCTAGGCTTAAGGCAGGCCACCTCAAACTGGGCGCCCAGCCCCCTAGATGACCTAAATGGCAGCCTAAGGCCTTTTAGACCCAAATTTTAAGCCACTTCAAGGCTAATTTAGCATAAATTAGGTCTGAATTTGATCAAGTTGAGTCATTTTATGGTTGAAATGGGTCTGATACATCCCAAATGAGGTCAAGTCAGGGTAAATTAGGTCTGATTTGGGGAAAACAATGCCTGATTTGGGAGAAATAGGTCTAATTTGGGAGAATTAGGTTTGATTCGGTCATGTACGGCTTCATTTGGATCAATACAGGGAAAATTAGGACTAGTTAGGTTTAACTAAGTCATGTTATGCAAAATTCGAATTGATTTTAGGCCAAATTATGTCAAATTTAAGCATATTAGGTCTGATTTGGGGATAAGTCTGACTTCGAGGTGATTTTGTGAGATTAGGTCTGATTTGGCCAAATTAGACCTTCTTTAGGTCAACATAGGAAACAATTGGGGAAGTTAGGTCTAATTGGGTCATAATACGCAAAATTGGGTTTTATTTAGGCCAAATCATGTTAAATTTAGGCACATTAGGTGTAATTTGGGGAAAACAAGTATGATTTTGGGGAAATAGTTCCAACTTGGGAAGATTAGACCTGGCCAAATTTGGTCTCATTTAGGTCTTTATATGAAAATTTTAGGTAAATTGGGTCTGGTTAGGTCATGTTATACAAAATGAGGTATGGTTTAGGCCTAATTAGGGTAAACTAGGTCAAATTTGATCAAATTGGGACCAATGAGTTCAAATCAGGGCAAATCAGATCTAGTTTAGGTCATGTTAGGTGTATTTTAGCCTAAATTCTACATAATACTATGTAATAATGTCATTATTTAATATTTACATATCTAAAATATGAATGGAAATGTCAAAAATCATCATTTTTTATTAAAGAAATGCAAAATGCCTAGAAACGCCAGGGCGCCCGCCTAGGTGCCTTCTCAAAAACGTCTAGCACCTGGCCGCCTTAACAACTATGTACAAACCAATAAGTGAGCACTATCTAAGGATGACGACGATCCCCCACACAAAATGATTTTTATTTGCTACTCCAAATATGAGACAGACAGCTTGCTTGAGAAATAGACACTCCTCATACTCCAAAAAAATAAAAATATAATATTTTGTTTTTAGCAAAACCACAAAATATGTAATAAGCCACTTTACTTGGGTTCTATTATTCAAATGGCTGGCGATGTTCAACATGATACTTGTCTCATAATCGCAACAAGATTGTTAAAACGAGGGTGTGCAACTTGAGTAGTATGTGACCGAAAGATCATACTCAAAATAAAAAAAGTAAGTTTGAGGGAACAGCTACACCCAGCAGCCATGCAAAATGGGAAGGAATGTTGGGTGGTGTAGAAACAAGGTCTCAACAAGAGGAATGTGGCCAAAATACGTGTATTGGATATATCGGAAGAAAAGGAAAGATGGCAAGTATCGAGGACAAGTTATGATAAGGTCACCTGAGATGGTATGGATATATGCAACGTAAACAGACAAATATACTGATTGGAAGCAATGCTATTGAGTCAAGCAAGGTTAAAAGAAGAAGAGGTGGGCCTAATTAAATTAGGAAGAGCTTATAAGGAGGGATTTTGAGTTTTTACATCATATGAGAACATGACTCATAACAGAGTCGATTGGTAAAGAAGGGTTCATGTAGCCGAACCCAACATGGTTGGGATTGCAGCTTAGATGACGATGATGATGGGGATAACAATGGTGATGGAGATAACGATGATAATCACAATGATCAAATACTATAAAAAATGTGCATGCAAGTTGTCATAGTCACAATATTTAGCGAGTTTACATAAATATTAACGAATTCAACACACGTCATCCTCCTCCACCACCACAAACTTAATGAACCTAGGATCTAGCATATGTCCTCTTATTCTATGTCATACATGTCTCCTCTCCCCCCCCCCTCTTCACTTCACTATTTTATACACATTCTCTTCCCCTTTTCTCGCGACTAACAGTAACTTTTCATTGTTCTCAAATATACATAATTCTTCAATTTTAGCGTTCTGAAATTGTTACCACACTTTTTATAGGGTATAAATTGTGGGTTTCATTCAGCTTTATATTTTATGAATATATTGTTGATTTCATTTCATAGTGATTTGCACTGTGGGCTTCATTTATATGTGAATATATTGTGGTATTGATTGTATTCTTCATTTGTGTTTGTTGCTTGAATTGGGAAACAGGACATGTATCTTTTGAGTTCTAAGCGACGGATGACTCCACACATCATCATCATCATCATCATCATCATCATCATCATCATCAACTAAGCCTCAATCCCAACTATGTTGGGGTCGACTACATGGATCCTTCTTTTCCATTCAACTCTATCATGGGTCATATTCTGGTTGAGATGTAGAGAATCAAAATCTCTCTTTATAAGCTCTTCCCATGTTAATTTAGGCCTTCCTCTTCTTCTATTAACTGTGCTTGCCTCAATAGTATTGCTTCGTATAGGCGCATTAGTCGGTTTGCGTTGCACGTGTCCATACCATCTGAGTCGGCCCTCGCGCAACTTGTCCCCAATGCTCGCCACCCCCACTTTATTCCTGATATAGTCATTTCTCAGACGATCTTTTCTTGTCTTCCCACATCCATCTCAACATACGCATTTCAGCCATGTTCATCTTGTTGAGTCCTTGTTTCTTCACCGCCCAACATTCACTCCCATAGAGCATGGTTGGCCATATAGCAGTTTTATAAAACTTGCTTTTTAGTCTGAGAGGGATCTTTTGATCACATAATACTCCAGTTACACTCTTCCATTTCAACATGGTTGTATAGGCGGCTAGGCGACCAGGCGCTGCCTGGGGACGCCCAGACCGCCTAGGCGCCCAGGCGGAGGCCCAGGCGTTATATATATATATATATATATATATATATATATATATATATATATATATATATATATATATATATATATATATATATATATATATATATATATATAGATAGATAGATAGATTAATTTAATGGATACATGTAAAATTTATGAAAAATAAAGTCAAATCAGTAGATGGTTAAATAATATCAAAATCAGTACATAAATAAACACAAATCAGTAGATAACTAAATAAAAATAGTAGCTAAATAAATACAAATAAGTAGATGAGTAAATACAACTAAGTGGATAAATAAATACAAATTAGTTGATCAATAAAGTTACATCAGTAGATGATTATATAATTTCAAAATCAGTACATAAATAAATTCAACTGAGTAGATAACTAAATAAAAAATAGTAGACGAATAAATTCAGTAGATGAATAAATACAAATTAGTAGATGAATAAATACAAATCAGCTGATAAACTAATATAAATCAGTAGATGATTAAATAATACCTAAATCAGCATATAAATAAATACAAATAGTAGATGAATAAATACATTAAATACGAATCAGTTGATAAACTAATATAAATCAGTAGATGATTAAATAATTCCTAAATCAGCACACAAATAAATACAAATAGTAGATGAAAAAAATACAATAAATACAAATCAGTCGATAAATAAAGTTAAATCAGTAGATGATTAAATAATATTGAAATTAGTACATAAATAAACACAAATCAATAGATAACTAAATAAAAACAGTAATAAATAAAAACAAATAAGTAGATGAATAAAAACATAAGTGGAAAAGTAAATACGAATCAGTTGATAAATAAAGTTACATCAGTAGATTCTTATATAATTTCAGAAGCAGTATAACTAAATTCAAATGAGTAGATAGCTAAATAAAAAACAGTAGATGAATAAATACAAATCAGTTGATTAACTAATATAAATCAGTGATGATTAATCAATTCTCAAATCAGTACATAAATAAATACAAATAGTAGATGAATAAATATAATATTTACACATCAGTTGATAAATAAAGTTAAACAGTTGATAACTAAAGTAAATCAGTAGATGATTAAATAGTATCAAAATCAATACATAAATAAACACAAATCAGTAGATAACTAAATAAAAACAGTAGATAGATAAATACAAATAAGCATATGAGTAAATACAATTAAGTAGCGCCTGGGCGGGTCGCCTAGCCCGCCTGGGCGGACGCCTAGCCCGCCTGGCCCGCCTAGCACGCCTGGCATAGCCTTTGATGCTGGGCGCCAAGAGATGGAGACCCCATTGGCCGCCTGGGCCGCCTAGGCGCGCCTAGGTGCCGCCTGGGCGCCCGCCCGTACAACACAGCATTTCAACCATCCTGCAGTGATCCTATGACAAACGTCATTTTGGACATTGCCATCTGTTTGAATGATAGAGCCCAAGTAACAAAATTTATCACATTTTGGTATATCTACTCCGTCCAACTTGGCTCCACCATTCACACTGCGAGATTGGCTGAAATTGCAATGCATATACTCAGTTTTGCTCCTACTAATCATCAATCCATTTGATTCCAGTGCCTTTCTCCAAAGTTCAACTTTATCATTCAAACCATCTTTCGTTTCGTCAATCAATACAATATCATCAGCAAATAACATACACCAAGGAACATCATCCTGAACATTCTTTGTCAACTCATCCATAACAAGAACGAACAGATATGGGTTGAGTGTGGATCCTTGGTGTACTCCAATTGTGATGGGAAATGTAAGTGTCTCACCTCCAGGAGTCTTCACACTTGCGGTAGAGCTACCATACATGCCTTTAATCAAGTCAATGTATTGGATTGGCACACCCTTTTTCCTTAAAACCATCCACGGCACTTCTCTCGGTACTCGATCATAAGCGTTACTCCAAATCGATAAAAACCATGTGAAGATCTTTTTTTCTTTCCCTATACTTCTCCATAAGCCTCCTTATCAGAAAAATAGCATTTGTTGTTGATCTACCCGGCATGAAACCAAATTGGTTGTTTGATATCTGCGTTATAGATCTTAGCCTCTGCTCAATAATCATCTCCCAAAGCTTCACTGTGTGACTCATCAACTTGATACCTTTGTAGTTTGTGCAGCTCTGAACATCACCTTTATTCTTGTAGATGGGGACTATAGTACTATTTCTCCATTCATCCGGCATCTTCTTTGTCTTCATGATCTTGTTAAATAAATTTGTTAACCACATAACTCCTTCATCCCCCATACTCTTCCATACATCAATGGGAATATTGTCTGGTCCGCATGCCTTTCTCATTTTCATCTTTTTCAAGACATTCTTGACCTCAAAATGTGAAACTCGTCGTGTGTAAATGATATTTGTTGTATCCCTGTCACACGAGTCTCTAACATTATTTACAGTATCTCCATTGAAAAGCTTATGAAAGTAATTTCTCCATTGGTTCTTGATATCATCGTCCTTTACCAGCACTCTACCATCTTCATTCTTGATGCATTTTACTTGACTCAAGTCTCTTCCTTTCCTTTCTCTTATACGAGCCATTTTATTTATATCTTTTTCCCCTTCTCTAGTGTCCAGCTTCTTATAAATATCATCAAAGTATCTAGACCTTGCTTCCTGAACAACCTTTTTCGCTTCTTTCTTTGCTTGCTTGTATCTCTGGAACATTGCATCATCTCGAGATTTGAGCAAGCTCCTATAGATCTCCCTTTTCAGTTTAATAGCCTTCTGTACTTCATCATTCCACCACCAAGTCTCTTTTTGTAGAGGCCCACAACCTTTGGACTCCCCCAAAACCTCTCTGGCAATTTTTGTTATGCAGGAGTTCATGTTATGCCACATAGTGTTGACATCAGACTCTTAAGTTCCAAGTTCCCACACACACACATGTATATATTTTTGAATTAAAAAATTGTCGTTGAGTTTCTTTAAAATCTTACAGATCCTTTTGTGTTTCTATAGTAATTATATATACATACACACTCATACGTAATTTGTTCTGTTGTGTATGATGTCGTATTTGTGTCCCACATCTTCCAAAATTGTAGTGTCTAGTGTTCATGCTCATGTCCATGTCTATATTCGTGTATGTGCTTCCTAGTCTACTCACGGTTATCTACGCTCCTACTAGGCATTGTCTACGTATGCCTAGGCTTGCTAGGCTCTGGAGGAGGTGTTGAAATCCAGGCGTATAAGTCCCAAATAAAATGTATGGGCGACTAGGGCTATTTAAACCCAATTGAAATCATCGTTGCACCAAATTAGGTTGATTGAGGTCTGAATTAGGCATGTAAGGTTATGTTAGGGAAAATTATATTAGTCTATGTACTACAACTTAGTCCTAAGAAGTTTGCGAACAGGTAGCGAAGCGGGAGGTCTGGCGATTGGGAGGACGCAGGGTATCTCTGTGCGTGGCAGCTGGCTTGGGGGAGGGGCTTCGGCTGCCAATGAGTGTCGGCCCGCTCCCCTCGGCCTCTTTCTCACTAGGGTCGCGCCAATCTAATATCCAAGTGTCGAGTTACGTCGGGATCGGGTTTCTTCCCCTCATCGTTCCGAGCGGTGCCGACCTCCTGGACCTTAGGGCTTGGATCCCGATGGCGTTTTCACAGTGAAGGTGGTGACCACGAAACAGGAATTGTTGAGGCGACCCTCGGCTTATCCTTTTGCAGCGGTTGTCAGCTAATCAAACACATCTCCACCTGTTGGTTTTCTCGCAACTAAAGTTTCCCCCTTTTTTCTTAACTGTGTTATCAGTCTGCTCTTTTTGTGTCTGCAGGTTTTAGTTGGTAGTGGCAGCTTCTCTGCAATTTTAGTCGTTGCTTGACGGCATTAATCAGTCTGTGCCCTTGTTGCGACCTCTCCTAAGGAGAGTGATGAGATCTCTAGTCGTGGCTAGGTCTCCTTTTTGCTTTGGTTTGTTCTTATTACTTGGTCCTATGGCTACTTTTGAGTTGATAACCATCAAAATATCGTGTTGGTCCAGCCTCTCTACCACTGCTCCACGTTCAGGTTGAAGGATTTCTTTATGAAAAGTTGCATAAGATAGCATCAAAGAAGAGGAATCAACGCAGAACCGCTCTACTCTCATTTCAACATGAGTTGCAGTGGTCTCGGATTACTAAACTTGATCTTTGTATGTTATGTTTGTGTTTTTCTCTCAAATTGTAGATAACGTATGGCTTACAAGTAATGAATCGATCCATTTGCTCTCAAAAGAAAAATTAGTCTGTGTTTGACTTGGTTAAAATTAGGTCAAATAAGTCTTATTTCGGTTAAGCTAGAGCAAATAGGTTAAATTTAGGTCATGTTAAGTGAGATACATGTAAATTTAGGATTGCTCAAGTTTAGAGAAAACCAACAGAAATACTTATCATAAAACATGCATATAAACATACTGATATGTATGTATAAACACGGACAGAGCCAGACATGTACGGTTGGGCCAATCAAACATAAAAGATGTACTAGAATATCTAAAATAATATGAGAGCTGAGAATTGAACCCAAGATCACCAGTGTAATAAAAAGCACTACACAACCTTTACTATCCCAGTAGGGTACCTAATAATCTATGCTATTGCATTTGCATGACTCGGTTATATAGTGACTGCAATATCATAGAAATTTATGACTTATTTACAGATTTATTTTTAAAATGTGGCAAAGGGAATTCGAACCCCCGCCACCCAAGATAAAGACTTCTTGTACTGGGTCTTCTTATCTAGAAGGCTACTAAGATGGTCATGTTAAATATCAGACTCGTTTGTATCTATATTAACACTAACATATATACATAAATTTACCTATACATAAGTACTTATTTGATTTCTTTTTTTTATTTTTTTTTATTTGTGTGTGTGTGTGGGGGGGGGGGGCGATCCCTGCTTGCCCCCCTCCCTCGTCCTTGTGTATAAATATCAAAAATATGTTTATGAATAAGAAAAATAGTACAACGCCATGGCCACCTGGGTAGTGGCTCCTAGCCGGCTAGGCTCATTCCAATAAGCCACCGCCTAGTCACCTGACCCAGATAACTATGAGTCTACTAGATTTTAGGAGTGTCTTTTAATGTAGAGATTTGAAGGCCTACAATTGAAAAAACACTTGGGTGGTTGATCAATGGAAGAGAATCATTATTGTAAGCATGTCAAAAAGGCTAGCTACAATTTTTAACAAAGTCCTTGTGCGCCATATAATAAGTTAGACCTTCCAGATTTTTGGGCTACTAGAGATACCACATAATGAGTTAACCAATTTCCATATTTTCTGCCTACTAGAGATAGCACGCACGATGTTTTTATTTTCAAGAAAGGGTTTCTAGAGTTATTATTCTTATTGTTTACACTGATCACGTCATCCTACTAGTAGTGAAGTGCTGGCATTTGGGATGCCGAGGATCATATATTTCATCACTTTTATTACGAACATCATAGAAAGCTCACATACCTCCTGGGTATTGAGGTGGCACGGAGTTTGTAGTCTGTCTACCCTACGAAACGGGCATTTTGGATCTACTTAAGAAATTGATACTATAGGGAGGGGCAAAACCTCCAAAAATTCCATTAAAGCCTAAAGTCTCTTGGGATGGTTATTATAATTGATCCCCTCCTTTGTTTAATACTCATGATATAGTAAGACCAGCTTGAAAATTTAGATACTTTGTTGTAACTAAACAGTCTTCAATGTGCTTGGTTAATTCATATGTAGATGCTAGCTCATATCATGTGTTATATGAAGCTCTCTTTTTGACAGAGATTTTCTATTGGAAGACTGTGTCTAATTGGATGGCAACTTGGTTGCTTGGAGTAAAACAAAATCTTATAGTTAGCTTCATTGCGGAAGCTGAAAATAAGAGAGAAATTAATACTAGTGAGATCATGTGGTTCAGGGGCTTGTTGAGAAAACTAGATCTCCAATCCTTCAGCATTCTAACGAGAGTGTCTGATTGGATGGCAACTTGGTTATTTGGAGTAAAACAAAATCTTATTGTTAGCTTCATTGCGGAAGCTGAAAATAAGAGAGAAATTAATACTAGTGAGATCATGTGGTTCAGGGGCTTGTTGAGAAAACTAGATCTCCAATCCTTCAGCTACATATAGAGTTTCCATAATCAAACATATTGGATGGTTGAATCGGGAGTAGGTGACTCAGACAGTTCACTTCACTCAGAAACCCAAAAATGACTTCAAGCCAATTAACTAACCAATTGAACCAGTGAACTACGCTTGGTTTTCTCCTAGCTTTCTCCAACCAAGCAGTACTTGGTCGTGTATATACCTGGACTCCTTGGCCCTATTTTATGTTTGTTCCCACTTGCTCCTTCTTTGTTCTCAACCCCCTTTGCTATTCCACCACTATTTGGCATAGAAAATGTAGTGTCTGAAATATTATTGTTTCTATGCTATTTTCTAATATTCTCCTTGATATCTTTACATTTCCTTGATTTTTAATATACCATACATTTCTAAAAATAAATTAGGACTCCATGCTGATATCACATGTTAAACCGGTCCAGTCGTTGGTTGAGCTAATGAACCGAGAACCAGAAACCTCATTGGTCTGCTCACCAGTTTGATTGTAACAACCTTGACTACATGCATATGTTTTATGAGTTATGACAATAGTGATGCCACATTTATCAGGTGTTTCATGAGAGGACCAAATGTATAGAGGTGGTTTGTCATTTTGCTAGTGAGGCAATTCCAAGTAAAAAGATGTACACTCCATCTGTTTAGTAACCAATGCATAGCAAGTCATGAATCTTTTCACAAAGCCTTTGATGGAAAAAAACTTCACTATGTTAATTGGCAAGTTGGCATTACAAACAACTACACTCGAGCTTGAGCAGGTGATGAAATACTCATTTACTCTTATCAAATTCTCAATTTTGTAATTATTGTCTCTTGTGTGTTACATATTACATATTTTGTACTAAATTCCTAACCCTTTTCTATAGGCTCTTGTGATACATTTCCTTACATAGAATATAGAACCTTATTTTACAAGCCTTGCAACTAACGTTTGAATCCTTGCTTATATATGCATATCAAATGGCCAAATTATTCACGTTTGTCCTAAATAATTGACCATAAGCATATAACATGTGAACTATAATTCTTGACTTTTGTGCTTTAATTAGAAATTATAAATCTTCTAGCATGATTGAAAAAAAATCGACCACAAGCAATTTCGCCCGCATACACAGCACCATGCGCCCTGATTTTCAGTTTTTGACGGCCATTAATTATTCTTCTCCTCTTCCTACTTCCTCCTGATGGTTTTTCTCCTCAATGTTGTTGCAATGTACATAATGCAACTTTTTTTGTTGGAAATGGTTGTGTGAAACTTTACCGATTAGATTTTTTCATATGAATGTATTCTTGGTTCATTTCCATTGACATATTGATAAAAAACAAGGATTCCTGGTATACTCACGTCTCAATACACTAGGTCGAATTTTATATGTTTTTGTTGTTGAAAATGGTTGTGTTAAACTTTACCAATTAAATTTTTTTCATATGAATATATTCTTAGTTCATGTTCAAAGACATATTAACAAAAAACAGGGATACCAAGTAAATTCTTATGTGGTATTTGTGACTAAATCATTAGAATAGAATTGTAATAATCAGATTACAAATACAAGCATAGGCACCCTCCTTAATAGGATAGGAGTCGCACAATACAGAGTTCACCGTTATGGGACAAAAGATAAGACACTAAAAAAAGCACAAGATGAGTAAATATTAAAAATATATTACCCGTATTGCTAGCATGTAGCATCTCAATACACTAGGTCAAATTTATATTGTAAGTTCATATTTGTGACTATGCAGATAATTTTGCAAGCAAGAAACTGATGAGCGTGAGAAGAGTCAAAAGAATTATAAGAGGAAGAAAAAAGAAAGAAAGTGATGAAGAAGAAGCGAGACCACCAACATGGTCCCTGGCATTGCTCTAGAGGATGTACGGCTAAAACATCAAGTTGCTACAGTGTAGGACAAACACAAGTGCAACTAGTTCCGCCCATAGATCATGATGTCAATGTCGTATTGAAGTACCCAGGTCATCTCCTGAGTGAGGTGGCATCTAGACGACACGCAAATGGCCAACCCACATGCGCAACATTGCAAGAAGAACCTGGGGCAGATGTCAAGAGTTATCACACACCACCAAGACACTAGGAAGAACAGGATACTGATGCACAGAAGACGAGCTGAAAATGAAAGCTTCAAGAAGAGATCAACATGCATTATAACTTCCAAGAGAATCACATCTTTGTCACAATATTTCAATGCTCTCATTCGTATCCTCTCTCATACCGATTAAGTAAACAATTGTTGAGGTAGATGAAAGGACATTGACAATACATCACAGTGAAGGATGACAGAAAACGGTGGGGCCTGGGGGCAGAGAATGAGAAGAAAACTAGTCACTTACGTAAAGAATAAATTCAAGTGATAAATTAAATTAAAGAATAAATCGAGATAGAAGAGCTAAGTTATAAGTTATTAAAATAGAGAGAGAAATCATCCAAGTTTGTGGCATTAAGTAACGAATTTGAGTGGTGAAAATTCAAAATAGAGAAAAGACACTAGAAGGTTGATGTCTATCCCCAAACAATGAGCTTGGTTTAAAAAGAGGCGTGCGGGGGGGGGGGGGGGGGGTAATGTCTGAAATCTTGGAAAAATTGTGACATTTTCACCAAAAGTTTCTGTACCAATGGCTATTGGTACTTAAACACAAGCACATATCCACTAGTAGGCTGTTTTTTCTGAAATTTTGTTTCGACTGGGCCGGGCATGGTGTGGTTTGATAAAAGATGGCCACAATGGGCCATGTTTTAAACACAACCAAAATAGAACCTACGTTTAAGAAACAAGGCACCATGTTTGTTTGTTTTTTGGTATTTAAGGCTCCATGTTTGTTACTTCAACTATGAGACTGCTGGGGATTTTCAGGGGCGATCTAAGGTCTCTTCCTGGCCTATTTCTACCACTCTCTCCCATTTCTTCTACTTCTATCAAGATCTACAAAAAAAATCAAAATCAAAGGATATGTTAGTTGTACGTATGACTATGATGACCTGCTAGGTCTCATTTCTGATTATTGCATATACTATGATGGTGCGCAAAATTAGCACGACCACAGATATTTTGAATGTTATGCACATTAGCAACCGCACCTCCAAGTCCATTATTGCCGCTCTAGCTACAAATCACAACACCAATCAAAAAACGTTTCAGGAACTTATCCAAGATTATGAAATTTGTCATTATTAGGCATATAGAGAACACATTGAGACACATAATTCTTGTAAAAAATGATATTAACTGGCTCAATATGTGTATTGAGTTAACTAACTCAGGTACGGACTACAAGGACGACAACCACCACCATTGTGCTCAAGTTTTAACTAGGTATTATGCTGTATAATTTTGCATGTGTGCAACTGTTTGCGATTTGCCAGACTCCTTAGTTTCTACAAACTTGCAACTTCTAGTAAGTTGTAACTTGTAAATTCAGTTCCTTGGCACACTCATGGAGCCCTGAAGACCTCCCCCAAAGCCCAACATATTATCTTATTGCGTCTTTTTATGTCCACAAGTTTGCAAATTTTGGTTTCAAACTTCTATAAATGATCCATTCATTTCACCCATAGTTGTTAAGGCAATTAAGATTAGACGTCTAAGACAAGGGCCTGGGGTGGCTACAGTTTTTTTTTGTACTGTCATTTTAACATCTATTTGACATGTATATGTATTTTTCATGAGTAGGAGAGCACCCCACCCAAATCCGATATGAAATATTATTGCTTTAGTAAGTGTATTTACACATGTATATCACTCTGGTAAAGTTCCATGGGTTAATTCCTTAAATTTCGCATCAAAACACCTAGAATGGATCTGTTAAATTCTACACATTTATAATTTGTTGTCAAAACAGCATCACAATCCAGATATTTCTTCATGGGACCTAATAATACGCTCTCATAAATAAGAGAAAATAGTGGCAGAGTGAACCACAAATTCAAACCTAAATGAAATAGGATCCCATGGCCAAAAGACAATGATGAGTATGAATGTTTTCAAAAAAGTGATGATAGATGGCGGTTTGTCATTCATCACATCAACTTATGATCTAGAGAAGTTTAGACGGTAATGGTGAAATGAGAGTCAACAAAGGATGAAGAGAAACTCTTGTATATATCAATGACACAATCACCACTGGATGAGAAGTAAATAGCAGCGGGAAATCGTAGATGCTGATAGCATCAACAAAGGAAAGAGAAAATAAGGCAGGCTATGGTGGTGGCAACCCCTCAAAGAATTGATTCTACAACAGAAGAGGGGGGCCTAGTGTTGGCAACCCCCTAAACGAACTAATTGTGGAACAGAGTAAGTAACGTGTGATGGCAGTGAGCAATAGTGACATAGGCCGTCAGACCAAAAAGTGTGGAGACTTGACTCGACTAGGAGGCTAACAATGGGAAGTGAATGTGTCAACAACTTAAGACCCTTGATGTGGAGACGGATCGTCCCCCAAATTATGAAGTGGCCCACGATGCCTCCTAGTCTTCTCAACTATGTTGCACCAACGCAGAACTGTATCCAAATCTAGCCTATTGCTAGATTTGATATGCAAGCATAGCAGATCTATTATCCTAATTGAATCCCTTTCGTCCTAGCTAGCAATGATATGGATGATAAACTTAGACAACGAACATGAGAGAAACTCTTTTCAAGGGAAACCATGCCGGGGTTGGCTAAATTCCTCTTTCATTCCATCCAGCTTCAGCATGCGTCATATTCTCACTTAGATGTAATGAAGCTAAATCTCTGCTTATTAGTTCTCCCAAGTTAATCTTGCATATATCTCGTTGTCTTTTAACTATGTACAAGTCAATAACATTACTCAAAATCGGTGCACAAACCAATCAACATTACACAAGTGCAGACCATCTAAGACAGCCATCAAGCAGTTTGTCCAAAACACTTGCAACTCGCACTTTACATCTTATATAGTCAGATCTCCAATGTGATCTTTCATCGTCTTTTCGAGTTTTGGCATATGCACTAGCATTCTCATATTTGCTACTCTCATCTTTTAAACACCTTGTTCCTTCGTGACTTAACATTGACTACCATTTAGCATGATAGGATCTTTTTTCTTTTTAACAAAAATGGTTTTTTGTCTAAGTGATATGGTCCCCAAAATTTACGACAGCACAACTTTATGTCAGCCTCCTTGTTGATATCTTGTTAGAGGCGTTCTTTTGTAACTCTTAGATGAATGAATAGACCCCAACTAATGAAATAATTTTTTTAGGAAATTCCATCTAACTTGGTTCCACCTCTTAGGCTTCTAGATTTGCTAAACTTACAACACAGATATATTTTCTATGTTTAACTAACCTTAAATTCTTTGGTTCCAAAGAAAATTTTCATAGCTCTAGTTTTATATCCAATTCATCTCTGATTTCATTAACTAGTACAATGACATCAATAGATAACATGCACCAAGCATATCACAGTGTATGTGTTTTAGCAGCCCATCATCATTGTCTAAGGCTCGATCTTAACCATCTTGGGGTCGGCTACATGGATCCTTCTTTTACAATAAGTTCTTTCATTGACCCATCATAACACCATCGATATAGGGACTAAGATGATCCTTAAAGTGCCCTAATTGTTGTGAGAGACCTTATAAATCTTTCATCTTGTAGTCTTGACTATCATTTGGACTATGATACATGACCTATAATGTGTAGTCAAGTCAATACATTGGACAAGACGCCTTTTTCTTCCAAAACCCACCAAAGGATTTCTCTCAAGCCTTTGGTGCATAATGAAACCATATGTGAAATTTTTCTAATATACTTTTCCATAACCATTCTTGTCAAAACAAAGCCTCCGCTCTCAGGCATGGAACCAAATTGGTTGTATACACTTCAATTCGTGCTTGATATCCTCTCCATGAAAGCTTAGTAGTCATGAACTTAACACCTCTTACTTCGTGCAGACTTTAATGTCTCCTTAATGTTGTAAATGAGAAAAGAACAAACAAATTCGAGGAAGGGATGTTGAAGGCAAGTAAAGACTACAGGTGGCTGAGATGGTAGCCCACCAATAGTAGAGAATATATGTAGTGCTTTAGGCTAGAGTTTAGAAGGGAAAAGCTTGATACCATGTTGAGAACAAAACATGGGAGACTAATCATATTCATGTCGAAGCCTTCCCCTAATTATATGTTGAAATACATACATACAATACTTAAAAAATTATTAATTATAATGATGATTGACTATGACAATGATTGTTGACCCCTATTAACTCTAACAGGGCTAAACCATGCACATACAACTAAAAAGAGTGCCCAAACAACTTCAAAAAGAAATCTACCGTACATACTCTTATACATTTCAGAGAGAATTATGACATTCAACACCATATTTCTTATTTTTGACCATTTTATTAATAATAGGTCAAAAATCGTCACTTAAAAGTTGTTATCTGATAATCATGTACTTGACAAATTATGACGAATCCCCCTTGCTTAAGAGTATTAGATCAATATCGTGTCACTATCATAAATTTTGTAGGACTTTCGAGATTTGTGTTGTGGTGATAAATAACACCTGCAACAACTGTGTTGGGAGTAGCAGCGGCCTGATTTCATTCATGCAGATGGCGGCGGCTTTCTGTAGGGGCTATTGCCATTAGTGATGGTTGTCCTTAGGGTGGAGAGGTGACAGCCATGACCTGCACAGCGGGGAAAAACTATCCCATCATGAAGTCCAGCACCTTGGGGTCCGCCAAGAAGTTATATTGTTGCCCTCTCCAGAAGAAACTATGTTGATTAGGTTTGCATCGTCCAGGAAAGCATGGCATCGCAGCGGTTCATGAAGCAAAACTCTACCGGGGAGAGGGTGTCGAGGCGTTTGAGGTGATGTCCTTGTCGTTATTAGATGTTGTAGCTGCGGTTGGGGCAGACTGGGCGCTGCCCTTGTTGGCCTTGCAGGCACTCGTCGGTAGAGACTTCTCCACGAATATGGGTTCCACTGACGTTTTCTCTAGGGAAGTTGATGTTGGTTATTTTGATGATTGTAAAGGGATATCTTGTAATTTCCTTGATTATTAATAAAAGGCAATTCCACTAATTATATTTGTTTCACTATTGAGATAATGAATAAAGTTAACAATGCCCTAAGAATATTCTAATTCGATGACATACAGTTTGAATTAAGAACCTGAACATGAGATCATATGTATTATAAGAGTACCCATTCTTGTTATGTCCCTAGTCGGTTATTATTGTGGATAGTATAGGACAAAATAATACACAAGACTAGCATGTATGGTAAGTGATGACTAGCATGTATGATGAGTGATGAATATGTCTCTTTAGTCATGATATAGGATATCAACTCAAATACAAGAGGGTACTTGTCAGAGAACAAGTTTACTGCGCAAGCCCGCCTCGAGATTGACACATGGAAGTCATGTAATGGCATGTCAGAGTCATATCTCAATGTGACAATAGTGATTGTGATCCTTAAACATGTGTTGTACAGGTGGGCGCCCAGACGGCCCAAGCCCCACCCCAATCTGGGCGCCCAGAAGTAATATACGTAACTAAGCTTTTAATTTTACTGATTTTTATCAACTGATTAGTATTTACTTATCTACTGATTTGTATTTACTTATCTACTGATTAGAATTTACTTATCTACTGATTTGTATTTATGTATCTACTGATTTGTATTTACTTACCTACTGATTTGTATTTACTTATCTACTGATTTGTATTTACTTATCTACTGATTTGAATTTATGTATCTACAGATTTGTATTTATGTATCTAGTGATTTGTATTTACTTATCTACTGATTTGTATTTACTCATGTCTGATTTTTTATTCATCACATTATTTAAATCTAGTGCTTTGTATTTGTTCATATACTTTCTAAAATTATTGAGTCATCTACTGATTTATATTTGTTTACCAACTGAGTTGTACCTTTTTATCTAATGCTTTTGTAATTGTTTATCAACTGATTAGTTTATATTTATCTAATGCTTAGAGTTTCCTTATCTAACACTTTGAGTTTTTTTATCTACTGATTTGTTTTTACTTATCTAATGATTTGTATTTATTAATGTACTGACTTGTATTTACTTATCTAATGTTTTGAATTTTTTTATCTACTGATTTTATTTACTTATCTACTAATTTGTATTTGTTTATCTACTGATTAGTAATTACTTATCTACTTATTTGTATTTATTATCTACTGATTAGTATTAATGTGTTGTTTAAACTTGTCTACTATTTGATTTTATTAATCTACTGTTTTGTTTTATAAATGTACTGCCTCATGAATAGAAATACAAATATTGTTAACATTTATGATTTTTGATTTATGAATAATCAATTTGTGATTAACTCAAATCGCTTTACCAAAACCCAATAAAGGAATATGGCAAATATCTCCTAAAAAGGTACTACAAATCAGGTTTTTGAATGTACTATTTTTACTGTATATGCAACTTAGATATATATATTAATATATATATATATATATAGGGTTTAGGAAGTGTGTACCGGCCGGTACATACAACTTATGTGTACCTACCATTAAAACAACATGTGGAATTCACTAATCAAATTCAACCATACGGATTGAATCAACATTATTTAGATTACATGTCTTTTAAAGATCACAACCACATCTCATGTATTTTATGAAATATAACAATATATCATTCAATGGTTCCTACAACTTACCGTTGATTAGAAAATATACATTTTCTGTAATTATATGATATAGGAATATTAGATGAAGGTGATTTTTAATACACGTGTCATCTAAGGGGTATGCAACACATCCATAAGGTTAAATTTTTCTGTAGAGTTGTGCAATTATCATAAATAAAGACGGGTATATATAAGATACATGTACTCAGGTACACAATTCTTTTAGCCATATATATGTATATATATATATATATATATATATATATATATATATATATATATATATATATATATATATATAATTTTGTCAGAATTTATAGAAAAACCAATTTGGCAATTTGGTTTGTAATGACCATTTTACTGACCATGTGAGACTCATTAGTGCATTCTGAACATATAAAACTTTTTCCCATGCATTTTGATAATCCCAATAGTTGTAGTATTGGGGTTGATAGAATGTTTTGAATCGTCTTGGAATATTAGGGTTTCCTTCTTTATTCCATTCAGATAACGTGTTTATTTTTTGAATTTTTAGTTGAGAAAACTGCAAGTTTTATATATATATATATATATATATAGGACAATGATTTAGTGAGAAATAAATCTTAGTGAGAGGCATTTGAATAACTCTCCACATCGATCGATTTTTCATAATCCAACCGTATAGATTACAAGTATACCTTAATATTTACCTTCCAACAAAATTTTATCACCATCCAACTTGTAGATCATTCACAACAACAAAATACTTTTCGACGCTCTATATTGAATTTCAGGCTGACCGTTGGATGTAAAAAGTGTATACTGTAGATATGGACATGCAAACAATGTCTGATTGGAATGATTTTTTGTGAGAAGGCAAATAAAATGATGCTTTTCCATCTATATGGTTGGATTTTAAAAAATAGTTCTGAATTTGTAGTTATTCAAATGCCTCTCATGCTCTCACCGTAGGATATATATATACATATATATATATATATATACGTCTAGGCCTCCGCCTGGGCGCCTAGGCTGCCCGGGCGTCCATATGGAACGCCTAGCTGCCTATACAACCATGACTTAAACCTAAAGCCACTACAGTAACACATGTTGTTTAGTGTACTTTGACCCAACGTGCTCTGAAATACGAGTTTCCAAAAAGGTAGTCGTTGGGTAAATTGTGACACATGGGGCATACTGTGAGTGATGTAGATGGAATTTTTCCCTCCTTTGGAGTGATATCCCCGGTCACTTGATAAGCGAGACTATGAAATGCATGGCCATGCCCATGCTCATGTGAGTCAACATATAATATTAAGCTCACAATATCTCAAATAGTCTCTTGTATCTCAAGGAACATAGATTGAATGTTAAGAGGATAGCATTCCATGCCTTTGTTTCAATCTAGATATCTGTGATAAAGGGATTATTTGGTCATGACAACATTGATCACTTTACAGGTTGTATTCTACCAACTCATTCCTATTGCTTGGGTGGCAATGATGCGTAGCTAGACATCAATTTTTACTTGTGTTGTTTTGAACATCACACAACTAACATAATTAGGAATCTATCGAGTCACATGCATAAGGATGCATAAGGGAATTGAAGCTCACAATTAAACATATGATTAGAATGATTTTGAATCATGAATAGGTTGATTAACCCTCTGATCAGGCGACCAGAATGTCTAATCGGCAGATCAATTGGTTGGGTCAATAGATCAATTTATCGTAAATTGGTCGAGTGAGTTTTCCACTGAACTGGCATGATCGGTCGATTAGGCAAGTTGATCACGCAAACACAATGTAACAAAGACAGTCTCAAATCGGAAGGCAATTCACATCTGGATCTGAATTGTCCCGATCGGCCAATCAGCTAACCTGATAGTGCAATCAGAGTGCCCAACAAGACTGTGACCAACTGATCAGCTAAGCTGACCGAACGATCTATATCATGTCAGAGCTTTTTCAGCATTACACTATTTTTGGGATTGCAACTAGGAAAGGACGTAGAATTAGGATTTTACAAGCCCATGACTCTTCTATATAAAGGAGGCACGTCCCAAAGGGTTAGACATATCTTTTGAGACAACTTGTGAAACAAGTTGGATGTTAAACTTCCTTCTTGAAGAGAGGAAGAAACTCAAAGGATTGTTGCCCGAGATAGGAAAAGAAAGGGGTTTTTGGGACGACTAACTCGTCAACAACTCGTGTCCCTCTTTGACTTGGTAGCTAAGGTGGTGCACCACATTCCCTCTCATCCGCGTGGACAGAGTAGAGGGTTGAGGCACACGTGCAGAGGTTTGGAAAAGTTGTTCCACAAGAAGACAATTGTGAGTAGCTTGATGGCCAATCCAGAATTTCTTATCATCTATCCGGATTTCTTGGTGGTCATCCTGAATCTAGATCTGAAGATCGTCTTCTTCACCGACATAAGACGCGTCTAGTTGTTGGACAACTAGTGTCTGCAAAGGTATAACATTTATTTCTTCTTATGTCTTCTTTCATTGACATTTTATAGCTATGATGGATCCTATGGTTAGGGTATAAAGAGAAGATTTTTTATTATTATTCCTAAATTAACATGGGATGAGCTTATAAAGAGAGATTTTGAATCTCTACATCTCAACCAGAATATGGCCCACGATAGAGCTAAATGGAAACGAAGGATCCATGTAGCCGACCCCAACATGGTTGGGACTGAGGCTTAGAAGATGATGATGATGATGATGATGATGATTCCATTACGCCCCCTTCCCGAAAACCCAACAGTTGATTCCAATTGTTATCTACACAATAGGAATGTAGTGTCCAGTGGAGCAAGTCACTAAGGTTCCATGTTGTCCTGTGGTGGGAGAAGATATACAAGTAGCCAACTATGTCCAGTTATAGTAAGTAACATGAACATGTTTGCAAATATCTTTGTTTGCAATTTCTAGATTTCTTTAATCCAATATCATGCAGTTCATCAAGTGTTATTCTTGTTGGCTAAATGAACATCATTAAAATCCCTTTGTTTTGAAAATGACAAACATTTCATTCTTGTGAATCTAACGTGCTACTTGAGTATTTCAGGAACAAGAATTCAAGGTGGTGGATAGCTAAGCTTGGAAGATCTATATGCTCAAATTGCTTTATTGTTTCATGATTGTAATCAAATGTAAACTTGTACAAATATATAATGTACAAGTACTTAGATATCATATAAATCAAGCGTTTAGATCTTCCCTATCCACTCACAACACTTAGATAGGTCATCCCCTATGATAGTATCACAATGGCACTTTGATACATACACTTAGTACATGACTAGATAAACTAAAACAGGGACTCCCTCGGTCGAACTACTTCTCGACCGAGACACTCGGTCGAACATCTTCTCGACCGAGAATCACCAAAGTCTATTCCTCTAACAGGTTCTATAGCCGTTAGACTTGGTGGGAAAAAGTAGTTGGGAGTTGAGTTGAACGTTGTAATACACTTACTCCAGACTTTCCCTCGGTCGACAAAGTTCTCAACCGAGACACATTCGGTCGACAAACTTCTCGCCCGAGAAAGGTTCTGACTGCATTTTTCAGAATTAATCAACTAGCTGTTACAAATGTAATTAGTGGATACTTAACGGCTAGTTGAGCACTAAGAACACCCTAGAAAGTGTCTAGAACGTCCCTAAGCACTAGTAGGCCATTCCTATAAATAAGACATGCCTTAGGACACCTAAGATCACTTGAGTACACATACTTGCAATTGAGAATCACCTCTTGTGAGCAATTGAACAATCCTTCACTTGCAAATCATTTCCATAAGCTGAGATTTCGTGTCTTATAGGCTCGCATCTCCTACCCACTACACTTTCACGTTCATCCCAGTGGATAGGAGATCAATACGCTTGATATAGGATCAAAGCGTTGTACTTAATTGGTAACATTGTTTCTTTCTTCCAATCTTGTTCCTTCCATTGTATTTTGTTCTCCTTTGCTACTCCTAGGTTGGAGGCTGCGGAAAGGAGGTTGTTGGAGCTTCTTCAGGTGGAGAAGGTAGCTCGGCGGACTTTGGACTACTTCTAGAAGATCTCAACGGGAAGCTACTTCAAGGAGGAAGGCTACTTCAAGGAGGAAGGCTACTTCAAGGGGGAGCTTGAAGTTACTTCAAGTGAAGGCTGCTTCAAGGTTGGTGAGACGACTTCGAGGTGAAGGTTGTCCAAAGGTTTGTGAAGGTAGTTGTATCTTATGCAACATCCTTGTGAGGTAATAAAATACAATTACTTACAAAATCCCAATTGGAAACAATTGGGTAGTGGATGGACTCTCTTAGTTTTTGCTAAGGGTAGAACCACTCTAAACGCTTTTGTCTCCTTCTCCAATATTTTTGTGGTTGTTTGCTTAAATAATTTTTAAAATTATCATAAAACCCTATTCACCCCCCCCCAAGTGTTTTTCAATTGGTATCAGAGCAGGCTTCAAGGAGCTCTAATCGAGTCTTGAAGAAGATGGGTGATGGAGTACTAAACAACCTCAATTTGGAAGGAACACTTGTAGCTCGGCCTCCGCCATTTGATGGCACCAACTACAACTATTGGAAGACGAGCATGCAATTCTACTTTCAAGGGATCAGCTGGGATCTTTGGAGAATGGTTTCAAATACCTACACTCTTCCTCAAACGGAGTATGCTACATGGGATGCAAACACGGTAAAATTAGCCCAATTGAATGCAAAAGTTGTATCCTTTATTTTTCAATTTATTTAGGTGAGTTCAATAGAATATCAAATTGTGAAACTGCATATGAAATATGGCATAGACTCTCTATTACTTATGAAGGAACTGTTCAAGTAAAGAACTCTAAAATTGTTATGCTTAAACAAAAGTTTGAACAATTTCGCATGGAACTTAATGAGTCTATTAGTGAAATGTATGCAAAGTTTTCTTCTATAGTTAATGGTTTGAATGTATTAGGTAAAGCCATTAGTGAAGAGGATCAAGTGTCTAAAATTCTTAAGTCTTTTCCTCCCAAGTACAAGCCTAAGGTCACTACAATTGAAGAAGCCAATGACCTCACCCGACTAAGGATGGAGCAACTCATTGGCAACTTAGAAGCACATGAAGCAACCTTGGTGGAGGAAGAAAGACGGGAGCGTGAACTTCAACAAGGAAGAAAGAAGGACATAGCTCTAAAGGCTACAAAGGTCATCACTCAAGAAAGTGATGAGACAAGTGATGGAGATGAGGGAGAAGAAGCTCTAATTGTAAATGGTAAGAAATATAGAAGATTTAAATCTAACAAAGTTATTGGTTCCTCTTCTTCCTCTCCTAGGTGTTTTGAATGTGGAAAGAAGGGGCATCTTAAGAATGAATGTCCTAAAGCAAAGAAAGGAAAGAAAAGCTCATCCACGAAGAAGGGAGAAAAAGCATACAAAGCTGCATGGGATGAGTCAAGTGATAGTGAGAGTGGAGAAGAGAACGTGGAGTGTCTCATGGCCAAAGAAGATGACAGTGATGATTCTCAAGAGGTAAGCCTTTTTTATTTGCCAAAAGAAGATCTAATCACTAGTCTTCAAGATACACATGACAAATATGTTGATTGCAAAAAGAAACTAAAGAAAGTTACTAAAACTAATGAGGATTTGTATGTTAGATTAAATAATCTTGCTTTTGAAAAGGAAAGTATTATTTCTGAAAACTTTACCTTAAAATCATCTTTAAATGATCACGAAATGAAGTTGCTTACTTTAGAAATAAACTATGATCTTTTTTCTCAAGAAAAGGTTGAATTGCTTGCAAAACTAAATAATTTTCAGACTCAACCTATCCTATGTACTCATCTAGATTATGATGCTATTGTTAAAGAAAGAGATGCTTTATCATCTGATCTAGATCAAGCAAAGTTAGATATCAAAAAGAAAATGGATGAGGTTGCTAAGTTACAAAAAGAAGTTAGTAGCTTGAGAAATAATGGAATTCTTGATAAGATCCTAAAGAATTCTTCCGGTTATATTGGAAGAAGAGGTTTAGGATATGTTCCAAAAGAAAACTCTTATCAACCTAAACCTAAGAGAACTCAAGCACCCAAGACCAAGATCATATTTGTACCCAAGAACACAACTCAAAAACATAGAAAGAGAAATGAAATTGACTCCATTTTTTGTCACTATTGCTTGCGTCTTGGACATTATTCCTTCTCATGTCCTTACAAGAAAAAGGATGTTGAGTTAGTATGGGTTCCAAGACCCCAAACTTAGCAAATTTAATATGATTAAGTTGAGATTTGACCTCAAACCTCATTTGAATATCTTAATGTCTTATCTCAACTAAATAGAATGATACCTTAGCATGTTACAACGATTTTAGCTCAAACTGACATAAACAAATTGCTGAAAACAAACAGAAACAACCTCGGTCGACAAATAGTTTGACCGAGACTCTCCTCGGTCGAGAAAGTATTTGACTGAGGGAATACCTGTACCAAATCTGAAATCTGCTGTAAAAACAGTAACAATCACGGTCATGCAAATCTTCGATCGAGACAACATCGGTCGAGAAAATTGTCGACCAAGAAATCTAGTGTTTCATCCAGTAAAACAGCAACACTCTCGGTCGACAAAATGTTCGACCGATACACTCTTCGGTCGAAGTATTTGTCGACCGAATGAAGTTCTGTTCAGCTTAAAACATTCAATTGTTCAATTATGTAATCATATTCAGTTTTGTTATTAAATGACTCTAACCAAAGAGGACCATCACATGGGTACCAAAATCTATCTCTTTTGCAGGATTGGGTGGTTGACAGTGGATGTTCTAAGCATATGACCGGCAACAAAAAGGCCTTTCAAACATTTGAAGAAAAGAAAAGCGGAACAGTCACTTTTGGAAACAATGGAAAAGGAAAGATTGTTGGAATAGGTAACATTGGTACAAATCTTCAAATAAAAAATGTTTTACTTGTTGATGGCCTGCATCATAATTTAATTAGTGCTAGTCAACTATGCAATAGTGGCTATGATGTCTTATTCAATAAAAATTGTTGTAAACTATTGATTGAAAACACTAATGAAATCGTTTATGAAGGAAAAAGAATTGGAAATTTATATATACTTAGGCCTAATTCTATGCCAGCTATTATTGGAAAATGCCTTCTTGCAAAAGGCGAATCTCTACAGCTATGGCATAGAAAATTAGGTCATGCAAGTTCTCGTGTTATCTAAAAGTTGATTAAATATGATCTTGTACGTGGTTTACCTAAAATATCTTTTAATAAACCTGAAAATTGTGAACCTTGTACTCTAGGAAAGCAAAGCAAAACTTCTTTCAAATCAAAAACAATGCTTAGCACTACTAGATCATTAGAACTTATTCACATGGATTTGTTTGGTCCTATGAGAACTCAATCTATTGGTGGAAAAAGATATTGCTTTGTTATTGTTGATGACTTTGGTATATATACATGGGTTCATTTTCTTGCAAATAAAGATGATACTATTCAAGTGTTCATACAATTCTGCTTAAAGATTGAAAATCAACTACAAAATAAAATATGTACAATTAGGAGTGATCATGGTGGAGAATTTGAGAATCATACATTTGAAGAATTCTGCACATCTCAAGGTTACACTCACAATTTTTCAGCTTTACGCACTCCACAACATAATGGCATAGTTGAAAGAAAGAATAGATCCTTACAAGAAATGGCTAGGACTATGATGCTTGAACATGATACATCTAAAACTTTTTGGGCTGAAGCCGTAAACACAGCTTGCTATGTGCTAAATAGAGTAACCATACACTCTCCTTTGAAGAAAACACCATATGAACTCCTTTTTAACAAGAAACCAAGGGTTGATTATTTTCACACTTTTGGCTCAACTTGCTATATCCTAAACACAAAAGATGATAGAGACAAATTTGACTCTAAATCACAAAAAGCCTTTTTCTTGGGATATTCATCTTTTAGCAAAGCTTTTAGAATTTACAACACCATCTTTAGAAAAGTTGAAGAATCCATTCACATTACTTTTCATGAAGAACTAAAAACAAAATAATGACATAGTTGATATTACTCATCAAATTGAAGATCTTACCATATCAACTAAAGATGATCAAAATGTTGATAATGATCAACAAATTGAAACACAACAACCCATTCCTAGACTAATTAAAGATCATCCTCAAGAACTAATCATAGGGAATTCTAATGATAAAGTAAAAATCCGTTCCTCTTTTAGAGATGTTGCAAATATGGCATTTGTATCTATAATTGAACCCAAAAAGGTAATTGAAGCTCTAAAAGATGATTATTGGATAATGGTCATGCAAGAAGAATTAAATCAATTTACTAAAAATGATGTATGGGACTTAGTTCCTAAACCTCAAGATAAAACTATTATTGGAACTAAGTGGGTTTTTCGTAACAAATTGAATGAAATCGGGGAAGTAGTAAGAAATAAAGCTAGGTTGGTAGCACAAGGGTACAATCAACAAGAAGGAATAGACTTTGATGAAACTTAGACACCCGTGGCAAGACTTGAAGCTATTAGAATGCTACTAGCTATAGCTTCCCACAAAGACATCAAACTATTCCAAATGGATGTAAAAAGTGCATTTCTAAATGAAATAATACAAGAAGAAGTATATGTTGCGCAACCACCCGGTTTTGAAATTCCTGGTAAAGATGATCATGTATATAAACTTAAGAAAGCGCTTTATGGATTAAAACAAGCACCTAGAAATTGGTATGAAATGCTCAAAAATTATCTCTTTGATAATATTTTTCAATTGAAAATTCAGATTCGACCTTATTTTTCAAAACATATGAATCCGACTTCCTAATTGTTCAAATTTATGTTGATGATATTATCTTTGGTGCATTAAATGAATTCTTATGTAAACAATTTAGTGATATTATGCAAAAGGAATTTAAAATGAGTCTCATGGGAGAATTGACTTTCTTTCTTGGTTTTGAAATAAAGCAAACGCCTGCTGGAATTTTCATAAGCCAAGAGAAGTATACAAATGAACTTTTAAAACGTTTTGGAATGGAACATTGCAAACATGCTACCACACCAATGGCCACTTCTACTAAAATTGACAAGGATGAAAATGGGAAACTCATTGATGATTCTTTGTATAGGGTCATGATTGGTAGTTTGTTTTACTTAACCGCTTCTAGACCGGTTATCATGTTTTCCGTTGGACTTTGTGCTAGATTTCAATCAAAACCCATGGAAACTCATTTTCAAGTTGTCAAAAGGATTCTAAGATACTTAGTCGGCACTACAAACTATGGTTTATGGTATCCTAAAAGACAATCTTTGGATTTGAAAGCTTATACCGATGTCGATTACGCTGGTTGTCGACTTGATCGAAAGAGCACAAGCAGAAGTTGTTTCTTATTAGGACGAGCCTTAGTATCATGGTTCAGTAAGAAACAAAACACGGTTGCCCTTTCTACCATTGAAGTTGAATATATGGCAGTCGGGTCTTGTTGTGCTCAAGTGCTTTATATGCAACAAGTTTTGAATGATTATGGTTTTATATTTTCATCCACGCCTATCTATTGTGATAATACAAGCGCTATAAAACTTGGCACATAATCCTATTCTACACAGTCGTGCCAAACATATTGAAATCCGTCATCATTTTCTAAAGGATCATATTTCTAAAAACATATATCCCTTCATCATGTTGATACGGAAGATCAATTGACTGATATGTTTACAAAACCACTTCCATTGGATCAATTTAATAACATAAGAAAGAAATTACTTATCACTCCGTTAGAAGATGTTTTCTTTGACATTTGTGCTTCTCCATCTTAAAATTGGTTTATTTCTCCGACCCTTACATTTTGGCTGGAAATGGACATCTTTTAGCTCTTTTAATCTTCATATTGTAGGGGAGCACTAATTAAGGGGGAGTCTTAAAATATATTTTTAACGGTTATCTTTTTGAAATGACAAAGGGGGAGAAATAATATAAATCTTAAACACTCAATCAATGAGTTTCTACATACTCTCTTGGCTTCACATCAAATGTTGCTATATTCCCTAAAGAGTTGGATTTTATGTTCCACACTTCTTTGTGGAATAATAAGCACATATTCCATAAACAAGAGAAGGTATACACAAGGTAAACTTCAGGTATGAAACTCAATATGATTTAAGCTTATTTGATTTATATATTTAAAAATGTTTGTCATCTTCAAAAAGGGGAAGATTGTTGGCTAAATGGACATCATTAAAATCTCTTTGTTTTGAAAATGACAAACATTTCATTCTTGTGGATCTAACGTGCTACTTGAGTATTTCAGAAATAAGAATTCAAGGTGGTGGATAGCTAAGCTTGGAAGATCTATATGCTCAAATTGCTTTATTGTTTCATGATTGTAATCAAATGTAAACTTCTACAAATATATATGTACAAGTACTTAGATATCATGTAAATCAAGCGTTTAGATCTTCTCTATCCACTCACAACACTTTGATAGGTCATCCCCTATGATAGTATCACAATGGCACTTTGATACATACACTTAGTACATGACTAGATAAACTAAAATAGGGACTCCCTCAGTCGAACTACTTCTCGACCGAGACACACTCGGTCGAACATCTTCTCGACCGAGAATCACTAAAGTCTATTCCTCTAGCAGGTTCTATAGCCGTTAGACTTGGTGGGAAAAAGTAGTTGGGAGTTGAGTTGAACGTTGCAATACACTTACTCCAGACTTTCCCTCGGTCGACGAAGTTCTCGACCGAGACACATTCGGTCGACAAACTTCTCAACTGAGAAAGGCTCTGACTGCACTTTTCAGAATTAATCATTTAGTCGTTACAAATGTAAGGATACTTAACCGCTAGTTGAGCACTAAGAACACCCTAGAAAGTGTCTAGAACGTCCCTAAGCACAAGTAGGCCATTTCTATAAATAGGGCATGCCTTAGAACACCTAAGATCACTTGAGTACACATACTTGCAATTAAGAATCAACTCTTGTGAGCAATTGAGCAATCCTTCACTTGCAAATCATTTCCATAAGCTGAGATTTCGTGTCCTATAGGCTAGCATCTCCTACCCACTACACTTTCACGTTCATCCACAGTGGATAGGAGATCAATACGCTTGATATAGGATCAAAGCGTTGTACTTAATTGGTAACATTGTTTCTTTCTTCCAATCTTATTCCTTCTATTGTATTTTGTTCTCCTCTGCTATTCCTAGGTTGGAGGCTGCGGAAAGGAGGTTGCAGGAGCTTCTTCAGGTGGAGAAGGTAGCTCGGCGGACTTTGGACTACTTCTAGAAGGTCTCAACGGGAAGCTACTTCAAGGAGGAAGGCTACTTCAAGGGGGAGCTTGAAGTTACTTCAAGTGAAGGTTGCTTCAAGGTTGGTGAGACGACTTTGAGGTGAAGGTTGTCCAAAGGGTTTGTGAAGGTAGTTGTATCTTATGTAACATCCTTGCGAGGTAATAAAATACAATTGCTTTCAAAATCCCAATTGGAAACAATTGGGTAGTGGACTGACTCCCTTAGTTTTTGCTAAGGGTGGAACCACTCTAAACGCCTTTGTCTCCTCCAATATTTTTGTGGTTGTTTGCTTAAATAATTTTTAAAATTATCATAAAACCCTATTCACCCCCCCTCTAGTATTTTTCAATTCTGCTTCGACAAGCAATTGGCGGTGGAATAAAGAAGCAAAGATACACAAATAGTTGATTCTTGTTGTATTATTGCAATACCCAACAGTGCTCGATTTGCGTTACATTGCATGTAGCTTGTAACACGAGGTGGAGCAAACGGGAGAAATAAAAGAGGGGAAAAGATTAAGACGAGACAAAGAGCATTTCGTTGGTGGGAAGAAATTAAGAGGTGGTGGCGGCTAGGTGAATGGGAGGAGGTTGTTACTATCATTTTTCAAGAATAAACACAAACATATAGGGGGAAGCAATAGGATAATGTTGATGCCTGCACAATATTACTCGTGAGGCTAAGGTAGATATTTGAGGAGATGGATAATGGGAGATTTGAGATTGGGTTGGGGAAGCAATAGGATAATGTTGATGCCTGCAACATATTACTCGCGAGGCTAAGGTAGATATTCAAGGAGGAGATGGATTATGGGAGATTTGAGATTGGGTTGACGGAGTGGAACAAAGGAGTCCAGAGGAGACAAAGTCATGTAGGCAGCAAGCACACCAAGGAAGAAGGGGTGGTCGGTATCTGGCTATGACTTTCCCTTCTCCCCCACCTTACTTGACAAGTAGGATTTTGAATCATTACTCAAAAACTATGTGGAAACTAAGAGGCTAATTAGTTTATGCTACTAGACAAAACATTGCTCCTATATATAGAAGAGGAGAGCACTTACAACTTGGACTCAAACTCTAATGGGCCGAATACACTTGGCCTATTTACATAAGAAATACAATAACTAATACTCTTGCAGGGATGATGAGCTCTAATCTCTCTCCCTGTCTATTACCCCCGCCTTGTATTCACCATGAATGCCCCTTATACGCAATCTTAATTTCCACCTCTTTTTGCTACTCCCTACCTCGTCACATCCAACTATCCACCTCAATGTGCTTTGTAGTTTTGTGACCACCTCGCATCATCACAATATACCTCTCAACCCGAAGCGGTAAAGAAATGTAGCCTAAAGAATTGCAATTAGAGGAATAAATTTGAGACAGAGGGCAATGAGTGTGCAGGAAGGAGCGAGGACATTGATATATCATAGGATGATGAAGAAAGAAGAGCAGAATGATGGGGGGCAAATAAGTGGTGAACGTGTAAATGGAGGTTAAGAACTAGGGAAATAATGACAAATCAAAAAAGGAGACAATATGGCACAAAAGACGAGAAATAAGGATGGATTATGCCCTTGGTTGATTAGTGTATAGTTGACTAGTAATGAAGAAATAAACCATATTCTTAAATGTGGACAACTATAAGCGTCAAAAGCATGGAACATAACTTCGATGAATTTTGGCAAAATTTTGCCGAAACTTTGAACTTCAAATATAGGCGAAGTCAAATCTCAAATACTTCGGCCTCATCCAAACTTCGGGGGTGAAGTTTCACTGATGTCGGCGAAGTTGACTTTTTTGTGTGCATTTTCGTCTCAACTTCTCCAAAGTTGTCGAAGTTTCCTCGACGTTGGTGAAGTTTGGCGAAGTTGGGGCGAAGTTGAGACGGCCCAAAACATTAATCCTAACTAGTGCCCTAAATGTCATATAAGGCATAAGTGTCATCTCCAATCCTCTTCACAACTTCTAATATCAACTACTATGTTGTTGCCACTCTTTCCTAGAGAGGATGTTGTAACTACTATTTGGTCGTATGTTCTATAAAATACATATGGTGAACTGTATTTATACGTGTATTGCACATTTGACCTCCAAGAAACACATTGTATTATCAACCTATCTAAGGCTAGAGGGTCCTAATTCGTGTTTTGTGTTAAATTACCGTATATAAGATAAAGGCATAACATAACTAGAAGTTTTCGATCAAAATTTCCTTCAAATTCCCATTATTTTCTTCAAAAATCGGCATCAAAGTTTATCAAAGTTTGCATCTAAACTTCCTCAAAGTTTTCACAAACTTCCACTTCCACACATCGCGAAGTCGACACAAAGTCGAAGTCCTGCCCCATGGTCAAAAGTTGTGATCATTTGTAAATCTACCTGATAACAACTTGGGGTAAATAATCCAACAAAAATTAAGCTATATTTTGCTGCTCAGTAGCTGAGTAGGTCAGGAAGCAAGTATGCAATGGTCATGCCGCATATGTGGGGACTGGGAGCAGATTATGCTCTTATTTGATTAGTGATTTGATGACATTAAAACAATTAAAGGGTGGGCATCAAATCAGTAAACCAAACTTATTTTTGAATTTTTAATCAGGTCCCATATGCAGTGATTTTCAATGAACTAACTGGATAAATAGAATCATCATCTTATTATTTCGTTACTATTTCTGCAATCACACTCTTTGCGTCTCATGTTTTAGCTTTCCCCTACCCGAACCCTCATCAGCTGTTTCCGAAAAGTATCTAAATACGTGTAGAAAATATATCCAACGTATCAAGCACAAACGTTTTTTCATGCAAGGAACCAGCTCACTAGCCCTTAGCTTCTATCTTCTTTGACCACTATATTGGCATCGGACAAAAAACGTCTTTCAGATATCCATCAAAAAGATCAGAGACGTGCATTGAGCTTAGAATGGCATTGAAACTAATGCCAAAACAGAACAAGCAACGATCCTTTTATAGCACGCGATATGTAAGTATGAAAAGAACGAGCCCTAGTCAAAACCAGTTGTGATCTTCCTGATACATAGCATAACTGATCAATGACGTTTTCACATCTTAAGACCTCAAATAAGCATGTAAAACAGTGCGATACCCAATGGTAAATGCGGGCATAAAACTAGAGAAGCATCACTATAATTGGAAGTAACTCAATTTTACCTCTGACGACAACCTCCCGTCGTGGAAGCCTCACCGCCGACAATCCGCGGTACGTCCTCAAGGAAAGTTTGGACCCTCGCCTCGCCACCGCCATAGCCTTAGAATGCGAGCATGCCCTGCTGCTTACGGACGAACACGAGGGAAAGGCGCGGGGTACGGCTACGGGTTCTAGCACGGTCGCTGCAGTGGCCATGTTAGAAGGCGGCGACGAGCGGGGACTGGGGAACGGGAAGCTAGGCCAAAGGGGTCGGGACTATCGGAAGTGCTTGTCGCAGGAAGGCCAAGGTGAGCCTAGATTTTCCTTTTTGGTGAAGCCGGCTGACTGGCTGAGGTTTCGATTTTTCGTTCTGGTAAGGCGAGGTCCGATGTGGCGCCGTTGTGAGGTGGGGATGAAGGGAGTTAACAGCTGCGAGGTAGCCACGGCCCACGGCGGTGGATCCACTTGGTTTAGAATTTCGGTTTATTGAATATTGGAAATTTTACATGATTTACTGAAATGAATTCAAGAAAATAACATAAATTTATCTATGACCCTATCTATACTTCTATAACTTCTATACTATACAGGAAAGTGCGTGGAGGGGGCTCCATACAATATTTGCGGACATTTTCTGAAATTACAATGTCATCCTTATAAGTTATAATCTGTAATTTACAAGCGATTCAAAGGTCGGTCATGTACTCGACTTCGCTTCTTACGCGTCTCTACTCGACTGTTTTCTATCGCTTTTTACTCGACTGCCGGTAGGGTTTAAAGGAGAAACGGGAACATGGCGGTTCCATAGGGCGATTGGAGCATACCGTGTGGCTGGTACCATCATCGTCAGGTAAATTATTTTCCTCTCTTGATTTTCTTTGTCCTCCGCATTCATCCTTTATTTTTCTTCATCCTCGAGTACGCCGCCGGCCTGGCGGCTGTGAATTCGGCCCCGTCATTCCCAAAGTCGGCCTCTGTGTCCTCGTCGATCCTCCACACGACGGCGCTCCCGCTCCTCTGAACCCCGTTGGGGCCGACGGCGGCCGGGAGGACACACGTGGCCAGCATGCTCTGCGTCATCTACACGACGGTGCTCCGGCTCCTCTGAACCCCATTGGGGCCAACGGCGGCCGGGAGGACACACGTGGCCAGCATGCTCTGCGACGCGGCCCTGATGAGCTCGCTGTGGTCGTCCTCGGAAGAGCGGCACCTGGTGCTGTAGGAGCGCGGGATGGGCGGGTAGGCTGCCCTCATGGAGAACCCACCAGCCATGGCGACGCTCATTCTTTGCTTTACAGCGGTACACCAGTATCATTTCTGAGCGTTGGCGTGTAATCTTAACAAGATATAATTACATAGGCAGTGACCTCGCTGGATTTTACCAGTAGACGATAAATTATCTGTGGGTATGGATTTGCTTCGAACTTTTGTTCTGTAACCAGACCTCGACTTCACTTCGGTGCATACATCGCTAATTTTAATTCATAAGGACTTCGAAGTTCCGACTATTCATTAGGTACTTACGTAGTATATAAATTCTCAAGAACCAAGACGCCGTCTCTGAATCTCTGACGACCGACCCCTTTCCTTATTTGGTGCGGCTCCTTTGCATCGTGCAGGTTTGTTCACATCTGATCGTTGCTCATATTTTTTCTTCTTCCATGTGGTAAGCTTCTGCATATCCACATACTTCTCTTTTCCCAGGAACATCTTCCTTGGTTCTTTTAATTTCTGTTTTCGTCAATTCCTGCTCCAGGGAACAAAATCTTTATAATGTGCTCCTGCCACGTTCTGCTGACTATAACCTAGGGGAAAAGGTTTTTTCGAGTGCCGCAGCCGGAAGAACGCAGATTCAGACCTACATTGTGTTCAGTACATGGTGAAAATGAGGGTGTTCCGAGGAACAAAATCTTTACAATGTGCTCCAGCTATTGGCATTATTCTTCGTTTCCAAATATGATTCTTATACCATCAATTTTAAGTCCGTAATTGTTTCTATTTTTTATTTTATTTTTTCCCGACCTTCATTACAACGTTCTTTCTGCCGATCAACTTTTTTTGTTTCTCCCCTCTTCAAGTTATGCTAGACGCAACCTGCAACCATCCATTAGTCAATATTGTTTTTGAAACATGGGAACTAAAAACATCATCTATACACCCATCCGTGGGTACCAATAGACGATAAATTAGCTGTGGATATGGATTTACTTCGAACTTTTACTCTGTAACCAGACCTCAACCTCACTTCTGTGCATACATCGTCGTGCCAGTCACAACAAGTTGCTTTATTCATCGCAAGCTACTTCACTCAGTGAATATCGGATGTCAGATTATTGTTGTTTTGTCTCCAGAAATTGAGGCTTGGATAATAATGATTATATACAGAAAAAACACAAATATGTGTACAACATATAAATTTCAAGACTCGCCAATATAATTTTTTATTAACATCATGCTGAATCTATAAACTAGACGATACCTATGTCCATTCATTCTTTGCTTTTATGAAAAATAATCTAGGTCCTTTAAGACCACACTTAATGCCATTAATGTTAGGCTACCTACCGACGGTTTACATGGACACCTTGACATATACAAACCGTATCTGCAATATAAGTCTCATTCCTGAAAAAACCATCTTACCTTACAATAGTCATTAATGTGTTGCTTCATATCTGAAATTATTGACATGACTTAAAAAATAAACACCTGACAACCATAAAAATTAAATTCTCTAGATATAAATATGAACTTATAATTGAAGATGTAAAATGATTCTTTTTTATATATTAGCATAGTATTTCAATAAAAAAATAATCACTTCTCACGTTACAGGTTTTTTTGATGTTGTTTGAACAGATCAGATAGTTACTGTACACATGGCAAGCTCATCTACTCAGGGTTCGTATCTGTACAATTTTTGGCTCATCTTTATAACATTGCATATCTTCTATTATGAATATTTAAGTTTTCTCTTATTCATAATATGTATGTGTATTGATTCTAATTTAAGTGAATAATATCATTAAATTGAACATTAGTAATTATCACTCTTTCAGACCTAGGAATGGTAATTGTATGTATGTTCGACTCTATGTATATGATGCTGAAAATGAAGATATCAGCCGATGTAACATATTTTCAAATAACAAGAAATGCTTTACATATATACTAGAAGAAAAAAGCTTAGACCTGACAAAATTTTCTAATTTAGCAGACAATACATATTGCTCGAATTGATTAAAAACATATATACTAATCCTTCTCAACATTTCAACCATTTCACTAATAAATTTAGATTGATTTTTGCATTATGTATGGGTTACAACAAATCAAACAAACAGTGGTCATTTTCTTCAAGAACTTGATACTCGAGCCATTCATCTGATTTTTTTAGACCTAAATTTGAGTTCCTTTAAAATTAGTTCGTTATTGCACTCTCTGTTGTCTACATTCTTACATGCATCACTATTCTTGCATGTATGGCTTGGGCAACTGAAAAATACTTGGAGACTACAAATTTTAACCATAAATAATCACTTCTTTGTTTGTTACTAATTTTTTCCGTGTTGTTTCAACATTTTAGATAGTTATTGTCCTAATATGAATTCACATATGAAAATGTATACTTTTTTTTGTTCATTTTGTTGATGTTGTTTCTACAGATCAAATACAAGTTGTACTACACATGTCAAGCTCATCTGCTCAAGGCTTTTATGTGTACAACTTTTTATTCACCTTTATAATCATATATATCTACTGTTATGAATATTTATGCTTTCTCTAATTCATATTATTTATATGTATTGGTTCTTATCTGAGTGAGTAATATTGATAAATTGAATATAGGTAATTATGACTCCAAAGAATCCAGTCCAAGCACTCTACTCATTTGTTACGAGTTTAAAAACAACCAAGTCTCTTGGACTTACTACATCCAATCAAAGTGACCAGTGATGTGCTGATTTTTATATTTATATTGGCCTACCTTGACTCAATCTGAAGATTTATCGGCTTCTTTACTACATTTAGTCAATGCTCCCTTTTGTTGTATAGAAAGGCTACAACCATGTTGTCTCATATTATGTTAAAAGAAACAAAAATAGGATACTTGTAGGAGACGTTTGACTAAACTAACCAGTGTTAGAATCATGTGCAGGGTTCATTATGAAATTTTTGTTTATAAATTAGCTTTCTTAATTTGTTACAAGATTGATGAGTAAGTAATGGACTAATGATTTGTTGGCTAAATTGGACATTATGATAAATCCATTTGTTTTTATTATGACAAACATTTCATTCTTGTCGATCTAATGTGCTACTTGAGTGTTGCAGGAATAAGGTGGATGACAAAGAATTGGGAAATCTATATGCTTGAATTATTGTTATTTCATGAATGTAACCAAATGTAAACACTTGTACAAAATATATAATGTACAAGTACTTAGACATCATGTAAATCAAGTGTTAGATCTTCCCTAGCCATTCACAACACTTAGATAAGTCATCCCCTACAATAGTGTCACATCTGCACACTCATACACACACTTAGTACTTTAAAATATTGAAACAGGGTTATTCTCGGTCGACAAACTTCTCGACCGAGACACACTCGGTCGACAAATTCCTCGGCCGAGAATGACCCAAGTAGCCATTAGACACAAAAGAAAAAGTAGTTGGGAGTTGGGAGTTGGATCAGAACGTTGTAAACACTTGCTCAAGACAGTCCCTCGGTCGACAAATTGTCGACCGAGAAGAACTGTCGATCGACAAATTGTCGACCGAGATGGGTTCTGACAGCACCTGCAGAATTAATTAACTAGCCATTGCTAAAGCAACTAACTTATACCTAACGGCTAGTTAAGCACTTGGAACCCCCTAGAAAGTGTCTAGAACGTCCTTAAGCACTTGTAGGTCATTCCTATAAATAGGACATGCCTTAGGACACCTAAACTTACCAATCTACACTTGTGATACACTTGAGCTTACACTTGCAATTGTCAATCTGTTTTGAGAAATTGAGCAACACTTGCATTGGCTATTCTTCTCCTTTCTCTAATTTTGTGTCCTATAGGCTAGCATCTCCTATCCACAGCAATTACACTTCTATTTACATTGGTTAGGAGATCAAAATGCTTGATATAGGAAATCAAGCCTTGAACTGCAAAGTGGTATTGTAATTTCTATTTTTCCTTCTTGTTCCTTTTATCCTTTGTATTCTCCTTGCTACTCCTAGGGTTGGAGGCTGCGGATTGGAGAAGGTTCTTCTCGGTGGAGAAGGTGGACTTCGGACTACTTCAAGAAGGCTGTTGCAACGGGAAGCTACTTCAAGAGGAAGGCTACTTCAAGGGGGAGCTTGAAGTTACTTCAAGAAGGATGCTTCAAAGTTGGTGCAACTACTTCTAGGTGAAGGCTGTTCGAAGGGTTTGGTGAAAGAATTGTAATTTTATGTAAAGTCCTTGCGAGGTAATAAAATTTGGTTCTTTCAAAATCCCGGTTGGGTAAGCAACCGGATAGTGGATTGACTGCCTTAGTATTTTCTAAGGTTGGAACCACTCTAAATCCTTGTCCCCTTGTCCAATATTTTTGTGATTGGTTGTTTGAGTTAAATAATTATTAAATTAACTATAAAACTCTATTCACCCCCTCTAGTGGTTTTTCAATTGGTATCAGAGCAGGCTTCAAGGAGCTCTAATCGAGTCTTGAAGAATGAAGGGTGGTGGTGTTAACAACCGCAAGTAAAGGAAAAGCATGGACCAATCTTTAACAAGTTGCAATTGGTGCTTAGGAACAAGGCACACTACACTTAACTGTCCATGGAGGTCAAAGAAGGAAGATGTGCATAAAGAATGCCTTGTTGCTACAATAAGTAAAGGAGAGGAAGAAGAAGTAAGTCTTTTTGATTTATCTAAAGAAGAGCTAGTTGCTAGTCTTGAAGAGACACATAATAAATATATTGAGTGCAAGAAGAAATTAAAGAAATCTAATAAATCAAATGATGAGTTATATGCTAAGCTTCTTGCTCTCACATCTGAAAATGAAGATCTCAAAAAGATTATTGAAGATCATGATATTAAGCTAAAATCTGTAGACGCAAATTGCAATCTTCTTTCCTTAGAAAAGTTAAATTTGCAAACTCAAGTAAATGATCTTCAAAAACAACCTGTTTTGTGTACACATCTAGATTATGATATTATTGTGAAAGAAAGAGATTCCTTGCTATCTAATCTAGATCAAGCAAATTTAGACATCAATAAAAGAATGGATGAGATTGTTAAGCTGCAACAAAAAGTTAGTAGTTTGAGTAACAATGATATTCTTGATAAAATCTTAAATGATTCTTATCATCAAGTTGGAAGGAGAGGACTAGGTTATAAGCCTAAAGGAAAATCTTATCAAAAACCTAGTTGGATAAGGACACAAGTACTAGAGAGTCAATCTATGTATGTACCTAGAGGCAAATATACATATGTACCCAAGAACAACCTAGAACAAGATCATAAAAAGAGATATGAGGTTGATTCTATATGTTGCCATTATTGTTTACGCCTTGGACATTATTCCTTTTCATGTCCTTACAAGAAAAAGGATGTCGAGTTAGTATGGGTTCCAAAACCCCCAAACTAGACGAATAAGATTAAGTTGAGATATGACCAACAAATTTAGTTGTAAATCTATATGTCTATCTCAACTTAACACAATAAGATAACAAATTCAAGTAATTTAAAACCTCTAAACTTAAGACTACATACTTTTTAAATCTGCAAAAACACATCCTTTACAAATTTGTTTTTAATCCTCAAAACATAAATATTTGGATATAATTAGTTGAGATTTGATTTAAATGTTTCTTTGATATTCATATAATCTATCTCAACTAAACTGAGCTTTCAAATAGCATAATTGAATTAAAAACGACCCATGATTTAATTGAAACAAATTACTGAAAACAGCTCTGAAACAGTACAGAACCTTTCTCGGTCGAGACACTGTCGACCGAGAAGAACTGTCGGTCGAGAAATGGTCGACCGAGTAGGTTTCTGTTGTCAAGTCTGAAATAAATCTGCTGAAATTATTTTTCAATTAACCTAGTTTGCTATCAAATTGTTATTGATGATTGAATTAACATGCAAATCAAGAATAAAACCTTGGAAGACAATTTTTGTAGTAAGACATATTGATCTTTTGCATTATATAACATTATGAATATGAAATCCTTAAACATATTGCAAAAGTGCTATAAGAAGACTTATCTTGAACAAACCTTAATTCATTGTTTGAAAAGTTTCTTAGGCATGATCAGTTATAAAAGTTTGTCTTAAAATTGAGAACTTATATGAGATTATTTTGGTTTACTCTCTAAATGGTTGGACTTAAAACTGAAAATCATGATTAGTTTAACCAAGGAAATTACTGTTTTTATCATAATCTACATGGTTTTCCTAAGTAATCCTTGGAATATCTATACATGAACCATGTGTGTGTTGAAATTTAGTTTAAATGATCATAATTATTGCATTTATATGCTGATCATTGTACTATGGATATGCTTCTACCTCTCTATAGTATCATGATCATTATATTTCAGTAACTATGTTTCTTAGAACAAATTTTTTTAATGTTTTATTCATTTGTTTGTTCTAAGAAATAAAAAGTAAGGATTCAAGGAAAAATGCTTCTAAAGTATATTATCTGAAAACAAGAGTAAATGGGATTTGATACCTGTAACAAAACTTATATATAAAACATACAAATTGCTGAATGAAATTTGCAGAAACATTCCCGGTCGAGAAATACTTCGACCGAAAATATTTCGGTTGAGAAAGAGTTCGACCGAATAAGTTTCTGGAAACCAACTAGCTCAGTCTGCTATAAACTTAATTGGAATTATGAATGAATCTTTAAGTCAAATCACACATTGATAATTTGCAACATGCCTTCCTTGATTCATATAGGTCCATTCTAAGTATTCCTTGATCTAGTTACATAAAAACCATGTGATAAATTTCATGCTTCAATTGTTCTATCATTACATCATGGATATGCTTCATCATGATCATTATGTTTCATTGGTTTGTCTAAAATAATCTTTGATCCATATATACAAACCATGAATGGATATTATTCTTGATCATTGTGATTCAGATAATTGAAAATGCCATTAGCATAAAAGCATCTTGACATAATAGATAATGATTGTGGACATAGCTTGTGATAAAATAATGATGTTGCTATGACAAGCCAAACGGTGCCTCTTAGAACAAAAATATTAATGTTTTTATCTATTTGTTTGTTCTAAGAAATCAAAAGCAAAAATCTTGACTTTAAGATATTAATCTTGCTTTCAAAATATATGTTTCTAAAGAATCTTATGATTAATCTAAAAATAAGGGTATAAGAAGAAATGGGATTTGATATTTATGTACCCATAGCAAAGCTTATGAAACATCATTCACAATGAATGTAAAACATGCATTCTAGAAAAATCAAGGTCAAAGACTTCACTATGATGCCCATATTAAGTCTTCATAATAGGTATATCTTAATGTGCTTCAAATTGATATTTATTTAAAGCTATCTATAGAAATTATACTTCACATATGAATGTTTAAATTGGAAATCTGCAGAATTTGCCTCTTGGTTGAAATTAAAATTGACCAAGGGGCGCTATGGTCGTAGTCAAGTTTGACCTAAAATAAGCTTGACAAAGTGCTTATTTGTACATCTTTTTACTGCATTCAAAATGTGTTCATCATATTGAAAACTATTAAAAGGTCAAAATCACATCTTCAAAATCATTTGTGACCTTAGAATCCTTAAATTGTCTTAATTATAAAATTTAAGGGGAGCTCACAAAAACTATTTTGATTAAGAAGGAGCTTACAAAACTTTGTGAACATCATAAAGATAAATTGAAACTTGTTATGACCTTAGTATTTTTAATCTTGGTTATGAAAATAAAGGAATCTACGAATTTCATGAATGTGATATATATCTTGGTCTTAATGGAATTCTCTAAACAAATCAGGGCTTAACGTCCCGTGCATTTGGTTAGAGATACTTTTTATGTACTTTATTATAAGCTTAAAGGATTCTCATATCATTTTTTTGGTCTTAACATCCCGTGTAAAATGGATGAGAAATCAATGCACATATGCCATGAAATTAAAAGGAATTCATATCATTTCAAGGCTTAACATCCTTTGTAAATGATTGAGAAATAAATTGTGGCTAAAATTAACAATAATTGCTTTGCATTAATCCCTTACTTTTAAATTGACTATCTCTTTAAGGGGGAGCATAGCATAAAATTAAGGGGGAGATATAAAAGTCATACAAAATGTTTTTCCTGGATATCTTTTTGAAATGACAAAGGGGGAGAAATAATATAAAATAAAAAAAATGAAATAAAATGAGTTTCATAATATTTCGGCCAACATTTACTTGCAAAATACGAATGGCTACAAAAGGTAAATTTCCGGTATGAAACTCACATGATTTATATTTCCTTATTTTATATTTAGGAAATGTTTGTCATCTTCAAAAAGGGGGAGATTGTTGGCTAAATTGGACATTATGATAAATCCCTTTGTTTTGATTATGACAAACATTTCATTCTTGTCGATCTAATGTGCTACTTGAGTGTTGCAGGAATAAGGTGGATGACAAAGAATTGGGAAATATATATGCTTGAATTATTGTTATTTCATGAATGTAACCAAATGTAAACACTTGTACAAAATATATAATGTACAAGTACTTAGACATCATGTAAATCAAGCGTTAGATCTTCCCTAGCCATTCACAACACTTAGATAAGTCATCCCCTACAATAGTATCACATATGCACACTCATACACACACTTAGTACTTTAAAATATTGAAACAGGGTTATTCTCGGTCGACAAACTTCTCGATCGAGACACTCTCGGTCGACAAATTCCTCGACCGAGAATGACCCAAGTAGCCGTTAGACACAAAAGAAAAAGTAGTTGGGAGTTGGATCAGAACGTTGTAAACACTTGCTCCAGACAGTCCCTCGGTCGACAAATTGTCGATCGAGAAGGACTGTCGATCGACAAATTGTCGACCGAGATGGGTTCTGACAGCACCTGCAAAATTAATTAACTAGTCGTTGCTAAAGCAACTAACTTATACCTAACGGCTAGTTAAGCACTTGGAACCCCCTAGAAAGTGTCTAGAACGTCCTTAAGCACTTGTAGGTCATTCCTATAAATAGGACATGCCTTAGGACACCTAAACTTACCAATCTACACTTGTGATACACTTGAGCTTACACTTGCAATTGTCAATCTGTTTTGAGAAATTGAGCAACACTTGCATTGGCTATTCTTCTCCTTGCTCTAATTTTGTGTCCTATAGGCTAGCATCTCCTATCCACAACAATTACACTTCTATTTACATTGGTTAGGAGATCAAAACGCTTGATATAGGAAATCAAGCCTTGAGCTGCAAAGTGGTATTGTAATTTCTATTTTTCCTTCTTGTTCCTTTTATCCTTTGTATTCTCCTTGCTACTCCTAGGGTTGGAGGCTGCGGATTGGAGAAGGTTCTTCTCGGTGGAGAAGGTGGACTTCGGACTACTTCAAGAAGGCTGTTGCAACGGGAAGCTACTTCAAGAGGAAGGCTACTTCAAGGGGGAGCTTGAAGTTACTTCAAGAAGGATGCTTCAAAGTTGGTGCAAATACTTCTAGGTGAAGGCTGTTCGAAGGGTTTGGTGAAAGAATTATAATTTTATGTAAAGTCCTTGCGAGGTAATAAAATTTTATTCTTTCAAAATCCCGGTTGGGTAAGCAACCGGGTAGTGGATTGACTGCCTTAGTATTTTCTAAGGTTGGAACCACTCTAAATCCTTGCCCCCTTGTCCAATATTTTTGTGATTGGTTGTTTGAGTTAAATAATTATTAAATTAACTATAAAACCCTATTCACCCCCCCTCTAGTGGTTTTTCATGATCATCCCAAGATAAGCAATTGTATGAAATGGATTCAAACCAACAATCAAGTAGAATTAAAAATACCTGGTAGCATGATTTTTGACTTCTTCAAATATAGATTTAGTTTATAATAATCTAGCATCATATTTGATTTATGTATAAGGAGTGTAAGTAAATTATTGCTTAGTTTCTTATATTACTTTGAAAAGAAAATTAATGTTTGTTTGCCAAGGTAGATCCTATTGAAGCACCCTGGCCTATGATGTGAACACTTTATTCTTCACAAAACAATATTTGACAATGCAAAATTTCCTCACATGCCCCTAATAACGAAAGGGTTCCGACTATACATGTTACAAACATGAACACAAGTTATATACAATCTAATTAAATGACTTGAGTACCTCTATCTCGTGCCTACTGTAAATTCACTGAAGCATGTACAAACACTTACATTGTCAATACACTTTGATTTAAACATTATGTGTTGACCCGTGCATAGCACGGGTTTTTGCCTAGTGAATGTGGAATGTGGTGTATGTTTTTCGACATACCTAGCTGTCTGCTTCTCATGGCTATTTGCTTCTCACGATTATCTGCAATTTTCCAAAGCTACTGTTTGACTTGCACGGTGATATGTTTTCAAAAATGTTATGTTGACGCGGCTAACCCATGACGCGCTCCGGACGCGACAGTTTTCCCACTTGGCTTAGGTGGTTTCCCAGGCCGGAACCCCCCCGCCCCCTTTTTTTTGTTTTTTTTGCCACGTGGCAGATCTGCACACAAAAGAATACAAAAATGAAAATTGTCAATAACTTTTAATCCATAATGAATTTCTTAACGAAATAAAAATCACTGGACTCTTTACAAAAAATACAATCTAACAAGACCAATATCGATATATTTTGAAAAAATAATATGCACGCTATTTTACCAATAGTGTGCACATTATATTAAGATTATGTTAATTTATATTTATGCACAACATCTAAAAAGTAGGCGCATTGTGTTAAGATTTATGTTAATTTACTATTTATGCACATACTCTGTTTAAGATTTGTGATAAGTATGCGCATTTGCCATACAAGTAGACGCATTTGCATAAGTGGGTGCATTCAATCAAAAACATACATTCAATCAAAAGTAAGCGTATTTGTCATAAATGAACTTTTATTACAAATATAGGACGCATTCATACCATAAGTGGGCGGATTCACAGTATAAGTGGGCGCATTCACACCATAAGTGGGCACATTTATACATTCACACCATAAGTGGGCGCATTCACAGCATAAGTAGGCGCATTCACACCATAAGTGGGCGCATTCACAACATAAGTGGGCGCATTTACACCATAAGTGGGTGCATTCACACATTTACACCATAAGTGGATGCATTCACAGCATAAGTGGGCACATTCACACCATAAGTGGGCGAATTCACGACATAAGTGGGCGCATTCACACCATAAGTGGGCGCATTCACACATTCACACCATAAGTGGGCGCATTCACAATATAAGTGGGCGCATTTACACATTCACACCATAAGTGGGCGCATTCACAGCATAAGTATGCACATTCACACCATAACTGTGCGCATTCACATATTCACACCATAACTGTGCGCATTCACAGCATAAGTGGGCACATTCACACCGTAAGTGGGCGCATTCACACCATAACTGGGCACATTCACACATTCACACCATAAGTGGGCACATTCACATATTCACACCATAACTGTGCACATTCACAACATAAGTGGGGCATTCACACCATAAGTGGGCGCATTCATACCATGACTGGGCACATTCACACATTCACACCATAAGTGGGCGCATTCACCCCATAAGTTCGCATTCACACATTCACACCATAACTGTGCGCATTCACAACATAAGTGGGCGCATTCACACCATAAGTGGGCGCATTCACATCATAACTGGGCACATTCACACATTCACACCATAATTGGGCGCATTCACAGTATAAGTGGGCGCATTCACACCATAAGTGGGCGCATTCACACCACTTATGTTGTGAATGCGCTCACTTATGTTGTGAATGTGTGAATGCGCCTAGTTATGATGTGAATGCGCCCACTTATGGTGTGAGTGCGCCCACTTATGGTGTCAATGTTCCTACTTAACGTGCCAAATATTAGTAGTAAACGTCCATTTATGGTGTGAATGTGCCCACTTATGGCATGAATGCACCCTACATTTGTAATAGAAGCCCATTTATGGTAAATGACTTTTAATTGAATGTATAACTTTAGATTGAATGTGCCCACTTATGGCAAATGCGTGTACTTGTATGGCAAATGCGCCTACTTGTATGGCAAATGTGCCTACTTATCACAAATCTAAAATAGAGTATGTGCATAAATAACAAATTAGCACAAATCTTAACACAACGCCTAGTATTTGTAGAAAAATACCCAATTACGGTGTTAATGTATCAATTATAGTGCAAATGTATCTGCTTTTTAGATGTTGTGCATAAATATAAATTAACATAAATCTTAATATAATGTGCACACTATTGGTAAAATAGTGTGCATATTATTTTTTTAAAATATATCAATATTGGTCTTATTAGATTGGATTTTTCATAACGAGTGCAGTGGTTTTTATTTCGTTAAAAAATTCATTATGGATTAAAAGTTATTGACAATTTTCATTTTTGTACTCTTTTGTGTGCAGAATGCCACATGGCAACAAAAAAGTAAAAAAAAGGGGGCGGAGGGTCTCGGTCGGGGAAACCACCCAGCCAAGCGGTATACCGCCGCGTGCAGGACGCGTCAAACAGCCAACGTGTTTCCAAAACTAAACTCATATGTTTTTCATTAGGTTGTCAAAATTTATCTGAACCTGTGTGAATCTGATCGTATCTGATCCGGAAAAAACTGAATTCGTGTTTTAGTTCTGACATTCTGGCGGTTCTGGATTTAAGATTTTGTGTCCAAATCTAAATCGGGTCAATTCTAGATTTAGATACCGGACAAAACTGGGTTCTAAATACTTACTTATATACATATATTTATATGATGCAGACTATATTTTGAAGCGATACATGTGTCAGTTCGGTATAATATATGCGATATTGTGAAATGGTTTAGTTATTGATGTGATATATGGTTGTTTTTAATAGTATTGTGATATTAATATTGTGTTAGAATTTACTTATGTGTTAGTAACATCAATGATGTCTTTTGATGTATAAATGTTGTAATGATATGGTATACATGTTGTTTTAGTATGGTATAGTCATTTCGATTGGTTTGATGAGTTATATTTTGATGTGAGTGTGTGTTGTTTGGGCATGCTATATGTGATGTTATAACAAATTTGATGTGATATGTGTGTTGTTTTAGTATGATATATGTGGTGTTGCACCTGTGTTGAAATTTTCTTGTGTTTAGATTGTATGATGTTTTACTGTTGGTATTATTTTCTCCAATAAAAAAAATAATATTACATTTTTGATATTATATGATCATTGACATCTTTGATAAATTATTTTTGATAATGAAATTATTTACAATTGTGTAGGTAATTCTATCTATACAATTATTTTTTCTAAAAAATCATCTTAAAATTTGGGTTCGGGTTTGATTTCGAATTTGGATTTTTCAATTTGAGTCTGTTTCGGGTTGAGAGGTACGAGTAAAATTTGGATCCAGGTTTGGGTTTGGATTTGGCAGGCAAACAATCATGACAAGATTTTTTTTACCTGATATCTTGACCCGAATCCGATTTTTTTACACCCCTACTTTTCACTATTTATATATGTAAAAGGAAGTCACAACGATATACTTGTATTTGTCAAATTATTCAGCCACGTCATTAATGTGTGCTTATATTACTCTCAGTTGTCAAATTATTCAGCATCGTGATGCCTGCCTCCGAGCAAATAGTTGTTATTTCGCTAGCGGTTTATTTTCTAAATTTATTTGATTTTTTATAAATATTTTTAATTTACTTATTTTTGCAACTCCAGATAAGTAGAATAGAAGTCTTATATAAATGTCATGTTTTTAGTTTGCGTGTTCATCTACTATGTGTGTGTTTCAATAGCTTAAATATACACGTGTGTTCTAGCAGCTTGAGTATGTGATTCATTTGTTCGATCAATTTATGTGTTCCAACAATCTATTTATGCGCTAATTCATGCATTTTTGTGTCCTTGCATGTTTTCTCGACTCGTTTTTTAGTTATTTATTGATCCAAATGGAGGATGAAGATCCTATAGAAGTGTTACATTTTGGGTCTATGTGTTCATTGATATGCACTACTACAGAAACAACGTTCAACGTCACTTTTAGAGGCCTCAATTTTTTAGTAAAACCGACGATGTTCACATTAAACGTCGGTTAATAAGGACATCTGATGTCTATATTTGAAGACCATCCAGACACGGGTATCACTTTTCATTCAGTGTCGGTTGAAGAAAAGAAATCGACGCCTAAAGTAGCCCGCGAAATCCAATTTTTTCGAGCAAAAAAAAATTGCGCCAAAGTATCAGATACAACATCGGTGTTTTAACTAAAAATCGACACTGAATGAAAATAAAATTTGCGCCAAAAGTTCCAATATGGGTGTCTGTTATCTTAGCATAACCGACGTGATAAGGGTGTGCGCGCCGTCCCCACCAAAAAAATTAGGGTAAAGGAAGGTCCAATTGGACGTCGGTTTGTTACTATCAACTGACACTTAAGATGTTAGGTGTCAGTTTTGTAGATAACTGACGCCTTTTACAAACTTAATAGACCTGCGATCACCCGAGTCTTCCCCTTTCTTCTGTTTCATCGCTCCTCTCCTGCTGCTCGCCTAAAATCACCCGATGACGCCCCCGTCCGCCCGCTGGATAACCTACTGCTCGCTGCTGCTGGTGCGTCTTTGCTCGCCGCCGTCGCGTCCTCCTTCTGTCGCTGGTGCTGCTCTGCTCGCTGACCTCCACCGCCGCCGCCTACAGCTATGCTCGCCGCCTCCTTCTCTGCTCACCACTGTTGCTCTCACACCGCCGCCGCCGCTCTTCTCCACGCTGCTAGGTAGCCCTCTTCTTCTTCCTTCATGTCCCTCTTTTCTTCCTTCTCCCTTCAGGCCCCTCTTCTTCTTCCTCCTGCTCCCTCTCCTTACCAAATAGATTAAAGTAAGACCATGACCGTGTGGGATGGCCACGACCGTGGTTGTGTTGGCCGACCATGGCTGTGCTGGCCAGCATGGTCGTGGTAGGGCAACACAGCCACGACCGTGGCTGTGTTGGCTGACCACGGTCGTGGTAGGCCAACACAGCCACGGTCGTGGCCTTGTTTTTATCCATTTGGTAAGGAGGGAGCAGGAAGAAGAAGATACATTTGCAATTGAATACTAATGCTTGACCTAATTCTGTAAATTTTGATGCATGTTGAATTAAGATATTAAAACCCTAATATACATTTCACCATAATCTTGAATTAACTATATAGCTGAAATCTTGTGATCAATCTATGTAAGATATTAAAACCCTAATGTTAAATCTCTAATTTTGTAGTGATGTGTCACCCTAACATCTACATGAATCCCTATTGTATGATGTAGATTGATGATAATGCATGAGCTAATTTGAAATTTTGAAATCAATTATGAATCTCTCCATCCCTAGGTCATACTAATTTATGTGTAATCTTTATCTTGATGATGAACATGCACGAAAACTCGAAATGTTGAAATCAATGTTATAGAATGACATCACATGTATTTGTTGGCCTAGAAACCCGTCCAAGATTTACTCATTAGGAGTAAATCTTGGATAGTACCAAGTTTGGGATTGTTCTTGAACACCTAATCTTACTTAGGATGTAAGTGTATAATGTGTATTTGGTTTTCAAGAAAATTCCGACAACATTTCCCCGTTTGTTCTCTAAGTACATCTGTACTTGGAGAACAACGGGGAAATGCTGCCAAAATTTTCTTGAAAACCCAATACACATTATACACTTACTAGTGAGATTAGGTGTTCAAGAATGGGATAGGTGGTACACATTTATTATATATAAGAATGACAGCACATGTATTTGTTGGCCTAGAAACCCATCCAAGATTTACTCATTAGGAGTAAATCTTGGATAGTCTCCAGTTTGGGACTGTTCTTGAACACCTAATCTCGCTTAGGATGTAAGTGTATAATGTGTATTTGGTTTTCAAGAAAATTCTGACAACATTTCCCCGTTTGTTCTCTAAGTACATATGTACTTTGAGAACAATGGGGAAATGCTGTCGAAATTTTCTTGAAAACCCAATACACATTATACACTTACTAGTGAGATTAGGTGTTCAAGAATAGGATAGGTGGTACACATTTATTATATATAAGAATGACAACACATGTATTTGTTGGCCTAAAGTTTTAATCATGCAAAAACTCTAATCCTAGACCATAATCTTGTTGTAATATATACTTGTTTTCTCTTTGATCATAGAATGGATAAATCATGGATGTCCATTCGCAATCGCTGCACCCCAGAGTTTATTTCTCGTCTTGATCAGTTTATTAGATTTGCCGAGGAACATAGGAAACAACCTGGAGATAGGTTCTACTGTCCATGTAGGCATTGCGGTAACAACTTGAAAGTCAGCACTGGTGATGAAATCAAAAGTCATGTCATGTGCAACGGGATTATATAAGGCTATACATAATGGCACTGGCATGGAGAGATTTCAAACCCGAAACTAGTGGATGTCGATAGTAGCGCTTGTGTGGAAGAAGAAATTGCCTCCGATGACGTAGATGTGAATGAACTAGTTCCAGTAGACATCGTTGATGCGATGTTGGATACTTGTGGGGTATAGCACACCGATGCACCTCCCATTTTTAGAAACATTGTGCATGATGTTGAGATATCATTATACACATGTTGTACTAAGTTTACGAAGTTTAGCGCTGTGTTGAGATTGTATAAGCTGAAAGCTAACAATAGATGGAGTGACAAAAGCTTCACGTCATTATTGTCTTTGTTGAAAGAAATGCTTCCTGAAGGAAACGAGCTTCCAATCTCAACATACTAGGTAAAGAAATTGTTGTACCCAATGGGACTGGATGCCAAGAAGATATATGCATGCCCGAATGATTGTGTATTATTTCAAAAGGACTATGTGGATTTGAAAGATTGTCCAAAATGTGGTGCGTCACGGTATAAATTGACGACTTCGAGGGAGTCCAAAACTGGTTTTCCAGCCAAGGTGATGTGGTATCTACCTATAATATCACGGTTTCAACGCTTGTTTGCCAGTCCAATAGATGCGAAGAATTTGAGGTGGCATGCAGATGTTAAGAAAAATAATGATGGGATCCTACGACATGCGTCTGATTCCCCACAGTGGAAGAAGATTGATCTATTGTACCAAGAAGATGGTGAAGAAGTCAGGAATCTAAGACTTGGGCTTTTTACATATGGGATGAATCCGTACGGGACATTGAGCAGCCAACATAGCACTTGGCCAGTCATGCTTGTTATATACAATCTTCCTCCCTGGCTGTGTATGAAAAATAAGTATGTAATGCTGTCGTTGTTGATATCGAGCCCTAAACAACTTGGAAATGATATTGATGTTTATCTTGAACCTTTGATTGATGACTTAAAGAAACTCTGGGGTGAAGGTGTGATGACCTATGATGCTTCACAAAGAGAGACATTTCGTTTGCATGCTATGTTGTTTTGCACTATTAATGACTTTCCAGCATATGGGGATTTGTCTGGATATAGTGTCAAAGGAGCTACAGTGTGTCCTATATGTGAAGAGAACACTGATTCAACAAGACTAAAACATGGCGGTAAGATTGTATATCTCGGTCATTAAAGGTTTCTTACAAAATTCCATCTGTATCGTAGGAAGTGCAAAGCATTCAATGGATTGAATGAGGAACGGAGTGCACCTAAACCTATACCAGGGGAGGTTGTTTATGAAAGAGTAAAAGACTTTGTCAATGAATTTGGTAAGAGATCACAATGTATGGCCACACAGAGTGACAAATCTTTATTCAAGAAGAAGTCAATATTTTGGGATCTTCCTTATTGGAGTTCTTTGACAGTCAGGCATTGTATCGATTTCATGCACGTTGAGAAAAATGTCTATGATAGTGTCATTGGTACTTTGTTGAATATACCAGGTAAGACTAAAGATGGGATAAAATCCAGACTGGACCTACGTGAAATGGGAATACGTTCAGAATTAACAGAATTACGTGAAATGGGAAATCAGAGAACATACTTACCTCCCACTTGTTACACATTGTGTAGAAAGGAGAAGAAAGCTTTTAGTGAATGTTTGGTAAATGTTAAGGTGACATAGGGTTACTCATCCAACATCCATAGATTGGTATCAATGAACGATCTGAAGTTGATAGGTCTTAAATCTCATGATTGTCACACTCTAATGCAACAAATATTGCATGTGGCAATTCAATCTATATTGTTGAATCATGTAAGGTTTGCAATCACCAGACTTTGTGTAAAGACCCTGACCTCCGTTTAGGGTTTACCCTGTTTGCTTTGCCTAACCCTGATGCTTAGTTGCTTGTTAATCACCTCTAGTGGTGATTAGGGTTTGTTGGTGCTTTGTTGAGAGTTGGAGGTGCTACTTGCAATTAACCCAAGTCTAGGGTTTGTGAGCAAGTTTGTCACCTTGTGAGGTGTTCCTCCCTCTCCTTACTTCCTCTAGTGTTGAGAGGAAGGTTTGGGCCCGTTACTTGAGTTCCTTTCGGCTTGGTTGAGCTTGTTGGGCTTAGTGGTGCCTTGCCTTTGCTTCTTTGGACCTTGTGTCGGGCAAGAGAGCTTGTATCGTCCAGTGGTGTGTCGGCCATGCTGTGTCGCCCAGGGTGTGTCGCCCAGGGTGTGTCGCCTAGGGTGTGTCGCCCATGGACTCCTTTGACTCTCTTTGACCTCGTTTGTGTCACCACCAGTGGACACTTGGTGCTCGATGCTTGCATGTGGCAATGGCCTTAGACATGTGTTAGGGCATGTTAGAGTGGTGGCTTTGCACATGGACAAGTGTCCCTAGGTGGGCGACACCTTGCTTTTCTTTACCTTGGTTTCTCCTCCATCCCCTTCTATATATGTGTTTCCTTTCCCTTGCTAAGGATCCCTTTAGTTCCTTAGTCTCCCTCTCCCTTGGTGCACGACACCCTCTTTTTTTTGCAAGCTTGGTGGTCGATCCTTGCGTTGGAGTCTCCTTCTTCCTCTAGTGGTGGTCGAACCCTAGAGTGCCTTGCTCTCCTTCCTTGGTGGTGCTTGGAGCTTGGAGCTAGGAGCTTGGAACTTGCTTAAGGCGGGTTACATAACTCCTAACCCTAACTACACTACCTCCTTTTATGATCTTATATGTTGCTTATGATCATGTCGGCTATGCATGTTACTAGTTTAGTTTCTTGCTTAGTTACCTCTTGTTGGCTGAACCTATGTTCTAGGGTTTCTTGGTGAGCAACACTCCTTTCTCTCCTTGGTCTAGAGGAGTGAGCTTGAGTTCTAGTAATATGGGCAATACCCCTCTCTCATTTAAGTTGAGAGGTGAGCTCATGTTCTAGTTGCTTGAGCAACACCCTCCTCTCACCATGGACTTGAAAGGTGAGCTTTGTGGTGGTTGTCCCTTATGTTGCCCGATTGGTGATAAGAGATGTGCAAGACCCCTCTGTCTTAGTTGTTGAGAGATGAGCCATCTTCTTGATCCATTAGGGTTTTGGTACCCTGGTGCTTGAGGTTAGTGATGACCTTGTGGAGTTGCATCTTGACCGTTATGATCTTGGAGGAGGTGCTGCCCAATATCCCTCTTGACCTTGAGCTTTGGACGACACATGTGTGGTTGTGTCGGGCGTCACCCATGGTCCTTGCCTTGTGTGTATCGGGCATCACACCTTTATGAGTATCCTTCCCGATACACTTTAGCCTATGTGATGGTTTGGTATCGTTATGCCTTGTTGTGGTGGAACGTTGCTAGCTAGTCTGTAGGAGGCGTCACCCTTTGGCCTTAGCTCTGTGTGTGTTGGCCGTCAACACATTGCAGGACACCTTAGTGTCTGATACATGTTGCTGCCCGATATGCATGGGTGCACAATACATGATGCACTGTTGCGCGATGCGCCATTGCCAGACATGTTCCTTTGGCTGAGTTGCGCGCCTGGTCACCCATTACCAGTGGTGCACGACACTGCGTTGCACCTGATACCCTATGTTACTCGACGTTGCGTTGCTCGAGATGCCCTTGAGCCTAGCTGCACGATATGGTGTTGCCTATTATGACCTGGATGCCCGACACCTTTGTGTTTGGTCGATATGTGGCTTTCTCGTTTGGCTGATGCTACCTTTGGTGAGGGTAGTGGGCACTTCTAGTGAGGGTCTTGATCCTTCTATAAAGCATCTACACTAGATCTTGTCTATGTAGTCACGTTTGGGTTATGTTGACCTATGATATGCTTGTTGATAACTAGGATGGTAGCTCACATCTATGTATTTTGACATGATGCTACATCTGCTTATGATCATCTTGAATCATTTGCATAATGTTGAGTAAATGATAAGCATGTAATATACTTTGCTTAATGATGTGACCTTTGCTTATGATCTGAAGTTGAGGCATGATTGATAAAGCACATAATCATCAATGTCACCTTATGTTGATAGTATGGTCTTTCTGTTAGTCTATAATGATTATGCATACTAACCATGCAAGTGTTCCATACAGATGCATAGCCAGGTAAAGGGCTATAAGATATATATGAAATTGAGTAACTTATGCTTTGATGATTACTCATAATGATGAGATATCATATATGATTTGTTTTGGTCTGAAGACCTGAGTTTGGCTAAAGTGCCTAAGTTGATGAGAATGCCTTAAGAGGCAGTGGCACAATGTGATGAGGGATTGAGATCCCATGGCAATGTGACGATCCTTGAGATGGATCTAGATGATTGGCAAGAAGCCAAGTGATAACATGTAATGTTGAATCCTTGTGATGGATCAAGATGATGTTGATCACAATAAAAGCATAATAGTGTGTTTCATGTTTTTTATTCTTGTTATAGTTTGCATGTTATACAACTTGGTCGAGTCTTGCAATCCATATAAAGATACTAATTAATCATAGTGGAATATATCATGTAGTTTGCCCTGGCCATAGATCCATCATCGTGAGGAGCTGGTGATGGTGAAACGGGTTCTCCTGTGGGTTAACCCGGAGCGAATATTGTTGAGTATGTGAGGTTTCTCCTAGCCTAAAGTGAGGAGGTATGAGTGCAACTTCGGTTGTAGACTCCAGAGTGCAGATTCAGGCCCGTAGCTCAGTATGTGAAGAGCATGGTGAACAACCCCATGGCTCAGGATATGTGATATGGGAGCATGAATGCGTTCATGGCTCAGAGCATGGTGAATAGGCCTGTGGCTCAGTTTTACTAGCGTCGATACATGTACCGAGGCGGGCTAGGCAGAGGGTAGCCTGACCCTGTGGCTGAGGCCACTTAAGCATGAGACTGTGGTCCTGCTTGTGTTGTACTCACGCACTGACCACGAGGTGGGAGGTCGTGGAGTCCGACTCTTCCCTTGACCTTGTATGGAAACGGCTTGGGTTTCGCAACCGAAGGTTGGATTTGAGCGGTACGGCTCACTTCCTCAGGGCATAATAATACGTAATCCAGCCGTATAGTAATTACTACTTAAGGCAAAACACGGAACATTGGTTGAGGCCTTGCTTGTGTAGTTAATCTTGTTATACCTTGTAGTTTCTTATATGTTCCTCATGCTATGTAGTCATACCTTATAAATCTTATCTTGTCAATCATGTTAAATAAAGAAATAATTGGATATATGCCTTCCGTACATATGGTAAGCTTGACGGTATGAATAGCTTTACTCTATAAACCGCTCTTGTTGTACCCTTTATCAAGTTATCTGTTGTTGTTGCTTTATCTTTCTGAGGTTTTGAAGTTTCGGCGGGGAGTTATGTTTCTCGCTGGGACTGTGTGTCTCACCCCGCTAGTTTACACCCTTTTTAGGTGTTCGAGCTAGACGTGGTGGTTGTCGCAGAGTTGCGGCCGAGCAAGAAGACGAGCAGTAGAAGGCAAGAGATGGATATGCTGCTGTTTTGGATGTTTTGTAGTAGAGTCTTAGAGTCATCCCTGTACTCTCAGGTCCTTGGAAGTGTTTTTATGTTGTCTCACGATGTATAGCTGTTGATGTTTTGTATATCCTACTGCTGGCCGGATGTGGGCCTTTATGTATGTATAAATAGGTGATGAACTCATGTGATGATAGCATAGTTGATCCTCTAAGCTGTGGACACATATCAAGACTTGTAATTGTTTATATAACCTGTTTCTTTGCAGGATGAGGACCTAAATGTAATAGTTTCTCAGTTATTCCGCTTTCCACAACCGGTTTCAATTAACTCGTATTTTCGGTAATCCGTGGTTTATGGTGATTTCCGTACGTTTTCGTGTTACACCTCGTTGTCTGTGTGATAGCGGGATGTGTTGCCACAAGTTTTGGTATCAGAGCTCTAGGTCCGCTGAGTCTATAGGGATTTCGGACTAGGTTATGCCTGTTCTTGTGAGTTTTCCAGTTACAATTATCTTATGCCCCCAGCAGAAGAGAAGCCAAGATGTCTGGAAACATGAAGAACATGTTGCTGAGCACAACGATGCTGCATCAGTTGATGGATCTATAGGGCAGGCACATGGAGATCGGGTGCCTGAGGTCCCCCAACCTGACCCAGCCATTCTTGAACACCCTGCCTATCAACAACTTATGGGGCAGATGATGACTACGATGAATCTCATGGTACAAAGGTTGCCAGTGCCTCCGCCATGAGAACAGGCTCCCCATGGTGAAACGTGGGGTATTGGGAAGACCTTTGAGCGGCTTTGCTGAGTCAGAGCTTCAGATTATGCTAGAACGGATGATCTAGCGGATGTAGATCTGTGGCTGACAAGTCTTGAGAAGGCTTTTCGGATCCTCGACATCCCCGAAGCAGACAAGGTAAAGCACGCTGTCTACCTTCTGAAGGGTAGTGCTGGTCACTGGTGGTCCATCGAGGAAGAGAAGCGACCTAGTGAGGTGATCGGTTAGGAGGTTTTTCGGCGCGAGTTCGTCAGCAGATACTTTCCAAAGACATATCTGGATGAGAAGATCAGTCAGTTTGAGTGCTTGCGCCAAGGAATGATGAACATCACTGATTACGAAGCCAAGTTCATGGACCTGCTGAGGTTTTGTCCTCACATGGCAGCAACAGATGAAGTGCGGATCAGATGTTTTGAGAAAGGTCTGAGTGCTGAGCGGACAACACCTGCTTCTGCATTGGAGAACAGAGAGCGGTTTTCTACGTTTGTGGAATCTGTCCGGAGGATCAAAAGTCAGTAAGGGAGAAAGGAGAATCCATGTCTAAGAAGAAGCCTGCTCAGTTCCAGAGACAGAGGTTTGGTGGCTTCAAGAAGCCCAGATTTTTAGCACCTTTAGTGATGAGAGGTTCCAATGTACCATCGTAGTGGTCTCTGAGTAAGGGAAGAGGTTATGTTTCTTCACCATCAAAGGCACATAGTACAGCTTATGTGGTAGTGACAGGGTCGTCTAGGCCACAACAGCGAGACCATTCATGCCATCTGTGTGGTCATCGGGCATTGGAGGTCAAATTGCCCAAACAGAGATGTTGAAGTGACGCAGCAGCCGAGGAAGAATCATCAAGGGTCAGATAGACAGCAGCCCAGTAGTAGCAGAGGGCGAGGATGCGGTCAAGCGTCGCAAGCGGGATCGTTTGCTCAAGGAAGTAGAGGACGTGGACAGCAAGCAACGACTCAGTTCTATGCTATGAGTCAGACGGAGGCGATAGTCAACCTGCGAGTGGTGACATGTAAGATGAAGTTATTTCATTCTGATATGTCTTCTTCTTGCTCTATATCTGTGTTGGTTGACCCGAGTTCTACACACTCTTTTATCGCCTATAGTATGCTTGAAAATTGTTGTTTACCTATTAGATGTAAGAAGGATAGCCTGTTGTTAGAAACCCCTCTTGATGGTTCCTCGATGCTTCGAGAAGAGTGCCCATCTTGTGTCTTGCACATGGAAGTTTCCTTGATAACTGGACTTTTAGCTCAGATGCAAGTTAAGCCTACACTGAGACAGTAGATCAAAGATGCACAACAAACAGATGATGCGGTACAGTTGATCAGATCAGAGTTCGGCAACAAAAGCGTGATGGGTTCCATGAGTCCGAGGATGGGCTAGTCTGCTATCGTGATAGGATGGTGGTCCCCGATGCTGATTATCTGAGGAAGTTAGTACTCGAGGAAGCGCATACGTCGATGTATGCTATGCATCCAGGAGTCACCAAGATGTATCATAGTCTGAAGGACTTGTATTGGTGGCTCGGCTTGAAGAAAGATGTAGCTGAGTTTGTGGCTAGGTGTGCGGTTTTTCAGCAAGTCAAGGCTGAACATCAAAATTCGGCAGGTTCGTTGCAATCCCTATCGATACCGCAATGGAAATGGGATCATATAACTGTGGATTTTGTAGTTGGTCTACCGAGGACAACTAGGAATCATGATTCCATTTGGGTAATAGTGGACAGATTGACGAAGTCTGCCCATTTCATACCAGTGAAGACAACGTATACATCCGAGAAGCTCGCTTGAGTATATGTGGATGAGATAGTACGTTTGCACGGTGTGCCAGCGACAATAGTTTCTGACAGAGGTCCTCAATTCACAAGTCGTTTCTGGGAATAGTTGCACAAAGCGTTGGGAACACAGTTAAGGTTCAGTACCACTTTCCACCCGCAGACAGATGGACAGTCTGAGAGGACTATTTAGGCTTTGGAGGATCTCCTTCGAGCTTGTGTTTTGCAGTTCCTAGGCAATTGGGACATACATCTCAGTTTGATAGAGTTTGCCTACAACAATTGTTATCAGCGGAGCATTGTCATGGCTCCTTATGAGGCCTTATATGGAAGGAAGTGCAGATCTCCTTTGTGTTGGTATGAGTCTGGTGAATATAAGCTTTTGGGTCCTGAGTTAGTGCAGTAGACAATAGAAAAGATCAAAGTGATTCAACAACAGTTGAAAGCGGCACAAGACAGGCAGAAGTCTTCCGCAGACAATCGTCGATGACCTTTGGAGTTCCAGGTGGGAGACAAAGTGTATCTTAAAGTCTCACTGTGGAAAGGTGTGTTAAGGTTTGGCCAGAAGGGTAAGCTAACACCCAGATACATGGGGCCATACCCAGTCATAGCATGTATGGGCAAGGTAGCTTACGAGTTAGAGCTGCCGCCAGAGTTGCACAGGTTACATCCAGTGTTCCATGTCAGCATGCTGAAGAAAAATCATCTAAATTCAGGAACAGTGATATAGCCGGTTGAAGTTGAGCTTGATAAAGATGTGACCCACGAGGAAGGTCCTGTGGCGATTCTTGACAGAAGAGTTAAGAAGCTGAAGAGGAAGGACCTGGTCCTTGTGAAGGTTCTTTGGCATCACCGTGGCATTGAGGAAGCCACATGGGAGCTTGAGGAAGAGATGAGGAGGAAGTATCCCTCACTTTTCTCTTCGGATTTCGGGGACAAAATCCCTTTGTAGGGGATTAGCTTGTAAGGACCCTGACCTCCATTTAGGGTTTACCCTGTTTTCTTTGCCTAACCCTGATGATTAGTTGCTTGCTAATCACCTCTAGTGGTGATTAGGGTTTTTTGGTGCTTTGTTGAGAGTTGGAGGTGCTACTTGCAATTAACCCAAGTCTAGGGTTTGTGAGCAAGTTTTTCACCTTGTGAGGTGTTCCTCCCTCTCCTTGCTTCCTCTAGTGTTGAGAGGAAGGTTTAGGCCCGTTGCTTGAGTTCCTTTGGGCTTGGTTGAGCTTGTTGGGCTTGGTGGTGCCTTGCCTTTGCTTCTTTGGACCTTGTGTCGGGCAAGAGAGCTTGTATCGGCCAGTGCTGTGTCGGTCATGCTATGTCGCCCAGGGTGGGTCGCCCAGGCTGTGTCGCCTAGGGTGTGTCGCCCATGGACTCCTTTGACTCTCTTTGACCTCGTTTGTGTCACCACCAGTGGACACTTGGTGCTCGATGCTTGCATGTGGCAATGGCCTTGGACATGTGTTTAGGGCATGTTAGAGTGGTGGCTTTGCACATGGACAAGTGTCCCTAGGTGGGCGACACCTTGCTTTGCTTTACCTTGGTTTCTCCTCCATCCCCTTCTATATATGTGTTTCCTTTCCCTTGCTAAGGATCCCTTTAGTTCCTTAGTCTCCCTCTCCCTTGGTGCACGACACCCTCTCTTCTTTTGCAAGCTTGGTGGCCGATCCTTGCCTTGGATTCTCCTTCTTCCTCTAGTGGTGGCCGAACCCTAGAGTGCCTTGCTCTCCTTCCTTGGTGGTTCTTGGAGCTTGGAGCTTGCTTAAGGCGGGTTACATAACTCCTAACCCTAACTACACTACCTCCTTTTATTGTTGCTTATGATCATGTCGGCTATGCATGTTACTAGTTTAGTTTCTTGCTTAGTTACCTCTTATTGGCTGAACCTATGTTCTAGGGTTTATTGGTGAGCAACACTCCTTTCTCTCCTTGGTCTAGAGGAGTGAGCTTGAGTTTTAGTAATATGGGCAATACCCCTCTCGTTTAAGTTGAGAGGTGAGCTCGTGTTCTAGTTGCTTGAGCAACACCCTCCTCTCACCATGGACTTGAAAGGTGAGCTTTGTGGTGGATGTCCCTTGTGTTGCCCGATTGGTGATAAAAGATGTGCAAGACCCCTCTATTAGTTGTTGAGAGGTGAGCCATCTTCTTGATCCATTAGGGTTTTGGTACCTTGGTGTTTGAGGTTAGTGACGACCTTGTGGAGTTGCATCTTGACCGTTATGATCTTGGGGGAGGTGTTGCCCGATATCCCTCTTGACCTTGAGCTTTGGACGATACATGTGTGGTTGTTTCGGGTGTCACCCATGGTCCTTGCCTTGTGTGTTTCGGGCATCACACCTTGATGAGTAACCTGCCTGATACACTTTAGCCTATGTGATGGTTGTTGGGTTTTAGGGGAGGCAGAGAAGGCAGCAGAAACAAAAATTTTCTCCCCCAAACCCATACCGAGGAAAAACGTCAACGTCTATATAATAGGAAATGATAGTTTGTGGAATCATACCTTGTCCCGAGGCTTGCTCGACGACAATACCTCGCTCCTTGCGCGGTCTTCAACTCCAATCTTGGACGGCGTCTGTGCAGCTCCTGGTCGCACCGGAACTGACGACTCCTCCTCCTATCGGACTGTCGGATGATAGTTGTCCTCCTGAGCGGCAGTCACCTCCCGCCTCTGAAGTAGTCCACACGGACCACCTGGAACTCCACACTCCTTGTCCCACAAGGAAGTGGAAGGAGTCGCACCCTCCTGTTGACATACTAGTTGCCAACACACTCTCCTGCTGCCAGTTGCAACTGCAGTTGTCTTTCCCTTGCTGCACCTCCCTTTTACGGGAAGCACTTTTTTTTGGAGGTGGGGAATTTCACCCCTGTCCAAGGTAGCAGGAGAGAGAGAACACCATCAGCTACACCGAGGGCTATAATTCTTCCTGTAATGCCCCAATGAGTTCATTGAGATTCGAACCCGCAACCTGCGCTTCACAAACAGCAGGCTTAACCAACTGAGCTAGTTGATAAGTGCTCGGGCTCTCTCTCGGTTACCAAAACCAGAGAGAACGACAACTTTCTAGAACAACTGGTTGCACTGAGCTGTCATCTTGAGAAGCCCCCACTACCCCTATATATATAAGAGGGTCATGGGACATGGTTCTCTATCCCGGGCAATGCGGGACTAAAAGCAAGAGTAGAAGGGTTCGAGATTTTCCACAAAAGCAACCATCTCGCAACCTGAACCGATTAGTTCACAAGTGAACCTGTCGTCTGGACCCTCCAGCCGATCGTTTGGATTCCTGAGTCGATCGGTTCATGATCCTGGTTCAACTCTAATTGACTTTCCTTATTTTGTTTCTAATTGGTATTGAATACCAATCCTATTTCCCAATCAAATTGGGCAATAGAAACGAAAGGAAACTTCTCACCAATCCTATTTTCCCGAGTTGCTCAGTTGCACCAGTTGAATCGATTGTTTCAACACTTGAAGCAATCGGTTCACCCTAGGCTTGAGTCGATCGGCTCAACACTTGAGCCGACCGGTTCAGCAACCTCAGCAGACCGGTTCATCACATGAACCGATCGGTTGGGAGTACAGGTTGTGCAGAATGAGTCAATTGCGATTTCAATCAATCCGATACTCCAATCAACGCGTCCAACACCTTGAACAATATGATATTGAGCTATCAACTGATTGAGTGTTTAATTGAACTACTAAACTCCTTTAGTAATCAATCTAAACATTGCTTGTGGACAAAACTCCTCTTCTAGGTTAAATCCTATGTGTGTGACCCTGCAGGTCCATTTCACGTTGGCAGTGAAAGTCCATAACACTTATGACTTCACAAGCAAAGAGCGGTGCCTAGTCACACATCAATGCTACCGAAGTGAAAGTAGAAAGTTGGAGAACAACTTTCAATCCTACAATCCGTGAATGGTGTTACAGCGAATGTATAATTCCTTTATCACTGATATCCTGAATGAACTCGAGGCATGGAACAGTCATCCTGTCAACGTTCATTCACTTTCTTGATCTCAGAGTAGATTGAACGAGATATGTATGACATCAATATCACATACTGATTCACACATGCGTGCGCACACCTATCTCAATCCTACTCATCAAGTGGCCTTGGATATCAAACTCCCTCAGGAGGGACAAATCCCATATCTATCACTCACCCCTCAAAAGCCCCATGTGTCAAAGCCACCCAATCATCACCTTTATAACAACCCATGTTTCAGGACTGCGTTTTATGATGTCAAAGTGTGCCCAACGACATGTTGAGTGTAGTGATTTTAGGTCAAAGAATCACACTCACCACCATCACTGTGAGTACTGACTGTGACTACCATCTCATGGTTCCATGTGTCAAACTCACGGTGGGTCTGTCCGGTACACTTGTTCTCTAACAAGTACCTATGTGTTTGGTTTGATATCTCTATATCATGACTAATGAGATTCTGTCATCAACCAACACCACAATCTAGTCTTGTGTGTCATTGCTGTCTATCTACCTTCCACAATGACATCCGACTAGGGACATAACAAAAATGTACAAACTCTTAACATCCGTATGATCTCATCGTTCAGGTCCTCAACTTGAAAGCATACGTCATTGAGTACTATCATTCTCTAGACATTCAATCTTTTCTATCACTATCTCATATGACTGAACCAGAAAGAATTGGAAGCTTGCCTTTGATGTTCATCAAATCAATCTTAATGTATCCCACCAATCATCCCATGATTGGCTCTCAGGGCATACATACCAACAATGGTTTGGTATCGTTATGCCTTGTTGTGGTGGAACATTACTAGCTAGTCTGTGGTAGGCGTCACCCTTTTGCCTTAGCTTTGTGTGTGTCGGCCGATAGCACGTTGCACGACACCTTAGTGCCCAATACATGTTGCTGCCCTATATGCATGGGTGCACGATACATGATGCACCGTTGTGCGACGTGCCATTGCCAAACATGTTCCATTGGCTGAGTTGCGCACCTGGTCGCCCGTTACCAGTGGTGCACGACACTGCATTGCACCTGATACCCTATGTTGCTCGACGCTGCGTTGCCCGACATGCCCTTGAGCCTAGTTGCACGATATGGTGTTGCCTGTTATGACCTGGATGCCCGACACCTTTGTGTTTGGTCGATATGTGGCTTCCTCATTTGGCCTATGCTACCTTTTATGAGGGTAGTGGGCACTTCTAGTGAGGGTCGTGATCCTTCTATAAAACATCTACGCTAGATCTTGTCTATGTAGTCACGTTTGGGTTGTGTTGACCTATGATATGCTTGTTGATAACTAGGCTGGTAGCTCACATCTATGTATTTTGACATGATGCTACATCTGCTTATGATCATCTTGAATCATTTGTATAATGTTGAGTAAATGATAAGCATGTAATATACTTTGCTTAATGATGTGACCTATGCTTATGATCCCAAGTTGAGGCATGATTGATGAAGCACATAATCATCAATGTCACCTTATGTTGATAGTATGGTCTTTTTGTTAGTCTATAATGATTGTGCATACTAACCATGCAGGTGTTCCATACAGATGCATAGCCAGGTAAAGGGCTATGAGATATATATGAAATTGAGTAACTTTGCTTTGATGATTACTCGTAATGATGAGATATCATATATGATGTGTTTTGGTCTAAAGACTTGAGTTTGGCTAAAGTGCCTAAATTGATGAGAATGCCTTGAGAGGCAGTGGCACAATGTGATGAGGGATTGAGATCCCATGGCAATGTGACGATCCTTGAGATGGATCTAGATGATTGGCAAGAGGCCAAGTGATAACATGTAATGTTGAATCCTTGTGATGGATCAGGATGATGTTGACTACAATAAAAGCATAATAGTGTGTTTCATGTTGTTTATTCTTGTTATAGTTTGCATGTTATACAACTTGGTTGAGTCTTGCAATCCACATAAAGATACTAATTAATCACAGTGGAATATATCATGTATATTGCCCTAGCCATAGATCCATCATCGTCGGGAGGTGGTGATGGTGAAACGGGTTCTCCTGTGGGTTAACCCGGAGCACATATTGTTGAGTATGCGAGGTTTCTCCTAGCCTAAAGTGAGGAGGTATGAGTGCAACTTCGGTTGTAGACTCCAGAGTGCGGATTCAGGCCCGTAGCTCAGTATGTGAAGAGCATGGTGAACAGGCCCATGGCTCAGGATATGTGATATGGGAGCATGAATGTGTTCATGGCTCAGAGCACGATGAACAGGCCCGTGGCTCAGTTTCACTAGCGTCGATACCTGTACCGAGGCGGGCTAGGAAGAGGGTAGCCTGACCCTGTGGCTGAGGCCACTTAAGCATGAGACTGCGATCCTGCTTGTGTTGTACTCGTGCACTGACCACGAGGTGGGAGGTCGTGGAGTCTGACTCTTCCCTTGACCTTGTATGGCACCGACTTGGGTTTCTCAACCGAAGGTTGGATTTGAGCGGTATGGCTCACTTCCTCAGGGCATAATAATACATAATCCAGTCGTATAGTAATTACTACTTAAGGCAAAACACGGAACATTGGTTGAGGCCTTGCTTGTGTAGTTAATATTGTTATACCTTGTAGTTTCTTATTTGTTCCTCATGCTATGTAGTCATACCTTATAAATCTTATCTTGTCAATCATGTTCCATAAAGAAATAATTGGATATATGCCTTCCGTACATCTGGTAAGCTTGACGGTATGAATAGCTTTACTCTATAAACTGCTCTTGCTGTACCCTTTATCAAGTTATCTGCTGTTGTTGCTTTATCTTTCTGAGGTTTTGAAGTTTTGACGGGGAGTTATGTTTCTTGCTGGGACTGTGTGTCTCACCCCGCTGGTTTACACCCTTTTTAGGTGTTCGAGCTAGACGTGGTGGTAATCGTGGAGTTGCGACCGAGCAGCAAGACGAGCAGTAGAAGGCAAGAGATGGATATGCTGCTGTTTTGGATGTTTTGTAGTAGAGTCTTAGAGTCATCCCTGTACTCTCAGGTCCTTGGAAGTGTTTTGACGTTGTCTCACGATGTATAGCTGTTGATGTTTTGTATATCCTGTTGCTGGTTGGATGTGGGCTTTTATGTATGTATAAACAGGTGATAAACTCATGTGATGATGGAATAGTTGATCCTCTAAGCTGTGGACACATATTAAGACTTGTAATTGTTTTTATAACCTGTTTATTTGCAGGATGAGGACCTAAATGTAATAGTTTCTCAGTTATTCCGCTTTCCGCAATCGGTTTTAATTAACCTATATTTTCGGTAATCCGCGGCTTATGGTGATTTCCGCACGTTTTCGCGTAACACCTCGTTGTCTGTGTGATAGCGGGATGTGTTGCCACAAGTTTCGGTATCAGAGATCTAGGTTCGCTGAGTCTACAGGGATTTAGGACTAGGTTGTGTCTGTTCTTGTGAGTTTTCCAGATTTTCTTACAGTTATCTTCTGCCCCCAACAGAAGAGAAGCCAAGATGTCTGGAAACCATGAAGAACATGTTGTTGAGCACAGCGATGCTGTATCAGTTGATGGAGCTATAGGGCAGGCACATGGAGATCGGGTGCCTGAGGTCCCCCAACCTGACCTAGCCATTCTTGAACACCCTTCCTATCAACAACTTATGGGGTAGATGATGGCTACAATGAATCTCATGGTAGAAAGGTTGCCAGTGCGTCCGCCAAGAGAACATGCTCCCCATGGTGAAACATTGGGTATTGGAAAGACCTTTGAGCGGCTTCGCCGAGTCGGAGCTTCGGATTATGCTGGAACGGCTGATCCAGCAGATGCAGATCTGTGGCTGACAAGTCTTGAGAAGGCTTTCCGGATCCTCAACATCCCTGAAGTAGATAAGGCAAAGCACGATGTCTACCTTCTGAAGGGTAGTGCTGGTCACTGGTGGATCATCGAGGAAGAGAAGCGACCTGGTGAGGTGATCGGTTGGGAGGTTTTTCGGCGCGAGTTCATCAGTAGATACTTTCCGAAGACGTATCTGGATGAGAAGATCAGTCAGTTTGAGCGCTTGCGCCAAGGAACGATGAACATCACCGAGTACGAAGCCAAGTTCATGGACCTGCTGAGGTTTTATCCTCACATGGCAGCAACAGATGAAGAGCGGATCAGACGTTTTGAGAAAGGTCTGAGTGCTGAGCTGACAACACCTGCTTTTGCGTTGGAGAACAGAGAGCGGTTTGCTACATTTGTGGAATCTGTCCGGAGGATCGAAAGGTCAGTAAGGGAGAATAGAGAATCCATGTCTAAGAAGAGGCCTGCTCAGTTCCAGGGACAGAGGTTTGGTGGCTTCAAGAAGCCTAGATTTTCAGCACCTTCAGTGATGAGAGGTTCCAATGTACCGTCGCAGTGGTCTCTGAGTAAGGGAAGAGGTTATGTTTCTTCACCATCAAAGGCACATAGTACAACTTCTGTGACAGTGACAGGGTTGTGTAGGCCACAACAGCAAGACCAGTCATGCCATCTGTGTGGTCAGATCGGGCATTGGAGGTCAAATTGCCCAAACATAGATGTTGAAGTGACACAGCAGTCGAGGCAGAATCATCAAGGGTCAGATAGATAGCAGTCCTGTAGTAGCAGAGGGTGAGGACGCGGTCAAGTGTCACAAGAGGGATCGTATGCTCAAGGAAGCAGAGGATGTGGACAACAAGCAACGACTTGATTCTATGCTATGAGTCAGTCGGAGGCGATAGTCAACCCGCGAGTGGTGACAAATCAGATGAAGTTATTTCATTCTGATATGTCTTCTTCTTGCTCTATATTTGTTCTGGTTGACCCGGGTGCTACAGACTCTTTTATCGCCTATAGTATGCTTGAAAACTGTCGTTTACCTATTAGCTGTAAGAAGGATAGCCTGTTGTTAGAAACCCCTCTTGATGGTTCCTCGATGCTTCGAGAAGAGTGTCCATCTTGTGTATTGTCTTTCTCGGGACATTCAAGTGAATCTTATACCACTTGATATGCATGGTTTTGATGTTATCCTGGGGATGGATACCTTAGAGAAGTATAGAGTTGTTTTGGACTGTGGGTCCAAGCAGGTTGTGTTTGATGATGATGGAGAGAAGTGGATCTTCCAGAGAGATAGGAGGATTCTTCTGACGTGTCTGGTATCAGCTATGGTGGCAGAGAAGTTGCTACGACAGGGATGTGAGGCGTTCTTAGCTCACGTTGTGGATACCGTTGTGGCTACCAAGGCAAAAGGTCCTAGCCTTAAAGAGGTGTCGGTTGTCCGAAGTTTGCCGATGTGTTTCTTGATGAGTTCCCTGGTGTTCCTCCACCCCGAGAGATTAATTTCCCGATCAATCTGGTTCCAGAAACGCATCCAGTTGCACAGACACTGTATAGGATGGCTCTAGTAGAGATGGCAGAGCTTAAGAAGCAGTTACAAGAGTTGTTGGAGAAAGGTTTCATCTGATCGAGTACGTTGTCCTGGGGTGCTCCAGTGTTTTTCGTTAAGAAGAAGGACGGTTCGATGCGGTTATGTATAGATTATTGACAGTTGAACAAGGTCACGATCAAGAACAAGTACCCGTTACTGAGGATAGATGATCTGTTCGATCAATTGCGTGATGCTATAGTGTTTTCAAATATCGATCTACGGTCCGGATATCATCAGTTGAGGATTAAGGCAGATGACATATCAAAGTCAGCTTTTAGGATGAGGTATGGTCACTTTGAGTTTGTGGTTATGCCGTTCGGGCTAACCAATGCACCTGCTGCTTTCATGGATTTGATGAACAGAGTGTTTCATCCGTTCTTAGATCAATTTGTTGTAGTCTTTATAGATGACATCTTGATCTATAGCCGGGACAAGCAAGAGCATGAGCAACATCTTCGACTAGCGTTGACTCTTCTTCACCAACATCAGTTGTATGCCAAGTTCAGTAAGTGTGAGTTCTGGTTGGAAGAAGTGACTTTCTTGGGTCATGTGATATCTGCTGAAGGAGTCAAAGTGGACCCGAAGAAGGTGGAGTCCATTGCAGAGTGGGAACAGCCAAAGACGCCGACAGAAGTTCGTAGTTTCTTGGGTTTAGTAGGATACTAGCGGAGGTTTATCAAGGACTTCAGTGCAATTGCGTTGCCAATGACAAAGTTGACTAGGAAGGATGTACCTTTTGTCTGGGATGATCGTTGTCAGCAAGCTTTCCAAAGTTTGAAGGAAAAGCTGACTAGTGCTCCAATACTAGTGCTTTTAGAGCCTAGAAAGGGCTATGTTGTTTTCTGCGATGCTTCCAAGAAAGGTTTAGGTTGTGTGCTGATGCAGGAAGATCATGTGGTTTCTTTTGCTTCGCGACAGCTTAAGAAACATGAGGAGAACTATCTGACTCATGATTTGGAGTTGGCATCAGTGGTTCATGTGTTAAATATTTGGAGACACTATCTCTATGGGGAAGTGTGTCAGATCTTTACGGATCATAAGAATCTGAAGTACATCTTTTCGCAACATGAGTTAAACATGCGACAACGTCGATGGATGGAGTTAATCAATGATTACAACTGCACCATCAAGTATCATCCTGGTAAGGTGAATGTGGTAGCTGATGCGCTTAGCCGAAAGTCTTCTTCTCTCTTTTCAAATAAGGCACAGTTGAGTTCCCTGGTATGCCGTAGACGGGATATGCTTGTTTCCTTACGACAGATGAATGTGCAGATGGAAGTTTCCTTGTTAACTGGACTTTTAGCTTAGATGCAAGTCAAGCCTACACTGAGACAACAGATCAAAGATGCACAACAAACAGATGATGCGGTACAATTGATCAGATCAGAGTTCGGCAGCCAAAAGCGTGATGGGTTCCATGAGTCCGAGGATGGGCTAGTCTGCTATCGTGATAGGATGGTTGTTACACCCCGATCTCACAATTTCCTCAAATCATGAGATTAGGGCATAAGATAGGATTTATATGTAATACAAAGAACACCCTTAACTTTTTTTTTCTTGTTTCTTTTTCTTTTCTTTCTTTAAAACTCTTGTTTCTTCACATTAAACCACATAAATCATTCTAAAAAGGGAATCTGAACATTTCTTTTACTAATCAGACTTTAATAGTAAAGATACATGTATAAACATTCATGATGTCTCTCACACCTTATGCACATAAGACCTACTAATAGCATACAATTTCAAAAGAGGAATAATATTACACATCGTAATTACAACTCTCTCTCTTATCTCTTACTGAGGACCTAGAGTGACAAGGACTGACTGACTCAACTAATCTTGTACTCAACTCTTGTGGAAGATCTACACTGATGCTCTGACCATCTTCAAGACCACGCGGTTAACCCTAAAATGTTTGAGTAGAGGGGTGAGCCTACTTGCTCAGTGAATGAGTACTTCAAAGAAACAGTCTAAGGCACTAATGTGATTACAGATATAACTTTGAATAAATGTTATGAAATTTAACAACAATAAATACTACACTGAGCAGTTCTAAAACAATATAATTGAAATAACAAAGAATGTAAATATTGCATCCAAAGAATAACTACTAGAAGACTATGCTCTAGTCTTCCTTAACTCTTTCATTTATAAGGAACTCTGTGAACCTATATGATCATATTTTAACTTATGCCCTGATCTTATGCAGTGTACTCTGCACAAGAGACTCGCAGTGCACTACAGCTACACCGTACAAGACTTAGCGACACACCCGGGAAATGCTAAGTCTGACTGCTGTCCTGGTCTGCGTCAGGAACCTCAGGCTCACACGGTCTCACTGCACTCTCAAAAGAGTGTAAATTGGACTCCTCCTACCTGAGTACACAGGCGGAGAGTCTGGGTTACCACCGTGACACACGCACGAATTATTGTTGAATAACCCCTATTTACTCCAGTGCCACCGTGACACACGCACGGATTATTGTTGAACACTGCCTCTCTGTCCTCGTGCCACCGTGACACACACACGGATTATTGTTAAACACGAGCCACCGACCATCTAGACACACGCTAGGTAGGTCGTTTCACCCCTAAGGCACAGACCTCTCAAAGGGGTTCTACGGTGTTCAGGGCACCTAAGTCTAACATTAACATTATGGGTACATTTTAGACAGAAATCATAACTCATTTAACATTTCTCACAAGGCTCACACGGCCTGCCATATCATATCATAAGAAACATCATAACTCATGTATTCAACATATATCATGTCTCAGTAACATCCCTTTCTAGGGCATGTCATATCTCATCACCTGCAATTTACGAGATATGTATTGAAAATAAGAAGCCCTGCAGTATGTAGATATCAACTCAGAGAGAACAAGCATATAAAGTTAAATGCACTAGAAACATACAATTCAACAGTTAAGCATCACCACATCTCATATTGAGACCTTTCATATCACCATAACATGATTCATTGAACACCCTATCCTTAGGGTTTCCTTTCCTTATTCACTTATCACATGGAAACACCCTGCTCTTAGGGTTTCATTTGCCTCATTCACTTATCACATGGCAACACCCTGCTCTTAGGGTTTCATTTGCCTCATTCACTTATCACATGGCTCTCATAAGGATTTCACACGATATAAACATTCACAAATTAAAGACTGCTTTCAACAATCATATACAATCAATATATGTATGAAACCATGGAAATTGAACTAAATTTAGGTTTCCATGCTATTCACTGAGATATCATGCACCAAGAAAAAAATTCAATTAAGATAACCCATGAGTTACATCCTAACCACTTATAGGATTACTAGTCCTCTTTATTTAACTTTGATCTTTAAGTGTTCAATTAGGGTTTGCTCCAACACGGTCGTGGTGTCACCCCACGGCCGTGGCACAGTTACCTCACCACGGTCGTGGCTCTTCCCCACGGTCGTGGTGTATAGAGATCAGAGTTTCAAAAGCATTCAGTACGGCCATGCTACCTAGCACGCCCGTGGCACAGACCCTTCACCACGGTCGTGGTCACCCACCACGGCCGTGCCACAGCTCGATTGAGCTTCAACTTAATGAAATCAAAAGTCATAGACTTAATGGTGAATCCAAATGGGCTTGGATATTGAAATATGTTAGACATGCACTTTATTAGGAGCATTAAGATCTATACTTAGTTCAAGACTAAATGTCTCTTCAATAAGGTTGAAACTCTAGTGATATCTCAATTAGGTTAAACCCTAATTACATCATATGGTATAACTCTGAAAAGCATTCTTACTAGGATGTGTTGTATATGTTTATGATGTGAATCTACCATCAAAGAGTCATTCAAACAGAGAAGGAATCCATATCATATCAATTTGCAACAACTTAAATCAAACAGACATTTCAGGGTTTAGAATCACATACTAAGCATTTAGGGATTTGGATGCTATAATCAAATTTCGTACATTATACTGTTTAAAGGAAGTACCCACTCACCCTAAGGTGTGAAAACACCTCAAAACTGCAGCTCAACTCAGGGGATCTCGAACTCATATCAATTCCCTAGCAAATCTCCCAATTCTTCTTCCATTCAACTCGGAAACCTTGAAAATGAGGGATTATGAAGAAAGAGTGAGAAAAGGGGAAATTTTGATACCATTTTGGATCAAATCAGGGGAGGGACGGAATATTGACATGTGAGAGAAGATTCACCATGAAAGGCTATACAAAGAAGCTAAACTTACTTGATTTCACCATTCCTCAGACCGCAAAACCCTAATTCAGCAATTCCACCACTTTCTCCTCTCAAACCCTAACTCTCCCTCTCTCCCTAGGAGCTCGTTTCTCTGGAATGAATTGCGAATTATGAGAGCTGCTAGTGTGTGTGTTCGAACATATAGAGCAATTGAGCTGCTTGGGTCAATTGCATATTGACCCTACACTCAACTTTTATTATATTGGCTGAATATTCAGTTATACAAAAGTTACTGTAATTCTTTTATTTCAGATATCAAACCTTCTCCAAAAATTATGGGAATTTAGCACGTTGTTTTAATTTATCTATAAAGCTTCAGTTAAAATTTGAGATCATTTGGAGTTACCAATAAATAATTAAAAATAGAACAGTGCACTGCTATCCAGAAATCTGCAGAAATGTCATTTGAAGCAAAAATGCCTCAGAACGGCCGTGCTAGCTGCCACGACCGTGCAAGATGGACCCAGCACGGCCGTGCTACCTACCACGGCCGTGGTGCATTGTTTTCAGCAGATTTGAGTATAAAAGTTGGTTAATAGTTCAATTCTTTCAAAACGACCGTGTGGCCTTACATGCCCGTGCCACCAATGACCTAGCACGACCGTGCTACCCACCATGGCCGTGCTACCCAAGCATCCAACTATTATTTCTATTTTTCTATGCCTAACTCTATCATTCCTTCCCAAATGAGCTTATTTGTTGAAAACCCTAATTCAACCGACTAGAGTTTATATATCTCAAACCCTAATTATACAAAGAGATAGCATGCCTGGGGTTCTCATTAGGTTTGACATATTATAATTGAGATATCATAATTAATTAGATTTAAGCAATGATCAATCCAATTAAATATGTAATCATCCAGGTAAACCCTAGTTTACCAATTAAGCTCAGATGGGGTCGTAATAATGGTGGTCCCCGATGCTGATGATCTGAGGAAGTTAGTGCTCGAGGAAGCGCATACGTCGATGTATGCTATGCATCCAGGAGTCACCAAGATGTATCATAGTATGAAGGATTTGTATTGGTGACCCGGCTTGAAGAAAGATGTAGCCGAGTTCGTGGCTAGGTGTGCAGTTTGTCAGCAAGTCAAGGCTGAACATCAGAAGCCGGCAGGTACGTTGCAATCCCTACCGATACCGCAATGGAAATGGGATCATATAACCATGGATTTCGTAGTTGGTCTACCCAGGACAACTAGGAATCATGCTTCCATTTGGGTAATAGTGGACAGATTGACGAAGTCTGCCCATTTCATACCAGTGAAGACAACGTATACAGCCGAGAAGCTCGCTCGAGTATATGTGGATGAGATAGTACATTTGCATGGTGTGCTAGCGACAATAGTTTCTGACAGAGGTCCTCAGTTCACGAATCGTTTTTGGGAACAGTTGCACAAAGCGTTGGGAACACAGTTAAGGTTCAGTATCACTTTCCACCCACATACAGATGGACAGTCTGAGAGGACTATTTAGATTTTGGAGGATCTCCTTTGAGCTTGTGTTTTGTAGTTCCTAGGCAATTGGGACATACATCTCAGTTTGATAGAGTTTGCCTACAACAACAGTTATCAGCGGAGCATTGACATGGCTCCTTATGAGGCCTTATATGGAAGGAAGTGCAGATCTCCTTTGTGTTGGTATGAGTCTGGTGAATATCAGCTTTTCGGTCCTGAGTTAGTGCAGCAGACAATAGAAAGGATCAAAGTAATTCAGCAACAGTTGAAAGCGGCACAAGACAGGAAGAAGTCTTACGCAGACAATCACCGACGACCTTTGGAGTTCCAGGTGGGAGACAAAGTGTATCTTAAAGTCTCACTGTGGAAAGGTGTGCTAAGGTTTGGCCGGAAGGGTAAGCTAACACCCAGATACATGGGGCCATACCCAGTCATAGCACGTATGGGCAAGGTAGCTTACGAGTTAGAGATGCCGCCAGAGTTGCACAGGTTACATCCAGTGTTCCATGTCAGCATGCTAAAGAAAAGTTATCCAGATTCAGGAACAGTGATACAACCGGTTGAAGTTGAGCTTGATAAAGATGTGACCTACGAGGAAGGTCCTGTGGCGATCCTTGACAGAAGAGTTAAGAAGCTGAAGAGGAAGGACCTGGTCCTTGTGAAGGTTCTTTGGCATCACCGTGGCATTGAGGAAGCCACATGGGAGCTTGAGGAAGATATGAGGAGGAAGTATCCCTCGCTTTTCTCTTCAGATTTTGGGACGAAATCCCTTTGTAGGGGGTTAGCTTGTAAGGACCCTGACCTCCGTTTAGGGTTTACCCTGTTTGCTTTGCCTAACCCTGATGCTTAGTTGCTTGCTAATCACCTCTAGTAGTGGTTAGGGTTTTTTGGTGCTTTGTTGAGAGTTGGAGGTGCTACTTGCAATTAAACCAAGTCTAGGGTTTCTGAGCAAGTTTGTCACCTTGTGAGGTGTTCCTCCCTCTCCTTGCTTCCTCTAGTGTTGAGAGGAAGGTTTGGGCCCGTTGCTTGAGTTCCTTTGGGCTTGGTTGAGCTTGTTGGGCTTGGTGGTGCCTTGCCTTTGCTTCTTTGGACCTTGTGTCGAGCAAGAGAGCTTGTATTGGCCAGTGGTGTGTCAGCCATGCTGTGTCGCCTAGGGTGTGTCGCCCAAGCTGTGTTGCCCAGGGTGTGTCGCCCATGGAATCCTTTGACTCTCTTTGACCTTGTTTGTGTAACCATGAGTGGACACTTGGTGCTCGATGCTTGCATGTGGCAATGGCCTTGGACATGTGTTTAGGGCATGTTAGAGTGGTGGCTTTGCACATGGACAAGTGTCCCTAGGTGGGCGACACCTTGCTTTGATTTACCTTGGTTTCTCCTCCATCCCCTTCTATATATGTGTTTCCTTTCCCTTGCTAAGGATCCCTTTAGTTCCTTAGTCTCCCTCTCCCTTGGTGCACGACACTTTCTCTTCTTTTGCAAGCTTGGTGGCTGATCTTTGCCTTGGAGTCTCCTTCTTCCTCTAGTGGTGGCCGAACCATAGAGTGCCTTGCTCTCCTTCCTTGGTGGTGCTTGGAGATTGGAGCTAGGAGCTTGGAGCTTGCTTTAGGCAGGTTACATAACTCCTAACCCTAACTACACTACCTACTTTTATGATCTTATATGTTGCTTATGATCATGTTGGCTATGCATGCTACTAGTTTAGTTTCTTGCTTAGTTACCTCTTGTTGGCCAAACCTATGTTCTAGGGTTTCTTGGTGAGCAACACTCCTTTCTCTCCTTGGTCTATAGGGGTGAGCTTGAGTTCTAGTAATATGGGCAATACCCCTCTCTCGTTTAAGTTGAGAGGTGAGCTCGTGATCTAGTTGCTTGAGCAACACCCTCCTCTCACCATGGACTTGAAAGGTGAGCTTTGTGGTGGTTGTCCCTTGTGTTTCCCGATTGGTGATAAGAGATGTGCAAGACCCCCCTCTCTTAGTTGTTGAGAGGTGAGCCATCTTCTTGATCCATTAGGTTTTTGGTACCCTGGTGCTTGAGGTTAGTGACGACCTTGTGGAGTTGCATCTTGACCGTTATGATCTTGGGGGAGGTGCTGCCCGATATCCCTCTTGACCTTGAGCTTTGGATGACACATGTGTCGTTGTGTCGGGCGTCACCCATGGTCCTTGCCTTGTGTGTGTCAGGCATCACACCTTGATGAGTAACATGCCCGATACACTTTAGCCTATGTGATGGTTTGGTATCGTTATGCCTTGTTGTGGTTGAACGTTGCTAGCTAGTCTGTGGTAGGCGTCACCCTTTGGCCTTAGCTCTGTGTGTGTCGGCCGACAGCACGTTGCACGATACCTTAGTGCCCGATACATGTTGCTGCCTGATATGCATGGGTGCACGATACATGATCCACCGTTGCGCGACGTGTCGTTTCCAGACATGTTCCTTTGGCTGAGCTGCACGCCTGGTCACCCGTTACTAGTGGTGCACGACACTGTGTTGCATCTGATACCCTGTGTTGCTCGATGCTGCGTTGCCCGACATGCCCTTGAGCCTAGCTGCATGATATGGTGTTGCCTGTTATGACCTGGATGCCCGAAACCTTTGTGTTTGGTCGATATGTAGCTTTCTCGTTTGGCCGATGCTACCTTTGGTGAGGGTAGTGGGAACTTCTAGTGAGGGTCTTGATCCTTCTATAAAACATCTACGCTAGATCTTGTCTATGTAGTCACGTTTGGGTTATGTTGACCTATGATATGCTTGTTGATAACTAGGCTGGTAGCTCACATCTATGTATTTTGATATGACGCTACATCTGCTTATGATCATCTTGAATCATTTGTATAATGTTGAGTAAATGATAAGCATGTAATATACTTTTCTTAATGATGTGACCTATGCTTATGATCTCAAGTTGAGGCATGATTGATAAAGCACATAATCATCAATGTCACCTTATGTTGATAGTATGGTCTTTCTATTAGTCTATAATGATTGTGCATACTAAACATGCAAGTGTTCCATACAGATGCATAGCTAGGTAAAGGGCTATGAGATATATATGAAATTGAGTAACTTTGCTTTGATGATTACTCGTAATGATGAGATATCATATATGATGTGTTTTGGTATGAAGACCTGAGTTTGGCTAAAGTGCCTAAGTTGATGAGAATGCCTTGAGAGGCAGTGGCACAATGTGATGAGGGATTGAGATCCCATGGCAATGTGACGATCCTTGAGATGGATCTAGATGATTGGCAAGAGGCCAAGTGATAACATGTAATGTTGAATCCTTGTGATGGATCAGGATGATGTTGATTACAATAAAAGCATAATAGTGTGTTTCATGCTGTTTATTCTTGTTATAGTTTGTATGTTATACAACTTGGTTGAGTCTTGCAATCCACATAAAAGATACTAATTAATCACAGTTGAATATATCATGTAGTTTGCCCAGGCCATAGATCCATCATCGTCAGGAGCTGGTGATGGTGAAACGGGTTCTCCTGCCGGTTAACCCGGAGCACATATTGTTGAGTATGCGAGGTTTCTCCTACCCTAAAGTGAGGAGGTATGAGTGCAACTTCAGTGTTAGACTCCAGAGTGTGGATTCAGGCCCGTAGCTCAGTATGTGAAGAGCATGGTGAACATGCCCATGGCTCAGGATATGTGATATGGGAGCATGAATGCGTTCATGGCTCAGAGCATGGTGAACAGGCCCGTGGCTCAGTTTCACTAGTGTCGATACCTGTACCGAGGCGGGCTAGGCAGAGGGTAGACTGACCCTGTGGCTGAGGCCACTTAAGCATGAGACTACGGTCCTGCTTGTGTTGTACTCATGCACTGACCACGAGGTGGGAGGTCGTGGAGTCCGGCTCTTCCTTTGACCTTGTATGGCACCGGCTTGGGTTTCGCAACCGAAGGTTGGATTTGAGCGGTATGGCTCACTTCCTCAGGGCATAATAATACGTAATCCAGCCGTATAGTAATTACTACTTAAGGCAAAACACGGAACATTGGTTGAGGCCCTGCTTGTGTAGTTAATCTTGTTATACCTTATAGTTTCTTATGCGTTCCTCATGCTATGTAGTCATACCTTATAAATCTTATCTTGTCAATCATGTTCCATAAAGAAATAATTGGATATATGCCTTTCGTACATCTAGTAAGCTTGACAGTATGAATAGCTTTACTCTATAAACTGCTCTTGATATACCCTTTATCAAGTTATCTTTCGTTGTTGCTTTATCTTTCTGAGGTTTTGAAGTTTCGGCAGGGAGTTATGTTTCTCGCTGGACTGTGTGTCTCACCCCGCTGGTTTACACCCTTTTTAGGTGTTCGACCTAGACGTGGTGGTGGTCACGGAGTTGCGGCCGAGCAGTAAGACGGGCAGTAGAAGGCAAGAGATGGATATGTTGTTGTTTTGGATGTTTTGTAGTAGAGTCTTAGAGTCATCCCTGTACTTTCAGGTCCTTGGAAGTGTTTTGACGTTGTCTCACGATGTATAGCTGTTGATGTTTTGTATATCCTGCTGATCGGATGTGGGCCTTTATGTATGTATAAACTAGTGATGTGCTGATGGAAGAGCCGATCCTCTAAGCTGTGCACACATATCAAGACTTGTAATTGTTTATATAACATGTTTCTTTGCAGGATGAGGACCTAAATGTAATAGTTTCTCAGTTATTCTGCTTTCCACAATCGGTTTTAATTAACCCCTATTTTTGGTAATCCATGGTTTATGGTGATTTCCGCACGTTTTCGCGTAACATCTCGTTGTCGTGTGATAGAGGGATGTGTTGCCACACTTTGTTTCTTTTTCAACAGTATGTGCAGCAAAGTTATTGACCATGATACTCTCGATAATTTGCAAAGAGAAGTGGTTGTTACCCTATGTTAGCTTGAGATATATTTTCCTCCATCGTTCTTTGATATCATGGTACATCTTGTTGTCCACTTGACTAGGGAAGTGAAAATGTTGGGACCAGTTTTCTTGCATTGGATGTATCCCTTTGAACGATACATGAACATTTTTAAAAGTGATGTTCGAAACTGTTATCGGCCTGAAGGGAGTATTATTGAGGGTTATGTGGTGAGAGAGCTAATGATGACTTGTATGTGCGCATAGATCACAATGAAGGATTGTTAATTGATAAAAACTCGCAATATTAGAGGCATGTTTATATTTTTATATGTTTTATTTTTCTGGATGTGAACTTTACAATGTGAATTACTTTACAATGTGAATGTGAACTTTACAATGTGAATTTTACAATGTGAATTACTTTACAATGTGAATTACTTTACAATGTGAATGTGAACTTTACAATGTAAGCTTTACAATGTGAATTACTTTACAATGTGAACTTTACAATATGAATGTGGACTTTCAGATGGATGAGCATTCTCCTGATGAGCGTGCTGATGATTACCGTGAGGGTGAGGACATCAATGCGCCGCCTCACAATGTAAGTTTTAAAATATATCATATATTTATATGTACAGGTCCATTTATAGTTATATCCTGTAAGTGTGTTTATTTTGTCAAATTTTAGGTTGATGATGCACATGTACCCTCTGAAGCACTTGAGGCACTTGATCAGCAACACCAAAAAGTTGACAAGAGAAGGGGCATCACTAATGAAGAAGTTAATAACGCAAAGGGGCAATGGACCCAAACTTGTTGTGGATTTTGATAATGCAGGAAATGCAATTGGAGTGAATCACAATTTGTTTGTTTCATATCTTGGGTATGTTACTGGTAGCCATTGCTGTTGTAAGATAGATTCTTGGCATAAAGTTCCTAAGGGGAAGAAAGACGTAATATAGAAGGATTTATGCGTGAGTTATTATTAATTTGCAATTTATTTTGTAGATTACTAATTTTTTGGATACTAGTTAATAGCAATTCTATTTTACAGAGTATATTCGAATTGGATGAAAAGTTGCATCGTAAATGTGTGATGCAACGCTGTGGGAGAGTCCTAAGGAACTATAGGACAAATCTCACCCAAGAATACATAAAATAAGGGGTGACAAGAATAAGAAGACAGCCACTGAACAGTGGAACTTCCTGGACCAAGAAGAATGGGATGCGTTTGTTGCTTCAAGACAAACTGATGACTTCAAGGTATTAGGCATCACTCCCAATTTAATTAATATACATTGTATTCACCTATTCATGATTAACATTTAGTGTTGCCTAACTAGGCCCTCAGTGAGGCACAAAAAGCAAGGCGTGCACTGAATGTGCATGACCACACAATGGGTCCAAAGGGGTATGCAAGCATTCGCCAGAGACTATAGGATGAGTCTAATGCTCAGTCTGCTGCTACTCAGGAGTCCTCTACTATAGGTTCCACACCACTGCCTCGCCATGATGTCTGGATAGCTCGGAGGCAAAATAAGAAGGGAGAAATAAGGAAGCCCACAACTGCTGAGGCGACTGCAAAAATGGTAAAATACAACTCTTAGAGCAATCGTTCGAATATTGATTATTTGTGGTGTTTACTTAATTACAAATTTTTGTTTGGCGATTAGCGGGAGCTGCACGAGCTGAGGAAACAAGGCAAGTTCATCCCTGAGGGCACAAGGGATGAATTGACAGTTGCTCTGGGTAACCCAGAGCATCCTGGACATGTTAGGGTTGTAGGCACTGGTGTGGGCATCAAAGCGTTCTTTGGGCCAGCCCAACGCAAACATGTCCCAAAAGCAGGACTTTCACAAGAAGAGGTAACCTATTCTTTCTTTATAATATTACTGTAAAAGAGAATTCAATAATAATAAGCTAACGTTTCTTTTATCCATGTATAGGTAGATAAGTTAGTTGATAGGAAACTCGAAGAAGCAATGAGCAAGTGGCAGGCATCTCTGACTGCCACTCAGTAGACAGTACCTATGGCATCCCGCTCTACTCCTACTGCAGAGGTTGGGAGTAATCCTGTAGACCTACCACCTAGCACATCCGCTGTAAGTATTTTTATGACATAGTAACTAGTCTTTTCAAGATGATATGTTTTCAAGATGATATGTATATATGTATATAATATTCTTTACACAAAAATTTGTAGGGGTTGAAGCCATGCTGTCTAAAAAGTAAAGAATTTGTCATTGTAGAGGCGTTGGCTTACCCATCCCTGCCAGGGGAAATGTTTCATGGTTCTCCATTACCAGCTGGTTGGGTTCATGTGAGCCTGGTATGTATATTCCCCAATTGGATGGATCTTCCATTGCCATATGCCCACCCAGATTGTGAAACACTTGGTGAGGCAGAAGGCGGAGTGATATTGTGGCCAAAAGCGGATGTCCTCTATACTAAAACTATATGGTAAATTTACATTACGTTAAATTGTTAGTGTGTGTATATGATATCAATTGATCTGAAATTATATATATATATAGGTTAAAAAGAAGACACCTAGGGCATCTAGGCCTCCACCTCCACCTCCTACATTACCAAGTTGGGTTCCACAAGACCTACCTATCCCGTTAGGTCCTAATTGTAGGGGTATGGTAATATGGTTAGGAGAACATGATATAAATTGCCCTATAACTGTTTTTATAGATGCGGATGCTGCAGGTCAATCATACGAAAGCAATCTATTTATACAAGATATTTTGGAGTTGTTTCGATATGATTGGCTGCCTGTGATAGAGCTATGGATAAGGTGAGATCTTTTTTATACATCCATATACCTTGTATAGGATCTGGTGATCTGGTTTCTTATTTATTAGTGCATACGAATACATGTTTTGCAGCTACTTAGACAAGATATGTGCAGATTTTTCATTCGAACATGTAGGATTTTTGATTCCATCTTTGATTAGTCTAGTAGCTAAAGACCCTCCGTCAGTTCAACAATACTACTGTGATGCTTTTACAATTTTTTCTCAAAATAAGAAGACAGTGATAATAGCTCCATTCAATGTGGAATAAGTTTACTTTGCTTATTATAATTTGGACTTAAGAAAATTACATTTTTATTGTGGATTTTGAGTAATTAATTTTTAACTTTTTTACCTCTAGTGGTATGCATTGGGAGTTACTAGTTACTGTCCCCGAGACATTCACTGTCTATTATCTAGATCCTAAGGGGACTAAATTGAATTCAAAATATGGACACAACATGAAAATGGCATTATTCTGGTGAGAAATATTTCATTTTCATATATGTTAACATATGTTATTACATTACTATTTAATTATGCAATGTACCGTGTTACATTAACATGTAGGGGTTTAGATGAGTTCAAAAAGGCTGGAGGAAAGGTCCCTAGGAAAAAGAACCAGCAAATAATTTGGAAGAACGTGGAAGTAAGTTCCCGACTGCAATGTATATATTATTTATGTGAATAGTGCTTAATTAGTTGTTTTTTTTATATTTTGTATGTTTCAATTTATAATGTGCTACACAAGACAATGGATGGGCATGTGCATACTATGTGATGCGATTTATGCACATGATTATCAAATATGCCGCAATGGACATCGATACCATTCCTGAGGTATTATATATAGTCTCATTAGATAATATGAAATATATAAATCTAATTTATATATTATTAATTATATATATATATATATCATTCTCTTTGCAGGTGTTTAAAACTGACCACACTACAGGAAAGGCCTTACCAGATGTACATGCTCCCTATACGACGGGAGAATTAAATGAAGAGAAGAATGAGCAACAACCATACAAGTAGTGGGGGTTTTAACATATAATTGGGATGTTGATAGCGAATAATGACTAAAGAATGATATATTGTAAATGAATTTCTGAATTATAATATGTGTGAATGTTTCTACATATATGAATGTTTCTACATGTGTCTAAATGTTTATACACATGTGAATGTGAAAATAAATGAAACTACTGGTTGCTATATGAATGTTTCTACATTTGTGAATGTGAAAATGAATGGAACTGCAGATTACTACATGAATGTTTCTACATGTGTGAAAATTGAATGGAACTACAGGTTGCTAAATGTGTGAAAATTAATGTTGTTAATTTTGCAGGTTTGTGGCCTGTTGTTGGTTGATATCAATGAATGTCGTAAAACCTACAGTTCATAACTGAACTGCAGGTTTCTCATCCTGCGACCAACCATAGTAGGTCTGCAGAATGATAAAAAAAACTTGCAATAGGCGTCAGTTATTTGTTTAAAACCGACGACAAATGGTTACAACATCGGATAAAAATTAAAAATGACGCCTAATGCATGTGATGTGGCGTCGGTTATCAATAACCAACGTCGATTTCCATAATGAGGCCAGACACCACAGTCGTGCTGGCCGGCACGACCGTGGTAGCAGGCCAGACAACACGGCCGTGCTGGCCAACACGACTGTGGCAGCGGGGGAGATGGCGTCGGTTATCACTAATAAACCGACGTCGATAGTGCCCCAGATGGCGCTCGTTCTGTGGTGCGAAGGTTTATGGCGTCGGTTTCAAAGCTAATAACCGACGCCTATACCCCCCTACTGGCGCGTTTTCAGTGGCGCACGAAGGGTTGTGGCGTCAGTTTGAGAACCGACGCCTAACGGTTGGCCTTTTAGCGGCGCCCACATAGGTGTCGCATTAAAACCGACACTAAAGGCCTTAAATAACTAACACTAAAGGTCAGTTATGTACTAGTGATGGCGTATGCGTTTGTTCTAACTACTTGCCTATGTGTTCATAGGTCCAATAAGTCTATGTGTACTACTAGTATATTTGTGTGTTAATGTTTCTAATCTAGAATCAACTTATTGTTAATTGAGTTATCTCTCATAGTTTTTGTAATAAATTATTGTGTATGTCAAATACTACTAATCACGAGTCCACTAAAAATGTCAGTTTTGGGGTTCAGAGGACTTTTCTAATTTCAACAATGTGTCTACATGTATGGTTACTAGTATAGTCTGTTTGTACTCTTAACATTTATGTGTGTTCATTGATACAGTCTTTGTGTGTATTTATATATTGGAGGCAGTCAACTGACTGTAAATTGACAATTATCTTTGTTATAAATTAGTGTATGACAACATAATACTAATTATGAGGTTAATAAAAAATCAATTTTGTTAATTTTTATAACCATGCACTACATATTTGATGAAGTCAGCTATTGTTGATCGAACAATTGTGTGTGCATTCTTTACTAGAGCAACAACAAGAATAGCTATTTGAGCATTTTTTGTGAGTTGCTATTCAACAATTTGCTTCCACGAAGAATGTGCTTGTTTTTAACGTGTCATGTATCCTATCATTAACAAAATGTCATCACCCCATATCATTGTGTTGTACAAAACCAGCAACAACAGAGGCTAATCGTGAGCATTATTTGAACAAGTTTTCCCGCCGCTACATAACTTTTTTAGTGAAGATGTGATACAATTAACTATACAAATAAGAAAATAAATGTAAAAATAAGTTTGTGAATCGCCCATTGACACATTTTTTTATGAGGAACCCTAAGTATGGTCACACTAAACTCACCCTAATGGAATAACTCCAGACCAAACATGTGATGTAAGTCACACGATTTTTTTCACAAAAGCGGTGATCGAGTTTGGTACTAAGTTCTATTTCAACATTTTACTTTAGTTGTTATGTAATTTTCTTTAGGGATCAGTGATAGAATGATTCTAGGTACACATAGTCCTTGAAGTGTTGACATATATTGTCGTCTAAACTCAAAACTCAAAACTATAAAAATTTCAAATAAAGTGTCAAAAAATATATTACTTATACTAAATGTTGACAATAATTCAATTGAAACGCACAATGCGTACTCACGTGCTGGTGCATTCTGCAAATACTTATAAAACATATACGGTTTTTTGTTGCAATGATTACTCTAACTTTTGGAACTATGTAATAGTACTTGTATTCAAATATATACCATATAGGAATATATACTATATAAAGTTTGTAGATGGTTTTTCTTCATTTTTCACTATTTTAAAAAATAGTTTTTATATTCTAATATATATTGTATAGGAAAGAGTATGGGATGTATATTATGCAAATATTTTATGTTTTTATTTTGTTTTTTACTCTAACAAGGTAGCCATGTAAGAGTATAGACGGGTGTAGATGCATTTTTCCCCTTTGTTTTTTTAAATTATAAATTACCTTCCAATTATTTATGAAAGATTATAGAACATGTCGAATGCAATTATGTCTTTAGTTTTTTTAAGATAAAAAATTGACACTTGTCAAACTATGTATGTAAGATCGTGAGAAGGTTACTTGTAATTTTTTACCTTTGTTTTTTGAGTTACTAATTAGTTGTTTGTATTTTAATGTGGTTTTTGTAACATCAATTGGTGGGAGATGATTTGTGTATTTCTCCACACTGACAATGTCTTTTTGTGGTTGCTAGGGATGAGAGTGGCAAAACCAAGACCAGGGGAGGTGAGGGTGTGGTTGCTCCAACGTGACATTGGGAAGAATCTGTGTGATAACATTGTCAAATCGGGAAGCAGTTATTACTACTTTTATTCCTAACTTCTCTTTTAGTGTTCTTATACTTTCTTAACACTATGTTGATATGAAATAAGTTAAGATAAGTTTTCATAAATGTTTTTGTCTTCCAACCTACCTTACTCACAATGTAAAGGCATATTAACTCTAATTTACCTCTCTCTTTTTCATTATCTAGATAAGATGATTCAATACCGTATTTACAGTCTTTAAATAGTATAATATTCATGGACCCTCCAATGAATGGGATAAGCCTAGTGGTATAAAAAGGCATTTAGAGAAGGTTTCTTTAACATGATTATCAATCCAAAATGTACATGATTGGAGATTCTGACGGTGAAGTCTATAGATACAAAATGAAAATTTCAGAAGCAGATAGGGTTTTAGATGGATAGTGTAGGGTAGGATAAAGGCTTACCCTTACCCTTACTCGCTTCAAAGTTAAGGGTAACAGGTAGGGTATTTTATGTTTTCTTGAAAACCTTCACCCTACTCGTACATGCACCCATTTAATTTGTGGGTAAATGGGTAGGGAAATGGGTGAAGCAAGTAAAGCAATATCAAGATGGATGTACAATATCGTTAATAAATATTTCATACATGACTACCTACATCAAAGACAAGATACACCTAAAACTAATTTTTAGTAATATATTATGTTTCAGAGAACTACACCTAAGGTAGTAATATACAACATGTTTTTACTAACAAGGCCTGACACTTTTTGTATAAAATTTCTCATTTAGTAATTCTTTTCTCTCTCTAATATATGACTATAAAAAGTTTGACATTTCATTGATTGTTTAGTTAAGTTTTGGGAATCAAATAATAGTACAAATGAAGAAAGCACTGGTGAGGCATGTTAGATTTTTTAGCATGCACTAACAACTGTATTTGGATCTCAAATTATTAATTTAACCTTATTCTATAGGATAAATGGGTGAAACGGATATGGTAAAGCCTCTCCCTTGACCCTATCTTCTTTAGATTTGGGTAAAGCATGTAAATGATAAATGAGTGGTGGTTGAAAAATATACTTACCCTTACCCTACCCTAAGGGGTATGGGTAGTACTCTGGCCATTTACAGCCCTAGATGCAGATGACAACATCGTAATATTTTATTGCTTGCATGTTGAAGGCATCCAAGACGAAATGTCATACCATCAACGAGAACCCTAATGATGTCGACAGGAGAAGGTTATAAAATGATGATTATTCATCTCACAAGTTGTACCATGTTATACACCATTTCTCGCAACTTTGTTCGAGTTTGGCATGTCTTATAGTCAATAAAAGGGATACATGTCATGAAGGTGTCCCAAGGAATATCAATACAGGTGTGCTCGTCATTGGTCCAGTTAAATAACAAGGTATTAGCATGTCATTAGGAGTGAAAGCCACCACATTGTGTGATAAGCAAAGTATTAGGGACATATCCTTTAGAGAAACATGGGAAACTAGGTCAACGAGAGCATCTCAAAGGACATTGTCACAAAATTTACAGTTAGATTTTGTGTAGTAACACACACAAGATCATCAAAGGAGTCAAGGTCCATAATGTTGCACAGAGGTCTACGTGCATTGTCAGATATAAATGTGTCATGAAAATGTAACTAAGAATAGCTCGATACTCAACATGTGACATGGATGATCCATACCATCGAATAGAACAACTAACAAGAAGTCATGTGTGCACCTAGTTTGTTGATAAACAAGAAGAGCTCACTATATTGGGGATAGGTCATTTTAGTGAACATTTGATGATTTTTTTATAGTAAGGATACGAAAATCTTGATAGGATCTTTAATTAATGTAGTGGAAGGCATACATGATATTGTGTACCAACAAAAAGACAATGATTGATCACAAATGATAGCATTAGTGAAAAGGAATGAAGTCATAACATGTATATATATAAACCTATGGAGAATATGTTTCATGTGGATGTAAGATCAGAAATAGCTAGAGGTGCAGATGTAATGGTAAGATGTGATGACCAATCACACTAGGTGCGTAATAAACGTAGCAATCTGAATTACCAAATACTTAACAATTGCGAAGTATGTTGTGTGACAAACATTGTAGAAGTGTAAGGAGTGGGACCCAATAAGGCATCCACTTGATCAGTCAAAGAAATAATAGCAAACATCACATGCCAAACATTGAGATAATTTTTTACAAGGAATGAAATCACCATCATTCATTATATCAATATGATATCAATAACAAAAGTATAGTATCAAATCCAAAATGTATGAGTATTGTAATTATCATAAGTGAATGTAGTTCTTCGCCAAATAGGGTGTATAAAGGGAAACTAAAGCAACTAAACTAATTTCTAATGAGCCACAGAGGGCAAACTGGACACCTCAATCTATCTCCAAGAGGGAGCTCTATGTGATTCATATATAGCTACACTAAAATCTTATCCACCTAAGGGGTCGGAAACACCTTCATAAGAGAAGAATAAACAAAGATCCCATGTGTGTGTAAAATATGAATTCAACAATATATGAGATAAGGACACAAAGTTAAGTATAAATGTTCTTAATACAAGGAGGGAAGTATATATATATATATATATATATATATATATATATATCCAAATGGATGTCTTGAACTATGCTAAAAGCAACAAAAAGTAGCAAATAGATTCTTGCCTTCAAATTTCAATTTAGTGATCAACATTGAATAATATAGATCTGCATGCAGATTATCATGATAAAAAATAAGTATAAATACATCACAAGGTATATAGCATCACCGCCACAACCACAAATTATGGCATCATCACCATATTATTTAGGGGAGTAATGGCATCACCACATTGTTACTTGGAACATGAAACACCATCTAATTTCCATGTATATAAGATAGAACCATTAGGGATTCACCGCCTAATGTGCAAATTACATTATATTCAATATTAAAATAAAACATGCATTTTTAACATAGTGGCAAGCATCAGATTAGTTGGATCACGTTATAGAATCCAATATAGGAATACATCATAACGATGCACACATCCATTCTAAGTTCTCAGATACAATATGGTTTTGGGTATTATGTGGCAATTGGGGTTTCCATTGCATGAATGGATCACTAATCTATTAGAATGTAAATTTAATGAAAAATAACAAGATGCAAGAATAGGCTTCCACTTGAATATTCCAATAGTCCACTAGTATATAGGATCAATTGGGTTGAATACATTATTAGGAGATATAATTATAATTATACCTTCATATATCAGAGAGAGACTAAATAAATAATAATGATCCAACATGACTCACAAAAACATGTATCAACTGTCAAGAGAAATCTTAGATCCAGACATTATATGTTTCACCTAATATAAAGTATCATATCATGAACCCTAAAATATTGAATATTTATTCTGGTGGTATTAGGTCATGAAACCAATACCAATGCATCTGATTCCAAAAATACACATATATATTTTTCTAACTTATAAACTATTGTTAGTGTTATTGGTTATCATGTATATGTCCAATGGTACTTGGCCCTTATGGTTTGAGTACCCTTGTAAGTGTCCTCCTCTCCTATATATATATGTGTGGGGTTTCGTCTATTAAAACCAATCTCAATCAGCCTCCATATTATTTTCCACACCGTCCTTTGAGGTGTCGCCCACATGCAACCACAACTGCCTACAAGCCTCCTCATAATACCCCTTTCTATTGCCTACATGCCTCTTACCACTATTCATATATCATACAATTCCCAATTTTTTCCTTCAAGCCATGGTGTCAACACCTACCTATGTTTCATTATGAGTTTTTTGAAGGACAATCATTGTAACAGGTGGGCCCTAGGCCATCCTAATCAATCATGAACCACTACTAATGGGTTTGAAATGATTTGCATGACTCTTTTTTCTATTGCATTCCCATTACTAGACTCATGGACTCCACCTTCCTCAAATCCATGAAAATATTTTTCTTGGTCGGTATGTAGTTGCATATCAGGAGTGAAGCTTGACTTTGAGCATAAAACACATGTGTCATCGAGTCCCCTTTCAACTTCAATGGAAATTTTTCCTATTCCTTAGAAACCAACTTTGTAATAGGCTTTGTCTTCCCAGTGACCACATGCGTGACACTGATGTTTCCTATGACTTATGCAATGGTTGGGAATCTATTACCTTCAATTATTTCTTCCCACTCCCCCTCCTATGATGCATACTATAGAACTATCCTAATTCAACTCCTAATGAATAAGAAGGGGGGATGAAAACAAATTGTCAAGTCTATATTCAAGGGACTATTATAAGTCTCCTATATACAAAACATAGTTAGTGATACACACTAAGGGCATGTTTGGTAGGGTGTAATTGGGGTACTGATAACATCCAATTTTGTGGATATTATATGCCTTAACTTACCCATTATTTGCAATCTTTATGCAAATTCTCACTCACTTCTCACCATATTACACATAAATACTCTTTTTAACCCCATTTGGGGATAACACAAAAATTTCATGCAGATGACCAAAGAGTAGGACATCCATCAATTTCCGCAACCAATGGATGCCCCATAGCAAACAACAACGCAACTGTCAGATCACAGCAATGGCCCTGTGCGCAGTCCACACTACCATTATTTGACACTCGATGGTAGAACAGTGCGGCCATCGAATGCCACCTTCGTCCATCAGGCTATGGTGACACATGTTCATTAGGTGATGGTCACATAAACTTGCCAAATGATGGTCTGCCTGCATTGTCTATCAATGACCATACAGAATCACCAACCAATGGTAATGGAGACCATCAACCGATGGTTCTACAGACTTGCCAACTGATGGCAATGCGGACCATCAACCGGTGGTTCTGTAGACTCACAAACTGATGGCAAAGAAGATCATCCACCGGTGGTCCAGCTGACCATCAATCGATGGTCCTACAAACTCATCAAGTAATGGTCGCACATGCCTCATCAAGCGATGGCCACCTTAGATTGTCATCTGATTGTCCAAGGCAACAACTACTCAATGACCTGACAACTAATAACAGAACTTATAGAACTGTCACTCAAGATCATTAAGCACGTATCCCGAGGAGGACACCTCGGACACCTGGGGCGCAAGTAAAGGACCATTATGATGGGGTATATAAATAGGAGACCTCCAGCAACGTATCGAGGGTCACACAATGTCAGAGACATTGAAGCGCTACCAGAGAAGAAGCTTCCCATTGCCTGTTGCCGCCATCGGTTGGCAGCTAAAGAAGACGAGAGTCCTACGAGGTCTGCCTTTGCTTCTACTTCTGCTCCACGCCCTGCTCTGATTTCTCCCTTGACTAGGAGGACGAATGGAAGATCATCATCGTCACTTCATCAAGTTCACGAAGGAGCACCTTATCATTAGTTGTGTCCATCCTTTGGCCATAGTTGGTGTATCCCTTGCTTGAATAATTTCTCTCCACCTCATCCTTCCATCCCTTTTCTTCAGTAACACTTTATGATCTTGTTTACTTGTAAAATGCTACTCATAAACATGAGTGGCTAAACTCAAAGCTTGGGTTTGGAGTAGCCACTAAGGCTATCGCAACATGTATATATTTACATCCATTTGAATATATATTCTCCTAGCAATGGTTATCTACATACACTTATTCTTATTTCTTCACTTGCATGATTAGTTGCCATCTTATGATGTTTGATTCTTAGTGCCTCGAAAGAGTAGCACTAATCCTATCTAAGTGTTATGGAGTTGCATGAATGCATGATAATGTTTTAATGCTTAAGATAATGATCATATGTTTATCTTTGTGATGGTTTGTTGCCATATCGAGAAAGAGATACAATCTTATAATCTATATCTATCCTTGAGACAACCCAACACCAGATCAGATCGACATAGTGTAATTAATTACAGAATTAATCATAAGCAACAGAATTATTGAAAATCACTAAAAATTAAAACCATTTACTAAGAGATCCATTTCCAGGAAACTCTTATAGCAAGAACCAAAAATATTAATTTACACATACATTGTGGTTCACAAAGTACATATCCTGTACCATCCCTTCTCGAGGGTTACAAGTATCAACTGCTCTGTTAAAAACTATATACAGGTAGCATAAGAACCTTGAGGCATCAAGCCAAAATCTCAGATCGATCATAAAAGCACTAACTACTAACTCCTAGGACCTGAGAGTACAGAGACGACTCATAGGACTCATATCTACATGACACGACAGTCAATATCTCTACTTGAGATGTTACTACTGTCCCTGTTGCTGCTGTCCTTCCCCTATTGTAGGGTTTGTACCTCCTCATCCTCATCCACCTAAAAAGGTTGAATTCCACGGGGGTGAGACAATTGAAAATTGTCCCAATGAGAGATATAACTCTCCACCAGAAACATTATTATTGCAGATAAACAATAATAAAATGAACAGAGGAATCTTCATTAAACAGTAGGATTTAATCATTATTAAGCAGAATAGACCAATGTCACCTCTTAAAGTATGACAGCTATAAAGTGATAGGCAGTAGATCATCTATTCTTTTAATAAGGAATATGAAGAACATGTATAATATTTATCCACTTTAGGATACAATAAGCAATGTAACATCAAATAATGATTTCCGTATTTCATCCTTAAGCAAATACGCTACACGGCTAATTACATTTTTCAATCATACTTATGCCCTGAGGAGATGAGGTATACCGCTCATACTCCAACCGACCACGATTAAGTAAAGCATCAGTATCATACATAGGTCAATGGAAGAGTCAGACTCCATCACCTCATCTGTCTCGATCAGTATGAGATCATATGCAGGACATCTTGTGTCTCTACTAAATAGCTTTCCAGGATATATTGGCATCTTCGCTATAGAGTTAGAGCCTGTAGCATATACTCTTTTCAGGATATGGCCCGTAGCCAATGCCTGGTATTGTGGAGTTATGACCCATAGCCATACTCTTATTGGGATATGGTCCATAACCATTCCTGTACATAGGATATGGCCCTCAGTCATTCCTATGGGGCGTAAGGATATTTTTGCCCATTACCCCCACATATTCAAAATATGCATTCCAGGAATTTCCATAGGGAAAACCTGTTTCAGCATCACCAATTACTGACGATGATGGATCTATGGTCAGAGCTCTACATGATAAGATTTAACTTGATTAATTAAGTGCATTACCATATTCTCTTAGCATCAGTCATGTTTTCAAACATAGATTATTATAACAAATGCTACAAAGAATGTGTAATACTTTTATCAAATACTTCTCAAAGCTTTATAAAACATTGGGATCTCAATCACTTTTCACATCATGGTAATTCTCATCCCTTAACATCTCATCATCATGATTACGATATATGGGTATTCAAACCCTCAGTTCATCAAAGAACGCCTGTTACCACTTATCAGGTAACGAATACCTTCAGGTCATCTGACCAAGGTAAACATGATACTTGTTACACAAGCATCTCACATGGCTCTTCAAGGCCCATTTAATCTCTTGTTACCTCTTGCTAGGCAACAAAGCATATTTTGGCTTAAAAGGCCCATAAACAATTTTATTAATAAAGCATCATAGCTCATATCTGGCTATGCCCAACATATCATGATACTTGCATGGTTAGTACACATGATAATAGTTATATCCATTACATATCAACACTATGCAATGTAATGGTAACTTCACTATTCCCTCATTAGAATTAGGGTTTCTCATGACTTTCACCCTGTATTAGGGTTTCACATAACATCGCATTATATTGAGGTTCACATATCATCACCCTGTGTTAGGGTTTCTCATTACATCACCCTATGTTAGGGCTTCACATAACATTGCCCTAAATTAGGGTTTCATATAACATCACCCTGTGTTAGGGTTTCACACATCTTTATCTTGAATTAAGGTTCCTTATAACTTTCCCCAATTTAAGGTTTCATGAATCATCCTCTTAGATTAGGGTTTCTCATTATATTACCCTGAAATGGGATTTCTCACGTTAACACCCTAGATTAGGGTTACACCATTACCCTAAATTAGGGTTTCACCTATCATTGCCCTAAATTAGGGTTAGGGCACATCAACCTTCTCAATTAGGGTTTCATGATCTCTTTATCAAGGATCATACCCTAAATACATATTCTAATCATGTTGAGAGTGTTGAGGTTTAATCACTACATGATTATCATTCATGTATGAATTCCTCTCTCTCTCATCCTCTCTAGGATGTTGATTATTTCAGGCTAGATTAGATTAGGTCATCCTTTCATTCAAGTACACACATTTAGGGTTATCATAGTGTGTTGAGATATTGCTTCCTAAAGCATCAAAGATTAACCCCTCAAAGGGTACTAATCACTCTAGTACCTTAAAGGTACAACCATTATAATTATCTTTGTTAAACATCATTAAAAATCATAAAGTTAATTGATCTTTCATAACTTTGAGACTATTAGATCTCCAAACGATTTTGATACTTTTGAACTTTCAAATGGTTTTGAGACCGTTTGCCCTCCAAACGGTCTGAAGACCGTTTGGACTCAAACGGTCTCAAGACCGTTTGGTCCAAACCACCTTGAAACCGAAAGGATCATCTAAGGTTTCCTTTAATCAATCAATCGATTTTAGGGTTTGCACTCATTGAACCATCCAACATTGAGACCATTGAAAGTACATCCAACTACAACCCTTGGATCTCCATCCATCCATGACTCTACTTGACCTCAAACGGTCTTGAGGTACTTGACCTCCAAACGGTCAACTCCTTCAAATGGTCAAAGTACCCAAATGGGTTTGAAGTTCAATTTACCCATTCGATCTTGAGATCCATTACCCATTCAATTATGAAGTAAATTACCATTCGGTCTTGGGTTCAATTACCCATTCAGCTTTGAGGTAAATTACCTATTTGGTCTTGGGTTGAATTACCCATTCAGTTTTGAGGTAAATTACCCAAGGGGTCTTGGGTTCAATTACCCATTCGGTTTTGAGGTAAATTACCCATTCGGTCTTGAAACCAAATCAACTCAATCGGTTTTGAAACTGAATTAGCTCAATCGCTTTTGAAACTGAATTAGCTCAATTGGTTTTGAAACCGAATTAGCTCAATCGGTTTTGAAAACCGTTTGCCCATTCGTTTGTTGAGGTGTGTGCTTAAGAAGACATTATCATCTTCAAGCTTCAAACCTTCGAAATCAATTGTGATTCTTATGGTGATTTCAACAACTAATCAAAAGGAAATCGAGAGGTTCAACACATGATGAATAAATTACAAGCAATAATGACATTTAAGGGTTCAAGTTATATAACCCACCTTCAAAATTGAGTCCAAGCTTCAAGCTTCACGTTCTAAATGGTGAATGAATCTTCCTCAATTTCCAAAGGCTCGTCCTCAAGTCTTTGAGTGAAATGAATGGCTAAGGTTGAAGATTGAATGAAGAAAAGAAGAAATTAAGCATTGAATTTCGATTTCCACCATGAAATTAAGGTTGAAGATGACTATGGAGCTTACCTACAGGTTGGGGCACGTCCTCCTGTTGCTCCTAAGCTCCCTTGTGTTCAACCAAAGCAAGGAAAGAAAAAGGAATCGAAAAAGCCTTTCATGTGGGTTGAAAATGGAATGTTGTTGTGTGATTTTTATATCATCTTTTCACATGTTATCACACTCAAATTTGATTCTTTCTAGTATAATTCAGTCTCTTTCATATTAGTTTTGCCATCTTTTTGTTGTTCTATGTGTCCCATAACGTGTATTGCAAATTTGCCACAAAAAGGATTAAATTCGGATGTTATTTCTATAGAAACAGAATAATCCACGGCGTGCAGATTCAGACGCACGGCGTGCACCATCCCAGAAAAGACTGGTTCATTGAAGCAGTAAAGTGCACAACATGATAATCAGAATGCACGGTGTGCAACATTCCAGAGAAAATCCGTTCTGTTCAGCCAAGAGAATGCACGACGTGTACGCAGGAAACGCACGGTGTGCAAGATTCCAGAAACATACAGAACACGAAGACACAGCGTGCACATCGAAATGACACGGCGTGCACCTGGAACGCAAACTGCTGAAGAAGTTCTGGAAAGTCGTACAGCGTGCAATTCCTCAGCGCACATCGTGCACGGATCAGCCCGATGTCAACTGCACTGCAGGTGCACAGTGTGCAACCAAAAGTGCACGACGTGCACCTGGCAGTTTCAGAATTTCGAAAATTTAGAATACGATTTTAAAAGAAAGAGGAAAGCCAAGGGACAGTTACATTCGGCCATTTGGAGAGTTTATCTCATCCCAAAGACAGAGGAGAGCAGAGGAGGGCGATTTGGGAGGAAACTAAGGTGGTTTCTTACACAAAGAGACCATTTCTTCTTCTCCACTTCTCCTTAGTCTTCTTCAAGGTACAGCCAAGCGTTCCCAACTCCGAGCAACTTCTTGAGAGAGGAGTAGGCCCGACTTGGAGCAGCTAAAGGAGGGGAATTTCGTCCTAAAGCCGGAATTCTTGCTTCTTGTGGTTACATCTTCAGTTCTCCTTGTCTTTTCTTCTCTAAACCATGTCTAGCACTAAAAATTCTGTAGCAAATATGCTGTACATTGTTATGGACGAGTAGACTTCTTTTGTTGGGCATGGGAGAGTAACTACCATGCCATAGCATGTAATGAACAAGTAATTTCGTACTAAATGCATTTGCTTCTTGTTTCTTTACCTTGAGAGTGTCGGTTACTCTTTTCTTTGCATGTATTGTTGGCCACTTTATATGCATACTTTCTGCTTTCCTGCTTAGTTTGAGAAGACAAGTAGGAATGTATGGAGACGCTCTTCTTGGAAACTCTTCTTCTTCTATGAGAGTAGAGAGGAATGAGTTGAGGAACTGTTTGTGATCATAAACAAAATTCATGCACGAGAGTGTAGTTTTGAATTATGATCGTTACATTTACACCGGGAGGTGAAATGTAACACAACTTTTCCTTGAAACATGATCTTATGTATGTTTAAATTATTTTGTTCTCTTATTTGCAATGGCATGTGAGTGAAATCCTAATATCCAAGATTCATTAACTTTCTGAAATCAAACTTCCTTTGTAATCCTTGCTTGTTAATTAAAATCTGAAATTCCTGTAGTTAAAACCTAATTTTTATGCTTTTAAAACAAACCTCTTCTACCCTTTAAAACCAGTCTAGATTGTTGAACTTTAGTACTGTTGTGTTCAATTAAATTAACTCAGCTCCTTGTGTTCGACCATGACTATACTACCTCTGTATACTTGCAGAGTTTGGTTAAGTTGAGTAAACTAACCATTACTTGGATTGAAACTCGTTTGTGTAAACAACCAACACGTTTTTGGCACCGTTGCCGGGGAGCTACGGTAATTTAATTGGAGTAATAAGTAATATTTAGTATTCGAGACTAGACCATCATTCATCATTTTCAAACTTCCATATACCTCTTAGTGTGTTCTTAATTTCTCTTGTTATTTTTCAGGTTGTATGCGTCGTTCACAATGAGGTCTCCAAACACCCGCTTTGCTAGACCTTGAAATAGAACGAACTCTTTCAAGTTTGAGGAGAACAAGAAGAATAGAACAACCGCTATTTGGAGGTACTTCACCGTCACCACCGCCATCATCACCACCACTGTCTTCTTCATCTTCTGCAGTAGCTACTCCAAGCATTTCAGCCATGGAGGATGATCGCCCTCTAAAAGATTTCTCTATGCCGGTTGCCACAAATATTTGCAGAGCCATCGACCTACCTGCTGTGGAAGCAAATAACTTTTCAATTGCCCCTTCCATGATGCAATGATTCAGCAAAATCATTTCGAGGGTACAGCCAATGAAGACCCAAGTCTTCATATTGCAGAATTTCTGGAATATCTGAATACTTTTAAGATTAATGGAGTGTCCACTGATGGAATCAAACTTATGCTATTTCCTTTCACTCTAAGAGATAGAGCCAAGGCGTGGCTTTTGTCTCTTCCCAAGAAGTCTATTAGAAGTTGGGACCAAATGCTTAATGCTTTCCTTGCAAAGTACTTTCTGCCAAGCAAGACAGCTCACTTGAGGAACCAGCTTACAAATTTCTCCCAAAGTGAAGGAGAAACCTTATATGATACATGGGAACGGTTCAAGGATCTTCAACGTCTTTGCCTGAACCTTGGTTTGACAAACTGGCTCTTGCTGCAAACCTTCTACAATGGACTGTTTTATAATACTCGGTTGACTCTAGATGCCGCAGCTGGCGGTGCACTAATGACCAAGTCCTATAGAGTGGCTTATGATATAATTGAAGATATATCACTCAATCACTGTCAATGGGGAGGAGATAGAGGAGATAAATCCACCTCTACAACAAGCTCTTCATCCGGAAAGCAAGGAGGAAAGCATACTATTGATGCCGTTGACCTAATTTCCGCAAAGCTAGATGTGCTCACACAGAAATTTGAGAAGATGACCACTCTGCCAATTCAATCTGTTGAAGCCACATGTGAAGCTTGTGGTAATATAGGACATACTTCTTCTTCTTGTTTTGCCCCTAATGCTATGGAAGGAAATTTTGAACATGTTAATGTAGTTGGGATGCAAGGAAACAAACAATACAACCCTTATTCCAACCAATATAATCCGGGATGGAGAGATCACCCTAATTTCTCTTACCAGAATGCAAGCAACACCCAAAATTTCCAACAAGGGTAGCAACATGTAAACCGTCAAGGAAATCCACCGGGTTTCAATAACATGGGTTTTCAACAGCAACAACAACCCCAAGGCTCTTCTTTGGAAGCTATGATGGAGAAATTCATATCAACACAGATGTAACAAAATGAGGAACTCCAAGGAAATGATAAGATTTTAAAAGATGCTATTGCGCAACTCTCTGTAAAAGTGCATGGAATTTCCACCCACACAAAGATGTTGGAAAATAAGATAGCACAACAAGCTTTGAATCAACAAAGGACTCCACAATCCGGTTCTCTTCCAAGTCAGTCGGAAGTAAACCCAAGGCAGCAAGCCCGTGCTATTATCTAAGAATCAGAGCTGAAATTGAAAGACCTTCTCCATCTGAGGAGAAGAACATGAAGCAAACTGTAGAAGAAGAGGCCAACACTCCAAATCACAGCGAGGAGAAAGGTAAAGCTGAAATACCACCTTCTTTCAAAGCAACTGCACCTTTTCCTCAAAGATTAGCCAATAAGAAGGAAGACCAAAAATTTAGAAAATTTGTGGACATAATCAACAAATTGCATGTAAACATTCCTTTTGCTGAAGTTATTGCCGAAATGCCTTCTTATGCACAATTTTTAAAAGACATTCTGACCAAAAGAAGAAAGATTGATCAAGTAGAAACTATAATGCTTTCTGAACGAGTAAGTTCTATTATTCAAAATCATCTCCCTCAAAAGCTTGATGATTTGGGAGCATTCACACTGCCTTGCAAGATTAATGACACCACTTTTGACAAAGGTTTAGTAGATCTCGGTGCGAGTGTCAGCCTCATTCCATTTACCTTATGGCAAGAATTAGATCTTGGGGATTTGAAGCCCACAAGGATGGCTATTGAATTAGCTGATCACTCTATTAAATATCCAAAAGGTATGGTGGAAGATGTACTTGTACAACTCGGGAAATTCTATATACCTTATGATTTTATTATTCTTGACATGGCAGAAGTTCCTTCCAACCCTGTTCTTTTTGGGAGGCCTTTCTTGAGAACTGCCGGATGTCTTGTTGATGTCCGGGAAGGGAAGCTCACTTTACGTGTTGGGGAAGAGGCTATGTAATTCTCTATTTATGAAGCTATGAAAGCACCCGCACGTGTTGAAGAAATATGCTTGCTTGATATTGTTGATCCTATTGAAAGTGATAGTGAAGACAATGTCAATTTGATGGTTAATCTCTATGATGATGATGCAGCTGAATTCAATAATTCTGAAAATTCTGGAGCACTTTCTATTTCTAAAGCAACAACTATTGATGAAGATGCTCCACTTGTTGAAGATAAAATTAATGAAAGTACGACAGGCAAAAAGGTAGAATTAAAATCCCTTCTGCCCGGGCTAAGGTATGCATTTCTTGACCCAAATTCTACATCTCCTGTTATAATAAATAGTGAACTAACCAATGATCAAGAAAATGAATTGCTTGCCGAATTGCGTTTGTACAAAGATGTCATTGGTTACTCCATAGAGGATTTAAAAGGCATTCATCCTTCCATTTGTATGCACAGAATAAATATGGAAGATGATGCTAAACCAACTGTTGAACCACCTAGATGTTTAAATCAAAATATGCTTGAGATGGTAAAGAAAGAAATTTTCAAGTTAATTGACGCTGGAATCATATATCCAATAAGTGACAACCCTTGGGTTAGTGCCATTCACGTGGTACCTAAGAAGGGGGGTGCAACTGTCATTAAAGGAGATAATGATGAGTTGATACAAAAACACATGGTTACTGGCTGGTGTATGTGTATTGACTATAGGCGTTTGAATAAAGCAACCCGCAAAGATAATTTCCCTTTGCCTTTTATTGATTTGATGCTTGAACGTCTTGCCAAACATTCATATTTCTGTTACTTGGACGGGTATTCAGGTTTTTTTTAGGTTCCCATATATCCCCCGACCAAGAAAAGACCAGTTTCACATGCACTTATGGAACATATGCTTATCGCCATATGCCGTTTGGTCTTTGTAATGCTCCCGCTACTTTTCAGCGGTGCATGATGGCTATATTCTCCAATTTTATTGAAAATATAATGGAGATTTTTCTGGACGATTTCAGCGTGTACGGCGATTCTTTTGATCAATGCTTATTAAATCTGTCTCTTGTCTTAGCCCGCTGTAAAAAGGTCAACCTAGTACTAAACTGGGAGAAGTGCCATTTTATGGTACAATCCGGTGTAGTGCTAGGACATGTGGTATCTAACAAGGGTATTGAAGTGGACAGGGCAAAAGTCGAAGTAATTGAGAAGATGTCTACTCCATCTTCAGTAAAAGACATTCACAACTTTTTAGGACATGTAGGTTTTTACAGAAGATTCATTAAAGACTTTTCGATAATTGCAAAGCCGCTATGTTCTCTTCTTGCAAAAGACACAGAATTTGTATTTGATGACGATTGCCAAGCAGCCTTTTCCAAACTCAAAGAGGCTCTCATTTCAGCCCCAATTATCCAGCCTCCAGATTGGGATTCTCCCTTTGAACTCATGTGCGATGCAAGTGATTATGCAGTGGGAGCTGTTTTGGGACAGCGGAGAGACAAAAAGATTCATGCCATCTATTATGCCAGCAAAACTCTCGATGAAGCACAAATCAATTATACAACCAAGGAGAAAGAAATGCTTGCGATCGTATATGCATTCGACAAGTTCCGACAGTACTTAGTAGGATCAAAAGTGATTGTGTACACTGATCATGCTGCCATCAAGTATTTGCTGAATAAGAAAGATGCCAAACCATGCCTCATTCGCTGGATACTTCTCCTGCAAGAATTTGATCTTGAAATCCGAGACAAAAATGGTACCGAGAATAGTGTTGCTGATCACCTCTCTAGATTGACCACGGAAGCTGGAGATTTATTGCCAATTCAAGATCATTTGCCTATTGAGAAACTTTACGCATTATCGTCTATCCAAGCACCATGGTTTGCAGACATTGCTAATTTTCTTGCTACTGGACAGCTACCTCCGGGTTTGACATATCAACAAAAGAAGAAATTCTTTCATGACGTAAAGTTCTATTACTGGGATGACCCATTGCTATTCAAGAATGGAAGCGATGGGCTAATCCGGAGATGTGTTGTTGAAGAGGAAGTCCCAAGTATCATTGCTGATTGCCATGCCTCTCCTTATGGAGGCCATTTTGGAGGAGAAAAGACCGCTGCAAAAATACTTCAGGCCGGTTTCTATTGGCCTACATTATTTAAAGATGTCAATCTATTCGTCAAATCTTGTGATAGGTGCCAAAGAACAGGAGGAATATCCCGCTGAGATGACATGCCACTCAACTCTATTCTAGAAGTTGAGGTGTTCGATGTATGGGGCCGGAGTGGACTACATGGGACCATTCCCATCTTCCTATGGATATCAATATATTCTTGTTGCCTGTGAATACGTTTCTAAATGGGTTTAAGCCATTCCAACCCAAGCACCGGACGCCAAATCTGTAGTTAAGCTTTTCCAAAAGATTATATTCCCTCGGTTTGGAGTTCCACATGCAGTTATTTCTGATGGAGGCACACACTTTGCTGAAAAACAATTCAATAATATTCTCTCAAAGTATGGTGTAACTCACAAAATCTCTACGCCCTATCATCCCCAAACATCCAGGCAAGTAGAGATTTCAAATAGGCAACTGAAGACTATTCTTGAAAAGACTGTCTCTAGTTCAAGGAAAGATTGGGCACTAAAGATTGATGATGCATTATGGGCATATCGCACAACCTACAAAACCATCATTGGGACTACTCCATTCAAGCTAATCTATGGCAAATCATGTCACCTTCCGCTCAAATTGGAGCACCGCGCTTTCTGGGCAATAAAGTTCTTGAACTTTGACATGAAAAGAGCAGGAGAAAAGCGTCTGTTGTAGCTGAAGGAGCTTGAAAAACTTCGTCTTGATGCATATGAGAATGCAAAGTTGTATAAAGAGAGAACAAAAGCTTGGCATGACAAAAGAATTCGCAGGAAGGACTTCCAAGAAGGAGATAAAGTATTGTTATTCAACTCCAGATTGAAAGTTTTTCCAGGAAAGTTGAAATCCAAGTGGTCTGGCCCGTTCCTAGTACTCAAGATTTTTCCATATGGAGCTGTAGAACTCCAAGGCAAAGATGGAACTTTCAAAGTTAACAAACAACGCTGCAAATGCTACTCAAGTGGAGAAGATGTGGAGAAAGGAGCTTCTTGCTCCCTACAAGATGCCTAAAGTTTTAGAAGAAGTCTTACTCCAAACTCTAAATGGAGGACCTCGTGGGAGTTGACCCCACATCAGGATAGATTTCTTTTAAGTTTTTCAAATCGAAAACACTCTTTAATTTTGCTAATAAGCCTGTCATGGATGAATGTAATAATTTAGACTTAATTTCTATTCAATCCGTCATAGTTCACTGCTGACTGAATGCAATTTTCTGCAAAAATTGCAAAGTGCACGGCGTGCAAATCAGAATGCATGGCGTGCACTTCAATAAAAATACAACAGAAAATGTTCTGGAAAAAGACACGGTGTGCATTTTCAAATTGCACGCCGTGCACCTGGTATGCAAGATCTACAGGAAACTTTCTGGAAAGATGCACGTCGTGCACCGCAAAAATGCACGCCGTGCAGCTGGAGATTTGATGGTCTGGAAACTTTATGGAAACTTACACGCTGTGCATTTTCAACATTCACGGCGTGCACCTGGGAAGTAAAAAGTTCGGCAACTTTTTGGAAATGTGCACGGTGTGCATTTGATAACTACACGGCGTGTACACGATCTTCGAGTTTGCTGTTAAGTTTCTAGAAACTCGCACGTCGTGCATTGTCCATTCGCACGCCGTGCACCTGGGCGATGGAAATCTGTAAAAGTTCTGGAATCATACATGGAGTGCACCGTAGAAACGCACACCGTGCACCTGGATGCAAAGGAGTAATTTGAATATGGGCTTTACAGAAGCGCACGCCGTGCACTTTTTAGTGAAGTCTAAACAAAAAGGGCCGGAGTGCATGACCTAATCACTCTAACCTAGAGTCGTGCACCCCGACCCTAGCGACCAAACCCTAGCAGCCGCTCCACAGCCGTGCACCTCCTACGCCAGCCGTGCGCCACTCCGCCGTCCTTCAGCCATGATCCGCCTCCGACTGCAGCCGTGCGCAGGTCGGCCCCCCCTCTCCATTCGAGCAGCCGCTGTTCTCCTCCGCCCAGCCAACAGCTCTGCCACCAACAGCACCGCCACTGTTGTCCTCCGCCGCAGCAAGCAACTCCGCCGAGCTTCAGCCATCACGCCGCCGCATCTGCCCGCAGTAACTCTGCTCCATCTAGCAGCTACACCGCCGCCCTCTTCTTCTTTTCTTCTCCACACCACCAACAGCAGCTCTGCACCACGCCGCCAACAGCCGTGCCGCCAACAGCTGCTCCGCCCTCACAGCAGCACCGAAACTCGCCGCTATCCAGCGCCGATCTACCATCGCCGCCTCTAGTTTCCAGCGGCGCCGCACCATCCCGCCGCTGCCGACACACCGCCACCCTCTTCTTCTTTCCTCAGCACAACAGTAGCGCATCGCCATCGTCAAGCAGCCGCATAGCCGCCAGCGTGCCGCCCCGCCGCCGCAGCAAGCTTCTCACTCGACCAAGCAAGCATAAATCCTTCAACAGCCACTCCGCCGAGAGCTCCAACACCCACATTGGGCGTCCTAGCTGCCGTTTGTGCAGATCCTGAATTTTGCCCCAAATCTGCAGGTGCATGCCGTGCACTGAAACTGCACGCCGTGCGTCTACCTGTCTGACGCAGACGTCCAATCCATTTGCATGTCGTGCATCCTAAAGACACAGCGTGCACTCCTACAGACTGATGGCACCAATCAAGCAGAAGTTCGACAGCCGTCCAGGCTATCACGTTACAGCTGAAGCAGGACCCTCCGCACCAAGACCGCAATCTTTTGTACCATCCACACAGTTCAGAGTCAAGCCTGAAGAAGACGCCGACTACCAATTTCTCATTACAAGGCGGGTTTTAACTTCACGATACTTGTGTGAAGAAGCCGTCACCAAGCTGGGGTTCAAAGATGAGGTAGTAAATCACTTAACTTTTTTGGGATTACATTATCTCTGCACTCGGGTTGCTAAGACCTACCCCCGTCTTGTGTACGAGTTTCTCACTACCTTTATGACCGAAAGTGACCTACAACGCCGCAACATCCCATATCAGAACATCAGTTTTCACCTGTTGGACAGACCGTTTTCCATGAATCTTGAGCAGTTTTGCACTTTACTTAAATGCAACTATGGCGGTTACAGTGATTACCCTCCAGCTTCCAACAACGATCTGTTTTGGTCCAAAATTACTTCTGATACAGTGCATAGAGCAAGGAATGCTCGGGCTTCTAGCATCCATAATCTTGTTTTCCGAGTTATTCATCGCCTTCTGAGCACATGACCTTTTGCAAAGAATGAAACTCAGGGTGTTGTGGGAACAACTGATCTTTTCTTCTTATGGTGTGTGGTACAAAATGAGCAAATAAGTTCTGGTTATTACATTGTAAACAAGCTACTTGAAACTAAGAAACAAAATAAAAGAGAGGCGGGCGACATCATGTGTGGTGGGGTAATTAGCATCCTTGCTATGCAGTTGGGTTTGGATGTAGGTTCCCTAGAACCTGCACCGGGGAAGAATCTTGTCAATATAAGCTATCTTATCTCTTGTGGTCTGATCTCCAGACATGGCAGCATCACATCAAATTTCAATGTTTATATCACAAAGAAATAGTTCATCACAATCCCCGATGCGAGTCGAAATGATATCAAGAACAAGGCCACTTGGAAAGTAGAGCTTCATCCAGAGATCGATGAGGAGACACCCACCAGGGGTGCCAGCAGCTCTACACCAGGGCCTACTCCAGGAGCATCTACCCCTCTGCCACCGTCCACTGGTACTCAGACTGAGTACAGCTGGACAATGTCAGATGTTCAGCACCTCTACGGCTACGTGCAGCGACGTTTTGATCATTTTGACACCTGCCTAGACCAGGTGAGCGCGTAGAATGACACCAGGTTTGACCATTTGAGTGCACAATACTCAACTATGTACGACATGGTCAACTGGATGGATGCGTGGCACATCTCGCAAGGCCACTACCCAGCACCACAGTCCTTCCAGTCCCCCTCCCGATAGGAGACCACAGCTCCCGACGCTCCACAACATGAGTTTCCCGAAGACCAGCAGCACCAGTACCACCAGCAGCAGCAGCAGCCAGGATCATCATCCGCGATGCCAATGGACATCCTTGACATCGTTAGTCAGTTCTTCCCGGAGCAGGGAGGCGGCGGATCATTTTTCTGATCTTATTCATGACATGTATTCGGTTGTGAACTCCTAAAGTTCGATTGAAGCAGTGAGGACACTGCTGATTTCAGGCTTAGGGGGGAGCAACCCGACGGTATTAGTATCCTAGTTTCTTTTAGTTTTTGCTTTTCATGTTATTTGCTTCTTGTCATTTGTTTTTGTACTTTTGTTTTGTTTTCAGTTCTTCTTTTCTGATGGCAAGTCTAGTATGATATGAGATTCATCTTTTATATGTGGAAAGAACTCCTATGCTTAACTGTTCGTCCTCCTTTGATGAGAAATATCAATTGAAGAAGTTGTAAAAAGCATGCATTAATCAAATGAAACCTTTGGACCATCAACATGTGCTTAACTCTGGTTTATGCTTCTAGCCTGCACATTCATCTTTCACATCCTTGATTGTTTAAAACATGTAATGGTTTCAATTTTTTATGAGTAAATCAACTTTACAACATCATTTAGAATACGGGATGACTTTGCCAAGCTCTTAGTGCATTTGCAAACACTCTTTCAATGAAAAATTTTCAAAACAGATGAATGAAACCTAGTTAATGTTGCAATTTAGTTGACTCTCCCAAGTTTTGAAAAAAATTAAATAACTCTTATACCCCTTTAAAGATGTCTAATCTGCCCACATATCATGCTAGTCTAGTGTAAGTCCGATCTGGCCACGATGGTTAGGTGGTATGTCTTAAAAGAGGGTAAAATACCCCAACCGACACTCCACGTGTGCATAAGCCTACATTAGCAGCCGAGTGTCGGTACCCATAATCCTTTGTCATATCATTTCTGGGAAAAGGAGAGTACAAAAAAAATTGTCAATTTTTAACTAAGATTTCATCTTTTGTAATCCTTAATAGTTGAAAGTTTGAGTTGCACATCCACTGATTGTTTGGCTTGGTCATCCAAATTCTACCTAGTGTTGTTTAATTGATTGATTCATTAAATTGATGCCACCCCTACTGAACTAAAAATCTCTTTCTTGGATGTTTGAGTTGAATTGATGGCTATGGGCATAAACATGTTGATCATGGTTGGTTTGGTTTTATACACATCTTTCATTTCATTTGATCTATTCATGTTCTTGACTATTCTTCATTTATATTTCCATGCTCTTTTTGCTTGAGGACAAGCAATGGTTTAAGCTTAGGGGGATTTGTTGTGTGATTTTTATATCATATTTTCACATGTTATCACACACAAATTTGGTTCTTTCTAGTATAATTCAGTCTCTTTCATATTAGTTTTGCCATGTTTTTGTTGTTCTATGTGTCCCATAACTTGTATTGCAAATTTGCCACAAAAAGGACTAAATTCGGATGTTATTTCTACAGAAACAAAAGAATGCACGGCGTGCAGATTCAGACGCACGGCGTGCACCATCTCAGAAAAGATTGGTTCGATGAAGCAGTAAAGTGCATGGCGTGCAAATCAGAATGCACGGCGTGCAACATTCCAGAGAAAATCCGTTCTGTTCAACCAAGAGAATGCACGGCGTGCACGCAGGAAATGCATGACGTGTAATATTCCAGAAACATACAGAACACGAAGAGACGACGTGCACATCGAAATGACACGGCGTGCACCTGGAATGCAAACTGCTGAAGAAGTTCTGGAAAGTCGCACGACATGCAATTCCTCAGTGCACGCCGTGCACGGATCATCCCGATGTCAACTGCACTGCAGGTGCACGACGTGCACCCAAAAGTGCATGGCGTGCACCTGGCAGTTTTAGAATTTCAAAAATTCAGAATACAATTTTAAAAGAAAGAGGGAAGCCAAGGGACAGTTACGTTCGGCCATTTGGAGAGTTTCTCTCATCCCAAAGACAGAGGAGAGCAGAGGAGGGCGATTTGGGAGGAAACTAAGGTGGTTTCTTGTATAAAGAGACCATTTCTTCGTCTCCACTTCTCCTTAGTCTTCTTCAAGGTGCAGCCAAGCGTTCCCAACTCCGAGTAACTTCTTGAGAGAGGAGTAGGCCCGACTTGGAGCAGCTAAAGGAAGGGAATTTCGTCCTAAAGATGGAATTCTTACTTCTTGTGGTTACATCTTCAGTTCTCCTTGTCTTTTCTTCTCTAAACCATGTCTAGCACTAAAAATTCTATAGCAAATCTGCTATACATTGTTATGGACGAGTAGACTTCTTTTGTTGGGCATGGGAGAGTAACTCCCATGCCATAGCATGTAATGAACAAGTAATTTCGTACTAAATGCATTTGCTTCTTGTTTCTTTACCTTGAGAGTGTCGGTTACTCTTTTCTTTGCATGTATTGTTGGCCACTTTATATGCATATTTTCTGCTTTCTTGCTTAGTTTGAGAAGACAAGTAGGAATGTATGGAGACGCTCTTCTTGGCAACTCTTCTTCTTCTACAAGAGTAGAGAGGAATGAGTTGAGGAACTATTTGTGATCATAAATGAAATTCATGCACGAGAGTGTAGTTTTGAATTATGATCGTTACATTTACATCGGGAGGTGAAATGTAACACAACTTTTCCTTGAAACATGATCTTATGTATGTTTAAATTATTTTGTTCTCTTGTTTTCTATGGCATGTGAGTGAAATCCTAATGTCCAAGATTCATTAACTTTCTAAAATCGAACTTCCTTTGTAATCCTTGCTTGTTAATTAAAATCTGAAATTCCTGTAGTTAAAACCTAATTTTTATGCTTTTAAAACAAACCTCTTCTACCCTTTAAAACCGGTCTAGATTGTTGAACTTTAGTACTGTTGCGTTCAATTAAATTAACTCAGCTCCTTGTGTCCGACCTTGACTATACTACCTCCGTATACTTGCGGAGTTTGGTTAAGTTGAGTAAACTATCCATTACTTGGATTGAAACTCGTTTGTGTAAACAACCAACAGATGTATATAAGGGAATTTCAATGAGAGAGAAAGTGATAAATAATTCCTTCAACTCCCAAAATTGGTGCCACATACTTCCCTAAATCCCTTTCATATGAAGCCATATCCCCCACCTTGTAATTCCTCTTCATTATCCATGAATTAAAAGAAGACAAATTAAGCACCTTAAATAATATAATAATAATATCCAAAATTGAGTGGATATTACTTTTTCTTTAACTAATGTGAGTGGGCTCTCCACTCACTTTAGATATTTCGGTGCCATTGCAAGGCACAAGAACTTCCATACTTAAAAAAATTCAACCATCTCGTTTTTGGTAGAAGTGCACTTCCATTAATATATTTAGTTTTGCATTAAATTGAATTAGGGTTTCAATTATGTTTAAATCTTGATTATTTTAATATCAAGATTCTCTCTCCCAAAGAGATTCAAATGAGATGCCCCTCTGATTTTCTTGTCTCTAATTGATACCAAGAAACATTAGGGACTCTCTAGAAGTGGTGTTTTGCATATTGAACCCTAGGTTTTGGGTAAATTGCACATTACACAAAAACTAGGTTTTAATGCAGAAACATTGCTTAACAAGCTCTTTCTTGATGCTCAGGTTGCCGCAAGCCATACCTCTGCACCATTTTCATTCTTATGACAATTCAACACTTGAGGAACATTTTACCATGTAACATTTGCAAGTTAACCCCTCAACTTGGGTAGTTTGCACATTAGTCCAAAACTAGCAAAACGTTGTTTTTAACATTATTAGAAAAGGACTAAAATTGAAACATAAGTTCCTATTGAGCCTTAATTACTTTTTAAAAGATAAGAGAAAGCATATAATTATCTTTCTTAAACAAAACATCTAGGGTTAAAACATAACCCAGGTCAGAGATGTTACAAATTATCCACCCCTAACAGGGATTTCGTCCCCAAAATCATCAAGAGAAAAGAGAAGGGTACTTCCTCCTCATTTCTTCCTCTAGCTCCCACGTAGCTTCTTCAATGCCACGATGATGCCAGAAAACTTTCACAAGACATATGTCTTTCTTTTTCAGCTTTTTAATTCTTTTATCGAGGATCATCACAGGTCCTTCAACATATGATATGCCATCATTAAATTCTACTTCCACAGGTTGCAAAACTAACTCTGTGTCAAGATGACATTTTCTCTGCATGGAGATGTGGAATACTGGATGCAACTTATGCAACTCAGGTGGCAACTCTAGCTTATAGGCTACCCTTCCAATCCGTTCAATGATTGGATAAGGCCCCATAAATCTCGGAGATAACTTTCCCTTCTTCCCAAATCTAAGGATACCTTTCCAAGGCGAGACCTTGAGATATACTCTATCTCCAACTTGGAATTCTAAAGGTCTTCATCATTTGTCAGCATACGACTTCTGTCTATCATGTGCAGTCTTTAATTGTTGTTGTATTATGTTAGTCTCCTCAGTTGTCTGGTGCACAAGCTCAGGACCCAAAAGTTGATTTTCTCCTATTTCATACCAACATAAAGGAGATCTACAATGTCTACATATAGTGCTTCATATGGTGCCATATCAATATTGTGCTGATAGCTATTATTGTAAGCAAATTCTATCAAGCTCAGGTGTAGATCCCAACTTCCTACAAACTAAAGGACACATGCCCCAAGCAAATCCTCCAAGGTTTGTATGGTCCTCTCAGATTGTCCATCTATCTATGGGTGAAAGGCAGTACTAAACCTTAACTGTGTACCCAATGCTTTATGTAGTCATTCCCAAAAATGACTCGTGAATTGGGAACCTCTGTCAGAAACAATAGTAGCTGGAACCCCATGCAACCACACTATCTCATATATATATATCTGTGCAAGCTTCTCAATAGTGTAGGTTGTTCTGACAGGAAGGAAATATGTTGTCTTAGTCAACCTATCGACTATCACCCATATGGAATCATGACCTTTGGTTGTTCTGGGCAAACCAACCACAAAGTCTATGGTTACATGATCCCATTTCCACTACGGTATAGGCAGAGGTTGCATTGTTCCTGCATGCTTTTGATGTTCAACTTTAACTTGCTGACACACCGGACACTCCATAACAAATTCAGCTACATCTTCAATCTTGGCCACCAATACATATCTTTCAAGTTATGATACATTTTGGTGCTCCCTGGTTGCATTGCATACATGGATGAGTGAGCTTCCTCCAAGACTAACTTCCTTAAGTCATTGACATCATGTACTACCATCCTACCATGGTAACAAACCACCTGATCCTCTGACTCATGTAAGCCATCCCGTTTCTCACTACCATACTTTGACCTGATCTGCTGAACCACATTATCAACTTGTTGTGCTTCTTTAATCTACCGTTTCAGAGTAGGTTTTACTTGCATCTCAGCTAACAACCCATATAATAATGATACCTTAAGTTGTATATTGTTTTGCCTCAAGGAGATAAGCATATCTCTTTTAAATCACACTAAGGAGTTCAACTGTGCTTTATCTAAGGCTGGTGATGATGATTTCCTACTTAGTGCATCAGCCACTACATTAGCCTTCCCTGGATGATAATCAATTGTACAATCATAGTCGTTGATTAACTCCATCCATCAGTGTTGTCTCATGTTCAACTCGTGTTGTGAGAAGATATATTTTAGATTCTTATGGTCTGTGAAAATCTAGAATGTTTCTCCATAAAGATAATGTCTCCAGATCTTCAAAGCATGAACCACATCAGCTATCTCTAGATCACGTGTCAGATAATTCTCCTCGTGTTTCTTAAGTTGTCAAGAGGCAAAAGAAATCACTTGATTATCCTGCATCAACACACATCCTAGACCATTCTTAGATGCATCACAGAAAACTATGTACCCCTTCCCTTGCTCAGGTAACACCAGTACAGGTGTACTTGTTAACCTTTCTTTCAACAGCTAGAAAGAATGTTGACACTTGTCATTCCAGACAAAGGAACCTCCTTCCTGGTCAACTTGGTTAGGGGTAAGGCTATAGATCTGAAGTTCTTAATGAATCTCCTGTAATAGCCTGCTAGTCCTAGGAAACTGTATATCTTCGTCGGTGTCTTAGGCTCTTCCCATTGCAGGATAGATTCTACCTTCTTAGGATCAACACGGATACCTAAGGCAGATATTATGTGTCCTAGAAAAGAAACTTCTGATAACCAGAACTCACATTTGCTAAACTTAGCATGCAACTTATGCTCTCTTAGCAAAGTTAAAGCCTGACGGAGGTGCTGCTCATGCTGTTGAGCATCTCTACTGTATACCGAGATGTAATCTATGAAGACTACTATGAACTAATCATGAAAAGGTCGAAATATTCTATTCATGAGTTCCATGAATGCAGCTGGTGCATTAGTTAGTCCAAACGACATAACTATGAACTCATAGTGACCATACCTTGTCCTAAAGGCAGACTTAGATATGTCACTCTCCTTGATACGCAACTGATGATATCCCGACCTCACATCTATTTTAGAAAAGATAGTTTCACCACACAACTGTTCAAACAAGTCATCGATCCTCAGCAGAGGATACTTGTTCTTTATGGTTACTTTATTCAACTGTCTATAATGAATGCATAGCCACATCGATATGTCCTTCTTCTTAACAAAGAGAACCGAAGCACCCCATGGTGAAGTACTCAGTCGGTCAAAACCTTTTTCAAGCAACTCTTAACGCTGTTTCTTGAGCTCTGCCATCTCAACAGGTGCCATTCTATACGATGTGTGTGCTATTGCTTGTGTGCCCATGATTAGATTAATCTCAAAATCAATTTCTCGGGGCGGAGGTACACCTGGAAGTTCCTTAGGGAACACATCTTCAAACTCCCTAACTCTCAGAACTTCAGAAAGATTAGGGCTTTCCATTGTGGTACCTAACACATGCCAAGAATGCAAAGCATCCTTATCTCATCAGCTTCTCAACTACCATAAATGATACAAGACAGGTTGGAAGAATCTTTCTCTCTCCCTGAAAGATCCATGTGTCACCTATTGGCTAAATTGGACATTAGTATAATCCCTTTGTTTTGAGGATGACAAACATTTCATTCTTGTCGATCTAACGTGCTACTTGAGTGTTGCAGGAATAAGGTGGATGACAAAGATTTGGGAAATCTATATGCTTGAATTGTTGTTATGTCATGATTGTAATCAATTGTAAAACTTGTACAAGTATATAATGTACAAGTACTTAGACATCATGTAAATCAAGCGTTAGATCTTCCATAGACAATCACTACACTTAGATAGGTCATCCCCTACATTAGTGTCACAAATGCACACTCATACATACACTTAGTTCATTTAAAACATTGAAACAGGGTCAATATCGGTCGAAAAAATCCTCGACCGAGACACTCTCGGTCGACAAACTCCTCGACCGAGAAAGACCCAAGTAGTCGTTAGACACAGTAGACACGGTAGTTGGCAGTTGGAGATGAACGTTGTATACACTTGCTCCAGACAGTCTTTCAGTCGACAAGTCCTCGAGCGAGAAGGACTCTCGGTCGACAATTCTTCGACCGAGATGTGTTCTGTTTGCAACTTTCAGACTTAATTAACTAGCCGTTGCTAAAGCAACTAAAGTGTACCTAACGGCTAGTTAAGCACTTGGAACCCCCTAGAAAGTGTCTAGAACGTCCTTAAGCACTTGTAGTCATTCCTATAAATAGGACATGCCTTAGGACACCTAAACTCACTCATATACACTTGTGCAATACTTGAGTTTACACTTGCAATTGACAATCTATTTTGAGAATTGAGCAACACTAGCATTGGCCATTCATTTCCTTGCTCTAAATTCATGTCCTATAGGCTAGCATCTCCTATCCACCAAACCTACACTTCAATATTCATTGGTTAGGAGATCTATATGCTTATTATAGGCAAATCAAGCCTTGTGCTTCAAAGTGGTAATTGTAATTTCCATTTCCTTTCTTATTCACTCTTATTGCTTGTACTCTCCTTGCTACTCCTAGGGTTGGAGGCTGCGGATTGGAGAGGGCTTTAATATTCTTGGTGAAGAAGGAGGCTTTGGACTACTTCTAGAAGGCTGTTCAATGGGAGGCTACTTCAAGAGGAAGGCTACTTCAAGGGGGAGCATGAAGTTACTTCAAGAAGGGTGCTTCAAAGTTGGTGCAACTACTTCAAGGTGAATGCTGTCCAAAGGGTGTAGAAAGTATTGTAATTTTATGTAAATTCCTTGAGAGGTAATAAAATTTAATACTTTCAAAATCTCGGTTGTGTAAGCGACCGGGTAGTGGATTGACTGCCTTAGTATTTGCTAAGGTTGGAACCACTCTAAACACCTTGTCTCCTTCTTATTATTTCAATTGTGGTTGTTGGAGTTAAATTATATTAAAGTTATCATAAAACCTTATTCACCCCCCTCTAGTGGTTTTTCAATTGGTATCAGAGCAGGCTTCAAGGAGCTCTAATCGAGTCTTGAAGAATGAAGGGCGGTGGTGTCTACAACCACAAGCAAACAAAAAGCATGGACCAATCTTCAACAAGTTGCAATTCGTGCTTAGGAACAAGTCACACAACACTTAGTTGGCCATGGAGAGATAAGAAGGAAGAGGTGCACAAAAATTGCCTTATTTCTACAATAAGTGAAGAAGAAGAAGAGGTAAGCCTTTTTGATTTATCTAAAGAAGAGTTAATTGCTAGTCTTGAAGAGACACATAATAAATATATTGAGTGCAAGAAGAAATTAAAGAAATCTAATAAAGCAAATGATGAGTTACATGCTAAACTACTTGCTCTCACATCTGAAAATGAAGATCTTAAAAGATTATTGAAGATCATGATATTAAGCTAAAATTAGTAGAAGCAAATTGCAATCTTCTATTAGAAAAGATAAATTTGCAAACTCAAGTAAATGATCTTAAAAAACAACCTGTTTTGTGTACACATCTAGATTATGATATTATTGTCAAAGAAAGAGACTCCTTATTATCTAATATAGATCAAGCAAAGATAGGCATCAATAAGAGAATGGATGAGATTGTCAAGCTGCAACAAAAAATTAGTAGTTTGAAGAATAATGATACTCTTGATAAAATCTTAAATAATTCTTATCATCAAATTGGAAGGAGAGGACTAGGTTATAATCCCAAAGGAAAATCTTATCAAAAACCTAGTTGGAGAAAGACACAAGCGCTAGAAAATCAATCTATGTATGTACCTAAAGGCCAATTTACATATGGACCCAAAAACAACCTAGAACAAAATCATAGAAAGAGATATGAGGTTGATTCCATATGTTGTCATTATTGTTTGCGTCTTGGACATTACTCTTTCTCATGTCCATACAAGAAAAAGGATGTTGAGTTAGTATGGTTTCCAAAACCCCCAAACTAAATGAATAAAATTAAGTTGAGATATGACCAAAGATCCTAAGTTGTATATCTCTCTGTCTATCTCAACTTAACATAATAGGACTCCAAGTTAATCTAAGAAATTAAAATTTCTAAATATATTGACTTGTTTTAGTTTGGACTCTCAAAACATAGAAAATTTATGATTAGTTGAGACTTAACCTAAATGTTACTTTGATATCCAAATGTTTCATCTCAGCTAAACTAAGTTTTCAAAATGCAAAATTGAATAGTCTATGTCTTACTTAAGAGAATTACTATAAACAATATTGAAACAATACAGAAACGATCTTGGTCGAGAAACTGTTCGATCGAGAGACTTGTCGGTCGAGCAATAGTCGACCGAGCAGGTTACTATTTTCAAATATGCAACAAATATGCTGAACCTGCTTTCAATTAATCTAATATGCTATTAATGATTGACTTAACTTGCAAATCATGGAGAACATCCTTGAAACAAGACATATCAATCTTTTTGAATTAAAGTATAAATTTTGGATAAGAAATCTTTAAACATATTGCAAAAATGTTACATAAATCTTATTCCTTGATTAAGAAAGTTTATTAAACATGTTCGTTTACATAATTTGTCTTAAAATTGAAAATTCATAAACCATGAATAAGATTCTTTTGGATTATCATCAAACTAGTTTAAAACTGTTAGTTTAATCAAGGAAATTACTGTTTTATCATAATCCACATGGTTTGTTCATATAAGAACCACGAGTATTGAAATTTAGTATCAGTGCATGAAATTATCATTATGTTGTGGGCATAGCTTGTAATAAAATAATGATGGTGCTATGACAAGCCAATAGTATATCTTAGAACAAAAATATTAATGTTTTATCTAGTTGTTTGTTCTAAGAAATCTAAAGCACAATCTTGACTTTAAGATATCAATCTTGCTTTCAAAGATACATGCTTCTAAAGAATCCTTGATTAATCTAAAAATTAAAGGAATTGAAATTCATGCACCCATAGAAAAACGTCTTCATAATGGGTATCACTTAATGTGCTTCAAATTGATATTTGTTTAATCAATCTACCTGTAGAAATTATACTTCACAAATGAATGTTCAAATATGAAATCTGCAGAATTTGCCTCTTGGTTGAAATTAAATTTGACCAAGGGGCGCTATGGTCGTAGTCAAGGTCGACCTAAAATAAGCTTGACAAAATGCTTATTTGTACATCATTTTACTGTACTTAATCTTAGTATCGTTTTTCAAAATATGCTTTTGATAAAAGGTCAAAATTAAATCTTAAAAATTTGTTATGACCTTAGATTTGCACAAATATTCTAGACAATGATTACATTATATGCTCTACATTATTGCATTATATGCTCAAATGATTACATTATTACTCCCCTAGAATACATATATATGCTCTACAAATCCAGTATCTCACTTGCATTAAAAACTAGTTCAAAGTTTTATTCACAACAACCTTATCGGTCAGCGAAAATTTTCGATCGAGACACACTCGGTCGATGAATTTGTCGACCGAAAACATCTCGGTTGGCTATCCCTCTCGACCGATACTCAGCAAGTAAAAGCTATACAGGCGAACTCAGACATAATTTCGGTCGACAAATTGTTCGACCGAGCAAGCGTCGATCGACAAAATGCTCGACCGAGCAAGCATCGGTCGACAAAATGCTCGACTGAGGCCGACCCTGTGAACTCCCATTTGCATGAATTAAAAGGCAATATTCTGATTAAAAATTAATTAAAAAAAATCGTAACGGCTAGTTTTTCGATCGACCGTTGGACGACCGAGAGGCGCGTCGTAGAATCGACCGTTGCGGTCGTCGATCGACAAATTTTCGACCGAAATAGGTTCCGTTTTGCTATAAATAGCGCCCAAAACGACCCATTTCTTCACACCTTCACATTCTCACTTCTCTAGCTCCTCTCTAGTGCATTCTTGTGCAAATCTTTAGCTTCTCTACATCAAAGTCTTGCTTGCTACTTCTCCACTTCAAAGCAACGAGATGGCTTCATCATCAACGCGTGGAAAGAAGCAAGTTACAGCTAGGAAGGGAAGGACGGTCTCTCCAGCACTGCCGTTCATCAACATCATTCCATTCAACGACGCAACTACAGGTGATTGCTACCTCAGGCTCTCCTCCAAAACTCCTCTTCCACGACGGCCAATTGACGTCATGGACTTCCACAACATCGTTGATTTGAAGGAACTCTTCAAGGTGCAAAATTTGACTGATTTTCTGAATCCCTCCTTCCATTTGTACTCCTCCAAAGTAGTTAATCTATGCCAATTTAACCCCACATCCCGACCATGATTCCTTCTCTTCTATGGTTAATGGGTATGGATTCCATTTTACTGAGGAGGGTATTCTTAATATGCTTAACATAGACATAGAAGACTATAAAGATTTTCTTGATCTCACCACAGGAAATCCACTAAATAAACTCTCCCAAGATGACACTACCACTAGCCTTAGCGACATCAAAAGAGCAATCTTTCAATCCAATACAACTTGTCATGAAGATAGAGGTACCTATTATTCCATAAACTTAAAACTTGAAGCTAGGATCATAAATCTCATTGTTGCCACCAATATCCATTCTAGAGCTAACAAATCTGAAGTACCCACTTTTTGTATGTATCTTATCTATGCCATTCTAAAAGGTATTCCAATAAATTTTATTCGTATCATCCTTAAGAATATGCTTGAGTTTTCTGGCAACCCACCTTATGCTGACTTTGTGTGCCAAATCACTCAACATTTTCTTCAGAAGAATATTGAGGATCTACGTTATACATGGGATAGAAAACCTCAAAAGATAAGTAAAAATACGGTGGAGAAGATGGGAATCAACTTTGGCCACAAAAGAGCTAGGATTGAAGGGGAGACATCCACTCAAGACATACCTCCACCACCTCCTCCTACCAACCTACCCCATGATCCCATTACAAACACCTTAACATACATTGCTGGATCCCAATATCACATGAGTAGGTAATTAGATTACAATCACCATGCCATGAATTATTTAAACCAAAGGATGCAAGCTCTCTCTCCTAACCAACCTGATGAATATCCTTATTCCCTAAATACTGGCATGATAAATCCATACAATCCTTCCTACAACTACTACCAAATTCCACCTCCACCATCTCCTGATCTCACACATACTCAGTTCTCTCCGATGCAACTTCAAGACATTGCTGCCCACTTTTGCTTTGATCGTGTTCCCACCTTCTTGAAAGCTTATGCCTTAACCAAGACAGGTGCCTTGGAGTGGCAGACATTGGTCAAGTATTATGGAGCTGAGCCCTTTCTTGGGAAAGACCCAGATATTGATGTAATCCTTCGGTATTTTCAGTGAGATTATGAGTTTTTTTTGTAATGGTTGTAATGGAATGGTTATCTCTGTAATGAATGTAATGGATATCATTTTATAAGCAAGTATGTCATGTTTTATGGGTCATCTTATCAATTGTAGGAGCACAAAATTATTAATAATAAAAGTGTTTTTCTATGGCCTCACTTGATCATATACATGTTTTATAAGAATATTATAGTAGAGCATAAAAATAAGGGGGAGTAATATATGCAATGAATCACAAAGGGTACAAATTTTTGCATATGATTGAGAATTAAATTGTGGCAAAATTTACCATTAATTGGTGTGCATTAATCCCTTGTTTTAATTGAATATATATTTAAGGGGGAGAAAAGCATAAAATTAAGAGGGAAAATAAAAAGTCATACAAAATGATTATCTTGGATATCTTTTTGAAATGACAAATGGGGAGAAATAATATAAAATCAAAAACATAAAATTAAAATGAGTTTCATAATATCTCGGCCAGCATTCACTTGCAAAACAAGAATGGCTACAAAAGGTAAATTTTAGGTATGAAACTCATACGATTTATATTTCCTTATTTTATATTTAGGAAATGTTTGTCATTTCAAAAGGGGGGAGATTGTTGGCTAAATTGGACATTAGTATAATCCCTTTGTTTTGAGGATGATAAACATTTCATTCTTGTCGATCTGACGTGCTACTTGAGAGTTGCAGGAATAAGGTGGATGACAAAGATTTGGGAAATCTATATGCTTGAATTGTTGTTATTTCATGATTGTAATCAATTGTAAAACTTGTACAAGTATATAATGTACAAGTACTTAGACATCATGTAAATCAAGCGTTAGATCTTCCCTAGACAATCACTACACTTAGATAGGTCATCCCCTACATTAGTGTCACAAATGTACACTCATACATACACTTAGTTCATTCAAAATATTGAAACATGGTCAATCTCGGTCGACAAAATCCTCGACCGAGACACTCTCGGTCGACAAACTCCTCGACCGAGAAAGACCCAAGTAGCCGTTAGACACAACAGATAAGGTAGTTGGCAGTTGGAGATGAACGTTGTATACACTTGCTCCAGACAGTCTTTCAGTCGACAAGTCCTCGACCAAGAAGGACTCTCGGTCGACAATTCTTCGATCGAGATGTGTTCTATTTGCAACTTTCAGAATTAATTAACTAGCCGTTGCTAAAGCAACGAAAGTGTACCTAACGGCTAGTTAAGCACTTGGAACCCCCTAAAAAGTGTCTAGAACGTCCTTAAGAACTTGTAGGTCATTCCTATAAATAGGACATGCCTTAGGACACCTAAACTCACTCATATACACTTGTGCAATACTTGAGTTTACACTTGCAATTGACAATTTGTTTTAAGAATTGAGCAACACTAGCATTGGCCATTCATTTCCTTGCTCTAAATTTGTGTCCTATAGGCTAGAATCTCCTATCCACCAAACCTACACTTCAATATTCATTGGTTAGGAGATCTATACGCTTGATATAGGCAAATCAAACCTTGTGCTTCAAAATGGTAATTGTAATTTCCATTTCCTTTCTTGTTCACTCTTATTGCTTGTACTCTCCTTGCTACTCCTAGGGTTGGAGGCTGCGGATTGGAGAGGGCTTTAATTTTCTTGGTGAATAAGGAGGCTTTGGACTACTTCTAGAAGGCTGTTGCAATGGGAGGCTACTTCAAGGGGGAGCTTGAAGTTACTTCAAGAAGGGTGCTTCAAAGTTGGTGCAACTACTTCAAGGTGAAGGTTGTCCAAAGGGTGTAGAAAGTATTGTAATTTTATGTAAATTCCTGGAGAGGTAATAAAATTTAATACTTTCAAAATCCCGGTTGGGTAAGCAACCGGGTAGCGGATTGACTGCCTTAGTATTTGCTAAGGTTGGAACCACTCTAAACACCTTGTCTCCTTCTTATTATTTCAATTGTGGTTGTTTGAGTTAAATTATATTAAAATTATCATAAAACCCTATTCACCCCCTCTAGTGGTTTTTCATCACCATCATCAATGAACATAGCTTGCTTGGACTCACAATCCAAGACAACCTTATACTTTTCTAGGGTGTCTATCACAAGAATTATATCGAACATGTGCATCTCAAGTGGTATAAGATCCACCTGAATGTGATGTTCAAAAAAGGAAAGAATGCAGGGAGAACACACCTCCCGCAGCACTGTAGATCCAAGCAAAGGAGTTTCTAATAACAGACTATTTTCTCCATGACTGATAGTCATGTTGCAGTCATGAATCACTCGTCGAGTACTAAAGGAATGCATAGCACCCGGATCAATTAAAACATATACGAAGTAGGATGAAGACATATCAGAATGAAATAGTTTCATCTGACCTGTCACAACTCGAGGGTTGACTAATGCTTCGGGTTGATTCATTGCATAGGATCTCGTTGTTGCTTGTTGTTGACCTTGTGCTCGGTTGTTGGGTGCTGACGAAGTAGCTTGGGACACTTGTCCACGTCCTTTAGAGCCAATAAAAAACTGTCGCCTCTCATAGAATTGCTGACTCTGCCTCGGAGGTTGAGTGAGCACTATGTTTCCAACTGGAAAATCCCTCACTAAATGTCCTACCTGTCTACACTGGTGACATGTTCTATTCTCTTGATATGGTCTAAAAGGTCCAATTGCTGACGTTGATGCTGTACTGGGAGCTCTATTCAGTGGTAAACTATGACCTCTACCCTTGTTGGATGTCCACTGTGTCTGGGTGTTGAACCTTGGTGATGTTGTTGGTGCAGAAAACCTTGGTTTCTTAAAACTCTCAGACCTATGTCCCTGGAACTGTGTATATACCTTCTTACTATGGGCCTGACGCTTCTCAGTCATGGACCTTTCTATCCGTCTCACGGACTCCACAAAGGTGGCGAACCTGTCCCTGTTCTCTAAGGCAGACATAGGAGTGTTCAATTCAGCGTTCAACCCCTTCTCAAAACGTCGAATCCTCTCCTCATCTGTAGCAGCCATATGCAGCCAAAACCGCAGAAGCTCCATAAACTTAGCTTCATATTCACTAATATTCAGCGGTCCTTGCCTTATCTACTCAAACAGAGAGATCTTCTCATCTAGAAACGTCTTAGGTAAGTATCTACTGATGAATTTTCGTTGGAATTCCTCCCATATGTTTTCAACACCTGGCCTCTTACCCTCTTCTATTGTCCACCAGTGGCCAACACTCCCTTTAAAAAGGCACACTACATGTCTAACCTTCTCACCTTCTGGGATATTAAGGATTCTGAAGGCCTTTTCTAGCTCGGTCAGCCACATGTCAGCATCTACTGGTCAGATGTACCAACATATTCTATGGCTCCAACCCGGAAAATTCATTCAAAAGTCTTATCGGCCCCCTATCCTTCATTATGGGATGGTGCCCTAGGTGCAGGTGGTGGCATCCTATCCGCCATATGCGTCATGGTTGCCATGAACTGCCCAAACAGATCATGGAAAGCTGGGTTTTCCAGTGTAGCTTGGTTAAGCTGGGGATGTTCATGCTCTGGTTCCTCCCTAGTCTGATCTCTTACACCTCTTCCTAGTGCAGCAATGCTGCTCTCAGCAGCATGTTCTTCATCTTATCTAGACATCTTTAAGTTCTTCTCCTCCTCCTATATGAGCAGAAGACACTATCAGATAACTGGAAGACACTAGAACAGACTCAACAACCTTAATCCTATGTCTCTGTAGACTCAGCAAACCTAGAGCTCTGATACCACTAAACTGAGATGACCCAACACCAGATCAGACTGTCACAATGTAATTAATTGTGGAATTAATCATAAGCAGTAGAATTGTTGAAAATTACTAAAAATTAAAACCATTTACTAAGAGATCCATTTCCAAGAAACTCTTATAGCAAGAACCAAAAATATTAATTTACACATACATTCTGGTTCACAAAGTACATATCCTATACCATCCCTTCTTGAGGGTTACAAGTATCAACTGATCTATTAAAAACTATATACAAACATCATAAGAACCTCGAGGCATCAAGCCAAAATCTCAGATTGATCATAAAAGCACTAACTATTAACTCCTAGGACCTGAGAGTACAAAGATGACTCATAGGACTCATATCTACATGACACGAAAATCAATATCTCCACCTGAGATGTTACTGCTATCCTTCCCCTATTGTAGGGATTCTACCTCCTCGTCCTCATCCACCTAAAAGGTTGAATCCCACGGGGGTGATACAATTGAAAATTGTCCCAGCGAGAGATATAACTCTCCACCAGAAACATTATTATTACAGATAAACAGTAATAAACTAAACAGAGGAATCTTCATTAAACAACATGATTTAATCATTATTAAGCAGAATAGAGCAATGTCACCTCTTAAAGTATGACAGCTATAAAGTGATAGGCAGTAGATCATCTATTCTTTTAATAAGGAATATGAAGAACATGTATAATATTTATCCACTATAGGATATAATAAGCAATGTAACATCAACCAATGATTTCTGTATTTCTTCCTTAAGCAAATACGCTACACGGCTGATTACATTTTTCAATCATACTTATGCCTTGAGGAGATGATGTATACCGCTCATACTCCAACCGACAATGATTAATTAAAGCATTGGTACCATACATAGGTCAATGGAAGAGCCAGACTCCATCACCTCATCTGTCTCGGTTAGTACGAGATCATATGCATGACATCTTGTGTCTCTGCTAAATAGCTTTCCAGGGTATACTTGCATCTTCGCTATAGAGTTATAGCCCATAGCATATACTCTTTTCAGGATATGGCACGTAGCCAATGCATGGTATTGTGGAGTTATGACCCATAGCCATACTCTTATTGGGATATGGTCCATAACCATTCATGTACATAGGATATGGCCCTCAGTCATTCCTATGGGCATAAGGATATTTTTGCCCATTACCCCCACATATTCAAAATATGCATTCTAAGAATTTCCACAGGAAAAACCTATTTCACCATCACCAATTACTGACGATGATGGATCTATGGTCAGGGCTCTGCATGATAAGATTTCACTTGATTAATTAAGTGCATTACCATATTCTCTTAGCATCAGTCAGATTTTCAAACATAGATTATTATAACAAATGCTACAAAGAATGTGTAATACTTTTATCAAATACTTCTCGAAGCTTTATAAAACATTGGGATCTCAGTCCATTGTCACATCATGGGCATTCTCATCCCTTAACATCTCATCATCATGATTATGGGATATAGGTATTCAAACCCTCAGTTCATCAAAGAAAACCTATTACCGCTTATCAGGTAACTAATACCTTCAGGTCATCTGACCAAGGTAAACATGATGCTTGTTACACAAGCATCTCACATGGCTCTTCAAGGCCCATTTAATCTCTTGTTATCTCTTACTAGGCAATAAAGCATATTTTGGCTTAAAAGGCCCATAAACAATTTTATTAATAAAGCATCATAGCTCATATCTAGCTATGCCCAACATCTCATGATACATGCATGGTTATTACACATGATAACAGTTATATCAATTACATATCAGCACTATGCAATGTAATGGTAACTTCACTATTCCCTCATTAGAATTAGGGTTTCTCATGACTTTCACCCTGTATTAGGGTTTCACATAACATCACATTATATTGGGGTTTCACATATCATCACCCTGTGTTAGGGTTTCTCATAACATCACCCTATGTTAGGGCTTCACATAACATTGCCCTAAATTAGGGTTTCATATAACATCACCCTGTGTTAGGGTTTCACACATCTTTATCACGAATTAAGGTTCCTTATAACTATTCCCCAATTTAAGGTTTCATGAATCATCCTATTAGATTAGGGTTTCTCATTATATTACCCTGAAATGGGATTTCTCATGTTATCACCAAGATTAGGGTTACACCATTACCCTAAATTAGGGTTTCACCTATCATTGCCCTAAATTAGGGTTAGGGCACATCAACCTTCTCGATTAGGGTTTCATGATCTCTTTATCAAGGATCATACCCTAAATACATATTCTAATCATGTTGAGAGTGTTGAGGTTTAATCACTACATGATTATCATTCATGTATGAATTCCTCTCTCTCTCATCCTCTCTAGGATGTTGATTATTTCAAGCTAGATTAGATTAGGTCATCCTTTCATTCAAGTACACACATTTAGGGTTAGCATAGTGTGTTGAGATATTGCTTCCTTAAGCATCAAAGATTAACCCCTCAAAGGGTACTAATCGCCCTATTACCTTAAAGGTACAACCATTATAATTATCTTTGTTAAACATCATTAACAATCAAAAGTTTAATTGATCTTTCATAACTTTGAGACTATTAGATCTCCAAACGGTTTTGATACTTTTGAACTTTCAAACGGTTTTGAGATCCTTTGCCCTATAAACGGTCTCAAGACCATTTGGACTCAAACAGTCTCAAGACTATTTGGTCCAAACCACCTTGAAACTGAAAGGATCATCTAAGGTTTCCTTTAATCAATCAATCGATTTTAGGGTTTGCACTCATTGAACCATCCAACATTGAGACCATTGAAAGTACATCCAACTACAACCCTTGTATCTCCATCCATCCATAACTCTACTTGACCTAAAACGATCTTGAGGTACTTGACCTCCAAACGGTCAACTCCTTCAAATGGTCAAAGTACCCAAATGGTTTTGAAGTTCAATTTACCCATTCGATCTTGAGATCCATTACCCATTCGGTTTTGAAGTAAATTACCCATTCGGTCTTGGGTTCAATTACCCATTTGGTTTTGAGGTAAATTACCCATTCGATCTTGGGTTCAATTACCCATTTGGTTTTGAGGTAAATTACCCATTCGGTCTTGAAATCGAATCAACTCAATCGATTTTGAAACCAAATTAGCTCAATCGATTTTGAAATCGAATTAGCTCAATCGGTTTTGAAAACCGTTCGCCCATTCCTTTGTTGAGGTGTGTGCTGAAGATGACATTATCAACTTCAAGCTTCAAACCTTAGAAATCAATTGTGATTCTTATGGTGATTTCAACAACTAATCAAAAGGAAATCGAGAAAGAAGAAAGGTTCAACACATGATGAATAAATTGCAAGCAATAATGACATTTAAGGGTTCAAGTTATATAACCCGCCTTCAAATTGAACCCAAGATTCAAGCTTCACGTTCTCAATGGTGAATGAAGCTTCCTCAACTTCCAAAGGCTCGTCCTTAAGTCTTTGAGTGAAATGAATGGCTAAAGTTGAAGATTGAATGAAGAAAAGAAGAAATTTAGCATTGAATTTCGATTTCCACCATGAAATTAAGGTTGAAGATGACTATGGAGCTTACCTACAGGTTGGGGAACGTCCTCCTATTTCTCCTAAGCTCCCTTGTGTTCAACCAAAGCAAGGAAAGAAAAAGGAATCGAAAAATCCTTTCATGCGTGTTGAAAATGGGATGTATATAAGGGAATTTCAATGAGAGAGAAAGTGATAAATAATTCCTTCAACTCCCAAAATTGGTGCCACATACTTCCCTCAATCCCTTTAATACGAAGCCATATCCCCCACATTGTAATTCCTCTTCATTATCCATGAATTAAAAGAAGACAAATTAAGCACCTTAATCAATATAATAATAATATCCAAAATTGAGTGGATATTACTTTTTCTTTAACTAATGTGAGTGGGCTCTCCACTCACTTTAGATATTTCAGTGCCATTGCATGGCACAAGAACGTCCATACTTATACAAATTCAACCATCTCATTTTTGGTTGAAGGGCACTTCCATTAATATATTTATGCTTTCATTTAATTTAATTAGTGTTTCAATTATGCTTAAATCTTGATTATTTTAATATCAATATTCCCTCTCTTCCAAAGAGATTCAATTGAGACGCCCCTATGATTTTCTTGTCTCTAATTGATACCAAGAAACATTAGGGACTCTCTAGAAGTGGTATTTTTGCATATTGAACCCTAGGTTTTGGGTAAATTGCACATTCCACCAAAACTAGGTTTTAATGCACAAACATTGCTTAACAAGCTCTTTCTTGGTGCTCAGGCTGCCACAAGCCATACCTCTGCACCATTTTCATTATTATGATGCTTCAACACTTGAGGAACATTTTACCATGTAACATTTGCAAGTTAAACCCTCAACTTGGGTAATTTGCACATTAGTCCAAAACTAGCAAAACATTGTTATTAACATTATTAAAAAAGGACAAAAATTGAAACATAAGTTCCTCTTGACCCTTAATTACTTTTCAAAAGATAAGAGAAAGCATATAATTATATTTCTTAAACAAAACATCTAGGGTTAAAACATAACCTAGGTCATGGATGTTACAATCCTAAACTCAAGAGAGGAGGGAACAGACATATATGATGATTTCTTGTAATATTGCTAAGGGTATACAATGGGTGTGAGTATTTCATGTTGGTGAGAGATCTTAGTAGGTGAAATCTAATACATGTTCCCATCCATATTTGTTACAATAAACTTGCTTGCTTTTGTTCTCTTTCTTTGCTTTCTTTCTTTCCTTTACTTGTTTTTCTTGGTTGAAGTATTGTCTTTCTGTAAGGAATACCATCTTAATCTACCTTCTTGATTGGTCTAACTGAGATAAGGTTTTATGTTCTTAGCACTTGCCACCCTTGTCTGTGTGTATCAACCCAGATTACTACATCGGACCCCGTATAATACTTGTGGGGGCCTGAGTGTCGGGTTATAAATTTAGGAGTCGGACTACTCTCGATCCACTCCTCTTTGGACGTGTGATTTAGGCCAGTCAACTTTTTGGCACCATTGTCGAGGAAAAGGCAAGCGGTACTACTAAGAACATGAGTCTACTCATCATACACTTGTGCCTCAAGTCTAGCGATAGACTTTACTGCATAATTTTTAATCCACCATCTCCTAGCTAGCTATAATACTTCATTTAAACATGTCAAATTTCTAACTTGACTGTGCAAACTATTTTAGGTAACTCAGAAAGAAATAGATCACAAGTTCAACAACCCACCTTTTTGTCATCCTGTCACCTCATAGTGGAGGACGTCAAGTCAGAGGTAACTGGAATGCAAGGGTTGAGATACCTCAACCAGACCAAGAATCTGAATGGGAGGATTACAACCCTGAACAACTGGGAGGTGACATTCTACCTGGTGACACACCACCTCCACCAACCTAGTGATGAGGAGCATGAGGAACAACGACGTAATGAAGGTCGCTGTCAGAGGACAATGGGGAATGGAAGGAGCAACAATAACAACAACAACAACGATTATGACAATGATGATGATGATGAAGAAGAAGGGCATTCCCTTAGGTATTTGGCTGCGACAAGGGCCAATGAATCCAGATGCCCCAACATCATTCCTAGGTTTAATGTTGTGAATTTTGAGTTGAAACCTAGAGTCATCACCATGATCCAAAACAGAACCTTCGGAGGTAATACCAGAGATGAGTACCCTTATCACCACTTAGATGCATTTTAAGAACATTTATGACACAATCAAGATGAAGAGGGTTCCTCAAGAGGTGATATACTACAAGGAATTCATCTACTCATTGAGAGACAAGACACTATCTTGGTATCTTAATTTTCCTCACATGTCTTTAATGGATGGGCACCTTTGGCTGATGCTTTTGTCACAAAATTTTATCCTATAAAGAAAACCATCATGAATAAGCACAAGATCACTGGATTCTTGTAGAAGCCCGGGGAGAATCTTTATGAAGTATGTGAAAGTTTTCAAGAATATCAGAGAGATTGTCCACAACACAACTATGACAAAGGTTTCCCAATGACCATTTTTTATGAGGGGTTGACACCGACAGAAAGGACTTTGCTGAATGTTGGTACTGGAAGTGACTTCCTTGTCAAAAAGCCAAAGAAGACTATCAAGATCATCGATAACATGGTTGTGTTGCAAGTAGGCATGGAATATGAAAGAGGCGATAGGGGTGCATCCAAGAAGGCAACCTGTAACAGTCCAACTGCCGAGTCAAATACCCTTGAGACTGTAACAACCCAAATCCAAAAGATCACCCTGAATGTTAAACCACTTAAGGATATTGGATGTAAAGGAAAAACCAAGACCAAGAAGGTCATGAAATGTGTCACCTGTGGTGAAGGAGGGCATGGTGTTGATAATTGTATTTACACTCAATCGGAGGGCGATGATGGAAGTGAGATAGATGAAGAAACGATGAATGTTTCTTATGTTTATTGTAAGAGACCAGATCACCTTGGTTTGAACTATGGAAACAAGGATGCCGTCGTAAATTCTCACCAGCTAAGCGGTTCATATAAGACACCACTAGGATTCAAAAGGGGAGGAGGAAAAACTTCATTCATCAGAACCATGAATTATCAATAAATAGAAACAACTATCAAGGCCAAGGCCAAGGTCAAGGTCAAAGCAAAAGTTCAAACAAGTAGAGTCAAGATCAAGGTCAAAACAAGAATAGTAGCAAAACTAACATGGTGAGTGAACTATTTGAATTTGCAAAGAGGCAAGCAATAATGAATGAGAAATTGACTAAGAGTGCTACCACCAACATAAGTTTTTTGAGCACAATGCAGACACAAATGGTCAATATGAAAATGTACCAAAGACAAATTGATTGTTAGCTTACACAATTGTCTCATCTGATCAAGAATCCTCAAGGGAAAATCATGTTTGATATTGAGACTGCAAAGATGGCTATTCTTTGTTTAGGAAATATTTTGGAAAACCAACAAGATGAGGTAAATAAATAAGGTGATGTTGCTACTAAGTCACAACCTAAACCAGTCACAGTAGAGGAACTGCCTAGTGAGGAGGAGGAGTCTAAGAAGGATAAGGAAAAGGGGAAAGGTAAGAAGACTACAAAATCAAAGAAGCCCGACCCCACTAAGGAAGCATTAGAAAAAAGGATCCTTAACCCCTAAGGGTTCTTTTCCCTTACAAGTTAATTAAAACCCATATAAAGAAAAATATGAAAAGTTCATGGAAGCCATAAAGAATTACACCTGACGTGTCGCTTTTAGATGCCATAGAAGAGATTCCTACATATGCCAAGTTTTTCAAAGATCTAATAAAAAAAGAACAGGAGATCACGTGGAGACAATACAAGTGGCTAAAATGTCCAGTGTCTTTATTCAAGTCAGGATGCCAATTAAGAAAAAGGACCATGGGGCATTTACCATCCCTATCAATGTTGGAGACAACGTAGAAAGAAATAGACTCGTAGATCTGGGAGCGAGTATCAGCCTCATGCCCCTTACTTTAGCTTAGAGACTTGGACTTACCGACATGGTGAAAACTGGAATGAGAATTCAACTGGCAGATCATACTTTCACAAAACATGTGGGGATCATGGAAGATGTTCCTATTCGTGTTGGGCAATTCTTTATTCCTTGTGACATTATCGTGATCGACATAGTTGAGGACCTAACGTGTCCCATGATCTTTGGAAGACCTTTCCTCTCCACTGGTAGGGCACTAACCGATGTCTCAGAAGGAATCTTCACATTTTGTGACAGAAATGATCACATTGAGTTTCGTTTCGAAGATGCTATGAGGGGACCCGCTCTATTCGAGTCAGTATACTTCATGGATAGCTACAACCAGTATTGTGAAGAAGTATTATAGGACAACGCTATTGTCGATCCACTCATGCAAGCTCTTAACAACCCCAATACTAGTATTGTAGACCCAGAATTAGCAAAGAGTCTTGACGACCTAAACTAGTTAGAGGAAGACTGTAGTGACGAGGAAGGAACTATAGAGACAATGAAGTATGCCTCACTAGAGCAAATAACGGAGGAAAAGGAGGCACCCAAACCCAATTTGAAATTAAAACAACTATCAAAAGGTCTAAAGTATGAATTTTTAGACAATGAGGAAAGAAATCTCATGATAATAAATTCCACTTTGACGAGAGATCAAGAGGAGAAATTGTTGAATGAACTCAAGCAACATAAAAAAGTGATAGGATACTCTGTAGAAGATATCAAAGGCCTAAGCCCCATCCTTTATATGCATAGGATCAACTTGGATGAGATGGATAAGCCTTTGGATCAATCGCAAAGGAAGTTAAATTAGATTCTCAAGGAACTTGTCAAGAAGGAAGTAATAAAATTGTGTGACGCCGAAATTATATACCCTGTCAGGGATAATAATTGGGTCAGCCCAATCCACGTTGTGCCAAAGAAAGGAGGAATGATGGTCGTTAAAGGACAAAATGGGGATGAGGTTGCCACTCGAACGGTGACTGGATGGAGAATACACATAGAATACAAAAAATTATAAGTTGCCACAAGGAAAGACCACTTCCCATTACCCTTTGTTGATCAAGTTCTGGAAAGATTGGCTCACCATTTGTATTTCTATTTTTTGGATGGGTAATCAGGGTTCTACCAAGTGCCCATTCACCCTGATGACCAGGATAAGACTACTTTCACCCATGTCTATGACACTTACGCTTTTAGGAGGATGCCATTTGGTCTATCAATGCACCTACAACTTTCGAGAGGTACATGATTTCTATCTTTTCATATTTTTGAAGGACATCATGGAAGTCTTTATGGACGACTTTTCTGTATATGGTGCCAATTTTGATAAGTCTCTCAAGAATTTTCCTAGAGTTATGCAAAGGTGTAAGGAGAAACAATTAGTCATGAATTGGGAAAATTCCACTTTATGGTACAAGAATGCATTGTGTTGGGACACAAGATCTTTGAAAAAGGAATTGAAGTACACCTCAACAAGATAGAGGCAGTATCTAAGATCCTGCCTCCTAAATCAGTGATAGAAGTGAGAAGTTTCTTAGGACATGTCGGGTACTACATGTGATTCATTAAGGATCTCTCGAAGATTGCTAAGCCTCTATCCAACCTTCTAGTAAAAGATGAGTTCAATTTTATTGACAAGTGCCTCGAAGCTTTCAATACTCTAAAGAATGTGTTGATAATAGCCCCAATATTGCAAACACCACATTGTGAATTACCATTTGAAATAATGTGCAATGCTAGCGATTATACTGTGGGAGCGGTGCTTAGGCAAAGGAAGGATAAGAAACACCATGCAATCTATTATGCCAATAAAACTGTAGACAAAGCCCAGTTAAATTACACTACAACAAAAAAGGAAACACTTACTACAGTGTTTGCTTTTAATAGGTTCATATTCGTCTGATAAGATCAAAGGTCAAAGCATACACAGATAACATGGCCATTAAGTATTTGATGCAAAAGAAAGACACTGAGCCCAAACTATTACAGTGGGCTTTGTTGTTACCAGAATTCGAATATGAGATCATTGATAAGAATGGTATAGAGAATGTGGTTGTCACCACCTATCAAGGATTGTAATCACGGAAGAGAACCAACTTCTGGTTAATGATAATTATGCAAATGAAGCTCTAATGATGGCTAAGTCAGTTGAACCTAACCTGCCTTGGTTTGTTGACATTTATAACTACTTAGCATGCCAAAAACTGCCAACTGATGTAACATACAACCAGAAGAAGAAGTTATTTTTAGATTTGAAGAACTACTATTGGATGACCCGCTTCTATTTAAGAGATGTGCTGACACTTTATTCCAGAGTTGCATACCAGAAGAAGAAGTCCCTCAGATTCTACAAGCATGTCATTCTTCATCTTACGGGAGACATGTGACTCCAAAGCAACGATAAAGCTGTTCGAGAAGATCATTTTTCCTAGATTCGGTGTCCCATGCACCATCATAAGTGACAAAGGGTCCCACTTTGGAGAGAAACAGTTTGAGGCATTGCTGAAGAAGTACAGAGTGAGGCACAAGGTATCAACACCTTACCACCCGCAAATGTTAAGACAAATGGAAGTATCAAATTGTCAAATCAAGCAAATTATCAAGAAAACAGACAGCCAGACCAGGAGGGACTGGTCTATGAAGCTTGATGATGCTTTACGGGCATACCAGACTACTTATAAGACTCCGATATGGACTACTCCCTACTGGTTTATCTATGGGAAGTCATGCCATCTGCCAGTGGAACTAGAGCATAAGGTCTTTTGGTCTATCAAGTTTTTGAATATGGACCTGGACCGAGTAGGCAAGAAGATTTCTGTAACTTTAAGAGATAGAGGAACTAAGGCTACATGCCTATGAAAATGCCCGCATCTACAAACAAAGAACCAAGGTGTGGCACGATGCCCACCTAAAAAGCAAAGATGTATCTGGAGGAGATAAATTCCTTTTGTTCAAATCAAGGATCAGACTATTTCCCGATAAGCTCCAATCAAGGTAGTCAGGCCCCTTTACAGTGGTCAAAATATACCCGTCGTGATTGATGGAGATCAATAATGAAAAGACGGGAACCTTAACGGTGAACGGTCACAGGGTGAAAAGATACTATGAAGATGAGGCATTTGTAAGGAGTTCTAAACTCTAATTAGAAGAGCCCCAACCTGCACCACTGAAAGAACTTTGAAGACCCAAGCAAGAGAAGGTCAAGCTAAGGGCCATAAATTAGCACTTCTTGGGAGGCAACCCAAGGATTTCCCGCTTTCTTTAAATTTCCAAATTTTCATTTTCTTTATCAGACTCTAGGTAGTCTTTAATTTCTAGTCTTAGTTTTATATTTGTTTTTTTTTTTCACGTAATCATCATTCACTAATCTTATTTCAATAACTATCTTAGAATTCAACATTTATTACCTTGGTCAGTAATTTTTTAGTGTATATAGAAAAAATTTAAGAAATTTCTGATCCCATCTTTAATTTCATAAGTCATTTAGAACAACCATGAACCCTTCACCACTAAGTACAACTATCAGTTGGTGGGACCATCAGGTGCGTGAGAAGAGGAACCATTGAGTCTGCTAGACCATCGAGTGTTGGCATAGCAAGCAGATAAGTCATTGGATGATTAAACTAACCAACCATCAATTGCAGCTAAGCCATCGAATGTCAAATGCAATCGTACCATCAGGTGTGACTTTCTGCCTTACCATCGGATGATGAGTTCAAAACAACCATCGGCTGACCAACTGCTAAGTCATCATATGTCACATATAGGGAAGCCATCAGATGATCAACATGACTAATCCATCATATCTATACAACCATCAAGTGTTTGTTAAGAAGATGAGACCTCAATTGATCAACCAAAAAGACCATCGGATGACCTACGCCCGAAGCCATCATCAGCTGACGGTTAAGTTCTGAACCATCAGTTCTTAAACATGTGACGATTACCCAAGGGACAAAAACATATTAAAAGGGGACAAAAACCTATGAGATAATCTATCAGATTGCTAAACCCTAGCCACAAGAGCGCTCCAGAGCCACAACAGCCAAAGAGACTTGAACGCTCAAGCGATACCGTCGGAAGACACCATCTCTACCTCTTAATCACTAGAAGAAGTGAGCACATGAACGAAGGTCTTAGAGGCCCTAGAACAAAGCCATCATGCAACCTTTACTCAAAGAACCAGTTGATGATTAGAGGGCAATGTTCCAAATGCCAGCAATAAGCGGTAAAACTAAACCCTAGTTTCTGTTCCTACAATCTTCTCGAGTTCTTCTCGACACCCTCCATTTCTTCTAATGATTTCCAATCTACCCTCATTTTCTGCCACCACTGGGTGTCAGTTCATATCCCCCAACCATCAGTTTCCACCTTTGGCCCTTTGTGAGTACCTAAACCATCAGTCCTGACCCTTGGTGCCACCATCGGTGGTTCTCACCATTACCTGAGGTGTTCTAACCCTTGGTTGTTTTCCCTTTCTCCCAAACATTTGACCATCAACCATTGTGTGCCCCTGTGGTGACCATTGGTTGTTGAACAAGATATCTCAACCATCGGTTGTTACCCCTCTCATTCCTCTTGATCATCGACCATCGGTTGCAGTTCAACTCCTGATCCATTAGTTGTTCCCACCATCGGTTGTTGCCACATCTACCCTACAAACGCCATTGGTTAGTGACTTGAACCAACAACCATCGATTGTGGACCATCATTTGCTGGACCGATGCTCTATACCATCATTACCAATTCCTTCAAAACCATCGGATGACATCCATCGATTGTTAGTCTTCTTTCATATCCATTGGTTGATGTGATCATGTTATAGTTTGTTCTTTAAATAGACTAATTATGCTATTTAGATACTATTGATTATTATTCTAACAAGTCTCTATCCTTGCTTATCTAATTAATATTTCTAGAGATACTTAAGTATCTAAAAATATGGCGGGAAATCAGGAAAGGAACCAAGAAATTCAAGAGTCTGAATACACTAGGAAACTAAAAGCAACAATGACTCTAGAAGAGATGGAAATAATAGAGAAGCTAAAGGATGAATTAGTGGCATACATCAAGATACACAAAGAGCCTACCAAGGAAAGCATTAGAGCACACTTAGAGGCAGACAGGCTCAAGATGCTAGCTGAGCCAACCCCTAATAAATCAAAAAGTGAGGAAGAACACATGGGGAATTAAGTCTCTAAGTACACACCTTCTAAAGAAGTGTAGAATCCTAAAAGGTGGCCAAGACATCTAGAGAAAGCACAACTGTAGAAGCAAGCCCACCTCAGCAAATGACAATTATAGGTGTTGCCTAGAAAACATCACCTATAATCTATAAGGAACAACATGATAACCAATTTCTGGCTAGGGATGAAGAGCATGAAGAAATCTGGTGTGACGTGTTTTAGTGGAACAAATTCAAGGTCACCGGGTTTGGAGATAGGGAGATCCTAAAGAAACTCAAAATTTACGACAGGGTAAAACAAATTCTGGACCAATTGGGCATTTACAAGATTTGCTTCAACAAACTAACCTCATATGACGATCTGACTTTAGAGTTCATGACTTCACTAAAGAAGCTGCTAGTGACCAATGAAGAAAGGCATAGCGTGGGGGAAAATATAAACTACAAGTGACGATCATTAAAAAGAAGTAAATTTCCAGGCTGAGAGGTGGATTAATGCAATCTTCACCGAATCTGACGAGCAGGTTGAACAAGCCAACAAGGCGTGCAAAGATAGAGATGCCACAAGCTTCCTAACAGACAAAGCCTGGGAGAAACTTATAGGAGATTGTAAATACAATTTTGGATAGTCTAAGGCGGCCATGATGCACTCATATTTCATGAGGTTAGTGTATAAAATCTTCACCAATGCATTGACTTTCAGATCAGACACATACAACGTGACTAGGCTGGATCTCCATGTTCTATATGGAAGGAAAGCCAAAAATATAAGGAAGATTCTGATTGACAAGCTGAAAGTGGACGCGGGGCCTAACGACTCTCAATATTTCTACATGGGAGGGCTAGTCACCTATATTGCGCATCGGTTAGGATACCCCATAAATCTAAAGTACTTCCTAAGGTTAGAAGGAGATAGCCTAGTAGACGCCAGATACTTTACTGTTGCAAATGTTCTGGCAAGGTCAAAATAAAATCACTCCTATAGATTCAACAAGACAAAAAATTGTCTACCCCTTCTAGAACAAGCAACTATGACTATGAAGAGCTGGTCTTCTAAGAGGAATAAATCATAAGGTTGATATACCAAAATGGAGAAAGCACAAGCAAGCTGATAGAACAAGGGAAGAAACAATTGAAAGAGGTGGCAACTAAGCAAACAACAAGGAAGAGGGTAATTGTACATCTCCCTAAAGGTTGGCCACCCAACCTCAGAAAAATAAATCCCCTGCACTGGAGGTTATAGATGTAGATGAAGGAGAAATAGAAATCTTGAAGAGTCCCACCATCACCATCGTACCAGAGACCATGATTCTTGAATCTACAACCAACATCTACAATGACACAATGATGAAAGTAGTCATTCTTAAATAAGAGGAATATCCAATGAAAAGTACAACCTTGCAACACAAAACAACAACAGAGGCAGGTAACACCACATCAATTGAGTCCCTGAAGATACCATCCATAAAGAAATCATGATAAGAAACCTCAAAAAGGGGGAAACCACAACCAAGCCAAAGCAAACACCAGATGGAAGAGCACAAAGAATATACTGGGACATACAAGGTGAGGCATGAAGTGAGCTTTGTCAGCAGACCAAAGCAACAATGAAGGGTGCCTACGGCGAACAAATTCATGGAGATAGGGATAGATATCGATGACCTTCATGAGATCATCTCAACCTCTACTCTAAATATTTCTAGCATAACTGCAAATCTGTCTGTACTAACCACACATGTAAGAAACTAATAACGTACAACCAATTCTAAGTTTGCCACGACAAATGTAGCATTGGATGCAAATCAAGTGCAAGTTATGCATGCACTATCAAGAGTGACGGAAAAACTCACTGCTCTGTGAAAGGAATGAGACGGCCTGTGCCAGAAGAACCTACATCTATGTGAGGAAGCAATGAAGAAGAAGGAAGCTGCCTCCACTGGTAGTGGGACGTATACAAAAAGGCAGTGGATAGTCACCACTGCACCATCGTCTACAGGTCTGATGTATGTAGATGTGCACCTCAAGACCGATCTACTGATGGCCATTGTACAAACATGATAGGAGGTGACCCTAGATGACGTTGCTAACTCTGAATGCACACTCCCACTAGAGTAAGAAAAGTCAAGAGGGATTGAAAAAACAAAGGGATTGCCCACTGGGGATGATTATCTCACCATTTCTCCAGCCTCACCAGGGCATTGTACAAACAACAAGGAAAAGGGACATGAGGAACCGATGCATCAAGGTACCCTACTGACCAATATAACCATCAACTCTCATTGAAAATGCAGAAATAGTGGGAGAGAATGACGTGAAGATGAAATCATATGAAGCAAGGGGGAAGTAGCAGAAACAACTAAAGAAGTTATGGATGGGTTGGATCCTCTTTTCAACTATAAGGCCCCACCTCTTCTAGCTGACTATGAAAGTATTATGAATGAACTAATTCTAGATGAGCCTATCACAGGAGGGGAACTCCCCATGTCATTCGAGGTAGAAATTGAGCAAATGATATCTGAGGTAGATGAAAGAAATCTGGACAATATGTTTGTTGATGCTCCTTTAAAACAAGCAAACCCAGTATTGCTTGACCCAGCTACAGTTTCTGACTATAATGATTACTTGGGTTCAGTCGTACTGCCTCCTCTGCCATGCAAGATGGCAGATATGGACATGACTTTGGTAACTGGAATGCTAGTACGCAACATGCATGTCCTGGCTAACATCCTAGATGACAAAAAGTCAGGACATGATGTCATCTGCAACAACAACCAGTACAACCGTACAAGGAAAGACATGCATTCAACTTTCAAACAATAGTCATATATAAGCATATTCTTCTTCAAGGTCTTGTGTGGGACCATTACATAAGAATATAAGTATATTCATAAAACTGGGCCCGTGTTCAATGCAACCTACAATCTAGAAGACTAACTATAAAAGGAAAAGCGACATTAGTAAAGGAACTTCAGGACACTCTCTAAAGAACCAAAGCCTTGAGTTTATCACTTTACCATTCAAGTCCTACAATCACTGGCTCCTGATTGTGGCTGACCTTTCGGAAAGAAAAGTAATCACATACAACTTTAGCGCAAAATACCTACCTTGTGGAAGAACGGTCTTCAAAAAACCCGAGCATAGGACGATACAAGAAGTTCCAACCCACCTGAAAAGGTTTATACAAGGAGTCACCGAGTGGTATCATCCAAATTGGAAAGAAATCTACATCGATTGCAACATGCCCCAGGAAAAGCAGAGCTTGAGGGATAGTGCTTTTGTAGCACTAAGAATGATTGAAGCCATTAATAGAGGAATCCCAATGGAGCAAATTAGCAATGAAGACTTCCACATGTTGCAAGGAAAATACATCATGGAGATAATACATAATAGAAGATTCTTCTATGATGCACAAATTGCTCATATACCAAGGAGGATGTATTCATTAATCCCCCTACCTAAAAAGACACCTTGAAAAGAGTAGTTGAGAAAACTTAAAGAAAGAATAGAATCTTCAACACATGAAGAAGGATTGGCCGGCCTGGAAGCCCCACCATCTCCCCCACTACCTCCCTTTACTAAATCCAATAGTTGTTTCTACCCCCGCAACTCCTATAAATGTTCAAGAGCTTCAAGAGACGAAACCCCTTGTCCAACCCAACACTAAGATTACCACAGAAGAAACCACTATTGTAGAAGAAAATTCCAATCATAAGGCTAAGGTGCATATAGAAGGAGAAGAACATGATGTTCAAATGACAGAAAGACCAAAACCAACAGACGTGATAATGCCTACCTTCAAAAACTTCGACGAACTAGCATGCTATGGACTATCGATTGAAGGAGTTACCTTTATGTTGGATGTACAGTGACTGAGGAAGGACGAACTCATCATTATTTTTGAATGAGATAATGTCCAAGTATTACTGCCCAACCTCTATGACATCTTGACAATAGGAGGTTACATGACTTTGAATGTTATGGCAGCATGCCAGTTACTTCTATATGATGAACTCCTTGATGTATACATGTCTTCTTATGAAATAGTAGGGGACATCATTCTAAAGAAGGAGTCAGGTGAACTGCAATGACTTATCAATCACCTAAAACACAATGTCATGAGATGGATATTTGTACCAATTATGCATGATGGGCATTGGGCACTTCTGTCTGTTGATATCGCAAATAAGACAACAATCTTCTACAGTAGCTCAGATGCTATGTTTAGCATGCATCACAAAAAATACCATAAAATCACTAACAACTGCATCAAAAAAAGCTGCTCAAGTAGCAAAAAAGATTGTGGAGCTGATAAAAATGTACGTGTGTCGCATACCAAATAGCCTAAAGTTTTAGAAAATACAGTTCTTTCATAGGATCCCTCAACAAGAACCTTTATTAAATGACTGCGGGTTCTACATACTCTTCTGGATGCACATGTTAGCAATGTCTACCCAGAAGGTGGAGCACTACCAAGATGACGACTACCACCATATTCTAGGCTAGTACCTGATGATGACCTTGACCTTGGAATGGGGGATACTAAAAGACCAACAATAACTCACATGTTCTAGATTAACCTTATTCTTTGACACCCTGGGGACATGGTGAAGGATAAGTTTGGGGGGGGGTGGTCTGAATAGGAGAACGTAGTATGTCTTTGAACTTAATATTGCAATTCTTCCTTCCCTGCTTGAATAAAAATTTTGGAAAGTTTTGAGCGGACTAAAATACCTGATTTTGACTAGAACTTTTTCATGTATATATTCTAGTATTTTTAAAGATTTTTATTCTTTTTTATGCACAAAAAACTTTAAAAGGCAAAATTTGGATCCAAATTCCTGGATATAGTCATAACTCCCATCCTTAGTCTTACTTGTATTCAGGCTAACTCTTAGTGTAATTACTTCAAGAACGAATGATTTGGGCTATCTAATCTACTTAAAATTTCGAGTGTAATCATGTCATAATGTTAGCCTTACCTAAAGATAATGTAGAAGGCACAAAGATGTTATCCCCCAAGATGAATACTCAAAGTAAGGAGGACTTAGTCTAATACAGTCCCGATTGATCATCATGTTCTCAAGTACAAGTAGAAAAGCACATAACCTTGACAAGAGGAAACAACTACCCCATCTAGTACAAAAAAAATTCCCACTTTGGGGTCAAAAGAGGCTTGGCAACCCAAAACTACCTTGAAAATCCATCACCCCAAAGCATGTGAGCAAAATAAAAGTTGAGAGGAACAAATCCTGAGAGTTGTGCTTGGGAAGATGCGGAAAGACTTTGCTCGACCAGTGTATCGCTACACTCAAGAATATAGATACATTGTGCTCACTAGTGAAGTCTGGAAGCCAACTTTTACACACTTGCTTTTTGAAGGGGATCTCACACAACCACTTGACATTACATCAGGGCCCAATCAAGAGACACTGTATTTAAGACAACAAACATGGTTGAGTGTACCTAAGGAAGGCATTAAACACTACAACTTTATCCCACCCCAACACAATAGCTAGGATGTCCAAAAAAATAAAAGTTGTGTGTGAAAGCTACCTCATCCAGAATGTTGTGCAAGTACGACATGTAAAAGGGATCACTGTTGCATCATGACAGAGAAACCCTTCTGCCAGAAGAAGGTCATAGTGGGCAATACAAATGTTGCAACTGCAAGCTAAGAGAGAGAGTCTTGGGATAGACATTCCTCTGCCATGATGCATATGTTTCGACTTAAGGATGACATTATCATATTTTTCACACTCACAAAAATAATAACTCAATAAGCCCTATGAAGCTCTTCAATGCTTTGATTCTATTTGTTAGCCTGAGGACAAGCTAGACTCTAAGTTTGGGGTGGTCGATAACATCCAATTTGTTGATATTATATGCCTTAAATTACCACTTATTTTCTCTCTTTATGTAAATTCTTACCCACTTCTCACCATATTACACATAAATACTCTTTAACCCCCATTTGAGGATAACACAAACATTTCATGAAAATGACCAAAGAGTAGGACATCCATCAGTTTCCATAACCAATGGACGCTTTAGAGCAAACAAAAACACAACCATCAGATCACAACAATGGCTCCGTGTTCAATCCACACTATCATCATTTGACACTCGATGACAGAACTGCGTGGCCATCGGATGTCGTCTTCGTCCATAAGGTAATGGTGCCATAGGTTCATCAGGCGATGGCCACATAAACTCACCCAATGATGGTCTACATGCATCATCAGTCGATGGTCGTACATACTTGCCAACTGATGGCAATGCATACCATCAACCGGTGGTTCTATAGACTCGCCAACCGATGGCAATGCAAGCCATCAACCAGTGATTCTGTAGACTCGCCAACCGATGGCAATGCAAGCCATCAACTAGTGATTCTGTAGACTTGCCAACCAATGGAAGAGAAGATCATCCACCAGTGGTCCATCTAGGTCCTACAAACTCATCAAGCAATGGTTGCATGGGCCTCATCAAGTGATGGCCACCTTAGCTCATCGGCCAAAGGTCCAAGACAACAACTACCCAGCGAGCTGACAACCGATGGTGACAGTAACAAAATTGTCACTCAAAACCATTAAGCACGTGACTCAAGGAGGACACTTCAGACTCTTGGGGCACAAGTAAAGGACCCTTGTGCTATGGCCTATAATTAGGAGACCTCCAACAATGTACCCAGGGTCACACAATGTCAAGGATGTTGAAGCACTGCCGAAGAAGAAGCTTCCCATCGCCCGTTACTGCCATTGGTTGGAAGCCAAGGAGGACAAGATAAATATGTTGTAGAACTTGATAAACATGAGTATTACTATTATTTCAGTTTACATGTCACTCATTATTGGTTGTATGTTACCATGGAGACAATTTAGTGAAAAATGAAGCAATCATATTGTTGGCATTGCTAACCAGTCTCCAAGCCCATGATCCTAAATCATTCTTGTGATGAGAGTAGAGAGAGATGCACATGTACTACAAACAAAGAGACGTCTGTGTTCACTTCATCTATAGCGGCGATACATGTCTATAGAAAATATGCATAAACTGTATGAGAGGAAGCCAACCAACTATTCCTGACCGCTTCCTGAAATGACGTGGTACATTTTCCACGCTTTTAGAACAAATCAAGGAGTCGAATGTACATACAATTCACACAACTACATCCTTGTACACTCTGCCAAATAAAAATGAAACAAAAAAATATCACATTTAAATTCCACCTTTTCATTTTACATCCGCCAAACCTGGCCTAACTAGACATTGATATTTTTATCTTTACACTAATCATTCCCACTAAGGGGTGGTGGAATCCCTTACTATGAGGCCATGCCCCACTAGAGGTACTATGACCAGTTTGCCTAGAGCATCAAGCCTTCTTATCATTGTCCACCAACAACCACTACTTGTTCTCTTCATGGTTTGTGTGAGGGGGAAATATAGGGGAAATTAGAAGATCATATTCAATTCAACATATTTATTGTGCTTTGAGACACCTGCATAGCACATATTTCATATAACAAAATGTCTCAAGCATGTTTCCCAGTTCCTACAACACAACATTCCTATAGTAGTGCTTGTATCCCAATTACTATGCATCACAGTGTGGATCTAGTTTGATAATAATTTCAGCTCAGATGACTTCTACATATATCTTCCACTATATCTACTTTAGATGCTTGATAAAGTTGTACATGTTATGCTCCTTCAGGTCTAACTATTATCAATATCAAGGGGAATCTCTTTCATTCTCTATTATCTTTTTCAGTGGGAGTGTTTGGGTGTTTCAATAATTATATTACAAGTTCAGGGGGGATCAATTATGTATGATGAGATCAAATTATGTATGGTTGTTCCAATCTTTTTCATGTATTAGCAAGTTGGATATGTGTTTCACCAATGCTCCATCTTGAGGGGGAGAGTTAGAGTTGTTAGTTTATTATGTATGTTGTCCCAATTATAGTTGGCTTGTCAGGATTTTGTTTCAGTTAGTGCTCCGTTATCATACATATAGGATTGGGGTTTTGTTTATTAGAACCAATCTCAATTAGCCTCTAGCTTATTTTTCGCAACTACCATGAATTATCAAATTAATTCTATTTATTAATTTCTAAATGAAATCCACTCACAATTATAAATACACCCTTTCATATTATTTAACACCGTATAATGTGTCATGATAAGTTAGAAAGTGTAGTAAGATCATAAGTAGCACAATTAAAAGAAATCATAATGGAGAAAAGACTATAGCACCCATGACAAACATGATAGAGTTAAATCAATACAAGGGAAAACTCATAAACACACAAGCCTCATTGTTCTTCCTCAATGGATTAAAGAGCTTAGCATTGGTTCCTAAATACTAGATTATCCACCATCATCTACTAAAAATTCATGACAAAACCACATCACCTATGGGTTCCTCACTATCCTTCAGTCTCAACGACCCCAACTGAGGGCCCTATAGTGGTTGGATTTGCCACCACCTTTTACCTCCACAGATAAAGTAGTTTGACACAATATGTGCCAATAAAGTGAGGGGATCTAGTAGAAACCAGATATTAAAGAGTGTTCATGATATTAATTTGAAGGCAAAGATGAGACAACAAGGTTAAAGTGCACCAACACAAACTAATCATATCCAACTGTAGAATGTGTGCAAACAAAGCTAAAAAGGGAGAAACATGAGAGGAGCATAAAAATGTTAATTGGTGGTGAGTATGGCTTCATGATACCTCATGGTGTCATATTGTGTAATCAAGAAATCTCCTACATGTCTAATATCTTCTGCAAACTGTGGATGGCCACCACATGTGGACTAGGTAGAGACAAATAGGCGTAGAGAGACTCCAACAAATAAATGTTTGTAAAAGGTTACTAATGGATGTGGTAAGGTTTTCATGTTGATATATAGGTGTGAAGCTGGTAGGGATTCTGGATGGGGAGGAAGAATAGGAGGATTGGGTTCCTTATTTTGTTGATATTGTTGAGAAAATGAACCCCTATTGAGTTAGGGATCCCTAGACTTGGGTTCTATTTAGGAAATTGAAGGAGAGGAGAGTGCAAGGTGAGGAGGAGAGAAGAGATAGAATGAGATTGAGGGAGGAGGAGGGCGCATGGGCTGTAAAGTCCCAGAGGTTAGGGTATCAAGGTAGTAGAAAAGATTGTTGTTGGATCAATCCGTAACACATCTGAGTCGTTGGATCAGAACTCCATATCGAAAAATAAAGATAAATATGTGTGACGGTTAAAACTTATAAAAGTGCAATTAAATCATCTAGAAACTAGTTTATTTTCATTTGTATAATGATTTACATATTTTTTTCTTTCAAATTTAATAAATATATTTTTCATCATACAGTTAGGTTTAAAATTGGTAGGTCACTAATTTTACAATGTAGATGATGATTTTGTAGTTAGATTTAGCTATTGAGATTATATGTATGAGTGTTAATGCAAATAGGACTTAACTTCACTCTCTTAATATATGTTACTATATTACACCATTATCATCAATATTTATTATTTAGATCCCAGTTATCATCATCTTACTATCGTCAAAGTTGCATTATATCATCTTACACATAATAGGATATATTACTTAGTTAACACACTAAGTTTACTAGTCACTATAAAGAACATTATTTATCTGCACCTACATCAAACATCCAATTATTACTTTTTAATTATATGAAGCACATTATAGCCCACATTTACCATTTATGCATAGTTAATCATGTTTACTTATTAATCATATTTAATTTATATGTACATACTAGTGAGCAATGTGACATGTGTTACATTCTTATGAGCTTGACACACATATTAATTCTCATTTTGGTTATTAGGTTTATTTCATGTGCATATAATTATGTGATTATAAAACCTAAGGTTATTGATGTGTCATATATAGAACCGTGCATGTATATGTTTGGGTTACTTGACTTCAAATTAGGGTTTAGGTCAACATGATTTCTAATCATTTGATTCACATAATCATCATGTATAGTGTCTAGGGTTAGGTTTCATATGTCCAACTTATCATCATGTCAGGGTTTATTGATTCATATCAAGACCATGGTCATACGTAACTCAAGCTATGGGGTTGTTGATTCATAGCAAGGTCATGGTCATAGGTAAACATAGTTACAAGGCTTACATATGTGTTATTCATTGTATGTGAATTTTATGTTCATTAGGGTAATAACAAGTGTATTGGGTTCTATCTCTATCCATTTTTGGACACTTCTAAAGATCCCACCATACTATATTTCTATTCATGAGATCATATATTCTTCTAGAGTCAGGATAGTAGATCTTTGTACGTTACAAGACGACAAACCTTAAATAGGATTTCATCTTTGAAATCAACATATATGTACCCTCCACCCCTGGAAAAAAAGAGAATTTTCTCAAATCAATAATCTAAGGATGTAAAGGTTGTGACAACCAATATCTGTCATGCTCCACTATCTTCTATACATCACTATCCACCAAATTCTAAGTTTTTAGGGTTTATCTACCCAATCATGTGTCTCTCCTCTAAGGGTTTCTCCACTTAATACATACTTCCTTAATTGCACTTAACTACATAGGGTTTTGGTGACAGGGGAGCAATGGAAATAAAAAAATTTCTTCAAATAAAGCCCAAGCTAACCGATCTATTGTAGCCTCAAAAATTCACTATATTAAGACATATAAGGGATAACAAATATACCTTAGCACGTACTATTTGTCTAAAAACTATATTATGTCACCGTAGAACTTGCACTCTTGAACTTGGATCCAAAGAGGTTATTTTTTGTTGCAGTCTTGTCATCATAACAACACCATGTCTTCTAATTGAAGAAGATGCTTGTTTTCAAGCCTCTGCCCAAGGGCCTCAGCCTCTATGTTATCCATGTGGATATGGGAACTCTTTGTACACCATCTTGGTCACCAACAAGAAGTGAAACTTGGGAGTTATAATTATGATAGTGTCACTTGATCTCCTTCTATTCCTATTACAGGTTGTTGTACTTGGGGTGAGTTTGTCTCTCTCTAAGAGGAAGAACTCTTATGTAACTTGTCTCACAATGTTGTGTTATATGTATCTCACCCCATGGACGTCCACCCCTATATATAAGGGTTGTGGGCTTGGAATTTCCAAAACCCAGTGTTATTCTTAATTGCAACTCAAAATAGACTCAAACAAGGAAAACTTGGGCAATAATCCCAACGATCTCGATGGACTGTCCAGTGGACCGATTGGGACAAATTTGGATGCCCAGTCGACAGACTAGCTTACTCAATCGATTGAGTCACCAGTATGGGCTAGTTCTCTTGGCCAATTCTATTCCAAATTGATTAAGGAAATTTTCCTTTTCTTTCCCTGAATTTGTCTAGTCGACATACTAGGATTTTGAATCAATCAACTATTCACTTTCCCAAAATAATAATCAGTCAACCATTTGACAATCAATCTTTTCATTAAACCAAACCATCCAGTCAACCGGTTGGATTTCCAAGTTGAATAAGTGCGTAGGGAATTAGTATGTACATGATTGAGAACCATTCTAATCATATTTTTAACTACAGACTTATATTCCCTTATGAATCCTTAAGCATGTGACCCCATAGGTTTCATATTACATTAGCATTGATGTTCATAACCTTACAAGCAAAAATCAGTGTCTAGCAACACATCATTCCTACCCAAGTAATTGAAGTAAGTTGAAAATCACTTCATACTATAAAGTGACTTAATGTTACCATGAGTGTATAATCCCTTTGTCACATATATCTATATTTAAATATAGGCATCGAGTTTTATCCTCTTAACATTTAATCTATGTTTCTTGAACTAGAACAAACTACTATGACCATGTAATCTCAATATCACATAGTGACTCACATGAACATGTCCATGCATTTCATAATATTACTTATCAAGTGGCTAGTATATCACTCCAATGGAGGATATATTCCATCTACATCACTCACGATAATCCACAAGTATTACAATGCACCAACCACACCATATACAAAAACCTTCATTCAAAGCCACATTGGGGAAGTGTTAAAGTATAGAGAACAACATGTGATTATTGTAGTGACTTTAGGTCAGGGATCACAGTCACTACTGTCACATTGAGATACCACTTTGACTTGCCTTGATATGGCTTTCATATGTCAATGTTAAAGTGTGTATGTACAATACAACTTCTTCTCTAACAACTACCCATGTTTCTAAGTTGATATCCAATATCATGACTGAAGATACATAGTCATAACTCAACATACAAACTACTGTTATGTATTATTGTTGTCCTATAATATTCACATTAATACTGAATAGCTGCAAAATCAAGAATGAATACTTTTGACTATACATTTGATCTCATGTTTAGTTCCTCAACCCAAACCATATGTCATTGAGTCAAAACATTCTTAGGAGATTATTACATTTATTCATTGTCTCAATACTGAGACAAACATAATGAGTGGATTTCCTCATATGTAATATATATCTATTCAATAATCACATGATGGCTCTTAGGACATACAACCAACAAGCTCATGAATCCATCAATGAGTTTCCTGAATACCTTTTTTATGTATAAGTACTATAAGGAAAGCATATTTTTGAAGAAAATGTATTATGTAAAATATAAATATGGATAAAAACGTGTGAGAACCTAGTCACCATATCCAACCTCTTCATATTCTACTACTTCATCTTTACTAGTCACATAGTTATAGTGTATAGTCAGATATCATAACTAATCAAGGGATAGATGGGCACCTCACTCGCAACCAGGGGAAAGCAACTAATGTCTACTCACATGAGGGTTGACTTACTCTAAATCTTGATTTAAATATCAATAGATGCTATATCTTTCATCCATACTAACATGAGATGCATAGGAAGCTCCTAGAAAAATCTCATATATGACATTTTTACGTAAGTGTAGGGTTTTAAGGTACTTACGGGATATATACGAAGGGAGATGAAAATGAAATTGTTAGATTATCTGACTTCCTTGGTTCTCATACCATACTTGTAAGGAGTGGGACCCAATAGAGGGGCCCCTCTCTTATAAAAAAATAATAACAAACAGCCCATGCCAAACACCATGAAATTGTTCACAAGGAATGAAGTCACCATTTAAAATATATCAAGAATTCTCTCAATAGCCAAAGTGCAAAGCAAAACAAAACATTTGACCATAACATTTCTCGTAACTAATATAGTTCTATGCCATGTACGGTGTATACAAGTAAAAACTAAAGCAACCAAACTGATATCTAATTAGACACAGAGGGTAACTTGGCTATTGAAATCTATCTCCAAGATCTAGCTCCTCTAAAGCAAGATGTGAGTTAGGCTCAAATACACTAAAGTATTCTCCCTAAGGGGTGGGTATCCTCCATAAGAGAAGAATAGATGGAAGTTTATTAGTGCAAAGTCGACATGCACATGAAATGTGGATTAAGAAATATATGGATAAAGATATTAAAGTCAAATATAAATGTTCCCAATACAAGGATGGAAGTCAATATATCCAGTTGGATATCAAGAGAATATAATCATTATATGAACTAGAATGAAAGCAACAACAAGTAGCAATTATACAATTCTTCCTTTATCTCTCAATCTAGAGAGAAATAATAAATAATAAGAATTTATATGCAGATTATCATGATAAAAATGAGTAGAACGAAATTAGAAGGTACATATAATCTCCACCACAAGCATAGATTATGGCATGCGAATCATAATATTCACGGGATTAATGGCATCACTACACTATTAACATACTCAAATCTAGACACATATACTAAACCTCCTTTCTTCATGGACCCTATCAGATTATGTTAACATTAGGAATCCTTGGAGTCAATTATTATCATGAAAATATAAATATTATTTATATATTATATTTTAAAGATAAAATGACCATGATGCATTTTAAAAACATGACTTAGTGAAAAAATATACTTAATAATTGGATTGACTCTAATTTAACACTCTAAGATAATCCTAAGAATTGTAAATGAAGGAAATAAAATTATTATGTAATATAATGTCATAAATGACTTAATTGAGATGAGTAAATGAATGTTTAATATAAACATAATGAAATCTTATATTTAAAATGTTTGAAAAGTGTGTATTGATGCTATATTCAGATTCTCACATCCTAATTAGTTAAGACAACAATTTTCAAGTTAATTGGATGTTAAATGTACCCAAAATTTGATTAGTGAGAGGATCTGATATAGTGTGAGGAGGAATTAGTTGATTTACATTTTTTCACACATTAATACCTAAAGTCACATTGATTTTCTTTGTCATGATGCTTTATTAGATAACTTGTGATGTTTTCTCACAATCCAAAGATTCAAGTTCCATCTTCACCTGATCTAATGGAGAGGGGGTCGTCACCTTATTTTACACTCCCAATTACTCCTTGATTATTTTCAATGTTCCCCATGATGATTATTATGCCGATCTATTCTCTCATCCTAGTGACCTATTCCACATGATTTCTTTGCCAACCAAATCCTCATTGGACCACGTTCCTTGCAAGCCACTCCTCATGATGAATGGTGACCTATACACCAAACACCCAAATCTACCCTAGAAATTCTCCACAATAGACAATGTCAAACACCTCATCTTGCCTTCTCCCCTATTTTTCATAGCAATTTAACCACACATGAATCTCCTTTACATCCCTTTCATCACTCCATTCCTCATGTCTATCTTGTGTTGGACGACCAATCCCTATCCTTATCTATGGAAACTTGAACCTCATGATGACAATCCACACCACCGCGGCCAAATTCTATGTGCAATGAGAATCATGACATTGACATCTTCCTCATCCTATCCTTCTTCCTCACTCTACATTGCCCATTTGGTCCTCCCTACCTAGAATCTTTCTACTCATTGAAGCTTCATCATCAACTCTATGAGGAGGTGTTTGGGATACAAAAATGTGTGTAAGAGGATCATCCAGACCCCTAAAACCTTATTGAAACTTCAAAAGGATCTGAATCATGTTAAATGTCCAAAACCCACATCTTCCTTTTTGTTGTATCTATAGTCTATAGCTTGCTTTAAGCCATGGTTTTCCCTGCTTCTGACCTCTTTGGATTTTTTGAGAGTTGATGATCCTGGTTGAAATGATCACTTGGTTCATGTTTTTTTATTTACCACATTATTCATCCTCATGAGGTTTTCCCACGTTATTCATCCCCATGAGGTAGATATTAGTTTTTTTCCTAGACTCGTTCATGCTTATCAAGTCAGAGTTTCTCTAGTCTTCATATGCTCTGCCCTTTATTCTGCTCATGTACTCCCTTGCCTTTTAACACATCACAAGACATGACCAATATCCTATAGTGTCATAATAGTGGCTTTCAATCCCCTATCCTTACTCCCAACTCAATGGAGATAAGCATAAGAACTCCTAAATGCTTCCTTAGAGGAGCTATAGGACAACAAGAGGGTGACAACAAGTTTGGGATTATGACAATACTGACAATGCCTACTATGATCATCCTCCAATTTAATTTTATCCCCATACACTACACTAACTAGCTATATTAATAATTCCTCTATTCTTAATCTCTTCAACAACTCCTTGAAGATCCTTAATGTAGATATCCACTAGCCTAATCAGACAACTTTCAAATGTTTATTTTCCTTATGAGTTCTTTCGTTGATTCTTTACAAGCATGTTGGAAAAACATTGAAACTCCTACTAAAAATAAGATAAATATGTGGGTTGTTCCTCAACAATTCCTTTGTAGCTTCTACTCCTACCTTATATAAAGTTGTACATTCACTCTTCCCATGTATGAAGTCCGTGACCACTTTTGAATCAGACTAGACATAGAATTTATACCCCATCTTGATTTTCTCAAATCCTTACATGATATCTCTGTGTTTAGCTTTCCAGGGTCTGTCCCTGGGTTGATTTGTGTACCATTGAGAATCCATTCACCTATGTGATCCCTAGTCACAAATCCAATACATGATTTGTCTTTCTTTGTATCTACAATTGCATCCACTGTCATGACTTGGTTAGCATCCACCAAAATTTTGAACATATTAATAGTTTGTACCCATGGTGGATCCTAGTAGATTGATTTTATGCCAAGTGTTTACTATCTCCTTATGTAAAATTTAACCCAAGTTCTCATTTTGCTAGAGTAGTCACTTTATTGTGAAAGATTTGCTCATTGTATTCCTTCTACAAGATCCATCATGTGATTGTAAACAGGATGTGCCAATCCTCTTTTCTATTGTTGCCTTTTAGGTTTGAAAGGATCCACCCGCACATCAGCAGACAAAAAGAAATGATCGTTATTAGGTAGTTGCATTCTTCTTCACACTTACATGTTGAACGACCAGTCCCTAATTAGTGTAAACTTGATATGTGTCGGCTCCACATTGTTCACATATTGTGATGTCTGACATCTTCCTTATGTATTGAAGTTGATTAGAGAGTATACGATCATGTTGTGGACACCATAAGAAAGTCTTCATTCTGTGTGGTATTGGTGAACTCTAGATGATGTCCCATTTTCCTCTTTGCTTGACATTTACAAGTCATGAACAACATATACGTCAATGAACTGAAACTACCGTGTTTATGTAACATCTATTCCCCTTTATTTCCCTTGTAAGTCTTGGAGGTTGCATGATTAGTATGTCATCCACAATTTTATTCATAAACACTCCTTTAAGAATAATTTATCTTGTTCTCCATTGTCTGTAATTACTTATGCAACCCCCATATCATTGAGTTTTGCTGGAATGATCTTGCTTGGGATTAGTTCCGACTTGGAACAAAATCTAACCCAATCATCATGCCATATATTTGTAGCCAAACTACTCACCATTATTGGTTTTGAGTGTATGTTAACCGTAACAATCTATATTTGTATGCACCTCCACATATGTGATATTTCCCTTCCATTCGTTTGATCCACTCTACATTTCTATTGCGGAAAAATCCCATACAACTCTCATAATTAAGGCTTCACTATATTCCTTGGTTGACAGAACCCCTAGTCCTCCTTTATCCATTGGTTACCAACACTTTTTTCCACGCGACTAGGTTGTTTTTTTATTGTTGGCTTCCTCCGCTCAAAATGAAATTTCTTTCCAGCTTGTCTATATACTCACAAGTAAAAGTAGGCAAATGATTTGATTGCATTATGTAAGTAGATGATGCATTTCGAACAAACTTAGCTAACGTGATATGACTAACTAGGGAAAAGCATGATGCATCCAAGCATCAAGTTTCTTTTGTAGATTACAAATGATGCCCATGTATAGGTCCTCCTTATTCCTCCCATGGACTATTGAAATACCCAAATATTTCCCTAAATTCTTTGTTTCTTGGACTCCCATTATAGTATATTTGTCTATTGATAATATTTGATGTCCTTTTTGAAAAGAACGTACTTGTCCCTCTATAGTTGCTATCCAAATGCTTCTTCAAACCTTTTCAGGCATTCCAATATCACTTTCTCTTGCTTTACTGTAGCCTCCAAATAATAAGATATAATCCACAAAATAGATGTGAGTAAAAGGAATATTTTTCTTGCTAAATATTGTTAGATTCCACCGCTTCTCCTCCACCTCTTTTGTAATAATTTGACTAATTCTGTCTAAGCATAACACAAATATGTATGGCAACAATGGGTCACCTTGTTTAACTCCCCTTGACAACTTGAATGGCTCCAAGACTGCTCCTTCCCATAGAATATTGGACTAACATGTGGTAATAACCTGCGTGATAATAGAAATAAGGTTAGTTGGTAGTGCAAACTTTTTTAGGGTATCATGGACATATGCTGTAGCAAAATCCATATAGCAATGAATTTCTTTCTGCTTGTAGACTTCTCCATTGAATGGATTATCTCTTGTACCAAAATAACATGTTTAGTGACCAGTCTTCTAGGTATGAAACACATTTGAGTCGGTGACACCCAACTATTTAAATATGGTTTCAGTAGTGACACAATGATCTTGGAAGCAACTTCACATAGATATTATTTAGAGATATCAGTTTTAACGGATAGCTTTGGAGTAAGAACAATGGCTGAGCTAGTAACCTCTTCTTCAATCTTTTCACCAACAAATGGATTCTATATGAACGTAATGTGGGAGCCCTTAAATACATTCCAATTTGACTTCAAGAACTTTGTATCTACTCTTTCAGGTCCAGGGGATTTCAATGGCGCCATAGATTTCATCTTGATCAGTTATCTTTGCCAATTCATCCTGTTGTGCGGTTCTAGATAAGGAAATAATCTTAGAAAGATTATGTAAATCTATATCATCTAACTCAACTTGTTATCTATGAAAAGGTTAATGAAATAGTATCTAACATGTGCTTTTAAAGCATCAACATTGTCAATCCATTTGCCCTCATTGTCCTTTAACCTAACTATTCTATTCCAATTCCACTGCATATTCACGTAGTTGTAGAAAAACTTAATGTTTCCATCACCTAGTTTGAGCCAATCATAATGAGATTCTTGTCGCCAGATCATCTCCTCATGTCGTAGTATATCCTTGAGTTCATTTTATAGATAAAGTATGAGATTTTACACATATGGGCTATATTTCTCAGCTTGTAGCTTTTGAGCCCCCAATAAGTACTTGAATCGTATTCTTCCTTTTCATAGCCTTCTTATTTTCTCCATGATTCCACATACCAGTAACCTCTAGGAAAAGTTTAGCAGACTCCTTGAATAAATATCTATCTCTCCAATGTGTAGTAAGAACCTTTAGAAACTCTTTTTGTTCATTCCACATCGCCTGTGTATGGATTTGTCAATTTATATTCATTGTTGTATCCCCCAATGTTATAAGTAATGATGCATGATCCGAATGGGCTCTCTCTACTACCTCGATGTTGCACTGACTTTGTTGGTTGAGCCAAAATTCATCTACAAAAGGCCTCTCTTAAACTTATTTGAGGTCCAGTCCTTTGTATTTTTGATCATGTAGCCAAAATGTCCAATGCCTTTGTTCAAGCCAGGGTGCTAATAAAGAAGAAGGACCCTGGGGCATGTACCATCTCTTTCAACATTGGAGATAATGTAGAAATAAATGGACTCGTAGATATGGGAGCGAGTATCTTTCTCATGCCCTTACTTTAGCTCAAAGGCTTGGACTTACCGACATGGTGAAAACTGGAATGGGAATCAACCGGCAGATCATACTTCTATAAAACCTGTGGGGATTGTGGAAGATGTTCCTATTCATGTTGGGTGATTCTTTATTCCTTACGACATTGTTGTGATTGACACAGTTGAGGACCCAATGTGTCCCATGATCTTTTGAAGACCTTTCCTCTCCACTGGTAGGGCACTAATTGATGCCATGGAAGGAATTATCAATCTTCATGTCAGAAATGATCACATTGATCATTTCCAAGATGATATGAGGGACCCTCTCTATTCGAGTCAGTATACTTCGTGGATAACTACTCCCAGTATTGTGAAGAGTATAAGAGGACAACAATATTGTCAGTTTGCTCATGCAAGCTCTTAACTACCCCGATCCTTGTATCGAGGATCTAAAAGTAGAAAAGATTCTTGACTACCTAAACCAATCAGAGGAAGACTGTTGTGATGAGGAAAGAACTATAGAGACAATGAAATACACCTCACTAGAGAAAACAATGGAGGAAAAGGAGGCACACAAACCCAATCCAGAATTAAAACAACTATCAGAAGGTCTGAAGTTTGAATTTTCAGACAATGAGGAAAGAAATTCAGTGATAATAAATTCCACTTTAACGAGAGATCAAGTGGAGACATTGTTGATGTGACACCCTTTTTCACACAAAATGAGATTACTCAAAACTCAAACCATGGTCAACCATAAACATCGGATTATCGAAAATTATAGGGAATTAAGACTGTTTTACAACAAGCACCAGGAGATGAGAATTGTTACACAAGAACCAACATGGTCATTTCATAATTTATATTTGAGGTGCTACATCATCACATTTCAAACATCCTGTTACATAAGATAATCACATGTATATACATACCACCAAAGACACACAATGCCAAAAATCAGATATCAATTATCATGTCCACAGACATGTTGAGAACACCCCAAGGACCTGAGTGTATAGGGATGACACATAGGACTTTATTACTAGACACTTCCATATACCACTTTTCACCAGGTGTAGTTTTCTTCTCATTTTATCTTCAACCGCATGATCTTTAACTTGGCATGCACATCCACCTAAGAAGTTATTAACCAACAGGGTGAGACACATAGTCCCAATGAGAGATATAACTCTCCGCCAACTTTATTATCATAGATAACTAAGCAAATAAATTAACATACTGAACAGATTGAATCAATAATTAACCAAATTACATATATCTCATGGGTGAAGTAACTAGAGAAGTAACATGCACTTACCAATGAATAATAGAAAAATTAATAATTTGAAAGGAATATGAAGAACATGTTCTACTGGTACAAAACTAAACAATACATGGGCAATGCAAGGCTTCATCCAATGTTTTTGTGTTTGATCTTATACATGCACACTACATGGCTAATTATGTGTTTATTATGCCCTGAGGATATGATTCACACCACCCAAATCCAACTCACCATTGCTAAGTCAAAATCCATGCCATACAAGGTCAATGGAAGAACCGAAATCCACGACCTCCCCACACCTTATGGTCAGTACACGAGAACACTACAGAGACATATCATTCAACTGCTAAAGTGACATATAGTCATATTGAAGGGGGTTGGCTCATGCATGGCCACCCATATAATATCTAGCCCACCTTGGTACTGGTAACGACACTACGAGAACACGCTCAAGCATGTACATTCTTAAAAGGATGACTAGATCATGCATGTCCATCCTTAAAATATCAAGATCGACTCACACATGGTTGTCTCACACACCATGTATTTAAGGATACAAGGAATTACTCGACTTGTACCCCACATAATTAAAAATAGGCACTCCAAGTTAAACTCGTTTCACCATCCAGCAATAAAATTGACACTGGAATTGATCTATGGTACAATGCAAACTACACTATTAGATTTCACTTGATTAATTAGACCAACTTAAACATCTTCAACATCAATCAAGTTACAACATATAAACTCTAAACAAGATCTACACAAACAAGCATAACTCATCACTAGAACACACTAAAACATATTAGGTGTCATCTCATCACATTATGTCTCTTTATGCTTGTTGTTTATCATATGTACATCATAAGGACCAATGTCCATCACAAGGACCAATGTCCATCACAAGGACCAATGTCCATTAGATCATAATTACCATAGATCATACCTGGCTATACACATAAAATAGTATCACTTGTATGGTTAGAAACTGATAACAAGAAGGCAATGCATCATCAACATCATAGGACTACATATCTTGGGGTAACAACCCCTCATCTCATAACTAAGGAACCCATCACATCACACTGGTGATTCAAGATTATCTCATCGTGCCTCATTTATATATAGCTATTGCTTGTACCACATCACTTATGCCACATTGCTTATGTCACATTACTGGTACTTGCCATAGCAACAATTAGCCATTATATTGAAAGAGAGAATATGTTGCACATATTAAAACCTTTAAGTACAACAAGCCAAGCATCATAAGATTTCTAATCTAAGGTTAGGCTTCATACTAATTTCACATAAAGTCTCCAAACATCATTCTACTTCGCATGCACTTCCTCTCATAAATGGAGTGTATAAGGCTAAGAATTAATTAGTGTAACCAAGTACCCATTCACATTTTTATACTCCCCATGTTCCCTTTTTTTAAAGTTCATAACCAAAGATTGCTATTATTTAACCATCTTCATGGTATTCACAAGTCATACACCTGATTAACCCATTAGGTTATAGCCATGTATTTAAGAGGGAAAGATGCCATGCTTTCTATTATACTCACTTAACATTATGACCTGCCTTTCGAGTCAGGGACAATGTTCTTCACATTGAGCCGATTAGGGTTACTTCATGGTTACACCACCAAACCCTCAACACACTAAAACCCAATTTTTTGATCCAAAAAGGGTTGAACAACATTAGTTAGATATGAAACTCTTACCTTCCCCTCAACACCAGTTATCTCACATTATAACTACATGTGTGTATCATCTTCATCAAGTTATGTGTGGCTTACAATAGTGCATTATAGTAACATTTTGACCATTGCACTAGTGTGGCATTTCATCATTAGGTGACACACATATTATCACTTCTTACATATTATTCACATATCTTACCAAGGGGATTCGAACCATAAGTTACAAAAATGAGAGGGTATCACTTCAAGCTATCCACAAGGAACCTATAAAGGCTTAGAACTTGTTATATGATTTCCACACCAAGGTTGCCACCCAGTATTTCAACAAGACTTTTCAACACCCTCCTGTGTATACACATGTAGTATCATTAACCTTACTTCACAAGTTATGATTATATGAAAATGGAATATAGAAGACGCTTTCCATGGATTATAACCTTTCCTGAAGATGAACACATGAGTCATATTATTCCTTGATTAAGGTTATTATATGGGTATTCTACCATTAAACCCCACATCTATTGTTCTTCACATAGTTGGAGAGTTTTAGGAATAAGCTCTTAATTTAGGATGGACCACTCATAGTAAAATCATTCCATGATGTACTACTTTAGGAGAAGCAATTCTCATTACTAATTCATTATCCAAACAACACCCTTATATATCATATCTTACTCATATGTGCGCATCATTGAGTAACCAAGCATACCCTCCAATCATCATCATGTGATCTCGGTCTCACCTTACCAACCTAAGGTGTCAGTTTAGAATCTCTTTTGGTGTACATGTCGGGTGTACCATTCATAATGGGTGACGTTTTATCTATAGTTGAGGTGTCAAAATTATCCACACAAGGACTGTATCAGTTTAGCTTCTTGATAGTGTAATGGGCAACCCTTCTTTGAGGTGTATTGGGAAACCAACCTAAGTAGGGTATCGACCTACCAACTTCCAGGTGATCATTGGTTTATCAACACTTGGTATCGTGCACCACAAATGATATCGATTAGAGGTACATAAGAGAGTGTATCGACCACACTATCTTAAAGGGTATCAACCTATGTATCTCTTTAGATATCGACCACCTTCACCATCATGGGATATCAACCAAACCAACAACTAGGGTATCGGCCTCAAAGACCACCAAGGAATATCAACCACTTTCACCACCATGGGATATCGACTAAAGCCTCAAGGGAAGGTACTCGTCACTTCTACTCTAGATGTATCGGGCTAGGGTGTATTGGATTGCATGTGTGTCAGATTAGGGTCATCCATGTCGACTTCCATTCTCAACCAAAATCCTCATGATCCAAAACTCTTCCTCAATAGTCACCACTAGGTCATAACAAGCCACATCATGATAGGTATATTAGTTTAGTAAAAAGCATATCGATTTAGCATGTCAGTTTACATACCTCCTTCTTCTATCACACCTGTGTTGGACATTTTTTATCACGGTCTTTGTTGTTGTCTGGAGCATATTGTGGTTGGTGACGACCCAAGTTTTAGTGATTTACAATGGTGTTTGGATACACTTCCTATGCATCTTGGGGGATTGGGGATCAAGTCCTCTCATGATGTCAATAATTTTGCTTTTGTTGCCTCTCGAATACACACTAAAGATCTCCAAGACCATATGTTGTGTGAGGTCAGATGCATGCCTGCAGGGCTCCCCTTTGTCCAAGCATATGCTAGCATATGCAATATCTTGCCGTATTTTTGTTGGTCTACATTGAAAAGTACGCCTTCTGCCACCCCAAAGACCCAGTCTATTTTGGTAGATGCTTACTACAAAATGGTCATCCAGCAAATCATGACAAGAGACCTATCCTTACGGTAGGAGGCTATTCTCACTTCTTTACAAGCCGACCATGCATAAGATTTCTTGAGGGTTGTTCCTATTGATGGCCTTGGTCTGTGTATGTCACCCATTGAGTATCGAGCTATCCTTCGGTATCAGATTATTATTACCTTGTATCCAGGTGATGAACGTTGTCCAGTTTGCAACATCACAGATCTTGATGCCTTTGGTGATCATGCAGTGCACTGCCACTCGCGGCCTAGTTATAAGTTTCATCATGATGTTGTTTGAGATGCTCTCTTCAACATTGTCTCTCGAGCTGGGTTAAAGGTTATGAAAGAAGATCCTTTGGTCTTTCTTGGCACTCAATCTGATAGTGTCCATTCATTGCTACCTACATGCATTCTTTTATTTGACTGGATGAATGGAAAACATGCTTGTGTTGACCTTACAGGATTTCTCCCTTGTCACATATCCTTTCAAAAAACTTTAAAGTAGGGCAGGCAGCATCTGAGGCAGCGGTACAAAAAGTTCATAAACATGGAGCATCTTGTGAGGCCAATCAACATCATTTTCTACCGTTCACCTTTGACACCCTTGGGGTGTTTTCCAATGATGTAATTGTTCTTCTTCGATGCCTTCAACATATAATAAATAAGAATATTATGATGCCTTCATCTACATGTAATGATTTTATTTTGGGTCCTTGGATTTTGCCATTCAAAAAGGATTGGCAGCCCAGTCTGTTTCTCGCGCTTCTATGAGAGCATTTATGTAATTTTTGTTTAGATTTAAAAAAAATGGATGTAGTGGTTTACATAACGTATCAGTTTAGTAATCTTCTACCTCAAGATGACATTACTAAAAAGGCAAAGGAAAAAGGGGTGCAACTTATGGAAGCAACTTCATAAAGCTCTATTCTAAAAATAGAACACAAGGCTACCAAATAAAACTACTAACAAGTAAGAAATAATGAGATAAGAACAACTAGAAAGGTAACAAGTAGAAAGGTGATAATAACAAATTAGGTTTAGAGTTATATAACCCGCCTCAAGAACAACCACCAAGCTCTAAGCTCCAAGGTCAAGCTCCAAGCTCACGAACTCAAGGTAGAGAAAGAAGATCCTTCAAGCACAACACCTCTAAGAGATAAGATAGGAACATGGTTAAGAAAGGAAAAGAGAGGAAAGAAGATACCAAGGTCCATGGACAAGAAGGAGAAAAAAGGAGAGAAAGAAAGCTAGAAAACCATGGCTTACCAAGGAAGAAGATGAAAGAGAGCATCACAAGCTTTTGGCTCACCCACCAAATTCTAAGGGTGTGTGCTCTTCAAGCTCAAGGTCGGCCACCAAGGAGAGAAAGCAAGGATCATTATAAGGGTTCTCTTACATGGGAAGAAAGGGGTATGTATACATGACCGATGAGAGAGAACAAGGGGAAGGTGTCACCACCTTAAAACCCTAAAAGACACATGTCCAAGGAGAAAGGCCACATGTAACATCATGTAACAACGTGATACGATATATGTCTTGCTCACTTGGTCACTAAGGAAGGTCAAGGTTGATACACTCATCCATCCCCTTCACAAACCGATAGGGATGAAACCCTAGGTCACAAACTGATATGGTATATCTATAGTCACCACAAAATGATACAAGGCCTAATCAAGGAATCCCCAAACCGATATGGTGTCCCTCAAGACAACCACAAACTGATACAGGGTCTCTACAAGGCTCTCAAGCCTGAGACAACACTCCTAAGTGTAAGATACACCTCAAATATGAGTGCAAAACATCACCAAGGATGTCACCACTCAACCAAGTCTCAAACAAGATGCCCGTACCTTTCTCTTTTCTCTAGATGAAGCTAAGAGAGAGAAGAAACATTCTAGAGGTGGCAAACTTGCACATCAAACCCTATCCTGGGTAAATTGCAATTTGCACCAAACCTCTCCACAAAACACAATCATCAAGCTCAAACAAGGAACTTCAAGCTTCCAACATGCCCTAATTACATCTTAGATTATTAGATCAAGGTGCTAAGAAAAATGCTTAAGCAAAACAAACATGGTTAGCCCAAAACCCAGGTCATGGTCCTTATAGTTGAATGAACTCAAGCTACATAGAAAATTGATAGGCTAATCAGTAGAAGATATAAAAGGCATAAACCAAGCCCTTTGTATGCACATAATAAACTTGGATGACATGGATAAGCCGTTGGTTCAACCAAAAAAGGAAGCTAAATTAGATACTCAAAGAAGTTGTCCAGAAGGAAGTAATAAAATTGTGTGACGCCAGAATTATATAACCTATCAGTGATAGTAATTGGGTCAGCCCAATCCATGTTGTGCCAAAGAAAGGAGGAATAATGGTTGTTAAAGGACAAAGTGGGGATGAGTTTGCAACTATAATGGTGACTGGATGGAGAATGTGCATAGATTACAGAAAATTAAATGATGTCACAAGGAAAGACCATTTCCCATTACCCTTTATTGATCATGTTCTGGAAAGATTGGCTCACTATTTGCATTTCTATTTGTTGGATGGGTACTTAGGGTTCTACCAAGTGCCCATTCACCTTGATGACTAGGACACGATTACTTTCACCCATGTCCATGACACTTATGCTTACAGGAGGATGCCATTTGGTGTATGCAATACACCTACAACTTTCTAGAGGTGCATGATTTCTATCTTTTTAGATTTTCTGAAGGACATCATGGACGTCTTTACGGATGACTTTTCTATATATGGTGCCAATTTCGACAAGTATATCAAGAATTTGTCCAGAAATCTGCAAAGGTGTGAGGAGAAACAACTAGTCTTGAATTGGGAAAAATGCCACATTATGGTACGAGAAGGCATTGTGTTGGGACTCAAGATCTCTGAAAAAGGAATTGAAGTAGACCGTAACAAGATAGAGGAAGTGTCCAAGATCCCACCTCCTAAATTAGTGATAGGAGTGAGAATTTTCTTAGGACATGTCAAGTACTACAAGTGATTCATTAAGGATTTATCAAAGGTTGCTAAGCCTTTGTCCAGACTTCTAGTAAAAGATGTTGAGTTCAACTTTACTGACAAGTGCCTCAAAGCTTTCATTACTCTAAAAAATATGTTTATGACAACCCCAATACTATAGGGAAATACGAGCATAGAGTATAGTAACGGAAACAAAATTTTATCTATCTATATTCCCATAATAGCAAGATCGTGTCAACTATTATGAAGTAAGAATGCTGGTTTAGTGAGTTATACCTGGTTCTAGAGCAAGTCTAATGACAAAACTCGCTTCTTTGCAACTATCAACTAGTTGCTCTAAAAAGGAGGCTATGTAGCTCCTGGTCTTCGTCACAAACAACAAACACAACAACTTCTATAATGCTCTTGTAGTCTCGCCACAGACTGCAGACTGACTTTGCTCTCTGAGCAGCAGCCAAAGCACTCCTGCCTCTAGAGTAGTCCACATGGATCAAATAGAACTCCTATCATTCACCAAGAACAGACATGAAGGAGTTTTCCCTCTCGTTGGTGTACTAGTCACAAACTTGCTCTCCCACCAACAATGATCACCAGTTGTTTCTCTCCCATATCTATCCCTCCCTGTCTGCTAGGACTTGTTTGGGCTCTCTCAGTTACCACAACCAGAGCAGACAATAGTTGTTAGAGGGACTGGTTCTCAGTTGTCTGTGTTGTATCTTGGGAAGCCCCCAATACCCCTCCTTTTATAGGTGGGGTTTGGGCCAGGGTTCCCAATATTTATGGGATTGCGTGCGAGTGGAAGGGAGCAGAAGAACTTGAACTTTCACAACCTACAAGATGCCAAATGATCATCTGGCACACCTAGACGCTCGTTTGGCAGTTCCCCAATTGAATACGAATTTGACAATTTTGATTCCAAATGATATCACATATTAATTTTCTTGAACCTCAAGTAAAGTACAGTCAAATACATTCGGGAAACATCCAAAATGTTCATTCAACCCAACTGAGCCATCTCACTAAAGAAATATGCCCGTCTCGATCACCCAAAAGGTCGTTTGGTGAATCTGAGTAGAGACGATTGATTCAACAACTTGAAATGGTTGGTTCGCTCCTCAATTCGGGAAAAACTAAGCCAATTCGATCTCTGATTAGCCCAACTATCCAAACGACCATCTCAACACTTGAGACGCCCATCTGGATGCCGAAATGGCTATCTCTCCCAGTGAGATGGTTGTTTGGCAGTTCGGTCAGTCGATCCATTGATATGTTGCATGAATTGAATACCTAAACACTTTAGTAATCAATCCAATTCTCATTCAAGATCAAACTCCTCTTCTAGATAAGTGCCTATGTGTGTGACCCTACAGGTACCATATCACATTGGAAATGAATTTCCATAACTATATTATTACATCAGAAGTAAGGAGTGGTGCCTAGTCTCACATTAGTGCTACCCAAGTGAATGGAAAGTTAGAGAACAACTTCAACCTACAATATGTGTAAGGTGTTGCAGTGATTGTATACTTCCTTTGTCTCTGATATCTAGGATGAACTCGAGGCATGGATGGTCACCCTATCAACGTTCAATCCATGTTCCTTGAACCAAGAGCAGACTGTCTGAGATAATGTAACCTTAATATCATATATTGATTCAAATGTGCATGCGCTTGCATTTCTCAATCTCACTTATCAAGTGGCTAGGATGTCATACTCCAGTAGGAGGGAAAAATCCCTTATCTATCACTCATAGTCTATCTCCATGTGTCAAAGTCACCCAATAATCACCTTTATAACAACCCATGTTTCAGGACTGTATTTGATGATGTCAAAGCATACCCAACGACATGTGATGAGTGCAGTGATTTTGGGTCTAAGAGTCACAATCACCACCTTCACTATGAGAGATGACTATGACCACCAATTATGGTTTCCATGTGTCACTCTCAAGGTGGTATGTCTGATACACTATTCCCTAACATGTATTTGTGTGCTCAGTTTGATATTTACATATCATGACTAATGAGGTTTTGGCATCAACCAACACCACACTCTAGTCTTGTGTGTTACTGGTGTCTATATTCCTTCCACAATAACAACCGACTAAGGACATAGAACGTACATACTCTTAATATATGTATGATCTCATCCTTCCAAGTCACGTACTTGAAGATATATGTCATTGAGTATTGTCATTTTTTATACATTCACTCTGTCTCCTCATTATCTCATAATCAAGTGAAACAAATGAATTAAAAACTTGCCTTTATTGATATTAATCAAATCCTTTATGGTATATGCTATATGAATCATCACATGATTTTCTCTATGGGCATACCTTACCAATAGACTCCCACTTCCACTTAGAGACAATCACCCAAAAATCATATTCTTAGTGATCAAAACATGTCCACCATGCTTCTATTGTGCTAGTCCTTAATCATCGGGTTAACAATGCTTTGCTTAAGTCGGTATATTGCATGTTTCTTATATCTTCGCTCTAAGATGAAACCACCATCATATGGTATCTGATATTCCTTGCCTAACAAGTAGCTCCATTGTTGTTACAATATCACTACTGAGTCATCAATGGTTGGAACATCTACAAGTTCATCACATGAACCTTCATATCCATATAGTATCACTCTGTGTTCTCAACACAAGTATATTCATCCTCTATTGTAGAATAGAATTAATGGCTATTATTTTGGAACCCTTCCAACTAATAACATCCTTTTCTCTTTTAAAATCAAACATATTTTTTTGTGATCACTTGGTCATTATAGAAGCTTGCATCAATGTAGCTCTTTAAATCCAACTCTTCATTTTATTGCTATCATTATTGAGTAGCAATCTTATCCTTAAGTACTTCATAAATACTAATGGGTATCTTTTAATGACTCTTCAATAACCCTTATTGAAGTTTGACTCATCTTGTCATGTCAAATACATACAAGATTATATGGGAGAAGCACATTTACTACATTCATGATAGATACACTGTCTGGGCTGGCCCATGCAATCTTATTCATGATATTTCCATTCTTCACCAGAATAGGAATATAGGTTCATGAGAGACTATTCTGGATTCTCTCTTATTGAATTCTTTCTATGTACAACTCCTTCAACACATTGCTATTACATGTGCTCAAACTTCCAATGTGAAACATTCAAGAACTATCTCATAGGTCTTGATCCTTATCTCATAATATGTTTCATCTTATTCTTCATTGTTGAAGGGACTTTCGTGCCAGTTCTCAATATTCACAATATTGAGATGTTATTCCTCATCATAGGTGGAGTGTTCATATATGCTCCCACTAAATCTTTTATAATCACAGATTTCATCTTTTATCTTGATTCAAGTCAAACAATTTGACTATCTTGTCAAATGAAAAGACCCCATCTCTGAGTTGCTTGTTTCAATCCCAGATTGAACCTTGTAATTTATAGACTTGATTTGTATTCTTGAATTTATAAAAGCTTTCAGGTTGTGTCACGTACACATCCTGTGATATATTCCTTTTAAGGAATCTAGTTTCAACCTTTATATGCCAAATCTCTGAGTCCATTTTAACTACAACAACAAGCATGACAATTGGTAAAGGAAATTCTATCATGTTCAACAGCCTGAACTGATTTGAAAAATCTCTTCAACCAACTTGTCCTTTTATGTTATCCATGTACGTCTTTTCCATAAGACCCTATTGAACCCTTTAGGTATTACCCCCTTTATGTGGAGATTATGAAGGTCCTACCTTGTTAGCTTACATGGGTCCCATATAACTTAGAAATAGTTTCTAGTTGACTAGTTGGCTCATCATGTATGACCATCCCATCTGAATTGTTGCATTCACAATCCTCTAATCTCAAATGCGTTCTACTAGAACTATTTTATTTTGTGTTACATGACGAACTCGAGATTTCACAATAACTTTTGATTCTCTTAGTTCCCATTATACCTTTTTGTTGACCTCAAACCTTTCAAGTTTTACTTTTACTTCCATTGATTCTTTACAAAACACTTTTTTTATTGGATTGGGATTAACTATAATCTTCAACAATCATGGTTTATGGATAAACCTTCTTTAAGAATCAACTTTCTCAATGTAGGTTTTAACCCTTTATACATATTGGGCCATTAATCATATGATATATGATGCTTTATAACCATTCAAATGGTACATTATTTAGTGATAGGTATATATTTGTGAGGATAATAAGCATATAATGACACATCATGGTATAATTCTTTCATTCTGACGCATCATCATGTTCAGATAGATTTGACTTGTGATACATTATCACAGTCCTTTATTTGTAGGTACTCAAGGTATTAATGTAAAGTATTTCAAAACTTGAAAGTTTCTTACTACTTTCATCAAAGTCATACTTCATTTTATAATCTCCTTGATCACTTTAAGAGATTTGTGTTTCCATTTTACTGAGTACATATCATCATATTACCAGTAATATGAAACAAAGTATGAGTAATTATCTATAGAATTTGTTCCATAAGATCTTCCTACATTACATATATGATGTCTAATGGAAAGCTTATCCTCCCACTACTTTTAGTGAAGAATGACATGTCACATTACAAGCAAGAATCACATATTTCCTTAGATTCTGTAACCCAAGGGGTATAGATTAACATCAATATGTATTTTAGATATGCATCTCTTATATGTACGCATGGTGACTATTGCTAATGATAATATTGAGTTATCAATTATAATACTTTGGTATTAACATCATAAACATTCATCTCAAAGTATTTTGTACAAAGATCATTAAGTGTTTGGGCATTGCCATGAAAGATCATATCTTTTGAAATAGAAAGATTAATCTCTTACTTTGTTTATATACTTGTCATATAAGATGCTATAAAGTCAACGTTTCTATATAAAGGCACAATGAAACAGTAGTGCTAGTAACTTATTACATGCCCACTGGGCTAAGATAAACTTTAAATGTCAACCAAAGCTTCCACAACTCCTTATCTTCCTTGTCCATAAATGCCCTTCCATGAAGGCCTTTACTTCTTGTCGGATCTTGCACATCAGTATGTCAGATCTCTATTTGGTATCACATACCAAATGAAGAAGTAATCAAATTTATCTTATAATGATTATACCTGAAGTGGAAGCCTCAGTGCCTTCCTTCTTCTTCTTAAATTCCTCTAACAAGAGTGGGCAATATCTTTTCAAATGTCCAGGCTTGTGACAATGGTGACAATCACCTCTTACTTTCTTCACACCTCCCTTTGCTTTGAGATCTGAAGACTTGGGCTTTTGTTTAGCTTTAGAACTCTTCTTAGCTTTGCCTTTGCCTTTAGACTTCCCCTTTGTCTTGTTGATCATCATCACATACTTGGGCTTGTCTTTCTTCATTTGTATCTCAATTGTTCTCAACATGCCTAACAACTCTGTCAACGACTTGTCAAAGTCATTCATGTTGAGTTCATGACAAACTGACTATATGACTCTGGAAGGGATTACAGAATAACATCAGTGGCCAACTCTTGGCCCAAGGGGAATCTCAGTCTAGCAAGGTTCTCCACATACCCAATTAGCTTGAGCACATGAGGACCAACTGGATCTCCTTTTGCCATGCTGCACTTGAACAACACCTTGGATACATCGTATCTCTCCTATCTAGCCTGATCTTAGTACATGTTCTTGAGATGTGTGACCATTTCAAGCACACCCATATTCTCATGCTGCCTCTACAACTCATAGTTCACGGAGCATAGCATCAGACATTTGACATCCAAAATGTCTTCAATATGCTTCTTATAAGCATCCCTATCAGGCCTTGGTGCACTTTGAGGTGGTTCCTATGGTTCTGGTGTTTCTAGGACATAGAGATTTTGCTCCTGTGTGAGAACAATTTTTAGCATCTTGAATCATTCGTGGAAGTTGTTCCCAGTAAATTGTGGAAAGATTGGCTCACCATTTGTAATTCTATTTTATGGATGGGTAATCGGGGTTCTACCGAGTGCCCATTCACCCTGATGACTAGGAGAAGACTACTTTCACCCATGTCTATGACTCTTACGTTTTTAGGAGGATTCCATTTGGTCTATTCAATGCAGCTGCAACTTTCCAAAGTTGCATGATTACTATCTTTTCAGATTTTCTAAAGGACAACATAAAAGTCTTTATGGATGACTTTTCTATATATGGTGCCGATTTTGACAAGTGTCTCAAAAATTTGTCTAGATTTCTACAAAGGTGTGAGGAGAAACAATTAGTTTTGAATTGGGAAAAATGCCACTTTATGGTATGATAAGGCATTGTGCTGGGGCACACGATCTCTAAAAAATGAATTGAAGCAGACCTCGACAAGATAGAGTAAGTTTCCAATCTCCCGCCTCCTAAATCAGTGATAAATGTGAGAAATTTCTTAGGACATGTCTGGTACTACAAGCGATTCATTAAGGATTTCTCAAAGATTGCTAAGCTTCTATCCAACCTTCTAGTAAAAGATGTTGAGTTCAATTTTATTGACAAGTGTCTTGAAGCTTTCAATACCCTAAAGATTGTGTTGACGACGACCCCGATACTGCAAGCACCAGATTGAGAATCACCATTTGAGATAATGTGAAATGCTAGAGATTATAATGTGGGAGTGGTGCTTAGGCAAAGGAAGGATAAGAAACACCATGTAATCTATTATGCAAGTCGAACTTTAGACGAAGCCCAGATAAATTAGACTACAACAAAAAAGGAAATGCTTGCTATAGTGTTTGCTTTTGATAAGTTCATATCATATCTGATAGGATCAGAGGTCAAAGTGTACACACATCATGTGGCAATTAAGTATTTGATGCAGAAGAAATGCACCGGGACCAAACTATTACGGTGGGCTTTGATGTTGCTAAAATTCGACCATGAGATCATTGATAAGAAAAGAATAGAGAATGTGGTTTTCGACCACCTATCAAGGATTGTAGTCATGGAAGAGAACCAATTGCCGGTTAATGATAATTATGCAGATGAAGCTATGATGATGTCTAAGTCAGTTGAACCTAACCTACCTTGGTTTGCTGACATATGTAACTACTTAGCATGTCAACAACTATCGCCTAATATAACATACAAGCAAAAGAAGAAGCGATTTTCAGATTTGAAGAACTACTGTTGTGATGACTTGCTTCTATTTAAGAGATGTGCTGAGAGTCTATACTAGAGATGCATACAAGAAGAAAAAGTCCCTCATATTCTATGAGAATGTCATTCTTCATCTTATGGAGGACATGCGATTCTAAAGCAGTGATAAAGCTTGTTGAGAAGATCATTTTTCCCAGATTCGGTGTCCCATGCACCATCATAAGTGACATAGGGTCTCACTTTGGAGAGAAATAGTTTGAGGCTTTGTTGAAGAAGTACAAACCCGCAAACATCAGGACAAGTAGAAGTACAAGAAAATTCTCAAGAAAATGATCAACCAAACCATGAAGGAGTGGTCTATGAAGCTTGGTGATGCTTCATGCGCTTACCGAACTTCTTATAAGACCTCGATAGGGACTACTCCCTACTGGCCTATCTATGGGAAGTCATGTCATCTACCAGTGGAACTAGAGCATAAGGCCTTTTAGGTTATCAAGTTTCTAAATATGGACATAGAGTGAGTAGGAGAGAAGAGATTTATGCAACTTTAAGAGCTATAGGAATTGAGGCTACATGCCTATGAAGATGCCCACATCTACAAACAAAGGACCAAGGTGTGGCATGACTCCCACCTAAAAAGTAAAGATGTAACTGAAGGAGATAAAGTCCTTTTGTTCAAATCAATCATCAGATTGTTTCTCGGTAAGCTCCAATCAAGGTGATGAGGCCCATTTATAATGGTCAAAATATACTCGTCAGGAATGATGGAGATCAACAATGAAAAGACGGGAACCTTCAAGGTGAACGGTCATAGGGTGAAAAGATACTACAAAGATGAGGCATTTGGAAGGAGATCTGAACTCTAGTTAGAAGAGCCCCGACCTACACCACCAGAAGAACTTTGAAGAGCCAAGCCAGATAATGTCAATCTAAGGTCCATAAAACAGCGCTTCTTGAGAGGCAACCCAAAGATTTCCTGATTTCATTAAATTTTCAAAATTTCACTTCCTTTATCACACTCTAGACAGTCTTTAATTTCTAGCCTTAGTTTTGGATTTGTTCTTTTTTTGAAGTAATCAACATTTACTCATATTATTTCAATTCCTATCTTATATATTAACATTTCTTACCTTGGTCAATAATTTGTAGTGTATATAGAATAAATTTGAGAAATTTTGGATCCCATTTTTCATTTTAGGAGTCATTTAGAACAACCATCGACCCTTTTGAGGGATCCATTGCATTACATAACCACTAAGTACAACCATCAGTTGGTGGGACCATCAGGTGCATGAGAAGAGGAACCATCAAGTATGCTAGACCATCGAGTGTTGGCAGAGAAAATATACAAGTCATCAGATGATTAAACTGACCAACCATCAATTGCAGTGAGGCCATCAGATGTCAAACACAGTACTACCATCAGGCGTGACTTTCTACCTTACCAATGCCATCTGATGATGAGTTCAGAGCAGCCATCGAGTGACCAACTGCTAAGCCATCAGATGTCACACATAGGGAAGCCATAGGATGATCAAGCCGACTAATCCATTAGATCTGTACAACCATCGAGTGTTCCTTAAGAAGACGAGCCATCGTTTGATCAAACAGAAAGGCCATCAGATGACCTAATGCTCGAATCCACCATCGACTAATGGTTAAGTACTGAACCATCAATTCTTAAGCATCTGATGCTTACCCAAGGGATGGAAACCTATAAAAAGGGAATGGAAACCTCCTAGATAATCCATTGGATTGCTAAACCCTAGCCGCAAGAGCACTCCAGAGCCACAACAATCAAAGAGACTCAAACGCCCAAGCGATACCAATGGAAGACACTATTTTCTACCTCTTAATCACTGGAAGAAGTGAGCACATGAACAAAAGTCTTAGAAGCCCTAGAATGAAGCCATCATACAAAATTTCCTTGAAGCACCAGTTGACGATTAGAGGGTGAAGTTCCAAATGTCGGTGACAAGTGATAAACCTAAACCCTAGTTTCTGTTTGTGCAATCTTCCCGATTTCTTCTCGGTACCCCCCGTTTCTTTAGATGATCTCCAAGATACCATCAGTTTCTGCCACCAGTGGGTGTTGTTTCATATCCCCCAACCATCAGTTTCCACCTTTAGCCCTCTGCAAGTACCTAAGCCATCGGTCCAGAACCCTAGTGCCACCATTGATTGTTCTTTCCATCGCCTGAGGCGACCCTTGGTTGTTTTTTCCTTTATCCCAAATATTTGACCATCATCCATCATGTGCCCCGGTGGTGACCATTGGTTGTTGAACATGATACCTCAACCATCAGTTGTTACCCCTCTCATTCCTCTTGATCACCAAACATCAGTTGTAGTCCAACTCCCGAGCCAACAGTTATTCCCACCATTGGTTGTTGATCACCATCTGTTGCTTCCACCTCTACCCTACCGATGCCATCAATTAGTGACTTGAACAAAAAACCATCGGTTGTTAACCATCTTTTTTTGGACCCATACTCTATACCATCATTACCAATCCCTTCAATACCAGTGGCTGGCATCCATTGGTTGTTAGTCTTCTTTCATATCCATCCATTGATGTGATCATGTTATAGTTTGTTATGTAAACATTCTAAATATGCTATTTGGCTACTATTGATTATTATTCTAAAAAGTCTCTATCCTTGCTTATCTAATTAATCTTGCTAGAGATACTTAAGTATCTACAAGGCAAAATATGGTAGGAAATCAGGAAAGGAACCAAGAAATCCAAGAGTGTGAATACACCAGGAAACTGAAAGCATCGATGACTCTAGAAGAGATGGAAAGGATAAAGAAGCTAAAGGATGAAGTAGTGGCATACATCAATATATACAAAGAGCCTACCAAGGAAAGAATTAGTGCACACTTGGAGGCAGACAGGCTGAAGATGATAGCTGAGACAACCCCTGAGGAATCAAAAAGTGAGGAAGAATAGGTGGGGACTGATGAGTACACACCTCTAAAGAAGTGTAGAATCCTAAGAAAAGGGTTGCACCCAGTCTTTATCAGAAGAATCCTAAAAAGGTGGACAAGACATCTGTAGAGGGCACAACTATAGAAGCAATCCCACCTCATCAAACAATGATTGCAAGTTTTATTTCCCAGCAAACATCACCTATAATCTACAAGGAACAACCTAATAACCAATTTTTGGCTAGGGATGAAGAGCATAAACAAATCTGGTGTGACATGTTCTAGAGGAAGAAATTCAATACCACCAGGTTCGGAGATAGGGAGACCCTGCAAAAACTCAGAATTTATGACAGGGTAAAATAGAGTCAGGACCAATTGGGGAATTATAAGATTTACTTCAATAGGATGGCCTCATATGATGATATGACTTTAGAGTTCATGACTTCACTAAAGAAGCTCCCAATGACCAATGAAGAAAAGGCAAAGTGTGGGGGAGAAGCGGTCATGATGCCTCAGGTTTCATGAGGGTAGTGCATAAAATCTTCACTAATGCATTGACTTTCAGATCAAACAAATGCAACATGACTAGGCTGGATCTCCATGAGCTATGGAGTATGATGGAAGGACAAACATAAATATAAGGAAGATTCTGATTAACAAGCTGGAAGTGGCCACAGGGCTCGACGACCCCGAGATTTTTGCATTGGAGGCCTAATCATATATATTGTGCATCGACTAGGATTCCCCAAAAATCTGGAGTACTTCCTAAGGTCATAAGGAGATGACCTATTAGACATCAAATACCTTATTGTTGCAAACATTCTGGAAAGGTCAAAACAAAATTACTCCTATAGACTCTGTAGGACAAAATAGTGTCTACCCCTTCCATACTAAGCAACTATGACTCTGAAAATCTGGCTTCCAAGAGGAAGAAATCATAAGGTTGATATCCCAAAAGGGATAAAGCACAAGCAAGGCAACATAACAAGGGAAGAAATAGTCAAAAGAGGTGGCAGCCAAGCAAACAACAAGGAAGAGGGTAATTTTACGCCTCCTTAAAAGGTTGGACGCCTAACATCAGAAAAAGAAATCCCCCGCACTGAAGGTTATAGATCTAGAGGAAGGAGTAATAGAAAGCTTGAAGAGTCCCACCATCATCATAATACCAGAGACAATGATGCCTCAATCTACAACTGACACCCACGACGATGCAACGGTGAAAGCGGTCATTCTTGAAAAAGAGGAATAACCAAAGAAAAGTACAACATTGCAACATGAAGTAGCAACAGAGGCAAATAACACCACAACAATTGAGTATGTGAAGATACCATCCAGGAAGAAACCATGAGAAGAAACCCCAAAAAGGGGACAACTACAACCAAGCCCAAGAAAACACCCTACGAAAGAGCACGGAGAACCTATTGGGGCTGACGTGGCAAGACATGAAGTGAGCTTTGTTAGCAGATCAAAGCAACAACAAAGGGCACCTACGATAAACAAATTCATGGAGATAATCTAGATGTTGATGACCTTTGTGAGATTGTCTCAACCTCTACCCTACATATTTATAGCATAACTACAAATATGTTTGTATTAACCATGTAGGTACAAAAATTAATAGTAGAGTACAACCAATTCTAAGCCTACCACAACAAGTTTAGCAATTGGCTGAAAATCAGGTGCAAGTTATGTAGGCATGGCAGGAGTGACGAATAAAATCATCACTCTATGAAAGGAACAATACAACCTATGCTAGGAGAACTTACATATACGTGAGGAAGCGACGAAGAAGAAGGAATCTACCTCCACCAACAGTGGGATGTCTACAAAAAGGCAGCAGACAGTCACCACTACACCATCATATGAAGGTCTGGTGGATGTAGATGCGCACCTCAAGGCCGATTTGCTGATGGACACTGTAAAAACATGATAGGAGGTCACCTTAGATGATGTTTCTAACTCTAAATGCACATTCCCACTAGAATAAGAAAAATCAAGAGGGACTAAAAAAACAAATGGAGTACCAGCTGGGGATGACTATCTCACCACTTCCCCAGCCTCACCAGGGCATTCTAAAAATGACAACAAGGAAAAGGGACATGAGGAACTGAAGCATCAAGGTAACCTACTACCAACAGATGCAACAAATCTAGTTGAAAATGTAGAAACAGTGAGAGAGAATGACGTGAAGATGAAATCATCTAAAGTAAGGGGGGAAGTAATAGAAACAACTAAAGACATTATTGATGGTTTGGATCCTCATTTCAACTACAAGGCCCCACTCTCTCGACTGACTATTAAAGTTTTATGAATGAAATGCTTCTAGACGAGCCTATCACAGGGGGGGGACTTCCCATGTCATTCGAGGCAGAAATTGATCAAATGACATCTGAGGCAAATGAAGGGAATCTGGATAATATGTTTGCTGATGCACCTTTAAAGAAAGCAAACCCAGTATTCCCTGACCCAACTACAATTTGTGACAGAGATATCTTAGGTCCAGCTGTGCCTCCTCCTCTATCATGTAAGATGGCATATATGGACATGACTTTGGTATCAAGAATGCTGGTACTCGATGTGCATGTCCTGGATGACATCCTAGATGATAGGAAGTCAGGACAGGATGTCATCTACAACAACAACAACAAATACAACCTTACAAGGAAAGACATCCATTCAGCTTTCAAACAACAAGCGTATATAAGCAAAGTCTTCTTTAAGTTCTTGTGTGGGACCATTATTGAAGAATATATGTATAAAGATAAAACTGGGCTCGTGTTCAATGCAACCTCCAATATGGAAACCCAACTATATAAGGAAAACACTAAAGCAACATTAGTAAAAGAACTTCAGGACACTCTATAAAGAACCAAAGTCTTGAAGTTTTTCACTTTACCATTCAAGGCCTACAATCATTAGTTCCTAATTGTGGCTGACCTTTCAGAAACAAAAGTCATCACATACAACTTTAGTGTAAGAGACCTGCCTTGTGAAAGAATGGTCTTCGAAAAACTGGAGCATAGGACGATACAAGAAGTTCCCACCCATCTAAAAAGGTTGATACAAGGAGTCAGCGGGTTGTATCATCCAAATTGGAAAGAAATCTACATCGACTGCAACATGCCCAAGGAAAAGCAAAGCTCAGGGGATAGTGATTTTGTAGCACTGAGAATGATTGAAGACATCACTAGAGGAATCTCGATGGAGAATATTATGAATGAAGACTTCCACATCTTGCAAGGAAAATACGCCATGGACATAATACATGACAATAGATTCTTCTACGATGCAAATATGGCTGATATACCAAGGAGGATGTATTCATTAATCCCCCTACCTCAAAAGACACCTTAGAGAGAGTAGCTAAGAAAACTTAAAGAAACAACAAAATACTCAGCACATGAAGAAGGATTGGCCAGCCCGACAACCCCACCATATCCCTCCACCTCCCTTTACTGAATCCACAACAATTGTTTCTACCCCTACAACTCCTGTAAATGTTCAAGAGCTTCAAGAGATATACCACCCTATCCAACCCAACACCGAGATTACCATGACATAAGCCACTGCAACAGAAGAGAAATTTGATCACGAGACTGAGGTGCATACAGAAGGAGAAGAACAAGATGCTCAAATGATAGAAGGACCAAAACCCACAGACGTGATAACCCCCACCTCCAAAAAATTTGATGAACTAGCATGCTATGGGTTGTCAGTTGAAGAAGCCACTTTTTTGTTGGATGTACTGTGACCGAGGTAGGATGACCTCATCGTTATTTTTGAATGATATAATGTCCAAGTATTGTTGCCCGACCTCCATGATATCTTGAGAATAGGAGGTTACATGACTGTGAATGTTATAGCAGCATGCCAGTTACTTCTGGATGATGAACTCCTTGATGTATACATGGCTTCTTATGAAATAGTGGGGGACATCATTCTGAAAAAGGAGTCAGGTGAACTACAACAACTTACCAATCACCTACAATACAACGTCTTGAGATGGATATTTGTACCAATTCTGCATGACGGGCATTGGGCACTTTTGTTTGTTAACACCACAAACATGACAACAATCTTCTACAAAAGCTCCGATGCTATGTTTATCATGCAACACACAAAATACCAAAAAACTACTAACAACTTAATCGAACAAAAAGCTGCTCAAGTAGCAACAAAGATTGTGGATCTGATAAAAATGTACGGGTGTGGCATACTAGATAGCCTAAAGTTTGAGAAACCGCAGTTCTGTCACATGAGCCCTCAACAAGAACCTTTATTAAATGACTGCGAGTTCTACATACTCTTCTAGATGCAAATGTTAGCAACGTCTGACCAGAAGGTGGATCACTACCAAGACGAAGACTACCACCATCTTCCAAGATAGTTCATGATAAAGATCTTGACCTTGGAATGGGCGATACCAAAAGACCAACAATAACTCGCTTGTTCTAGATTAACCTTATTCTTTGACAACCTGGGATAGGGTGAAGGATAAGTTTATGGGGGGGGGTTCTGAACAGGTAAACGTGGTATGCCGATGAACTCAATATTGCAATTATTCCTTCATTGCTTGAATAAAAAAATTGAAAATTTTTGAACAACCTAAAATAGCCAATTTTGACTAAAAATTTGTTCATGTATATATTCAAGTCTTTTGAATAATTTTGTTCTTTTTATGCACAAAAAGCTTTAAAAGGGAAAATTTGAATCCAATTTCCTAGATATAGTCATAACTCCCATCCTTAAGCTTACTTGTCTTTAGGCTAACTCTCAAGATAATTACCTCAAGAATGACTGATTTGGGCTATTAATCTTCTTAAAGTTTTGAGTGAGATAATATCTTAATGTCAGCCTTACCTCAAGATAATGTACAAGGCATAAAGATGTTGTTCCCCAAGATGAATACTTGAAGTAAGGAGGACTTAGTCTAATACACTCCTGATTGATCATCTTGTTCTCAAGTACAAGTAAGAAAGCACATAACCTTGGCAAGAGGAAACAACTGCCCCATCTAGTGAAAAAAAATTCCCCGCTTTGGGATCAAACAAGGCTTGGCAGCCCAAAACTACCTTGAAAGCCCATCACCCCAAAGCATGTGAGAAAAATAAAAGCCGAGAGGAATAAAATCACGAGAGTTGTGCTTGGGAAGATGCTGAAAGACTTTGCCATCCAGTGTATTGCTGCAATCAAGAATGTAGATACATCATACTCAGTAGTGGAGTCTGGAAGCCAACTTTTACACACATCCTTTTTAAAGGGGATCTTAGACAACCACCTGACATTACATCAGGGAACAATTGCGTGATATTGTCTTTACGACTACAAACATGGTTGATTGAACCCAAGGAAGGTAGGAAACACTGCAACTTAATTCCACCCCAGTACAATATCTAGGATATCCAAAAAAAAATAAAAGTTGGATGTGAAAGCTACCTCAACCAGAATCTTGTACAAGTGTGGTCTGGAAAAGGGATCACCGACACGTCGTGACTGAGAAACCCTTATCTGAGAAGAAGGTCATAGCGGACAATACAAGTGTCTCAACTCCAAGCTAAGAGAGAGAGAGAGTCTTGGGATAGACATCCCTCTGCCATGATGCATATGTTTCGACTTAAGGCTGGCATTATCATATTTTCAACTCACAAAAAAAACTCAATAAAGCCCTCTGAAGTTGTTCAATGCTTCAATTCTATTTTTAGATCAAGGATAGGCTAGGCTCTAAGTTTGGGGAGGGGTTGATAACATCCAATTTTATGGAAATTATATGCCTTATATTACCACTTTTTCTCTCTTTATGCAAATTCTTACTCACTTCTCACCATATTACACATAAATACTCTTTTGACCCCTATTTGAGGATAACAAAAACATTTCATGCAGATGACAAAAGAGTAGGACATCCATCGATTTTCACAACCGATGGATGCCTTAGAGCAAAAAACAACACAACCATCAGATTACAACAATGGCTACATGTGCAATCCATGCTACCATCATTTTGACACTCGATGGAAGAACTTTTTGGACATTAGATGTCACCTTTGTCCATCAGGCGATGGTGACACAGGTTCATCAAGCAATGGTCACATAAACTCGCAAAACAATGGTCTACCTGCATCGTCAGTCGATGGCCGTATAGACTTACCAACCAATGGCAATGCAGACCATCAACCAGTGGTTATGTAGACTCGCCAATTGATGGAAATGCAGACCATCAACCAGTGGTCCCGTAGACTCACCGGCCAATGGCAAAGAAGATAATCTGTGGTCCAGCTGACCATCAACCCATGGTCCTACAAACTCATCAAGCGATGGTCGCATGGGCCTCATCAAGTGATGGTCACTTTAGCTCATTGGATGAAGGCTCAAGACAGTAGCTGCCCGACGACCTGACAACCAATGGCAGCACTGACAGAACTATCACTCAAGACCATTAAGCACGTGACCTGAGGAGGACACCTCAGACGCTAGGGGCACAAGTAAAGGATCCATGTGCTAGGGCCTATAAATCGGATACCTCCAACAACATACCCAGGGTCACACAACATCAAGGACACTGAAGCACTTACATAGAAGAAGCTTCCCATCGCCCATCGCCACCTCGGTTGGTAGCCAAGGAGGACAAGAGTTCAACAAGGTCTGCCCTTGCTTCCACTTCCGCTCCACGCCCTGCTCTAATTTCTTCCTCGAATTAAGGAGGATGAAGAGTAGATAATCATAGTTGCTTCATCAAGTTTGGAAAGGAGCACATTACTATGGGTTTTAGCTGTTCTTTGGCCATAGTTGGTGTATCCCTTGCTGCCCCTTCTTGAATCATTCCACTCCACCTCATCCTTCCATCCCTTTTCTTCGGGAACACTTTATATTCTTGTTTACTTGTATATCCACAATGCTAATCATGAACATGAGTGGCTAAACTCATAGATTGGGTTGGGAGTAGCCACTAAGGTTTTCCCAACATGTATATACTTACATACATTTGAATATATATGCTACTAGCAATGGTTGTCTCCATACATTTGTTCTTATTTCTTCACTTAAATGATTAGCTGCCATCTTGTGATGTTTGATTGTTAGTGCCTCAAAAGAGTAGCATTAATCCTATCAAAGTGTTATGGAGTTGCATGAATGCATGTGAATGTTGGAATGCTTAAGCTAATGATCATATGGTTATCTTTGTGATTGTTTGTTTTCCATCTCGAGAGAGAGACAGCCTTATACTCTTGATCTATTCTAAACTCTAGAGAGGAGGGAATAGACATATATGATGATTGATAGTAATCTTGCTAAGGCTATACAATGGGTGTAAGTGTTGCATGTTGGTAAGAGATCTTAGTAGGTGAAACCCAATCTAGGTTCCCATCCATATTTGTTGCAACACACTTACTTAATTTTGTTCTCTTACTTTGCTTTCTTTCTTTCCTTTACTTGTTTTACTTGGTTGAAGTATTGTCATTCCATAAGGAACACAATCTTAATCTACCTTCTTGGTTGGTGTAACTGAGACAAGGCTTTATGTTCTTAGCACTCACCACCCTTATCCTTGTGGATCAACCCCGATTACTACATCAGATCCCATATAATAGTTGGGGGGGTGTGAGTGTTAGGTTATAAATTTAAGAGTCTGACTACTCTATATCCGCTCCTCTTTGGATGTGTGATTTAGGTTGGTCAGGTACAAAGTGTGTTCTAGAATGTATGTATATTTAAAGCATGGGGTTTAATCTGTGGGTGTTTTGTTTAGTTGAACATAGTTGGAACTCTTAAGGTTTTGTTTTCATTTGTTTGGTTTTGGTGTAATACTTTAAAAATATAATCTAACTTAGTCTAATCATAGATAAATATGTTGTAGAACATGATAAACAAAAGTACTACTAAAATTTAAATTTATACATCGCTCATATTACTTGTTATATGTTACGGTGGAGACTATTTAGGAAAAATGAAGCAATCTTATTGTTGGCATTGCTAATCAGTCTCCAAGCCCATGATTCCTAATCATTCCTGTGATGAGAGGGATAGAGAGACACCCACATTCTACAGATAGAGAGGCATATGTGTTCAATTCATCTATAGAGGCGATACATGTCAATAGCAAGTAAGCATAAACTGTACGAGAGGCAACCAACCAACTATGCCTGGTCGCTCCCTAAAATGGCATAGTACATTTTCTATGATTTTAGAACAAATGAAGGAGTCAAATGTACATACAATTCACACAACTACATCCTAGTAAACCCTATCAAATAAAAATGAAACAAAAAAACATCACATTTAAATTCCCTTTTTCATTTTACACCCTACCAAACATGGCCTAACATTGAGGTCTTTGTCTTTACGCTAATTTTCCTATGCTTGATCATTTCCTTCCAGAGACGCCCCATACGACATGATGCACCATATCTCATAGATTTGTACTCCTTCTAGAAAAGATGGGATGAAGTGGATAAATGTTATCATATGATACACTCTCTATTGTTACTCACTATGCATTGATAACTTTTTTATTTGATGAAGTCTTCACCTGGTTTCTTAAATATGCATCTTCCATGTGCTAGATTCATGATTGATGTTCTACCAACAATTTTTCATAGACATTTTCTTAGAAGGAGGAAGATCACTGTCGAGGGACGACATGTGCTCTCAATCATTCCCACTAAGGGGTAGTGATATCCCTTACTATGAGGCCATGTCCCACCAGAGGTACTATGACTAGTTTTCCTGGAGCCTCAAGCCTTCTTATCATTGTCCACCTACAACCACTATCTATGCTCTTCATGGTTCATGTGAGGGGGAATTATAGGGGAAATTAGAAGACCATTGATCCATACATGTTCAATTCAACATATATATTGTTCTTTGAGACACATGCATATCACATCTTTCATATAACAAAATGTCTCAGGCATGTTTCCCAGTTCCTACAACACAACATTCTTATAGTAGTGCACTTAAACCAATTACTATGTATCATAGCATAGAACTAGTTTGATAATAATTTCAACTCATATGACTTCTATATGTATCTTCCACTATATGTACTTTAGATGCTTGATAAAGTTGTAAATTTTATTCTCTTTTGGGTAACGATCATCAATTTCAAGGGGAGTCTCTTTTGGTGTCTATTATGTTTTTCATGGGTAGTGTATGGGTGTTTAAATAATTATATTACAAGTTAATGGGGATCAATTATGTATGGTAAGATCAAATTCTTTATGGTTGTTGCAATATTTTTCATGTATTAGCAAGTTGGACACGTGTTTCACCACTAGTCCATCTTGAGGGCGTGTTAGAGTTGTTAGTTTATTATGTATATGGTCCCAAGTATAGTTGTCCTATCATAATTTTGTTTCAGTTAGTGCCCCCTTATCCTACATATAGGTTTGGGTTTTTTTTAATAAAAATGTTCTCAATTAGCCTCCGTCTTATTTTCCACAACTATCATGAATTATCAAATTAATTTTATTTACTAATTTATAAATCAAATCCACTCACAATTATAAATATAGCCTTGCATATGATTTAACATTGTATAGTGTGTCATGGCGAGTTAGCAATTGTAGATCGTAAGTAGCATTATCAAAAGAAATCATAGTGGAGAAAAGACTATAGCACCCATGACAAACATGATAGAGTTAAATCAATACAAGGACAACCTCATAAACAAATAGGCCTCATTGTTCTTCCTCAATTGATTAAAGAGCTTAGTATTGGTTCCTAAATACTAGATTATCCACCGTCATCTACTAAAAATTCATGAAAAAAGCACATAACCTATGGGTTCCTCATGATCCTTCAGTCTCAATGACCCCAACCAAGGGCCTTGTAGTGGTCGGAGTTGCCACCACCTCTTTCCTCCACAAAAAAAGTAGATTGACACCATAGGTTCTAGTAAAGTGAGGGGATCTAGTAGAAACCACATATTAGAGAGTGTCTATGATATCAATTTGAGGGCAAAGATGAGACAACAAGGTTAAAGTGCACCAACAAAAACTAATCATATCCAACTGTAGAATGTGTAAAAATAAAGCTAAAAGGGGGGAACATGAGAGGAGCATTAAAAATATTAATTGGTGGTGAGTATGTCTTCATGATACCTCATGAGTCACATTGTGTAATTGAGAAATCTCCTAGATGTCTAAGACATTTTGAAAACTGTGGATGGCTGCCACATGTGGACTAGGTAGAGATGGAGAGGCGTAAAGAGACTCTCAACAAACAAATTTGTAGAAAGGTTACTAATGGATGTGGTAAGTTTTTCACGTCGATATATAGGTGTGAAGATGGTAGGGATTCTAGATGGAGAGGAGGAATAGGGGGAGAATGACTCCTTATTTTGTTGGGATTGTTGAGCAAACAAACCCCTATTGAGTTAGGGATCACTAGCCTTGGGTTCTATTGAGGAAATTGAAGGAGAGGAGAGCACAATGTGAGGAGGACAGAAGAGATAGAATGAGATTGAGGGAGGAGGAGGGCGCATGGTATTTAAAGTCTCAAAGGTCAGGGTATCAAGGTATTCGAAAAGATTGTTGTTGGATCAATCCTCAACTCATTTGAGTCGTTGGTGATCATAACACCATATTAGAAAACAAAGAAAAATCTATGTGATAGATAAAAATGATAAAAATGCAATTAAATCATCTGGACCCTAGTTTGATTTTCATTCATATAATCATTTTCATTTTCTCTTCTCAAATTAATGTAATATATTTTTCATTATCCAATTAGGTTTAAAATTGGCAGGTCACTAATTTTAAAATGTAGATAATGATTTTACAGTTAGATTTATCTAGTGAGATTATTTGTATGAACGTTAATGCAAATAGGACTTAACTTCAGTATCTTAATATATGTTACTATATTACACTTTTATCATCAATATTTATTATTTGGATCCCAATTATTATTACTATCATCAAATTTATGTTATATAATCTTACACATAATATGATATATTACTTAACACATTAAGTTTACTAGTCACTATAAAGCACATTATTTATCTACACCTACATAAAATGTCCAATTATTACTTTTGTTAAATATATTAGATATCCCACATTTACTGTTTATTCATAGTTAATCATGTTTACTTACTTAAAATCATATTTAATTCATATGTGCATACTAGTAAACAATGTGACAAGTGTTACATGCTTACGAGCTTGACACAAATATTAATTCTCTTTTTGGTTATTAGGTTTATTTTATGTGCATATAATTATGTGATATAAAACCTAAGGTTATTTGTGTGTCATATATAGAACCACACATGTATATGTTTGGGTTACTCGACTTCAAATTAGGGTTTAGGTCAACATGATTTTTAATAATTTGATCCACATCATCAACATGTATAGTGTCTAGGGTTAGGTTTGATGTGTCCAACTTATCATCATGTCAAGGTTTATTGATTCATATCAAGGCCATGGTACTACGTAACTGAAGCTATGGGGTTTTGATTCATAGCAAGGTCATGGTCATGGGTAAACATAGTTATGTGGCTTACATATGTGTTATTCATTATATGTGAATTTTATGTTCATTAGGGTAATAACAAGTGTATTGGGGTATATCTCTATCATGTTTTGGACACTTCTAAAGATCCAAGCATACTATCTTTCTATTCATGAGATCATATATGTTTCTAGAGTCAGGATAGTAGATCTTTGTATGTTACATGATGACAACCCTTAAAAAGGATTCAATCTTTGAAATCAACATATCCGTATACTAACATGTACTACCCTCCACCCCTGAAAAAAAATCTCAATCAATAATCTAAGGATGTGTAAAGGTTATGACAACTAATCTCTATCATACTCCACTATCTTCTAAACATCACTATCCACCATATTCTAGGTTTTAAGGGCTTATCTACCCAATCATGCATCTCTCCTCTAAGGGTCACTCTACTTAATACGTACTTCCTTAATTGTACTTAACTACATAAGGTTTTTGTGGGAGGGGGAGCAATGGAAATATAAAAAATTCTTCCAATAAAACCTAAGCTGTCATATCCATTGTAGCCCCAAAACTTCACTATATAAAGACATATAAGGGATAATAAACATACCTTAGCGCATACTATTTTTCCAAAAACTAGACATGTCTTATGTCGGTGTAGAACTTGCACCCTGGGACTTGGATCCAAAGATGTTATTTTTGTTGTAGCCTTGTCGTCACAACAACACCATGTCTTCTTATTGAATAAGATGCTTGTTTTCAAGCCTCTTCCCAAGGGCCTTAGCCTCTATGTTACCCGTGTGAATGTAGGAACTCTCGGTATACCATCTTGGTCACCAATAAGAAGTGAAACTTGGGAGTTATAATTATGATAGTGTAACTTGCTCTCCTTCTATTCCTATTACAGGTTGTTGTCCTTGGGGTGAGTTTGTCTCTCTCTTAGAGGAAGAACTCTTATGTAACTTGTCTCACAATGTTGTACTATATGTATCACACCCCATGGACGTCCACTCCTATATATAAGGGTTGTGGGCTCGGAATTTCCAAAACCCAATCCTATTCTTAATTGCAACTCAAAACAGACTCAAACAAGGAAAAATTGGGCAATAATCCCAATCATCTCGATGGAGTCGACCAACTGGGACAAATTTGGGTGCCCAGTTGACATGCCGACTTACTCAATCGATTGAGTCACCAATAGGGGTTGGTTTGATTTGCCAACTATATTCCAAATTGATTAAGGCAACTTTCCTTTTCTTTCCCTAATTTGGTCTAGTCGACATACTAGTATTTCGAACTCATCAACTAGTCACTTTCCCAATACAATAATCGTTCGACCAATAAACAATCAATTTTTTCATTGACCCAACCATCCAGTCAACCAATTGGCTTGCCAAGTAGAACGAGTGGGTAGGGAATTAGTATGCACATGATTGAGAACCGTTCTAATCATATTTTTAACTAGAAAATTCTATTCCCTTATGCATCCTTAAGCATGTGACCAAGTAGGTTTCATATTATGTTAGCATTGATGTTCATAACATCACAAGCAAAGATCAATGTCTAGAGACACAACATTCCTATCCAAGTAAGTGAAGTAAGTTGAAAATTATTCAACTTGTAAAGAGACCAATTGTTACCATGAATGCACAATCCCTTTGTCACATATATCTAGATTTAAACTCAGGCATGTAATTTTCATCCTCTTAACATTTAATCTATGTTTCTTGAACTAGAACAAACTATTATGACCATGTGATCTCAATATCACATATTGACTCACATGAACATGTACATGAATTTCCTAGTCTCACTTATGAAGTGACTAGTATATCACTCCAATGGAGGATATATTACATCTACATCACTCATGACAATCCACAAGTGTTACAGTGCACCCAACTACACCATATACAAAAACCTTCAATCAAAGTCACATTGGGGAAGTGTTTAAGTATAGAGAACAACATGTGATTATTGTAGTGACTCCAAGTCAAGGATCACAGTAGCTACTATCACATTGAGATATGACTTTGACATGCCATTACATGGCTTCCATATGTCAGCGTCAAAGTGTGTATGTACAATACAACTTCTTCTCTAACAAGTACCCATGTTTCTGAGTTGATATCCAATATCATGACTGAAGAGACATAGTCATAATTCAACATACATAATAGTCTTATGTATTATTTTTGTCCTATAATATTCACAATAATACTGACTAGGGATAAAACAAGAGTGAATACTCTTGAGTATACATAATCTCATGTTTCGAGTCAAAACATTCCTAAGAGATTAGTACATTTATTCACTGTCCCAATGTTGAGACAAACATAATGAGTGGAATTCCTCATATGTAATGTATATGCATTCAATAATTACATGATGACTCTTAGGACATCCAACCAACAAGCTCATGAAACCCTCAATGAGACTCCTGAATACCTTTTTTATTTATAAGTACTATAAGGATAATATATTTTTTGAATAAAATGAATTATGTAAAATATAAAGATGGATAAAAAAGTGTGAGAAACTAGTCACCATATCCAACTTCTTCATATTCTACTACTTCTTTTATACTGTAACATAGTAATAGTGTATAATCAGATATCATAACTAAATAAGGGATATGTGGGCTCCTCACTCACAACCAGGGGAAATCAACTAATGTCTACTCACATGAGGGTTGAGTTACTCCAAATCTTGATTGAAATATCATTAGATCCTATATCTTTCTTCCATACTAACATGAGATGCATAGATAGCTCCTAGAAAAATTTCATATAGCACATTTGACATAAGTGTAGGGTCTTAAGGTACTTATGGGAGACATAAACAACCTAAGGGAGATAATAATGAAATTGTTAGATTATTTGATTTCCTTGGTTCTCATACCAGACTTAGGAGTGGGACCCAATAGAGGAGCCACTCTCTAACCCAAAAAAAAAACAATAGAAAACATCCCATGACAAACACCATGATAATTGTTCAAATGGAATGAAGTCACCATTTTCAATATATCAAGCATGCTCTCAATAACCAAAGTGTAGAAGCGGAATGAAACATTTGAATATAACAATTCTCGTAACTAAATGTAGTTCTTTTCCATCTATGGTGTGTATAAGTAAAAACTCATGCAACCAAACTAAAATCTAATTAGATAGTGAGGGAAACATGGCTATTGAAATCTATCTCCAAGATCTAGCTCCTCTAAAGCAAGATGTGAATCATGCTCAATTACACCAAAGTCTTCTCCCTAAGGGGTGGGTATCACCCGTAATAGAAGAATAGATGGAAGTTTATTAGTGCAAAGCCAACATGCACATGAAATATGGATTGGAAAATATATGAATAAAGATAACAAAGTCAAATATAAATGTTCCCAATACAAGGAGGGAAGTCAATTTATCTAGTTGGATGTCAAGAGAATACAATCATTATATGAACTAGGATAAAAGAAACAACAAGTAGCAAATGTACAATTCTGTCTTTAAATCTCAATCTATAGAGAAACAATATATAATAAGAATTCACATGCAGAGTTTCATGATAAAAATGACTAGAAAGAAAATAGAAGGTACATGTAATCACCACCACAAGCATAGATTATGGCATGAACATCATAATATTCAAGTGAGTAACGACATCACCACAATTTTAACATACTCAAATCTAGACACATATATTAAACCTCCTTTCTTCTTGGCCCCTATCAGATTATGCTAACATATTGCATATTTTCCCATGACACAAAGTACATTAGGAATCCTTGGAGTCAATTATTATAATAAAAATATAATTGTTCTTTATATGTGATATTTTAAAGATAAAATTACCATTATGCATTTAAAAAACATGACTTAGTGAGAAAATATACTAAATAATTCAGTTGACTCTCATTTGACACTCTAAGAGAATCCTAGGAGTTGTAAATGAAGGAAATAATATTAATATATAATATAATATTATAAATGACTTAATTGAGATGAGTAAATACACTAAATGAATGTTTAATATAAACACAATGAAATCTAATATTAAATGTTTCCAAAGTGTATATTGATGCTATATTCAGATTCTCACATCCTAATTAGATAATATAACAATTTTCAAGTAAATTAGATGTTAAACAAACCCAAAAATTCTATTAATGAGAGGAACTGATATAGTGTGAGGAGGAATTAGTTGATTTACATTGTGTCACACATTAATACCTAGAGTCACATTGATTTTCTTTGTCATGCTGCTTTATTAGATAACTTGTGTCATTTTCTCACAATCCAAAGATCCAAGTTTCATCTTGACTTGATCTAATGCAGAGAGGGTCGTCACCTTATTTTACACTCCGAACTACTCACCGATTATTTTCAACGTTCCCCATGATGATTCTTTTTTCGATCTTTTCTCTCATCCTAGTCACCTATTCCACATGATTTCTATGAAAACCAAATATTAATTGGACCATGTTCCTTGCAAGCCACTCCTCATGATGAATGGTGACCTATACACGAAAACCCCAAATCCAGTCGTAAACATTCTCCACTATAGCTAACGTCAAAAACTTTTCCTCACCTTCTCCCTTATTTTCCACAACAACCATTTAACCAAACATGATTCTTCTCCTACACCCCTTTCATCACTCCATTCCTCATGTCAATCTTATGTTGGGCGACCAATCTCGATCCTTATCTTTGGAAACTTTAACCTCATGATGAGGATCCACACCACCATGGCCAAATGTTGTGTGCAGTGAGAATCATGACGTTAATGTCTTCCTCATCCTGTCCTTCTTCCTCACTTCGCATTGCCTAATTGGTCTGACATGCTACTCATTGAAGCTTCATCATCAACTCTATGATGAGGTGTTTGGGATACTAAAATGAGTCCAAGAGGACCATCTAGACCCCTAAAGAGTTATGAAACTTCAAAAGGATCTAAATCACAGTAAATGTCTAAAACCCACTTCTTCCTTTCTATTGTATCTATAGTCTATAACTTGATTTCAGCCATGGTTTTCCCTGCTTCTGACCTCTTTAGTTTGTGGAGAGTTGAAGTTCCTAGTTGAAATGATCACTGGGTTCATGTTTTTCATTTCCCACATTATTCATCCTCATGAGGTTTTCCCACATTATTCATCCTCATGAGGTAGAAATTATATTTTTTTTCATACACTTGTTCAGGTTTATCAAGTCAGGTTTCTTCAGTTTTCATCTGCTCTGCCTCCTTATTATGCTCTTGTACTCCCTTGCCTTTTGACACCTCACATGACATGTCCAATGTCCTATAGTGTCATAATCATGGCTATAAATCACCTATCCCCACTCCCATCTCAATGGAGATAAGAATAAGAACTCCTAAATGCTTCCTTCGAGGAGCTATAGGAGAACAAGAGGGAGAGAGCAAGTTTGGGATTATGAAAATACTAACAATCCCTAATAGGACTGTCCTCCAATTTAATATTTTTCCATACACTACACTAACTTGATGTAATAATCATTACTCTATTCTTGATCTCTTCAACAACTCCTTGAAGCTCCTTAGTGTAGATATTCACTAGCCATATTGGATAACTTCCAAATGTTTCTTTTCCTTGTGAGTTCTTCAGTTGTTCTTCATAAGCATGTTGACCAAAACATTGAAACTCCTACTAAAAATAATATAAATTTGTGGGTTGTTCCTCAATAATTCCTTTACAACTTCTAATCCTACCTTATATAAAGTTGTACATTCACTCTGCCCATGCATGAAGTCCATGAACACATTTGAATCAGAATAGACATATACCCCATCTTGATTTCCTCCAATCCTTGCATGATATCTCTGAGTTCAGCTTTTTAGGGTATGTCCCTGGGTTGATTTGTGTACCACTGAGAATCCATTCACCTATGTCATCCCTGGTCACAAATCCAATACATGATTTGTCTTTCTTTGTATCTACACTTGAATCCATTGTCATAACTTGGTTAGCATCCACCAAAATTTTGAACATATTATTAGTTTGTACCCATGGTGGATCCTAGTAGATTGCTTTTTATGCCAAGTGTTTACTATCTCCTTATGTAAAATTTTAACCCGAGTTCTCATTTTTCTAGAGTAGTCACTTTAATATGAAATATTTGCTCGTTGTATTCCTTCTACAAGATCCATCATGCGATTGTAAATAGGTTGTGCCAATCCTCTTTTCCATTTTGCCTTTTCAGGTTTGAAAGTATCCACCCCCACATTAATGTATGGTGTAATTTTCCACGCACATGCAATCTTTCAATTCTATAAGGCCCCAAATAAGGTTCACTCACAACACTAAAATATGCTCTCGCAAGCGCATGGGGTCATGTTATAGTATAGATAAGAGGCCAGCAATGGGGGTCGATCCACATGGAGAGAGGGGGCACTAGAGCTAGGTTTGTGTTGGCTACGTTACTAAAGTGGAGATTAGGTATGAAGGGTTTGAAATTGGGTTTGGTTTGATTACACTAAGCGAGAAGGAAAGTAAAGGAATATGAAAACTAGATTACCAAAAACCCTAGATTACCCTAAGCAAGTTAAGTCTAAGAAACTAGATTAAGCAATCAACTAAGCAAGATAAAGATGATCTACACTACTCTAGAAAGGCAATTAGAAACTAAGAACTAAGATAAAACACTAGAGCTAGCAAGAATCTAGGTTAACCCTAATTAACAAGACTAAGCAATTACCTAGAGTGAACAAAGGCAATTAAGATAAACTAGCATTAACAAGCTAAGATAACAAGTTAGGTTTTAAGCAATGGATTGGATATCTGGGCCATTTGGGGATGTAATTTGATATTAGTCGGGGGAAGGTCAACAAAGCACGCAAATATCACATTTCAATCTAGATTACCAAACCAAACAACAAGGCAAGTGCTATTAGAATATACCCTATACTACTAGTTGGAGAACTAGGGTTTGGTATAATTCTAGTAGGACTTGGCAAGTCTAGGTTTCTAGGGTAAGTGGTATTAGGGAAATTGAGAGCCAAGGGTAGGAATGGGAGTAGAGATGAGGGTATTTCACCTCATGTTACTTGCCATCTAGCCTTTAGGAAGCCCTAGGCAATTGCACCAATCACACTAACACTAGCTACTTTGATCTCACACTCACTTGTAGAAGAAGGGAGATGTATGTAGGAACAAAGGGGGTATAGCTAGGGATCTACTAATTGGACCTAGGAGCCATTTCTAAGATTGCCACATACATTCTAATTTCCCCTAGAATCTATGTGTCATCAAGCATCACAAAGCAAGCAATCTATGCTAAATGCACAAACCACATGCAATATAATGGAAAATGAGATAGAAGCAAGAGGAAATCATCATAGAATGAAACTGTGTTCATTACAAATTATTTTCCCCCAAAATGGTATCAAAGTCACATTTTATCCCCAAACAACCAACAACTAGGGGCTTAGCTGGACATGCTCAAAGAAAAGATAAAAGAAATGAGAAGAAGGGGATATTACTCCATGGAGATTGAAGTAGATCCTTCCCCTTAACCTCCTAGCTATTGTAGGGCGACCTCCCTCCTCCAAATTGGATGATGGGCATGTAAATGAAGGGGATTATGGTAGAAAACCTAGAAAACTAGGTTTCTATGGTGGAAATGAGGTGGAAATGGTAAATGGAGAGCATAAATGCAAGGGGAGTGCAATGAATGCTCAAGAGTGGGTGGAGAGGAGTAATGGAAGTTAAGGGGATGCTAATCTCCATGATTTGGCTGCCACCTATCTATATATAGGTGGTGGGGAAGCACTAGGGTAAGTAGGGGTAAAGTGGGAAAATCAATGGTGAAAATGGGTAGGTTTAGGTGGTCACTGTGGCCATGTTGAGGTGCCAAGACCGTGGTGGGGGTTGCATGGCATGGTCGTGGGTAGTGGAAAGGCTGAGGTGATGGGTTGAGTCAAAATGGTAAGTGTGTATTGTGGCTACGTCCGTGGTGGGGTGCCACGATCGTGGTGGGTAGAGGGTACCACGACCGTGGGGAGGCAGCTTTGAGGTCGTTGTGTCTTCAGCTCACCAAGAGCGTGGGGAGCACCACGAGTGAGGTGGCCTTCAAGGGCCACGACAATGCTGATGGTCAAGACCATGGTCATTCATGTGTAAAATGGACCAACTCCCTGTTGATTTTGGGGATCTTTATGCATGAATCACCATGGGCTAGGTGATGACCACGGGCGAGGCAGAATGTGCTGGTCACGACTGTTCTGGGGGCCACAACCATTGTTATAACCACGACCATGGTCATTCATGTGTAGATTGATCACATTTCCTATGACTTTTGGAGCATAATTGCCACGACCATGGTGATGTACTATGGCCGTTTGGAGCTTCTTGGTGCCGATCTCTACTTCATCTTCTCCATCTAGCCTTCTTTTGCTTTGAATTGCTCTTGTGCATCCAAGGAAAGCTAGAGGAAGAGACAGGTCAACTCTTGGGGTGTAAAACCCCATAGACGTTCTTCATCTCTCTCCCATGGATCAATGCATGCATAAGTGCCCTGAAATACACACAAAAGGAAGCATATGTGCATTTACCATGAAAGAACATATTGAGGGGAATAACTTGTAATCTAAACTGTTTAGATGTGATTATCATGAAAAAAGGAACAGTATGAAGCCCTTAAATAGGACTGCATCTCCACTCCAAACTTTAAACATACTTGTCCTCAAGTATGCTCCAACTTAATCTCTCTCTTCGATTTCTTTCAATTAAACAAGAATGATAAAATGCATTGCAACCGAATATTATTGACTAAATGGTCTTAGAAGTGACTAAGTGCATGTGTTCCACCTCTCTCCTCTCCACTTTCACAAACCAATCATGAAAAGAACATTGAGCATATAAACTTCAAATATAGAGAAATAGAATACACAAGCTTTCCATATGTCCTTCATGAAATTTTGGGTAAACTGTTTCATGTTCGCATTGATCAATGATGACTAGGAGTGTTGTTTCACTTTCATGCATTCAATATTATGTCTCAAACCACACCAAATGACCCACATGGCTGTAGAAAGGGTAAAGTGAGCTAGATTTGATTTTTTCTATCTCAATTGGTATGAAAAAGGAGGAAATGGTTGCGGTAAGAGATTGGAGTGTTTTAGCACACCCATCTTTTCTTTGTTTAGATGCTCTTAAATAGGAGAACCTTTTATTTTCTTTTTTCTTTTCTCTTTTCTTCTTTTCTTTTCTTTTCTTTTGCCCTTGGTGTAGGTATGGCATATGGTGGATATGACCACCCCAAGCTTTTGGAGGTGGCCAAGGATAAATATGTGCACTAAGGCATCCTTTCATGAGGCAGAGAGATACAAAAATGGTGAAAGAAGAGTCTGGTCAAAGAGGGGTCATTGGTGTAGTCTTCAACATAAAATCTCCTACATGAAAACTAATCCAACACTTCATCAAATGATATCACACCACATGATTGAAAAACATGAGATTCACATTTATTTCATGTGATTCCATAGGCTCTAAGCGGTCATAGCTTGCTCCATTCACAATTCAACCAAGACATTCACAAACTTGAGAGAGGTTGTGTACACGTAAAAAGTCAACAATTAAGACCATATAGCAATAAACTCTAAAAATGTGCCATGCATTTGTCAAAGATTAATATTTTCAGCTCAAAAATTGGAGATTAAGTTAAAACATGCTTTTAGGCAAGAACATCTAAATTCAGGCAAAAATGGCCAAAATGGTGCCAATTTGCAATCAATCACATATAAACCTACATTTAGGGAATTTAAATCATAAAATAATAACTCCTAATTTAAAACACACAAAAATTACCAAAATCTACATTAGAATGCAATACATGACATGGAAGAGTAAAACGAGCAATTTTTTTTAGAAAAATAATGCAAAAATGCATGAAATTAAACTACATGTATGCATGAATGCTAAAAAGAAGAAATCTACACTAACAAGAGTAAAATAAAGCAATTCTAAAATCAGGTGAAATAAGTGTAAGCAAAATGAGAGATCAAGACAAGGTGGTGCATTACTGCCCTACCACACCAAACTTTTGAATCAAGCTATCCTCAACATGAAACTCAAGTTTAGGGATAGTAGGGTGAAGATCATGGATGGTTTTGTGAATCAAAGGACAGATTTCACTGTTGTGGCTGATCAAGCTATTTTGGCTAGTACTGCTGAGTAGATGGAGGTCTTGGATGGGCTAGAGGGAACTGGTAATAATAACCCCAATATGCATCCTGAGGGGGAGGGTAGGTGTACTAATATCCCAAAATACCACCCCAGAAGTCTTTACCCCATTTAGGGTTTCATTGTGCCTGCACATGGTGGTAATGATACAAGTGGTTAACCTATTGGTGCATCTACTGTTGGTCCTACCCACTGTTCGGAAAATCCCCCGCTTAGGCCGAATATTCCTTTTTGGGGGTCTACCGAACCGAGTATCAATAATCAGCCGATTAATCGGTCCTTGACCGATTAATCGGCCGATCGGGGGAAGAATTGGCCGATTAATCGGCGATTTTCAAAATCAAATGCTAGTAATAATTTTTTTTACATTAATTTTTTCTAATACTACTATTGGTCATTACAATTACATTCTCTTCTTCCAATTTACATATTTGGTCTTCTGCTCATGTTTTCTCTATAAGTTTATAGTTAGTGTTTATTGAATTGATCCTTACTATTGACATTTTCTCTATAAGTTTATAGTTAGTCTATTACTTATAAATGTTTCTAATTACTTATCATTGTCATTATTATATGGTCAATATATAATTTACATATCTTTATGATTAATATTAAAAAAAATCAAAACTGATTAAAACCGAATATTCTCCCGCTTATACTCCCGCATACCATATATACTCTATTCGATACCCTCTCTGCACGTACACCGATTACCGCTTTTCAGAACACTGGTCCTACTACATGTACTGCTGAATGAGATGCATATCTTGATGTCTTCTGGATGCCTTCAAGATGTGCGTGGGTGGATGACATATCATATGCATTCACTAAAGGCTCCTGCAGCTGGGATGTTGCCTCATCCGTTCTTCTCACCCTTTGGGGTTGTATTTTTTGTTCTCCTCCCTCTTCTTTTTCTTTTGTGCATTTGATTCTACTATTTCTTCATGTGCAACAATGGGGTTGAAGTTTTCCTGGGGTTGTCTTGCTCCCATTCATTCAGCTTGCCCTCTAGTAAGTCAGGGGGCCAATGGCAGAGAGGAGTGGGAAAGCATGACATGACAACTCAAGAATCTTTGATTTCATGGATTTCACATTGTACATCAACCTCTTGTTCTTGATTGTGATCATTTGGGAGCGCACCAGGTACTTTAAATCAACAAACTAAGCTCCTTTAACCTCCTTAAGTCCGATGACATCAAAGCCTAGGGATATAGCAATTGAGGTCACAATCCCTCCCATAACAAATGGAGTTTTGCTTTTAAAGGGAATTGTCCTAATGTGGTCCATCAAGAGTGACCCTAAGTTGATGTGCAGTCTCTCATTTACCATGTACCACAAGGAGGTCCTTTTGTGAAATCCTACCTTGATTATCATACCTCCCCACAATAGTGTTGGCAGTGACCTTCTATACAAATCTGGACAAGGGGTTGCTGATCAACATTGTCTTTGACTTGCTAGTTGTGTATGTCGGCTCCGATGTCAAAATGTGCCATATGTCATCATAGTCTAAGTCAATCTCTCTCTCAATTAAGCCATCATTCATTTTTTTGACTTCTTAAGGGTCCTTTGCAAAGATGTAGTTCAGTTAAGAAGCAGTCAACATGTGTACTTTGTTGAACACTGAAAACTTGATAGCTTCCTCTCCTTTGACCTTGATCTTCTCTAGTGTGGTGAGGAATTGTTGAGTCAACTCCACGTAGGTGGTTTGTGCTGTGAAAAGCACCTTCCACAAATTGAACATCTTTAGCTTCCTTACCACATCTATTTTGATTCCCAAGTCTTCAATTACCTTCTCACACCCATATCTAGTGGAGATAACTCTCCTTGACATGCACTTGGGTAGATAGGTGTGATCTGCATCTTTCTATGACCTCTTCCATATGAAGTTCCCTCAGGAGCCTTGAAAAACCCTTTCAGCATATCTTCCTCAACCTGGTAGGATCTTGACCGGGAGCTCATGTCAATATTTAGCAATATCCATTGCTCGGGTTATCGTTGTAGGTGATCCTCATGTTCTATCATCAACTTCCTCCTTGCTTGCAGCTACCGCTGCGGTCTCTTCCCCAATGAGGAGGTAGAGTGTCATGCTGGCGTGGTCCATGGAGGAAACCTTGATGAAGATGGGGTTGTAACCCCCTTGCCTGCTTTTGGCAGGATGTGATTTTTAGATCAACCTCATCGATCATATCGTCGAGGTTCTCCTCTGATGCTTCCTCCTCCTCCTCATCCACATACGTCTCATTTGTGATGTGGTGGCTGTCTGATGACTGAGTACAGGAGGCACTCATGGACACCAAGTGGTGGATCGATTGGGAAATGGAGTTTGATGGTGATGGAGTGTCAGATGGCATGGAGACTTGGGAAGAGGCTCTCTTGGTGCACACCTTGCCTCTGATGATCACCTCAAGGCTTTTTGAGCCCCCTTCTTAATAACCTTGATAATTCCCATCATTCTGTGGATATGGTGGTGGTGGTATGGCTGTGATTTTCGGATTTTTGTGGAGGAGGCGAAATGAAGGTCGATTGATGGGTGGAATAGGCTAGGATAGTTACTTGTATGGTGAATGATGGATTAGTTGAAGGTTTTGGGCAAAAATTGGTGGATTTTGGTGAGGTTTTGTATGGGGCGGCTGTAGGTGAGGTGGGAAACAAAAATGGAGATGGTGGCTCGATTGGTGGAGATTTTGGGGAGGAAACAGTAGAGGGAGAGGTGGTGGAGGTGTAGAAAGTAATTGAAAGTGGATTTGTTGGAAGATTTGGGCTGGAGATGCAAGATTGGAGGTGTTGGGGGAAGAGCATGTCACCACGACCGTTTTGGGGGTCGAGCAAATGAGTTTGAAAGTGAAGAGGATAGTTGTGTTTTGTGGGGTTTAAGTGAAAAAATGGATGGGGTAGGGTCCCGCAACGGTTGTGGTGGGGGTTTGGCAACACAGTTGTGGCAGGTGACACTGTCATGGTGGGGGTGGATATGGCTGTAGATCAACCTTGCCACAGTCATGGTGGGTCACCACAGTCGTGGCCATTCATGAACAAAATTACCTCCATCCCTGTACCTCCTTTGAATTTGTGCACTTAATTCACCACTGCCATGGTGGAGTCCATAGTCATCTTGCCTCCATGTTTCCATGGTCGTGGTGGTGGCCACTATTGTGTTGTTCAGCATGGGCCACATCCATTTTGAGTTCCACGCCTGTGTGCAATCCTTCACAAATTTGGTGATGTTGCTGTAACTTTCTCAAGATTTTGCAATTAAATCACCACAGACGTGATGGTTCTTCATTCAGTACTTTGTCAATTTAAATTTAAAATTTTTGATATCTTTGGAAAATTTTTGATTCTTTGCCACATTTCAACTTCAACAACCATGTATTTCCCCCTCTATCTCTCTCTTCAACCTGTGACCTGCATCTCATCAAAACTCAAACAAAAACTATCAAGCACAAGTGTTCGTGTGTGTATTTCATGGAAAAGAAAACAAAATTATAAAAAAGTGAAGGTTGGGTGAAAAAGTTTCCAAACCTAGGTGGGTTGCCTGCCACTGGCACTAAATTTTATGCCTTCATCCTGGCTTATTGATTCTTGACCTTGATCATTCTCGGGGAACCTTTAAAGCATCTTTAAAGTAAATATCTCTCTCATGTGCATTCAAGCACATCTCCTCATAAGCTGATGTTCCTCCACTAGAGCCACGATATCAAAACTTTGATTGGCTATGTCCGGACCTACTTCCACAATTTCTTTCATCCTTTGACCATTTATAGTAAATTCCTTTGCTCCTTCTTTCTCACAAATCAACACAACCCCGGATGGGTATATCTCTTTGATTAGATAAGGTCCTTCCCATGTAGACCGGAGTTTTCCAGGAAAGAATTTCATCCTTGAGTTATATAGCCATACCCATTTTGGGGCTCAAAGTATTTCTTCTTGATCAACCTATAATGTAGAAACTTTGTTCTCTCCTTGTAGCATTTAGAAAATTCATAAGCTTCATGTCACATCTGCTCTAATTCATTTAGCTACAACTTCCTCTTCATCTGAACATTCTCTCCATCGAAGTCCATAGCTTTCAAAGCCCAAAATGCCTTATGTTTCATCTCAATCGATAGATGGTGGTTTTTTCCATAAATAAGCTTGAATGGTGTGGTGCCAATCATGGCTTTATATGCAGTCCTATAAGCCCACAAAGCCTCATTAAGACGTAATGATCAATCCTTGCAGTCCAGTCTCACTGTCTTCTCTAGAATGAGATTTATCTCCCGAATGGCCAACTCAACTTGACCACTCATTTGGGGGTGGTAAGGAGTAGCCACATGATGATTAACTCCATGTTTCTTGATCATCCCTTCAAAAGTGTGATGGATGAAGTGACTTCCACCATCACCATTCGTGGCTCTCGGCAAACCAAACCAGCTAAAGATATGTGATTTCACAAAATCACACACCACTTTGTGATCATTGGTTCTGGTTGCAATAGCCTCAATACACTTTGACACATAATCCATGACAACCAAAATGTCGACATATCTGAAGGAGGGAGGAAAATGACCCATGAAATCAATCCCCCAAAAATCAAACACCTCCACCACAAGAATGGGTGATAGAGGCATCATGTCCCTCTTTGAGATAGTGCCTACCTTTTAGCACTTCAAACATCACCTGCAAAATTCATGAGAGTCTTTAAACAAGGAGGGCCAATAAAATCCACTTTGGAGAACCTTGGCAGTTGTGTGTTTCCTACAAAAATGACGTCCACATACTCCAGAATGGCACATAGATAGAATTTCTTACTGCTCCATTTTTGGGACACATCTCCTAATGAGTTAGTCATGGCAATATTTGAATATGTGAGGATCATCCCAAACATATTTTTTGACCATAGCAAACAAACTTTTACTTTCCTCCCTTATCCATGTGCTTGGTGTCCTTCCACTAGATAAGAAATTAGCTATGTGTTTATACCATGGCCTTTAAGTGGATGAGAGTAGGAAGAATTGTTCATGTGATAGTGTTTCTTTAATTTGTCTTGTATCATCAAAGGGTACTTCAATTCTTGAGAGATGGTCGGCGGTTGAATCTTCCACTCCCTTCTTGTCCACATTCTCAATATCAAATTCTTGATGTAACAAAATCCACCGGATCAATCTTGGCTTTGAATCTTTCTTCGCTATGAGATACTTTAATGCAACATGGTCTGTGTATACCACTACCTTGTTTTCCAAAAGATATGATTGAAACTTGTTAAGAGAAAAGATAACCGTAAGCAACTCTTGTTCTGTAGTCGTATAGTTCCTTTGGGCTTCATTTAGAGTCTTGTTAGCATAATAGATGGTGTGTAGAATCAGACAAACTCTTTGGCCCAACACAACCCCCACTTCCATGTCCAAAGCATCAGTCATGATCTCAAATGGCAAAGAGAAGTCTGAGGGATGCATTATGGGTACATAAATGAGATTTTGCTTCAAATGATTGAAGGCTTCAACACACTTGTCATCAAAGTGGAACTCAACATCTTTTTCTAGCAAATGACAGAGAGGTCTTGAGATTTTACTAAAATCCTTGATGGAACGACGATAGAATCATGCTTGTCCCAAGAAAGACCGGACATGTCTTGCAATAAAAGGGATGATGAGAGTAGAAATGAGGCCCACCTTGGCCCTATCAACCTCATGACTGTCTTTTGAAACCTGATGACCTGGAACTATGCCTTTAGGCACCATGAAGTGGCTCTTTTCCTAATATATCACGAGGCAAACCTTGACACATCTCTCAAGAACAGCGACCAAGTGGAGAAAACACTCATCAAAGGTTTTACCAAAAACTGAGAAATCATCCATGAACACTTCAAGTGACGAATCAAGCATGTCGGCAAAGATGGATGTCATATATCTCTCAAAAGTGGAAGGGGCGTTACACAGCCTAAATGGCATTCTCCTATACACAAAGTACCACTAGGGAAAGTGAATGTCGTCTTTTCTTGGTCTGTAGGATGAACATCAATCTGGAAGTACCCAGATTATCCATCAAGAAAGCAACAGAAACTCTATCCTACCAACCTCTCTAAAATTTGATCAAGAAATGGAAGAGGATAGTGGTCCTTCTTAGTCTTCTCATGAGCTTTCTATAGTCTAGACACATCCTCCATTTGGATTGTTCTCTAATAGGCATCATCTCACCATCAACATTCTCTGCCACTATTATCCCACCCTTCTTTGGTACCACTTGGATGGGACTCACCCATGTGTTACCGGAAATCAGATAAGTAATTCCAGCATCTAACAATTTCATGACATCTTGGGTCAAAACTTCCTTCAATTTCGGGTTCAACCGCCTTTGCGTTTGGCGGGTTGGTCTAGCATCATCCTCTAAATAAATCCTATGCACACAAATGGAGGGGTCAATATCCCTCAAATCAGCAATGGACCATCTAATGGCCCAAATGTTCTTCTTTAGGACTTTCATCAATGCCTCTTCTTGCTCCAAAGAGAGAATAGAAGAAATGATCACCGAGAGGGTGTCATTGGAGCCTAGAAATGCATACTTCAACCCTTCAGGGAGTGACTTGAGTTTAAGGAGGTTCTTCAAGAGAATTCTTTAATGGCTCATAAATGGACGGGAGGTCCTCGCTTGCAGCCATAGGGAGAGCTCATTTACTTCATCCTCTTCATCATCATCATGAGGAAACTCAAAAATGGGCTCTAAACCTCTACCTTGAGTTGCAGTATAGATCCACGCAAGTAGGCACTCCTCAACAATCTCTTCAAGGCATTCAACAAAGTAACAATCCTCTTCTGTGGAACCTATCACCTCGGCTATAGCTGAAGATTTGAAGATGTTCAACCTGATCTTCATGTGCATGAAGGTCACATACATGGTCCCGATTCTCACGTGGATCACTGCGTCAGCTGTATCCAAGAAGGGCCTCCCCAAAATAATAGGTACTCTTCTACAATCTTTTTCCATATCTAGCACAACGAAGTCAGTGGGTAAGAATATGCAAGTCTCATTGTTAAGTCTAACTAGCACATCATCAACACACCCTTTAGGCATCTTCACCGACCGGTCAGCCAATTGTAAAGTGCAATGAACTGGACCTAATTGTCCCATTTGGATCTCGACAAACAAATCATATAGCATCAAGTTCACGCTAGAACCCAACTCTAGAAGGGCTTGGTCTATGCAGTGTGCTCCAATGTAACATGAAATGATGGGAGCACCAGGGTCTTTCCTCTTTCTCAGCATGGTGTGCTGTAGAATTGAGCTCACATGCTTAGTGAGCTTGACTTTCTTTGGCATTGTCCTTGTTGTTTTACTCTTAAACGTACACAAATCTTTCAGAAACTTGGTGTAAAGATAGGATTTGCTTGACCTCATCAAGCAAATGAATGTTTATCTTCATCAATTTGAAAGTTTCCATGATATCAGTATGTTTCTTCTTTCTTCTTGTAGTAGAGGGCTCCTCAAGAGCATCAGGAAATGGGGGGAGTTGGGATCCCAATTGGCTCGGATCAACGGAATCATCAACTGGAATCATGGGAATCACGATATCACTTCTCAGTATCAACACTAGTCCCTATCACAGTATCATCAATATGGATCTCAATATCAATATGTCTAATCACATTATCACCTCTATCTTCACTGGATGCACTATCAACAACAATATCATGGGGTTGCTCCAAGGTCCTCCCACTCCTCAAAAATATCATTGCCTTCACATGCTCATGGGTAGAGGAGGAGGAATCTTGTGGATTTGGATGTGGCTATTGAGGTGGTGGTGGTCTTAGATTTGGGTTTTGGAGGATAAATTGTGGCTGGGGTTGTGGTTGTTGTGGTGAATGTGGATGATATTATGGAGGGGGCTGTTGGTATGAATGAGGTGGAGGGTATTGGTAGTTGTAGGGGGGTTGGTGAGGTGGAGGGGCATAAGGATGTGGTGGTCCTTGGTATTAGTGAAGAGGGGGTACTCATCCTTGTAGTGGGACATAAACACCTTGAGTAGTGCTCACATAACTACCATCATTGTTGGGATTGGCCATGGGTTGAGATGGGAGCCTCCCCTCTTCACGGAGAGCAAGTGAAAAGGAGATTTTATCAAGTCTTTGCTTAAGGCAGCTAATATTTTTCCCTTGAGAGGACACCTCTTTCTTTACTTCATTGAGGTTCCTTAGCCTTCCTAGGACTTCCTCCTCAAACTTGGAGCTATACTTGGGCCCTTGATGTTGCCTTGGCTGCCCTTGCTCCTTCTCATTTTGTTGTTTCCATGAGAAGTTTGGATGATTCCTCCACTTGGGAGTATAGTAATTAGACATTGGGCCTTGGTTGTTTTTGTTTCTAAAAGCATGCAAGGCATGAAATTCTTCTTCTTCGTTAGCTTTGACTGCCATAGTGGATTGACTTGAAGAACCACCAGCTTGGTTCTTCATCATAGTCATCATATCCACCATCATTTTCATCATGTCAGGGTTGGCTACTGTCTAGGCTGAAAATACAGGAGGAGGTAGAGGAATGTAGTTTCGGTCACAATGTTCCCCTTTTGTAGAAAGCTCGATGGCGAGAATTCTCAGCAAGGTTCTCAAACAAGGGCCATGACTTCTCAGGTGGCTTTTCCATGAAGGTGCCTCCACATGATGAATCAACATTATTTTGGCTCAACTCCATTAGCCCGGTGTAGAAAGCTTGAACCAGCTGCCACAAGGGTACTTCATGATGAAGGCAGTCACACATGAGCTTTCGGAACCTTTCCCACACCTCATGCAAAGGTTCATTTTCTTTTTGGAAGAAGGCGGTGATACATCTTCACATTTGGGTCAGCTTGGCAATGGGGAAGAACTTCTTGAGAAACTAGTTCTTTACCATGTTCCACGCCACCAACTCTGACTTTGAGATGTACCATTCCTTGGCCTTTTCTTTTAGGGAGAATGGGAAGAGGGTCCTTCAGATGGAGTCATCGGTGGTAGCGGGGGTGCGGAAGGTGGCACAAGTTTCAAGGAAGACATCAATATGGTGGTAGGTGATTTCATTCTCCATCCCATAGTAGGTAGGGAGGAGTCCAAGAAGTACGGGTGGAATTGGAGAATTGTTGACCTGACATTTGGTCAACAAGGGTGGCAATGAGGGAATTGTATTTCCCTAAGGTGAAATACTTGTGGAGGGGGCGGTTGGGTTGCAGTTGAGCATTTCCATGAGGCATTTCAACTTCATGGTCGCCCATCTCATTTCTTGGTGTTGGTTGCTGTGGCTTTGACATCTCTTCTACCTATCTCGGGGTCGTATAACACCAAGTCAGTACAAGTAGAATGAGTATGACACATGCACAACTGTCACCTACACAATACACAGACAAACAACAAAAACCAAGTTAGAATGAAAATATGCAAAAGTGAACAAAGAATAAAGAATAACAATGGCAAGGGCAGTAGGAAAAGCTAAGCTACATTAATTAGATAGGCCGAGCACCTCACTCCCCAACAACGGCACCAGAAAGCTTGGTGTGATTTTCCACGCACGTGTGATCTTTAAAATTTTTTAAGTCCCCAAACATGGTTCACTCACAACACTAAAATATGCTCCCACAAGCGCATAGGGTCATGTTATAATATAGATGAGAGGCAAGCAATGAGGGTCGATCAACAGGGAGAGAGGGGGCACTAGAGCTAGGTTTGTGTTGGCTACGTTCCTAAAGAAGATATTAGGGTTGAAGGGTTTGAAATTGGGTTTGGTTTGATTACACTAAGCAAGCATGCAAGTAAAGGCAATATTAAACCTAGATTACCAAAAACCCTAGATTACCCTAAGCAAGTTAAGTCTAAGAAACTAGATTAAGCAATCAACTAAGCAAGAGCAAGATGATCTACACTACTCTAGAAAGGCAATTAGAAACTAAGAACTAAGCTAAACACTAGAGAAAGTAAGAATCTAGGTTAACCCTAATTAACAAGACTAAGAAATTAGCTAGAGTGAACAAAGGCAATTAAGCTAAACTAGCATTAACAAGCTAAGATGACAAGTTAGGTTTTAAGAAATGGATTGGATAGGTGGGCCGTTTGGGGATGTAATTGGATATCAGTTTGGGGAAGGTCAACAAAGCATGCAAATCTCACATTTCAGTCTAGATTACCAAACCAAACAACATGGCAAGTGCTATTAGAATATACCCTATACTACTAGTTGGAGAGTTAGGGTTAGGTGTAATTCTAGTAGAACTTGGTAAGTCTAGGTTTCTAGGGTAAGTGGTATTAGGGAAATTGAGAGCCAAGGGTGGGAATGGGAGTAGATATGTGGGTATTTCACCTCATGTTACTTGCCATCTAGCCTTTAGGAAGCCCTAGGCAATTGCACCAATCACACTTACAGTAGCTACTTAGATCTCACACTCACTTGTAGAAGAAGGGAGATGTATGTAGGAACAAAAGGGGCTAGCTAGGGATCCACTAATTGGACTTAGGAGCCATTCCTAAGATTGACACATACATTCCAATTTCCCCTAGAAGCTAAGTGTCATCAAGCATCACAAAGAAAGCAATCTATGTTAAAAGCACAAATCACATGCAATATAATGGGAAATGAGATTGAAGAAAGAGACAATCATCATATAATGAAATTGTGTTCATTACAAATTATTTCCCCCCAACATAGTATCAAAGTCACATTATAGCCCCAAACAGCCCACTACTAGGGGCTTAGAAAGACATGCTCAAAGAAAAGATAAAAGAAATGAGAAGAAGGGGATAGGACTCCATGGAGCTCGAAGTAGATCCTTCTCCTTCACATCCTAGATGCTTCTAGCGTGACCTCCCTCCTTTAAGGTGGATGAGGGGCATGGAAATGAAGGGGATTATGGTAGAAAACCTAGAAAACTAGGTTTCTATGGTGGAAATGAGGTGGAAATGGTGGATGGAGAGCATAAATGCAAGGGGAGTGTGATGAATGCTCAAGAGTGGGTGGAGAGGAGTAATGACATCTAAGGGGATGCTAACCTTATTGTTGTGGCCGCCACCTATATATATATATATAGGTGGTGGGGAAGCACTAGGGTAAGTATGGGCAAAGTGGGAAAATTAGTGGTGAAAATGGGTAGGTTTAGGTGGTCAACATGGCCGTATTGAGGTGCCACATCCGTGGTGGGGGATGCATGGCATGGTCGCGGGTAGTGGAAAGGCTGAGGTGGTGGGTGGAGTCGAAATGGTAAGTGTGTATGGTGGCCACGGCTGTGGCAGGGTGCCATGGTCGTGGTGGGTAGAGGGTACCACATCGGTGTGGGGGTACCACAACCATGTTGGAGGAGGAGGCCATGGGCGAGGCATCTTTGAGGTCGTTATGTCTTTAGCTCACCACGGGCATGGGGAGCACCATGGGTGAGGTGGCCTTCTAGGGCCACAACCGTGCTGATGGCCACGACTGTGGTCATTCACTTGTAAAATGGACCAACTCCCTGTTGAATTTGGGGATCTTTATACATAAATCACCACAGGCGAGGTGGAATGTGCTAGACATGGCCATTCTAGGGGCCACTATCATGGGGTCTTCAGTGACCACCGAAGTTGTGCTGACCATGGCCATGGTCATTCATGTGTAAATTGAGCACATTACCTGTGACTTTTGGAGCATAATTCCCACGACCGTGGTGATGTACCACGGCCTTGGTGGTGATCTCTACTTCTTCTTCTTCGTATAGCCTTCTTTTTGTTTGAATTTCTCTTGTGCATCCAAGGAAGGCTCGAGGAAGAGATAGGTCCACTCTTGGGGTGTAGAACCCATAAACGTTCTTCATCTCTCTCCCATGCATCAATGCATGCATAAATGACCTGAAATACACACAAAAGGAGGCATACGTTCTTTTAACATGAAAATTCATATTTGGATGTGATTATCATGAAAAAAGGCATAGGATGAAGCCCTAAAATAGGGCTGCATAAGTGGACAAAAAGAAATGATCTTTATTAGGTAGTTGCATGCTTCTTCATAATTACATGTTGAATGATCAATCCCTAATTAGTGTAAACTTGATATGTGTCGGCTCCACACTGTACACATCTTGTGATGTCTGACATCTACCTTATGTATGAAAATTGATTAGAGAGTATACAATCATGTTGTGGACACCATAAGAAAGTGTTCATTCTTTGTGGTATTGGTGAACTTTAGATGATGTCCCGTTTTCCTTTGTTCTTAACATTTACAAGTCATGAACAACATTACATGTCAATTCCCTGAAACTACTGAGTTTATGTAATATCCAATTCCATTTATTTCCCTCATAAGTTTTGGAGGTTCGATGATTAGTATGTCATCCACTATTCTTTCCGTAAACACTCCTTTAAGAATAATTTATCTTGTTCTCCACTATATGTAACTACTTATGCGACCCACATATCATCGTGTTTTGATGGGATGATCTTACTAGGATTAGTTCTGGCTTGGAACTAACTCTAACCCAATCATCATGCCATATATTTGTAGCCAAACCACTCACCATTATCGGTTTTGAGTGTGTGTTAACCGTAACAATCTATCTTTGTATTCACCTCCATATATTTGATATTTCCCTTCCACTAGTTTAATCCACTCTATCTTTCTTTTGTGAAAAATCCCATGTAGCTCTCATAATTAAGGCTTCACTATATACCTTGGTTGATGAAACCCCTACTCCTCCTTTATCCATTGGTTACCAACACTTTTTTCCACTTGACCAGGTTGGTTTTTCATTGTTGGCTTCCTCCGCTCCAAATGATATTTCTTATCAGCTTGTCTATATTCTCACAAGTAAAAATAGGCAAATGATTTGATTGCATTATGTAAGTAGATGATGCATTTCAAACAGACTTAGCTAACATGATATGACCAACTAGGGATAAAGTAAGATGCACCCATGATTACAAATGATGCCCCTATACAAGTCCTTCTAATTTCTCCCATGGAGTTTTGAAATACCCAAATCTTTCCCTAAATTCTTTGTTTCTTGGACTCCCATTCTTTAATATATTTGCTTACATATGATGTTTGGTGTCCTTTTTGAGAAGAATATCCGTTTCCCTCAATAGTTGCTATCTGAATGCTTCTTCAAACCTTTTTAGGCATTTCAATATCACTTTCCCTTGCTATACCATAGCCTCTCCAAACAATAAGATACAATCAACAAAATATATGTGAGTAAAAGGATATTTTACTTGCTATATATTGTTAGATTCCACCTCTTCTGCTCCACCTCTTTTGTAATCAATCGAATAAATCTATCTAAGCATACCACAAATATGTGTGGCAACAATGGGTCACCTTGTTTAACTCCCCTTAAAGGTTTGAATGCCTCTAAGACTTCCCCTTCCCATAGAATAGTGGACTAACCTATGGTAATAACCTGCATGATAATAGAAATAAGGTTAGTTGATACTGCAAACTTTTTAGGGCATCATGGACATATGCTTTAGAAAAATCCAGTTTAATAACAATGGATTTCTTTCCTCTTGTAGACTTCTCCATTGAATGAATTATCTTTTGTACCTGCATAACATGTTTAGTGATCTATCTTCTAGGTATGAAACTCATTTGAGTCAGTGACACCCAACTATTTAGATATGGTTTTAGCCTTGACACAACAATCTTGGAATCAACTTCACATAGATGCTATTTAGAGATATCAGTTTTAACTAACCACATGTTTCAGGTTGGGATAGCTTTTGATTAAGAACAATGGCTGAGTTAGTAACCTCTTCTTCAACCTTTTAACCAAAAAATGGCTTCTATATGAACGTAATGTGGGAGACCTTAACTACATTCCAATTTGACTACAAGAACTTTGCATCTACTCCATCAGATCTAGGGGCTTTCAATGGTGCCATAGATCCAAGACATGCATAGATTTCATCCTAATCAAGTATCTTTGTTAACTCAACATGTTGTGCGGGTTCAACATAAGGAAATAATCATGTAAAGGTTATGTAAATCTATATCATATAACTCAACTTGTTATCTATGAAAAGGTTAATGAAATAGTATCTAACGTGTGCTTTTAGAGCCTCAACATTCTCAATCCATTTGCCCTCATTGTCCTTTAACCTGATTATCTATTCCAATTCCACTGCATATTCACGTACTTATGGGAAAAATTAATCTTTCCATCACCTAGTTTGATCCACTCATAATGAGATTCTTGTTTCCAGACCATCTCCTCCTATATTAGTATATCCTTCAATTCATTTTTTAGATCATGAGATTTTCCACATATAGGCTATATTTCTCAACTAGTAGCTTTTGGCCCCCCAATAAAGTACTTGAATCATATTCTTCCTTTTCATAGCCTTCTTCTTTTCTCCATGATCTCACTTATCAGTAGCCTCTAAGACAAGTTAGCTGACTCCTTGAATAAACAAATCTATGTCTCTAATGTGTAGTAAGAACCTTTTGAAACTCCTTTTGTTCATTCCACACCGCCTATTTATGGATTTGTCAATTTATGTTCTTCGTTCTATCCCCCAATGTTATAAGTAATAATGCATGATCTGAATGGACTCTCTCTACTACCTCTATGTTGCATTGAATTTGTTGGTTGAGACAAAATTCATCTGTAAAAGGCCTCTCTTAAACATCATTTGAGGTCCACTCCTTTGTTGTCCTAATATTCCATAATCTATCAATACTTCTACCAAATCATTGCAGCTGCCATTGTTGAATCTTTTCCCTCTAGTTTTTTCAGAGGATAGAGGTAACCATTTAAGTCACCACCAGCAAGCCATGCTTCCTCCAACCTCCTATATATTTTTTTTGATTTTATTCAATAATCTGTATCTTCACGTCCGTTACGTGCAACCATAAATAACATTTAGTAGGCACTTGTTGTTAATTCTACAATGAATCAATTGCTTATTTCTAAGAATGATATCTAGCTTAGGCTGATTCCCTCTTTATGACCATTTTCGTATCAAGATGGCTACATGGAGAAGTGGTGGCAGCGACGTCTACCCTAGGCGACTAGAGCCGTATGATGGGAGAAGATTGCAGCCCAGAGTCCTAGTGACATATATCCGAGTCACGCCAGCTGAAAGAAACTGGTAATCACTCTTTGCTACCCTAGTTGGAGATGTGAATATCAGATTGGATCAACAAGATATTGGAATGAAAGAAGATACTATCCTCATTTCACAATTAGAAATGGATGGAAATGATGCCATGTGGTCCAATACAATTGTTGGTTACATCATCAAATTCAAGCCCCACATCTCGATGCCGCATGACCATCTTATACCACATGGAAGCCGAAGGGAACACTAGAAGTCATCGAACAAGCAAACATATGTTTCATGTTAAAGTTCAAGAATTCGGAGGATATGACCAATGCCCTAGAGGGAGGTCCTTTGTACATCAGAGGTAAACCTATGATTCTCATACTTTTTTTCCAGTATCTGTGTGGATGAAGATTGTCAACCTTCCCCTAGAGTTATGGAGTGATACTATGCTTGCTAGAATAGCTTCATACCTAGGGAAGCCTCAATGTCTGGATCGTCAAACTAAGGCTTGCACCAGGGTGGATTACCCTAGACTCAATGTTCTAATGGAAGAAACTTCTACCTTTCCTAGAACTATCAAACTGCACACTAATAAATGGCATGATTATTGTGTGAATATTTAGTATGAATGGATTCTTGAGTGTTGTCTTGATCGTGGTACTTACATACATGACAAAACTCTTTGTAAGCCACCATAGTCCACAGTGAATTCAGAAACAACCAGGGTCAAGGAGGCCTCAAATCAACAAAACAATAACCAAGAATCAACTGTTTGATAGAATGTGGGTGAACACAATCCTGAACCACAACCCACTAGAGTCTATGATACTCAGAATGCCCAATCTAGGAATAAATAGGCAAAGACCAATAGTAGAATCCCATCAACCTAGAAAGAACTTTCTTAGTCTTCTCCGACACAAACAAAAGTTCAAGGAGATCGCCGAGAACTCACAAGCCAGAGACAAATGATGCCCAAAGCTTGAGAAATAGATGAAATCCACTAAGGGAAGATGGAGGCAATTCCCAGACAAGAAGGAATAGCAATCAAATAAAACTTCTTGAATACAAAGACAACTTTATTAGTGATGAAAATGACATTACTGAGAAGTTCATGAAAAATACATTACAGGCCGACCAAAAAGAAAAGACATTACAGGGAAGTTCATGAATCATTACAATAATTTGTTCAAAAGGGGGTCACAACTCTGGATTCATGCTTGAATTTACAAACATTCCTAAACTTTCCTTACCGTAGGTTTAGACTTTGTTCAAGGAAGTCATCGATGAGGAGACCACATATATTGTCAAGAACTCAGATGGGGACAAGGCTCCTGGGCCTGATGGCTTTAATGCACACTTTTTCCAAAAGACTTGGGACATCGTTGGTCAGGACATCATCACTGTTGTAAAGGAGTTATTCACTAAAGGTAGAATTCTAAAGTAAGTGAACAAGAATTTCATTGCTTTAATTCCAAAAACACAACGGCCTACAAAGACCAGAGAATGGAGACCCATTTCTCTATGCAATTTCTTATACAAGCTTATATCTAATATTATGGATAATAGGCTGAGAGACATCTTTCCTATCCTATTAGTCTTAATCAATGTGCATTTGTAAAGGTAGGCACATCTCTGATGCAAATTTTACTTGCTAATGATCAAGTAAGTGATTTCAGGAAGCCTCTTACCAAGAAAAAATATGTTTGAAGGTTGATCTCAACAAAGCATATGACTCCATTAACAGAGAATATATCATACACATTATGAAGACGATGGACTTTCCTTCTTGCTAGCTGAATTGGACATGGGAGTGCATGGCATCGGCTTCATTTCATATTCTAATAAATAACTATCCTTCACCACTCTTTCAAGATACGAACGAGATACACCAAGGCAATCCACTACCTCCTTACCTATTTGTCATTGGGATGCATGTGTTCACTTCTATCCTGGAGACAACTATAAGTGATGTTAAAATTGAATCTATAGCCTCAAGTTCATCAAACATTTTTCACAATATAATTGTAGATGATCTACTGATAATCACTAAAAGTGATAAAGATAACACAAGGGGCATCCAAGAATGCTTGGCTACCTTCTCTACTACTTTGAGACTTATGCTCAATCCAGACAAGAGCCAACATTTTCTGATTTCTAGTGCTCTAAAAGACATGCAACACACTTTGGGTGTTCAAGAAAAGGATTTCCCAATGAGGTACTTTGGTGTACCCTTAGTTACTAGTCGAATGACAAAACAACATTGTCTTCCCCTAAGAATTAAAATCAAAACAAAACTGGATTCTTGGAAGTCACAACTTATTTATATGGTGGGGATGTGGGAGATCATTGTCTCTACTATCACATCATATCACCTTTTTGGAAATTCATATTTCCCCTTCTGCGATCAATGATTAAGGAAATAGAGTGACTATGTTGAATTTCCTCTGGGGAGACAAGGAAGACACATGCAACTTCCACACCATTGCCTGGGACAACATTTGCAGACCCAAGTCTGAAGGAGGATTGGGCATACAAAAAATTGATGACTGGGTTATGGCTGGAGCTATTTCACATTATTTGGGAGATAACTAATGGCAAAGTATCCCTATGGGTATGTTGGGTTCATATTAAGTACCTCCAAGACAAGACGTTCTTGTCTTGTGTTAACAAACCAGACCACAAGTGTTACTGGAGATATCTCTTACACAAAGAGACAACATACTACCTACTGTTCGCTTCCAGACTGGGAACAAAGTGGATATTATGCTATGGAATGATCCATGGATTGAAGGACAATTCTTAAAAAATGTGAATGGTCCTAAGGGAAGTTTTCGGTACAAATAAAAGACTAAGTGCTTTCATCAACAACTCTAAATGTGCTAATTTTCTAGAGAACATCTATTCACATTTTCATCTGTAAGATTCTGATCGATGCTATTTAATTAACCTCAAGGAAATATCCTTAAGAAATACATGGGAGTCATGTAGAACTCATCACGCTAAGATCACATCAGAGGTATGGATCTAGAAATCTGGTGCTCCCAAAAGGTTCATCATCCATGCATGGAAGGCTTTTCAAAATAGGCTCATTACTATTGATCTATTGAAGACTATAGGTATCAACTGCGCCTCTAGATGTTGCTTGTGTTGCGCTAATGAAGAAAGCACAAAACATCTGCTATGGCGACATACTTTCATGAAGAAAATCTAGTGTTTGGATAGCCCGATTCTAAAAAAGATTCCTTAGAATGTCATCGACTTGACAAGACTGAAGAACAAGAGACAATCTGTCTATAACCATTCTTTATCATGTATGGAATACCTAAAATAAGTTTATTTTTTAATATAGGGATACCTCAATCAACAATCTTTGAAGGCAAATAAATCATGATGCAAATGATTTATATGTGTATAGATAAGTCATTTGATCATCTATAGTCATACTTGTAAAAATTACAAAATTCTAATGAGAAAGAGTACCACGCTTACTGATCACAAAAAAAAGAAAATATTCTCTCTCTCCATAATAGCAACACCCCCTGAAAACCCCATTGCTTATACTCGGTGAGAAAGCAAGAATCCAAGGGCCGTTAATAATTTCAATGGCACTGTCACCACTAGTATGTGGCTCATACAAAGCTCAAATTGATACTTTGTACTTGCGTATACATTTTCTGATAGAAAGTTGGGTATTAGTATGACAAATTCCTTGAGTATGCAATGAGAGGACAATGATCAAGACATGAGCATGGTTGGTGCTTCCTCCACTTGTGCCTCCTCTTTAAGTTCCTGGCTGTGTGTTTGTTTCCCAAGTTTCTGTGAAGAAAATCAGGTTGATTCATCGCTCAATATTATCTTCCTTTTCCTTAAATGAATTCCCACCTTGTTATTTGATGTGACCCCTACCTTCTAGGAGCCTAACTTCCACTAGATTCAAACCAGAAGCTACTCTCCTCCTTGAGCTGTTTCATCTCCCGCCAGTGAATGAAACCCATCGTCCTCATTGTTCTCATAGCTCATGCGCTGCATTTTCTCTTGTGTGATTTGGTTCTCAGTGTTATCCCTATTCATTGTTTTTATTCCATCAACATGATTACCCCCTTGTTGTTTCTAGTATTTATTTTTCTCTCACTCTATTTGATGCCTTTCCTTAGATATTAAAAAATTCTTTCCCCTTCCACATCTAAGATTTCTTCACCTCTGCTTCTGACTCTTGTATTTTCTGATATCAATTTCCACATTGTGTATTTGCCTTTTTCTAATAGTTATTTCTATGATTTTCTTGGGATTTTTTGGGCATGGATGTCCTCTTTAAAGATCCTCAAATTATCTTCCTCCCACCTCTGAGTGATATAATGTTCCTCTTGGTTTTGATGTACCTTGGTTTTGATTGATGTCTCTCTGTGGTAGTCTTTCTCTACATGACCCGCTCTCCCACACTTCATAATAATAAAAGGCCTATTACCATATTGAACCATATAACTTATCTGCATGATTGATACTAACGATGTAAGAAATTTCCCCAATTACATTTCCGCTGCAATTATAGCAAATCCCTCTCCTCTACATTACTGTATTTAAATCTACTATAAATGTATTGCCAATTATATTCCCCACTTCTCTTAGATTGTTCATATAAGGGTAGGTATGGATTTCTTATCTAGATTACCATCTTCTCTGGCTTCCATTCTCAGGTGAAAATAAGGATCCCATCATTGTACAGACAAATAGGGACCCAAACAAAGGTCAAGGTCCACCTGTTAGTGCCCGTAGATAATCCTGCTCCTTTTGTAATTGAACCAAGCAGAAATCATTTTCCATATTGATTAGGTTGAACCCTCCTCTGTATTCCAAATTAACCTATTTTTTTCTCTTAGAGTTATATATCCAATTTCCTTTGACACTAGTTTTGTGACTATAATGAACTTCTAGGGTTTCACCAAAGACTCAAGTGTCTTCTACTTTACATAGAAGGTTGGTAACCCATCAATGGTAGACTTAATGATGTCCTCTAGAGTTAATCTAATGTCCAAATTTCCTACGTCGATGTGAATACATACATAGCTCTCTGTGTCAACGTCCCATACTATATCTTTATATGAGATATTTTCTATTTTTCCTGCGTCCTCTGATAGATCTCCGTATTTCTCCTGTACACTATGATTTCCTATCATTGGGAAATTAGTGCTTCTCTGCTCCATGTATTCAACCTTCATAGAGACTAAAAAGCCTCTTATCTTGCACCATGTATTTTGTTTGGTCTGCCTTCTTGAGATCTCTGCTCAGTGTAAGTCAATAGGATACCAAAACCCCCCAAAGGAATCAATGTCAGTCTATCCCTTCCCATATCTCCATCATCTTTGACCAGAAACCCTAAGCCACCATTATTCGCCCCTCCAACCACCCCTCTTGTCCCCCCCAGACATCACACTCCTATTATTTACTTTAAACTAGTGTCTCTCTTCTTATCTAATGACGCTCAAATTAGAGGTATTGTAGTCAATATACTCCATTTTCCCTATTATAGCAATGTTGGTTTTAAAGTTTTAAATGGACCATTATTACCTTGTCACTTGATATGATTTAGTCAATGAAACAGTTGTGTATTGGCCTTGTACCACATACTTTGTTTCGTAGATAGCAGTAACTACATCAAATTGTGAAATAAACAACTAAATATAGGTATGTCATAAAATTATAAAATACATGTTTTTGAAATTAGAAAAATGAGTCGGGTCCAATTATTTGATTTTTAGGATATAAATCTGATTCCTTCAGTTAGGTTATTTTTCGAGTCTAATGGATTATTTCGAGTAGATAATAATCATTATGATTAATATTACAATTAGGTGATGAAAGCTTGACCCCTGAATCTAGTAGTACTTTTGGATATTTAGGCCTAAATCTTGAGGTATGTACATTGTGTAACACCCCTGACCTGGGTTATGGCTTAACCCTAGGAGTTTTGCTTAAGTAAGTTACTTACAAACTGATTCTAATCTTTTGAAAAGTAATTAAGGCTTCTTGTGAAGTTTATTTTCAAGTCTGAGCATAGTTGCAAACTATTTGTGCATTAATTGATAGTCTGAGTGAAAAATGCAATTTGCCCAAGAAGAGGGGTTATATTGCAAACATCACATGTTGAATGTACTACACGTGTTTCAAACATCATGATAGAGAGAATGATGCTAAGTGGTGGCTTGTGGAAGCCTAAAATATAAGTGAGAACTTGTTTGAATAATGCTAAGTGCTTTGCATATCAATTATGATACAAATTGAAAATTATCTAAAATGGAGGGTTGATATGTAAATTACCACTTCTAGATTGTCTTCACTCCTACCTAGTATTATTTAGAGGAGAGAGAAATAAGGAGACACTATATTTGAGTCATCCTTGAGTGAGGGCACTCTTGTTGATAAAAAAGCCAAGTAATGTATTGTTGAAAGCTCTATTTAAACTATATTGACTTGAAGGAGGAGTCCCTATCGGCCATGGATCCAAAAAGGGAATCTCCTATTGGTTTGTGGAGTCTTGACTTTTCCCATGATGGGCAAGGCACTTCAATAAAGTGATATGTATCGACTTAGGAAAAGATTGAGTTGAATATAATAATAAAGTGAGTGGAAGAAGACTTGCCCTAGAAGGCAACTAAGGAGCCGACCCTTATCCTTGGAATTATCCTTAAACTTTTATTTTTGTATGGCAAGATAAAGATAGGATGCATGTAATAACATGTGTTGACCATGCATGGCTAGGTGGCATGTAGTAGCTTAAGCTAATGACACCTCTTACACTCCTTTCCATAAAACCCAAGTATAAATACCTTACCCTTCACTTGTTAGTAGAATTTTTGAAATCTTTTTAGAAACCTTTCCTTAGATATTGTGCATGCCACTCTTGTATTGTGCATAATGAGGAGAGTTAAGTGGTAGAACTTGATATCGACCAAGTAGATTATAGTAACCTAGCAAAGGTGATATCGGCCATTGAAGTGGAGATATCGTGCAAAAGCTAAGGATCTCAAGTTTTGGATCTTGAAGAGGCTCATCTTCAACCTTAGAACATGAGGAGTTGAAGTTTGAAACTTGGAAGTTACTTTATAGGCGGGTTATATAACTTGAACCCATTTATATTATTATCTATTTTTCAATATTGTTCAACTTGTTGATTATTTTCATCAGATTTCCTTTGATCAATTGATATTTCCATGAGTTCCAATACATAGTTAGGAATGTTTTCTATGTTTTAGAATAGTAATATAAAGGTCTTGAGGTTGATGATGATGACATCATCATTGTACAACCCGATAAGGGTTGAAGAACCTTGAAAACCGATATGGAACTTAAGATGGAGGTTCACCCGATATAAAAGTAGGTGATACCTCATACACGATATGAGGCATGTCCTATGGGCAATAGAGAAGTTACCTACTAGCACCATAAAACTCGATACAAGGTTAAAGCAATACCTTCTTCAAGGTTAAAGCAATACCTTCTACATGATATGGGCAAAACCCTAGATTGATGAAATAGAAACCCGATATGCTTTGCAAACCAATTGCCTTTGAAAACTGATATAACCTACTACTTTGGGATGGGTTGATAAGTAACTAAATATCTAGATTGTCATGTAACCACTGAGAATGAATAGAAACTTGAAAGTATGAAATGGTTATGAGCTATAAGGGGTTTACCCAAGATAGGTTAACCAATATGATGTCCAGCACATAAACTGATATGATACCCAAGATAAGGAAACCGATATGATACCCAATATGGGATCATGATATGATATCCAATATAGAAACACGATATGGCAATCCAAGACAGAAACACGATATGGCAATCCAAGAGGGAAACACAATATGGAAATCTAAGAGGGAAACACGATATGGCAATCCAAGAGGGAAAACCAATAGGGTAATCCAGAATAAGAAACCTATATGGTTTTATTTGTATACATTTAAAACAATACATAGCGAGGCAACTCATACTATGCCCGATATGGCACACCCTTATTCACGATAAAAGAACCAAGTACACCCTATGTCTGATATAAGGTTAATAGTCTCACCCATACACAATATGAGGTTGATTTGAGATGATAAGAGCTAGGTGATAGCCAACCCGATATGGCTACACGATATGGTGTTAGGAACTACACCTCACACAATATAATGAAGTGGTTATACCACAAGCTTGTTATGGATCCATAATAGGATATGAAGATTGTATCTCAAACACAATATGATAGTAGATATGTATACCATGATGCCCGATATGGTAGGTATGCTTCAATCCAATTTGACTAAGTGATATATGTTGTGGGTGATATTAAATACGATATTATAGAAATAATAAGTTTAGTGCAATTTGATAATTATGAGTTAATGTACCCTTAAGAGGAGGATTAAGTCAAACTTAATAAAGTAAGGTGTGAGAAATGCCCTTGAGAGAGGTAAGGATGTACACCCATATATGGACAAGGTGATACACCATATGATTGGTAAGATTAATGCCTTAATAATTAAGTGATGAGAGATATAGCTTGATATACACCAAATCCAATACACATGTTCAACTTGAGATATATGATTCAATTCAAGACATCTTGTAAAGGTGAGGGCAAAACACTCTTAGAAATGATGAGTGTAATACCAAGTAGTGATGTAGCTAATACTTGGTTAGGTAATATACCTAAAGTATTTGATAATATTCAACTCTATATCAATATTGCCTTAACCTGAAGATGAGTTCATATCACTTGGTTATAGTTAAGTAATTCAACTTTGTGACTTATGACCAATACACTATAGGGTGAATGTGATGAGTTAGTGCATCAAGTACTAGGATGGGAAATACCCTAGTACAAGATAAGTTGAGGAACTTAATTAAGTTAAAAAGTGATGAGGGAAGTAATGTACCATGGCATGTTAAATATCATATCCAACACCTTAGGGTTGATACATCTTGGTACACCTCAAATCCAATATACTTGGATGAATAAAACATGAAGTGTGTCATGTCAATTGTTACATTAAGATGTAATAATTTTAAAGCACTTTGATAAATGTAGGCTAACCTATTGTGAGAAAGGGTTAAGCCAAGTTAATAAAATAGGATGTAATCAATATCCTAGTATGAATGAGAGAGAAACTTATACTTTGTGTTGACAATCATTTAATTATAAATGATGAGAATAAATAAGTATGATTGAATACTTATAATACCAGAGCTTAGTGATGAGATGAGATTTTACATATCTAGATATGATGGAGATTCTAGATGTTTTATGTGTTCCAAAGAATCATGAAAATACTTGATGACGTATTAAATCTTTCTTGGAAGTATCTAAAATTATACAGGGGTGCTTAGTGGACTCCCCAAATTAACAAGGATGCTTAGTGGACTCCTCAAATTATACAGGGGTGTTTAGTGGACTCCCCAAATTATACAAGGGTGCTTAGTGGACTCCCCAAATTATACAGGGGTGCTTAGTGGACTCCCCAACAACAATATTAGGTTGCTCAATGGTCATCCTGACGATAAAGAATCCGGAAAAAGCTTAGTGGTCTTCTCCTGAAAAGAGTACATGCTATGGCTGTAACTCTATAGCGAAGAAGTCGCTATACCTCGGCATAGATAATTGTAAATGACACAAGATGTATTGCTAAGTCTAAGTGGTCTCATACCTACCAAGACAGGTGAGGTCTTGATAGCCAGCTCTGCTACTGACCTCGTATGGTATCGATTTTGATTTACTAGTAGTCAGATGGAGTATGAGCAGTATACCTCATCTCCTCTAGGCATAAGTGTGAATGTGAATATATAATTAGCTGTGTAGAATATTTGTTTAAAGGACTGAATATGGGAAAACATTGGTTGATACTTTATCACTTTTATACATCTTAGTCTGGCCATAGTAGCCCGGGTGGTAAGAGCTCGGTAAGTCCCAATGAAGGACCCGGGTTCAAACCTCACCGAAGGCACTTTGTGAATGCTAATTCACACTGATTAGGCATGAGAGGGGGGTGACCAAACCACACCCTCTCATGCCTCAAGAGTTTACCATGCCGGCTTTGCCTGAGATGGGTTCTCTCGGTCATCAAAAAAATGTTACACATGTTCTTCATATTCCTTATAAAGCAAATATATGATTTATTTCTCTAGCATAAATAACTGCATTACTTTAAGAAGAGAGAATATTCAATTCTTCTTATTATAGTAATTAATTCTACTTATTAATGTAAAAGAATCCTCTACTTAATTTTATATTGTCTATCTATGATAATAATATTGTTGGCGGAGAGTTATATCTCTCACTGGGACAATTGTCTCACCCCGTGAGATCCTCAATTTTTAGGTGGACGTGCATGAGGAGGTAGAGACCTTTCTGCAAAGGAGGAACAACAGCTGGGGCAACATTAACAACTCAGGTCGAGTGTACTTTCTATCATGTCTTGTATATTGAAGTCCTATGTGTCGTCTCTGTACTCTTAGGTCCTTGGAATCGATTCGTAATGGTTTCATGAATGATATGAGATTTTGGCTTGTATGCCTCGAGATTTTATGTTACTACTGTACATGTGTTGAGAGAGAAACTGTTATATGTTGTCCTCGAGATGAGATGAAACCGTGTTGTACAATGCAAATCATGCGATGTATAAGATTTGGATCTTTCGGTAAGAGTTTTCTGGTAGAGGATCTCCTTGCAAAATGGTTTTTAATCTTAGTGATTTTTGTTAATCCGTTGTTTATGGTAATTCCACATAATTAGTAACAATTTGGCTGTCAGTTTGATGATGGTCACAACATATTATCTATTTTATTTTGGACATCATTTGACTAAAACCTAAATTCATTAAGTGAGGCACCTTTAGAATTCTTATTTCTCCTTGGAATTCAATGGTTCAATGTTCACATTTCATGACTTGAAGTCATATAAATCCTTGTGAATGAGTATATACTCTTTTATAAAACACATTAATTATATTTGATATTCATTACAAAACACATTAATTATCCCACATACACCAAACATACAACTATTACTTGTTTGAATATATTAAGAACACAATAGTTCAATTTTATCATTTATGCATAGTTAGTCACGTTAAGTTACTTATTAATCATTTTTAATTCATTATGTGCATATTAGTGAACAATGTGACATGTGTTACATGCTTATGAGCTTGACAAACATATGAAGTCTCATTTAGGTTATTAGTTGATTTTATGTGTATTAAGGTATATGTGATTATAACACCTAAGGTTTACATACAGAACCATGCATGTATATGTTATTAGTCAACTTCAACTCAGGGTTCAGGCCAACATTATTTTTAATCATTTATCCACATCATTTGCATGATCATAGTCTAGGAATAGGTCACATACTCCAATTTATCACCATGTTAGGGTGTATTGTTATAGAGCAAGGTCGTGGCCATTTGTAAGCATAGTTAGAGTTTACATTGAGTTACCTGTTATATGTGCATTTTATGTTCATTAGAGTACAACAAGTGTATTAGGGTATATATCCATCCTTCTTTTTCCAATTCTAAAGATACAAGTAGCATAACTTCATATCAATGAGACTATAGATGTATTCCTAGAGTTAGAATAGTTTATTTGAGTATGTTACGAGATTCCACTCCTAAAAAAGGATTTTGTCTTTGAAATTAGCATATCCATTTACTAACATGTACTACCCTCCACCCCTTAAAAATATTTTCCTCAACCAACAATCTAAAGAGGTGTAAAAGGTGTAATGAATAATATCTATCATGCTCTACTATAACTTAAACATCACCATCCATCAAAGCCTAGGTTTTTAAGGGTTGATCTTCCCAGTCAGGTGTTTCTCCTCTAAGGGTTTCTCTACTTACTACATACTTCCTTCATTCTGACTTAGTTCATGAAACCATCAATGAGAACCATGGAACCTTTTTTTGTATGTTTAGGTACTATAAGGAAAGTATGTTGTCCAAGAACATGTACAATGTAACACATACATATGACAAGAAACAATGCAGGAACCAAGTCACAATATACAAGTTCTTCATATTCTACTACTTCATCATTCTCACCACATAATTCCACTCTAAACTCAGATCTCTAAACACATAAGGGATACATAGGAACCTCACTTTCATCATAGGGACAAGAAACTAATGTTCAATCACATGGGGGTTGACTTACTCAAGATCCTTATTGGCACCTCATCATATTCTATAACTTTCTTCCATTCTGACATGAGATTCATAGATATTTCCTAAGTCAAACATATCATGTAGAGAGTTTCCATATAAGGTAAGGGTCTTATCGAGAACTATTGGGAGAGATAAACCACTTAAGGGAGATAATATCAAATAGTCAGATTGATCAAATGCCTTGGATTTGACACCATACTTGAAAGGAGTGGAACCCAATAGGGAAGCCACTCACTCACAAAAAGAAATAACAACAAACATCACATGCCAAAAACCATGATAATTTTTCATAAAGGATGAAATCACCATTATTCAATATATCAAGTATCTTCTCAATAGCAAAAAATTATAGCAACGGAAACAAAAATATATTAGTATTACGATTTACATAAGTAAATATAGTTATTCACCACATAGGGTGTATTCAATGGAAAACTAAAGCAACTAGACTAATTACTAACAAGCCCTATTGGGCAACATGGATGCTTCAATCTATCTCTAAGATGCAACTCCTCTTAAGGAAGTTGTGAGTCAAGCTTAGATACATCAACATCATCTCCCCCTAAGGGGTTAGATACGACCCCACAAGAGAAGAATCGATGGAAGCTTATCAAGGGAAATCCGATATGTGCATAAAATATGGATTGGACAATATATGAGTGAATAAAAACAAGTTAAGTATAAATGTTTCAAATACAAGGATGGAAGTAGATATATGCAAATGGATGTCAAGGGAATACAATCATAAGATGAACTATGTGAAAGCATTGACAAGTGTAAAATATAAATTCTTGCCTCTAGATCTCAATTTAGAGAGAAAAATAAATAGTAAGAATTGCATACAGATTATTATGATAAAAACAAGTATAAAGAGCTCACAAGGTATATGTCATCCCAACTTAACCACAGATTGTGGATCATCACCATAGTAATGGAATAATCACATTGTTTCCCTACATATAAGATACACACAATATAAATTCACCAACTAGTGTGCAAATGTTTACACTATATTAGTTAGAAAAATCAAACATAATAAAGAGGCAAGCACTAGTTTAGTCAGATCACATTATAAAGTCCAATGTAGAACACAACAATTCAAGATCTCAATTTTGATATAGTTATGGTCAATATATGACAATTAGTGTTTAAATTGCATGAATGGATCAATAAATTCATTAGGATGCAAATTGAATTTTACCATAATAGGTTTAAATTTGCATATTCCAACATTCCAACAAGTATATAAAATTAATTTTAAGAGGCATGGCCCAATCGGGTCAAACATATTTAGTTAGGAGATTTAATTGTAATTATTCCTTCATGAGGTCAAAGAGAGAGAGAGAATAAATAATAATTGTCCAACATGACTCACTAGTAAATGAAACATACCTTGAAATTTGTATCAACTACTAAAGAGCAACCCTAGATCCAAATAGTATATTCTTCATGTATTATAGAATTACATATATAAAGCATTAATCAATCTATACATTACAACACTAACATATTAGCTATTTATTTTAGTCCAACTAGTTTATGAAACTTGGACCAATCATTACTAATTTATTTTCTAATTCTAAAACATATATGTCAATATTTTTTAGTTATAAATCATTTAGTATAGATATTTTAATTATAATATATATTGATTAGTAAACTAAAACCCACTCACAATTATGAATACACCCTCGCACATGATTTAAGACTACATAGCATGACAAGGCATAGTAATTGCACTAAGTTCATAACCTACATGACCAAAAGAAACTGGAGTGGAGAAAAGACTACAACACCCATGAAAAATGTGATAGAGTTAAACCAAAAAAAGGACAACCTTCTAAACACAAAAATATCCTTGTTCTTCCTCAATGATGCAAAAAAATCAATATTGGTTCCAAATTATTCACCAAAATCTATTGAAAGTTGTGGCAAAACCCCATAGACTTTGAGATCCTCATGATCTTTAGCTGTAATGACCCCAGTCATGGGCCTTGCTGTGGCCAAAGTCACCATCACCTCTTGTCGCCATGAAAGTAGAAGAGGTACACCATGCGAACAAGTAAAGTGAGGGGATCTGGTATAAACCATAGATCAAAGAGCATCTATGATATCGAGTCAAAGGTGAGGACAAGAAAGCAAGGCTAAAGTGACACCCATACAAACTAATTGTGTTGAATGGCAGAATGCGTGCAGAAAAAGTTGAAAATTGGGTAAACATGAGAGGAGTACTTGTGATGCAAATTGGGTTTGTGAATGGCTTCACATAACTTCATGGAATCTCCCAGAAATTCGAGTAATCTCCTAGATGTCTAAGACCTTTTTTGGACTTCGTAAGGGCGCCACGGGTGGAATATTGGGTAGGCGCAGAGAGATTGTTGACAAAGAAAGGCATGGAAAATTTTATTGATGAATGTGGGAAGGTTTTTGTGTTGATATATATTGGTGTGAAGGTCAGAGATGATAGGGGTTCCATATGAGGAGAAAGAATAGTGGAAGAAGGAATCATGATTTCATTAGGATGGTTGAGCGCACCAACCCTAACGATTTAGGGATCACTGGCCTCAGGATCTAGGGAGGATCATGAAGGAAAAGAGATCTTAGTATGAGGAGGAGAGAAGAGATAAAGAGAGAGGTTGAGGGAGGAAGAGGACGGACACAAAATGTAGAGTTTTTGAGATCAGGGACTCAAGGTTAAGAAAAGAGATGTAGCGTTGTATTAAATCTTAAGAACATTTGAGACTTCATACTAGAATACCATTGCGGGAAACATAGATAAACCTATGTGACAAGAAAAAATTATGAAGAACATGATATAGATCACATTGACCTTAGTTTGATCCACATTTGGACAAGTTTCTGAATATACTATTCTCAAATTAAATTACTACAACTCTAACATTATCCAATTAGGTCCAAACTTGGCATAGTGACTAATTTAATTGTGTAGATTATAATTTTCTAGATATACAAAACTAAGATATATGTATGAGTTTTAAAGAAAATATGTTTTATCTTTATTATCTTATTATATCTTATTACATTACATCATTATCATCAATATTTATTATCTTGTGGCCAACTATAATCATCTAACTATTATTAATGTTATATTATATTATCTTATACAAAACATAATACATTACTTAGTTAATCACATTAAGTTCATTATAGAATATAAAGCATACTGGTTATCCCCACTTACATCAATGGTTCAATTATTACTTTTTTAAATATATTAATTGCATTATAGATAACATTAATGATTTATTCATATTTAATCATATTCAATTACTTACAAATGATAATTAATTCATTATGTGCGTTTTAGTGAACAATATGAGATAAGTTACATACTTATGAACTCGACATACTTATTAAGTCTCATTTATGTTATTAGGACTATTTCATGTTTATTAAGATATTTTATGAAACTAAAACTCTAACGGCTATCGATGTTTCATATATAGAACCATGGATGTATATGATAGGATTAGTCGGCTTCAACATATGGTTTCGGTCGTCATGATATCTAATCATCCAATCCACATCATCAATATGTACAGAGTATAGGGTTATGTTTCATACATACAACTTGTCATCATGTTAGGGTTATCAATTCAGAGTAGCGATATGTTCATAGGTAACCGTAGTTAGGGTTTACATTTGATTTACTAATTATATGTATATTTTATGTTCATTAGGGCACTAAAGTGTATTAGAGTATGTATCTTTTCTTGTCGAGACATTTCTAAAGATTCAAGCATACCAACTTCCTATCCATGAGATTATAAACATGTATATAATTAGGACAATGGGTATCCGTATGTTACATGAATCATGTAAACCAAATCATTTAAGATAAAGGCATAAATATGACGTTATCATTAGGAGAGAAAAAAAACATCTTGTGCATTCCAACACACGTCATGAAAAGAAGTTCAAACTATTAATCATGAATCAAGGCCAACAGATTCACCATGACAAGAGACGTATCTAATGTTTCCTAAAATATCCATCCTATATCTTATGTAAGTGTAAATAAGTCCATGATGAATGTTCACTCTACATACATGCCAAGAATGTAAATAGTGACATGCTTGAATCTAGGATATCTAGGTTTATCACTAGGTCAAAATATTTGTGTCTTCTTAATGCTAAGATGAAGACTGAATTCTAAGTCTAGGGTTTGCACAATTGATATCACCTCAGATACCTCATTAGTGTCTCTAATGATGGTCACACCATCAAGATAGAAGGTCAAGATGACATTCCTCATCAATTTTGAAATAAGAGGGAGTGGATCCATAAGGGAGGGCTAGTGGATTTTCTTGTTGTACACCATTTATAAAAATATGGCTTTAATGCAACAATATAGAGAGGAGTGAGGGGAAAAAATTCAACCTAATGCACAATGGTAAGGAATAAACATCAAACCTCTTGAAACATGGTGGATCTGCGAACCACGACAAATGTGTTGTAGAATTCCCAATTGTTTACAATTTTGTTAATAGTGCACTAGGGGAGTGACGCATGTGTAAAGGCTTAGGAACCCCTGGAACTGTGAAATGCAAATTGACAATCTCTAAGACAATAGTACATTTCTAAAACAACACTACTTTTCTTTAATTTAGAGACAAGGTGGCATCAAATTATACTTGTGGTCCTAGGATATATACCATTGTTTGACTTGAGGAGAGGAACAATGCCTAGTATCGATAAACATAATGTAGATGTTAGGTACACTAAACTAAGAACACATGTTCTTAGAAAAAAGATGTCATCATTTAACCATAAGTAAAAAGGATCTTAAATTTCCATGTTAATATTTTTTGTCTAGAGAAGTGATCTAAGAAAAGTCTGAATTAAGGAGTTACATAAGAATTTCATATCAACATATCATCTAGAACTAGATCTACTTGCATTATAGAAAGAGGCTTATATACAATAATATTTCACATCATATAAAATTATAAAAGACCATACATAAACGCTAAATCTCAAAATACTCATTGAAACCTTGCCTAAGACTAAGTGGTTAGGTGGAATATATATCATCCTCAAAACTAGAGCCCCACCTCTAAATGGGTTATTTATTGGTTGTTGCTCAAACATCCTAATTGTTACCCTTTGATGTTGTCAATAACCTAAAAGAAAGAAGACAACCACATGAATCCTACAATTTCACTCCTAGTTCTACAACCATAATAAGGCATGCCACTAGGACATGACTTTGAAATGAAGCTAAACTAAACTCAATCCCTTCAACTTTTTATTTTATGTCATAGACCATTGAAACCACTTTTGTACTCAAGAACAATAAACAATTATAAAAGACAACTACGTTTAGAGACTAGTAATAGGTTTTGTACAAATGTGTGAGATCTTCTCAATCTTCTTTATGCATTTACTTGTATAAAATAAACTACAAGTTTATTTATAGATAGAAGCATATGATATAAAGGCACAAATATACATAGATTTGCTTTATATACATTTCTTGGGTACCAGAGTATATTGTGCTAGACTATAACTAGAAATCAATTGTTGACTAACTATGTGGCATGAATCCTATTATATCACCACAAAACCAAGTTAATATAAAGATATAGTAGAGCATTGAGTGATGTGTTCAAAGTGTGAAGACAATTAAATAAAGACCAGGGAAACTAAATGTCACCAATGGTAGAATAGATCACAGATGGCAAATATTTAGATTTTCTCCATATGGAATCAACATATGTCAAGTTTAATAAATGAATTATGTCATTTAAAGATTCAATAGTTAAGTGATGAAATTCATCAAGGATAAGAGTTGAAGTACATGGATCACTGATTCACTTCTAGTTAATAAAGTTCAAGGCATGAAAAGTGCTTGTAAAGAAAAACATAAGAAACACACATATTATATTAGCATTTCATTCAGATAAAACGCTCATCTTAAGCACAACTAAATATTTCTAGATGAAACTTTCTCAACTATTGATCTTATAAATGGTGTAACATTCTGTACATATCTTTAGATGATATAAAAATGACATATCATATTCACAAGGAGATATTAGTATATCAATTTCCATTTGTTTCCATGTAAATATAATTAAAAAATATCATAGTCTAAATATATATTCTCTCAAACACTAGGCATAGGTAATAGAAACCAAGTCCAAGATTATCATACATAAATATTGCACTTGTAGAAGTGTCAAGAAGTAAAAATTGAATCCATAAACAAAGTTGTTCATATCATGAGCCACAAATGCATTTGATACCAACAAAAGATATTTTTACCCCCAATACGTACCAAATCTACACTTTGACATGTAGATAAGATAACAAAGAGAACAAAGGGAAAACAATAATAAATAGAGAAATAGATAAAGATATGGAACAACTATTGTAGAGAAGGGTTCTCTACAATGGATATGGGGAATATGGTTCTCATTTGGTTGGATGAGTGTATACTCCCTCTCTTCTTCTTCTTCTTCTTCCACTTTCTTATAATTGCTATAAGAAAACTATGCCCTCTGGTCATTCTCCTCCAAGTAAAATTATGAGCCAATTGAAAGATATCCCCCCAAAAAATAAATTCATAGATTCGATATTTTTGCATAAATATATAAAGGCATGATGTCTCCACCATGTAGGACATGACAAATATGAAAAGTAGCCATCTGACATGAGTCTTCACATCAAGACATGTTGTGTGGTATTTAGTAGTTGGAGGCTTAGACACGACACATTCGTGATATGTTCAAATTCGCTAGAGTTATTGAGACACAACATGATGTATCATTGCTTAGACATGTGGTGTCACCTGATGTGAGTTGATCTCAATCTCTAGTGTGAGACACGTTGTGTCATTTCCTACACACAAATAATCCATTTGAGAAAAATAGAAAATTAGTAAAGTGAGTTTACCAAGTACATGGACATAATGATGAAAAGTCCATGTGACTTCTAAGACCCATAACGTGCACCAGAATTATGTAAATGACTCAATATACCAACAAACAACAATGATAAATAAAAAAGCATACAAAAAATCTTAAACATTTGATTCCAACTACTCAAATTGTAAGTAAAGAAAAAATGGTATAATTACACAATATGAAGGGTGATCATCATAATTCCCAACTTTAACATGCTGCTTGTCCTCATACAATGAATATCAAATCTAAAATTCTATGAAAACATCTACATCACTAACAAAAATATGGATCTAAGTCAATTAAGCTTTCTACACTATCAAATGGATTGCTACCCTAGATGGAAATACCCAAATAGATATCCTAATCAATATCTTGACATATAGTATAGTCCCTCATATCCTTACAAGTCCCCCCACTCTTTAAGTTTATCCCCAATTATGAAATCTTTTAATTCCACTTTCTCCTTAGCTATGTTCATACACACACACACACACGCACACACACACACACACACACACACACACACACATATATATATATATATATATTCCCTTCTCTTGCATGGCATAACTAAATAATATTACTAAACCTAGCTTCTAATTAAGTTGTATGGCTGCACGGGGAATTGGCTCAAGCAACATTGACCCTCTTTTCTTGTAAACAAGGCACCAAATCATCACTACCAAATTAAAATTTAAGTGTAGACTAGCATAACAAATGGGCTGATTTTTTCTCTTATTTATTTTTCATTAACTGAGAAAATTTTAATTTGATTAGTTTTAAGTAATAAGATAAGGGTCAATCTAATAGCATGGATGGATTCCCTAATGTAGGTTCTTCGTCGGGTCTTGTTCTAGGGTAATTTTATATTGGTTGATTTAGGATGATAGAGAAGAAGACAGGAAAATTATAGATCTTAGAAATTGAAATTGATGTCTAATAGAAATTATATATCACTTGGGTGTTTGAATCTATTGTGATACTAAGGAAACCTCGATTGGTCTAATATTTTTCATATATGTTACTTATAGAAATAATGTCAAAACTCAAATTACACAACAATGGACAATAAAAAATGAATAGGTGCACTAAGGTGGTTCAACCAATTGATTTGATATGAAAACTATAACTCTGATAAAGTCAAAACAATCTCAAAAAGATCTTTGATGTCTCATGAAATTCACTAGATTGCATACATGATACAAATAGTAATATAAACATGTGTAAACTAGAAGATACAGTAACTCAAATGAAACATATAAAACACAATACAAACATTTAATAACATAACCAAAATTCACTAAAATAGAGTCCATTCGCCATCCCACCCAAATCTTTCTCGTTGTTGTGTCTGCGCTACAAAGTGGAAGCTTCATAGAACCATTACTAGACACTCATAGAGGATGGTTGAGGATAAAGGGCCCATGCTGACACTTGTTGTCATGTGGCTAATGGCAAGGTTAGGAAGTGGGATCCTAAGGCGAACATGAGTGCATGAATCAGTGTAGTAACCTATGTTCATGTGCCAAGTGTCTATTCTAGCCAAGAATTTTATCATTGCCTGATATTGTTGATGAAGGGTGTGAATTCCATCATCTTAATGGTCCATACTAGAGGATTGCTACTAAAATTAGGAGGACATGAAGGAATACATGTGTTTCCACTCTGATGTTGACCTTATGTGCTATGGTATTGTGGAGCAAGGGGCACTGGAACTTTTGTGGAAGGACGTCTTCCATTTTTGGTTTTTCAAATTCTCAAGAGTAATCCATGTTGTGTCTGGAAGAAAAAATGATGCTTATAGATAATCAAAGATATAAACATAATATTTGGTTATACAATCATCATACTTGATGATTTTAGAGCACCTAACATCCTTATATCAATCAAATCATTTATATGCAGACTTGGTGTTTTTGGTACAACTTTAAACTTCTCAAACAATTTTCAAATAACTCCCTCACCATTTTACATCCATCTCATTTTCTAGCCACTTTAAAACCTTTGAAATAAAAACACCAACATTTACACTTTTTTCTTAAGCATGCACATAGTAGAATAACATTATCCTTGAGACAAGAATATCTTTTAGTTTTCAAGTTTCATATTTTTATGTTTTCATCACTCGTTCTATGAGTTTCATTGCAAGGATGCCTCATCAACACCCTTATGACATCTGAGAGGCTTGCAAACCCAAACAGACGTTTGAATCCAAAAGTTTGGAGATTGCAAAGTCAAATTAAGCTTTCATGGCAAATAACACATTGTGCTAATCGCTCAAACGTCGTTTCCGTGTTGCTAAATTATCACATGCAAACAAATGCACATAAAGCATATGATTCCCAAATGATAATATCAACTAATTATCCACTAATTAATAGACCAAGAATAGGCTTAGACCTTCAACCCTCCATAGCATCCACGACCACCATTTTGAGGTGCCTAACTACAACTTGTGAGTTTGTTATTAGGGTGAAAACCTTGCTGATTTCAAGCTTAGAAGGGCACTTATTCAAAATTTCAATTTTTAGATAAATTTTAGTTGAGTCTTTATGCTTTATAGTTTCCTTTTGTAGTCTTTTGTAGTTTCCTTTTTGTTATGTGACATTTTGGAGATTTTTATTTAATTCATGATTATCCGACTTTGGATATAACAATTTGTTTGTCCTCCTTTTTTTGTGAGGTTGGATGATTCTCTTTCACTATGAATTCAATATTAGCCAACCCTAAACAAATTGACTCATGTACAAACCATCTTAATCACATAACAATAACCCCATAGTTTTAGAATCACCATTGTACTCCCTGATCTAGTGAAGTTTGATACCTATGCCGATCTAATACATTATTTCTTACTATGAATTCCTTGAAGCTTTTTATAATCAAACAAAATTCCAAAATTAGAGTTGAAATTATGTGCAATTCATGTGTACTTTCAAAGGGTACTATTTATAACTTAACAATGTGATACTACAAAGCAAAGCATGGATCAATTTTGGCAATTTTGGAGCTTATTTCATTTTTATGATAAAATATCCTTGAAGAGGATTAACCATGCTCTTAGCTAAAAATATAGTATTACATATTATGGAAGCAATGATTGGGTGTTATGTTGTAAAGAATATTGATTAGCCCCCAAACAACACTTCACGCAAGCTTAAATACTATATTGTCAGGTGAGTGTCGGAGCTGGAGCCTGAGCTTTAATTATCATATAACATTTTTTGTTGGTAATTATGCATAAATCATATTTATATATTTGGATTTCAAATTTGGATTTATGATTTAATTTGAGGAAGCCTGCTTGAAATTCTATATTTCACAAACATAGGTAACTAAGTCATTAGATCAATGGTATACAAATTGTTTCTTTTGTTATTCATATGAACCATATATCTTAGTCACTGATCATTTAATTGACATTTTATAAATCATTCCTAATTGTGATCTTATGCCATTGTGATGGGCTAGGGTTTTCTTTTGACTTGTATGGCTAGTATTATGTGTTACTGCTCTTATTATATCACCAGTTCTTGATCTTTTTATGTACTTGTTTCCTTATCAAAGCCCTAATTTATCTTTAAATTTTCAGATTTCATGATTATCATACTTTAATCACTCATTCTATGAATTTCTTTACACAAATGCCTCATGTGGTGAAACAACACGACATGCTCAACACATACACACTATGTTCATGTGTTGAAACTAGCAACTACATATGAAAGCATAGTAATGGGGAACCTAATAGACTAATTTAAAGTAACTAATCAAAGAGACTATAATTTTATAAAAAGATTAATTATCAGTCATGCCTTCATATGAGGCTTACAAAGACTATACATAGGCATTTATACCCAACTAACTAGACAAGTACCCAATGTGGGACTAGGGAACAAGTTGTACATTAGCAAACTGGAAAAACATCAAATAACATTTAAAGCACATTGAAACCAATAAAACATGATAAATGCCCCTCAACTGAATATGCCAAAGGCTATGATCATCCTACATCATAGTGTGTGATCCGACCAACATGTTTTGTCAATACTTCATCGACACAACACTAAGATCTAATTAATACAATGTGCACCAAAGTACCATTGTGTGCTACTTGCTTATTTTTTTATCCAAAAGGAAATGCATGCCTGAGTAGAGAACCTTGTGCTGCGCATCAATTTCCCTTCTTGATGGCTTTTGCAAAAATGACCTAAAATCAACATGCATGTATACAATTCCAAGTTATAAGTCCCAACAAGTGAGGGTCCACAAATATTCTAGCTCATTTTCTAGTGCAACTATCCATGAGTAGGAGAGGGAGCGATTACCAATACCCAAGAATGGAAGAAGAGTGGGAGCAAACAATATCCATTGATAGCTTTAGTTCTCTCTCTCTCTCTCTCGACAAGATCCATTGATAGTTGCAGCTTTTCTCTCTCTCTCTCTCTTCATAAGTTCTATATTGTTTATTCTAGATATAGAGAAGAGGAGTAGATATGATTTCTAGGTGTTTCCATGAAGGTTTGACCTTTGACCATCGTCTAGCCCCTTCCTATCCCTCTACTTTATTTCAAGGATAGAATTTTAAATTAAAATCATGAACATCACTATTTCTTGAATTGTTTTCATGCTAGTCTATATAAAGGACGAGTAGGCACTTGTACCTTAGGCATGGGAGAGTATCCCTCGTGCCATAACATATTGAGCATGATATATTTCTTAAATTTAATACAAATTTACTCAATAATATGTGTTGGATGTGTTATATAAGCATGCTCAATCATTTGGCTAGTGTTTATACATGTTTTATGATATTCATGCATGCCAACAAGGTGTATCTAGAGTAGGGATAGTTAATATATAAATACTATATTATATAAATGAAAGTGATTCAATAAAGTAGGAGGTTTAATGCAAACTTTATAGATTAGTTTCATGATTTAGGCATGATAGAATTCAATCAAGAAGTTGGGATAGTTCTTACCACCAATAAGGGTAGGGGCATGCATTTATAAAAATTCTTCTATGAGAATTACAAAATTGATCCATTTGATAATTTAATATATGGTCTAGCATTCTTTCTTTAAATTTGACATTTGGCTTATAATAAGTTGGTAAATAATTCATTGTTTATTTGTTTCTTAGTCCATTCTTTAATTTTATGCAAATAAAATCCTTCTAAACCAATTGAGATAGTTGAAAGCCTATAGTCCTTGTAAGTAACAACAATAATATTTCATTTGGATATGATCATAGCTACATATAACTCATATAGTTGCAGGGAAAACGAGTTGAGTCTCAATTATAGGTGTTAGAACTCTTTCTTTAAACATAATATGTTTTAGATGCCATTTCTAGTACTTATGATTCTGGTTAGAATACAAATTGTAGTGAGAAAACAAGCCTAGATCATTCATATTCACCACCATATCTGTTCATGTATAGTAGATATTTTAGCTGCTTAATCAAATTTTATTATTTTCCATCTATTCATTATCCCTTCATTTCATAATAATTACCTCCCATCAAGTTTTTTTAATCTTCATTTCAGGTGATATACTATCATGTTCATAAAAACACTAGGAGCACTTTCCCAATAGTCACATTTTTTATCCAAAGATACATCACACTCTTACTGCCCATCACATCATAAGGATGGAAGAATCACCAATTCTGCAATCCACTTGATCTCCAATTAAATGAGCCCAAACTTTCATTCAAAATGATGTAGAGAATTTTTATGATGTGTGGGAGAGATCAAAGGACCTTCAACATTTGTGACAGTACCACGATTTGAATATATGGCTACATATGCAAAAAAATGTAATGGTCCATACTGCAATACGCACCATATTATAAACTTAGCCATGAGTGGATTACTAATGAATAAGACACCCAAAGAAGTGTATGACATCACTGAGTACACCACTTCAAATAATTTTCAGTGGGACCCAAAAATGAGTTATACATTTTTGGAAAACTATGCTCACTTGAAGATTGGAGAGGAACATCAAGTTCTCTAGTTGACATGATTGTGACAATATGGGTCGAATTACACTAAATCTCAATAAGTTGTCAACTCATGGATGGTACGAATGTGATATGTCAATCATGTGGAGTAGTTGGGCATGTTTCTTCATCATTCTGATCTCAAGATATAGTTCAAGAATAGTGCAATTATTTTGGGAACTATGGGAAAAAACAACAATGCAAACCATTCTCAAGTACCAAAAATTTAGAGTGAAGATAAAACCCAAACTTTTCTTACTGCATCAACAATGTGCAGAACCCACCTCAACAACATCCTGAGGCAACACCAATTCAACATTAAAGAAGTCAATAGTAAACCTCCTGATTTCAGTAAAAACATGAATTGCAACTTTGAACCACCCCAGAACAACCTTGAGATAAAGTTAACCTTGAATCCTTGATGGGATTTAGTTAAGTAGAATAAGGAATTATATCTGGAAGGATTATCCATCAAAGGTACATTTTAGTAGCTCTTCAACCAAGTGCATGGGACAAAAAATCATTCTAGGATGTTGGAAAACCAAATGATGTAGTAAGATATTTCCTCATGAAAGGAAAAAGTCATATGTGGGCCAACCCCAACCACATGCAAATTCTAGGGGGCTCACCCCTCCTTTACAACCTCTTGAGTGAACAAGAAGTCCATATTCAAGCTCAAATGGAGAACCTTTGTGGACACGTCCCTCAACTCCATCTTTAATATGATTGCCTTCGATGCGCACCCCAAAAATACAAGGATAGTGGACACAAATTGTGAGTAATCGGTCTTTAAATTTATAACCTGATACCTTATACACCCACAAGCATAATATGGGGTCCTTAGTAATAAGTGGATCAAAGACATGGATAAGGGGTGACAAAAAGTTTAGGATCTTAGATATTACCTTATATGAGTACAATCAAATGTAAGTTTGTATTCATTAAATAATGGGGTAAAAAAGAGGAACAAAAAAGAGAAAAGAAAAGTTAAAACTAAGTTAACAAGGCAAAACTAGCAAGGGATCTTTTTAGTAGATTTGAATATTTTGGATAGAACTTAGATAGGGTTTCACCAACCAAGCACACTCACTAACATGAAAACACTCATTCTCATTGAATACCCCTACCATATTTTACGAGCAATCATCGTTAGTGTCTATTCACCCCTCTCTCAAAATTGGGTTAGATTATATTATTAATGTCTCTTTCTCAAGAAAACAAACAAAAGATTTAAACATACAACCATATAATCATTAGATCTAGTGATCCAACATTATCATGCATTCATACTACTCATTAACTCCAAATCAAATCCAATTATACATTCTTGAGGCATTAGAAATCAAACATTACAAGATGATAATTAATCATACATGTGATTCATTCGTGGAACAAGAGTAATAGATCAACATTTCTAAGAGTTTATATAGTCAATTTAATATGAATATTTATATGGTTGGGAGGCCTTGGCGGATACTCCCAATGCAAGTTAACAAGTATAGACACTCATGTTCACATGATACATGGATAATTTACATGCAATGAAGGACATATTTAAAAAAAAACAAGAGATGGAATGGAACAAAATGGGGAAGAACGAGACAACAAAAAATGAACAATAGTCTCAAAGTACTAAATGTCAATGTAGACCTCCTCTTCAGTGTGGATGGTGGTGCATGTGGTGGGGGGAAACATCTCCCATCTTCCTTCTCTCAAATATAGGTTGTAGACATATCCAAGACATTTGAACTAATGAGACTTGGGTTCTCATCCTTGTCTATTGGCATAGATTGATGGAGAATGGACGACTAGCATCACTTTGTGCTCATGGAAGAAGACGTGTCTTCTTTCAAAGGGTTGGGTTCCCTATATATAGGGACCATTGGTGCTCTCAAGGAACTTTAATGTGGGGGCTTCACTTGTACTCCAAGTCTCAAAGCACGCACTTCGGGGTGTGTACTCATCTAATTTGGTGACAGAGGATGTTGTAGAGAGTCTATTAGTGGGTGACAGTCTTGTATCACTGTCAATTGATGTAAGTGGTTCTTCCATCTATTGACTATATCATCCTTTTCATCAAATTATGAAGCTTGAGCATACATCAATGGGCATGAAGGTAGAAACCCATCATCAGATGATTATGATGTGACATCGGTTGATGGATCAAAACTTCCATCGGTTGGAAAAGGCATGTTTTATGATAGTTAATGACTTAGTATTGTCATTGGTGGATGGTGCACTTGTCCATGCTCATTTGTCAATGTATGGACCTCAATTTCATCGCTTGACATGCTTAGCCTTTCTCATTGATTTTCGACGTTGAGTAGGGACTGAGGGACTTCAATGGTTGGAGAACTAATAGCTTTCTTAGTTTGGGTAGAGAAATGATTTCTTATTTATGGAGCAGTCATCAGTTGTGAAATGCTCCCAACTGATGAAATCTTTGTTTTCTTAAAAACTTTATGATATCCTATAAAAGGATGAAAAGTTTTTATTAAAAGGGGAAATCTCAATTTATGCATATAAGTATAAGAACTATCACATGAAAGCCTATAATATTATAGGGAATGGAAGCTAAAATAGGCATGTAACATCCACAAAATTGGACATTATCAATATCCACCCCAAATGCAGAGCCCATCTTGTCCTCAAGATACTAAAAAAGTATGACGTAACAAAATAGGGATCTTCAATTAGCTTTTTAATCATTATTATTGAGGTAATGCCTTTTAGAAGCTTTATACCATGATTTATACCTAGATTCTTTTGTTTCTTGTCATTCCCATACAATTTCTCCTTCAAAATTAGAATGTTTTGATCTTTCATTTGTCACTTCCTCTTCTCAGAGTTAGGTTCTTCCTATGTGATATCTACTTGAAATCTTGTTTAATGGTTATACAATGTAAAATTCTCATAAAGGTAGCTTTCACTCCTAACTTTTATTTTTTCAGTATCAAAAGAATGTATAGGTTTGGGCTAAGTCTGAAGTGCATTTTGTGCTTCTCCGAGTCACTCAACCAGAGGTCCTATGTAGAAGGCAAGTGGTTCCTACAACCCAATCCAGTTGGCTTTAGAGTAGTTACTTCACATCCTACATACCACTACCTTGGGTTTTCTCTGACTATCATGAACACGATTGAAGTACAAGGGTTTATTTTAAAGAGATTCTAGATTCTACTACTAGTCTCGACATATCTATGTTCATGAGAACCACTATACACCTCCCAGGAAACACCCTAGGCTCTTAGAACAACACAATTCTCATGCTTTTATTCTCCCTTAGGATTTTATTCTATCTCTTTTTGACTTTATGGTACATTTGGATTTTTAGGGTTTTTGTAAGGTGCCAAGTATCTTTTTCTCCTTTTCAAAATTTTAGCGACTAGAAGGGGTAACCTTTTCCTAGACTTGTGCATTTCAAGCATGTACTTGAGGTTTTAGATGATCACACATAAGTGTAATTAGATAAAGATCTCCTTCTTATTCTCAATTAAATTTCCAAGGATTTATAGTTTTATTCATAGCCTACAACATCTTGATATAGACTTGGCATAGAGGCATAATCATTTACAAAGTTATGTATGTATATTGCCCAAACTTTGTTAGTTTATACACTAAATCATCAAAGGGTAGCTTGAAGATATTCAAATCTAGTTTAGGAGTGAATATAACACCTAGAATACTGGATCAATATTTTTCTAATAGTTAAAATGTATGTTACATTCGGTCAAAACTCCTCAACTAAAGGTTAGGGTGTTAAACAGAAACCAACATCTACAGTTCATAATTTTCAAAATCATATATGTAGGTAGAGTAAAGGTATATGTGATAGTAGAATCATGTTAAGGTAGAAGGGATGAGGTAGTAGCTTCCTCTACCATTTACACTCCCAACTTATCCTTCACTCTATTCTTTAAGTGTCAAAGAAAGAGGTTATATGTAAACCAGTGAGGTTTAATTTTGGTCGTGTAGTCCCTCATCCACCCAATGGGAGAACAACAACTGGACAACATAAGCTCCACAAATATGATGGCAGCAATCATCTTGGAACCATTCTACCTTTTCTCCAGGCCAACCATCACTTGCATCCAAAATAGCACATGAAAATCACAACCATTATATAGAGGTAATTTTTGAGGCATCACGTAATAGGATTTCAGTTTTCTTAAATCTCCATCTTCTATTGAATATCCCCTTCCAGATTTCTTTATTAGCTCAATTATGCCTTTTGCATATTTTCAGTCTTTTACTCTATCACACTTGCATGTTTTGTACTATTGGTATGCTTTCTTATGTTGAAGAGGGTTTCAGATATGATACATGATAGACGGCTTGGCTCTTGCATTGATAGATAATAGAGTCCCATACTCGTCATGAAGGATGTGTAGGAATAAATGATATATGCATGTCTTTAGTTCATTTTTCTCCAAATCCCTTTGTAGTTATCATGTCCCCCAAGAGGTTGTATCTAGACATGTATATGTCTTCATTCTCTTCCCCTAATTGTAGTTGTCAAGTTGTCATTACATTTATTATCATATATCCGCCAAAAGTAAGGATATCACAAAGATCTAGCTTGAGGATTTGTATGTCACTCCACTAGAAGATGACTGAGAAGTTGAGCCTCTCCATGATGAGATCCAGATCCTCTTGTGGCAGACCATAACATACTTCCTTGTCAAAGTTATTGAACGTTGGTGTTAATTTCTTAGAAGGATGTCATTCATCTTTTGTCGAGGAATGTTCATGGGTGATGTCTTATACTATGTTTACTACATGCTCTTGTGCAAACTTGGTGGTGGGTTGTGTGGTTGTTGATGGATTTGATTTTGGTTCTTCTACTGTGTGTTGCCTATGTTGCTATGGAGTTTCCTTTGTTCCAAAAGATACATTTTGTTGTAGTACTTGCTAAGCTAGTTCATTCTAGAGAGTTTTAATTGTTATCTTCATGGTCTTTTCTCTAGGAGGGTATCATCCTATCTTCCTTGGTAATGTGCCCATCTAGGGGCCATAGAAGAATCTTCTCCAATGGATGATTTCCATGACATACTTCCCACACAATTTTTGGAAATTTTCATTGTCTATATTTTCCAAGTGGATCCTCCCATTAAGAGATTCTATCACGAGCAAGACTATAAAGGTTATGTCCCCTAATACAGAAAGTTTTTGGGGTACATTTGAGTTTATTATGAAAAGTTTCCAATTTGATGAGTATTGATTATCAACCACCTTGATTAGGTTTTCCACGCTAGTAGGTATATTTTGTATATTCATCACTTTGAGGTCTTGTAAAAGAAGTATGTTGCAAGGTAGGTCTTTGGCATTGCAACTGTACACCCTACCATTCGACCAAGTGTACTAGTATATAACAACTAATGGTTTTTCATTTTGTAGGGTAGAGGAATGAGATTTGTGTTCTTGTTTCTTTATAAAAGAATAATAAGTCCATAACGGGCGACACTTCAAGTCTACTTCCATAAAGTTGGGAATAAAGACTAGGCATCAATTTAAAGATTGAACCTGGCTTGTCTCTGTGCATGAATTCTTTGATGAATGTTTCATAGAGAACCTTGAAAAATCTTTTTTTGATCAAGGCCCTTTCTGTAAACATTGTTCTAAAGTCTTCCATGGTCAGGATGCACCCCTGGTTCTCATACATGGCATCACTCCCAGGCTTGCTATTGTCTAATATGCCATATAAGACATATATCCCATGAAGATAATCTTGGAAATGGACATCATATCCATGTACTTCATCTTGCATGGGAGCAGTGGAGGCACAACTTGGCTAGTGTTGCAAGTAGTTGTTTGCTCTGTGAAGACCGGGTTTCTATCCCTTTAGGGGTGTTATTAAAGAGGTTGTGTATCAATTTATGTCTCCTTCATCATCATAATATGTTCTATCTTTGTGGTATTCCCTTCTTTGTTTCATAAAGTCCCTTCTCTTTTGATAGTTTGTATTGCTGGTTGGTGAGATATGAATTTTCCACAGACATCTTCATATGTGATAGGTGGCCAGACTTCATAACAAAAAAGATATTCATGTCTCTCCATCAAATCTTCATAGTTTCCCTCACTTTTACCTCAAGAGGTGGATACTGCCTTAGTATTGTCTCATTTCCCATATCATTGTGCCTTCACCATCTACAACTTTTATAGGTTCATGCTTCCCTGGTGCCCTTGATGCATTTGTTGATTGACTACGGGGGGCTAGTGAATTCATGTCAGTTCCATTGTCATCTCTAGAGTTGTTCGTGTTTTCTCTAGAATTCTCTCCTTCATCATGATTAGAGAGTGATAACGCAGATTTACCGTGCGCAGAAACGCAAGTGAACGCGTCGAAGTAATACAAGCCTTTTGTGAGGCCCGAGTCGAACTCAGGGATACGTGAAATCGTCGGAGACTCCTATTAACTAGTCGCGATCAGCTAAGCCGATTAAATAGTTGAGAGTTGTTGTCAAAATTAAAAGAAAATAAAAATAAAACCAAACAAGCAATCAATTAAATGTTTGGTTTAATCAATTCCAAAGGAGATCTTTAGGATTGCGGTTTCACCGCGGGTTTTCATTGTATTAAATTCTATATAGTTGCTCAATTTTATCTCTCTATCCGGGTAGTGGCCTGAAATCAGAATTGCCCACTGTCATGGTACAATTCACTACCTAGGTCTAGGTCGGTTCCACCGTCGTAGTAACCTATACCCTAAACTAGGTGCATTAAAAACGACCTCTTGGTATCCACCATTAATCTTACACCTCCTTGTTTAAGGGATTTGTCAATTAATGTAAATTCCATCTCTTTTCAACCATTAATTCTTCTTTCAAAGTAATTAAGGGCATTAGGTTATTATTATGGTGATCAATCATAATAATATATTGGAGAAAACGAAATTATACCACGGATTTAAGAGATAGTATATGAATTACTATTATAAAATCATCATACAATGAATTCCCGGGCTACTCCCAGTCCTAAAGACAAAGGGGATTAGCCCCGCATGTTCATCTCAATGTAATACATGGTAGAGATAAAGGAACACATAAGAAAAATGTGAATTGAGAAGTGGAACCCCTGAACAGAGAAGAACCAAGCGATCCTTGGCATAGAATACACGTTCTCCCACCTTTCGGTGGTGGAAATCGTCTTCTTCGGCATTCGAATCGACTGGGGCGTGCTTCTGGGCTCCGTTCTCCTCTCTATGGCTCCTCAAGATCTATGCAGCGGCTGATGAGATGTTCTTTTCTCTGGGCGGCCGTCCTTAGGTATAATCCCGCAATTAGGTCGTCAATTAACCATGACCATCCAATTTAGATCATTACAAAGCAAATCAATATCTGACGATGTCGATACCATCGACGCGAGTCGATGGTATCGACCCTGCATGGTAGCGGCCGGCTATCAGTTCTTTCCTTGCTCGCGACTGATGTCATCTCGATACCATCGACGCGGGTCGATGGTATCGACACTCTTAGGTGTCAGTTGTTGTACTTTTCCGTCACTGTAGCCTCCTGGGTCGATGGTATCGACTTGGTGTCGATACTATCGACTGCATTCTCGTCTGCAACCTGATGGTATCTCGATACCATCGACATCCATGTCGATAGTATCGACTTTCTTCTGGTCCTTGCGGCTGGCAAACTGTGGTCCGGTCAATGGTATCGACCACCGTCGATGGTATCGACGGTAGAAGATACTTGTTCTTCCTAAAATTAACACATGAAACCACATAAGTTCACACAAAACATATTCTTTTGATAATTAATAGTCAAAATGCTGAAATAAAGGGAATTTGACATAAAGAAGTAGCATAGACCAAAATGAATGAATTATGCAACATTAACCATGAAAATGACTAATAAATGCATAAAACACATATCAAACAAGTCTATAAATGCGACTCAAAATCATCGCATCAAACTCCCCTAAGCTTGAACATTGCTCGCCCTCGAGCAACTAAACCTTAGAATAGAATTGCCAGAGTCAACTAAAGAACAAAGCATCACAACAAACATCCCATATGACTCCCACCGGACATTCACATACCGGTCCTCGCTAACCACAGAATGATAATTACCCTAAAGGCGACAATAATCATCCATAAAAGATATTGACCTCAAAACTGATGAACACTATCACATAAGGCAGTTAACATAATAAAATTTGCCGGTCCAGACTTAGTGCATCTTGAGATCTCCTATACTACGTTGCTCACCCTAACTACCATCTACATGGAAGCAGTTCTCCTGATATTCATTAGTGAGGAGAAATTCACGGTGGCCTACCAATCCGAGCAACGGGTGGATGAAATGGGTGGCTCATGGAAGAAGTGGAAGTATTATACAGTTTCAACATGCATAAAACAAAAATGCCCTAAATGATGCAAATGCACATGAAAAATGCCCTAATGCCTAAGATTGGGTGGAATGATGCATGCACTAACCATCCATCTCAAAACGAGATGGATATCTGATTAAGCTACATCATGTACTCACTTATCTTAAAGTGCAGGTGAGATTATGTTCCTTTCTTCTTCTTATTCTAGTTGCTTCTAAATAACCTTTTTCTTTTCTTTTTTTCAATTTCAATTTTTCTAAGATTTTTCTTCTTTTTTTTCAAACCCTTATATCCATAATTGACAATGAATATTTTATTGGGCTTATTTTTTCTGCATAACTCAAATATTTTCACTATTAGAAGGTATGGAACAATTTAATTCACCTCTAAAGAATATATGAGGTACATGATATAATCTATGCATAGAAGTTATGAATGCAACTACATGACATGCACCTAAGGGTAATGTGCATGTATCACTATTCTATTTCTTTTTTTTATGCAAAACATGTGAAAGTAGATTCAATGCAAGACCTATCTACATGAGATGCAATCAAAGAGGTTAAAACTGTAAAGTACTTCCAATTCTTATGGTGGATTGTGAAAATAAAAGAGATGGAAAGATCACAAGACTAAATGAATGAACCTTTGAAAAATATTATGTGTCCCTCCTTACTGACCTGTGTAGTAGTTAAGAGGTTTCTCTCTCTTACTTCCAATTAGAGTCTCATTATCATTTGGTCAGTTTAGGCTCAAACAACCATTTTCGTCCACGTTCATGAATCATTAGGAATGTACAGTTGTGATATTTTGTTTTAAAGTTGACAAAACCAATCATTTTCTTAAGTTATATGCCCAAGGTTGAACAATACAAGCTTTGCAAACACTTAATTTTTTTTAATTTTCCCTTAATTCCCATGTACAAGCTAGAGAGATGACACATGACTTAAGACATCCACAATTACACTAGATAGAATGTGGATCCTACAAACAAACTAAAATTGCAAGAAATAAATGACAAGAAACAAAAACAATAAAACTGAAAACTGAAGAAAAATAAAAGATAGAGTTGTTCCAACTACCCCCCCCCAAGCTTGAATTCGATTATGGCCTCATAGTCAAAAACAAACTTAAAGGTTGGAACAGAGATACCAGTTTACTCGTTTGGTGGAGGCGGGTACTGTGGAGCCGTGGGGTCCCAAGACGGGAACTGCCCCTGAAAAGTCAGATCATATTGGGGCATCGGTGGAGGTTGTGGATACCCCCCAAAGAAGTTCTGGCTCCAGTAGTGATCGTAGAACGGCTGTTGTTGCACCTCCATCCTGTGCAACCTGTCATGTATATTTTGCTGGTTGTCGAAGAGGAGGCGCTCATTTTCAAAAATTGCCTGTTGATTGACAAGGAGTCGGTTGGTCGTCTCTTGAATACTAGCATAGGTGGCGGTGTGGCTGTGTTGTGTCTGCTGGATGTCCTGCAACATCGTGTACATGCCCTGCATGGAATAGACATCCTCACTTGGCTGCGAGGGCGGTGGTGGTGGAGGCGGCTGGGGAGAAGATGAAGATGCACCCAGATGCATCCGAGGGCGCTTCCAGGGTGCCACTCGTGCCCGAAGAGGAGTGAAAGCCTCCTCTTCCTCTTCCGCCGCTTCATCATCATTGTTGTTGTTGTCGCCATCGTCTTCATCGGAGTCAATGGCTATGATAGGCCATTTGAAGTGTTGCGCACCATCGATGTTGAAGACGGGGTCGGGGAGCGAGCACTCCTGGTAGGCATGGTTGACATGGCAGTGCGCATACGCCGAACCATCTCGAAGAAGGATGAGATTGGACCGGTGCAAATGTTGCAAGTTCACCTTGCTCCTGGTGGATAGAGGAGTAAGCTGCTAGAGATTCAAACCGAGGTAGAGGGCTAGCTTGGTGATAAGCCCGCCAAAGTGAATCGGGGCTTTCCGTGTACTCCTCTTCACCGCCAAAACTCTCTGCAAAAAGAAGGTGCCCCAATTGCATTCTTGACACTTCAGGAGTTTATACAAGAAGAATAAGTCTGTCTCCTGAAACTTGCTAAGGGCCAAATCACCCCGAGCAAACAATATAGAACTCAGCATCCGGTGCAGTATCCGGACGAAGGGGTGCTCGAAATCAGCTACCGCAACATTATGGTAGCTCACTGACTTGCCCGGCGGCACCGTCACCAGCTCGGCGAAGATGGCATCGTAGTCGGTGCGGTTGTCCGGTCACCGGTAATCAAATTGCGAGTGGTTCCAGTTGAAAATCTCATTGAACTGCTCGAGCATAAGGGTGTAGTCGTTATTGTACAGCCGGAAAGAGACCCAGCCCTTAATCCACTCGTGGCCGGTGGCTATGATGTCGTTAGGCACGACGCAGACGTCTAGTGATGCCATGAACTCAGCCACCAGCTCTCTGTAGGTAGGCCACTTGCCGAAGAACGGCTGGCCATCAGCGTGATACTCCAACTCATCATCTGATCTGCACGTGTGGTGCGCTTGTCCCTGCAGCACATAGTCGAGGTTGGCTTTGAATCCGAGATCGCGGATCATCTCCCGGTCCACATACCGGGTTGGCTCGATCTTCCTCTTTAGAATCTCCTCGTATATCTTCTTTACCTCCGCAGATGGATGAATCAGCCGCGGGCGTGCAACTGATGCGGTCGGAGGTGGCACAAACTCCGGGATGTCCATCAGGTTCGCGCGTGAAGATGATGCACCAGCTACGTGCACCATGATTGCGATAGAAAGAGGAATAGAAAGGGAGCTTGGTGAAGATCGGAGAAGTGAATCTCCGCTCGATGAAGAACTTGCTCGGTGTTGCTCGTCGTTGGGCTTGGACAGCTCTAGAATACGCTCGGCACAAGTGGAGGAAGATCGCTCTGGAGTTGTGATGTCATCTGACGCAAATCCTCCTCATATATAGCCATGGCCGGCGCTACTGTCTGCATGTCGATACCATCGACGCGAGTCGATGGTATCGACACTTGTCGATGCTATCTGTACCCTCGCTAGTATCGACGGTCTTCGATGGTTGGATTTGAAATCCCGGATCGCTGACGTGTTGATACTATCGACATATGTCGATGGTATCGATGCTTCACCCGGATCGACCGTCTAGCTGCAGCGAGCGCCGTTGATATGGTCTTGCGGATCGGTGACATGGCCGGTCGATAGTATCGACGCAAGTCGATAGTATCGACTTCTTGCTCATTGCAACACCTCTGCGAGCGCCTCAACCTATGACCGTGTCAATACCATCGACAGGCCCGTCGATGGTATCGACATCACTGAGACGATTTCTTCTGTATTTCTTCAGAGATCACGATAGTATCAACACCCGTGTCAATACTATCGACTTTATGTTCACGACCTGCCTGATGGTGTGTCGATACCATCGATGAGGCCGTCGATGGTATCGACGCAGTGCAAATTATGCAGTCGTCAACCTGTACCCTAGTCGATACCATCGACTAGTGTGTCGATGGTATCGACTCTGCCTCAGTCTGCACATTGAACAAAACGATCACGGTATCTTTTTTACACTACAAACTAAGTTAAAACAAATCAAACTACGAATGTAACTGAACTAAACTAAAGTACCAATGGTTGGGTTGCCTCCCAACAAGCGCCCTTATTTAACGTCTTAGGCTAGATGATTTGAAGCTTTTTATCAACTCGGTACCTTGGAGAAGGTGCTCAAAGGATCATATGGAAACTTGAACTCCACGCGATCTTGACCGATCCCCAACGTCAACGTACCTCTCCCAATTGCAGTTACTACATCGGCCGTTGCTTGAAACGGCCTACCTAGTAGCATCTCGCAACTTTTAAGTTGCGGCATATCCATGATGATGATGTCTACTGGAAAAATGAACTTGTCCACTTTGACAAGTACATCCTCGCAAACTCCATATGGCCTTACAATAGATCCATCCGCCAATTCTATGGTTGCCGCTGACTTCTTCATGTCCTGTAACCCAAGCTTTTTAAATGTGGACAGCGGCATCAGATTTATGCTCGCGCTGGAATCACACTGAGCTCGTGGGAAGTGTCGATCACCTATTGAACATGGAATATAAAAACTCCCCGGATTTTTCTTCTTCTGTGGTAAACTCCCATGGATGATTGAGCTCACCATTTCATTCATCCGACATACATCGGTGTCTTTAATCCACCTCTTTTTGTTGATTATTTCTTTGATAAACCTCCCATAGGCAGGAACTTTCTCAATCATTTCCACCAACAGAATGTTGATATGAAGTTTTCTAAACATCTCCAAGAATTTTCTATAATGCCGGTGCTCTTTCTTCGCCTTTGGGTTGTCCAGACTTGACACAACTGCCGCATTAGCATGCTTATGAGGTGGCACATATGAGCTTTTCGGGGCACATATGAACTATTGATGCCATTGACCTTATTGCTGCCAAACTAGATGTGCTTACACATAAATTTGAAAAGATGAACGCTTTGCCAATTCAAACCACTGAAGCAACATGCGAAGCTTGTGGTAATGCAGGACATACTTCTTCTTCATGTTTTGCCCCTAATGCAATAGAAGGAAACTTTGAACATGTTAATGCACTTGGGATGCAAGGGAATAAGAAATTCAATCTCTATTCCAACCAATACAATCCGGGATGGAGAGATCATCCTAACTTCTCCTACCGTAATGCAAGAAACACTCAAAACTTCCATCAAGGACAGCAACAACTGCAACAACAGCAACATGCCAACCGTCAAGGAAATCCACTGGGTTTCAACAATAGGGGTTATCAGCAACTACAACAACCCCAAGGTTCCTCTCTGGAAGCTATGATGGAAAAATTCGTATCTACCCAAATGCAATAGAATGAGGAACTCCGGGGGAATGACAAGCTTTTAAAAGATTCTATTGCTCAACTTTCTGCAAAGGTGGATGGAATTTCTACTCACACCAAAATGTTAGAAAACAAAATAGCACAACAAGCTCTAAACCAACAAAGTACTCCACAATCCGGTTCTCTTCCAAGCCAACCAGAAGTGAACCCAAGGCAACAAGCTCATGCAATTATCTTAAGAAGTGGAGCTAAGATTGAAAGACCTTCTCCATCCAAGGAGAAGAACATGAAGGAAACTGATGAAGAGGAAGCCAACACCCCAAATTGCAACAAAGAGAAAGGTAAAGATGAAGTACCACCTTCTTTTAAAGCCAACACACCTTTTTCTCAAAGATTAGCCAATAAGAAGGAAGACCAGAAATTCAGGAAATTTATGGACATAATAAACAAATTGCATGTAAATCTTCCTTTTGATGAAGTTATTGTTGAGATGCCTTCTTATGCTAAATTCCTTAAGGACATTTTGACTAAAAGAAGAAAAGTTGATCAAGTAGAAACAATAATGTTTTCAGAATGAGTGAGTTCTATTATTCAAAACCATCTTCCACAAAAGCTTGATGATTTGGGAGCGTTTATACTGCCTTGCAAGATTAATGACACCACTTTTGATAGAGGTCTAGTAGATCTCGGTGCCAGTATTATTCTCATTCCATTTACCTTATGGAAAGAACTAGATCTTGGGAGTTTGAATCCCACAAGGATGGCTATTGAATTAGCTGATCATTCTATTAAATATCCAAAAGGTATGGTGGAAGATGTACTTGTACAAATCGGGAAATTCTATATACCCTGTGATTTTGTTGTTTTTGACATGGCGGAAGTTCCTTCCAACCCCATTCTTTTTGGGAGGCCATTCTTGAGGACTGCAGGATGTCTTTTTGATGTTCGGGAAGGAAAGCTCACTCTACGTGTGGGGGAAGAGGCTATGGAATTCTCTATTTATGAAGCCATGAAAGCACCCACACGTGTTGAAGAAATATGTTTGCTTGATAATATTGATCCTATTGAGAATGATAATGAAGATGATGTTGATTTGATGGTTAATATTTATGATGATGATGCTATTGAACTCAATAATTCTGAAATTTCTGGAGCACTATCTATTTTTAAAGCAGCAACTATCAATAAAGATACTCCACTTGTTGAAGATAAAGTTGATGAAAGTATAACGAGCAAAAAGGTAGAACTAAAAGCCCTTCCACCTGGGCTAAGGTATGCATTTCTCGACCCAAATTCTACATCCCCTGTTATAATAATAATGAATTAACTAATGACCAAGAAAATAAATTGCTTGCCAAATTGTGTTTGTATAAAGATGTCATTGGTTATTCCATAAAAGATTTAAAAGGCATTCTTCCTTCAATTTGCATGCATAGAATAAATATGGAAGATGATGCCAAACCAACTGTTGAACCACCTAGATGCCTAAATCAAAATATGCTTGAAGTGGTGAAGAAAGAAATTTTCAAGTTAATTGATGCTGGAATCATCTATCCCATAAGTGACAACCCCTGGGTTAGTGCCATTCATGTGGTACCTAAAAAGGGGGTGCAACTGTCATTAAAGGAGACAATGATGAGTTCATACAAACACGCATGGTTACCAATTGGCGTATGTGTATTGACTACCAGCGTTTGAATAAGGCAACCCGCAAAGATCATTTTCCATTGCCTTTCATTGATTTGATGCTTGAACGTCTTGCCAATCACTCTTATTTTTGTTACTTGGACGGGTATTCTGGATTTTTTCAAATTCCTATCTATCCTCCTGACCAAGAGAAAACCACTTTCACTTGTACTTATGGAACATATGCTTATCGGCATATGTCGTTTGGTCTTTGTAACGCCCCCGCTACTTTTTAGCGGTGTATGATGGCCATATTCTCTGATTTTATTGAAAATATAATGGAGATTTTTATGGATAATTTTAGCATGTACGGTGACTCTTTTGATCAATGTTTATTGAACCTGTCTCTAGTCTTAGCTCGTTGTAAAAAGGTTAACCTAGTGCTAAACTGAGAGAAGTGCCATTTCATGGTACAATCCGGTGTAGTACTAGGACATGTTGTATCTAAGAAGGGTATTGAAGCGGACATGGCAAAGGTCGAAGCAATTGAGAAAATGTCTACTCCATCTTCAGTTAAAGACATCCGCAGTTTTTTAGGACATGCAGGTTTTTACAGAAGATTTATTAAAGATTTCTCAAATATTGTGAATCCGTTATGTTCCCTACTTGCAAAGGATATAAAATTTGTGTTTGATGATGATTTCCATGCAGCCTTTTCCAAGCTCAAAGAGGCTCTCATTTCAGCCCCAATTATTCAACCTTCGGACTGGGATTCTCCCTTTGAGCTAATGTGCGATGCAAGCAATTATGCAGTGGGAGCTGTTTTAGGACAACAGAGAGACAAGAAACTCCATGCCATCTATTATGCTAGCAAAACTCTTGATGAAGCACAAATCAACTATACAACCACGGAGAAAGAAATGCTTGCAATTGTATATGCATTTGACAAGTTCTGATAGTATTTGGTAGGATCAAAGGTAATTGTATATACTGATCATGCTGCCATTAAGTATTTGTTAAATAAAAAAGATGCCAAACCACACCTTATTCGCTGGATACTACTCCTGCAAGAGTTTGATCTTGAAATCTGAGACAAGAAAGATACAGAAAATAGTGTTTCCGATCACCTCTCTAGACTAACCACAGAGGCTGGAGATCTATTTCCAATTGAGCATCATTTGCCTATTGAAAAACTCTATGCCTTGTCATCCACTCAAGCACCATGGTTTACAGACATCGCTAATTTTCTTGCTACTGGACAACTGCCACCAGACTTGACATATCAACAAAAGAAGAAATTCTTTCATGATGTAAAATTTTATTACTGGGATGACCCATTGCTATTCAAGCATGGAAGTGATGGGCTGATCTAGAGGTGTGTTGTTGAGGAGGAGGTCCTAAACATCATTTCCGAATGTCATGCCTATCCTTATGGAGGACATTTCGGAGGAGAAAAGACTGCTGCAAAAATACTTCAAGCTGGTTTCTATTGGCCCACATTATTCAAAGATGTCAATCTATTCATCAAATCCTGTGATAGATGCCGAAGGACAGGAGGCATATCCCGCTGCGACGACATGCCACTCAACTCTATCTTAGAGGTTGAGGTGTTCAATGTATGGAGAGTGGACTACATGGGACCATTCCCATCTTCCTACGGGTATCAATACATTCTTGTTGCTTGTGAATATGTGTCTAAATGGGTTGAATCCATTCCAACCCAAGCACCGGACGCAAAATCTATAATTAAGCTTTTTCAAATGATTATTTTCCCTCAGTTTGGAGTTCCACGTGCTGTAATATCTGATGGAGGCACACTTTGCTGAAAAACAATTTAACAATCTTCTCTCCAAGTATGGTGTGACTCATAAGATCTCTACGCCCTATCACCCTCAAACATCCGGGCAAGTAGAGATTTCAAATAGGCAATTGAAGAATATTCTTGAAAAGATTGTCTCCAGTTCAAGGAAGGATTGGGCATTAAAGATAGATGACACACTTTGGGCATATCACACATCCTACAAAAACATCATTGGGACTACTCCATTCAAGTTGATCTATGGCAAATCATGTTACCTTCTGCTCAAATTGGAGCACTGTGCTTTGTGGGCAATTAAGTTCTTGAATTTCGACATGAAGAGGACAGGAGAAAAATGTTTATTGCAGCTGCAAGAGCTTGAAGAACTCCGTATCTATGCTTAGGAGAACGCAAAGTTGTACAAAGAAAGAACAAAAGCTTGGCATGATAAAAGAATTCGCAGGAAAGACTTCCAAGAAGGAGACAAAGTATTGTTATTCAACTCTAGATTAAAACTTTTTCCAAGAAAGCTGAAATCAAATTGGTCCGACCCGTTCCTAGTGCTAAAGACTTTTCCATATGGAGCTGTGGAACTCCAAGGCAAAGATGGAACCTTCAAAGTCATTGGACAACGTTGCAAACACTACTCTTGTGGGGAAGAAGTGGAGAAAGGAGCCTCTTGCTCCCTCCAAGATGCTTGAAGAATTAGAAGAAGTCTTACTCCAGACTCTAAATGGAGAACCTCATGGGAGTTGACCCCACATTATGATAGATTTCTATTAAGTTTTTCGAGTAAAAAACACTCTTTATTTTCATTAATAAGCCTGTCATGGATGAATGTAATAATCTAGACTTGATTTCCACTCTATCTGCCTTTGTTTACTGCTGACTGATTGCAACTTTTCTGCAAAAATCGCAAAGTGCACGACATGTCTTTTGAAAACACAGCGTGCACTTCAATACAAAATGCAGCAGAACATATTCTGGAAACCGACATGCCGTGTACTATCAATATGCACGGCGTGCATCTGGAAAATGAAAATTTCATCTACTCTCTGGAAACTTGCATGCTGTGCATTTCATAGCTGCACACCGTGTACCTGGTCTTCGAAAATTTCTGCCAACTTTCTGGGAAATTGACACGACGTGCATTGTCCATATGCACGCCGTGCACCTGGGAAATGGAAATTTAGTAAACTTTCTGGAAACTTGTACGCCGTACGTTTTCTCAGCGCACGCCGTGTTGACCTAGGTGTCGCATATTGCCCATATTTTGATAATGACTTAACCATTCCACTCATATGTATCTAACATTTCTAATTGAGATCATTGCAGACATTAGATACAAGAAAAGAATCAAAATTCACTCAAAGCTACTCTCCCGGCACATGCAAAACATGTGACTTTCACCCGCTTTGTAATATAGCCCTTAGAGGCTTAGAGCAATTTTTGTAATCACTTAAATTCATGTTTTGCATTGTATCTAAGATGGATAAAATGATTGGAACTCAAAAATCCATCATTTATACAGTTTTTGGAAATTCCAAAATACCCCTTAACAGGGATTTTGTCGGCCGAATTACAAACTCGGCCGATCCATGTATTGAGGAATTTTCTGGGCTGTCGGCCGAGTTTCAATGCCAGGAAACTCAGCCGATCCACTGGTCAGTCAAAACCAAAGGATGACTGATCGGTCGAGTTTCCCCCTGGAAACTCGGCCGACAGATTCCCTGTTGGTTTTGTCACCTAGTGTGTCGGCCGAGTTGCCTTTATTGAAACTCGGCCGATCGAACTGTACTGGAATGCAGAAAAAGCAATTCCAACCGTTGGAGGAGTTGGTGGGACTCAAAATAGATCCGTTGCAAGTTGTAAAACGGCTAGTTTGTGCCACTTAACTCACCCAACCTCAAAGGGACACCCTCAACTATAAATAGGACCTCTTGGACTTCATTCCAAGGTTGCTCATTCACATATGCTTGGTCCTAGCCTTAGTTGAGTGGTTTCCAACCTTTGAGCCCCCTTTCTCTCTCTACCTTCAATGCAAAAACGTGAGTAAGAGTGAGTTAGGATCCCTTTGTAAGAGAGCTACCATTTGTTCATTGTAAAGCTCTCCATCTTCATTCTCCCATCTCCATTCTCTATGAAGATTGATTGAAGTTTCTTCTCCGAGTGAAAGAGAAGAAGGTTGCTGTTCTTCCCCAAGTGAAGGAGAAGAAGGCTAGCTGCTCCAGGCCTCCGAGTGAAGGAGGAAGGTGCTAAAGCTCTCCAAGTGAAGGAGAGGTGCAAGGCAAAACTCAAGCAAGATGGGTAATTCCTGCAAGGCCGAAGACTAGAGCAAGAGTAGGTAAGTCCTTTGAAGAAGGCTGAAGATTACTTGCTTGGTGGGTAAGTCCTTGGTGAGGTTGAAGATCTTGGCTTGATATATAAGTCCTTGGATGGTTGGTAGTTGTAGCTTGTAATCTTATTGTGTGATATATATAAGAGAACCAAGTTACAAATCCTAGAGCCTAACCAACTCTAGGTAGTGGACTGACATTGCTCCTAAGTTTAGGACATGGAACCACTCTAAACCACCTGTCCAAGTGCATGCTTTCCTTGTCTCTTATCCTTGCTTTGTATGCTAGTTTAGGACATCAAATTGCTGTTTTGAATTAAGTTCTGCACTTAATATAATTTGGTGGTCTAATCACTTTTGTGAAGTTTGTGAAGCTCTATTCAACCCCCCCTTCTAGAGCCCATTGATCCAACAAGTGGTATCAGAGCGGGTCTTCTCCAAGCTACTTCAACAAGTAGGAGAAGATGGGCGATTCGGCTCTCGGTTCACTCAACCTTGAGGGAAGCTACTCCACAAGACCCCCGGTCTTCGACGGCACCAACTTCCTATATTGGAAGAGAAGGATGCAGTTCTACATCCAAGGAGTTAGCTACGAGATGTGGAAGATAGTCCACCTCAAGTACGACGAGCCGAAGGGGAACATCACAACATGGACGGACGAAGAGATGAAGCGTGCTCAACTAAATGCTAAAGCCATTAGCATCATCTACGCTGCCCTCTCTCCATCGGAATTCAACCGCATCTCTTCATGGGACACCGCTCATGAGATTTGGCACAAGTTATGTGTCACCTATGAAGGGACGGAGCAGGTCAAGGAGGCCAAGATCTACATGCTCGGAGGCCTACTTGAAAATTTCAAGATGGGGAAGAATGAAAGGGTTGCGGACATGTACACAAGGCTCAACGTCATCCTCAACAGCCTTGCAGCCCTTGGGAGTGTCATGGATCGAGGCACCATCAACGCCAAGATCTTGAGGTCTCTTCCAAAGAGATGGGAGCCGAAGGTGACTTCAATTGAAGAAGTCTACAAGCTTAGCGAGTTGTCAACCGAGGAGCTGGTTGGTAACCTACAAGCTCACGAACCAAGGCTCGACAAGCAAGAGGAAGAGGAGAAAAGGGAAGAGAAGGAGACAAGAAAGATGAAGGACACGGCCTTAAAAGCTCATGTCGAAGAAATGATGAGGCAACAACAGCTTGCCATGAAGTCTCCTTGCCCCTCCTCAAGCGAAGACGAAGGTGCTAATGACCATGAAGCCAATTACTCCAAAGGAAGACACTTCAAGGGAAAGCAATCCTCCTTCACTCCTAGGTGCTATGAGTGTGGCCAAAAGGGCCACTACAAGAATGATTGCCCAAAAGTCAAGAAGGGCTATCATAAGGGCAGTCACAAGAAGGATGACAAATACAAGAGAGAATCCAAGTACAAGAAGAAGGACAAGAAGGAAAGACGATCCAAAGATGCAGCTCATGCGGCATGGGAGGAGTCTTCTACTTCAAGTTCATCTTGTTCCGAGGATGGAGAATGTCATCTTGCACTTATGGCATCTACTAGTGAAGAGGTAATGGAGGTAAGTGAGGTAAGCAATGTAAGTGATGAAGCTTTACTTGAATTATCTAAAGAATCTATCATTGAAATGCTTAGTGAATGTCAATCATCTCTTGCTAAATGTAAAGCTAAAAGAAAGAGATTAGGAAAGATAATAGATGATCTATATGCCAAGATTGACATTCTTGATGAAAATGAAAAGTTACACCTTGATAGTATAGATTCTTTGCAAGAGCAACTTCAAGACCTTGAACTTCAATACAATGGAGTAGAGGTTGAGAATGGTGCTTATCTTAAAACTATTGAAAGTCTTAAGATCGAGAACCAAAATTGCCTAGATGAGTTAGATGTTCTAAAAACTGAAAATGTTGAACTAAAACTCATTGATGATGCTAGGAGAGAGGAAGTTCATTGTTATAAAAAAGAAATTGCTATGCTTAAATCTGAAAATGCTAGATTGCTTGCTCAAACAAATGATCTATCCTCTAGACCTATCTTGCCTAGGAATGAAGTTGCTAACTTAACTATTGAAAAAGATTCTCTTCTTACTAAAGCCCTCTGTCTTGAGGCCGACCTGTTGCATGCTAGAGAAGATCTTGATAGTTTATCTACTACTATTAAAAATCTTAGTGATGATAATGCTAAATTAAGATCTACCTTGCAAAGGTTTCTTTCCGGTAAAAAGTCTCTAAATGATGTTCTAGAGCACTCTACCAAACAAATTGGTACTAGTGGTCTAGGATACGATGAGAGTATCCCAAAAGGTAAGAAGAAGAAGAAAGGTAAGAAAAAGAGTGTGGAAACTCCAATTCTCAATGGAGAGTCTTCCGGCTCTAAAAATCCCATGGTATGTATGCATTGCAAATGTGATGATCATTATTCTACCTATTGTCCTTACAAGCCTAAGGGGACCAACCCAAATATGAAATGGGTCCCCAAGCTAACCCCGGACCCCAAAGTTTGAGTTGGGTTCCGACATCCTCTTTTCTTGCAGGTCACAAAGAAATGGATTGTTGATAGTGGCTGCTCTAAGCACATGACTGGAGAAATCAGCCATTTCAACAAATTTGTGAAGAAGAAAGGAGGATCGGTAACCTTTGGGGACAACAAAAAGGGTAAGGTTATAGGTGAGGGTGATGTAGGTAATGATTTGTGCATTAAAAATGTTTTGCTTGTTGATGGCCTACATCACAACTTGATTAGTGTGAGCCAATTATGTGATAATGGTTATCTTGTGCTCTTTACTTCCTTAGAATGCTTGCTTCTAGATTCCCTGTCCTATAATGTCATATATAAGGGAACTAGAAATGGTAATCTATATGTGATTGTTCTTGATGCTTTAAAGCCCATACTAAATAGATGCTTAGTCGTGGATAAAAACGATCTTTCGCTTTGGCATCGACGCTTGGGTCATGTGAACTTGCATCAAATGAAGAAACTAGACAAAAAGGACTTGGTTCGAGGACTTCCCAAATTGGATTTTGAAAAGGATGAGGAATGTCAACCTTGTACCCAAGGGAAACAAACCAAATCCTCTTTCAAGTCCAAAGGGGTCATGAGTACCAAGAGAGTTCTAGAGCTTCTTCATATTGATCTCTTCGGACCTATGAGAACACAAACGCTTCGCGGCTCCAAGTATTGTCTTGTTATCGTCGATGATTTTTCTAGATATACTTGGACTTTCTTTCTTGTTTCCAAAAGCGACACCCTTGACGTTTTCTCGAGCTTTTGCAAACGAGTCGAAAACGAAGCTTCTTGTCATGTTGTTTCCATCCGTAGTGATCATGGGGGAGAGTTTGAAAATGATCTTTTTGAACGTTTTTGTGAAAAATCAGGTTATTCGCACAATTTCTCTTCTCCTCGCACACCCCAACAAAATGGAGTTGTTGAGAGGAAGAATAGATCGCTACAGGAAATGGCTAGGACCATGCTTCTTGAGTATGATACTCCTAAGAAGTTTTGGGCTGAAGCCGTTAGCACCGCATGTTTTGTGCAAAACCGAGTTTTCACTCATCCGACGTTTAAGAAAACCCCCTATGAACTATGGCGTGGTAGGAAGCCGTCGATTGATTTCTTCCATGTGTTTGGATGCCCTTGTTTTGTTTTGAACACCAAGGACTCTCTCGACAAGTTTGATCCGAAATCTTACAAGGCTTTCTTCCTAGGCTATAGCACTACTAGCAGGGCTTTTAGAGTATTTAACATAGAACTATCTAAAATAGAAGAATCCATAAATGTTAAATTTATTGAAACTAACCCTGTTGTTGGCAAGCCTATTGGTGATAATGATGTTGCAGATGAAATCATTCCTATCCTCAAAGATCTCAACATCAAAGATAAAGGTAAGCAGGTTCAAGAAGAAGATCAAGAAGAAGAAGAGAAAGAAGAAGAAAGGAAGGATCCCACTCCCCGCTTCGCCAAAGATCACCCCAAGGAGTTGATCATAGGCAATCCATTTGAAAGAGTAAGGACACGGGCTGCACACAACAAAGAACAAGCAGACAGCGCCTTCATCTCTCAAATGGAGCCGAAGAACATCAAGGAGGCCCTTGGTGATGATGAGTGGATCCTTGCCATGCAAGAAGAGCTTGAGCAGTTCGAGAAGAGCCGAGTGTGGACCTTAGTGCCAAGACCAAACAATAGAAAGATCATTGGCACCAAATGGGTCTACCGCAACAAGCTTGATGAGCAAGGAAAAGTGGTAAGAAACAAAGCAAGGTTAGTAGCTCAAGGTTATAATCAACAAGAAGGTATTGATTTTGATGAAACCTATGCGCCTGTTGCTAGATTAGAATCTATTCGCATGCTACTTGCCTTTGCTAGTTATAAAAATTTCTTGCTTTATCAAATGGATGTTAAAAGTGCGTTTTTGAATGGTACAATTGAGGAGGAAGTATATGTTGCTCAACCTCCGGGCTTTGAAAATGATAAGTTACCCAATCATGTTTATCTCTTGCAAAAAGCTCTCTATGGTCTCAAACAAGCACCTCGAGCTTGGTATGAGAAACTAAAGAACTTTTTGTTAGATAATGGGTATATCATGGGCAAAGTTGATTGTACCTTGTTTCTAAAACACACTTCTACCCATTTTCTCATCATTCAAATATATGTTGATGATATTATATTTGGCGGAACTGACCTTGATCTTTGCAAAGAGTTTGGTTCTCTTATGCAGAGTGAATTTGAGATGAGTATGATGGGTGAGCTGACCTTCTTCCTAGGCTTCCAAATCAAGCAGACCAAGAATGGTAACTTCATCAACCAAGGCAAATACACGCTTGAGCTTCTAAAACGCTTTGGGATGGAGAACATGAAGCAAATGGACACGCCCATGTCAAACACTGCCAAACTTGACAGGGATGAGGAAGGTGAGAAGGTAGATGAGAAGCTCTATAGAGGTATGATTGGAAGTTTACTTTATTTAACTGCCTCTAGACCTGATATAATGTTTAGTGTTGGCTTGTGTGCCCGCTTTCAATCAAGCCCTAGGAAATCACATCTTATTGCCGTCAAGAGGATTTTGAGGTATCTAGCCAAAACTCCAAATTTTGGACTATGGTACCCTAAGTCAAGGGACTTTACTCTTGTGGCATATAGTGATGCTGACTACGCAGGTTGCTTAATTGATAGAAAGTGCACAAGTGGCACTTGCTTCCTCTTGGGACCATGCTTGGTGTCTTGGTTCTCCAAGAAACAGAGCACAGTGGCATTATCAACTACCGAAGCTGAATACATTGCAGCCGGAAGTTGTTGTGCCCAGGTCCTATGGATGAAGCAAATGCTCCAAGACTTTAACATTCATTTTGATGCTTCTCCTATTTTCTGTGATAATACTAGTGCAATTAATCTTTCATATAATCCAATATTGCATAGTAGAGCTAAACACATAGAAGTCCGCCATCATTTTCTCCGTGATCACATTGTCAAAAAGGATATTTATATCACACATGTGGATACGGAAAATCAGTTGGCTGACATTTTCACTAAACCGCTTGCTAGAGATCAATTTAATTTCATTAGGTCAAAATTGCTAATAACCTCTCTTGATGATGTTGAATTGCTCTCTAATTAGCTGGTTACATGTTATGTGTGCTGCTCATGCTTATAAATGCCTTGTTTGCTTAAAATGCTTGTTTTTGATAAATATCTCTATTGGTTTTATCTCATTTTCGGGTATTTTTCGCAAAACGAGTTTTTATCGACAAATAGTACTCTATGATGATGAGAATGTGCCTAAATGTGTTTAAAATACATCCTAGATCCCTCAGAAAAATTGCCCTAGGTCGTATGAGGCTAGGACTAGATTTTAGGATTTCTCACATCAGGGTTTTTGTCGGCCGAGTTGGAAACTCGGCCGATCGGTCGGGCGCAGGGTGTCTGTACACTCTGTCGGCCGAGTTTCCCCACCCTGGAACTCGGCCGATCGACGGCAGACGGGTTTATATATATAGGATTCGGCCGACTTGCTCCCTCTCAACTAGAGCAAAGTCGACCGAACCCTAGCCGCCCAAGCCCGACTCCTCCTCTCCTGGTCTTTTCCTCCCTCTCTCCGGCCGTTCTTGCCCCCAAAACGGCCCCCTTGTGTGCCCTAGCTGCTTGTACGGTTCCGTTGCTACGTTTTTCTCCGTGTGGATCAGCGCCCTTCTCTCCGTTTCTTCTCCAATGAGGTCGCAACGTCGGAAACGCGCTGTTCCCGCTCCTGCTCGTTCGGTTCCTCTAGCTCCGAGGTATATGTCCTTTGACAACCTCTCTTTCGTGGACAATACCGCGGTTGCACGGTATAAAGAGCTTCTCCCTCGATCTCCTTTTCCTTTTCGTGCTCTTTATCAACCGCATTGTTTTCACGCCGATCTTTTTGAGGCGAGTCAAGTGTTTCGCACACACCATCTTGACGCCTTTAGCATCGAGGATCCAAAATTTCACAATCTCAAGTATAGCACCAAGGCTGTCCGCGAATTCTACGCAAACTTGCGGTGGAATTACGACACTTTGGTTCCTCCCTCGGATACCTCGATTGTCTTAACCTCTATGATCGCCGGACAACCGTTTCATATCACTGAGCGATCCTTTAATCTTTACCTAAATGGCAACGTCGGCACGGCCTCTTGGACCACCTCATATCCCGATTATTTCGATCTTTTGCGTCCCGAGGACATCTATAAGGCACTCGAGATAGACTTGTCGGATATTCACAAATTCCTCAAGCTTCCCGAGTTTCCTTATAGAAAGAAGGGCACCCTGCCTTCTTCTGCTCTGTCCTCCCCTCGCCGTGTGTTGGCATTTGTTCTTAGTTGCAATGTTCACCCAAAGAAAAACCAAACGGACATAGCCGAGAACACTGCCATGATGATGTATCTCCTCTTGAACAATCATGGAGTCAAATGGGCACGGTATATCCTGCACCATATGACATGTTTTGATTCTGGAAAGAACACGAAGGGCACCCATCTTCCTTATCCTGCCCTAATCTGTGGACTTTTCCAGTTTGCCACTGGTAAATCTCTTTTCACCGATTATCTCTACCGACCTGATCGAAAAGGGGTTTACATCAGTGAGACCACTCTCCAGAAGAGTGTCCCTACATCTGGTGCATCATCTTCTTCTGCTCCACCACCACCACAACCTCCATCATCATCGGATGCACCTCCTCCTCCACCATCATCAGCTGCACCACCACCTCCTGAGCCATCTTTCCAACCTCCTCCACACCCGGCTTTTGCCGATTTTCATGTTTCCAATGAGGCCCTCATGGGGTATCTCATGCACCAGCAAGCCTATAACATGCAGGTCCAACAACATCTTCATGAGGACCTCTGCCACATCATGTCATCTATGTCTCTCTCCTGCCCGCAGCCCTACCCCACCTACCAGCCCTACCCCGGTGACGACTACGCTTCTTATGCGTATAGTCAGTTCTATCCACCTCCACCACCCTCTGCTTCCGCTGACCACTCTGCAGGTGGATACTCTCACCCTTCCCCGGTGTTGGCGCTTCCAGGTGGACGCTTGTCCGAGCTACTGGCCCAGTACACCTCGACTGCTCCTCCCATTGAGATAGCTTATGAGCTTCATGCTCTGGGCATGTCTTGGGCTGAGCAGAGCGCGAGATGGCCTGGACGTGCTTTTGGTCCTACAGACGAGGATATGCCAGATCAGGACGATGCCGAGTCAGATGAGGCGACTGCGACAGATGCTGATACGGATGCTGACGATGATGATGCTGCTGATGAACAGGCTACACCGGCTGATGCCCCTCCTTCTGATGGAGACGAGGACTACCAGCCCGATGAGGACATGGATGCTGCTGTTGATGACGTCGACATAGATTAGTATAGCTTAGAGTAGATGTGTCTAGTGTGGTCTCGCATGACCATGTCATTTTCTTTAGGGACTATGTTTGTATCATCTATATTAGGCACATTATCTGAGATGTACTATGGCTTTTCCGCTTGTCCTTGTAGCTTTTGGTTTTATGTTTTGGATACATTTTGTATGACTTATCTTATCATGTAATCCATATTTTGATGAATGACAGTTGGTTGTTTTCATGAATTATCTTTGTGCTTCTCTGTCTTAATATGCTATGTTTGATTGAGTGTTTTGGAGAAGACCTGGTTTGTATGCTCTTCTACCCCCCTGCCTTTTTGAGATGACAAAGGGGGAGAAATATACCTCAATCATATTGCCATCATATTGCTTTTAGTGCTTGTATGGTTCTTTTCTTGTCTTTAAAACTTATATATCTTGACTTGGCTAGAATCATACAATATATATATGCTATGGCTGTTTGTGTGTTAACTAACAATGCAGGGATGAGTAAGCATGAATTGAGGGGGAGCATTACAAGACTGATCATATTTGCATCCCCTTGCAATTCTCTAAGCAAAGGTATAATTTTCATATTCTTTTCAATATGTTGAGGAATGGTTTGTCATTGTCAAAAAGGGGGAGAATGTTGACCTAGGTGTCACATATTGCCCATATTTTGATAATGACTTAACCATTCCACTCATATGTATCTAACATTTCTAATTGAGATCATTGCAGACATTAGATACAAGAAAAGAATCAAAATTCACTCAAAGCTACTCTCCCGGCACATGCAAAACATGTGACTTTCACCCGCTTTGTAATATAGCCCTTAGAGGCTTAGAGCAATTTTTGTAATCACTTAAATTCATGTTTTGCATTGTATCTAAGATGGATAAAATGATTGGAACTCAAAAATCCATCATTTATACAGTTTTTGGAAATTCCAAAATACCCCTTAACAGGGATTTTGTCGGCCGAATTACAAACTCGGCCGATCCATGTATTGAGGAATTTTCTGGGCTGTCGGCCGAGTTTCAATGCCAGGAAACTCGGCCGATCCACTGGTCAGTCAAAACCAAAGGATGACTGATCGGTCGAGTTTCCCCCTGGAAACTCGGCCGACAGATTCCCTGTTGGTTTTGTCACCTAGTGTGTCGGCCGAGTTGCCTTTATTGAAACTCGGCCGATCGAACTGTACTGGAATGCAGAAAAAGCAATTCCAACCGTTGGAGGAGTTGGTGGGACTCAAAATAGATCCGTTGCAAGTTGTAAAACGGCTAGTTTGTGCCACTTAACTCACCCAACCTCAAAGGGACACCCTCAACTATAAATAGGACCTCTTGGACTTCATTCCAAGGTTGCTCATTCACATATGCTTGGTCCTAGCCTTAGTTGAGTGGTTTCCAACCTTTGAGCCCCCTTTCTCTCTCTACCTTCAATGCAAAAACGTGAGTAAGAGTGAGTTAGGATCCCTTTGTAAGAGAGCTACCATTTGTTCATTGTAAAGCTCTCCATCTTCATTCTCCCATCTCCATTCTCTATGAAGATTGATTGAAGTTTCTTCTCCGAGTGAAAGAGAAGAAGGTTGCTGTTCTTCCCCAAGTGAAGGAGAAGAAGGCTAGCTGCTCCAGGCCTCCGAGTGAAGGAGGAAGGTGCTAAAGCTCTCCAAGTGAAGGAGAGGTGCAAGGCAAAGCTCAAGCAAGATGGGTAATTCCTGCAAGGCCGAAGACTAGAGCAAGAGTAGGTAAGTCCTTTGAAGAAGGCTGAAGACTACTTGCTTGGTGGGTAAGTCCTTGGTGAGGTTGAAGATCTTGGCTTGATATATAAGTCCTTGGATGGTTGGTAGTTGTAGCTTGTAATCTTATTGTGTGATATATATAAGAGAACCAAGTTACAAATCCTAGAGCCTAACCAACTCTAGGTAGTGGACTGACATTGCTCCTAAGTTTAGGACATGGAACCACTCTAAACCACCTGTCCAAGTGCATGCTTTCCTTGTCTCTTATCCTTGCTTTGTATGCTAGTTTAGGACATCAAATTGCTGTTTTGAATTAAGTTCTGCACTTAATATAATTTGGTGGTCTAATCACTTTTGTGAAGTTTGTGAAGCTCTATTCAACCCCCCCTTCTAGAGCCCATTGATCCAACACGCCGTGCACCTGGTTGTAAAGGAGATTTAAAAAACAATCTTTGGAGTAGTGCACGACGTGCCTTCCGAACGCACGCCGTGCACTTTTTTTTTGTAAAGTTTAGACAAAAAGGGCTGGAGTGCACGACCTAATCACTCCAACCCTAGCAGCCGTGCACTCCAACCCTAGCAGCCATGCAAGCCGCCACCCACCGGAGCCAGAGCAGGTGCACGACATTCCGCCAGCCGTGCGTTCCCATTTCTTCTTCCTCCAGCTACGAAACCGCCGCCGCCTTCCTTCTTTCTTCCACTCCTCAACAACCGTGTGGCCACCTTCTCGGCTACGCCAGCATCCGCAACTGTCGCCATCTTCTACCTGAGCTCGGCAGTAGCGACGTTCCGCCCACCCTGCCGCCGTCGTCACCGAAGCTCAACAGCAGTTTCAACCTGCCGCCATTCTGCCAGCAACCAGTCGACGTTCCGCCCACATCTGGCCCCCTCGATGCCATTTTCTGCTACCGATTTCTTCTTTGATGATGCAGCAACAGCAATATACAAAGTTCTAATCTACAACCAACCGCCATTGCCGTCATCCTGAGCGCCGGAGCAACATCTTTGCTCTAAAATCACAGGCGTCAGTGTAGATTTCAGAAGTGCTCCAGATTTGCAGGTGCACGCCGTGCACCAACTTTGCACGCCGTGCATCAACCTGTCTGAAGAAGACAAACAGTGCAGTGCACGCCATGCAACATCTTCACACACTGTGCACTAGTTGCAGATCGAATGGCACCAATTAAGCAAAATTCAGGCCGACGCCATGGAATAGCTTCTTCATCTACTGCACCTTCTGCACCACCTTCCGCACCAGCACCTACGACATTTGTACCCTCTACACAGTTTAGGGTCAGACCCGAGGAGGACGCCGACTACCAGTTCCTCATCACCAGGTGTGTTTTGCCCTCCCACTACATGTGCGATGAAACCCTTAACAAATTGAGTTTCAAGAATGAGGTAGTAGATCATTTAACATTTTCGAGTTTACACTACCTTTGCACCCGAGTTACTAAAACCTATCCCCATCTTGTCTATGAGTTTCTCACTACTTTCAAGGCCGAAAATGACTCACAACACCGTAGCACACCTTATCAGAAAATCAACTTTCGACTTTTGGACAAATCGTTTTCTATGGATCTTCAGCGGTTTTGTGTTTTGCTTAAATGCAATTATGGCGGCTACACTGATTATCCTCCCGCCTTCCATAGCGACTCTTTCTGGTCTGAGATCACTTCTGAAATGGTGCATAGAGAAAGGAACGCTCGAGCTTCAGCAATCCATAATCCAATTTTTTGAGTTCTACATCGTCTTTTTAGCATAGGGCTATTTGCTAAAAATGAAACTCAAGGTGTAGTTGGGAAGACTGATCTATTTTTCTTATGGTTCTTGGTGCAAAATGAGCAAACCAGTACTGGATACTACATTATTAATAAGCTTCTTGACACAAAAAAGTAGAAGAAAAGGGAGGCAGGTGACATTATGTGCGGAGGGCTGATAAGCATCCTTGCAATGCAGTTGGGTTTAGATGTAGGTGCCTTAGAACCTGCACCGGGAAAGAACCTTGTTGATATCGACTATCTCATCTCTTATGGTTTGATCTCAAGACATGGAAACAACATATCTATATTTAAGGTTTTTATCACCAAGAAGTAGTTCATCACCATCCCCGATGCAGCTCGGAACGACATCAAGAACAAGGCTACCTGGAAGGTAGAGCTACAACCAGAGACATATGAGGAGACACCCACCCGGGGTGCCAGCAGCTCTGCACCAGGGCCTACACCAGCAACCCCTACTCCACTCCCACCGTCCACTAGTACTCAGACAGAGTACAGCTAGACAATGCTGGACGTGTGTCACCTTTACGACTATGTGCAGCGGAGATTTGATCACATCGACACCCGCCTTGACCAGATGGGTGCGCAGTACGACACTCAGTTTGACCATTTGAGTGCACAGTACACTACCATGTATGACATGGTCAACAGGATGGATGCGTAGCACATCTCTCAAGGCCACTACCCTACACAACAGTCTTTCCAGACTCCTCCCCTCCAAGAGACCGCAGTTCCAAAAGTTCCACAACACGATTTTCCCCAACAACAACCACAGCAAGATCAGCAACAGCAGCCCGACTCATCCGCCCAGCCGATGGACATCCCTGACATCATCAGTCAGTTCTTCCCTGAGTAGGGAGACGGCGGATCCTTTTTCTGATTCCTTTTGCGACAAGTATCCGGTTGTGAACTCCGTAAGTTCGATTGATGCAGTGAGGACACTGCTGATTTCAAGCTTAGGGGGGATACAACCGACGAGTAGTGGTAGTCTTTCAACATTTTCCTTTTTCGAGTCAGTTGTGTCAGTTGTTTTTCCATTCTTCCATTTTATTCCATGTTCTTTTCCATGATGGCAATATCTATATGATCTGAGACTATCTTATTAAGAATGAACCCTCTCTAGCATGCTGAAATTTTCTATCCTCTATATGTTTTGGCTATATTTAAGAGGGAAATATTAAGAGCATGTTTGAATAAAGTGGAAGTTGAAAATTCCCTTGTGCTTTGATGTGATTCGTGTTTGTGGTTTGATATCTCAAATTTTTACATATTGGACTACTCAATACATGTAATGGTTTCAAATTCTTGCGGAATAATTAACTTGCAACACTCCTTAGAATACATGATATTCTTGCCAAATTTTTAGTCCATTTGCAAATCGACTTTTCAGTGAAAAAGTTTCAAAAGAATGACCAAAATCTTGATAACTTTAACATTCTAGTTGACTCTTTGGTGTTGCACAATCAATAGTTTATCTTCACCCAATAAAAGATGGCATATGGCCCACATATTATGCTAGCCTAGTGTGAGTCCGATCTGGCAACGATGGTTAGGTGATATGAAAATCAAAAGAGGGTAAAAACAACACCCCAACCGACATTCCTCGTGAGCATAATCCTAAATTAGCATCCGAATGTTAGAAACCCAAAAATCTCATCATCATATCCTTATGAAAAAGAGTGCAACAAAGTTTTGTTAATGTTAACATCAGTTTGATCATCTTATATCCATACTAACTGAAAGCTTGTAATGTACATGCACTGACTGTTTGGCTTGACTATCCAAACTCTATTTAGTGTTGTCTTGTTGAACTTTTCGTTAAATTTGAAACCAACTATGCTGAACTTAATTTACCTATCTAAGATGTTGAAAAATTTGAGATGATAACAATGAACACAAGCACAAAGTACATAGTTGACTGAGCTGATTGCATATTCTCTTTTCATTTCATTCACGCATGAACTAATTTTCTTACTTAAATATAGCCTTGTTCCTTTTTGCTTGAGGACAAGCAATAGTTCAAGCTTAGGGGGATTTGTTGTGTGATTTATATATCATCTTTTCACATGCTATCACACACAAATTTGGTTCATTTTGATATAATTCAGTCTCTTTTCATATTACTTTTGCCATCTTTTTGTTATTCTACTTAATTCATAACTTGTATTGTAGATTTTCCACAAAAAGAACTGAATTCAAAGTTAATTCTGTTGAAACAGCAAAATGCACGACGTGCACCCCAGATGCACGACGTGAACCTTTCCAGAGAAAGTTGGTTCATCCAGCCAAAAGAACGCACGACGTGCATGGGGAAAATGCACGACGTGCGAGTTTCCAGAAGTGCCCAGAAAGGAAAACGCACGGCGTGCACCTGGAACGTAAACAACCAAAGAAATGTTATGGAAAGTCGTACGACGTGCATATTTGCAGTGCACGCCATTCCCAGATCAGCCTGATGCAGACTGCACTTTAGGTGCATGTCGTGCACCCAAAATGCACGGCGTGCACCTGACAGTTTTAGAAACACGAAAATTTAGAATTCAATTTTAAAACAAGGAGGGAAGGCAAGGGATGGTTATGTTCGGTCATTTGTGAAGTTTTATCTCGTCTCAGAGCTAGAGGAGAGCAGAGGGAGGCGATTTTGGGGAGATTCAAGGTGGTTTCTTGCATCAAGAGGCCATTTCTTCTTCTCTACTTCTGCATTGTCTTCTCTAAGGCGCAACCAAGCTTCCCTAAACTGGAGCAACTTCTTGGGAAAGGAACTAGTCCGTCTTGGAGTAGCTAGAGAAGGATAATTTTATCCTCAAGTCAGAATTCTTCCTTCTTGTGGTTACACCTTTGGTTCTCTTTGCCTTTTCCTCTCTAAATCATGTTCAAAACTAAAATTTCTGTAACAAATCTGCAAGACATGGTTATGGACGAGTAGTCTTTCTTTTCTTGAGCATGGGGGAGTAGCTCCCATGTCATAGCATGTATGGAACCAGTAATTTTGTACGAAATACTATGTTTCTTGTTTCCTAATCACAAAGATCAATAACTTCTAATTGTATCATGCATGGCATACATATAAATGGTTGAGATTGTTGTTCACTTGCTAGAACCACATCATACACTTCATTCCACCTCTTATGACCCACTTGGCTTGTATATGGATATAAGGGCTAGAGTTGATTTACCCTAGCATTACTAGGCATAAAAAGAGAATAAATGATTATGAAAGGGAGTGGAGTGATATTACATAGGATCACTCATCTTTTTCTTTTCTTTTCTTGAGAGTCTATTACATAGAACCATCCCTTATTTATTTTCTTATTTTACTTTTTCTTTACCTCTATGTAAGGAGGGCATTTGGTGATAAGAGTGAAGTAGGGGATATAGATATGACCACCTCAACCTTTTTTGAGGGTGGTCAAGGATGATACATGCACTATCAACATCCTTTCATGAGGTGGAGAGGTAAAATGATGGTGGAAGAAATGTCAGGTCAAGGAAGGGTCATGAGTACTGACTATCCATGGATGATTTCATCCAAGAAAGCGAGTCCATGCAACATTCACCAAACAAACAAATCACACATAAAATGATCAATATGTAGATTACATTCTTTCTACACAGATTGAATAATCCCAAGGGCTCAAGGCTTGCAAGACTCACACTTTTATTTAAAACAATTAACTACTTATAAGAGGCTTGGAGCACATGCAAAATTCTACTATGGATCTCATTTAACTAAATACATCATAAACAAGTTGAATTATCCCAAATCTAATCATTCTCATCATAATAAGTAGAGATTTTGTTGAAACACACCATTAGGAAAATAGATTCAAGTTTGGGCAAAATTGGCCAAAATGATGCCATCTTACATCCGACCATGTCTAAACCTACATTTATAAAATAAAAATCATGGAGCAAGCAAGTCCTAGGTAAAACACACAAAAATTACCAAAAATCTGCATGAAATGAAATGCACGACATGGAATGACATGAAAAGTCAAAATTTGAAAAATTACACAAAAATACATGAAATAAACTACATGATATACAAGCATGTAAAACAAGAACACAAAGTATGGATGGACAAGTATAAGAGTTTCTTATACAGTCTGATCATCTCAACAAAAATTTAGAATAAGGGACATAGTGGAAAATGAGGTGAAGGAAGGGCTCGCCTCCCTACAAAAATTTAGAATAAGGGACATAGTGGAACTTGATGGTGCCATCTCAAAGGAGGGTGGAGCATAAGATATTATCTTCTCAAAATCCACTGGGTCTACAAAACTTTTAATGCATTTCCACTCTCACAGATTGGTGGGACACTTGGTATCATTGCTTCAAAAGGGGATGGGGTAACATATTTGTTAGTTCCTTTGGCACTCTCAATAGAAGGTGGCATGAAAAACTCTCTAGTGCACTATGCACCTCCACAAAATGGTGCGATAGTAGTGCTCTTAGCACTCCCACAAAGACTCTTCGGCAAGGGTACTCTATCTTGATCTTTTTCAAATTTCTTCCCCCCATTTTCAGACTTCTCAACAACCTTCTCACACCTAAAAATTGAAACCATGTCCACTTGCTAATGGGGAGGAGAGGGAGCAAGTGAATTTTGTGATCATGCTAGTGGTCTTTGGTGTGGTGGTTTAGTATTTTGAAGGATGTAGGGTGGCTGTTGTGGTGGTTGTTGTGGAGGTGGTTGGTATGATGGTGATTTTTGTGAGGTGTGTTGGAAGTTGTATGAAGTTTGAGGGGGTGGTAGAGCATAAATGTTAGGGAGGCCTTGATATTGTTGCAAGGTAGATACTTCCCTTGTGGTGGAGCATTGATGCCTTAAGGAGCACCCATATAACCATTTGCATTTTTTGTGTTGGCTATGGTTTGGGAAGGGATCCTTCCATCCTCACGACAGGCAAGTGAAATGGAAATCTAATGTAGTCTTTGCTCAATCTGATCAATAGTTTGTGCATGAGTGGACATCTCTCCCTTCACTTTATGAAGGCTTGTTAACCTCCCAAGAACTTCTTCTTCAAACTTGGAGTTGTTCCTTTGACCATGGTGTTTTCTTGATTATCCTTATCCTTCCATTTGCTTCCGAAAGAAGTTTGGGTGATTTCTCCACTCTGGGTGTATGTGTTGGACATGGGACCTTGAGTGATCATGTTACCAAAATATTGAAGAGATTGAACCTCCTCACAAATACCTTCCACATAGTTCATTGACTGGCTAGAAGAACCCACACTTGAGCTTTCATGATATTCATAATGTCCGCTAGTATCTTCATCATTTATAGATTGGCATCATATTTATCTTAAAACTGATCAACCCTTGAATTTCTATCAAAATAAGTACCAACATTGGATGCTCGATGATGGGAGTTCTCTGCCAAGTGATCAAATAGGAGGAAGGACTCTCTAGAGGCTTGACCATGAACACACCACCACATGTAGAGTCAACAATAGTTTGACCCATCTTAGAATGGCCGGTGTAGAATGGCTAAACCAACTGCCATACAGGCACCTTGTGATAGGGGAAATCTCTAAGAAGTCTTTGGAATCTTTCCCATGTGTTGTGGAACTGCTCGTTCTCCCTCTGACTGAAGGAGGTGATGTGCCTTCTCATTTGGGTTAGGTTGGCTATGGGTTAGAACTTATTCAAAAATTTGTTCTTTACATCCTCCCAAGTCACCAACTCTGACTTGGATAGGCACCACTCTTTTTTCTTTTCCTTTAATGAGAAAGGAAACAGATGTTACCTTATGGAATCATCAGTAGTAGCTAGAGTGCAAAAGGGTGAGCACGTCTCTAGGAAGGCATCTATGTGGTGATACGTGCTCTCATTCACAAGCCCATAGAAGGTGGGAAAGAGCCTAAGGACATTAGGGGGAATGGAGAATTTTTCCCCTAAAATTTGATCTACCATTATAGCAAATGGAGAAGTCTAGTTTCCAAGCATTAAATAGTCATGAAGTGGCTTGGGATGTGGAACATATGGAGTGACATATGCCTCCTCCTTGTTGCAGTGACCATCCCTATCTTCCATCTCAGCTTCTTGATGTTGTTTGTGCTAGTGTTGATGTTACCATCTACCTATCTCAGTATCCTCTAGAACCAAGTTAGAAGAAAGTGAACAATTATCACCTGCACAAAGAATAAAAGAACAACAAAAGCCAAGTTAGAAGACAAGTATGAAAAAGTAAACAAATAATAAAGAGTAGTAATGATGAGGGTAGTAGGAAAATCAAGCTACACTAACTAGCTAGGCCGAGCACCACTCTCCCTGACAATGATGCCAGAAAGCTTAGTGCATCCTTTGGAGCTTTGGATTACACCTAACCAATTGAGTTTGATTAGATGCAACCCTAGGCTTCCAACACTCAACAAGATCTTTTGATATTTATAAGGGTCCTAAGCTAACACACCGAATTAGACTAACACACTAACCTGCAAGCGAATGGGGTCATGTTATATTATAGGCAAGTGGTAAGAATAAGGTCGATCCACATGGAGAGAGGAGGCACTAGAGCTTAGTTAGAGTAGGCTAGGTTCCTAAAGCAGAGTCTAGGGTTCACGGGTTTGTTTATTAAACTGAGTTGGACAAGAAAGAAATTAAAGGAAACCATCAATTATAACCTAAGTTAACCATAGAATAGTTAAGTTCTAATGAGAAGTAAAGACAACTAAGCAAGAAATAGATAAATTACACCAGAGAAGCAAAGCACGACATAACTAACAACATAGAAGTGACAACTAGTTAAGCTAAGTAAGAAACTACACTAAATTAACAAATAGGAAACTAGGATAACCAAGGATCTAAATTACCACTAGCTAAAAAACAATCACAAATGGACACTAACTATCCTTGCAAGATTAAATTACCAAGAACAAGGCAATTATCTAATAAGAAAGTAAGACAAGTAACTAAGCAAGCATGATCTCATCAAGGAAAAAATTAGGGTTTTAAGCAAGTTATGGAGATGTGGGACGTTTGGGGGATGTTATTAGGATTCCAGTTGGGGGTATATCATGCAAAATCTATCCATTCATTCTGAATTGATAAATCAAATAACTAGACAAATGCTATGGAATCAACCTAAGCTATTAGTCGGCCATGGGCGATATAGGGTGTGTGAAGGGGAACTACACCCTTGCACACCCTATCCAACCTTTCGAGGCTCAATTTAACTAAGGCTTAGGTGAGATTCCATTAGGATTTACTAAGCCTAGGTTTCTGCAGTGGGTGTCCATAGGAAAATTGGGAGCCAAATATAGAAATGAAGAGTGGAGGTGAATGTGTTTCACCTCACATCACTCACCATCTAGGTTTTAGGAAACTCCTAGGAAATTATAATAAGAACTCCTACACTAGATACTTATATCTCACACCTAGGAGTAAGAGAAGGGATATGTGTGGGAAGATGGGGATCTAGATATGGATCCACTAGTTTGACTTAGGATCAAATCCCAAATCAGCCTCACACATGCCATTTTCTCCTAGACCTAAACAGTTTCAAGTATAAAACGATAAGAAAGCACAAACCATAAGAAGAATCATGGAAAACAAGATAAAAGTAGAAGGCAATCGTCATAATACAAATATATATAGTGTACAAGTTATTTCCCCACAACATGGTATTAAAGTAACCGTTTATCCCCCAAACAACCCACATAGAGGGGCTTAGCTACTCATAGTACAAAAAGAGCAAAACAAGAGGTAGAATAAGAGAAAGTATCCATAGAATCTCATGGAAGCTTCCTTCTCATTCATCAGTAGCAACAAAAGCAACACCTTCTCCCTCCTTGGTGGCAAGATGGCATGGAATGGGTGGTGGAAGTAGCCAGAACCCTAAAAAACTAGGGTTTTGAGGTTGAGGAAGGTGGAAATGAGGTGGAAGTAGGTGGGAGATTAAGGAGTGAGTGAGGAGTATCTAGGAATGGACAAGAGGTAGCTAAGAGTGTCTGACATTGTACTACAACCACCACCCTTAAATATATAGGTTGTGGGGAAGCACTAGGTCAAGTAGGGGCATTTTGGGTAGAATAGTGAATAAAAATGTAGGTTTTAGTGGTACCATGACCATGATGGGTAAGGTATAACACGATCGTACTGTGAGGAAACATCAGTGCTGGGTGGAGGTAGAAATGTCAGGTTGGAGTCGGGAAAATGAAGGTTGGTAGCATGACCGTGGTGAAGTCTAGGTGTCACAACCATGCTATTTTTAGTGGTAGAATAACCATGGTGGGTAAGATATGAAATGATCATACTGAGAGGGAATGTCTGTGTTGAGTGTAGGTGGAAATGTCAGTTTGGAGTTGGGAAAATGAAGGCTGGCATCACAACTGTGGTGAAATCTAGGTGGCTCGACCATGCTAGGTAGCATGACCGTGGTGGGTGATATGTGGTACGGTCATGGTGAGTAGGTGGCAACATGGCCGTGGTGGAGGGGTGGCAGCACAATCTTGCTAGGTAGCACAACTGTGGTGGAAGGTTTGCTGTAGTTGCTTCAAAATTGGGATTTTTCCTGTGATTTTGACAACAAGTGTAAGGAAATATGGCTACAGAACGAGCAATAGAAATACAAATTTAACTGCCATATTCCCCATCAAAAAATTGATCACATCAATAACTATGTAATGGTAAGGAGGGTTTGTGAGGTCATACATGGTCTTGGATCAAGTTCAACAACAATTCCCTCACACCACCATGCACCTTTCCACAAGTCGCACTCAGACAACATCAGTAGTAGCGTACTAGCTAGTTGATCACTATGGATAGTAGTTGACCTTGTCCTCCTAGAGGAAGGCAACAACCTCCTCGCCTGTATAGTAGTCCACATAGACCACCAGGAACTCCTATCATTCTATAAGAATAGAAAAGGAGTTGTCCCTTCTAGTCAGTGTACTGGCACCAACTTGTTCTCCCTTACTATCCCTCCCTTTATCGGGAAGGACTTGCTCAGGTTCTCTCGATTACCACAACTAGACAAGACAACAATTCTTGAGTTAATTGATGTGTTTGAGAATCCCCTAGTACCCTTCTATTTATAGGAGAGTTAGGGTCAGGGTTTTCAGTCTGTGCATGATTCGAAGTAGACGAATTCCACAAATTTTTACATCCAACGAGCGGTGAAACAGTCAGTTGACAGGTGAACTGATTGGTTGGCATGCGAGCCGATCAATTCAACCCTTGAATTTTTCATTCTATCATGTTTCCCAATCACAATTGTATTGGAAACTGATTAATGCACAACATGACATCAACCCTAATCCTTGATCCAATCGAATTGATCAACCAAACAATCAGTATAACTTGAACGGGTCAATTCATGGACCTAAGCCGATCGGCTCACTTCCTTAACTAGTCGGTTCAAGGACCAGATTGCCAAACTTGGTTCAATTGGCCTAACACTCTAAAATAATTGGTTAAACACTTGAATCGTCTAGTTCACTATCCAGTCATTCAACATTTAAACAATGTTGAATAAATTGAATGCCTAACTCTTTAGTAATCAAGTTTAAACCATATTCATGAATGAACTCCTATTCCAAGTGTATCCAATGTGTGTGACCCTATAGGTTCCAAGTTATGTTGGCAGTGAATGTCCATAACTAGTTTATGACATCACAAGAAATGAAAAGTATCTAGAAACACATCATTGCTACCCAAGTGATTCGAAAAGTTGGAGAACAAATTCAAACTACAATCTTTTATTGGTGTCATAGTGATTGTATAATTCCTTTGCCATTGATATCCCGATTGAACTCAAGGCATGGAATCATCATCTTCTCAATATTCAATCCACATTCCTTGATCTAGAGCAGAATGTGTGAGATACATGTGAACCTAATATCATATATTGATTCACATCCACATGTGCATGCTTTTCTCCCTCTTGTTTATCAAGTGTCCTGGATATCAAACTCCCATAGGAGGGATCAATCCCATATACATCACCCACAGTCATTCCCATGTGTCACAGTGTACCCAAACACCACCTTCCTGGAAACCTATTTTAAGATCATTGTAACATCCCTGACCTGGGTTATGAGTTAACCCTAGGTGTTTTGCTTATTTATGTAATTATATGTTTGTGATTATCTCCTGGTATGTAATTAAAGCACCTGAGGAACATATGTTGCTATTTCTGTCCTTTTTAACAATGTTGTAGTATTGTATTGTAATACAAGGACCTATGTGAAAATTACCTGATTAGAGGGGTTAACTTGCAAATTGCACATGTTAAGATGTTCCTTTGATGATGAGACATCATAAGTGTGAATATGATGAAGAATGATGGATTCTCCAAGCCTGGGCATCAAGATGCAGCTTATGGAGCAATCCTTGTGCTTAAAACCCTAATTTTGGTGTAAAGTGCAATTTACCCAAAATATGGGGTGCAACTTGTAAAATACATCTTCTAGAGTATCTTGTATGACTGTAAACATCATTTAGAATAAAAATGACGAAGAGGGCGCTTCAATTGAATAACTAAATAAGATTGATAACCCTTGTATCTAGATTACCAAGTTGTAAGTAAAGAGACCCTTTTATATGTGCACCTTAGTTCTTATGTTGGCTTTCTTTACCCATAGATCTTGAGTTTATGATGGGATCTACTTAGTAATGATAAAGTGGACGTGCCTTAGAATGAAGGACCTAGATGTAAAAAAAAGGAAGTTAGATGTCCTTGAGATGAAAATGACCCTAAGATATATAAGCTTGTTTCCTTTACAACCAAAGGCAACGTTTCCTTTCTCCTTCACTTATCATCTTTGCTAAACCGACCAAGGCAGATCTCTGGAGCTAAAGAAGACGACCAACCTATTCTAAGGTAAGAAGAGACCATCTTCTAGCTCGGATTCATGGAGGAATTCCTTGTATAAGGTTGGTTTTATGGTTATCTCACTTAGGTTTCTTGTTCTAGCCGACTTTCCCCAACCTTTTCTTGGAGAATCACCTTTGGCCGACTTGTGGAGGTCAAGACGCCATTAAAGGATAGAAGCTTGGAAGCTTGGAGCTCTAGGAACAACGTTTGAGGTGGGTTTTATAACTCCAAACCTTTGCTTTGTTATGCATACTTTTGTTCTTGCATATAATAGCTAGTTCTTCTTCTTTCCCATCTTTCCTTGCACTCTTGCAAGCTAATCCATGAAGAACAGACCTTGATCTCAAGGTAGAATATGATGGGCATTAATACCAATGTTGTTCCTTATCTTAATTTACCAAACGACCTTGGACCTTTGGTCTAAACGTTTTGCAGGACCATTTGAAACCAAACGGTTTCACAACCGTTTGATTCCATGCGGTTTGCAAGACCGTTTAGATTCAAACGGTCTCCAAGACCATTTGGAAAGTTTGACCAAGGGAAGACCGCTTAGAGGTCTTCTGTACACATGTTGAATTAAACATCTACAAAGAATCATAACCTAATTGCAAACCAATCACAAGTTGAAGGCACTTCAACCCTCAAAACCCTAATCGGGTTCAATTGATGAAAACAATGACCAATTTTGGTGAACTTTGGGTTGAAGGGCCCAACCGGTCTCAAGACCGTTTGGGGGTTCACTCAAATGGTCTCAAGACCGTTTGGTGACAACCTAAGACCGTTTGGAGGTCTAGGGTTAAGGTAATTTGATCAATTGAAGGTCCAATCACAATAGGTTGATGAATTGATTAAAAGTGCTGATTTGTAAACTAATTAGGGTTCAACCCTTATCAAATTGACTTAGATTTTGGTGAATCTTTGGGAAAATGGTCTCACGACCATTTGGATGATGTCCAAATGATCTCAAGACCGTTTGGGCCAAGATTGGGCCCAATTGAGTGTCAATTGATGAGTTCAACTTCAATTTAACTCACATTGATGAAGGATGATGGTTGAGTGATTACAAACCCTAATTCAATCAGTCTCAACCCCAATTGGTGATCAATTGAGGGTCAATTGAGTGTCCAATTAGTTAAAATAACCCTAATTAGCTCAATTGATAAGTTATTAGCAAGGATGTGACCAATAGAAGGCTTCAACATGGAAAACCCTAATTGATTACAACCTTTGAATCACTTTTGAGGTCCATGCGGTTTTGAGCCCATTTGGACCAAACGGTCTCAAGACCATTTGAATCCAAATGGTCTCAAGACCGTTTGAGACCAAATGGTCTCAAGACTGTTTGGAGCCAAACGGTCTCAAGACCGTTTGGGCTCAAACGATCTCAAGGTCGTTTAGATCCAATCGATCTCAAGGTCGTTTCATGTCATGCAGTTTCAAGGTCGCATAGTTTCAAACGGTTTCAAAGTCAACTTTTTCAAATGTTCAACACACTCATGCGGTCTTGGAGCTCATGCGGTCTTGGGGGTCAAAGTGTCCAAACGCTCAACGCCCCCAAACAGTTTCAAAACCGTTTGGAGGTTAAGGTGTGAAACTGTTTGGGGACTTTTAGGGATGTGATTGCTTAGTCACTTGAAGGCTTAATTGGTTCATTAGTTGTCCAATCCAAACCCTAATGATACCTAAGGACAATAAGAGGCTAAATGATTAGTAGATTGAACTATGATGTGATCAATGGTGTACATTACCAATGTGCCCTTGAAGGGTTCAAGTAGATGACACCTTGTTTAATCAAAATCCTAATGACCTGATAGTGGTGATTTAGCTTATGTTAATCAAGATTGGTTTGAACTAACCTAATCTAGAGTGATGCAATTACCACCTATTAGTAAGAGGAGAGAAAAGGTCCCAAGTATGGTTGCAATTCAAGTAAATTAACTTCAATGTATATGAATGTGCATGATTAGGATATGATCCACTTTGTGAGATCATGAAAACCCTAATTACGATAATTGATGAATCATAACCTAATTTGAAGGCATCAAAGATGATGATACCATGCATGGTGATGCTATGAGCTTAAATCACCATGAAGTGAATAGTAAACCCTAATTCAAGGGTAATATCATGTAATGAGAATAGTAAACCCTAATTTAGGGTGATGTCATGGAAGGAATAATTCTAGGTTATGCCTTTAAGTATGGAACCTCATGAATGAATTATAAAGTGAGGAACCTTTATGCCTTGTAAGCTAAGGGGTTTGATAACCCTGATTGAGGTGAATAAACCCTAACCCTAGTATCAATCTAGGTATGTTGATGATAGCACGACCGTGCTAAGGAGCACGACCATGGTAGCTTTCCCTTGCATGACCGTGCAAGGAAGCATGGCCGTGGTGTTTTATAAAAGAAATTGAAAAGTGGAAACCTTGGTACTATGGGATGGTCTAAGACTTAATCTAGTATAATGACAAGTAATGATATATAGAACCCTAAAGATGGTTTGTTAGCCAGTACATTAAAGAAATGTGTGGCTAAAATCAATTAGATAGAATGGTTATGTCATAAACATAAGAACTAGGGATGAAGAACCATGTTAATGATAAAGGATTTAAAAGGTGAGATGATGCCTAGACCTTTGTACAAATGCCTTTATAAATGAAAAGAAAGTGATACATCAAGATATGATAGATATCACATTCTATAATTCAGGGTAATATACCTTGATGAACTTTTAAAAACACTATACTTAGACAAGAGATACATGGAATGCATGATGAGTAATTATTTACATTAAAGATATAATGGACTCAATGTACTTGATAAGTATTGATTAATATGCCTTGAGAATGGGATAAGCCAAATCAAGGAGTATGATGTAATCATACCATGACATGAATGAGAAGGGAACTATTACTTAGAATTGATGATCATTAGTGATATATGATGAATATAGTAATCAAAATCATACACTTATAATGCCCTTGTATGCTTCCAAGAGTGGTAGAACAGCACGCTAGGGTTGGACTGATAACATGAACAGGAGACCCTAACTTTTTAGGGATGGGGTACGTTAACCCTAATCCTGGGTCATGCTTTCAAGCATGAAACCCTATGAACAAATTGCAATATAAGGAATTCTTATGCCTTATAAGGCAAAGAGATTCAATAACCCTAATTGAATAAGGATGATCCTTAAACTCTAAGTTGTGCTTTTAAGCATGATGAATCTTCATGATTAAAGTATGAGATGAAGTATCAGTATTCCTAATCATAATGAAAGGGATTGGATAGCCATAATTGATGTAATTAAGGGAACCTAGCCTTAGTGAAGGCATGAAAATACATTCCTTGAATTGAAATGTTAATTCTTCTTTATGAATTGCTGATTTGGAAATGAATTGTTTATTATTGTCAATTGGAATAATCATGCATGTTCTTATAAAGAAATGATCATATCCAGGTAAAGGTTATGATATCATATTCATTGAAAGTATACTATATGCTTTATGAGTAGTGATTACATGCCATGTTGCCTAAGTTTATGTGGTAAAATATGAGAATGATGGGCTGTAAGATCCATGAGTAACATCAAGGTCATGCTGATAAGATGACTTATGATTATTTACGGGTTTGAATACCCTATTCTTGAATCATAGTAATGAAATGGATAAGAATTGATTTACATATGATAATTGATGAGAGTTAAACTTGATACATTTAGTATTCTTTCTTTATAGCAGTTGTTTTGATGATCTATGTTTGAAAACATGCATGATGCTAAAAGAATACTGAAATGTACTTAAGTAATCAAGTATAATGATATCATGTAGGGACCTTACCATAGATCCATCATTGTTAGAGACTAAATGATGGTGAAACAGGTTTTCCTAAGGGAACTCCTGGAACATATACTTTTGAGTATATGGGGGAAATGGATGCAAATATCCTTACGTCCTAATGTAGGAATTGATGTAGGATGTATCTTTACCCTATCAATCCTTCATTACATTTTATGCTGGGATGATATACCACTAATCTCCCGAGGAAAATCACCAATACCGCATCGATGAGAGATAAACAAGAGATCTTTCGATGACGAAGAGAGTACAAAACATCACTGTAACTCTATAGTGAAGTTTCCAGAATACCCTGGATAGCTACTACAGCAGAGACACAAGATGTCCTGCAAGTAAATCCTCTTACTGACTGAGGAAGATGAGGTCATAAAAATCCGGCTCTTTTGATGACCTATGTATGGTACCGACGCGATTTCGTAATGGTCGGTTGGAGTATGAGCGGTATACCTCATCTCCATAGGGCATAATAATGTTTGAAAGAAATATAATCAGCTGTGTAGCATAACTGCTTAGGTTGAACTACGAAAAACAACGAGTGATGCCATTTTGTTTTAAATGTTCTGGTTGAACAATTAGTATACATGTTCTTCATATTCCTTATTTAAGATATGCCTTGTTATACAATTATTCTATAGATGAAATGATTGCTAAGAAGGTATTGCTTTATCCCATGTTGAGCTTACTGTTAAATGTTAATAATTATACTGCTCAATGTTATTCCTTAGTACTATAACAAAGCTTCTGGCGGCGAGTTATAACTCTCGCTGGGACAATTATTCAATTGTCTCACCCCCGTGGGATTCTACTTTTTAGGTAGACGCCAAGGTCGAAGGAACCTATCCAAGAATGAGCAACAACAACACCAGGGGCAGTAGTGAATCTCAGGTGGAGATACTGACTGTCTAGTCTTATAGATAGTATGTCTTATGTCGTCTCTGTACTCTCAGGTCTTAGGAGTCAGTAGGTCTGAGGTTTTTGGCTTTAAGCCTCGAGATTTTGTTGTATCTTGCCTTGAACAGTTAACAAGGCAATGGATGTATGTATTTACTCAAGAGGTGATTCCACAGAGATGTAATGTTGAAACATGATGTAAACTGTTTATCCTATTTCTTATAAAAAGGTTTTTATGGTATATGATCTTTTCTTAAAAAAGTTTTAATTTTTAGTGATTTTTTGTATTCCGCTGCTAATCTCTTCCGTATTCGTTGATCTCGTTTTTACCGAAACAGACGTTTCATTTAGTGGTATCAGAGCTCTAGGTTCGATAAGACTACAGAGACATAGGACTTAGGTAGTAGAGTGTGTCCTAAGTGTCATCCAGTGTATCTGATGGTATCTTCAGCTCACATAGGAGGAGAAGAACTTGAAGATGACTGGATTGGACAAAGAGTTTGCTGCAAGGAGCAGCAATGCTACACCAAGAAGAGGTGCAGAGGAGCAAGAAAGAGAGGGACAATTACCTGAGATTCCCCTAGCCAATCCAACCATGATAAGGAATCCTTCCTTAGGAATCACTATTGGGGAATTTAGGGCAACCATGATGTATCTAGTGGATAAAGCACTAGCAATACAACCTAGATTACCAGCTCCTAATGATGATATTTTGGATATCAACAGAATATGTAGTCCACAATAGCAGGTTGAAGCAATGGTAAATGATGAAGCCTTGAACTTAGAGCAAGCCGGTGCTCAACCTCAGTCTGATGAATCAGTATATAGTAATATAGGGGTTAGAATACAACCAGAAAATAGGACCTGCTATAGGTGTAGGAAGCCCGGACATATCAGATGTAATTGTCCAGAAGAGAAATATAAAGGAAGAATTGAGAAAAGGCCTATCCAAACCCAGGAGCAGAGACCTAGTAGTTCCAAAAGGAAGAAGTTTCTGGTGTCACCAACCCAACCAGGACCTAGTGCACCAAGACAATGGTCATCTAGAAAGGGTAAAGAACCCTCTAGATCATAGTGGACACCTAGAATTTGCTATGTATGTAGACAGGTTGGACATCTAGCAAGAAATTGCTCAGCTAGAAATGTTATAGCAAATCAACCTCTGAGGCAGAATCAACCTGAGGCAATGAATAATCCTCGAATCATGACAGATCAGGCAAAATAAATGTCATTGTTATAATGTATTTTATGAATTCTTAGATAAACTGAGAAAGTAATTAATTGAAATTTCCTTGATCAGTCCTATGAGGACTTATAATTTTTGTATAATAAACATAGTAGATGTTTCATGTTGCTTTTACCTCTATGAGAAAGATGAAGTATTAAAGAGATGTCTGGATAAAATTCAGTAAGGTTAAATCTTATACTTGTGATAATAGGAAAGGAGAAGGAAAATGGTAATATACAAATACATATTACCTTATCTCAGTATTTATATACCCTGGCCAGGTATACAATTTTTGATGATAAAGTAAATATGGAAACTCCTAGATTGTTATCTTTTTGATTGCTCTGATCAAGTAGTCATTCTAAAACAATCTAATGAGTATCAAGAAATAAGAAATATGGGAATAAGGGAGGTCAACCCTATCCAGTAAAGTTGTAAGAATAATAATAAAGATCCTCCCCATAATGTGAAAATGTGATGAGATCATAAGATTTTCATGAATATGTTATATAATAACAAGGAAAGGAACAATGTCATGTAATTACCCTTATAGATTCCTATGCCATGGCAAGGAACCAAGGATGAGATAAGGAGTAAATGTTTCATGAATGGTTGAAAATAAATGATATGATAAGAGGAATATGATCCCTTATTCTCTTTCCTTCCAGGGACATGGCAATCAAGTGGGTCTTAGGACACTTGATGTGCATAATATAAAGATGTTTATGTGATGTATACCTAGAAAGGTATCAATTTATCTTAGACATTAGTTACAAGTTGAGAATATATGTAACAAGTAATGTCCCAAGATGAAAGGAAGATAACACATGTGATAGGTATCAAGATAAGAATGTAATAATATATCAGAAGATTTATGTTGAAAACCTGGAATGGTCAACTATGAAAACAAATTAAACATGTAAAATAATATGAACATCACATGTTAAGGGTTTATGTTTTTCATAGACAAAACTCTTTCTAAGGTATCTTTTAGATAAATTCTCGATTGATAAGTAACTTTTCCCTGTGATAAGAGAATGTACAACTAATGAGATGTTACCTGAAGACATAATGGTATGATGCTTAAATAATATCTGCTTCTCTTTATCTGGGATTTCGGGGACGAAATCCTTGTTAGGGGTTTATAATTTGTAACATCCCTGACCTGGGTTATGAGTTAACCCTAGGAGTTTTGCTTATTTATGTAATTAGATGTTTGTGATTATCTCCTGGTATGTAATTAAAGCACCCGAGGAACATATGTTTCTATTTCTGTCCTTTTTAAACAATGTTGTAGTATTGTATTGTAATACAAGGACCTATGTGCAAATTACCCGATTAGAGGGGTTAACTTGCAAATTACACATGTTAAGATGTTACTTTGATGATGAGACATCATAAATGTGAATATGATGAAGTATTATGGATTCTCCAACCCTGGGCATCAAGATGCAGCTTATGGAGCAATCCTTGTGCTTAAAACCCTAATTTTGGTGTAAAGTGCAATTTACCCAAAATATGGGGTGCAACTTGTAAAATACATCTTCTAGAGTATCTTGTATGACTCTAAACATCATTTATAATAAAAATGATGAAGAGGGCGCTTCAATTGAATAACTAAATAAGATTGATAACCCTTGTATCTAGATTACCAAGTTCTAAGTAAAGAGACCCTTTTATATGGGCACCTTAGTTCTTATGTTGGCTTTCTTTACCCATAGATCTTGAGTTTATGATGGGCTCTGCTTAGTAATGATAAAGTGGACGTGCCTTAGAAGGAAGGAAGGACCTAGATGTAAAAAAAAGGAAGTTAGATGTCCTTAAGATGAAAATGACCCTAAGATACATAAGCTTGTTTCCTTTACAACCAAAGGCAACGTTTCCTTTCTCCTTCACTTATCATCTTTGCTAAACCGACCAAGGCAGAGCTCTGGAGCTAAATAAGATGACCAACCTGTTCTAAGGTAAGAAGAGACCATCTTCTAGCTCGGATTCATGGAGGAATTCCTTGTATAAGGCTGGTTTTATGGTTATCTCACTTAGGTTTCTTGTTCTAGCCGACTTTCCCCAACCTTTTCTTAGAGAATCACCTTTGGCCGACTTGTGGAGCTCAAAACGCCATTAAAGGATAGAATCTTGGAAGCTTGGAGCTCTAGGAACAACGTTTGAGGCGGGTTTTTATAACTCTAAACCTTTGCTTTGTTATGCATACTTTTGTTCTTGCATATAATAGCTAGTTCTTCTTCTTTCCCATCTTTCCTTGCACTCTTGCAAGCTAATCCATGAAGAACAGACCTTGATCTCAAGATAGAAGATGATGGGCGTTAATACCAATGTTGGTCCTTATCTTACTTTACCAAACGACCTTGGACCTTTGGTCTAAACGTTTTTCAAGACCATTTGAAACCAAACGGTTTCACAACCGTTTGATTCCATGCGGTTAGCAAGACTGTTTAGATTCAAACGGTCTCCAAGACCGTTTGGAAAGTTTGACCAAGGGAAGACCATTTAGAGGTCTTCTATACACATGTTGAATTAAACATATACAAATAATCATAACCTAATTGCAAACCAATCACAAGTTGAAGGTACTTCAACCCTCAAAACCCTAATCGGGTTCAATTGATGAAATCAATGACCAATTTTGGTGAACTTTAGGTTGAAGGGCCCAACCGGTCTCAAGACCATTTGGGGGTTCACTCAAACGGTCTCAAGACCGTTTGGTGACAACCTAAGACCGTTTGGAGGTCTAGGGTTAAGGTAATTTGATCAATTGAAGGTCCAATCACAATAGGTTGATGAATTGATTAAAAGTGCTGATTTGTAAACTAATTAGGGTTCAACCCTTATCAAATTGAGTGCTGATTTGTAAACTAATTAGGGTTCAACCCTTATCAAATTGACTTAGATTTTGGTGAATCTTTGGGCAAATGGTCTCAAGACCGTTTGGAGGATGTCCAAACGATCTCAATACCGTTTGGGCCAAGTTTGGGCCCAATTGAGTGTCAATTGATGAGATCCACTTCAACTCACATTGATGAAGGATGATGGTTGAGTGATTACAAACCCTAATTCAATCGGTCTCAACCCCAATTGGTTATCAATTGAGGGTCAATTGAGTGTCCAGTTAGTTAAAGATAACCCTAATTAGCTCAATTGATAAGTGATTAGCAAGGATGTGACCAATAGAAGGCTTCAACATGGAAAACCCTAATCGATTACAACCTTTGAATCACTTTTGAGGTCCATGCGGTTTTGAGCCCATTTGGACCAAACGGTCTCAAGACCGTTTGAATCCAAACGGTCTCAAGACCGTTTGGGCTCAAACGATCTCAAGGTCGTTTAGATCCAATCAATCTCAAGGTCGTTTCATGTCATGCAGTTTCAAGGTCGCATATTTTCAAATAGTTTCAAAGTCAACTTTTTCAAACGGTCAACACACTCATGTGGTCTTGGAGCTCATGCGGTCTTGGAGATCATGCGGTCTTGGGGGTCAAAGTGTCCAAACGGTCAACGCCCCCAAATAGTTTCAAAACCGTTTGGAGGTTAAGGTGTGAAACCGTTTGGGGACTTTTAGGGCTGTGATTGCTTAGTCACTTGAAGGCTTAATTGGTTCATTAGTTGTCTAATCTAAACCCTAATGATGCCTAAGGACAATAAGAGGCTAGGTGATTAGTAGATTTAACTATGATGTGATCAATGGTGTACATTAGCAATGTGCCCTTGAAGGGTTCAAGTAGATGACACCTTGTTTGATCAAAACCCTAATGACCTGATAGTGGTGATTTAGCTTATGTTAATCAAGATTGGTTTGACCTAACCTAATCTAGAGTGATGTAATCACCACCTATTAGTAAGAGGAGAGAGAAGGTCCCAAGTATGGTTGAAATTCAAGTAAAGTAACTTTAATGTATATGAATGTGCATGATTAGGATATGATCCACTTTGTGAGATCATGAAAACCCTAATTATGATTATTGATGAATCTTAACCTAATTTGAAGGCATCAAAGATGATGATTCCATGCATGGTGATGCTATGAGCTTAAATCACCATGAAGTGAATAGTAAACCCTAATTCAAGGGTAATATCATGTAATGAGAATAGTAAACCTTAATTTGGGGTGATGTCATGGAAGGAATAATTCTAGGTTATGCCTTTAAGTATGGAACCTCATGAATGAATTATAAAGTGAGGAACCTTTATGCCTTGTAAGCTAAGGGGTTTGATAACCCTGATTGAGGTGAATAAACCCTAACCCTAGAATCAATCTAGGTATGTTGATGATAGCACGACCGTGCTAAGGAGCACGACCATGGTAGCTTTCCCTTGCACGACCGTGCAAGGAAGCATGGCCGTGGTGTTTTATAAAAGAAATTGAAAAGTGGAAACCTTGGTACTAGGGGATGGTCTAAGACTTAATCCAGGATAATGACAAGTAATGATATATAGAACCCTAAAGATGGTTTGTTAGCCAGTACATTAAAGAAAGGTGTGGCTAAAATCAATTAGATAGAATGGTTATGTCATAAACATAAGAACTAGGGATGAAGAACCATGTTAATGATAAAGGATTTAAAAGGTGAGATGATGCCTAGACCTTTGTACAAATGCCTTTATAAATGAAAAGAAAGTGATACATCAAGATATGATAGATATCACATTCTATAATTCAGGTTAATATACCTTGATGAACTTTTAAAACCACTATACTTAGACAAGAGATACATGGAATGCATGATGAGCAATTATTTACATTAAAGATATAATGGACTCAATGTACTTGATAAGTATTGATTAATATGCCTTGAGAATGGGATAAGCCAAATCAAGGAGTATGATGTAATCATACCATGACATGAATGAGAAGGGAACTATTACTTAGAATTGATGATCATTAGTGATATATGATGAATATAGTAATAAAAATCATACACTTATAATGCCCTTGTATGCTTCCAAGAGTGGTAGAACAATACGCTAGGGTTGGACTAATAACATGAACAGGAGACCCAAACTTTTGAGGGATGGGGTACGTTAACCCTAATCCTGGGTCATGCTTTCAAGCATGAAACCCTATGAACAAATTACAATATAAGGAATTCTTATGCCTTATAAGGAAAAGAGATTCAATAACCCTAATTGAATAAGGATAACCCTTAAACTCTAAGTTGTGCTTTTAAGCATGATGAATCTTCATGATTAAAGTATGAGATGAAGTATCAGTATTCCTAATCATAATGAAAGGGATTGGATAAACCTAATTAATGTAATTAAGGGAACCTAGCCTTAGTGAAGGCATGAAAATACATTCCTTGAATTGAAAGGTTAATTCTTCTTTATAAATTGCTGATTTGGAAATGAATTGTTTATTATTGTCAATTGGAATAATCATGCAAGTTCTTATAAAGAAATGATCATAGCCAGGTAAAGGTTATGATATCATATTCATTATAAGTATACTATATGCTTTATGAGTAGTGATTACATGCCATGTTGCCTAAGTTTATGTGGTAACATATGAGAATGATGGGCTATAAGAGCCATGAGTAACATCAAGGTCATGCTGATAAGATGACTTATGATGATTTAAGGGTTTGAATACCCTATTCTTGAATCATAGTAATGAAATGGATAAGAATTGATTTACATATGATAATTGATGAGAGTTAAACTTGATACATTTAGTATTCTTTCTTTATAGCAGTTGTTTTGATGATCTATGTTTGAAAACATGCATGATGCTAAAAGAATACTGAAATGTACTTAAGTAATCAAGTATAATGATATCATGTAGGGCCCTGACCATAGATCCATCATTGTCAGAGACTAAATGATGGTGAAACAGGTTTTCCTAAGAGAACTCCTGGAACATATACTTTTGAGTATATGGGGAAATGGACGCAAATATCCTTACGTCCTAATGTAGGAATTGATGTAGGATGTATCTTTACCCTATCAATCCTTAATTACATTTTATGCCAGGATGATATACCACTAATCTCCTGAGGAAAATCACCAATACCGCATCGATGAGAGATAAACAAGAGATCTTTCGATGACGAAGAGAGTACAGAACATCACTGTAACTCTATAGCGAAGTTTCCAGAATACCCTGGATAGCTACTGCAGCAGAGACACAAGATGTCATGCAAGTAAATCCTCTTACTGAGTGAGGAAGATGAGGTCATAAGAATCCAGCTCTTTTGATGACCTATGTATGGTACCGACGCGATTTTGTAATGGTCGGTTGGAGTATGAGCGGTATACCTCATCTCCGTAGGGCATAATAATGTTTGAAAGAAATATAATCAACCGTGTAGCATAACTGCTTAGGTTGAACTACGAAAAACAATGAGTGATGCCATTTTGCTTTAAATGTTCTGGTTGAACAATTAGTATACTTGTTCTTCATATTCCTTATTTAAGATATGCCTTGTTATACAATTATGCTATAGATGAAATGATTGCTAAGAAGGTATTGCTTTATCCCATGTTGAGCTTACTGTTAAATGTTAATAATTTTACTGCTCAATGTTATTCCTTAGTACTATAACAAAGCTTCTGGCGGAGAGTTATAACTCTCGCTGGGACAATTATTCAATTGTCTCACCTCCGTGGGATTCTACTTTTTAGGTAGACTCCAAGGTCGAAGGAACCTATCCAAGAATGAGCAACAACAACACTAGGGGCAGCAGTGAATCTCAGGTGGAGATACTAACTGTCTAGTATTATAGATAATATGTCTTATGTCGTCTTTGTACTCTTAGGTCTTAGGAGTCCATCGGTCTGAGGTTTTTGGTTTTAAGCCTTGAGATTTTGTTGTATCTTGCCTTGCACAGTTAACAGGGCAATGGATGTATGTATTTACTCAAGAGGTGATTCCACAGAGATGTAATGTTGAAACATGATGTAAACTGTTTATCATGTTTCTTATAAAAAAAGTTTTTATGGTATATGATCTTTTCTTAAAAAAGTTTTAATTTTTAGTGATTTTTCGTATTCCGATGCTAATCGCTTTCGTATTCGTTGATCTCATTTTTCCCAAAACAGACATTTCAATCATGGTGGATGATGTCAAAGTACATCAAACTACATGTGATCAATGTAGTGATTTCAGGTCTATGAACCACAATAACCACCATCCCTATAAGAGATGATTCTGACTACCAATTATGGTTTGCACATGTCACTCTCATGGTGGGTCTATCCGGTACAATATTCTCTAACAAGTATCTATGTGTTTGGTTTGATATCTTATATCATGACTAATGAGATTCTATCATCAATCAACACACACTTTAGTCTTATATGTCATTACTGTATATCAACCTTCCACAATAACATCCTACTAGGGACATAATAAGAATCTACATACTCTTGACATCTATATGATCACATTGTTCACATCCTCAACCCAAAGACATACACCATTGAGTCATAACATTCTTTAGACATTCATTATATTTTATCATTATCTCATAACTGATTGAAATAGTTTGAATCAGAAGATTGCCTTTATCAATAATCAAATTGTTTACAAGATATGCCATCACAATAATTGTATGATTGTCTCTCTAGGCATACGTACCAACATACTCCCATTTGCACTTAGAGCCAATCACCCACAAATCTTATTCTAACTGATCTTAAACATGTCTATCATGTTTCTGCTGCGTAAGTTCTAATCCAATGGGTTAGAAACATTATCCTTTAGTAGGTGTATTGCATGTTTCACATGTCTTCACTGTACGACCTCTCGTATAAGATGTAATTTCCATAGTATGTTATCTGATATTCCTTTCCTAACCAGTAGTTCCATTGTTGTCAGGGTATTTCTACTATGTCATCAATGGTTGGAAGATCTCATACGTTCATCTATATGAACTTTTAGATCCATACAATATGCTTTCTTGTATTCATAACACCATGATACTTGGCTTCTGTTGTAAAATTAAATAACTATATTTAGTTTGGAACTTTTCCAACTTACAATTCTTGTTTTAATGTCATATAAAACTTTTTGATTGCGATCATTAATTTTTTCTTCATTTTGGAAGCCTACATTGGTATATCTCTCTACACCAAACTCTTCCTTATTTACATAACCAAGGAACTAATACTTTATTCCTTCTCACACACTTAATGATGCTCGTTATGGCATTCCAATGACATTCATTGGAATCTGACTAATATCATCTTGTCATGTCATATACATATAAGATAATGGGATGAGTAAATTGTATTGTGTACATGATAGATACAATTGTAAATGCATATGGCATCTCATTCATGTATTCTATTATTCATAAGAATTGGAACAATGGGCTCTTGAGAGACTAATCCCATGGAACATGGACACATTTTCTCTCATTGAATCCTTCATGATAAAACCTTTCAATATTTTGCTAATATATGTGCTCTTGCTTAGGTCAAGAAGCTTTCCAAAACTATCTCCATAGATCTCAATTCCTATCAGATATGATGCTTCACCTAAACCCTTCTAGAGAATGTACTTTTCATCCCAGGTTTAAAACTCATAGTATAAAGATGTTATTCCCCATCAATATGTAGAATATATATATGCTCCCACTAAACTTTTATAATCACAAATTTCATCTTTATTGACTTAAGTCAAACTCTTTGACTAGTTTGTCAAACCAAAGATTCTAGTTCTTAGATGCTTGCATCAATCACATTGCTTGACCTTTGTATCTTATTGACTTTATTTGCACTAATGGAGTTATAAAACCTTCAAGGTGTGTCACATACACATTCTCTTCAATATCCCTTTAAAGGAATGCGATTTTGTTATCCATGTGTCAAATCTCATAGTCTTGATAAGATGCAATGGCAAGCGTGAACCTGATGGATATAACCATGGCAATTAATAAAGATATTTCATCATATTCAACACCTTGAACTTGTTTGAAACCCTTTTTAACCAATCCACTCTTATAGGTTATCCATGTCACTCTACCTCTTGAAGACCCAACTGCACCCTCTGGGTTTTACCCCTTTAGGTGGTACCGTCGAGGTCATACCTTATTGGTGTACATGGAATCCATTTTGGATATATGACCTTAATCCAATTCTCAGAATATGGTTCCTCAATAGCTTCTAGATAGGTTGTTGGCTCATCACCTTATAACCAAGTGACCACCTTTCTGAGTTAAAGATATCATAATCTTTCAAGCTCAATGCGTGTTCTACTAGATTTATGAGGTTTTGTGTTACATAGGAAATTTGAGATTACACAAAAATTTGTGACTCTCATTTTCTTACTATACCTCCTTAGGTTAAATGTTTCTTGATGATCTCAAATTTTTGGAGTTCTACTAATCTCCCATTGATTCCTTTGGAATCAAAATTCCTCTCAGGGAATTCAACCATTCTTATAACAAACACTTTTGTTATTGGATTAAGAGAAAAGTAATATCTAACAAACTAACATTTATGTGACTTGCGGTTAAAGATTTTCATAAAACAATTTTCTTGTATAAGCTTTAATCCTAATCTTTATAAAATACATATTAGGACACTTCTCATGCCATATCTCATATGGTGTCTTTTGAACCATTATAGACAATTTATTATTTTAGTGTAAAACATGTACCCAAAAGGATTTTTGGAAGATTAGCTAGATTTATTGATAATCACATCATGACTCATCATGGTGTGATTCCTTCTTTCTGATACATCATTATGTTTTAGGTACAATCCATTGTAATATAATACTACAATCCCTAGAAGGTTCTCAAACTCTTGGTGTAAAGTATTTCAATCATAAATCATATTAAAGCATCTTAATACTTTTACTAAGGTGGTTATGTAGTTCATTTATGATCTTCTTGAACATTTCAAGATATTCACATTTGTATTTCACTAAATACAAATTACTATATCTACTGAGATAATCAATAAATATAATGAGGTAGTAATAACTTCCTTTAGAATTTATTCTAAAAGGTCAACATACATATATTTATATACAATCCCTAATAGAATACTCACTTCTCTCACTACATCTAGTGAAAGGTGCTTTTGTCATATTCCCTAAAAGATAAGATTTACATGTCTCTTATTGGTTTAATAATCAAAAGAGTCTAGACAAACATCATCATGGATTCTAGATATGCATTTCTCATTTATGTCCTCTAGATGACACTACTATAGGTTGAGTTATCAAGTTTTAATCTTTTGGTATTTACATTATAAACATTTATCTTTAGATCTAGCAAACAAAGACCGTAAGATATCTGGGGCTCTGCTATAGAAAATCTCATCCTTTTGGAATAGAACATTTATATGATTTCCATATTCATCCCTATCCATACAAGATGCATAAAGTAAAATATTTCTATTATTGGAAAATATGAAATACCGGTTCATAAAATCTATTACATGGCCTTTAGGCATAGATAAATTAAAGAATATAAATGTAGTAGCAACAACTCTTAGTCCATCTCCATCTCAATCTACAACACATAGTCTGACCTTGCCCTTTCGTAAAGGCTTACTTCTTATAGATTCTACACATTTGAACAAATGTGAGATATACATCCGACATCACATACCCAAGATGAAGAAGTAGTCAAATTTATTCTATAACGTATATACCTAAAGTTGAGATCTCTATCTCCTCCTTCTTTAGTTCCTCCAGGTAGGGAAGGCTATTCCTCTTCCAGTGTCCAAGCTGGTGATAGTGGCGACAATTGCCTCCCTTGTTCACCACTCACTTTGCTTTAAACACTGAAGAATTGGACTTTTGTCCAGCTTTAGAACTCTTCTTAGATTTGACTTGGCCTTTGAACTTCACCTTTGATCTCCTGATCATAATCATAGACTTGTGCTTGTCTTTCTTCATTTGTGCCTCAGCTGTTCTCAACATGCCAAGTAACTCTATCAATGGCTTATCAAAGTAATTCATATTGTAATTCACAACAAACTGACTGTGTGACTTTGGAAGTGATAGTAGAATCACATCAATGGCCAACTCTTGACCCAAGGGAAATCCCAGTCTAGCAAGGTTCTCCACATACCCAATAAGCTTGAGCACATGAGGACCTACTGGATCTCCTTGTGGCATGTTACATTTGAACAATGCCTTGGAGACATCATATATCTCATGTCTTGCCTGATCTTGGAACATGTTCTTTAAATGTGTTACCATCTCAATAACATCCATGTTCTCATGCTATCTTTACAACTCATAGTTAATGGAGCACAACATTAGGCAATTGACATCAATGACATCTTCAATATGCTTCTTGTAAGCATCTTTGTCATCCTTGGGTGCAGCGGGAGCAGGTTCATCTGGCTCTGGTGTCTCTAAGATATAGATCTTGCACTCCTATGTGAGAACAATTCCCAACATCCTGTAATAGTCATGGAAATTGTTGCCATTAAACATGTCCTTCTCAAGGACTGATCACAGAGAAAATGTGTTGTTTGTTGCCATTTGATTCTACAAGAGAAATTTTCAATTTTGTCAAAATATTTTAGATTTGATTTGTTTGAAATAAAAGTTGATGATGTATAGTTAGGTATTTAATTAATTATTGCTCCCACTATTTTATTCAAATTGATAGCCCTCACATATCAATTTGGAAGATTTTTGCGTACAACCTTCTAGTGATCCAAGACCCAAAATAATTGAGTTATTGCTTGGCCAATGCCAGCATTCATAATCAATCATTAAGGTAGGAAACTTTTGCCAATTTAATCTTATGAAATTCTTGGATAGATGGTATGAGAAACTCTTTGCTATAGTCTTCTGCATGCTTCTAAGTGATTAATCTCATTAAGATTACTTAGTTAAGTCTGACCCAAAAACAAACACGATAGTAATGCACCCTACTTGGCAGACCCACATGACTACCATCACACTTCCATGAGCTGGATAGCGCACCACGCTTCAAGTGCCCACACATAGTTGATCAAGCTTTTCATGTGTTGCTAATGGAAAGCATCTTAGACTTAATATGTTTGATTGGATTTTATATTTAAATATATATAAATATCCAATCATCACATACATATTACATGTCATATACATGCTATATACCATAAACAAAAACATGGAATATAAACATAAACCATGGTTATGGTCCTACTATTATAATTCCTTGAAGCCACAAGGAACTAGTGCCACCTAAGGTCTACATCTCATGCAAGAACCTATTGTTGTTGAAGATATGTACTTGAACCATTCCTAGTTGATCAGTTCAACCTTTGAACCAGTCGTCTTGCCTCCTAGTCAGTCGATTGATCATCGGAATAATCCTATGGATTCTGGTCTAAACCATGTCTGGACACCTCCAAACAATCAATTGGTAAACCGGCCGATCAGTTTGCCTCCTCCTGTCATCTGTTCTCCTCAGTCCTCCAACCGATCGCCTCATCTTTTGAAATGGGTGGTATGTCTAGTGCTAAACATCTTCTTCATTTTAACAAGAACTAATCCTAATGCTATTATACTTATTATGTGGTAATAGGGAAACCTCGAGTTACATTCAAAGGGAGTATAGGAAGGAAAGAATAATACTTTTATAGTGAAAGAGAAGATAGAGGCATGGTATGTTAATTTAGATAAACAAGAATAAACAACCACATCCACCCAAATAGAGACAACTAGGGTTATCTACCATAACTATGCTACACATCCACCATCATAACAAATTTTAGGGCAACACATGTAGATTACACACACACAGATATATATATATATACATATATATATATATATATATATATATATATATATATATATTAGTTGGGAATGTATGTTGTATTTAATCATATATACACATCAATAATTTTAAATATTGGCATCGTATGCAATAAATAAAAGATGAAAACCTATCGAATAAATCTCAAAGTATAGTAAATTATTTCTGATACCATTGTAGGGAAATATGGCTATTGAACAGGCAGTAGAAACAAAAATCTTACTGCCATATCCCCCATTGAACATTTGATCATGTTAATAACTATGTAATAGGAAGGATGGTTTGTGAGGTCATACATGGTCCTGGAGAAAGTCCAACAAAAATTTCCCCACAGTAGTGTGCACCTTTCTATGATTCACACTCAGAAAATGTCTAGTAGCCTCCTGGTTGATCACCACAGATAGCAGTTGACCTTGTCCTCCTAGTGACAGGCAACAAACTCCTCACCTCTATAGCAGTCCACATGGTCCACTGAGAACTCCTGTCATTCTAGAAGAATATACAAGAAGGAGTTCTCCTTTCTAGTCGGTGTACTAGCACCAACTTGCTCTCCAACAATTGTTCTCCCTTTCTATCCCTCCCTTTATCAGGCAGGACTTGCTCATGTTCTCTCGATTACCACAACCAAAGAAGACAAAAATTGTCAGAGCTAATTGATGTGTCTGAGAAGCACCCAATATTCCTCTATTTATAGGAGGGTTAGGGTTTCTATTATGAGCGGGAGTCGAAGGGGACAAAATTCCATAAATTTTCACATCCTACGAGTGGCAAAATGGTCAGTTCATAGGTGAACCGATTGGTTGGCATGTGAGTTGATCGGTTCAGCCCTTGAACATGTCATTTCATCATGTTTCCCAATCATAATTGTATTGGCAACTAATATCCAATTAATGCACAATACGACGTCAACACTAATCCTTGATCCAATCGAATTGATCAACCAAATAGTCAGTTTACAACTTGAACCGGTCGATTCATGGACTTGCACTTATCGATTCACTTCATGAACCTGTCGGTTCATGGACCAGATTACCAAATATGGTCTAGTTGACTTGACACTCTAAAATGACTAGTTCAACACTTGAACCAATCGATTCACTATCCAATCATTCAACATTCAGCCAAATGCTCTTTAAATTAATACCTAACTCTTTAGTAATCAAGTTTAAACTATATTCATGAATGAACTCATGTTCCAAGTGTATCCTATGTGTGAACCTATAGGTTCCAAGTTACTTTGACAGTGAATGCCCATAACTAATTTATGACATCATAAGCAGTGAATAATATCTAGCAACACATCATTCCTACCCAAGTAATTTGGAAAGTTGGAGAACAACTTCAACCTACAATATGTGATTGGTGTTATAGTGATTGTATAATTACTTTGTCATGGATATCAAGACTGAACTCGAGGCATGGAATCATCATCCTCTCAATGTTCAATCCATATTATTTGAACTAGATCAGACTTTTTGAGATACATGTGAACCCAATATCATATATTGATTCACATATATAAGCACATGATTTTATCAATCTCACTTATCTAGTAGCCTAGATATCAAACTCTTATAGGAGGGATAAAAATCATCTACATCACCCACAATCATCCCCATGTGTCACAATACACCAGAAAACCACCTTTATGGCAACCCTTATTCAAGATCATGACGGATAATGTCAAAGTATATCAAACAACATATGATGAGTGCAGTGATTTTAGGTCTAAGAACTACAATCACCACCATAACCATGAGATATGATTCTAATTGCCACTTATGGTTTCCATGTGTCACTCTCATGGTGGATCTGTCTGATACACTATTCTTCAACAAGTATCTATCGATTTGGTTTGATATCATATATCATGACTAATGAGATTGTGTCGCCTTCCCCAATAACATCCGACAAGGGACATAATAAGAATGTACATACTCTTGACATCCGTATGATCTCATTGTTGAGGTCAAAAACTTAAAGATGTACACAATTGAGTAATATCATCATTTAGACATTCAAGATGTTTTATAATTATTTCATAACTAAATGAAATAGAATAAATCAAAAGATTGCCTTTGTCGTTAATCGAATCATTCACAAGTTATGCCATCACAATCATCATCATATTAGCTCTTTGAGCATACATACCAAAAACACGACCGTACTGTGTCAACATGGCCGTGTTGGGGGCTTTTCTTGCACTTTGAGTTTAACCTTTGATCTTCATGGACACCTTTGCTTTAACTCGACCCTTGGCCACTAGGGGTAGGTTGAGAGAGCTTTACAACCTTCTTTGGACTACTCCATGGGTACATGTGTCTGAGAACTCCTTCCTTATCTCCCTTCCATCCAAGGCATGGTCAAAGTACTAGAAAAACATGCAAAGAGTTTACATAAGTGCATTTGTTAGAAAACCATTTACAGGGGAAATAGCTTGCAATATAACATGTCTAGATGTGTTTGAAACGAAAAAATGCACAAGATGAAGCCCTAAAATCAGGATGCATCACCACCTCTCCAAACTTATCCTTTACTGTGTCCCCAGAGTGTCAAAGGAAGAGGTTATGTTGACCCATGAGGTTTAACCTAATCATGCATCCCTCATTTTCCCAGTGGGAGCATAACAACTAAACATCATATATTCACATAAGTGGCATAAGTAATTGTCTTGAAATTATTCAACCATTTTCACCAAGTCAGCCAAAAATTACATCCATAACTACATGTAGGAACCACAATTATTTTATTGTGGTATATGTTGGATCCCTACGGTAAAATTATGGTTTTCCAAAGTCCCCACAATTTGGTGAGTAGCCTCTATAGTATTTCTTTATTAGTTCATATATGCCTTTGCACATTTCTCAATATTTTTCATAGTTACACTTTCATACCTTATTGTGTTATTATGTTTCCTTAAGTTGGAAAGATCATCAAATATGTTATAACGGTTAAGGGCCTTTGCTCTCATGTTGGTAGATAATAACGTCTAGTGGCCATCATGTATAAATGATGTGGTAATTAGGGCACAAACAAATCCACCTAGGGCTGAGATCCCCTGATTTTTACCAAAAGAACATGAAGATGGGTCTTATCACAATATATTTAAGGATCAAATACCAAGGAACAAGTTTGGCCAGAGTAGCCCAGTTAGTTGCAACTCGGTAAGTCCAAATGAAGAACTCGGGTTTGAGTCACGTTGAAAGGTGCTCCACAAAAGGCACTCCACAAAAGGCACTCCACCCTAATTTGGCACGGGAGGGGGGTGACCAGACCACACCCTCTCATGCCTTGAGAGTTTACCATTTTGGGCTTGCCCCGGGGGGGGGGGTTCTCTCGGTCATAAAAAAACCAAGGAACAAAAATTCTAACAACCTTTCTAGCTTGTATCTAGTTGAAATAAGACTAATATTTAGAACAAAGAGTTGATTTATGTTGAGTTAAACTAATTTCAAGGAAATGAAAGATTGGATTAAAACATGATCTAGATTAGTGATGGAAGTCACTGGGGTGGAATCAGGTTTCATCACCACTGCTCATATAAACATATCCATAACATATCCAGACTTTGAAAACTATTCAAATGGAGAAAAAGCAAGATATACTTGTTAGATGTGAGAAGTCACATAGATATATCTACGAGATCAATGTCTCATTATTGATGGGTCATGTAGCTATTGCTTCAAAGATATCCCTCTAGAAAATCTCATATGGGCATCCACTCAGTTAACTGATATTCAAATCCTAAGCATTAAATTTCTTGCAACAAAGGAATATGATAGACCATGTAGAGTAGGTGATCAATAAAAAAACATGCATAAAACGATTACCATTGAATTGAAAAAGTTATATACAAGCCATGGAGCAATAGGAGCTGGACATGCAAGAATGGTTAGTAGCGCTAGTCCCTGCACCCTAGCCAAAGGAATGACTCTCTCATCATGGACAGAACAAAACAAGGGGAAGAGAAAGAAGATTTGGCCATCATCCAATGGGCTGAGTAACCGGTTGATTAAATAGGATTCCCTGATATCATCAATGGCTCCCTCTTTGATATTCCTTCTTCTCAAGATCATGTCCCTCGATGCTGAATGGAAGGTGGATGATGAGAACCAATTGCCCCAATCATACTAAGTCCCTAGGTAGGGTACAACATCAGTGTGTGGAGGCACAATGCTCCTGAATTTTCATCATTGGTAACCATGAATTGATGGGTCAGGGTTAAAGTTTGATGGTCGACCACCTTGGAAGACCACAAAACAAAAACTTCTTGGAGTCATGGGGGGAGCGACCCATTCAATGGAGGGTTCGATCATCTATTGATTGTAGTCCAAAAAGAGCTTGTGGGTGAGTTTTACTTATGCCCAAAGGATGTGGGAACGTGCCTAAGGGCACATGCTCAATGGATATGGTGGATAAGGTGTGTTGGCAATCCTTTGGTTAGAAACTCCCTTACTAGTCCATAGATTGGTGGGAGTTTGACAACCCACCAGAATTTGATGGCTCAACCTTCAATTTGTTTAAGTCAGTGAGATCATTAGGAGGTGAGGTACCCATATCACCTTCAATTGAAGTGAATCTAGTCGAGCCATTGATAGATGAGGCCAGGAGATCTTCCTTTATGTCCATGACAACAAAATCACATAAAATATATGAATCTTCTCCTACCTTGACTGGGACATCCTCAATCATTCCTATCATGATAGTCACCAAAGAGTTGGTGAGCTGTATCGTCATACCATATGGGAGTAGCTATGAAAATCCATGCCTCTTGCATAAGCTATAGGGCATAATAGAGATACTGGCCCAGAGGTCAGCTAGTCCCTTCTTGCATGTGGAGCCACCGATGTGGCATGAGATTCTGAAGGAGCCTAGATCCTTCTGCTTCTTTGACATTTTATTCTTGATTATATCAAATGTTATTCTGGCAAGTTTAAGTGTCTTATATTCCTCAATTATGTGATTTCTTGTAAGGATCATCTTCAAATACTTCTACCATGCCTGTATCTCTCGTAAGGCATCTAAGAAGGTAAAATCCTCTTGGATCTTTTTCATTGCTTCCTTGAACTTCATAAATTGAGTTTCAAGCCTTGTCTGCCTTAGGGGGGCTTGGAATGGAGGACAAGGCTTCTAGACTGGTACTACTAGTTCAGTTGCACTCTTCTCTATGATGATTGATTCTTCTAAGGTGACTTTATGTATGTTTTCAATGATTGTAGTGTCTTGAAATTCTACATTCTACATGACTACTTCTTGTGATACATACTTAAAATACTTCTAAGTCTTGAATGATTACAAAATCATCTTGATTTGTGGCAATCACATGGCGCTTGGTATATGCATCCATGAAGACTCTTCCTGATCATGTTCCTAAAGCCTTTAATCGTTCTTGATGCTTGGGGTTATTTTTTGTCTATCCTACAAATACTTCTACATATGGGCTAAGATTTGTTGAAAGTTGAGAAATTGGAACTCAATAGCTTTCTGGGAGCTTTTTGATTCACAATCATCTTCTATTGCCACTGCAACATTTTCTCAATGGTTGATCATTTGTCATCAGGTGAAGGGGCATTAGCATGTTGTCGCTTTGTCATGGGACCTAGATGGGATTATGGTACTAATTGTAGTTCCTATTCTAGAAGTTACATCTGTAGTTTCCTTGATTTTTGAAATTTTGTTGCTGGTTGCTCTACAATCTTAGAGGACCTCATTATTGATTCCCATCCTATACGAGATGTTGAGAGTATTTTGCTCCCGTATTTCCATAGTGAAATCCAAGATGGATTATGGTTTGATTGTGAGTATAGTATTCTTATCTAGGAATACTATGAATGTAATTTAGAATCTTCTATTTGATTGTTGTCTCCTTGAGATGTAGTGTTGCTCATTGCATTATCGAAAAGAATATTACAACTCAAGGTAGTGGTCAGTGCCCTTACATACTATACAAATTTGTTTCACTACCTTGACCTGTTGTTGTTGTTGTCATGTTGGTAAATTTCTTCTATCATCTACTATTCTACCATTCTAAGCACCAACACCCCAACACTCATCTCTATCCTCCTACTCTCCATCGAGGCTTATTATATCCCAATTAAGATTGTGTGAAATTTTCCACTATCTTATTATGTTTCGGTCACTCGGTCTGGATCATCTAATTACATGAAAGACGGGATTGTAATCTGATAACTTTAGTTCACTAAAATTCAGTGAAATTGTTATGGGATGCATTAGAGGCAACTACCTACATAAAATGGCTTATTCTATGGCCCCAGTTATGTGAAAATGAAACCACCAAAACTAAATGCTAAATGAAGGATAACTTCACAAGCTTTTCCAGCTACCCAACCGGTGCGTAGCATGGATCAAGCTGTTGTTCATAGACATGTGATTATATTGATACCTCCATCAGTCAGGTTCTGGTGGGGGTGCAGGAAAAGCATGATCATGCATTGTTTTTAGAAGTAACCTGATCAGTTGTAGTAGATCTAGCACCAGTGAGGCGGCAAGTGCAAAAGAATGAAGAGAAAGACCAATACAGAAGAGGGTATGAGGATAATTGCCCATTGAATCTTTGATTATGAAGCCTGCAATGGATTCAATACCCATTGTCGATGTCTGGTTGGAGGTCACAAATTTACAATGGAATCCTCAATGATGATGTTACAAACCACAAATATATGGACTCCTCAGGCACTAGTGCTAGCCAACCCTAAGATGAGGCAGTACACCACTACTCTCTAATTTCAATCTTTTTGTGTGAGAACACATGAGAAGATCTTTTCTACTGCCTATGGTGTCCACATTGTATGATATTGCTTGGACTCTATAGTATATGCTCGGTATGTTCATTGCCTTAACGTATGCATTCTAAAATAGGAGGAAGTTGGTAAGGGACAAGGATCTTGAGCATGATCTACCCTCTCAAAAATATTTCAACTTACTCATGTACCACTCAACCAACAATACGGTGGCATGCATGTTGTACTTCTATTTCTAGCTGATTCCCTTAAGATGTCACCAAAGGAAGGGTCAGTTTTCTTGCTTCAAGTTTTCCAGAAATCTTTACACCTTGTCAACGAAGACACTGAAAAAACCACTAGAGGGGGGGTGAATAGGGTTTTATGATATTTTAATAATAATTCAACCAAATTAAGCAACCACAAAAATATTAGACAAGGAGACAAGGATTTAGAGTGGTTCCAACCTTAGCAAATACTAAGGCAGTCAATCCACTACCTGGTTGCTTACCCAACCGGGATTTTGAAAAAAGTATTTAATTTTATTACCTCGTAAGGATGTTACATAAAATTACAACACTTTCACCAAACCCTTCGGACACCCTTCACCTAGAAGTAGTCTCACCAACCTCGAAGCAGCCTTCCTTGAAGTAACCTCAAGCTCCCCTTGAAGTAGCCTTCCTCTTGAAGTAGCTTCCCGTTGAGACAACCTTCTTGAAGTAGTCCAAAGTCCACCTTCTCCACCGAGAAGACCCTTCTCCACCTGAGAAGTCAAACCCTCTCCAATCCGCAACCTCCAACCCTAGGAGTAGAAAGGAGAGTACAAAAGATATAAAGGAACAAGAAGGAAAAATAGAAATTACAATACCGTTGTAGAACAAGGCTTGATTTCCTATATCAAGCGTTTTGATCTCCTAACCAATGTATATGAAGGTGTAAGTGCTGTGGGTAGGAGATGCTAGCCTATAGGACACGAAATTGGAGCAATGGGAATGAATAGCCAATGTTGGAATTGCTCTATTGCTCACAAGAATGAATAACCAATTGCAAGTATATGCTCAAGTGTTGCACAAGTGTGTTTTGAGTGTCATAAGGGTTGTCCTATTTATAGGAATGGCCTATGAATGCTTAAGGACGTTCTAGACACTTTCTAGGGGGTTCTAAGTGCTAAACTAGCCATTAGGTATCCATTAGTTGCTTTAGCAACGACTAGTTAATTAACTCTGAAAAGTGCAGACAGAACTCTTCTTGGTCGAAGAATTGTCAACCGAGAGTCCTTCTTGGCCGAGGACTTGTCGACTGAGGGATTGTCTGGAGCAAGTGTATATAACGTTCTAATCCAACTCCCAACTACCTTGTCTGTTGTGTCTAACAGCTACCTGGGTCATTCTCGGTCAAAGAGTTTGTTGACCGAGAGTGTCTCGGTCGAGAATTTTGTCGACCGAGATTAACCCTATTTTAATGTTTTAAACTAAGTACTAAGTGTGTGTATAAGTGTGAAGATGTGACACTATTGTAGGGGATGACCTATCTAAGTGTTATGATTTGGCTAGGGAAGATCTAACACTTTATTTACATGATGTCTAAGTACTTGTACATTATATACTTGTACAAGTTTTTTACATTTGATTACGATCATGAATTAAAGCAATTCAAGCATATAGATCTTCCAAGTTGTTTGTCATCCACCTAACTCCTGCAACACTCAAGTACCACGTTAGATCCACAAGAATGAAATGTTTGTCATCATCGAAACAAAGGAATTATAATAATGTCCAATTTAGCCAACAATCTCACCCTTTTTGAAGATGACAAACATTTCCTAAATATAAAATAAGGAAATATAAATCATATGAGTTTCATACCTAAAGTTTACCTTTTGTATCCATTCTTGTTTTGCAAGTGGGTGCTGGCCGAGATATTATGAAACTCATTTTATTTTATGTTTTTGATTTTATATAATTTCTCCCCCTTTGTCATTTCAAAAAGATATCCAAGATAATCATTTAGTCTGACTTTTTATTTCTCCCCCTTAATTTTATGCTATTGCTCCCCCTTAAAGATATATTCAATTTAAAAGTAAGGGATTAATATGAATGCAAACTACGCATTGTCAAATTTAGCCACAATTTATTTCTCAATCATTTGCAAAGATTGTTAAGCCTTGAAATGATATGAGTTCCTTTAAAGTTCATGGCATATATGTATTGATTTCTCACCTATTTTACAAGGGATGTTAAGTCCTGAAAATGATATGAGAATCCTTTAAGCTTAGAGTATATGAAAAGTGTTTCTAACCAAATGCACGAGATGTTAAGCCCTGATTTGTTTAGAGAATTCCATTAAGAACAATATATATATCATATTCATAAAATTTGTAGATTCCTTTATTTTCATAACCAAGATTAAAAATACTAAGGTCATAACAAGCTTCAAAGTTTTGTAAGCTTCTTAATCTTATAATCAAGATAGTTTGTGTGAGCTCCCCCTTAATCTTTTAGTCAAGATAATTTAAGGATTCTAAGGTCACAAATGATTTTTAAGATTTGATTTTGACCTTTTATTAGAGCTTTATGTTTTCAATATGATGAACACATTTTGAATCAAGATACTAAGGTTGAGTGCAGTAAAAATATGTACAAATAAGCATTTTATCAAGCTTATTTTAGGTCGACCTTGACTTCGACCATAGCGCCCCACGGTCAAACTTGATTTCAACCAAGAGGCAATTTTTGCATATTTTTAAATTAAAATGCATTTGTGCCATGAAATTTTACTATTTATGCAAAATGGCATTTTCATATGAGCTGAATCACAATGATCAAGAATAATATCCATTCATGGTTTGTATATATGGATCATATATTATGTTAGACAAACCAATGAAACACAATGATCATGGTACAATAGTTATGATAGAACAGTAGAAGCATATCCACAATGCAATGATCAAGATAAAAGCATATAAATACAATGATTATGATTATTTTAAATTAGAATTCAATATACATGGTTCCTATATAGATAGACCAAGGAATACTTAGGAAAAAACCACGTGGATTATGATAAAAAGTAATTTCCTTGATTAAACTAATCATGGCTCATATTTTCAGTTTTAAGCCAAAACATGTAGAGAATAAACCAAAATAATCTCATTCAGGTTCATAAGTTTTCAATTTTAAGACAAACCATGTAAATGAACATGCTTAATAAACTTTTTCAATCAATGTATAACGTTTGTTCAAAATCAATCTTCATATAACACTTTTGCAATATGTTTAAGGATTTCATATTCATAATGTTATACCTTAATTCATGATGCAAAAAGATCAATATGTATTGTTTCAAATATGGTCTCCAAGATTTATTCTTGATTTGCATATTAAATCTATCATTAATAACAAATTGATAGCAAACTAGATTAATTGAAAATAGGTTCGGTAGAACTTGATTCGGTCGAACTATTTGTCAACCGACTTTATCTCAGTCGACATTTTTCTCGACCGAGAATGCTGCTGTTTGTACAGGTTTTGTCAGATTTGTTTCAGCCTCCAAAACGGTAACCTGCTCAGTCGACTAATTGTCGACCGACAATGTTCTCGGTCGAACAGTGTCTCGACCGAGATTGTTTCAGTACTGTTTCTCAACAATTGTTTACAAGTAAATCATAGGTCATTTTCAATTTAATTATGCAATTTGAAAACTCAGTTCAGTTGAGATAAAACATATGAATATCAAGGTAACATTTTGATCAATTCTCAACTAATAATATTCAAATCTTTAGGTTTTAGGGACCCTAACTAAGACAAATTTTCAAAGATGTGTCTCTTTAGATTTGTATATTTTCAAGTTAGAAATTTTAATTACTTGAATCAATTTGTTATCTCATTATGTTAAGTTGAGATAGACATAGAGATATACAACTTCGAGTCTTTGGTCATATCTCAACTTAATTTTGTTCATTTAGTTTGGGGGATTTGGAACCCATACTAACTCAACATCCTTTTTCTTGTAAGGACATGAGAAAGAATAATGTCCAAGATGCAAACAATAATGGCAACATATAGAATCAACCTCATATCTCTTTCTATGATTTTGTTCTAGGTTGTTCTTGGGTACATATGTATATTTCCCTCTAGGTACATACATAGATTGATTTTCTAGCACTTGTGTCTTTCTCCAACTAGGTTTTTGGTAAGATTTTCCTTTAAGCTTATAATCTAGTCCTCTCCTTCCAATTTGACGATAAGAATCATTTAAAATTTTATCAAGGTTATCATTGTTACTCAAACTACTAACTTCTTGTTGCAGCTTAACAATCTCATCCATTCTCTTATTGATGTCTAACTTTGCTTGATCTAGATTAGATAACAAGGAATCTATTTTTTTCACAATAATGTCATAATCTAGATGTGTACATAAAATAGGCTATTTTTGAAGATCATTTACTTGAGTTTGCAAATTTATCTTTTCTAGGGATAGAAGATTGCAATTTGTTTCTACTGATTTTAGCTTAATATCATGGTCTTCAATAACCTTTTTAAGATCTTCATTTTCAGATGTGAGAGCAAGAAGTTTAGCATGTAACTCATCATTTTCCTTATTAGATTTCTTTAATTTCTTTTTGCACTCAATATACTTATTATGTGTCTCTTCAAGACTAGCAATTAACTCTTCTTTAGGTAAATAAAAAAGACTTACCTCTTCTTCTTCTTCTTCTTCAGTTATTGTAGCAATTAGGCATTCTTTATGCACTTCTTCCTTCTTTGACCTCCATGGACAACTAGGTGTAGTGTGCCTTGTTCCTAAGCACCAATTGCAACTTGTTGAAGATTGGTCCATGCTTTTCCTTTGCTTGCGGTTGTAGACACCACCACCCTTCATTCTTCAAGACTCGATTAGAGCTCCTTGAAGCCTGCTCTGATACCAATTGAAAAAACCACTAGAGGGGGTGAATAGGGTTTTATGATATTTTAATAATAATTCAACCAAATTAAGAAACCACAAAAATATTAGACAAGGGAACAAGGATTTAGAGTGGTTCCAACCTTAGCAAATACTAAGGCAGTCAATCCACTACCCGGTTGCTTACCCAATCGGGATTTTGTAAGTATTTAATTTTATTACCTCACAAGGATGTTACATAAAATTACAACACTTTCACCAAACCCTTCGGACAACCTTCACCTAGAAGTAGTCTCACCAACCTCGAAGCAGCCTTCCTTGAAGTAACCTCAAGCTCCCCTTGAAGTAGCCTTCCTCTTGAAGTATCTTCCCATTGAGACAGCCTTCTTGAAGTAATCCAAAGTCCACCTTCTCCACCGAGAAGAACCTTCTCCACCTGAGAAGTCAAACCCTCTCCAATCCTCACCCTCCAACCCTAGGAGTAGCAAGGAGAGTATAAAAGATATAAAGGAATAAGAAGGAAAAATAGAAATTACGATACCGTTGTAGCACAAGGCTTTATTTCCTATATCAAGCATTTTGATCTCCTAACCAATGCATATGAAGGTGTAAGTGCTGTGGGTAGGAGATGCTAGCCTATAGGACACGAAATTGGAGTAATGGGAATGAATAGCCAATGTTGGAATTGCTCTATTGCTCACAAGAATGAACAACCAATTGCAAGTATATGCTCAAGTGTTGCACAAGTGTGTTTTGAGTGTCCTAAGGCTTGTCCTATTTATATGAATGGCCTATGAATGCTTAATGATGTTCTAGACACTTTCTAGGGGTTTCTAAGTGCTTAACTAGCCGTTAGGTATCCATTAGTTGCTTTAGAAATGGCTAGTTAATTAACTCTGAAAAGTGCATACATAACTCTTCTCGGTCGAAGAATTGTCGACCGAGAGTCCTTCTCGGTCGAGGACTTGTCGACCGAGGGACTGTCTGGAGCAAGTGTATAAAACGTTCTAATCCAACTCCCAACTACCTTGTCTGCTGTGTCTAACGGCTACCTGTGTCATTCTCCGTCGAAGAGTTTGTCAACCGAGAGTGTCTCGGTCGAGAATTTTGTCGACCGAGATTAACCCTGTTTCAATGTTTTAAACTAAGTACTAAATGTGTGTATGAGTGTGCAGATGTGACACTATTGTAGGGGATGACCTATCTAAGTGTTATGATTTGGCTAGGGAAGATCTAATGCTTGATTTACATGATGTCTAAGTACTTGTACATTATATACTTATACAAGTTTTTTACATTTGATTACAATCATGAATTAAAGCAATTCGAGCATATAGATCTTCCAAGTTGTTTGTCATCGACCTAATTCCTGCAACACTCAAGTAGCACGTTAGATCCACAAGAATGAAATATTTTTCATCATCGAAACAAAGGAATTATAATAATGTCCAATTTAGCCAACAGACACATACCTTTGTGTAGTGGTCAAACACTCTTGCTAATAAATCTCCATATCTCCCAACTTGTTTAGTCAATAATGATTTTTCTTGATGTGATCCTATCATAGTAGTTTCTAACAAAGCATATGAGGCCAATGTTGAGCCACAATCTAATTGGAGAAACAATAGGATCAACCAGACTGACATAATCTTCTAGTAAAATGTTGACATGCTCTAGTTCTTAAACTTCATGATATATGATATCTCATATTTTATAAGGTGGTGTTAGAATCATATGGCTATTGGAACTGGGGCCTAGCCTAATAGGTAATTAACTTATACCTAAACATGGTTACCTGCTACTATCACTTTTAAATCAGTACACTATGCTACCTTTTTGTGAGATCGAGTAGTATGTACATCTTTTAAATATATGCCAACTAAATTATTGTGCTAAAGAAAGCTGAGGAATCCACAATTTTTGCTCTTGCTGTATCTATTAAGTTGTGAGATGGAATTTTGAATGTCAAAATATATGAAAAATGGTCATATCTCGTGATACTACCATTATTAATGATGTTTGTGATATGAATGCATATGATATACCAATGACTATTTAGTTGATATGGAAATTATCTAAATGTATGGTTTCTAATTCTTTTTTACAATCTTGAACAAGTGAGAGTTGCATTTTCTCATTATTTGGATGGAAATTATAATCCCTCCTCCATTTCTGAAGTAAAAACCAATTAATTCCTATTTCTTTGATCACTTTGTTGATTGAATTTTGTAATATGCGTTATCATTGTAACATATATGGGGTATACTTCAATATTATATTATTCTTTATTAAGTTATTTGCATTCTTTAATGTGTACATATATTTCCTACTAAATATCAACTAAACCTCTAGAAGGGACATCATGTAACCAGTATATCGCTATAACATGTCACCTCATCCAATCTACCTTGCAACAACTCCACATAATGGGCTTTGATCCAATGATTTCCTAATTTAAGAAACTTTAAGAAAGATCTTGAATCTACAAATTCAAAAAAAATGCATTTTATTAGTTTTTGTTTTATTTTTTCTTGTATGGCACATTCATTTACTAAACTATGAACCAATAAGATAGTATATTTATGAATAGTTTCTTTGACCGTTAAGAATTGCATGTATTTAGGGCTCAAATTAGAGTTAAACTCTACCCACTGTTCATGGTCCAACAATTCTCACCATTAGCTTTGAACATGGAACGAATTTCCAATCCATGTTTATGTTCATTATGCTTCCTTCCTCCTTCCAATATCCCCCCCTTCACATTAATATGTTTTTTATAAATAGCATGATTAACTTAAAGTGGAACATATAGCCATTCCATTCGTTTATGATTTTCATTGATTGCTTCTATATTTAATCATCTTATAGTATGTATCTATTCTCATATTTTCCACAATGTATTACTTTTTGTTTATTTTAACAAAATCTATTTTGTTTGTTGATTACAATACAAAATCTGAGAGTTCTATTGATTGCATATATTTTATAAAAAAATTAGGCACTAAACTCTTCATAAAAGATGGTTAAATAAATATATCCTGTTCAACATTATGATTTTTTATATTTTTGGATATAAAATACAATCTTATTATTATTTCATACCAATAAATTAAGTTTTCATTAACTAGTTCATCTACTACATAACATTGATATTTGATCCAATGAGATTAAATTCTATTTTAATGGGATCACATCAAATTCACTTATGTGAATTTTTATTATCAAAATACCCTTCTCAAATTTAGTATCTATGTGTCATAATTTTTTCTTCAAGTGATGCTAACTAAGTTTCATAATTTTTTGGCTAATAAGATGAACATATGAGTGCTAATTCTTGGTGCCATCCATCTAACATTTCTAGGAGACTTGAAAAATTATATCCTTTTAGAACTTGATGTTGATACTCACAAGTTGGATTGTAATGAACGATGCATCACATATTTGCTTTATATTTTATTCATGCTTGTACGAGATATCTTCATACAAACTGTAAAGAAAAAACTAAAATAACTCATAATTTCAGAATCTCATATAACACACTAATCATATTTCATCAAATATTGTATTAGAATAGTGAATTGTACTTCTTATTTCAACAATGACAAGGATTGTGCACGTGATGGTATATATACAAAATAATGTACATCATACTAAATGAGCTCACAAAATTCAATCATCACCACCTTTATACAAAGATATTTTACATCTAGCTAAACCATGTTCTAAAGTAAAATCGGGGCCCTTTCTAGATAATAACTTCTGAGATAAATATGTAAAGAGACTAAATGTTATATAAGATTCCTTAAGAATGTAATGAAAACCTTTCAAAAATATGGGAATTCTTTAGTTGTGACTTTATACTATAAAATATAAATGCTATGATGAATCTTATATATAAACATGTTGTAATTATCAATTTAATATATAATTGGCATGTGCAAAGCAGATGCAATTACTAGTAGGCATCGAAGGATGTCTCAACACTATCTTGTTTGAGTGCTAGTAGCTTTAGATATTCAGAAATAGACTTCAACTCAGATGTACTTTCTACCATAAATACCTTTAACGCTCCCTTGCCTATGTAGATCTTCCCCATTTGGCTTGATTTTCAGATCCAAGGGTGAATACCTTCCATGCACTATCATAACTTGGTGCATGAAGTTCCCTCCAGATGAGGAGTCTAGAAACTTTTTGATATTTCCATCCACATCTCTGTAGAGAAACTCAATGAGTTGATTTTCAGAGATACCATTGTGTGGACACTTACAAAGAAGCATGTTGTATCTGTCCCATGCTTCTACTAGAGTTTCACCAAGGACTTGTGTGAACTGCATTATCTGAACCCTAATAGTGTATGTGATGGAAGGAGGATAGAATTTCTCAAGGAATTTGTTCTGAAGTTGATCCCATTCTATGATAGGGTCACTTGATATAGAATCATACCAACTCCTTACTCTGTCTGCAAGTGAGCATTTTAAAAGATGAAATCTAATAGTGTCATCAGAAACTTCATTTTGCTTGGTCATGGAACATAGATCAACAAACTTTAGGATATGCTCTTAACAATCCTCTCCTTGTTTCCCCAAGAATGGACTGTTTTGTAGCAGCGTGATCAGTGCGCCTTAAATTTGAAGTTAGGGGCATCTATAGGAGGAGGTTGTACTAGATTTCAAACATCAATAGCCTTAGTGATTTAGAACTTCCTAGGCTCCTTTTGTCTATTGTCCTCTTGTGAGGCAACTTGGGTTTGCACAAATTTCATCTTGAATAGCAACACATGCTTCTTGTACAAGCCTTTCTCTCTATGCTGTAATGACTAGGTTCACCCTTGTGTGACTTCCTCCTTGGCCATTCTACTTAGATTTTCTTTGTTTTGATGATGAAAGGTTTGATCTATCTCAGGATCAAAGCTTGATGCAAGGCTAATGCTACTGGAGCATCACATGCACTAGTTCGTGATACCTAAGATGGAAAGATGTTTCAAAAGTCAGATGGACATGGAAGGATTAAGTTTAAGTGAATACGAAATAGTATCAATGATTAAAAGTTAATCCTAGAATAATATTAATAGAAATTAATATAAATACATGATTTTGTTGTCCCTAGAAACAATGCCATAATTTGACATGGTGATTACTGTACAAACAAATTCACCTAGGGCTGAGATCCCTAGATTTCTACCAAAACAACATGCAATAATACCACTCGCAAGTGGATGGGTCTTATAACAATATATTTAAGGATGAAATCCTAAGGGAAAACATTTTTAAGAACCTTGCTAGCTTGTATACAGTTGAATTAAGACTAATATTTAGAAATAAGAGTTGATTTGGGTTGACGATTTGCAAGGAAGGTAAAAGCATGGGATTAGAGAAATATCTAAATTAATGATGGAAGGAATTGGGTTTCATCAATACTACACAGACAAACATATACATAATGTTTTCAGTCTTGGTACAACTATTCAATGGAGCAAAAGTAAGATCCACTCATTAGCAAAAGGCCATCAGTCTTCAGTCTGGAAGGCTTTAAGGACCTTTGTTACAGAAAGTCACGTCCACCCTTCATGGTGGGGGCATCAAATGTCGAGGATTCCATTGCAAGAAGCTAAAATCGATGATTTTCCAGTTCATGATTGGGCTCCCTTGACCTTCAAGATTGGAGTTTTAGAAGTTGATGGTTCCCCTTTTGATGGTGAAACTGATGCTTATTTTGAATAATCATATTGTATAGATGACACAACATCTTGTGTACTATTGTAAAGTTAAATCTATCATGAATCCTCATAGTCATGATTAAAACTCTAATTATGTGTTAGAAACTAAGAAAAAAATATAAAGGAGAAAAACCAATGATAAATCAAGGGATCTGAGTGAAAGTTTAAAATAAAGATGCGAATGCACCCAAGATGAATATGAATTCATCACAATACCCCAAACTTACATGTTGCTTGTCCTCGAGTAATATAGAATCTGAAATAATTGCGAATGGATACTTCTAGCTTTTGTGATTGCCTCATCTTCACATTACATAAGCACTTTGCTATGGAGCATGGCTAAGTATTTCAACTTATGAAGACCACGAAAAACATCTTACAATATCTTGATTCATGATTTCACTTCCTAAAAACATTTTCCCTCCATTGTTTCTAACATCAAGCATGTGTGGATCTTCACATGAGTTTGGAGTTACCCATAGAACAAAAAGTGTACATCTGACTGACACTGGTGTTTTTCAAGAGGGTGATAAAGTTGAGTCATTCATTATTCCTAATGGGTGGAAATGGGAATGAAGGGAGGTATGTAAGGAAGTAGCAAAACTCTCTTCTACTTGACTCAATATTTTATTTTATGACTACAATTACATTGATTGCATTTATTGTATGCAAAACTCTCCTATGTTTGACTCAAGATTGCATGTTTTTCCTTGTGTGCACATTGACATCTTTTCTTTTGATTTTTGTGGTACACCCTTGTTACATAGTGAGTGAAAAGATTTAGGGGGGGTGGTGAATAGATATTTTGAATGATTTTAAACAATTTAAATCACAAGTTAAAGTGCAGTGGAGATAAATGAATCAATCATAAGAAGACACACGATGTAGAGTGGTTCCATCAAATGATGTCATTCCACTACCTGGTTGTTCCCAACCAGGATTTACAAAGTATGCATTTTATTCCTTTTCTATATCGATACACAATACATAAAAATTTACCGGTGTCTTTTATGGCACAAGACTAACCCTTCTTTTCAGCTCAAGGAGAAACTCTACCTTGACGTAGCCTTCACCTCCTTAAAGTAGTGTCAATCACCTTGAAGTAGCCTTGACCTAGAAGTAGCTCTAGCCTCCTTTGAAGCAGCCTTATTGAAGTGACCTCAAGAAACCTTAGAGCAGCCTTCACCACCTTGAGGTGGCCTTCATGTAGAAGTAGCTCCAACCTCCTTTAAAGTAGCCTTCTTGAAGTAACCTAAAGAAACCTTGGAGCAACCTTCTTTTCCTTGAATTATCTCTAAGAAACCTCCCTCAGAAAACCTCCTGCACTTGGAGTAGTCAAGGAGAACAAATACAATACAAAGGAAATAGATTGGAATAAATAAATACTTAACCAATGAAGTACAACATCTCGATTCCTATATCAAGCGTATAAAACTCCTATCCACTTAAGATGGACGTTATTTTGTGGTGGCTAGGAGATAATATGTATAGGATACAACTTTAGAGCACAAGGGAAAAGATAGCAAGTGATTATTAGCTTTGTTGCTCTCTAGAATGATTACTAAAGTGTGCTTGTGGGTTTTGAGTGTCCTATGGTCACCCCTATTTATAGGAATGAATTGTAGGTGACTAGGGTACTTTGGGGGAGAGTCTAGAGGGTTCTAGGATAAGATATCCACTAGGGTTGGATAAAGTTAGGCGCAACAACTAACTTGCTCAAATGTGAAAAGAACAATCCAAAACCTAGTTTGTTCGACAAGTTTGTCAACCGGCCATGTCTCGGTCAATAATTTCTTTGACCGAGCCTGAGTTGAATGTAAGTCTATTCCAACGGCTATCCCAACTTCCAACTACTCGGTCTAATGGTCATATGCTTTGGACCAAAGGTGTGTTAGTCGACAATATTTTTGACCAAAAATGACTTAGAGCATAATATGTGTAAGTTTTTGACCAGTGCTCTAAATGATCGACTGAGGTGGTTCTCGGTCGACAATAACTTTGATCGAGGGTGTCTGAGTCAACTAGTTTCTCGACCAAGAGTGTCATTGATGCAAGTATTTGAACCACTGATCAAATGTTTATTCTAATGAAGGGCAATGACTCTAGACTCTATAGCGGATCTAAATTAGGGTTTTGTGTGGATGGGAAAGATCTAACACTTGATTTACATGATATCTAAGTACTTGTACATAATATACTTGTACACATTTTTACATTGAGTACAATCATGAAAATATTGAATATTTAACCACATTGATCTTCAACTATCCACTTAGTGTGATCTCCTGATTTTCTTGAACCCTGATATACTCAAGTAGCATGTTGGATCCACAAGAATGAAATGTTTGTTGTCATCAAAACAAAGGGTATGCTAATGTCCAATTTAGCCAACAATATCCCCCTCTTTGAAGATGACAATCATTCCTAAAATAAAGCAAAATATCTGAAATGAAATGGGTTTCATACTTGTGACATATCTGATATGAATAAGTCCTTGGATCTCATAAAAATATGCTTAAAGAGATATGGAACATGATATCCATCTCTTAAGGCAATTTAGCACCGATTAATGTCAAGCCAAGGGATCATGAAACTCATGAGAATATTTTACTTTATTTTGCTTTATTATATCTCCTCCCTTTGTCATTTAAAAAATATAATCATATGTGTAAATCAATAAGACTCTCCTTAATTGATTACTCCCCCTTAATTGTTTACTTGAAAAAGAATGTCAAATTTAGCCACAATTTAAAAAATGATATGAATTTCTCAACCATTTACAAGGGATGTTAAGCACTAAATGATATGAGATTCCTTTATGCTCATAGTGGGATCAATAAATGCATTTCTAGCCAAATATAAGGGATGTTAAGTCCATATTTTTATAGAGAATGCAAATTAATTTATTAAGATAATATATTAATTTGAGATATTGTCTAGTTACCAAGGAATGTTAAGTCCTTCATGATAAAAAGACCCAATAAAACAAAAATATCAAACATTGGTATCTCAATCATTTACAAGGGATGTTAAGCCGGAAATGATTACCGAATCCTTTAGGCTCATAATTATATTAATAAAAGTGTCTCTAGACCAAATATAAGGGATGTTAAGCCCATGTTAGTGTAGAGAATCCAATCAAGAGCAAGATCAAAAAGATATGCACATTATATCTGAGAACTTTGTGAGCTCCCCCTTAATATCATAACAAAAGGGAGCTAAAAAATGTTAAAGTATTTCAAATCGTAACCAACTTTAAAATCAATTGATCAAGCAAGACTATGAGTAAATTTTATGATATTTAAGAAATCTTATTTCTTGCACTATTTTGATTTAGAAATTTCTCTTATTCTAAGTACTTAAAATGATGAGTAAATTACATATTTAATATGCTAATGTTGTGTGCACATGAATGATTTGATTTACTAATAAGAATTTTTGTCAGGCTTATTTTTGGTCGACCATGACTTTGACCGGGGCGCTCCTTGATTGAACTCCTTGTTGGTCGAGAGGTAGTTTTGCATAATTTCAGAATTTGCAACTTATCTAGAATAATCCAATATATAACTTTTTCTTCAGAGTTAGCATAAGTAACCAATCAACTTTCATTTTGTATGCATATTCAATCTTGTTTCAAGTCACGGGTTTAAGCAACATTGGTTTCTTCTTTTATGATTCTATTTAGGAAACAATTTTTACACACATTTGCAGAGTTTGATGTCCTTATGAGTGGCTAGAGTTAAATAACATATGAATGGCCTCAAGTCTAGCCATGTATGCACAAGTCATATTAAAGTCTATTTTCTCTCATTATATCCGAGATTTATTTAGTTTATTTCTTCATGCCCATTATGTTCCAATGAATGTTTTGTCTTTAGATCTAGGAATTGAATCTTATGCATTATTCTTGGTAATAAATTTGTCCAATAATCAAATCTTTTAGGAGATATGACTAACTTTTCAAATTGTTGGATATAATCATCATTAATTCTTCATTTCTCTTAGATGTAGACTTATAAATACTAGATGCTTTGCTAGATGTGGAATATTCCAAGATAAATCCCATTTGTGTCTTATGATTGAATTCATCTTTTGTTGAAGAGAAGACAACATCCTTTACCACATAAAATTCAAATAGGACCAAATGAATTCTAATGAAGCAAAGTTTTAGTTTTGAAAAGAGTTCTTGCTTTTTCTTGCCTACAATACACAAATCTCATATTTATCAAAAGAATGTTTAGGTAATGACTATATTCTAGGCAACTTTCTTGCATGAACAATCTTTCTATGCCATAGACAAAACATTTTTTTACATATAGTATCCATATAGTTAAGAGGTTTACAACTATTTTTCCTTTATCAACAACTTCGATGTTTTCCTATGAATCATAACCATTCTCATATCACTTATGATGTAGTTCTTTGACAAGTAGCACATTTAAAATTTTTACTAACATTTCCTATGCCAATAGTTTTACCATTGAAATTTTACTTTTTCTCCAAGTGTATAAAAGGCTTCCTTGTCTCAATTACATCCAAACCTGCAAAGTATAAAAGTTTTGGTACCCATATAGTGGTCCTTCTGGTTATGAATGATTTCCATTATTTTGAGTATATATGAATTAGAAAAAGCATTTTATAACCATCAAGTATTGATTTCAAGTAAATGATTTCAATAACAACAGTTTTTGACAGAACTATTTTCAGATGAATTTGTTTGTCAATCGATAAGCATCTCAATCAAGATTCTTGTCGTCCGAATGTAGTTCTGCAGGAACCTATACTACTTCTAGTATGGACATGAAATTTCTTATTCCATTTGCTTTAATCCAAATAACACGTATAATCAATCAACTGCTCAAAGATGTACAAGTTGAAGCTTATTTTAGTTGAGATAGGACATTATGAATTTCAAAAATGAAGCTTAGGTCAAATCTCAACTAATATGTCCAATATTTCTAAGTTGGAGGTTTTGGGACCCAAACCAAGTCAACATCCTTGTTTTCTTGTATGGACAAGAAAATGAATAGTGCCCAAAATGTTGACAATAGTGAAAACAAATAAAATCCATTTCATTTCTCTTCTTAGCATTTTAGTTATGTGCTAGATTGTCTTTGGGAACATACATGATCTTTGATTTGGGTTTTTGTGTTTTTCTAGTTCTAGGCTTTTTGAAAGATTTCTCTTTAGGTACATAGCCTAGACCTCTTATTCCAATTTGTCCAAAAGACTTTTCCAAGATTTTATCAAGAATATTATTACTCTTTAGAGTATCAACATGTTTTTGCAAATTAGAAATTTCATCAATTCTCTTTGTAATATCTAGTTTTTCTTGATCTAAACTTGAAAGCAAATAATGTCTTGCTCTATCAATGATATCATAATTTGAATGAGAACATAGAACATGTTGAATTTGATAATCATTTATCTTTGCAAGCAATTCAACCTTTCTTGAGAAAGAGATCATTATTGTTTTCTAGAGCAAGCAATTTGGTACTTTCAAAGAGTTATTTTTAGAAGAGAGATCAAGTATTTTGGAATACAACTCATCATTGGTTTTTAAAACCTTTTTCAATTTCCTTTTGCACTCAACATACTTTTCAAGGAGTTCTTCTAAACTATTAACTAGCTCTTCTTTAGATAAATCACGAAGACTTACCTCATTTTCTTCTTGATCAACTGTTGCAATGTAACACTTACCTTGTCTTCTTTACTCTCAATTGATTTTTCCCTTGTAGATTTGTGGAACTTTTCTCCTTTCTTCTTCTTTAGACAACCGAATGTCGAGTGGCCTCTTACTTCACATTCAAAGCACCATCTACAATCTTAATCACTTGTTGATGGCTGGCTCTCATGCGTCCTTTTGATGTTGAGGTTGCTAGAAACACCATCCCCCATTATTTCAAGACCTGTTAGGGCTCCTTGAATACCTACTCTGATACCAATTAAAAAGATCTAGAGTGGGGTGAATAGAGATTTTGAACGATTTTAAACAATTTAAATCACAAGTTAAAGTGTAGTGGATATAAATGAAGCAACCACAAGAAGACACACAATGTAAAGTGGTTCCGTTAAATGATGTCAGTCCACTACCTGGTTGGTCCCCACCATGATTTGCAAAGTACGTATTTTATTCCTTTTCTATACAGATACACAATACATAAAATTTACCAGTGTCTTTTATGGCACAAGACTAGCCCTCCTTTTCAGCTCAAGGAGAAACTATCACCTCCTTGAAGTAGCATCAACCACCTTAAGGTAGACTTCATCTAGAAGTATCTCCAACCTCCTTTAAAGCAACCTTATTGAAGTAATCTCAAGAAACCTTGGAGCAACCTTCACCTCCTTGAAATAGCTCCACCACCTTGAGGTATCCTTCACCTAGAAGTAGCTCCAACCTCCTTTGAAGAAATCTTCTTGAAGTAACCTCAAGCAACCTTGGAGCAGCCTTCTTTTCCTTGAAGTAGCTCCAATAAACCTTCCTCAGACAACCTCCTACACTTGGAGTAATCAAGGATAGAAAATAAAATACAAAGGAAATAGATTGGAAGAAATAAATACTTACCAATGAAGTACAAGTCTTGATTCCTATATCCAGCGTATCGATCTCCTATCCACTTAAGATGGACGTTGTTATGTGGTGGCTAGAAGATAGTAGTATATGACACAACTTTAGAGCACAAGGAAGAAGATATAAAGTGATTCTCAGCTTTGTTGCTCTCTAGAATGATTGCTCAAGTGTAATTTGTGTGTTATGAGTTTCCTATGGTCACCCGTATTTATAGGAATGGTTTGTAGGGGACTAGGGTACTTTTAGGGAGAATCTAGAGGGTTCTAGGATGAGATATAGTCATTAGGGTTGGAAAAAGTTAGGTGCAAAAACTAACTTGCTCGAATGTAAAAACAACAATCCAGAATCCAATTCACTCGACAAGAATGTCAACCGACCATGTGTCGATCGAGAATTTCTTCGATTGAGCCTGAGTTGAATGCAAGTCTATTCCAATGGCTATCCCAACTTCCAACTACTCGATCTAACAGTCATATTCTTTGGACTAAAGGTTTTTAGGTTGAAAATATTTTCAACCAAAAATGACTTAGAGCACAATATATGTAAGTTTTCGACTAGTGCTCTAAATGCTCGACCTATGTAGTTCTCAGTCGATAATAACTTTGACTAAGGGTGTCTCGGTCGACTAGTTTCTTGACTGAGAGCACCATTGATGCAAGTATTTGAACCACCCATCACATGTTTGTTCTAATGAAGGGTAATGACTCTAGACTCTAAAGGGGATCTAAATTAGGGTTTTGTGTGGATTTGGAAAGATCTAACCCTTGATTTACATGATATCTAAGTACTTGTACATTATATACTTGTACACATTTTTACATTGAGTACAATCATGAAAATATTAAACATTTAAGCGCATTGATCTTCAACTATCCACTTAGTGTGATCTCCTCATTTTCTTGAACCCTAAAATACTCAAGTTGCATGTTAGATCCACATGGATGAAATGTTTGTCATCATCAAAACAAAGGGTGCTAATGTCCAATTTATCCAACAATGAGGGGTATGCAAGAAGCGGGTAGACAGGGGGTGTGCCACCCCAAACTTAGGGTTTGGTACTATTTTTATATATTTTTCTTTTCTTTTATGGATGGAGGGGTACAAAGATAGGAGAAGAGGTATAGAAGAGATTTCAAATCATAATGCAATGTTTATTTACAATTTAGTGCACTAGGTCATTCTCCTTGTAATAATGAATTGATGGGGATCTAGTGGTTATTCCATGTAATTGTTCCTCTAGTCATTAGGAAGCATGATGTGTTTGATCCATCTGAATTCCACAAATACGTGCCATCTTTTTCTGAGGAACATGGTGTTGGATTCATAATCTTTACAAAGTGATTTATAACCATCGATTAGTTCCAAAGTTATTCCTTGTGAGGTTTTGCTTCAAATAAGAGGGGTATAATGATGCAAAATTTCATGGGAAAAGAACTAGTCGACTAGATAAATGGCTTTGATTGTATGATAAGCATCAATTTTTTTTTATCAAATTTCTACACAATTCTACTTTGAAAATTTCAAAATTTCAAGTATGGAATCTTAAGTCCGTAACATATAAGTGTGGGTGGATAGTAGAACAAATACCACCCACCTTCCACCAAAACTTAGAAATTTGCTCATCTCGAGCAAACACTAAATCCAATATGGAGGGGGAAAATAGTGTTGGTTGGTCTACCAAATGTGGTTGCATTTCTATCAACGACGTATCCTCCATATGAAATCCTAAAAATGAAATAAAAATTCTCAAAAATTAAGATTACATCTTATGATGCATTATCTAATGGATGCAAAAAATTGTCTAATCTAGAATTAAAAGCAAAAATTGAATTAAATATCTAGTTGCCTCTTGACAAGCACCTTTGTTAATGTCATCGGCTAGACATACTAATTTCAGTTGTCTGGTGGGGGATCAGGTTATGAGAGGCTAAGGGGTAGTTCAACACTCATGTCTACCATTAAAAAATATCTCTTCAAGTGATGTCTATTTTCTATGAACTTGCCAGGCTTCTCACTCTACAAGATGTATGCACCATGAAGGTAGATGTTCCCGACGATGTATGGTCCTGACCAGCAAGATCAAAGATTACTTAGAAAAAGTCTCAGTTGGGAGTTAAAACACAGAACTTGATATCCAACTTGTATGTATTTCTGTTTTAAATGACAATCATGTCATAATTTTGTTTGTTCTTTATAGATGTGTGCATTCTCATATGCAATCATTTCGAGCTCCTAAAGCTATTATAGCTATAGTAGGCTATTTTGAACAACTTTATTCACATCAAAATTTAGATGCTTATTGGCCCACCATGCTTTGTGTTCTAGTTCAATGGGAAGGTGACATGATTTTCCATTAATAAGCCTGAAAGGGGTGGTGTCTGTGGTAGTCTTAAAGGTTGTACTATAGGTCCAAAGAACATTGTTGATTTTGTTGGACCAATCTTTGATTGAGGAGTACAATCTTCTCCATGATGGATTTGAGTTGGTGATTAGACAGCTCTACTTGCCTGCTTGTTTACATATGATAGGGTGAAGCTACTTTGTGATACACACCATATTTCCTCAAAATCTCTTCAAAGCTTCTCTCTAGAAAGTGGGACCCTCCATCAGATATGACAGAGCAAGGGACTCCAAAACATGGGAAAATGATGTCTCAAAATAGCTTGATAACAAGTTTTGAATATCTAGTCACATTGATTACATCCTCTACCCATTTAGGGAGACATAACTGATTGCTACCAAGATGTAGAATAAGCCATGTGAAGAGGGAAATGGGCCCATGTAGTCGATACCCCATACATCAAAGATCTCAACTTCTTGCGAGATCTTTAAGTGCATTTCATCTCTCATGGTGATGTTTCTAGATCTTTGACATATGTCACGTGGCAAACCAAAATTGTAAGCATCCTTGTTGGACAAAAGAATTCACATTATAGGACCTCCTTAGGAATCATATGGCCTCTGATTGGGCCTGAGTAGCGCTATTCTAGAATTACGGGGGCTTCCTCCTCTAGGATACAACATAGATATAGACCCTCAACACACAATTTGAAGAGGTATCTCTCATCATGTGGTACTTTCTGACATCATACATGAATTTCTTTCCTATAATGCTTGTTCACTCTGGATGAATGATACCTACTGCCAGATAATTGACAAATTCTGCATACCATGGAAAAGCAATTCTACCTTTCATTAGTTGATCATCTGGTAGAGAGTCATTGATGTGGACAATGTTCATATCATGAGTGTGAATGGAGATCAAATAATCATTAACTATGTTCTCAGTACCCTTTTTGTCTCTTATCTTTAGGTCAAAATCCTAGAGAAGGAGAATCCATCAGATACATCTGGGTTTTGCATCCTTCTTTGCTAACATATATCTTATTACAGCATGATGGGTATAGATTATAACTTTTGAGCCCACTACATAAGATTTGAATTTATCAAAAGCATACACAACTTCTAGGAATTCCTTCTCAGTAGTTGTGTAGTTATTCTGGGCTTCATCAATAGTTTTAGACGCATAATAGATAACATGATGTTTCTTATCGATGCACTGACCTACAATGACTCCCACTGCATAATCACGAGCATCACACATTATTTCAAATTGTTGTGACTACTCTAGTGCTCGAATGATCAGAGTTGATATAAGGACTTATTTTAGATTGTTGAAACTCTTCATACATTCTCCATCAAACTAGAATTCAACATCCACAATAGGTTCGTCATCTGCATGGTTATCTTAGAAAAATCCTTGATGAACCTACTATAGAATCTCGTGTGGCCTAAGAAAGATCTAACTTGTCTTAAAGTGGCTAGAGGGCTAAGTTTAGGAATCACTTCAATCTTTGCCTTATCCACTTCTATTCCACAGTTACTGACTCTGTGACCTAGTATAGTGCCTTCTTTCACCATAAAATGACATTTCTCCCAATTAAACATATGATGTGATTCTTCACAATGTTTAAGGACCAGCAAGATATGAATTAGGTATGAGTCAAATGAATCTCCATAAATAGAAAAATCTTCCATGAAATGATGGTTTTTAATCAATTCGAAAAAAAAATGGTTGCCATGCAATTTTGGAAGGTGGTCAGCGCATTGCAGAGCCCAAAGGAAATTCTTCTTAAAGCATAGATTCCAAAGGGACATGTAAATTTTGTCTCCTCTTGGTCATATGGATTGACTGGGATTTGATAAAATCCAAAATAACCATCGAGATAGAAAAATATTCTTGATGAGCTAGGTACTCCAGGACCAGGTCCGAAAAAGGTTAGGGAAAATGATCCCCGTGCATATCTTTGTTTAGTTTCCTATAATCAATGGACATCCTCCACCCAATGGACGTGCAAGTTGGATGAGTTTATTATTTTCATTATGTACCACAATGTAAACTTCTTTTTCCAAAATCTACTGGGCTCACTCATGGTGAGTCAGAGATAAGGTTGATGATGATAGAAGTGAGCAATTTCACAACTTCAAGGCAAACCAATTCCTTCATGTTTGGTTCAATTTATGCCGGTGTTCTACAGATGGTTGTGGTCCTCCACTATAGGGATTTTTTGGATGCATAGCGTTTGACTCACCTCGATGAGGTCACTCATCTTGTAGCCTATGGATTTTTGCCTTTCTCTTAGCTCAGACAAGAGTTTGTCTTCATGTTCAGATGTTAGCTTAAAATTGAGGATCACTGGGTAGGCTTTTTGATTATCTAGGAACACATACTTTAGCCCCACTGGTAGAAGTTCCATCTCAGGGGAATCAAGTGTTGTGTATGGCTGCTCTGTAAGGTAGAATTGCCTTAAGTTCTTCACATTTAGCTTCTTGGTCTTCCTCCGTTGAGTCAAGGTGAAGTGTGCACTACTTTACTTGTTCATCAATAGACTCTCTAGCACAAGGATCAGTGAGAGAAATCTCTAGAGGGTCTTTAGATTCTGGATTCTCCTGTGTAATGATAGACATTTGTTCCATACATCCCAATAAGAAAACTTCTTCTTGCATACTTGGACTCTTCATGCTGTCAAACACTCTAAATTCTAGGATTTCCTTCCCTAACCATAGAAGTAAGGCTCCTACCTCAACATCAATCAATGCTCTTTCTATGGAAAGGAAGGTTCAACCAAAATTAATAGGGCACACGAGATATTCCTTTAAGTCCGTGATAACAAAATCACATGGAACATAAAACTATTTTCCTACCTTGACTATGACATCCTAAATGAATCCCATCAAGATAATCCTTGAAGAGTTGGCGAGTTGTATCATCATAACAAGTGGAAGTAGCTTTTAAAATCCTAGCCTCTTGCACATGATATAGTGAATAGTAGAGATACTAGCCCTGAGGTCATATAGTCCCTTCTTGCATGTGGATTTGCTGATGTAGCATGATATTTTGAAGGGGCCTGGATCCTTCTACTTATTTGGCATTTTATTATGGATTATATTGAACAATGTTCTAGAGATTAACTGTGAGGAGCATCTTCAAGTACTTTGACCATGCAAGTATCTTTGCTAAGGCTTCTAAGAAGGGAAAATCAACATGGAGTTTTTTCATTGCTTCCTTGAATTTCATAAAGTGAGTGTCAAGCCTTGTATACCTTAGGTAGGCTTGGAATGGAGGACAAGGCTTGTAGATTGGTACTACAGGTCAATTGCACTCTTCTCTATGATGATAGGTTCTTTTGAGGTGACTTTATCTATGTTTCCAATGAATGTAGTGTCTTGCACTTCTACATTCTACACGACTGCTTGTTGTGATACATAATTAGGTACTTATGAGTCTTGAATGATTAAAAAATCATCCTCATCTGTGTCAACCAGAGAAGGCTTGGTAGATGCATTAATTAAGACTCTTGTTGATCATGTTGTAATAGTAATTAATTGTTCTTGATGCTTATTCTTATTTTTTAGCTGCCTACAAATGCTCTTGCCATGGGCTAAGATTTGCTAAAAGTTGAGCCAATTGAGATTCACTAGAAGCTTATTGATTCACAATCATCTGTTGCAACAACAACACCTTCTCAAGGGTTGATAGTTTGTCATCAGGTGGAGGGAAATTAGCATGTTGTCCCTATTGTTGTTGTTGTGGGACCTGGTTGGGATTTTGGTACTAATTTTAGTTCATGTTCTCAAAGTTAACTTTGTAATTTCATTAATTTTTAAAATTTTGTTGCTGGTTTTTCTACAATCTTGGAGGACCTCATTACTGATTTATGTCCTATATGAGTCGTTCAGAGTTTTTATCTCCTATAGGATTTCCATAGTGAAAGCCGAGATGGATTCTGGTTTGATTGTGAGTATAGTACCCTTGTCTAGGAAAACTATGAATGGAATTTAGATCTTCCATTTGATTGTTGTCTCCTTGAGTTGTAGCATTACACATCACAACATCAAAAAGAATATTACAACCCAAGGTAGAGTGGTTAGTGCCCTTGCATTCTTCACAAAATTGTGTTATTGACTTGGCCTGTTGTTGTGGTCATGGTGGCAAATTTCTTCTATCATAGGAATTGAAGGATGTCTCTAGACTATCTTGTTTGAGTACTAGTATCTTTAGAGATTTTTCAACTCAGAACAACTCTTCCACCATAGATACCTTTACCACTCCCTTGCCTACAGATCTACCCCAATTGGCTTAATATTCAAATCTAAGGATGACTACCTTCCATGCACTATCATAACGTTGGTGCATGAAGTTTCCATTAGATGAGGAGTCTAGAAACATTTTGATATGGTCATCCACACCTCTACAGAAAAGCTCAATGAGCTGATTTTTAGAGATATCATGATGTGGACACTTATAGAGAATCTTATAGTATCTCTCACATTTTTGTGCTAGAGTTTCACTAAGGACTTGTCTGAACTAATGTAATCTGGCCCCTGATAGTGTATTTGAGGAAGGAGGGTAGAATTTCTCAAGGAATTTGTTGTGAAGTTGATCCCTTGTTGTGATATATAGGGTCACCTGATAGAGCATTATACCAACTCGTTATTCTATTTGCAAGGGAGTATTCGAAAAGAAAAAATTTAATAGTGTCATCAGAAACTCCATTTTTCTTGGTCATGGCACATAGATTGATAAACTTTTAGATGTTCTCTTAATAATCCTCTCCTTGTTTGCCCTAAAAGGGAATGTCTTGTAGCAACGTGATTTGATGCACCCTAATTTCAAAGTTAGGGGCATTTATAGGAGGGGTTGTGCTAGATGTCGAACATCAGTAGCCTTAGGGATTTAGAACTCCCCAAGATCCTTTTGTCTATTCACCTTTTATGCAAAGCTTGGCCTACATGGATTTCTTCTTGAACAACGACTCATACTTCTTGTACAAGCCTTTATTTCTGTGCTACAATGACTAGGTTCACCCTTTGCGCGACTTCTTCCTCGACCATTCTAATTTGATTTTCTTTGTTTAGATTATGAACGGTTTGATCTATCTTAGGATCAAAGCTTGTTGCAAGTCTGATGCTACTGGAGTGCACATGCGCTAGTCTATGATATCTAAGATGGAAAGATCTTTTAAAAGTCAGATGGACATAGAAGGATTGAGTTCAAGGGAATATGAAGTAGTGTAAATGATAAAAGTTAAATACTAGATTAGTCTTTATAGAACTGGATTATAAATAGAAAATTCCATGGTCCCCAAGAACCACACCAAAATGTAACGTGGTGATTAACGCACAAAGAAATTCACCTAGGGCTAAAATCCCAATGTTTTTACCAAAACAACATGCAATAATACCACATGTAAGTGAATGGGTTTTATCACAGTATATTACGGATTAAATCCCAAAGGAAAACATTTTTAAGAACCTTGCTAGTTTGTATCCAGTTGAATTAAGACTGATATTTAGAACCAAGAGTTGATTTGGGTTGATTTAAGATAATTGCAAGCAAAGTAAAAGAGTCAGATTAAAATAGTGTCTAGATTAATGACGAAGTGTTGGTATGTATGACTAGAGATCCAATCATATTATGATTGTAATGGAATATATTATACTCAATTTGATTAATAATAAAGACAATCTTCCAATTTATTCTATTTTATTTACTTATGAGATAATGATGTTACATAATAAATTCTAAAGAATGATGTTACTAATGATGTATGTTTTCAGGTTGAGGACAGAAACAATGAGATCATACGGATGTTAGAGTATATACATTCTTGATATGTCTCTAGTCAGTTGTTATAGTGGAAGCTAATAGACATCATAACACGTGTGACTATAGTGTGTGTTGGTTGATGACCTCATCAAGTCATGATATGTGATATAAAACCATAAACATAGATACTTGTAAGAGAACAATGTATCAGACAGACCCACCTTGAGAGTGATGCTTGAAGACCATGATTGGTAGTTAAAATTGTTGGGTTTTAGGGGAGGCAGAGAAGGCAGCGGAAACAAAAATTTTCTCCTCCCAAACCCTGAAAAAAGGAAACACGTCAACGTCTATACAATAGGAAGGATGGTTTGTGGAGGCATACCTTGTCCCGAGGCTTACTCGGTGACGTTATCTCACGGTTTGTGTGGTCTTCACCTCCGGTCTTTGACGGTGTCTGAGAAGCTCCTAGTCTCACTGGGACTGTCGGGATTGACAACTGTCCTCCGAGCGACAGAAGTCTCCCGCCTTTGAAGTAGTCCACACAGACCACCTGGAACTCCGATCTCCTTGTCCCACAAGGAATTAGAAGGAGTCACACCCTCCTGTCAGCGTACTAGTCACCAACACACTCTCCTGCAACCAGTTGCTTTTCTGCAGTTGTCTTTCCCTTGCTGTGCCTCCCTTATCGGGTAGCACTTGCTCGGGCTCTCTCTTGGTTACCAAAACTAGAGAGAACAACAACTTTGCAGAGCAAATGGTTTTCTGAGTTGTTGTACCTGAGAAGCCCCCAATTCCCCTATATATATAGGAGGGTTATGGGACAGGGTTCTCCACCCCGAGCAATACGAGATTAAATATTAGTAGAAGGGTTCGAGATTTTCCACAAAACAAGCAACTTGTGCCAGCTGAACCGATCGGTTCACACCCTGAAATGATTGTTTTGGGTCCTGAGTCGATCGTTTGGGACCTGAGCCGATCGTCTGGGGCTCTGTGCCGATCGGATGGAGCTCCAAACTGATCTGTTCATGGTCTTGATCCAACTCAAATTGACTTTCAAATTTGTCTCTGATTAATCAAATATTAATCATAGTCCAAATTGAATTTGTATGAGTGAATCAAATTGTATTTGCAAAATAGTTTTCTGACTTTCCAAATGATCTTGGTTGGTCACATGAGCCGACTAGTTCAACAATTTAGCCGATCGTCTCATCACTTGAGCCGATCGGTTCACCAACCTGAGCCGATCGGTTCATCCCATGAGCCAATCGGTTGGAGAAGCAGACTTGTGCAAATCAGTCAATCGTAGTTTCAATCAATCTGATACTCCAATCAATTGGTCCAACACCTTGAACACTATGATACTGAGCTATCAAGTGATTGAGTGTTTAATTGAACTACTAAGCTCCTTTAGTAATCAATCTAAACATCGTTTGTGGAAAAACTCCTCTTCCAGGTTAAATCCTATGTGTGTGACCCTGCAGGTCCATTTCACATTGGCAGTGAAATTCCATAACACTTCTGACTTCACAAGCAAAGAGCGGTGCCTAGTCGCACATCAATGCTACCCAAGTAAAATAGAAAGTTGGAGAACAACTTTCAATCGTACAATCTGTGAATGGTGTTACAGCAAATGTATAATTCCTTTGTCACTGATATCCCGAATGAACTCAAGGCATGAAACAGTCATCCTGTCAATGTTCATTCACTTTCTTGATCTTAGAGTAGATTGGAGGAGATATGTATGACATCAATATCACATACTGATTCACACATGCGTGCACACCTATCTCAATCCTACTCATCAAGTGGCCATGGATATCAAACTCCCTCAGGAGGGACAAATCCCATACCTATATTTCACCCCTCAAAAGCCCCATGTGTCAAAGCCACCCAATCATCACCTTTATAATAACCCATGTTTCAGGAATGCGTTTGATGATGTCAAAGTGTACCCAAAGACATGTGTTGAGTGTAGTGATTTCAGGTCAAAGAATCACATTCACCACCATCACTGTGAGAACTGACTGTGACTACCATGTCATGGTTCCATGTGTCAAACTCATGGTGGTCTGTCCGGTACACTTGTTCTATAACAAGTACCTATGTGTTTGGTTTGATATCTCCATATCATGACTAATGAGATTCTGTCATCAACCAACACCACAATCTAATCTTGTGTGTCATTGTTGTCTATCTACCTTCCACAATGACATCCGACTAGGGACATGATAAGAATGTACAAACTCTTAGCATCTGTATGATCTCATCGTTCAGGTCCTCAACTTGAAAGCATACGTCATTGAGTACTGTCATTCTCTAGTCATTCAATATGTTCTATCACTATCTGATATGACCGAACCAGAAAGAATTGGAAGCTTGCCTTTGATCTTTATCAAATCAATCTTAATGTATCCCACCAATCATCCCATGATTGGCTCTCAGGGCATACATACCAATAGACTCCCACTTGCACTGCGAGCCAGTCACCCTTGAATCATATTCATAGTGATCCCACATGTTACTGTGCTCTATTTCTAACATAGTGAGTTATGACAACACTTTGCCAAAGTCGGTATTAACTGCATGTCTCTCATCTCTTCATTGTACGTCACACGTATGAGATGGAGTTGTCGTAATATGCGATCTAGTATTACTTTGCTAACTTTTAGCCACATTTCATGACCAAGCATTCCTGACTTGTCATCAATGACCGGAATAACTATAAGTTCATCTCATGAACTTCTAGATCCATATAGTATCCACTGCTCTCGACTTTTCCTGTTAAAAAAACTTTATTGGAACGTTTCTAATAATCAACAAACATTCACTTTTATATTTCTCATATATATATTGTGATTAATTTTCTATCCTTTTCGTAAGTTCTCATTAGTGTAACTCCTTACAGTGAACCCTTCCTTATTTCCATAGAACTAGTACTTCTCAAGTACTTATCAAGTTCTTATGGTATTCCAGTAACCCTTACTAGAACTAGACAGACATCCATTTGTCATGTCCCACATACGAGTTATCAGGATGAGCATATCATATTGTCATGTCCTACATACAAGATGATAAATGCACTTTATTCTTGCTATGTCCTATACATGCAAGATAATGGGATGATTACATACATGATAGATTCATATCTATTCTTAGTGTTCCCATTCTTCATAAGATTTGGATACTTGGCCTTGGGATACCAACTCCATGTAACATGGATAAGTTTTCTCCCACTGAATCTATGTATACTAAACCCTTCAGTATAGATTGCCAATGTATGCTTTCTCTTTTCAGGTCAAGAGGTTTTCAAGAACTATCTCTATATATCTCTATTCCTATCACATAGGAAACATCTCTATCTTCCCTAAAGATAATTTCCACTTTGGATTTCAATTCTAGAACATTTCTATTTCACATCAACATGTGGAATGTGAATACACTCCCACTAAATCACAAATCTCTCTTTATCTTTGACATATCTGTCAAACCCTTTGACTATATTATCAAAGTAAAGATCCCAGCTCTGAGTTGCTTGTACTTAAAATCACATTGATTAATCCATTGTAACTTATAGACTTCATTTGCATTAATGGATTCATAAACCTTATAGGTTGTGTCACATACACATCCTTGTTTTATTCCTCATAGGAATGCAATTTTAGTATCCATATGCCAAATCTCTCAGTCATCAAGTTGCAACAAGCATCATCCTTCTCAAAATGTTATCCATGTGTCTTAACGCTTAAGACTCATTCGCACTTATGAATTTCATCCCAATGGGTGCTACCATCAAGGTCATACCTTATGGTTCACATGGAAGTCATTTAGGATGTAATGGTCATAAACCATAACTCAAAATCCAGTTCCTCATATTCATCTAGATAGTTGACTCATCACATGACCAACTCATCACATAGATAAGCGAGGTGTATCTGTCAAGGATATAAGATCTCACAACTCCTTGTGATTCTTAATGTTCTTTATTAGTGTGCGGTATTCTTTATTTAAAATCATCCTCTAACTCTTTAGAGTATGACTCCTTGTTGATTTAGACATCACCATGCCTTAATCACGAACTCACTATGATACACTATCATAATCACTCACAAGGTTCTCAAACATTTGAATTAAGTATTTCATTCATTGATCTCATCAAGAATTAACACTTTACCAAATTCGTACTTCATTTATGATATTCTTAAACACTTCAAGATATTCATATTGGTATTTCTCTAAACAAGGCTTGAAATGTTAGCATTAACTCTAGTAGGTATGTAAATACATCACATGTATTATACCTAATAGGATAATCATTCTCCCACTACCACTAGTGAAGATTGATTAATTATGTCTAAGAGATTCATGTCTCTTACTGGTTCTCTAACCAAAAGAGTCTAGACTTATCCATCATATGGAAACTAGAAATGAATTTCTCATGATAATGCTAATTTTATTGTTTGAGTTATCAATAACTTTTAGGCATCATTTTATCTTATGCATACCAAGTACCACAAGATAAACAAGGCATTGCCATAAAGATCATATCTTTTGGAATTGAAACATCACTCTATTAATTGCTAACATTGTCATACAATATGCAAAAAATAATGTGTTTCTATTGGCAAATATGAAATAGCAGTTCATAACTCTATTACATGCCTTTAAGGCTGAAAATAAACTAAAGTACTCCTATCTATGGCGGAAACACTTGCCCCATTTATTGAGTGCTTTACACTTTATATCTTGGTATCATGTACCTCAAAAGTGTTACAAGTTTATTTCATGACACCTTCAGGTGGAGACGTCCGTTGCCTCCTTCTTCTTTAGTTCTTCCAGATAGAGTGGACAATTCCTTTTCCAATGTCCTGGCTTTTGACAATGGTGGCAATTGCCTCTCTTAGTCATGCCTCCCTTAGCCTTGAGAGATGAAGACACCTTGGGTTCCTAGCTAGCATCAGAACCCTTCTTAGCTTTTCCCTTGCCCTTGCGCTCGGACTTACCTTTCTTGCTGCTGATCATCATCACAGACTTAGGCTTGTCCTTCTTCATCTGTGTCTCAGCTATCCTCAACATGCCCAACAACTCTGTCAATGGCTTGTCAAAGTTGTTCATGTTGTAGTTCATCACAAACTGACTGTATGATTCTGGAAACGATTGTAGTATCACATCAGTAGCCAACTCTTGGCTCAGGGGAAATCCCAGTCTCGTCAGGTTCTCCACATACCCAATCATCTTGAGCGTGTGAGGACCAACTGGTCTCCTTCTGTCATGACACACTTGAACAACGCCCTGGAGACATCATATCTCTCTTGCCGTGCTTGATATTCATACATGTTCTTGAGATGCTGAAATCATCTCAATGACACCCATGTTCTCATGTTGTCTCTGCAACTCGTGGTTCATGGAGTACAACATCAAGCACTTTGCATCAATGGCATCATCAGAATGCTTCTTATAAGCATCCCTTTCTGCCTTTGGTGTGGAAGGAGCAGGTTCCTCTGGAATTGGAGTATCCAGGACATAGAGCTTTCGCTCTTGAGTGAGAACAATTCTCAATTTTCTAAACCAGTCGTGGAAGGTAGTCCCATTCAACTTGTCTTTTTCAAGGACTGATCACAACGAAAAGTGATTGTTGTTTGTTGTCATTTATACTACAAAAGGAAACATATACAGTTTAGTCCAAAACTCAATTTTGACTTATTTGATTGATTTGAAAGGTTGACGATATAATTAGGACTTTAATTAATTATCTCTCCCACTATTTTTGTTCAAATTGATAGCCCTCACCATCTATTTGGAAGATTGCAGTGTACAATCTTCTAGTGGGTCAAGATCCATATTTCATCAAGTCATGAGTCAGCTTTGGCTGATCGCCCACAATCTTGACTATTTAGGTAGGCCATCATGCCAATTGCATCATATGCAACTCTTGATGAATGAACACACACAACACCTTGCCATGAACATTCCGTGCATCTGGGCTTAGACACTCTAAGAATCACCAGTTAAGTCTAACCCAAAAGTCAACATGGTAAACATGCACCCTGCCTTGGCAGAACCTACATTTCTACCCTTCACACTTCCACGAGATAGACGGCGCACCACGCTTTGATGTAACCTACGCTTGGTCGATCAAGTTTTTCATGTGTGCCGCTAATGGAAGGCGTACAAGACTTAATATTTTGATGTGGTATTTGGTTTTTATAGGTACATATACATATCCAATCACCACAATACATAGTATGTATCATATACATGCTATATCCCACAGAAAACATGTGAAATGATAAAAGCGATGATTATGGCCATCCTAATGTGATTCCTCAAGCCAAGAGGAATCACGGTCATCTAGGTCCACATCACATGCAACCTGTACAAGATGAACTCTGTGCTTTGCCATTCTGGGTTTGATCAACTCATCTCCATGATTGATCAGCTTGCCATCAGGCCGGTCAGTTGGGTGCCACCAGCCGATCGATTGGCTCCTCCAACCGATCAGTTCACCTGGTCATCATGCATCTCCTCATGGCTGCCACCTGCTCGTCTCGCTCCTTGAGTCGTTCTTGTGGAATGCCAACCGATCAGTTCACTCCTTGAACTAATCGTCTCATTTGCGTCAGGTTGTCCACCATTCTTTGACATAACAAGAAATAAAAGATCTATCCTATTTTACATTTGAATTGGGAAACCTCGAGTTACATTTGGGGGGTGAAAAGGTAGGGAAGAAATCTCGAGTTATCTTGAGTTACATTAGGAATAGGAGAGAGGGAATCGGTGCATAGACCGAGATGCAAGCAACCACATACAACCAAGCACATATACATAGGGTTTATTGGCCATAACTGTGATATACATCCACCACAAAACTCATTTAAGGGAGACGTGTATCGAGTGCATTCATATTACATATCATATATGTATATTGGAATTTGTTGATTTAGGATTGGACATGCATACAATCAATTTTATTCACATCGTATGCAATAAATAAAGGTGACAAACCTAAATCGATCATATCGATAATCCTAAAGTATAGAGCAGTTGACGTGGCTCTGATACCACTGTTGGGTTTTAGGGGAGGTAGAGAAGGCAGCTGAAACAAAAATTTTCTCCTCCCAAACCCTGAACAAAGGAAACACGTCAATGTCTATACAATAGGAAGGATGGTTTGTAGAGGCATACCTTGTCCCGAGGCTTGCTCGGAGACATTACCTCGCGGCTTGCGTGGTCTTCACCTCTGGTCTTGGATGGTGTCTGTGCAGCTCCTGGTCTCACCGGGACTGTCGGGATTGACAACTATCCTCCGAGCGAAGAAAGTCTCCCGCCTCTGAAGTAGCCCACACGGACCACCTAGAACTCCGATCTCCTTGTCCCACAAGGAATCAGAAGGAGTCACACCCTCCTGTCGGCGTACTAGTCACCAACACACTCTCCTGCAACTAGTTGCTTTTCTACAGTTGTCTTTCCCTTACTGTGCCTCCCTTATCGGGTAGCACTTGCTCGAGCTCTCTCTCGGTTACCAAAACCAGAGAGAACGACAACTTTGCAGAACAACTAGTGTTCTGAGTTGTTCTAACTAAGAAGTCCCCAATACTTCTATATATATAAAAGGTTCATGGGATAGGGTTCTCTACCCTGGGCAATGCGGGATTAAACAGGAGTAGAAGGGTTCGAGATTCTCCACAAAACAAGCAACTTGCGCCAGCTGAACCGATCATTTGGGACCTGAGCTGATCGTCTAGGGCTCTGAGACGATCGGCTGGAGCTCTAAACCGATCGGTTCGTGGTCCTGATCCAACTCAAATTGACTTTCAAATTTGTCTCTGATTAATCAAATATTAATCCTTGTCCAAATCAAATTTATACAAGTCAAGCAAATTGTATTTGCAAAATAGTCTTCTGACTTTCCAAATGATCTCGGTTGGTCACATGATCCAAACGGTTCAACAATTGAGCCAATCGTCTCATTGCACATGAGCCGATCATCTCATCAGTTGAGTCGATTGGTTCACCAACCTGAGCCGATCGGTTCATCCCATGAACCGATCAGTTGGGGCAGCAGACTTGTGCAAATCAGTCAATCACAGTTTCAATCAATCTGATACTCCAATCAATCGGTCCAACACCTTGAACACTATGTACTGAGCTATCAATTGATTGAGTGTTTAATTGAACTACTAAACTCCTTCAGTAATCAATCTAAACATCGTTTGTGGAAAAATTCCTCTTCCAGGTTAAATCCTATGTGTGTGTCCCTGCAGGTCCATTTCACGTTGGCAGTGAAAGTCCATAACACTTATGACTTCACAAGCAAAGAGCGGTGCCTAGTCACACATCAGTTCTTCCCAAGTGAAATAGAAAGCTGGAGAACAACTTTCAATCCTACAATCCGTGAATGGTATTACAGTGAATGCATAGTTCCTTTGTCATTGATATCCCGAATGAACTCAAGGCATGGAACAATCATCCTGTCAACGTTCATTCACTTTCTTGATCTCAGAGTAGATTGGAGGAGACATGTATGACATCAATATCACATACTGATTCACACATGCGTGCACGCCTATCTCAATCCTACTCATCAAGTGGCCATGCATATCAATCTCCCTCAGGAGGTACAAATCCCATATCTATCACTCACCCCTCAAAAGCCCCATGTGTCAAAGTCACCCAATCATCACCTTTATAACAACCCATGTTTCAGGACTGCATTTGATGATGTCAAAGTGTACCCAAAGACATGTGTTGAGTGTAGTGATTTCATGTCAAAGAATCACATTCACTACCATCACTGTGAGAACTGACTGTGACTACCATGTCATGGTTCCATGTGTCAAACTCACAGTGGGTTTGTCCGGTACACTTGTTCTCTAACAAGTACCTATATGTTTCGTTTGATATCTCCATATCATGACTAATGATATTCTGTCATCAACCAACACCACAATCTAGTCTTGTGTGTCATTGTTGTCTATCTACCTTCCACAATGACATCCGACTAGGGACATGATAAGAATGTACAAACTCTTAGCATCCGTATGATCTCATCGTTCAGGTCCTCAACCTGAAAGCATACGTCATTGAGTACTGTCATTCTCTAGACATTCAATCTGTTCTATCACTATTTCATATGACCAAACCAGAAAGAATTGGAAGCTTGCCTTTAATGTTTATCAAATCAATCTTAATGTATCCCACCAATCATCCCATGATTGGCTCTCAGGACATACATACCAACAAGAATAGTTTCTCATAGTGATGGTGGTTATTGTGGCTCTTAGACCTGAAATAATTACACTCATCGCATGTCGTTCGCTGTACTTTGACATCATCCACCACGACCTTGAATAAAAGTTTCCATAAAGGTGATGCTCGAGTGCATTGTGACACATGGGGATGACTGTGAGTGATGTAGAAGGAATGTTTCCCTCCTATAGGAGTATGATATCCTGGCCACTTGATAAGCAAGACTGAGAAATGCATGGCCATCATCATGCGAGTAAATATGTGATATCAATCTTACATATATCTCAAACAATGTTCTCTAATTCAAGGAACATGGATTGAACATTAAAGAGGATGACAATTCCATGCCTTGAGTTCAATCTGGATATCAGTGACAAAGGAACTATACAATCACTGTAAAACTAATAATGTATTGTAGGTTGAAGTTGTTCTCTAAATTCTCTATAACTTGGGTAGCAATGATTTCTTGCTAGATATCACTCATTGCTTGTGATGTCATAAATTAAATATGGACATTTACTGCATAAGGTTACTTCGAACCTATAGGGTCATGCACATAGGATACACTTGGAATAGGAGCTTACTCATGAATATGGTTTAAAATTTATTACTAAAGTTTTAGGTATTCAATTTAAACAAGATTGGAAATAAACACTCTGAAACGAGCAGTTCAGTAAGTGAATCGATCGACTCATATGTGTGAACTGAACAATTCAGGTTGTGAACTGACCGTTTGGTTGATCAATGCGATTGGATCAAGGATTAATGTTGTCATCATGTTGTGCATTAATCTAATATTTAATATCAATACAATTGAGAATAGAAAACATAGTGAAATGAACAATTCAATTGTTTAACTGATCATCTCACAAGTGAACTGAGTGATTCATGGTTTGTAGGTTCCAAAAAATTCATGAAATTCCTTCTCTTTAACTCTCATTTGATATGGAAATCCTAACCCCAAGCCTCCTATAAATAGAGGGGTATCGAGTATTTCTAGAGACACAACAATAAGCTCTAACATCTGTTGTCTTCTCACAGTTGTGATAACATGAGAGCCTGTGCAAGTTCTACCTGTCAAAGGGTGGGATGACTAGGGAGAGACAACAAGGCAGAGCAAGTCAATGCTAACACATTGACTAGAAGGGAAAACTCATTCTTGTCCGTCCATCTAGAATGACATGAGTTCTTGATGGTCTATGTGGACTACTATAGAGGCGAGGAGGCCTTTGCCACCTACTGAGAGGTTGAAATCAATATCTATCCACAGTGATCAACAAGGAGGCCACTGTCGATGTCGTCAAGGTGCAACTTGAAGAAAGGAGCATACTACAACAAGGGATAGTCGGTGAAATTTCTCCAAGACTAGGTATAAACCTTGCCACCCTCTTTCCCAGTTCATAGTTGTTGATGCAATCTACTGTCTAAGGGGAATATGACAGTAAATTTTTTGTTTTAGCTGCCATGTCTGATGCCAGATTTCCCTATAGAAAGACAATGGGGGAAATCAAGTTTCGCCACCGCTACATGCACAAAAATATCCATAATGTATCCAAGCTTTATACAACTATTCAAGTGGATTAAAAGAAACATCCACTAGTTAGATGTGAGAAGTCACATAGATATCTCCAGGAGCTTGATGTAACATTAGTAACATGTCATGTACCTACTGCTATGAAGATCCCTTCAGAAGTTATCATTTGTCCATTAACCAAGTTAATCAGTATTCAAATCCTAAGCATTGAAGTTCTTGCAACTAAGAGATATAATAGATCATGTATAGTAAGTGATCAATCCACAAAACATGCATAAAACGATTAACATTGAATTAAAAGAGTTATATGCAAGTCATGGAGCATTAAGAAATGGACATGCCATAATAATTAGCAGGGCTTGTACCCACACCTAGTGATAGGGACTACTCGCTCATCATGGAAGGATTTGAACAATGGGAAGAGAAAGAAGTTCTAGCCATCATCTGATGGGAAAAGTAACTAGATGATGGAGAGTTTGCCCTAACTATTAGTGGTGGATCCCTCTTCGATCTTCCTTCTTCTTGAGCTCTGGTCTCTCGATTTTGAACGATAGGTGGAGGATGAGAATCAATGGTGACAATCCTACTAGCTCCCTAGATAGGGCGCAACATCAGTAAAGTCAGAGGCGGAGGCACAATTCTCTTAGACTATCTTTCTTGATAACCAAAAATAGATGGGTCAGAGTTGAAGGTCTATGATCGACCTCCTTAACTGAGCGTAGAAAAACAACTTCTTGGTATTGTGGGGCGGAAGTGGCCCATTCAATTAAGGAATTGATCATTTATTTATAGTAGTAAACAAAGAGCTTGTGTCGTAAGTTTTACTTGTGCCCCAAGGAAGCATGGGGCACGTTCCTCAGGGCAAATGCTCAGTATCCATGGCAACTGGATTGTGTTGGCATTCCTTTGACAGACAACTCCATCAATAGTCCATCAGTTGGTGGGAATATAAAAACCCATCAAAAAAAGATGATGGTTCAACCTTCAATTTTTCTAAGGTTAGTAAGATCATCAGGAGGTGAGGTACCTGCCACACTTTTGATTCAAGTGAATATAGCTAAGCCATCAATTGGTGGGGTGTCTTCTGAGCCATCATTAGATGAGGCCAACAACCCTCCTTTTAGTTTTTTCTTGCAATCACACCATTGGGAGACAAAGGACAACCACTCTATCAGAAGGTGGTCTTCTGATGCCCAACTCAGAGCACTTCAGCTAGACCCTCGATCTTCAGTCTGTCAGGCTTCAGGGGCCATCAATAGTGAAAGTCACATCCGACCTTCATGTTGGGGGCGTAAAATGTCAATGGTTTTACTACAAGAAGATGAAATTGATGGTTCACTAGTTCATGATTGGGCCCCATTGACCTTCAAGCTTGGAGTTCTGGAAGTCGATGATTACTCTATTGATGGTGAAACATATGCTTCTTCTACGAAATATTCTTCTATAGCTGACATGGTATCCTATGCACTTCTGTAAAGTTAAATGAGTCATAAATGCCCATGGGTGTGATTAAAACTCTAATTATCTACATAAAACTAACAAAAACTAAAAGAAGCAAAACCAAAAGTAAATCAAGGGATCCAAGTGAAAAATTAAAATAAAGATGCGACTGAATCCAAAATGAATATGCATTCATCAACAACAGGTAGGAATATGAATCAAGGGATATGCTGCTTTGGTTTCTCAACTAATCTTTCTTCTTCCATGGATTCCTTTTGGTTATTATATCCCCTAGGAGGTTGTATCTAGCCATGTAAACACCTTTGAGTTTGCTTCCTAGTAGTAGTTGGTAAGCTATTGTTACGTTCATTGTCATATACACTCCAATTGTAAGGATTTCACGAAGGATGGACTTGAATATGTTGACTCCTATGATCTGTGTGTCTAATGGAATTAGATCGGGAGTAATCAGATTTTAAATTTGTACCCAATACCTGATATGCACACAATGATAATACAGAACCTTGCATGGTGCACGTGGTCAAACACAGTGACAAGAGTGACAAATTATTTAGGATTTGAATCCATAACTTATCTAAGTCAGATAAAAAAGTTGGAAGTGTTGCTCCTTACAAAACAAGCTGAGAAAAAAGTTAAAAAAAAACTAAGCTAACACAATGAAAGTAGGATGTAGATCATTTAAGTGGATTTTGATATATGGATAGAACTTGGATCTAGTTTCACCAACTAATCACACTCACCAACATGTAATCACTCATACCCACTTGTATACCCTTAGCATAGTTTACAGGCAATCATCATCAATGTCTATTCCATCCCCTCTCAAGATTATGTTAGATCTAGATTATAAGCATGCATTTCTCTCTCTCAAGATGACAAACAAACAATCAAACGTATAAATATATGATCATTAGATCTAGTGATCCGACACTTTTATGCATTACAATAGTCTTATCTCTGGATCTAAACTAATACTACTCTTTCAAGGCATTAAAATCAAAACAACACAAGATGGTAGCTAATCATGCAAGTGATTCATTCATGAATAAGAGTAAAGAGATAAACTTTGCTAAGAGTATATACATTCAATGGAATATGAATGTCTACATGTTGAGAGAGCCTTGGTGGCTATTCCCAACCCAAGTGAACGAGTCAATCCAGTCTTGTTTACAAGTGAAAATACAGATTTCAAGTTGCGAATGACATGACTAAAGGGAAAATGAAGGGGGGATGTATTGAGTGGGGAAGAAGGAGGTGACAAAATAAAAAAAATATCTCTAGGGTAATGGACATCAATGAAGACATCCTCTCCATACGGATGGTGCTAGCAGTGGTGATGAAGGTCTATATGATACTCATGTTGATGGTGGAAGGTGAATACCTCCAAGGGATGTGAATCGACGAGCACCTAATTCTCTTCCTTTGCCTACTAATTGAAATCATAAGTGACAGTGGAGTTTGGTAGTACTTCACATGGAAGAAGACATGCCTTCTTTGAAGGATTAGGATTCCTATTTATTGGGATCAGTGATAGATTCGAGGCACACAAAGTATGGGAGCTTTACTTGAGTTTCAAGCTCCAGGGCAAATGCCTCAGGTACATGCTTAACTACCTCTGGTGGTAGCTAGTGTTACCTGGTATTTCATTAGTTGATGGCACTCAATAATGCCATCGGTAGAGGGTGGCAATACTTCCATCAGTTGGAATGGCTAGAAGTTCCATCATAAGACAAGGTCTACTGGGTCATCGATAGATAGATGATGACATAAGAGATGAAGTCTTTACATAGGTTGATGATGCTATATTTCCATAGGTAGGCTTCAACGGTTGGATTATCATTAGGGGGCACAATCTTCCCATCAACAAATGACTATTGACAGGAAGTCTTCGTCTGTTGTGTCATCAATTTCCGCATGTAAAAACTCAATCTTTTGGATCAATTTTTCTTCTTCTATCAACATGATTTAAATTAAAATATACATATATGAGTTTGGATTACATTTATGCTTTAAATTTATATTCAGAAAATCCTATACATATTGATAACAAATAAAAAATATAAATCATTCCTATATACTCTTTAAAAGAGGACTACCCAATGTACATCTCTTCAAGATCTTCTATCTCTCACTTGTCCATGAATTCCCAGAGGGAATGAAAAAACACATGGACCACAATAAGGAAAACATAGGCCACCAAAGCTGCTACTAAATTCAACAATTAGCTATTTAAGAAATAGGTTCAAAAATGATTCAAGTATAAGAGTAATTCTAGGAGGGAACTATTTAGTGGACTTGGTTTAGCAAAATAAGAACCACACACATCAATGTTCACAATTCAAGATGGTAATTTCATAATATTATGTTCATGCACAAGATATCTAAATATTCAAGATTATTTGTAACAAAATGATTAAACATAAATATTAGGATTGAGGATTGCAGATTTAACGTTCATCATGGAAACAAGATGGCCAAATGCATTGGAATCATGCCATGATCCAGGCAACAGGTGGTAGGTGAGATAAAGCTCCATCTTCTCTCTAGAAACATCCCCTAGGTCTCATCCCCCCTGCTCTGGTTTGCCTCTGTCCGGTGTGCCCCAGCCTTCGCTCCTCCGCCCTCCTCGGTAATCGCCTATGTGGTTAGGGCTTCATCGGGCTCGACCCTCTCCCCCCTGTCTATTTGAGATCCATCCCATTTCTTATCCGACCACCAAATCGACAACAGATACTTAGCGAGAGATAGCACCAACTTCTCTCTAGAAACAATCCCAAGATCACATCATCATCCTCTTCACCTTGATGAGCCCTAGTTCGGCGAGTGCTAGCTTCCGCTCCCCCGTCCTTCTCGGGTAGAACTTCTGAGGAGAGGGCCGACCATCTCCCCTCCCTGACCATCAAGCTCCACCTTGTGATTCTCAACATAGTGGGAGCGTCTTCATTTCAGGTAAAAGAAAAAGATCTGGTACATCCTTCCCTCCCTCATCTCTCGATGATTAATCACCTTCCTGGTGCACTTAGCGGCGACATTAAAGGTACATCCTCTTAACTCCTCCACCCCTTCACTCCTCTACATTAAATCCTAGAGCTTTGGATCACTCCCAAGGAACCTAGATTGCAAACCCAAGATAAAATAGAAACATGCAGACCTTTAAACATTAACACCAGATTTTCCCCAACAATAGTGACTGAGGCACATTCTCTCTTTGTTGCACCCAGGACAGTCTGATACTCCGAAACATCCCTTTCAAAAACTCTCTCTAGCTACAAACCATTCTTCCAGCTATCTCTTCCCCTCCCTGTGTCTTAACTACAGTCTCATCGGTCTCGATTCTCTGCTTCCCAGAGAATATCAATTTTCTTTTTTCTCACTTGCACGCTCTGCCAAGACCACATCATGAGAACGGGCGGCTTGCTCACCCTAGCCTCTTGCATAAACAAGACTCTACTATCCAAAAAAGGCAAAACAAAAATCTTTAGGAAAGCCCTAAAATAGAGGAAAACCTCGGCTTTTGGCAACGGCTTGAGGGTTTTAGTTACACCTCCAGAAATGGAATCAAGATTCACCTTCATGGAGTTTCCACTCTCAAACCCTTCGTACTCTACCAGTGTTCCCCTACCGAAAGCTTGGATCTACCACAAGTTTGACCTGTCACCGGGATCCTACATGATCAACATTGGCCACCGTTCCTTCTCGGTGAAGATCATATGGTCTTCCCAGGCCGATCACCACTGGAAAAACAAAGATTCAACCCTACTCATCTCTGAGGGTTGGGACCTATTGATCTCAGACCTCAAGCTCAAACCAGAATGGTCTATCTTCATCAAGCCGATCGGAAATCGTACTTTCCTAGCTTGGGTTAGGGATTTCAATGCTGACACACCACCTGAGCTAGCACATATCTATAAAAATATGACCAAGAAAGCTCAACTTCATCAAACTTGGATGATCAAATTTTCATTTGGGATGTTCATCAACCCCCAGTAAGAATAAAGGCTTGGCCCATCTATGTCTCCTCTTGCTCAGAGGAGGAAGATGTTGCTGACACAACGTCAACACCACATCAAACAAGCTCCATCACAACAAGGTACCATCTTTTTTCTTCCCAAAAGAAAAAAAACGACCACAAAACTCACTCTCTCTTCGCTCCACAAAACCCTAAACCCACGATCCTTCACAGCGGATGATATCATCCCTAAAGACACGATTCTCCTAAACTGCACTTTTCCTATTTTAGGAAAAGTAAAATCTACACACCTCATCAACAAACTCCTAGAGGTAAACCCCACCACCCAAATCTGGAGAACAACCCCTCCCAGAAAACCTTTCGGGCCCTTCACTGTTATCTTTGCAAAAGTAAACACCATTCGGCTTCCAGATGCCCTTCCCGCTTTACCTGCTTCAGATGTCACCAAGTAGGTCACACCAAAAGGAACTATAAAGCTCGTCCCCCCCAGTAAAGATCAGAACTCATACATACCCTAAGCTTTTCTTCCCTAGGTACTTTTTTGGAAAAGGTTCGACCTACAACAAAAACCAGCGAGTTCCAAAAAAAAGAGATACAGACTACAGATGCCCCAAACATCCCCCTCCCTTCCCCCCACTCACAAGCAATGCCTTTGCATGCCTTGCAAACCTCCTGCCCGAACATGCAGGCAAACCCAAAACTCAACACCAACATATAAACACCAATTTTGTGCCAAAAACAAAACCCTTCCACAAGCCACCAAACCACTTAGCTTCACCACCAAAACCCCACTCCTCCTACACTCCCTCCGGTACCTCCACACACAGATCATACACCATCCCTACACCATCAGCCATGAAAACTCCCAAACACCTTGAATATGTGATAGCCCTTGACCTACCTGCAAACTCCATGAGGCTACTCAAAGTCCTCACTTTGAGAAGCATCCTCATCTCCATTGAAAACAACATAGACAACAACCCAATAAATGTCCTAGATATCACCTGTGCTCTATCCCTCCTCATCCCTGGACAGACAATCCTAAAACCAAAAATCTTTTCACCAACCCAACTGATATACACTGTTCCTGAAGGTACAAAAATCAACCATCTCTTCAACTAGATTCTCACAATACCATGTGGATCTAGTTTCATTACAGCCAGATTGTCTAAATGGACAGATGATCTGGGAGCTTTTCTAGCTCCAGCTGGCGGCTCAGACTGGGTTGCAATCACCAACCTCCCACCTCACCTCTGGGAAGTTGAGATCTTCAGAGGCATAGTCCACTCCATCTGGGCTACTCTACAATACATCAGCCCAGAAACCCTGCATCCTACCCAATACATAAAAGCCTTTTTCCTCTTTGCACTCAAAGCAGCCATTTCCTTACCACCTTCCATCAACATTAGAATCGAAGAATCTATCTATAACATCAAACTGTCTATCAAACATATTAAAAAATAGAACATCCTTCTCTGATCTTTCAAACCATCCACCTTCATGGTTTTACCCAAATAAAGATAGGAAGACACCTACTCTTACCCGATTTACAGGTGATCGATACCATGTTTGGGAAAGAAAGAACTCAAACACCACCTCCTCCAATAACACAAACCTTCTTACAAGCAAAAAAAGATCCATAACCTCCACTCCCTCCCTCAATGGAAACACCTCTCCACCATATGACACCTTTTTTCCTTCCCCAACTTCTACCAAGGAAAGCTGCCAAGCACAAAACCCAAACCAAAACTCTTTAAGAAAACAAAAACATTCCCATCTAAAGAATGTCAACTCTTTACAGAGTCCTCAGCAGAAGAGCCCAAAACAAATGCAAGAAGACAACTACACCCAGAAGCTTATGATGCAAGGTCCAATGGAAGCAAATAAAAAAATCATCATCAACAGACTAGATTCAGGTACTTCCTCAAACACTTCTCTCAGTTCATCCTGTGAAAAATCTTCTATTCATGATATCTCCTCCCCACTTTTTACAAAGTCTATAAACTGTGACTTAGACAACACTGAGGACCTTGCATCATGGTCAAACATCAATAGTTTTACGAAATTTCCTAAAAAATATAGGAATACATCTTGAAGATGGAGACAAGGCTCATAAAGCTCTAGATGATATTGAACTCTTTATGGGTTGGACAAACAAAAGAGTTTTGGAAACTACCAAGAAAAACTTGAATCTTCTCAATATCGACTAGCCTGCTTTTTAGATCTGACATTTTCCCTTCCTACATATCCACCAAATATGAGACTTTCTTCTTGGAACGTCTGTGGGGCTGCAAACCTCAATAGACGTAAGGAAATCCAATCACACATATACAAAAATAAAATTGACCTGACCACTATCCAAGAAACAAAGACTAGTCTTTCCCCTTTTGCTCTCAAAACCATAGGAGGTAACAGAATCACAGACTGGGTCCAAATCCCCCCCACTGGCTTTAAAGGTGGTCTCTTAGTTGGATACAACAATCAAACCTTCTCCGCCCTAAACACCACCACTCTAGACTACTCCATAACCATCACCTTCAAAACACATCTAATGGTTTTTGCTGGAACTTTTTTGGAGTTTACGGTGAACCTGGACATAACAAATCTGCCTTCTTGACTGAACTAAAATCACTCATGACAAACTACCATTTATCTCCCTGGATTATCAGTGGGGACTTCAACTTGATAACCCAAAACTTTGATAGATCAAACCCCAAAAATTCTGCACAAACTATGTCTGCCACTGACAAACTCTTTAGCCATCTCCTCACAAAACATGCATTAATTGATTTAAAACCATCAAATGCATCCTTTACATGGTCTAGAAATCAAACTTACGCCAGACTCGATCATTTCATCTGCTCCAACCCATGGGAAGACCAACACCCACTCTCCATGGTTCACATATCTGTCAGGGCCATATCTGATCATTTCCCTCTTATTCTAGATACTAATACCATTTCATGGGGTAAGCGCCCTTTCAAATTTGAAAGTTGTTGGCTCTCCATAAACAACTTTACCACCACCTATGTAGAGCATTGGAAATTAGCTGACTCCCAAACCACAAACCTAGGCCTCCACATTCTCCAAAACACAAAAAGCATCAAAATACACATCAAAAACTGGAAACACTCAAACCCAAACAAGCTCTGCGAAACACAAAAAAACCTAGAAGAACAATTCCTCTTTGTAGATAAGGACCCTTCAGCTGACCCTGCTCTTGTCCTGACCATTAAAGCTGACCTTGATTTCACAAAAAAGTGTATTGATACCAGGTGGAGACAAAGGGCAAAAATCACTGACGTGTATTTTACTACGCGCTAAAATGCAAGTATATGCGTCGAGTAATATAGGCCCTTGTGAGGCCCGAGTCAAACACAGGGATACATGAATTATTGGAGACTCCTACTAACTAATTGCAATCAGCTAGGCCGGATGACAAAGTAGGGTTTGTTGTCTAAATTAAAAGAAAATAAAATGAAACAAAGAAAACAATCGATTAAAGGTTAATTTAATCAATTCAAAAGGGTATCTTTAGGATTTCGGTTTCACCGCGGGTCAACATTGCATTAGGTTTTATATAATTCCTCACTCTTCTCTCTCTATCTGGGTAGTGGCCTGAAAACAGAATTACCCACTGTCGTGGTGTAATTCACTACTTAGATTTAGGTTGATTCCACCGTCGTAGTAATCATTCCCCTAAACTAAGCGCATTATAAACGGTCTCTCAATTTCCACCATTAGTTTTACAACTCCTTTGTCAAGGGTTTTATCGATTAATGTAGGTTTCGTCTCTTTTCAATCGTTAATCCTTCTGTCGAAGTGATTAAGGGCATTAGGTTATTATTATGGTGATCAAGCATAACAATATATATGGAGAAAACGAAACTATACCACGGATTTAAGAGAGAAAATATGAATTATTAATATAAAACTGTCATACAATGCATTCCCAGGCTACTCCCGGTCCGAAAGATAGAGGGGATTAGCCCCGCATGGTCATCTTGCACAAATACATGGTAGAAATAGGGGAATTCATAAGAAAAACGTGAATTAAGTGGGAAAACCCCTGAACGGAGAAGAACCGGTGGATCCTTTGCGAAGAACACGAGCTTTCCCGCCTTTCGGTGGTAAAATTCGTCTTCGGCAGCGTCCGGATCGACAGGGATGAGCTTCTGGCCTCCGTTCTCCTTTCTCTCCTTCCTCGGCACTCGTGCAATGACAAATTAGATTCCCCCTCATTTCGGCGGCCGTCAATAGGTATAAGTCCCTAATTAGGTAGTCAAATAACTCCAGCCGTCCGATTGAGATCAAAACGAATCCAACGCATATCTGTCGGCGTCGATACCATCGACGCGGGTCGATGGTATCGACCCAGCGTATTAGCGGCAGCCTTCTTTTCTTTTCGACTGAGTGCCTATGATCATCTCGATACCATCGACTAGGGTCGATGGTATCGACTCTCTTTAGCGTCGGTTGTTGTCATTTAGTGACGCTGTAGCCTCAAAGTGTCGATGGCATCGACTTGGGTCGATGGTATCGACGGATTCCTCGCCAGCAACCTGAAGGGATCTCGATGTCATCGACTTAAGTGTCGATGGTATCGACTCTGCGCTGCTCCTCTCGGCTGGCAACTTGTGGCTTGGTCGATGGTATCGACTTCCGTCGATGGTATCGACGGAAGCAGATACTTGTTTTTCCTGAAATTCTAAGACAAGACCAAATAAATCCACACAAATTATGATAATATGATAAATAATGCTCAAAATGATACAGCTAAGGGGATTTGACATAAAATGATGGCAAAGACCGAAATGAGTGAATTATGCAATATTATCCATAAAAATGACTAATTAGAGCATAAAACACATATGAAAAAGGTCTATAAATGCGACTCAAAATCATCGCATCAAACTCCCCTAAGCTTAAACATTGCTCGCCCTCGAGCAACTAATCCTTAGAATAGAATTGTAGATGTCAACTAAAAATCAACACACCAACCCAACATCCCATGTGACTCCCACTGAACATTCTCAAACCGGCCTTCTCTAACCACAGAACAGTAATTACCCTAAAGGCGACAATAATCATCAATAAGAGAAATTATCCTTCAAACCGATGAACACTATCACATAAGGCAGTTAACATAATAAAATTCGCCGATTCAGGATTGGTGCATCTTGTGATCGCCTATACTACATTGCTCGCCCTAACTACCATCTATATGGAAGCAGTTCTCGTGATAATCATTAGTGAGGAGAATTTCACGGTGGCCTACCAATCCGAGCAACGGGTGGATGGAAATGGGTGTTTCATGGAAGAACTTGGAAGTATTGCACAGTTTCAATATGCATAAAACAAAGTGTCCTAAATGATGCAAATGCACATTAGAAATGCCCTAATGCCTAAAATTGGGTGAAATGATGCATGCACTAACCTTCCACCTCAAAATGAGATGGAAATCTAATTAAGCCACATCATGTACTCAATTTTCCTGTACTGCGAGTGATATCATGTTCCTTTCTCCCTCTTATTCCACTTTCTTCTAAATTCTCTTTTTTTTTCTTTTCTAATTAATTTTTTTTTTAGATTTTCAGAATTTTTTTTCCTTTAGCCCACATATCCATAATTGCTTAGAGATACATGTATTGGCTATTTTCTTCATGCTTGGAAATCTTTGCAATGTTTCGAAGGTATGGAACAGTTTAGATCACTTTTTGAGGAAAAATTGAGATACCTGGTGTACTTTATGCATGAAAGTCATGAGTGCAACTACATGGCATGCACCTAAAGGTAATGTGCATGAATCCCTATATTTTTTTTATGCAAACGTATGGAAAAATATCAATGCAAGTCCTATCTAAATGCTATGCACACAAAAAGGAATTAAAACTGCACTTTACCTCCAATTCTTAGGTGGATTATGGAAAAATGAAGTGGAATGATCACAAGATTAGATGACTGAACCTTAGAAAGATATTATGTGTCCCTCTTTACTGACTTGTGTAGTGGTTTAGAGGGTTCTCTCTCTTACATCCAATTAAAGTCTCATTACCATTTGGTTAGGTTAGGCTCAAACAACCGTTACTATCCACTTTTCATGAGTCAATAGGAGTATAGGTGTGAAATGTTGTTTTAAAGTTGACATAATCAATCATTTTCGTAGGATAAGTTCCCCAAGGACAACCAAGTCAAGCTATCCAAAGACACAAAAATTTTTAAATTTTCCTTAAATTTCCCATGAATTTAACAGCAAGATGACAAACTTTTACGACATCCACAGTTACACTAGATAGCACGTGGATCCTACCAAAACTAAAAATGCAAGAAAAAAATAACACTGCTAAAAACTAAAAACAATAAAAGAAAAGATAGAGATGTTCCAACTACCCCCCTAAGCTTGAATCCGACTATGGCCTCATAGTCAAAAACAAACTTAAGAGTGGAATAGAGATACCTGATCATTCCTGTGGAGGCGGAGGTGGGTACTGTGGGGTCGTAGGATCCCAAGAAGGATACTCCCCCTGGAAGCTCGGATCGTAATGGGTCCTCGGCGGAGGCTGTGGATAGCCTCCAAAGTAGCTCTGACTCCAGTAATGGTCGTAAAAGGGCTCCTATTGCATCTCCATCCTTTGCAACCGGTTGTGTATCTGCTGTTGGTTGTCGAGGAGGAGACGCTCATTCTCGAACATTGCCCTTTTGTTGTCAAGTAACCGGTTCATAGTATCCTGAATACCGGTATACATTTCTAGATGCTGCTGCTGTGTCTGATGTATGTCCTGCAGCATCGTGTACATTCCCTACATTGAGTAGACATCCTCGCCTGGCTGCGAGGGCTGTGGTGATGGCGGCGGGGGATGTGATGATGAAGACGCACCCGGATGCATCCTAGGACGCTTCCGTGGTGCTACTCGTGCGCGAAGAGGTGTGAAAGCCTCCTCTTCTTCCTCAGCCTCACCTTCTTGGTCATCGTTACCGCCGTCTTCTTCATCGGACTCGACGGCTATGATCGGCCACCGGAAGTGCTGTGCACCCTCGATGTGGAAGACGGCGTCTGGCAGTGCGCACTCCTGATAAGCATGGTTGACGTGGCAGTGTGCGTGCACCAACCCATCCCGTAGAAGGATAAGGTTTGAACGGTGCAGATGTTGCACGTTCACCTTACTCCTCGTGGAAATCGGAGTCATGGACTGTAAATTCAGCCTGAGGTAGTGCGCCAACTTGGTGATGAGCCCACCAAAATGGATCTGAGCCTTCCTTGTACTCCTCTTCACCGCCAGGACGCGCTGCAGAAATAACGCACCCCAGTTGCATTCTTGTCGCTTCAGGAGCATGTAGAGGAAGAAGAGGTCGCTCTCCTAAAACTTTCTCAATGCTAGATCACTCCGAGCAAAGAACGTCAAGCTCAACATCCGGTGTAGGACCCGGATGAAGGGATGCTCGAAGTCCGCTACCGCAGCATTGTGGTAGCTCACTGTCCTTCCCGCCGGCACTGTGACTAGCTCAGCAAAGATCTTGTCGTAGTCGGTGCGGGAATCTGGGCGCCGGTGATCATGTTGGGAGTGGTTCGAGTTAAAGATGTTGTTGAACTGCTTAAGAGTGATGTTGTAGTTGATGTTGAACAGCCGGAACGATACTCGGCCCTTGATCCACTCACGATCTGATGCAACCACGTCGTTGGGCACAATGCAGACATCGAGGGACGCCATAAACTCCGCCACCAATTCCTTGTAGGTGGGCCATTCGCCGAAGAACGGCTGCCCATCCGCATGGCGCTCCAGCTCGTTTGGCCTTCTGCTGGTGTGGTGTGCTTGACCCTTCAGCACATAGGCCAAGTTGGCCTCGAATCCAAGATCGCAGATCATTCCCCGGTCCACATACCGGGTCGGCTCGATCTTCCGCTTCATGATTTCCTCATAGACCTTCCTCACCTCCGCGGATGGGTGAACCAGGCGCGGACGTGAGACTGAAGCAGTAGGGGGTGGAACAAACTCCACGATCTCCATGGGATTCGCGCTCGAGGACGATGATCCGGCGGCGTGCACCATTGTTGCTAGAAAGATGGGATTAGAAGAAGAGAGCTCGGGGAAGATGGAGAAGTGATTCTCCGCTCGGTGAAGATCCTTGCTCGATGTTGCTACTCTTCAGTCTTGGATGGCTCAGGGGGAGTGCTCGGCGCAAAGGAGGAAGTTTGCTCTGAAGGTGTGACGTCAAATGACGTTGCAATTCTCCTTATATAGACTTGACCAGCACTACTGTTGACCCGTCGATACCATCGACGCGGGTCGATGGTATCGACACGTCTCGCTGCTATCCGCCCCCCTCGCGAGTATCTACGGCTGACGTTTGCTGGATCGGGAAACCCGGATTGCTGACCTGTCGATACCATCGACGAAAGTCGATAGTATCGACGCAGCACCCGGATCACTGACGTGGACTCGCGATCGCCGTCGATGTCTTTGCGCGGATCGGTGACATGGATGTCGATACCATCGACAGATGTCGATAGTATCGACTTGACTTCATTGCGACACCGCCACTTTTTTCACTTCAACCTGTGACAATGTCGATACCATCGACGAGGCTGTCGATGGTATCGAGTTGACTGAGACAACTCGTTCTGAACTTCTCCAGAGATCTCGATGGTATCGACGGGCATGTCGATACCATCGACATTTATTGCGCAACCTGCCTGTAGGTATGTCGATACCATCGACGGGACCGTCGATAGTATCGTCTCAGAGCGATTTTTGCAGCTGTCAACCTGAACCTATGTCGATACCATCGACCAGTGTGTCGATGGTATCGACCCTGCCTGTGCCTGCACATTGAACAAACGGATCAAGGTATCTTATTTACACTAGAATTTAAACGAAATGAAAGCAATCTATGACTATAATTAAACTATCCTAATGTACCAATGGTTGGGTTGCCTCCCAACAAGCGCCCTTCTTTAACGTCTTAGGCTAGATGTCTTTCCAGCATCTCATTCATCCACAAGTGTAATGAGTTTGACCTCATTCACTTTTCTCTTGTAATTTTCACCAAAATACAACTTCAACCGCTGTCTGTTCACCAAGAACGTGGCATCTCCATCACGCACAAGAATCGCACCGTGCAGTTTTACCTCTTCCACCACGAATGGTCCACTCCACCGGGATTTCAGCTTCCCGGGATGCAACTTGAGGCGGGAGTTAAACAATAGAACACTATCTCCCTTTTTGAACATGCGCAACTCGATATGGCGATCGTGGATCAGCTTTGTGCGCTCCTTGTATATGCGGGCATTCTCATATGCCGTCATGCGTAACTCATCTAGTTCATTCAACTCGAACATCCTCTTTCTCCCGGCTTCATCATAACTCAAATTCAGCCTTGGAAGCGCCCAATGGGCCTTGTGCTCTAACTCCACCGGAAGGTGACAAGCCCGGCCATACGCCAACCTAAAAGGTGTGGTGCCTATAGGTGTTTTGTACGCCGTTCTATATGCCCAAAGTGCGTCCGGTAGTAAGGCACTCCAATTTTTTCTTGTGGATGCCACTGTCTGTTCTAGAATCTACTTGATTTCACAGTTTGAGACCTCCACTTGGCCTTGCGTCTGTGGATGATATGGGGTGCCGATGTTGTGCTTGACCCCATATTTCTTCAAAAGTGTCGAAAATTTCTGATTCCGGAAGTGTGTGCCCCCATCACTTATTATCATTCGGGGTATCCCGAACCTGCAGAAAATATTCTCCTTCACAAACCTGCACACTACATTAGAATCATTAGTCCTTGTGGGGATTGCTTCCACCCACTTCGACACATAGTCAACAGCAAGCAAGATATACAAATTTGAATTTGAGGACACAAAGGGTCCCATGAAGTCTATGCCCCACAAGTCAAATACCTCAACTTCCTGAAATACATTCAGGGGCATCTCTTGTCTCTTCGAAATGTTACCTGCTCGCTGGCACGGGTCACATTGCCTTACAAAATCATAGGCATCCCGAAACAATGTTGGCCAATAAAGGCCGCTTTCCAACACTTTGGCTACTGTCCGTGAACTGTCATGGTGTCCTCCCATAGGCGACGCATGGCAATGGTGGAGAACACTCTCGTACTCCACCTCCGGCACACACCTGCGTAGAATACCATCCCTGCACTGCTTCAAAAGAATTGGGTCATCCCAAAAATAGTATCTCAAAGAATGAAAGAATTTCTTTTTCTCTTGATAAGACCAGTCTTCTGGGATGATCCCGCAAGCCAAATAGTTAACAATTTCAGCAAACCACGATTCTTTAGAATTAATTTTTAAAAGTTGTTCATCGGGAAACATCTCAGTTATGGGTATGTGTAAATCTTTTTCATCTACCCTGTCTAATCTAGACAAATGATCAGCCACCACATTTTCAATTCCGGACTTGTCCTTGATTTCAATATCAAATTCTTGTAAAAGAAAAATCCACCTAATGAGTCTAGGCTTTGCATCCTTTTTCTCCATCAAATATTTTATCGCAGCATGATCGGTCCATACAACTACTTTAGATCCCACTAAGTACTGCCGAAATTTTTCAAAAGCAAACACAACGGCAAGTAATTCTTTTTTTGTAGTTGTATAGTTCAATTGAGCATCATTAAGAGTTTTGGAAGCATAGAAAATCACAGTGGGTTTATTATCTACCCTTTGCCCCAAAACGGCTCCTACTGCATAATCTGAAGCGTCACACATCAATTCGAATGGTTTTGCCCAATCCGGCGTTTGAACAACCGGAGCCGAAATCAATTTTTCTTTCAAAACTTCGAATGCGTGAAGACACTTATCGTTGAAATAAAAAACCACATCTTTTTCCAACAATTCGGATAAAGGTTTTTCAATTTTAGAAAAATCCTTAATGAATCGCCGATAAAACCCGGCGTGTCCCAAAAAGCTTCTCACCCCTTTTACAGAATTTGGTGGGGGTAACTTGGAAATCACCTCTATTTTCACTGGGTCTACCTCAAGACCTTTGCTAGACACCTTGTGTCCTAGCACTATTCCCTCTGTCACCATCATGTGACATTTCTCCCAATTGAGGACCAAGTGTGTGTCCTCACAACGCTGCAACACCTTGTCCAGATTATATAGACACTCATCAAAAGATGCACCGTAAACCGAGAAGTTGTCCATGAAAACCTCAAGACAACACTCCACCATGTCAGAGAATAGGGCGAGCATGCAGCGTTGAAACGTCGCCGGTGCATTACATAATCCAAACGGCATACGTCGGTAAGCAAAAGTCCCATAGGGACAAGTGAACGTAGACTTCTCTTGATCCAAAGGATCAATCGAAATCTGGTTATACCCCGAATACCCATCAAGAAAACAAAAATGCGACCGACCGGCAAGACGTTCCAAAATTTGATCGATAAATGGCAAAGGAAAATGATCTTTCAGAGTGGCGGCATTCATTCGGCGGTAGTCAATGCAAACTCGCCACCCGGTTACCAATCGGGTGGTGACAGGTTCATTCAACAGATTTGTAGTAACAGTAATTCCCCCCTTCTTAGGGACTACCTGTGTGGGACTCACCCACGTCGAGTCTGATATGGCATATATGATTCCTGCGGCAAGAAGTTTTATGACTTCCTTCTTCACAACCTCCATCATGCTCGGATTCAAACGTCTCTGAGGCTGAATGACTGGCTTGGCTCCCTCATTGAGCCGAATCTTATGCTGGCAAAGTGTAGGGGAGATCCCCTTGATGTCTGCAACAGACCACCCAAAAGCTCCTCGGTGGTTCTTGAGAACTATCAGTAGTTGCTCCTCCTCATCCGTACTCAAGTAAGCAGATACAATCACCAGTAACTTGTCCTTCTCAGCTAGAAAGACGTACTTAAGATGCGGGGGCAGCGGCTTCAACTCCAACTCAGGCGGGCAAATGAGAGATGATTGCAGCGGTGGGGGAAGTGTACCTAAATCTTCATAGTGCCTCGTGTAGAAACATGGAAGCATCTGAAGCATTTTGGCACACTCCTTGAGTGATTTACTCCGCATCCAATCATAGGTGACATTCAACAGACACGCCTCCAACGATAATTCCGGATATGCCTCAACAACTGAAGTAGTAATCGCATCATCCTCCCAAGAAGGTGGAATGTCCTCATTCTCGTCATTCGGAAATCCAACAGCTTTGCATAAAGAGACAACTTTAGTTTGCTCCATGATGTCCACAGCTAAGGTTCCATTATCCATCTTGCTCATCACATGAGCCATGTCCAAGAATGGTTTTCCAAGGCAGAGTGAGATATTATGATCCACATGCTTAACCATGTTACAATGTGCTTTTGCTTTAGTAGACGTAGTGCTAGTGGGCATGACCATCTCAAAGCGATCATCCGCTATGCCCAAGGTTAAGCGACCTCTTCCCATTTCCAAGATCATATCGGCTGTAGCTTGGAAAGGACGTCCAAGTAGCAGCTCATTGCCATGCTCATCCTGCATTTCCATAACCACAAAATCAGCCGGAAAAACAAACCGGTCCACCTTTACCAGGACATCTTCGCAGATTCCATAAGGTTTCACCACAGAATTATCGGCCAATTGGATAGTCATATTGCTCGGCCGTGACTCCTTTAATCCCAGCTTTTTGAATGTAGAAAGGGGCATCAAATTGATGCTTGCCCCAGAATCACATAGTGCCTCTCCAAATTTGAACTTCCCGATAAAAAAAGAAATGTTGAAACATCCGGGATCCTGTCTCTTAGGCGGTAGAGTGCCCATAATGAAAGCACTCACTTGCTCCTTCAACACCACGACCTCTGTGTCCGGTATTTTCCTTTTCTTGGTGATGACATATTTTAGGAACTTCCCATATGACGGGATTTGCTCAATCGCTTCCAACAACGGAATATTAACTGAAAGCTTCCTAAAGGTGTCCAAGAATTTCTTGAATTGTGCATCTACCTTCCTTGCCTTTGCACTATTCGGATAGGGGACCAGAACGGTATGTGCCCTTTGATGGGGTGGCACATAGGGTGTCAACTTCTGCGGTTCCTCCTTAGTAGCTTGTTCTTCATTACCATCCACAGCTATGTCTTCAGTTTGCCCTGTGACAGGTGTGGGCTGCTCCTTAGTGGTTGCATCTTCAACTTTATCCTGCAGTGTGCTTGTGTCATCCTTCCTTGGATTTAACACCTTCTTGCCGCTTCTCAGTAAGATGGCCTTAGCCTGCTGGTTTCCTCCGGGAACATTGATGTTCCCCGGAAAACCCGAATGTGCTGGCTTCTTCAGACTTGCAATTTCTGCTGCCATCTGCGCCATGGAGGTCTCTATAGTCCTCATTTGAGCCCCGTGGCTCTGCAAAGTCTGCCCAAATTGGTTCATATATTCACCCTGTTGCTTGATTTGTTGCCCGAATGTGTTCATTAACTCCTGGTTTTGCTTGATGACCTGATTGAGCAACTCCGTGCTCTTGTCCTCTGTGGCTGGTGCAGGCTTGGCGTCCGGATCCTGCAGAAAATTGTTCGGATCCTTCCATGAGAACTTTTTGTCCTTTCACCATGAATAGTCATTGTTCCTGTACCCTTGCTGTTGCCTGATGTACTTGACTTGAGCCTCATCTTCGGACTCATTGCCTTCCTTTTGCAGTAACTTCTTTGCGAGAAGATCCATCTTCTCATTAAGCTCTTTTATTGCCTTTGATTCGCTGGCGACTCTAGCTTGCTCAACTGGGCCTCTCTCTCTTTCTCCCCAGGATTGCTTTCGTGACATGTTCTTCAGTATTTCCCAGCATCTCATGTCAGTGTTATTCAGGAAAAATCCTGAACCGGCTGAGTCCAAATTACTCCTATCATGCTCGGAGAGAGCAAAATAGAAGATCTTCACCTGTGTCTCCTTGTCCAACCCATGATGCAGACATCTCCTCAACATGACCTGAAATCGCTCCCAGGTCTCAGAATATGTTTCACCCGCCTGTTGGGTGAAATTGTGAATCTTCCTAATCATGTTGTTGGTCTTCTCAGGAGGGAAAAACCTCTCGAAGAAAACCTCCACCATATGATTCCATGATTCAACGAACTCATCATCGAGGTTATGCAGCCACTCTCTTGCTGCTCCTGCCAAGGAACTTGGGAATAGCTTGAGGTACAAAGCATCTTGTGGGAATCGGTCGATCTTCACCATGTCACAGTTCTCCACGAACTGGCTGATGTGTGCAACTGGGTCCTCATTCTTCAGCCCGTGAAATGCATTTGATTTTACCAAGTTGATCAATGCCGGATCGATCTTATATGTTGGTATGTTGACCGCCTGCTTCTTTATAGGTCCCTTTAAAGCTGATGAAGAAGAGGCTTTGATCTTCTCCCATATGGTCTGTGGCTCGGCCATTTCTTCTGCTTGAGATTCAGAATTTATTTCTTCTTGGTGCTCATGCTCAGAAAGCTCCTCGTCTTTAGGTGCCAGAGGTGGAACCTCGGGTGTGCGATTGTCATAGTCTGTACTACATGTATGCACCATACACAGTACCTGAAATGAGAAAATTTGAGTTCAGTACTATGCTTGAACGAGTAAATACAATTATAGAGAAATTCAGGAATATTTAAAGTTGTTTCAAAATAAAATAAAATAAATGTGGCCTAGAGTGGCCACTCTTAGCACTCGAAGTGCCAACAATTTGCCGTATCCCCGACAACAGCGCCAAAAACTTGACATGTATTTTACTACGCGCTAAAACGCAAGTATACGCGTCGAGTAATATAGGCCCTTGTGAGGCCCGAGTCGAACACAGGGATACGTGAATTATTGGAGACTCCTACTAACTAATTGCAATCAGCTAGGCCGGATGACAAAGTAGGGTTTGTTGTCGAAATTAAAAGAAAATAAAATGAAACAAAGTAAACAATCGATTAAAGGTTAATTTAATCAATTCAAAAGGGTATCTTTAAGATTTCGGTTTCACCGCGGGTCAACATTGCATTAGGTTTTATGTAATTCCTCACTCTTCTCTCTCTATCCGGGTAGTGGCCTGAAAACAGAATTACCCACTGTCGTGGTGTAATTCACTACTTAGATTTAGGTTGATTCCACCGTCATAGTAATCATTCCCCTAAACTAAGCGCATTATAAACGGTCTCTCAGTTTCCACCATTAGTTTTACAACTCCTTTGTCAAGGGTTTTATCGATTAATGTAGGTTTCGTCTCTTTTCAACCGTTAATCCTTCTGTCGAAGTGATTAAGGGCATTAGGTTATTATTATGGTGATCAAGCTAACAATATATATGGAGAAAACGAAACTATACCACGGATTTAAGAGAGAAAATATGAATTATTAATATAAAACTGTCATACAATGCATTCCCAGGCTACTCCCAGTCCTAAAGATAGAGGGGATTAGCCCCACATGGTCATCTTGCACAAATACATGGTAGAAATAGGGGAATTCATAAGAAAAACGTGAATTAAGTGGGAAAACCCTTGAACGGAGAAGAACCGGTGGATCCTTTGCGAAGAACACGAGCTTTCCCGCCTTTCGGTGGTGAAATTCGTCTTCGGCAGCGTCCGTATCGACAGGGATGAGCTTCTTGCCTCTGTTCTCCTTTCTCTCCTTCCTCGGCACTCGTGCAATGACAAATTAGATTCCCCCTCGTGTCAGCGGCCGTCATTAGGTATAAGTCCCTAATTAGGTCGTCAAATAACTCCAGCCATCCGATTGAGATCAAAACGAATCCAACGCATATCTGCCGGCGTCGATACCATCGACGCGGGTCGATGGTATCGACCCAGCGTATTAGCGGCAGCCTTCTTTTCTTTTCGACTGAGTGCTCATCTCGATACCATCGACTAGAGTCGATGGTATCGAGATGAGCACTCAGTCGAAAAGAAAAGAAGGCTGCCGCTAATACGCTGGGTTGATGGTATGGACTCTCTTTAGCATCGGTTGTTGTCGTTTAGCGACGCTGTAGCCTCAAAGTGTCGATGGCATCGACTTGGGTCGATGGTATCGACAGATTCCTCGCCAGCAACCTGAAGCGATCTCGATGCCATCGACTTAAGTGTCGATGGTATCGACTCTGTGATGCTCCTCTCGGCTGGCAACTTGTGGCTTGTTTGATGGTATCGACTTCCGTCGATGGTATCGACGGAAGCAGATACTTGTTTTTCCTGAAATTCCAAGACAAGACCAAATAAATCCACACAAATTATGATAATATGATAAATAATGCTCAAAATGATACAGCTAAGGGGATTTTACATAAAATGATGGCAAAGACCGAAATGAGTGAATTATGCAATGTTATCCATAAAAATGACTAATTAGAGCATAAAACACATATGAAAAAGGTCTATAAATGCGACTCAAAATCATCGCATCAATCACCTAGGCAAAAGAAGGGGATGAAAACACAAAGTCTTTCATAAAATCTGCAACAAAAATTATCGAAAAAACTCCATAATATACCTTCTAATAAATGATAGGATCACAACCCACAAACAATCTATCACAAATCACATCACTAAATTTTTTAAAAAAATCTTCAACAACAACCACAATCCCTCCTGCCTAAACAACTTGGACTGGACTATAATCTGCCCTACAAACATTGAAAATCCTCAAGACCTTATAAAACCTTTTTCCGCAGGGGAATTGGACTTGGCCATATCTTCACTAGGATTAAATAAATCACCAGGACCAGACAACCTTAATGTAGAATTCTATCTTGCAAACTGGAATCACTATAAAATTGACTTCCTGGCTTTGCTTAAGACTTTCTATGAAAGCGAAAACCCCCACAATATCATCAATCACTTAAACCAAACTTTCATCACCTTAATAAAAAACCAATCAAACTGACCATATCTCCCAGTACAGACCCATCAGCTTTATCAACACTTCTTACAAAATCTTAGCAAAAACTCTAGCAAATAGAATAAAACCACTCATGAACAAAATCATCCCCCTCAATCAAAATGCCTTTCTCAAAGGTAGAAGCATACAAGATGCGTACTTGATGGTTAACGAAACAATACATCTCTGCCACAAAAATAGAACACCACTCCTAGCCATCAAATTGGACTTTGAGAAAGCCTTTGACTTTGTAAATTGGAACTGTATAACCAAAACACTCTCTGGCTTTGGTTTTCCACACAAATGGGTCAAATGGATACATGCTTGCATATCCACAAACCACTTTTCAACTATCATAAATGGTGTTCCATTTGGTTATTTTCATAATTCAAATGGCCTCAGATAAGGCGACCCCCTCTCCCCTTACCTGTTTATTATCATCACAACCATCCTCTCTCGTATGATACAACTTGGAAAAATCAGTGGCCTCATTAACTCACCAGAGGAATGCAAAGAGAACATTATACAATTTGCCGATGATACCATTATCCTCTCCTCCCTAGAAGATGCCTCTTTACTCAATATCTTCAGACGCCTAGGCATTTTCTCCTACATTTCGGGGCTTAAAATAAATCTCCACAAATTATCCATCTTTGGGGTTCACCTTGAAAAATCTATCCTGGAAAGGTACACAAATCTCCTTAGATGTAAGATTGATGAATTCCCCATTCGATACCTAGGACTCCCAATTACCCCCCACAACATCACAAATTCTACCTGGTCTCCCATCATAGGGAAAATAAATAAAAAACTCTCTGATTGGACAAATAACTTTCTAAATCTCTGGGGTAGACTTACTCTTCTTAACAGTGTCATCACTCCTATCACCACATACTACCTGAGTTGTATACCCCTTCCATCCAAAACTAAAACACTCTTTGACAAAGTGAGAAGGAAATTCCTCTGGAATAATTATCACCCATCCAAAAAATACGGAAAGCACTACCATCTTGTAAACTGGAATAATATTGTTGCCCCTTTAGACCAAGGTGGCTGGGGTATACTAAACATTGAAACCCATGCCTTCTGCCTCATAACAAAAACCATCAACAGTCTGGTTAAAAATAAGACAAAAATATGGTCGAGCTTTATCAACTACAAATACTATAAAAAATCCCCTCCCTGGAATAAAGTTCCAAAAAAATCAGCCTCGCCCCTTTGGAAATACATAAATAAAAACATCCAAATTATAACCCAACTCATCAACACCCCCCACACTCCCACCTAAATATCTCCTTCTGGAACGATCCCTAGTTTGAAAAAAATTATGTACTAAACCTGCACACAAATTGGACCATCCCAAACAACCTCCTCAAGATCAACATTGTTAAGGCCCTCTGCCTTCTAACCAGCAACAAAACTAACTCTCTCAAAAGATGCATTCTCATGCATCTCAAACCAGACGACCTCTGTTTCTTGAAGCAGACACTTGAACACAATTCATCAAACAATATAACTTGGCGATGGGGAAACTCCTTCTTTGTTAAGAAAGCTTACACACACCTATCTTACAGAGGTTTTTCCCCACATACCACAAAAATATGGAAACAAAAATGGCAAAAAAAACATAAAACCTTTCTTTGGCTACTCCTTCACAACAAGCTGCTTACTGGAGAAAACCTTTCCAAGAAGGGCTTCATTGGTCCTTCCAGATGCCCTTCTATGCATATCAGACTCTGATTCGGTAGAACACATCTTCTTCAAGTGTAACACCTCACTAAACATCATCTCACACCACATGAAATTACCAACTTGAACTCCAATCAGCTACCTTTCCCCTTCAGATCACACCAAACAGACACTACAACTCCTTCAAGGGAAACAACATCTTCATCAACATCAACTGGAACCTGTGGCTTGAGAGAAACAACAGAATATTCAACAACACTCCGAAAATGAGGAAAAATATTATCTCATAAATAGATGCAGACCTTCACTTGCTTTCAATGTGCAGGTAAACAAGCCCTAGATGGGAAGGAGGACTCCGAAGAAGGTGAATCTGAAGCTTGTTTTCTCTACGACCTGAAAGCCATGGTGGACAATGAAACTGGATTCAGTTTGCTGCAACAACATCAGTGATACTATCTATCCAATAGCTGCACCTTTCTCAGAAAATCTTATGGATTAGTGCTACTAGAGGCTTGTTAAGGGGTGCCTCCCCCCAAACCATTTAAACATCACTCCGTTATCTTCACCCAACAGAACATTTTTCTTTTGTATTCACATCATGTACGACTTGCCAAAGCAGGTGTTTGCTTGCTTTGTTTTTTTAATATATGTTATGACCTTTACCTAAAAAAAAGGATTGAGCATTGCCATGTTGTTTCTTTATCTATGACTACAATACCATGTGTTCAGTCATCTATGAAAGAATGACATGGCAGCCTGCTATTTGAACCAATATACTGGGGGACCACTCATCCATTACAACCTACATGCAGGCTGGTGGGACGTACCCAACCTCTAGGAGCCAAAGTTCTAAAGGGACAAAGCCCAAAGGGACCAAAGTTTAGGGAGTCAAAACTTCAAGATTGATTTCAATGCTATTACAATATTTAACAATATTCAACAATAATGAATTTGGAAGTAACTTTCAAAAGGCAGGCATGACTTATAAAAAGTTTAAGGTTCACCACCAAACAAGATACATGGAATTAAAAAGGGATAAGAAATAACTCAATAAGTAAAATAGAGAATCTAGTACCTCAATTTCTTCAAATCTCAATAGATTGAACAATCACCAAAAATGGCTCCAAGAGCAAGAAAACTACAAAGAATGGTACAATTTGTTTATCATTTGGCTTGGAATCAATTGTTTGTAAAATATTTCTCTTTATATGTTCATTTACTTTCCATCTAGGTTTATTAATATTTATTGTTCTCTAGTTATCTTTCCATATAATATTTCTAGTTGTATTTCCCATATAATAATTTTCTTTTATTCATATATCTTATACTATAGATAGCCACCATATTATGTTCTTAAGGTTCCATCATATTCTCCATCTAGGTTTTTCCAATCTTATTATATGTCAAAACATATGTCTAATAAAGTTCATATGGTACCTATTGCATGTAAACTTCAATTCTAAGATATGGTACACTATTTTGTATATTTGTTGATAATCACCAATATCACTTGTTTAGTTAAGGACTACCACATAGGTGTGTAGATGTTATATATACACACTTCTCTCTCAGATAAAGTTGCATATTAATATTTTTTGGTCATTTATTTGTCATCATTCACAATTCATATTTTGATCCACACTCTTTATTTAATGATCATCCACATTGTTCTATATACTCTTCCACAAAATTATTTACTAACTCATATTTGAGTTCGACTTAATAGTCATCCACAATAGATGATTTGAGATCCTTTCACAACTTCTATTGCAAATAGGACTTTTTTATATATAAGTTACTTTTACCAATACTAGTGTGACACCTCGTGCCACAAATGAGATTACTCAGAACCAAAATTGGGATTAAAAAATAAACATGGGGATTACCAAAAAACACAAGAAATTAAAACTGATTTCTCAAAAGCACCATATACCAAAACTTATCACATGTAATTCTACAATCCTGCCACATGCATTACATATCATCTTATTAGGTGCTTATATCACTGTATATTAACCTTCCTATCATCAAATTGTTACAACATATAAATCCAAAATGAATTCTACAAAGATAAGGGATAGTGCAACTCCAAAAGATATAAAATGTATAAGGTGCGAACTAGTCACATCATCACCACATGATACTTGTAGCACTGCCATTCACAGGGCCATCATCAATATCACATCAATGTGGGACATCAATCCCTCAATTACATCACTAGGAGAATCCCACAGCTAAAATAGAAGATAATAGCAAGAAAAATCACCATCTTCAAGGACAGAAACTTCACACAAAATCAGTCACCAACAACCCTAAAACATGGGTCATGAATCACCATGAAAGAATCTAATGAAAGAGAGATAAAACCATGTTTAACACATACAAAATAGAACCTAAACTTGGTATTACATCAATGTACACAAACATCATACATGTGACTAAAACCAAGGTCAAAGCTAGGAAGAAAACCACCATTACATAACCATCTCCAAAATTGGGTACATTACATTAGGGTTTCAGATTCTAAGCAAACCAAGCATGATAATTACCATCATTCAAGTTCTAGATCACGGTATCAGCTGCTAGCATATTAGAGGGACATTTTAGAGAGAGAAACAACAACATGTATGTAAAGAAAAGTGTTATAATAGAGAGGGTAGAGAGTTATATAGCGTGCCTTAAGGAAGATCAACTCCAAGGATCACAAGATCCAAGCACACGATCACCAAGGGAGGATGAATCTCCACCAAAGGCTCCACTTTTGGCCACAAGATCACCTAAAAAAGGAGAAGGCACCAAGGTCAAAGGTTTCTCAAGAAAAGAGGAAACAAAACCCTAGGCCGAACCAAAAGAAAGAAGGACAAAGAGAGAAGAAACTTCCTCTCACTTGGGTACCACCTTGTCAAAACATGGCCTATGACCCTTGTGGTGAGAAGTTTCTCTCCAAAACCACCACCATGGATGATCCATGGTCTATGTATGAGAAAGGAGAAGAAGATGGGGTAAAATATCCAATGAAAATGTCACAAAAGTAAGACATACACTTACCAAGGTTGAAGATGAGCAAGAATCACCACATGCAAGGGATCCGATCACTAAGGCTCCAAGAAATCAGCTCTCCTTGCTCCACCAAGATCCAATCATGAGAAAAAGAGAGGGAGAATAAGGAAGGTCGAAATGTTCACTTGCATGGAGAGAAAAGGGGTTATATGCATGAAGGAGGAGAGAAGGAGGGTGGGGATGAAGTGTTAACACCTAAAGGCACCAAAGGGACACTTGTTCACAAAAGAAACCAACATGCAACTACTTAAACCATGCATGCACGAGATGGTGATACAACCAATGTTGGGTATTGACCACTTAGGTCCTCAACACATGGTTTCAGTTGTAACACCTCAAGAAGGTCGAAACAAGGGCAACATATACTACCTGTTTGAGACAAAGGGTCACTAGGTCACCAAGGTCGAAACACAACACAAAGAGCAACTGTCTCAACCTAAACCACATCAAGACCATCATGGTTGAGATAAAACACACCCAAGGAAGTGTCTTGGTTGAGACACACCCAAAACACACCACATGGTCGAGACATAGGCCGAGACACACCCAACCAAGCACATATGGTCGAGACACTCAAAACCCTAAAAACCCTAATCAACTTTAGTGATTCCACCACTCATACAAGGCCCAAGTAAAGTGCCCAACAGAATCACATTCTATCTCATGATGCCAAGGAAGGGAAGGTACATAATAGGTCACAATTTGGTATATTGCAATTTTACCCAAAATAAGTATATAAAGCACAAACATCATCCAAACAAGCTCCAACTGGAGACTTAGGTTCCCCACAAGATCTAAAAGCATATCAAAGGATTAGAGCAATGTTCTAAGAACTTAATAAAGTGAAACAAATAGGTTTATCCCAAAACATAGGTAATGGGTCTTACAAGTAGTTCATGTATGACAACTTATCCATATATCCAATAAATAAGATTTTATGTTTCAATTTATATATTTCAATATAGTGTACTTCAATTTGGCCATCTATGGTAAAAAATATTCATTACATGAGATTTTATCTATCCAAATACCACTTTAGAGTATCCATGTCTAAAATCTAACATATTCCTTAAAAGAACACTCATATACTAGTATTCAATTTTCAATTTTCAATTACATACATGTTTAAAAAATATGATTTTAGTGCTTGCTTAGATGCCAAAAGGAAATAACATCTTATATAGTACTTTATGTAATCAAATGTGTTCAAACCCATTAATTCATGACATGAAAGCATCCTTCTTATTCATATTCTTTCTAAAACTAAGGATCCATGTACAACAATATAGGATATTACAATAGCAAATGTTATTACCTAAACACCAATGTTACCATATAATGTATTATTATAATATTATAGTTCTAGGGACATCATGTTTACTAACATACATATAGATAGACGTACCAGTATGATATACTTGGATGTACTGGGTTGGCTAACTATTGTATTTATAGGAATTCATTTGATACCCCAACATTTATATCATCATTTTATGTATTATTATCATTCAACGTATCATATTAAATCAAATACTTTCTGAGTTCATAGATTACAATGAGTACTACCCTAAAATCTATATGTATGAGCCAAAAGGTTTAAATAGTTATCTTGTTTAGATAATGACATGGCCATGTTTAATATACATTGTTAGTCTACATTATATACCATTAGCCTTAAGCCTATTACCTTTGTTATCTAAATCAGTAAGAGTGTCACAGAAAATCTGACCGTAGATTCAGCTCTAGAATCTCCAAGGATCAATTTGCAGATCTCATTTCATGACATCCCTTGTTGTCCTTCTCGTCAACTTGCTTCCCAAGACCAATTTGTAGCTTTCCATTCAAATATGGTGGCTTGGGGAGGAAGTGTTGTCTTTCACTTGGGAGGCTGGCTATAGAAATTGTGGGGTCCGATCTCCAAAACACGAGATAAACATAGCGGAAGCGATTCGATTATCAGCAGAATACGAAAATCATGAAAAATTAAAACTTTTCGAGAGAAGATCTTGAAACCATAAACTTCTTTATAAGAAACAAGATAAACAGTTTACATCTCTATTAAATCACTTCTTGAGTGATTAAATACAACCAGATACAAAATCTGAAGATTGAAACCAAAATCTCAGATCTACTAACTCCAAGGACCTGAGAGTACAGAGACGACATAAGACTATCTAACTATAAGACTGGACAGCCATGATCTCCACCTGAGACTCACTACTGCCCCTGGTGTTGCTGCTACTGATACTGATCTCCCGCAGACTGGTTCCTTCGTCCTCGACGACCACCTAAAAGATTGAAATCTACGGGGTGAGACAATTTTAAATAATTGTCCCAGTGAGAGTTATAACTCTCTGCCGGAAACTTTGTTATAGCATGTAAGGAAAACATAAGCAAGGTAATCTAAATTATTCAACAACAGATTGAATATTAAGTAAAGCAACTGCATTATGATGAACATGTAAACTAATGTAAAATATGTAACATCAATCATTATTTCTCGTAGTTCAACCCTAGCAGATATGCTACGCGGCTGATTATGTTTTACAAACATTATTATGCCCTGCGGAGATGAGGTATACCGCTCATACTCCAACCAATCACTATTAAGTTGCATCGGTATCATACCTAGGTCATCAAAAGAGCCGGATTCTTATGACCTCAACTTCCTCAGTCAGAGTGAGGATCAACATGCAGGACATCTAGTGTCTCTGCTACTATAGCTCACCAGGGTATTCTGGTACTTCGCTATTAAAGTCACAGTGGCATTCTGTACTCTCTTCACCATCGAAAGACCTCTTGTTTATCTCTCATCCATGTGCCATCAAAAGATTCCTCAGGTGATTAGTGATACATCATCCCAGCATAAACACATAGTGCAGGGTTGATGGATTAAGATACATCTACATCAATTCCTACACTAGGACGTAAGGATATTCACGTCCATATTCCCCCACATACTCAAAAGTATGTGATCTAGGAGTTCCCTTAGGAAAACCCATTTCACCATCATTTAATTTCTGACAATGATGGATCTATGATCAGGGCTCTACATGGTATGATTATACTTGATTACTTAGGTACATTTCAGTATTCTTTTAGCATCAAACATGTTTCCAATCATTTAAGTATAAAACATTGCTATAATAGAAGAATACTAAATGTAACAAGTTTAAATCTCATCAGTCAAATGGATGTCAACTCATCACAAGTCATCTAATCAACATGACCTTGATGTTACTCATGGCTCTTACAGCCCATTAGTATCATATGTTGTCACTTAAGCATAGGCAATATAGCATGTATCACTATTCATAAAGTCTACAACATACTTTCAATGAATATACTATCATAATCCTTACCTGTTTATGATCATTCTCTTATAAGGACCTGCATAGTCAATTCAACTGACAATAATAGCATTTCATTCCCAGATCAGCAATTTATAATGCAGAAATAACATCCCAATTCAAGGGTTGTACCTTTATGCCTTTCCTTAAGGCTAGGTTCCCTCATTAGTATCAGTTAGGGTCATTCAACCCCTTTCATTATTATTAGGAACAATAGTTCCTCACCTCATCCTTTAATTATAAAGATTTATGCTTAAAAGCATAACCTAGAATTAGGGTTTACTATTCACATTTCATGGTAATTGAGTTCATAACATCATCATGTATGAAATTATCATCCTTGATGCCTTCAAATTTGGTTAAGATCCATCAATTATCATAATTAGGGTTTCCATGATCTCACATAGGTGGATCATACCCTAATCATGCACATTCATATACATTGAAGGTACTTTACTTGAATGACGACCATAAATGGGACCTTCTCTCTCCTATTACTAATAGATGGTGATTACATCACTCTAGATTAGGTTAGGTCAAATCACTTTTGATTATTATAAGCAAAGTCACCACCATTGTGGTCATTAGGGTTTGATTAAATAAGGGTGTCATCTACTTGAACTCTCCAAGGGCACATTGGTAAAATACACCATTGTCTCACATCATGGTTCAATCTATTACTCACTTAGCCCCTTAATGTCTTAGGGTACCATTAGGGTTTGGATTAGACAACCATTGGACCAATTAAGCCTTCAAGTGACTAAGCAATCATAGCCCTAAAGATCCCCAAACGGTTTCACACCTTAACCTCCAAATGGTTTTGAAACCGTTTGGAAGCGTTGACCGTTTGGACACTTTGACCTCCAAGACAGCATGAACTCCAAGACCGCATGACCTCCAAGACCGTTTGAGTGCGTTGACCGTTTGATCAGGGTTGACTTCCAAACCGTTTGAATATATGCGACCTTGAAACCGCATGAATCTATGCGACCTTGAGATCGATTGGATCTAAACGACCTTGAGATCATTTGAGCCCAAACGGTCTTGAGACCGTTTGGTCCAAATGGGCTCAAAACCGCATGGACCTCAAAGATGCATCAAAGGTTATAATCGATTAGGGTTTTCCATGTTGAACCCCTCAATTGGCCACATCCTTGCTAGCCCCTTATCAATTGATTTAATTAGGGTTATCCTCAACCATTAGGACACTCAATTGACCCTCAATTGCTAACCAATTAGGATTGAAACCGATTGAATTAGGGTTTGTAGACTTTCAACCATCAACATTCATCAAGGTGAGTCTAATTGAGGTTGAACCTATCAATTGGCACTCAATTGGGCCCAAACTTGGCCCAAACGGTCTTGAGATCGTTTGGACACCCTCCAAACAGTCTTGAGACCGTTTGCCCAAAGATTCATCAAAATCTAAGTCAATTTGTTATGGGTTGAACCCTAATTAAGTTACAAATCAGCACTTTAATCAATTCATCAACCTATTGTGATTGGACCCTCAAACGTTTGAGTGAACCCGCAAACGGTCTTGAGACCGTTTGAGCCACTCAACTCAAAGTTCACCAAAATTGGTCATTGAAGTCAGCAATTTCACCCGATTAGGGTTTAGAGGGTTGAAGTGCCTTCAACTTGTGATTGGTTTACAATTAGGTTACAATTCTTTGTAGATGTTTAATTCAACATGTGTAGAGCAGACCCCTGAACGGTCTTCCCTTGGTCAAACTTTCCAAACGGTCTTGGGACCGTTTGATTCTAAACGGTCTTGCAAGACCGCATGAAATCAAACGGTCTTGAGGTCGTTTGATTTCAAACGGTTTGCAAACCGTTTAGACCAAAGGGTCCAAGGTCGTTTGGTAAAGTTACCTAGGAAATCACGCCCATCATATTCAACCTTAGAATAGGTCGGTTACTTCGTGGTTTTGCTTGCAAGACAGCTAGGAAAGATGGGAGAGAAGAAGAACAAGCTAGTACATGCAAGAAAGAAGATATGCTTAACAAAGTAAAAGGGTTAGAGCTATAAAACCCACCTCAAAGGTCATCCCTAGAGCTCCAAGCTCCCAAGCTTTCAAGACTCTAATGGCGTCTTGAGCTCCACAGGTCGGTCAAAGATGTTTCTCCAAGAAAAAGTTGGGGAAGGTCGGCTAGAACAAGAAACCTAAGTGAGATAACCATAAAACCAACCTTATAATCCACTTTCCTCCATGAATTCGAGCAAGAAGATGGTACAAGCTTACCTAGCTTCTCCTTATCCGTTCTCCTCTATTCCTAAGCTCTGCCTACGTCGGTCCAAGCAAGGTGATAAGTGAAAGTATGAAGGGAATATGTTTACTTGGTTTGCAAAGAAGGAAGCTTATATAGCTTGGGTTAGTTTTCAACATAAGGACCTCTAGTTTCTCCATTTCTTATCTAGGTCCCTCCTTTCTTATTTGCACGTCCCTCCTCCTCATATATTAGGTAAAACTCTTTTTAAAACTAAGAACTAAAGGCAAAGAAAGTCATCTTATCACTAAGGTGCACATATATAAGGGTTTCCTTACTTATAGCTTGGCGATTCTACTACAAAGGTTATTCATCTTATCTGATTATTTAATTGAAGTGTCCTCTTCAATTTTTCTACTCTAAATGATGTCAAGAGTCACAAAAGATACTCTATAAGGTGTATTTTACAAGTTGCACCCCACATTTTTGGTAAATTGCACTTTACACCAAAATTAGGGTTTCATGCACAAAGATTGCTCCACAAGCTGCATCTTGATGCCCAAGCTTGGAGAATCCATCAAACTTCATCATATTCACTCATATGATGTCTCATCACCAAAGGAACACCTCAACATGTGAGATTTGCAAGTTAACCCCTTTAATTGGGTAATTTGCACATAGGTCCCTGCATTACAAAACAATACTACAACATTGTTTAAAAAGGACAGAATTGGAAAAGTATGTTCCTCAGGAACTTAATTACACGCCAGGAGATAATCACTAGTATCTTAATTACATACTTAAGCAAAACACCTAGGGTTAACTCATAACCCAAGTCAGGGATGTTACAAATTATCCACCCCTTACAAGGATTTTGTCCCCGAAATCGATAAAACATATTAAGAGAAAAGAGCAGGGTATTTCCTTCTCATCTCTTCCTCTAGTTCCCAAGTGGCTTCTTCGACTCCACGGTGATTCCAGAGGACTTTCACAAGACTTATGTCTTTCTTCTTTAGCTTTTTAATTCTGTTATCAAGGATCGACACTGGTCCTTCCTCATAAGTTATACCATCATTCAATTCTACCTCCATAGGTTGTAGAACTGACTCGGTATCAGGGTGACATTTCCTCAACATAGAAATGTGAAACACAGGGTGTAACTTCTGCAACTCTGGTGGTAACTCTAGTCTATAGGCTACCTTTCCAACCCGTTCAATGATTGGATAAGGCCCCATAAACCTAGGAGCTAACTTCCCTTTCCTTCCAAAATGAAGAACTCCTTTCCAAGGTGAGACTTTGAGGTACACTATGTCTCCAACCTGGAACTCTAAGGGTCTACGACATATATCGTCATATGACTTCTACCTATCCTGTGCAGTCTTAAGCTGTTGTTGTATTACTTTAATCTTCTCTGTAGTCTATTGCACAAGTTCAGGACCTAACAACTGGTATTCACCGATTTCATACCAACATACCGGTGATCTACAATGTCTACCATACAAAGCTTCATAAGGTGCCATATCAATGCTATGTTGATAGCTATTGTTATAGGCAAACTCTATCAAGCTTAGGTGTAGATCCCAACTCCTGGTAAACTGGAGAACACATGCTCTCAACAAGTCCTCCAAGGTCTGTATAGTCCTATCCGACTGTCCATCAGTCTGTGGATGAAAGGTTGTACTAAACCTTAACTGGGTGCCTAAAGCTCTGTGCAGTCGTTCCCAAAAATGACTCATGAACTAGGGACCTCTGTCGGATACTATGGTGACTGGAACTCCGTGTAGACGTACTATCACCTGAACATACAACTGTGCCAACTTCTCAGCAGAATAGGTTGTTTTGATAGGTAATAAATGTGCTATCTTTGTCAACCTATCAACAATTACCCAGATGGAATCATGTCCTTTGCTTGTCCTAGGTAGGCCAACAACAAAGTCCATGGTCACATGGTCCCACTTCCACTGTTGTATGGGTAAAGGTTGCATTGTTCCTGTAGGCTTCTGGTGTTCAACTTTAACCTACTGACACACAGGACACCTCAGAACAAACTCAACAACATCCTTCTTCATCCCATGCCACCAATACATATCTTTCAAGTTTCGATACATCTTGGTGCTCCCTGGATGCATGGCATACATCAAAGAATGCGCTTCTTCCAGGACTAACTTCCTCAAGTTATCCACATCCGACACTATCATTCTCCCATGATAACATGCCACCTGGTCATCTGAGTCATGAAAACCATCTCGCTTCTCATCACCATACTCTGATCTGATCTGCTGAACTGCAGCATCAACTTGCTGTGCCTCTCTAATCTGCTCTCTCAGGGTAGGTTTAATATGCATCTCAACCAACAACCCGGCTAACAATGACACCTTCAACTGTACATTGTCTTGCCTTAAGGAGATAAGCATATCTCTTCTGGGGCATACTAAAGAGTTTAGTTGTGCCCTTTCAGAGGATGGTGTTGCTGATTTCCTACTCAGAGCATCTGCAAGTACATTGGCCTTCCCTGGATGGTAATCAATTGTACAATCGTAGTCCTTGATTAACTCCATCCAGCGACGTTGCCTCATGTTAAGTTCATGCTGAGAGAAGATATACTTAAGGTTCTTGTGGTCAGTGAAAATCTGGAATGTCTCTCCGTAGAGATAATGTCTCCAGATCTTCAAGGCATGAACCACATCAGCTAACTCCAGATCGTGTGTTGGATAATTCTCCTTGTATTTCTGAAGTTGTCGGGAAGCAAAAGAAATTACTTGCTTTTCCTGCATCAACACACATCCGAGTCCATTGTTGGAGGCATCAAAGAAAACTACGTATCCTTTGCCTTGCTCAGGTAGCACAAGTACAGGTGCACTTGTCAACCTCTCTTTCAACAGCTGAAAAGACTGCTGACACTTATCACTCCAGACAAAAGGTACGTCCTTCCGGGTCAACTTCGTCAAGGGTAGGGCTATGGAACTGAAGTTCTTAATGAACCTTCGGTAGTATCCAGCTAACCTTAAGAAACTATAGATCTCTGTCAGTGTCTTCGGCTCTTCCCACTGTAGAACATATTCTACCTTCTTAGGATCAACACGAATACCCGAGGAAGATATCACGTGTCTAAGAAAAGATACCTCCGGCAACCAAAACTCACACTTGCTAAACTTAGCGTATAGCTTATGTTCTCTTAGCAAGGTCAAAGCTTGGCGAAGATGTTGTTCATGCTGCTGAGCATCTCTACTATAGATCAGAATGTCATCTATGAAGACAACAACACACTGATCGAGGAAAGGTCGGAAGATTCTATTCATGAGTTCCATGAATGTAGCTGGTGCATTAGTTAGTCCAAACGACATAACTGTGAACTCATAGTGACCATATCTTGTCCTGAAGGCAGACTTGGGTATGTCACTATCCTTAATACGAAGTTGATGATATCCATACCTCAAGTCTATCTTCAAGAAGATGGTTGCACCACGCAACTGGTCAAAGAGATAATCAATCCTCGGCAGAGGGTACTTATTCTTTATTGTTACTTTATGGAGTTGTCTGTAGTCAATGCACAACCGCATTGATCTGTCTTTCTTTTTAACAAACAAGACCAGAGCACCCCAAGGTGAAGTGCTCAGTCGGATGAAACCCTTCTCAAGTAACTCTTGAAGCTATTTCTTGAGTTCTGCCATCTCAGCAGGTGCCATCCTATACGGTGTCTGAGCTATGGGTTGTATATCAGGGATCAAATTGATTTCAAAATCAATTTCCTAAGGCAGTGGTATACCTGGAAGTTCTTCAGGAAATACGTCTTCCAATTCCCTGACAACAGGAACTTCAGCAGGGTTGGGACTCTCCATGGTGGTATCTACCACATGGGCTAAGAATGCATAACATCCTTGCCTCATCAGCTTCTCAGCAACCATAGCTGACACAAAATAGGTGGTTAGAATCTTTCTCTCTCCTTGAAAGATCCATGTGTTGCTATCATCAGCAAATATAGCCTGCTTGGATTCACAATCCAAGACAACTCTATACTTTTCCAAGGTATCCATCCTAGGGATTATATCAAATCCTTGCATCTCAAGTGGTGTAAGGTCCACTTTAATGCGATGATCAGAAAGGAAAAGGATGCAAGGAGAACATACCTCCTGTAACACAGCAGACCCTCACAATGGAGTCTCAAGCAACAGACTATCTGCCCTATGACTGACTGTCATATTGCAATTACGAATCACTCTTCGAGTGATAAAGGAATGCGTAGCACCCGGGTCAATCAAAATAGATACAACACAAGATTTAGACATATCAGAATATAATAGTTCCATCTGACCTGCCACAACCCGAGGGTTGATCACTGCATCATGTGGGTTCATCGCATAGAACCTTGTTGTCGCCTGAGGTTGAGCCAGTGCTGACGATCCAGCTTGGGATGCTTGCCCACATCCTCTAGCTGCTCCTTGAAACTACCTCCTCTGGGATCCTTGTTGACTCTGTCTTTGAGGCTGTGTCACACTCACAAGCCTAGCCCTACAGTCCTTCATCAGATGCCCCACCTTCCCACAGTGGTAGCAGCTTCTGTCTTGTTGCTGTGGTCTAGGTGGTCTTGTGACCGACATCGATGCTGAATTGTGAGTCTCTTGTGGCGGTAGGCTCCGTCCTCTACCTCTACTTGGTGTCCACTATGTATGAGCACTAGATCTGGGTGGTGGAGGTGTAGGTGCAGAGAATCTAGGCTTCTTAAAGTCTCTAGATGAAGAACCCTGGAACTGCGGATATCTCTTATGGGTTTGCCTCTTCTCGGCTACGGATCTCTCTATCCTTCGGACTGACTCAACAAAGGTAGCGAACCTCTCCCGGTTCTCTAGGGCAGACACGGGAGTAGTCAAGTCGGCATTCAAACCCTTCTCGAACCTTCTGATCCTTTCTTCTTCTGTGGCAGCCATGTGCGGACAGAACCGCAGCAACTCCATGAACTTAGCTTCGTACTCGCTAATGTTCATCATGCCTTGCCTCAATCTCTCGAACTGAGAGATCTTCTCGTCCAGGAATGTCTTTGGGAAGTATCTGTTGACAAATTCCCAACGGAAGTCTTCCCACGAGATCTCCACTCCAGGCCTCTTCTGCTCTTCCATGGTCCACCAGTGACCAACACTTCCTTTGAGAAGATAGACAACATGTCTAACCTTCTCAGCTTCGGGGATGTTCAAGATTATGAAGGATTTCTCCAACTCGGTTAACCACAGGTCAGCATCTGCGGGTCAGCTGTCCGAAAGTATTCAGTCGCCCCGACTCTGCGAAGTCGCTCGAACGTCTTACCGATACCTTATCCTTCAGGCTGAGCAGGTGCCCTAAGTGTAGGCATGGGCATCCTATCGATGATGTGTGTCATGGCAGTCATAAACTTCCCGAACATAGTTTGAACAGTTGGGTTTGCCATATCAGCTGGGTCAAACTGTGGTGGCTGTACAGGTGGCTCAGGTACAGGCTGTTCTAACTCTGGGTTCCTTGCACCATCTCGGGGTGCAGCTATGCTACTCTCGACCACGTATTCCTCATGTGGCTCAGACATCCTTATATATCTTCTTCTCCTGAGGAGCAGAAGACTCTATTAGATAAGCTGGAAACACTAAAGATATACTCGACATCCTAAGTCCTATGTCTCTGTAGACTCAGCGAACCTAGAGCTCTGATACCACTTAATTGTGGGGTCCGATCTCCAAAACACGAGATAAACGTAGCGGAAGCGATTCGATTATCAGCGGCATACGAAAAATCATGAAAAATTAAAACTTTTTGAGAGAAGATCTTGAAACCATAAACTTCTTTATAAGAAATAAGATAAACAGTTTACATCTCTGTTAAATCACTTCTTGAGTGATTAAATACAACCATATACAAAATCTCAAGATTGAAACCAAAATCTCAGATCTACTAACTCTAAGGACCTGAGAGTACAGAGACGACATAAGACTATCTAATTATAAGACTGGACAACATGATCTCCATTGCTGCCCCTGGTGTTGCTACTGCTGATACTGATCTCTCACAGACTGGTTCCTTCGTCCTCGACGACCACCTAAAAGATTGAAATCTACGGGGTGAGACAATTTTAAATAATTGTCCCAGTGAGACTTATAACTCTCCGCCAGAAACTTTGTTATAGCATGTAAGGAAAACATAAGCAAGGTAATCTAAATTATTCAACAGCAGATTGGATATTAAGTAAAGCAACTGCATTATGGTGAACATGTAAACTAATGTAAACTATGTAACATCAATCATTATTTCTTGTAGTTCAACCCTAGCAGATATGCTACGCGGCTGATTATGTTTTACAAACATTATTATGCCCTGCGGAGATGAGGTATACCGCTCATACTCCAACCGATCACTATTAAGTCGCATCGATATCATACCTAGGTCATCAAAAGAGCCGGATTCTTATGACCTCAACTTCCTCAGTCAGAGTGAGGATCAACATGCAAGACATCTAGTGTCTCTGCTACTATAGCTCGCCAGGGTATTCTGGTACTTCGCTATTAAAGTCACAGTGGCATTCTGTACTCTCTTCACCATCGAAAGATCTCTTGTTTATCTCTCATCCATGTGGCATCAAACATGTTTCCAATAATTTAAGTATAAACATTGCTATAACAGAAGAATACTAAATGTAACAAGTTTAACTCTCATCAGTTATCAAATGGATGTCAACTCATCACAAGTCATCTAATCAACATGACCTTGATGTCACTCATGGCTCTTACAACCCATTAGTCTCATATGTTGTCACTTAAGCATATGCAATATAGCATGTATCACTATTCATAAAGTCTACAACATACTTTCAATGAATATACTATCATAATCCTTACCTGGTTATGATCATTCTCTTATAAGGACCTGCATAGTCAATTCAACTGACAATAATAGCATTTCATTCCCAGATCAGCAATTTATAATGCAGAAATAACATCCCAATTCAAGGGTTGTACCTTTATGCCTTTCCTTAAGGCTAGGTTCCCTCATTAGTATCAATTAGGGTCATTCAACCCCTTTCATTATTATTAGGAACAATAGTTCCTCACCTCATCCTTTAATTATAAAGATTTATGCTTAAAATCATAACCTAGAATTAGGGTTTACTATTCACATTTCATGGTAATTGAGTTCATAACATCATCATGTATGAAATTATCATCCTTGATGCCTTCAAATTAGGTTAAGATTCATCAATTATCATAATTAGGGTTTCCATGATCTCACATAGGTGGATCATACCCTAATCATGCACATTCATATACATTGAAGGTACTTTAATTGAATTACGATCATAAATGGGACCTTCTCTCTCCTCTTACTAATAGATGGTGATTACATCACTCTATATTAGGTTAGGTCAAATCACTTTTGATTATTATAAGCTAAGTCACCACCATTGTGGTCGTTAGGGTTTGATTAAACAAGGGTGTCATCTACTTGAACCCTCCAAGGGCACATTGGTAAAATACACCATTGTCTCACATCATGGTTCAATCTATTACTCACTTAGCCCCTTAATGTCTTCGGGTACCATTAGGGTTTGGATTAGACAACCATTGGACCAATTAAGCCTGCAAGTGACTAAGCAATCATAGCCCTAAAGATCCCCAAACGGTTTCACACCTTAACCTCCAAACGGTTTTGAAACTGATTGGAAGCGTTGACCGTTTGGACACTTTGACCTCCAGGACTGCATGACCTCCAAGACCGCATGACCTCCAAGACCGTTTGAGTGCGTTGACCGTTTGAACAGGGTTGACTTCCAAACCGCTTGAATCTATGCGACATTGAAACCGCATGAATCTATGCGACCTTGAGATTGATTGGATCTAAACGACCTTGAGATCGTTTGAGCCCAAACGGTCTTGAGACCGTTTGGTCCAAATGGGCTCAAAACCGCATGGACCTCAAAGATGCATAAAATGTTATAATCAATTAGGGTTTTCCATGTTGAACCCCTCAATTGGCCACATCCTTGCTAGCCCCTTATCAATTGATTTAATTAGGGTTATCCTCAACCATTAGGACACTCAATTGACCCTCAATTGCTAACCAATTAGGATTGAAACCGATTGAATTAGGGTTTGTAGACTTTCAACCATCAACATTCATCAAGGTGAGTCTAATTGAGGTTGAACCTATAAATTGGCACTCAATTGGGCCCAAACTTGGCCAAAACGGTCTTGAAGTCGTTTGGACACCCTCCAAACGGTCTTGAGATCTTTTGCCCAAAGATTCATCAAAATCTAAGTCAATTTGTTATGGGTTGAACCCTAATTAAGTTACAAATCAGCACTTTTAATCAATTCATCAACCTATTGTGATTGGACCCTCAATTGATCAAATTACCTTAACCCTAGACCTCCAAACGGTCTTGGGTAGTCACCAAACGGTCTTGAGACTGTTTGAGTGAACCCCCAAATGGTCTTGAGACCGTTTGAGCCACTCAACTCAAAGTTCACCAAAATTGGTCATTGAAGTCAGCAATTTCACCCGATTACGGTTTAGAGGGTTGAAGTGCCTTCAACTTGTGATTGGTTTACAATTAGGTTACAATTCTTTGTAGATGTTTAATTCAACATGTGTACAGAAGACCCCTAAATGGTCTTCCCTTGGTCAAACTTTCCAAACGGTCTTGGGACCGTTTGATTCTAAACGGTCTTGCATGACCGCATGAAATCAAACGGTCTTGAGGTCGTTTGATTTCAAACGGTTTGCAAACCGTTTAGACCAAAGGGTCCACGGTTGTTTGGTAAAGTTACCTAGGAAATAATGCCCATCATCTTTAACCTTAGAACAGGTCGGTTACTTCGTGGTTTTGCTTGCAAGAAAGCAGGGAAAGATGGGGAAGAAGAAGAACAAGCTAGTACATGCAAGAAAGAAGATATGCTTAACAAAGTAAAAGGGGATAGAGATATAAAACCCACCTCAAAGGTCTTCCCTAGAGATCCAAGATCCCAATCTTTCAAGACTCTAATGGAGTCTTGAGCTCCACAGGTCGGCCAAAGATTTCTCCAAGAAAAGGTTGGGGAAGGTCGGCTAGAACAAGAAACCTAAGTGAGATAACCATAAAACCAACCTTATAATCCACTTTCCTCCATGAATTCGAGCAAGAAGATGGTCCAAGCTTACCTAGCTTCTCCTTAGCCGTTCTCCTCTATTCCTAAGCTCTGCCTTAGTCAGTCCGAGCAAGGTGATAAGTGAAAGAATGAAGGGAATACGTTTACTTGGTTTGCAAAGAAGGAAGCTTATATAGCTTGGGTTAGTTTTCAACATAAGGACCTCTAGTTTCTCCATTTCTTATCTAGGTCCCTCCTTTCTTCTTTGCACGTGCCTCCTCCTCATATCTTAGGTAAAACTCTTTTTAAAACTAATAACTAAAGGCAAATAAAGTCATCTTATCACTAAGGTGCACATATATAAGGGTTTCCTTACTTATAGCTTGGTGATTCTACTACAAAGGTTATTCATCTTATCTGATTATTTAATTGAAGTGTCCTCTTCATCATTTCTACTCTAAATGATGTCAAGAGTCACAAAAGATACTCTAGAATATGTATTTTACAAGTTGCACCCCACATTTTGGGTAAATTGCACTTTACACCAAAATTAGGATTTCATGCACAAAGATTGCTCCACAAGCTGCATCTTGATGCCCAAGCTTGGAGAATCCATAAAAATTCATCATATTCACTCATATGATGTCTCATCACCAAAGGAACACCTAAAATTTGAGATTTTCAAGTTAACCCCTTTAATTGGGTAATTTGCACATAGGTCCCTGCATTACAAAACAATACTACAACATTGTTTAAAAAGGACAGAATTGGAAAAGTATGTTCCTCAGGAACTTAATTACACGCCAGGAGATAATCACTAGTATATTAATTACATACTTAAGCAAAACACCTAGGGTTAACTCATAACCCAGGTCAGGGATGTTACAGAAATAGCAAGATCTAGCTAGTCTGAGACCATTGATTGCACTGAAGTATAAAAGTTTTAGATGGTAGATGATAGGAGGAGGGAGGCCTTCAATTTGATGCTTGGACCTCTTGAAATCTGGAGAAAGAGAAGGAGTCGGTGTTAGGTTCTCTAGTGGGTGTAACCTCGAGGTAGATAAAGGTGGCCTCAGGAGGAGGGCATGCGAAGGTGGACTAGCTGTAGCCAAATCAAAGAAGCCTAGCAGGCGGTGGGAATTGAAGCAAGGTTGTCCATTCATCATCGAGGGAGGTTGGGGAAAGGAGGTGGTGTTGTCTTGCAACTTTGTTTCTAGTTCAAATGACTATGAGGGAGGGGCTACATGTCTATTAGATATATCGCTACATAAGCCATATATATAGTATGGGTTAAGCTCAATGTGGTGCAACTAGTAAATGGAAGAAATGTAGTTTTATGCCTTGTGCAAATAGGGAAGAGGTTTTATCCCACATTGTTCACTCCTAGAACATTTGTGGTCCTTATATGTAGGATCACATGTGACACTAGTATCCAAGGGTCCTAGGGGAGGCATGCTCCTAGGGGAGGTATGCTCACCTCCTTGGTGGGTATGGTGACCACAACACAAATGCACGCATGCACACACCATGCCACACCTCATCTGGTCGGGCTCGGGCTCTAGCTTGTGGATTGTGAATTGTGAAGAATGTCTTCCGTCTTCTTTTTACTCAAGGGCACAACTATGTAATTAATTATTTCTTTCTAAAATGGATTTATTAATCCTAATTGGAAAGTATTTTTCTTACAGATTTTCCCACAAATGTGTACAAGAGAGATCGAGTGATTGCGTCTTAATGAGATTGTAGATTGTGGATTGTGGAGAATGTCTTCCATCTTCTTTTTACTTGAGGACACAACTACATAATTAATTATTAATTTAATTAATTGTTTCTTTCTGAAATAGATTTATTAATCCTAATTGGAAAGTTTTTCCTTGTAGATTTTTCCACAAACATGTATCGGAGCAATCGAGTGATTGTGTTTTAATGTGAATTGGATTTTAGTGTGTGTAAGGCTATAAATAAGCCTCTGGTCATTAGGGTTGAAGACATCTCAAATGACCATCAGTTTTCACTCATTTTTTTGTATTTTGCAAACCTAAAGGAAAGCTTTCAGTCGTCGCTTCCAATTAGCTACATGGAGTTTCTCTCATGCGAGTAGCAAGTTTTTCCTTCTCCTCCTTAGTAACGCGATATGTTAGGTGGTGGTTACTGCAATCATTGGGCTGCACTAGTAGTGCAACTGAACATCGTCAAGAATGAATGAGACAACAATCTTCTTTAGGTTCATGACTGGGTCGACTAGACGAATGACGCCTATGCTTCTGGATTGTAGGCTGCTGATTTCTTAAAGTAATGCATTTGTTTTTCCAAAGAATGATCTGGTCTATGTTCCTAACTTCATTTTTTATTTTCTCCTACACTGTTTATTCTTCTATTTCTTATCTGTATCTGGCTTGAACCTATTAATCTATTACAACTATTGTTGTTGCATGTAACGACATATACCTAAAATTTACAAAAGTCATAAAGAAATTGTTATCTGTCGTTAATTAAAAATGGCGGTCAAGTTGGTTCTGGGAATAAGGTTGATACTATTAGTATGCCTGAGAAATTTGCTAGTACTAGCTTTTCCCGTTAGCAGTGTTGGATGCAAATTTGGCTTAATATTGTGGATTTTGATCAGTGCATAGAAGAGGACAAACCTAAATTTGATGACATTATTCTTGATAATGTAAATATAATTGCTAACTATAGGAAGGGTGATAAGACGTGTTGATGGATGATCTGTTTGGTTTAAATAATAAATTGTATGACTCTTACTCGAAGCCACCTGTTACTACTTCCAAAGTTTTGTGGGAAGCGTTAGTTAAGAATTTTAGTACTGAAAACTAAGGTGTTGAAAAGTAATGTGTGTCTAATTTCTAAAATTTTAGATGGTTGAGGGTAAGTCTGCTTCTGTTCAAACACACAACTTCAATCTCCTATGCCATGATCTCTCAAATTCAAAGATGGAATCACCTCATCAGTTCGTTGTTGTGTCCATAATAGAAAAGTTCCCTAAGTCATGGAAATTTTTTGGCATGAGTTTTAAGTATCGCAAAGGAGACTTGTCAATAAATGATTTAATGAGGGATATTAACATACAAGAAGAACACTTAAAATAAAAGACTATCAAGGCACCTACTAATGCAAAACCTAACATCAATGTTACTACTGCTAAAACCAAAGATAAGAAAATAAAGAATACATATAAACCTAAGTCTAAGATCCAGAAGAAATTGAAGAACAAACCTTGTTGGACTTGTGGAGAGGTTGGCCACTGGAACAAGGATTGTCCTTCAAAGAAGACAAAGAAAGTTGTTGCATCTGCAACTGAGGAGGTTGTAGTTAATATGATGACTACATCCTTGAACCTCATTGATAGGTATGTTTCTATAAAACCTAAAATCCTTTGTATTTTTGAACCACTTTATTAGATAATTGAGGCTTATGTATATGTTTGTGCTAGCAAGTCCATGTTTCTATCTTTCCAGGCGTCAAGAGGTTGTTTTGTAACTTTGGACGATTCCAGCTCTACGTAAGTCTAAGGTGAAGGATGGGTGGACTTGAAGTTTTCTTTAGGGAAGGTCCTGACACTTCATAGAGTCAGACATATTCCAACCATTCGACGTAATATCCTTAGTGGCATAATTTTAGTTAGGGAAGTTTTTAGAGTGGACTGCAAATGTAATAAGGTTATTATTACATGCCTTCATGATTCTTCATTTTCTGGCAAGGGGTATCTATGTGATGTGGAGAACTTATATAAGATTCATGTTCAACCTATTTCAAATTCCATTTTAATTTTGAATGATAATAGTTCTGTATGCACGAATCTTGTATCATGTAATGTTTGGCATTCACATTTGGGACATGTTAATGTTGCCTCTACGAAGTGTATAATGAATCTAAATTTAATCCCAAAATCTGACACTAGTAATAATAAATGTGAAATTTGTGTGCAAGCTAAATTGCCTAGGAAACCTTTTTATTATGTGAATAGGAATTCAGAAATATTGAATTTAGTGCATACTGATATCTGTGAATTTAATGTGATTGCTACTAGCGATCAAAAGTGTTATTTTATAACTTTTATTGACGATGCTAGTAGATATTGTTATGTCTTTTTACTTAGAAGTAAAGATGAGGCATTGAACATATTTAAAATTTATAAGAAAGAAGCTAAAACTCAAACCAACAAAGTACTTAAGCGATTAAGGTCTAATAGGGGAGGAGAATACACCTTGAACTTATTTTTAGAATTTTGGCAATTGCATGGTATAATTCATGAGTTTACCACTCTGTGTTCACCACTCCTTGTTCACCACTATACAATGGGATGACTGAAAGTAAAAATCAAACCATTATAGATATGGTCAATTATTTTCTCCAAAGCTCAGGTCTACCCAACTTCATGTGGGGGGAGCTTTGGACACGGCTTGCCATATTCTGGATAGAGTTCCCATAAACATGTAGAAAATAGTCTGTTTGAGTTATGGAGAGGGAGAAATCTAGTCTCAAATATCTTAGAGTGTGGGGGTGCCTTGCTAAGGTACTTCTCCCTGAACACAAGAGGAAGAAATAAGGACCAAAAAATGGTTGATGCCATTTTCTTGGGGTATGTAGAGACAAGTTATGCCTATAGGTGCTTGATTGTAAAATTTGATATCTTAGACATTGAAGTCAATACAATTGTGGAATTACATGATGCAATATTTTTTGAGGATGTGTTTCCCATGAAATATGGTGTGCCCAATGAAATATCTTAAGAGGATTCGTTCACTACAGGTTCCATTCCCGATCATGTGGAAAGGATGACAAATGTGGGGGGGGGGGTACTCAGAATAAGATATTTTTTGAATTTGATGATTCTGAAGAAATGGTTGAACAAAGGAGAAGTAAACGGCCTAGGACATCCAAGGACTTTGGAAGTGAGTTTCTCACTTACAATGTTGAGGATGATTCCTTAACTTTCAAACAAGCTATGGAATCTCCAGAAGCTAAGTTTTGGAAAAAAGTCGTTAATGATGAAATCCAATCAACTCTCTCAAATGAAACTTGGGAATTGGTGGATTTTCCTCCTGGTTGTTCTACAATTGATTGTCAATAGATTTTTAAGAAGAAACTTAATGAAGGCAGGACAATCAATAAGTATAAGGCTAGGTTAGTTGCTAAGGGCTACACATAGAGGGAAGGAATATATTATTTTGATATCTATTCACATGTTTCCTGTATGACTACAATTCGAGTGCTTACATCATTGGCTTCGATTTATAACCTCTATATCCATCAAATGGATGTGAAGACCGCGTTCTTACACGGTGACCTTCAGGAAGAGATATATATGGAACAACCTGAAGGATTGTGGGTCGTGGGAATGGGTCCAAAGTGTGTACACTTGTTAAGTCATTATATGGCTTGAAACAAGCCCCTTAGTAATGGAATCAGAAGTTTAATTATGTGATATCATCATTTGCCTTTGTTTCTAATGAATTTGATAAGTGTCTCTACTGCAAAATCATTAATGATGGATTTATTTTCTTATGCTTATATGTCGATGATATCCTATTTTTTGGTTCTGATATGAAAGTAGTAAATGAAACAAAGACATTCTTGTGCGACAAGTTTGAGATGAAGAATATGGGTGTCGTTGATGTGATTTTAGGGCTTAAAATCATAAGGTCTACTGATGATATAACTCTTTCTCAGTCTCACTATGTTGAGAAGATACTGGAGAGGTTTGAGTACACATCACATAAACATGTTAAGACTCCATATGATTCATCCATGGCCTTGTTCAAGAATGAGACTGGAGTTCTAGTGTCTCAATTATGATACTCTCAAATTATCAAAAGTTTGATGTATCATATGAACTGCACACGTCCAGACATTGCGTTTGCCATGAGCAAGTTAAGTAGATACACCAGTTGTCCCAACAAAATCCATTGGGAAGCTCTTGACAGAGTTTTGAGGTATATCAAGGGAACTTGCTCCCTTGGGTTGTATTATGACAAATATACTTCGATAGTCGAAGGATATAGTGATGCAAACTAGATTTCCATGAACTTTGGGAGTAATGGTGTCTTAGCATATGTATTCCTGTTGGGAGGAGAAGTTGTTTCCTGGAGGTCTAAGAAACATATTGTACTGTCTCGGTCTATTTTTGAGGCGGAGTTGTGTGCTTTAGATGAAACGGGATTGGAAGTTGAATGGCTACATGAACCTATGTTCAGTTTACCTATGGTAAAGAAGAAACTTTCTGCAATTTAGGTTTACTGTGATAACACTACAACTATTTCTAAGATAAAGAGTTCCATATACAGTAAAAAATAGCATAGACACATCTAAGTCAGACTTAAGTCTGTAAGGGAATTAGTGTCAGATGGGGTCGTGGATGTAGACTACGTAGGTGCCAAATATGATACAACTAATCCTTTTACTAAAGGTCTTACATTGGCCTTAGTGGAAAAATCCAAGTTGGGGATGAGACTGAAACCCATTTAGGTTCGTAGGCAGTAGCAACCCAACCCAAAAGAGTAGAGATCCCACAAATTGAGTTCAATATGGTAGTAATAAGTTGTTGGGTGAATCATATGAAACTATATATTTTTATTTGATGCTTCTAGCATATGTGTGTCTATCTCCAGGGAAACATATTAGTGTCATTAATAAATGTGTATTTATCCTTTTTATTTACACCTTTTAGATATCTTTTTAGGATTATTCTGTTATTTATTTTCTTAATTTTATAATTAATTGTATTAGTTTAGATTTTATCTCTTTATTGATGTTTTGATTATATTTGGTTGAATTTTTGTAGAAAAATGGCCTAATCACTCCCATGATGAATTTCTTTTGGAAGATGTTTTGCAGAATTCCCGTAGTGCCTAAAATTCACTACATAGATGACACTATAAATACTATAACTCTTACATACAAACTCTAAAATTAACGTACAAGTATGTGCTAGAAAGGAAATTTAGTTCTCTACCAAAAAAAATTATTTTTCACTGCTTTCCAAGCAATGGGAAGGCCACATAGGCCGTTCATTTTGGCATTTTGAAAATTTTAGAGCACACATAATCGTAAATGAGTGGTCAAATAAATTAAAGGAAGACAACTCAATAAAATCTTCCACTTCCTATTCTGAGAAACAATTAATGTTATTTTGAATTAGAGCAAAGGAAAGATTGGACAAATATTTTATGTGGAAAAAAGGATGTAATTAAAATCTTAGTCAATTGCCAAATCAATAAAACAATCATTGCAGTCGAGATTTGAGCAAGGTTACTTTTGGATGAAGCAAGAATTTATTCCAGTAAAAGTGGTCATCACCATCACCACCATAAAGCCATATCTCAAGGGTTTTTACCCCTCAAATCTCTATAAAAAGAGGGAGAGACTCCACTAAGAAAGACATCTCAAGATTTTGTAATTGCATCTTGTAGTTAAACTGAATCATTTCATTTCATAATTGTAATCTTTCATTCTGCAATAAAAGTTGTTCTTTTATCTTTAGCTTTTAGATCTCATTTTCCTCTTCTTGTTCTTTCCTTTGGAGAGGGGAACTAAGAGAGTGATCCATTTCATGGTCACCAACTAAGATCTCCTTGGAGATTTTATTCCTTATGGTCTATGGCATTCTACCTTCTTTCCCCATTTTCTCCATCTCTTAGTATGACTAGTGAGTAGTTTTCTTGCCGAGGTGAGGATAGTAGCCCCCTTATCCATGTGATTAGATTGAAGGTTTATATGATTTTTTAGACAAATGGCTTTTGATTTGGACATCGATGATTTTAATGAAGTGATATCTCATTTTTATCACTTGTTAATCTTGGCAAATGTGATTGTAGAACCCAACATTTAGAACAACCAATCCGATTACATCGGGATTTAGATAACACCTGAGAAAAGTCTCCATTAGGATGATTGAACTGAGATCCGTGAATGTCAAGACCACTGGGTTCATGAGGAGTTCATCTTTTGTGAATCATTTACGAAAGTTTCACATATCTTCCTTTATCTTTCTTATTGTGTGATTTCTTTGGTTTCATTTCATGTTGACTACGGTGGTAAAATCTATTAGCCTTGATATTTCTTTTTTTTGATAAGTTAATCCTTAATTTTACATTTTTATTTTTATTAAAGTTGTAACAAACTTTCAAATCGGAATTTACATTTCTTGTTCTTATAATCGGATTTGAAACTCAACCATATTCATAGCCGTCTCTAGAGATCAATTCCTATCTATACTCTGTTGACTTTGTGCTTGCAACAAGTTGACAACCCAGTTAAAAAGTTAAACTCTAGGACTTGTTTTAGTGATTGTTGCGTGTACAACGACACATATCAGTCATGACTGTAAGTTAGTAAGAGATTAGTCTCTGAATGGTGTCAAGTCTTAGGACTGGATGTTGGCAGTACATCCTTGGAGACTGCAACTAAATGATTGATGTTGTGTAGACCGCAATATGAGAATTGGGTTATTCTCTGATATCAATCATGACATACCTTTTGTATGCATGACCTTAATGCATTGTTTTCTTTTCTACTATATTTTCATTGCGTTGTTACCAACCTATACTCTTTCACCCAAGGTTCATGTTCTAGACTTTTGTTCACCTAGTATCTGTGGGGGTCTCAGTTGGATAACCGAGGTAGATTTAGATCAAAATGTATCTGCTGAAAGCACAATATGAAGGACTGAATGGCAGAACACTCTACGCAATGGACTTTGTGGGGGATTGTTAGATATATGACTGTATAAGCCATGTATATAATATGAGTTAAGCCCAATGTAGTGTAACTAGTAGATAGGAGAAATGTAGTTTTGTGTCTTGTGCAAACGAGAAAGAAGTTTTATCTCACATTGCTCACTCCTATAACTTTTTTGATCCTTATATGTAGGATCACATTTGACACTAGTGTCTGAGGGTCCTAGAGGAGGGTATGGTGACCACAACACACATGCTCACGCGTGCACCATACCACGCCTCACCTCGCCTGGACGGGCCGCGCACGGGTTCGGGCTTGTGGATTGTAAAGAATGTCTTGCATCTTCCGTCTTCTTTTTACACGAGGACACTATGTAATTAATTATTAATTTAATTAATTGTTTCTTTCTGAAACAGATTTATTAAGCCTAATTGGAAAGTATTTTCTTGTAGATTTTACTACAAACGTGTACAAGAACGATCGAGTGATTGCCTCTTAATGGGAATAAGATTTTGGTACATGTAAGGCTATAAATAAGCCTCTGATCATTAGGATTAAAAGCATCTCAATCGAACATTAGCCGTCAACTGTTTCGTTCGTGTTTGTAAATCCTAAAGGAGAGCTTTCAGTCGTTGCTTCCGAATTGCTACATGGAGTTCTTCTCCTGCGAGTACCAAGTTCTTCTTCCCTCCTTAAATCTATTTACTTCTCCTGCGAGTAGCAAGTTTTTCTTCTCCTCCTTAAAGACGCGATCTGTCATGCGGTGATTCCTGCGGTCCTTAAAGACGCGATATGTCAGGCGGTGATTCCTGCGATCGCTGGACCGCACTGGTAATACAACCGAAAGTCTTCAAACATGAACGAGACGACGACCTTCTTCAGGTTCGTATTCGAATCGATTAAAAGAACGATGCATATTCTACTGAATTGAATTGAATGCTGTTGATTTCGTTAAGTAACACGTTTGTTGGAAAAACAAATGATCTGTTACTAACTTTGTTTTTATTTCCTCCTTCACTATTTATTCTTATCTAGGTCTGGCATGAACCATCTATTGCACCTGTTAAAACTTACAAAAGGCGTGGAGGATGGTAGGCGGCGATGTTTTGGAGTGGCAGAGGCAGGCAGAGCAGGTGGCGACGGTGTTTGCAGGTCCGTGGTGGTGCTCATGTCCACGTTCAAGCGTTGTGTTGCATAAGTTTCTTCCTTTGCCTCAGGTATTGGTCGGGGCACAGCGAGACCAGATCACTGGTTTCAGTCTTCCTCAAGCGCAGAGCTTGGTCGTGGCAACTCAATTACGGCATTGTAGATCTGTTCATAGTCCGGTCTCAGCCGAGATCGTGACTGCAGGCAAGGTCTAAAACCTTTGGGTCCTGCCGTGGCCGTAGTTAATCAGTACTCGGAAGTTACAGTAGATGGATTTCAGATCTCCAGGACATATTGGGGAGACTGAGTTATGGGGCTACTGAGTTATGGAGCAGCAGCCGTCAAGTTACAAGGTGATTGTGGTTCGGTTGCGGAGGAGGCGACGGAAAGAGATACCTATATACTGGGCTGGTAGGAGAGAATGAACAGAAGGCGAGGAGACACAGCCGTAAACGTAGAGATGGTAGCCGGTGCGTTTCAGAATCCAGGGGACGACAGCTTCGGAATCCAGGGGACAACAATTGATGTGTTTTTGAGAAACGTAAGGAACGCGGTAGTTTTTTTACGGTGAGAATACAAAACGGAGATAATAGGTATAAACTAATTGAGATAACAGCGCGTGCTTGACAGCTTTATCTTGTAGGATAACGATGACTTGGTGAGAGTGGATGGAAGGTTCAAGCACAGTAAGCGTCTTATTTAATTTATGTTGAATGCACACAATTCAGCATCCATATGTCTTCCCCCCCCCCCCCCCCAAAGATCCCAATACGTATATTCTCTTATTATTTACTAGATTTTATAGCTCTATAGTTCATGGGTTATGCTTCCAATTATTCTGTAAATTTAGTCACATGTACAACTTATGTTAACTTAATTTCTATTTATAAAATAACTCCTAAAATAAGACTATGCAGCAACTGACTATTCTATCTTCGTTAGTGATTGAGACTTATATATCTGAATTTTAATGTGATGTCAAAGCCGGTGGCCCGGAGTAGGTCCTTATCTAATTAGATTGATCTAAATGAATATGCAATCTAGTTTTCTGCACAACATTTAAAGCTATTCAAGAGAAATTGATATACAATTTAGGAAAAAATGAAGCAATGATTTCGAGTGAGAAACGTGATATATCATAGCTCAAAATAAGACTACCATCTAAAATTTTGTATGTCACACTGCGTCAAGCCAAGTTCCATCGGTTGAGGACTAGGTGCCATCAAGTAGATGACAATAATATGCAAGTAGATACCAGAATATTCACATAAAGCTAGGATAATAAGGGAAATGAAGGATAAAATAGGCATGTAACATCCATAAAATTGGATGTTATCATATATGTATGTGATTGAGTTGAAACATGAATGAGATATCATTATTATTTGCTTTGAGTCTATCCATAAAGAGATCTAGGTCTTCTTGAAATAGTCCATAATATGCTACTTTGTCAAAGTTTTTGAAGGTGGGTGTGACTCTCTCAGCAGGTGATGAGCGTATTTGATATCATCTTTTAGATCACTATTGGTTGTATTTTTAAATCAATTTCACCCAACAATAACTCTTAATCATGTTAGATTTTCCTTTATTGTTATCTTTACTTGATCTATTGTTTGGATTGTAGGTATAATATTTTGACATCAAAATAAGGAGAAAACATCATCATATCATCCATCAACACATTTCTCAATCATCTAAACTTTTAGAAAATCAATATTGCTGAAACTGTCACTGACACGCCGTATTCAGAAAGCAGCATGCCGTGTCCAGATTAGACAAATTGTATCTAACTTCAGACACGCCGTCTCACAATCCAAAATTTGGATCGGGAACTTCTTGAATTACAACAATTATACACTGTATATTTGTCATTTTCACATGCTATTTATTATTTATTTTTGGCGCTTATTATTCATTTTCATATTAATTTGTACATGATTTATTAATATTAGCATGTGCTACTCAATTGCATCAAATAAATATAATTTTAATATTTCCAAATGATTTAATATATTTTGAGAGCTTATGTTCAGATTTTGTGAATTTCAGATAATTTTACAAGAATCTACACAGCTTGGTACTACCAAGTTCATTGTCAGTGATACTGACACTCGCTTAAAGATGAAAACAAATTAATCGAAGAAAGTCAGTAGTACCGACTATCAGCTCGATAATACCGGAAGAAGAACATCAACCACAACTAATTGAGGGAGTCGGTAGTACCGACATCCTGTCGATAGTACTGATCAGGCAGAATCAGGGGTCATTTCCTTCACGAGTATGTTCTCCTACTCCACCAAATATGGATACGCCCCATGAGCTTTAGCAATGTTGTTGATTAATTCATTGACGTGGAGCATCCTACTCATGTTCCTCCAGGGGGTTCATCAGTTTCCTATGTTCTCCACATTTTCCCTTCTTCCTAGTATATTTTTGTCCATGGAAACCATAATGGGCTAATCTATGTATTCTCTAGGACCCAGGAGTAGCCTGGTTGTACATTATATATGGATATTTTGCATTAGTATATTGTTTTCTCCTTATTTTTGGGCATGTTGCTATGAAATCGTATTAAATTATCTATATTGCACACCATAAATGATTAATTAGATATTTGTTAGCTTTGAGAGGGGGATTAAGGATTGAAAATCCATAGTAACACACATTTTATACCATATTTCGAGAGAAAGCCTACGAACGTGAAGAGAATAACCCAGAGTAGTTCGTTAAAGTACCTATCTAATAATACAATCGATACAAGAGTGATATTGGTTTTAGGATAGCTAGTTGATTGATGTGTGAAAGCAGGTTATTCTAACTACATACCTCTTTGTCTAAAATTAGGAGAAACATATATTTATCCTGGGATAAAAATTACAGTGTCAATCATGGTGAAACCATAGTCCTATGGAATTTCTTCTCATTGTGATCACAAACCAAGTAATTTAATTTTCTTTTTTTACAATTAGTTTAATAACTCTCAAATTAAAGTTTTCTTTAGCTTAACTGATGGAAAGCAGTTAGTAGTAGTTTCTTAAATTATATTTCCCCGTGTTTGATATCCGGGCCTCATTGACATGAATTACTTTGAAGCATGCACTTGTGTTTCACACGTACAGTTTAGTCGTGTCAAGCAACACACCGTGTCTAGTTTTAGACACATCATGTCACAATCTAGAAATTGAATTCATAACTTCCTAACGTACAACTACACATCGTGTGTGCCAAACACACATCGTCTCATCATCAATTGATGTAGTTCTGTTGCAGTTATTACATCAAACACACTGTCTTAACCACCAAACATGTCACATCACCTACAGGTTTCACTCAAATGCTAATGTAATTGCTCCATGTTAATGTATACGATCCCAAGCCATCTTGAGACAGAAACCACATACTATTTTAGATCTTTTGGAGCGAGACTTAAGCAAGGGAGAGTTAATAGGAGTTGATTTCTCAGGGGAGGGGGAGGAATTCTTGTTCTTCCTTCTTCTCCAATAATTACAGCAGGGTTCTTCATCGTTCTCTTCTTTCCATTATGGGGTGAAGCTTTCTTTAGTGTTTTCAGCAATAAGGACGGATTTGTAACTCTTTTACTGATGTTCCAACTCTTTCCTACTTCTTTCATGAATATCCAAGTTTATTTACTTCTACTACGATATCTATCATTGTTTTTTACTACATGTATCTAATTTCTACAGCCATGGGTGAGTAGATCTTCAATTCTTGGGCATGGGGAAGTAACTCCCATGTCATACATTGTAGAGTAATGAATTTTCTTACTTAATATTATTTTAATGTTCTATGGATACATTGGTGTTTATTTCACATATATGCTTGATTGGCCATCTTGTATGTATGTCTTATGCTTCTTGTGCATATTGTAAAGGTCTACATTAAACTAGGAGATGTTCTGTAGTTTTGTTTCCTTAAACAAGGGAGTGGCTTGGAAGTGAAGGGGATTCTAAGGTTTTTGGTAGTTCTATTCCGTGTATATGCACAGTGGTGCTATATAAGGGTAGAATTGTTCTACACTATAGGGAGGGGTGTAGAACTCAAACCTTCCAATGTGATTTTACTATTTATGAATTTGTTGTTGCATCATGGCATGATATGATAGTGAAACAATGTTCTCTAGGATTCCTGTTCAATTTGATCCTTAATACAAGTGATTTGTGTTTTAGTTTATTTTCTTTTAATTGCTTAGTTTACATCAAAAAACCTTTCTTGCTGAAAAGATCTCGATTGTTGAAGTTCATCATTCTTGTGCCTAATAATATCTCACACCTTGCATGACATAAAAAATACTACAGACATGTATACTTGTGGGGTAGTGTTCGAGTTATAAATTTAAGACTTGTGCATAAAACTAACAAGTTTTTGACGTCGTTGTCTGGGAGCATCAGTACTTTGTTAGAGTTAAACATATTAAATTATAAGCGAGAATAGATCACACCACCACTGCCATATTCACCATCATTTCCAACCCATCATGATAATCATCATTATCATATTTTTGTATCTTCCATTTTTATTTTTGTACTTGAGTCGCCTTGTTTAATTGCAAGACTGTATGCGGAAATCCAAAAGAGGACTTCAGCCTTCCACATTTATAGACCCTGAAATTCAGCACAATGTTAGAAGCCTTCAAAAGGCAAGGAGTGAAACTCAATCATATTTGGGGGAATCACAACATTCATCACATTCATCACCACCATCTTCACTCGAATGTCTAGCCTAATAAGAATTACAAATCATGGAAGATGACTGTCCCCTCAAAGACTTCATTGTTCCAACTGCTATAGACATCGATGGGGTTATCAATATCCCACAAATCGAGGCAAATTAGTTTTCTATCATCCCCACCATTATATAGATGATTAGGCAAAACCGGTTTGGAGGGACCCCAATGGAGGATCCAAACTTCCATATTGCTGAATTTCTACACTGTCTTAGCACTTTCCAGATAGATGGCTTTCCTACTGATGGGATTGTCCTTATTCTTTTCCCATTCACTTTGAAGTACAAAGCCAAGGCGTGACTCTATTCTTTTCCAAGAAACTCCATCAACAGTCGGGATGATATTTTGAAAGTTTTCTTAGCCAAATATTTTCAACCAAGAAAGACATCACAATTGAGGAGACAACTCACCAATTTTTCTCAAAGGGGTGGAGAGACCTTCTATGATACATGAGAAATGTTCAAAGAACTTCAATGTCTTTGCCCACACCATGGTTTAAGAAATTGGATTCTATTGCAAATTTTTTATAATGACTGATTCTACAATACAAGGATGATTTTGATGATGCTGAAATGGCACTTTAATGAACAAATCATATGGGGAGGTTTATGTAATTATTGAAGGTATGACAATTAATAATTTCCAATGGAGTTCTGACTAGAGTAACCAACCTTGTTCTTCAAGCTCTACTTTTGGAAAGCAAGTCACTGAAGTAATTTTTGATGCATGTGGAGCAACATGAACACACCTTCTTCATATTTTGCCACACCATCACGATTTGAAGAGACATTGGAGAAATCATCCAAATTTAGACACCTACAATCTGGGTTGGAGAGATCATCCAAATTTCTCTTATAACAACAAAAACAAAGTTTAAAACCCACATCATCATCCAAGTAAACAATAACAACATTCATACCCCAAGCCAAGTCTGGAGTCCATGCTTGAGACCTTTGTCTCAACTCAAATTCAAAAAATGAGGAGTTCCATCCACAAAGGTAGCTGCTAAAGGATGTTATTACACAACTTTCTTATAAGGTAGATGGGATTTCCACTCACACTAAGATGTTGGAGAATAAAATATCTCTTTCATACAAGTCAGTGACCTTGAGGAGTGGAGTTGCTATAGGATAATCTTCTTCACCATCAAATATAATATCATATGAAGTTGTTGACTTCAATGTAGGCAGTAAACTAAAGCTCAAAGGAAGAAACCTGCACATGCTCTGAAGGATGAGTTTTCAAATAAGCCAATTGGCCCCTTACAACACATCTTTTACACAATTATTGGTGATGAGAAAACTCTCTTTCAATCCAATTTTGAACATTTTGAAGAAGATAATGAAGGGAGAAACAACATTGCTGTCCAAAAGACTATTCCTATTGGAAATCATAAGCGTACATCTTTGTCCCAAATTTAAAAATATATTGACAAAGAGGCATAGATCCTTAGCACAACAACTTCCAGCCACAAATCAGAGCACAAACCCTCTACCTTGAAAGCTCCACCATGATGAGGTACCCAATTTCTATTCTCTCTATTTTGATTTCTACAATGAGAACACTACAAATTTCAAGCTTAGGGGGGAGCAACCGAATGGTAGGTGTAGTTTTCAGTTTGTTTTTTCTTTTCCATTTCTAGTTTTTCTTTCCTAATTAAGTGGAAAATGTATGCATGATCATTATGATATGTTCCTTTTTGGGTAGAAATTGAATCTCTTTTAGCTAAGACAATGTACTCATTGAGATAATAGTTGAAGAACCCTAGCATGCACATCCAACAATTTAATAAAAATACTTGGCCGATCACTCATTTTTCCATGATCTTTTTCTCTAGCATGATTTTCAATTTTCTCACTTTGAGCTCAATGCATGCAATGGTTTAATTACTTTATATTAACAGTCTTGTGTAGCTTATTGATGAATCTGCCAAATCTGTAGTGTGTTTTCTACCATCCCTATGATGAAAACTTTTACATATAAAAGAATTTCAAGTTTTTAATCACCTATCTACATGACACTTCTATTCTTGAAGATTTAACTAGTCTAAGACTGTGAGGTTCCAAAGTGGGACCTGAATCATAATTAAAAGGATTATATGTTTTCTTAAAATAAAAGTTCTACATTCCTACAAAATATGACTAAGTCACCCACGTAATCTCCCAACCCAATGAAGGTAGGGAATTATATCAAAAAGAGGGTCAATAAACCCCAAACGACATTCCATGTGCACGTAAGCCTACATTAGCAGTTGAGTTCCATACCCAAAGCTATTAATTTTAAAATCTTAATGCTTATGAATGAGTCATTGCAGATTCTTTTGATGTCAAACTGGAGTTTTAATTTTATTCATCCCTATATTCATAAGGGTTTGGTCACATATTCACTACATTTTTGGATTGTCAACGTAACTCTATTCATTGCTATCTTGTTGATTTTTTCAAATCAATTTGACCACCTTTTCAAAAGAAATTTCGAATTTTTTGTGATTGAAATGAATTCATATCTAATTGCGATATCATGGCAATGATTGACATGCTATAATCAAATTATTCCATCTCAGTCAATTGATGTACGTGCATGTTATTTTTTCAATTATGTATATTTCTTTCTTTTTGTTTTAGGACAATCAATGGTTAAAGCTAATGAAGATTTCATGAGAATATTTTATATCATATTTTGGAATACTTTTGGTTGCATTTCCAAATCAATTTCACCCAATAATCACTCTTAATCATGCTAGATTTTTCACTTTATTTTTATCTTTACTTGTACTATTGTTTAAATTGTAGGTACAACATTATGGCATCAAAATGGGGAGAAAATACCATCATATCATCCACCAACACATTCTCCCGTCATCTAAACTTTTAGAAGACTGCTGAAATTATCACGAACCCACCGTGTCTAGAAAGAAACACGCCATGTCTAAATTAGACACAGTGTATCTAATTTTAAACACACCGTGTCTAATTTTTAACATGTCATATCACAATCTAGAACTTAGATCCAGAATTCCTTGAGTTGCAGCAACATGTCGTGTCTAATTTTAGACAAACAGTGTCAAAATCCAAAAAATGAATCCAAAACTCCATGAAGTACAACAACAAGCCGTCTTTGCCAAAAAACATGTCATGTCATCATTGACCGAGGTAGTTCTACCATAGTTATCACATCAAACACATTGTTTTGACCATCCAACATGTTGTGTCACCTATAGTTTCACTCAAATGCTAGTGTAACTGCCCAACACTTGTATATATGACCCCAAGCTATCTTGAGATAGGTATTAAAGACTATTTTGGACCTTTTGAAGCTGGATTCAAGCAAGGGAGAGCCACAATGAGTTGAAGGCATTCTAAGGGAGAATATTTGGCTTCTCATGGGGGGGGTTCTTCTTCTTCCTTCTTATCCAACAATTGCAGTAGGGATCTTTGCTGTTCTCTTCTCTCCACTTTGGGGTGAAGCTTTCTAGAGTGTTTCCAACAACAAGTACAGATTTGGGACTCCTTGACTGGAGTTTTAACTCTTTCCTACTTCTTCCATGAACATCCAAGTTTAAATCCTTCTACTATGATATCTTACATTGCTTTCGATTGCTTGTATCTACTTTCTACAACCATGGGAAACTAGATCTTCTTTCTTGGGTATGGGAAAGTAACCCCCATGTCATGCTTTGTCGAACAACAAATTTTCTTTCTTAATGTTGGTTTAATCACTATTCTATGGATATATCCATGTTTATTTCACATATATAATTGATTGGCCATCTTGTATGTATGTCTTATTCTTCTTATGTGTACTAGGAGTGTTTACATTGAACTTGTCAAATGTGTTTTTTTGCTTTGTTTCCTTGACCATGGGAGTGTCTTGGAAGTGAAGGGGATTCCAAGGTTTTTGGTGGTTCTATTCTGTTTATATGCGTGGTGGTGCTATATAAGGGTAGAATTGTTCTACACTACCGAGAGGGGTGTAGAAGTCGAACCTTCCTTTATGATTTTACTACTTGTGAATTTGTTGTTGTTTCAAGGCATGATATGATAGGGAAACCCAATCCTGAAGGAATCCAAACTCAATTTGATCCTTAGTACAAGTGGTTTCTATTTTAGTTTATTTTCTTTTACTTTCTTAGTTCACATAACAAAACCTTTCTTGTTAAAAAGATCTAGATTGCTGAAGTTCATCATGCTCACATCTAACAATACCTTGCTCCTTGGACGACCTTGATCATACTACATGCACCCGTACTCTTGCGGGGTAGTGTTCGAGTTATAAATTTAAGACTTGTGCACACATCTAATTGTAGGCTCTTATGTAACTTCTTGGGAGGAATGTGTATGGGGAATCTTCTATTTTGAGCTTATTTCGAGTTTGTAGATGGACTCTTCATATTGTTCTTGCATGACTCTATTGAAGGTTGGGTTGTTGCTAGTTTTGGCTTGGGTTTCACCTTTTTTTTGTGAGAATCCATCATGCTAAATGAGATTACTCGAAACCCAAAATACGATTGATCACTAATTAACCACATGGTAGAAAAGGGGATAATTAAACCAATTACACATTCCAAACTTATCCAGGATCATTTACATAAAATCCCAACATCTTGCTTATATTCATGTTACGCTAAGTATCTTTTACAACTTCTCAGTGCCCTTAGACACAACATATACATACAAAATAACATGATCCACATATACCACATGTATAATCATGAAAATGCTACCAAAAATCTTGAGTCGATGAAAACATCATATACAAACTTTCTCGCCTAGACCTGAGAGTACAAGGACGACTCTAGGACACACTAGACATCTAAACAACCTTCTATAAGGTCCATCACCATAGCTCTTCCTTGCTGCCACATGTCTATTGTCGCTGCTGTTGATCACCTAAAATGATGTGGTGACACACAAGGTGAGACCCATGTCCATGCGAAAGAAATAACTCGCGACACCGCTTATTGATTACAATAAGTTAAGCAATTGAATAGATAGAGCAGACTATATAACAAAATATCACTACTAGAAATAAAACTTCTTGAGAATAGTTTTATTCACCCTTCTCAACATAAAGAGGATCACACCTCAACAAGGGCTCAAGACATGCCCAGAGGTCCTTAACACCATCACTTCATTCCTTGCATGATCAACATTATCTTTCATTGACTTAACAGAGGTTCAACTCACATCATCATACTTGTGATACACCAGTTCAACATAACATTTTATTAAAGAACTATGATCTTCACATGGTAGCATAAAAGAAGCATCAATCATAAGACTATGATAACCACCAATTAGCATTTTAGGGTTACAAACAACATTAGAGAGAGTATTCCTTCATTATTTCATGCAAGAAGGCTAATATGATTAACCATCATTCCTTAGTTGCATTAAGTCTAACAAGATAGGTGGAGATGATGTTACAAACCAACACCTCAAACTAAACCATATGTTCATACACTTACTTAGGTTCAAGCACATCCTTCACACACAACATCCCTATCTGACCATGGATACAAAGGTAAAGCCTTACCACCTAATCACATACTATCCTCAAGTATGGATTCATACATAACTCAAGATGTAACCTTTGTATTGTGGCTTCAATCCAAAACCATCAAAACTTAGGGTTCAACTAACCAACAAATTATATAGAAGCAAAACCATCTGATTGCATTGATTCGAGGGCAAAGGTAAGACTACAAACTCATGGGCTCAACACCCTTGATTCTAAGTCATCAAAACCAAATCATAAAACCATGAGCTTCACCCAAAACCATTGGATGTTGGATAAGCAAATGCATAGGATACAAAACAACCATATGTCTAGTAAAACCTTCGAGTTATGACCTAGAAAAGTTATCACAAGACCTAATCAAGCCATTGGTTGTTGATACAAGAAACACCATTGTTTGCTATCTTCAAAGGAACCATTGGTTGTGGAAATAAATTCCACCATCGGTTGTGGTTTTCAGTGTTACCATTGGTTGTGGCACGTAGGACCACCATCAGATCATGAAGTCAGAAGGGTCATTGGTTGAAACCATCAACCTATGAACCAGGATAACCATCATTTGATGACCATTGGTTAGAGAAACCATAGAGTCTTAGAGTCTGAAAAGCCATCAATTGTGGGTTCAGAAGAGCCATCGAGTTTGGACCCAGTATGACCATCGAGTTTGGTCAACATGTGGCGTAACAAGCTTCAAAATTCATCATATCAGAGGGGAGAAAAAACCATCAAGTTCACCACCTAAAGAAGTGCCAAAACCATCATTTTTTGAGAACAAAAGAGTCTAAATAGAAGTTGAGACAAAGCCATCAATTGTCAAAGAAAGGTAACCAAAATAGCACCAACTACAAAACCATCGATTTCTAAAACTAGAAGGAAGACCATCTCAAAACCCTAAGCTAAAGACCATCTTTTGGAGAGTAAAACCATCATTTATGAGGGAAAGAATCAACGTTGGTTGTGAGCATGAGAAAGGACCCAAAACAACAACTAAGTGACCACCATCAGTTGGCACACAAAGGCCAAGCAAAACATCAAGAAGAATTAAACCATCAGGCTGCAAAAGAAGAAGAGAAAATAGCTAAAAAACCCTAGGTATGACCATCATTTGAAGAGCAAAAACAATTTTTGTCCACATGTAAGCAAGGTCAAGAGCCTCCTCTACCAAGGAAGATACATGAACAAGGTATAAGGTTCATCCGTGGTGGTAAACTACTCAAGAAACATTATATAAACTCAAACCCTAGGAAAATATAGTATCATTGACTTAGAACTTTGTTTTAGAGAAAGATCATGGACTTGTCAGCTAGTAGTAAATAGTAAACATGGAGAAAGTTATGTAACTCACCTCTAGGAAGAAGATGCAACTCCAAAAAGCAAGGAAGCTTGAGGAGAAGTGAATAAAACCCTAGATTGATCTCTCCATCGACCAAACTAGCTCCTTCTCCAAAGAGGAAGCAAGCATTTCTTAGGACAAGAATAAGCAAAGGAAGCTTCACAAGCTAAAAGGGAGGGTAGATCTGGACCCTAGCCACACATGTAAGGAGATATGCCACCTTTTTCTACCTTGGGCACCTTCTTCTCCACCTACACAAGGAGGGACGATCTCTAGACAGCAAGGAAGAAGAAAGTGAGTCCAAAAGGTTTGTTGCATGCTAGAGGGAAGGTATAAGAAGCTATGGGTAAGAGGGGGAGAAAAGGTTAAGGTGTCATACTAGGTTTGCCATGTTTCCATGGATTAAAGGGTCATGTACATGCAAAGCAAAAGCTTCATAATTTGTGGGATTCTACAAGGCCATCAGATGTTGACTCTAGGATGGCCATCCACTTTCAAAGCATGGTGACCATCAATTTTGGAACCCTAGGTCACATGGGTGAAAACCATCGTTTGAGCACCTCCCTAGGTGAAACATTGTCCCAAGGAGCCTCAAGAGGGGTAACCATTGACCCTCACACCTCAAGGGATCCTCAAGGAACCACCATTGGATCCCATCCAACCAGGAGGACCATCGAGTTTTGGCCTCCAAGGTAGCTCATTCATGGGAGCAAAACCCTAACTCAACCCTACATGAATGTCACCATCAAACCAAGGTACAAAAAAACATACCCATGGAAAAAATAACTCAAGCATGATAATAAAACATTTAAGGAACAACAAGCAATGTGACAAATTACAAAAAAAACCTCAGATATGGGTGAATTGTAGAAAAACCTAAAACAAACATAAAATTGCATATTATGCTCAAACAATGTCCAAACTGGACCAAACTTGAAAATTAAGCTTGTTACATGATATCAAAGAACATTTAGGGTTTAATTAAGGTTTTAAGCATCAAATTATGATTAGAAAGCAAGTTCAACCAAAAAGCAAGGTCAGGGTCCTTAAATCTTTGCATTTTGTTGTTGTCTTGAAGTTGGATCAATTATAAAAGGGGCTTCTTGATGCTACTCCAACTGAGCTTGTTGTCTCTAGAGAGTTTTCATACTTCCCTCCATGAAATTTTTCTAGTAGGGGTATGGTCGTGTACATGTGCCTTGGTCTTGTGTCCATATTGGGGTCATAAAAAAACTTCATTCATGGATGATGTCCATGATATCATTTCTGCACAGCCTGTGGAAGTATTGATTATCTATATCTTTATCAGGAACCTTCTTGTCCATGTATTCAATGATTCACATAATTGTGAAGGTTGTGCCTCCCACCTTAGGTAGTTGTTGGGAAAAGTTTGAGTTTATTGTGAAATTCATCCATCTCAATCTATACCACCCATTTGTCGCCATCCAATTTTCTAGTAGGATAGTATCTTTTATAGTCTTGTGCTTTAAGGTCATGGAAGAGGGGTATAATGCTTGCTAGATGTAAGAACGCTGACCTTTCTTTTTGGCTGTGCTTGATTATAACAATTAGATGCTTAAAACATTAATCAAACCTTGTGATGTGTTTTTATATCATGTGACATGTCTATGTTTTAGGTTTGGTTCAGTTTGGATACTGTTTGAGCTAGTTTTACATATAAGTTCTTGAGTTTGGTGCTTGCATGGACGATATATATTGGACATTGGGATGTGTTAGCATGACACCTAACCTTCCTTCTCTCTCTCCAACCCTTAAATATATAAACCTCTCTCCTTGCATGCAACCAAACCCTTTGCAACCTCTTTCTTCTCTCTATCTTGGAGCTCGCCCCCCTCGTTGTTTTGGTGGAGAAGGTGGAGCTTGATCTTGGAGAGGGTGGTCGAACCTCTTGCATGTTGAGATAGGACTTGGAGAAACTCTCCTTGGTGATCATTTGGTGATTATGTGCTCTTCTCTTTTTTCTTGGTAAGTGATCTCTCTATCTTGATCTTCTTATTCCTTACCCTACTCTCTTCTTCTTTCTCTTCTTGGCCAAAAACATGATTCTCCATGGTAGTTCTTGAGTTAGAGCTTGAAGATCACCTCTTTTCTTGACCTCTTTTCTTGACCTAGCTTGGCCGAGAGTGGTGATAAAGCTAGGGTTCTCTCACTCTCTCTCTCTCCTTGGAGCTTCCTTATTGTTGGAGTTGTTTCCTTCTTTCTAAGGTGAGTTATACAACATTGTCCTTGATTATTTCTTAAACTTACCTTGAATACAAGTAATCTACCCTAGAAACATGGTTCCTTGTAGAAATATGATATCTATGATCTAGGGTTTACGTTTCATGGCGATCTTGAGTAGATAACTTCCATTTGATGAACCCTAATCTTTTGTACACAAAATCTTGTTTTATAATATATTTTTGATCCTTGCATGCATGTGCTAAACATTGGTTTGCTCTACCTAAGTCATGGTTTTTCTTTCTCTCATGATGGTTGTATTTAGTGTTTTGGAGTTGAACTTTCTCCTTATGGTATACACCTTGGTGGTTTTTGGCTTCATGGTGAATATCAACATGTTCGATCTTGTAGTTTATAAGGTTTTCTCTCTCTTATTTATGTGGTCGCCAAGAATGTTAATGTTGATGTAGTCACTAAGATTTCCTTAGTAGTCGATGTGTTTTACACCTCTTGAGGTCGTTATGTTTTATTAGCTTGATAGTCACTAAGGATGGTGATTTCTCATTGGTCACCAATGTTGTTTGATTCTATGTGGTTGTTGAACCGTGGACCTTAATGGTTGTTGATGTCTTTGATTCTTCAGTGGTCAGTGAGGGGGTTGGAATCTATTGTCTTCAGTGGCCTACCTTTCCATTCTTCGGTGGTCGATGAAGACAGTGTACCTGGTCTCAACGGTCGCCAATAAGCATGACCTAGGGATCGTTGAGGTGGTTGATTTCTTCAGTCATCAAGAATGGTGTGACGTATTTCTCATTGGTCGAAGAAGATTTCTAGACTTTGTGAGCATCCTAAATTGTTGACTTGATGATGATACTTAGGGTTTACTTCTAATTGCTGATTTAGAAACCTAACTCGGCTTGCCTTGTTAAACTTAACCATAAATCAAGTACATAGTGATGTTAGTTAGCTTTCCTGAATAATTAGCATGATGTTGGAGTGCTTTTTCTCTCCTAATGTTGTAACCCCAATTCTCGTTAAATAAAGATCATAGCCAATGAATGATTTTTGTATCACTTATGTATCACATGTATGATGATGAGCCTTGATGAGGCATGGAGAAGATATCATGATGGTCTTGTAGGGAAGGATGTGACAACTCTATGACCTTAAGTATGGTCTTGTGGCCTAATTGAGGTGATATCCCCTGTATGATGTAACAAAGGATTGGTATCCCATAGCGGTATGACGATGATGGTCTCATGTATGGCAGTGAAATAATACCATGTGGTTTTGTGATCAAAGTTATACCTTACACATTTTATATCTTCTAAAGTTACACTCTACCTATGATTTATAGAATTCCTTTAGGGTTTGTTTGTAACTTGATTTATGCAACTAAAAGACACCTCATTGGCATTAACTAATCAAGTGGAATAGTGAGTTGAGTGAAAAGGCAATGACATAACAGTCGAGCTCCCTACAGTGACATATAGTCAAGCTTCTATGGCCATTCCTTGGTATACGGGTCATGACGCCTGAAACCAAGATATATACCACCCTATCATCCAATGTACAACCATAGTTGTCCTCAATCACATCACATATATAATTTTCTGAAACTGAGGCATGAGCGCAACCATCCTCCATAATCTTCAGATCTGGATGTCAAGGATGTACACTCTCTTCACCCTGTATACTCAATAGTATGTGCTCCAACTTTCCCTTAGGAATACTTGTTTCCCCATCCATCAAGTCCTGACATTGAATTCTTCTACGTCTTAGGGAACTACATGATTAGGGTTCCACTTGATTAGTTAATTCCAATTGGGTGCCTTTTAGTTGCATCAATCAAGTTGCAAAGAAACTCTAAAGGAATTCTATAAAGCATAGCTAGAGTGCAACTTCAGAAGATATCAAACATATCAGGTATAACTTTCATCACAAAACTACATGGTACTATTTCATTGCCATACATGAGACCATCATCATCGTACCACTACAAGATGCCAATCCTTTGTTACATCATATAGGGTATATCACCTCAGTTAGGGAACAAGACCATACTGAAGTTCATAGAGCTATAATGTCCTTCCCTATAAGAATGCCATTATCTCTCCATGCCTCATCAAGGCTCATCAGCATACATGTGATACATAAGTGATACAATAATCATTCATTGGCAATGATGTTTATTTAACAACAATTAGGGTTACAACATTAGGAGAGAGAAAGCACTAAAACATCATGCTAATTACTTGGGAAATCTAAGTAACATCATTACGTACTTGAGTTATGGTCATGTTTAACAAGTCAAGCTGAGTTAGGTTTCTAAATCAGCAATTAGAAGTAAACCCTAAGTATCATCATCAAGTCAACAAAATAGGACAATCACAAAGTCCAGAAATCTTCATCGACTGTTGAGAAATAAGTCACACGATTCTTAGTGACCGAAGAAATCAACCACCTCAGTGACCTCTAGGTCATGCTTATTGGCAACTGATGAGATCAGGTCCACCATCTTCATTGACTGCCAAAGTATGGCAAGGTTGGAGACCGAAGACAATAGAGTCCAACCCCCTCAACGACCAATGAAGAATCTAAGACATCAACGACCATTAAGATCCAAGTTTCAACGACCACATAAAATCAAACAACATAGGCGACTGATGAGAAATCACTATCCTTAGCGTCCATCAAGCTAATAAATCATAGCGACCCCAAGAGTTGTAAAACCCATCGACCACTAAGGATAATCTTGGCAACCAGTTCAACATTAACATTCTTGGAGACCACATGAAGAAGACAGAGAAAACCTTATCAACCACAAGATCAAATAGGTTGATCATCACCATGAAACTGAAAACCACCAAGGTGTATACCACAAGGAGAAAGTTCAACTCTAAAACCCTAAATTCAACCATCATGAGAGAAAGTGAAACCATGACTTAGCGAGAGGAAATCAACATTTAGTACATGCATGAAAGGAATAAAACCTCCATCAAAAACAAGATGTGGTGTACAAAAGATTAGGGTTCATCAAAGGGAAGTTATCTACTCAAGATCACCATGAAACATAAACCCTAGATCATAGATATCATCTTTCTACTAGGAACCGCATTTCTATGGTAAATTACCTGTATGCAAGGTAAGTGTAAGCAATAATCGAGGAGAAAGTTATATAACTCGCCTTAGAAAGAAGGAAGCAACTCCAAATGTAAGGAAGTTCCAAGGAAAGAGAGAGAAAAACCTATCTTGATCACCACTCTCAACCAAGCTAGATCCACCACCACAAGAGAGACCTAGGTTAAGAAAAGAGGCGATCTTAAAGCTCTAACTCAAGCACTACCATGGAGAACAATGGATTTGGCCAAGAAAAGAAAGAAGAAAAGGGTAGGGTATTGAAAATGTAGATCAAGTGAGAGAGATCACTTACTAAGACAAAAGAGAAGAGCAAAGGATCACTAAACCATCACTACAGAGAGTTTCTCCAAACCCTAGCTCAACATGCAAGAGGATTGACCACCCCCTCCAAGCTCAAGCTCCACCTTCTCCACCAAAACAAGGGGGGACGAGATCTAAGGGAAAGAGAAGAGAGAAAAATGTTGCAAATGGTTTAGTTGCATACAAGGAGAGAGGTTTGTATAGCTAAGGGTTGGAGTGAGAGAAGGAAGGTTAGGTGTCATGCTAACACATGCCACGTGTCCAAGATATATCGTCCATGCAAGCACCAAAATCAATCACTTATATGTAAACTAGCTCAGATAGCATCCAAATTGAACCAAACTTAAAAATAGGCATGTAACATAATATCAAAACACATCACAAGGTTTGATGAATGTTTTAAGCATCTAATTATGATAAGTAAGAGATATCAACCAAAAAGAAATTTAGGGGTCTTACAACCATAAACCCCCAACAAGGATTTTGCCCCAAAAATCCGACGTAAACAGAGATGGGTACTTCATATGTATCTCATCCTCTAACTCCCACTTGGCCAAAACCTTAACTAAAACTATATCCTTCTTCTTAAACTTCTTTACCCTCCTATCCAGGATCAACACAGGACCCCAACATACAACACATCCTCCTCCAACTCAAACTCCACTGGTGGTAACGTCAAATATGTGTTTGGGTGACACTTTCTCAACATGGAAACATGGAACACATCATGAAACATGTGCAATTGAGGTGGTAAATCCAACTTATAAGCTACCTTCCCAAAACTAGCCACAACACGGTAAGGTCCCATAAAACTAGGAGCCAAGTTACCCTTCTTACCAAACCTTAGCACACCTTTCCAAGGAGAGACCTTAAGGTACACTCAATCTCCCACTTGTAATTCAAAGGTCTGTGATAGTTATCATCATAAGACTTCTGTCTGTCTTGGGATGCTTTCAATTGTTGCTATATTACTTTGATCTTCTTTGTAGTTTGTTGCATGATCTCATAACCCAAAAGTTGATACTCACATGTCTCATACCAACAAAGCAGTGACTGACAATGTCTCCCATAAAAATCTTCATAGAGTGCCATGTCTATACTCCTCTGATAGCTATTGTTGTTGGCAAACTCTATCAAGATCAAGTGCACATCCCAACTACCAAGACACATGCTCTCAATAGATCCTCTAAAGTCTAAATGGTCCTCTCAGACTGATCATCTTACTATGGATGGAAAACGATATTGAACCTCAGTTGTGTCCCCATTGTTGTGTACAAACACTCCTAAAAGAGACTGGTAAATTGAGGACCTCTGTGAGATACTATCGTAACTAGGATACCATGCAGACAAAATATCTCATCAACATATATATGTGCCAACTTCTCTATTGTATATGTTGTCTTGATTGGAAGGAAGTGAGTTGACTTGGTCAATCTTTCAACTATCACCCAAATGGAATCATGCCCTTTGGGTTTCCTAGGAAGACCAACCACAAAGTCCAAGTAATATGACCGCATTTCCACTATGGTATTGGTAAAGGTTGTAACATCCATGTAGGCTTCTAATGCTCAGCCTTGACCTACTGACAGACTGGACATCTAGTAACAAACTATACCACATCACACTTTAAACCAAGCCACCCATATAGATCCTTTAGCTTATGATACATCTTGGTACTTCCTGGATGCATCACGTACATTGAGGAATGAGCCTCCTCAAGAACCATCTTCTGCAGACCATCAACATTTGGAACCATTGTCGTGTTATGGAAAAAAATTTGTCATGTCATCTGTCTCATGAAAACCATCACACTTCTTACTACCAAACTCTACCCAGATATTATGTATCATGGTATCAACCCACTACGCATCTCTAATCTACTTCCTCAAGATAGGCTTCACCTACAATTATGCTAGCAAGCCTATCAATAGAGAAACCTCGAGCTGTACATTCATCTGGTGAAGTGATACCAACATATCCCTCTTATGACACACTAAAGCATGTAACTGTGCCTTATATGTAGATGATGACAAATAAGACTTCCTACTTAACGTATCAGCCACTACGTTCATCTTCCCTAGATGGTAGTCTATCATGCAATCATGATCCTTGATCAACTCCATCCATCTTATCTGATGCATGTTCAACTCTTACTTCAAAAAGATATACTAAAGGTTCTTGTGGTCGGTGAAGACCTGACACTTCTCTCCATATAGATAGTGCCTCCAGATTTTCATTGGTGTGGCATTGGGTTGTGATAACACCACACTTTACGTATTTTTTGTATATATTTTACACCACTTTTAGAATAACTTTAGTCAACTTTGCAGACATTTTATCTATCTTCTTGACTAAAGCCTTGTGTTGGTGATTTCACGAGTCAGCCCAACTGCGACCGTGATCTTAGAATTGCGACCGTGGTTATTCAACAAAGACCACGACTGTGACTTCTCCAAAGATTGCAATCGTGGCTTCTCCAAGATCATGACTGCGACTTCTCCAAAGATCTCGACTGCGGCTTCTCCAAAGATCGCGATCGCGGGCACTCAAAGACTGCAACTGAGGTCTAGGGGAGGATCGCGGTCAAGAAAGATCGTGACCAAGAAGGAATAAAGAAAAGACCGCGACCGCGGTTTTAAGTTGGTGGAAAGACTGCGACTGCGGTCTTAAGTCAGTGGAAGGCGCCTATAAAAAGCACCCCTGCCTGTCTTGTCAAGACATCAGATCAGAGAGATCCGATCCTGATACCACGAAGTGTTGTCACATCCCAGACCCATTGTCGACCATCCATCAGTCTTGGATCTCTGGAACAAAATCCGAGGAGAGAGAAGATGACCGCCCGCCGCTTCTTCGAGGGAAGGAGACATCCCTATGGTAGATCCAGATCTGAAGAAGTAGTGTGTAGTATCACATTGCTTCTTCTCTAGAAATATCATTTCCTCACACTGTACTCACCTCCATTCTTCATGGTATCTCATGGATCTATCTTTCTGTAGAGCCGCCATGTTACCCGCAAGCATGAGCAACTAAGCTCCATAGCTTGGGTTGGGAGTAGCCACTAAGGCTCTCCCAATATGTATATTGTCTCTTTCTTTTGAATATACATATTCTTGTCAAGATTATCTCTTTGCACATATTTTAATTCTTCACTTGTATGCTTAGCTACCATCTTGTGATGCTTGATTGTTGATGTCTCGAGAGAGTAATATCACTATTATCCTGTGTCATGGAGTAGTATGAATGCATGAGAGTTTTGAAATGCTAAATGCTTCAAACCATATGTTTTTCTACGAGGTTTTTGAGTTGTCATCTCGAGAGAGGGGCTTCTTTTAGGCTTAGATCTATCCTCATATCGAGAGAGAGTGGAATATTTGTTTTATGGTTGCTTGTAATATTGACAAGAGTATGCAAGAGAGAGATAGTATGTTTGTTGGAGAGATGCTTTGGTTGGTGAGCCCCAACCTGAGTTTTCCCATATACTTATTACAGTTTGTTTCTTTTACTTATTTTGTCTTATTTTTACTGTTATCAAAGTATCGTTCCCTCAGGAATACATGTTAATCATCTTTTATGCTAGAGTATAGAGAGTGTTGACTCCACGTTCTTAGCACGACCAATCTTGTCCCTGTGTTCGACCCCAATTTCTACATCGGACCCCGTTATCATTGCGGGGGCCTGAGTGTCGGGTTATCTCTTTAAAAGTCCGACTATTGTAATCCGCTCTTTTTGGATGCACGATTTAGGCCGGTCAACTTTTTGGCACCGTTTCCGGGGACAAGGCAAAACGATATTGTTAAGGAACCTGGGTCCACCCACTATACTCTCGTGCCTCAAGCTTAGCAATAAGCTCGACAACACAGCCACTCTAAGTCTTCTAACCTGAACCTACGCAGAATAGTTCGTTTCATCAGGCTTGATTTTCTAACTTGATCGTACATTCTATTCAGGTAACCGAGGAGAAGCACTTGGCCCAAACTAACTCCGCTCACCATGCCACCCTGCGTGGAACCACCCCTTTCTACGGACATGCAGAACACAAGGATTAGACTACGCCCACCTCCGCCAGAAATAGATGAAGGTGGTTATTAAAATGACGATCATCTCTATGAAGAACAAGAACAATCTGAAGATGATCATCACAATGAGGAGCATCGTCATCGCCTCAGGCACAGAAGAAACACCAAGAGTGAAATCGTAGGGACAGTGCCAGCAAAGATGATGAAGAGGAAGAAAAGACTCTTCGGGAGTTGACATCTACAAAAGCTAACAACTCAAGATTTCATGTGGTCATTCCAAGGTTCAATGCAGCAAACTTCAAACTGAAGCCAACTGTAATATCTATGATCCAGAACAAAAGCTTTCGAGGGAATTCAAAGAACGATAACCCTTATCATCACCTCGACGCTTTTAAGAATATTTGTGACACCAAAAAGATGCGGGGAGTTCCACAAGAAGTCATTTACAGCAAGGGTTTCATCTTCTCGTTGGAGGACAAGCCACTATCCTGGTACCTTGGGCTACCGCATCAAGCTTTGAATGGATGGAACACATTGGCAGATGCTTTCATGAACAAGTTATACCCCACTGAGAAGACTATTTGTAACAGGTAGAAGATCACGCCTTTCATGCAGAAGCCAAGTGAGAATCTACATGAAGCCTGGGAAAGGTATCATGAGTATTAGAGAGACTGCCCTCACCACGATTACAAGAAGGGGTTCTTAATAACAACTTTATACAATGGTCTAACCCTTGAAGAGAGAGTCTCGCTGAATGCAGCAGTTGGAAGCAACTTTCTTGATAAAAAGCCTAGTAGATCTAAAAAGATCATAGAAAACATGGCTGAGTTACAAGCTGGGACTGATTATGACCGGACCGACAGAGGATGTGCTAAGAAAGCCACCAATGAAGGACCGTCAATTGAATCAAAGGCTCTCTAAGCAATCACGACTCAAATATAAAAGATAGCCACGGATGTCAAACAGCTGAAGGAATCAGGAGGGAAAGGAAAGAAGCAAATTGAGAAGGTGATGACATGTGTCACCTGTGGTGAAGGAGGGCATGGGATAGACAACTGCATATATACCCGACCCAAAGAATCAAGTGAAAGTGAGTCTGAGGAGGAGGAAGCTGAAAATGTCTCTTATGCTAGCTTTAAGAGACCAGAGCACCTAGGATTCAGTTATGGCAACAAGGATGCTATAGAAAATTCGCATCAATTGAATAATCCACCCAAGCAACCACCAGGTTTTGAGAAGAAGAGCGGATAAGGATAGTACACCAAGACAAGCACTTTCTAGATGAACAAAACCAATTATCAAGGTCAAGGTAAGTATCAAAACTACCAAGCTGCTAACGCCAATCAAGGATAAGGACAAGCTCAAGGACAGAGTCAGACAAGGAGTACTAGTCAGCCTGACTTAGTAGGCCAACTATTCGATTTCGTCAAGAGACAAGACATGATAAACAACCAACTTGTACAAAGTGCACTGTCCAACTCTGGCGTTCTGAACACTATGCGGGCACAAATGGCAGATATGCAAACACATCAACACAAGATAGACCAGCAGCTCGCTCAATTGGCTGAGCTCGTAAAGAACCCCTCGAGAAAGATTCCTTCTAATACAGAATCTGCCAAGATGGCGATCCTTAGATCGGGAAGGACAATAGAGCGCTCTGAGGCGACAAGACCTGAAGAACCAGAGCCAGAGAATGTTACAGAGAACCCAGCCAAGGGAGAGAACCAACACCCACCGATTAGGGAACCAGAGCCTAAATAATAATTATTCGCCAAGAGGAGTTAGTACTTACCAAGATTACCTTTTCCATACAAGCTTGTAAAGGCTCACCTGAAGAAGAGGTATGAGAAGTTCATGGAATCAGTGAAAAAGCTCCACCTGGAGGTATTGTTTCTGGATGCCTTGGAAGACAAGCCGACTTATGCCAAATTCTTCAAGGATCTAGTCACGAAAAAAGGATGAGGAGGAAGGATCGAAATTGTACACCTAGCCAGCATGTCAACAACCTTTGTAAAAGAGGAACTACCTACCAAGAAGAAGGACCCTGGAGCTTTTACTATACCTTTTTTCGTAGGGGATAACATCGAAAGGAAAGGTTTAACTGACTTGGGGGTTAGCATTAGTCTAATGCCTTTAAGCCTCACACAACGATTAGGACTGACTGAGATGGTCAGGACTAATATGAGAATCGAGTTGGCAGACCACACCTTCAAGAGGCCAGTGGGAGTAGTCAAAGATGTTCCGATTTGTGTGGGAAAATTCTTCATCCCATGTGATATTGTTATCATTGACACTATTGAAGACCCTAAATGCCCTACTATTTCTAGACGTCCTTTCTTGGTGACCGGGAGGGAACTGATTGATGTCGCTGAAGGCATCATAACTCTGAGGGTCGGAAATGATCACATAGATTTCAAGGTGAAAGATGCTATGAAAGGACCATCCCAGCTCGAATCCTCTTACTTCATGGATAGCTACAACTAATATTGTGAAGAAGTAGAAGAAGACACAACAGTGGTAGACCCTCTTATGAGGATGTTAAACAAAGAAAATTTAGAAATCGATGACCCTGAGGTTGTTGAGATCCTCGAATACCTAAATCGAGACGTAGGGGATTTGAGCGACGAAGAGGAAGTTGTCGAGGCTGTCAAGTATGCTTCTCTAGAACTGACAAAGGAAGAAGAGAAAGTACCAAAACCCAAACCAAAACTTAAACAATTACCGGAAGGTATGAAATACGAGTTTCTTGATCCTGAAGAAAGGAATCATGTCATAGTCAATGCCAGTTTGACTGAAGAGCAAATGGAACGAATTTTTAAGGAGCTAAGGCTCCATAGGAAAGCTATAGGCTATTTAGTGGATGATATCAAGGGGCTTAACCCTGCTCTATGTATGCACCACATAAATCTAGAAGAATCAGCAAAACCCCTGGTTCAACCCCAGAGGAAGCTGAATCATATGTTAAAGGAAGTTGTAAAGAAGGAAGTCATCAAGCTAAGAGATGCAGGCATTATCTACCTGATCAGTGAAAGCAATTGGGTGAGCCCAATTCATGTTGTACCAAAGAAAGAGGGGATGACAGTGGTGAAGGGTGATAAAGGAGATGAAGTAGCCGTCTGGAGTGTAACCGGGTAGAGAATGTGCATCGGTTATCGAAAGCTAAATCAAGCAACGAAGAAAGATCACTACCCTCTTGCCTTTATCGACCAAGTGCTAGAAAGGCTTGCGCATCACGAATATTTTTGCTTCTTGGATGGATATTCCAGATTTTACCAAGTTCCCATCCTACTTGATGATCAGGAGAAAACTACCTTCACCTGTCTATATGGTACCTATGCCTTCCGACGAATGTTGTTCAGATTATGCAATGCTCCTGCAACATTCCAACGTTGCATGATCTCGATCTTCTAAGACTTTCTGGAGGACATTGTGGAAGTCTTCATGGATGATTTTTCTATTTATGGAAGAGATTTCGATGGTTGTTTGAGAAACCTATCCTTAGTCCTACAATACTGCGAAGAGAAGAACTTAGTCCTTAACTGGGAGAAATGCCATTTTATGGTGCAAGAAGGCATAGTCCTGGGGCACAAGGTCTCAAAGAGAGGTATGGAAGTAGATGTAAGCAAGGTTGAATCCATCTATAAACTGCCTCCACCTAAATTCGTGATAGGGGTGCAAAGTTTTCTTGGTCACGCCGATTATTATAGAAGATTCATCAAGGACTTTTCGAGGATATCAAAACTCCTTTCAAATCTACTGATTAAGGACACATAATTTGATTTTACGTATGATTGTCTGAAATCTTTTCAGACCCTGAAGGAAGCCCTCGTAACTCCACCTATTCTCTAAGCCCCAGATTGGGAGTTACCCTTCGAGCTAATGTGCGATGCTAGTGACTATGTCATGGGGGCAGTCCTAGGACAGAAGAAGGATAATAGACATCATGTTATCTGTTGCGTCAGCCGCACCCTGGATGAGGCATAAGTAAATTACACTACCACGGAGAAAGAATTGCTAGCTATTGTTTTTGCTTTTGACAAATTCAGGTCTTATCTGATTGGAGCAAAAGTAAAGGTTTATACTGACCACAGAACTATTAGATACCTAATGCAGAAGAAGGACACTAAGCCTAGGTTTCTAAGGTGGGCCCTATTACTCCAGGAGTTCGATCACAAGATCATTGACAAGAAAGGGGCGGAAAACATAGTGGCCGACCATCTGTCGAGGATTATCATCGAAGACAAAAATGAGCCGCCTGTTAATGATAACTACACAGATGAGGCTTTGCTCATGATAGATACCAAAGAACAGAACTTTCCATGATTCACGGACATTTGCAATTACCTTGCCTGTGGGGAGTTACCGCTGAACATCACATACAACCAGAAAAAGAAGCTCTTGTCTAATGTGAGGAACTACTATTGGGAAGACCCATTGCTATTCAAGAAATGTTCTGACAGTTTGTACAGAAGATGTATACCAGAAGAGGAGGTCCCACTAATATTGAGAGAATGTCACTCCTCACCCTATGGAGGGCATCATAGTGGGGACAGAACTACCGCAAAAGTGCTTCAATCAGGATTTTACTAGCCTTCACTATTCAAGGACTTTGCTTCTTTTGTGAATGTTTGCAAGGAGTGCCAATCAACCGAAAATATCGGAAAAAGGAATGAAATGCCATGACCGGCAGGGTAGAAGTTGAGATCTTTGATGTTTGGGGAATAGACTACATGGGTCCCTTCCCCTCGTTAAAAGGGTATGAGTACATTTTAGTAGTTGTGGACTATGTGTCGAAATGGGTAGAAGTTGTTGCTACCCAAACATGCGACTCTAAGTCTATGATTAAGCTATTTGAGAAAACCATATTTCGACGCTTTGGAGTACCCTGCACTGTGATAAGCGATGGAGGATCACACTTTGGGGAGAAGCAATTTGAGGCGCTGCTGAAAAAGTACAGGGTCAAGCACAAGGTTGCAACACCCTATCACCCTCAAACCTCTGGATAGGTTGAGGTATCTAATAGGCAGATCAAGCAAATTTTAGAAAACACTGTCAACCGTACTCAGAAAGACTGGTCCATGAAGCTCGACAATGCTCTCTGGGCCTATAGAACTACTTACAAGGCACCCATAGGCACGACGCCTTACAGGCTAATCTATGGAAAGTCTTGTCATTTACCCTTAGAGCTTGAGCACAAGGCCCTTTAGGTGATTAAGTTTCTAAATATCGACCTGAAAAAGGCAGGGCAAAAGAGATATATGCAGCTACAAGAGCTTGAGGAGCTGAGATTGCATGCTTATGAAAATGCAAATATTTACAAGCAGAGGACCAAGGTGTGGCATGATGACCACCTAAGGAACAAGGACATTCGTGAAGGAGACAAAGTTCTTCTCTTCAATTCTAGCATCAGACTTTTCTCAGGAAGCTCATAATAAGATGGTCAGGCCCATTCTCTGTGGAAAAGATTTATCCATCAGGAATGATGGAGATTCAAGGAGAAAAGACTGGGATCTTCAAGGTCAATGGCCACCGGTTGAAAAGATTCTATGAGGATGAAGCCTTTGTAAGAAGATCAGAGATCAACCTAGATGAACCAACCCTGCTCAACAAAGAGAAGGATCAAGAGTTGCCTCATTTGACTGAATGACTAGAGGAGTGAAAAATTTATGCAGTCTAACTAAGAGACTTTTAAAGAAAGTGCTTCTTGGGAGGCAACCCAAGTTTTCATCTTTCTCTCCTCTTTATCTTTGTTTCATCTTACCTTCTCTCCTTTAGTCTAAAGTTTTCTTCCTTATCTGAGCATTTTCATTTTCTTTTTGAAATTAATAAACCAAGGTTTAATTTTCCAAAGAATGGTGTTCTTACTTAATCACGACCGCGACTATAATCGCGACTGCGAATATAATCGCGATCGTGGCTTTGCTCGTACTCATCGAATAATTGAGCCCGCGATCTTTTCTCTTAGCCAAAAAGACCGTGACCACGATTTTCTTCAAGGAATTGCGACCGCGGCAAACAGCGCGACCGTGGTGTTTTACCCAGTTAAGTCAGGTTGTGATCCGAATGCCTATAAATACTTTTAAGTCGCTGAACGATAGACTCCTTACGCTCCTTTCACTTTCATGCAAACCCTTAGATTTCCTAGTCTATTCGTTCAAAAACCGCAACCGCAACCACAATTCCGCCATCCAACGCCTGAGCTAGTTGCCGCCGTGAGTCCGTCGGGATCATTTGCCTTGCCGTTCGTGACTTTCACTGTCGTCGCATCCTCTCCCATCGATCAGGTAACCTACTCATTTCTCTTTTCTTCACACCGACGGGTTTTATTTTGATCTCGAGCTCTTCCTTCATCGCTACGGCGAGCCGCTTTCTCCGTTTAGCCGATTTTCGCCTCACCGACACCTTGTTTCCGGGTGCTTAGCCCCATTCTCTTTCTTGTTCCCCTTTCAACCCTAAAAGGAAAGTTCTTAAAACCCTAAAAATGAAAAAATATATAACTAGACAAAGAATAGCGGTCTGAAGAACTGAACGGACGGAGTAGACCGAGATCTTGGTCATCTCAACCGATGCGGGGTGTAAAACCTTAAGGACCGTGGGTGCGATGTTCGTTAAACCCAAAATAAGTTTGGCTTTTCTGAAGAAAAGACCGCGACCGCGATTAAAATCGCAACTGCAGTTCTCTCCTCAGAAAAGAATCACGACCGTGATCTTTTCAAGAAAAGACTGTGACTGCAATTAAAAACCATGACTGCAATCTTTTCAAGAAAAGACTGCGATCTTTTCAAGAAAAGACCGCGACCGTGATTATAAACTGCGACCGCAATCTTTTCAAGAAAGAAGCAACTGCAATTTCCTCCGAAACAATAATAACCGTGACCGCGATTCTTACTGTCTGTTTAATAAAATTGCAACCAAAAAGTTAAGAATGATAACCTATAACCTGATGATAACCTATAACCTAATGATTACCTTTAACTTGATGCTAATTATGCCTAGGAAAATAAAGGTGATCTTTGAGTATACTTTACTGAGGATTAATCTACTTTAACCTGCATAATGTCTTCTCCAGCTTTGAGCGATCCCCTGTACCAGAGGGCTACCTCCCTGAAGGAGGTGGATATGATAGTCAAGGATTTAACTGAGAAGATGAAGAGGAGCACCGCCCTGCCAGTACCCAAATGCCTGGAGTACAGCTATGACTGGAACAATATCATAGGATATTGGCGGGGGTGCCACAAGAGTAGTCTGCAGAAGCAACCAAGTAGGCGGGGGAAACAGAGACCTCCGAGTACCTACCTGAAGAGTTATGAAGTCCAGTGCACGGGAAGAAGCAGAATGCTGCATTCAAGGAACCCAAGCCCAGTAAGAAGGCCAAAACTAAAAAGGCGGTAGAAGGAGCTCCTGCGCCTCAGGGGGAGCCCTAGTTCATACCCCGGGACATCATGCACCAGTTCGCCTACGACTGGATGTCTGCTAACAAGGAATGTGTTTCGACACGTTACTTTGATATGGAGGACTTCAAGAGTGTGGGTCTATATGACAGGACGGTGAAGTTCCTGGAGGGTGTGAACTTACGAACAATCTGCATGCCTAAAGTAAGGTCGTACAGGAGGTTGACCGTAGAGTTTATGTCTTTTCTAACAAAGCTCACCACTGGAGATGGGACGCGAGCAGCAGGAGGAGGGGACTACCCGCTCTAGGTACAACTGGGGGGCAAAACCCACCAGATAACAGAGACAGACCTGAATAGGATCTTCACTGCATCCGAAGAAGAGGCTAAGGCATGTTTAGGTGCTCTGGGGGAGAGAGAGATTGTTGCGTATGACAACAATAAGATGTGGGAGGAGATGACTGGAGAGGGAAAGCACAACCCGAAGAACTCCAAGTCCTCCAGAATCACCTCCTGCTTCATCAATATCATATAGAAGATCACTGCCTTCTCGATAGATGCCAAGTCAGAGACCGGGATAGTCAGTAAGTGGGACCTCCTCCTTATATGGTCTATGATCAATAAGCGACCAGTTAATATAGGAAAGATCCTTATCAGAAGGCTATCATTGGCTGTAGGCGGTGAGGCAAAGAGGAAGTCTGCCTTCTGTATGGGCGTTCAAATAGCAAGGATCGACGACTACCTGCTGGAAGAAGGAGAATTGCAAAGATATGAAGAAATGGAGGGACAACAAAGTATAGATATAAAGTCCCTTGCTAGCATGGAAATTCTGGAAGTGAAGGGGGAGAAAGCATATTTCAAACACCTAGGACTGAACAAGCCACTCTCCCTCCCTAAAATGGCAATCTATGACGCCCACAAGCTACAGCCGACTCTCGATGACGTCGAGAAGATGAGCTTGGGACACTGTATGCCAGCACATTGGCAGAACCTGCACGATGAGCTCCGGGACACTGCATGCCAGCACATCGAAAAAACCTGCACGCGCAGTAGAAGAAAGCAGTGTCCCGACACTAATAGTGAAGAAAACCCAGGAGCCAAGGAAGAAACCGGCGGTGGAGAAAAAGAAAGAAGAAGACACCATTTAGCCAGTTGAGAAAGAGAAGGCCGCAGAATGACCGGTGGAAGCAAAAGTTGCAGACCCCACTTCCCCAAGACCGCAAGAGGAAACTGCTACAGTGGAGGGAGAAGTGGAAAAGACTACATGCACAAAAGAGGTCCCGCAACCCCAGCCAGCCGGAGGCGGAGCCAGAAGGACAAGACTCCCAAGCCATACTGGAGCTCGAGCCAGCGCCAGAGAGGGGCCAAGCTGAAGATGAAGCCCCTCTCAGCACCAACATGCTGGAGACAGAGGCAGAAAGACAAGCCTCTCAAGACGTACCAGAGGCAGTGCCAAAGAAAAGTCAACCAAGGGAGATTCCCCCACCGCCGCCACTTAAGCAGCCAACTGTGTCGAGTGCATCAACAAAACGCGAGGGACAACAGCTGCACCACCAACAACAACAGGCATCCTCCTTCGGGGGTACCTTAGGTAATAGGTTTGATGCAATGTGGGACCACATGCATCAAACTGATTCAATAAATAAAAAAATTTCTACTTCTTTATCTTCACTAACAATGCAGGTAAAGGTGATAGACGAGAGGACGTCAGCACTCCCAGAGTTCATGCAAGAAGTCATCAACAATCAATGGAGGATGTTGATAAAAATACAGGAGGAAATTATGATCATGCAAAAAGAAGGGCAAGCCATACACGCAGACAATGAGCAAATGCACCAAGAATATGAAGAGGCAATGGCTGCCCTAGAAGAAGAACGACAGGGAGTGCAAGAAGATAGTCGGAAGCTCGAGCAGGAGCGTGCAGAGCTCGAAGCCCGACAGATGAAGAAAAAGACAAAGCGCCCTACCAGCCCAAAATGCTCCCTCGTCAACCCCTCCAGCCACGATGACAACGTGGAGGGGGGGAGCATGAGCCAACACAACAAAGAACATGAGTACAAGCCGAAGGCAATCTCCCATAGTAGAACACCAAGGCAACCAACTAACATGAAGGTCAAGCCCTTAGCAAGAAAAAAATACAACACAATGAAGGGGGTTTGACCTCAACTACGACCCAAACAAGGCGATGGATGAAACCGCCGACAAGGACGAGCAACAGGCAGGACATCACCTCACCCCTCCCGCACTCACTCCGACAAAAACAGAGCAGGAAGCAAAGGCTCATCGGGAGGAGGTGGTCATAGTGCTTAGCTCGGCCGGCGCAACAGAGATAGATAGGCTGATAGAAGAGCTAGGAGTTGTAATGGAAGAATCAAATGAATTCCTCCTCTTCCCATCTCATGAGGAGCACAACGAATACATCTACAATGGGAAGATGGAGGCCATGCTAAAGATGATGGCCAAGGCTAGGCTGGGGCAGACGTCGAAAGAAATCCATGCAAAAGACGTCACCGCAAAAGCTTCCTCAGAGGAAGCTGGACTAAGGGCCACAACACAACCTCCGATCAAGGGTGTTGAAAAAGCGGACGAGGCTATGCTCACCATCTGGGAAACCTCAATACCGATAGTGCAAGAGGTGACGTCGGAAGACGAGGAGGGTGGGCTAGCAGCCTTCTTCAAGGAAGACCCCTCCAGGGAGAGGCAAGCAAAAGAAAGAACGTTGTTACCTGCAGCAGCTCCCCCTCTGCCTTGCAAAATGAAGGACATGGACATGAAGACCGTGTCGCGCATCTCTTGCAGAGATGTCCATGTCATGGCAGATGTCCTCGATGACGATCTACCCGGGTCAGACATATTGTATATTAATAAGGGTAGACGTCTGACCAAGGAGGACTTCCAGAGGGTCTTTCTAAAGATAGTGCAAGTACGCAAAAGGATGTTTAAGGTACTTTACGCCACCCTCCTAGAAGAGTTCCTCCATCAGGATAAGCCACAGTTGATCTTCAATGGTACCACACGTCTAGCCAGCCTGTTATACAAAGAAAAATACATGGTGGCAGAAGTGATGGAACTACAGGCGGCAATCAGGAGAAGGGAGACCAGGACAGTGGTGCTACCCATCCATAACACAAAGCACTGGGGCCTAATCGTCATCAACCTTACAGAGCGGAGGATGACAATGCTCAAGTGTTGTGTGGCAGAGATGGACATCACTTCACTTATCTACAAGAGGAAGGATGCCAGGGACACCTTAAAAATTCCCATACGCCTACAGCGGGCTATCAAAGAGGTGAGTCCAAGGTTCTAAGGGTCCTGGAAACTCTTCTCCAAAAACAAGAGTGTTCCCCAGGAAGGCGTAGGGTCAGGGGATTGCACCTTTATCGTCCTACGTATGATGGAAGTCATCAACAAGGGCATTCCCCTGGAATACCTACAAGTAGAAGACCTACATGGACTGTGGGGCATGTATGCTATGGAGGTCATCTACGATCATCGATTCTTCAAGGATCCGGTGATGGCTGCAGATGTCGTGCCCTACAGGCTCCACGCGGATATCCCTCTCCCCGAGAAGACATCTTAGAGGGAGCAAATCAAGAACATGTGGGTCAACCTGACAAAACCGGCTAGGGCTACAGTTTGGAAAGTGGGCTGGGCTGCAGAGACTGAAGAGGCTGTGAAGCAAGCAAAAGATGAACGTTATCCTTTAGTATCTGACACCCCTAAAGCTCCTCCTGGAGAAGGATAGCCCGCAGAAGCAGAAGCCGATGAAGACCTGGGGAACGATGGACCAGAAGGCCCGACAGGAGACATAGTTCCTTCCTTCGAGAACTTTGACAGATGGAGCTACTTCAGTTTGTCGATGGAAGAACTCATGATAATTATGAGTTCTCTAAAGGAAGACAATTCACCGGGAGATGTCATCTTTGAATGAGATGGCATCTGTGTGCTCAAAGATGACCTCCGAGAAACATTGAGAATAGGAGGGTACCTCTCTATGAGAACGATGTCAGCCTACCTGGTTCTCTTAGGAGACTCAATGCCAAACTCACAAATGGCATATTTCTTATTGGTAGACGACATCCTCAAGGATAAGAAGATGGGAGAGACAGAGCGGATGCAACGACGGCTTCAAGCAGGCACACCTAAACACATCTTCTTGCCTATTCTTCATGACAACCATTGGACTCTACTGCACATCAACCTTCTGAAGAAGACTGCAATTTTGTATAATAGCTCTGATGCAACCTTCTCACTGAAGAAAAAAACTAACATGACCACAACAAAGTCTCCTATAGAAGAAAAGGTGAACACCTGCGCTGAAGCCATCGTCAAAATGATACATCAGCATTGTAGAGGGTTCACAATGATAAAAGGCAAGGACTTCAAGAAGACACAATATTGCCACAGAAGCCCTCAGCAGGTACCCCTATCAAATGACTGCAGGTTCTTCTACCTATCATGGATGGTAGCTATCGCAACTACCAGCCTCAAGGTGGAGAACATGCAGTACGAGCAGTATCACACGCTTAGGGGTATCTATGCCAGCATGCTCCTGGAGTCCAAGTGGGACTTCCCTACCAAATAAATAAATAAAGAAGGCCCGTTTATACTTCTTACTCAAATTTTGACACCCCGAGATGGGGTGCAGGATAAGTTTGGGGGAGGAGTCATAAACGGGCAGCAGAGGTACTAAAGCTTCCCTTTTTCTATTACTCCCCTTTTAAATTTCACTTTCCATTTTCTTACCTTTCTTACGCTAGCATTGAAATTTTGAAATTTTCATTACAACTGACCTCTTAGAAGCTCGCTCCCTCTCGCTAAAATTTTCAAAAGTAGTGCTCCAGCCCCAGAGAGAAAAATATGAGCACCATACATGAAAGCATGAGTAAAACAACAGTCATAACAACACTGCTATATCTCATTCTTGCAATAAGACCTTGTAAATGTAACAACCTAAACTCATGAACCCCTGCAAATGAAGAGAACCTTAGTCATACTCCTAAACAACCATCCCCACCTGATGCTTGCATCTAGAAAATCCTAGTCTCTGTAGATAGGAAAAATTTTCCTTGTTCAAGGAAAATAGCCTAAAAGAGGCTTGGTCGCGCAAGAAGACCAACAAAATCCTAAATCCCAGACCTGAAAGGAGAGATAAAAAGCCAAAAATCAAATAAAATAAAGAAACAAATATGAGAGATGTGCCCTAAAAGATGCCAAAAGTTCTTGCCCGGCCGGTATATTGCTGCACTCATGAATGCCGATATGTCGCGCCCGTACGCGCAAACTGGAAGCCAAGCTTACACACCTCCAATCCTAAATGGAACTTCACATATCACCTGACTTAAAGTCAGAAGCCCAAAAAAGGCAACACTATTCTTATGACAATTGTGGGTGAGGAGTTTGGGAGGAAGAGGAAACACCTTAAAGCTTCTAGCCTACCTATACACATTAGCATAGGGCTCTCTAAAAATAAAGAATAGGTGTGAAGGCTACCTTTCAAAAAGATGTGGCACTAGTATGGATGCTAGCTAAGGGAGGGTTATGAGTTGAGAAGGAGAAACCTTTTATAATAGAAGGTTGTGACAAATAATACGAGATTATGCAACCCTTAGTCTAAAGGGAGAGATTGAGACCTAAGGGATTGAATACATGTGATGACAGTCTTGATGCAAGAATGAGATATTTCAGTTGTGCTATTATGTTATCGTTGTTCATCCTTTCTCTCTTTGGGTGCTCGAACCTGCATTTAGCCTGAGGACAGGCTTGGTTCTAAGTTTGGGGGAGTTGATAACACCGCACTTTATGTATTTTTTGTATATATTTTACACCACTTTTAGAATAACTTTAGTCAACTTTGCAGAAATTGTATCTATCTTCTTGACTAAAGCCTTGTGTTGGTGATTTTAGGAGTCAGCCCAACCATGACTGTGTTCTTAAAATTGCGACTGTGGTTATTCAACAAAGACCACGACCACGACTTCTCCAAAGACCGCGACTGCGACTTCTCCAAGATCGCGACTGCGGCTTCTCCAAAGATCGTGATTGTGGCTTCTCCAAAGATCACGACCGCAGGCACTCAAAGACCGCGACTGAGGTCCTGAGGAGGATCACGATCAAGAAAGATTGTGACCAAGAAGGAATAAAGAAAAGACCACGACCGCGGTTTTAAGTCAGTGGAAAGACCGCGACCACGGTCTTAAGTCAGTGGAAGGCACCTATAAAAAGTTCCCCCGCCTGTCTTGTCAAGACATCAGATCAGAGAGATCCAATCCTGATACCACGAAGTGTTGCCGCATCCCAGACCCATTGCCGACCATCCATCAGTCTTGGATCTCTGGAGTGAAAGTCGAGGAGAGAGAAGACGACCGCCTGCGCCCATCGCTTCTTTGAGGGAAGGAGACATCCCCATGGTAGATCCAGATATGAAGAAGTAATGTATAGTATCACGTTGCTTCTTCTCTAGATCTATCATTTCCTCACGCTATACTCACCTCCAATCTTCATGGTATCTCATGGATCTTTCTTTTTGTAGCGCTGCCATGTTACCCGCAAGCATGAGCGGCTAAGCTCCATAACTTGGGTTGGGAGTAGCCACTAAGGCTCTCCCAACATGTATATTGTCTCTTTCTTTTGAATATACATATTCTTGTCAAGATTATCTCCTTGCACTTGTTTTAATGCTTCACTTGTATGCTTAGCTACCATCTTGTGATGTTTGATTGTTGATGTCTTGAGATAGTAATATCACTTTTAACATGTGTCATGGAGTAGTATGAATGCACGAGAGTGTTGAAATGTTAAATGCTTCAAACCATATGTTTTGCTGTGAGGTTTTTGATTTGTCATCTCGAGAGAGGGGCTTCTTTTAGGCTTAGATCTATCCTCATCTTGAGAGAGAGTAGAATAGACGTTTTATGGTTGCTTGCAATCTTGACATGAGTATGCAGGAGAGAGAGATAGTATGTTTGTTGGAGAGACACATTGGTTGGTTAGCCCCAACCTGAGTTTTCCCATATACTTGTTCCAGTTTATTTCTTTTACTTATTTTGTCTTATTGTTCCTATTCTCGAACTACCGTTCCCTTGGGAACACATATTAATCCTCTTTTATGATGTAGTATAGAAGTGTTGACTCCGCATTCTTAACATGACCAACCTTGTCCCTGTGTTCGACCCCGATTGCTACATCAGACCCCGTTATCGTTGCGTGGGTTTGAGTGTCGGGTTATCTCTTTAAAAGTCCGACTACTGTAATACGCTCTTTTTGGACACGCGATTTAGGCCGGTCAGGTTGTCACACTAGGTCTCTAGCATTTTGGTTGACTCACCACTTGTGATGCTGAAGACTCTCTATTAGATAAAGAAAGGCATTGGCCAACTTAAGAGCATTAGAGAAAAAGTCTTGTCTATCCCTCCAGAGTGGAGGTAGTCTTTTTACAAAGGATAAGAAAAAAAAGAAAACCATCTCTTGTTGGAGGGGTCAAAATTAATAGGAGCAGGAGCTAAATCATTCCTTTCTAACCGACTAAGTTTACTATGGATAGCAACCATTGATGAATAGCTTTATAGGTAAGAATGATGAGTTTTGTTTGTTTGTTTGTTCTTTCACAACAAAATGATGAGTTATATGATAAATGGCACATAATCTTGTTGTCATATAGGTGGGAGGATAGAATCCATGTAGCATTGAAGATTGGTCCTTCTTTGTATCAATCTAAGAATTCTTCTATAGTTATCCCACATAGAACTTTAAAGAATGTCTTGCTTATTGAGGCCTTAGTCCTAAATGTTATTTTGAAGTATTCTCTAGTCAGGATGCACCCACAATTCTCATACATAATATTTATGCCAATCTTTTCATCATCTAAGATATCCTCCAGGACATGCATGTCCCTCAAAAGTATCCCCAAAGTGGATGCCATATTCATGTCCTTCATTTTGCATGGGAGGTGGGGTAGGCACATCTAAAATGTTACTACGTGGGGTTTCTGATTTAGGGAAGACCATGTTTTCCATCTTTTAAGAATGCGTACTCATCCTAGTTTTAGTTGCATTATCATCTTAGTTTTGTTATTTCCCTCATTTTACCTTGGTACTAAATTCGTGTTAATTTGTATGATTGTTTGACCCAATATATGTTTTTTATTGCAAGTTTGAGGTTCATATCTAATGTAACAACATAGGAGACAATGGTACCGCTAACCGACTAGTGGGCACAATGAATTTTTTATAAATGGACCTTACTTTTGTTTATCTATCCCTTCATAGGTTGATGATCTTGATTGGTTGGTGATTCATCAATGCAAACCCTATGACATATGCCAATAGCCTCCCAGTGGGTTTGCCTTATACTAAATATTGGTCTACCCTTCTATCAGTTGACTATAGATTGAAAGTCCTTCTCAACAATTGATGGAATTCTAGCACTCGTGATGAAGACCCAACACTCACCTACCTATGTCCATTTTTTGATGGAAGACATGCATGCCTCAATTGACAAAGCTTCTATCATTCGCCACCCATGAAACTCCAAAATTTTCCTTCTTATGGAAAGGAATACTCCGTCCTTTTATGAAAACCCTAACTTTGCCTACTGATGGGCTTCCTATCATTCCATCCTATGATAGAAATTTTTAATGATGTGAGACCCATCATCTTCCTTGTACAATATACCACTTCATATCCAAGGTGACGGACTACTTAGCTGCAAGGCGACTGGGAGTGTTCCAAACCCTAACAGCTACATATAAATACAAGTCCATGTCCTTCATAAAAGGGATCCACATCTAACACTTCTAGGCTGCCAAAATCATCTATGAGTATCCGTCTCCAATTTTCTTCAACCATTTCCATTGGTGCATGACACCTTCACCTCTACTTCCACCAAGCATCCAAGGCCCAAACCTCTAAAGAGGCTATTCAGGCAGTACTTATTTCCATTAGTTGACAACCTTCACCCTTGTCAACTTGACACTCTTTCCTTATAGCAGAATAATCCTAACTATTAGAAGGAAGATGATACCTCTCAAGACCTTCTTCGATGAATGTCAATCTTGCCACCATCATCCCTTACCTCCAACATGGGCATCTGAACACCACATATGCTCCTTTGTTGTCTATTGTGACATTGACTTTCTCCCCTTCTTCCACTCTTAAACTTATTACTATTGTGATAAGTGAGTAGCCCTCTTGCTAGGGTGTAGGGAGTTGCCCCACTAGTCGATTTCTCTTCTTTCTACTACTATTGTGCATGTATGGACATCACTTGTTATAAATCAAGTATTTTATTGCTTGAAAAGCTTGTTTATACAAATACTTTACATGTTTATCAAATCTTATATGTAGAGAACTTCAAACATATGATCTAGGATATCATTAGATCAAACATATGTTTGAAGTAATATATGTTCAGTTTTAATCCTAACACCTAAAGGGGGAGTTAACCTATCTCAACATATAAAGGTGCATACATATTATGGTGCATTGAAAGAGTGAATGATCGGTGTGGTGGAGAAACCCATTCATTATAATGTTTACATCCATCTAATACATATAACCTTAATCTAGTCTTTCTATCATTGAAATCTTAGTTTATTCAAATCAAACCCAAACTTTTGTCTTAAATACTAATTCTTGTGTCATTACTATGATAAGATCATTCTTAAGAATGTTTTCCTTTAGATTCAATCATGAACGATACTATGATATGACCCATCTCGTGTGGATGGAATTTTCATAAGTTAGGTTAAGGTAAAACCTAGGGATTTTAGGCTTGGGGAGTTTTTTGTGCAATAATCACCTCATCAATCCTTCCTGGATCATTGTTGAATAATTAGTGCAAATTTCTCTCATTGTTATTATAAGCATTACTTTTGTGTCATTTCCCCTCTAAGTACTTTGTGGTCCTGATTTGATGGGTTGCTTTGTGGGTTGATAGAACAAGAAATCACCACATGTTTATTGATATTGGATTGGGGGTGGAATTTCATAAAGGAAAAGATCTTTGAGGTTTTACACTATGTCTTACTAGTTTCCCTTGCCACATTCTAGAGGTTGGGATTCCCTATAAGCATCCTCATATTCGTCTATTACTTACTTTGCATGGATGTTTGATGTCCCATGATCATCAATTTGTAGGGCCCTATCCTCTACAACTAGCTTTTTCATGCCCCCCTAATGCCTTTGACAAATTTGTTGATTGTCTAGATGAGGTTTTTGAGTTTACATTGGCGTCATCATCTTCCTTGAAGTTGTTGAAGTTGTGCATTGAATTATCCCCACCATCTTGATCACGTAGCATGGTTTTTGCATGACAAAACCTTATTACAGAGCTCAATCTTGTGTATTTTTTATCTTAATCACATCTAAACATGTTAGAATGCAAGTTATTTCCCCAATATGCAATTTTATGTCAAATGCACTTATGATTTCTTTTTGCATGTTTTTTCATGGTTTTTGTACATGGATTTGATGTAAAGGGGAGTGAAGGAGAGGATCATTGGGTTTCTATACCTCAAGATTGGACCCATACCTTCCACAAAATAGGAAAAATTTGATCCAAGGCAAAAAAATACATTTGGAGGAGCTAAGAGCAAAAATGGGCAGCTGAAACCTCACCACAGGCCGTGGTACTCCACCATGCCCGTGGCCAAATTGCCCAAGATCACAAGACAATCCAATCTACAGCAAAGCCGCCACCACATCCATGGCCATCGACATGACCATGGCCAGTTAGAGTCACCACACCCATTTTATCTGTCACAACCGTGGTGAAGAGCTTCTCCAATATCAGAGTTCCAACTCCAAGATCAGAGTTCCAACTAGAACGGTCGTGGCCATACAAAGCTACCTCGGACGTGGAGCCCACGGCACCCGTGGCATTTAGCATCGATAATGACCCCTAGATTGGTCGTGGTCCCCTCCATGCCCGTGTTACCTTCCACTCACCACAGTTGTGGTGCCCTCCACGGCCATGACCACTGAGCCTCCAAAGCCCTATTCCTAACTATCATTTTAGCCTTCACCACCTCACCCGTGCTAACCCACCATGACCGTGATCACCCTCATCCACCATGGTCGTGGTGACCACCCAAACCCTACTTTTTGTAGTATTTTCCCCATTTTACCCCCACTTACCCTAGTGCTTCCCCACAATCTATATATACTAGAGTGGTGGACATAGCACTAGGTTGCCACCCTAGAGATTCATAGCACCAAGTTTCCACCCTAGAGATTCATAGCACCAAGTTGCCACCCTAGAGATTTTACTACTTTCTCCTTAGAGTTCAAGATCTCCACCTACCTTCCTCCATCATTCCACTCCATTTCCACCTTCCACTACCTCAAAAACCTAGTTTTCTAGGGTTTCCACCATAATCCCCCGTGTTTTCATGCCGTCTATCCATATTAGAGGAGGAAGCATAGCCTACAACATCTAGGAGGTGAAGGAGAAGAAGATTCCATGAGTGCCATGTCCTTCTACCTCTTTCTTCTTTCCTTTTTCTCTTTTGTTTGATTATGAGTAGTAAGCCCTATTGGTGGGCTATTTGGGGGGTAAAATGTTACTTTGATACCATGTTGGGGGAAATTAACTTGTGATGAACATATTTCCATTCTATTATGATTGTCTCTTAGTTATATCTCAATTCCCGTTATCCTACTTGTGATGTATGCTTCTAAACATGGGTTTCTTGTCATGTGATGTTTGAAAACACCTAGATTCCTACACAAATCTCTTCTCCTACAACTAAGTGTGAGATATAAGTAGCTAGTGTAAGGGTGATTAGTGCAATTTCCTAGAGTTTTCTAAAGGCTAGATGGTGAGTAACATGAGGTGCAACACCCTCATATCTACTCTCCCTTTCTACCCTTGGCTTTCAATTGCCCTAATAACCATTACCCTATAAACCTAGATTAGTTGAATCCAATAGAAATACCACCTAGAGCTTGGTCCTATTGAGCCTTATAAGGCTAGATAGGGGTGAAAGGGTGTAGTTTCCCTCCCATACTCTATTCTATCCATGGCCAACCAATAGTCTACGGTTGTTTCATTGCAGTTGACCATATCATTTGGTTTGGTAATCTAGAATGAGCATATATGATTTGCATGTTATATCAACACTCAACTTGGATTCATGTGACATTCCCCCAAAGGGCCCACTCTCTCCATGACTTGACTAAAACCTATCTTGTTTTCTTATCTTGCTTATGCTAGTGTAGTTTCTTTAATTTCTCCTTAGTTAATTTCTTAGTTCCTATTCGTTAATCCTTGTTAGGGTAGTTAGTTCATCCTTTTTTCTTTCTTAATCTAATTAGTTGTAATATAGGTCTCTAATTGTTCTAGTTCCTTCATTGCTAGTGTATTGTAGTCTCTTTCTCTTTCTTAAGTAGTTTCTCTCTTTGTTAATTAAAATTTCTTATTTAGGAGTAATTTAGGGTTTCTACTAATCTAGTTTTCTTTCTTGCTTTTAATTGTTTGCATCATTAGTATAACCAATCAAACCAACATTAAACCTAAAAACCTACTCTCCGCATTAGGAACATAGATCACCCTAACCTAGCTCTAGTGCCCTCACTCTCCCTACAGATAGACCCTTATCTTGCCACTTCCCGATACTATGACGCGACCCCATGCACTTGCGGGTGAAGTTTGGATAGTCTAAGAGAGCGTACTAGACTAGGTCCCTTATAAATTCGAAAGATCCATGTGTGCCCGAGCTTTAAGTCACATCTAATTAAATCCAACTGGTTGGGTGTAACTAGAGGTCTGGGAAAACACAACAAGCCTTTGGACACTGTTTCCAGGGTCAAAAAGCACCATAGCTACCTAGTAGTCGTAGTGTTGACTCTCCGCTTTGGCATCATATTTTTCTAGTTCACTTGTCTACATTTGGGAAACACACCAAGCTTTCTGGCGTCATTGTTGAGGATAGAGGCACTCGGCCTAACTAGTTAGTGTATCTGAGCTTTTCCTGCTTCCCTCACCATTTCTAAACTATATTCTTTGTTTACTTTTGCATACTTGTCTTCTATCTTAGGTCTTGTTTCTTGTTTGTGACTTGTGCATGTGACAGTTTTGCATGCTTGGAAGACGTTCGACTTCTATAGTTTTGGTTCATTTTGATCTTAAAATAAGTAGGATGCATCAACATCAATGCAAACAACACCAAGAAGCTGAGATGGCTGAGCAAGGTCCCCATGCAGATGGAGGTGATCCTCCACCACCACCCAACCACACCCTCCATGAGTAATTCACTCCATGGAACTACACCTTGCCCATTGCCACACTTGTTGACCAAATGTCAAGTCAACAATTTTCCATCCCACCAGACCTTGTTTGACTCTTACCCATTTACTGTGGGTTGGATAACGAGAACTAGTACCACCATATTGATGATTTTCTAGAAACATGTTCAACCTTCCGTACTTCAGCCACCTCTGGCGATTCCATAAGGACAACCCTCTTCCCTTTCCCCCTCAAAGAAAAATATAAGGAGTGGTATATGTCAAAGCTTAAAATGGTGACTTGGGTGACTATGAAGAACGAGTTCTTAAAGAAGTCTATCCCATCTCCAAGTTGATGCAGATGGGGAGGTGCATCACCACCTTTACCCAAATGGAAAACATGCCTTTCCATGAATCCTGGGAGAGATTCCAGAAGCTCCTACGAGACTGCCTCCACAATGAAGTTCCTCTATGGAATCTAGTGCAATCTTTATGCACCAAACTTGTTGAACTGAGCCAGGCTATGGTTGACTCGTTTTGCTATGGAACATTCATGGATAAGCCTCTAAAGGAGTCCTGGCCACTCTTTGAGCACCTTGCTAAGAACTCACACCACTAAGCTTCAAGTAAGGGAGAACACTATGACAGGAATTGGGTTCCTCCTCCTCCTCATGTGGCTCCAATTAGAGAAGAGGTCAATTTACAAATGGTGAAGATCCTTGTTGACATAATGGACCTAATGAAGGATCGAGTTGTGGTTCTACTAGCCAATCCACCATGGCCATTGACTCTATTGATGAAGAAGTGAAGGCCTTGCAATCTTTCAGAAACCGCAATCATCAAGGGTCAATGTCAAACTCTTACAACCCAGAATGGAGGAATGAATCCAATTTCTTTTAAAAGAAACAAGGTGAAGATGGACAAGGGAAACTAAGACAACATCAAGGGACAAGAAACAATTCAAGGTATGAAGATGAAGTCCTAGGAAGATTGAGAAACTTGAATGATGTGAAGAGGGATGTGTCCTCCCATGGGAAAATGATTAGCTATCTTGAGGAAAGACTAGATCAAATCTCTCTTTCACCCACCCCCCCCCCCCGTGAGGAAGGAAGGCTCCTGTAACATCCCAAATTCCACAAACTGAGCGGAAGCATAAATCTCATTGGGATGTCACAAACATGATAATCATTGCATAAAAATAGTTTTCATATATATAACCAACACAGGATAATAACGGTTCTCATACTTAAGTCCTCAACATAACCCGTATATGAACAAAACTGAACATGTTTACTCTTAAACATCCTACACTTTCTCATAAAACCATGCTAAAACTAAAAACATGATTCATAAACATAAAGGAAATCTAATCGATGGATAGTTGGCACCCCACCAGGTTTGGTCTAGATGTCCTTGAGCTCCTTCTTCAACTGGTCCTTAGATGGCTTTATCCTTGACATTGCTCCTTTTCACAGGCATCACACCCCCAGCCATGCATCAAACAAATTGGTAAGTGAAATTGAACATATTATAATTTAAAGAAAACATGTAAACTGAAAAATAAACTTTAAACATTAAACATTGAAAAAGAGACAATTACTTTTATATTATGTCTTTTATCTTGACCTATATAAGAATCCTCGGGTTTTGCACTGAATTGCCTCTTCTCTTATGCACCGAAGTGCCTCCTGGGTTGCACCGGAGTGCCTCTTCTCTTATGCACCAAAGTGTCTCTTAGTTTTGCTCTGAGGAGCCTCTTGATGAGGATCTTATATAAGTTATCTATTAATCATTATCTTTCTCTTAAAACTCTTAACTTTCCCTTAAAACCTTAATTTTGTCATTAATCTTAATGTTCATGAAAGATGATACCATACATATTGACAACAAAGCATGACTTTCAATTTATCATAAATTCATTGACTTTACAATTGAAACAATAAATAATACATTTATAACATTCATTGTACATTCATATATACAATCAATCAAATACTTATGTTCAAAGTGCATGGACCACTTACCTCTCTCTTAGAAGAGATCCTAGTTTCTTCCTTAGGTTTAGGAAATCCTAATCTCATTCTTGAGGCTTAGAAACCCTAATTACCATGTTAAAGTAATTATCCTTCATTAATAATAAATATTAAACCTAATTTCTAGGTTTTTGGGGTTCTTGATTAAAAGAGGTAAAGGCAATATAAAAATAGGCTCTAAAAGTTAGTCCATCTTGTATATCTTGAAAATTTGGTCAACTTTCATATAGAAGTTGTTTCCATAGGACGATCCAATCAAAGGTTATGAATTATTAGATTATGACCAATTAGGAGCAAGATAAAAGCTTTTAAAATTACCTGGAGATAGGATAATACAAAACCAAAAATACGAATATGCCCATACCCTATTTTACAATCATTGACATGGGGGTAACTAGCTGCTTGATTGTTCTTCGTGCGTGTAGGAAACTGGGGTGAAAATGATTCCATCTTGTTTGATCCCTGATGCAGGGTCGATCAAACCATGGCCATAGATCACTTCTTGAGATCTAGGCAAGAAGATCGAGCTATGCCTCATCATCATTGGCACCTGGAGTCACCCAGGAGGGTCACCAAAAGCTACTGCCTCAACGGCCCCCATAAGGAAAAGAAACAGTTTTGTATTGCTTGACAAACCAAAGCATCAGATGAATTCACAAGATCAAGGTGAGGTCAAAAGACCGTGGCAATGGTCCCGGCAATGATCGGACCCCAGAAAATGTTGGGAAAACTTCCTGAACAACAAATTTTGGGAACAAAAGAATATCTGCCTTCTGGTCGAATTGCGGGTTTGGAAACATTCTTGGGACTTTGAGGAGGCTTTTCGATGCCTCGGAGGTGGCCGTCGAGGTCTGACCTGGCTAGACGGCAACCTGGTCTGGCTACAGTAAAGAAATCTTACGGGGATTAAGGAGCGAGATGTGTGGAGGAAAAACTAGGTTGGGGTGAGGTTGGGGTCTAGAGTCCCAGCCGGTGCAGGTATAGGGGAGGCGCATGGATCTCATGGACTGAAGGTTCTAGGCCTCAGAGCCCATCGAGCTTGGGATTGCATTGCCCGGGATGACTCGTAGATGGTGAAAACCATCTTTTTATCATATGGCATCAAGTAGAGAGAGAGCGGGTGTCGGGAGGTGGCTATGGTCACATACATAGTAGTCCTAGAACAACAGGAAGCTGGGCGAGGGAGGAAAACTCACAGGGTTTGGGAGTCCTAATCGAACTCTGCCTGTGTCCACGTGACACTTGCATAAATGGCTGGACCAAAGTCCAGATCAATTTTTCCCAAAAAAAAGTCCAGATCAATTAGGATTAGATACATTAGGGCTATATATTAAATTGGGCTAATTATTTTCTAGTTCAAATTAGGGTAGCTAGGAAAGTCCAAACCTCCTCAAATTTTGTGTGTTACCTAAATGGGATACAAGGAACCCAAAAATATTGTTATTCTCCTTATCTGATCATCTTAGCTTATTATATTTCTCTTCTTAGTATAAATGTTTAATTAATCATATAGGGTGACTTAAAATGAATTTGAGGATAAAATTTTGTATAAATCACTAATTTATCAACACCAAATTATGGTAAAATTATGAGGCCATAAAAAGAACGTTGATTGGGTAAATTTCATACTAAACCCTAAATGTCACTTATTTAATAGTTAGGGATAAATTGATGATATTGGTTTTCAATTAAGTTAAAAAATTATCCAATTTACTTTATGTAACATATTTGGAAACCATCTTCACATTATTATATGTTTTGATCATCAATTTTGAAGCAACACAAATTAGGGTTTCAAATTGGGGTCATTTTATAAGGTTTAAAATTTTAGGGTGTTACAATTTTACCCACCTTATAAAAAATTCATCCTCAAAATTTTCAGGGTACTACCCACCTTAGGGTTTTCCTTATCCTAACATGAAAGGTTTAACTTATAATTCTACATATGTTCATACATAAGATGAGACTAACCACAACTATAACCTAGAAGAGATTTAATAACATAAATTATACCTTGTTCATTCTTATCATCGTCATCCACCATGGTGAAGATTCTAGCATGCAACTTCTCTCTAGGTGCTTCATTGACCTTGGGCTCTTTCCTTTGAAACTTGGGGAAGTTGGGTCTAATGTGGCCCATTTCACCACATGCATAGCACACTCCAGTTCCAAACCTGCATTTTCCTAAATGATACTTAGAGCACTTGGCACATTGGGTCTTGGCAGGTTGATTTGCAACAACCTCAGCTGGAGCCTTCCTCTTCTTGTCATTATGGTGGTTGTTGTTGTTGGAGTGGTTGTCCTTCTTCCATGCTCTTCATGGGTGGTCTTCTAGTTCAAGGGCAACATCTAGGGCACCTTACACAGTGTGGTGTCCTCGTCCTGACAAAGCAAAGCTAAGATCTTCCTTGAGACCCCTAATGAACTTCTTCACTTTACATCGTTCATCATAATCATATCCATACTTCTGCAAGATCTTGAACTTTATGGCGTATTGGGTGACTGCCATATCACCACGTTGACGAAGGTTGCAAAACTCCTCTTCTTTCTTTTCAATCATAGCCTCAGATATGTAATGGTATTTTAAGGATTCAGTGAATTCCTCCCATGTGAGTGGAGTAGCATCGGCTTCACGGGATCCTAGCAGGTTCTCCCACCAAGTTCTAGCAGCACCTTTGAGCATGTAAGTCCCAAAATGAACCCTAGATGGGTTAGGGCAATCTAGGTCACGAAATCAATGCTCCATGTTTTGCAACCAACTTTTAGCTTTGCCCACCACATCAAGCTCTTCCTCCCCAGCAAAAGAATCAAGCTTGATCTTCAAGAAGTCAACTAAGGTCAACTCCTGGTTCCTCAATTGATGTGGTCTTCCTTGTTGACCAATGATAGCATTAGTGAGGGCCTTGATGAGCACTTCTATAGGTGCATTAGGGTTACCATTAGGGTTGACCCCTCCAAAAGCACTGTGATCACTTCCCCCTTCAAAAGAGATTCCCTCTCCATCTACATGCTCCTTGCCCTTATCAGATCTCTTCTTGGGAGCCATCTACAAAAGGGAACATAAACTATATGAGATTTTGAGAAAAGCTTGGTGGCCAACTATATTTTTAGCTTTGATACCATATTGTAACATCCCAAATTTCACAAACTGAGTGGAAGCATAAATCTCATCGGGATGTCACAAACATGATAATCATTGCATAAAATTAGAGTTCATATATATAGCCAACACATGATAAAATAACGGTTCTCATACTCAAGTCCTCAACATAACCCGTACATGAACAAAACTAAACATGTTTACTCTTAAACATCCTACATTTTCTCATAAAACCCATGCTAAAACTAAAACACATGAGTCATAAACATAAAGGAAATCTAATCTATGGATAGTTGGCACCCCACCAGATTTGGTCTAGATGTCCTTGAGCTCCTTCTTCAACTGGTCCTTAGATGGCTTTATCATTTACGTTGCTCCTTTTCTACGAGCATCACGCCCCCAGCCATGTATCAAACAAATTGATAAGTGGAATTGAACATATTATAATTTGAAGAAAACATGTAAACTGAAAAATAAACTTTAAACATTAAACATTGAAAAAGAGACAGTTGCTTTTAGATTATGTCTTTTATCTTGGCCTATATAAGAATCCTCGAGTTTTGCACCGAAGTGCCTCTTCTCTTATGCACCAAAGTGCCTCTTGGGTTGCACCAGAGTGCCTCTTCTTGTATGCACCGAAGTGCCTCTTAGTTTTGCTCTGAGGAGCCTCTTGATGAGGATCTTATATAAGTTATCTTTTAATCATTATCTTTCTCTTAAAACTCTTAACTTCCCCTTAAAACCTTAATTTTGTCATTAATCTTAATGTTCATGAAAGATGATACCATACATATTGACAACAAAGCACGAATTTCAATTTATCATAAATTCATTGACTTTACAATTGAAATAATAAATAATACATTTATAACATTCATTGTACATTCATATATACAATCAATCATATACTTACCTTCAAAGTGCATGGACCACTTACCTCTCTCTTATAAGGGATCCTCGTTGCTTCCTTAGGTTTAGGAAACCCTAATCTCGTTCCTGAGGCTTAGAAACCCTAATTACCCTATTAAAGCAATTATCCTTCATTAATAATAAATATTAAACCTAATTTCTAGGGTTTTGGGGTTCTTGATTAAAAGAGGGAAAAGTGGTGTAAAACAGGCTCTAAAAGTTAGTCCATCTTATAGATATCAAAAAATTGGTCAACTTTCATATAGGACTTGTTTTCATAGGATGATCCAATCAAAAGTTATGAATTATTAAAACCTGACCAATCAGGAGCCAGATAAAAGCCCTGAAAATTACCTAGAGATCGGATAATACAAAACCAGAAAGACTGATATTCCCATACCCTTTTTTGCAATCATAGGCATTACATGGGGGTAAAACTATCCAACTAGCTACTTAATTGTTCTTCGCGCGTGCAGGAAACTGGGGTGAAAATGGTTCCATCTTGTTTGATCCTTGATGGAGGGTCAATCAAACCATGTCCATATATCACTTTCTGAGATCTAGGTGAGAAGATCGAGTATGGCTCATCATCATTGGCGCCTGGAGTCACCCAGGAGGGTCGCCGAAAGCTACTGCCTCAACACCACACATATGGAAAAGAAAAAGTGTTGAATTTCTCGACAAGCCAAAGCATCAGATAAATTCACGAGATCAAGGCAAGGTCAAAAGACCGTGGCAATGGTCCTGGCGATGACCAGACCCCAGATCACGCTGGGAAAACTTCTTGAACAACTAATTTGGGGAACAAGAGAATACCTGCCCTCTGGTCAAATTGCGGGTTTGGAAACATTCCTGGGACTGCCAAGGTCTGACCTGGCTAGACGGCAACCTGGTCTGGCTACAGGAAGGAGATCTAGCGGGGATCAAGAGCGAGATGTGCAGAGGTAGAACGAGGTTGGGGTGAGGTTCTTGGAAGCCTCACGATCATTTTCAGGGGTTTACCTTTATAGATCGGCGATCTAAGAGGTCTAGAGTCCCAGCCAGTGCAGGAACAAGGGAGGTGCAGGGCTCTCATCGACTAAAGGTTCTAGGCCCCAGATTCCCATCGAGCTTGGGATTGCATTGCCTGAGATGACTCACAGATGGTGAAAACCATCTTTTTATCAGATGGTGTCGAGCAGAGAGAGAGAGAGAGTGGGTGTCGGGAGGTGGCTGGTCACGGACATAACAGTCTGGAACAACGGGAAGCCAAGCGAAGGAGGAAAACTCGTAGGGTCCGAGAGTCCTAATCGGACTCTGTCTGTATCCACGTGACACTTGCATAGATGGTTGGACAAAAGTCCATATAAATTAGGATTAGATGTCTTAGTGCTATATATTAAATTGGGTTAGTTATTTTCTAGTTCAAATTAGGGTAGCTAGGAAAGTCCAAATCTCCTCTAATTTCGTGTGTTACCTAATTGGGACACAAGGAACCCAAAAATATAGTTATTCTCCTTATTTGACAATCTTATCTTATTATATTTCTCTTCTTAGCATAAATGTTTAATAATCATATAGGGTGACTTAAAATGAATTTGAGGATAAAATTTTGGATAAATCACTAATTTAACACCAACTTATGGTAAAATTATGAGGTCATAAAAAGAACTTTAATTGGGTAAATTTCGTATTAAACCCTAAATGTCACTTATTTAATAGTTAGGGCTAAATTGATGATATTGATTTTCAATTAAGTTCAACAATTATCCAATTTACTTTATATAACATATTTGGTAACCATCATCACATTATTATATGTTTTAATCATCAATTTCAAAGCAACACAAAATGGGTTTCAAATTGGGGTCATTTTATACGGTTTGAAATTTTAGGATGTTACAACTCCCTTCCCAACCATGTCCAATCCGAACAATGATGGTGGTTCTATGTGAACTCCTAAAGGTGCATATATCCCACCCCAAAACCAAGTACCAACTCTGCAACAATACCAAGTACCTTCTAATCTCTATGCTCCTCCACTTCCACAACCCCCATCCAACTACCATTACACCCCACCTCCACTACAATCTTACCAACAACCTCCTCCTCAATATCAAACCCTCCACAAAAACCACAACAACCACCTCCACAAAAGCACCCACAACAACCAACTTTCATTCTCCCAAACCCAAACCCCCCTCACCAAAGACCACTACCACTTCCACCATCATCCTCACAAGCTCCCCCTTCTTCCCATGAGCAAGTGAATATCATGTCACTCATATGGGGGAAGAAGGATGTTGAATAATTCATGGAAAGGGAGGATAAGGTGATCAAGGTTTGTGTCAAAGAACCATTGTTGGAAAAGTCTTGTGGAGATGCTAAGAGCATCAAAGATTCTATTGTTCCATTTTTTCTTGAGAGTGTCGAGTGCACCAAAGTCTTGGGGCCCCTATTCTAGTGAGAAAAAAGCACCACGTGGTCTGCAATTGATTGAGAAAAAAATACGATGTGCCTCACCCCCAAATGAAGCAATGATGCCAGCCGTACCACCATTTTTGGAAGTGTCGATGGTATTGAGAGTTCAATTTTCTTCCCACCATGTGATGAGGTGACACTTTTTGTCCCACATTCTAACGAGATGATGACATTGGATGTGCCATTTCATGAGTAGTCAATGGTAGCCCAAGCTCCACCTCATGTGATAAAAACCACCTCCTTGTTTCCAAAATGCCCGGAAGCTATTGTCGAAGATGTTGATACAACTAGAAGATTTTCCTTTGATGCCTTAGGAGATCCATCCACCAAGGTCAGGTGTGGCGGTACTTGGATATTTTTAGAATCCTTGAAACAAATAATGGTAGGCCTCCAAACATTCCTTTCCTTGGTTAGGGATGCTTGCAATGGAAAGAGAAAAGTAGTATTGATTCCACCCAAAGAAATCATTGCTACAAAACATGTGAATTTCATCATGAGGAGGCCACTTTTCAGAGAAAAGAGAAGACCCATGAACCCCTCTTATCACTTGCTACATTAATCTACAACTTGTTGACCATGCTCTTCTAGATTTGAGCTCAGGCGTGAGCATCATACCATTTTACATATACTTACGGCTTGACTTAGAGAAAATGGAGCCAACATATTGTGTCCTAATAATGACTGATGTATCTAGAAGAACGCCTATGGGCATGTTGACGAGTGAGATAGTGGCATTAGATAGAAGGGTAAACATTTCTTTCCCAATTGATTTTCTGATCATAGACATAGACCCAATGGAGGGGAGGGATTAAATCATCTTAGGAAGGACCTTCTTGTCCATAGTTGATGCGGAGATCAAGGTGTGCACATGCACTTTGACAATTACATATAGGAGGATGAAGAGGGACTTTATCATGTTCACCAGGAAGAGATGTAGAAATTGAGTGATGAGGATCTATGCACCAACTGGACTACCCAGATTTCCAAGAAGAGTGGTTGTAAAACCACTATTACCAACCAGTGCATGTTCCATGGGATGAAGACCATGTCATTAGATCTTTGGAAAGGATCACTTTGGAAGAGGAAAGAGACACTTTTTGTATGAACACTTGATGAGGAAAGAATAATAAGCCTAGTTGAAGGCTCTAAAATTAGCACTAGTGGGAGGAAACCCACATGGTCTGAGATTCTCAAAGCCTACTTATTTATATTGCACTTTAGTTTTATAAAAAATACACACACACCATACTTGATAGTATTTCTTTTTGTTAAACATGTTAGAGAAGGTACCATGGAGAAAAGATGATGCATGAAGAATCTAGATAAGGAGAAGATAAAAAATGAAATGAAAAATGAAGATTAGTGAAAATGCTACAGGAAGAAGTCCACAACGGTTGTGCTGCTTGCAATCCAGAATGACTGTGGTGGTGTTGCCCTTATAACCTAATGCTACATTGATTCCACAAAATTATGCACCAAAAATAGGAACTAATTAATAGACCCACGATCCCATAGAAAGACATCACAATCCCTTGTTAAAAAAATGATTTGCTGATAGGGAAATACATATATCAAATTCTTACCAAGATAACTAGAAGTTACAACCACCAAAAACCATTCTGACTCGTATTGTTAAAAAAGGGGGAGGAAGTAGAACCAAGAAAGATGATACAGATCACACCTTCTTCTTGTCTTTTGAATTTCCATTACAAGGATAAGGACAATCTTTCTTAAAAGAAACTAACTTTAGGAAGGACTCATGTAAGTAAAAAAAAGATCATTTTTTTAACATGAAATGGATATTTCCGTATATTTCTAAATCATATGTATGAGATGTTAAAAGATGGCAAAACCTATACCAAGAATTGGTTCGCACGGGAATGGATGTATTGGTTCACGTAAAACTGGACGTAGAATATAGAACTTATAAGGGGATCTAGAAAAATAAGTAATTTTTGTTGGGCCGGTATCCTTTTGGTTTAATTCGATTCTGATGTGAATATGTGAATTTTGGTGCCAAATCAAATAAAATTAATCATTGATTTGAGAATTTGCAAGGTAAATACCTGGTCTATTCAATGCTAGGCATAATGAGTATAAGGGCCTCAAAATAACCTCTTTTCGTCCTATGAACTTTAAGGTGTATGAAGTCTCACTCTTTTAGAGGAGCGATAGAAACTATATTTAATTTCTTAACTTAGTTAGCTCCATCTCTTGGTGGTTTTCTTCCGTGAATCCATACCATTTATCCTACTACTCTAAACTTCTATTTCATGTTGAGGACAACATGGTTTAAAAGTTTTTGGTGGTAGGGCGGTAAGCCTTTGTTTTGCATCAATCTTGCTTTGTAGCCATTGTTCTACATTTTTTCCGAGATGATGAAACAGTTTGACTAACTCTCATACTTGTCCATCCTGACCTTATGTGTTTGCATACATGCATACATGTAGTTCAATTTCATGCATTTTTGCGTAATTTTTCACACTTTTTTCTCTTTTTGCCGTTCCATGGCATGCATTGCATTTCATGTAGATTTTTGATAATTTTGTGTGTTTTAGCTAGGATTCACTTACTTTATGTTTTATATTCCCTAAAAGTGAGTTTGGATGTGATTTAGTGCAAATTGACACTATTTCGGCCAATTTTGCCCAAATTTGGAACTTTGTGTCTAAAAAGTATGTATTGACTTAATTTCCACCCACTGATGTGAAAATCTTGATCTATGACAAATGCATGCTACGTTTCTATGTTCTATTGCTAAATGGTCTTGACTGTTGACTTTTTGTATGTGAATCGCCTCTCTTATGTTTGTAAATGGTTTGGTTGAATTATGACTTGAGCAAGCTATGAACACTTAGGGCCTATGGAATCACATGATAAAAGTATGAATCTCATGTTGTTCACTCATGTGGTGTGATATTATTTGATGAAGTATTAGAATAGCTTCCATGCATGAAATTTTATTTTGAGAACCAATCTAGGGTGCCAAAGTTCACATATATAGCCATGCCCACCTCTAAAAGTTTGGGGTGGCCAAATCTACACTTCCCCACTTCACTCTCACCATCATTTTCCCCACCTACATCAATGAAAAGAAAAATATAAGAAAAAGGAAAATAAAATATGCTCATGTGTAAGAGCGTCCAAATAAAGAAAAGATGAGCACTCTATGTAATAGCATTCCAATATCTTGCCACAATCATTTCTTCTATTTTAATTCCCATTGAGATAAACATTAAACCTAGCTCACTTCACCCTTTTTCCACATCCATGTTGGTCACCTAGTGTGGTTTGAGCATATGAATGAATGTATGAAAATGAAACATCACTCCTAGTCATCTTTGATTAACACCATCATGAAATGGTCTACCCGGAGCTACATGAAAGCCATATGGATAGCTTGTTTGTTCTATTCCCTATATTTGAAGTTTGTATGTTCAGTTATGTTTTCATGATTAGTTTGTGAAAGTGGAAAGCAGAGAGGTTGGAATACATCCACTTAGTCATTTTTAGGCCCATTTCGTCAATAATCATCTTTTGTAAGGCATGTATCATTCTTATTTGTGGAAAGAAATTGAAGACAGATTAAGTTGGAGCATACTTGAGGACAAGTATGTTTTAAGTTTGGGGTGGTCATGCAGCCCTATTCTAGAGCTCCATCTTGTGTCTTTTTGTATCTTAATCGCATCTAAACATGTTAGAATGAAATTTCTTTCCCCCAATATGCAATTTTATGTCAAATGCACTTATGGCTTCTTTTTGCATGTTTCTCAGGGTTTTTGTACATGTATTGGATGTAAAGGGGAGTGAAGGAGAGGATCCTTGGATTTCTACACCACAGGATTGGACCTAGACCTTCCCCAAGTATCCCTTGAATAGAAAAAAATTGGACCAAGGCAAAAAAACATCCATTTGGAGGAGCTAAGAGCAAAAATGGGTAGCTGAGACCTCACCACGAGCCATGATACCCCACCACACCCATGGCCAAATTGCCTAAGATCATAGGAGAATCCAAGTTGCAGCAAAGGCACCACCATGGCCATGGCCATCACACGACTGTGGACAGTCAAAGTCACCATGCCCATTTTATCTGCCTCGACCATGGCAAAGAGCTTCTTCAAGGATCAAAGTTCCAACCAGAATGATCATGGCCATCAGCACGGCTGTGGCCATACAAAGCCACCTCTTCCATGGATCCCACCACGCCTGTGGTGTTCAACATTGAAAATGACTCCTAGAACGGTCGTGCTCCCCTCCATGCTCGTGTTACCTTCCACCACGGCGGTGGCCACCGAGCCTCCAAAGACCTATTCCTAATTGTCATTTTAGCCTTTAGCACCTCGCCTGTGCTAACCCACCACGACCGTGATTACCCTTATCCACCACGACCATGGTAACCACCCAAACCCTACTAGTTTTTCCACTATTTTCCCCATTTTGTTCCCACTTACTCGAGTGCTTCCCCACCACCTACATATACTAGAGTGGTGGTCGTAGAACTAGATTAGTCAACCTAGAGGTTTTATTTCTTTTTGCTTGACATTCAATAGATCCACCTACCTTCCTCCATCATCCCACTCCATTTCCACCTCCCACTACTCCCAAAACCCTAGTTTTCTAGGGTTTCCACCATAATCCCCCATATTTTCGTGCCATCGATCCATCTTGGAAGAGGGAGCACAACCTACAATAGCTAGGAGGTGAAGGAGAAAAATATTCCATGAGTGACATGACCTTCTACCTCTATCTTCTTTCCTTTTTGCACTTTTGTTTGATTATGAGTAGCTAATCCCTATACGTGGGCTGATTGAGGGATACAATCTTACTTTGATACCATGTTGGGGAAAAATAAATTATAGTGAACATATTTCCATTATATGATGATTATATCTTGCTTCTATCTCATTTCACATTACTCTACTCGTGATTTATGCTTCTAAACATGGATTGTTTGTTGTGTGATGCTTGAAACCACCTAGATTCTAGGGGAAAATAGAGCTATCTTAGGAATGATCCTAGGTCCAACTAGTGGATCCCTAGATAGCATCCAATCTTCCTACATACAAATATCTTCTCCTACAACTAAGTGTGAAATCTAAGTAGCTAGTGTAAGGGTGATTAGTGCAATCACCTACAGTTTTTGAAGGGCTAGATGGTGAGTAACATGAGGTGAAACACCCTCATCTCTACTCTCCCTTCCTACCGTTGGCTCTTAATTCCCTTATAACCCTTACCCTAGAAACCTATATTAGTTGAATCCAATATAAATCCCACCTAGACCTTGGTCTAGTTGAGCCTTGTAAGGCTAGATAGGGGGTGAAAGGGTGTAGCTCCCCTCCCACACTCTATTCTATCCATGTCCAACTAATAGTCTAGGGATATTTCATTGCATCTGACATATAGTTTGGTTCAATCTAGAATAGGAATATAGAATTTTCATGTTATATCAACCCTCAACTTAGATTCATGTGACATTCATGTTGGGTTTTAGGGGAGACATAGAAGGCAGTGGAAACAAAAATTTTCTCCTCCTAAACCCAGAACAAAGGAAACACGTCAACGTCTATACAATAGGAAGGATGGTTTGTAGAGGCATACCTTGTCCCAAGGCTTGGTCGGCGACTATACCTTGCGGCTTGTGCGGTCTTCACCTCTGGTCTTGGACGGTGTCTGTGCATCTCCTGGTCTCACCGGGACTGTCAGGATTGATAGTTGTCCTCTGAGCGGAAGAAGTCTCCCGCCTCTGAAGTAGTCCACACGGACCACCTGGAACTCCGATCTCCTTGTCCTACAAGGAATTAGAAGGAGTCGCACCCTCCTATCAGCGTACTAGTCACCGACACACTCTCCTGCCACCGGTCACTTTCTACAGTTGTCTTTCCCTTGTTGTGCCTCCCTTATCGGGTAGCACTTGCTCGGGCTCTCTCTCGGTTACCAAAACCAGAGAGAATGACAACTTTGCAGAGCAACTGGTGCACTGATTTATTCTTGAGAAACCCCTACTACCCCTATATATAGGAGGGTCATGGGACAAGGTTCTCTATCCCTGGAAATACGAGAATAATGCAGGAGTAGAAGGGTTCGAGATTTTCCACAAAACAACCAACTTGCTCCAGCTGAACCGATCATTTCAACCATGAAATGATCGTTTGGTGACCTCAACCGATCGGCTCACACCTAAACCGATCGTTTGGGACACCTGAGCCGATCGGTTCATCACATGAGCCGATCAGTTCGTGGTCCTGGTCCAAATCAAATTGACTTTCAAATTTGTATCCGATTAATCAAATATTAATCCTTGTCCAAATTGAATTTGTACAAGTGAAACAAATGTATTTGCAAAATAGTCTTCTGACTTTCCAAACGATCTCAGTTAGACCAGTTGAATCAATCGGTTCAACCCTTGAACCGGTAGGTTCATCCTGTCTTGAGCCGATCGGTTCATCACATGAGCCGATCGGTTCACCAACTTGAGCCGATCGGTTCATCACATGAGCTGATCGGTTGGGGCAGCAGACTGTGCAAAATCAGTCAATCACAGTTCCAATCAATCAGATACTCTAATCAATCGATCCAACACCTTGAATACTATGATTTTGAGCTATCAATTAATTGAGTGTTTAATTAAACTACTAAACTCCTTTAGTAATCAATCTAAACATGGTTTGTGGATAAATCTCCTCTTCCATGTTAAATCCTATGTGTGTGACCCTGCAGGTCCATTTCACATTGGCAGTGAAAGTCCATAACATTTATAACTTCACAAGCAAAGAGCGGTGCCTAGTCGCACATCAGTGCTACCCAAGTGAAATAGAAAGTTGGAGAACAACTTTCAATCCTACAATCTGTGAATGGTCTTACAGCGAATGTATAATTCCTTTATCAATAAATGATAAAAAAATTCCTTTGTCACTGATATCCCGAATGATTTCAAGGCATGAAACAGTCATCCTGTCAACGTTCATTCACTTTCTTGATCTCAGAGTAGATCGGAGGAGATATGTATGACATCAATATCACATATTGATTCACACATGTGTGCGCACACCTATCTCAATCCTACTCATCAAGTGGTCATGGATATCAAACTCCCTCAGGATGGAAAAATCCCATATCTATCACTCACCCCTTAAAACCCCCATGTGTCAAAGCCACCCAATCATCACCTTTATAACAACCAGTGTTTCAGGACTGCGTTCGATGATGTCAAAGTGTACCCAACGACATGTGTTGAGTGTAGTGATTTTAGGTCAAAGAATCACACTCACCACCATCACTGTGAGAACTGATTGTGACTACCATGTCATGGTTCCATGTGTCAAACTCACAGTGGGTCTATCCAGTAAACTTGTTCTCCAACAAGTACCTATGTGTTTGGTTTGATATCTCCATATCATGACTAATGAGATTTTATCATCAACCAACACCACAATCTAGTCTTATGTGTCATTGTTGTCTATCTACCTTCCACAATGACATCCGACTAGGGACATAATAAGAATGTACAAACCTTAACATCTGTATGATCTCATCATTTAGGTCCTGAACCTGAAGGCATACGTCATTGAGTGTTGTCATTCTCTAGACATTCAATATGTTCTATCATTATCTCATATGACTAAACCAGAAAGAATTGGAAGCTTGTCTTTGATGTTTATCAAATCAATCTTAATGTATCCCACCAATCATCCCATGATTGGCTCTCAGGGAATACATACCAACAATTCCCCAAAACAACCCACTCTCCCCACAACTTGTCTAAAACCTATCTTGTTTGCTTAGCTTGCTTATGCTAGTATAGTTACCTACTTTATTTGCCCCTTAGTTAATTGCTTAGATCTTGTTAGTTAATCCTTGATAGTGTAGTTAGTTAATCCTTTATGCTTACTTAATCTAGTTAGTTATAATCTAGGTCTCTGATTGCTCTAGTTCCTTAATTTCTAGTGTAGTGTATCTCTTTCTCTTACTTGAGTAGTTTCTCTATTTGTTAATTAGAAATGCTTGTTTAGGGTTAACTTAGGGTTTCTACTAATCTAGTTTCCCTTCTTGATTCCAATTGCTTGCATCATTAGTATAAACAATCAAACCAACATCAAACCCTAAAAACCCTACTCTCTACATTAGGAACGTAGCTCACCCTAAACTAGATCTAGTGCCCCCTGTCTCCCTGTGGATCGACCCTTATCTTGTCACATGCATATACTACAACATGACCCTGTGCGCTTGTGGGTGAAGTGTGGATAGTCTAAGTGAGCGTGTTAGACTAGGTCCCTTATAAATTAGAAAGATCCATGTATGCTCAAGCCTTTAGTCGAATCTAATCAAATCCAAATGGTTGGGTGTAACTCAAAGTTTGGGAAGACTTACCAAGCTTTCTGGCACTGTTGTCGGGGAAAGAAAGCATCATAACTACCTAGTAGTTGTGGTGTTGACTCTCCCCTTTGGCACTGTGTTTTTCTAGTTCACTTGTCTACATTTGATAAACATACCATGGCACCATCCTCTGATGAGACAAATTAGGGCTTTCCTATGTAGAGGATCATCATATTGTGATCATGTCTTTATGTCATCTCTACACTAATATTTCTTCCTTGCTTCTTTATCTACTTGTGGTCTTCATGGAACTTGTCTAGAAAACTCAAAGTTTCCTAAACTTTAGGTATGATAATCCCTTTCCCTTAGATTAGGTTCTTCCTTCATGATATTCATTTTGAGTCCCACTTCCGATCCTTACCATGCATATATCTCGTAAAAGGCAGCTTTCACTCTGAGTCTCGCATTCTAGCTGTACCATGCATATATCTCATACAAGATAACTTTCACTCCAAAAAAAAATTATGTTAAAGAGAGTGCATAGGGTAGGCTAAGGATGAGGTGTAACACGTTCTTCTCTAGATAATTTAACAAGGAGTCTGTAAATGTGGTTTCAGTGATCATCTTTGAAGAATAAGGGGTTATTTTATAGAGCTTCCAGTTTCTACTACTGATCACGAAATATATGTGCTTGTGAATGCATCTATACAATGACTGAGAAACACCCTTCTCTTGTAACATGGCACAACTCTTGTGTTCTTATCCACTCTCCTGTTGGTTTTTAGGATGAGAAGATTTTTTTGGATTTTTGAGGGTTGCCAAGCATCTTTTCTCCTTTTTAGGATTTTTTTTTGGTGAATCACGCGCCACTCCTTTTTAGGATTTTATCACTATAATGGTAGCATTTTCCTTGTACAAGAAATATTCATTCCTAAAATGCATTTGGGGGCTCAAATGATCGCTCAAAAGTGTATTTGACTAAGATCCACTTTATTTGCAAGAAATTTTCTTGGGTAGTAAGAATTTTATAAGTAGTTTGTAGTATTTGAAGGTCGAAATGATACAAGTGAAGATACATGGATGCTAAGTGAGTTATATGTAAATATTTCTCTAATTTCTCACTTCATACAATAGTTAACTAAATGATAGTTTGGATATAGACAAATCTAGTTTAGTAGTGAAGATAACTTCCAAGAAAATTGGATCACAATCCAAAAAAAGCCAACATTTTATCCTTCACAAGAACTTTGTAACAAAAATAGGCTAACTTAGTTTTAGTGTGGAATGTGCAAACTAACAATTATTTAAAGATTTTCAAAATTGTGGAAATTATGGTATATGCATACGGTGAAAAGGAAAAGGAGAGGTTATATTAGAAAGATGGGTAACGAGGGCATACCTACCTTGCTTATTCACCCCCCCAGCGTGAACTTATCCTTCTCTCTACTCTGAGAGTGTTAAAGAATATCACAAAGGTCTGACTTCAAAATATGTACATCTGCTCATTCAAAGATGACTACAAGGTCATCATCCTCAGGCCTTGGGGTTTCCATGACAAGGTCTAGGTATTACTTTGACAAGCCATAGAACATGTATGTCAAATATTATTAAAATTGTTTGTATAGGTGATACATTGTTTGTTTATGTGGCTTCTTTGTTGGGTACCTCTCGATTTGTTTTTGACGCATGTTCTATCTCATGCATTGTATTGGGAGGAGTATGTCACGGAACCAGAATCCCAGTCCCACGAACCAAATGTATACCAAAGGTGAAATGCGGAAGCGTAAATCTTAGCACACATGAACATATAACAAGATAAAGGCACCAACACAGTCTCAACATTCAATAAGTATAAATTATACAAAATGCATTATATTCATGAATTCAATTACATATTTCCATAGTCAAGGTACAAGTCATTCATGTGCACTAAATCTGGATCTTACAACAAGTACACCTAGCATATCTCACCAAGCCCACCAACCTTCTAACCATCTCTGAACCTAAAAACAACATACGAGAAATGGGTCAACACACGAGGTGTTGAGTATGGGGTAGAAAGATACATATATGTATTAGCTTTGCATAATTTTGAAAAGATTTCAAGAATAAATGAACAAGAATAAACATGTTAATTATTTAACAAATGTGAAACCATATTTTATGTCATTTCACTCCATTATACCAACAATATCAAACATGTTTAAGGCCTTTGACCATCTTCCCGTCGGAAGGGTCCGTAAGGGTGCTCAAGCTTAGCTAACCCTTTTATACGAGAGGGACCTCAAGGACGTAACCAAGAGTTAACCCTTTATCAACAATATTATAATGGAGTTTTATATATATATGTGTGTTCAAGTTATAAAACCGACGAGGCAAACATCGAGTAAGACATAGCAATACTACATGCCAATATTTGAGCAAGTAAACAAACAAGCATACAACATATGTCTTTTCAAGCAAGAAAGCGATAGTCATATAACTAGATAAGGCCCATACCTGATTCAGAGATTCTTAACTTAACACATCCATTACCATCTAGATCATAAGCCAACCTGATTAACAATAAGATTACATATATGCATTAGATTCTCATCATTAACCCTAATTAGATGCATTTTAGGGTTTTGGCCAAGATGGGTTCCAAGTTGCTTATTGGTTCATTATATGACCTCATATTGATTTAGGGTCCATCATAAGAGTGTGGTCAAGTTTCATATCATTTTGAGGTTTCATGTGGACATGACAAGGTTTAGGATATTTATGCTCAGATTAGGTCACTAGACTCATAATAGAGTAATCAAGGTCAAAGATCATCAATGAATAAGACAAGATTAAGGGATGGTTTAGATCAGCAAAATAAGGTCATAAGAAACATATAGAAAGATAAGGTGGTTGTCCATTAACAACAATATTAGCAATTTGGGGTAACGTTCATAATTAAAGTCCAAACTAAGCACATATGTACAAAAAGGGTCATGATGAACAATAGGGAGAGTAGGACCTTCATTTAGTTCAAGTATATATCACAAGTACTAATTTAAGGATCGGGGTAGATTGAGAATCAAGATCCAATCATTAATCATAATCATGTGTTAAGCATATTCAAAGTAGTCAAAGGTTACATCTTTAGAAATATAAGGAAACTATAAGAAGATTTAGGGTCTGGAAATAAGCTCATGTTGTAGGCCTTTTTGAGAGGATCTGTTTGATATATAATTTTGTATATTTTTAACCATCATAGCATTGTTAAGGAGGTCTTAGAAAAAGTCATGACACCAACACCATATTAGAGCAAAAGAAATCACCTTGGCAGGCCGCTGGGCTCTCTTGCTCGGCCCAAATGCATTGGCTGGGGTCGGCTCGCATGGGAGGGATCTCCGTCTCCCTGACCCGCTCGGGCGCGCCCCTGTTCCTGTGGCAAAATAGAGCTGGAACAGAGGTTGTTGTCTGGGATCCCATGCGCCGCCATTCCACAGTTGAAGGGGGGCGAACGGAGATGGATTGGGGCATCTCAGATTCTAGCTTGGGCATCCATCCCTCCCATCCTCGCTGCAGGGACATGTGAAGGAAATCGGCCAGGTCTGATCCAGCGCCACCAGCCCCTGCTTCTTCAGTAGATACGGTGATGCCAACGGATGTATGGACGCCCAGCTCAGTTTCAAAAGCTCGACAACCTTCACAGGAGTCCTATGGAGGAAATGTAAGGAGGGCAAGCCGGAGGAGAGCAAGGCTCGATGCCCTAAGATGTTGGCGGCACCCAGCAAAAGAAAACGGCAGCTGCAGCCAGACCTAGAGGATAGGATAACAGAAGGGAAAAGGAAGTATGGAGGAGAAAGGTGGGATGAAGGGATTTATAAACTTACCAGAGTATTAGGGTTAAGATCCCAAGCAATTAAGAGCTTTCCCTTGTTGGCCAATTTGGCTATAGGCGGCGGGCGTGCTTCCCAATCATGTGATCTTTCCCAAAACGGAAGAGGGGAGAAGGGCAAGCAACTAGGCCCCGATTGTATATTTGGGGCCCACTAAGGGTCAAATTGAAGCTAAAACAACTAATTCAAGTGAGAAACTAGTCATTTTTGAAAAGGCACAACTTGCGCTACAAATGTCCAAATAGGGTGAATTTTGTGCCATTGGACTCGTTATTGAAAACTCTATAGCATGATTTATATTAGAAAAAATTTATTGAAATGAGGTCCAACATATATATTAAGATGGTGACATGAAAGTGTGGAACTTAGTTCAAAAATGCAAATTAATGTCAAACATCTCAACTGATCACTGGTGTGACTAAAAGGAAGTATAACCAAACTCACACTATGCAATTGATATTCAATTGAGTATAAGTCACTTGATGAGAGAGAAAGAGTACAATAGAAGAGAGAGAAAATTGAGGTTGTAACATCCTTCCCTCACAAGAAATTTTGTCCTCGAAACTAGTCCAAGATCATAGTCGAAAGTCAAAGTTCATACTCATCATGCCTAGGTATCCTACCATGGTTGTCACGAAATTCCCCACAATGGTATGCATGCTAGGTTACCGTATTGAGGGTGTACTCGTCTCGATTGTATACATATTACTTAGTGCTCCATCATAATGTGACATCATCATAGCATTAGGGTTTACCCATCCCTTAGTATCCCTACATTAGGGTTCTGTTCACATCTTCATAGGAGACCAAAGTATATTATCAAAATCTATGTTATCAATTTACAAATGAGCATGTCCTCAATCATGACTTCTAAAATTTGGTCATCATTGAGATTTCATGCATGATTAAGTTTTCTCCCCAAAATTTTACCAATCTTCCCAAATTATTCACATTTTGGATTTGAAATTAAGTAATGTATTCATCTTATTTATTTGAGTTATCACCCCAAGGGTAACATCATATCGAGTTGATTGTTTTCATTTGATTATGATATTAGGCATGTTACCCCTAATTATTCAAGGTAAAATATCTAAACATCATCGTATCAAGTTCATGATTTCAAAGCTACATATTTTATGTATAATATGATTTTGTATTACGTCTAGCTTACAAAAGTGACTATTGCACATCTACCAAAATTATAACTTAAATGAGATTCGTTCATGTATCGAGCATCATTCGAGGAACAACATTAGCATCAATGTCAAGGTTTTGAAACTTTCTCACTTGTATCAGAAAGAGCTCCACAAGCTCAAGCCGCTCAAGCTAAGATATATATATGTCCAACAAGACCTGCTAACCACACACTTCTACCCATAACAAAAATTCTACCCATCTTTAGAGGAACAAGGGTAACCACTAGACTCCTTTATATACAATTACTAAGCCGAGTATGAGGCTCATCATGGATATCTCACATCATATACATTATCTTAAGGTCTTGGGACATCCCCCCTCACCTATATAGCAAGCATCAAATTTTCAAATGCCTCTTTCTCTAAGGTTAGATATTTTCATAGGAAGTCTAGGGTTCAACAATTTCAAGGAAACCACACACTAGGTCACTCAATTCATATACTTAGAAGTATTCTAGCTAGGGACTCATCATCAAGTATTTCATCATTCATATTATTCAACATTTCAAATATTTTGGAGCTTAGGTACTCTAACCTTCTCCCGATACGGGTCAACTCATATCAACAGGTCACCCTATTCATATGTCCCATGCTAGAGGTCTTCCTTTGTAAAGAAATTGAGGCCCGTGTTGGTCTCAAACCATATATCATATCTCCACACATACAAGACTAGGTACAAGCGAGCATGTCAACCCACTAGCTATGTTTAGCACATCAACCAAGTCATATGTATCAACAAGGTGCTAGGTCTAGCTAGGGTTGAATGGTCAAACTCATTCCATATCATCAAACTACTTGTCCCTCTCAAGGACAAACTTGGGTCTTATCAATATCAACATCATCATCAATATCATTATCATCATCTTAGGTTTCTAGGCTACTTACTTGCCTAACTTATATCATGGCTCTGGATAACTCTAGAGACTATCACTATCATCTAAACTCTCATCTAGACTTGATGTTACATCTCTTTCTCTTAGGTTACATAGACACTCACTGCCTTTTTGGGTGTGGTAACATTTTTATAGGTACATATACTAGTACTTGAAATAGATTTTCTCCAACGTTTACACAGGTGATGAAAACCACCATACTCCATTCGAATAAAACCAAAACCAAAACGAGTTACCACACTCATGAGGCAGTCTAGTACCATGACACCTAGAGAACTAGCAAGAACATGGTGCACATTTGTGTAGACATCCTAAGCACATGTCATGAATCATGTCAAGGGAGGTAATTTACACAAGTCTACACCTAGTTCTAGAACATCTAGGTTCTAACCTAGAGGCTAAGTCAACCTAATCCACAAGGATATTTCATTAAGTTTCTAGGGTTGAGATGTACGGTGAGTTTAGTTTGTGTTTCATGTGAGCAATGTTTGGTGTAGTTATTGTTCATGCTCTGATACCATCTATCACAGAACCGGAATCCCAGTCCCATGAACCAAACGTATACCAAAGGTGAATTGCGGAAGCGTAAAGCTTAGCACACATGAACATATAACAAGATAAAGGCACCAACACAGTCTCAACATTCAACAAGTATAAATTATACAAAATACATTATAATTATGAATTCAATTACATATTTCCATAGTCAAGGTACAAGTCATTCATGTGCACTAAATCTGGATCTTACAACAAGTACACCTAGCATATCTCACCAAGCCCATCAACCTTCTAGCCATCTCTGAACCTAAAAACAACATACGAGAAATGGGTCAACACACGAGGTGTTGAGTATGGGGCAGAAAGATACATATATGTATAAGCTTTGCATAATTTTGAAAATATTTCAAGAATAAATGAACAAAAATAAACATGTTAATTATTTAACAAATGTGAAACCATATTTTATGTCATTTCACTCCATGATACCAACAATATCAAGCATGTTTAAGGCCTTTGACCATCTTCCCGTCGGAAGGGTCCATAAGGGTGCTCAAGCTTAGCTAACCCTTTTATACGAGAGGGACCACAAGGACGTAACCAAGAGTTAACCCTTTATCAACAATATTATAATGGAGTTATATATATATATATATATATATATATATATCTATGTGTGTGTGTTCAAGTTATAAAACCGACGAGGCAAACATCGAGTAAGACATAGCAATACTACATGGCAATATTTGAGCAAGTAAATAAACAAGCATACAACATATGTCTTTTCAAGCAAGAAAGTGATAGTCATATAACTAGATAAGGCCCATACATGATTCAGAGATTCTTAACTTAACACATCCATTACCATCTAGGTCATACGCCAACTTGATTAACAACAAGATTACATATATGCATTAGATTCTCATCATAATTAGATGCATTTTAGGGTTTTGGCCAAGATGTGTTCCAAGTTGCTTATTGGTTCATTATATGACCATATATTGGTTTAGGGTCCATCATAAGAGTGTGGTCAAGTTTCATCTCATTTCGAGGTTTCATGTGGACATGACAAGGTTTAGCATATTTATGCTCAGATTAGGTCACTAGACTCATAATAGAGTAATCAAGGTCAAAGATCATCAATGAATAAGAGCCAAGCATAAGGGATGGTTTAGATCAGCAACATAAGGTCATAAGAAACATATAGAAAGATAAGGTGGTTGTCCATTAGCAACAAGATTAGCAATTTGGGGTAACGTTCATCATTAAAGTCCAAACTAAGCACATATGTACAAAAAGGGTCATGATGAAAAATAGGGAGAGTAGGACCTTCATTTAGTTCAAGTATATATCACAAGTACTGATTTAAGGATCGGGGCAGATTGAGCATCAAGATCCAAACATTAATCATAATCATGTGTTAAGCAAATTCAAAGTAGTCAAAGGTTACATCTTTAGAAATATAAGGAAACTAGAAGAAGATTCAGGGTCTGGAAATAAGCTGATGTTGTAGGCCTTTTCAAGAGGATCAGTTTGATATATAATTTTGTATATTTTTAACCATCATAGCATTGTTAAGGAGGTCTTAGAAAAAGTCATGACACCAACACCATATTAGAGCAAAAGAAATCACCTTGGCAGGCCGCTGGGCTCTCTTGCTCGGACCAAATGCATTGGCTGGGGTCGGCCTGCATGGGAGGGATCTCCATCTCCCTGACCCACTCGGTCGTGCCCCTATTCCTACGGCAAAACAGAGCCAGAATAGAGGTTGTTGTCTGGTCTCCCATGCGCCGCCAGTCCATAGTTGAAGGGGGGGCAAACGGAGACGGATTGGGGCATCTCGGATTCTAGCTTGGGCATCCATCCCTCCCATCCTCGCTGCAGGGACATGTGAAGGAAATTGGCCAGGTCTGATCCAGCGCCGCCAGCCCCTGCTTCTTCGGCAACTACGGTGATGCCAACGGATGTATGGCCGCCCAGCTCGATTTCAAAATCTCGACAACCTTTGCAGGAGTCCTATGGAGGCAATGTAAGGAGGGCAAGCCAGAGGAGAGCAAGGCTCGATGCCCTAAGATGTTGGTGGCACCCAACAAAAGAAAACGGCAACTGCAGCCAGACCTAACGGATAGGAGAACAGAAGGGAAAAGGAAGTACGAAGGAGAAAGGGTGGGATGAAGGGTTTTATAAACTTAACCAGAGTATTAGGGTTAAGATCCCAAGCAATTAAGAGCTTTCCCTTGTTGCCCAATTTGGCTATAGGCGGCGGGCGTGCTTCCCAGTCCTGTGATATTTCCCAAAATGGAAGAGGGGAGAAGGGCAAGCAACTGGGCCCCGATTGTATATTTGGGGCCCACTAAGGGTCAAATTGAAGCTAAAACAACTAATTCAAGTGAGAAACTAGTCATTTTTGAAAAGGCACAACTTGCGCTACAAATGTCCAAATAGGGTGAATTTTGCGCCATTGGACTCGTTATTGAAAACTCTACAACATGATTTATATTGTAAAAGATTTATTGAAATGAGGTCCAACATATATATTAAGGTGGTGACATGAAAGTGTGGAACTTAGTTCAAAAATGCAAATTAATGTCAAACATCTCAACTGATCACTGGTGTGACTAAAAGGAAGTATAACCACACTCACACTATGCAATTGATATTCAATTGAGTATAAGTCACTTGATGAGAGAGAAAGAGTACAATAGAAGAGAGAGAAAATTGAGGTTGTCACAGAGTATTTGTTTGTGATGGTTCTGGGTGAGAAGGAGGATGTTCTGCTAGGAGTTGAGCTTGTTGATCTTGTTTGGCAAGTTCCTTCTAGAGAGTTTTGAGTACCCCCTCTATGTTTTCTTCTCTATAAGGGGAAACATTCAATAGAGAGTTTTGAGTACCCCCTCCATGTTTTCTTCTCTATAAGGGGAACCATTCTATAGAGAGTTTTGAGTACCCCCTCCATGTTTTCTTCTCTATAAGGGGAACTATTCTATACATCCTTCTTAACATTGTCTCCGTAGATGGGACATGAAGGAATTTTTGTCATGGATTATTTCCATATCATAATTTCCTCACAACCCATGGAAGTTTTTATTTGTAATACATTCAAAATGGATTATTTGGTTCAATGCTTTAATCATCCTCATCACATTTAAGGAACTGTTGATGTGTATATTATCACACTACAAATTCACTAAGAATGGAATTTCTGGAGCTTACCAAAACAAACATACAATAATTACTACCTGCAAGTGGACAGGTCTTATCGCAATATAGTTAAGGATCAAATTCCCAAAGGACAATATTTTGAAGAATTGATTGATCGCTTTAATTGAACTAGGGAGAGTATTTAACATAAAGGGTGGATTTGGTAAATTACAACTAATGTGCAGGAATAAAAGACTAAAATAAAATCTAAGATTATCAGATGGATGGATACACTAGGGTGAGTAGGTTTCACCACCACTACCTACAATTATTCTCTCACTGTATCATAAACATGCATGAGCAATATCATGAAGGCTGTGTAAATCCCCTTTTCGGTATTAGGATTGAAAGCAGATATCACCCTAGGCTCATTTTTGCTTAACCTAGCGATCTTATATCCGTCGCCCCCAAAAACACCGATCCGGGTTCTCATAAAAAGTTCAACAAAAATCAATCGATATCATAGATCTCGAGTTTGAAGTTCTCTACACCTAAGGTCATGATAAACATGTAAACCTGTTGCACAAACAAGAATACAAGCATAACATGATTTATTTTACATGTAATAAGGTCCATACATGCAAGGATGCAGTAAAAGAATAAAAGTAAATAGTAGATTCATTCCCCACGTCCTAGTATAAGGAACTACTCACAATTCATAGGTAGATCAGAGCAAACAATAAGTAAAAGGAGGAAGATAGTCATTATCTTGGTGGGTAGAAAAGATGTAGAAATAGAATCTGCCCAGGACTATCGTCGGGTGACCCTTCTTCTTCGCCATTGTAACATCCCCAATTCCAGGTACAAAACATCTTTTCCTTTTCTTTAACCCTACTTTGATATTTACATCATGGAAATCTTTCTTCGTACTTTGTATTGAATTAGGTGACGTTTGACCCTCAAACCCTAGTTTAACTCGAGTTATATTCCATAGAGTTGAAGACATGAAGAATTGCTATCTTAATACCCCAATTAGCTAGCTCTTAAGCAATAATGATGATCTAGATCACTTTACCCTAGATTTGTGAACTAGGATAGACCTGGGTATCATATAGGTCAATAATTGAGTTTAGATGGAAGGTTTGACCATCTTTGACATTTAGACTTAGCTCATTTCATTAATTGAATGACGTATGTGCACAAGTTAAATTATAGATGTAGTAACCTCAAAATACAAATCTAAGCTCATAATTGAGTTCCTCACACCTTAATTAGTTAACCCTCAAAGTTTGGAGTCTTTTGGACATCGTATGCACCCTCAATTGAACCCTATTAGGCTATGTGTGCTTTTAACCTATATTTGGTTGTTTTTCTTTTGATTTCTTTGGTTTGGTCTGGACCTTGGTCCAAGACCCGGTTCAACTGGTGACGATCCAGTCCACGTAGCGGGACTCGGTCATCCCCTACCTCCGATTTTCACGCGGACGCCAGGCACAACATAGGGATGCCTCCCTGGTCTCTCGCACACACCAGGCTGAGTGCCTCTTCACGCTTTCCTCGCCAACAACTTCCTCTCGATCCCCTGAGTCCAGCGATCCCTTTCTTAGCCTCTTTAGAGCCTGAGCTAGAGAGGCCTATTTCTACCCCCCGAGCAGCAGCCGCTTCCCCTTTCTGAGCTCACCAAAGCCCCAACTCTGGTGCCTCCACCTTACCTCTTCCGTTCCAGAATCCATCTCCGGCGCCTTCTCATTAGTTCCCTTCGGTCAGTGGATCGTATTGGCATGTTGGAGCCATCACCGGCGCTGGTCTCTTTCTCCGGCAAGGATGGCGGATAGCTGATGAGATCCTCCTTCTCAGTCCAATCGGTCGAGAGGTAACCATCTTAGGCCATTGCTCTTTGTTTCTATGCTTTTACCTTCCCGTGATTTCGTCTCGTCTGCCCGATCGACAAGCTCTGCCATCTCTTCCTAGGTGCTCACCTGCGAGGTATAGTTTTGGTCCTCGGACCCTAAAAGCTTGGCAAAAGCTACCGAGAGGACCCTCACTTTGTTCTTGTCTCTGATCGGCTCCCTCCAGACCATAATCTCTGGTTGATGTCGTCTTCTTCCCCGCCAAGTCTTGGTCGCAGATAGTCGTTGTTTCCGCTGGACTACCACCCAAACAGCTCCACTGTTCTTTGTGCATTGCCAAGTCCTTCTTGCCCTATCTATGCCTAAATGACATCCTCCTTGTTGATGCAGACTCGTTCCCACCAGTGGGAGTCTTTTAGCCACTGTCATTTAGTGGTTCTGTTACCCTCAGACGACCTACTATGTGGGTGAGCTGCTTTGAGCTAGGTGTGGAGATTTCCCAAATCGGGAACCCTCTGACCCAGAGGGACCTTGCAGTCTCACTGATATCATCATCCGAAACTGATGAAGCCCGGATCTCCAGAATAGACGGAATGAATTGGAGGACTTGAGATCGGAGCTCCTACAGGTGGTCATGGTGCAAGATACAGGGAAGTCGATCCCTGGGGCAAAAGCCCTATCTTGCCCATGGAACCTGAGTACAACTCGTATCAACCGAAAAGAGTATTTCAGATATTTTCCTTGCTCACTTTGACCCACGTTGACCATATGATCTAAGCAACATTTCTCCTTTTGTCCAGTGTCATGTGTTTTCTCAGTTTTAGAGTTTCATTCGGGGGCATTTCTGTCAAATCACATTTTATTTTCTGTTTTAATCAGGAAATGCTTTAACTTGTAAAATTCATTATAAACCATTCTTGTATACAAATCCCACATATAGGTATGTTTTTTAAATGAGAAAATCTAACGGATTTAATGGTATAGATTTGGAGACCTGATTCGAGACCTACTGAGAGGTCATTTTTATTATGAAGGATTTAAGGAATTATTTATTGATGTAGCACACACTTATTATGTTTAGGTGATAAAAGACCTGAATCTGAGCCTAAAGAACATTATTGAGTGTTAGGATCTGACTTTAAGGTATGTACACTCTCTATTTTTATTTTGGGCATTAAATGACTGAAATCCATATATCTTTTAATGAGGCATCTCTTGAATTGTAAATCCTTTTTAAAATCCAAATACTTGGACATTTATTGCTCCTGATATGAATTCCTTTTGTTTCTGTGATATTTAAATTTCTATGTTCCTATGGGTCTTTGGGGCCCTCCTGCCTTGTTGTCTTTTATTTGAAATTGACTAAAATGATAGTCTTGCCACTCTATTTTATGCATGCTACATGTTTGACTAGAATATCTAGAATAGCGGTACTTATGTACAACCATATTTATATAGGGTGTGCGTATTCCGCCCGGGGTGTGCGTTTCCACCCTTATTTATTTTTAGGCCATGATCCTATGGTGTAATGGCCCTGTTTTAGGTATATTTAGTCTACATTGTTATGCATGCAAATATTTATTATTTTAATGTGAATCTGTGGATAATTGTTATGGCAAGACACTCTTTTATTATCATGTTGTAATCTGAAATTTAAAATACCTCATTTCTTTTGTTACTTATCTCTTGAACACACTAATTGCAAATAGCCCCCTTTTCATATGGGAACATCTCTTTTGTACTTGTAATCCTATATAATGCCCAGAATATTTTTATATATGTACATACTCAGCCTTTGCTGACCTCTTTGTTGTTTCCTTGTTCTGGGTGATGTTCCCTTCCACCCAGGTGAAGAGGAGCCCGTGGAGACCTTAGGGGAGGAGCCTGCGCTTGAGGACTCGGTGTTCGAGGAACCTGTCCAGCAGTAGTCCGTGAAACTCCTGAGATGCCTAGGTTGCCCTCTGCAATCGATCCATTAGTTTAGTTCCTTTGGTGTTTTCTTTTATGTCCATGTGGAAAAGTTCTTAGAAATAAATGGATTATGTAATAACTTAAACTCTTTACTTTCCGCTGCTTTTGCTTTATGCTCATTTTACCATGTTATTTTGAGAACAATATGGCTACCCTTCTATCTAATTATTGTGTTTCAATATATGGGTTTTGCTATGACGTTCTCATGATAATGTTGATAGGGAGTGGTCCCCCTAGCGGGTCCCACTCCTCACAAAATGGTATCAGAACTGTAGCAGTCGGTAATCTAGTATCTCAAAATTTTGCTTTAGGATTCTTATCTCTATCTACCTTTTCAGGAGATCTGATCTGTTTGGGGACAAGATGGTGAGTCCTCCCAGTCTCGTGAGAGACATGGAGATGGGTACACTACACCGCTGAACCCATAGTTCGGGATGCCACTTATCGAGCCGCCGTTGACGACACCGGATGCACATGCCACTTCTGGGGGCCACCAGGTCGTCACCGAGCCTCATTCATTTTCAGAGCCTCCTCCTCCACCTCCGCTTACCGCCGAGTAAGAATTGGCGGTTCTGCGCCTGTTTTTGGCCAGTTCTGTGATGGGGTGAGTCAACATCATTCCTCTTCCTCAGAAACCCAAGGAGTACTCCCTCACGGAGTTTATCAAGATGCAGCCGCCCTACTTCAAGGGCGAAGGAGAGATCGAGATGGTGGACAAGGTCGACGAGTGGGTCTTGGCCATCGAGTGTACCTTCGAGGGCATGGCGTGCCCTCCTCACCAGAAGGTCCGCTTCGCCACCTACGTGTTGGACGGGCCAGCACGCATTTGGTGGAACGGAGTCGCCCGCACTCGTGACACCTCCGACATGACATGGGAGCAATTCCTGGTTCTTTTCCACCAGAAGTGTGTCTGCGCCGCCACGTCAAAGAAGAAGGAGGCAGAATTCTACATCTTGAAGCAGGGAACCATGACTGTCTCTGCCTATGTACAGAAGTTCCTGCTTTTGGAGCGCTATGCTATAGGTCTTGGAGAGGATCGCCAAGCTACAGTCTTTCTTCAGGGACTGAGCTACCAGTTTGGGCGAGCTCTTGTTCCACAGCTTCCTCTTACCTTCCAACAGATGGTGGATAAATCCCTCGCTGTGGAGGCTTATCCAGGCTTCCAACCGTCGACTCAGAGTCCCAGTAAGCAAAAGAGCTTCAGTGATGATCGTCGTGACAAGTGCAACCGCTGCCAGCGTCACCACCCTCCTGGCAGGTGCCCTACAGTGCAACCTGCAGCTTGACCAGATGTGAGGCACTTGACGTGCCACGAGTGTGGCCAGGCGGGTCACATCAGGCCACAGTGTCCCAAGCTCCAGAGAGCTGCTGCACCAGCTCAACCACGAGCACCCCAGCAGCCGCAGTAGCAACCTCATCCGCAACAACCACCGAGGAACAATAATCAGCAAGGACGCCGCCCACCTGTTGAGAAATGTGCAGGACGTGTCTTTTCCACGGACGCTGTGGGAGCCACTGATGATAACGGAGTTATTGAAGGTACTGTGCACTTATTTCAATAGCCGATAAAAGCATTATTTGATTCTGGAGCCTCGAACACTTTCATATCTTCTAAGTTTGTAGCCTTGTTAGAGTTAGAAACAATGTACATGGACTATATACTTGAGGTTGACACTCCTACGGGTAAAATGTCTTCTACTTTCCTAAAAATCCCTACTATAGACCTTTGTATCTCTGGCAAGATGTTCGAGACAAACTTCATCATCCTCAACATGACGGCCTTCGATGTAATCTTGGGAATGGATTGGCTCAAGAAGTTCAAAGTTGCTCTATTCTATGAAGATAAAAAGGTTAGTCTGTTACACCCCGATGGTGAGTGTTTATGCATCAAAGGAAGAAAGAAAGGACATCGACAGTTCATCATTTCTATACTCAAGGCGGAGAAGCTCATTGCCAAGGGCTCTAGGGCGTACTTGGCATCGGTCGTCCTCAATTCCAAACCACCATACATAGAGGACATTGATGTGGTTCGGGATTTTCCTGACGTCTTTCCTGATGAGCTGCCTGGACTTCCTCCATCATGAGAAGTCGAATTTTCTATCGACCTCGTACCAGGAACGGCACCTATCTCCAAGCCACCCTATCGTATGGCACCTGCTGAGCTGGTTGAGCTCAAAAAGCAGCTACAAGAGCTCCTAGACATGGGGTTTGTACGCCCTAGTATCTCTCCCTGGGGAGCACTGATGCTATTTGTGAAGAAGAAAGACGGGTCCTTGTGGATGTGCATGGATTACCCTATGTTGAATCAAGTGACGATTAAGAATCTTTATCCTCTGCCACTCATCGACGATTTGTTGGACCAGCTAAAGTCTGCTACTTTTTACTCAAAGATGGATTTGGGTAGTGGCTACTATCATATGCGGGTGAAAGATGATGATGTACCAAAGACGGCTTTCCGTACTCGTTACGGGCATTATGAATTCTTGGTCATGCCTTTCGGTTTGACCAATGCCCCTGCCACCTTCATGGACCTAATGAATCGGGTCTTCTGTCCCTACCTCAACATCTTTGTGGTGGTATTCATCGACGACGTGCTTATCTACTCCGAGTCTATGGATCAGCACCGCGAGCATCTGTGGATCGTTCTTCAGGAATTAAGAGAACATCAGCTCTATGCAAAGTTCTCCAAGTGCGAGTTCTGGCTCAGCGAAGTGATGTTCCTTGTCCATGTTATTTCTGTGGGACATATTGTGGTAGATCCTGTCAAGATTGAAGCTGTGACAAAGTGGCAATCACCGAAGAATCCCTCAGAGATACGCAGTTTTCTGGGCTTGGCATGTTACTATCGGAGGTTTGTACAGAATTTCTCCGAGTTGACACTTCCTATGACAAAGCTGACATGCAAGGATGCAAAGTTTATCTGGACCCCTGAGTGTGAGAAGAGTTTCTTAGCACTGAAGAATTGTTTGACGTCTGCCCATGTGCTTGCTTTACCTGTGGAGGGTAAACCCTATGTTATCTTCATTGATGCTTCTAAACTAGGGTTGGGATGTGTCCTCATGCAAGAAGGACGAGTGATTGCTTACGCCTCACGCCAATTGAAGCCTAATGAGGGTAATTGGCCTACTCATGATCTGGAGTTGGCTGCCATAGTTCATGCACTAAAAATATGGCGACATTACTTGTATGGGGTACAGTTTGAAGTCTTCTGCGACCACAAGAGCCTACGTTACCTGATGACTCAGAAGGACTTGAATCTGCACCAGAGATGATGGGTGGAATACCTCAAGGACTATGACTTTACCATCACTTATCATCCCGGTAAAGCCAATGTTGTTGTTGATGCCTTGAGTAGGAAGAAGGATACAGCTTGTGCTTCCATCAGTTGCTTCTTATGGAGAGGCTTGGAACGGGTTTCTAGTTGGAGACCCGAGCTACCTGATGTTGGTGACGACTTTTCTGTGGAGAAGGTGAGAGTGCAGATGGCTAGTTTGGTTGTCACTCCCACCTGGATTTCTGATGTTATTACTGCACAGTTAGATAGCCCTGAGCTAGCCGAGATGAAGCTGATGACAGAAAAACCACAGTCTGGCTTTTCTGTGGGAGTGGATGGTATTATCCATTTCCGTCATAGACTGTGGATACCTGATGTTGCTGATCTAAGATAGAGAGTTCTGGGTGAAGCCCATGGGTCGAAGTACATGATTCATCCTGGTACCACAAAGATGTACAAGGACTTACAATGGGGTTTCTGGTGGAAGAACATGAAGAAGGATATTGCCACTTATGTTGCAAAGTGCTTGACGTGCCAACAGGTGAAGATCGAACATCAGCGTCCCGGTGGTCTCCTTCATCCACTTGAGATACCAGAGTGGAAATGGGAGAAAATCACTATGGACTTTGTCACTGGGTTTCCGAAGTCTAAACGTGGGCACGATGCGGTTTGGGTTGTTATTGATCGCCTGACCAAGTCAGCTCATTTCCTTCCATTCAAGAGAACCTACAAGGTCCCTGATATGGCACAATTGTATGTGGATTGGGTTGTTCGCCTGCATGGAGTTCCAAAGGCAATAGTTTCTTATCGAGACCCAAAGTTCACTTCTCGTTTGTGGAAGCAGATACAGGAGGAGATGGGTTCTGACCTACGTTTCAGCACAGCGTACCACCCTCAGACGGATGGCCAGTCTGAGCAGACAGTACAGATTCTAGAGGGCATGTTACGTGCTTGTGTGATGGATTGGGGAGGTGTTTGGGACAAATACCTTCCGTTGGCGGAATTTGCTTATAATAACAGTTACCAAGGCAGCATTGGTATGCCGCCTTTTGAAGCACTTTATGGCCGACCTTGTCGTTCACCATTACACTGGGATGATGTGGGTGAACGAGCACTGATGAAGAGTGATGACATGCAGATGATGAGTGATAAGATTTGCCTGATCAAGAAAAGGATGAAGGCTGCCCAAGATCGATAGAAAGTGTATGATGATAAGAAAAGATCTGATGTGAGCTTCTTGGTTGGTGATTATGTGTTCCTCAAGATAAAGCCAATTCGCTCTATTGCAAGGTCTAAAGTCAAGGGCAAGTTGAGTCCTCGTTATGTGGGACCATTTGAAATCTTGGATAGAGTTGGGGAGTGTGCCTACCGTCTAGCTCTACCTCCCACTTATGACAAGATTCACAATGTGTTCCATGTATCTGTCCTGAAGAAGTATCTGAAGGATCCTACTCATGTGCTGACTATTGAACCTATTGAGTTACGAGAGGACCTATCCTATGAAGAGTTTCCTGTGAAGGTCCTAGATTCCAGAACAAAGCAATTGAAGCACAAGGAGATTGAACTTGTGAAGATTCTCTGGAAGTACCATGGTCTTGAGGAAACTACTTGGGAGTTGAAAGAAGATATGATGCGTACCTACCCCTCCCTCTTTGCTTGAGATTTTGGGACGAAATCTTTTTAAGGGATGGTGTGTTGTAACATCCCCAATTCCAGGTACAAAACATCTTTTCCTTTTCTTTAACCCTACTTTGATATTTACATCATGGAAATCTTTCTTCGTACTTTGTATTGAATTAGGTGACTTTTGACCCTCAAACCCTAGTTTAACTCGAGTTATATTCCATAGAGTTGAAGACATGAAGAATTGCTATCTTAATACCCCAATTAGCTATCTCTTAAGCAATAATGATGATCTAGATCACTTTACCCTAGATTTGTGAACTAGGATAGACCTGGGTATCATATAGGTCAATAATTGAGTATAGATGGAAGGTTTGACCATCTTTGACATTTAGACTTAGTTCATTTCATTAATTGAATGACATATGTGCACATGTTAAATTATAGATGTAGTAACCTCAAAATACAAATATAAGCTCATAATTGAGTTCCTCACACCTTAATTAGTTAACCCTCAAAGTTTGGAGTCTTTTGGACATCGTATGCACCCTCAATTGAACCCTATTAGGCTATGTGTGCTTTTAACCTATATTTGGTTGTTTTTCTTTTGATTTCTTTGGTTCGGTCTGGACTTTGGTCCAAGACCCGGTTCAGCTAGTGACGATCCGGTCCAGGTAGCAGGACTCGATCGTCCCCTACCTCCGATCTTCACACGGACGCCAGGCACATCACAGGGATGCCTCCCTGGTCTCTCGCGCACGCCAGGATGAGCGCCTCTTCATGCTTTCCTCGCCAACAACTTCCTCTCGATCCCTCGAGTCCAGCAATCCCTTTCTTAGCCTCTTTAGAGCCTGAGCTAGAGAGGCCTATTTCTACCCCCCGAGCAGCATCCGCTGCCCCTTTCCGAGCTCACCAAAGCCCCAACTCTGGTACCTCCACCTCACCTCTTCCGTTCCAGAATCCATCTTTTGCGCCTTCTCATTAGTTCCCTTCGGTCAGTGGATCGTATTGGCGCGTTGGAGCCATCGCCGGCGCTGGTCTCTTTTTCCGGCAAGGACGGCGGATAGCTGCTGAGATCCTCCTTCTCGGTCCAATCAGTTGAGAGGTAACCATCTTAGGCCATTGCTCTTTGTTTCTATGCTTTTACCTTGCCGTGATTTCATCTCTTCTGCCCGATCGACAAGCTCCGCCATCTCTTCCTAGGTTCTCACCTGCGAGGTATAGTTTTGGTCCTCGGACCCTAAAAGCATGGCAAAAGCTACCGAGAGGACCCTCGCTTTGTTCTTGTCTCTGATCGGCTCCCTCCAGACCATAATCTCTGGTTGATGTCGTCTTCTTCCCCGCTATGTCTTGGTCACAGATAGTCGTTGTTTCCATTGGACTGCCGCCCAAACAGCTCCACTGTTCTTTGTGCATTTTCGAGTCCTTCTTGCCCTATCTATGCCTAAATGACATCCTCCTTGTTGATGCAGACTCGTTCCCACCAGTGGGAGTCTTTGAGACACTATCATTTAGTGGTTCTGTTACCCTCAGACGACCTACTATGCGGGTGAGCTGCTTTGAGCTGGGCGTGGAGATTTCCCAAATCGGGAACCCTCTGACCCAGAGGGACCTTGCAGTCTCACTGATATCATCATCTGAAACTGATGAAGCCCGGATCTACAGAATAGACGGAATGAACCAGAGGACTTGAGTTCGGAGCTCCTACAGGTGGTCATGGTGCAAGATACAGGGAAGTCGATCCCTGGGGCAAAAGCCCTGTCTTGCCCATGGAACATGAGTACAGCTCGTATCAACCGAAAAGAGTATTTCAGATATTTTCCTTGCTCACTTTGACCCACGTTGACCATATGATCTAAGCAACGTTTCTCCTTTTGTCCAGTGTCATGTGTTTTCTCAGTTTTAGAGTTTCATTCGGGGGCATTTCTGTCAAATCACATTTTATTTTCTGTTTTAATCAGGAAATGCTTTAACTTGTAAAATTCATTATAAATCATTCCTGTATCCAAATCCCACATATAGGTATGTTTTTGAAATGAGAAAAATCCAACGGATTTAATGGGATAGGTTTGGAGACCTGATTCGAGACCTACTGAGAGGTCATTTTTATTATTAAGGATTTAAGGAATTATTTATTGATGTAGCACACACTTATTATGTTTAGGTGATAAAAGACCTGAATCTGAGCCAAAAGAACATTATTGAGTGTTAGGATCTGACTTTAAGGTATGTACACTCTCTATTTTTATTTTGGTCATTAAATGACTAAAATCCATATATCTTTTAATGAGGCATCTCTTGAATTGTAAATCCTTTTTAAAATCCAAATACTTGGACATTTATTGCTCATGATATGAATTCCTTTTGTTTATTTGATATTTAAATTGCTATGTTCCTATGGGTCTTTGGGCCCCTCCTGCCTTGTTGTCTTTTATTTGAAATTGACTAAAATGATAGTCTTGCTACTCTATTTTATGCATGCTACATGTTTGACTAGAATATCTAGAATAGCGGTACTTATGTACAACCATATTTATATAGGGCGTGCGTATTCCACCCGGGGTGTGCGTTTCCACCCTTGTTTATTTTTAGGCCATGATCCTATGGTGTTATGGCCCTGTTTTAGGTATATTTAGTCTACATTGTTATGCATGCAAATATTTATTATTTTAATGTGAATCTGTGGATAATTGTTATGGCAAGACACTCTTTTATTATCATGTTGTAATCTGAAATTTAAAATGCCTCATTTCTTTTGTTACTTATCTCTTGAACACACCTAATTGCAAATAGCCCCCTTTTCTTATGGGAACATCTCTTTTGTACTTGTAATCCTATATAATGCCCAGAATATTTTTATATATATACATACTCAGCCTTTGCTGACCTCTTTGTTGTTTCCTTGTTCTGGGTGATGTTCCCTTCCACCCAGGTGAAGAGGAGCCCGTGGAGACCTTAGGGGAGGAGCCTGCGCTTGAGGACTCAGTGTTCGAGGAACCTGTCCAGCAGTAGTTCGTAAAACTTCTGAGATGCCTAGGTTGCCCTCTGCAATCGATCCATTAGTTTAGTTCCTTTGGTGTTTTCTTTTATGTACATGTGGAAAAGTTCTTAGAAATAAATGGATCATGTAATAACTTAAACTCTTTACTTTCCGCTGCTTTTGCTTTATGCTCATTTTACCATGTTATTTTGAGAACAATATGGCTACCCTTCTGTCTAATTATCGTGTTTCAATATATGGGTTTTGCTATGACGTTCTCATGATAATGTTGATAGGGAGTGGTCCCCCTAGCGGGTCCCACTCCTCACAAAATGGTATCAGAGCTGTAGCAGTCGGTAATCTAGTATCTCAAAATTTTGCTTTAGGATTCTTATCTCTATCTACCTTTTCAGGAGATCCGATCTGTTTGGGGACAAGCATGGTGAGTCCTCCCAGTCCCGTGAGAGACATGGAGATGGGTACACTACACCCCTGAACCCACAGTTCGGGATGCCACTTATCGAGCCGCCGTTGACGACACCGGATGCACATGCCACTTCTGGGGGCCACCAGGTCGTCACCACGCCTCATTCATTTTCAGAGCCTCCTCCTCAACCTCCGCTTACCACCGAGCAAGAATTGGCGGTTCTGCGCCAGGTTTTGGCCAGTTCTGTGATGGGGTGAGTCAATGCCATTCCTCTTCTTGAGAAACCCAAGGAGTACTCCCTCACAGAGTTTATCAAGATGCAGCCGCCCTACTTCAAGGGCGAAGGAGAGATCGAGATGGTGGACAAGGCCGACGACTGGGTCTTGGCCATCGAGCGTACCTTCGAGGGCATGGCGTGCCCTCCTCACGAGAAGGTCCACTTCGCCACCTACGTGTTGGATGGGCCAGTACGCGTTTGGTGGAACGGAGTCGCCCGCACTCGCGACACCTCCGACATGACATGGGAGCAATTCCTGGTTCTTTTCTGCCAGAAGTACGTCTGCACCGCTGCGTTAAAGAAGAAGGAGGCGGAATTCTACAGCTTGAAGTAGGGAACCATGACTGTCTCTGCCTATGTTCAGAAGTTCCTGCTTTTGGAGCGCTATGCTATAGGTCTTGGAGAGGATCGCCAAGCTACACTCTTTCTTCAGGGACTGAGCTACCAGTTTGGGCGAGCTCTTGTTCCACAACTTCCTCTTACCTTCCAGCAGATGGTGGATAAAGCCTTTGCTGTGGAGGCTTATCCAGGCTTCCAACCGCCGACTCAGAGTCCCAGCAAGCGAAAGAGCTTCAGTGATGATCTTCGTGACAAGTACAACCACTGCCAGCGTCACCACCCTCCTGGCAGGTGCCCTACAGTGCAACCTGCAGCTCGACCAGATGTGAGGCACTTGATGTGCCACGAGTGTGTCCAGGCGGGTCACATCAGGTCACAGTGTCCCAAGCTCCAGAGAGCTGCTACACCAGCTCAGCCACGAGCACCCTAGCAGCCGCAGCAGCAACCTCGTTCGCAACAACCACTGAGGAACAATAATTAGCAAGGACGTCGCCCACCTGTTGAGAAACGTGCAGGACGTGTCTTTGCCATGGACGCCGTGGAAGCGACTGATGATAACAAAGTTATTGAAAGTATTGTGCACTTATTTCAACAGCCGATAAAAGCATTATTTGATTCTGGAGCCTTGAACACTTTCATATCTTCTAAGCTTGTAGCCTTGTTAGAGTTAGAAACAATGTACATGGACTATATACTAGAGGTTGACACTCCTACTGGTAAAATGTCTTCTACTTTCCTAAAAATCCCTACTGTAGACCTTTGTATCTCCGGCAAGATGTTCGAGACAGACTTCATCATCCTCAACATGACGGCCTTCGACGTAATCTTGGGAATGAATTTGCTCAAGAAGTTCAAAGTTGCTCTATTCTGTGAAGATAAAAAGGTTAGTCTGTTACACCCCAATGGCGAGTGTTTATGCATCAAAGGAAGAAAGCAAGGACATCGACAGTTCATCATTTCTACACTCAAGGCGGAGAAGCTCATTGCCAAGGGCTCTAGGGACTACTTGGCATCGGTCGTCCTCAATTCCACACCACCAGACATAGAGGACATTGATGTGGTTCGGGATTTTCCTGACGTCTTTCCTGACGAGCTTCCTGGACTTCCTCCATTACGAGAAGTCGAATTTTCTATCGACCTCGTACCAGGCACGACACCTATCTCCAAGCCACCCTATCATATGGCACCTGCTGAGCTGGCTGAGCTAAAAAAGAAGCTGCAAGAGCTCCTAGACATGGGGTTTGTACACCCTAGTATCTCTCCCTGGGGAGCACCGGTGCTATTTGTGAAGAAGAAAGACGGGTCCTTGCGGATGTGCATGGATTACCGTATGCTGAATCAAGTGACGATTAAGAATTGTTATCCTCTGCCACGCATCGACGATTTGTTCGACCAGCTAAAGTCTACTACTATTTACTCGAAGATGGATTTGCGTAGTGTCTACTATCAGATGCGGGTGAAAGATGATGATGTACCGAAGACGGCTTTCCGTACTCGTTACGGGCATTATGAGTTCCTGGTCATGCCTTTCGGTTTGACCAATGCCCCTTCCGCCTTCATGGACCTAATGAATCGGGTCTTCCATCCCTACCTCGACAGCTTTGTGGTGGTATTCATCGACGACGTGCTTATCTACTCCGAGTCTATGGATCAGCACCGCGAGCATCTGCAGATCGTTCTTTAGGCATTAAGAGAACATCAGCTCTATGTAAAGTTCTCCAAGTGCGAGTTCTGGCTCAGCGAAGTGATGTTCCTTGGCCATGTTATTTCTACGGGACATATTGCGGTAGATCCTGTCAAGATTGAAGCTGTGACAAAGTGGCAATCACCGAAGAACCCCTCAGAGATACGCAGTTTTCTGGGCTTGGCAGGTTACTATCGGAGGTTTGTACAGAATTTCTCTGAGTTGGCACTTCCTATGACAAAGCTGACATACAAGGATGCAAAGTTTATCTGGACCCCTGAGTGTGAGAAGAGTTTCTTAGCGCTGAAGAATTGTTTGACGTCTGCCCCTGTGCTTGCTTTACCTGTGGAGGGTAAACCCTATGTTATCTTCACTGATGCTTCTAAACTAGGGTTGGGATGCGTCCTCATGCAAGAAGGATGAGTGATTGCTTACGCCTCACGCCAATTGAAGCCTAATGAGGGTAATTGGCCTACTCATGATCTAGAGTTGGCTGCCATAGTTCATGCACTAAAAATATGGTGACATTACTTGTATGGAGTATAGTTTGAAGTCTTCTGCGACCACAAGAGCCTACATTACCTGATGACTCAGAAGGACTTGAATCTGCGCCAGAGACGAAGGATGGAATACCTCAAGGACTATGACTTTACCATCACTTATCATCCCGGTAAAGCCAATGTTGTTGTTGATGCCTTGAGTAGGAAGAAGGATGTAGCTTGTGCTTCCATCAGTTGCTTCTTATGGAGAGGCTTGGAACGGGTTTCGAGTTGGAGACCTGAGCTACCTGATGTTGGTGACAACTTTTCTGTGGAGAAGGTGAGAGTGCAGATGGCTAGTTTGGCTATCATTCCCACCTGGATTTCTGATGTTATTACTGCACAGTTAGATAGCCGTGAGCTAGCCGAGATGAAGCTGATGACAGAGAAACCACAGTCTGACTTTTCTGTGGGAGTGGATGGTGCTATCCATTTCTGTCATAGACTGTGGATACCTAGTGTTGTTGATCTAAGACAGAGAGTTCTGGGTGAAGCCCATGGGTCAAAGTACATGATTCATCCTGGTACCACAAAGATGTACAAGGACTTACAACGGGGTTTCTGGTGGAAGAACATGAAGAAGGATATTGCCACTTATGTTGCAAAGTGCTTGACGTGCCAACAGGTGAAGATCGAACATCAACATCCCGGTGGTCTCCTTCATCCACTTGAGATACCAGAGTGGAAATGGGAGAAAATCACTGTGGACTTTGTCACTGGGTTTCCAAAGTCTAAACGTGGGTACGATGCGGTTTGGGTTGTTATTGATCGCCTGACCAAGTCGGCTCATTTTACTTCCGTTCAAGAGCACCTATAAGGTCCCTGATATGGCACAATTGTATGTGGATTGGGTCGTTCGCCTGCATGGAGTTCCAAAGGCAATAATTTCTTATCAAGACCCAAAGTTCACTTCTCGTTTGTGGAAGCAGATACAGGAGGAGGTGGGTTCTGACCTACGTTTCAGCACAGCGTACCACCCTCAGACGGATGGCCAGTCTAAGCAGACGGTACAGATTCTGGAGGACCTGTTACGTGCTTGTGTGATGGATTGGGGAGGTGTTTGAGACAATTACCTTCCGTTGGCTGAATTTGCTTATAATAATAGTTACCAAGCCAGCATTGGTATGCCGCCTTTTGAAGCACTTTATGGCCGACCTTTTTGTTCACCATTACACTGGGATGATGTGGGTGAACAAGCACTGATGAAGAGTGATGACATGCAGATGATGACTGATAAGATTTGCCTGATCAAGAAAAGGATGAAGGCTGCCCAAGATCGAAAGAAAGTGTATGCTGATAAGTAAAGATCTGATGTGAGCTTCTTGGTTGGTGATTATGTGTTCCTCAAGATAAGGCCAATTCGCTCTATTGCAAGGTCTAAAGTCAAGGGCAAGTTGAGTCCTCGTTATGTGGGACCATTTGAAATCTTGGATAGAGTTGGGGAGTGTGCCTACCGTCTAGCTCTACCTCCCACTTATGACAAGATTCACAATGTGTTCCATGTATCTGTCCTGAAGAAGTATGTGAAGGATCCTACTCATGTGCTGACTATTGAACCTATTGAGTTACGAGAGGACCTATCCTATGAAGAGTTTCCAGTGAAGGTCCTAGATTCCAGAACAAAGCAATTAAAGCACAAGGAGATTGAACTTGTGAAGATTCTCTGGAAGTACCATGGTCTTGAGGAAACTACTTGGGAGTTGAAAGAAGAGATGATGCGTACCTACCCCTCCCTCTTTGCTTGAGATTTCGGGATGAAATCTTTTTAAGGGGTGGTGTGTTGTAACATCCCCAATTCTAGGTACAAAATATCTTTTCCTTTTCTTTAACCCTACTTTGATATTTACATCATGGAAATCTTTCTTGGTACTTTGTATTGAATTAGGTGACTTGTGACCCTCAAACCATAGTTTAACTCGAGTTATATTCCATAGAGTTGAAGACATGAAGAATTTCTATCTTAATACCCCAATTAGCTAGCTCTTAAGCAATAATGATGATCTAGATCACTTTACCCTAGATTTGTGAACTAGGATAGACCTGGGTATCATATAGGTCAATAATTGAGTTTAGATGGAAGGTTTGACCATCTTTGACATTTAGACTTTGTTCATTTCATTAATTGAATGACGTATGTGCACATGTTAAATTATAGATGTAGTAACCTCAAAATATAAATCTAAGCTCATAATTGAGTTCCTCACACCTTAATTAGTTAACCCTCAATGTTTGGAGTCTTATGTACATCGTATGCACCCTCAATTGAACCCTATTAGGCTATGTGTGCTTTTAACCTATATTTGGTTGTTTTTCTTTTGATTTCTTTGGTTTGGTCTGGACCTTGGTCCAAGACCCGGTTCAGCTGGTGACGATCTGGTCCAGGTAGCGGGACTCGGTCGTCCCCTACCTCCGATCTTCACGCGGACGCCAGGCACAGCACAGGGATGCCTCCCTGGTCTCTCGCGCACGCCAGGCTGAGCGCCTCTTCACACTTTCCTCGCCAACAACTTCCTCTCGATGCCCCGAGTCCAGCGATCCCTTTCTTAGCCTCTTTAGAGCCTGAGCTAGAGAGGCCTATTTCTACCCCCCAAGCAGCAGCCTCTGCCCCTTTCCGAGCTCACCAAAGCCCCAACTTTGGTGCCTCCACCTCACCTCTTCCGTTCCAGAATCTATCTCCGGCGCCTTCTCATTAGTTCCCTTCGGTCAGTGGATCGTATTGGCGCGTTGGAGCCATCGTTGGCGCTGGTCTCTTTCTCCGGCAAGGACGGTGGATAGTTGTTGAGATCCTCCTTCTCGGTCCAATCGGTCGAGAGGTAACCATCTTAGGCCATTGCTCTTTGTTTCTATGCTTTTACCTTGCCGTGATTTCGTCTCATCTGCCCGATCGACAAGCTCCGCCATCTCTTCCTAGGTGCTCACCTGCGAGGTATAGTTTTGGTTCTCGGACCGTAAAAGCTTGGCAAAAGCTACCGAGAGGACCCTCGCTTTGTTCTTGTCTCTGATCGGCTCCCTCCAGACCATAATCTCTGGTCGATGTCGTCTTCTTCCCCGCCAAGTCTTGGTCGCAGATAGTCATTGTTTCCGCTGGACTGCCGCCCAAACAGCTCCGCTATTCTTTGTGCATTGTCGAGTCCTTCTTGCCCTATCTATGCCTAAATGACATCCTCCTTGTTGATGCAGACTCGTTCCCACCAGTGGGAGTCTTTGAGTCACTGTCATTTAGTGGTTCTGTTACCCTCAGACGACCTGCTATGCGGGTGAGCTGCTTTGAGCTGGGCGTGGAGATTTCCCAAATCAGGAACCCTCTCACCCAGAGGGACATTGCAGTCTCATTGATATCATCATCTGAAACTGATGAAGCCCGGATCTCCAGAATAGACGGAATGAACCGGAGGACTTGAGCTCGGAGCTCCTACAGGTGGTCATGGTGCAAGATACAGGGAAGTTGATCCCTGGGGCAAAAGCCCTGTCTTGCCCATGGAACCTGAGTACAGCTCGTATCAACCGAAAAGAGTATTTCAGATATTTTGCTTGCTCACTTTAACCCGCGTTGACCATATGATCTAAGCAACGTTTCTCCTTTTGTCCAGTGTCATGTGTTTTCTCAGTTTTAGAGTTTCATTCGGGGGCAATTATGTCCAATCACATTTTATTTTCTGTTTTAATCAGGAAATGCTTTAACTTGTAAAATTCATTATAAATCATTCCTGTATCCAAATCCCACATATAGGTATGTTTTTTAAATGAGAAAAATCCAACGGATTTAATGGGATAGGTTTGAAGACCTGATTCGAGATCTACTGAGAGGACATTTTTATTATTAAGGATTTAAGGAATTATTTATTGATGTAGCACACACTTATTATGTTTAGGTGATAAAAGACTTGAATCTGAGCCTAAAGAACATTATTGAGTGTTAGGATCTGACTTTAAGGTATGTACACTCTCTATTTTTATTTTGGGTATTAAATGACTGAAATCCATATATCTTTTAATGAGGCATCTCTTGAATTGTAAATCATTTTTAAAATCTAAATACTTGGACATTTATTGCTCCTGATATGAATTCCTTTTATTTCTGTGATATTTAAATTGCTATGTTCCTATGGGTCTTTGGGCCCCTCCTGCCTTGTTGTCTTTTATTTGAAATTGACTAAAATGATAGTCTTGCCACTCTATTTTATGCATGCTACATGTTTGACTAGAATATCTAGAATAGCGGTACTTATGTACAACCATATTTATATAGGACGTGCGTATTCCGCTCAGGGTGTGCGTTTCCACCCTTGTTTATTTTTAGGCCATGATCATATGGTGTTATGACCCTGTTTTAGGTATATTTAGTCTACATTGTTATGCATGCAAATATTTATTGTTTTAATGTGAATCTGTGGATAATTGTTATGGCAAGACACTCTTTTATTATCATGTTGTAATCTGAAATTCAAAATGCCTCATTTCTTTTGTTACTTATCTCTTGAACACACCTAATTGCAAATAGCCCCCTTTTCTTATGGGAACATCTCTTTTGTACTTGTAATCCTATATAATGCCCAGAATATTTTTATATATGTACATACTCAGCCTTTGTTGACCTCTTTGTTGTTTCGTTGTTCCGGGTGATGTTCCCTTCCACCCAGGTGAAGAGGAGCCCGTGGAGACCTTAAGGGAGGAGCCTGCGCTTGAGGACTAAGTGTTCGAGGAACCTGTCCAGCAGTAGTCCGTGAAACTTCTGAGATGCCCAAGTTGTCCTCTGCAATCGATCCATTAGTTTAGTTCCTTTGGTGTTTTCTTTTATGTCCATGTGGAAAAGTTCTTAGAAATAAATGGATTATGTAATAACTTAAACTCTTTAGCTGCTTTTGCTTTATGTTCATTTTACCATGTTATTTTGAGAACAATATAGCTACCCTTCTGTCTAATTATCGTGTTTCAATATATGGGTTTTGCTATGACGTTCTCATGATAATGTTGATAGGGAGTGCTCCCCCTAGCGGGTCCCACTCCTCACAGCCATCCTCATTGCTTGGATCTGTGGGGAGGACTGTCGTCATTGGCGGAAAGGAGCAGTCGCTTGCTGTTTGGTGGCAACAAGGTGGTCGATGGGTGTATCTAGGAAGATAACGGAGAAGGGAGAACGGCAGATTTGTCTTGCTTTCGGCATTGGCTCTCACAGAATATCAAGGAGTGGATCACAAAGAGTCTGACCATTTTTATTTGTGGCTGCAGAGTCTTAGGCGGAGTTCAAAAGTGACACATTTAATGTCTGGGACCCAGCAGTAAAACCGTCAACATGTGAGGCATCAACCAAGGTCGATGAGCTGGAGTTGATAGACGGCTGGGGTCGATGGTTGCCTAGTTGATTTGTTGCCGAGCATTATGGCCGATAGCGACAGCGTCCGATCATCCGAGCCATCAACGTGGACTTTGCATGCCTGTCTGTGTGGTCTTTCTACATAGCGGCTGTCGACCATCTTCTCGAGGAGGTTGAGAGTTGTCGAGCAATTAATGGTGTTACTTGGAAGCTGTCGACCAGAGGTTGTCGACCGGAGGTTGTCGACTGGAGGCTGTCGACGCTGAGCTGCTGTCCTCGATAGGCCGACTCAACATGCCCGGGTCAGATGCTTCTCGGCGGCAGTGTGGGGGTTGATACTTCAAGCTGTCGATGACTTTCTATTGGAGACCTTTGAACTATTGGACGATCAGTTGACGTCTATTGGGAGATTGGCGGTTGCCAAGGTGCAGGTTATTGAGCCCTGCTGTCGGGGCTGTTACCTAGCATAAGTTTGCACGATCATCTGTCCATTGAGCAGTCCGGGGTTGCTTGAGGAGGCAGAGAAGACGGCTGTTGTGACTGTCGATGCCACGGGAGGGATCAGACTATCGATCTCGCTGCATGCTCGACAGTCAAGAAGAGAGAAGGATGGGGCAGTGGATGCGGAAGGAAAGAGCGGGTAGTTGCGTGCGATAATTGGAATCATGGAAACCGTGATGATAAAAAAGGTAACATAGCCGCTGACCATATCTTGCTGGAATTGATTAGGCCCTTTATGCATTGAATACCTTTTTGCCTTAACGGTTTACAATTGTCTTGATAACCACGACATTGCCTTGCTCAAAAGGATAAACTCAATTGTTAATTATCTTAACAGGTAATGCATTCACGTCAGGGGAGCCTATGATTTTCTCGGCCATGTTAGACTACGAAACCAAGGGCAATCAAATGGAAAAGTATATATGTGTCACATTGATCATACAAAATTCTGCCTTAGTTGTTTTCTGCCCAGTCAAAGGAATAACTTCATGACACATAAATGATTTTCTTTATAAACAAGGGGATGATTGTGGTTGGTCATGAATAAATCTTTAATATTGGAACGCTCTCTGCACAAGAACAATGTAATTCCATTAACAAAATTATTATACTCATGACAAAAGTGGTATTATTTGGATTTAATTAAAACAACTCATAAATTGTCTAAAAAGATGGAAAGACCTAACAATTATAGGAGTGGAAGCTTACATGAACTAAATTATGAGATAAAATGCTACATCAGGATGCAAACTTGGTCTAAAAATTGCAATAAAATTGGGGTGGATACTCATTCTTCAAAATACCCCAAACTTAAATGTTGATGGTCTTCGAGTAACACAAAATCTGAATATTCACCTAATTAATACTTTCAACTTATATGATTGCCTCATCCTCGCACCATGTACCAAGCTACCAGAAATTCTTAAGATCACATAAAATATCTTTTTATACCTTCTTTCCTGATTTTATTTTTAAAAACACTTCCAAGCCTCCATCCCCAACATCATGTCTAAAAGTCTCATGAGATTTTAGTGAGACCGCATAACAACATGTATGCACTTGGTCCAGTAACGGTGTAAGTCAAGAGGATGGTAAAATTTGAGGCATTCATTGTGTCCGTAGGTAAAAAAGTGAATGAGAGTATGAAGGAGACAATCTCTCCTCTATTCAAGTCGAGATCTTTTTTTATTGAGATTACATTGACCGTATGTTTTTTGTGCGCTTTGACATCTTTTCTTGTTGGTACGTCCCTATTAGATTTACAAAGGGTATGGAAGAAGAGGTAGAGATAGAAGGGGATGTGCCACCCCAAACATAGAGTTTGCAAAAATTTTATACCTTTTTGTTTATTTTAGTGGATGGAAGGTAAGAAGATAGAGGAAGTAATGTAGAAGAGAGTTTGGATCAAAATGTAACTTGATTTACAATTCAGTGCACTGGGTTGTTCTCCTTATCACACTACACTCAAATAATGACAAGATGGGAGATTAAATGAAAATTCCATCCAATTGTTCCATTGATCAGTGGGAAGCATGATGTGTTGGATCCCTCTCATTTTCTTTCTACTTGCCACCTTATCCAAGAAAACATTATATTTAGATTCTTAGGCTACATAGGATAATTTCTAGTCATTGCTTACTTCAATAATTATCACTTTTGAGAATTTGCTTCAATTAAGTGGAGTTGAATGATGTGCATACGAACAAGAAATTTAAATCTAAGCTGGCTAGAAACTGGCTTTAGTTATTCTAAGAAGAAAAAAAATATATCTAAATGCAATGCATGTATGCAATGATATGATCTAAAAATTGAAGTGCAAAAATTGAAGATAGAAAGGCGTGGGAGGAGTAAAGAAAGTATCACCCACCCTCCACCCCAACTTAAATATTTGCTCATCCCCGAACAAACACAAAATTTGAAATGTAGGGGAAGAAATCAGCAAAGCTCAACCAGGCATTACTGGAAGCTAAAAAATGGTCCAGCTTAAGGGAATGTTGACAAGTGTTGGAACCTTAAGAAGAGGAGTGCCTTGAAGCACCCAATGATTGGGTGATCTTTGCAGCTCAAAGGGGCTTTCTAGATGAGTAAAATGATGTTGATTTTCACCTCATAATCCATCCAATAGGATCCACAAATCTTCCTCCATCGGTAGAGAAAATGTTGTATCTGTGTGTGGATCAGCAAGAAGAGGCACATAATAGGATGGGTGCATGTCTAATATATTTTAGATTAGCTCATCCAAGAACGCATGTGGTGGATCACCTTTTAAGATGAAGGTATTAGGCGATGAATCTACCATTTTTAATGCCAGTTGTGGTAGATCAGGCGGAAGATCCAGATCATGCTTCTCCTTGTCACCTGGATATGCATGTAAGAGATGTGGTACTGGAATGGGAGGGGCTATTTCATCAATAAAGTCAGCCCGATAAAAATTTTATGTGGTTGTGTGTCCTCCTCAAATATCATCCAATCAGCATAAGTGGTGATACAATTGAGATCATCTTTGACTAGATGATTATATTGCTCTGGTCCCTCCATGTAGGATGTTCCCAACTCATTAATGGACTTAAGAGGAATCATCAACACTATTGACATATAATGGCGGAGGCATGTAAACTTCCTGTGGATGTATAATCTCCTTATCTTGATCAACCTGATACGAGATAAAAGGTGGATGAGATGGAGTGTATATCTCTTGTTGTAATAGCATCTCTTCATTTGGAACAACCACATGTGAACTTTGAGTTGGTTGATCATCTTCTAGAATAGGGTCAACCAATGTTGGTTGATTATTGGTAATGCTTGGATCATGGTCTATAATTGTGTTGGATGATGAGTCTTAGGTTCTACAATCATTCTAGGTTTGTTTACTTGTTGAGATCGTCTATACTGGCGTACTAAAGCCTCAAATGCATCAAAGGATGGAACACATGTGTATACATCTATTTTTGAATGCAGTTTCTCAGTTTATGCAGTTGTCGATGAATCTGGCATTGTTGACATTACGATGGCATCATCTTCATCATCGTCAAAAATCATCATCTTTGGCTGCTCCAGCTGTCCTAGGTAACTTTCTTGTTGGATCACTAGCTCCTTAATCGATATGGAAAGTTGTGAAAGCTCATCCATTTGTGTGAGTAACCTTATGCTTCATGTATCTTCTTCAAAGAGCAATTTTTCAAGGGTGTCCCGTCTGTGACTCTGGTCTGTGAAGGTTGGATTTCATAGCATTGCTCGTCACTATATCTCCCACAATGTTGTTGATTGTAATCTTCCACATAAGGGAATTGATCTTCATAACAGGGTGGATCATAGTAGTCTCCTAAATGTTGTTGTTTGAGGTCCCCTTCATTATAAAATTGGCTGGTATAGCAGGGTTCCTCATTGTAGCCTTCTGAAATTGTGGATTAGAATTGATGTTGTACCCACGTTGGTAAGTCCTGACTTTGTGTTGAATGCTAATCCTTTAGAGTGTTGCTCTAAATTAAGGGGAGGTGTTGGGGTAGTTTATAGATGTATGGTCGTAATAACCACACATATGACATTGTATGCACCGCGGCCTTGACCACTCCATATGTAACATCTCATAATTTGAGGCCTCATATAAAATGATCTTAAAAGGAATGATGGACACCAAGGTGCACCTCCTTTTCAAAGAGATCATTACTAAAGAACTATGTGGTTAAGCATGCTCAACCCAGAGTAGTACAGGGATGGATGACCAATCAGGAAGTTTATCCTATCTTGCGCGTGAGTGAGGACAAAGCATACAGTTAAGGTTAGTGGTGATCTGTGGGGCCAATCATCATTCCTTAAACTCTACTAGAACCTTGGGCAGTGGGCTCGGGTGTTATAAATGGTATCAGAGCTATTACCCCTCTAGTAGGTGGGTCCCACATGGGCATGATGCATGCCAGTCTTTATTCTTGTGGTCCAGGCATGTTGGAAAGGGTTGCCCATGATGATGTAGCCACCCTTGCTTTGGTATTTCATGATCGGGAGCTGGGTGCCCATGGTTCGTTCTGAGTCTGCACTGAAATGGAAAAATATTATGAGGCCATATAGTTGAGCCTTGACGAGGACGTCTAGTCTAAGTGGGGGAGATTGTAACGTCTCATGGTTTGAGGCCTCAGATAAAATGATTGTAAAAGGAACATTGGACTACCCATATCACCCAGGTGAACTTCCTTTTTAGGGAGCTCATAACTAAAGAACTCTATGGTTAAGCGTTCTCAGCCCAGAGTAGAGTAGTAGTACTAGGATGGATAACCAGTTGTGAAGTTTATCATGGCTTTAGTGCGAGTGAGGAAAAAGCGTGCAGTTAAGGCTAGTGGTGGTCGGGGGGGCAATCATCATTCCTGAAACTCTACTAGAGCCTTGGGCAGTGGGCCCAGGTGTTACACCATATTAAGATGATGTCTAAAAAATAAGGAAATAATGTATTATGTCAAAACAAAGTAAGATTCCTAAAAATATTCAGTAAAATGTAGTTCAAGAGTATTTTCAATGTTTTCAAAAGAAAAAAGGAAAAATCCTAACTTATCCTAATTAAATTAAATCAATCAATATTTTTTTTATCTTTGACAACGAAACCAAATTTTGATATAGAGTTTACTAAACCAGGTGTGCAATAACTATCACCGGCAAGCGGACGATACTTATTGTAGTATAGTTAAGGTCTGAAACCCAAAAGACAATGTTTTAAAGAATTAATTAAATGATTTTACTGAACTAGGAAGAGTTTTTAACAAAAAAGGTAAATTTGGTTAAATAAAACCAATGAGTAGGAATAAAAGATTGATCTAAGATTATCAGTTGGATGGATATACTAGGATGAGTAGGTTTCACCACCACTACCTATGATTATTTTCTTACTGTGTTGCAAATATGCATGAACAACATCATGGAGGCAAGGTAAATCCTCCTTTTGGCGTTAGGATTGAACCTGGATAGATATCACCCTAGGCTCACTGTCACGTTACCTAGCGATCATTTATCCTTCTCCCCGGAAACACCTATCTAATTTCTCATAAAAAGTTTGACAAAAATCAATCAATATCCTAGATCTTAGGTTCAAAGTTCTCTACACCCAAGGTCATGACAAACATGTAAACCTATTGGCTGAACAAGGATACAAGCATACAATAATTGATTTAAAATGTAATAAGGTTCATGCAGGTAAGGATGCAATAAAAGAATAAAATCAAATAGTGGGGATACTCCCCATGTCCTTGTGTAATGAACTACGTGCAACTCACAACAAGATCTGAGCAAACAATAAGTAAAAGGATGTATTGACCTACCAGCTATACATTGTCGATATTTTAATGATGACTTAACCACTCCATCCATATGTATCTAATACATCTATTTGATATTAATTTTAGGTATTAGGTACATGAAAAGAATGAATTCAAGCAAGTCCTAGCTTGACCACAAACAAGCCAAAATCAACGCAAGTGCATTTTTGTGGAAAATGCCTTAAACCACTTAGAATATTTTTAGTAAACCACTTGTATTGATGTTATGACTTGTATCCAAGCTGAGAAAAATATAAAATGCACTTAAATATAATATTTAAGAACTTTTAATGCACTTTTAAAAATTCATCACAGACACTTTTATCGATCGAGTTTCCTCAAATGAAACTCAACCGAAAATCATGTGTGGATCTTGGTAACTACCATGGATGGCTGTGTAAAGAGTGGGACCCAAAGGGGATCAACTTCCTACTAAAAATTTGAAGAATAAAACATCCATTCCCAAACATACACAAAAGGTATGCTGGAACATGTGTACAATTTTCAAATCTTTATATAATGGTATGAAAAAGACCAACGTGTATAGCAATAGAAATAAAAGTAATGACTATATTCAACTTATTAAAAGTGCATCATAATCTCCCACATAGGGTTTACATGGATATTACATCATAAGGATCTAGTAGAGAGAAATCTAAATCATATCATGATTGTCTCCAAGCTTCAACTCCTTAAGCTAAGTCCATGTTATATGCCATGTTCCCGTTGACCTACACCTGGGGTTGGAAGCATACTCCAGCAAGATGAGAAAAGTAGATGACATCAGCAAAAAGCTGGTATGTGCATACTAAAATGAAATTGAGAAATTTATGGAATAAAAGGACAACAAGTAAAGAATGCCTCCCATAGAAGAGAAAAGAACTACCCAAGTGGGTATCAAGAGAAATGATTTGCAATAACAAAAGAGATACTTTCCATAAGATAAGAATAAAAGTTGTCTAGAAAAGCATATATAAAACTTGGGCACAAAACCTATCACAATAATAACAACCTACATGCATGTGAGATAAACATTAACATTTAAGGTATATGGCATCACCACCATAACCACATATTATGGCATCACCACCATAATCTTTGGGGGAGTAATGGCATCACAACTAATTACCCAGGGATAGGAATCACCATCTACACCCCCTGTTGGCAATAGAAAAAATAGGTATACACCACATAGTGTGCACATATACAAGTTATTCAAACTGAACATGCATAATGTAGAGGCAAGTAAAAGTATGGTCAGATTATACAAGATTGCCATCACAAAAATGACAATATAAGAAACCACCACAGAAGTGGGCAAAAAGAGTATGCATCACCAAGTAGAAGTTACATCATGAACCAAGTATAAGATTGAGTCAAAAGAATATCTTTTAGAGTAGAATGATTCACAAAAATCAGAACCAAGTAATATATTCTCAAGAGAAAGAGATATTGTGTAGGATATTGTACAGAGGACCAAGAGAAAGAAGAAAATAGGTCATTTCTCAATGTAGAAGAATAGGAATGTAAACATACCTCACTTTAAATTCTATAAAAGTTCAAAGTCAGTCTTAGGTCCAAGCCTCGATCTCCAAAGCACCTATTATGCACATATGTAGACTTAGAATTAGGTTTACATTAATTATTCAAAACCCATAAAAATTGCCTTTTTACTATTAGTGAATTAGATTATCAAAACCACACCATATCGTAGGTTATATTTCTCAGATTTCATAAAATATTTTATTTTATTTTGTAGAGTAACATATTATTATAAATGAATTTTACAAAATCTATCCAATTAGGAAATTCATTGCAAACCATATATTTATTGCATTGGATTTAGGTGATGAAACTAGTATCATTAGGTACATTATGATTTTATGATTCCATAACATATTTTATTTTATTTTATTTAGCCATAAATAATTTACTATGTCTAACCAATCAAAAATCTCAGAAAAGCCACATGTATAATTATTATCCTTTTAGAGAGGGTGGGACCCAAATGACTTGGCCCAATGAAAATTTTCCACCAGGCCCAATCACCTAGCCAACCGGGTGCACAACTCAGCGTGGAAAAGGAAACAAATAGAGGAAAAGATCATATTGCCCCTAATGGAAAAAGAAACTAAGAAAATACAATGAGGGGCACACTAGACAAAACACTGCCTATCATCTTCTTGGTTGAGATATCTTGTTGAACACATAATCAATGTTCATTACCAATCCAGAGTTGAGCTCAAGCTGAAGAACTAACGCAAGGAGTTGACCTCATCCCCTTCCCCAGGTCGTGACAAACTCGGCGAAGACAAGGAACCCAAGATCTACACTCCAAAGTAAACAGACCCCCATTATGGACCTCTACTATGAGCAGGTGAGAGGAAACTTTTGGGGGAACAACAAGGCAATCAAAAACGAGAAGAAAAGCACCTAGCAAAAATCAAGTAGTCAATCTGAACCCATAGATGGAGAAACTCAGCAGAATCGAAGGGGAAACACAAATAACCCAATCCTGATTTCTGGATGGTGAGGAAGAAGAAGAAAAGGAGGGAAAATCACAATACATGGGGAGAACATGGCCAGGCCAAAAGCTTCACAAGGGGATGAGAAGAGATTTTGGGTCCTCTACATTGATTATGGTGGTCGGAGGCACCAACATGGTAGGAGTGTGGACACCGATGAGGTTTGGAGTTTGGGGAGGCACGTTCAGGTGCAAACAGCATGAAACAACCCACTGGACATGTACACAAGGGTGTGAGGATGAGCAGAGAAGGGTTTACTAGAAGTCTGAAACCCTGTCGTAGCGAGGAGGCAGAAAAGAAGATGAAAGCAAGGGAAGAACATGGGATATTGGCGGCGATTTGTGGATTATGTCTGAGTTTTTCCTGAATCCTAGCATATGTACAATCATTAGGTTCTGTAGGGGTAATGGAGGTGAGGGAAAAGAAAGAAGAGAAAAAACATGAAGGTAGGTGGAGAAAGGAGAGAAAGAATCAGAGACAACAAACAGTCATGCGAACCAGGCGGTCTGAGGTAGGAGAAAAGTTAGGCTCCACACGATCACGATCACGATTAGAGGATTGCGAGTGAACTCGATATCTAGAAAATCAGTGTGACAGAACAACAAAAGAAAATAGTGAAAATGGGGGCATGTGACACATAAATAATGTGTGACATTTAAATCCCTATTTAAATCAAATGAAACAAAGTCCTATTAGCATTAGGATTAATATTTAGATAATTACTTCTCAACCTAAATTGTGATATCTAGGATTATCCAATCAGGTTGAAAATTTTCATATAGACTAATTAAGGCATGTAGAATCTGAATATGTCATTAGTTTTTGCTTTTGAGGAGTTTAAGTGTTTTACTGAATTCTTTTAAAGTAATTCATATTTTCTCTTTCTTAATGCATTAGAGACTTCTAGAATCCTTCAATTAATTTGAAACTTCACTCTTAAGCAAACGAAAACATATAGAACACAAGTTGGCCATTGATTTTATTCCTTGAAGTTATTTTCCTCATTCTTTAATATTTTGGAATTTCTCTCTCCTACTCCACATTAAAGATTATCCAAATTACATGAAAATTCACCCAAATGATTTTTTTAATGTGTAGATTATGAATCTAAGATTATTTTTATCTTTTGGAGTCATTTATTATTTTATATAATATTTTGGGGAAGAGTTCATATTTTATTTTCAAAATAAAATAGATGTGATTATTATTATCCTAAATTTGTGAAACTTGACCTTCAACCCAAAATATATCCAAAGAAACTGAATTTGAAGCTATTTTTAACCAACTTGTCTCCTTTTATGAGTTTTACATAATTTGACATTGGTGCTTCATTATTATTTTAGTCAACATATTATTTCATCATCATCGTCGTCGTCATCAACATTATTATTCCAATACCATGACATCTCAACCAAAAGGTTATATGTCATTTTTATCCACGAAATCTTATATATTTACCATTTTTATCTCATTTAGTTTATTAATTCTATATTTATTTGGATAATTTAATATTTTCTCTCAATTATGAACACATAGTTGTCCTATGCATATTATCTTGCTTATCACATACCTTTATCAACATTACCTCGTGTGACATATTCTATGCATCCTTTATTGCTCAAAAGATTAATTATGAGGGCATTATATCATCTTTGTTTATATGTCTACATGTTAGGATGATTTATTCATGCATTAACATGTTAGGGTTTCAATTAGCTACTAATATGTATACCTTTATCCTTGATTGGCTAAACCCAAAGAACTAAGGTGACTATCCTCCATGACACGTGATTAGGGTCAAGAGGCTAGGTTTTGGTTCGTTACAACACTCCACCTCTTAAAAGGATTTCATCCTCGAAATGAAATCATTCATACTTCATTAACCCACTACTCTCCAACCCCTAAAAGGTATTACCTAATAAGCCAAACTATACAACATCACAGGTATTATGGTTAGTTATGCATATTTTACTCGTGAATGTTTTAGGGGTTTATGATGTTCATGTATCCAACTAAAAAATCATATCCAACTAGGGTTTAACTTTAAGTCCTTGTGTGTCTAACCTAACAACCCTAAGATTCATATTATCAAACCCAAAGTCAAAAAGTATAAAGGGTAGATCCACTATACCTCTATAATATTCCATATATCCCTAGTCACTTCTTTATGGAGAAAACTAGGGTTTATGACATCTACGTCAGACTAATTCTAGGGTATTACTATCCATACTTCACACATCTCTTAATGGTGACTTTGTTGAAGAAAACTTCGATAAAATCCAGAGAAAAATTCTTTTGTACATATAATAGTTTAATGAAAATAATTTTGATGATGAAAAACTTTGTGATGTAAAACAAACATGCCAACCAAAAATCAATGTTGGAACTTACTCACAATTTTCCATAATAAGATCTCCTTAACAACTACTTTCCTCATCCTCATGCCAAAACCTCATAACATCCAAAGAAATATGTCGTTGTTGACCTATATGGTAGGGTAAGCTCATCTAAAACCTCATCACATCACGATTCTAATGTGAAACTCATATGATCCTAAATTAACCTTTTATCATCTCATAGGTCAATTCTAGGGTAAACATGTCTCTTAAATAGGAACTATGTAAGGCAAGGGTTCTAATTAGGGAGACCAAATTGAAATAGTCAGATTCTGACTAACCTCGCTCTGATTACCATGTTGTAAAGAGGAGAGATCACCCCAATTACTAAAATTTGAAGAATAAAACGTCCATTGTCGAATATACTCAAAAGTTATGCTAGAACAACTGTAAAATTTTCAAATCTTTATATAATTGTATGCAAAAAACCAAAGTGTATAGACACGGGATAAAAGTTATGACTATATTCAATTTATCAAAAGTACATCATAATCTCCCACATAGGGTTTACATGGATTATACATCATAAGGATCTAGTAGTGGGAAATCTAAACCATATCAAGATTGTCTCCAAGCTTCAACTCCTTAAGCTAAGTCCATGTTAATTTTTGTGTTCCCCTTGACCTACACTTGGGGTTGGAAGCATACCCCAACAACATGAGAAAAGTAGATGAAATCAGTAAAAATATGGTATGTGCATACTAAAATGAAATTGAGCAATATATGGAATAAAAGGACAACAAGTAAAGAATGCTTCCCATAGAAGAGAAAGGAACTACCCAAGTGGGTATCAAGAGAAATGATTTGCAATAACAAAAGATATACTTGCCATAAAACAATAATAAAAGTTGTTCCACAAAAGCACATATAAAACTTGGGCACAAATCCCATCACAATAATAACAACATGCATGCATGTGAGATAAACATTAACATTTAAAGTATATGGCATCACCACCATAACCACATATTATCGCATCACCATGATAATCTTTAGGGGAGTAATGACATCATAACACAATTACCCAAGGACAAGTATCACCATGTGAACCCTCTATTAGTAATACAGACAATAGGGATACACCACCTAGTGTGCACATATATAAGCTATTGAAACCAAACTTGCATAATGTAGAGGCAAGTAATTCTATGGTCAGATTATACAAGATTGTCATCACAAAAATGACAATATAAGCAACCACCACAAAAGTGGGAAGAAAGATCATGTATCACCAAGTAAAAGTTACATCATGAACCAAGTAAAAGATTGAGTCAAAACAATATTTTTCAGAGTAGAATGATTCAAAAAAATCAGAAGCAAGTAATATATTCTCAAGAGAAAGAGATATTGTGTTGGCTATTGTCCATAGGACAAAGAGAAAGAAGAAAATAGGTCATTGCTCAATGTAGAAGAATAGGAGATGCAAACTTACCTCACTTTAGAGTCTATATAAGTCCAAAGTCAGTCCTAGGTCCAAGCTTAGGTCTCCAAAGCACCTACTATGCACATATGTAGAATTCGAATTAGGTTTACATTAATTACTCAAAAGCCTAAAAATCACCTTTTAACTATGTGAATTAGATTATCAAAACCATGCCATGTTGTAGGTTATATTTCTCTGAGTTCATAACATATTTTATTTTATTTTTCTAAGTTACATATTATCATAAATGAATTTTAGAAAATTTAATCAATTAGGAAATTCAAGAAAAACCATATATTAATTGCATTGGATAGTTAGATTCTAATTTTATGGTTCCAGAAAATATTTTATTTTTATTTTTTCGAGCCATAAATAATTTACTGTGAAATTTTTAGTTTCTGACCAATCAAAAAGCTCAGAAAAGCCACATGTATAATTATTATGCTTTTAGAGAGGGTGGGACCCAGATGAGTTGTCCCAATGGAATTTTGCCTCCGGGCCCAATCACCCATCCAACTGGGCACACAACTCAACGTAGAAAGGAAACCAAAAGGGGAAAAAGACCATATTGCCCCTAGCAGAAAAATGAACCAAGAAAATAGAATGAGGGGAACACTAGACAGAACACCATATGTCATCTTCTTGGTTGAGGCATCTTGATGAACACATAAGCAATGTTCATTTCCAATCCAGAGACGAGCTCCAATTGTATCAGGAAGAACCAGCGCAAGGGGTTGACCTCATCCCCTTCCCCAAGTCGTGACAAACTTGGCAAAGATAGTAACCCCAAGATCTACACTCCAAAGTACACAAACCCCCATCCTGAACATCTGCCATGAGCAAATGAGAGGAAAACTTTGGGGCACAACAAGGCAATCAAAATCGAGAAGCAAATCTCCTCGCAAAAATAGACAAGTCAATCTGAAACCATAGATGGAGAAACTCAGCAGAATTGAAGGGGAAACACAGAGACTACAATCCCAGTTTCTAGATGGTGAGGAAGAAGAAGAAAAAAAAAGAGGGAAAATCAAATTACTTGTCTTGGGTGGACATGGCCAGGCAGAAGCTTTGCAATGGAATGAGAATAGATTCTAGGTCATATACACTGATTGTGGTGGCCGGAGGCACCACACGGTACGGGTCTGGCCGCCGACAAGTTTTGGAGTTCGGGGAGGCATGTTCGGGTGCAAACAACCTAAACCAACCTACTTGATAGGTACACAGGGGGTGCAAGGATGAGCATAGAAGGGTTTATCAGAAGTTTGAAACCCTATCACAGCAAGGAGGAGGAAAAGAAGATGAAAGCAGAGGAAGAACAGGAGAGACGGCTGGTGAGTTGTGGATTGTGTCTAAGGATTCCCTGAACCCTAGCATATATATAATCATTGGGTTCAATTGGGTGTAATGGAGTTGAGGGAAAGGAAAGCAGATGAAAAGGAGGAAGGTAGGTAGAGAAAGGCGAGAAAGAATTGGAGATAGCAAATAGTCGTGTGAACCAGGCTGTCTGAGGTAGGAGAAATGTTAGGCTTCACACGATCACGATCAGACAGTTGTGAGTGAACCCAATATCTTGAAAATTAGTGTGACAAAATAGGGAAATCATGAAAATTGGGGCATGTGACACATAAATAATGCGTGAAATTTAAATCCCAATTTAATTCAAAGGAAATAAAGTCCCATTAGCATTAGGATTAATATTTATATAACTTTTTCTCAACTTAAATTGAGACATCCAAGATTATCCAATTAGGTTGAAATTTTTCATATAGACTAATTAAGGCATGTAGAATTTGAATATGTCATCAGTTTTTGCTTTTGAGGATCTTAAGTATTTCATTTAATTCTTTTAAAGTAATTCATATTTTCTCTTTCACATTGGAGACTTCCAGAATCCATCAATTAATGTGAATTTCACTCTTAAGCAAACTAAAACATATGGAACATGAATTCACCATCAATTTTCTCCTTCGAAGTTATTTTTCTCATTATTTTTATTTTGGACTTTCTCTCTCCTAATCCACACATGGACATTAAAGATTATCTAAATTACATGAAAATTCACCCAAATGATACTTTTAATGTGCAGATAATGAATCTAAATTATTTTTCTTTGTTGGAGTCATTTATTATTTTATTTGATATTTTGGGGAAAACTCATGTTTTCTTTCCAAAATAAAATATATGTGATTATTATTATCCTAAATTTTTGAAACTTGGCCTTCAAGGCAAAACATATCCAAAGAAAACGAATTTGAAGCTTTTTTTAACCAATTTGTCTTCCTTTCATGAGTTTTACATAATTTGACATTTGTGGCCCATTATCATTTTAGTCAACATAGTATTTCTTCACCATCATCATCATCACCATCATCATCATCATTATTATTATTCCAATGCCATCATATCTCAACCAAAAGGTTATATGTCATTCTTAAGCATGAAATCTTATATATTTATCTTTTTATCTCATTCAATTTATTAATTCTATATTTTTTAGATAATGTAATATTTTCTCCCAATTATGAATACATAGTTCTTCTATGCATATTATCTTGCTTATCACCATGCCTTGATCAACATTACCTCATGTGACATATTCTATGTATCCTTTATTGGTCTAAAGATTAATTATGAGGGTATTATATCATCTTTGTTTATAATTCTACATATTAGGGTGATTTTATTCATGCATTGTCATGTTAGGGTTTAAATTAGCTACTAATGTGTATACCTTTATCCTTGTTTGGGTAAACCCAAACAACTAAACTGACTATCCTCTATTACATAGATCAGGGCCAAGAGTCTAGATTTTGGTTTGTTACAGGCTGAGTATCCCTAGGACAAACTCGACCGACATCCCTACACAGGAAAAATCAATTTTAAGTTTTTGGTGGAGTCTCATCTAGGATAAACTCAATCAATGACTCAAAAATTACTTTGTCACATAGTGCCTTCGATCGAGTTACCTTTATTGAAACTTGACCAACTGCACTATACAAAATGAGTAGAAAAATTGATTCTAAACATTCGAGTGTTACAAAACTCAAAAAAAATATCCTTTACAACACTCCAAATGGCTATATTTTGTTTATAAGTGCATCTACTGCCTAGTAGACACCCCCAAATATAATAGGTGCCCTTAAACTTCATTCCAAGTTTTCTTTTTATGCTCCTAGATATAGTTGAGTGGTTTTATCTACTAAGAGTCCCTTTCTCTCTCAAGCTTACTACTGATAAATAACAATCCGAGTGAGATAGGTTACTTGTGAGATAGCTACTTCATTGTACACCTTGTGAAGCTCTCAACTTCCCTTTTCCAATCCCTTTCTCCCAAGCTATTTGGTGAAAGCTTGTTGGTGAAGGTGAAGTTGAAGGACGAAGATCCAAGAGAAGAGTGGGTAGTTCCTTAAAGGCAGAAGACTTGTTACAAGAGTAGATCTCATTGATGAAGCCCGCTAACTCATTGTGGTAAGCCCTTATGAAGGTAGAAGACTCTTGCTCTAGGATGGGTAACTCCTTATAAGGTTATTGTCTCCCTTGTCCTCAAAGGTAAGGCTAGGTATCCTTGTCCTTAAAAAGGAAGGTCATCTTATATCTCTTTTATTGGAATATAAGAAGTGTGCAAGGGTTGCAAATCCTAGAGATTGGCCCATCTAGGTACTGGATGTACATCTCCTAGCTTGGAGTTTGGAAACACTATATATAGATTGTGTTATTGTGCTTGTTCAATATCTCTCATCCTTGCTATGTATGTTTACTTGCACTCAAATTCCATATATGCAACCTTATCTCTTGATATAATTTGAAGGACTAGTGAATTTGGTTTAATTTTTTTAGCTCTATTCAAGCCCCTCTTTTAGAGTGTATTGATCCTACAGGATGAAGATAGCTATCATATGGATGGATACGAGAGATGTATTAATAGATTTTGGTCAAGAATGTCATCGGGTGACCCTTCTTCTTCATCGTCCTCCTTTCTTGGATCTGGTCTATGGATGAGGAAGAGTAGGTGAATGGATGGTGTGGAGGATTGTCATCAATGGTGGAAAGAAGTGGTTGCTTGATATTTGGTGGAAACAAGGAGGTTGATGGGTGTATGGAAGAGGATAACAAAGAAGGGAGAATGGCAGATATGTATTGCTTTCGGTCTTGGCTCCTAGAGAAACCAAGGGGTGGATCACAAAGATTCTGGCCCTTTTTCTTTGTGGCTGCAGAGTCTTATTATAAGAATGGTAGGTGGAGTCTAAAAGTCACATATTTAATGTGTGGGACCCTATCGACATGTGATGCATCAACCAAGGTTGATGGGCTTGAGTTGATCGACGGATGGGGTTGATCATTGTTTGGTTGATTCATTATCGAGTGTTGTGGTCGATAGTGGTCGATTGTCTGAGCCATCGACGTGGACTTTGCATGTCATTCGGTGTGGTATTTCTACATAGAAATTGTCAATCATCTTCTTGAGGAGGTTGAGAGTTTTTGAGAAGTTAATGGTGTTACTTGGAAGTTGTCAACCGAAGGGTGTTGACTGGAGGCTGTCAACATTGAGTTGATGTCCTGATAGGCCTGTTCAACATGCTTGGGTCAAATTCTTCTCAGTGGCTATGTGGGGGTTAATACTTCATGTTGTTTATGACTTTATATTGGAGGTATTTGAACTATTACACAATCAGTTGTCACATATGTTAGGAGATCTACAGTTGTCAAGGTGTAGATTATCGAGCCCTACTTTCAGGACTGTTACCAAGTATAAGTTTGCTAGATGGAAAATGATATAGAGACCAGAACCTACATCAGAAATGAGACCCCGTTTGTTTTTTTACCTTGAAGATGGCCCGAAGTGTCTTCTGCAAGGCTTGACATTCCCATACCTTCCCACTTGCTAAGGCACTGATGGGATCTTAGTGGAATTGATGTATGCCTCCCATTTTCCCCATTATCCCTCTCCCCGCAAGGTGACGATGGCCCCATTTTATTTCTCTCTGACCTCTCCCCCTCTTTCACTGGAGAAGAGGGATGATGCTCCTGGATTAGTTGTCGCAACATATTCCAAGAGAAGAGAGTAGCAAAAAGAGTTTCAGAGCAGTGTGTGGATGACGATAATAGTATAAGACACTGATGGCCAAGTAAACGATCATCAACTCCAAACACTTCAAATAGAAGATGCTATAGAAGCATCAACAGAACAAACAACAGCTACAGTAGCGAAGCAGTGATCGGCAGAACAAATCGGAGATTGACCGACAATTACAAAAAAAGAAAAATATATATAGGTCTATTATTCCGTTTTAAAAGATGATTATCGTCAGGCTAGTGCCGCCAATAACCCTAATCCTTATTTGATCGTAGCATAATTTCTATTTGTCAATTTCGTGATCATTGAGTAATGAATTCTATCCCCTCATGTATGTGTTACATTTGCTCACACAGTAACCAAACTTAGTAAGCAATGTTTGTTCATCTAGTAACCAAGCTCAATAACACATAGCAAACCAAGCCACTTATAGACACCCATATGAGTTGTAAATAACAGAACATTGAAACCACCAAAATCCTGATTAATAGAAATTAGAAAGCACAATTCCATATGTAACCAGCCTTTTTGGAATAGGAACTTAACCAATCCAAACTACGTCAGAGCAAACATTTTATCAGGTAATAAATCCCTTTGGTAATCACATACCATTACACCCAATATAAAAATGAAGATGTTATCCACTTGCTTAATAGGGGTCAGACATTTAGCAACGTAACATCTTCTAACAATTCTTCCCTTAGTCTGTTATCTAATATACCAAAAAATGTTATCCAAAATAACAAATCTTCACTCAGTTTGTTATCCAATATAAAAAAAATATTATATCTGTTTTATAACAAAATATTGTTCAGTTAGTAGCAGCTTCCCCTTGTGCAGTGAGTAACAAATGTATGTTAAGTTTGTTGTCCTACTTCCCATGTTAGACCTAACAAAAACATGTTGGTAACAATTCTACTTACACTCTATTATCCTATCTCCCAGCATTAGCATTGTGGTTACTAACTTGGTTTTACATACACTTACATCATTGTGCATTGTATCACAATGCTAACAGATTGGTTTCACCTACATAGCAGACTACACATGTTTCAACATAACAGACTACACCTGTTTCAACTTACTACAAATTGTATCACAAGGCTAACAATAACAACTCCATTGAATATGCATTCGTACATAGCAAATGTGTGACAGAATTAATAAAACTAATACTCAATATTCATAATGAACACTAAAATACCACTGTAAAGTTTTAAACAACTACAATGTATCCCATAAAGGAACATCCTTTATGTCAACCAAGTCAACCAATCAAATAATCCACTTTGTTAACCAAACCACGATATGTATTCATTTGTTAAAATTTGTTTTGCTATTCATCCTAATTATACTTTTGTGTAGACAAAACAATCACATTACCAAACTACCACTTTTTCTTCATGCTCATTGTTGTTTACCCAAATCTTATATTTCAGTTCTTTTTCATATTTCACACAAGTTGCCGAACTCATTGACGTAGATCTGAATGAAGTCCCCCATCATAAGTATTCTCCTGTCACTATTGGTATTGATGTCGATGATGATGTCTTGTTAATAGAATCAGCTTGTGTTGTTATTAATGAATGTGATGATGCCTTGTTAATAGAAACAACTAGTGGGCATTTAGAAACATCTTACAGAAGTAGGTACACCATCTTCTCTTCATGTTCCCATTACCCCAACAGAAGTTGGAGTGCCTTTGGTTGGGACTGTATTTAGTTCAATCGACCAAGCAAGACGCTTCTACGAGCTATATGTAGATGCAGCTGGGTGTGGTATCAAAACATCCCATTCTTACAAGGTAATGATAAATCAACTGTAAGGATCACATACACATGTGTCATGGGAGGAAGGCCACCAAACAAATGTAAGGATATATTATACAGATACAAACTAACTGCACGAATAGCATGCCCTAGTCATATTAAGTTGAAACACACTTTCTCAGGTGAATATAAGATCTCCCACATACAACTCAGCCACAATCACCTGATGTTGCAGCAAGATATGATGTGGTTATTTCCATCCAAGAGGCAGATACCATTTGACATACAATAGCGCATTGACCTGAATGATGCAGCTGGCATTGTTGCAGCCAAAACTATGACTTCTTTAGTAACTGAAGCTAGAGGTTACGATGGTCTTATATTCACTTAGAAGGACCTCAAGAACCATCTCCTGAATTTGAGGAAGCTACGTCTAGGTGAAGGTGATGTAATTGCGAAATCATACTTTGTACAAATGCAAAAGAGTGATTTAAAATTCTTCTATGTCTTAGACTTGAATGATGTAGGCATTCTCACAAATGTGTTTTGGGTTGATGCAAGATCTCGAATGGCATATAAATATTTTGGTTATGTTGTTACCTTTGATACTACATACCTGACAAACAGGTATGAGATGTCATTTGCACCATTCGTCAGTGTTAATCATCATGGCCAATCCATTCTATTGGGGTGTGGACTACTATGTGAAGAAATAATAGAGAACTATGTATGGTTGTTTACAACGTGGCTGCAATGCATGTATAACCCATAACCTCTATTTGTTTTCCTTACATAACGATATTCATGATATTTTGTTACTACAGTACATGCTGAATCAACATTGTTACCTATTGGCTACAGTCTGTGCATTTCCTTTAACTTCCTTTTGGCAGGTCCATTGTCATACCTCAGTGTTTTTTAGTTGCATAATGATATTCATTATTTTCTGTTACTACAATACATGCCGATTCAAATTAGTTACCTATTTACTTCTTTGGGTGCATTTTCTTTCAGTATATTTGTTGCGGGTCAGTTGTATTCACTATTAAATCATGCATGAACCAGTATATGTATATTCTGATGAGTTAAGATGAGTTATGATGAGTTATTGACACCTTATAGCATGTTTCACACTTCACGACCTGCAATACATTCCTCTGAGTTGTGTTGCACTATAATCCATTTATTACAATTTAGTGACTAAATCGCATGTTCAAAGGAACCCTGCCAAAAGGAATCGTAACTGAACAAGTTCAATCAATAATTAACGGGATCCGACAAGTGTTTCCCGATGTTAGACACCGACTCTGTCTATGGCATATAATGAGAAAATTACCCAACAAACTGGGAAAAGATTCCATTACATCCAATCTGATCTGAAATGCATAAAATGAGATCCCATCAATAGATGCTTTTGAACAGAATTGGGCAGCTACAATACAGACTTGCAAGGCAAATCAAGATGATTGGCTTGTAAGAATGTACCAAATACGACATATGTGGGTACCTGTGTACATTGATGACTTCTTTTGGGCAGATATGACCACAACCCAACGTAGTGAATCAATTAATTCATTCTTCGGTCATTACGTTAACTTGAAGACATCTTTGAAATAGTTTGCTAACTAATACAAAGCTACATAAGAAGTAAGGATCAAGACAGAGAGGAAATCTAATAATGATGATCAGGATAAACTTGTTCAGTTATGGTCTGAGTTTTAGATTGAGATCGATGCAAGATTGGTGTACACACAAGATATATTCAAGAAGTTTCAAATCAAACTGCAATGTATGATGTATTGTGATGCACTGCTGTTGAACAAGGTCAATTCATTGTCTGCATTTCAGTTAAGGAATAGCGCGGGGTTTGCTTACCAGATGCTGACTCTATTTTACTTGAAAACTAGTTCATTGTCACACATGGCTCTGTTCAGAACAATTTGTTATGCAGTTTTCATTCATTTGAGTGCAAGGGGATTATGTCCAGGCACTCGTTGTGCATCCTTACTCACAACTGCAGGATAAATAAGCTGCCAATGTAGTATGTGATAGACAGATGGAGGAAGGACGTCGTACGGAACTATGGAAACAACACAAACAACATATGGGTATTTACAAAATCTACTGAAAGAGTTGATGTTGTCTCAAACATTTGTCAACGTTTCATAGAGATGTCACGTGTTTCTGATAAGCAGTATGAGGTTGTTAAGCATGCACAAAATGCAACAATTCAGACCTATAAAAAGGCACAACTGCTCGAATCCTGTGTCAGCTCATTTAAGAAATATCTTTCCATTGTTCCTGCACATAATTGTTTATAGGATTTTACAACGGTTTGTTTCAATTTAATGGAATACACTCAATTCATTGTACTTGTACCATTACTCTTGACGTTTAAAATGCAGGCCCAAGGGAGCAAACCAATAGTTGTTTCTACAATTAAGGATCTCGTCACAGTCAAGAAGGTTGGAAGACCACCATCCGTGCGGAAAAAGGGATGGCAGGAAATGAATTCAAAAAAAAGTACAGCTGTAAAGTGTAGTAAGAAGAAGCTCACTCAACCAGCCACAATGGAACAACCATTCCCAATACCCCAATTCCCAAATGATCAACCTCAAGTCTGGACACCCAACAACAACATGAATGATATCGGCAACCCTGCAAATAGGGGTTTTAGTACATATAATAGTATCCCTACTGAACACATCATTGGCTAAATCTACAACATGTGATCTCCCACACCACCATGTAAATACATGCAATCTAAAGTGGGTAGTAACCAAAGAAGTTTTTACACAAATTCAAATGCAGCAAACCTTATTAACCAAAGAATTTTTTACGCAGATTCAAATGCAGCAAACCTTGGCAACAAACACTGCCAATCTGTGTCATATAGCTCGATCATCGGACAAACTTTCAACACATCGTCTCCTCTTGCTACAGCATGGTTGCGCTACACTATCCACAGAGATTAGCTTTATTTTCATACTAATATATATCTTTTTATCTTCTTTTTTGGAAAAACACATGTATATTTTTGTAGTGCAATGGTCTATATGAGAAATACATTCATACAGGCATGTAAACCCCTAAATATTGTCCCAATATTTAACCCACAGTGGTGCAATATATGTACATTTCTACGGTCAACACAAGTTATCCAACTGTTGACAAATGGTTGACTGCATAATACCACGTCAATCTTGTTACAATTTCTACTACTATCGTAATGCCTTATTGCATCTTACAGTGTTGTCTGCCACACTCAGGCCATTTTACATATTATACCACTATGAATAACTGCATTTTTCTGACATTGCTCAGCCTACCTGGTCTGGTATAGACTAACTGAAATTCCAGCCTAATGTGCACCACAAGACAATTCAATAAATAAAAATCTTTCTGTAGATTTTTTTCAATATCTTACAACACCTGATGCAACGGTCGGTGCGTTCTTGTATTTATGTTGGACCATTTGTTCACCGGATACTAACAATGTTGTAACAAGACTAACTGTTTTGCACTTTTTTAATCTACATTTCAAATGAACGTGCATTCATTTTCGCATAAACAATTATGTTTTAGTACTCATGATGCATGTAGCACCAAAACAGTTTTAATTTTTTTTGCATAGACAATTGTACCCATAACAACTGCTCTGTGTTAACAACCATAGTCATCAGTTAATCTGTTCTACTTTTCCCCCCCAGAATTTTCATCTTAAACTCAATCCCATCTGTTCCCTATTAAAGTCCCACTCTAGACTTGTTACAAAATGTCAGTTTTCTAAGATTATGGCTGGTTTTAAGCTTCTTTTTTCATCCATAACAGCTACTCGTTGTTAACAACCGCATTCATCAGTCATTTCGTATCAAATAAATCAATCCCATCTGCTCCTAACATCACACTCCAAACTTGCTATGTTTAACAGCTTTCTGCTACTTCCATTAAACGATCTACACCTACAGTTAGGAATTATCAGTTAATATGTTTTACTTTTTTTCCAGAACTTTCATCTTAAACTCAATCCCATCCGTTCATAACATCCCACTCTAGACTTGTTACAAAATGTCAGTTTCTGAGATTATGCCTTGTTTTAAACTTCTTCTTTTCAACCCTAACAACTATTTGTTGTTAACAACCACATTCACCAGTCATGTCATATCAAATAAAATCAAGAAATATTCTAGGTGAACACTATTTTAAAACCCAAAATAGAACCCCACTCATTCTCCATCACATGTTTGAGGGTATAACAAATAAAACACATATTTTATTTGTTATACCCTCAGACGTGGTGGAGAATGAGTGGCCTTATGGGTTCTAAAATGGGTCAATCCCATCTGTTCCTAACGTCACACTCCAAACTTACTATATTTAACAGCCTTCCGCTATTGTCGTTAAACGGCCTACAGTTGTTACGAATTGTCAATTTTATGAGATTATGACTTTTTTAACTTCTTTGTTGTATGGTTATTTTTTGGTAGAACATGATTTGAACGTATAATAGAAATTTATGTGCAAAAATGAATTTCTTTGTTGCCATTACTTGAACCTGCTGACCATACATAATCAAATCAGTGAATACTGCCTACAGTGTCCTTCATAAACCATACAAATGTAGATAAGGAATAACTAGAATCAATGGCACAACTACATCGCCACTTTCAACCATCTATTACTACACACTCAAAATACTACTTAGCATTATCCCAAATAAAACAACACAGTCATTTAGATGCAATAGTTCATTTGCCCATTTTAATAAATATAACAGATAAAACAGCAATATGTTGTTAATTAAATACTGAATTTTGACAATATACTAATTTAAGTATACAGCCACATCCACATCCACATTTAAGGACCTTAACACGTCAAACCCCAAAACAAAATCAATCCCCACATCCAGTTATCTGATGGAGTGCATTCATTAAACATTGCACCAAACCCATATGCCCTCATATATATACAACAACACCATGCAAGCAGCAGAATTTTGTTTCAGCAACACAGTTAACCACATCCATTTCAGAACACCCCTTCATTTGCATACTCCTTCATTTGTAGTATAAGCACAGCATTGATGTCACGCAGGTGACGCACTGGTTCAGGGTATGACTCTTCTATCCTCTGCCCTTCACATATGTATTCCATCCATCGCATAACATACACACCACACTCATTTATTTCTGGAGGTTGATGCACTACCTTGTTATCGAATAAGATCTTTTAGCCTTCTTCAGATACACCGCTTATCTTGCTCATGAGGCTTTTGATCGCCGTTTCCTATATTTGCAAAAAATTGTATAACAAACAGTTTGTAAGTGACAGATATACAAAATGGTCTATAATCCGTCCTACACAACTTATACTTACCAAGGTAAAAGCATCGTTGTCATATGAATGGCTCATATTTGGCTTGTTATATCTCCTTACTGGGCGTAGGTTGTTGTAGTGAAGTATCTTCTTGTATTCGTGTGAAGCCACTAGCAAGTGCTAGTGATGCAAGCTAAGAATCAAAAGAAGTATTACATTTGCAGACTTGATCTCTTACCTTTTCTCGTAACAATATTTATGCATCAAGGGTGCATTCTTTGTCTTTATTGTGTGTATCATGGCAGTGTTGAAAGTGAACACCCTCTGTCCCCACTTGTTTTCATATTGTTTTTACATGACTTCACTCCAACTATCAATTATCTATTATAGACAAAATGGGGAGCCACGTCATTTATGGTGGTTAATGCAATAATAGGTATAACCATTAAGGCCCCAACTACATTTAACATTTTGTCTATAACAAAATTCACCTTTGTTCTACAAAGCATTTACTCTTACAGTTTCGTACATTTCGTGTAGTGAAGTAAGGGCCTACAAAATAACTATAGAAAACAACTGAAGAGTGTTACCTCAAGTGTCGACGTGCCACCTATGCCATATTAGAAATCATTTAGCTACTTTTTACAACTAGAACTACCAATTAGAAGAAACAACTTTACACATGGAATATCACTGCATACAAGCATAGTGTTTACAGTTATGGAATACTACCCTTCAGAACGTCACACATAACAACATACCCACACCACCCAATCACACCTTGTCATAAAACCATCACAAACCGGTCAAAGGAACACTAATAGTTGATCATCACTGTAAGTGTATCCTAATACCAGACGCACATAGCTGACACTCTACTATAATTGTATGCAATCCTGGTATGGTTTATTCCTAGCAACAGATGACATACTTTTATTTAACGCATCAACAACACATTCAAATTCTTAATCTATATACTGTAGATTTTTGGGGTAACCCTAGGCAAAAAATGTATGTCACACGCCATAATAGTTGTTCTCCTTATGGGTATAAACTGGCACGAAAACTTTAATTGCTGGCATACTTGGTTTGTAATGTTACCACCCTTTTCAGCATATCTCTAAAATCTTTATGCACGATACAGGCATTTTCAGACCTAAAGTTTACATCATCTGCACTCTTGTCCTTGCTAGTAAGCTGAAAAATAACAAACACCCCTCAAATATGCTTGCTAGAAAATGAAAATTACAGGATCGTTATACAACTCCACTCTCTTACATACCTTCTTCAGCAACAACATATCTTTTTTGTTGTTAAAACTAGTTGCTTCATCATCCCAGTTTGCCATCACAACAATCTCGTTCTTCTTGGCAGGAGCAGTAGTTTTACCTTACATTCTCAATGTTCATCTTTGATAAATAATGAATTCGGGCTATAACAAGTCGTTACCAACATCTTCCCATGCTTCGATGGTTTCTTAATGCTACCCTCACATGTAACCCTATCGACCATGCCTTTGATAGGGTTCTTGCATCAAATAACACAATCTAAGCATACCCACAATGAATATACGATGATCATGTTCAGTCTAGAGAATATGAGTAGATAAAAATTGCAAGTTATAGGCGCACCTTTTCATCAGCCCTATGTCCATCTACGATAAGCCATTCCAGTTTTGACACTGCCTTTGCCTTACCACTGTTTGTTACAGACATAGAAATTAATGTCTGCACTACTACAGAAATGGCTTATAAAGTCACTTTTCAAGGTGTCAGTTGTATAAATAAACCGACACCTAAACTCTACAGTGGCGGTTGATAACATAAACCGACATCCAATCTATGAAGGGTGACCAGACACGGGTACCACTTTTATTAAGTATCGGTTACTTAATAAAAAACCGACACCTAAAATTAACCGCCAAATCCAAAATTTCCAGCAAAAAAAATTACCTCCAAAATTTGACATATGTCGTCGGTTGATAAATAAAAAACCGACGACTAAAGGTTATTGGCGAGACAAAAATTGGGCACATTATGGTCGTCAGTTTTACTACAACTACCGACGCTTATGCGTTTTCCCGCGCTGTCCGCGGGGAATTTTTCACACCCTTTAAGTGTCGGTTTTAAGTAGAAACCGACGACTATGGTCATAAATCGAGAATGATTTTTTTAATCGGCATATGAATATAGACGTCGGTTTTTTCGTAGTTAAAAATAGACGACTATATTCAAGTATTAGTGTCGGTTGTTGTTCAGAACCGACACTGTTAGTTTTAGTTGTCGGTTTTTTTGAATAATCGACACCTATGGTACAGTTAATAGCCCCGCAAACAGAACTTTTCCCTATTTTTCTTTGTTTCATTGCGACGTGCGCTAGGTCTGGCGATTTCCCCCGATTGCTCCCCACCGCCGTTCATCTCCTCGCGCGCCGCTCGCCGCCGCTCGTCGCCGTCACCGTAGTTCTCCTCATCACCGTCGCCGCTCGCCGCCGTCACCGCAGTTCTCCTCTGATCCTCGCCGCCGGCGCTGCTAGGTCTTTCCCCGACTGCTCTCCTCGCCTCCAGCTGCTCTCCTCTGCTCCACCGCTCCTCTCCTCGCCGCCGGCAGCTGCTAGGTCTTGCTCCGGCCGCTGTTCTTCTCTTCCCTCAAGGTATGCCTGCCCTGCCTTCTTCCTTCTTCCTCTGCTTCGGCGGCTGCTTGGGCGGTGCCAAGGCACACCTAGGCTGCTGCTGGGCGTTTTTTTTAAAGTTATTTACTTATTTGTGTTTATTTATCTACTAATTTTGTTATGATTTAATCATCTACCTAATTTCTAATCATGTTCTATGATAAGCCTTAGTTAATTTAATATGCATACTTTGTATGTAAGACATAGTAATCGGGTACTGTTGTATATCCAAGTAAATTACATGTAACTAATCATGACATAGATTTTAGAATGCATACTTTGGTTAAATGTACTGCTGTAATTTTTGATCAAGTGATGATATGTAAATGTAGCAATAAGTTAGTAAGGTATCAATGATAAGTCTGCTGTAATGTGATGCAAAATAGTTATTGTATCATGCATATATACTTAATACTTTTTTGTTTTATAGTTGTATAGGGTGTTTTATGTGTGACAAGTCTATTGTTTAATAGTTTAGCTATAATCATTGTTTTATAGTTGTGTTATAAAGTATTTAGGTGTTTAGTATGGTTATTTAGGGTGTTCAGATATGTATAAAGGTTCCAAAAAGTATAGTATATATATGCATACATGTGCATTTTTTTATAAAATTGTATAGAAAATCAAAACCCGTTCTTGGTGAGAATCCTAATCTCCCTTCTTGCTTAATGATGAACTGTAATGCACACATGTGACATGCTTGGAATGTAAATGATGAACTTTTCCCTAAATTGCCAATCATGCTTTTAAAGACATCAATAATCACCCTAACTTGAAGAACTAGGATTGTAGGTATAAGAATGACAACACATGTATTTGTTGGCCTAGAAACCCGTCCAAGATTTACTCATTAGGAGTTAATCTTGGATAGTCCCCGGTTTGGGACTGTTCTTGAACATCTGATCTCACTTAGGATGTAAGTGTATAATGTGTATTGGGTTTTCAAGAAAATTTCGGCAGCATTTTCCCGTTTGTTCTCTAAGTACATATGTACTTGGAGAACGGCGGGGAAATGCTGCCGAAATTTTCTTGAAAACCCAATACACATTATACACTTACTAGTGAGATTATGTGTTCAAGAATGGGATAGGTGGTACACATTTATTATATATAAGAATGACATCACATTTATTTGTTAACCCTAGACCCTAATCTTGTTGTAATATATACTTGTTTTCTCTTTGATCATAGAATGGATAGATCATGGATGTCCATTCGCAATCACTGCACCCCAGAGTTTATTTCTGGTCTTGACCAGTTTATTAGATTTGCCAAGGAACATAGGAAACAACCTGGAGATAGGTTCTACTATCCATGTAGGCATTGCGGTAACAACTTGAAAGTCAACACTAGTGACGAAATCAAAAGTCATGTCATGTGCAACGGGATTATACAAGGCTATACAGAATGGCACTGGCATGGAGAGATTTCAAACCCGAAACCAGTGGATGTCAATAGCAATGCTTGTGTGGAAGAAGAAATTGTCTACGATGACGTAGATGTGAATGAACCAGTTCCTGTAGACATCGTTGATGCGATGTTGGAGAGTTGTGGGGTAGAGCACACTGATCCACCTCCCATTTTTAGAAACATTATGCATGATGTTGAGATACCGTTATACACAGGTTGTACTAAGTTTACGAAGCTCTGTGTTGAGATTGTATAAGCTGAAAGCTAACAATAGATGGAGCGACAAAAGCTTCACGTCATTGTTGTCTTTGTTGAAAGAAATGCTTCCTGAAGGAAACGAGCTGCCAATCTCAACATACCAGGTAAAGAAATTGTTGTGCCCAATGGGAATGGATGCCAAGAAGATACACGCATGCCCGAATGATTGTGTATTATTTCAAAAGGACTATGCGGATTTGAAAGATTGTCCAAAATGTGGTGCGTCACGGTATAAATTGACGACTTCGGGGGAGTCCAAAACTGGTTCTCCTGCCAAGGTGATGTGGTATCTACCTATAATATCATGGTTTCAACGCTTGTTTGCCAATCCGATAGATGCGAAGAATTTGAGGTGGCATGCAGATGTTAAGAAAAATAATGATGGGATCCTACGACATGCGTCTGATTCCCCACAGTGGAAGAATATTGATCTATTGTACCCTGAATTTGGTGAAGAAGTCAGGAATCTAAGACTTGGGCTTTGTACAGACGGGATGAATCCGTACGGGACATTGAGCAGCCAACATAGTACTTTGCCAGTCATGCTTGTTATATACAATCTTCCTCCCTGGCTGTGTATGAAAAATAAGTATGTAATGTTGTCGTTATTGATATCAGGCCCTAAAAAACCTGGAAATGACATCGATGTTTATCTTGAACCTCTGATTGATGACTTAAAGAAACTCTGGGGTGAAGGTGTGATGACCTATGATGCTTCACGAAGAGAGACATTTCGTTTGCATGCTATGTTGTTTTGCACTATTAATGACTTTCCAGCGTATGGGAATTTGTCTGGATATAGTGTCAAAGGAGCTAAAGTGTGTCCTATATGTGAAGAGAACACTGATTCAACAAGACTAAAACATGGCGGTAAGACTGTATATCTCGGTCATCGAAGGTTTCTTCCAAAATTCCATCTGTATCGTAGGAAGCGCAAAGCATTCAATGGATTGAATGAGGAACGGGGTGCACCTAAACCTATACTAGGGGAGGTTGTTTATGAAAGAGTAAAAGACTTTATCAATGAGTTTCGTAAGAGATCACAATGTACTATGTCCACACGGAATGACAATTCTTCATTCAAGAAGAAGTCAATATTTTGGGATCTTCCTTATTGGAGTTCTTTGACAGTCAGGCATTGTATCGATGTAATGCAAGTTGAGAAAAATGTTTGTGATAGCATCATTGGTACTATGTTAAAAAAATACCAGGTAAGACTACAGATGGGATAAAATCCAGACTGGACCTACGTGAAATGGGAATAATGTCAGAATTAATAAAATTACGTGAAATGGGTAATAAAAGAACATACTTACCTCCCGCTTATTACAAGTTGTCTAGAAAGGAGAAGAAAGCTTTTTGTGAATGCTTGGTAAATGTTAAGGTGCCACATGGTTACTCATCCAACATCTATAGATTGGTATCAATGAAAGATCTGAAGTTGATAGGTCTTAAATCTCATGATTGTCACACTCTAATGCAACAAATATTGCCCGTGGAAATTCGATCTATATTGCCAAAGCATGTAAGGTTTGCAATCACCAGACTTTGTTTCTTTTTCAACAGTCTATGCAGCAAAGTTATTGACCCTGATACTCTCGATAATTTGCAAAGAGAAGTGGTTGTTACCCTATGTCAGCTTGAGATGTATTTCCCTCCTTCGTTCTTTGATATCATGGTACATCTTGTTGTCCACTTTACTAGGGAAGTGAAAATGTTGGGACCAGTTTTCTTTCATTGGATGTATCCCTTTGAACGATACATGAGCGTTTTTAAAGGTGATGTTCGAAATCGTTATCGGCCTGAAGGGAGTATTATTGAAGGTTATGTGGCGAGAGAGGTTATGGATTTTTGCAATGACTTTCTCAGTGGCAATGACACTCATGATAATAACAAAAATATTGACGAGCAATTTGGCAAAGGAATTTTGGGATCACGTGTGAAAGTAATCAGCCATGAGCAGTTGGAACAAGGTCACTTGTATATTTTACACAACATGGACGAAGTGAACGTTTATATCGAGGAACATACCAATTTCATCAAAAGACAATATCCTCGAGCCAATACAATGTGGCTTGCTAGAGAGCATAACAAGACATTTATTAAGTGGTTTGAAGATAAAGTCTTACATCAACTATCTCAAACACCAGATGATATTACTGAAACTATCAAATGCCTCGCCTTTAAACCAAAATTGACTGTTATGTCTTATGAAGGGTATGACATTAATGGATTCACATATTACACAAAGCGCCAAGATGATAAGAGTGTCATCCAAAACAGTGGGGTCACCCTTCAAGCATCAACTATGTTTTTTGTAAGTGCAAAGGATAAGAGTCCACGTGAAGCTAAAATGTCATATTACGGTGTCATTGAAGACATATGGGAGTTTGACTACATAGATTTCAGAATTCCGCTCTTCAAATGTAATTGGGTTGATAACACCAAAGGAGTTATAGTGGATGAATTGGGTTTCACTTTAATGAACTTTGAAAAGATTGGCGAGAAGGGTGAACCATTCATATTGGCATCACAGGCCAAACAAGTATTTTATATCGATGATCCTGCAAATGATAAATGGTCGGTTGTTCTTCATGGTAAAAGATAGTTCATTGAAGATCCTATAGATGAAGAATAGTACTATGATAAGTATCATGACTCCAGTCCATTCTCAGTTGGGTTGCCAACACCAGCAAATATTGAAGCTAATGATGACTTGTATGTGTGCGGAGATCACAATGAAGGATTGTTAATTGATAAAAAATTGCAATATTAGAGGCATGTTTATATTTTTTCATATGTTTTATTTTTCTGAATATGTGAACTTTACAATGTGGATGTGAACTTTATAATGTGAATTTTACACTGTGAAATACTTTATAATGTGAACTTTACAATGTGAATGTGAACTTTACAATAGAATTTTACAATGTGAATTACTTTATAGTGTGAACTTTACAATGTGAACTTTACAATATGAATGTGAACTTTACAATGTGAATTACTTTACAATGTGAGCTTTACAATTTGAATTACTTTACAATGTGAACTTTACAATGTGAATGTGAATTTTCAAATGGCTGAGCATTCTCCTGATGACCGTGCTGATGATTACCATGAGGGTGAGGACATCAATGCGCCGCCTCACAATGTAAGTTTTAAAAATATATCATATATTTATGTCTATATGTCCATTTATAGTTATATCTTGTAAATGTGTTTATTTTGTCAAATTTTAGGTTGATGATGCACATGTACCATCTGAAGCACTTGAGGCACTTGATCAGCAGCACCAAAAAGTTGAAAAGAGAAGGGGCATCACTATGATGAAGAAGTTAATAGCGCAAAAGGGCAATGGACCCAAACTTGTTGTGGATTTTGATAATGCAGGAAATGCATCTGGTGTGAATCGCAACTCATTTGTTTCATATCTTGGGTATGTTACTCGTAGCCATTGCGGTTGTAAGATAGATTCTTGGCATAAAGTTTCTAAGGAGAAGAAAGACTTAATATGGAGGGATTTATGCGTGAGTTATTATTAATTTGCAATTCTATTTTGTAGATTACTAATTTTTTGGATACTAGTTAATAGTAATTCTATTTTGCAGAGTATATTTGAATTGGATGAAAAGTTGCATCGTAAATGTGTGATGCAACACTGTGGGAGAGTCCTAAGGAACTATAGGACAAATCTCACCTGAGAATACATAAAAGAAGCTGACAAGAGGAAGAAGACAGCCACTAAATTATGGAACTTCCTGGACAAAGAAGAATCGGACGCGTTTGTTGCTTCAAGACAAACTGATGAATTCAAGGTATTAGGCGTCAGTCTCAATCTCATTAATTAGTATATGATGTATTCACCTATTAAAGATTAACATTTAGTGTTACTAACCAAATCATTAATTTGCATACTAACTAGGCCCTCAGTGAGGCACAGAAAGCAAGGCGTGCACTGAATGTGCATGACCACACAATGGGTCCAAAGGGGTATGCAGGCATTCACAAAAGACTACAGTCTGAGGCTACTTCTCAGTCTGCTGCTACTCAGGAGTCCACTACTATAGGTAGCACACCTCTGCCTCGCCACGATGTTTGGATAGCTGGGAGGCAAAATAAGAAGGGAGAAATAATGAAGCCCGCAACTGTTGAGGCGGCTGCAAAAATGGTAAAATACAACTCTTACAGCAATCGTTCGAATATTTATTATTTGTGGTGTTTACTTAATTACAAATTTTTGTTTTGGCGATTAGCGGGAGCTGCACGAGCTGAGGAAAGAAGGAAAGTTCATCCCTGAGGGCACAAGGGATGAATTGACAGTTGCTCTGGGTAACCCACAACATCCTTGACGTGTTAGGGCTGCAGGCGCTGGTGTGGGCATCAAAGCTTTTTTTGGGCCATCCCAACGCAAACATGTCTAAAAAGTGGGACTTTCACAAGAAGAGGTAACATATTCTTTCTTTATAATGTTACCGTAAAAGAGAATTCAATAATTAGAATTTGACGTTTCTTTTATCCATGTATAGGTAGATAAGATATTTGATAGGAGACTCAAAGAATACATAAAAAGTGGCAGGAATCTCAGACTGCCACTTACCAGACAGTACCTATAGTTCCTACTGCAGGCTCTACTCCTACTGCAGAGGTTGGGAGTAATCCTGTAGACCCACCATCTAGCACATCCAATGTAAGTATTTTTATGACATAGTAACTAGTTTTTTAATTCAAGATGATATGTTTTCAAGATGATATGTATATATGAAATTGTAGTCATTTCAAAAAAGATGAAATGTATATATGTATATAACATTCTTTACACAAAAATTTGTACGGGTTGAATCCATTCCGTCTAAATAGTAAAGAATTTGTCATTGTAGAGGCGTCAACTTATCCATCCCTACCAGGGGAAACGTTTCACGGGTCTCCATTACCAGCTGGTTGGATTCGTGTGAGCCCGATACATATATTCTCCCAGTAGATGGATCTTCCATTGCCATATGCCTACCCAGATTGTGAAACGCTTGGTGAGGCAGAAGGCGGAGTGATATTGTGGCTAAAAGCGGATGTCCTCTTTACTGAAACGGTATGGTAAATTTACATTACGTTCAATTGTTAGTGTGTGTATATGATGGCAGTTGATCTGAAATTATATATATACAGGTTAAAAAGAAGACACCCACAGCATCTAGGCCTCCACTTCCACCTCCTACATTACCCAGTTGGGTTCCACAGGACCTACCTGACCCGTTAGGTCCTAACTGTAGGGGTATGGCAATATGGTTAGGCAAACATGATATAAATTTCCCTATAACTGTTTCTTTAGATTCAGATTCTGCAGGTCAGTTATACGAAAGCAAACTATTTATACAAGATATTTTGGAGTTGTTTGCATATGATTGGCTAAATACATCTGTGATAGAGCTATGGATAAGGTAAGATCTTCTTTATACATCCATATACCTTGTGTAGGATCTGGTGATCTGGTTTCTTATTTATTAATGCATGGGTAATTAATACATATTTTGCAGCTACTTAGACAAGATATGTGCAGATTTTGGATTCGAACATGTAGGATTTTTGATTCCATCTTTGATTAGTCTAGTAGCTAAAGACCCTACGTCAGTTCAACATTACTGTTGTGAGGCTTTTACAAATTTTGCTCAAAATAAGAAGACGGTGATATTAGCTCCATTCAATGTAGAGTAAGTTTACTTTGCTTATTATAATTTGGACTTAAGAAATTACGTTTTTATTGTGGATTTTGAGTTATTAATTTTTAACTTTTTTACCTCTAGTGGTAGGCATTGGGAGTTACTGGTTATTGTCCCCGAGACGTTCACTGTCTATTATCTAGATCCTAAGGAGAGTAAATTGAATACAAGATTTGGACACATAATGAAAATGGCATTATTCCGGTGAGAAATATTTCATTTTCATATCCGTTAACATATGTTATTACATTACTATTTAATTGTAATGTTCTGTGTTACATTAACATGTAGGGGTTTTCATGAGTTCAAAACAGTTGGAGGAAAGGTCCCCACAAAAAAGAACCAGCCAATAATTTGGAAGAACGTGAAAGTAAGTTCCAGACTGCAATATATGTATATATTATTTATGTGAACAATGCTTAATTAGTTGTATTTTTTAATATTTTGTATGTTTGAATTTATAGTGTGCTACACAAGACAACAGATGGGCATGTGGATACTATGTGATGCGAGATATGCACATGATTATCAAACATGCCGCACTGGACATCGATTGTATTGCTCAGGTATTATATAGTCTCATTAGATAATATGAAATATATCAATCTTATTTATAGCTCATTAATTATATATATACATCATTCTCTTTACAGGTGTTTAAAGTTGACCCCACTACAGGAACAGACTTACCAGATGTACATGCTCCCTATACGATGGGAGAATTAAATGAAGTAAGAGAAGAATGGGCAACAGTCATACAAATAGTGGGGGAATTAAAATATAATTGGGATGTTGATCGCGAATAATGACTAAAGAATGATATTTTGTAAATGAATTTCTGAATTATAATATATGTGTGAATGTTTCTACATGTCTGGATGTTTCTACATGTGTCTGAGTGAAAATGAATGAAAGTGTTGGTTGCTATATGAATGTTTCTACATGTGTGAATGTGAAAATGAATGGAACTACAGATTGCTAGCTACATGAATGTTTCTAAATGTGTGAAAATAAAATGGAACTGCAGGTTGCATTGCTAAATGCATGTGTGAATATTTTTGTTGTTAATTTTGCAGGTTTGTGGCCTGTTGTTGGCTGATATCAATGGATGTTGTAAAACCTGCAGTTCATAACTGAACTGAACACGTTTCTCATTCTGCGACCAGCCATAGCAGGTTTGCAGACTGACCGAAAAAAAAACAATAGGCGTCGGTTATTTGTAAAAAACCGACACACAAAGTTATAGTGTCAATTTTATATAAATAATTGGTGCCTATTTCCTGTGGCGTGAAGGTATATGGCGTTGGTTTCTTATCTAATAACCGACGCTGATAGTGCCCAAGATGGCACCCTTCCTGTGGCGCGAAGGTGTATGGTGTCGGTTTCTTATCTAATAATCGACGCCTATAGTCCCCTGATGGTGCGTTTTCGGTGGCGCGCGAAGAGTTTGGGCGTCAGTTTTGGAACCGACGCGTAATGGTTGAGCTTTTAGTGTCTCCCACATAGATGTCGCTTAGAAACCGACACTAAAGGCCTTAAATAACCGACACTAAAGGTAGGTTCTGTAGTAGTGTTGCGTGCTCACTTCACTCATGATCTTTTCAATGTCATCTTCAATGCCCGTCTCCTTCCACCAATCCTCAACCTACACAACATAAATATTTCTTTATTACGGTTACATATACACTAATCTCCTGAAAATCATTATCAGATGAAATTTGATCATACTTATACCTTCTTTCCCCCACTACTAGATTTTGCATGGCCCATTATGGTTGCACTTTCTTGAGGTAGTTGTGTTAACACTGAGGCCTTGCACGGGATTGGCAGGATATAACCAACTCTTTCAACAAGACCCCCCAACTCCTAATTATTTCAGGACAACAGACAAAATAAAACAAATGAACATTATTTTTAATAACATTACAGTGCACCAGTATATATAGCTGACCTACCGGGACACGGACATCATGATTTCCTATACCAGAGTTGTTGTCAATCCTTATTGTTGGTTTCCTTGCAGGGGTTGTCTTAACAAGTCTTGGCATTATTATTATTCTGCGATCAACAACAATAGGTTCACCATGCACAAAATTAAATAGATCGGGTTCAATTAATCATTACATATGTTCAATATTGTAATAGGTCCGCATACGGTATATATATAAATCAACCGCAAGTGGGTAATCTGTTGAATGCTAAACTCCTACACCAACATCCAAACCGACCGTTGCACACTTTCCAAACCCATCCATGGCAGGCGTATAATAACAAATCTACAAATGGAACAACTATATACATCAAAAGGTTATTTTGCAAAAAAGATCCAAAATTGAATAAAAGGTTAATAATTGTATATATGAAACGGTTGTTTTGTATTTACCGTCTTAGCTACACTCCCTTTAGTTATTTTTGATAGGGCCGCCTGCTAGTATATTTCACCTACCAGGGTTTCATAACCAACTTGTAGTACTTTAATTAAACACTACATAATCAAACAGAATACAAATATCACTAAAAGGTGGTAATTGATAGGATATGCACCTCATTTTCCTTTTTACTGAAAGATCTTGTTATTGACCGCCTACCAACAACTTTGATAACCTGCGTGTAATATCTTGATTAGGTAATAAAAAACATTTTATTAAATGATTGCAATCTTCAATCTAAATGAAGACGTTGAACAAAAAATAATTTTTTTCACAGTTGAATGTTGAAATCCTACACCAACATCCAAACCAACCATTGTACACTTTCCGAACCCATGCACGGTAGGTGTATCATAAAAAATCTATAAAATTGAACAACCGTACACATCAAAAGGTTATTTTGGATAAAAGGTGAATAATCATATACATGAAACTTTTCTGTTGTATTTACCATCTTAGCTACTCTTCCCATACTCATTTTTAAAAGGGTGTTGCCCCGCCCGCTAGTGTGTCGCACCGGGCCAAGGTTTGATAACCAACCTGTAGTTGTTTAATTATACACTACATAATCAAATAGAATATAAATACCACTGAAAGGTGGTGATTTATAGGATATGAACCTCATTTGCCTTTTTACTGGCAGATCTTGTTAGTTATCACCTACCAACAACTTTGATAACATGCATGCAATATCTTGAGTATGTAACACAAAACATTTAACCAAATGATTTCCATCTTCAATTTAAACAAAGACGTTGAACAAAAAGTAATCTTTTCACAGATAATTCATACAAACCACATCAGCAATACCAATACTACCATAAGAACCATACATATGCATCACCAACCAAGCTAGTACAAACCATTGATTTTCTAGCGCCAGCATCAGCTGCCATTCCCACTATAGCAAACATTCACATCAATGGCTTTTTAGAAATGCCACTGAAAAAAAATACCACTAAACATGTTCAGTGGTATTTTTTGATATTTAAAAAAATGCCTCTAGTAACAATGCCACTAGAAAGATAGTGGCGTAAATTGTAAATGCCACTAAATGTTTGGCTTTAGTGGCTTCCAATAAATGCCAAATAAATGCCCCTAAAATATAATTTGGCATTTATAAAAATGTCACTATCCATCAATTGGCTTTTATACAAATGCCACTATTTTGTATTCTATTTTTTTTATGAAAATGTTCTTATTGAGTTTAACGACATAATAAACAAAAGTCACTAATGACTACTAGTTCTATATTACTACATTTTCATGGCTTTTAGTCATTCAGTTTTCAATTCATTATCATGATTTCTAAATAATTGTCAATTGTAGACGAACTCACTTTTCTAAAAGTGAGAATTACATGGGGAGGACATTTACCTTTCCCCTTATATTGAATGCAACACCAATGATATACTTTCACACAACATTTTTCTATTTAGTACAATAACTTCTACATCATTGGATATGTCTCTTCCATGATATGACTATCTACATTTTTGCATGCTGACTTCAGAGCTCGTTCAAGAAATAGCTTTACATTCTGGTGGAATCTCCACATCCAATATTGGCCTCTCCAAAGACTGAAATTCCTTTCTCAATTTCTCGATGTCATTAACCAATTGATCAATATGTTGCTGCTCTTCCCTGGAGTGCATCAATATGATTTGAAAAGCTGGAGCACATTCACTTACCTATACATACATAAAAAATATAGTAAACACCATTGGAACTCTAAAGAGTTAGATATGATGAAATTCTCAAATTGTATATATGATTTGGAGTGTTTTGAATGTAGTTATTAAAACACCAACCTTTGCTTTAGCTTGGAGATATGATCTGGTTCAAGAAACTTCCTTGGATTTGGTTATGTTTGTGAGCCGCCATCTGAGTTTGGGATGCTATCAGACCTAAGGATGTTGTGAAAGGGATAATACCCGATCAACAACTATCAAAAAGGCACTGAAAACCTAATGAATATATGATAAGTTGTTGCTACCTCCTTAGGTTCTTCAAATTGTATCCAAATGTCCTGAGTTGGTTGATTGAAGGCCCCGGATCTTCCTATATATTACACAAAATAGGCAAAACAATATATTCACATGACTGTGCTATGTAGGATGGGTGTATCACCTCAATGACAATGATGAAGCTAAACCAATTTAATTTTTAGACAATGACATATGACATGGGTCTATCACCTCAATCGCATTAACAAAATCCAAAGTATCAATGACTGCCCCTTATTGATTAAGAATAAGAGGGAAATATGATCATGGTAAAATAGAGAAGAAAGAAAACAAGTAAGAAGGCATTGTACCTTCTAGTCATTGGCTCCCTATTCAAATCACTATGATAGCAGTGTGGTTGAGCTCTAGATCTCCATTTTGGTCTTCCTAGCTCTTGATCTCCATCATTGTAGGTTCCAGAGCTAGACAAACTGTTAGTGTTTTTTGTAATCTTCATATGCAGGGGTGATTGGATCCTTAGATCTGTGAGATTGCTCAGGAGGAGGATAGTTGGCATGCTAATTTTTGTTATTCAAGAGAGTCGTGTCTATTTGCTCATTTCTGTTGTCTTAGAAGTAGCTCAATCCTCGCTCTCATACCCTGGTGTTTGTAATCAAAAATTAAAAGGCATCAACAACAAAGTCCAAAATAAGGCACTTAAACTAAAAATGTCAATTCAATACCCTGGTGTCAATTCAACCTAAAGTGTATAAAGCCTCGCTTCCAACTTGCGATTATAATGCTCATCATCATCCATCTAAAGGAAAGAATAGAAAAAGGTATAATTAAACAATTACTAATGGTGGTCGGGAAAGTATGGATAATGAAAGACCTCAAGATCATCCAGATTAAACCTATAAAGATGGTCTGCTTCTAGTTTCACTCTGTTAGAATACCTGGAATAGAATACCAGCAAGAACTTACACGGTGTGTAAAATCTACATGCGAGATATATAAAGACTACCCTTACCTCATATAAAACTCCATCACCCTATCTACCTTCTCAAATTCACTTTCCACAAACTTACTCAACAACTTGTCACGTCTTGGACCCCTCGTAACACCACCTGCAAAAGTTATCAAGCCCAACTACTTCAATATAATTTTAATGGCTCATAGAACAGTGATATTCCTTTTCTAATCCTTCATATATTGTATTCATACAGACAGACAAATCAAAGATAAACATTGCCAAGGTGTCATATTGGTTATTCTATGGTTGACACATAAATGAAATAGAAAAAAAGAGACAATATTCAATCAACATATTCTACCTGATGTTGCTACTATGGATATATTGTTTAATAGTAGATCCCACCAAGAGTGTTCTTCTGTCTCATCTTTATCATGGATTTTATACAATGTGTATAATAGGTTTTTCTATTCATTTCCAAAGATCCTAAAGGACTATGACCAAACAAAATAACCAATCCCACCCAACTTTGATGTTAGTGTGTCAGCTATTGGTAAGAAAGATCATAGATTACCACATTAAAGGTATATGTCATGGCATAGACAAGTAGAAGAGGTCATGGATGCTAACACATGCATAAGTTGATATGAGTAGGCAGTAATAAAAGAAACCAGGACAAACGACCAATTTTAGTTATAGATTAATCATAATGTAAGATTACTCACCCTCACACATCTGAAAGCAGAGCCTAAAAGGTCATCCATTTGGTGAAATATAGATTCTTCACTTGAGAATCTGAAGATCCTTCACTTGAGACTCTAAAGAGGCCAATATAGGTTTGAATGTCTTAACACCTACAAATAGATCAGAAGTTTAAACTAAGATAAGGCGCTCTATGAGATTCTGAAGAGAAGGCTAGAAGAACCTTAAACAAACCACATGGGTTGCATACCTTCCTGGGATTGGTTTAGTATGAAAACACTTTGTAGTAACCAGAGTGTAAGACCCACATAAGGAATGTGCCATATCTGGAACATGAGTCATCTTTCCAAGCAATATATTGGCAAGTGTTGCCTCGGAAGATTCTCTTGGTCAGATTTCTAAAGCCCTGGCCAATTTTCTAACCATTACTTAGATGATTTCAATGCACACAACAACGAATTCTAAAGTTGACTAACCCATGAGGACCATGATAGAGGTTTTCTTCTACATGGATGACGAGAATCAAGACATGGTATAATATCATCACACCTGATGCCTACTAATTCAGAGAGATATAAGATAATCCATCAAGCTTGGACATTAGTTCAGAATCCAATCAGGAAAAAAAGCTCTCCAAGAAAAAAGAACCAATTTTAAATCTGAGTAAATAGATAAAAATGAGATATTATTCCATGGGATAAGAACTCCAATCTGACCATCTACTAGATGAACAAAATCCGCATAAGCTAAACAAAAATTCGACCCAAACAAATGGAAGCTTAAAAAGAAGTGAATTCCAAGATAAACACTCCATGTACATTTTTAAAATATTGCTCATATCCACTAAACACCCAGAAGCCAGGGAACCATAATAAAAACTGAAGTAATTGAATCATCTAACAGAGAAGCATAGAATGCCCTGCAAGTATCAAACTATAGCATCTAACAGAGAAATAAAGCACTTTCATTACATATCTAGGTTTTGAAAACCTAACCCAGAAACTCAAACATTGCTCCAATGTAAATCTCACAAACAAGATGTTGAAACACTGCTCATATCTAAAAACTACCAACCATTAATAGCATATGTATTGTCCATAATACTAAGATTCTCCATAACAAAATTAAAAGTAGGTCAAAACAAACTAGGATTGCCATTTGTCAACATTGTCTACGACAGTGGACATGAAACAACATTATTTGGATCATCATGTACTAATAAAAAATTAGATTAAAGAAAAACAACTATGTCATCTCTTTAGACAATATCTAAGAATGCAATTATCTTTATACATCATGTCCTACATCAAATGGAAATGAATTCAGATACTACTTTTATTTCAATTATCTAATATTATAAGTAATACTTTATGCTCACTGTGGTAATATATGTGTGTTTTTGGCCATGCTATGGCGTTGCCAACAACATCATCAATAGATTGATATTGCTCATAAGGTATCACTAGAGGATCGTTGCCCAACAAAGAAACCTCTACAAAAACACCAACAAATGATGAGCCTAATATTGCACGTCCTACACTTTTCATGGGGTCAACCTCGGATAATTGACCGAATGCAATTCTAGCATCTGGATCTGTGAAACTCAGCAGATACACATCCGAGAAACAAAATACAATTTACATAAAAAAATTATATAAGCATAATAAAGAGCAATTTACACAAATACAAACATACTTGTCCCTTCTTAAGTGATGAATGACTTATTGGAGTGGAGTTTGCCTTGAAAAGTTTGTCTGCACAATTACTTTATTTTTGACATAAGACCAAAATAGTCAGCATGGAAAATAACTGATATTACACATCATGTAAAAAATGTATTCATACTTGACCAGTGCCAACATGTTCTGCTTGACTGTTTCCTGATCTAGTTAAGGCAAGTAACTCCTCTAACATATGGTTGAATTCATCCTTTTGTTCTTGAAGTTTTGTATCAAATTCCAATTGTTGCTCTTCAAGCTTATCCTGAAAATGTTTCCTTTGTGCTTCTTCGGCTTCTCAGGATTTACGATTCTTGCCCCAGATATCAGAAGGTGATGGTCCAAGCTCATAATCATGAAATTATTAGGTCTCTCTTCTCCCATAACATGCCTATAAATTTCATCTGAAGTAACATCAGGTTGTTTTCTTCACAACTCTTCTCCTGCCTCAGAAATTTTTTCCTACATACAATAAATCATAGGAGATGAATTTTATACCAAACATATACCTCTTTCCGATTAGTATATGTAACATAGCACTATAGGATAGGACTTTTTTACCAAAATTTTGGCAGATTCAACATCAATTATGCTCCCATCTTTTTTACGATGAGTTTTCTCAAAAAACATTATGGGATCCACTTCTCCACCTATTTCCTTCTCCATCTTTATCAGACAAACAAGGTTATTGTAAACATAAAATAAAGGATGTCATTAATTTGTCCAAATGGATCACAAAAATTACTAATCTTACTTCATATTTCAGACATGCAAATGACTTGGTTCCTGTTGTGTGGCTAAGCTTTTGAAATTTCCAGCTTGTCTTGTTAGTTATAGACTTCCTCTGTGGAAAATATTATAGTATTATGCATATTAATTACCTGTGTGGTAAATTAAGTATCAATGAATAGAAAAAGAAATATTACCTTTCCTTAATTACTCCTCCAATAATCTACAAGAAATTTCCAATGAGACTTGTCCGCGTGGGGAACAACTTGTTCAAGTTGTTGTTCATACGGACTATCTTCTAGGAAGTAAAGTCTCTGTAACTCCCACTTGTGGTCCCTCCATTTCTTTACTAGTCTCTTCATTGTCCACTCTTTTAGATCTAAATCCATTGTGAATTTACTCTACCCACATAAAGGATATCAATTAGAAGCTTCATTTAACCGTTTAAAAATAAAATTTGATAATGTACCTTCACAAAATTCCCTATAAAATCTTTTTTGTTTGCGGGAAATTGTCTCCAGTCCTCACAGTTTAGTGGACAAAGATTGGGATCTCTTGCAATAGTTGTCAAAAAACTTGATAAGTGACATTGGTTTTCACCTACTGGTTGCCCAAATTGATTTCTCTCAATGGGAATTGGATCATCGGGCTTTCTTTTCAGACTTTCAAACATTGTGTTTGGCCATGTGCTCGATGTTTTTGACCTAAGCATTCAATCATAAAAGACAAAAAAATATATGGAAAATTATATGTCATTAATGCAGCACTAGAAATGCAATGATATGAATAAAATGATTACATATCCCATCAGAAGATGTTGTTGTAACATTCAATGACTTAACATGTTGATCAGAGATGTCATTTTATTCCGTGTTATCAGGTAATCATTCATGTTTTGATTATCGACATCTCTATTCTCTACACTTCTTGAATGAATAGACACAGAAGCATTGACATTAGGCACACGTGATAGCTGTGAATTTCTTAATCTTGTAACTTTATCACCACTTTTTGTGTTGTGTTGATTTTAAAACCTTGTTCCCATCTCCTTTTTAGTTGTGCATGTTTGAGAGGATTTGGAACCACCAACCATATTAGAGTCTTTGGATCACGTGGCTGATTGGGTATTTTTTACATAGCTAGTAGCAATTTTATTGAATTTCTTTGCTCTATCATTTTGAATTTCAGTTGGAAGGGGAGCTAAAAAAATTTTGGAGTGATTTGAGGATGATAGGTTCAAAGATTGCCAATAACCATGTCAAGTAATGCTAGGTAAATGAGTCACCATACAAGAGTCATTGTTGTTGTTTTTATCATTCCTTGTGACTATCTTGTCATGGCAGTTGTCACTATATTGTTCTCTCATCCTAAGTATATCAAATCACATATATTTGGAGACAAATAAAAAAATTGAACAACATATTAACAATTATGTAATCAATATTTAAAACCTAAGTACAATTATTTAATCAAATATATCTCATATAATAAAAAGCAAAGATACTAAAGACATAAACACTACATCATTATAAACGACAGCAGAGACAAGGATATATTTGATTAAGAAGAATGTCAAGCCAGTAGAATGCATACACCTAGCTAGAGCACAATGTGAGATAGAAAATTAAAGAGATACATCGAGTCAAAAATGGCTTGTACAAGTGAAATAATAACGACAAACTAAAAGAAACATATGCTACTATTTTGTAATCTCCTCAATCAAAACTGGCGACATCACCACTTTCATAATCACTTTCATGATCATGTCGAACTTGGGATTGGTCTTTTTCAATTGTTGAACAATTAATAGTAATTCCTTCCATATCCAATCTAACTATGTCACAATTAGCATCTTCATCCTCTAATGTCATTGATGTCCCATCTCTAGTTTCACCTTACACGTAAGCTTCGACATTCTCAATACAAGATTGTTTTTCCATGTTGAACATATCTCGTGGGGCAATATTTACAGCAAAATGCCAATCTTTTGCAGTGAGATCTTCTACATAAAATACTTGTCCAACTTGAGATGCCACTACAAATGGTTCTCATGTAGTCTGAAGTCATCTCAAATTAACAAGAGTCAACCCATGTTCATCATGCTTGATTCCTCTCTTTGAGTATATGTCCACCCAATCATACTTAAATAATGTCACCTTAAAGTGTTCATAATAATTAAGCACAATAACATCCTTCAAAACACCATAGTAGGTAACATCCCTAGTAATTGGGTTACTGCCAGTCATTTTAGAATAACAATCAGTCTTAGCTACGACAAACACTCCACTATTCTGTGTTGTTCGGTTCGCATATTTTGCCTTGGTATGAAATTTGTGACTATTGACAACATAGCCCTTGTACTTAATGGCCACTTGATGTGGACCTTGAGAAAGAAACTTGGTTTTATCATCCACCATCTCTGTTCTTGTGAGCATCTCAATATAATAAAACAAAAGATTGTTAGAGTTTATTCATGAAGCATTACAAATTAAATTAGCCCGTATAAACTTACATGTTCTTTAAACTATCCATCAAATGAGTTACTATATATTCTCTGAACCTCCTTTAAGGACTTCTGAGGATGTGTTTGCCTAATGATATCATAGTGCTTCCTGAATAAAAAATAATTGCAATTGGAATATGTTATACAATTTTAACAATAGAGGATAATTTTCACTTATTTACTTAATGTAGGGTTAAATTTCTTCATAATTGAACAATACATTCTTGTGGGCTTGTTGCATTGTATGTTCGTCCAAGACACATGCTACCATTTTACCAACACCAAGACCTATTGTCGAGAAAATAGACCAATCATCATCGTCAGGTGTTGGCTCATTTTTCAAATCTGCTTAGTCAGTATCATTTCTATTTGGCCGATTTAATTTTGTTTCAACTCCATCCGAGTATCTTGAACAAAAAGTTAGGCACTATTCCTCTATATATCCTTTTGCTTTTGATCCTTCTGGATATCTTTTATTATGAACATATCCTTTTAGAGTCATCAGATACCTGATAATAAAGTTGAGGAAAATATTATCACAAATTTCAATCCAATAGGTAAAATCATCACGACATATGAAAAGTTACCTTTCAATTGGATACATCTAATGATACTGAATAGGGCCGGATATCTTAGCTTCATAAGCGAGATGGATTGATAGATGCACCATTATGTCAAAAAAACATGGGAGGGAATATCTTCTCCACCTGACAAAGTGTCACAGCTATTGCATATTCCAATGCAGAAAAATCATTTGGATCTATGACTTTAGTGCACAACCTTTGAAAATAGCAACATAGATTAATAATACATGACTTATCATTCTTACTAGGCAAAGACACAGTGACAGCTAATGGTAGAAGTTGTTGCATCAGCACGTGATAATCGTGACTTTTCATTGGTAGCATCTTCTGATCCTTTAGTCGTGCACATCTAGATATATTAGACGCATACCCATCTGGAACTTTGATAGATTGTAGGAGGTTTCAAAATAATATTTTTTCATCTTTTCTCATTTTATAACAAGCTAGAGGTAGTACGGTATATTTACGAACTTCTTTTGGATGGAGCAGAAATCTAATTTGCATATCCTCCAAATCCTTCCTTGCATTCAAGTTGTCCTTACTTTTGTCCTTCAAACCTAGCAATGTTCCAACAATACTCTCACATATATTCTTCTCAATGTGCATGACATCAAGATTGTGCCTTACAATGTTAGACTTCCAGTATGGTAGCTCAAAAAATATGCTTTTCCTATCCCAATTGTGTGTTGAATCTTTACCTCTTGGCTTTTTCTTGCCAATTATAGTTCTTTCGTCCTCCAATTGTGATAAGATTTGAGCTCCAGAAGGTGGTTTAGGTGCACTTCTAAATTCTTGCTCACCGTCAAATGCTTTTTCTTCTTTTCAAAATATGTGGCTGCTTGGCAAAAACCTATGATGTCCTCTGTAGCAAACTTTACGGCTATGTGGCAACCAATGTGAGACGGTATCTTTATTACAATAAGGGCATGCTTTGTAGCCTTTAGTACTCCAACCAGAGAGATGCGCATATCTTGGAAAATTGCTAATAGTCCATAGTAAAGAAGCACGCATCAGAAAGAATTCCTTGGTTCCAGCGTCATATGTACACCAGTATCTCATAGTTATTTCAACTCGTCAATCAATGGATGCAAGTACACATCTATGTTTTCTGGTGAAGTTAGTCCAGGAATGAGTAGGGACAACATAAAATATGGTTGCTTCATGCACAACCAAGGAGGTAAATTATATAGAATAATCACAACAGGCCATGTACTGTAAGAAGTGCCCATTGTCCCAAAAGGATTAAATCTATTAGTTGCAAGTCCCAATCGAATATTTCTAGCGTTTGCAGCAAAGTCTGGATGCATAACATCAAATGTTTTTCATGCAGGTGAATCTACAGGATGTATTAACTTGTCATCTTTTTCATATTCTTCTACATGCCACCTCATTAAGGAAGAGGTTTTTGATGAATGAACAAATGCATTAGGCGTGGTATAAGTGGAAAGTGTCTGAGCACCTTGACAGGTATTCTCTTGGTTTGTTTTGCATGCTCATTGTCATCATCCAGGCTTGTAATTGTTTTCCATTTTGATGCTCCACATGTATCGCAGATGTCTTTATCACTAGAATCCTTCCAAAACAACATGCAACCATTTGGACAAACATGAATCTTCACATAATCTAAGCCCAACTCCTTAATCGTCTTTTTTAGCTCATAAAAGGAATCAAGTAACTATTCTTCTTCTGGTAGCATCTTCTTAAAGAAAGTAAGAAACATAGATGATGCTTTCTTACTCAAGCCATTAAGACAAACCAGGTGATAGAATTCTAGGATGCAAGCAAGTTTGCTAAATTTCTTACACCTTGGATATAATTCTGTCTCAGAATCCTTTAACAAGATATAAAATTTGTCAGCATTGAAATGTTGATCACTAGCCAACTCTACTCCTTCTGTATTTTCGTCTTCACTGAAACTCAGAAAAGCATCATGCAACATATCTTGTAAATTTCAGCATTTAGGCAATCACCTTGATCAGTAGGAGCATCCATTTGAACATCGGCATCTTCGCCATGAAAAGTCCAAGAAATATAGCTTGGTAAGAAGCCATGCCACAGTAGATGGCTCAATGTAGTCTTTCTGGTGACCTGGTATACATTAGCACACTTTCTACAAGGGCATACAATCTTGTCTCCAATCTTTAAATGTTCAAATGTGAAATCCAAAAATTTTGATACTCCACATAAGTATTTACTACTCGTTCGGTCATCCTATATTATCCAAGACTTATCCATTCTATAAAAGTATTAAAACATATAACATATATGAGTAAGCATGTCATATCAAAAAAGACTATACAATATGAGAAAATACTAGTGTAATCATGCAAATAAAGTTCATGGGCATTTTTGAAATACTTATTATAAGGATATAAAACATACTTATTATAAAGATAAAAGAACATGTTAGAATGAAACTTATCACACATTGAGTATCTATCTATCAAATAATTAAAATATTGACCATCATAAGAACATATTAGATTCTCACTTATATAAAAGGGAAATATATAACAATATAATGACATTTTTTGTAACCTATTTATATACACTAATCTAAAAACATAGAAGAAAATTGATGTGGGTAATGACATATCACAATGTATATTAAAAATAGCTAAGCCTAATCAACCCTAATTTCATGTATATACCATAACCATGAATAATTACACTTCATTAAAATTAGCTTCAAATTAGAACATGGGAACTAGGATGGGATACCAGGTCTAATATCAGGGAGGTTCCTTGTCTCAAAATGATTCCAAAGATTATAAAATCTTAATATTTTGACCTCAAATGAAAAGGATTCAATTCATCAAGTTCTGAATGATCAAGAATGATACAAAGTCATGTGATTTGCACACCACACAACTACCTCCATCCCAACACAAATACACTATATCACACTAGCTCATGTCTAACCTCGGTGTATCACACAAATACCTTCTAGCCTAATCAAAGTATTTGAGGCATCACCCTAGTTCCAACCTCCTCTAGTGATGGTGAGCTTGAACCAAATATTGTAGGTGCAGAGAGTATTGGGAGTTTTTTCTAGGAGTGAAGGTAGTTTTTAAGTGAGGTTTTAATGAACTTGAAACATCCTCATGATCTTGGTGACGAATTAGTAATTAGTATAACTTTTTGTGGGTAATGACATATCACAATGTCACTCCTACTCATTCAGTGGATCCTCCTTGTCCTAAGGATGATTTCCTTGTCATACTTTGCTCAACGAGAAACTTAAAAATTACTTATGAACAATGAGGTATCTATAGAGTTTCCAAGTGTTGATCCATCATCTTGTTATATTGTTGGAGGTATAAAATCTAAGTTGTAACCGACCCTATTTGACATTGCATTACGTCATCAATCTTGTTGTTTATGATTGATGGACTGAGTTAGGCTTGTTATCCCATATTGTCTTTTTGCGAGACCCATAATTTAGGTCAGCATATCATACTATGATTGATTTTGGAAGTTTCTACTTAGCTTCCCTTGAAAATTTCTTTGTTGGTTGGAATTTGTACTTTGTTGGAAGTTGTTATGTAGAATTCTTAGTGATTATTGGCCTCATTAAAATCCATATGTCCTAGAGGTGTGCTGAAAAGGTGATATCTTTCTACAACTATAGTGTTCCCATAAGAGAATCCAACATGACCTAGCCTTAACTAGCAAAAAGAACATTCTCGACTCCATCTTCTTCTGATTCCTTGGAAACATGAGTATACATGCAATGATTTGACGTGTGACCTTGTTCATAACATGTGACACAACTCGTGATAGTTTACATTTGGTTCTTAGCCTTGGTACTATGTTCCTTCAAAGTTTTGACATCTGGGGCTATTATTTCTATCTTTGTTGTAAGAAGTTCAATCATTGTTATGTGATTAGCAGTTGGTAATGAAGATCTATTTCCAACCACTCATCTTATTTAGTCCCACTCAAATGGATGGGATTCCATATTTTTAGTTATCATAACCAAGTTTTCAACATCTAAACCCAAGAAGTTGCCATCAAAATCTACATTGATGGACAACCTGTTAGTAAGAGTTAGACCACTAAAGAAAGTGGTGATTGGATACCCATCACCAAACCCATGGTGACAACACTCTATTTGATATCTTAGGAATCTTTCAAATGAATGATGTAGGTTTCAAAAAGAAATTGTGAAACCAATTATCTTATTTTTGTATAGTTGGTCTTCTTTACAAAAAAGAACATAAGAAAAAAACCATTAGCAAGTGTATCCCAGTCAGCAAGACTTCTTGATTATGAGGACTTACAAGATAGGGATTTGTCTCTTAGAGAGAAGAAAAAGTCTTTATAATAGATGGTTTCCTGGGGGACTGTATTCATTTTATAAGTGTGACATATGGCCTTCAAGGCCTCTATTTGATCATAAAGATTATTATCTAGTGTGTTCTTTCAAAAATCCTCTACTACATGATGGGAATGGGTCTTCTCTTGAATTCAAAGTTAGAGACTGGAAATACATGTTTCCATTAGGTGTTGATTGTCATTTTCCCTAGCTTGAGTGAAGGAATGTGAAAAATGATGAGGATCTACAATCACCATGATTCTTCTTCTTAGGAATAACAAAAATGTTCCAACACTTTGTATCTAAGAATCAGATGTGTCAATATAAGTATCAAACACATAACAAGATCTTTGAGGCATAGTGCAAAATATGTCAGAAAGTAAAGCGGAATTGAATATGTTATACAAAGAAAGGTAGTGACAAATCCTAAGTATTATGTGGATCTGTAATAGTTTCCAATTTTTCATTTCCCCAAAATGGCACCAAGTTTTCAACATCTAAACCCAAGAAGTTGCTGTCAAAATCTACATTGATGGACAGCATGTTAGTAAGAGTTAGACCAATAAAGAAAGTGGTGATTGGATACCCATCACCATACCCATGGTGACAACACTTTATTTGATATCTTAGGAATCTTTCACATGAATGATGTAGGTTTCAAAAAGAAATTTTGAAACCAATTATTTTATTTTTGTATTGTTCATCTTCTTTACAAAAAAGAACATAAGAACAAAACCATTAGCCAGTGTATCCCAGTCAGCAAGACTTCTTTATTATGAGGACTTACAAGATAGGGATTTGTCTCGTAGAGAGAAGAAAAAGTCTTTATAATAGATCGTTTCCTGGGGGACTGTATTCATTTTATGAGTGTGACATATGGCCTTCAAGGCCTCTATTTGATCATAAAGATTATTATCTAGTATGTTCCTTCAAAAATCCTCTGTTGCATGATGGGAATGGGTCTGCTCTTGAATTCAAAGTTAGGAACTGGAAATACATGTTTCCATTAGGTGTTGATTGCCATTTTCCCTATAGCTTGAGTGAAGGAATGAGGAAAATTATGAGGATCTACAATCACCATCATTCTTCTTCTTAGGAATAACAAAAATATTCCAACACTTTGTATCTAAGAATCAGATGTGTCAAGATAAGTATCAAACACATAACAAGATCTCCAAGGCATATTGCAAAATATGTCAGAAAGTAAAGCGGAATCGAATATGTTATACAAAGAAAGGCAGTGACAAATCCTAAGTATTATGTGGGTCTATAATAGTTTCCAGTTTTGTGTTTCCCCAAAATGGCACCAAAAGTTGATTGTCCTCAGAAAGTGGGTCCATTGTACAAGTATGTTGAACTAAATCCTAGGTGTCGGACTTTATGTTTGTAACCCGACACCGTGAAATACATGTCATGACATACAATGTTGTAAGTAGTAGACGGGACTGAACACAACAACAAGGTTGATAAGCTGTTGGGAATATTAGTATTATCTTTGTTAAGTTGATTAGAAAGTTGATAAGAATATCCTTCTGAAATGAAGTATCAAACTGATTTGTCTAACTAGAAAAGCAAGCCTAAATTGATAAACAAAATCAAGAGGATACACTTGATAGGATGATATGATTAAGGGAGTTTGATTGGGTTTCACTTTGCCTAGCACACTCATCAAACATGAAAAGACCCAAAACCATTTTATACCTTTAACATAGTTTGTTAGACGTTGTCATTAGTATCTATTCTCATTCTATATCAAGATTATGTGGACCTAATTATGAAATCATGCCTCACTCTTGAGATGACAAGAAAACAATTGAAAATCACAAACATATAATTTTTTCTCTAGTGAACCATCACCATCATGGGTTAACGCTACTCGCTACCAGACCTAAGAAAATAACACCCTCTCAAGGTTGTAAGGAATCAACTATCTCAGTGTGGTAGCTAAGCTTATAGGAAATGCTATGTGAACAATAGTTAGGAGGCAAACATGACAAAATGTGTATAATAAATAGGTAAAGTGTATTTACATGGTTGGAAGGGCCTTCTAGATACTCTGAAACCAAACTAAATGATTCACTACTCATGTTAATGATATACAATACAATTTTTCAATGTGAAACTGAAATCAGTCCAAAATAAAGCAAGAATATAGCAAATTTAAGGGAGGGGCAAGAAAATCCTAGAGGTAGGAATATATCTTACATAAACATAGTTCTTCCTCTACTATTGTGAATCAAGACAGAGTGGTCGATTGTAATGGTGATAATGGTTGGGGAAGAGAATCAGAGATAGAGACAAACTCATGGATCTCTTTGTGATGGTTGACGTTCGATGAATAAAGACATCTCACATGATCAACCCTGATCTTGGGAAGGGATACTATGCCTAATCAACCCTGATCAAGACATCTCATCCACGTCCATTGAACGCTTTACTAAGGATGATTTCCTCATATTCCTTTGCTCATACAGAAATTGGGAAGTGAAAATTGATAGATATTATCAATTAGCTACTTCCTTATTTGGTTTGGCAATTTTAGATTGCCACTAATAAAATATAAAATTCCCTTAATGTTAAGTCATTTTTAGAAACTCTATCACGGGTGATTTAGAGGTATTTTAATTAAAAATCCCAATACATTAGATAGATAGTGGCTATTTTTTGAAAAGCCACTAGAATAAATGCCACTAATGGGCATTTTTGTTGTAGTGTCCGTTTTCAACATCCACTTCATGGTTGTCTTTCTTTGGTGTGTCGTATTGTATCTTCAGTGGTAGATAACAAAAAAACAATAAAATGGCCCAATATCAAGGTGTCTTATAAACATTTTTGTAAACAAACTATAATATCGACATAGATGTGCTACACTCACTATCTTTTCTATACTCCATTTCCTCTTGAACGTCAATGTATCCCTACTAGTTCCTATGTTAGAAATAACCAATGGGCTTTCCAATGCCAAAAGATCCTTTACAGAGAACCAGGGGAAAGCCATATTACACATTCCATAACATAATCTACAAGAAATATAAAGCCAGTTTCGTTAATGACTACTGCACCTTTTTTCATGCAGACCTTATCACAGATCGACTTCCAACGGAGTCCTCTCCCGGCAAACCAATAGTACTATCTTTTATATACTATGTTAATTGTAAAGGAACTACCATGGTTATCTACTACCCCAACAAATGTATTCAAACAGTGCCACATCTAAGACAAGAAATGACTAATTTATCAAATTGAACTACTAATTGTACAAAACATACAATCTTTTTGTTGTTTGGCACTGCTTGCTTGACAGCATCAGCAGGTGTGGTTGTCAAAATCTTGCGAAGGCACAGCCATTTTCTTGTTTCACTAACAATCGACTCATTTTGAGAACCAACAACACCTACATCTCGGTCTACAACGGTATCATTCATCTTATTTGATATGCCATGACCCTATGTACAACAATTATGACAAGGTAAGTGTATTCAAAACATATGTATGATATGGTAGCACACAAATAACAACAGTTATTCGATCCATGATGTTGTCTTAGTCATTTTACACACTATAACACATGTCCGTCTGTACTATGCATGTGACATGCAATGTCCCTCAAGCAATTTAACGTGATATGTCCACTAGCCGTTTCTGGTTTTTTTCATATGTTGTGGTATAGGTACTTCCTGCACCAGAACACTGAACATTGCCAATTGCTCCGCCGATATCCTACAATGTAGACTACATTTTGCTCACTGAATATACCAAATCTATGTTACTAAATTACTGCAATGCCAAACTAAATTCAGCTCACGTCCAGATCATGGAAGTGGAAACTTGGTTCATGCAGAATCACATTTTTTTATTTACGAACATCTTCACTTGAAGCAAGAAACCTCTTAGGTGTGGATCCCGACTGCAATGCAACAGAACACATTTAAGCATACAAGGCCCAACCATCTTATCATTTTGACACCAACACATAAGAAAACGTGACAGTCATCTTGATAGGTATTGCCAAATCAATAATCAACACATCCACAAAAATATTAGCATAGCATGTCGGTACTACTATAAGTCATAATATTAATTTTAACAAACATCGTGCAATCTTATCAAATAAACGGTGCTCATACCTTGTTCTTAGTCTTCCCTGTCTTTTTCAGTAGACTAACACTATCAATTGTGACTGTGTTTTCTTGAAAATCGATAATATTATTCAATACACATTGGTACTGGAACCATACAATTGCACTAAAGAAGCATATCTACTATGACGGACAGTCAAATTGACAATTTATAGATACTACAAAAATCCATATAAAATCCCACCTTACCACAAGGATACCAGTAGAACAATGTAATCTATCATCTTCCACAACACGTCCCCAACCTTCTGCAGTTGTATAGTATCATAGGCACAAGTCAACATCAAAATATTAGTACAAATATGCAAGTATATATGTTACTAACAAATCTTGAGCAGACATGTATACCAACACCTTCTTCATACCTTTGAAATACATGCATCAGCTTCGCATTCAAACATCTACTTCAGTGTTTCATCTATTTTTCAAATTAGTTTCTGTCGTTACAACATACACAATTAACTTACTGCAACTAGCTACTTGGGGTAAGTTAATTATTGAGCTTTGTAATACATCGCCATTTTCCTCAAATATTACATTCATTTCATGCTTTGATGTGCATACAGTAACACTATTTTCTTGCTCCAGCTTAGATACGTCTTTTGTTCTGTCAACAATGGACATTACCTGCATAGGAAACAAGTTCCACTCCAACTCAACTTTTTTAAATACAGCGTACAACTGCAAATTGATTATTGTATCATAAAAAACTTTAACCTAAGACGATTGTTATAACAAAATAACAATCGGGACCTTATTTGTACATGTTATACTAAACCGTCGTGCTTTATTGGTTTTGGCAAGTCATATTACAGAACATGTACTTCGACCATTGAAGTATTTAATACTCTTGTATTTCCTTTTTTATGTTTATGAACAAATAAAAAGCAAAAATTATAAAAAACCACATATTTCATTCTGTTTACCTCTTCCCCACGTCCGACGTTGTCACCACCTGCTGACACATCATCATCCATGCTCCCACCAAGTGTTGGGTCTGATATTTGTCTGGACTCCAGCTCCACCCGTAGTATCTCATTCTCGCAAACTTTGGCATGATGTTCCTCCTTCAACAACTTGTACTTCCTTTTCATCTTCCTTAACCTTTTCTTCAACCTTGCAACCTCCTTCCGGTGCTCATCACGGCTTCTTTCTAACATCTTCTTAAACTTCAGATTCTTCAGTTTCATCTTTGTAGCAACAAACTACCAATATATTGTTACACATTAGTCAGCTCATTACACTGTGGTAAGTCTAAACATTTACAGCAAATACTAAATCAAGTAACAACTTGTTTTATACACAAAAACAATTGCACCAAAAAATAATCTTGTTGCTTTACCTCTCGGTCCACTCCAGCACATTGAGGCTTTCTGGCAGCAGACCTAGCCTTGTTGATCACACTCCTATCATTTGCTAAATAATCTTATTGGCTAAATTGGACATTATTATAATCCAGATATTATTATAATCCCTTTGTTTTGATGATGACAAACATTTCATTCTTGTGGATCAAATGTGCAACTTGAGTGTTGCAGGAACAAGGTGGATGACAAACCTTTAGAAGATCTATATGCTCAAAATAATTTAATTTCATGGTTGTAATCAAATGTAAAAACTTGTACAAGTATATATTATACAAGTACTTAGATATCATGTAAATAAAGCGTTTAGATCTTCCCTAGCCATTCACAACACTTAGATAGGTCATCCCCTACAACAGTGTCACAACTGCACACTCATACACACACTTAGTATTATCTAGAACCACCAAAATAGAGACATTCTCGGTCAAACTAATTGTCGACTGAGACACACTTGGTCGAACATCTTCTCGACCGAGAGTCTCCCGGGTTAACTCTTCTAATAGGTTCTATAGCCATTAGACACAGCAGATAAGGTAGTTGGGAGTTGGAATCAAACGTTATATACACTTTCTCTAGACCGTCCTTCGGTCGACAAAGAGTTCGACCGAGAAACTCTCGGTAGACAAAGACTTCGACCGAGAAGATGTCTGTCTGCAATTTTTAGAATTAATTAACTATCCATTTTTAAAACAATTAGTGGATACCTAACGTCTAGTTGAGCACTTAGAACCCCCTAAAAAGTGTCTAGAACGTCCTTAAGAATTAATAGGCCATTCCTGTAAATAGGACATGCCTTAGGACACCCAAAACACACTTGTGCAACACTTGAGCATACATACTTGCAATTGGCAATCTATTCTTGTGAGCAATTGAGCAACTCTAGCATTTGCTAATCCCTTCCATTGCTACAAATTCGTGTCCTATAGGCCAGCATCTCCTACCCACTGTACTTCCACTTCCATACACATTGGTTAGGAGATCAAAATGCTTGATATAGGAAACCAAGCCTTGTGCTATAACGGTAATTGTAATTTCTATTTTCCCTTCTTGTTCCTTTTTATTACTTGTACCCTCATTGGTACTCCTAGGGTTGGAGGCTGCGAATTGGAGAGGGTGCTATCTTCTCAGGTGGAGAAGGATCTTCTCGGTGGAGAAGGAGGACTTTGGACTACTTCAAGAAGGATGTCTCAACGGGAAGCTACTTTAAGAGGAAGGTTACTTCAAGGGGGAGCTTGAAGTTACTTCAAGGAAGGCTACTTCGAGGTTAGTGGGACTACTTCTTGGTGAAGGTTGTCCAAAGGGTGGTGAAAGTATTTGTAATTTTATGTAATATCCTTGCGAGGAATAAAATTTAATTACTTTCAAAATCCCAATTGGAAACAATTGGGTAGTGCACTGACTCCCATAATTTTTGCTAAGGGTGGAACCACTCTAAACACCTTGCCTCTTTCTTCTTATCTCAATTGTGGTTACTTGAGTTGAATTGTTATTAAAATATATATAAAACCCTATTCATCCCCCTCTACTGGTTTTTCATTTGGTATCATAGCAGGCTTCAAGGAGCTCTAATAGATTCTTAAAGAATGGAGGGTGGTGGTGTCTACAACCACAAGCAAAGGAGAAGCTTGGACCAGTCTTCAGCAAGTTGTAATTGGTGCTTAGGAACAAGACACACAACACCTAGTTGTCCATGGAGGTTAAAGAAGGAAGATGTTCATAAAGAATGCTTTATTGCTACAACAAGTGAAGAAGAAGAAGAGGTAAGACTTTTTTATTTATCAAAATAAGATTTGGTTGCTAGCCTTCAAGAAACACATGATAAGTAAATTGAGTGCAAGAAGAAATTAAAGAAATCTAATAAAGCAAATGATGAGTTACATGCTAAACTTCTTGCTCTCACATTTGAAAATGAAGATCTTAAGGAAACATTAAACTTAACTATTAAAGACCATAATATTAAGCTGAAATCAATAGAGGCAAATTGTAATTTTCTCTCTCTAGAAAAGATAAACTTGCAAGCCCAAATTAATGATCTTCAAAAACAACCAATTTTATGCACTCATCTAGATTATGATACTATTGTGAAAGAAAGATATTATTTATTATGTAATCTAGATCAAGTAAAGTTAGATATCAAAAAAAGAATGGATGGGATTGATAAGTTACAACAATAAGTTAGTAGCTTAAGAAACAATGATGTTCTTGATAAGATCTTAAATGATTCTCATGATCAAATTGGAAGGAGAGGACTAGGTTACAAGCCTAAAGGAAAATTCTATCAAAAACCTAGTGGGGGAAGGACACAAGTGCCAAAGACTCAATCTATGTATGTACCTAAAGGAAAGTATATATATGTACCCAAGAACAAACTAGATCAAACTCATAAAAAGAGAAATGAGATTTATTCTATATGTTGCCATTATTGTTTGCGTCTTGAACATTATTCCTTCTCATGTCCTTACAAGAAAAAGGATGTTGAGTTGGTATGGGTTCCAAAACCCCCAAACTAAATAAATTAAATTAAGTTGAGATATGACCAAAGACTCAAAATTGTATATATTTATGTCTGTCTCAACTTAACATAATGAGATAACAAATTGATTCAAGTAATTAAAATTTCTAACTTGAAAATACACATTTTTAAACCTGTAGAAACACATCTTTAATAACTTGTTTTAGTTTGGGTTCCTTAAACCTAGAGATTTGAATATGATTAGTTGAGATTTGACTTAAATGTTACTTTGATACTTAAATGTTTTATCTCAACTAAATTGAGTTTTAAATTGCATAATTGAATTGGAAGTGATCTATGTTTTACTTGCAAATAATTATTGAAAAACAATACAGAAACATTCTCGGTCAAGAAAATGTTCGACTGAGACACTGTCGCTTGAGAATTAGTCAAACGAGCAGGTTACTGTTTTTAAGCTTGCAAAAATCTGATAAAACCTGTACAAATAGCAGAATACTCGGTCGAGAAAATCTTCGACCAAGATATATTCGATAGAAGAATAGTTTGACCAAATCAAGTTCTGTTGAAACTATTTAATTGATCCAATTTGCTATCAATTTGCTATTCATGATTGATTTAATCTGAATGAATCTTGGAGACAATTCTTTAAAAATTTTGATAAGCTTGCAATATGACTTATTAATATACTTTAATTATAACACTCTTATTAAACTTGTTACAAAACTGTTGATTAAAAACATGTATACTTTTCACACACTAAAATTTTGACATGCCTTCTTGCAAAAATGAATCAATACAGATATAGCATAGATTGCAAGTTTAGTTGCTACATGTTTTAACTTAAAACTAAAAATTATGAACCATGTTGATTTAATCAAGGAACTTACTGTTTTAATCCACATGATTTGTCTTAAGTATTCCTTGGTTTATCTATATAGAAATCATGTATCTTGAAATTTGCCTTTAAATGATCATGATCGTTATAATTATGGATATGCATTTACTGTTTCACCATGATCGTTGTGTTTTATCCTTTACTTGGTCTGCCTAAAATGATCTTGGATCTATAAACCATGAATGGATATTGTTCTCAAAATGATCACAGTCACATAAAGATTATATTATCATTAAAAATGCAATTTTTGCATTAAGATAAATATCTATGGCACAAATGCATCTTGACATATTAGTTAAATGATTATCTTGTGCTTAGCTTATGGAAAATGATATTCTTGTTATACATGATTAATACTCTGTAAGCTATGTTTCAAATATTCAATTAAATAGATAATTGAAAATGCTTAAATTGGAAATATGCAGAAATTGCCTCTTGGTTGAAATCAAGTTTGACCAAGGGGCACTCAGGTCAAAGTCAAGGTCGACCTAAAATAAGCTTGAAAAAATGCTTATTTGTAAATCATTTTCTTGCAATCAATCTTAGTATATTGAAAATAAGACTTTAATGCATAGCTCTCATAAAAGGTTATGATCTAATGCTTAATTATCTTGATTATAAGATTAAGGGGGAGCTCACAAAAACTATCTTGACTATAAGGAGCTTACAAAACTTTGTAAACATTATAAAGAAAATTTGAATCTAGTTATGACCTTAGTATCTTTAATGTAATCTTGTTGCCTATAATATTTATGAATATAATGGAGTTCTCTAAACAAATTAGGGATTAACATCCCGAGTATTTGGTTAGAGATACACTCATTTCAAGGCTTAACATCTTTTGCAAATGATTGAGAAATAAATTGTGGCTAAATTTGACATAAGCGGTTTGCTTTGAGTATCAAATTATCAAATTAAGGGGAAGAAATAAAAGTCATAATGATTATCTTGGTTATCTTTTTGAAATGACAAAGGGGGAGAAATAATATAAAATCAAAAAATATAAAATAGAGTTTCGTAATCTCTCGGCCAGCACACACTTGCAAACAGGAGAATGGCTACAAAAGGTAAACTTTAGGTATGAAACTCATAGAATTTATATTTCCTTATTTTATATTTTGGAAATATTTGTCATCTTCAAAAAGGGGGAGATTATTGGCTAAATTAGACATTATTATAATCCGGACATTATTATAATCCCTTTGTTTTGTTGATGACAAACATTTCATTCTTCTGGATCTAACGTGCTACTTGAGTGTTGCAGGAACAAGGTGGATGACAAACCTTTGGAAGATCTATATGCTCAAAATGCTTTAATTTCATGATTGTAATCAAATGTAAAAACGTGTACAAGTATATAATTTACAAGTACTTAGATATCATATAAATCAAGTGTTTAGATCTTCCTTAGCCATTCACAACACTTAGATAGGTCATCCCCTACAATAGTGTCACAACTGCACACTCATACACACACTTAGTATTTATCTAGAACCACCAAAATAGAGACATTCTCGGTCGAACTAATTGTCGACCGAGACACACTCGGTCGAACATCTTCTCAATCGAGAGTCTCCCAGGTTAACTCTTTAATAGGTTCTATAGCCGTTAGACACAATAGATAAGGTAGTTGGAGTTGAAATCGAACGTTATATACACTTGCTCCAGACCGTCCTTCAGTCGACAAAGAGTTCGACCGAGAAACTCTCGGTCAAAAAAGACTTCAACCGAGAAGGTGTCTGTCTGCACTTTTCAGAACTAATTCACTAGTCATTGCTAAAACAATTAGTGGATATCTAACAGCTAGTTGAGAACTTAGAACCTCCTAGAAAGTGTCTAGAATGTCCTTAAGCATTCATAGGCTATTCCTATAAATAGGACAAGCCTTAGGACACCCAAAACACACTTGTGCAACACTTGAGTATACATACTTATAATTGGCAATCTATTCTTGTAAGCAATCGAGCAACTCTATCATTTTCTAATCCTTTCCATTACTACAAATTCGAGTCCTATAGGCCAGCATCTCCTACCCACTACACTTCCACTTCCATACACATTGGTTAGGAGATCAAAATGCTTGATTTGCTACAACGGTAATTGTAATTTCCATTTTCCCTTCTTGTTCCTTTTTATTACTTGTACCCTCCTTGCTACTCCTAGGGTTGGAGGCTGCGGATTGGAGAGGGTGCTATCATCTCAGGTGGAGAAGGATCTTCTCGGTGGAGAAAGTGGACTTTGGACTACTTCAAGAAGGTTGTCTCAATGGGAAGCTACTTCAAGAGGAAGGCTACTTCAAGGGAGAGCTTGAAGTTACTTCAAGGAAGGCTGCTTCAAGGTTGGTGGGACTACTTCTAGGTGAAGGTTGTCCAAAGAGTGGTGAAAGTATTTGTAATTTTATGTAACATCCTTGCGAGGTAATAAAATTTAAATACTTTCAAAATTCCAATTGAAAACAATTAGGTAGTGGACTAACTCCCTTAGTTTTTGCTAAGGGTGGAACCACTCTAAACACCTTGCCTCTTTCTTCTTATATCAATTGTAGTTGCTTGAGTTGAATAGTTGTTAAAATATTTATAAAACCCTATTCACCCCCCCCTCTAGTGGTTTTTCAAATTTGTCCCTATATTTTCCACTCGGAGTGTTTTAATAGATATGTCATGTGCAACCAACCAAGAACTCATCATGTTCTTATAGTCCCAACAATTGGCTAAAGGGAATGTACGTGGTATGGATTTCTAATTGATCGTAGTTACCATTCTGAACCAAACTATCAACACAAACGAACAACCCTTCAGATATTTGTTGTTCCTGTTTCCCATTTCCTTCATTCTAAGGTCTAAGTATTAAAACATTGAGTCTGCCCAGTTGAAATTTCCTAGATCGGACAGAACATCAACATATTCCCATAGGTATATGTGGATTCTGAAACTAGCATAAGGGTAGATAAATGTTGCCATCATAACAACTATCCAAATCTTCACAAAGTTTTGTATGGATTTCTCATTTGTTTTATAAGAAATTGACTGCAGGACATCCAATGCTTTTGTGATCTTAACATCTCCTTTGAAATAGCCACCGTATATAATAGCATTATTTGTTCAATCTTGAACCACAACATCCCCTGCATAAGAAAACAAAATTATGTTCTATAGAAGGTCTTCCTTTATGGTAATGTAACTTCAATTATGCCTAGTAGAAAACATTACTAACCTTGGATGGGTAGTCCCAGGATCAGACCAACCTGCTTTGCGTCAAATAGGACAAGGTTGGTTTAAGCTTAAAATACTTTGCCTTAGAATTGTATCTTTCTATCAGCCACTTAATGAGAGAAATGTCAAATGTCTTCGGACAATTCAAAGACATGAAGTGGCCAAATGCAGTTGTGTTAAGCAATTGTCTGTGCTGCTCGTTCACCATACGCAACACCATATTGAATTTCTGATAAGAACAGTGAGTTGTGAGCCCTTTTGGTTGCGGCCTTTTAGCCACAATGACTGATTCATCCACAGACATCCTGCGTAAGTGCAGGACCAGATGTTAATTTATGAAATAATAAATACTTTTCTTGTAAGATTACACCCTTAGTGTCTAACACACATGTTACTTGTCAGTATAATCTACCCATTTGTTATAACACAATGCACAAATCACTTAACAAATGAAATCCCTTAGTATGAAAAGTAATCTACTGTGGTTTTCTGCCATAGCAAATAATACACTTTTTTTAACTATTTAGCAAGCATATATTTAACAATTTTACAACTAAATTCGTCAAATCGTCACGTGAGTTATCAAGCATAATATATATGTTATGGAATACACATAAACTGTAACAGAACGAATATTGATTTTCATCTCATATGTACAACCATTGTCATGGACATGTTGCTTTCTAAATTAATCAATTCTCATGGTATAACAAAACTCGTAGTATTTATAGTCTTTCCACTACCCTACTCAGCATTTGTAACCAAAGCAACATTGCCCACTTGTGTATAGGCATAATGACCTATTTGAGTTTTAACATTCCAACAGCTTGATCAGCATTTACCCTTACCTACACCTAGCATGAGACTATGCACTCCGTCTATTCACAACCCCATTTAACACGACCCATTAGCACTTATAACAACACTTGTGCACAGCCATAACAACATTTATGACTATCCATAACACATCACATATGTTACACTCCGTAAAATAGTATACATCTTTTTTGCCATGCCATGACCCTACGTACAACAATTGCATGCATAACAACACTTGTTATCAACACATAACAACAACCGTCCACAGCCATAACAACATAAATGTATTGTAATGGAACGAATATTGATTTTAGAACCATACGTACAACCAGTATCATGGAGATGTTGCTTTCTAAAGTAATCGAAGCCTAATGTATAACAAACTCGTGCTAGGTATAACATAGCAAATAAAGTAACATGTCATAATAACAGTGTCTTGTTCACAACCCCATTTAACACGACCCATGAACACCTATAACCTCACTTGTTAACATCCATAACAACACTTAATTGATGTCCATAAACAACACATGTACATTATGGAAACAACATCATAAACGCATTAACAACAATATCATTTAGGAACTTACAATTTTGTTTACACGAAAAAAATCATAAATAGACTGTAACAGAGCGAATATTAATTTTCATCTCATATTTACAACCACTATCATGGAGATGTTGCTTTCTAAAGTAATCAATGAGTACTGCATAAAAAACTCATAATAGGTATAACATATTAAACTAAGCAACATGTCTATGATATGACATAGCAACAAAAACAACATTACCCACTCCACTTATTTATAGTGATAACAACTCGTATGATTTTTAACATTCCACTAGCCTGATCAACATTTACCCTTATCTACACCTACTCCTAGCATGAGGTTATGCACACGGTCTCACAATAGTCCCTTGTTCACGTGAACACCTATAACACCACTTGTTAACAGTCATAACAACACTTCATATATGCCTAACAACTCATGTGCGTTATGGAATATAATACAACATATTAATGAAGCATATTTTCAAAATCTGTCTTCTCTAATAACTTTACATTTTAATCCAAGGTTTATATTACATTTTAATCCTACAAAACATGCATCAACAGCAGCAGCATTTAGGAACTTACAATTTCGTTTGCCTGAAACAACATCATTAACAGACAACAACATGTGTATAGTGATAACAACTCGTATGATTTTTAATATTCCACTAGCCTGACCAGCATTCACCCTTACCCACACATACACCTAGCACGAGGTTATGCACATCCTCCAATTATAGTGCCTTGTTCACAACTCCATTTAACACGACCCATGAGCACTTATAACATCACATATTAACAGCCATAACAACACTTAATATAGTAGTAACAACTCATGTATGTTATAACGCTCCACATATCTTTAGAAACCATAACGTCTCGTTTTATTTTGCCAAATCACACCTTTATCCCAGGGCCTAGAGGCATGGGATTCATTTCCGCTACATGCAAACATGGAAACCTGCTGCACAAACAGCCAATGACCCCCAAAAGGGCCACGTCTAAGAACGGATGGGAAACAGAAGGTGGTATAAACGATGCTTCAAGATCGAACGACTTAGGGTTAGATTTTTTCAAGAACTATTTAACAGAGACGGCCTGCTCATCCAAATCGAATGACTAATCAACGGATTGGATTAAATCTTACATGTCGGCTCTTGACGAGAAGGCCACGACACCAGCTTCTGAGGCGGCGCAGCAGATAGGAGGTGGAGGTGGAACGGTTACACTTGTGTATCAGCGGCCAGGGGGAGTGGACTTGGTGGAGAGAACAGCAGTGTACTCTCCTTCCTTGGTCAGCATGAGAAGCTGGCGGAATGGGTTGATCGGTGCGAGAAGGCAGAATGGGTAGATAGGCGTGAGAAACTTGATGGTCGAAAGCGGCACAACGAAAGCCCTAAACCACTGTGGGAGGAGGCAAACGAAGGCGGAGCTGTGGAGTGATGAGCAAGGAAATGATGGCGGGGAGGGGTAGTGGAGTGAGGAGGAAGCCTCACGCATTGCAATGTTTCAAAAACAAGAGGAAGGGCCCACGTGACGGAAGGATGCGGGGCCATCTCACGTCCATCAGGGCGGGAGATGTGATTGGACTTTTTTTTGTGAGTATTGGGTTGGATCTGGGGTCGGGTTTGGGAATGGGGATGCATAGCAAAGCTCTTGCTCGATCATCTGTTCATTGAGCAGTCTGGGGTTGATCGACGAGGCAGAGAAGACGGGTGTTGTGACTGTCGACGTCGCGGGAGGGATCAGGCTATGATCTCGCTACATGCTCGACAGCCGAGAAGAGAGAAGGATAGGGGAGTGGATGCAGAAGGAAAGCGGGGGTAGTTGCGTGCGATAATTGTAATCATGGCAGCCGTGTGAATGATAAAAAGTGACGTAGCCGCTGATCATGTCTTGCTAGAATTGATTAGGCCCTTTATGAATTGAATACCTTTTTGTCTTAACGGATTTCAACTGTCTTGATAGCCACGATATTGCCTTGCTCAAAAGGATAAACTCAATTGTTAATTATGTTAACACGTAATGCATTGAAGGCGGGGGAGTCTAAGATTTTGTCGGCTATGTTAGACTACAAAACCAAGGGCAATCAAAAGGAAAAGTATAAATGCCCCACATTGATCATTAAAAAATTTGTCTCAAGTTGCTTTTTGCTTTGTCAAAGTAATAACTGGATGACACATACATGAATTTTTTCTCTAGATAAACAAAGGAATGATTGTGGTTGGTTATGAATAAATCTTTGATATTGGAACATTCCCTGCACAAAACAAAAGTAATTCCATTAACAAAATAAGTGCACTCGCAACAAAAGTGGTAAAATTTAGGTTTAATCAAAACAACCCATATATTGTCCAAAAAGATGGAAAGACTAATATATTAACAATTGTGGGAGTGGAAGCCTGCATGAACTAAACTATGAAATAAAATGCTAGATTAGAATGCAAAATTAGTTTAAGAAATGGAATTTAAATTGGGATGAATATTCATTCATCAACTATCTTCATAACGAGGAATTTGCTGGAGGGCATAAGAGTTGATCCATATACCCTTCCAATTCGGGAAATACCAGTTGCTAGTTTCGTTAATCGGGTGTTCGAATCTTATCGAGATCTTTTGTATATCTTGAGACTTAAAGTATATGAAGACCATTTGTTGCATGACATGTATCTGATGTTACAATTATATGTGACGATATGTCGTTCAACCAACTATACAACTATCAACAATCAGTGGTCTTTAGTCTTGAAAGACAGTAATAAGCTATGCATTCCTAGTTCTTTTTAGAGTGAAGATGACTTAATTGACTAAGCGTGCTCTAAAGTTGCCTTCATAGAGCCTGGCAGATAGACTCGGTGTTCCATTGAGCACCGACCCCTCTATATTTGTGAGTAAGAATTCTTTGATGATTGTTTTGTAGAGAACCTTTATGAACCTTTTGGTGATGGATGCCTTGGGTTTGAATGTTGTCCATTGCTCCTCCCTTATCAGTAACACCCTTGGGTCTTATAAAGTGTGTCACTTCTAGGATTGTCATCACTGGCTACCAAATAGAACGTGGATATCCCTTATAAGCATCCCGGAGGTGGACGACATATCCATATCCTTCATTTTGTTGGGTAAGGGTGGGGGTGCAGCCATACTGGCGTCATAAGGGGTTTCAGGCACAGGGAAGGCAAGATTCTCTAATTTTTTAGAGACCTCTCTGAATAAATAGTTTATGTTCACCTCCTCATCATTGTAGGTGTCTTCCTTGTGACTTTCACTGGGTACATTACTTTGTTGTACCCCATCTCTTTAGACTATAATGTTGGTTGGTTGGTTGGTTGGTTGGTTGGTTGGTTGGTTGGTTGGTTGGTTGGTTGGTTGGTTGGTTGGTCGGTTGGTCGTTTGGTTGGTTGGAGGTAGATTTGTAGTAGATATTTGTGCATTTGAGCGGGTGGTGGTGGGTCTTTGTAAAAAGAGAGTTCTTTGAGTCCATCAATCACTTCTTCTATAGTCTCCCTTATATCTCTTTCTCATATCATAAAGGTGGGGTTGGGGATTTCTTCTTTCTCCGATGTTTCTTGTTCTACATGGGCATGTGATGTTTCTTTGTTGTCATCTTGGATGACTTTATCCCCAATAGTGTTATCATGCTCATTCCTCCAAGGTATCTTGGGCACATTTGTTGATTGTCTAGGCCACATAATTCACTTCAGCTTCATTTTGATTGGTAGATTTGCCAATGTTTGACATTGAATCGTCTTCATCATTGTGGTCTGAGAGAACCACCATGGCCAAGTCATTTGGTGGTGGTATTGATAGATAAGCACATTGCACCACCAATTTCATGTCTACATTGCAATTGATCTCGTCATTCTATTCTGGAGGTGGGGAGTGGTTCATTAAGCCACATATCATACCTTAAATGCTACATCCTCACAGTACCTCTTCACTCTATGACCATTTGCTAGAAAGGTTCCTAATTTTTCACCATAGAGTTCCATAATTCTTGATGAATAGATCTTTGTGAAAATAATGGACCAGCCCATCTTGATCTTAGTTTTCCAAGGGATACTCTGATGGAAGAATTAAAAAGGAGTAATTTGCATCCGTCTTTGACATATTTTATTTTTAAATGTGAATCCATCCATGCTTTATTTTTTCCTTATAGATACATGCATTTTCATAGGCTTTCTGTCTCATCTTTTCACGTTCTTGTAGCAATAAAATCTCTTCTTCCCTGCATGTCTAGATCCATGTTGAGGAACTTGATATCCCAAAAGGGTTTATGCTCCAGCTCCACAGGTAGGTGGTGTGCCTTTACATATATAAAACTATAGGGGGTGGTCCTTATAGGTTTCTTGTGAGCTATTTTGTATGCCTATAGTGCATCATCAAGTTTGGTGGACCAATATTTTTTGACTGGCTGACTATATTTTCTAAAATTTTCTTATGGATACTTCAACTTGGTCGGATGTTTGTGGATGATAAGGGGTGGTAACTTCCTTACAGTGTATTTTCTTAGGAGTGCCTCAAATTGCCTTTCTATGAAGTGGGATCCACCTTTACTTATGAAAGTTTTAGGAAACCCATATCTTAGGAAGATAAATTTGTAAAGGAGCTTCTTCATTGTGTTAGAATCACAAGTGGAAGTTGTCATGGCTTCTACACACTTAGACACATAATCAACTATAGCTAAGTAATATTGGTTGCTAAATGATAAAGGCAAAGGACCCATCTAATCAACACCCCAAACATCAAAGATTTCCACTTCTATCCAATAGTCATATCATATCATTGTGCCTCAATATATTATGCAACCTTTGTCATTTGTTATAAGACTTAACAAGAGCTTGGGAATCCTTGAACAAATCCGGCCACTAGAATCCCAAGTGAGGCACCATGGTTGTCATTTTGTATGCTCCTAGATGCCATCCATATGACAAAACATGGCATTTGTGTAAGATTTTGGGCACCTCCTCTTCGGGTATGCACCTCCTAAAGAGGTTGTCAGCCACATTTAGAATAGAATTTTGTCATATTAGTGTCAGTTTTTTAGATCTAAGAAGATTTTCTTCTTCTCACTATGCTAATGATGGGAGGTAGCTATCAGCAAGAAAAATAGTTTCAAATTTCTACGAACCATAGCACTAATGGATCAATAACTTCTAACATTAGAGAATCATTGGGATAACTATCATTTCTAGGTAGATAATGGTCTTCTACCAGTTGGATTTTGGTCAAATGATCAGCTACAACATTCTTAGATCACTTCTTATCGTCAATCCCTTGATCAAACTCTTGCAAGAGGAGAGCCTATATTAATAGTCTTGGCTTCATATCTTTTGTTTGTCATAAGTTACGTTATGGCTCATGATCTTTGTACACAATCACCTTACACCGATTGGATATGATCAAAACTTGTCAAAGGAATAGACAATGGCTAGAATTGCTTTCTCAATGGTGGTATAATGTACTTGAGCTTTGTCTAGAGTTTTTCTAGCCTAGTATACAGTGTGATGTTTCTTGTCATTTTTTTTGACCCAAGACATCTCCTGCAGCATAGCAACTCATGTTGCATGCTAATTAAAATGGAACATCCCTATCTGTTGCTTTGATTATGGGTGTAGATGTGAGAGCATACTTCAAAGTGTGAAAGGTTTTCAAACATTTTTTATCAAAATAAAAAATGACATCCTTCATCACTGATAATGGTTTTAAGAGTTTTGAGAAGTCTTTGATAAAGCATCTATAATATCCTTCATGGACCAAAAAACATCTCACCCCAGTCACTGACTAGGGTGGTGGAAATTTAAATATAGATTCAACCTTACTAAAAACAACTTCTATTCCTCTCTTCAAAGCTTTATGCCCTAGCACTATTCCTTCATGTACTATAAAATGACACTTTTCCCAATTGAGTACTAAGTGATTTTCTTTGTATGTTTTTAGCACAAGAGACAAATGCTTCAGGCATTTTATCAAAGGATGTATCATAAATGGAAAAATCATTCATGAGTATGTCCACATTGTCTTTGATAAAATCAGAAAAGATAGAAATCACACACTTCTAAAATTTACATGTGCATTACATAAATCAAATGACATTTGCCTTAATTCATACAACCATAGAAGCAGGTGAATGTTGTCTTTTCCTAGTCTTCTGGATGAATTTGTACCTGATAGAATCATGAATAACCATCAAAGGTAACATAAATAGGAATTTGGTCTAGACTCTCCAACACTTGATTTACAAATGGAAAGGTGAAGTGGTCCTTCTTAGTAGATGAACTCAATTTTCTATAGTCAATACAGATCCCCCACCCAACCACAATCTAGATTGCTTGTCACCATTTTCTCCATTTACAGTTGTGATACCACCCATCTTGGGCACCACATGAACTAGGCTTACCCATTTGTTTTTGTCACGCCCCAATCTCACATTAACCACAAACCACGAGATTAGGACGCGACAGGATGGGATTTACACATAAGCCAACCACTCTTCACTTTTTAAAGCATTTTAAAGACATTAATAGGATAATCTGATTTATGCTGTAAAATGAAACTAAACAAACTGCAGAAGCATCTTTATTAAACTGACTAGCAAAATAAACAGAGTTTATAGCATATAACATTGTCTGACATAAAATAAAGCATAAAAGTTAATTTACATCTTTATACACATTCTCTCTCTCACTCACACCTTGTCCCAAAGATCGAGGGGAAAGGACTAAGAGACCTCTAACTACTAACTACATGTTCCTTCTACAGACTAGGCGTTAGGATGAAATGATCCTTCAGATTTCCTGCTGCTGATGATAACCTGAAAATGTTTTGAGTAGAGGTATGAGCCTACTCGCTCAGTGAATAGCATTTCACTTAGCTATCACTAAACAACTCATCAGGTATGCAGAACTAAGCAAGGCAGTTCTAATACATAGCAGATATACAGATAATAATTACATTTCTAAGCATCAACAGATAATTCAGGTAAATAAACAGTTATATAAATTTATTGTGATCCTACATGATTACTTATTCATATTATTATTATGCCCTAAATATATGCAGTGTACTCTGCATATAAAGATCTGCAGCAAGTCCATGCTACGGTCCCACCGTACAAGACTTAGCGACACACCCGGGAAATGCTAAGTCTGACTGCTGTCCTGGTCTGCTACAGGACTCCCAGGCTCACACGGCCTCACTACACTCTCAAAAGAGTGTACTCTAGACTCCTCCTTTAACCCGAGCACACAGACGGAGAGTCTCACAGGGTTACCTTCGTGACACAAGCACGAATGGTGTTAGATAACCGTGTTTTCTTTTCTTTTCCCAGTGCCACCGTGACACACGCACGGATTATTGTTGAACATTGCTTTTCTGCCCTCGTGCCACCGTGACACACGCACGGATTATTGTTGAACACGAGTCACCGACCATCTAGACACACGCTAGGTAGGTCGTTTCACCCCAAGGTGCAGACCTCACGAGGGGTTCTACGGTGTTAGGGAACCTATGTCTATTAACTGATTAACAAATAAACATTTAAACAGGAATATCACATTTCATACAAATTGCACAATATAAATATCACATGAAGCAAATATATATATCCTTTATCATCATTAAACATGTTTCAGTATCATTTATCCACTTTCGATGCTAAACATCTATTTTTAAATCAGCAAATACACTGCGAGTATAATACAGGAAATTTCATCAATTTCACTAAGCATATTAGGTATTTCAAGTTCCAATGAAACTAACATACTCTATTGTATGTACTACGCTGCTTAAAAGTTATACTAACTGATACAGAAGTAATTAAGCATTTAAATTGAGTTAAATAATGATTTCTAAATGAACTACTACTCACCCACTTCGGTGTGTTCGTAACCACCGAAAACATCCACAAACACGCCTAATTCTGTTTTTCTGCAACTTTGCACCCCGTGCAACTGATCTTCACCCCGTGCAAACTGGCCGACTTTCTATCCTATTTTTCTGTAACTTTGCACGCCGTGCAAACTGATTTGCACGCCGTGCAACCTGTGCAGAAATGAAAAACTCATTGAAGATGAACTAGATTAAAGCCGAATCAAGGACTATGAGTTGCTCGTGGCTAGGGGGCTGCAGAAGCTTACTTGGACCTCAAAATCATAGCCAAAGAACCATTTCCATGGTGCTTCTTGTGCCCAAAACTTTAGGTTTGAACCTGCTGCAAGCAGCAGGAGCTTCTTCACGTACATGTTGCAAATGAACCAAGCAAGGTGTTGATTCGAAGCTAGCTGGTTGTTGATTCGTGGTGTGGACCTCAAGCTGAGCTCAGAGGTGTCGTTCTTTGGTGCAGGCCGCCGTTTAAGGTGCTATGGGGGTGCCATCCATCCCTGGCTATTGTTGCTGCTCTGGGCGCCGCCTAGCAGCTTGGGGCATCCAAGAAATGAGAAAGGAGGAGGGGATTGGCAGGTGTTGCGGATTCATGCTTGAGGCACTAGGACGAGCTCAAGGTGTCGTCCCTGGGTTCTGGCCGCACCAAATGAGCCCCTCCCTGGGCGCTGCTTCGTGCAGCTCCTACTATAGGTCGGCCTCCTGATTGGGGCGCCGCCCTGGTGGTCCTGGCCGCGGGTAGGGGAGAGAAGGGAGGAAGGAAGGAGGTATAAGGAGGAGGGCAGTGGTGATGCTGGATCGGAGCCCAGGGCCAGAAAATCGCCCCATGATCGCCCCCTTGCTCGTGACCTGCTTCAGATCTATCGGGCGCCACTTTTGGCGAGTTCCTGTTCTATCGGCTGGGTGAAGAAGAAATAGGATAAGGAAGAAAGCGGACAAAGGGTTATAAACCAAATTAATTGGAAAATTACAATATTGGTCCAATAAACTCAAAAGTATCATAACTCCTTCCTCGAATGTCCGATTCAAGTAATTTTTCTTGCAAACTTTCAAGCATGAGATTCTCTATAACCTCAGAGCGAGAAAACATGCTAATTAGACTGCTTCACTGGATCAAGGCTCTAATTGCAACTGTGATTACTTGATTCAACTTAATTATCGCATATGAGTAAATCTCAACTATCGATTCATGACTTAGCTTATTTTAATTAACCATGATGTTTAACAAAATACTTAGCACTAATTGAGGCATTTCACATAATTCGAGGTATTTATTGACTAACCCTGATATGGGTCGTAACAGTTTTGGTTGATGGAGTATATGATTCCAACATCATATAATTTGATGACTTTTTTATTTATAACATCCCTCAAGTTGTGGATCAACCTCGTTTAACTTTGATCTAGGGGTTTAGCATCTTCCTCCAGGTCTATTATGTGCATACAATCAACTAGGTTCAGTTCCTTGATGTCATAAACATAGTATCTAATGGGTTTCCTTCTCAATTTTAGTTCAGTTAGGAATTGTTCTTTCTGCTCCTTAGAAAAAGCATAGTTTATGATAATGGGACTTCTTCTTTTCTTGTCTAAGAACTCATAGTTGAGACCCTCACATAGCTACTTCAAACTAGGAATGGGTTCTAGTGCTTCTTGTTCTACTGGAGTTCTTTCTAGATAGGCATATTTACCCTTCTAATTTCTCAGTCTTCTTCGCTCATACCATAGCTCTTGTTTGTATAAAGGTATTCTAATAATTCATCAACTTCAAGATCATCCATATTAGGGGTTTAGGTAGTTAGTTCCCTCATTAAAGGGTCCACTATGGCATTTTGTTCTTGGGTATTAGTGCGGAGTTGGTTGTATCTATTGACACAATACCCGGACTGGAAGAATAATGGACCTCTTAGGGAAACATGGACTCTAAAGTCAATGTGATCATTTCCAACTCGGATGGCTATAATCCATTCCTCCAAGTCTATCTAAGATCTTCATGTAGATAGGAAGGGTCTTGTAAAGATCATAGGGCAAGAGGGGTCCTCGATGGTGTCTATCACAATAATGTCACTAGGGATGAGGAACATTCCAACCCTAATAGGAACATATTCAACAATGCCAAGTAGTCTTTTAAAAGTATGGTCAACTAATTTGATCAACATGCCAATTTTTACCATGTTGGTTGGACCAAGCCTTTGTGCTAGTGCCAATGGCATCAAAGCTTATGCTTGCTTCAAAATTAGCAAGCCTTTTTCTTTCTTCTTCATATCCTACATTGAATGGGACATTGGAGGATCATGGGTCCTTCTATTTTGTTGGCATCTTTGATTGCACAAATTCACTTAACATCTTTGTGATTTTGATCATTTCTATATCATCCCCTCACCTTGTTTTAGTTATTAGGTCCTTAAAGAACTTGGCATAGGTTGGAAATTCTATAATGGCATCTACAAATGGGATGTCAAGGTGCAATTTCTTTACATCTTCTGTGGATTTATGATATCTTTTTCTTCAAATGGGCTTTGATTAATTTATATGGAAAAGGGATCCTACGAGCATATGGGTGTCTTTTCCTTAACCTCTTTCACTTGTCTTTCTCCTTTGACGCTATCTTCTCAAGAATTCTCACGTTCAACCTCAATTGCTTCTAGTTGGTGGTTAGAAATTGAGGTACTCTCCTATTGTGCTTTATCGATTGTAGATTCAAGAATGGTTCCTAATCTAATAACGATCATCATAGTAGTTTCATGGATGTCTAGGATCCGTTTCATGTTAGATGAGATTCTTCTAGTTGGTTTATTTGAAAGATATGATAGATTTGCAAGTTGTTGAATTCATTTAGTTGTATATCTGCCTGGTTATGCTTCCCATTTGAACATGCATCATAATTAATATGTTTTTTATGGTTATTTGGTTCAGCTTGTCATTAGTCTCGAATTGCATCTTCATGAAGGTGAATATTTTAGCAATCAAACCTTTTTTGGTTGGCTATGGGGCTCTAAAAGTTCTTCCTATTGTGCTAGAATTTGATGTTGTGAGTAAACCCATATGGTCCACCATCTCTCCCAAAACTAGGTGATTTAGAAGTTTGGTTATTAGGCCAATGCAACATATGAGAGTTTATTCTGTAGTAGTATTTCCATAAGAGTATCCTAGATGATCCAGTCTCTTGTAACTAACATAGAAGATGTTTTCCACTGACCATATTTGTTGCCTTCTTCTTCGTGGGTGCATATGCAATATTAAACACTATGTCTACTCACCTTACAAATAACACAATTCATGATAGTCTCCACAAGATGCTTTTCCTTAACATCAGTTTCCTTCAAGTCACGAACATTTTTGTCTATTTTGTCTATTTCTAAGGATTTTGAATCAGAAGTGTCTCCCATGGTAGAAACATTCCCAGTTGGTCCTCATTCATAGTTCCAACCACCTTGCAATGCATCCATATTATCAATGATCTACATGGAGCACTTTGAGTCATGACTCATAAATTCACTCCCAATTGCTGCATTTATGAACATCCTTTCACTCTGAGTGAGTCCAATGTAAAAGGGAGTAACTAAATACCCTTCATCAAAATTGTGGTGTGGAAACTCCCTCTGATATTCTTGATATCTCTGCCATGCATCATTTAGATTTTTTGAAGGTTTCTAGATAAAACCATTGATCTTGTTTCTTCATATGATCGTCTTCTTGACTGGCAATAACTTGTGACAAAAGCAACAGCCAAGGCCTCCCAAGTTGGGATACTTCCTCATTTTAAGATTTTATACCATGAAAGAGATTTATGCATCAAAGAGAAGTTGAAAGCCTTGCAGTAGATCACCTCTTGAAAATCCTATTAATCTTCAAGGTATAGCATATATTCTTGAAGTCATAAATGTGATAGTAAGGGTTGTCCTTAGTCAAATTCTTTGTTGAACGACAGTTACAGAGGTTGGTTTTTGCTCAAATATAGCAGAATAGACTCTTGGAAGGTCAACATGTTGCCTTGTTTTGTTAAAACATGTAGCTACTAAGGAATGAAGAGATGGACAAACAAGGTGGTGGGTTTTTCCCGAATCTACCTTTGATAGGTGGAGTAGCTGGGAGTGAGTTGTTCCCATCCCATTTCCATTTCCATTTCCATTTCCTTACGTAGCCATTGCTTCTACTCAAGTGAAGAGAAAGTCCACCTACACTAAGTAACCAAAAGAATTGTAGGAGTCAAGCTATGTTACTGGACATGCTAATTGAACATTCAAGAAATTGAGCAGTCCAATCAAAAAAGTATGTGTTTGAACCTATAACTAGACTCAATAGTACTTATGACGTCTAAGTAGCCCTCATCCCTTAATAATTTTTTATTGTCTTGTCTGGGACAACAACACCAAAAGTTGATTGTCGATGATCCACATCTCGAATTGGAGATAGTTTGGGGGCAATCAAAATTTATTTTTTACCTGATACCACAAATGTCTATAAATATAATACAAGGTCTTGTGTATCAAGTAGGGTCAAACACAAGGACAAAAATGAAAAATTATTTAGGATTTGAAGACTTAAGTTAGCTAAGTCAAATCAAAATGGTAGAATTGACATAAGAAGGTAACCAAACAAGGACAAGAGAAAAAAGTAAAAGAAAATTAAGTTAACAGAATGAAAGCAAGATGTGGATCTTTATTGGTGGATGTTGATATATGCATAGAACTGGAATTTGGTTTCCCAACTAAGCATACTCACCAACATGCAATCTCTCATACCCATTTGCATACCCTTAGCATAGTTTAGGAGAAATCATTATTAGTGTATGTTACCTCTTCTCTCAAGATCAGGTTATATATAGACTATAAATGTGTCGCTCGCTCGAGATGGAAAACTAACAATAAAGCATACATATATATATGATCATTATATTTAGTGATCCAACACTTCCATATATTCACACTACTCCTTATCTCCATATATAAACTAATATTACTCTTTCAAGGCATTAGAAACCATACATTATAAGATGGTAGATAATCTTGCAAGTGATTCATTCATGAATAAGAGCTAGGAGATAAACATTGCTAAGAGTATATACATTCAATGGAATGAGAATATTGACATGTTGGGAGAGTCTTAGTGGCTACGACCAACCCAAGTAATGAGTCTAGCCGCTCATGTTTACAAGTGACATTACAGATTTACAAGATAAAGCCCATGAAATGAATGTAAAATGAAGGGGGAAATGGATAGAGCGGGGAATAAGGAGGCGATAGAACAAGACAATACATGTAATGGTATTGGCATCAATGAAGACCTCTCCTTACAGATGGTGGCAACAGTGTTGATGAAGGACTCTATCACCCTCCTTCTCTCAAAGGGAGAAGGTGGATACCTCAAAGGTATGTGAACTGATGGGTGTCAAACCCTTATCCTTCACGCACAGATGGAAATCTGAAGCGATCGTGAAGTTCAATAGTGCTTCACATGGAAGAAAAGTGCATTCTTTGAAGGATGGGGGTCCCTATTAATATGGATCAGTTTTGGACTCAAGGCACATGAAGTACGGGAGCTTTACTTTCACTTCAAGCTCTAGATTATGTGCCTCAGGGAATGTGATTAACTAACTATGGTCGTGAGTATTATTGTAGAGATTCCATTAGTAGATGGCTACTTGACATCTCCATTGGTAGAGGGTTACTTTTTTCAAATGGTGTGGCTAGAAGTTCCATCATCAAATAGGGTATGTTGGGTCATCGATAGACTGTACATGATTTTTTTTTAGTTGAAGATGTAGCATTGCTATATGTAGGCTTCAGTAGATGGATCATCAGTAGGTGGAGTAGGCTTCCCATTAGTATATGACTACCAATTAAAATTATATGTCTTTTATGTCATTGTTTATCGTTTCAAGGTGAATTCCATCAGTTGAGGGCTGGATAACAACAACCATAAAGATGGATATGCTCCCCAAACTGGTGCTTTCCTACAGAATGTGAAATGCTATTGTTAACAAAAGTAAACAATAATAATATACAAGTAAATACAAGAATATCCACATAAACCTACGGACAAGGGAAATGAAGGATAAAATAAGCATGTAACATTAAAACAATTGGATGTTATCATACATGCACATGATTTCATTGAAATATAATGAGATATCATCATTGTTTTCTTTGATTCTATCCATAATGAGATCTAAGTTCTCTTGAGGTAGTCCATAGGTTGTTGAGGGTTAGTGTTACTCAACATGATCTCTTGCAACTTTTTGGGAGGAATGTTATAGGGGATCTCCTATTTGTTCTTAGTTCCAATTTGCAAATAGACCCTTCATTTTGTTCTTACATGGGCTAGGACTGTAGTTGGGTTGTTGTTTCTTGTTCTGGCTTGGGTTGCACCTTTTTGCATTGTGTTGTTATTCTATAGTTGGATCAATTTTGGAAGGGGTATCTTGATGTTGATCCTTATAAGGTTGTTGCGTCTAGAGAGTTTTTAGTTCTTCCCTACATTAACTTTAAGGGGTATAGGTTGTGTACACATGTCTTGGTATTGTGTCCATTAGGGATCATAGAAGAATCTTTGGTCATGGATGACCTCCATGATATATTTTCACATGGCCCATGGAAGTCTTCATTAGCTATATCTTCAAGAGGAACCCTCTTGTTCATGGCTTCAATCATTTGCATAACGATGAAGGGTTTTTCCCCCTAAGTTATGTAGTTGTTGAGGAATGTTTGAGTTTATTGTGAAATTCTCCCACTTGAATATGTACCAATCATATGTCACCTTGATCAGATTTTCCACCTAGACTGGTATATTTTTGTATTTTTCATGTTTTGAGATCATGGAAGAGGAGTTTGTTGCTTGTATCCTTTATAATCATGCCTTGTTGGTCGACCAAGTCTACTATAGATAGCATCTAGTGATCTTTAACTTTATAGTGCTACATGATGAGCTTTGTTTGGTTGTTCTTTTACAACACAATGATGATTTATTTGACCAATGGCGCATAAATGTTGTTATAAAGAGGTGGAGGATAGAATTTGTGTAGCGCCAAAGGTTGGTCCTTGTTTATCATTGTGCAATAAATTTTATACAATTATCCCACAGAGAACCTCGAAGAATATCCTACTTATTAAGGCATTTTCCTAGAATGTTATCGTAAAGGTTTTCTCTAGTTAGGATGCACCCACACTCACACAAAACATCATTTCCAATCTTATCTTTGTATAATATATCTTCCAAGACATGTATGTTCCTCAAAAGCATCCTTGAAGTGGATGTCATATACATTCCCTTCATTTTGCATGGGAGCAGAGCAAGTATTTCTAGATTGATAGCTTGAAGGGTTTTTTAATTAGGGAAGCTCAGGTATTCCATCCTGAGCATTGTTGAATAAGCTATGCATATTTCCCTCATCATCATTTGAATTGTTACTTTTGTGGAATCTTAATCCTGATATACTTCTTGTGCAACCACTTCAATAGGTTATATTGGGTCGGTAAAACAAGAAACCCCCACATGTTTCTTCGTATTGGATTAGGGGTGGAATTTCATAATGGAAAATATCTCTGACCTTTTATAATTATGTCTTCATTAGTTTGTGTTGCCACTTCTCACAGATGTAGGGATTGTCTAATGCAACATCATATTCATCTACTACTTCCTTTGCATTGATGTTTGGTGTGCCTTGATTTTCAAGATGTAGGTCTCTATTCTCTACACAATATCTTGTTCATGCTCCCATGGTGCATTTGGCAAATTTATTGATTGTCTAAGGGATATTGTTGATTTTATGTTGGCTTCATCATCTCCCTTGAAGCCAATGGAATTGTGGATTGAATTTCTCCCACCATCTTGATCGGATACCACAAATACAGAACCATCCTCTGGTGAGGTGATTGCATATGATGCTTCATTAGCTACCACAATTGTGCCCTCTTCTTCATTAATGCTACCATAATGAGCAATGGAAGGAGACTTTTAGGTTGTTCAACTTCTTTGAATTTTCCTTTTAAAGTGGAATTTTCAAAGATGAAGTAGAATAAGATCTCTTGATCTTCATATTTCCTTGGTAACTACATTTCTTCTACATCCCACCCCTTTCCTTGAATAGGTCATTGTGCTCCTTCCTCTTATTGACAATTTCTTTGGTCGAGTTTGTCATGGCTTATGTCATCTATTGTTGGTTTATTTCCAGTAGTTCAAGATGTTGTGGTAGGTGCACCAACAACTGCATTTGTGTCGTGATATCCATAACTTTTGTGCTTAGTATTTGCACTCCAAAGATAATTACAAATATTATGTGTCGATGTGAAAAGTGTAAGGTGTGGGACCCGAGAGGGGATCCATTCCCTACTTAATCAAATAAAAAGGAAATATCCCATATGTCAAATACCATTATAATTTATTGCAAAGGGGATGATAGCCAATTTATTCCAAATATATGTATCAAGATACCAAATGTAGCGGCTGAATATAAAATATGATATTATCAATATCCTTCACCACGCATGGTGATACATATGAAAATTAAACTAATAACAGGAACAACAGAGGGTCATCTGACCACCTTGTAACTTTCTCCCAAAAATGTTCAACTACTCTTGATGATGTAATGGTCCAACTTGGTTAACTCATCCTTGACCTACATCTGGGGTTGGAAGCATACCCCAGCAAGAGAAGAAAAGTAGATTAATCAGCGTAAACATTTGTATATGCATACTAAATTGAGTTTTGAGTAATATTATGAAATAAATAACGTCAAATATAACAAGGCTTCCCATAGAAAAAGAAAGAACTACCCAAGTGGATATCAAGAGAGAAAGGATTGCAATAAGATGAAAACAAGAAGAATACTTGCCATTATAGAAAATATAAAAGTTGTTCCACACAAGCACATATAATTTTTTGGGCATAAAACCCATCACAATAATGTCAACATGCATGCATGTGAGATTGTCATAGCACTAGAATAACATAAATAACAATTTCATCCAAGTCTCACAATCTTTTAACCTGATAGAGTATGGAACACAACTATCTACCCAATATATCTAAAAGTGGAAATAAAACTCGGGTATGGGGCACACAACCTCCATCCCAAAAATATAATATGGACACAAAACCCAAAAACCAAAGTACTTACACTACTCTCGGGCTACTAAATCACAAAGCATGCATATAAAGGAAATTATAAAGTTCAATTATATAAATAGAGTTTAAAGAGATTGCCATCACAACTGGACACCATAAAACATCCAGCACAAAAGTGGGAGAAATAGCTCAGATCCACAAATAGGTAAAATAGCTCAGACCCACAAATAGGATTTCAACATGAAGTAAAAGTATAGTTTAAAAGTCCAAGATAGATCAAGAGTGCAAAGTCATTAAGATTATACCCAAATAGGTCATCAAGTCAAATAAGAGAATATTCATAATCAAAATACCTCAAAGATGTTTGTCAACTTTTCAAAGTCTGAATCGTAGATCCAATCAAGTTTCCAAGGTTTGAAACACCGATGGTTGAGAAAGTATCACTGTATGAATTTTTTTATGAGATTACAACGAACTTGAACATATGCCAAGGGAAGAGGCAAGAAGTTGTGTCCTATTGTTCAAGTGATATCTATGTGCATGAAGGCCATGGGGAGGGGTTTATATATAGGATTATTTGGCCTGGGTAGTGTGACGTCCCCAGATTTTCTAAAACTTAATCTGATGTGTGATGCCTAAATTGAAACCTCACCTCAGTGAGAATCCCAATTTGAGCCCCACACACTAGGCTAGGAAGAAGAAAACCAAGGGAGTCAGAAGGAAACAACAGTAGCACATGCACATGAACAATAAACAAACCATGCAACACATGTTCACCATTCAACATATAATTACATAATGAATTGTTACAACATTTGATATTACATATTGAATATCAAACTTGTACTACCACTAAACAACAAGATCTTAAGTTTGCTATTCAATATGTAATATCAAATGTTGTAACAATTTATTATGTAATTATATGTTGAATGGTGAACATGTGTTGCATGGTTTATTACATTTGATATTACATATTGACAATAGGTCCACCTCTACATCAGCTCACCACACAACTCTCAACTATCATGGTCCTTCAAGATCATATTTCCACAACCTAAACAAAAGATTACATGTGGTACACGTCAGCACAATATTCAAGAATATTGTACTAAGTACACCTATGTGTCTTTTATATACCTCTTATTACTAATACTTGGTAATAAGATAAAACTAGAATTTGGCAGTAATAAAAAAATATAAGAAAAAGCATATACTTGCACAAAGATATTTATTACCAAAAGAAGACACATATTTTAGGCACATTTTCTAGTATATGCTCGTGCATCTGCCTACCAATGGGATAGATTCATTAAGGCCTTATGATCTACTTACCAAAGAGATAGATCATTGTACATGTGATTTGCTTACAAAAGACATAGATCACTTACTAGTACTATGATTACCAAAGAGATATAGTTCTTTCATATAATGGAATAGATATATTATGTTTCATGTGTTCCTAACCATAAATATGGAAAATCAAGCAAGATATCATACAAGAACAATCATCTCATACAATACCATATGCCAAGTATTCTGCTACACATATAACACAAGCATATCATATAATAAGCCAAGTAAGAGGTAATGGCGTACCTTTATTAAGAGACAATGACTATATATCCAAGAGTCAGCTACATCCTTGGTCAACCCTAATTAAGAAAAGATCATGTACTAACATTAGATTCTCCATTACTTTATATCTCGTCTTAACCATAATATGTCAATTTAAGGGTTTGACTTAGTCATTAGTATATTCCCATTATCACTTGCATTCTTGTCTTGGAATTATCTTACTGAAGTTATTTTTCAATTATGTTACAGATTAGGGTTCATCATTTGAACATTAGGTTCCACATCATTTTGTGTATATATTAACCCTATGTTATATACTTTATTTCAATTAGGGTTTCAAACTATATATTATGACTCGTCACCATGTAACATGAATTTCGTGCATGATACTGATGTATTAGTCACACATCATGTTCCATATACTTTTATGAACATATTTTGGAAATTCCAACATATATTAACCATATATGTATTTTCTACATTTTATTTAGGGTTATTAGCCCTAGATAGCCATACTAAGAAAATTAAAAGATTACATGTCATAACATGATCATATCTAAAATCACATGGATTCTAAATTACATTTAGGAGTTACTAAAAGATTCTCATAATTTTAGGTCTTCGTCTATTATTTATTAAACATGAAAAGATCATTTTATATCTTACATGATAACCCTAATAATTAAGCATCAAATCACTGATATTATGGCTCCATCTTGTTTTACACATTTTTTTGAGAATTTTGGTATCATATTTATAATTTTCTAATAAACATACAAATTACTATGCATTTTCTAATATCTAGCCATTTTCTGAGATTTTTACCTTTTTGAACCAATGAGAGCCCGCCATGTGGTCTCAGGTCACCTCCTACTTATTGTGATGTGAAGGGACCTAGCCTAGATTGAACCAACCAGACCGTGAGGTTGAACCTGGTTCATGATCGATTTCACTAGTTATCGCCAGGTTTAATCTGCTGGCAGAATCCCAAATTGGTTCGGTTTTCCCCTTTCTCTCCTCTCTCTTACGCTCTGCGCGATCGGTGAGTCTGCAGGACTCAGCTTCATGGTCATCGTTGTGCCCTGGACTAACGGAGAAGGGTCTCGCCTTGGTTGCATCGCCTCCTCCTCGCCTACTTTAACTGTCGCAAGGGAGCTCGACGCCTCTCGATCTCCATCCTTGCGGGCTTGCTGCCACTTGAGACTGTTGTGGCAAAGCAATAGGGGAACACCACCCCCCACTCCTTGTAGATCACCATTACAGAGAAGTATGAGAAGTCTATGTTCTCTTGGCCTGCCTCTCATCTGGTCCAACTCCACCATCGCAGCCCCTTTCCGGTCTCTCTCATCATGCTTCTAGGGTTGTCGCTGCTTGGGTCGGTGCTAGCAGCTTCGAAGCCCTACCTCCATGAGTCTGATCCCTGGTGAAGTTTGCAGGTGCAAGCTACTATCGTTGGCTGGGCAAAAGACCCATACTCAAATCAAAACTCCTTGGTATTGCATCCTAAGCATGGCAAGGACTCCCTCAACTCCACCAGAAATCAAAATCCCAAAGGAAACCCCCCTCGCAGTTGTTTCTCGATTCCTTCTTCTCTAAAGGGCCTAAGTTTACTGGCCACTCTTCATCATTCTGAACTCCAACTATGTTCACCCCTTCTCTTCACTGGGTTTCAAGGATTGTTTTATACTATATAGCCCCCCTTCTATAACTTGGATTCATCTCACACCATTCTTCTCCACACCACCTGCATTGGCAAAGGACATGCCATACGGCAAACTAGTTGGATCTCTCAATTCTATTATCTACACTCAACTATTATGGGGGTCAAACAATTTGTCTTCGGGAGTAGTAAACAACCATTTGGTTATCTCCCACTCCTTTCACTCCACGACGAGATAACTTGGCAATGTGGGAGTTCAGTGTTCTAAGGTAGACTATAAATGCTACAAGGAAGACAACCCTTTCAGTCGCCCGGTGCATCTAAGGGTCAGGATTAGAGAATCCACTATTCAATTTGTGGCTTTCCCCTTCTCAAAGAACATTTGACACCAAATATTATCAGATCTAAGACTAGTATATTGAACTTAAGCCATTGGTCACCAACAAATACTAATCATTTGTTTATATCCTAACATGTTTAACTTCTTCGTAAAACATACAATTATTATGCAATGACTCCCTCTGGTGTGGACTTTGTCAGAACATCATCAACATGTATAAGTTGTTGTGGCTCCTCTCTCGCAATAGATGTATCCGCACCTTGACAGGCGACCTTCACTTGCTCTTCTTGCCTAGGCGGGGATGCAACCATCATGGGCTCTTGGTGGGATTTCCTGAAAGGAGTGTATCCACCTGGCAGTCCATAATGACTGCGAGGATACGGTATTGCTGACGTAGCCTCTGTATCAAACATCATTTTGCTTTGATCCTTTATTTCTGCCACCAGGGGTTCTTCCTCATTGATCACAGACATGTATTTAACTTGATGATGTGCTTGGACCACATCTGCATTCCCGGCCTGTTTCTGCTGATTGGCGTGCTTGATGGCCGCCACTTCATTTGAAATCTGGGTCATGGTGGTTTCTAACGCCCGCATCTGTGCTCCATGGCTTTGGAGCGTCTGCCCAAATTTGGTCAAGATATCACCCTGAGACTGCAGTTGTTTACCGAACATAGTCATCATTTCCTGATTCTGCTGCACCATTTGACTAAGTAATTCGGTGCTCTTATCTTCAGCTCTAGGTTGTGGCTTTGCCTCCGGATCTTGTAGGAAATTATTAGGATCCTTACAAGAGAACTTTTTGTCTTTCCTCCATGAATAGTCATTATTTCTGTAGCCCTGTTGTTGCATGAATTTGACTTGGGCTTCCCAATCCTCGGATGCATCTTCCTTGGCTAGCAATTTCTTGGCTAGAAGATCTAACTTGTCGTTCAGCTCCTTGATTGCTTTAGATTCACCTGCAACTCGAACCTGCTCCACGGTGCCTCTTTCACCCCATGATTGCTTCTTTACCATGTTCTTTAAGATCTCCCAACATCTAGTGTCCATGTTATTCAAGAAGAATCCACAACCGGCTGAATCGAGGTTGCTTCTATCATGCTCGGAGAGAGCAAAATAGAAGATCTTGACTTGTGTCTCCCTATCAAGCCCGTGATGCGGGCATCGCCTGAGCATTTTCTGAAACATTTCCCAGGTCTCAGAATAGGTCTCTCCTGCTTGTTGGGTGAAGTTGTGGATCTTCCTGATCATGTCATTGGTCTTCTCGGGCGGAAAGAACCTCTCGAAGAAAACCTCCACCATGTGGTCCCAAGACTCCACATATTCATCATCCAGGTTATTTAACCACTCTCGCGCAATTCCCGCTAGAGAACTCGGGAAGAGCTTCAAGTAGAGCACATTTTGTGGAAATCTGTCTATTTTTATCATATCACAATTTTCCACAAATTGACTTATGTGCGCGACGGGGTCTTCATTTTTTAGTCCATGAAAAGCATTAGACTTCACCAAGTTGATTAAAGTCGGATCAATCTTATATGTCAGAATATTAATTGCTTGCTTCTTGATCGGCCCCTTGGAAGCAGACGAAGAAGACGCCTTGATCTTCTCCCATATCGTTGGTTCTTCCATCTTTTCTTGTTCCGGTTCAGAAAGTATGTCCTCCATATGGTCTTGATTATACTCGCCCTCGTCTTCCGGTCCCGGCGGTGGAACCTCTGATGCGCGACGCGTGTAGTCAGTACTACGCGTCTGCACCATGCACAATACCTGCAAATAGAAAAATCAAATTTCAGTACAGTGCTTGACGATTGCAAATATTTTAGAAAATGCATTATACATTTTTGGAATGATAAAAAAAATATAAATATGGCCTAGAGTGGCCGCTTGCAGCACTCGAAGTGCCGAAAATTCGCCGTATCCCCGGCAACGGCGCCAAAAACTTAACACAATTTTACCGTGTGCAGAAACGCAAGTGAACGCGTCGAAGTAATACAGGCCTTTTGTGAGGCCCAAGTCGAACTCAGGGATACGTGAAATCGTCAGAGACTCCTATTAACTATTCACGATCAACTAAGCCGATTAAATAATTGAGAGTTGTTGACAAAATTAAAAGAAAATAAAAATAAAACAAAACAAGCAATCGATTAAATGTTTGGTTTAATCAATTCAAAAGGAGATCTTTAGGATTGCGGTTTCACCGCGGGTTTTCATTGTATTAAATTCTATATAGTTACTCAATTTTATCTCTCTATCCGGGTAGTGGCCTGAAATCAGAATCGTCCACTGTCGTGGTACAATTCAAAGCCTAGGTCTAGGTCGGTTCCACCGTCATAGTAACCTATACCCTAAACTAGGTGCATTAAAAACGACCTCTCGGTATCCACCATTAATCTTACACCTCCTTGTTCAAGGGATTTGACAATTAATGTAAATTCCGTCTCTTTTCAACCATTAATTCTTCTTTCAAAGCAATTAAGGGAATTAGGTTATTATTATGGTGATCAAGCATAACAATATATTGGAGAAAATGAAATTATACCACGGATTTAAGAGATAAAATATGAATTACTATTATAAAATCGTCAAACAATGAATTCCCGGGCTACTCTCAGTCCTAAAGACAAAGGGGATTAGCCCCGCATGTTCATCTCAATGTAATACATGGTAGAGATAAGGGAACACATAAGAAAAACGTGAATTGAGAAGTGGAACCCCTGAACGGAGAAGAACCAAGCGATCATTGGCGTAGAATACGCGTTCTCTCGCCTTTCGGTGGTGGAAATCGTCTTCTTCGGCGTCTGGATCGACTGGGGCGTGCTTCTGGGCTCCGTTCTCCTCCCTACGGCTCCTCGGGATCTGTGTAGTGGCTGATGAGATGTTCTTTGCTCTGGGCGGCCGTCCTTAGGTATAATCCCGCAATTAGGTCGTCAAGTAACCACGGCCATCCGATTTAGATCATTACAAAGCAAATCAATATCTGACGGTGTCGATACCATCGACGCGAGTCGATGGTATCGACCCTGCGTGGTAGCGGCTGACTATCAGTTCTTTCCTTGCTCGTGACTGATGTCATCTCGATACCATCGATGCGGGTCGATGGTATCGACACTCTTAGGCATCGATTGTTGTACTTTTCCGTCACTATAGCCTCCTGGGTCGATGGTATCGACTTGGTGTCGATACTATCGACTGCATTCTCGTCTCCAACCTGATGGTATCTCAATACCATCGACATCCCTGTCGATAGTATCGACTTTCTTCTAGTCCTTGCGGCTGTCAACCTGTGGTCCGATCGATGGTATCAACCACCGTCGATGGTATCGACGGTAGCAGATACTTGTTCTTCCTGAAATTAACATACGAAACCACATAAGTTCACACCAAACATATTATTTTCATAATTAATAGTTAAAATGCTAAAATAAAGGGAATTTGACATAAAGAAGTAGCATAGACCAAAATGAATGAATTATGCAACATTAACCATGAAAATGACTAATAAATGCATAAAACACATATCAAACAAGTCTATAAATGCGACTCAAAATCATCGCATCAAGTGACACCGTGGTACCTTCTTGTGGTGGTTTTTTTGTCTTTGTAGTCTTATGGGGTTCCATAGTTGTGCCCTCACCCTTGTGATTGTCGATTTTCCCAACAAGGCACTGTTGACATTCTCTAGGTTTGATTTGGACCTTATGCTTCTTTGAAGCAGCCTCTTCGGGCAATGTGGTGTGAAGAAGATATCGAGGGGGCTTCTTTATTCTTCTTACATTCTTTAGAGCTGTGATTTCCTTGTATCTCATCATTTTCTTAGCACAACTCATAACATTGTCTTTGCGACTCGGAGATCTCCTTGTCCATGTGTGACTTACTACCCATCATTTGGCATTAGTTGTATGCTAGCATCTCAAGGTGTTGAGGTAGACATTCTAATGGTTGCATCTATGTAGTCACCTCCTTAACATGCATGGTTAGCATGCACATCCAAAGATAAATCATAAATATTATGTGTTGATGCAAAAACTATAATTGTCAAATGGGTGGTTGGGTTGGGTTTAGGTTTGGTCATTGCGGGTTAGGGTTTCATGACTATGGGTTAAAAGGATCCACGTCTTAATATGTGGAACAAAGACAAACCCAAACCTAACTACATGGGCTGTGGGTTGACCCACAGATGCCCATTTAATACGCATTCAATAAAAAAATGGTGTGCAAGATACTGGTCTAATGGTATAAAACAAATTGTTCTCCAGTGCTTTTACATGAAACATAGCAAAACAACAACCAACTACTATACATTACCAATATCAAACAAAAAAGTTTATTTTTTAATTTTTACAACCATTTGATTTAGGGTAACATTCTCTAATCTATTATTCATATTCTCTAATCTTTGATTATGCTCAACATACTATAATTATTAAGTTGTACAATGCCATATTAATTTTCATATATAAATTAGAAAATGTAGTAGACGTGGATTCATTTCCCCCATTTCCTCTTGCTCATATATCAACTCTTGTTGAGCAAATTCGAGATTGGATTTGAACCCTTAATGATTAATGGATAGTTGTAAATCATTATATCTATTTAAATTAGCAACAGATCATCAATTTTTTATACTATAAGTAATTTAGGTTAGCAGGCCACCCATGTCTGCCAATGGGCCACCCTTGAAACCCTCTAACTAATAGCGTGAGTATGGGTTTGGGTAATTTTCAGCATGTGGTAAATATCATCACCTAAACCTTAATTAAATGGGTCAACCTATGGGTGTCTGCAAATTTTGACCCAATTTGACATGCCTAGAAAAAAATCATATTAAGCATATTGTCAAATTGTTGACCGATCTCCACAAACAATGAAGCAACATTTTCTTGACTACGTGTAGAAGCAAAGCAACATTTTATTGATTGTGTGTAGAAGAAAAATGCCTAGGGTGGAGTTCTATTATGTGTGGCTTCATAAGGGGAGTGTGGCTAGTTATCTCGGTAGTGTCAAGTGAGGTCTTATTTAGGCACTTGGGAAACTTGATAAGGTTCATTTATTGGACCTCTTCATGCGGATTTTTCACTGTCTGATCATTTGCATAAATTTTCTTCTGGGCTACAACTTGTTGTAGTCCCATCTCTAGGATTTCTACAAGTCCAGGCTCCCAAGGTGTACTCTTTGGTTTCTCTATTGGTTGGGTGATAGGTGTGGTAGTTGCCAACTCCTTTGCTGGTCTATTTAGTGACTTCTGTTGAGATGAGGGGGCCTTTTCTGTATTTAGTCCCATTGTAGTCTTTGGGTAGACTGATCACAATAATGCCCTTCTTGGTAGCATTCGAGGGTTGTCCTTGCTGATTGAGATTGTTTCCTCTATTTTGGCACCACTCAGTCGGGAAAGGGGAGTTGACCCTGATTTCATGTTAGCATTTCTCTCATTGAAGAGGTAAGTTTATCATTATTGCACCTGCTCATTTCTAGTAACCTGAGTAGGACATTTGTCTTCTTGAATCTATAGAATAGTTTGTTCTTCTTCCTTTCTAAAACTCTTGTAGATTTTAGATATCTTACATCCACAATTTGGTCCCCTTAGCTTCAGTGAATTTGTTCAAAACTTTAGGGTGGCAAAGTTTGTGTGCAATATATGTTATAAGGACCCAATGTAGAGCTCCTTTCATCCCGTGGGACCTCTTGCACTGTAACTTTTTTTTTGGTCGGCTAAAAATCATGTTGCTATATTGAAACCAAAAACTTTGGGCATTGTACAAAGGACCCCTAAAACAAAACCTGCAAATGGAAAACATGCTCACGCAGGAGCAACTCCATTCCCAACAAAAACAAAAGCCTTGAAACCAACATGCTAATGGTCAAGGAACAGAAGAAAACTAAAGGCCTAAGACTAAGCATCAGGAAGACATGAATCCTGAACATCTCAAGCTAAGGAAACATAGGCTGATGTAGGCAAGGCGCTCAATAGAAAAAGGCCCATCCACAAAGTATGAGCACCAAAGCCAAGCAGGCAGGCCATGCCCCATCAGGAAGATATCTCCAAAGCTCCAGTTTCTGCACATTAATCCTAGTTGTGATCGAGATCCAAGATTCAGACAAAGTCCAAATCGATTGCATAAAGAAGCACGAGGCTCAACCAGAAGAGAGACAAAACCACACACTGAAGCAGAACAGAGACCAGGGGAATCAGAGGTTGGAGACCACTGAGGCCTCTCTTTACTAGCATTAATAACACCCACAAAATGTAAGAAGAGGAGACAGGGATCAAATAGCATCTTCAACCCCTACTCCTGGATCAGCTGCAGCACCACGTCCTGAGAGGCGTGATGGAAGACGCTTGTTTGCACATACGCAAACCAACAAACACCATGTCATGGACACCATTAACTGTTGTTAGCATAGCAACCAACAGTCAAGTAGCCGACCTGCCAGGTCCTTAAACTTCGGTAGATGTTGTAGATAGCATCAAACCATCATGCTGTGGAAGATGCCCAAGCTGCTGACTGCACATAAACACTCCACCAAACACCTTGAGGGCGTTATACAGCGACAACACTCATTGCAGCACGACAACAGCACAACAGCCCTTCAGCCAGCAATAAACCTCAGTGCGAACAGAGAGAGAGAGCTGGGGGGCGCCGCCAAGCATGTAGCATCGCCGACCTGTCAGGGGACGCCCAAACCGACTGGCGTTTCTCGGCCACACCTGGACGGAGAACCACCACCTCCGAGTCCAGCCAAGGGATACGAGCCTAAAGCTGGAGTCCAGGACCTAGACTAGATCTAGAATCTAAACCCCGGACTGGGGTACCGCCATAGGAATGAGGCCACAACTCTGAGCTGACCAGGGGAATCCGGTCACCCACTGAAGTAGCCATCATCGCCAGCGCCGAGACTCGATCCATCCAGTCGAAGCCGAAGAGCACCGTTGCCCTGGATCCCAGGGTCTCATGACCACCAGACGAGCAATCAGAGCAGCAGCACAAAGGTCGATCTGGACCTAGATCAGCTCCTATCTATCCATCACTCTTGAATGGAATAGATTCGACAAAGTCGAAATGCTAATTCTTCAGTCTAGACTGGGATCTCGTGGCGCAACCTTTCAGTTGCGAACCAGGGCACAAGGCTGCTACGGCGACTGAAGATGACGGCTCCTAAGTCCTCTAGGGATAAGATGCACGGACTTCTGACTAGCCAACCATCGTTGAAACCAGGGGGAGGGAAGATCTGAGCAAGTTCTCCCCTCCCCCCAGCGGCGCCGCTGGGGAAGAAAGCTAGAGAGAAGACGGAGCGTGCCCTAGAGAGAAGACGGAGCCTTTTCTTGCACTGTAACTTTTCAAAGTAGTTTCCCTATATTTGACATCTTCTTTCCTATATATTCCACATGTGGGGGTCATCTCTAGTTATGTTGTCAATATCATTCCTGGTGAAAACATTCAAGTCACAATCTTATGAATGACACACATTATCCCAGAATGCATCCGGGAGGCCTTGGACTAACTAGAATATTGGGTCATTTCACATGTCAGCCACTCTCAGGTCTTGTTAATGTTGAATCCCCTTACCTCATTGGTAGACATGGCCTTGTTTGTGAGGGTAACCTCATCCTCTAATATGCATAAGATATATTTCAACATCCCTTTTGTAAACATAACGTCCTTCTTTAACAATCTAATTGTTAGTTTGTAAGAACCCCTACATTGTTCAAATTTTTCCATTTCAACATGTATCTTCTTCAAGAATTACTTGAATTCCAGTGTGATCTCCTTGTATCATCTTTGGCCACTGATACACAAGTAGAGGTTTGAGACTTGTAGAATCTCATTCACCCTCTGATAGATCCCTTAACTCTATCAATATCTAAGTGAATCTGTACTTTGTCACCTTGAATGTCCTTTTCATATCCATATCCTCCAAGCTCTTGTGGCATTCTTCATCCCTTGGCTCACAATAGTTGTAGGGCTTTTAAGGGGAGATAATTGCTGGTAACCCAAGAACTTTGGTCCCAACCCCACATGGTTGTGATTTAAGGTTGCCCTTGTTTGCTCGATGCTCCTCCCATATTTCTTATTTTTCCCCATTTGTTTCCTTGATATTCTTTCCTTATTGGCCACTCTAAGTGGGGTTGGCCACTTTTATCTTCTTGGGTTGTTCTACCTTATATGGTTATGTACTCAAGAGGATGTAGTGCCTTCATAATCAACAGATGAATATACCTCATGTGGGTCAAGTTCCTGTAGGTGCTTGAGACAATCCTTCAAGTAAATTTTTGCATGCATTATGTAGTAGAATTTTCTTATTCTACTAGGTATCGTTTAGCTTAGGCCTCCAACCAATCTGTTTCACTCACTTATTCCTTTAGGAATTTCACTTCCTTCATCCTTTTTGATAGACCTAGTGGCAAGTTTGACATATGGAATCTTGGGTTTTCTACCTCTCTAGATATGCACATATATATGCATGTATATATATGTACCTTGTGTAATGGACTAGAAACTTTCAGAAAAAACATCTAATTAGCTTTATTTAACTATGAAACTATGCCATTTTCACCAATCTATGGAAATCTAGAGTTGTTAACTAATGAAAATGGATAACCACTAAAACAACAACAGACATGTAGGTGTCAACTAATGAAATCTACAACATTTAATGACCAATGGCAATTAAGAAATAAGTATTAATAGAGACCCAATGGGAAAAATGAGCTAGTGTCTACTAATGATGAAGCTTATTGTTGTGAATCAATGAAAAGTTGTCTCCAACAACTCATGAAAACAACACAAACTCAGACCAATAAGAACCTTCTACCAAAGACAACACTTCCAAACATAGACTGGTGAAAACCATCTATTGATGAAAGGAGATAAAAAGAAGAATGAGAACTGATTGAAGCCAGACAAAAAAAAGCAATTGGTGAAGAATCAACTATAGGAAAAGGAACATCTTTAGAGATTCTTATGCCACACTCTCTAGTAATGATGTTTACTTTTTAGAGGTAGAGTACATCTACAATAGTGGGCTCCTCCTTTAATGATGTTTGTAGTGGTTCTAGCTCATCATGGAATTGTTGGTGGCATTATCAAGTTATGATTTTAGTGTTATCCTTAGGTATTCATGATGATGAACTTGGTCATCAAGCTTTGGTTTGGTAGATACCTAGTTCATCTCCTCGCATCTTCACAAGGAATGGCAATGTCGATAGGATGATTCTTGAGTTGGAGTTTTTCTTCAGTTGGTGGTGGTTGTCTACCAATGAAGGAGTTGGATGATAATCAATTGACAGGAATTACAAGATTTTCATTGATAGAAGTAGGTAGCTCAAGTGACAATTAGGTTAGGGTTTGATTTGCTTTATCATAGTCAACCAGAGTTTGCATAAATATAGTCTTAGGCCCCTCCGGTGGTTTTTACGCTTAAGGCTTAAGTGCTTGTAGGCCCTCCATTCTATTAGTTCACAAACAAGAAATGAAAAGGTGGGTACTATCTATTGATGACTATACAACCTTCATCCATTGATGAAATAATGGGCTTTGTGTCTACAGATAATAACCCAGATTGTCTGCTGGTGAAAGTGTTGACCTCAACAATTGATGTAATTGTTGATGACTTGATCAGGTCTTCACAAACCAATGAAGATTCTATCTAATTCAATCGATGAGACAACCTATGAAAATTGTATCTCAACCAATCGACAAAAGAGCTTCATTGATTTGTAGAAGAAAACAATCCTTAAGCAAATATTGGTAGAATTTTTGACTTCATGAATCAATGGATACACTAACCCTTGTCATTTCATCGATTTGTGGTATTTATATCATTAATTGGGTCTACATGTGAACAGATCAATTTTCATGTTGGACATGTTTTATTTTATTCAAAATAACCAATTATTTCAGAAAAAATTACATAAAATTCAAAACTATAAAATTCATGTTAAAAAGATTAAACTATTAAAAAGGGAAATTTGAAAAGGTATAAACTTTTTAAAAATGTAAAGTAAAGCAATTAATAAAAATCATGGGCTACCTCCTAAGAAGAGTTGATTTTGAGTCATTAGCTTGACTTCCTTTGTTCCTTAGGTCTGAATCTATGGTTTAGAGAGTTGCATATCATCCCTCATGGTAAATGCTTCATCATTGTAGCATCTATTTACCACGTGTCCCTTCACTGGACAAGTTCCAAATTTCTTAGTGGACAAGTTCCAAATTTCTTTGCAACAACAAAGGGTCCTGACAACCTAGATGTAAGTTTTCCTAAGAAAAGTTTGATTATAGAGTTGAACAAAAGATATTGTCTCCTTGTTTAACATCCTTTGTCTGCGGGTGCATCATGCCACACCTTGGTACTCTCTTTATAAAATCTTGCATTTTCATAGACAAGAAACATCAACTCTTCCAATTCCTCATGACAGGAACCTCCTCTTTTCTACAAGGTTTAGGTCCATGTGTAGAGATTTTATTGCCCAAAAAGCCTTATGTTCTACTTCCACAGGCAAATGGAATGCCTTCCCATAAATCAGGCGATAGGGAGTGGTCCCTATAGGTGTCTTGTAAGTTGTTATGTATCCCCATAGGGCATCATCTCGTTTAGTGGGCTAATCTCTCCTTGATTTCCCCACTATCTTCTCTAGAATTTACTTAATTTGTTTGTTGGATACTTCAACCAGACCATATGCCTTGGGATGATAAGCTGTAGAAACCCTATGTTTTACATCATACTTAATCATAAGTGTTTCAATATGTATTTTGACAAAACGGGAGCCCTCCTCACTTATGGAAGTTTTGGATATTCTGCATATCTGTAGGATAACTTTTTTTAGCTTATTCATTACTCCCTTAGAATCACAAGTTGAAGTTTCTAGGGCTTCGATCCGCTGGGGCAAATAACCACAACAACCAAAATATACTGGTTTCCACATGATGAAGGGAAGGGTTCCATCTAATCTATGCCTCACACGTCAAAAATCTCAACTTGAATCCAATCAAGCATAAACATTTCATTACGCCTAGGTATATTACATGTTCTATGACATTCATTGCATGCCTTCTAGTAGGCTTGTGAGTCTTTACAAAGTGTGGACCAGTAAAAGCCTGATTGTAGTATGTTTTCTACCATTATATCTTCCCCTAGTCTCCCACCATATGGTGAAGCATGACACTCATATAGGATCTTTGGTACTTCCTCCTCTAGTATATATCTTCTATAAATGATGTCGACTTACTTTTTGAATTGCAATGGGTCATCCTAGTAGTAGTTCTTAAGGTCTAAGAAGAGCTAGTTTTTCTCATCATATCTAATATCTAAGAGTAGCTCCTACCAAGACAGATACTTGCAGATGTCAGCAAACCATGGTCTTACTAAATTAGTGGCCTTTTTTAACAGGGAGTCGTCTTCTTCCAAGTGTATTCTTCACATGGGATTGTCCACTACATTATCAGATCCTTTCTTGTCGACTATCTCATGATCAAACACTTACATAAGGAATGTCAACTTAGCAGCATAGGTTTAGTGTCTTTCTTGGTAATGAGATACTTTATGGCCCCACAACCTATATACACTACAACCTTAAAGCATGTTAGATAGGATCTGAATTTTCAAAAGCATAAATTATGGCCAACATCTCCTTTTGAGTAGTTATATAATTAACTTGAGATTCGGCAAGCGTTATGCTATCATAATAAATGGCACAGTGCTTCTTGTCCTTCTTTTGTCCTAAAAGGGATCCAACCTCATTATCAATTGCATAACATGTCATCTCAAAAGGCAAGTCCCAATCTAGAGATTGTATTATGCTTTTCATAGTGAGTGCATGTTTTAGAGTATTGAAAGCCTTTAGGAAGTTGTATTGAAATTCAAAGGGCCATCCTTTACAAGAAAACTCGTGAAGGGTTGTGATTTTTTTTAGAAATCTTTAATGGAACTTCAGAAAAATCCAGCGTACCCTAATAAACTTCTCACTTCTACCAATAACTTTGGACGTGAGAGTTTAGATATGGATTCTACTATTCTTAGGCCAACCTCTATGCCCTTCTCAGAGACTTTGTCTCTCAAAATGATTCCTTCTTGTACCATTAAATGGAACTTTTCCTAGTCAAGAACTAGATGTTTCTCTTCACATCTCTTCAATATCCTTGACATGTTTCTTAGGTAATCATCAAAAGAGGTTCCATAATAAAAAAAATCATACATGAAGACTTCCATACTATCTTCAAGTAAATAAAAAAAATAGAAATCATACGCCTTTGAAAAGTCACAAGTGCATAGAATCAGACAAAGGACATCCTTATAAAAGTAGATGTACCATATAAACACGTGAACATCTTCTTCTTTTTATCATCATGATGGATTGATACTCTTGATAGAATCCTAAATATCCATTAAGATTGTAAAAATAAGAGGGTGAGCAAGGCAGTTAAGTACTTGGTCAACAAAAAGAAGAGGGATCTGGTCCTTCTTTCAATTGAGTCAAGGTTTCTATAATCAATGCACATCATCCACCCAGTCATTGTCCTAGTTGTGATCTTATTGATATTATCACCTTTTACCACAATCATTCCAATCTTTTTGGGTACTACATGGACAAGTCTTACCAGATTGCTATCACTGATGGCATATATGATTCCTACACCACACACCTTGATGACTTCTTTCTTGAAAGATTCTCATAGGTTTTGATTCAACCTTCTCTGCCCTTGAGCTATATGTTTAGAATTCTATTACAAAGGCATCCTATGCATGCATAGATAGAGTTCAAACCCTAATTGTTGTCTACTGAATATTTGATACCATACCTTCTCAATTTCAATTTAAAAAGAAGTTTTCCTTTTTGCTCTTCTCATAGAGTTGAATTTATGATGACCACAATTCTTTGTTAGTCATCTAAGACTTGTATTGAAGTCCCTCATGGGTTTTTTTTCATGTCTAGAAAGGGTTTAGGGGCGTCATTATCATTAGGAGATCTTTCCATAGAAACATTTTAATTGTTTTGACTTCTAGGTCTTCTGAGCCTTTTTTATCATCGTCTTCATCTACATAAAGGTATTCTAATCACTCCTAAACCTCAAGATCGTCAACATCAATAGTTTGATCAGTGAATGCCCTTATTAAAGGGTCCACAATGGCATTTATTCTTGCATGTAATAAAAAAATTGATTGTAGCTGTAGATGAAAAAGACATATTCATATAAATACATGCCCCTCATGGAATATTGGACTCTAAAGTCAATATGGTCATTTCCTACTCACATCATTACAATGCATGCTTACAGATGTATGAACAATCTTCTAGTGGAAAGAAATGGTATTTTGAAAATCATTGGGCATGATGGATCCTTGATCGTGTCAATTACTACAATTTCACATACAATGAAAAATCCTTCTACTCTTATCAGAACTTCTTCAACAATGCAACCTCTCTTGTAAAAGTGTGATTTGCTAATTGGATTTTCATCCATGTCTTTACCGTGATTATTAGACTGAGTCATTGTGCTAGCGTTAATGGCATAAAACTTATACTTTCACCTCAACTTTGCTAATTCTTTCCTATATTTTATTGTCTCCCACATTGAAGGGAATTGTGAAAGTACTTGGGACAATATGTTTTCTAGTCATCTTTAAAAGAACAAAGGAAATCAACATATTTTCCAGTTTGATTATCTTCTAATCCTTGTACTCATCTTTTCTTGGTGATAATATCCTTGAAGAACTTGGAATAGGTAGGCATACCATCAATGTCATCAAGGAACTGAATATCAAGGTGTAATTTCTTCACATGTTTTATGAATTTATCATACCTCTTCTTAAGGTGATTTTTGATTAGTTTATACAAGAAACAAATTCTTGGAGCATATGGGTCTCTATTGGTAAGAACATCCTCACATAATTCCAATTCCAAATCTTTATATGATTTTCTTCCCTTTACCTCTCCCTTGAGTTGTTGACTCCTCAGGAACTGGCGTCGGGATCTTATCTTGCTCCACCTCGATTGTTTCTTGTTGAAGGTTTTTAGTCGGTGAAATGGTACTTTCTAGTTGCACTTCGGTAGTAGTTGAATCTATGATAGTCCTTGATCTAAGAGTATCCATAATATCATATTCATGACCATTTGGGTTCTATTTTGTTTAAGATAGAATTTTCTCACTTGGTTTCTTTATCATGTCAGCAAGATGTGCCAATTTTAGTTGATCATGCTATTATGTTGATGTAGATTAGATATCTACCCAATGCCACTTCCCATTTGCAATTTGATGATGCTCAATATGTTTTTGTTGATAGTGCTTTGGTTCAACTTATTGTTGACCCCAATCTACCTTTTAGCGAATGCAAACATTTTAGACATCATTCCAGGTTTTGGTTGCATCTTATTCTGGAAGTTGTTTTGTTTTTGTTGGAAGTTCGTGGTTCATTAATAGATGAATGGTTCATTACCTCTCCCAAATCCAAGTGTCTTATGAAGTTGTCTAGGAGGATGGTTAAGTAAGTGAGACTGATATGTTGTAGCTATATTCCCATAAGAAAATCCATCATGATTTGATCTCTTGTAGTTGGCATAAGAAACATTTTCTATCGCTACCTATTGAGTGTCTTCTTCTTCAGGGGTGTAAAAGTAGTATTCGGAGCTATAACCTCTCTTTTATAGGTAACACAATTCATGATTGTCTATACATGATTCTTACCCTTGACATTGCTCTCTTTCAAGGTACACACTTTTCTAGCTATCTGATATAGTTTTCTTGTCAGGGTTTATAGATATTTTGAATTGTTAGCAGTTCCCATAGAAGAAAAATTTAGAAATGGTCCTCTCTCATAGTCCCACTCAAACTGGAATGCATGTTTTCTATGATTTCCTTTTAATACTCAGAGTTATTCCCCATGAAGTCACTTCCAATTGTTTTGTTTATGGATGTCATGTCACTTTGGGTAAGGTCATTTTAGAAAGCATTAATCAGGTACCCCTTGTCAAACCCATTTTGTGGGCACTCTATTTATTGATATCTCTCAATAGGTCTTCACATAATTTTTCTACATGTCTTTATAAAAAACCACTAATCTTGTTTCTATATAATTGTTTTCTGAATGGGGAAAAATTTAGTCACAAATGCATTAGCTAAGGCTTCCCAGTCTGACATACTTCCACACTACAAGGTGTTGTACCATGCAAGCAACTTATCCCTCAAAGTAAAGGAGAAAGCATTATAGTAAATGAGCTCTCGAGGAACCCTTTCGATCTTCAAGGTGTCACAGACATTCTTGAAGGAGTTGATGATGTGGTAAGGGTTGTCCTCAATATAATTTCCTATGAAGGTTTGTTGTTGAATTGTGGGTATGAAAGCTAATTTCATCTCCAAATTGGCCATATTGATTCTTGGAGGTATGACTAATTGTCTTGTCTCGTTGGCTTGGGCACTAACAGAGAGATGTAAGAGCCAAGGGTGCTCCTCCAACTATAGATCTCTTAAGGATGATGGGTTGTTTCCTGATTCAGCCCTAATTGACTTCATCTTGTGTCATAGTGCATTCAATCACATCTATACCTGTTAGATTACATGTTATTTCCCTCAATATGCATATTTGTGTAAAGTGTACTTATGGACATTATTTACATGTTTTTTAGGCATTTGGACCATGCTTGATGTAAGAGAGAGGAGTGATCCTAGGGTTTCTCTACCATTAGAGAGACCCAAAGTGAAGTCTGATGCTCCCTCAACCTACCTCTAGTGTCCAAAGATCCATCGAAGCAAAGATGTCCAAGAAAATCCAAAGAATCAAGTCAAAGTGTTGATCCAGAGGCCAGCACGGCCGTGGTACCATAAAATGGCCGTGTTAGGACACTTGCAAAATCAACATGTTTAGAGCTCAATTAGTGCAGAAATCCTCACGGCCGTGGACCACAAAACGGTCATGGTGCACTAACTCCAGAACGGATCTGATGCATAGTACGACCGTGGTACCTGTAGAGAGAATGGACGTGGAGCCAAGAATAGGCAGTTGGATTGGATCCAGAATGATCATGGTACCCACCATGGTCGTGCTACCCTAGCCACACCATGTCCGTGGCCAATTGAAGACATCACGGTCGTGGCCTCCCGCCACGGCCGTGGGAATTAATTGCTTAAGTTGGCTAAGATCACAGTAACTTCAACCACTTTACACCTGAATCACCACAGTTGTTCCCATCCACCACGACCGTTCTCACCCCTCCCCACCATGACTGTGGTGACCACGACGATCGTGCTACCTACAAAAACCCAGCTAGTTTTGCATAATTTTTTTCCATACTACCCCTACTTGACCTAGTGCTTCCCCCACACCTATATATACATAGGTGGCGGCTCCAGCATGAGGTCAGCTACCTTCTACTACCTCTTAGCCCCCATTTTCCCCCTTAGCCATTCCACTCCATTTCACCATTTCCACCATAAAAACCCTATTTTCCACCCATTTCCACAATCATTCCATGCCCCTACACCTTGGAGGAGAGAGAACACCCTGCAGTAGCTGAAGTGGAGGATTTCTTCATCTACACTGAGCTTCATGGCTTCTTCTATATCCTTCTCCCTTCTTTTTATATTTTGCATTGTTATGAGTAGCTAGGCCCCTTGGGTGGGCTGTTTGGGGTGTAAAATGTTACTTTGATACCATGTTGGGGGAAATGATATGTAAACTTTGTAATTTCATTTTCTAATGATTATGTTGTTCTATTTCTATCTCACTCTTCATAAATTGTGTGTTGGTTTGTGCTTGAAATAAATTGAGAATTTAAGGAAATTGATTATATGTGTGGATTTTGGGATTTGCTTCTAGGTCCAATTCTTGGATCCCTAGCTAGCCACCCATCCTCTTACATTTTAATCAATCTTCCTAACCCTATTTGTGATATCTAAGTAGCTAGTTTAGATGAATTTGGTGTGTTTAGCATGGAGCTTTCTCAAGGTTAGAATGTGAGTGATGGGAGGCATAAAGCCTCACTTCCATTCCCATTACTAACCTCAGCCCATAATCATCCTAAAATCATATAACCTCGAAACCTGTACTTGTTTAGACTATAATTGAAATACACTTAAGCCCTAACCAAATTGAGCCTCGCAAGGGTAGTAGGGAGTGTTAGGGACTAGTTCCCCTATACACAACCTAGCATATCCATGTCCAATTAGTAGATTAGGCTAATTCATTAGACTCTAGCTCGTTGCTTGGTTTGGATAATCTCAATGGAATCATAATGTTCATATGTCACCCCCAATCTAATTGATAAGTGCATCCCCTAAACAACCCACACACACCTTAGTTGCTTTAAAACCCTAATTTCCATCTTACTTAGCTAGTGTTATCTTAATTAGTTTTTTTTCTTACTTAGATAGCTTCTTGCCCTATTCTTGCTAGTTTAGCTCTTTAATTTCTCTCTTGCTCTTCTTGCATGCCTTAGTGTATATTGCCTTTTCATACCTAGCTTAGTCTCTTCCTGCTCAATTAGTCTTAATTTAGTCTAGGATTAACTTAGATTTCATTCTCACCTTTAATTACTTTCTTGCTCACTTTAGTTTAATCCAATCAACCAATCAACCCTTAACCCTAGACTCCACATTAGGAACCTAGCAAAAACTAACCTAGCTCTAGTACCCTCTTTTGTTGCTATGGATCGACCCTATACTTACCTCCCTCCTATACTACGACATGACCCCATGCGCTTGCGGGTGTAGTGTTTTAGTTTTTTGAGAGTGTGTTGAGTTTAGGTCATCATAAATTTCAGAAGTTTAATCCACCCATGTTCCTCTATCCATGGAGTTGCATCCATTCAAGTCTCAATTGAGTGGCATGTAACGCCATTGGACGAGGTGCACCATTTCCATTCTTGGATGGTGGGTTTCCTCCAACGATAACCATAGTGATGTTCTTTTGATGAAAAGTATCTCACACTTAGTTCCTAAAAAATTAGATGAGTTGGGTTGAATAACTAGACAAGAACATGAATTTCCAATATAAGTGTAGATATTTTTCAAGTTATCTGCTAACGATTCTATTTCTAAAAATCAAAACACTAAAAAGTCTAAGTGGACTTCGAGTCCTAAATAGTTTATTGCCTTTCCCCAATGATGGTCTCAAAAGTTGATTACTTTTGATGTGTGTGTCCAAAATATGAGGATAATGGGTACCGATCACAACAAATCTAACTTTAGTTGATAACTTTATACCTTAATGTCCACAATGATAATACAGGGTTCTATGTATTAAGAAGGGTTGAAAACACAGACAAGGGGTGATGAACTATTTAGGATCTTAGATCTTAGCTTAGCTAAGTTGAATCAAAGGTAATTTTTTTGCTCCTAATGGAATAAGGTCATAAATAAAAAAAGAGCAAATTGAAATTAATTTAATTTAACAAGCGAGTTTAAGCATTAGATATTTTTGGTAGATTTCATTATTTCGGATATAACTTGGATTAGGCTCCACCAACCAAGTGTGCTCACCACCATGCAATCACTCATTACCATTACATATCCTTTCCATATTTTATGAGCCATAATCATTATTGTCTATTGGCCCCTCTATAAAGATTGGGTTAGACCTAAATAATAAGCATGTCTCTTTCTCAAGAAGAAACAAGCAATCAAAACATATGACCATATGATCATTAGCTCCAAGAACCAACAATATCATGCATTCACACTAATCCTTACTTCAAATATGTTATAATCCTAATCTCTCAAGGCATTAGAAATCAAACATCACAACATGGTATTTAAGAATACTAGAGATTCATTCATGAACAAGAGTAAGAATATATATTGTTAAGAGTATATACATTCAATGTAATATGAATAATTACATGGTTGGGAGGTCTTGGTGGCTACTCGCGACCCAAGTTAATGAGTTTAGACACTCGTGTTGACATGATACATGGCTTATTTACATGCAATGGAGTCCATAGGAATATAAAAGCAAGAGATGGATAATGAACACAGAGGGGAAGAATGAGGCCACAAAAATAGGAAAATATCCAAGGGTACTGAATGTTGATGTGGACCTCCTCTTTAGTATGGATGGTGGTGAAGGTGGTGGATAAAATTCTCCAACCAATTTTCTCTTGAAGATAGACTATAGATGTCTTCGAGCAACCTAAACCAATGAGAGTTTGACTATTGTTCTTGTCTACCAATGGTGATCGATGGAGAGTGGATGATTTAGTAGCACTTCCTGCTTCTCGAAGAAGATATGTCTTCTTTATAAGGCTTGGGGTCCCTATTTAAAAGGATGGATGACATTTTTGAGGAACCTAAGTGTGGGGGAATCACTTGCACTCTGACTTTCAGAGCATGTGCCTAGTAGTGCATGCTTAACTAACTTTATGGAAGCATATGTTGTAGAGAGTTTATGGTAGGTGGTTGCCTTGCAACATTTGTCGATGGACATTGTCCTCCTGATCATTTGTTGATGAAGGCTTCATTAGTGGACATGGGGATAGAAATCCAATTAACAAACAGTTTTGTCATGGCTTCAATTGATGTATACATACTTCCATCAGTTGGCAAAGATAGTGTTTTTTTGGTTGATGACTCAACATTGTCATTAGTAGATGGTGTGTTGGTTTATGTTAGTTGTTAAACAATGAACCATAGAATCATTAGTTAACATCTTATCATTTCTCGCTAATTTTGGTATTGAGGATAGACTAAGGGCCTTTATTGGTTGATGAATCGATGGATTTCTTGGTTTTGGTAAATTTATGATTTCTTGTTAGTGGAGCGATCATAGGTTGTGGAACACTCCCAACCAATGAAATTGTTGTTTCCTCCAAAACTTTATGGTTTCATAAAAAAAGGATACAAAGTTATTATTGAAAGAGGAAATATCAATTTATGCATGTAATTGTAAGATTTATAACATTAGATCTCAGTATATTGAAGGGAAAGGAGGGACAAAAATGCATGTAACATTGATAGAATTGGATGCTATCACCCTTTTATATAATTTCAATTCTTATTATAGTTTTGTGAACTTGTTTAGATATAGTTTGATAGTGCGTTCTAAGATACAATACCTCACAGTGATGAAAGTTCTCTCCCATGTGGATCAATGGTGATTATTTAATTGATGTACAAAGATTGTATCAACGTAATAATAGATATTCAAAGAAGTACAAGTATCAACAACTTACAAGGCATGCTTTGTTATTACACAATGTGTTTACACCATAGTATATAAGTTTCTTGAAGAAACAAAACATGACTTGTGAACAATAAATATGTTGTTTTATTTAATTGAATGCACAAAACTTTACACGAAATGTCCTATAGAATCACAATGTGCATCCAACCTTTTTTTCAGAAAAAGAAAATCTGATTGAGCATGTTATTCTTGCAATTGACATGTTGTGCTATGATATTTTGTTTGTTTATATATGATCAATATGTTGTTCTTAGCATTATTGTGTTGTGATTAATGTTATATTTAAGGATTTCAAACCCTTGAGGCATGGGAGTTCTCTTCCAAACTTGAGGCAACGACATACTAGAGCGCACCCACCCCCGAAGCCACCACTCTCACTAGACTCAATCTGGACCATAATGTCAACAAATCTTGCATGGTCCTCCCTAAGTCCAATACAAGAACGACCATTCTAAGTTGTCCTAGTAATGGCTAACATGATCCATGTCTCATTCCTCTTGTTCATACATGATGTGTTGGGCATAGAACCAAATAGCCACATCTTCTCACTTATAATTGCATTGTTGAGAACACCGTTAAGATAGAGATCCACTAAGGCTTACTTATTCTCCTCATTAGAACCATCTCCTACTTAAAATAATAAGATTGGTTCATTACCTCTATTACTTTTTGTTTGCTTTCAACTCAACTTCACACTATTCATTGATCAATGTTATGGGTCCACACAAGCTCTAAGTAACCCCACACCAGTGAAGCATCAAGTGATGCCTCTTCCCTAGTCATAGACATAGCTTCCAATGCAATTTTGACTCTCAAAGATGAAAATGAGGCTAACCACTACAAGCATATCATCCTAAACCACACCCCTAACACCCAATTCATAGTCAGAACTACTATGTATGCCTTGGAATTTGTGAAAAATACTAAGGAAATGCATAAACAATTACATTTAAAGGAGTAATAGTGTAGCCTAATGGAGACATACCCATGACTAGCCTATTGAATTCTTGAAAATAGTGTGTGTCACCAACCATAAAAAAGGCTAGTGACCTTCTTTCACACTTTCTATTTTGCCTCTAAAACAAGGAGTATGGACAAATTTTAAGAGGTTTCATGAGATGTTAGGTTTTATTAATGGGTATAGCACATCATTGAAAGAAAAAAAATGCCTACTTTTTGGAGTGCAATAACTTGAGAAACAAATTACAAAACATAAGAAGATAGGGTGCTAAGAATCCACAACTCTATGTCATGATATATTTTCCAACTATTGAGAATATGTATATTTTTTAAGAAATAAACATTAGAGATGTTCATGTAAGTGGATATATTATAATTATGGACTATATTAAATGATCATTTGGTAAAAGTGGGGTTATTTTACCTCATAAGACTACATCCCTTTTGTAATGAGACCAATGGGGATACCCTGTTCTATGGCAATATTACTCAGTTAGTCAGATCTCTTAATGTAAACATGTATAGGATTGGAAAGGTATTGGGATCCATACATGTGGATACCTGATTTTTGATCTCTTCTAGTTTGATTGTACATGACCTCAATTATGAAGATGGGGTTTACCAATATTTCAATAACCATGGTGAACAATATCTATTGCTAATGGATGGGTTTAGCACCACCATGAAGGACAAGACACACTGGATTTACACCATATACCAAGTTGGCTAACAAACTAAATCTTCTTTAGACCATGTGACTTAATTCTTCCTTCTTCTACTAGGATAAACTGCATCATAGCCATTGCACCCCTCCACTGCTACTCAGACATACTATACTTGGGATACACCGGATGTGGGAAACAAGTACAACTACATTCCAGAGATGTTCATTACCAAGACACCCACATAGCCCAATTATAGAAACAATATGCATGCACTTCTTACGTGATTTCTAGGATGGATTAGTGGCACATCATCTATGGCCACTACTCGGTTCCTCCCACTCCTCACCTACATATGAGACCACACATTGATCATATAATAATCATAGCATGCTTCCCCATGACTTGAAATTCTATAATTTGTTTATTTGAATTGTGACAATCCCTCTTTGCATGGAACTATGTGCTTGTCCTCTCTATTTGTGAGGTTTGAATGATTCTATTTTATTGCAAATTATCTAGTAGTTAAATTTATCAACAATATCCAACTTGACTATGTTAACAGATTTAGAAAGAACCGATTGGAAAATTGTGATTGACTTAAACTTTATAATAGCAACCTCATATTTTTAGATTCATCAATTGCATGACCTTAATCTAGTTAAGTTTGGTACCAATGTCACTCTTATAGTATTTTTTTTGTGGCTTCCTTGGATAAAACTTTTACAATTAAATGCAAATTTGAACCTCATATTAGAATTCTAGGTGATTCATGTGTGTTATCATGGGGGCATTGTTTAAAATAAGCTCACCAAACTCCTAAGTACCAAATTATTCTTAATAACTTAGGGGCTAATTATTTCTGTGTTTTTATAACAATACAAAAAAAGAGGCTAAACCACATGCATAGTGATGTGCATATACTGGTCTTACAATATGTCACCCAATAAGCACACTATTACAATTATATGCAAGATCACATGTTGAGGATGTAGTAGGCAACTCGTGGTGGAACCTACATGGACGGTTTTAGAGGCTAAATCTAAGTGATTCTCTAGGTTTCTAGTGCAGATCTAGGGTTTTTAGGGTCTAATGTTGGTTCAGTTTGAATACACCATGCATTTAGGGAAAGGAAGGTTTAAAACAAGGTTAAATCTAGCAATTAGGGTTACCTAAATATTGGGAGAAGCAATTTAGACAAGTGAGAGCAATTAATACCTTATAATAGCAATTATCAATTAGAACTAACTATGTAAGTGAATAAATAGACAAGAAAGAGCTATACTAAGAAATTATCTAAAGGAACTAAACACAATCAACCACAAAAGGCACTAAGTTAACATATCAATAAAAATTCAAAATTAATAAATAAGTAGAATAAGAAAGAAGAAAACAAGACTAGCAACAAAACAAATAAGTAGGGATTTCTCAACAAAGATGGGAAATGGGTTGTTTATGGGGTATGGGAGGATTCAACCATGGAATAGGGTAATATTCATTAACATATCCTATAGTTAGTGCCACTGAACCAAACAACAATCACAGGTGTTAACTAGAATCCATATCCTACTAGTTGGCCATGGGTGGTATAAGTGTTGTTTAGAGAACTAGTCATTAAACCACTACTTATACAACCTTATTAGTATCACTTGATAGGTGATGAATGAATCTAGTTAGGATGACGACCTAATCTATGTTTATAAGAGTGACACTTCAACCTCACTTGGTGGTAGGAATAGGGTATTCACCTCCTTTACCTCTAATCTAACCTATAAGTTTGTTCTTTTGTAGTTAAGAATTAAGAAACACACTTAGATATTTAGATATCACACCTATAAGTAGTATGATAGAAGTAGAGTAGGTATGATAGGGAATATAGCCAAGTTTTCACAAGGGGTTTACGTATTTTCCTTCTCCAAGCCTTCCCTCTTTTCCCGGTATGCAAGTGGTTCCCTATCTCAAACTCAAGAGAAAGAGGTAGGGATACATTACAAGCAAGAAGATGAACTAATTAACAAAATATAATGTTTTTCATGAATTTACCCAATTCACTTAGTATGATGATCCCATACGTTGACCCCAAAACAACCCATATGTGGGGCTTATCTACACATAGTTGTATAAAGAACAAAAGAAGAGGGAAGATAGAGTAAGATAGAGTAACAATCCATGAATGTTCATAGAGAGATCCTAATCTTCACCTCCAAATACTACAAGCATGAGCTCCTTCCCCAAGGGTAGATGGCACAGAAAAGTGGAGAATAATGAGGTGGTATGACCTAATACTAGGGGTTTGGCATAGAAGGGAGGTAGAAGATGAAGTGGTTATGTGATAACCTAGACTTTTGAGTTTTAATAACTAATACAATAATTGAGAGACAAGCATTCTATGTAAGATGTCAAATACCAAATTGAGGAATTGGTAATACAATCATGGATTCCTTCACCCAAATTAGGTGATTTGAGATACGATAGAAGACTATGAAGCCTAATTGAATTCAAGTGTGAATTAATACCCTTACTAATTGATTAAGCTCTAATGAGACCAATCCTTAATTAGTGATCCAGTGAGTAGTGAACTAATTTTCTTTTGAGGAATTATGTACATATGAATCAATGTTAGAGTTTGATGTCAACCTTGATTAATTTGGCTTATCAATTTCTTTTAATACCATCCCTAGTATCTTATAAAGTCAAATTACATGAAATATGACATATAGTCAATTGACATGGCCAACATTCGGATTTTAACTCCAATTTTACATCATAGCTACATCATGACATCCTTAAGCTACTCCTAAAATTTTATTGCATTTGGATTAACCAATTAGGAATTATGGACATTTGAAAAAAAATACCCCTAATATCACCCTAGATCTAAGTTGATAATTTGGTGTGACATTTGAATGTCACGTTGCCTTGAAAGCAAGGTTGGGAGAGGACACTTATGCGGCTCACACCCCAACCATCTGATCTGACTGATCACGGATCAACTAGAATCGACGGCTAGGACTCTATCTTCAACCTCCCACAAAGAGCGGGGAGAAGGAAGGGAACCCGACCCTTGTCCAGGCGTCACCTCACCCCTCGTCGTGAAATATCAATCGAGCAGACTGATTCCCCTCACCAAATTGAGGTCAAAGAGCCTGCACGTGACTCCCCTCACCCTCGGAGCAGGGAGAACGACCTCCCCATCCTTTGCTCCTCTCACTCCGGTGCCGGCCGAAGAGTGCCCAAACTCACTCAGACCCCAAAACCTACCTCGAGGGCCTATAAAAACACCCCCTTGACGTCACCTCCGCCCTCTTTTACAATAACCCCCTATTTCCTGACCCTCACCAACACCGAATACCTCTACCTGACCTTTGATCCTCGGCGGCACCGCCGCACTACCTATGGGACTTTCTCCTTCGTGTCACCTCCTCCCTTCAAATATTCGCTCCCTCTGTCATCGCTAGGTCGTGGAGACCTCAGGCGGAACCTTTTCGTCCATGTTTGGAGCTTGCTGCTCCCTTTCCCCTTGGTGTCGACGAGCGCAGGCACTGTGACCGACACCACGGTCGTGGCGTCTGCCCACGCCCATGCTGCATCGGCTGGACCGCGAGGGTGGAAGAGCAGGCGGTCCAGAAGTAGTGAACCGAACCCAGACCAAGTGAACTAGACCGGCTCAACCAAAGAACTGGCTGCAACAAGCAAAGGAGCTGCGCCAGACCTAGTGGCCATGTGGCGAGCTCCCATTGGCTGATTAAGGTAAAATCTTCAGTAAATCTCCAAATCTTCAATAAATCATAGAAAATAGCTCGATTATCAGAAAAATGTAATTAAAGTACCAAAATTCTCAGAAAAATGCGTAGAACTATATGGAAGCATAATATCAGCCTTTTAATGCTTTAATATCAGTGATATCATGTAATATATGTAATGCTTGTTTAATGGATAATAAATACCAAACGTTGGTCTAAAATTATGAGAAAATACCAGTGAATCATAAATCATGTTTTTAGTCCATATAAGGTCAGTAATCATGATGTTGATGCACGAAATTATGTAATTTGCCTAGAATGGCTATCTCAGACTAATGACCCTAAATAAAATGTAGAAAATACATTAATGATCAATAAATGATGAAATTTATAGAGTAAGCTCATATCTATATTTGGAAACTCAGATTTAAATCTGAGATCAGTTATATGCATAGAATTCAGGTTATAATAAGATAACCCTTAATACATGGGTTGTAACCCTAACTTGAATAATGTATATAAACTAGGGTTAATATGTGCACTAAAAAGGATATGGGACCTAATGTTCAGATAATGAATCATAATCTGGAAAATGACATCAGTAAGATAAATATAAGGTAAGAATACAAGTAATCATGAGAAAAACATAATGATCTAAGTAAACCCTAAAATGAACACGACTAGGGTTAAGATGGTCGGAATCTGATGCTAGTATATGATTTTGTTTTTAACCAGGTGATGACCAGATATGTAGATGATCCAGAATGTAAATAGGAATCTCTGGACTCAGGTACGTGGGATTTATTAAGTATAAGACTAGTTTTCTGGTTGCCAATGATACGTGATATCTTGAATGTTCGTATTTGGATATGATTGATTGGTTGAACTAATATGAGTTATACTTCACCAAATCTAATAGAACATATATAAGTATGATGGGTTGTAGCTACTAGAGCACATAGCCTGATGTAGATGTATGTTGCCTAACATGGATGTATGATTCCTTGGCCCATGTTAGATGTATGATGATACTATATTGCCCACACTAGATGTAAGTCAAGTGCAAGTATGTGTAGTACAACCACATCAAATTGAATGTAATAAAAGGAATGTTTACCTGATTATCACTTTAAATAATGTTTTCTTTTAATCTTTCTTTCTCAAGTTATTTCAATTATGCAAACATATTAGTATGTATCTTTCTACCCACGTGCACAACACCTTGTGTGTTGATTCGCTGTTTCACGTATGTTTTAGGTTCAGAGATAGCATGGGAGGAAAAAGACAAGAAGTGAGCAGTTGTCCAAGTTGTACCTTTTTTGTTAAGATCCTATTAGCATACATGTTCTTAGACTGTAGAATTTTCTTTCAATATGTAAGTGTAAATCGTGTTGTAATAATGTACATGTTGAATGCTGAGAAATGTTATGGTTGTATGTTCATGTATGTGTATTATGCTTCCGCATCGCTTTCTGATATGATTGGATGATGTTTTTGGATTTTGACATCTCATTCCCAATAGGGTTTGGAGAAGGTGAAAATTTGGGGACGTCACAGTTGGTATCAGAGCATGAACAATAGCTACACCTGACAATTGCTCACCATGAAACATAAAACTAAATTTCACCTTTTACTTAAAACCCTAGAAACTTAGTAAGTTGTTCTATACGAATAAGGTTTGACTTAGCCTCTAGGTTAGAACCTAGATGTTCGAGAACTAGGTTTAGACAAGTGTGCGAGACCCTTTCCATATAGAGCTCATATGTATTGGGTAGCTACACTAGTCTACACCTTGTTCTCACCATTTCACTAGGTGATATGGCACTAGACTATCTACTGTGTGTGGGACACTCGAGTTTGTTGGTTTGGTTTTGTTTCCCAATCGGCTCGCACCTCAACAGTTTTCTCTGACGTCTGTCTTCTCGGAGAAAAACTATATAATATTTTATTACCTATATGTAAATATAAAAATGTGACCCTCACATTGTAGAGTAGTTAGTGTTCATGAAATCTAATTGAAAGGGAGTGACATCAGTCTAGAAGAGAGAATAGATCTAGATTAGACGTCTAGAGCCTCATAAGGTTATGTGATACATAGATAGACAAAAGAAAGATGAAGGAAATAAGCATATAGAATCTTATCTAACTTTAATCCATGATGGTATAAGTTTCCTTATTAATATTTGAGTTGTATATGAGCCAAATCCACTCTTAGAGGATCTATGCTAAGTCGTGATGATGAAAGTACATTCCCTTTGCCTACTTAAGATAAGCTAAGTTAAGATAGAGATGAGTGTGCATGAGCCTCAAGCTCTTATACAAGGGGGATATCTAGTGGTAGGATGAGATATGTGGTGAACTCTAGAGAGAGTAAGACCCACAGGGAGAAGGTCATAGGACCTAGCCTCCAATATATGAGATATGTGTTAAAAAAAGTCCTACACTAGATTACTCTTGAGTGTTGAGTTGAGTCCTTATGCATGATTCAAATTTATATGCGAGAATTGGGTAAAAGAAAAGGATGGGTAGATGACCCATACAATAGTCAATCCTTTGGCTGAGTTAGGTCCTAGCTAGAGTGACATATTTTGATAATCTCATCATTAGTTGCAAGTGAGGTAATATATGAACTCTAGTTACGAGAGTATGATGCTTTGTGCAAAAGATACTCAAAATACATGTTCTCCCTTCTTCTTCTCTTTCTTAATATATGATGATAGAAACCTCACTTGAGATATATAGATGATTTATATATGAGAAGTCACTCGTATAAGCATGACCTATTATATATTCCCCCCTATATCATACATGCAGTACCAAGATTGAAATTATGATAAGTTTGACTTTAAAATATTCTCTTCCCCTTCATATGAAACATGAAAGATATGATATTGAGATCATGGGATAAACTTAGTATATTCTCTCTTTTTTCCCTTCACATAATACATGTAAGACAAAAAAAAATTGAACTCATAAGCTTGATATAAAGATATTTTTGGATCATAGGATATATGATCAGAAATATAGTTCGTAACTTTGATCCTTCTCAATGTATGCTTCTAAGTTGAGTATGAATATCACACCATAGGGTGAAACCCTAATGGTCAAGCATGTTACGTAAGCCCTTCTTATGTAGAAAAATCATAATATCAAGGATGAAGATAAATCTCCTCTAATGCTGAAATCATTGTAAGATGTTAATGATGTTAGATTTGAATGATCTGAATACATTGGAATATAAATGAATTCCTCTTTAACTTTAAAAAGTATGAACAAAACATGTACCCTAAGCGGTGATGTAATCCTAAGATATCATAATGTCATGTTATGGATAAGACTTTAAGTGATGCTTCCACGTATATATATATATATATATATATATATATATATATATATATATATATATATATATATATATATATATATATATATATATATATATATATATATATATATATATATATATATATATATATATATAAAAGGTGGGGTGGACACACCCAAGAATCTCTAGACCCTAAGTTGACAACTTAGAGTGCATGCAATTATGGTGGTCTTAGAACCTAAGCAATGATGATGTATATGAAGTTGAACTCCTAAATAGCCTCTTAAGGATGAGATTAGTTGAATTTCGAGGACAAAATTCCAAATAAGGTGGGGTGAATGTGATAACCTAGATTTTTGAGTTTTAATAATTAATATAATAATTGAGAGACAAGCATTCTATGTAAGATGTCAAATACCAAATTGAGGAATTGGTAATACAATCATGGATTCCTTCACCCAAATTAGGTGATTTGAGATACGATAGAAGACTATGAAGCCTAATTGAATTCAAGTGTGAATTAATACCCTTACTAATTGATTAAGCTCTAATGAGACCAATCCTTCATTAGTGATCCAGTGAGTAGTGAACTAATTTTCTTTTGAGGAATTATGTACATATGAATCAATGTTAGAGTTTGATGTCAACCTTGATTAATTTGGCTTATCAATTTCTTTTAATACCATCCCTAGTATCTTATAAAGTCAAATTACATGAAATATGACATATAGTCAATTGACATGGCCAACATTCGGATTTTAACTCCAATTTTACATCATAGCTACATCATGACATCCTTAAGCTACTCCTAAAATTTTATTGCATTTGGATTAACCAATTAGGAATTATGGACATTTGAAAACAATACCCCTAATATCACCCTAGATCTAAGTTGCTAATTTGGTGTGACATTTGAATGTCACGTTGCCTTGATAGCAAGGTTGGGAGCGGACACTTATGCGGCTCACACCCCAGCCATCTGATCTGACTGATCACAGATCAACTGGAATCGACGGCTAGGACTCTGTCTTCAACCTCCCGCAAAGAGCGGGAAGAAGGAAGGGAACCCGACCCTTGTCCAGGCGTTACCACACCCCTCGTCGTGAAATATCAGCCGAGCAGACTGATTCCCCTTGCCAAATCGAGGTCAAAGAGCCTGCACGTGACTCCCCTCGCCCTCGGAGCAGGGAGAACGACCTCCCCATCCTTCACTCCTCTCACTCTGGTGGCGGCCGAAGAGTACCCAAACTCACTCAGACCCCAAAACCTACCCCAAGGGCCTATAAAAACACCCCCTTGACGTCACTGCCGCCCTCTTTTACAATAACCCCCTATTTCCCGACCCTCACCAACACAAGATACCTCTACCTGACCTTTGATCCTCGGCGGCGCCGCCGCACTACCTATGGGACTTTCTCCTTCGTGTCACCTCCTCCCTTCAAATCTTCACTCCCTCTGTCATCGCGAGGTCGTGGAGACCTCAGGCGGCACCTTTTCGTCCGTGTTTGGAGCTTGCTGCTCCCTTTCCCCTTGGCGCCAACGAGCGCAGGCACTGTGACCGACACCATGGTCGTGGCGTCTGCCCACGCCCGTGGTGCATCGGCTGGACCGCGAGTGTGGAAGAGCAGGCGGTCCAGAAGCAGTGAACCGAACCCAGACTAAGTGAACTAGACCGGCTCAACCAAAGAACCGGCCACAGCAAGCAAAGGAGCTACGCCAGACCTAGTGGCCACGTGGCGAGCTCCCATTGGCTGATTAAGGTAAAATCTTCAGTAAATCTGCAAATCTTCAATAAATCATAGAAAATAGCTCGATTATCAGAAAAATGTAATTAAGGTACCAAAATTCTCAGAAAAATGTGTAGAACTATATGGAAGCATAATATCATCCTTTTAATTCTTTAATATCAGTGATATCATGTAATATATGTAATGCTTGTTTAATGGATAATAAATACCAAACATTGGCCTAAAATTATGAGAAAATACCAGTGAATCATAAATCATGTTTTTAGTCCATATAAGGTCAGTAATCATGATGTTGATGCACGAAATTATGTAATTTGCCTAGAATGGCTATCGCAGACCAATGGCCCTAAATAAAATGTAGAAAATACATTAATGATCAATAATGATGAAATTTATAGAGTAAGCTCATATCTATATTTGGAAACTTAGATTTAAATCTGAGATCAGTTATATGCATAGAATTCAGGTTATATGAAGATAACCCTTAATACATGGGTTGTAACCCTAACTTGAATAATGTATATAAACTAGGGTTAATATGTGCAGTAAAAAGGATATGGAACCTAATGTTCAGATAATGAATCATAATCTGGAAAATGACATCAGTAAGATAAATATAAGGTAAGAATACAAGTAATCATGAGAAAAACATAATGATCTAAGTAAACCCTAAAATGAACACGACTAGGGTTAAGATGGTCAGAATCTGATGCTAGTATATGATTTTGTTTTTAACCAGGTGATGACCAGATATGTAGATGATCCAGAATGTAAATAGGAATCTCTGAACTCTGGTACGTGGGATTTATTAAGTATAAGACTAGTTTTTTGGTTGCCAATGATACATGATATCTTGAATGCTCGTATTTGGATATGATTGATTGGTTGAACTAGTATGAGTTATACTTCGCCAAATCTAATAGAACATAAATGAGTATGATGGGTTGTAGCTACTAGAGCACATAGCCTGGTGTGGATGTATGTTGCCTAACATGGATGTATGATTCCTTGGCCCATGTTAGATGTATGATGATACTATATTGCCCATACTAGATGTAAGTCAAGTGCAAGTATGTGTAGTACAACCACATCAAATTGAATGTAATAAAAGGAATGTTTACCTGATTATCGCTTTAAATAATGTTTTCTTTTAATCTTTCTTTCTCAAGTTATTTCAATTATGCAAACATATTAGTATGTATCTTTTTACCCACATGCACAACACCTTGTGTGTTGATTCGCTGTTTCACGTATGTTTTAGGTTCAGAGATAGCATGGGAGAAAAAAGATAGGAAGTGAGCAGTTGTCCAAGTTGTACCTTTTGTGTTGAGATCCTTTTAGCATACATGTTCTTAGACTGTAGAATTTTCTTTCAATATGTAAGTGTAAATCGTGTTGTCATAATGTGCATGTTGAATGCTGAGAAATGTTATGGTTGTATGTTCATGTATGCGTATTATGCTTCCGCATCGCTTTCTGATATGATTGGATGATGTTTTCGGATTTTGACATCTCATTCCCAATAGGGTTTGGAGAAGGTGAAAATCTGGGGACATCACAGGTTATGTAGGAGTAGGTGGGTGGTGACTAAGGAATTGAATGAGGTGTGACTCCCCTCGATCTATACTCCCTAAAGGATTATATAGGGCCTAGGTTAGATAGGATTGAGTGGGGTTATAATTGGAAATTAACTTTAAAAGTGACTTAAGGGTTTCCAGCCAGGACTTTCATTTTTACCCACGATAGACATTTTCGGATGAGGGTAGGATAGCCATTTGAAATGGAACAATCATTATAGACAACTTAGGCTTAAGTCATAGGAATTTGGGATTTTTGTATAGGTGGCTACAGTTCTTTTGGAATAGAATAGATGTGGTGGATTGAGGTTAGAATGATGGTTTTGAAGTAGAACATTTGGTACGAGGTGAAGGTAGAATAGAATGATTGTTCTAAGTTGATAAAACATTTTTGGATCTTGGTACAACTATGATAGGGAGAATGAGATTTGGGAGTTCATTTATACTTTTTTCAAATGACCATTGTGCCTTCAATCACAACGACTATGGGGCTTGTATGGTGCATTTTAGTTCTTCATTTATTCCTCTATGTAATCCATTGATTCAATGGCATCATTAAGAACCTAGGATATGTTGGGGGTAAATGTGGTGGTATTTTGGGGTCCTTCATGGTTAGTGAAGTCCTTGGATATCTGATCCATCCTCTCCTTCCATCAAATAGAGCTCATGTAAGGAGTGAGACCTGAAAGGGGATCCAATCTCTACTAAATGAAATAATATTCATCATCCATGACGAACACACACCAAATTTTTGCAATGATGAATAACTTTTATATAATATTTCACAAATGGATATCATAAAGACCAATGCATAGTAACAAAATAAAATGTATGACTATTTACAATTTACATGATTACATCATAATCTCCCAGTAGGGGCTTGCATGAAATCTCCAATTATTATTTAATTTTATATATTAAGCACACCAAACCTTTCATTATACATATTTTACTCATTATGTATGCATCTGTGAACAAATATGCATATTTGAAAGGGATTACTTACATATTAAGCATCTTTTATTATATTGTGTCTATTTTATGCTTATTAAATATTTTATAATATCATGACACTTAATGATGCTAATGTATCATATGAGGTACCTAACATAGGTTGGTTAAGTTTTTTTGACGTCAGACACCATACTTTCATTAAGTAAGAATCACATTACAATAAACTTCCAAGAAGATGATTGGAAAGTTCTTAACCCACACATTATCCCTCCCTTCACCCAACCCCATCTTTTCAAGAGAGTAAGCAACATTTTTTCCTCTATGTAGACATGATTAAGCAAAATATGACCAAAAAGAAGACATGGATTATTTATATTCTTAAAGATATGGGCAATTAGACCAACCCCTTTTATTATCCTCCTTCAAATTTTGAATGAATCCAAGGGCGTCAGACTCAACATAGATGTCTTTAATATCCATAGTGATGTCATATTAGATGCCTAGAAGAAAGTCTTGGGATTTTGCTACATAAGGTGACCAAGTGCTTAACATAGTTCTAGCCACCATTATCAAGGGGTATCCAAGATTGTTCATAAGAATAATTCCCAAACTAATTCTATTAGTCTTAATGAATGTTGCATCTGAGTTGAGTTTGATTGTGCCTTCCTTCGGTGGTCTCCATCTCATGTTGGTTATATTCTTTTTATCTTTGTAGGGGCTTCTATCTCAGAACCTGTTCAGATTGTGGATATACACCCATTTTTAAGACTAGCATTGATCACCTCTACTATGGGATTGCCCTCACCAATAATGTGCTCATTTCTAGTTGTTCAAGTTGCATATAGCGAGTGAAGAAATCTCTAGGTCATCCTCTTGAAGTAGGCTTTTTCCCAGCTCAGCGTGCCCAGTTTAGAGACTCTAGCCATGTTGAAGATATTATTCAAGGTGATTAGAATACCATATCTCCATTGCATATTGGCAGTCAAACAAACAATGGAAGGTGTCTTCTATGGTGAACTATCATATAGAGCAGGTTTCATCATCAATGACTTGTTTTATTTTTAGGTTCTTCAATGTGGGCATGTGATTACTACTCAAACTCCAAAAGAAATGGGTTAGATTTGCAGGTGTTTTAAGTTTCCAAAGTAAAACCCATTCACTTTGAGAATTTTCTTGTGTATCTCACCATTTTGAGGAGGTGTTATTGATACTTAACCAGTATGCCAACTTTACTGAGAACATTCCATTCTCAGTGGGGTACCAATACAATTCAATAACACTATTACTTCTCAAGGGGATACTAAAGATCATATCACTATCATCATGTAAGAGTGCACCCTCCAACATGATATCTTCTAGGAGTTTGTTGGTTCATTGATAGACTTGTAAATAGATAAAATACGGAGCAAATATTGATATATCTAATATTTGAATTTGAAAAAGAAGTCTAGTCCGGTACCCAGTCCGATATTCCACAAATATCACATGGCAACATCTGAATTCGATCCGAGCTAAAATATTTGAAAGTTAGATAAATGTGCAATCCAAGTAAAAAAATACATTTAATGTTAATACATATATTTACATATTTGAAACTAATGTACATGTATTATATAGGCTAGATGTTTATATTTTCATATACGTACATATGAATAATACATTTTTGATACTACATGCATATATTAGTCAAATTCATTTTTTTTGTACCAAATATAGTAGTATCCGATATCTGATATGAAACTTTTGGATCCAAAATATGAAATCTAAAATCTAACCAAAATCTGATGGATATCAATTTGTGAAATTTCAAACTATAATTGGAATCACATGTGCAAATTATGGATATCCACTTATAGGTCTATTCATCGACTAGCTCATGAACTTTGTTGTCTAGAAGATTCAACATCATATCCCTAATGGTTGGTTTAGTGCACCAACCCTTGGTGTTAGGGAGTCATGTGTCCTCCCATATGTTTATATTTTGACCATTTCCCACCTTCCATCTCATAACTCCTTTCAAAAGTGATTTATCTCCCCAAATCCTCCTCTAAGAGTAGTTGGGATTACAGCCCCTATAGGCATTCAAATAAGTCATCATTCTTTTAGTATTTCTTCCTAATACTTTATTGATTAGAGATTTTGGGTTTGAGTGGACCCTCTAGGCCATCTTAGTGAGAAGAGAGGTGTTAAACCCCAAAGGTATCTAAACCCTAGGCCCCCCACAACTTTTGGCTTGTAGATCTTGGAGCATGCAACCCAATGAATTTCCCTTCTATTTTCCATACCCCCACCAACATTTTTCCATAAGAGAGTACATATCATCAATTATGTTGCACGGGACGTAGAAAATTCTATTCATATATGGGGGATATCTTGAATGGCCAATTTTAGTAACACTTCTTTCCCTGCTTGACAAAGCCACTTCTCTTTACACACCTTGAGTTAATTCCAAACTTCGTCTTTAAGAGTTCTGAGAACTTCCTTATTTGACTTACCAATAACTATTGGGATAGAAAGCTATTTATCATGCTTCATGACTTTGTTCATCCTAAGGGCGTCGAGGATGGTACTCATTGTAATGAGCTATGTATTCTCACTGAAGACCACTTCTGACTTGGGAGTAGTTAATTTGTTGACTAGAGACACTCTCATAGAAGTTGGTTATATCAGCTTTCTGAGTCATGGACCTCACAAATAACACATTATCATCCGTAGAAAGGAGATCATAAATACTTGGGCCATATTTATTAGCTTTATTACCATAGATTAAGCTCAACTCAATCGTCTGGTTAATCATGTTGGAGAAGACATCAACACATATAAGAAACATGTATGGCGAGATTGGGTCTCCCTATCTTTGACCATGTTACCTTATCTTCTACCACTCACCACAAAAGATAAGGAGACTAATTTGTAGCATTCCCCTACTTTCTGACACCATTTCTCATAGAAACCCATTCTCTTCATCACCTGCTTTGGGAAATCCCATTATGCCCTATCATAGGCCTAACCCTTGTCTTGCTTGATTCCCATGTACCCTTTCTTTCCTTAGGTTTTGTGCTTCATGGTGTGTAACATTTTGAAGGCAATCAAAATATTATCAATAACAAGCCTCCTAGTAATGATTATGCTCTGGTTGATATTAATGATCTCATTCAAATACTTCTTGAGTCTATTAGCCACAAATTTTGAGATTTATCTTGTACATTGTGTTGCTAAGGGGCCTAAAATCATTCATGCTTTCTGGATCCTTCTTCTTAGGGATCAACACTATGTTGGTGCAGTTGATGCCTTCAAGAGTGTGATATCCCTTCCACCAGTCAACCACAATAATAACAATGTCCACGACAAATATGATAGAAAAGGCTTGGAAGAAACCTACATGAAAACCATCAGGTCCCTACACCTTTTTGGGTGCATATGTTTGAGTGTTGCCTATATCTTCTCCTTGTTTGGTTCCTTTTAGATATGGATATTCATCACGTCATTAATACTCCTTTTAATGTTTTGTGTTATTTCCTCCATGCTATTAGATCCCTGAGAAGAGAAAATAGAAGTATAGTGGTTGGTAATGGCTTTAGAGGGTGTCCTCCTCATTAGTATGGATTATCACATTCTCGTCCTTGAGGGTGTTAATTGTGTTCCTCTTCTTTCTTTGAGACACCTTCTCATGGAAAAACATCATATTTCTATTCCCATCCTTCATTTCATTGGCCTTTGCTCGAACGAACCAGTAGATTTCATTAAGATGTTATAGATTTTCCACTTCTTCACTGAGCTTGATACACTATCCTAAGTTGTTGTTGGGCATCAACTGCCTTTGGGTTCTTTTCAGTTCTTCCTCTACCCTTGTTAAGTTTCTTTTTAAGTTCCTGTACTTCCTATTGGTCCATTCACTAAGCATGTTTGCATAAATACTAATCTTGCTTTGCACTTATTCAAGTCCATCATATACCCAACACTATTGACCACCTCTATGCACTCTTTGTCATCCAGCCAAAAACCCTCAAACTTGAATCTCTTGGATTGTATGTATATGCTATTTTCTTGGTAGTATCCAATAATATTGGAGCATGATCTAGAAAAGGAAGGTGAAGCACCTAAGCAGGGGGATAAATTTTCGCTCACTCCTCTGATGTTGTAGATCTATCTAGCCTCTCCCTTATATCAGTTATCCCATCCAACCCCTTTCTCTAGATGAATTTACTACCATAGTATCACAAATCTAGGATCTCACATATATTCTCTAAAGTCATCAGTATGCCACATACATTTAGAGGAACCCCCTTCTTTCTCAGAGCTATCAAGGATTTTGTTTAAAACCCCCATAAAAATAATAGACAGAGAACAATCCTCTTTAAGAGCACTGATGAGATTGAACTTGTTATAGTTTTCATGCCATCTATTGATTCCATTCATTCTCCAAGTTGTTTCCCCAATGACTTGTAATATCAGATGAGATGCGGTGTTTAAATATTATTTGACATTCACATTGATATCACACCACCAGAAACCCATGCCCCCTGACATACCTTTTCTACTCAAGAAGTTACGTGGACAAAACTGTAACTTCTCTTCATTTTCTCTAAGTGTATCCCACTTATCATCATTTCCATCATGAACACTACCTCCAAGCACTCTCTCCAATAATACATGTATAGAGTCTCAATCGTGCCAAGGTTGAGCAAGCCTTGGCTATTCCAGCTTATGAATTTCATGACTCTTCACAGTATAGGTCATCACCTAGATTTCTTACTTGGGAATAGGTTTCCCATACCAAAATTTCTCCCCCTTCCCTATCGAGTTTTACCTTTATAGATTTATGTTCCCTCTCTTCTACATCTATGCTGGCATGCTCCAACTTTCTATGCCCTTTCTTCTTTCCCTCTAAATTAAGAACCATTTTGTCTTTGTTCTTCTCAGGTAACATGCTACTCTCCAACTTTCTAAAACCTCTCCTAGATGCATATTTATAGCTATTTTCCACTATTTTAAAGGCATATTTTCTTTCTTAAGCTTTCTTTGTATTTCCCTTTAAAACTAATCGTGTATTGTTGGCAACATTGATGTTGTTGGATGTAACTTCTTTATTTAAAGTTCCCTTCATATTTACAAGATTGAATTTACTCACCCTTGAGACATGTTCCCAAAACCCATGCAACCTCTCTAGTCCCCCCCCGTTCACTTGCTTCACATGATCCACACCTTCATCTTAGGCTTGGTCTTCCTTTTCAATTATTTTTTCTATCCTAATAGGGTGCATGCAATTGAGATAGTCCTCTCCTTTGTTGTTGCCCAAAAGTTCATTGCCTTGTTGTTCCATGGACTCTTTGCTTGCCCTTTCATCTTATTTCATGACCTTCTTACCTCCTCTCTACTTTTGTTCCTTTCAACACCTTCTATAGATGCACTTTTGCTATTGTTCTCTCCCATAAAAAGATTCATTTTGAATCCCTTATAGCTAGTAGTTCTATAGTCATATTGGGGTCATCTTGTGGAGGCTCAAAGCTAGGCAACCCAGTTTTTGATGCTAGCCTCACCCTCATCCTCCTCCCATGGACAATCATGACCCATGTGACCAATCCATCCCCATTTTAAGTAGAAATGGGAATGCGAACATACCTTATTTTTACCTCTACTAGTTCCCTCTCCACCCCTCATCCTCTATACCTTTATCAATGGTTTTCTAACATCTAAATTGATTCTCACCATCCTTGCTCTTAACCATCCTTATACTCCATGTTCAACTTCCAGAAATTTCCTAATCGAGCTTGTTATTTTCCTCACCGCCTCATATGTCGGGTAGCCAATGGGAATATTATATATCCTCACCCAAAAAAGGAAATTGTACAAGACAATCTTTGACAGTTTTTGATCTAATCCCACCTATTTAAGGAGTAGAACATTATTTTTAAAGGTCTAGGCAGTTCATTCTAGCACCCTCTCCCAGTCTCAAATCTGTGTAAATTGGATGGCTATGAGATTGTGCTTGATTTGACTAAACACCACCTTCCGCAAGAGTCTCCATGCTTGGTTCCATGGTTTGGCAAAGCGTCTGGAAATTGTATGGCTTGTTGGTGAGAAGTCTTGTCACTATGACTATCTCTAATTCCCCTCTTTAAAATTCCACACTTCCATATGTGGAATCAACCATTTCTTCCTCTTCTGCTCAGATACGCAAGGCTTTGCATTTTTCTCTTCCAGAGAACAACACCCACCTTACTTGGGAGAGAAAACCCTAAAAATGGATCTCCTTTGCCAGACCATACATGTGTAGGGTAAGTTATTCAACTACAAATTAGGACTTAGGTTTCATATATTCATTTCATTGTCATGTGAGGGTTTATAGATCCAGGGTATGATTATAGTTTCATGTAACCTTAACTAGGATTTATACCTGAGTTGCCCATTATATATGCAATTAATGTTCTTTAGGATACAAATGACTATTTTAGGGTCTATATGTATCCTTGTTTATCAAAAACTAAGGGCATAGATGCATCATATCCCATGGAGTAGAGTTCCTGAAGTCAAGATTCTAGGTTTTGGTATGTTACAACACTCCAACCCTTAATGAGGATTTTGTATTCAAAATTTAAGCATCCTTACACAAACAATTAACTACTCTCCACCCATTACAAACATTTAACATAAACTCATTAAATCTAAATATACCATGGCTTCACATATATGTTATTTAGTTGTGATTATGAGGTATGTTTTCAATGTACATAAGTCAAGCCTCCACTAGAAGATCTTATCCTTCTAGGGTTGAGTTTTAGGTCTATGAGGTTCTATCCTAACAACCCTAAGATTTACATAGGCATCTAGTAGACTACTCAATACAACACTTCATAACCTGATGGAGATAAGAGGGTAGGTCCACTAAACCTTTAATATAGGCGACATCTTCATGGGATCACTCCATACTCAAAACTAGAGTTTGATATTTCTATTCTAACTAATACTTAGATTTCACTATCAATACTGCATATATATCTTGATTATGACTTGTTTCAAGAAAAGCTCGATGAAATCCAGAAAAATATTTAATGTGCATATAGTATTTATAAAGAAAATTAATATTTATGGCAAAGCTTTGCAATATAAAACTAAAGATAGGGCCCAAAATCAATGCCATAACCAAGCCACAAATTTCCATATTAAGATCGTATCCTACTATCTCTCATTCTCAAAACCAAACATCACTCTAAAGTAAAAGGCACAATTACCATTAATCATGAGATTAGGGCATAAATTGAGGATTTAACGTAATACAAAGATCACCCTTAACTTTTTCTTCTTTTTCAAACTCTTTGTTTTCTCTCATTGAACCCCATAAACTAACTTTACAAGGGAATATAAACATTGATTTCTCTAATCTAATTTCAATAGTAAAAAAATGCATATATGAATATTCATTATGTTTCTCATACTTTTAAGCACATAAGACTTGCTAATTTGCATATATTGCTAAAAGAGGAATAATGTTATACATCATCATTTACAACTCTCTCTTATTTCTTTATAAGGACCTAGAGTGACAAGGACCAACTGAACTTAACTATACTCAGACTTAACTCTTGTGGTAGATCTACTCTGATGCAATGACCTTCTTCAAATCCATGTGAAATCCCTAAAAATAGTGAGTAGAGGGGTGAGCCTACTCGCTCAGTGAATGAGTACTTCAAAGAAATAGTCTAAAGCACTGATATAATTACAGATATACTTTTGAGCAACTGATATCAATTATAATAGCAATAAGCTTTAAAGAGATTGATCATTGACAATCATAAATATGGCAGGATACTCTAGATATCAACAAGAGTAAATCAATATATGAGCATGCTTGATTAATTTCAACGAGAACTAATAATTCAAAAACATACAAAGAATAATTGCTAGCAAACTGTACTCGAATATTTCTTATCCTTTCTTACTTATAAGAAACTCTTTAAACCTATATGAACATATTTTATTTTATACCCTGATCATATGCAATGTACTCTACATATAAAGACTCATAGAGAACTACGATCTCACCGTATAAGACTTAGCTGACACACCCGGGAATGCTAAGCCTGACTACATCGCTGGTATGCAACAGGAAAATGGCTTTGGCCTCGGCACACCTATTATGCTGTAAAAATTGGACCCCTCCTCTAACCTAAGCACACAGGCGGAGAGTCAAGCCACCTATTGGCTTTTTTGTACTCTAGTGCCACCAGGACCTCTGGTTGATGTTGGACACTACATGATGTATATTAAGGAGACTTCCACTAGGGCTTCGTCCCATGTACCACCTGTTAGTACATTCCAAGCCCCATATACTGGACACTGTCAGGGTTAGGTCGTTTCATCCCTATGGTGCAGACCTCTCATAGGGAATCTACAGTGTTTAGGGCTCTTAAGTCTATTATTTTATTTTTCTTGGAAAGCTCTTACTATATTGTATCTTTTCCCTTACTTATACTTGACTCTGGTATCTCTATGGTGCCATGTCTATTTATTTGAAGTTTATAACACAACATGTATATCATCCTTAACTTGGCAGAGCAGTATATTCAAACACTATAATATACTGAGAAATCAACATACTATACATGCAGGCAGACTGAAATACTTAAATAAACATAATGCATGTCCATTTGGCACTTATACACTAGAATCATGCAATTAAACATCTTAATATACCGATAAGAGCTAATTACTTGGCATACGAGTAATTGTCATTTGCACCCATAAATTATTTGCACTTTCTTGGAAAACGTACGCATCGACCCAAATCCTGGGTTGTGCATCTATACTGATAACATGGTAATAAAAATGCTTAATTCATTGAACACCCTATCCATAGGGTTTCATTTACCTCATTCACTTATCACATGGCTCTCATAAGGATTTAATATGTCATAAATATCCACTAAATACAGATTGCTTTAAACAAGTCATATACAATCAACATATGTATGAAATCCTCGAATTGAGCTAAATTAGGGTTTTCCATGCCATTCATTGAGATATTATGAATCAAGAATAACATTGCATAAATAGAATCTATGATGCCAAGAAAAACACTTCAAATGGATTTCACCATATTTATTCACAAATTTCCAACTTTCCACTAATATATGGCTTCACCCTCTTTATGAAGATATCAATAAAACACTATTCACATCACATGAAATCCAAAATAGTATCTGACATATATGTACTATGCATTCAGATAAACAATCATTCATAACCAAGGGGATCCAGATAAACAAATTTCCCTATTTAATTATACAACAATTTCAGTCACAGACAAATTCCCTATATTTTAGTTTACTCTTATAATCTTTGTGAATACTTAGGGAATTCTCATTAGGATGTATTGTATACATTTATAATATGAATTTATCATCTGAAATTCAAACAAACAGATGAAGAATCCATTTCATATCATTTTGCAACAACTTAAATCAAACAGACAATTCAGGGTTTGTAGTCACATACTAAGCAATTAAAGATTATGGATGATTTAACCAATTTTCATGCAATATACTATTTAAAGGAAGTTCCCACTCACCCTAAGGTGTGAAAACACCTTAAAAATGCAGCCTCATCCCTGAAAATCTCAATCTCATATCAAATCACATGATTCTTCTTCCTTTCAACTCAGAAACCCTAAAAATGAGGGATTATGAAGAAAGAGTGAGAAAAGGGGAAGTTTTGACACCATTTCCGATCAAATCATAGGAGGGATGGAATCTTCACATGTGAGAGAAGATTTTCATCATTAAATTATATGCAAAGAAGCTAAACTTACATGATTTCATCATTCCTCGGACCGTAAAACCCTAAGTCAGCATCTCCATCACTTTCTCATCTCAAGCCCTAAATCTCCCTCTCTCTCTCTAGGATTTCATTCCACTAGATTGAATCCTTATTTATGAGAGATCCTTGTGTGTTAGGTTGACCATATAGAGCAATTGATCTTCTTGGGTCAATTTCACATTGACCCCTCACTATATTTTTTCTTATTTCAGTTGAATTTTCTGTCATAAAAAATATTACTGTAATTCATCTACTAATAAGGTCTAAACACATAAAAAATTACAAAAATTTTACATGTTTTTTATGATTGAGCTTCAGATCTCTAGTTAAAATTTCATATTATTTGGAGTTACCAATAAATAAGTAAAAATAAAACACTACACTGCTAAAAAGCACTCTGTCAGCATTTTGGTTGAAGTATAGTTTGACTGAAAACCACATTCAAAGAACACTCAAATATTATGAAATTTTTCTCCAATATGCATGATTGAGTTATCCATATCATATCCAAAATTAAATTAAATACAAAATGTGTAGAAAATATGAAAAATCATTCACCACACTGCTATCCTGATCAAATTCCATATTCATGTACTATCAAAACCCTAATTTTTGCCGATTAGGGTTTACATTTCGCAAACCTTAATTCTTAAAACTAAAATCATAGTTAGATTTTCTTCTTAGATTTGAAACATCACAATTGATCTATTATCATTAATAAAGGCTAAACGATGTTCAATCTAATCAAGCATGTAATCATTCAGGTAAACCCTAGTTTACCAATTAAGCACAAATATGGTCATTACAATTCTCACCCCCTTAATAGGTTTCATCCCCGAAACATAAATACGCAAACAAAGTATATTCAAAGTTTATTTTAAGCTTCTGAAATCTTACATGTCATTACATTCTTGTATTTTATACTTGAATGCAGTTTTCAACATTAAGTCCTTCATTTCTTTTCTAATCACAACATGTTTGAAATAGTTCTCAATGACAACAAGCAAATTCTCTAGGCCACAATCAATCATAGTAGAGAGAGAGAAACAACCATTTCAATATTTTTTATACTCTTGAGGTGTTACCTCAACATTGATAATCTGATCCAACTATCTCAATTCATACGGCTCAATATGTACTATTGTTATGTATCACCTCTACGTTACAAAAGAGAGTTCACCATGTTCTTTTGAATTGCACTATTGTGCTACTCAAATAGCAAAACAGTCTTGAGTTGGAAGACTACATTCAACAAAAATTGTGTAATACTACTCACGACATCCCCATTGCATCACAGATGCATAAGGTGAAGCATTATCATCACATTCCATATTATTCTCAAGTATGAACCCACACATAATTCAAGGTGTAACCATCAGGTTATAGCATACTAGGGTTTCAACAAAAGTAACAAAGTACTCCATGATTGTATTAGTCATTCAAGGACTATTCATACCCAATTAACATCACTTAGTTATACTAAATCTAGGTATAACAAGCTATACCTCATTAGGGTTACATATCAATACAATATGGTTATCATCCCTTCTATTCATATGAGTGAATAGGTAAGACTACCTTATTCAGGGTAACCCTTCATTTTTTCCATCATTATTCAACCCATATCACCATACCACAAGTGTACAATACTAAGATGTATTACTGGTATGAATGACTACAACTATCAGACTCCTTTAATTAACATATTGCTTGCACATGCACATTGAAATCATACGTAGAACCAATTTACATCCCTTAATATACCTTCAACAAATTATACTTCTAAAAACTATTTCACATTTTACTAAAAGCCATTGTTTTCTCTTATCTCTCTCCTCATTCACTACTACTTACTTTTTGTTACTTATCCTTCTCATTTTAATCATGTTGATTAAACACTCCTAAAATTGAAACATACAAGGTACAAATAGATTATTCATCATTCTTGCTATCACTGCAAGAATTTATCTCATATTTCACTTCAATCATATTGTATTTCTCCTTTTGTTCAAAACACACTTGTTGCATTCCAAATTTATATCTTACTCTTTACTCCAAATCATTTCCATATTGTTTATCTACTTTTTAGGTTATCTATCTTTAACCCTGGATTACTATCAGTGCTAGTTTACTTCTCATAGTGCAAATTTCATGATCTTGTTTTATAGAGATGTTAGTATTCAAGGTCAAATCACTAGTGACATCCCTTGAACTACTACAACTCTAAACATTCTAAGGTTTGGTCCTTATTAATAGAATGACGTTATTGTAATGTGACTTTTCTCCCTTGATTTGAAATTCAAACTTTGGATCTCACAAGTTTTACTAAAGTCTTCTTTATCTTATCGATTGGATTTCCTTTCCCTTACTTGGCCATTCAGATAGATTACATTCTCAATTACCCTGCTAGGGTTTCATCATCATTTGTGTGTCATTATTACATTCACAAGATGTCTCTATCACGGTGGTTATGCATCATATATGATTCATTTTCTTATCACTTCATTCCCACATTGCTCTCATTAAGGAAGATATGAAAGAGAAGATGATTTTGAGACTTAGAATTCTTATCTTCAAATAATATATTTTTCATATGTAGGTTTAATTAATTATCAACAAGGATACTTGACTAATTAGCACTTTCTTGAATCTCACAACCTCTTTCTTTTATAATCTATATCACTCCATTATGTTGCAAACCCTTCTTTACTTTCCATAATCCCCTTACCTTATACTACTATTCCACATGTCATCTTTAACTTCTAGTTTTCTATTATGATCATGTTGCTCCTTTTATGTGTATGATCATGTATACCATGTTGCATATATTTCCTTTTATCCTTATACTAATGTGAAGTTGAAATTCTAAATCAATAATCTCTCTAGTAGTATCACCTCATGTTTAATACATTACACCTTCATTTTAAATCAAACGGCTCATGCATGGGTGAAACATAGTTTCTCTTTCAATCAAGTTTTTCCTTTCTGAATATAATCTACCTGTGTATGACTTATTCATTTATTTAGCTACATTTTTGTTCTTCTTTTAGAAACTAGTTTGTTGTTCTATAGAGACTTAGAATCTAAAGGCAGTAAGGATGAATGTATTAAACTTATTCATAAAGGTATACATTCCATGCTCTCAATTATATCATAACCCTCATTCATTAATCAAGCTCACTATTTCCAACATTTCTCTTTGTTTCAACTAAGTTTCTTATCCTAGTTTTATGATTTACATGCTCATCTAGTTCTCTTCACTTTAACTCTTCTGAAGACTCTTCACTTCTATGTACTTATTGTATACTTAGCTCTTTTCTTCTATTTTCCTTTTGCTTTGGAGTACATAAAAACATAGTACTCAGTTATATAATCCACTCCTCATGATTGATTCTTACTATCTTGACCCCTTACATACTTTTCTCATATCTTTTCCATATTTCATATTTAGAGTTCATATAATGCTAATAATTAAACTTAATCTGAATGTTATGTTGTGTTTCTTTATTACCAATTAAGGGTTTCTCATATGAGGCCCCAAATTTGGATCTCAGATATCAGTTCCAACTGATTCTTAGTTATCCCAGTCTTTCCCTTATACTTCAAAATCTTAGAATATATACATTCATACTAGAATTTGGATCTAATTTACTCTTGTTATGTTACTAATAAGATTCATTAGATCCCAGTAATGCATCCTACCAGGCAGACTAGGCCGAACCTGCAGTCTTGAAGCCAAGAGTTACTCAAGATTACTCAACTCCTATTCATCTCAATTGTGTGGAAGAAAACTTATCCACTTAGAAAAGCTCATTCAAAGATCATTTCTAGTCTACTTGATACAAAGAATGTAATCAATAAATGCTACAACTGCATAGTGTACAAAAAATCTTTAAGACCCATATATATTTCAAAATACTCAATATCTGAATTCAAACATATAAGAGATTTTCTATTCATCTCCAATAAAACAACAATATGAAATGAAATTTCTATCTCATTTTATATTTATTCTCTTAATTCATGTTACCTATCTTGTTTCTAACCCAAATATTTCTAGAGTTCCTCTCTAGGCCATCCTTACACTATATACCTGCCTAGGGTATACATGAAATAATACACAGAGTAGCTTGATACTGGTTGATCCAAGTACTCATATATCAGACCAGGATATCCAAATACTCAAATCCCTAGAGCTAACATCATAACATCTCCTATCTGCACACTTATGACTCTAACTTACTAACTTTTTGGTCCCTGACAACTTAGCGTAGGCTCTGATAACAAGTTGTTACACCCTGATTTCACAATTACCATTAATCATGAGATTAGGGCATCAATTGAGTATTTAACATAATACAAAGATCACCCTTAACTTTTTCTTCTTTTTCAAACACTTTGTTTTCTCACATTGAACCACATAAACTAACTTTACAAGGGAATCTAAACATTGATTTCTCTAATCTGATATCAACAGTTAAAAAAATGAATGTATGAACATTCATTATGTTTCACATACTTTTAAGCACATAAGACTTGTTGATTCGCATATATTGCTAAAAGAGGAATAATGTTATACATCATCATTTACAACTCTCTCTTATTTCTTTACAAGGACCTAGAGTGACAAGGACTGACTAAAATTAACTATACTCAGACTTAACTCTTGTGGCAGATCTACTCTGATGCAATGACCTTCTTCAAGTCCATGTGATATCCCTAAAAATTGTGAGTAGAGGGGTGAGCCTACTCGCTCAGTGAATGAGTACTTCAAAGAAATATTCTAAAGCACTGATATAATTACAGATATACTTTTGAGCAACTGATATCAATTATAATAGCAGTAAGATTTAAAGAGATTGATCATTAACAATCATAAATATGGCAGGATACTCTAGATATCAACAATAGTAAATCAATATATGAGCATTCTTGATTAATTTCAACAAGAACTAATAATTCATAAACATACAAAGAATAATTACTGGGAAACTGTACTCGAATCTTTCTTAGCCTTTCTTACTTATAAGAAACTCTTAAACCTATATGAACATATTTAGCTTATGCCCTGATCATATGCAGTGTACACTACATATGAAGACTCGTAGCGAACTATGATCTCACCGTACAAGACTTAGCTGACACACCCGGGAATGCTAAGCTTGACCACGTCGTTGGTCTGCAACAGGAAAATGGCTCTCTGGCCTCAGCACACCTATTATGTTGTAAAAACTTGACTCCTCCTCTAACCTGAGCACACCGGCGGAGAGTCAAGCCACCTACTGGCTTTTTTGTACTCTAGTGCCACCAGGACCTCTGGTTGATGTTGGACACTACGTGATGTATATTAAGGAGACTTCCACTATGGCTTTGTCCCCTGTACCACCTGTTAGTATGTTCCAACCCCCATATACTAGACACGGTCAGGGTTAGGTCGTTTCATCCCTACGACGCAGACCTATCATAGGGAATCTATAGTGTTCATGGCTCTTAAGTCTATTATTTTATTTTTCTTGGAAATCTCTTACTATATTGTATCTTTTCCCTTACTTATACTTGACTATGGTATCTCTATGGTACCATGTCTATTTATTTGAAGTTTATAACACAACATGTATATCATCCTTAACTTGGCAGAGCAATATATTCAAACATTATAATATACTGAGAAATCAACATACTATACATGCAAGCAGACTGAAATACTTAAATAAACATAATGCATGTCCATTTGGCACGTATACATTAGAATCATGCAATTAAACATCTTAATATATTGATAAGAGCTAATTACTTGGCATACGAATAATCGTCATTTGCACCCATAAATTATTTGCACTTTCTTGGAAAACGTGCACATCGACCCAAATCCTAGGTTGTGCATCTATACTGAGAACATGGTAATCAAAATGCTTAATTTATTGAACACCCTATCCTTAGGGTTTCATTTACCTCATTCACTTATCACATGGACCTCATAAGGATTTAATATGTCATAAACATCCACTAAATACAAATTGCTTTAAACAAGTCATATACAATCAACATATGTATGAAATCCTCGAATTGAGCTAAATTAGGGTTTTCATTGCCATTCATTGAGATATTATGAATCAAGAATAACATTGCATAAATAGAGTCTATGATGCCAAGAAAAACACTTCAAATAGATTTCACCATATTTATTCACAAATTTCCAACTTTCCACTCATATAGAGCTTCACCCTCTTTACAAAGATATCAAGCAAACACTATTCACATCACATGAAATCCAAAATAGTATTTGACATATATCTACGCATTCAAATAAACAATCATTCATAACCAAGGGGATCCAGATAAACAAATTTCTGTATTTAATTATACAGCAATTTCAGTCACATACAAATTCCCTATATTTCAGTTTACTCTTATAACCTTTGCGAATACTTAGGTAATTCTCATTAGGATGTATTATACATTTCTAATATGAATTTATCATCTATAATTCAAACAAACATAGGAAGAATCCATTTCATATCATCTTGTAACAACTTAAATCAAACAGACAATTCAGGGTTTGTAGTCGCATACTAAGCAATTAAAGATTATGGATGATTTAACCAATGTTCGTGCAATATACTGTTTGAAGGAAGTTCCCACTCACCCTAAGGTGTGAAAACATCTTAAAAACGCAGCTCGTTCCTAAAAGTCTCGATCTCATATCAAATCCCTAGCAATTCACCTGATTCTTCTTCCTTTCAACTCGGAAACCCTAAAAATGAGGGATTATGAAGAAAGAGTGAGAGAAGGGGAAGTTTTGACACCATTTCGGATCAAATCAGAGGAGGGATGAAATCTTGACATGTGAGAGAATATTCACCATTAAAGTCTATGCAAAGAAGCTAAACTTACATGATTTCATCATTCCTTGGACTGCAAAGCCCTAGGTCAGCATCTCCATCACTTTCTCCTCTCAAACCCTAACTCTCCCTCTCTCTAGGATTTCGTTTCTCTGTATTGAATCACAAATTATGAGAGATCATTGTGTGTTAGGTTGATCATATAGAGCAATTGAGATGCTTGAGTCAATTGCACATTGACCCCTCACTGTATTTCTCTTATTTCAGCTGAATTTTCTGTCATAAAAATATTATTGCAATTCGTCTACTAATAAGGTCTAAACACATCCTAAAATTATGAAAATTTTACATTTTGTTTACTATTGAGTTTGAAATCTCCAGTTAAAAGTTTAGATCATTTGGAGTAACCAATAAATAACTAAAAATAAAACACTACACTACTAAAAAGCACTCTATCAACATTTTGGTCGAAGTATAGTTTGACCGAGAACCACATTCAAAGAACATTCAAATATTCAAAAACTTTTCCCCAATATGAATAATTGAGTTATCCATATCATATAAAAAATTCAATTAAATACAAAATTTATAGAAGTATGAAAAATCATTTACCACACTGCTATCTTGATCAAATTCCATATTCATGTACTATCAAAAGCCTAATTTTTGCCAATTAGGGTTTACATTTCTCAAACCCTAATTCTTCAACCTAAAATCATAGTTAGAGTTTCTTCTTAGGTTTGAAACATCACAATTGATCTACTATCATTAATCAAGTCTAAACGATGTTCAATCTAATCAAGCATGTAATCATTCAGGTAAACCCTAGTTTACCAATTAAGCACAAATGTGGTCATTACAAAAAACCTCATAACATCCAAAGAACCTAATCACAACTAACCTACATATTAGGTTTTGAGATTATGGTTCATGCCGCACTAGCGATCACTATTCCAGATCCTTATGTCTACCTCATATGATTCTACATCTTCATTCAATCATCTCGCGACAACATAGGTATACTCTAGGATAATAAGTCTACTTAGAGGGTTTCCATTTAGGGCAGGGGTTCTACTTAGGATAAAATCAAAATAGTTTGAATCTATCTGTTGTGGATGTGATACCATCTTGTAAGGAGTGGGACCTGAGATAGGATGCACTCCCAACTAAATAAAAAGGGATTCATCATATGTAACAAGCACACACCAAATTTTTCAATGAATAATCTTTCATAAATGGATATCATAAAAACCCCAAAGCATAGAAGTGGTAAAAAATATCATGACTATTTACAATTTATAAGATGACATAATAATCTTCCACTAGGGGGCTTACATGAAAGTTCTTATTATTATTCCATTTCATATATTAAGCACATCATACCCAGTGATAATACCTCTCACTAGACATGTTTTAGTCATTATGGGTGTTGTCATGGAACCGTTCTTACTCCAATCCCAATCCCATTGCCTAGACAATGGTAAAGGAATTGAAGCACCCGTCTTTGAGTGGCCCAAAAGGATCTCACACACTGGCATAAACAATAAGAGATAATATTCATAAAACAAGAGATTTAAAGTACTAACCAACCCAAAAAATGAGATTTTGTCCACATCATCAGAGTTTGTCATGTGCGCAAGCGATCTAATCAATTCTTCATAATCCATTTAGTTTGCTTAAAATTAGGTTAATCGAGATGCAATCGATGCAAATGCATCGGTACGCTTTGAAAAGAACAAATATTTAATAATTAGAAAAATTTATAGCAAAATATAGTACTTGGTAGGACTTACATTTAAATATAGTCAACAAGTGATTTTCAAACCAACATTTATCTGATAAGATTTTTATTCCAAACAATTCAATTTTATTACAAGTTCCCATTATGCTGATATCGAGAAGTAGCTTATATATTTTATGTGGTTCCATCGCCCCAATGAGATGGGGGAGGTCACCATGCTCCTCTCCATATGAGGTAGGAGGTCAATTGACATGTACAAGATTCAAGATCATTCAACATGTACAAGTTCCACCCTCCAAATGAGGAGGTCACTTGTACTTAATATCAACAAGCATTACTGACAGTCATAATGGGCAATATCATTTATATTTTCAAGTTTGTTGCAAGCTATAAGATTGAAAATCGAAAGACTAATCAGTAGGGAACAATAGCTCAAACAAATACATAGCCAAGATTTTCAAGAGGTACATACAAGTATCATTCAATACCACTAGTCTGTTCAATGAGGAAGTATATATAAAAGTGTACCTCTTGGAGTCAAATCAGAGTATTATCAACATCCAAACAAGAGTATCAAATATAAGAGTTTAGATCAGATCCTAGATAGCAAGACATAAATTATCAAGATCTTAGAAAACTGCAAGTCATTATTTCATTATCTCAAGATTAGGGTTCTTAATTACCAAGTAGTCCTTAAGGTTTTCATTCATCATATGATTTCAAGATTTCATAACCAATATTAGATCTAGTATTAACAAGGATGAATGATCCACCTAGGTCTTTTTAGGAAATTAAAGTAAACCCTAATTTGTCCATATGTCGTGAATTAGGATTATGAACAATCTGGGTCACAAATGGATGATCTAAATCATTTGGGGTCACAACAGACCCTATAGTTACTATGAGTACAAAGATCAAGGATAATTACAAAATTTTCAAATTATGAACTAAGTTTGACTTAGCCTCTAGGTTAAAACTAAGATGCTCAAGAACTAGATGTAGACTTGTGTGATTCCTAGACCTTTATTTTCTCCTCCTTGTGTCTTATAGTATCGGTTGTAGTTTTAGGAGGGTGAGCAAGGGTGATTTTAGCATAAACCTAGACATATGTCCTCGGCATGTGCTTAGGTAGCTAGACAAGTGTGCACCATCTTCTTGGTAGTTTTCTAGATGTCATAGTAAAAGATTGCCTAAAGATTTTGGTAACTCATTTTTTGTTTTGTTTTTATTCAACTAGAGTATTGTGCATCTAGTACAAGTTTAAATGTGTAAGAAGACCTATTTCAAGTATTAGTATTTCTGTACATACAAAAATTATTACCAGCATAGAAAGGAAGTGATTGTCCATGTGACCTATGAGAAAAAGATGTAGCATCAGTCTAGACAAGAGTGTTTACATGATAATTTTAGTCACTATAGTTGTATAGAGACATGATAAAGGTTAGTCCAGTAATTAGCCTAGAATGCCTAAAAAGATGGCAATAGTGATGGTGATGGTGATGGTGATGGTGATGGTGATGGTGATGGTGATGGTGATGGTGATGGTGATGGTGATGGTGATGGTGATGGTGATGGTGATGGTGATGGTGATGGTGATGGTGATGGTGATGGTGATGGTGATGGTGATGGTGATGGTGATGGTGATGGTGATGGTGATGGTGATGGTGATGGTGATGGTGATGGTGATGGTGATGGTGATGGTGATGGTGATGGTGATGGTGATGGTGATGGTGATGGTGATGGTGATGGTGATGGTGATGGTGATGGTGATGGTGATGGTGATGGTGATGGTGATGGTGATGGTGATGGTGATGGTGATGGTGATGGTAATGGTGATGGTGATGGTGATGTTGTTGTTGTTGCTACTTCTGCTGCTGCTGATGATGATGATGATGATGATGATGATGATGATGATGATGATGATGATAATGATGATGATGATGATGATGATGATGATGATGATGATGATGATGATGATGATGATGATGATGATGATGATGATGATGATGATGATGATGATGATGATGATGATGATGATGATGATGATGATGATGATGATGATGATGATGATGATGATGATGATGATGATGATGATGATGATGATGATGATGATGATGATGATGATGATGATGATGATGATGATGATGATGATGATGATGATGATGATGATGATGATGATGATGATGATGATGATGATGATGATGATGATGATGATGATGATGGTGATGATGATGATGATGATTATTATTATTATTATTATTAACTATAAAAATAAAATGAAAATAAAAGAAGGAAACGCTAGCTTGGCTTCATGGATCAAGAGAGGGATCCAACTTCAAGGATCCTCCCACTAACCCATGAGCCATAGCTTGTCTCAAGGTGTCTGCAATAGAGGGCAAAAGGACCAAAGTGCCAAATACCAAGAAATAAAATATGGGGTACCTAAAGGACATATGAGTAAAGTTGAAAAGATGATTGTTAGATCGTCTCATGATCATGCCATGGCAGAAACAACAAGAAAGTAGGGGAGAAGGAGGAGGAAGAAGAATTAGAAGGTATACCACAAATCAGAGGAGTTTCAGGGTGTAGACTGCTTCGTGGGTCTCCATGGGCCGTACTCTGGCTTCACCTCCTCATGGTAGAGCTCAGAGGGACTGTTTGGTGTCTACACAGATAGTGTTGGATGTGGTTTGGATCTCTACAAGTCTCAAGATGTCCTATGAGAGCAAGGGACAATCCATTGGTCTTGGCAGCTTCGCTGGAGTTACTGGAGTCATTTGTTGGTACAAGGTCCTCGCTGTAGTGCTCGAAGTTGTCTATTGCATGTTTCTGAGGTCAACACCAATAGTGTGGATGATGTTTTTCTGACCATGCTATCTAGCCCTTCATTGGGCCCTGTGAGCAGACCGAATGAACAAGATTTGGCTAAGTGAGGACCAAAGGAGCGGGAGATATTTGAGTTTGAACTGTGGCATCATTGTGCATGATCTATTCCGTGAAAGGTGGGTGAGGAGGATGACTCGATCGTCTCCCCTACTGGATCCAGATCTGGCCAGGGTCTGTCATCCATTTAGGTTGGATACTTATATATTTCAAGGGTTTTAATAGGTATTTTATTAATAAATTCATAACTTTTTATCCCTTTATCCAAAATACGTGAGATTTCAACTAGGGCTTCATCAAGATCTTACCTATCTATACTAAAATTTTGAAGATAGAATTATAATGTTTGATCCATATATAAAATAAATTGGGTAAAGGCACAAGTTAAGCTAAAATTGGATGTCATAAGTTACAAATTATGATGTTTGGGCATCATAATTGAATTTTGGATGTCAAAATTATTCAATGGTCGTGAGAGTGATGAAGTGGGGTTAATAGTGAAATACTTGATAATCAAGGAGCATGATTGTAATTTGGTCATTAAATGTGAAAATTCCACTTCATCATAGCCTTCCCTCCTGAAAAGAATTTTGTCCTCAAAATCCTAAAAAATTGGGACTATCTAAACCAAGTGGTATCCTTAACAAATGGATCATCCTCAAATGTATAGTCAAAATCATGTCCTCAACACTATAACCACATCAGTTGTCTCTCATAAACTTGTATTGATCAATTAAGAGGTCAAAATATTATAGTTCCCTAATCAAGAATACTTTCAAATCATGTCTCCATAGTGAGGGATAAATGAGATCGAGATTATATCTCATGAATTAAATTGGGTCATGTACTAAAAAGGTTGTAATTCAAGATTCAAGATTCAAACATCAGAATTTTGGGTTCTGAATGTGTAATTCTAGGGTTTTATTCCCTATCCAGGCCAAAGGTGTGGTCATCCACCCATAACAATGATCTAGAAATATTTTGAAATTGCAACATCAATCCCTTCATCAAGTATATTTGAGATGGGTGAAAGATGGAGACCTAGGTCATTCGTAAGAAATTAACCCTATGCATATAATCAACATTACTATCCTCAAAAATCATTACTGAGTCAACCTCTTCAAGATCTAATTTTTTGGGGATATAAAAGTTACTAGCCATAACGTGGGTAATCTCAAGATCCACATGGGTGATTATAATCATGTTTCAAAATTTGTACATCAATATTGAAAGTTGATGTTTGGACATCAAGATCATAGGTCAAATCATTTCAAATCTTAGGGCTTAGATTCCAATTTAGACCTTACGGGAGATCACTCATCTATATTCAATTTCGAGCAACAATATTCAAGAAATATTCGAGAAACATATCAAGATTACATTATCATTGTATCCAAGGTTGATGAATGATCTAGACCTAGGTCTATCTAGGAAGTTCAACCATAAGTTATAGTCAACGTTATCATATTTCAAGATTGTCATTAAATCAAGATTCAAAACTGAGTATCAATATCATCTTGGATTCAGCATATTAATCTTAGGTCTATCAATCCAAATCGGGTGAAAGGGGATACCTTTCCAAACTCTAAATAATCAACAAGGTGAAAATTTAGAGGTAGTCATAATAGGGATTTGACCCAAGTTAAAGGAGTCATGAGTCAACAACCACCCTAATCTAGAACATTACCTACATTAATCATTATCCATTGAGCTTATTCAAATAGGGAGAGTATCAATTATCAAATCATATTCTACAAGGTCATAAGATCAAAATTCAAGATTATATTAGGGCAATAATGTCAAGTTTTACAAAGTCAAGGTAGTATTTGCATTCCTTTCCTTTCATGATCAAGGTAGTGATATAATTTGGAAATTGAGGATTTGAATTGAGCATTCAAAGAATCAGAGCATAATAGTGCAATATCTAGGCCCATAATCATCATATCAAAATCGAGATTACAAAAGGTATCAATAGTTAATAGGGAGAGTGTTTTTTGCATCATAGTCTTACATCATAACTTTGTGAGTCCTAGGCTTAGGTGCTTGATGGCATAGTCATGATGTGTATCAAATAGGGCAAAAGTTTGCTTAACTATGTTTGAGGTTTAATCAACAATAGGGAAACATGGACTCAATCAAATAGAGACCTCATCAACAATGAGGTATAAGGAGTAAGTCCTCCTTATTTCACCATATCCTAATTTTTATCATTAACCTTAAACATCGGGAGCATGTAGTCTACTTCTAGTGAAATCGACTTTACATGATATTAGGGGTCATACATGAGCATTTTATTTCAAAATTCATTCATTAAAATCAAGTTTTCAAATTAAGGACAGATCATGGCATCATCATCTTAATCAAATTTTATGATTTCAAATGAATTTTAATTTTCTCACGTATACACTACCCATAATAGAGAAATCATGTGGTAAATAGTCATGAGAGAAATATCACATGAGGATATGAGAAGTATAACTAATCATGTATTGGACTGGCTTAGGGTAATCCTTAAAGAAGATATGAGATTCTAGAAGACTCTTTAAGGTTTCAATGGAGAACCTTTAGGTCCGGTTCTGGATAAATTAAGGCCAGGTGGAGCGAGGAACCCCAGCCATCATGAATACGGATAGGAGGAATTATGCCAGTACCCCAAGTTAGACACCTCAATTTTCACCATTATGGAATTTAGGGTTTCCTGGGTTCAGGATACTTGAGATATTATTTAGTTAAAGTATATGGGAGTGTGTATGATCTAATACCAACTGTCAGAGAACCATTCTTACCCCAATCCCAATCCCAATCCCACTGTGTAGACAGTGGTAAAGGGATTGAAGTGCCCGTCTCTGAGTGTCCCAAAGGATCTCATACACTGGCATATACAATAAGAAATAATACTCATAAAACAATATATTTAAAGTATTAACCAACCCAAAAATGAGATTTTGTCCATATCATCAGTGTTTGTCATGTGCAGAAGCAATCTAATCAATTATTCATAATCCATATGGTTTCCCAAAAACCAGGTAAATCGAAACGCAATCAATGCAAATGCATCAGTATGCTTTGAAAAGAAAAAATATTGAACAATTGAAAACATCTATAGAAAAATATAGTACTTGGTGGGACTTATATTTAAAATATAGTGAACAGAGAAGTTTTCAAACCAACATTTATCCGACAAGATTTTTATTCCCAACAATTCAATTTTATTACAATTATGTTGATATCGAGAAGCATGCTTATATATTTTATGTGGTTCCATCACCCCAACGAGATGGGAGAGGTCACCATGCTCCTTCTCTCCATATGAGGTAGGAGGTCAATTGACATGTATAAGATTCGAGATCATTCGACATGTACACGTTCTGCCATCTGAATGAGGAGGTCACTCATACTCAATATCAACAAGCATTATTGGCAGTCATAATGGGCAATATCATTTATGTTTTCAATTTTGTTGCCAGCTATAATATTGAAAATTGGAAGACTAATCAGTTGGAAATAGTAGCTCAAAAAAATACATAGGCAAGATTTTCAAGAGCTACATATCATTCAATACCACTAGTTTGTTCAAGGAGGAAGTATATATAAACGTGTACCTCTTGGAGTCAAATTAGAGTATTATCAACATCCAAACAAGAGTATTGAATCCAAGAGTTCAGATCAGACCCTAGATTGCAAGACATAAATCATTTGTCAAGATCTTGGAAAATTACAAGTCATTATTTCATTATCTCAAGATTAGGATTCTTAATTCCTAAGTAGTCCTTAAGGTGATCATTCATCATATGCTTTCGAGATTTTATAATCAATATCAGATCTAGTATTAATAAGGATGAATGATCCACCGAGGTGTTTTCAAGAAATTAAAGTAAACCCTAATTTGTCCATATGTCATAAATCAGGATTATGATCAATCTAGGTCATGAATGAATGATCGAGATCATTTGGGCTCTCAACATACCCTATAGTTACTATGAGTATATAGATCAGGGATTATTATGAATTTTTCCAATAATCAAGATTTAGTATTCATTAGGCAACTAATCATTTACATGGCAAGATAATTTTATTTATGATCTGATAATCATTGAGTGAGATCTAGTTCCCATTATTTGGTCAGAATATCACATAATAGTGATTTGTAAAAATTAGCAAAGAAATACTAAGTTTTGGGCAAGATTAGGGTTTTATAGTATCAATAGAAAACCCTAGACAATGTATTTGAGATATATAAATTAATTTTGTCAAAAACCACTATGATAGTAATATTATGGTCCCATATCAAAGTACATATTTTTTTGAGCATGTGGATATTTTTCTAGCATTTTTTGGACATACATGATATTTTTAAAGAATTTTACAAGATGGACCAATCATAAATTATCTAGAAGAATATAATGATAAAAAAAGGAACGTTAGCTTGGCCTTGTGGATCAGGAGAGGGATCCAACTTAGTGGATCCTCCTGCTAACCCACAAGCCATAGCTTGGATCAAGGCATCTGCAACAGAGGGCAAAAGGACCAAAGTGTCTGATACCAAGAAATCAAATATAAGGTACCTAAAGGACATATGTGTAAAGTTGAAAAGATGATTGTAGATCATGTCACAAAAATTGTTTCATGGCAGCAACAGAAAGCAAGTAGGGGAGAAGGAGGATGGAGTAGAATCAGAAGGTATACCACAAATCAGAGTGAGTCTCAGGGTGTCGACTGCTTTGTGGGTCTCCATGGAGTTGTACTCTGGCTTCACCTCTTCACGACAGAGCTTGGAACAACTGTCTGGTGTCCACACAGGTAGTGTTAGATGCAATTTGGAGCTCTACAAGTCTCAATAACACCCTATGAGAGAAGGGGATGATCCAGAAGTCTTGGCGGCTCCGTTGGAGTTAATGGAGTCATTCGTTCATACAAGGTCCTAGTAGTAGTGCTCAAAGCCATCTCTTGCATGTTGTCGAGGTCAATACTAGCCGGGTGGATGATGTTTTGTCGATCATGATGTCTAGCCCTCCATTGTGCCACTTAAGAGTAAGGGATGCTCTTCCAAGGTTCACTATTGGTGTAGGAGCAAATGATTTGGAGGAGGATGTCAGATATGAGAGCATGTGTCTCTTTTTCAGGTGGGCAGAGGTAGAGTTTGGTGGAGAAGAAGAGGGACTCTCGTGTGAAATTGGAGGCTGAGTATGACTACAGAGAGGCTACCAAAGCTATATAGGGTTTTATATAGGGACTCTAAGGTCAATGGTTTCTCTTTGCTTCCTCTCTCTTAGCCTCAAGGAGGTGCCAATTCATGCATTGTCAAAATCATAGACTTTAGGTATATTTATGGGGATCGTTGGAAATAGGAAGAAAAAGCAGATCAAATGAACAAGATTTGGCTAAGTGAGGACCAAAGGAACGGGAGATATTTGAGTTTGAACCATGGAACTATTGTGCATGATATGTACCATGAAAGGCGGGTGAGGAGCATGATTCAGTCATCTCCCCTTCAGGGTCTGGATCCGATCAGGGTTCGCGATCCATTTCGGTTGGATACTTAGATATTTTAGGAGTTTAATAGGTATTTTCTTAATATATTCATTACTTTTTATCCCTTTATCCAAAATATGTGATATTTTAACCATGTCTTCATCAATATCTTACCTAGCTATAGAAAAAAAAATCCAAGATAGAATTATAGCATTTGATCCTTGTATAAAAATCAATTGGGTAAAGGCACAAGTTAAGCTAAAATTGGATGACATACGGTACAAATTATGATGTTTGGGAATCATAATTGAATTTTGGGTGTCAAAATTATTCAATGGTCATGAGAGTGATTAAGTGAGGTCAATAGAGAAATACTTGATAATTCAGGAGCATAATTGTAATTTGGTCATTAAATGTGCAAAATCCACCTCATCACAAGTTCCTTAGTGAACGAAGAAGCATATATGACTTAAGGATTACTTACATATTAAGCATCATTTAGTTTATTAGGTCTATTTTATGCTTACTAACATATTTCATGATATTTTGATGCCTACCAATGCTAATGCATCATATGAGGTACCAAACATTGGTAAGTTAGGTTATCCAACTTAAAACTAGGATTTAGGTTCCATATATTCATTTCATATTATATGACAATTTATAGATCTGTGTCATGATTATAGTTTCATGTAACCTTAACTAGGATTTATGCATGAGTTATTAAACAATCAATGCTCTTTAGGGTACAAACAATTGTATTAGGGTTCATATGCATCCTTTTTTGCCCAAAAATAAGGGTATAAGAGTACAAGCATCACATCCAATGAATTAGAGTTTTTGGAGTCAAGATGCTTTGTTTTAGTAAGTTATAGCTCAAATACCTATTAAAATATCCATAAAGACTCCATAAGTGCATTTCAATGTAGGCATGAATTATTGGGAATAATTGTGTTTAAATTATCATAACACGATAATTGGGAGTAAATACGACATGAAGAACCAAACTAGGGATCCATCACCACACCAAGCTTAAAGCGTACCACTCGTCAAGTATGCTCCAACTAGATCTCTCTTTTAATTCTGATCACAAAGAAGTGGTGAAGTTATCCAAGAATATGTTTGTCAGCTAAGAAAGTAAAAATATGGTTTCATCATGAAAATCACCTCTCTCCTTACCAATCTAGAAAACCTATTACAAGCAAACAACAAAATCACAAAATTCACAAAGCAGGCTTGATATATTTCAAAGAATCTCTAGCACACCCAACATCCTTATTCTTGACCTCCTCTATCTTTACTCACATTTTAGAAGCCTTTTAGGCTGTAAAAGATCCTTAGATTGAGGAATGAGGGGCTATTTATAGGAAAGACTAGTTGAAAAGTCAAAACATCCCAGGTAGGAAAAACTCATCTATCACTTTTGCCAATAGACCCATAGACCACCTTGGTCTGCCTACCCATTAACCACTCACCCACTCAAGTCATTAGTCACCTTACTCAAGTGAGCCCATCAACCATCAAGGCCAAGGTAAATTCTTCAACCCTCAAGGTTAGGATGAACTCGTCAAGCTTAATTAGGAAATGCATCACCCACCAAGGTCTTTAAAGTCCATTGACCTCCCCTAGAGTGGGCCATTAGTCTCACCATGAATTGAGCATTCAACCCGCCCTCTCAACTAGTAAGCCATAGTCTATGTTGACTCAAATGAACAAGGGTGAACACCAAGGAACTAAGGGTTAGCATACATCATCATCTCATCATATATAGCATAAACATGTGACAAGACATGATCTTCAAACTTTTTAAATGAATTGCAAGTAGATCCATATTGGTTCAATATTTGATACAATTGGTAAAATCAAGGTGTAATTACGGCTATATTAGGGTTATCACATAATCAATTAGATCACATTCCATTTAAGCATCCATTATGATAAACAAAAAGATTAGGGTTTTAGCTAGGTATGGCGTCTTGTGTTGAGTTAACAACCTAGATGAAAAAACTCTACTAATAATGATAATAGAAGTAGAATATACATTCATCAAATAACCCCAAACTTCAATTTTGCTCATACTCAAGTAACACACAAAAAGAACCAATTGCCAAATGAAAAGTTTGAACCCAAGTGATTGTGCCACCTTCACATCATGCTAGATTCCCTACCTCTGGGTAAGGCCAATCCACCCAACTTCAAGATATCATGGAACACATCTATACATGTCTTATCTCCAATTTATTTTACTAGAAATTTGCTTCCCCATTACTATCCATATTATCATACATGTCAAAGAGTTTTGTGAAATTTTATAGAACCCATGGAATAACAAAATGCATATAAAGAAGAAATCAAGGTGATACATTCATTGCCTCCTAGGTGCGAAATGATGAGAAGGGGTATGGAGGTAAGATGCATACCTTGCCTTGATTGGAATTGATATAGCAACCCCCCCAGTTCATGTTCAAAATTTGCTTGTTGTGTGCATTGGCATATTTTTCCTTGCATTTTGTGGAACTCACCTTTTACATTCAGAGGGGAATTGAAGAAAAGAATAAAGTAGGGAGGGGAATTTTCCATCCCAAAGTTAGGGTTTGGCACTTTTTTCCACAAATGTCCTTTTGGTGGATGGAAAGTAAGTATATGGAAGCATAAGTATAGAAAAAAGTTCAAATCAGCAAGCAACTTGACTTACAATTCAATGTGTCAAGTTTTTCTCCTAGTACTACTATTATCAAATGGTAACATGATAGAAGGTATGGTAATTGCATAAATTTGTTTAACTAGTGGAGAGAAAGAATGATTTTTTGATCCCTCTTAGTTCCTCAAATTCCTACCATCTTTTCCCATCTTTCATGATGTTTGATTCGTTAGGTCACGTAGGGTGATTCTTAGCCATTGGTCAATTTCAAAACCAAGTCACTATGGATTTTTCTTTGATTAAATGGAATGCAATACAGTTATGCAAGGATGTGATCCTAATATTAGCTAATAGAAATTGAAGTAGATAGATGTGGGTGGATAGTAAGATGATGTACCACCCACCCTCCACCCCAAGCTTAGGAAAATTTCTCCTCCTTGAGAAAACACTAAACCCAAGATGGAAGGGGATATGCTAGCCAAATTTCTATTGAAGATCGTGACTTTGAAGTGGTTTATCAACCTGGCAAGGTTTGTCATGAGGTTCAAAGGTAATTTAACAATGTGTCCACCACCTCCATTTAAAAAGTTGAAAACTAGGATCTCAATTGCAAAATAAATATGACTAATGATGCAAATAATATAAAATCTAAATATTTAGATGAATTAATCAACAATCGGGTTGCCACTCAACAAGTGTCTTTGCCTTATGTAGATTGGCTTGAAGCCATTTAGTTAATTACTGGAGGGGGTGAGGGGAGAGTGAGTGGATGGACATCTTATGTCCCCCATTTAGAAATAGCATCTGAGGTGTTGGTCGTTGACTTTGAATTTGTCAATTTTCTTGTTCTATACTATGATTGCTCCATTGGGGAAGATGTGCTTGATAATAAACGTACCCAATCACATGATACATGATGTCCTAATAAAAGTCAAGTATAGGAGTTTTTTAAAAGGACTTAGTATCTGACTTGCAAATCATTCCTCTTCAAGTGGTTTACATGTCACATCTTGGTGCAATCCTTGTAAATAAGTGCATTTTTTCATACATATTAAGCCTTAGTTTATTTAACTCTTGGAATTTCATTTCGTGGTTGGTACCTATTGTTTGAAAGGTAGAGTTGAATTGCCAAAATTCCCACCAAAACTTATGTTTGAGCTCCATTAGCAGGTGACAAGACTTCTCATAAATCAAATGAAGAGGTGTAATGCCATAGGAGTCTAGTAAATAGTTCTATAAGACCACAAGACCATATTGAAACATTTAACTTATGGGCCCAATCCTTCCCCATTATATAGAGTATCTTCTTAGAATATCTTTTATTTGGCAGTTCAACACTTCCACCAGACCACTCATTTGAGGGTGGTATGGATGACCAGACATCTAGAGACACTATATGTTTGTCAAGATGGACTTCAAAGCTTCACTCAAGGAAGTGACAGTCTTTGCCGAATATGAAAATGTAGAGAGCTCCATATATTGGATAAATGATATCCCTAAATAGTTTGATAGAAGGCTTTAAGATGCTCAAAGTTGCAGGAACTCCTACTACCTGCTTGGAAATGTAATGGATGATAACTAGGATGTAATAGATACTAACTGAGGAGAGAGTGGATCCATATTCCACCCTAAAGATCAAAAATGTCCAATTTCTTTTAGAATGGGAGGGGCGTCTCATCCTTCTTGGAATATGGTTTGTCTGCTGACATAGGTTGCAATACTTGACATAGTTGTGTGAGTCTTGAAAGATAAAGAGATATAAGAACCTATATTGAAGAACTTTGATGGTTGTCATGATGGACATAATGTCAACCCTATCTAGGCCGTAATGACATTGATCCAACATGAGCTGAATATCTTCTCAAAAATGCACTTGTAGTACAACATGTCTAAATTGGTAAGGATTGTTCCATCCATAGTGAGGGATGTCAAACATACAATTATTCTTTCCATTTTCAGTTCATTCATGATGGTGGACTCTTGTATGCAAAAATTCACAAAATCATCATGCCATGAATTCAATGAGGTTACCTTTATCAACTAGTAATCTAAAAAGAGTCTTTTATTGAAACATGGTTACTATTTTGGTTCACTAACCAACTGAGGGGATCATCAACTATATTATCAATGTCCTTTTTGTCCTTTATCTCTAAGTCTAACTCTTGAAGCACCATGATGCACCTGATTAATCTAGGCTTTGCATCCTTCTTTGATATCATATACTTGAGTTCATTGTGAATGGTATAAACTACCACTTGCAATCCCTCTAGATAGGAGTGGAATTTGTCTAAGGCATACACAATGTCAATAATAACATTCTTAGTAGTTGTATAATTTCTTTATGCATCATCTAGTGCCTTACTGGAATAAAAGATGACTCAATGCTTCTCGCTAATGTTCATCCGTAGAAATGCACGTTGTAGTCACATGATTCACACATGAACCCAAAGGTAAAAGACTAGTTTGAGGAACATATGATAGTGGTGTAGATGAGAGCTTCCTTTAGGTTGGTGAATCTCTTCATGAAATCAAAATAAAAGATAGATTCACTGTCCTTCAGGAGGTGTATGAGTATACTAGCAATGTCACTAAAATTATGAATGAACCTCCTATAGAACCCATGTGATATATAATATCCCAAACTTCATTGAAAAAGGATGTAGGGCTAGCTGGGAAATCACCTCTACCTTCACCTTTTTGACTTTGATGCCCCTAGCACTCTTGATATGGCCCGACATTCCTTCATTTACTATGTATTGTCACTTCTCATAATTAATCACTAGATTTGTTGCTTCACAAAATTCAAGGACTATTGGTGGAGGCATGTTTCTAAAGGATCTCCACAGACAACAAAGTCATCCACAAAGACTTCCATTATCATCTTTGTCTACCCATAAAAAGTGGCCTACATATAATGCTAGAAGGTAGTTGGTGTGTTTCCTAATAAAAAAGGCATCCAACAAAAGTATATATCCAAAAAAGACAAGTGTAAGTGGTCTTTTATTAAACAGTGTGGTGTACATGAATCTGATACTAGCCTGAGTACCCATTCAAATTGTAACATCTATCTCGGAAAAATGAGATCAACGAATGCGGAAGCGATTAACTAGCAGCAGAATTATGGAAAATTACTAAAAATTAAAACTTTTTGTAAAGAGATCTTCAAACGGTAAAACTTTTTCATAAATAAACATGATAAGTTATTTACAAACTGATCCATCAGTACATCTCTGTAATGTCATATCTCGATATTACAACCTTCAACTGCCTTGTTAACTGTACAAGGCAAGATACAAAAATCTCGAGGCATTAAGCCAAAATCTCTGATTTTAAACATCTATTGACTCCTAGGACCTGAGAGTACAGAGACGACACATAGGACATTCTATCTACAAGACTTGACAGTCAGTGTCTCCACCTGAGGATCACTGTTGTCCCTAATGTTGCTGCTGCTGTTGTTGCTCACCCACTGATAGGTTCCTTTGTCCATGGCTTCTACCTAAAAAGTCAAATCCCACAGGGGTGAGACAATTGAATAATTGTCCCAGCGAGAGTTATAACTCTCTGCCAGAAGCTTTGTTATTGCAATACTGGAATAACATTAAGTAGTAGAACTATAAACATTTAACAGTAGGTTTAACATTATGTAAACTAAGTGAAGCAACATTCTTTTAAGCAATCATTTCAATTATAACTTAATTGAATGACAAACACATTTCAATAAGAAATATAAGAACATGTATACTAGTTATTCAACTAGAGAATTATAAACAATGTAACATCAATCATTGTTTCTTGTAGTTCAACCTAAGAAATTATGCTATTTGGCTGATTACATCTTTCAAACATATTTATGCCCTAAGGAGTGAGGTATACCGCTCATACTCCAACCGATCATTACAAAATCGCATCGGTACCATACATAGGTCATCAGAAGAGTCGGATTCCTATGACCTCATCTTCCTCAGTCAGTTTGAGGATCAACATGCAGGACATCTTGTATCTCTGCTATAATAGCTTTCTAGGGTATTCTGGCAACTTCGCTATTAGAGTTACAATGGCGTTCTGTACTCTCTTCATCATCGAGGGATTTCTTGTTTATCTCTCATCGATGCGGCATTAATAATATCATCGGAGGTTAGTGATACATCATCCCAGCATAAACATATAATGAAGGATTGATGGGTTAAGGTACATCTTACATAAAATCCTACATTAGGACGTAAGGATATTCACATCCATAATCCCCCACATACTCAAAAGTATGTGCTCCAGGAGTTCCCTTAGGAAAACTTGTTTCATCATCATTTGATCTCTGACAATGATGGATCTATGGTCAGGGCCCTACATGATATCATTATACTTGATTATTTAAGTACATTATGGCATTCTTTTATCATCAAGCATGTATTCAAACATAAACCAATAAGACAACTGCTATAAAGAAATAATACTAAATGTATCAAGTTCATTTCACATCCAATTATCATTGGGATGTCAATCCCTAACCATCTCATCATTATGATTCAGGAACCTGGGTGTTCAAACCCTTAGATCATCATAAGTCATTTAACAGCATGACCTTGATTGTAACAATACAGATGGTCTTCATGGCTCATACAGCCTATCCATCTCAAAAGTTACCTTTTTATAGGCAACCTAACATATCATTGTTTTCAATGGTTAAAGAATACTTTCAATGAATGTGGCATCATAACCCTTATCTGGCTATGATTACCTTTTGATAACAACCTGCATGACTAGTATAATTGAAAACATGCACATTTTATCTGTATCAGCACAATACAAGTTCTTTTCAATTAAATCATAGAACACCACGGCCGTGCTACCTTGCACGGTCGTGCAAGAATAAGTCACCACGGTCGTGCTACCTTGCACGGTCGTGCTACTGACAATTACCACGACCGTGTTACATCACCACAGTTGATTTGTAGGGTTAGGGTTTCCTATTCAATTCAATCAGAATTATTCAACCCCTTTACCTTTAAGAAGGCATAGATTCTTTATTACATGATTCAATCATAGGGTTCCATACTTAAAAGAATAACCCAAAATTAGGGTTAGTGTACCCCTCCTTTCATTATTTAGGGTTTCCTGCTTACATTATCAGTTCAACCCTAATATATTGCTCCACAACTCTTGAAAGCATTCAAGGGTATCATAAGTATTTGATTTTGACTATTATTCTCATCATATGTCTTTAATGTTCATCAATTCTATGTATCAGTCCATTTCTCATCCATGTCATGGTATGATTACATCATACTCATTGATTTGGCTTACCCCATTCTCAAGATATATATTAATCAATATTTATCGAGTACATTGAGTCCACTATATCTTCATTGTAAATAATTACTCATCATACACTCCATGTGTCTCTTGTCTAAGTATAATGGTTTAGAGGTTCATCAATGTATATTACCCTGAATTGTTGAATGTGATATCTATCATATCTTGATGTATCACTTTCTTCTCGTTTCCATCTTACTTGAGTTAATTAACTAACTTTGTATTATGGTATCTCTCTCTTAATACTTTATCCACTAACTTGTTACTTTCATCATATGGTGCATGGATCATATATTAGAATTTTCCAATTATCTTTAATGATATGGGCTTATCTATTTCATAAACATTGTTGATATAGGATAAACCATCATCAACTATTCTCGGTATCTCTATATTCAGAATGTTATCCACATCATTATTTAGTATACATCATTTCTAAAAGTTTCATGTCCATCATCATTGTAAGGTGTAAAGCTATTACTCATTCATAGAGATGTTTGTACAAGGATTTAGGCATGAACTTACCTCTTAAATCCTTATTCGCTAAAATTACCACATTTATCATTCACAAGGTTCATTAACCCTATCCTTTATGTTTCTGACATAATCGTCCTATTTAATTATTTCAGCCCCACCTCTCTTTAGTGTATTGGTTAATAAACCATCTCTAGGGTTTCATATATCATTACTTGGCATTACCCTGAATTGAGTCTTAGACCATATCATAATGTCAGGGTTTCTCATAACATTACTCAAAACTAGGGTTTCATATTCAATAAACCATAATTAAGCTTATTATTCATCCTAATTGGGGTTTCTCATGACATCACTCCTAATTAGGGTTTTTATTCATATCACATCCCCCTGGATTAGGGTTATCATTAATATCCCACCATTAGGGTTTACTATTTCACATCATGACATTTCCCTAGATTAGGGTTTACTATTCATGGTACATCACATTACCCTAGATTAGGGTTTACTATTCATGGTACATCACATTACCCTAGATTAGGGTTTACTATTCATGGTACATCACATTACCCTAGATTAGGGTTTACTATTCATATTTGTAATGAATTGAAATCATACCATCATCACATATGAGGATTTCTTTCATTAATGCCCTCAATTAGGTTAAGATTCATTAACCATTATAATTAGGATTTCCATGATCTCACTATGAAGGATCATACCCTAATTAGGTGTATTCATACATGTTGGAGGTATATTACTTGATTCTCATTCACATAAGGAGTCTCCTCTCTCCTCTTTCTATGAGATGATGATTACATCATCCTTGATTAGACTAAGTCAAATCAACCTTGACCACATAAGTTAGGTCATCACCATTATGGTCATTAGGGTTTACTTTATCAAGGGGTATTAGTCACACTATCCCATCAAGGATACTTTTGTAATGTTCACCATTAATCATAACATGCATTAATCCACTAATTACTTGGACCCTTAATGGCTTTAGGTATCTCTAAGGTTTAGGTTAATCAACGACTAAACCATCTTAACCACTAAAGCATCAAACGTTCTTGACCTTTTTAAACCTCAAACGGTTTTGCACTTTCAACCTCCAAACGGTTTTGAAACCACATGGAGTTGTTGACCTTTTGGTCCCTTTGACTTTCAAGACTACATGGCCAGGTACACTATCAACACCGTTTTCCCTAGGTGAGGTGAAGACCGTTTGGTCTCGTTGACCGTTTGGTCGACTTTGACTTTTGAAACCACATGGACAAATCAATCTTGAAACCACATGGTCACCAAACGGTTTGGGATCATTTGGTCCCAAACGGTCTTGAGACCGTTTGGTCCGAACCATCTCAAAACTGCATGGACCAAAAAGTGCCTCAACCTATCCAATTGAGTTAGGGTTTCCAAGGTTGAACCCCTCAATCGATCATGCAAAGGTTAGCCACTCATCAATTGAGTCAATTAGGTCAATCCTTACTGATTTGACCCTCAATTGATCCTCAATTTGTCATCAATTAAGGTTTGGATTGATTGGATTAGGGTTTGGAATCGATTACCCTTCAACATGTATCAACATGAGTCTAATTGATGTTGAACCTATTGAACCATCATTCAATTGAGTCATGACCTGACCCCAAACGGTCTTGAGATCGTTTAGACATCCTCCAAACGTTCTTGAGACCGTTTTCTCAAGTCAACATCAAAAACTAACTCAACTTATTAAGATTTGGACCATAGATTTGATCATTAGGTCACTAATCTATTATACTTCAACTTGTTGCCTTTCAATCTTCAACCACTTAACTATGGTCAACCTTAGACCTCCAAACGGTCTTGGGTGACCCCCAAACGGTCTTGAGATCATTTGGACATCCTCCAAATGGTCTTGAGACCGTTTGCTCATCATTTCATCAAAAACCAAGTCATTCACTTAAGGGTTGAACCCTAGGCTTGGTCACCAAATCAGCACTTAATTACTCAACAACTTGATATCATTGGACCTTCAATTGGTCAACCCCATTTAACCCTAGACCTCCAAACGGTCTTGGGTGATCAACAAACGGTCTTGAGACCGTATGGGTGATCCCCAAATGGTTTTGAAACCGTTTGGGTCACTCAACCCAAACTTCATCATGATTGCATCATTGAAATCAGCAATAACCCGATTAGGGTTTAGGTGACTAAAGTGCCTTCAATTGGTGATTCTCTTGGAATTAGATGATGATTTTTGGTGGGTGATTAGTCAATAATGTGTAAAACAGATCTCCAAATGGTCAACGCCTGGTCAACCCATCCAAACAGTCTTGGACCGGTTGCTCCCAAATGTTCTTGTGAAACCGTTTGCTCTTCAAACGGTTTTGAAACCGTTTACTTTCAAATGGTTTGCAAACCGTTTGAGCAAGAGGTGGGAGACCGTTTGCTAAAGCAAGATTAGGATGAACTTTGGAAATAACTCCATCTTCTTCTACCTCAAGAACAGGGACTTTTCTTCACGGAATTGCTTGCAACAACACTTAGAAGTGTCTAAGGAAGGAGATTAAGCAACGTTTTCATGAAAGGAAGATGCATAAGCAAAACTTAAGGGTTAGAGTTATAAAACCCGCCTCTAGGACTGATCCAGAGCTCCAAGCTTCGTAACTTTAATGGTGGATGAAGCTCCAAAGGTTGTCCAAGGTCCGTTCTTCAAGATTTGGATGGAGAAGAAGGCTAGAAAGTAGAATTATGTAAGGAAGACTACTAAACCAACCTTGTAGTAGGGTTTCCTCCATGAATTCGAGCTAGGTGGTGGTCAAAGCTTACCTAAACCAGCTTGGTCGTTCTCCTCTGCTCCTGATATTCTCCTTATTCGGCCAAGGAAAGAGGATAAGTGAAGGAATGAAGGGAAATGATCCCTTGCTTTGTGAAAAAGAGTTGCTTATAAATTTTTGGGTATTATCAAGGCAAGGAGGATTATTTCCTTATTTCTCAACTATATCCACCAAGCCCTTCTCCACTTTCTTGGCCACGTATCTTCCTTCTTATCTCATGCAAAACCTCTCCCTTATCCAAGGTTGAAGGAAAAAGGAACCAAACACCTTACTAAGTTGCATATATAAAAGGGTCATTTTGCATAAAACTTGGTTATTTGGATATAAAGGTTATCTTTCTTATTTGATCTTTCAAATGAGGCTCCCTCCTAATTATCTTTGCTCTACTTGATTCCAAGAAACATGAGAGATACTCTAGAGGGTATATTTTACATGTTGCACCCTTAGTTTTGGGTAAATTGCACTTTACACCCAAACTAGGTTTTAAAGCATAAGAATTGCTCTACAAGCTATATCTTGGTGCTCAAGCTTGTGGAATCCATACCACTACATCATATTCATTCTTATGATGTCTTGTCATCAGAGGAACATCTTAACATGTGTAATTTGCAAGTTAACCCCTCTACTTGGGTAGTTTGCACATTAGTCCATTTTTAACAAAACAATATTACAACATTGTTCAAAAAGGACAGAAATGAAAATATATGTTCCTCTGAAGCTTTAGTGACATTTCATAAGATAACCTCAAGCGTCTAATCACATAATTAAGAAAAACACCTAGGGTTAGTTCATAACCCAGGTCAGGGATGTTACAAATTGTAAACCCTAACAAGGATTTCGTCCCCGAAATCCCAGATAAAGGGAAGCCGATATTATTTAAGCATCATACCATTATGTCTTCAGATAACATTTCATTATTATGGAACATCATAGAGTTTTGATCAATACAAATTTACTCCACACAAGTTTATCATGGAAATATTCACATGAAACATATACTCCCATGTTCCTTAGTTAAATCAACATTTCTTAAGATCACAATTATACTCGGTCATCTATTTTGAGACTATATAAGTCCTTTCATACCTTGATTGTGTCATCTCACTTGTTAACACCATTCTAACTTTCCTTATTACTTTCACTAAATATCTCATTAGTTGTACATTCTATTATCATAGGGAAAAGTTACATATCAATCAAGGACTTATCTGAAAGATATCTTAGAAAGAGTTGTGTTTATGAAAAACATAAACCCCTAACATGTGATGTTCATATTATTTTACATGTTTATTACATGTGTTAACAACTCAATACATCTTTATCTTCCTTTCATCTTAGGACATTACTTGCTACATATATCTTTACCTTGGGACCATAGTTCAAGATAAACCGATACTTTTCTAAGTATCCATCACATAAACATCTTTATATTATGCACATCAAGTGTCTTAATACCCACTTATTGTCATGTACCTGGAAGGAAAAAGAATAAGGAATTATATTCCTCTTATTATTCCATGTATTTTCAACCATTCATGAAATATTTACTCTTAACTCATCTTAGGTTCCTTGCCCTAGCATAGGGACCTTATAAGGATGATTGCATAACATTGTTCCTTTCCTTGTTATTATCTATCATATTCCTGAACATCTTATAATCTCATCACATTTTCACATTATGGGGAAGATTTTTATTGTTCTTACAACTTTATTGGACAGGGTTGACCTCCCTTATTCTCATTCTTATCTTATGAGGAGTATACTTTTAATTCCTCATTCAACATGCTCATCTGAGGTATCTCAGGTTTCTCTTTCTTATACTTAGGACAGGACACAATTATTTATCCCATATTTCTTATTTCATGACACTCATTAGATTGTCTCAGAATGACTACTTGATTAGAGCAATCAAAAAGATAACAATCTAAGAGTTTCCATACTCCCTTTATCATCAGCAATTATATACCTGGCCAGGGTATATAAATACTGAGATAAGGTAATATGCATCTATATACTACCATTTTCCTTCTCTTTTCCTATTATCACAAATATAAGATTTAACATTACTGAATTTTATCCAGACATCTCTTTAATACCTCATCTTTCTCATAGAGGTAAAACAACATGAAACATCTATTATTTTTATTATGCAACATTATAAGTCCTCATAGGACTAATGAAGGAAAGTTTAATCAATTACTTTCTCAGTTTATCCAAGAAATCATAAAAAGACATATAAGAATGACATTTATTTTGCCTGACCTATCATGATTCGAGGATATTCATTGCCTCAGGCTGGTTCTTCCTCAGAGGTTGATTTGCCATAACATTTCTGGCTGAGCAATTTCTTGCCAGATGTCCAGCGCGTCTACATAAGTAGCAAATTCTAGGTGTCTGGTATGGTCTAGAGGGTTCTTTACCCTTTCTAGATGACCATTGCCTTGGTGCACTAGGTCCTAGTTGTACTGGTGATACCAAAGTCTTTCCCTTTTTGAAACTGCTAGGCCTCTATTCCTGTATTTGGATAGGCCTTTTCTCAATCATCATCTTGTTTTCCTTTTCTGGGAAAAACCTTTTGATGTGTCCAGGTTCTTTGCACCTATAGTAGATCCTGACTTCTGGTTGTATTCTAATCCCTACATTACTATATGTTGATTCAACAGGCTGGGGTTGAGCACAGACTCGTTCTAAGTCCAGAACTTCATCATTTCCCATTGCTCCAACCTACTGTTGTGGATTACATATCCTGTTGATATCCAAAACATCATCATTGGGGCTGGTAATCTAGGTTGTATTGTTAGTGCTTGATCCACAAGATACATCATAGTTGCCCTAAATTCCCCAACAGTGATTCCTAAGGAAGGATTTCTTATAATGATTGGACTAGCTAGGGGGGTCTCAGGCAATTGTCCCTCTCTTTCCAGTTCCTCTACACCTTTTCTTGGTGCAGCATTGCTGCTCTCTGCAGCATTGCTGCTCTAGGCAGCAAACTCCTCATCTGAACCAGTCATCTTCTAGTTCTTCTTCTCCTATATGAGCAGAAGATACTATCAGATACACTGTATGACACTAGAACAGACTCTACTACCTTAGTCATATGTCTCTGTAGACTCATCGAACCTAGAGCTCTGATACCACTAAATTGTAACGTCTATCTCGGAAAAACGAGATCAACGAATGCAAAAGTGATTAACTAGTAGTGGAATTATGGAAAATTACTAAAAATTAAAACTTTTTGTAAAGAGATCTTCAAATGGTAAAACTTTTTCATAAATAAACATGATAAGTTATTTACAAACTGATCCATCAGTACATCTCTGTAATGTCATATCTCGAGATTACAACCTTCAACTGCCCTATTAACTGTACAAGGTAAGATACAAAAATCTCGAGGCATTAAGACAAAATCTCTGATTTTAAACATCTATTGACTCCTAGGACATGAGAGTACAGAGACGACATATAGGACATTCTATCTACAAGACTTGACAGCCAGTGTCTCCACCTGAGGATCACTGCTGTCCCTGATGTTGCTGTTGTTGTTGTTGCTCACCCACTGATAGGTTCCTTTGTCCATGGCTTCTACCTAAAAAGTCAAATCCCACGGGGGTGAGACAATTGAATAATTGTCCCCGTGAGAGTTATAACTCTCTGCCAGAAGCTTTGTTATTGCAATATTGGAATAACATTAAGTAGTAGAACTATAAACATTTAACAGCAGGTTTAACATTATGTAAACTAAGTGAAGCAACATTCTTTTAAGCAATCATTTCAATTATAACTTAAGTGAATGGCAAACACATTTCAATAAGAAATATAAGAACATGTATACTAGTTATTCAACTAGAGCATTATAAACAATGTAACATCAATCATTGTTTCTCGTAGTTCAACCTAAGCAATTATGCTATTCGGCTGATTACATCTTTCAAACATATTTATGCCCTGAGGAGATGAGGTATACCGCTCATACTCCAACCGATCATTACGAAATCACATCGATACCATACATAGGTCATCAGAAGAGCCGGATTCCTATGACCTCATCTTCCTCGGTCAGTTTGAGGATCAACATGCGGGACATCTTGTGTCTCTGCTATAATAGCTTTCCAGGGTATTCTGGCAACTTCGCTATTAGAGTTACAGTGGCGTTCTGTACTCTCTTTGTCATCGAGGGATTTCTTATTTATCTCTCATTGATGTGGCGTTAATAATATCATCGGGAGATTAGTGATACATCATCCCGGCATAAACATATAATGAAGAATTGATGGATTAAGGTACATCTTACATTAAATCCTACATTAGGACGTAAGGATATTCGCATCCATAATCCCCCACATACTCAAAAGTATGTGCTCCAGGAGTTCCCTTAGGAAAACCTATTTCACTATCATTTGATCTCTGACAATTATGGATCTATGGTCAGGGCCCTACATGATATCATTATACTTGATTATTTAAGTACATTATGGCATTACTTTAGCATCAAGCATGTATTCAAACATAAACTAATAAGACAACTGCTATAAAGAAAGAATACTAAATGTATCAATTTAATTTCACATCCAATTATCATTGGGATGTCAATCCCTAACCATCTCATCATTATGATTCAGGAACCTGGGTGTTCAAACCCTTAGATAATCATAAATCATTTAACAACATGACCTTGATTGTAACAATACATATGGTCTTCATGACCCATACAGCCTATCCATCTCAAAAGTTACCTTTTTATAGGCAACCTAACATATAATTGTTTTCAAAGGTTAAAGAATACTTTCAATTAATGTGGCATCATAACCCTTACATGGCTATGATTACCTTTTGATAACAACCTGCATGACTAGTATAATTGAAAACATGCACATTATATCTGTATCAGCACAATACAAGTTATTTTCAATTAAATCATAGAACACCACGGCCGTGCTACCTTGCACGGTCGTGCAAGAATAAGTCACCACGGTCATGCTACCTTGCACGGTCATGCTACTGACAATTGCCACGACCGTGTTACATCACCACGGTTGATTTCTAGGGTTAGGGTTTCCCTATTCAATTCAATCAGAATTATTCAACCCCTTTACCTTTAAGAAGGCATAGATTCTTTATTACATGATTCAATCATAGGGTTCCATACTTAAAAGCATAACCCAAAATTATGGTTAGTGTACCCCTCCTTTCATTAATTAGGGTTTCCTGTTTACATTATCAGTTCAACCCTAATATATTGCTCCACAACTCTTGAAAGCATTCAAGGGTATCATAAGTATTTGCTTTTGACTATTATTCTCATCATATGTCTTTAATGTTCATCAATTCTAAGTATCAGTCCATTTCTCATCCATGTCATGGTATGATTACATCATACTCATTGATTTGGCTTACCCCATTCTCAAGATATATATTAATCAATATTTATCGAGTACATCGAGTCCATTATATCTTCATTTTAAACAATTAGTCATCATACACTCCATGTGTCTCTTGTCTAAGTATAATGGTTTAGAGGTTCATCAAGGTATATTACCTTGAATTGTTGAATGTGATATCTATCATATCTTGATGTATCACTTTCTTCTCGTTTCCATCTTACTTGAGTTAATTAACTAACTCTGTATTAAGTTATCTCTCTCTCTTAATACTTTATCCACTAACTTGTTACTTTCATCATATGGTGCATGGATCATATATTAGAATTTTCTAGTTATCTTTAATTATATGGGCTTATCTATTTGATAAACATTTTTGATATAGGATAAACCATCATCAACTATTCTCAGTATCTCTATATTCAGAATGTTATCCACATCATTATTTAGTATACATCATTTCTAAAAGTTTCATGTCCATCATCATTGTAAGGTGTAAAGCTATTACTCATTCATAAAGATGTTTGTATAAGGATTTAGGAATCATCTTACCTCTTAAATCCTTATTCATTAAAATTACCACACTTATCATTCACAAGGTTCATTAACCCTATCCTTTATGTTTCTGACATAATCGTCCTATTTAATTATTTCAGCCCCACCTCTCTTTAGTGTACTGGCTAATAAACCATCTCTAGGGTTTCATATATCATTACTTGGCATTACCCTGAATTGAGTCTTAGACCATATCATAATATCAGGGTTTCTCATAACATTACTCACAATTAGGGTTTCATATTCAATAAACCATAATTAAGCTTATTATTCATCCTAATTGGGGTTTCTCATGACATCACTCCTAATTAGGGTTTTTATTCATATCACATCCCTCCTAGATTAGGGTTATCATTAATATCCCACCATTAGGGTTTACTATTTCACATCATGACATTTCCCTAGATTAGGTTTTACTATTCATGGTACATCACATTACCCTAGATTAGGGTTTACTATTCATGGTACATCATATTACCCTAGATTAGGGTTTACTATTCATGGTACATCACATTACCCTAGATTAGGGTTTACTATTCATATTTGCAATGAATTGAAATCATACCATCATCACATATGAGGATTTCTTTCATTAATGCCCTCAATTAGGTTAATATTCATTAACCATTATAATTAGGATTTCCATGATCTCACTATGAAGGATCATACCCTAATTAGGTGTATTCATACATGTTGGAAGTATATTACTTGATTCTCATTCACATAAGGAGTCTCCTCTCGCCTCTTTCTACGAGATGATGATTACATCATCCTTGATTAGACTAAGTCAAATCAACCTTGACCACATAAGTTAGGTCATCACCACTATGGTCATTAGGTTTTACTTGATCAAGGGGTATTAGTCACACTATCCCATCAAGGGTACTTTTGTAATGTTCACCATTGGTCATGACATCCATTAATCCACTAATTACTTGTACCCTTAATGGCTTTAGGTATCTCTAAGTTTTAGTTTAATCAACCACTAAACCATCTTAACCTCTAAAGCATCAAATGTTCTTGACCTTTTTAAACCTCAAACGGTTTTGCACTTTCAACCTCCAAACGGTTTTGAAACCGCATGGAGTTGTTGACCGTTGGTCCCTTTGACTTTCAAGACTGCGTGGCCAGGTACACTATCAAGACCGTTTGTCCTAGGTGAGGTGAAGACCGTTTGGTCTCGTTGACCGTTTGGCCAACTTTGACTTTTGAAACCGCATGGACAAATTGATCTTGAAACCGCATGGTCACCAAACGGTTTGGGCTCATTTGGTCCCAAACGGTATTGAGACTGTTTGGCCCCAAACGGTCTTGAGACCGTTTGGTCCAAACCATCTCAAAACCGCATGGACCAAAAAGTGCCTCAACCTATCCAATTGAGTTGGGGTTTCCAAGGTTGAACCCCTCAATCGATCATGCAAAGATTAGCCACTCATCAATTGAGTCAATTAGGTCAATCCTTACTGATTTGACCCTCAATTGATCCTCAATTGTTCATAAATTAAGGTTTGGATTGATTGGATTAGGGTTTGGAATCGATTACCCTTCAACATGTATCAACATGAGTCAAATTGATGTTGAACCTATTGAACCATCATTCAATTGAGTCATGACCTGACCCCAAACGGTCTTGGGATCGTTTGGACATCCTCCAAATGGTCTTGAGACCGTTTTCTCAACTCAACATCAAAAACTAACTCAACCTATTAAGGTTTGGACCATAGATTTGATCATTAGGTCACTAATCGATTATACTTCAACTTGTTGCCTTTCAATCTTCAACCACTTAACCATGGTCCACCCTAGACCTCAAAACGGTCTTGGATGACCCCCAAACGGTCTTGAGATCATTTGGACATCCTCCAAACGTCTTGAGACCATTTTCTCATCATTTCATCAAAAACCAAGTCATTCACTTAAGGGTTGAACCCTAGGTTTGGTCACCAAATCAGCACTTAATTGCTCAACAACTTGATATCATTGGACCTTGAATTGGTCAACCACACTTATCCCTAGACCTCCAAACGGTCTTGGGTGATCACCAAACGGTCTTGAGACCGTTTGGATGATCCCCAAATTGTTTTGAAACCGTTTGGGTCACTCAACCCAAACTTCATCATGATTGCATCATTGAAATCAGCAATAAACCCGATTGGGGTTTAGGTGACTAAAGTGCCTTCAATTGGTGATTCTCTTGGAATTAGATGATGATTTTTGGTGGGTGATTAGGCCATAATGTGTACAACAGATATCCAAACAGTCAACGCCTGGTAAACCCATCCAAATGGTCTTGGACCAGTTTCTCCCAAACGTCCTTGTAAAACCGTTTGCTCTGTAAACGGTTTTGAAATCGTTCACTTTCAAACGGTTTGCAAACAGTTTGAGCAAGAGGTGGGAGACCATTTGCTAAAGAAAGATTAGGATGAACTTTGGAAATAACGTCATCTTCTTCTACCTCATGAACAGGGACTGTTCTTCACGGAATTGCTTGCAAGAACACTTAGAAGTGTCTAAGGAAGAGATTAAGCAACGTTTTCATGAAAGGAAGATGTATAAGCAAAACTTAAAGGGTTAGAGTTATAAAACCCGCCTCTAGGACTGATCCAGAGATCCAAGCTTCGTAACTTTAATGTTTGATGAAGATCCAAAGGTTGTCCAAGGTCCGTTCTTCAAGATTTGGATGGAGAAGAAGGCTAGAAAGAAGAATTATGTAAGGAAGACTACTAAACCAACCTTGTAGTAGGGTTTCCTCCATGAATTCGAGCTAGGTGATGGTCAAAGCTTACCTAAACCAGCTTGGTCGTTCTCCTCTGCTCCTGATCTTCTCCTTAGTCAGCCAAGGCAAGAGGATAAGTGAAGGAATGAAGGGAAACGATCCCTTGCTTTGTGAAAAAGAGTTGCTTATATATTTTTGGGTATTATCAAGGCAAGGAGGATTATTTCCTTATTTCTCAACTATATCCACCAAGCCCTTCTCCACTTTCTTGGCCACGTCTCTTACTTCTTATCTCATGCAAAACCTCTCCCTTATCCAAGGTTGAAGGAAAAAGGAACCAAACACCTTACTAAGTTGCATATATAAATGGGTCATTTTGCATAAAACTTGGTTATTTGGATATAAAGGTTATCTTTCTTATTTGATCATTCAAATGAGGCACCCTACTCATTATCTTTGCTCTACTTGATGCCAAGAAACATGAGAGATACTATAGAGGGTATATTTTACATGTTGCACCCTTAGGTTTGGGTAAATTGCACTTTACACCAAAACTAGGTTTTAAAGCACAAGAATTTCTCTACATGCTATGTATTGGTGCTCAAGCTTGTGGAATCCATACCACTACATCATATTCATTCTTATGTTTTCTTGTTATCAGAGGAACATCTTAACATGTGTAATTTGCAAGTTAACCCCTCTACTTGGGTAGTTTGCACATTAGTCCATTTTTAACAAAACAATACTACAACATTGTTCAAAAAGGACAGAAATGGAAATATATGTTCCTCTGAAGATTTAATGACATTTCATAAGATAACCTCAAGCATCTAATCACATAATTAAGAATAACACCTAGGGTTAGTTCATAACCCAGGTCAGGGATGTTACACAAATAGAAAAACAACTCTTGGTGAGAAAGACTCCCCTAGACCTAGTCAAGAAATGGGGGAGGGAAATGGTTCTTTAAAGTAGAATTATTGAGCTTTCAGTAGTTTGCACATGCGCCACCCAATCAATGTGTGGGTGGAAATTAACATGTTCTTCTTGTTTTGTACAATTTTACTTTCCCCTTTGTTGGGCACCACTTGAATGGGGATCACACATGTGACTCTTAAATGGGACAAATATTCCTAGGAAGTAATAGATTTTTGGCTTCCTTGCAAATATCATCCTTCATGTTTGGATATAATTGTCATTCATGCTCAAAAGGAGGCCTGTTGTATAGATGATTTTTATTTTATATATGCACATGGTTTTATTCAACCTCATATGATTTATCATTTTGTATTTATATTTAATCTACCTCGCCTATAATTCTGTTGACAATATTTTCTCATAGTTAGTAGTGAGGTCTGAATTAATGATGCCTATGTAGTCTTTTCATTCATATAGTAATACACACTTCAACCTTTTAGGTAAGGTCTATATCTCTGGAGTTGTACATTCCTTAGTCTAGTCCTTAACAATCGAGATGGATTTTTGTTCTTAAAAACCTACTTTATAATCCTCTTCTACACTGTCGAGATGGAGATAGAACTTTCCTACATTTGTGTTGAATAAGTTATTGCCCCCCGGGTCAGTGAGTGTTGTATGCAAAGGATAATCTAAGGTAGGTTTATTTGTTTGTAGTTGTTTCATTTTATAAGTGCAGTCAAGAAGTAAGATTTCTTCTTTAATGATGCCCCTATTAAGGATTTCATAACATTAAATTCAAAAGTGTCTACTCCAAGCCGCACTATGGATGTGCCATATTCAACATTCCTAATATCTGAGGTAGTAACAAGGAATGAATGCCCATACATGACTGGATACTAAAGATCCTCTTTGATGTCCATTAGAACAAAATCATAGGGTGAACATGAACTATTACCTAGTCTTACTAGGACATCCTCTATGAAGCCAACTGGATTTGTCATAGAAGAATGCAAGTTGGATCACCATGTGGGTTGGTTGAATATGAGTGAACCCCAACCTCTTGCATAGGGTGTGAAGCATGACAAAATACTCATACATATACATGTCAGTCCTATTTGGCATGTAGAATCCACAATGTATCAAGGAATCCACAATGATTTGTATTGCTATTTGAATGGCCTATGAACTAACAAATGAGATAGATGAAATCAACAACTATTTGTGCCAATTGAGTCTTCATGGCTTTATTATATGCATATTGGTCTACTACATTTTGTCAATAGCATCTATGCAAAGATAACATTAGAGTTTGATGGGTTTGCGTTGATGTTTTGGCCTTGATTTATGTTGTGAAGATGATGTCCCTGAGGAATCTAGTTAATATATAGAATATGATGTCACCGATTATAAAGATGTTTTCCAGGGCCTGATTATGAGGAATCTAGTTAATATATTGAAGATGATGTCATGGATTATAAAGATGTTGTCCTAGACTATGGGGCATGTTCATTTGGCTTGATAGAGGTGCTTGAACTCTAGATTGGTGAGCTCCTCTACACTATTAACTTGTAATATCTAATGAGATGACTTATATTTTTGTGGGGATGAGCACCTACTTCCATAGTTATGAAGGGAAGACTCAAGATTGTATTTCTTCAGTGCAAGTTGATACTATGAATTGCAATCACCTTCATTTCTAAGTTATCCCCTTATATGTAAACCCTTGAGAACTCCTCATTGTCCTACCTTTCCCCTATTGGATTGATTTTTATTCCCTGAGGCCAATGATCCTCCATGTGTTTTCAAATATTTGGTGCATAAAATTGTTGTCTAAAGAATATTTCATGAACTCCTTGATGTTGTCGTCAACTCCTGTATAAAAACCACCTTTACAGAGGCACATTGTTATGTGGAAATTATGCAACACCTCCTTATATGTTTCCGTTGCCTTGAATAGTTACTCGCCAAGGAGTTGTAAGAGTTGTTTTATATGTAATTGGAGTTGGTAATTAAGAGAGGTGGAAAGAGATTCTCCAAAAATTAATATTGAAGTTCCTCCCAAGTGTGAATGTCGCTAGTGTATATAGATTTATACTACACTGTGTCCTTGTCTATAAGATAATATTAGAGCATCTTTAGTATGATGGATACATCTCACACACCTACATGCTTTCTTAATCCACAAAGATCAATGAACTTCTATAGATGATCATGTATGTAATCTCTTAATGGATCAAAGGTACGCTGGGGATGATAGGCTGATGACTCCTAAGAGCTCATATCGATGGAGTCGTTTGGAACCTCGATGTCTTCTCCATCTCTGCCTACAAAACTATTGTTTTGTATTATTTGCACCCATTTTGACTTTATTAGAGACGTTGTATATCACATTAGTTGGATAAATGATTAAGTGATGAATATTGACAACTTTAGGGATTGAGAATTCCCTAAGATCCCTTTGTCTTTTTCCTCCTATGCAACTCATATTTCAAACTATAAGACTTCTCATGCCTCTATAACTAGTATGTCTCTCTATTCATGGAGTGAAAATACAACTCTATGTTGTATTTCTTCTAGCAAAATCTTAGCTTGATTTCCATGAAGCAGCACGCAGTAGGTTCTTTCAATCTCGGGGCATAGGTCCCATGTGGGACCAACACTAGAAGAATGTCACGTGAACTAGAGACTTATTTTTCCAAGGAAAGACAACCACATATCAATGGATGGATAAGGATTGAATTTAGTAAGATTAGCGATGGTATAATTTCTGAAAGAAATTCATAACTAGTACTAGTAAAGTCAAACAAGTAAGAAATTCAATTGTCCCTGTCAACAACAGTAGAATTTTATGTGACTTTTTGTTTGGTGTGTATGCTCTCTGATCCAAAAATATGATGTTTGTAATGGGATACTTTATAATTGATTGGATAATTAATGAAAGACAAATTCATTCACTATGTCCTTTCAATATGGTATAATAATATAATATAATAACATCCCAAGAATGAGTAGCTATGATGCCATATAGGCTTTGGGTTGAGAATCTAAACATTAGAATATATATATATATATATATATATATATATATATTAAGAGTATCCATTATTGTATAATCCCTAGTTATATAATATTGTGAAAGTTATACCACCAGTAATAATACATAAGAGTAGTGTGTATGTGTGTTGATTGATGACTATATCTCATTATTCATTATATTGGATACCAAGTTAGACACACACACACACACATATATATATATATATATATTAAGAGTACCCATTATTGTATAATCCCTAGTTATATAATATTGTGAAAGTTATACCACCAGTAATAATACATAAGAGTAGTGTGTATGTGTGTTGATTGATGACTATATCTCATTATTCATTATATTGGATACCAAGTTAGACACATAGTTACTTGTTAGAGAACTAGTGTACTAAAATAAACCAACATTAGAAACTATATGCGGGAGCCTTCAAATGGTATTCAGAATCATATCTTAATATGACAATGGTGAGTGGTACCCAATTGTGTAGGTCAGTCAAATGTGTGCTTTAACCGGTTCCCGGGTGGGCAGGTTCCTGGGGCCCAATAGTTTTACGCTGCCTGGGGGGTCACAAAAGTGGCACTTCTATGGGGGTGATTCTCTTAATAATAATAAAAATGTGATCCTTAAACCTGAAGTCATTGTAGTAATTGTATGTCATTGGATGTACTTTAACACGACTCAATGTAACCTTGAGTAAGGGTTTCCATACATGTAGTGATTTGGTTCATTATGACACATGGATTATTGTAAGTTATGTATGTGGAATTTGTCTTTTCAATTGGAGTAATATTATGGAAACTTGATAAGTGAAACCATGAAATGCATCGCCATACTCATGTTAGTCAATAGTAGAGATTGATCTCACTATATCTAAATGGTATACTCTAGATCAAGAAATATAGATTGAATACCAAGAGTATGCCATTTTCATTACTTGATTTCAATCTAGATATATGTATAAGGGGTATACGGTCATGGAAACATTGATCACGCATAGGTAGAAGTTGTTATCCAACTTATTCTGATTACTTTGTTGCGATAATTTGTTGCTAGATAGCACTGACTGGTTATAGGGTCATGATGACATCACTACCACCCTAATATGGAACTTATTGGTCACACACATGTAATACTCAAGGGAATAGGAGATTTATACAATCGTAATTCAAATGGTTCCAAGTTGATAAAGGCTAAAATATTGAGCAATTGATCGACTGAGAAGTTATTAGATTGTGAAAGGTTAAGAAATCAATCAATCAACCGAGCATCAATTGATCAACTGATTTCATATGGAAATATATCAATTGATTGACAAATTGTTAACCAATCAATTGATCCCAAATTAGGGTAGTTATTAGAATATCCAATTAGTTAATTAAATTTTCAAACAATTCAACTAGGGAAGCGCTTGAATTGTCAAACAATTGACTGGAGTTTTTATGCTCGCATTAGTATAGTCTAATCGATATACCAACCACCCAATTTATTGATTGGAATGATGTACAACTCAATCAAGTTTTGTAAATAAGGAGAGGACTTGGGATTTGAAAAAAAACAAAATATACACCTCCTATATAGGGTGTGGCATCCAGGGGTCTTGACACTCTTCTATATACAAAATTTTCCCTTTTTAAGAGAGAGAAAGAGAGAGAGATATAAAACCACATCCCTCAAGGAGAGGGTATCATATGCTATCATGTATGTAGTCTAGTTTTACACCTGGTGGGATGCTTAGGTGTCATCGTGAGGGTTCCCAACATCCACATAGATGAGATAGAGTCCCTTCATTGTGTGCAAATAATGAAGGAAATTCTTTCATGAGGAGGGGACACATAATTTCTAGGGTTACCGCACTTAGATTGCAGTATTGTTATGAGAACAACATTATTATTGTCTATAATGCCTTTGGGTTTAGATTTAAAAGTCTAAGAAATGACATTGAAAAAATTGTGTCTATTTGATTGAGAACCACGACATACTAAGGTATATCAGTATCCCAACTTGATCTTTATTGTGTCGACATTGTATGGCTATGATGGATCTATGATTTTGGTTTTGTTCACAAACTTCTGGAAATCCCATTGAATAATGTTCCACAAAACCCTATAGTTTATAAGAGTCATTTCATATGAATTTTCATTGGTTTGGTTTTGAATTGTTATATCTTGATCATTAGACAACACATGCTTGTTGTATCCATAATGGTTACCAACTATCATATATGATATTACACACATATATTACATAAATCCAATGTGACACATTTGAAACCACTTTGTTTGGTGGATGTAGATAGACGTCATAGATGTTTTGTTTGTGATTTATTGGCCTAAAATATGTAAATCACAAATTTTATGGATGGTCCAAAAGTTGTGATATGAATATGGCACGTTTGACATGTCTATCTCTATCATTCTGCATGTAAATTTTGTTATGCGTATAGAATAGGATAATGTTATGATGACAGTGATGTATAATTAAGGATAAGAGGACATGGTCGGAGGTAAACATCAAGAAGGAGGGTCCTTCCTAATGAAGAAGAAGCAACAATACCATCAACACATGTAACATTGACCAATCAGACCCTCCAATCGATTGACTGATTTACTAGCCAATGGAATGAGACATGATAAGACAATATGGTTTTCAAGGCATGTGATATGCTTGATTCTTGACCAATATTCTTATTAGTTTAAGTTATTGTGCTAGTTTCCATATCTGTTATCACATGTGGTGATTGTTTATAGTATAAGATACATATATATAAACATATGCAATGGTGAATGGATACATATGGATATTATAAATATCCTCAAAATGGTACTAAGTTAAATATGCCTTCAATTTTTCAACACAGACAAGAACCTTGATCAACTACACATGGTCTTGGCAAAGTAGGGTGTCATGTATTCTTGGGGAGGTGTGACATCAAGTATGTGGGTCTGCCAAAGCAGGGTGCACAGGTTATTGTGTGGGCCTTTGGGTTGAACATAATTAGGTTATCTTAGTAGGATTAAGTACCTCAAGGAATTAAGATAGAATGTGCTTCATATGATTAAATATGACAAGGATTTGTGAAACCATTTATGCAAGAGTTACAATAGATACAATTGGTAAAAGTTACCTACCTAAATTGGTAAGTTGTCGGTGATCAACCAAAGGTTAATCATGACCTAATGAAATATGAATCTTTTCCTGCTATAAAGATTGCTTAATGTAACTTACTAAATTTATAGTAAGGGTTATTATTTTGAATTAAAGTAGTGGAATGACATTAACTAAACACCTAACTATTATCATCAAATTTATTAAATAAAAATCTTGACTTGTGCAAATATTTATTGTAGCTAAAATGGCAAACACAAATAGACACTTATCATTGTGATCTACCCTTGAGAAAGAAAAACTAATTTTGAATCATTAAATTATATAAGACATTGGAAATTTCTCTCACTCATGTGCATAAGCTCTATGTCATATATACTTCCCTGCTAGATGAACCAACTTTAAATGTATCTAGAGCAGAAAGGGAAGTGTATGTAAGCATAATGATGAAAATATAGACATCAAGTGCATCATGATATGCTCCATGAATTACGACCTTCATAATAAACACAAAAAAATGGGAGTCATATATATGAATACATATATTAGAAACACATTCCAAGAACAAGCAAACCAAGAGAGATATGATGTTTGTAAGGCATTGTTTAAGTGTAACATGACTGAGAATAATCCATTTGACCAGATGGACTCAAGTTGATTAGGTTGGGGAAATTCTAGAGAGACTAATATTCCCCTTAGGTCAAGATTTGGATAGTGATATAATCATGCAACTGAAGACATATTCTCACAGTTATTATCTCATGAACTACAACATGAACAACTTTATAAAACATTAATCTGTGTTACATGGCACGTCAAGGATAGATGGAACAAATTATAGAAAGACAATACCATATTCATGTTGACGGTCAAGAAAGAAAAATGAAAGTCCAAGAAAAAGCAAAGACAAAAAAGTATCAAAGCTAATGAAAAGTGTAAGTCTTTTGCACTTAAAGCAAAAGGAGTAGGAAAGGAAGGCAGTTGTCGCCAGCCTAGACATTGGAAAATAAATTTCCCTCTCTACCTATAGGAACTAAAGAAGAATCAGGCGATAAAGACTTATAATTTATGTATATATGAGATAAACCTATCTACTTATTTATCATGGGTATTGGATATTGGATGTGGATCTCAAATATTCTCTGATATGCAAGATCTGGAAAGAAGTAAACCCTTAAGGAAGGGAGCGGTGGAACTACATGTAGCTCATTGGAGCAAGAGTTTCCACCACACCAATAAGAACTTATTATTTCTACCTAAGATTGTAGTAGAGTTAGATAATTTGTATTATGTACCTTCCATAAATACATGCATTATCTTTGTATCTCGTTTGGAATGTTAATTCCTTATAAAGAATGGTAGATGTTCTATTTCAAAAGATGGGATCTTTTATGGTAGTGCCCCAATGTCTTATGGTCTTTACTTGTTGAAAACTTAAATAAGAATTTATAAGTTAAATATCAAGAATCTAAAATCAAGGACTCAAGCCAAACTTATATCTAATATTGTCCTATAGGACACATATATGATAATAGAAATGATGGATCTATGAAGGATATCAAGACTCATTAGATTTGAGCCAATAGAGACATGTGAATATTGGTTTAGTGGTTATGATGACAAGAACACCTTCTACTAGTATTGTGAAAGAGTGACTGACTTCCTAGGACTCATACACATTGATGTATGTTAATCTTAAGCAAAAATGATAGAGATGGATATTGGTACTTCATTACATTTATTGATGACATCAATAGATATGGATTTGCGTATCTAACAAAACACAAGTCATAATCCACAAATGTTCAAGGAATCCATGGATGAAGTTTATAATCATCTTGGAAAGAATATTAACCCACTTCAATTTGAGGCCCTTTTGAGAGACTATGGTGTTTTATCACAGTTGACTCCATATGGAACACTGCAACATAATAGTTTATCATAAATAAGGAACCATACCTTGTGGAACATGGTAAGATCAACAACGAGTTTAGCTAATATTTTGACATTCTTTTGGGGTTATAGTTTATAAACGGTATTATTTACACTAAATTGCGTACCTTCTCAGATGATTCAAAAGTAACCATACAAGACATGGATGGGGAACATCCTGATATGTCTTTTATGATGGTTTGGGGATGTGACACTTAAGTCAAGACATGGTTATCTGAAAAGCTTTTCCAAAGTTTAACAAATGTTACTTTTTTGGATACCCTACAGAAACTAAGGGATATTATTTCTATATTCCACATGAAAACAAAGTGACGGTCGACATAATTGTTTGATTGTTGAAAATAAACTTTTTTCATAAGAACCTATGGAAGGAGAATTAAACTCAAATAAGTTCAAGACCAACAAGACATCATTAAACATATGGAGAAAGATGAGGAACAAGGACAATAGCAAGCTATTATGGGATCTCATATTCCTCATGTAACATAAGACCTCAAAGGTTTAGTGGGACACATATACAGAGATTTGGATTTATCTGACTCAACAAGACAATTTGATGGTCATGAATGACAATGAGACAATAACCTACAATGAGCCTATATAGGGGCCAAATTCTAAAAAATTGTTTGAGTCCATGACATCTAAGACGAACTCCATTTAGTCCAACAAGTTATGGACCTTGGTGGATCCACATGAAGGACTAAACCCCAATGGATGCAAATGGGTCTTTAAAAACAAGACCAACATCGATGGAGATGTACAAGCATATAAAAGGTAATTGGTTGCAATATGATTCGAACAAATTCAAAATGTTGACTATGAGGAAACCTTTCACATGTTGCCATGGTTAGATATATTATGATCATGCTTGTGGTAGTAGCTTATCATGAATATGAGATCAGGAAAATGGACATATAAACCACATTCCTTATTGATGTTTTCTTGAGGATCTGAACATATAATTTGAAGGTTTTTTTGCTCAAAATCAAGCCAAGAATGTGTGCAAGATAAAAAAGGTCAATTTATGAGTTTGAGTAAGAATATATAAGTTTCAATCTTTTCTTTCATGAGAATTTCAAATAGTTTGGCTTTATCAAAAATTAAGGTGAACCTTGGGTTAACAATAAGGTTAGTGGGAGCTTAATCATGGGACTAAGAGAAAAATATATATCTCCCCTCTCCCATATCCGTGGTAGAGGAAAGATGCATGGGAGGGTGGAAAATTAAATTTTTTTGTATGTGGTTTGAACTCAGGTCCCTTCATTGGGGACCATCAAATTTTTCCAAGCCCACCATCCCTTGGTGTTAGTGGGAGCATAGTTGTATTCCAAATATTGTAGATGACATACTATTGACAAGGAGTGATGTATCTATATCACAATTGGTTAAGAGTTGGTTTAAGAATACCTTTGATATGAAGGACCTAGGCAAAGAATCTGATATTCTAGGAATCAAGATTGATAGAGATATATCTAGAAGGATTCTTGGTCTAAGACAAAGTACATACATTGACAATGTGCTGCAAAAGTTCAAGAAGAAAGAGTCTAAAAAAGGAATCTAACCCATGTCCCATGGAATAAATCTCTCTAGACATCCATGTCATAACTCTTTAGAAAAGAGAGCACACGTGAGTAAGATTCCATATTCCTATCATATATGCAATGTTATGTACACATCCAAGAATCTCATATGCTTTGAGCATGACAAGATGATGCCAGTCAGATCCAGGCTAATGTCACTAGATTTATGAACGAAACATATTTAAGTACTTGAGAAGAACTAATAATTGATTATTGACTATGGAGGTGAGGAAGAGTTTGTGTAAAGGGTTACACTAACACAAGCTTCCAAACTAACAAGAACAACTACTATTCACAATCTAATTTTGTTTTTTCACTCAAAGTGGGAGTTGTAAGCTAGAAGAGTTTCGATCAAGAGATAGTAGTTGTTACGACAACTGAGGCTAAGCATATTTCTACTTCCAACACAAAAAGAATCCATATGGATCACAAAGTTCATCGATGAACTTGGCATGGTTCCAACCATTGATTATGCATTAGAGCAATACTACGACAACAATGGAGCCATTACATAGAGTAAGGAACCTAAATCACATCAAATATGCAAGCCCATACTTTACCATCTCATTTGGAAATGTTATAATGATGATATGTTAAGATCTGTAAAGTACCAGCTAAAAGTAACATTTTTATCCATTGGGGGATGCACTATCACAGTAGTAGTATGATGTCATGTTAAATCATTCATGAATGATTGGTTCTACTACAAGTGGGGGATTGTTAGTGTGTATGTACCAATAGCCAATCACATGATGATTGTAATGGGATACTTTGTACTTGATTTGATGATGAATAGAAGGTAACTCCATTTTTCATGTTTATCTCAGTATGGATAATTTTTTTGACATGATAATCTCCTAAGAATCATTAAATAAATGGCATATAGGATTTGATTTTAGAACATAAACATGAGATCTTATGTATAACAAGAATATCCATTCTTGTATATTCCCTAGTCGTATATTATTGTCAAAGTTATAAGGAAAATAACAATACATATGTGTTGACTGGTGACTATATCTCATTACTAATGACATTGTATATCAAGTCAGACACATAGGTACTCGTTAGAGAACACGTGTGTAATATAGATTCACCTTGAGAATACATGGGATCCTTCTAATGATATGTAGAATAATATCTCAATGTGATAGTGATATTATGATCATTAGAATTGTAGTCCCTGCAATAGTAGTATTGTCGACATGACCTTGGATAAGGGTTTCCATATATGTAGTAATTGGGAGTAGAATGAAACATATGGATTATTGTGGGTGAAACATATGGCATTTGACGTTCCCATTTGAGTGATATCTTGACCATTTAAAAAGTGGAACAATCTAATGTCAATATTGGATATTAAGCTTATTGTATCTCAACATTTACTCTAGATCAAGAAACATAAATTGAGTATTAACAATTTGATGATTTGATGCCTCAAATTTAATCTAAATATATGTGAAAAGGGGCTATATAGTCATGGAAATACGAGTTACACTTAAGTTGAATTTTTTCTTTGACTTGCTCTAGTTACTTTGGTAGCAATGATGTGCTTCTTTTATTATTATCCTTATATGATGGCATCACTACCAACATAAGCCAAGCCTACTGGACATACACATGGATTATCAAGGGAAGAGGAGTTTGATATCAGAGTCATAAATAGAATGGTTACAAGTTGATAAAGATTAAAATACCAACCAACCAGTCAACTGAGAAGTCATTCAATTGAATGAAGATTAGGAAACGAATTAATCTACTGAGTATCACTCGATCAAACTATTTTCTACTTGGGAATATATCACATAAACGATTTATGATAAAGTGATTGATTGATCCCAATCATGGTAGTTAGTAGAACCTAATTGATCTGACTAAATTCTCAAATGATAGAAGTAGACCAAAAGCTCAACTGACCTAACATATGATTGAGTGAGGTATTTTTTTGCTCACATAGGTACATTCCAATTGATTGAGTGACTATCCATCAATTGAATTGGTGTTGTATGAGTCAATATAGTTTTGTGACTAAAAGTAGAAATATGAGTTGGGATTTCATGAAAACCTAGCATATTCCCTCCTATATATGTGGGTGTCATCTAGGGCTATAACCGCACTAAGACAAAAATATCTCACTTTGTAAAAGAGAGCAAAAGAGACAAATGTCACAAACCTCAAGGAAAGAATCGAACATTCTACCACATCTATAGTCTAATTCCAGTCCTCCTTAAAGGCCTAGGTGGTTCCCAAAGGGTACCCCACATCCATGTGGGTGATTTAAAGGCCCTTGCACATGTGTAAAGATTGGAGGACAATCTTTCATGAGGAGAAGATACATTGTTTCCAGAGTTGATGCTCTCAAATTGCTTTTTTGTTGCAAGCGTGACAATAATGTTGTCTATGTAACATCCTAGGATTTGAGGCCTCGGATAACATGATCTTAAAAGGAATTATTGGACTACCCATATCACCAAGGTGCACCTTCTTTTTCTGGAGCCCATCACTAAAGAACTCCATAGTTAAGCGTGCTCAGCTTGAAGTAGTACTAGGATGGGTGACTAGTCGGGAAGTTGATCCTGACTTGCACGTGAGTGAGAATAAAGTGTGCAGTTAAGGCTAGTGGTGGTCTGTGGGGCCAGTCTTCATTCCTGAAACTATACTAGAGCCTTGGGCAGTGGGCCCGTATGGGAATGTGGCATGCCAGTCTTGAGTCGTGCGGTCCAGGCATGCAGGAAAGGGTTGTCCATGGTTGATGTAGCCACCCTTGCGCTGATATTCCGTGACCGGGAGCTGGGTGTCCATGGGCCATTGTGGGTCTGCACTGAAATGGGGTCAGATTATGAGGCCATATAGTTGATACTTGACGAGGACATCAAGAGTCTAAGTGGGGGAGAATGTAACCTCCTAGGATTTGAGGCCTCAGATAACATGATCTTAAAAGGAATGATTGGACTACCCATATCACTAAGGTGCACCTTCTTTTCTGAGAACCCATCACTAAAGAACTCCATAATTAATCGTGCTCAGCTTGGAGTAGTACTAGGATGGGAAATTGATCCTGGCTTGAACGTGAGTGAGAATAAAGTGCGCAATTAAGTCTAGTGGTGGTCTGTGGGGCCAGTCGTCATTCGTGAAACTATACTAGAGGCTTGGGCAGTGGGCCCAGGCATTACAGTCTACATGCCTTTGGATCCATATTTAGAAGTATGTTATCTCTCTCATTGCACCACTACAAGCATGAAATAGTAAACATTAATGCTAGGTAGATCCACTACTTTTAGAAGGAGGAACATGCACTAAAATCATTACCCTAGGCTCGTTGTTGCTTAACCTAGAGATCACACACCAATCACCTTCAAAAACATTTGTGCCAAGTTGTCACATAGGGTTTCATAAGAAAGAATCAATATCGTAGATCTTAGGTTTCAAATTTCTACAAATCCAAGATCTGATCAACATGCAAGTGTTGGCCAAATAAGATTGTAAGCAAAAATGATGGATTATAGCAGTAGCAAGATGTATCATAACCTGAAGGACTTTTACAGGTGGCATACGAGTTGGATTACCTCCAGAGTTGGACCAGTTATACAACATGTTCCATTTTTTTATGTTAAGTAAGTGTTATCCTGGAATAGAGCAAAAGCTGCATCCAGTGGAGGTGGATTTGGAGGAGGATGTTACCTATGTTAACGGTCCTATGTTGATCCTATATAGGTGTGTGCAGAAGCTTAGGAAGAAGGACATATCCTTACTTAAGGTGTTGTCGCATCATAGTGGCATAGAGGAAGTCACATGAGAGTTAGGGGGTGAGATGCGTAGGAAGTACCCATCCTTGTTTGCTAAAGATTTTGGAGGCAAAATCCTTGTTAGGGGTTTATGGTTGTAAGGGCCCTAAATATGTTTAATCTTTAAACATAGTTTGTTTGGCATAATTTTATTAATTAGATGCTTAAATCTTGAAAATTAACCTTGTTTTGTGATGTCACACCAGATGACAAAACTATGTTTAAAATGTAATATTAGATCTTGTTTGTTCCAAGTTACGAATGTATGTAACTTGTGGAATTTTATGTAAATCACCCTTTTTTGGTAGTATGAACAAGGATGTGACACTTTCTTAAGTTGCTTCATGATGTGCATAAGATTTTATAATCTTAATTCTCCTTTGGATGTTTTTGAACCTTGCTTTAGCAAAGTTAAAATGTTTTGGTAAATTTGTAGTGCATGCTTTCATCGGTTGATGGTTTCTTTTTCCCCCTATTCTCAATGGGTTTCTCGACGGTCAATGGTTCTTGGTTGATCTACAAGATTTTGGTGCCCAAAGGAAACTCTAAACTAGTGGGGCTTAGGGTTTTAACTGACAGAATTTGTGATATGCTAACCTACAGATTTAGGATCAATGAGATTTTTGGTGACTGACGAGCTTTAGTTTATGATGTTTAGTGGTCGATGAGTTTCTAAGTGGCGAAGAGGTTTCAGTGGTCAACTATTTTTTGGCTAATAAAGTGAGAGACCCCTGACCTTGCTCAAAGTATTGAACATACTTAACCATCACAATTGAATGTTTATAACCTTAATCTAACTTTGTGATATGCTTTTTAATCATAATACAAGATTATGTTTCAAGTTTGTCCAATTTGGACACTATTTTTGTCAATTATGCAATTTTATGCACATTTTGGACTTTTCTGCAATTTACCCAATTGAGAGGTTTCTTTGCAATTTATCACTTTCATTATGTTCTTTGGATGTTCTCTCATCATTCTTTATCTTTTTGAGCCATGGGGCTCCTAGTTGAACCTTAGTTTGGAGGTGTTTTCCTCAAGGGCATTTTAGGGTTTACCCCTTTATGGATGAGCTACCTTTAGGAGCTATCAAGCAAATGGTTTATTTGATTTGCTTGCAAAATCAGGAAACGAGGGATAAGAAGATATCCATGGATGGTGGGTCATCTTCTTGTGTGGCTGCTTGTATATCCTTATTAGATTAAGGCCATGGATGCATGGAGAGCTTTTTAGACACCTCATGCTTCTTCTCTCCCTTATCCTAGAGCTTTATATATCTATTTTGAGCTCCCAAATGAAAGTTTTTCTTTCCACCACTTCTCTCCTGATAAGAACCTCGTTCACTAATAGTTTATCTATGGAGGACCTGTCCAAGGTAGAAGAATAAGGCAAATTTCTTGGTGGAAGCTCCTAGGGTTTTGTTTTGCTCTCTTTTAGGGTTTAAAATGCTTCCTTCTAGTGATCTTGACCTAAATGAGTAAGAATTTCCTTCCTTCTCCGTTTCTTTCTCTGTTATCCTTCCTCCTACCTTTCTCCAGGTCAGAACCTTGCTTTTCCATAGTAGAAATTGCTCTAAAGCTCTAAAACCCTACCTTTCTTGCTCCTTATGCTTAGGGTTTGCTCATTTGATGAAGAAAGGTGCTAGATGGTTGAGTTCATAGCTTATGCTTGGATTTTCTACCCTAACTTCTCATGTTTTCTTCTATTTGGGATTTGATCTTCTAATTAGAGTCATTTTTTGTAACTTGCTCCAAATTAATTGCTTACCATAAGCTTGTTAGCTCATGTTCTTGCTTTTAAATGATGATCCATGCACTAAAAAGCTATGCTTGACTTGGATTTCGATTTTTATAATGTTCCCTATTCTAATTTCAATTCTAGATGAACCTGTGATCATGTGTACGTTATTTCTAAGGTATAATATGACTTGGATCAGGTTGTTTTTACAACCGATGGTGCTAAACACCTATCAACCAATGGTCAATTTTAGGGTTTAAAGATGATTTCTTCTATAAACACATGACTCAATGGTGGTACCATTGCAACAACCAATGGTGTTGTCTTCATGAAAACTGATGGCGGTGACCAAGGGTGTCAACTGATATTCACCTCTTAGGTCGGGTGTTGGCCTAATTAGAAGCTTAGTGATTAACAACTAAGTACCCTAATGATGTTATCAATCAATGGTGATATTAGTTTGATATTTGATGGTGATTAAGGAATATAGTGCTAATCTAACAATCTATGGTGACTTAATGGTCACTACTGATGGTGTATCAGGTCTCCACAACCTATGGTGAGTTAAGCATGTAGTTGTAGCATCAATTAATCCTTAAACCAATGGTTTCTTGGGTCATTTGATGCAATGGTCAGACCTATACTCCAATTGATGGTTTTAATATATGAACTTGACTTAATGGTTAAGATCTAATGTTTCTTCATCCAATAAATTGGAATGATGCCTAAATATAATATGTTGGTCCTAATAAAGTTATTTAAAATGGTTTCCTTTATGAGATCAACTTAAGAATCTCATTTATTGACGGCTTGTTTTAAATAAACAATCGCTTGTTGGTTTTATCATACTCTCAATGGAACTTTTTGTGTTGTTAATCAAGGGATGTCTAGGGTTAGATGGTGACTCTTTCTAGAGCACAAATCAATGACTTCATAGGTGGTTTGTTCAAGATGTTTACTTATGTAAGAACAATGGCTTTACCTTTTCAACATTTAATGGTTAGAAGTTGATGCCTCAATATTTCCATTGTTTTGGGTGAAGCGTGTAGTGTAATGCTATGATTCCAATGATGATAATTTGATGGTTCAATGCCTTAAACTTGTAGTCTTATCATTTCCCTCATATGATTATGATTTATAATCACCATAATGAATAAATGGGTAACCCTAATGAGGTATAACTTTTTATACCTAGCTTTAATATCACTAAATGATGGTATTGGGTATGAATAGTCCTTCAATGATTAATACAATCATGAAGTACTCTCTTATTGTTGTTGAAACCCTAGTATGCTATAAATCGATGGCTACACCTTGATTTATGTGTGGGTTCATACTTGAGAATTGTATGGAATGTGATGGTGATGCTTCACCTTATGTATCCATGATCCAATGGGGATGTCATGAGTTAGGATTTGGGTATAAGTGTTGATTAGTAACATTAATATAATTTATCTTGTTGAACCTAACTCTAATGCAAATAGATAAAGATGAGTATTCATGTTTAACATTTTTATATGATGGAATGATGTTGAAATAACCTCCTTAATATGATAATAACCATAATATGTGAATTGGTGGTTATCATAGCCACATGGTTGATACTTTCTTATGCTAATCATGTGAATTATGAATATGATGAGGGTTAATCATATCTAGATTCCTTGCATGTTGATGTAATAAAGGAATGCTCTTAATGTTAATATAACCCTGCTATGATTGTTTATGAATATCTCCTAGCTCATTAATGCAATATTGTGTTGATCTGGTGTATTATATGTAAGTGATGTTGTTGAGCCTTGTTATAAGGCATGAAAAGATAATGATGATCTTGCAGGGAATAGTATGATGGTCTTAACGACCTTTGGGCATGGTTGAGCCCTGAATGAGGTGTATTCCTCTTTTGTTGATAAGGGTTGATACCCTGTGATATTGTGAAAAGGATTTATATCTTATTATTGTATGATGACAAGTGCAGTCTCATGAATGGCAAGTGAATAGAATCATGTAATGATGAGATGATGAACAATATGTCTCATATGTTTATATCTTCCAAAATTGTTATATAGCAATGTTTTCTAGAAGTGAATTAGGGTTTGTATGTCCACTTGTTACATGCAGCCTTAATTCACCCAATTGGAAATACTTAATCAAGTGAAATTCTAATCATTTAGTGTCGTGTACCATAGATCCATTTGAGTGCCAGAAATTGCCAGATGGTGAAACAATTATTCCTAAGGGAAACTCGGAGTGCATACTATTGAGTATGTGGGGTGCTTGTCATCCTAAATCCAAGTGTTTAGGGGGGGTGATTGTGGTCATACCCATCCCTTAATTTGAGAATGATTGTGGTCATGTCTCAGTGATCATATATGTGATGAGATTGGAGGACAACAGCGGTTGGACCTCAGATGTTAGGGTATGTGTACCAACCTCCTTTCACTAGTGGCATGACATGTACCAAGGACGTACTAGGTCGTTAGTAGCTTGACCTTATGTGTCACTGTGACGGACTCGTACTGACCGGGGGCAGAGAAGATCTTAGGAGTCTGACTCTTCCTAGATCTTGTATGGCACAGATTTTGAATTAGCAGTGGTCAGTTAGATTTTGAGTGATATCCTCAAATTCCTTAGGGCATAATAAAAGATGTAATACAACAGTCTAGCAAATCTATTTAGGTTTATACATGATGCTTCATATTGGATGATAACCCTTGTTCTCTGTACATAGAGATGATGTTTAATGCATTAAAAGATAGTAGATATTCTTATGTTGTGGATATGCTCATTTTATAAATGTGTACATACAATAGTCATGTTTAAGTTGATAGGGATATTATTACTATTGGCTATGATTATGATATTTTCTATCACATGTTGTTAGCTATGCTTATATTGCTAGCTATGCCTTTGTAACTAGAGATGCCTAATTGCTAATCATGCTTATGCATATAGTTGTACTTATATTGTTAGCTCCACTTATGATGTTGATATGTTCAACTTGTTAGCATGTTGATGTTGTTAGCTATGCTTATGATACTAGACTTATTCATGATGTTAGAGATGCTCATGCTGCTAGACTCCTTATAATGTTAATAGGGATATGAGAATAGTTCGGCTAATGAAGATAGTTATTATATGCTCTGTTATGTATTTTATTAATCATTAGTGTTGTTGAGCTTATTTGTAACATACTGAAATCCACTATGTACCTCTTTGTACCCTTTTCCTTCATTTCCATTCCATATGTCTTTGGACTTGATTTAGTGGAATTATGATGGTAATTGGATAAATGTTCCCCAGATATTCTTGATATAGGGTTGTATGCACAAATACCTCAGTTAGATTTTAGATAATGGGTCTAAAGTTCAAATTGTACACTAAGCAATAAAAAGAATAAAATATTTCGTCCTAGAACTTTCTAGCACTTCCTAGGATAAGAGCAATAAGAGAAAATCCGAATTTTATATAAAGAGGAAGATAAATGCAATAATTAGAAGTAAAATGGGATTTAATGGATAAAAGAGGATAATGAGCATGATATTGCACCAAATATTATAATTGGAAACCCATCAGGATAATTTGACACTCAAATTCGTTTTCTTGACCAAAAAGTAACTTAAGGGCCAAGTATCATTTAAAGTGGAACATAAATATAAATATTAATGACATTATCAAAAGAAAATAGGAAATATGCCAATAAAGTGAAATAAAATACTTAATGTTCTCAAATCATAAAAATAACTCCAAATTCGTATTCTAAACATAAAAATAAGCCTCTGGGTAAATTTGCAACTAATTTGGATAAAGTTTGAATAATGAATAAAATAGGAGAGAGAAAGTGTGTAGAATCTTTTATTTATTTAATAAATAAATAAATAATCTCAACTTGTAAAGATAATTGCAAATGTGTTCTAATCCCTTAGGGAGACTTATGGGTGAAGTTACACAAATTTTAGATAATGTTATCACCTCTTTTGATGAAGGAATGAGAAAATGACATTTTAATTATTTAACATATCAAACTTTCTCAAAAAGCAAAACTAACTCCATATTTGGATTCTACGCATCAGAAACAGTCAGAATAAAAAATTTGATAATTTTTGGATGTTGTTTGGGCCTCTAAATGAGGAGAGAGAAAAATCTTTGAAATTTAAATGAACTTTGGTCGGATTTATTTAGGAATCTTTTCCTTCTCCCATCCGTGAGATCGGACAGCCCAGGATCCTTCGTGGACCTGGGTCCACTGATCTGACGACCCGCGTTCGTCTTCCTCCTCTAGACGTAAAAGGCAACAGGTCATTGTTTCTCTGATTTTCAAATCGATATATCTGAAGATATACTCGATGGTTTTTGCTAATTTTTGTTTCGTTGGATTCTCCATTGGATTCCGCACTGGTTTATCTCAAAAATTTTGGGATTTGGTGAGTATTTGAGAAACTCCCAACATGGGCGTCGCCACCCTCTACCTTCCCCTAGTCCAACCCTAACTCGGGGTCCCTTGCCTATATATACCTATGCCCCTAGGACCGCCATCACCTTAGCAACTCGCTCGTGCTCTCAATTTTGAGTTTTGCAGACGTTTTGACCCCCATCTAGCCGCCGAGGACCACCAGGCTTGCGGTGTCCCTCCTCCTCGCCTTGCTTCGTCTCCGTTCAATTGCAAGGTGCCAATAGATTTGGCTCTCCTTCCTCTTTCTTTCGAGTACCTAAACGTGGAGTTTGGTTGAGAATCGCGTGTTTTCCCAAATTGAGCCCAAGCAAGCTGCTCGTGGCTCATTTCCTTGGCACGGGGAGGAAGATGACTCCCTGTTGTTTTACCAAACCGCCCCCGATCGGTTGCCTTGCTCTGTTTTTCGCACAAGGGTATTCGCGTCATCTCGCTCGCTTCTTTTTCTTGCTTTGACCGTGTTGACCCCGGCCCCTCACCTGCTGCGAGGGGTTCAGAGATGCGGGCCCCCTACTCTCTCTCTCTCTCTCTCCCGCTCGCTCTTCTCTCTGTGTGTGTGGGTGCGTTTGTCACGTGGCAAGTTATGGTTGGATGATACAAAATAAATCATAGAAAATTATTTCAATGGTCAAAAATTAAAAGTAATTAGTGTTTTGAAATCAGGAAGACGAGATCTATCCATTTGTTGGGAAAGTGGGTTCTAATTTTGTGTGAAGGGTTGGAAAGAGGGTTCTAGAACACCTGAGGCTAAGGTATGTGCATCTACCCTCTTCAGTTGGGAAAACTTTATACCAATACCTATAATTCCTAATGAGGCTTAATCTGACCTAATTCTTGATTCTTGAAACCTAAATTGTTTATGCCTCAAAATTTAGTTGTAATATTACCTTGATTGGGTTTTCATACCCCCACTGCCATGTTATTTAAATCTTTTGATTAATCTTGCCATAACTCCTTGCTAGCATGTAATTAAATGTTCTATTTAATTATAAAGTAGTGGTACTTATGTACAACCACCCACAAAGGGCATGTATATAATTGCCTAGGGGAATTTTTATAATTCTCTCCATTATATTATTGGTGACTGGGAATGTATTATTCTCCCTTCACCTAAGTTTAGAGGTCTGGTAGGTGCCTCAACCCTACTTAGTTAGGTAGACATATTAATTTACATGCAAAACCCTTATTTACTTTGTTATTGGAAAGTTTCATTATATAAAGCCTCATACTCTTTGATGTCCCATTTTTAAATAAATCTCTAGCCTATTTTACTTGTTACAACTTTCTTGTCACTTTTAGAATAAACCTTGTAACACATACTTTTCTCTCTTTTCCTCTTGTTGGGTGTCTTCCCAACCACCCAGGTGTCGGTGCTGTGCAAGGAGAAGGACAAGCTTCAAGGAAGTTTCCCTCAGGAGTTGATCTTTAGCATTTGGAAAGGATGGCTAGGTTGCTATAGCTAGATCCTTCTTATCTTATCTTTTCTTTTAGAAATCATTCTTGTAATAAACAATAAATCCATGTGAAGTCTTATTATTTCTTTATTTCCGCTGCTATTGACATTTTAATATATATCTGGAATCATGCTTATTTACTTTGAATATTATGCAATCATCCTCAAAGTCTCCAAATTTTGTTAAAAGTGTTGATGTTTGTATTTCCTTTAAATTTTAGTAAAGAGGTGATCTCGCCTCTTTACAACATGGTACCAGAGCCTTTAGGCAACTATTAGGGCATGCAGTTGAAGCAAGGGTGTCTAGAAAGGATCAGAGTTTCGGGGGCTGGCAAAATTTTCCTCCGCACCACTATCTTGGTATATGAGGACTCCTGTGCCCATATGATCTAGCCTGGCCTGTGCTGATACGTATTGCCCGAAATAGTATTCTTTTAGGCAATAGCATTCTGGTTATCCTTTTGTCATCTCTATTTCTATTCTCTTCTCATCTATGATTCTATACTCCTGAGAACCTAATATGATAACCCTAATTTTCAGGAGAGGTGACTTGTTTGACAACGTGAACCAGGAGTCGACCCCTAATAACCCCAACACTCATGCAACTCTTGCGGTCAACCAGTCTGCTACGGGTACTCCCGCCTTCACTCCCGAGCAAGAACTGGTGATGTTACGGCAGTTGTTGTCCTCCACCATGATGGGGCAACTCAACACCATTGTTGCTACTGCCAGCAAGCCGAGGGAGTTCACCCTCACTGACTTCATCAAGATGCAACCACCCTACTTCAAGGGTGAAAGCGAGCCTAACATGGTGGACAAAGCCGACGATTGGGTGTTGGCCCTGGATCGGACCTTCGAGGGTATGGTGTGCCCTCCTCACCAGAAGGTTCGGTTCACGACGTATGTGCTGGATGGACCGGCACGTGTTTGGTGGAATGGTGTTGCCCGCACTCGGGACACCTCTTCTATGGAGTGGGCCTAGTTTCTGAAGCTATTCAGGGAGAATTATATCAGCCCTGGTTCCCTGAGGAAGAAGGAGGCTGAGTTTTACAGTCTCAAGCAAGGAAGCATGAGCGTGGCCGACTATGTTCAGAAATTTCTGTTGCTAGAATGTTACACCACCGACCTTGGAGCTGACAGAAGAGCAACCATGTTCTTGGAAGGCCTGAACTATCATGTGGGTCGAAGCCTCGTTCCACAACTGTGACTCACTTTTCAACAGATGGTGGACAAGGCTCTCGCCATTGAGTCATATCCAGGGTTTCAAGCTTCTAATGGCTTCCACAACAAAAGGAAGAATCAAAACCAGCATGAGAACCTCGGACTTGATCGCTGCAACAGGTGCAAGTGCCATCATCCTCCTGGAAGATGCCCCACCAACAATGCACCTGCTCATAATGGCAATCTTCCTCCACCGACTTGCCATGAGTGCGGCCAAGTCAGGCACATCTGACCCAACTGCCCTCATTTCCAGCAAGGGCAGAATAATGCCCCGCAGCCACAACAGCCAAGACAGAACCCGCCGTCGCGGAACAACAATAACAACAACAACAACAACCACAACCCGAGGCATCCTCCAGTGGAGAGGCGGAATGGGAGAGTGTTCGCTCTCAATGCTGAAGAAGAAGGTGAAGGCAATGAAGTGATTGAAGGTACATTGCACCTTAATATGCATCCTTTAAGAGCGTTGATTGATTTTGGTTCCTCCAATACCTCCATATCTTATCAGTTTGCCTCTATGCTAGAGATAGAATCTGTGTTTATGGATCATGTGTTAGACGTAAAAACCCCTAGTGGTAAGATTTGCTCCTCGTACCTTCAAACTCCTACCATGGACCTCTGTATATCCAGAATAATGTTTCCCATAGATTTTGTCTTGCTTGATATGACCGTGACATCATCCTGGGTATGGGTTGGTTAAAGAAGTATAAAGCAGTTTTGTACTGTGAGGAATCCAAGGTTAGTTTGGTTCATCCTGATGAAGGAAAAGTGTGTTTCAAGGGCAAGAAGCGAGAAGAGTGACAGTTTGTCATCTCTGCCATTAAAGCTGAAAAGCTTGTCTCGCAAGGGTGTAGAGCCTTTCTAGCCTCCATAGTTCTCGATGCTACACCTCCTGCTCTAGATCATGTTGATGTGGTGAAGGACTTCCCAGATGTCTTTCCGAAGGAGTTGTCCGGGTTGCCGCCAACTCGCGAGGTGGAATTCTCCATCGAGCTTATACCTGGAACTTCACCGATATCGAAGCCACCCTACCGCTTGGCCCCTGCTGAGCTGGCTGAGTTGAAGAAGCACCTTGAAGAGCTTCTCGACATGGGCTTCATTCGCCCTAGTGTTTCCCCTTGGGGATCCCCTATCCTATTCGTGAAGAAGAAGGATGGATCTTTGCGGATGTGTATGGACTACCGCATGCTTAACCAAGTGACAGTAAAGAACCGTTATCCGTGGTCGCGCATCGACGACCTATTCGATCAGCTGAAGTCAGCCACTGTGTTCTCCAAGATGGACCTATGAAGTGGTTACTACCAGATGTGTGTGAAGGATGATGATGTCCCAAAGACAGCGTTCAGAACTTGTTATGGGCATTATGAATTCATGGTCATGCCTTTTGGTTTGACAAATTCCCCTGTTACATTCATGGACCTAATGAACCGAGTATTCCGCTCATACCTTGATAAGTTTGTAGTGGTGTTTATTGATGACGTTTTGGTTTATTCTGAGTCATTGGCACAACATCACGAGCACCTGCGGATTGTACTCAACACATTGCGAGAAAATCAACTATATGCAAAATTCTCAAAATGTGAGTTCTGGATAAAGGAAGTTATGTTTCTTGGTCATGTGATTTCTACTGGTCATATAGCTATTGATCATGTGAAGGTAGAAGTTGTGACAAAGTGGAATGCTTTGAAAAACCCATCTGAAATCCATAGTTTCCTTGGTCTAGCTGGTTAATATCGGAAATTTATAAAAGGGTTCTCCGAGTTGGCTTTACCTTTGACCAAGCTGACTCGGAAGGAGGTCAAGTTCTCATGGACCCCTGAATGTGAGGACAGTTTTCAGAAGTTGAAGATGAGTCTAACTTCTGCTCCCGTGCTTGCTTTGCCTGTTGAAGGCATACCCTATGTCATCTACACCGACGCATCCCGACAAGTCTTAGGGTGTGTTTTGATGCAAGACAGAAAGGTGATCGCCTATGCTTCTCGACAGTTGAAACCTAATGAAGCAAATTGGCCTACGCATGATTTGGAGCTTGCTACCATAGTTCATGCTTTAAAGATCTGGCGACACTATCTCTATGGCGAAAAGTTTGAAGTCTTTTCTGATCACAAGAGTCTGAGATATTTGTTGACTCAGAAGGATTTGAACTTGCAAAAACATCGGCGTATGGAATATATTAAAGATTACGACTTCACCATCACCTATCATCTTGGTAAAGTGAATGTTGTAGCTGATGCTCTAAGTCGTAAGAAGGATGTTGTTTGTGCTGCTTTGAGATGTTCAGTGTGGGAAAACCTTGAACATGTGGCCAGTTGGAGACCTCAGCCTGTCAATTCAGTGGATGAAGACAAGTTGTGTGTTCATATGGCCAGTTTGACAGTTACACCAACCTGGATATCAGAAGTCGTGGCTGCACAGTTGGAGAGTTCTGAGCTTGAAGAGATGAAATCTTTATCTGAGAAATCACAATCTGACTTCTCTGTCGGAGTGGATGGTGTTGTCTGCTTCAAACAAAGGTTGTGGATTCCCAATGTTGGTGATCTGAGATAGAAGGTTCTAAGTGAAGCTCATGGGTCCAAGTACACTATTCACCCTGGCACAACCAAGATGTACAAGGACTTACAGTGAAGCTTCTGGTGGAAGAACATGAAGAATGATATAGCTCTATTCGTGGCAAAGTGCTTGACATGTCAACAAGTCAAGATTGAACATCAACAACCCAGTGGTCTTCTTCATCCTCTCGAGATTCCAGAATGGAAGTGGGAGAAGATCACAATGGACTTTGTTACCGGTTTCCCTAAGTCCAAGAAAGGTTATGATGTTGTTTGGGTGGTGATTGATTGGCTTACCAAATCTGCTCATTTCTTGCCTTTCGAAACCACGTATAAAGTTGCTGAGATGGATCAGTTATATGTGGAGTGGATAGTTCGTCTGCATGGTGTTCTTGTTGTGATAGTTTCTAATCGAGACCCAAAATTCACTTCTCGCTTATGGGGTCAGATTCAAGAAGAGATGGGTACAGATCTGCATTTCAGTACTGCATACCACCCGCAAACTGATGGTCAGTCTAAGAGAACAGTTCAGATTCTGGAGGACTTGCTATATTCTTGTGTGATGGATTGGGGTGGTGCCTGGTATCAGTATCTACCATTAGCAGAGTTCGCTTACAACAATAGATACCAAGCTATATTGGTATGCCACCTTTTGAAGCTCTCTATGGTAGACCTTGTCATTCGCCTTTGCACTGGGATGATGTTGGTGAACGTTCCCTGGTGAAGACCGATGACATGCAGATGATGCTCAAGAAGGTACAACTGATAAAGAAACGGATGAAAGCTACTCAAGACCGATAGAAGATGTATGCGAATAAAAAGAGGTCTGATGTAAGCTTCTTAGTGGGAGACTATGCTTTTCTGAAGATCAAGCCTATACGTTCTATTGCAAGATCTAAAGTAAAAGGCAAGTTGAGTCCTCGCTATGTTGGACCATTTGAAATCTTAGATAAAGTGGGAGATTGTGCATATCGCTTAGCCTTACATCTTGCTTATGATAAGATCCACAATGTGTTCCATGTCTCTATGTTGAGGAAGTACGTAAAGGATCTGTCTCATGTACTCACTATTGAACCTGTGGAGATTCATGAGAATCTGACTTATGAAGAACTACCTGTGAGGATCCTTGACTCCCGAGTAAAGTAGCTGAAGAATAAGGAGATAGAGTTAGTAAAGGTTTTGTGGAGATATCATGGTTTAAAAGAAACCACTTGGGAGTTGAAAGACGAGATGTTACGTACTCACCCTTCCCTCTTTGTATGAGATTTCAGGGACGAAATCCTTTTTAAGGGGTGGAGTGTTGTAACATACTGAAATCCACTATGTACCTCTTTATACCCTTTTCCTTCATTTTCATTCCATATGTCTTTGGACTTGATTTAGTGGAATTATGATGGTAATTGGATAAATGTTCCCCAGATATTCTTGATATAGGGTTGTATGCACAAATACCTCTGTTAGATTTTAGATAATAGGTCTAAAGTGCAAATTGTACACTAAGCAATAAAAAGAATAAAATATTTCATCCTAGAACTTTCTAGCACTTCCTAGGATAAGAGAACTAAGAGAAAATCTGAATTGTATATAAAGGGGAATATAAATGCAATAATTAGAAGTAAATGGGATTTTATGGATAAAAGAGGATAATGAGAATGATATTGCACCAAATATTATAATTGGAAACCCATCAAGATAATTTGACAATCAAATTCGTTTTCTTGACCAAAAAGTAACTTAAGGGCCAAGTATCATTTAAAGTGGAACATAAACATAAATATTAATGACATTATCAAAAGAAAATAGGAAATATACCAATAAAGTGAAATAAAATACTTAATGTTCTCAAATCATAAAAATAACTCCAAATTCGTATTCTAAACATAAAAATAAGCCTCTAGGCAAATTTGTAACTAATTTGGATAATGTTTGAATAATGAATAAAATAGGAGAGAGAATGTGTGTAGAATCTTCTGTTTATTTAATAAATAAATAAATAATATCAACTTGTAAAGATAATTGCAAAATCGTGTTCTAATCCCTTAGGGAGACTTATGGGTGAAGTAACACAAATTTTAGATAATGTTATCACCTCTTTTGATGAAGAAAAGAGAAAATGAAATTTTAATTATTTAACATATCAAACTTTCTCAAAAGGCAAAACTAACTCCATATTTGGATTATATGCATCAAAAATAGTCAGAATATAAAATTTGATAATTTTTGGATGTTGTTTGGGCCTCCAAATGAGGAGAGAGAAAAACCTTTAAAATTTAAATGAACTTTGGTCGAATTTATTTAGGAATCTTTTCCTTCTCCCATCCATGAGATCGGATGGCCCTGGGTCCTTCGTGGACCTGGGTCCACTGATTTGACGACCCGTGGTCATCTTCCTCCTCTAAACGTAAAAGGCAACATGTCATTGTTTCTCTGATTTTTAAATCGATATATCCGGAGATATACTCGATGGTTTTTGCTAATTTTTGTTTTGTTGGATTCTTCATTGGATTCCGTACTAGTTTATCCCAAATTTTTGGGGTTTGGCGAGTATTTGAGAAATGCCCAACATGGGTGCCGCCACCCTCTACCTTCCCCTAGTCTGACCCTAACTCGGGGTCCCTTGCCTATATATACCTATGCCCCTAGGACCGCCATCGCCTTAGCAACTCGCCCGTGCTCTCAATTTTGAGTTTTGTAGACGTTTTGACCCCCATCTAGCCACCGAGGACCACCAGGCTTGCAGTGTCCCTCCTCCTCGCCTTGCTTCATCTCCTTTCAATTGCAAGGTACCAACACATTCGGCTCTCCTTCCTATTTCTTTCGAATACCTAAACGTGGAGTTTGGTTGAGAATCGCATGTTTGCCCAAATCGAGCCCAAGCAAGCTGCTCGTGGCTCATTGTCTTGGCATGGGGAGGAAGACGACTCCCTATTGTTTTACCAAACTGCCCTCGATCGGTTGCCTTGCTGTGTTTTTCGTGTGAGGGTATTTGCGTCATCTCACTCGCTTATTTTTCTTGCTTTGACCATGTTGACCCCGGCCCCTCACCTGCTGTGAGGGGTTCAGAGATGCGGGCCCCCTACTCTCTCTGTCTCTCTCCCGCTCGCTCTTCTCTGTGTGTGTGTGGGTGCGTTTGCCACATGGCAAGTTATGGTTGGATGATACAAAATAAATCATAGAAAATTATTTCAATGGTCAAAAAATAAAAGTAATTAGTTTTTTGAAATCAGGAAGATGAGATCTATCCATTAAAAATGTTTTTGAGTTTTGATTTTGATGTTTGTGAAAACGTATTTTTAGTGTCGATTTAATTAACTAAAAATCACCAAAAATAACCCTAAAAGTCCATATCTTCAAAATATACAATATTATATGTTATCTTGATCAGAAAACCATAACTAAGATGATGGTGAGGTTTTTGGATTCTAATTCAATTGTTTGCGCAAAAAGTTAGTAATATTAGGGTTTTCAATCTTTAATGAGTATATATAATTCTAACTCATAGATCTAATGGTGAATTAGGGAAAGTGGATTCTGATTTCGTATGAAGGGTTGGAAAGAGGGTTCTAGAACACCTGAGGCTAAGGTATGTGCATCTACCCTCTTCAGTTGGAAAAACATTATACCAATACCTATAATTCCTAATGAGGCTTAATCTGACCTAATTCTTGATTCTTGAAACCTAAATTGTTTATGCCTCAACATTTAGTTGTAATATTACCTTGATTGGGTTTTCATACCCCACTGCCATGTTATTTAAATCTTTTGATTAATCTTGCCATAACTCCTTGCTAGAATGTAATTAAATGTTCTATTTAATTATAAAGTAGTGGTACTTAAGTACAACCACCCACAGAGGGCATGTATATAATCGCCCTAGGGGAATGTTTATAATTCTCCCCATTATATTATAGGTGACTGGGAATGTCTTATTCTCCCCTCACCTAAGGTTAGAGGTCCGTTATGTGCCCCAACCCTACTTAGTTAGGTAGACATATTAATTTACATGCAAAACCCTTATTTAGTTTGTTATTGGCAAGTTTCATTATATAAAGCCTCATACTCTTTGATGTCTCACTTTTCAATAAATCTCTAGCCTATTTTACTTGTTACAAATTTCTTGTCACTTTTAGAATAAACCTTGTAACACATACTTTTCTCTCTTTTCCTCTTGTTGGGTGTCTTCCCAACCACCCAGGTGTCGGGGTTGTGCAAGGGAAGGACAAGCTTGAAGGAAGTTTCCCTCAGGAGTTGATCTTTAGCGTTTGGAAAGGATGTCTAGGTTGCTATAGCTAGATCTTGCTTATCTTATCTTTTCTTTTAGAAATCATTCTTGTAATAAACAATAAAGCCATGTGAAGGCTTATTATTTCTTTATTTCCGCTGCTATTGACATTTTATTATGTATCTGGAATCATGCTTATTTACTTGGAATATTATGCAATCATCCTCAAAGTCTCTAAATTTTGTTAAAAGTGTGGATGTTTGTATTTCCTTTAAATTTTAGCAAAGAGGTGATCTCACCTCTTTACATTATTTGTTATATTTGATTAGGCTGCTTAACTGTTTCATTACCTAAAAATGTTGGAATCAATAAACATTGTTGGAGGTTATATCTCTTTCTGGGACATGGGTCTCACCCTTGTGGTTCGTCACATCTTTTTAGGTAATTGGAAGTGATGAAAACAAACTTGTGGCAGCAAAGAGGAGCTATAGTAATAAATCTTTGAGAAATTTGATTAGATGTCTAGTGTGTCATAGAGTCATCCCTCTCAGGTCTGGGCCGGAAAAGTTTGTATATGGTGTTTGAAATGAATTAGAATTTTGTTAGCATGTTAATGTTTGTTTGTGTGGCATATACAAGTATTGTTATCATGTGTATATATTGTGTGGCTAAGGTGATATAACAATTTGTATCAAATTCTTGTTATAGTATGGATACAAGAAAGATATTGCGCTCTTATGCAAATGTTTCTGAGTGGGTGTTGATGTTGAAATCAGTTTTAATTTACCCATACTTTTGGGTATGTGGTTAACTGGTGATTGATTGTGTTTTATGTTTTGAGTAATCTCGTTTAGTGTAATGGGTTCTCACAAGTTGGTATCAGATCTTTAGGTTTACTGAGTCTATAGGGACACTAGGACTTAGGATTAGGATGATGTTTAAGTAAGGAATATGACATAAAAACATGGTGCATACTGCCTAATCTTAATACTTGGGTGCCCTAGCCAGGTATTCAGTTATTAAAGAAAAGGTAAGTATGGAACTTTTAGATTGTTATCTTTTTTATTACTCTAATAAAGTAGTTATTTTAAACAATGTAAAGAGCATAATGAATCAGAAATCACGGTGCAGATAACTCAATATTACCTCAAGAGAAGATGAGAATTACATCATTAACTATCAAAACTTGAATGTTTGGTAACTATAAGAGAAAGATACAATAACATGAAATCTAAATATGAATACAAATAAGAAAAAGAGGATTTCTTGAAGATGTAATTCAAGAAGATAATAAAGTAAAAGACAGTGATTCAAGTTATAAAATTCACATAAGATGGAGAGAATTCCTATGATAAGTATAAAATGAGAAGATGAATGGGAACAATGACAAAGGAATAAAGTGGAATCTGACTTAATCTCAGACCAACCTATGTATGTAAGAAAATTTTAATGTAAAATCAACAGGCATGTGAAAGAAATTAAGGGAGATGATCCTTGTTTAATGAAGAAAATTTGGAATATGATGATTTACCTCTAGATAAGTGGTTGAAAAACATAATAAAACAAGAGAATATCCAAGTGTGATAAATAGTCATCAAGGAAGGAGTAATGAGATATTTAATCAAGATGATTCCTATGATAATGGCAAGGAACCCAATATGAAAAGGGTAAAATGATACATAAGAAGTTGTAACCTGCATAATGAAAATAGAATTGGTTACCTTTTTGCCAGTGACCCTTGAACAATTCTGCTATGACGTGGGAAGTTTGTTTCCCTTTGTCTCTTTCCTTTCTAGGGCACAGCTTTCAAGTGGATTATTTCCACTTAGTATGTGTGGATTTGTTGTAAACATGAAGGTGGATAGCTTATTATAGCATAAGGTTTCTTGGACTATGTTTCCAAGATCATAAAGTTTGTGATGAGTTTACTTTTGAGCCTTCCAATAATTAGGAAGACTCCTCTTATATGTCTTGAGATTTGTTATGTTGGTAAAAGTAGATGAGATAAGGATGTGAGTTCCTTGTAGTGCATGAGGTTGATACCAAGGTAATGAATCCTAGTATCCAAGATGTATCAACAATATGGAAGTATGTGAAGGTTGGAGATGTTTATTAAATGAACATTCCAAGTATTCATCTCCCTTAGAGAGAGAGAGAGTTAATGATGACCCTATAATGTTATTTGGAAGGAAAATAAAAAATGATTCTATAATGTTGTGTATGGTTCAGTGATAGCTGGGCAAGACCACTATCAAGGATAGATGGTTTTTTAATCACTAGACATGTGCTACCATGTTCCTTTAAGATAAACCTAGGATCAAATATCAATGCATAAGAGTTAGAGTGGATGACATAAGTTACATGACCGTGATGAGCTTATGGTTATGCTTTTTATACTAACCAATCTACCAATAGAAATTATAAATAGGAGGAACAGAGTGTTCAGGTCATGTCTTACAAGTTGTAGCAAGCTTTTAATGATGACATCTCAAGGTATTTCAGATTTGGTCAGTAACATGGTCAACATCTTTGCTAAACCTTAAGAATGTTGAAGTAACTGTACTTATGTGCGACAAGTCTAGAAAGAGTGAGTTGGAGTCGACTAAATTATCCTCTCAGAGTTATGATATATATGTTAAGTGTGTTGTGGGAATCCTGATAAGATGAAGACATTGTCATTGTTCTACTCCTAACAAGGTCAATCGGGAAGTTATGTTTTAATGGTTATAGACAAATGTATTATTCTTCAACCAAATAGATGGTCAGCTCAACATTGAGATGATTAGAGAATTCTCTAAAAAAATATGCTTCATAGTTCTTAAAATTTTGGATATGCGTACCTATTTGATTGAGTTATTAATTACAACAACCATCAAAGGGGCATAGGGATGAAACCTTATAAAGTTACATATGATAAGAGATACTTGATGTTCTATGTTTGGTAAGATCCAGCGAGTATGGCCTCTGAGTGATGTGTGATACAACATATAGAATAGTGTAAGATGACAATTGAGTCCCAAAGTTGAAAGGTACTACCAGACTTGTACATGTGGGACAATAGTTCCTATGATGAACCAAGGTTACACATGTAGAAGTTGAGGGAGAAGAATATGACTTCTATGAGAATAATGTGACATCATCATGAGATGAAAGTTACCATGTGGAAGATTGGGGATGAGGTGCATGAGAAGTATCCATCTTTGTTTACCTTGGATTTCTAGGGCAAAATCCATGTTAGGGGTTTATGGTTGAGAGACCCCTGACCTGCTAAAAGTATTGAACATACTTAACTATCATAATTCAATGTTTATAACCTTAATACAACTTTTTTATATGATTTGTAATAATAATACAGGCTTAAGTTTCAAGTTTGGTACAATTTGGACACTGTTTGTGTAAATAATGCAATTTTATGCACATTTTGGACTTTTATGCAATTTACCCATTTGAGAGGTTTTCTTTGCAATTTATCACTTTAATTATGTTCTTTTCATGTTATCTCATCATTCTTGATCTTTTTGAGCCATGGGGAGCCTAGTTGAACAATGGTTTGGAAGTGTTTTCCTCATGGGTATTTTAGGGTTTACCGCTTTATGGATGAGCTACCTTTAGGAGCTATCAAGAAAATATTTATCTGCTTTGCTTGAAAAATCAAGAAATGAGGGATAAGAAGGTACCCATGTATGATGGGTCAGATTCTTGTGTGGCTGCCTGTGTATCCTTAATAGTTTAAGGCCATGGATGCATAGAGAGCTTTTTAGACACCTCATGCTTCTTCTCTCCCTTATCCTAGAGCTTTATATATCTATTTTTTAGCTCTCAAATGAAAGTTTTGCTTTCCACCACTTCTCTCCTGATAAGAACCTCATTCCCTATCTATTTAGATGTGGAGGACCAGTCCAAGTTAGAAGAATAAGGTGAATTTCTTGGTGGAAGCTCATAGGGTTTTGTTTTCTCTCTTTTAGGGTTTGAAAAGCTTCCTTCTAGTGATCTTGACCTAAATGAGTAAGAATTCCCTTCCTTCGTTATTTCTCTATTATCCTTCCTCCTACCTTTCTCCAGGTCGTAACCTTTCTGTTGCATGGTAGAAATTTTTCTAAATCTCTAAAACCCTACCTTTCTTGCTTCTTATGCTTAGGGTTTGCTCATTTGATGAAGAAAGGTGCTAGATGGACGAGTTCACAGCTTATGCTTGGATTTTCTACCTTTGCTGCTCGTGTTTTCTTCTATTTGGGATTTTATCTTCTAATTAGAGGCAAGTTTTTTAACTTTCTCCACGTTTATTTCTTACCATAAGCTTGCTAGCTCATGTTCTTGCTTTGAAATGATGACTCATGCACTAAAAAGCTATGCTTGACTTGGATATCAATTTTTATAAAGTTCTGTATTCTTATTTCAGTTATATATGAATCTCTGATCATGTGGACGTTATTTCTAAGGTATAATATGACTTGGATCAGGTTGGTTTGACAACCGATGGTGCTAAACACCTATCAACCAATGGTCAATTTTAGGGTTTAAAGCTGATTTCTTCTATAAACACATGACTCAATGGCGGTACCATTGCAACAACCGATGGTGTTGTCTTCATGACAACTGATGGTGGTGACCAAGGGTGTCAACTGATGTTCACCTCTTAGGTCAGGTGTTGTCCTAATTATAAGCTTAGTGATTACCAACTAAGTACCCTAATGATGCTATCAATCAATGGTGATATTAATTTGATATTTGATGGTGATTAATGAATATAGTGCCGATCTAACAACCTATGGTGACTTAATAGTCACTACTGATGGTGTATCAGGTCTCCACAACCTATGGTGAGTTAACCATGTAGTTGTATCATCAATTAAGCATTAAACCAATGGTTTCTTTGGGCATTTGATGTAATGGTCGGGCCTATACTCCAATTGATGGTTTTACTTGACCTAATGATTAAGATCTAATGTGTCTTCATACAATAAATTGGAATGATGCCTAAATGTAATATGTTGGTCCTAATAAAGTGATTTAAATGGTTTCCTTTATGAGATCAACTTAAGAAGCTCATTTACTGACGACTTGTTTTAAATAAACAATCGCTTGTGGGTTTTACCCTACTCTCAATGGAACTTTTTGTGTTGTTAATCAAGGGATGTCTAGGGTTAGATGGTGACTCTTTCTAGAGCACAAATCAATGCTCCATAGGTGGTTTGTTCAAGATGTTTACTTATGTAAATGACCAATGGCTTTACCTTTTCAACATTTAATGGTTAGAAGTCGATGCCTCAATATTCCCATTGTTTTGGGTGAAGCGTGAGTGTAATGTTATGATTCTGATGATGAGAATTTGATGGTTCAATGCCTTAAACATGTAGTCTTACCCTTTCCCTCATATGATTATGATTTATAATCACCATAATGAATTAATGGGTAACCCTAATGAGGTATAGATTGTTATACCTATCTTTAATATAACTAAATTATGGTAATTGGGTATGAATAGTCCTTGAATGATTAATACAATCATGGAGTACTCTCTTATTGTTGTTGACACCCTAGTATGCTATAACCCTATGCATACACCTTGGTTTATGTGTGGGTTCATACTTGAGAATAGTATGGAATGTGATGGTGATGCTTCACCTTATGTATCCATGATCCAATGGGGATGTCGTGAGTTAGGATTTGGGTATAAGTGTTGATTAGTAACATTAATATTTTTATATTGTTGAACCTAACTCTAATGCAAATAGATAAAGATGAATATTCATGTTTAACATTCTTATATGATGGAATGATGGTGAAATAACCTCTGTAATATGATCATAACCTTAATATGTTAATTGATGGTTATCATAGCCACATGGTTGATACTTTCTTATGCTAAACATGTGCATTATGAATATGATGAGGGTTAATCATATCTACATTCCTTGCATATTGATGTAATAAAGGAATTTTCTTAATTTTAATATAACCTTGCTATGATTGTTTATGAATACCTCCAAGCTCATTAATGCAATATCGTGTTGATTTGGTGTATTATATGTAAGTGATGTTGTTGAGCCTTGTTATAAGACATGCAAAGATAATGATGATATTGCAGGGAATAGTATGATGGTATTAACGACCTTTGGGCATGGTTGAGCCCTAAATGAGGTGTATTCCTCTTTTGTTGATAAGGGTTGATACCCTATGATATTGTGAAAAGGATTTATATCCTATAATAGTATGATGACAAGTGCAGTCTCATGAATGGCAAGTGAATAACATCATGTAATAATGAGATGATGAACAATATGTCTCATATGTTTTATGTCTTCTAAAATTTTTATATAGCAATGTTTGCTAGAATTGAATTAGGGTTTGTATGTCCACTTGTTTAATGCAACCTTAATTCACCCAATTGGAAATAATTAATCAGGTAAAATTCTAATCATGTAGTGCCTTGTGCCATAGATCCATCTGAGTGTCAGAACTTGCCAGATGGTGAAATGAGTATTCCTAAGGGAAACTGGGAGCGCATACTATTGAGTATGTGGGGTGCTTGTCGTCCTGAATCCAAGTGTTTAGGGGGGATGAGTGCGATCATACCCAGCCCTTAGTTTGAGAACAACTGTGGTCGTGTCTTGGTGATTATATATGTGATGAGATTGGAGGACAATTGTGGTTGTACCTCAGATGGTAGGGTATGCGTACCCACCTCCTTTCACAAGTGTTGTGACCTGTACCAAGGACAGACTAGGCTGTTAGTAGCTTGACCTTATGTCTCGATGTGGCAGACCTGTATTGACTGGGGGCAGATAAGATCTTAGGAGTCCGGCTCTTCTTAGATCTTGTATGACATTGATTTTGACTTAGCAGTGGTCAATTAAATTTTAAGTGGTATCCTCAAATTCCTCAGGGCATAATAAAAGATGTAATACAGTCATCTAGCAAATCTATTTAGGGTTATACACAATGCTTCATTTTAGATGATAACCCTTGTTGTTCTCTACACATAGAGATGATGTTTAGTGCATTAAAAGATAGTAGATATTCCAATGTTGTGGATATGCTCATGTTATAAATGTGTACATACAATAGTCATGTTTAAGTTGATAGGGATATTATTATAGTTGGCTATGATTATGATATTTGCTATTACATGTTGTTATCTATGCTTATACTGCTAGCTATGCCTTTGTAACTAGAGATGCCTATATTGCTAATCATGCTTATGCAGATAGTTGTACTTATATTGTTAGATCTACTTATGATGTTTATATGTTCAACTTATTAGACATGTTGATGTTGTTAGCTATTCTTATGATACTAGACTTATTCATGATGTTAGAGAGTTCATGCTACTAGACTCTTTATATTGTAAATAGGGATATGAGAATAGTCTGGCTAATGAAGATAGTTATTATTTGCTCCTTTATGTATTTTGTTAATAATCAGTGTTGTTGAGCTTATTTGTTATATATGATTAAATTGCTTAAACGGTCTCATTACCTAAAAATGTTAGAATCAATAAATGTTGTTGGAGGTTATATCTCTTGTTGGGACATGGGTCTCACCCTTGTGGTTCGCCACATCTTTTTAGGTAATCGGAAGTGATGAAAACAAACCCATGGTAGCAAAGAGGAGCTATAGTAATGAATCTTTGAGAAAGTTTATTAGATGTCTAGTGTGTCGTAGAGTCATCCTTGTACTCTCAGGTCTGGGCAAGAAAAGTTTGTATATGGTGTTTCGAACGAATTGGAATTTTGTTAGCATGTTAATGCTTGTTTGTGTGGCATATACAAATATTGTTATCATGTATATATATGTTGTAGCTAAGGTGGTAGAAAAATTGTATCAAATTCTTATCATAGGATGGATATAAGAAAGATACTGGGCTCTTATGCAAATGTCTCTGAGCGGGTGTTGATGTTGAAATCAATTTTAATTTACCCATATTTTTGGGTATGTGGTTAATTGGTGAATGATTCTGTTTCATGTTTTGAGTAATCTCGTTTAGTGTAACGGGTTCTCACAAGTTGGTATTAGAGCTTTAGGTTCACTAAGTCTATAGGTACACTAGGACTTAGGATTAGGATGATGTTTATGGTCAACTAGTAGTTTGAGTGGTATACCTCAAACTAACCAGATGTTAATAAAATATAACTCAATTTTTTGGCATTAGTGTTAAGGTTATTTGACAAATCACATTGGATGATAACCCTTGACATGTTTTCTTTAAAATATAGATGGTTTTATGTGGTAACAGAAATCAACTATAAAATTTCCTCTGGATTACATCTTTTTATGATGTAAGTTACTCAATTTTACAACTATGTATTAGTATATAATTTTAACTACTTATGGTCATCTCTCTGGTAAGAAATAGATTTTTTGGATTTATATTTCTTACTAGGAAATATGACTCACCTCGTGGATAACCACATCTTTTTAGGTGATCGGCTGTGCTGATAAACGCAGAGTGATGAGGAGACGCAATTTGAAGAACATTCATGATTCAAGATTGTTTTGGTTCTTGTAGAGGCCTAGATTCGTCATGTACTCTCAGGTCTGGGTGAGGAGTTATGCATATCGGATTGAGTTTTTTCTAAGTATGCATTTAGTAATGTAAATGGTGTAATTATGTCTATGACATCTTTTGTATATAGGTTTTGGCCGATGCCATGGAAATTAATTAAATATAACTGGTGTGTATATGTAATGCAGTTGGACCCTTATGCATATGTTTCTTACAAAATGTTGAAATTTTATTTGATTTTAATTTTTTTTTACCTTTTTGGTAATGTGATTAATTAGTTTCTGATTGGAATTTTGATTTTGAGTAATCTCAATTAGTGTGGCGGGTTGACACATTTGGTGGTATTAGAGCTCTAGGTTTGCTAAGTCAACTGGGACATAGGACTTAGGTTGTTGTGACTGTTCTTACGTAATCCAACATATCATACCATGGTTTATGGTTATGCAGATATGTCTAAAGAACATGAAGAACATGCTGACAGTAGCTATGTGGCACCTAGAGGTGGAGATAGGAGACAGCACTGGATGGAGGAGTACTTAAGATGGGGCCAGAGCAGCCCGTCTAGACTCCATTTGACCCTTCAACCATAGTTGATATGGGCTTTCAATTGGTGTTTGGATAGCTTATGGTGATAATCACACATCTTCTGGATAGGGTTCCTACACCTCAACCAAGGGCACCCACCGCGAATTCCGAATCTCAAGGTCCCAAAAAGACCTTCAAGAGGTGGAAGCTTGTGGGATCCCAAGAATATGTAGGTACAGTGGGCCTGAAAGATGCTGACATGTGGTTGAAGGAGATGGAGAAGGCCTTCAGGATTATAAACATCTCTATAGAGGACAGGGTGAAGCATGTGGTCTACCTTATGAAGAGTATGGAGGGCCATTGAGGAGGAGAAGAGACCTGGAGAGACGATCTATTGGGAGGAGTTGTAAGTCACCCATTGCTTCCTAAAGATGTATCTAGAGGAGAAGATAGCTCAGCTTGAATGGTTACGCCAAGGACCATGGTCTATCAATGACTATGAGGTGAAGTTCATGGAGATATTGAGGTTATGTCCTCATATGGAAACCATAGAGAAGGAGAGGATCGAGAGGTTTGGGAAAGGTATGAACACTTAGTTGGCTTAGGCAACATCAACTTTGGAGTCCCGTGAGAAGTTTTCCACCTTTGTGGAATCTATGAGGAGGATAGAGAGGACGAATATGGAGCGGAGAGAGGCTAGTGCTAAAAAAAGGTCTGCTTAGTCCTAGGGATCACCATCTGGCAGTCTCAAGAAGCCAAGGTTTTTTTCATCACAATACTAATAATCGCAACCTAGGGTGACATTTTCTTAGCCAAGGACACATGTACAGACATAGTGGTCTCATACCAAAGGGAGAGGACATAGTTTCCTATCAACTGGGGCAAATATTTCTTGGTCAATGTCTATGATAGGACCATCTAGGACGCCATATGATACAAAGACGTGTTGGAAGTGTGGTCAAGTAGGGCATGTGAGATGGTCTTGTCCTAATAAGGATCAGGAGGTCATGCAACAACTAAGGAAGATCCAACAGGGCTCACAGTAGAAATAGTTTAGTGGTGGTGGTAGCATAGGTCACGGATAAACATTGTAGGTAGGGTCTTCCAAACCAATTAGTAGAGGCCAGGGACAACAACATGCAACAACTAGAAGAGGTCATGGATAAACATCATAGGAAAGGTCTTCTAGACTGGTTAGTAGAGGCCAGGGATGACAATAGGAAATAACTAGTTCTATGCTATGATCTAGTCAGAAGGAGTGGTCAACCCATGGGTCATAATAGGTTTTAGATGGAACTTTTTCATTCTGACTTATCAGCATTTACATATGTATCTACTTTAGTTGACCCAGGTGTGACACACTTGTTTATCACTTGAGAGGTGATAAATAGATATAACTTGCCTATTTGTTGTAGATATGATGGCCTTTTGTCTGAAACCCCTTTGGTTGAGGTTAATAAATATTTGGGTTTACATAAATATGCATGAATGGCTAATGTGGGGTTAAATGTGCATAATTGGTATATGGATGTGGATAAATAAGAGTAATTGATTCATTTGGAAAATAATGTGACTAATATATATAATGTGACACTAATTGGATGCTTAGTGTAAGTGGGATTTATGAATGTGCAATTATTTAAATTAATATTGACATTAATGGACATAAATTGCTTAAAATAACCTATTTCGTGCAAGATAATCTGTTATAACTTCATATGGTGATAACATGATGAAAACAAAGACAAAATCCAAAGTATTGAGGATAATGGTAAAACATAATAACAATTATGAAGATAATTAATTAGAGCAAAACTCATACAAAATAATTTTAAAACCCAAATCTAAGTACATAATTGTGTTCTTTGGGTTCTAATTAGTCTAGGTGCAAATTTTTAGCTTAATTGGGAAATGTTTATTAACCAAATTTTGGTCATAGGATATATTCCTAGATACACAATTTAGTTGTCACTGGACTTTGGAGATCACAATTCTTGGTCATACATCTTGGTTTCTCGGTGTGCCTATTGTCTGTTGTCACTATGGTTTTATTAAACATGTGCCTTATCCAAGTCGTTGGATATACATCACTAGGACTGTGACTTTTCTTTAAGCTCAAACCCCTGCCCTCCTAGACTCAACAGTTCATCGATTTTGTCCCGTGCCTCCTCCCTTGTTTTCCCCTATCTCGCACTTCACTCCTGCTTATACTAGTCTTTGTTTCCCTTTGCATTCCTCACGCATGGAGAAGCCTGATGAGTCCAATCTCCATCAGGGATGGAATCCCCATCAGTCCAGTTGTTGAAGGGGGCTCTGTTCCCCTTTTTCCCAACACAGTGAGGATCCCAACTCCCATGCAATCCCCCTTATATATACCTATATATGTGTATATATATGTATGTATATATACATATGTATATATATTATATTATATTATATTATATTATATTATATTATATATTACCCATCACCATCCTTGAGTCCCATAACTCATTCCATGGTTACCCAATTGATCCCCGACCACAACATTTAGTCATTGCATCTTCGATTATGTCCTCGTGTTGCTTCCATTGCTTTTGTGTCCACCTGATGATGTGAGGTATGTGAGCTCATCTATATGTTTGGCCATGGTAGTAACTGGGGGTGAGATTTGGTTCACCTCGTGAACAACCCCTAGTCTTGTAGAGACCAAAAGGCTCGACTGAGCTTGTGGTGGCCTTCGATGGCAAGCTTAGATTTTAATTGTTGTCTCTGCACTTTGTTGAAGTTCCAGTTCTGCGAGATATATCAGCTCAACAAAGAAGATGATTGTTTGGTTTCCACTGTTATTCTTTGTTTTATATAATGTTTAGCAATCTACGCATGGGTAGTTATGTCTTTATGCTTATAATGTGATATATGGTCGCCAATCGGTTAAGTGCATGATTTTTTGGGAGTGTCCTTTCATGCATCAAGATAGTGATGTGTGATGCAGGGATTTATCCATCTTTTGTCTCAAGATTTTGATTTAAATATTAATAAGTATATTTATTTTAGAGAAATCATAATAATTAATTTATTGGACATAATAATAAACTAAAATATGTTTTATAATGTTTATCATTTGGAATAGTTCTGGTAACCTAATTCTAATAAATTAAATATGTGATTTTTATGGATTTTCTTAATTACCTTTAATTATGTAAAAATAATATCAAATGGTTTATAAGTAAAAACTTAACATATAAAAGTATTTGAAGTTAAAAAATTAATATATCAGATTATGTAATTGGCTTAACCTAAATTAGTAATGATAAAGAGGGTCATTTTTAGGTTTTGTTTATGAAAATTTAAAACCCTAATCATCTGAATATTTAATAGGTCACCTTGGACCTTTATTTGGATCTAAGGTTTTACCATGACGTCTTGAAATACATCGTTGAGGTATGTTTCTTCTCTTTATGAGTCATATTGGATGATAAGTCTATTTTATCTCTCTCTTTGACTTGATTGTGGCATGTTTCTCTATATGTCACTTGATTGTACATGTTTGACCCAATTGGGTCCAGTTTAGTGGAATTTATCTTATACACTGTTGATAATGCAAATTGAATCTCTTTTATTTAATATTGTTCATACTTATTTAGTTTATAACCATCATTACATTATTTCATTGTTTTGGTCCATTCCATTATGGCTAAAATTGATTTATTTGGCTGGAGTGAACTTATCTTGCCTCTCTATTACGAGGAGCAATGAAGTATGACTGAGGCACCTCCCCTCCAAAATGATCGTTCTCCCCTCCACGGCCATGTTAACCTCCACCCACCACGATCGTGGCACCTACAACGGCTATGTCCACTGAGCTTCCCTTCTCCATCAGTTTCCACCCTATCGCCATGCCTGTACCAATCCACCATGATCGTGATCATCCTCATCCACCACATGGTGATCACCCAATCCCTACTACTTTTTGCACTAAATTCCCAACTTTACCCCCACTTATACTAGTGCTTCCCCACCACATATACATACTATAGTGGCAGCCAAAGCATGAGGTTAGCTACCTCTAGCATTCATTTCCATCCTACCTTAACATTCAAGAGCTCCACCCACCTTCTTCCATCACCTTACTCCATATCCACCCCATTTACACCCATAAAACCTCAGTTGTATAGGTTTTTGCCATATTCCCCCATATCTTCATACCATTTATCCATCTTGGAGGAGGGATCACAGTCTACAGTAGCTAGGAGGTCAAGGAGAAGAAGCTTCCATGACATCCATGGCCTTCTACCTCTTTCTTCTCTCATTTTTACTCTTGTGCTTGATTTTGTGTAGCTAAGCCCCCTTGGTGGGTTGTTTTTGGGGATAAAATGTTACTTTGAAACCATGTTGGGGGGGGGATAACTTGTAATGAACATATTTCCATTCTATGATGATTGTCTCTTGCTTCTATCTCATTTCCCATTTTTCTATTTTTGATTTATGCTTCTAAACATGGATTACTTGATGTTTGATGCTTGAAAACACCTAGCTTCTAGGGGAAAACGGATTGTATGTGGCTATCTTAGGATTTTCTCCTAGGTCCAACTAGTGGATCCCTAGCTAGCACCCTATATTCCTACATACAAATTCCTTCTCTTAGAACTAGGTGTGAGATCTAAGTAGCTAGTGTAAGAGTGATTAGTGCAATTGCCTAGAGTTTTCTAAAGTCTAGATAGTGAGTAACATGAGGTGAAACACCCTCATATACCCCCATTTCTACCCTTGGCTCTCAATTTCCCCAATACCACTTACCCTAGAAACCTAGACTTGCCAAGTCCTACTAGAATTACAATGAGCCCTAGTTCTCAACTAGTAGCTTATGATAAATTCAAATAGCACTTGTCTTGTTGTTTGGTTTGGCAATATAGAATGAAAATATATGATTTGCATGTTATATTAACCTTCAACTTGGATTCTTGTGACTTCCCCCAAATGGCCTACTCTACGCATTAATTGCTAAAACCCATATTGTTTACTTAGCTTGCTTATTCTAGTGTAGTTACTTGCTTTCATTTCCTCTTAGTCAATTGCTTAGTTCTTGCTGATCAAGCCTTGCTTGAGTAGTTAGTACTCTCTTGAGCTTTCTAGTGTTAATCTTGATAGTTAGTGATAATCTAGGTCTTTAAATGCTCTACTTCTTAACTTGTTTCTTTAGTGTTAACTTGATTTGCTAATGTAACTTAGTTTTAGTCTCTTGATCCTTCTTAGCTAGTTGCATTCTTTGTTAACTAGACTTAACTTGTTTAGGGTAACATAAGGTTTGCTTGCCTAGTCTTGTTCTCTTACTTTTAATTGCTTGCTTCATTAGTATAATCAATCAAATAACCTTCAAGACCTAAAAGCCCTACTCTCCTCATTGGGAATGTAGCTCACCCTAACTTAGATCTAGTGCCCCCTCTTTCCCTGTGGATCAACCCCACACTTACCATTCACATATACTACAATATGATCTTGTGTTCCTGGAGGTGATACATTGTGATCTACGTTATTGTTCTAATATAGCCCCCCCCCCTTTTAGATTATAAAAACCTAAGTGTGTTCTCCTCTTAGGGTTGCATATTCATATCACAATTGAGTATTGTGTAGCCCTAGGTAGGGGATACGCACCAGGTGTGTCTTTATGTTGGTTCGAGGAAGTGAGTAGATAAAAGATGAAGCAAGAAAAATGATAGGCTAGGATCTGAATACTAGTCATCAAATGACTATAAATGCCCTACCATTGCATGTAAGTCAATCCATTCTTACTTCTCTTAACTGAATTAGATAGATGAGAATAATATAAAGAATGATATTAGTTATTTAGATAAATACAAAAGATATGTGAGCCTTATAATCAAGTTAACCCTATGTTATATGTAAGGTGATTCATACCTATATGTATTATAAAGACCAAAAATATTTTGTACAAATATGATCCTAATGTAGATATATTGAACCGTACATGAGAACATAGTCAAAATATGTATTGTATATAAAGTGTGGTTAAAGATAATAATCTAATGCTTTTCATCAAATAGCTTGAACTGGTTATATAAGCATGTTTGCAATGAAGTATAATAGCAACCTAGGTACCAATGTGATCCTTGGTTGGCATTAAAAACCCTAGATACACATAGAAGGATTTATACAATTGGTGGTAATTAGGAATATTAATAAATAAAGGGATTATATTTAACAATGTTGTTCGATTAATGAATGAAATGGTAAAAGAGAGAAAGAACATATATTAGAATCTACTTTTATAAAATATATGTAGTGACTTTATAATTTGAAAACATTGATACTAGATGACATTTAGCTGGACCTATATGACTATTTATATTTTCATATTGTTATATGGAATATACTTATATTCATACAGATATCAAGACCTAAGTATGAATTTTTGACCAATAATATAGGTATGTCTTAACAAATAAAAGCTAATTTCGTCCCTCACTCTAAGGATGTGTATTTATAAGATTAAAAAATCCTAACTTAACATTAGGAAACAATATTAGGTGCAAATATACTTTCAATCATGAAAGGGTAATTATGGTCTAATATGTGTTTAGAAAACCTTTAGGTTGTGAAGGACAAACTATGAAGTTCAACCCTAGAGATATGGATAGTCATGAAAAGTAGGTATGTTCAATATATATTTACATTTTATCATTGAATTATTATAAACTCATTTCTCCACGATGAGGCAGCTTTGGGCATTTTTCCTTCTTGGCACCATTTCTAAACCCCATGTGGTATATTTCTTTTGTTGCTTCTGTAACGCGGAACTATCCTTGGATGTTGGGTTTATTACCTATTTTGCCATCTTTGCATTGTTGAATGTGTTGTTTAGAGAATCATTTCATATTGCTATATTATATTGCATGCTTATTAGTGTTATGACCCACACCACAGTTAACTAGTAAGTATCATGATTAGTGCATAATTTAAGTTAATTGAGATAAGTTAAGTGCTCATAGTTGCAAATAGTGTTTTGACCAGTTGTGACAAGCTAGTTAACATAATTTTGTGCCTTGAGAGGGTATAGGATCTCGTGCTTGAGAGTTTGCAAAAAGAATCATGTGAATTGGACCTCCGAGGAAATAGTTATGGCATTTATAAGTCCCTTGGGTCAATTTTGTAATTTACCCATTACTAATTGGCCCCTTTGCCTTATCTTCTTCCTCTTTAACCCGATAGAACAGAAACAGCCGCAAAAGCGACGCGCACACACACATCAGCCCATCGACCGATCAAGCAGAGTGAAATCGGGGCGATTTTGGGGGCGATCTTTGCCCTTGGCTTCGTCCAGCTACAACCCTACCTCCGTCCTCCTTCCTCCACCCTTCATCCTCCTCCAACCTCGCCCCTATCCGCAGCCCTAGCAAGGGTGCCGACCGACCTGCAACAGGTGCTGCGCCGGCTAGCAGTAGGGCGCCGGCCAAGGGTCGTTTTGGGTGAGCAAACACCACGAAATGATGTCTTTAAGCCCGATCTTGAGGTCCAGGCTTGCAACTGCAGCCACGAGCAAGAACGATGCTCATCTAGCAAGGGGCAGTGCCCCTACCTTGCTGCAGCAGTAGCTGCACGTAGCAGCGACCACGGGCTACTAGGGCGTGAGCAGCAGCAGTATAGCAATGCCGTTAAGTTCGTCCTTGAGGTTCGAGCACAAATTCGTAGCTCTAGCAGTGTTTAGCATCCCAATCAAGCTCTTCTTCAACCTGTATGTGGGGGAAACAACTATTTGATTGTTGCAGGTCCGAACCAGGAGCTTTTCGGGCAACCAGTACTCCAAAACGTCGCTTTGACTTCGGCTTGAGGTCCAGATCAGGAATCCGTAGTTGTTAGCCCACGATTCAGCTCCTAGCCGAGCTCCTCTTCAACCTGAGCCTAGTGCGTGAAGCTGTTGTTGCAGCAGGTTTGTGAACTGGAAAAGTCCAAGGTAGAAGACAACCGACTTTGCCCGGAAACTGGTCTCTAGATGCAGCTCCGGACGAATCCGGATAGACCAAATCATTGTGAGTAGGAGTTCATTTAGTTATCATCATTTAACTCCTTCGTTGGAATTTTTCGGTAAACTGTGCATTTTTCGTTGATACTTGACTTTTGGACAGTATTTGGCGTTACTCGAATTTTATTTCATAAACTGCTTCCTTATGCCGTTATATGATTTAGTTTAGCATCTGATCAGTGTGGATTGAATCAGTGAATTTATATGGTTCATTGGAACTTGAAATATGTAATATGATTGATGAAAATGATAGAATTTCCTGTATTACAACTGCAATGTATACGTTGAGCATAAAATGGATGTTTAGCATCGAAACTGGATAAGTTGATACTGAGTCATGTTTAAAAATGACAAATGATGTATATGTGTTTTCAAGTGATGTTCAGAATGTGAAATAAGTATGAAATGTGATATTCCTGTTTAAGTGTTTATATGTTAATCAGTTAATAGACTTAGGTGCCCCAACACCGTAGAACCCCATTGCGTGGTCTGTACCTTTGGGGTAAAACGGTCAGCCCTGGGGATACGCCCAGGCATCGGAGACTCATGTCCAACAAATACTGAATGTCTCGGTGACACGAAGTCTGAGAGGTAGGATCCCGGTCAGCCCTGGGGATACGCCCAGGCGTCGGAGATCCGAGAGAATGTCCCGGTCAGCCCTGGGGATACGCCCAGGCATCAGAGACTTAGAGACCCTCTGAATGTGCACTACAGGTTGCGGGAGGAGTCCAGAGCACTCAGAGTTAGTGCAGTGAGGCCCTTGTGAGCCTGAGGCCCTTGAGCGCCTGAGAGTCCTGTGCAGACCAGGACGAGAAGTCAGACTTAGCATTTCCCGGGTGTGTCGCTAAGTCTTGTACGGTGGGATCGTAGTTCGCTACAGATCTTCATATGCAGAGTGAGTTGCATATGTTTGGGGCATAACTAAAATGTAATCATATAGGATCACAGTAAATTTAATATGTTAAGAGATTTTAACTTCTGTGCCAATTCTCTATAACTGTTTATTTGTTTAAAATATCTGTTGTTGCATAGAAATGTGATTATTATCTGTAAATCTGCTATGTCATTAGAACTGCCCTGCTTAGTACTGCACTTATGCTTTATTTAAATTTTATATATCTGATGAGTTGTTTAGTGATAGCTAAATGAAATGCTATTCACTGACAGAGTAGGCTCACTCCTCTACTCAAACATTTTCAGGTCAACAACAGCATCAAGAATCTGAAGGATCTTACCACCCTAGTCAGTAGAAGGTATATGTAGTTAGTTAGATAGTGGTCTCTTAGTCATTTCCCCTCGGTCCTTGGGACATGGTGTGGGTGAGAGAGAGTGTGTATGTGGAATGTGTATAAAGATGTAAATTAACTGTTATGTTTACTTTCTGTTAAACAATGTTACATGTTGTAAACTCTGTTTACGTACTCTAGCCAGTTTAATTGAAATGCTTCCGCAATAGTTTATTATGTTTTAGTTTACAGCAATAATCCGGATATCATTACGAGGTTTTAAAAAGAAAAAGTTCTCAGTGATTTGTTTATGTGATAATCCCTCCGTCGCGCCCTAATCTCGTGATTAGTGGTTAGTGTGAGATCGGGGTGTGACAGCTTGGTATCAGAGCCAAGGTTGAGTACATGGTTACTCTAAGTCAAGGTCAGGGGACGACAAGAGACCAATAGGATTAGGACTTAAGTGTCTTCCTTCTAACTGCAATTTTCTAATAGGAAGTGTTCTGTTATACTATTGCAGATGGCAGAAAGAGGACGTGGTCACGAGAACCAAGTAAAGAGTTTATGTTGAATCGTCAGGGATCATTAGGGTCGAAAGATAGAGTTATAAGTGAGAAAAATAAGAAGTGATATGTCTTTAGCTCTGGGAGGTCTGAGTGTTTAGATACCCTGGCCAGTTGTCTGAATACTTAGATTGACCAGTATCAAGCTACTCTGTCTATTCTTCTCTGGATGCCCTGTCCAGGTATGCAGAGGAAGGATAGGCTAGAGACAAACCCTAGAAATCTTAGGGTTAAGAAACCAGAAATTTATGTAGGAGTAAGAGATTAAGCATAGGATGTGATACAACTCTTGCTTTATATTGCTTATTTGATTGGAGATCACTAGAAATGCTCTTACATGTATGAATTTAGATTTTCAGTTTATAAGATATAAATGATTCTTTTATATTGTTGTGCATCATAAATTGGTTTATTTATTGTTTATATTCTTTGTATTAAGCAGACCAGAAGTTATGTTTAAATGAGTTTGCCCTGAGTGGATATTCATTCCACATGTTTAAGATCAATAGGAGTTGGTTAATCCTGAAGTAGCTCTTGGCTTCAGGACTACAGGTTTGGCCTGGTCCGGCTGGCAGGATGCGTTACTAGGATCTAACGACTCTTATTAAGAATATAATGAAAGTAGACTCTGAATAATTTAGACTCACATCATAGTAAGAATGTACATACACTAAGATGTTGAGATATAAGAGAAAGATTAGAACAACTAAGAATTAGTTGGAACCGATATCGGAGACCCAACATTGGGACCTCATATGAGCAATCCTTAATTAGAAATAAAGGAACACAATAAGGGTCAAATTAAATTTAATGATTAGGTGAGAAATACCCTTAATGGTACTAATCAATAATGCATAACAAATGCATGGATCCAATACATGTTTAGTAAACCCTAGTGGAGGGTGTATCATTGTGAACCCTGGTTGAGGGTGTATCCTTGTGAAACCCTAGTGGAGGGTGTATCATTGCGATTGTTTATAGGCAACTTTATAATAAAGTTATGCCTTAAACTAAGATAAGTCCATATCATGTGAGACAGCTGGACAATTCTAATGTGTGGCCTATGCATTATATGCTAAGGGTGAGTATTCTGTGATGGAATGCATTAAGAGGGGAAATACCTTAATACAAGATAAAGTTGGTTAACTCAAGAGGGTCTGAATTAATGAGAAATGGGGAACCCTAACCCTAATTTGGGGAAAGGGAATGATAAGCCCTATTTGATAGTGAACCCTAATTCCTGGTTAAGGAATGATGGTGTTACTATTGTATCACATGATGTGATGAATATCTTGTATGACTGTTATCATGCCTAATAACCATGCAGGTATGATGAGATGATGAATATAGCCAAGTTTGGGTTGTGACATTTATATAATAAATGATTGATTGGCTTTTTGTGTGTTGATGTTGTTGTAGCTTAATAAAAGTAATAATGTGTACGGATTTTATTAGCCATGTGAATAAGTTATTGCCTAGTGAGAGGTGACAAGATGTGAATGGCCTTATGAACCATGTGAATAAGTTGTTGCCTAGTGAGAGGTGACAAGATGTGAATGGCCTTGTGAGCCATGTGAATAAGTTGTTGCCTAGTGAGAGGTGACAAGATATGAATGGCCCTGTGAGCCATGTGTGATGCTTGGGTAACAAGTATCATGTTTATTTGTAGCATTTGTGTTAATAAGTTATCCTAGAGAACTTGGTTGATGTTACATTTCTGTTATATATCTATAGTTCGTTGATGATTATTCATATCTGTTGTATTCATTACAAGTAGATGGATGAACTTATGAGATCTAAAGTTTGATTTCAAACTAAGGAAACAATAATGCTATGTTACTGATAAGGACCAAACCCTAGAATGTTTAGAGTTGAAGTAGTTCAAGGGATATCCCTAGTGATTTGACCTTGAATACTAGCATCTCTATAAAACAAAATCATGAGATTTGTACTATGAAAGATAAGCTAGTACTAATAAAATCTAGGGTTTAAAGGTAGATAAACAACATGAAAATGACTCGGAGAAAAGAGTAAGATATAAATCTGAAATGTAATAAGTGTGTTTTGAGTAAAAGGAGAAATACAAAATAAGTGAAGTGCGTTATGAAATAAATTTTTGCAGTAATAACAAGAAGTAAGTAGCATAGAATAAGGAGTATTACCTGATACATGATCTGAAGTTAGTTATTGTAGTTCATGTTCTTAATACATGGCGTCACTATCTTTATGATGTGACGATAGATTATCACCCTGGAAAGGCAAATGTAGTAGTCGATGCCCTCAACAGGAAGTTAAGTTCAACATCAGAAGTATTCTCTATGGCATGTTTCAAGAGATACCTGCTAGTAGAGATGCAAGAGTTGAACTTAGACTTAGGGGTGACAGAGCATAGTGGTTTGATTGCTCAGATGCAAGTTAAACCTACCTTCTATGATCAGATCAGAGAGTTGCAGCAGAGTGACAGTGAGTTGTGGCAGATCATGCAGGATATGTCTGAAGGGAGAAGACCAGAGTTTAGGTTTTCAGATGATGGTTTGTTGTATCTTCACGGTAGGTTGTGTGTACCTGAAAACAGTGAGTTGAAAGAACAGATTCTTAAAGAAACGCATGCTTCTATGTATGCCATGCATTCAGGTAACACTAGGATGTACAGGAACCTCAAAGAGTTGTACTGGTGGACTGGTATGAAGAAATATGTGGCTGTGTACGTGGCTAGATGTGGAGTGTGTCAGCAGGTTAAAGCTAAACACCAGAAACCTGTAGGTACCCTGCAATCTCTTCCTATACCAGAGTGGAAGTGGGAACATATCACAATGGATTTTGTGATAGGGTTGCCCAGGACACCTAAAGGTTGTGACTCGATATGGATGATTGTGGATAGACTGACTAAGTCTGCTCACTTTATTCATATTAAGTCAACCTTTGATGTACCAAAGTTGGCTAAGATATATGTGGATGAGATAGTCAGATTGGATGGTATCATAGTTTCAATTATATTAGATAGAGATCCTAAGTTCACATCTAGGTTTTGGAATCAATTGCATCGTGCTTTGAGTACACAGTTGAGATTCAGTACAAATTTTCACCCACAGATGGATGGTCAGCCCGAGAGGACCATTCTGACTCTTGAGGACATGATGAGAGCATGTGTCTTGCATTTATGTGGAGGTTGAGAAGAACACGAGTCTTATAGAGTTTGCATACAACAATAGTCACCATTCTAGTCTTGGTATGGCCCCCTATGAAGCTCTGTATGGCAGAAAGTGTAGATCATCCATATGTTGGTATGAGGTAGGTGAAAAGCATATTCTTGGACCAGAGATGGTGGATTTGATTATTGGAAAGATTGCAGTGATTAGAGAACAGTTGAAAGCTGCACAAGACAGATAAAAGAGTTATGTTGAGAAGAGATGTAGACGTCTTGAGTTTGAAGTTGGTAATGAAGTTATATGAGGGTTTCACCGTGGAAAGGAGTGTTGAGGTTTGGTAAGAGAGGCAAACTGACTCCTAGGCTTATGGGCTCATATCCTATCATTGAGAAGATTGGACCTGTATCCTATAGGTTGGAATTGCCATCCGAGTTGGCTAATTTACTTGATGTGTTTCATGTATCGATATTGAAGAAGTGTTAACCTAGTACAGAGGAGATAGTGAACTCAGAACCTGTCTGGCTCAGACTTGACGTGTCCTATGTTGAATGACCAGTACAGATAGTTGACCCGTGAATCAAGAAACTCAAGAATCGCGAGATACCGTTAGTGAAGGTTTTGTGGAAGAAACCATAACCTAGAAAAAGCCACGTGGGAGCTTGAATCTGAGATGCGTAACTAGTTTCCTTTTCTCTTCTAGGAATTTCGAGACGAAATTCTTATAAGGGAGGGAGATTGTTACGACCCACACCACAGTTAACTAGTAAGTATCATGATTAGTGCATAATTTAAGTTAATTGAGATAAGTTAAGTGCTCATAGTTGCAAATAGTGTTTTGACCAGTTGTGACAAGCTAGTTAACATAATTTTGTGCCTTGAGAAGGTAGAGGATCTCGTTCTTGAGAGTTTGCAAAAAGAATCATGTGAATTGGACCTCCGAGGAAATAGTTATGGCATTTACAAGTCCCTTGGGTCAATTTTGTAATTTACCCATTACTAATTGGCCCCTTTGCCTTATCTTCTTCCTCTTTAACCCGATAGAATAGAAACAGCCGCAAAAGCGACGCGCACACACACATCAGCCCATCGACCGATCAAGCAGAGTGAAATCGGGGCGATTTTGGGGGCGATCTTTGCCCTTGGCTTCGTCCAGCTACAACCCTACCTCCGTCCTCCTTCCTCCACCCTTCATCCTCCTCCAACCTCACCCCTATCCGCAGCCCTAGCAAGGGTGCCGACCGACCTGCAACAGGTGTTGCACCGGCTAGCAGCAGGGCGCCAGCCAAGGGTCGTTTTGGGTGAGCAAACACCACGAAACGATGCCTTTAAGCCCGATCTTGAGGTCCAGGCTTGCAACCGCAGCCACGAGCAAGAACGATGCTCATCTAGCAAGGGGTGGTTCCCCTACCTTGCTGCAGCAGTAGCTGCACGTAGCAGTGACCACGGGCTACTAGGGCGTGAGCAGCAGAAGTATAGCAATGCCGTTAAGTTCGTCCTTGAGGTTCGAGCACAAATTTGTAGCTCTAGCAGCGTTTAGCATCCCAATCAAGCTCTTCTTCAACCTGTATGTGGGGGAAACAACTATTTGATTGTTGCAGGTCCGAACCAGGAGATTTTGGGGCAACCAATACTCCAAAACGTCACTTTGACTTCGGCTTGAGGTCCAGATCAGGAATCCGTAGTTGTTAGCCCACGATTCAGCTCCTAGCCGAGCTCCTCTTCAACCTGAGCCTAGTGTGTGAAGCTGCTGTTGCAGTAGGTTCGTGAACTGGAAAAGTCCAAGGTAGAAGACAACCGAATTTGCCCGGAAACTGGTCTCTAGATGCAGTTCCAGACGAATCCGGATAGACCAAATCACTGTGAGTAGGAGTTCATTTAGTTATCATCATTTAACTCCTTTGTTGGAATTTTTCGATAAACTGTGCATTTTTCGTTGATACTTGACTTTTGGACAGTATTTGGCATTACTCGAATTTTATTTCATAAACTGCTTCCTTATGTCGTTATATGATTTAGTTTAGCATATGATCAGTCTGAATTGAATCAGTGAATTTATATGGTTCATTGGAACTTGAAATACGTAATATGATTGATGAAAATGATAGAATTTCCTGTATTACAACTGCAATGTATACGTTGAGCATAAAATGGATGTTTAGCATCGAAACTGGATAAGTTGATACTGAGTCATGTTTAAAGATGACAAATGATGTATATGTGTTTTCAAGTGATGTTCAGAATGTGAAATAAGTATGAAATGTGATATTCCTGTTTAAGTGTTTATATGTTAATCAGTTAATAGACTTAGGTGCCCCAACACCGTAGAACCCCATTGCACGGTCTGTACCTTTGGGGTAAAACGGTCAGCCCTGGGGATACACCCAGGCATCGGAGACTCGTGTCCAACAAATACCGAATGTCTCGGTGACACGAAGTCTGAGAGGTAGGATCCCGGTCAGCCCTGGGGATACGCCTAGGCATCGGAGATCCAAGAGAATGTCCTGGTCAGCCCTGGGGATACGCCCAGGCATCAGAGACTTAGAGACCCTCCGACTGTGCACTACAGGTTGCAGGAGGAGTCCAGAGCACTCAGAGTTAGTGCAGTGAGGCCCTTGTGAGCCTGAGGCCCTTGAGCGCCTGAGAGTCCTATGCAGACCAGGATGAGAAGTCAGACTTAGCATTTCCCGGGTGTGTCGCTAAGTCTTGTACGGTGGGATCGTAGTTCGCTACAGATCTTCATATGCAGAGTGCGCTGCATATGTTTGGGGCATAACTAAAATGTAATCATATAGGATCACAGTAAATTTAATATGTTAAGAGATTTGAACTTCTGTGCCAATTCTCTATAACTGTTTATTTGTTTAAAATATCTGTTGTTGCATAGAAATGTGATTATTATCTGTAAATATGCTATGTCATTAGAACTGCCCTGCTTAGTACTGCACTTATGCTTTATTTAAATTTTATATATCTGATGAGTTGTTTAGTGATAGCTAAATGAAATGCTATTCACTGAGCGAGTAGGCTCACTCCTCTACTCAAACATTTTCAGGTCAACAACAGCATCAAGAATCTGAAGGATCTTACCACCCTAGTTAGTAGAAGGTATATGTAGTTAGTTAGATAGTGGTCTCTTAGTCCTTTCCCCTCGGTCCTTGGGACATGGTGTGGGTGAGAGAGAGTGTGTATGTAGAATGTGTATAAAGATTTAAATTAACTGTTATGTTTACTTTCTGTTAAACAATGTTACATGTTGTAAACTATGTTTACGTACTCTAGCCAGTTTAATTGAAATGCTTCCGCAATAGTTTATTATGTTTTAGTTTACAGCAATAATCCGGATATCATTACGAGGTTTTAAAAAGAAAAAGTTCTCAGGATTTGTTTATGTGATAATCCCTCCGTCGCGCCCTAATCTCATGATTAGTGGTTAGTGTGAGATCGGGGTGTGACAATTAGACTAGTAATCTAGAGTAGCAGTACTTTTATACAACTATATACTTTATATATATTGGGTATCTGAATTTTGTCCTCCCTTTTCCTTGGGGTATGGGGGTTCTACTCCCCCATATCCTTGGTGGATCAGGGTTTTACTCCCCCTTTCTCCCCGGATCGAGATCCTATGGTGTAACATCCTAGCAATAGATTTAATTAGTCAAGAACACATTTATATGTTATTATTGTTGTAATTTATTTGGGAAAGTCCTCTATAGTGATTATAATGTTCTCATAATTTGATTGCCCCATTATTTTGTTTTAAACTTATGAACTATATCCTCTTGAACTTACCTAATTTATGTAACCCTTATTGCTTTGGGAACATCCCACTCTCTTCTTACATACCCAATAATGCTCAAATATGTTTATTATGCACATACTCAATATTATTGGCGCATACCATTTGTTTCTATTTTTTGGGTGTTGTTCCCTAACCACCTAGGTGTAGGTACCTTAGATATTCTGGTTAAAATAAGATCGTGTAAGGGTTTATGAACATGAATATAGCTAGCAGTAGTATGTTTCCCTCTTATAATGGCCTTATCTACAGATACTTCAAGCTTTATTTTGTAAATAACACCTTTTTCGGTGAGGATCATTTGTATAATGATACATTTTCTAACTTTATAATAGTTATATTTTGCTGCTTATTAATATTTTTTCTCTCCAAACATACCATTTGAGAAATAAAGATAAATAACTCATTTTTCCTTCAGACATTATAGTATGTTTGGATTCGATTATTTTATTACTCAATTAAGTTAGGAGTGGGTCCCCTTTTGGGTCTCACTTTTTACACTAAACAATAGGTAATATGACCTATGTGTGTGATAGATATGTATAATTTTAGTTTTGAGAAATTATCTCCCTAGACCATAAACATCAATCTTGTGGGTGTGGTGATAACAAAATAGAGCATATTTAGGCATGTATTAAGCATCAAGCCCCAATAGGAGAGGGCACATAAAGATTGTATTAACCTTTTAGTTTTGAGAAGAGAAGTATTATTTATCATAGATGGTATTCCTTATGGCTTTAAGTATCTTAATGACATGGACATAGTGTTTTTTATGTTCCATTGAATGAATGTTATTTTCAAATTCCTAGAGCATTTTGGTCCTTATAGAGGGAGGAAATGATATTCTAGAAAATGCATACAAAGGAGGAGATGTATCTGTCTAGGTGTGAACAAATGGATTTTTGTTGGACCCACCATGATTGTTTAATTTTATTTTCATTTTCCTATGAAAGCATCAAACTGATCATCCTCATCATTATACCATAGAAAAGAAACTACTTTTAGACTTAAAGCACATAGCTTAACCTTAATGTCGATAATGGCCCAACCTCCCAAGGTATTTGGGAGGCATATAGTATCTTAAGCCACATTATGCATCATGCACTTACATTTTGTGGAATCTTACATAAAATGACTCCTCAGATTATCTATATGATGCATGGTTTTCACAATAAGAGGGGAACAACTAATGTAGTATGTGACGATGTTTCAAAACCAAATTGATATATGGGTATATGGTTTCCTGTATGACAAGCTTATACTTTAGTTTTTAACATAAGGTTCTAAATGGAACACGGGTCATTCTCTAAAATAGGAAGACCTATGTATTGTGTTGGAAATTCATCCCAAGGGTTGTCCATAACATGACTAAACACATTACGGTCCTTGTGGGAGACATTACAATGAAGAAGGGATGAATTTGGTATTTTTTCAACATTGATAGATTTTCAAAATGCCCAAGACTCTTTTTACAATTATACCATTTAGGTATCATAGAGAAATAACATGGTAACATCAATAAGAAAGATACAATATTTGAGAATCTCATCAAAGAACATTGGCAATGAGACCACTAAAAATGCAAAGTCAGTCATATAGGTGAAGTATTCATAATGAAAACAACGGTGATGATGATACAAGTTGATAGATAAGATATCTCCTCAACTAAACCCAATAGAGTTGTGCAAGTAACCAGACATATAGTAATACATAGTATAGAGAAAGAATTCATAGTATGTAGGCATGAAATAGAGAGAGAGTCAAAGGAAAACTATAGCCTTGAGCCCACTCAAATCAAAAGGCCTAGTAGATGTTATATCATATTTATAAATGTGTAATTGTAATATGTTATAGTAGGAACAATACAAGATTGTGTGCTTTTAGTTGAAAATTTCTTAAAGAGCGAGGTTGGTTTGGTCCAATTTTTTTTGCAATTGTTATCATGCATGACTTACAAAAATTATGAAGGAAAATTTTATAAGTCTAATAAGTTTGATGTATCTTGTGCCTTATTGGTCTTTCAACTTTGGAGCAAGATCTATATGAAAAATGTATATATTGTCAGGTGAAACGTCTAAGTTTGCATTGTTAAATTAGCATTTGGGGATTCTTTGATGTTGTTTTAAATGCACCCAATAAAATGTGGTAGAGGGACGAATGGAGTCAATCTTGACATGGTAACTAGTCCTAGACAAGAGCAAGGATTACACTTCAAGATCATATAAGGGGGATGTAAGGGAGTCAAGATATTTGAATATATTCTTGCGATTAGCATCAAAATGTAACATAATTGCTTATATCAAACAAGAACATGGTTGAATCATAATTAAAATTGATAAACAATGCTCCTAATATAAAAATCCTTATTTGGAGTGAGAATGTTATCCAATAAGTGAAGGGTGATGTTGTTGTATCCTTATATGAGATAATGTATCTCATACAACTATCTAGTGAATTTCCTAGTAAATATGGTGTTGTTGGGTCCCTCGACTTTAAAATTTGTGACAAATAGATAATGATCACATTTACATTATTCATTTATTTATCCATGATTTATAACTTTGAAAAAAGTTTGAGTTTCTCATGAGTAGCATATGATAAGCATGGGTCACACTGTGTATTTATGACAATTTTACTACACTTTTTACTTTGATTATTAAACTTTCACTATATTTATGACTAGTTTGAAGAATTTTAATTATCATTTCCATAGGTTGTCATTATGAGTTATTTTAATAGTTTTATGAAAGTTACATGGATGCTTAATTATTATATACATATAGGTAGCAAACTCATTATCTTGAAATTTCTTTCTTTTCTAATAGACACATAATGTAGAGATAATGACACAATTTATTTCCGAATGCATGTTCATCCTCGTTTAGGTCAAATTTTTAGCTTAATTTTGCATTTGAATTCACGATCTATTTTAACTCCCATTTAATGTGATTTTCTTTTATGCCAATTGTTGGGATTTTGATAGAAGTCATTCATTATCATGGCAGGTTTAAGCTTTAATCTCTACACACAAACTTAGTATGGTACCTGCTAACTGGTCTATAGGTCTAAGCAAATTTAGATCCATATTAGAGTTTTCATCAATGTCGTACATTGTCAGCCTCCTGAGATTTCTTATTGGTCTAGTATGGAGTTCCAATGCCACTCACCAATACCTCCCACTTGAATTCTCCTCAACCCACATTTCCATCGATCTGCATCCTCATCGACTAATGAGATTCCGTCAATCAAAAAACAATTCAATGATTCACATTCTCATAAATTGACAAGATGCATATTGATGGCCACCAACTGATGAGACCATAGACCAATGACCACCAATCAATGAGGCTCTTGTGTGCTGCCAACTAAACAATCATGTGCATCACTAACCAATGAGAATTTTGTAGTTGGTAACTGATGAGGTTCATGTATTTTCACCAACCAATGAGATGCATGTTCCCCTTAAACTAACAAGGTTCTTATGTGTTTGTCACCAACGAGAACTCTACAAACTTGCTAACCAATGAGGACTCTTCTCGTTCACACTATGTCTTCCTCTTCCTCTCGCCACTACCCTTTAATTCGTGGTGGATGACACCATTACTGTAGGTGACTAGGAAGTTGGAAACCCTAATCCCATGCCTATAAGTGCTAGCCCTTTCCTCCATGGCAATGCATGATCTTGACTACGTTGCCAGGCTGCCACACTACATCCTCATCACCACCTCCAATTTTCATTAGTCATTTTCATCAGCTAATAACATCGATTGATTATGACACCACTAAGAGTCTAAGTCCCTAACCTTGAAAGTGTCTAGGCCAACAACATCTGAACTCCATCTAGCAGCTTCCATCCATCATTCAACATACTTTCCCTCATAGGGACAGATCCATGTTATGAAGTAGGAGGACAATGAGCAACAAGTCCATCTCTAATGAATGTCAAAGGGTGTACCTCGCTGCCTCCTCTCTTAGCTCAAAGATAGTGCAATCTCACACCATGGTTGCATCTGCATCTTCTATTGTGACAATGGTTTTCACTCTCTAACTTTTCCTATTAAACTTATCATTGTTAACAAGAGTGACCAGTCCCCTCACTAGAGTGAAGCGAGTAGTCCCTACTACCTATATTTGTTCTTTTTACCACACTACTCTTGTATAAACCATGATATATATTGGATCGAATGTTTTATGATAGAAAAACTAGTTTGTTCACCTGTTTTACATGTTTATATCTTGGATGTAGAGAGCTTCAAACAAAGATATATCATATTATTTATTTCGTGTTATACTCATGATGAGAACTTCAAATAGTATTTCTTTAGCGAATGGGTACATGGACTTTAGGTAACCCGACAATGAGCTTAGAGTAATATATATCTAGGTTTAATCCTAATTTTGAAAGGGTAGATTTACTCAACCTCGACACATATACATTCATGCTTATAATGATGCACCGATAGAGCAAACACAAGTAGTAGTTGTAAAACCCATATACCCTAGTGATTTCATCCATTTTATAACTAAATTTTATTCAAACCTTTTAATCGCACTCTTAGTATAATAAAACTACTAGTTCTTGTTTAGTCACTTCGATTAGATAGTTATACATTAACCTTGGGTTCGATCATAAATTAGATTGTGATAAGTATCCACACTTATGGGTGGGATTATTCTACACTTGGTTAAGCTAAAATTCATAGATTTCATCCCTGGAGAATTGTTTTGCCATAAATCTTTCAGCATTTGTCCATCCTTAGAAAGAAAAGTCATATTTCACAACAACTGATAGGGTGTGTCCATCCTTACAAGGAAATTCAACATTTACAAGTGACACTATGTGTCTTGACATCAACATACTTTATCAAATTTCAGTGCTTTCAAAGTAAGTCAACCCATCTTAACATGAACATCGATATGTTGTGACCTTGTATGTAATTGCCAAAGGCAAACCGTCACATGACGCATCTCAATCATGACACTCCAAGTGTAATTTCTATTTGGAAAATGCCTATCCCATGTGATTTAATTACATGTGAGCAGAAATAGAAATCACAAGAAATTGAAAAATAAAAAAGTGCTAAAATAAAGCAATAAAATCTATATAGGCCACACTTGGTCATATTCAACTATGCATGAAATATGTCAGAATCTCCTAATATATTTAACTCGATCCTTTTCATAAAAAAATAACCTAATTGGTATAAACAACTAGAAGGACAAGAATAATATGTAGGAAATGTCGTCACTTTATAATAGAGATTTATAATGGACATTGAAAAGGAATAAAATATCCAAATAATTGTTTCCAAAAAATAAAAGAAATTAATGAATTAAATCAAAATGTTTAATCAGAATCATTGTATTGCATCTCTACTAGGTAGGATGAATCACATACACACACATGCATGCACATACACACATATGTGTGTGTATGTATTTGTGTGTGTACATACATACATACACATATGTCGGCGAGGGATAGTCCGCTTGGTGACTTCTGCTGGTCTTCAATGAAGGAACCCAGGTTCGAAACACATAGAGAAGCATTTCTTGATTTTCCACCCACCCGGGCATCTGGCCTCTATCACAGGTTATGGGAGAGGGGGAGAGAAATCTTTCTCTCTCAATCCCATACATACATACACATACATACATACACGTACATGCATACAATACTACCTGATGTTCCCTTAGGGTTTGCTATGGCGATCTGCCATGTGACCACCAGACGATGATGGCTACGATGGGGCATCAAACCCATGTTGTCCACCCTACCACCAACACCCTACCACCTAACCCTATACCTATCACCGCCCAAATTGGAGATGCGATAGGAGAGACGTTAGGACCCGTGGGGAACCCTAAGTAAGGCAAGATAGCAATGGAGAAAGAATGTGGGACAACCAGGTTGGTGTGGAACCATGTCCACAAACACTCTCCACAGCGTGGGGACAAGGAGTGGTTCCCAGAGCCAAGGCACGTAGAGGAGCAAGTTCTTTTCGACCTAGGTGAGGAGGAATTTGAAAGGATGTAGAACATTTGGGAGTTCACGGTGATGGTGTACATCCTGGGAAATAGTCCTTACTACCTACATCTTCAAGCATGGATACATAGAACCTAGAGACGGGAGGGGGATTTTGAGATGTTGTCGAGGGAGAATAGGATCTTCTTGGTTTGTTTCTTCAACATAGTCAACAAGAAGGTGGTCCTGAACCTAGGGCCTTGATGGTTTGATGCACAATTGGTGGTCACCAGTGACTACCACCACAGTGATGAGCTTAAGCGGGATAGGTTCACAACTATTCTAGTTTGGATCACTTTGAAGTCCTTTGGTCAATCATGGACGAGATGAGCAGCAAGTGATATTGTTGTGGAGGTGGGAAAGGTGCTACACATCGATGATTGGTCTTTGGAGGAATATGGGGCTCGAGTTCTTGTGGATCTACTTGTTAATGACTAGACATTGGAGACAGTATGGCTCAATCTGCATGCAACAAATGTCGTGCATTTGGACACAAGGACAACAATTGTGATAGCAAGGCAACGAAGATAGAAAAAAACTCTGAGGAGAAGGATGACAATGGATGAGCAAGGAAGTATGGAGGGAGAAGGCCCAGTCTACAGGGGATGAAGGAAGAGAAGCAAAGAATCGTAAAAAATTGACACTACCAATGAGGTGGTGGAAGATCGGGACACTAGCAGCAAGGCAAATAATTTAGTGGATAAGAGAACTATATCTAGCACGAACCAAGATGGGGACATGGAGAAAGGTGAGTTCACATCCTTCTCAAGGAATAAGGGCTTCAAGAAGCTTAGGATTCCTAAGAGATAAGGGGTGGCAGAAATCCTCGACATAACCAACAACTTTAATGCACTGAGTGACTCTGACAAAGAAGAAGAGGAAATGATAAATTAAAAGGAAAGGTAGGACGAGAGGAAGACCAACAAGAAGGATCTTTCAAGGCAAACAAGATACCAAAAGACTCATTATTTTGTCCATATTATTATGGAATATTAAGGTGGGGTGTGACAAGTATAAGTAGAAAGAGATCCAGGACTGGTTTGCTTCAAGTGGACCCTCACTTGTTGCACTAGTTGGAACAAAGATAAAGAAATAGAATAAACAAAGCATTGGATACCTATTTCCACAAGGTTGGGAACACATGTCTAGTTAAAAAATACTGAGATATCAAGGGTGTGTCTGGCATGAAAACCAAATGCATGGAATGTGACAGTGTGGATGATTTTATATCAGCATATCATAGTTGACTGATGGAACACAACATGTTTACACATGTACTTGACAACAGTGTATGCTCATAACGATGCAAAGAGAAGTTAGAAGCTTTGGTAGGACATGGATTCACTCTTTAGACAGATGGTAGTTCCCTGGATGGTGATTGGAGACTTGCATAATGATAGGTTGCAAGCAGAAAAGGGAGGAGAGAAACCAGTGTTGTACGGTGATTGATGCGTTTATCAGGCCATTGAAAAAGTTGAGTTGATTGAACTTCCCATGACATTTGGTGACCTCTTCACATGGAATAACAAGAGGATACCAGAAGACAAGATTGCAAGCAAGTTGGATGGGGCACTGGTAAATGGGGATTGGCTAAAGTTGTTTCCTAATGTGCAGTTGGAAGCATGTGGTTCTGGGCTGAGTGACCATGTACCCCTAATGGTCCAAATCACAGTGAAGAATCAAAAAAGGAAACCATTGAGATTCCTTAACTACTGGAATGACTGGAAAGGATTTCATGAAGTTGTAAGGGATAGTTGGAATTTATAGGTGATAGGGAACCCGATGTTCATTTTTTGCTAAGAAGCTAGATAATACCAAGAGTGCATTAAAGTTATGGTCTAAGACCGAAGTAAATATCCCAAACCTAATCTCAAATACAAAATAGGAATGCAATGAGGTTAGAATATGATTCTATTAGATTCACTCAATGAGAGTTGGTTAGGAGAGATGATGAGCTAAAAATTGCTTGAAGATCTCAAGAAGGCTTAGGAGAAATTCTTTTGGCAGAGAGGTGGGGAGAACTAGATGGAGGATGGTGATAGAAATATCTTTTGGGTCCTAGATGGGAGATCGTATGCTCTAGAGGAGGGGGTGAATAGAGCTAAATGCACTTAAACAAAATTCATTAGGCCTTCAAGTTATACCACAAGATAAGGTTTCTAAATAAGAAATTTGAGTGCAACTAAAATATACATAGCAAGGGAGAGAGAGAGATTGAACAAGCACAAAGTGACAAGCTATGTAGAGTGGTTCCACACTCCAAACTAGGAGTATGTCAGTCCACTACCTAGAGAGGTCAACTGTAACATACTGAAATACACTATGTATCCCTTTGTACTCTTTTTTCAATAAGATTTGTTCTTCATTTTCGTCCCATATGTCTTTGGAGTTGAACTAGTGGAACTATGACGGTTATTGGATAAATACTTTCCATATATTCTTAATAAAGGGTTTTATGCACAAATACCCCAGTTACATCTAAGTAATGCATCTAAAGTGCAATCGTCCACTTAAGTAATAAAAATAATGATGGAATTTGTGCTCAAACTTTCTAGGACTTTAGAATAGGAAAAAGAGAAGAAATTCCAAAATATACATAAAGGAGATGATAAATGTTATAAATGGATAAAAGGAGATAATGTGGAATATATTATTTCCAAAAATCATAAATAGAAAACCCACAAGGTAATTTGATACACAAATTTGTTTTCTTGGATTAAAAGTTACTTAAGGGCCATGTATCACCCAATGTGGAAAATATAAATATATATATAATACATTATTATTGAAAAATAGGAAATAAGATAAGAAAGAGAAATATAATATCTAATGTTCTCAAATTGGAAAACTAACTCCAAATTCGTAATCTAGAAGTAAAAATAAGCCTTTGTGCAAGTTTTCAACTAATTTGGATGATATTTGGATAATGTGAAATAGTAGGAGAGAGAAAGTGTGTAGAACCTTCATTTTGATAACTAATTAAATAAATGGAACAATCATGATCAAATAATGGCAAAATCATATCTAAGACATTAATCAGGACACATGGGTGAAAATTGATCATATTTGGATAATCATAGAGTCATAAATAAAATAGGAAAGAGAAAATGAGTTTTAAATTATTTAACCCATTAAAGTCCTAAAAAGGCAAAACTAATTCCATATTTGGATTCTACACCTCAAAATCAGTCAGGCTGTCAATTTTTATCAAATTTGGAAATTGTTTGAGCCCTCAAAAGAAGAAAGAGAAATTCATTAAATAATGTATATATCACTTTATTTGAATTATAATGCAATTGGAAAATATGTGTCACACGCCTAATAGGACTATTGCACATGATCCAATGGCTCAGAGAGCTCCATGGATTGATCAAATGGTAGAGAGTTTGTCTCCTACCTCAGTCTGGATTAGGAAATAGGGAGAGAGTTTTAATTTTTCAATTTGTGATATCTCTCTACACACAGCCCAATTGAGTAATTTTTGGTGCTCTGGATTCCTCTCGTGATTTTTCACATGTTTATCCCAAACTTTTAATGTTTTAGCACATAATTGAGAAACCACAAAAGTTCTTGAAGCTTCCTTCTCACCTTTTTTTCTAAAACCCTAACCCATACCCCCTTGCCTATAAATACTGACACCCCGAGCATCCCCATCACCTTTGTAACTCAACGCACCCTTCAATTTGACTTTTCATCCTTGTTTGATCCTCCCATGAGTAGTCAAATACATAGGGATTGTGGTAGCACTCCCTCTCTCTTTCTCCATCTCTAACAAAATCAAAGGCATCTTCAAGTTCGGTTAGTCCTCTGCTTTCTCTCGCAACTTTCATTTCCGTGTTTGGTCATGCATTCTGTTTTCACCCAAAGTTCCATGCAAACAATTGTTGTTGTTTGGTGCCATGGTGCAAAGATGAGGGGAGGAAGATAACCCCCCGTGATTTTACCATTTTTCCCACGCTCAGCTTCTCTTTCGCCTTTGTCCCGCACATGGACACGATGGTCTTTTGCCTTGTGTTGACCGACCCGACCCGGCTTGGACTAGTGCCAGCTGGCGGGGTGGGCCACTGACTTGGCTCACTGTGATTGGGCCAAGCAGTGGGCCCGACCCCACCCTCTCGCTCTCTCTTACCTCTAAAATCAAAAATCAATTTTTCGGATTTTCTCATTAGTCGATTTTAGGAAAATCATAACTTTTAATTCCTTGGGCCAAAATTAAAAGTAAAATATGTTCTAGACTCATAAAAAGTTGATATATCTAATAAAAATATTTTCGACGCCTGAATTTGAGTATTTCAAATAAGTGTTTTTGGGATTGAATAAATTAAGTAAAAATCTCTAAAAATAACCCTAAAAGTCCATATCTCTAAAATACCTAAAATTATATGTTATTTTGATCAGAAATCCTAACTAAGATAGTGGTGATGGTTTCAGGACCTAAATCAATGGTTTGTGGAAAAAGTTGATAACTTTAGGGTTTGAAGTCCTTAATGAATGCCTATAATACTAATACATGAACATGGTTATGATAATAAGACAAGTGGACTCTAATCTTGCTTAGGATTTTGGAAAGTAGTTTCTAGGACTCTAAGAAAGAGGTATGTGCATCTAACATTTTAGTTGGGATATCTTTGCCTTAACCTAATATTCACTAATGAGGCTTACTTGAACCTAACTCTTTTCTTGAAACCCTGATTTCTTGTGCCTCAAATTAGATCATAGTTTCTTATTGTTTGGGTTTTAAACCCCACTGCCATGCTTATTGATTCACATGATTATTCTTTCCATAACTACCTTTTCTAGCATGTAGATTTATGTTCTATTTAATTTAAAGTAGTGGTACTTATGTACAACCACCCACAGATGGCATGTATTTATTCGCTCTGGGGAATGTTTTATTCTCCCCATATTATTGAAGGTGACTAGAAATGTCTTATTCTCCCCTCATCTAAGGTTAGAGGTCTGGTAGGTGCCTCAACCCTACTTAGTTAGGTAGACATAACTATCTTACATGCAAACCCCTTTTAAATATAATTGTTAATGGCAAGCTTCTTTTGATATAGCCTCATACTCTTATTATCTTCATCTTATGATGAACCCTTAGCATGTTTTTACTTGCTTTACATATCTTGTTATCCTAGACTAGTTTTGTGACACATACCTTTTTATTCCTTTTCCCTCTTGTTAAGTGCTTTCCCAACTACCCAGGTGCTGGTGCTGAGCAAGGAGGAGAACAAGTTTGAAGGAAGTTTTCTCAAGAGTTGATCTCAAGTTTTTGGAAAGGATGACTAGGTTGCTATAGCTAGATCCTATTTCTCTTATCTTTTTCTTTTGGGAACAATCATGTAGTGCACAATGAAAGCCATGTAAAGGCTTAGTATATTTATTTCTATTGCTATTAACATTTTATAATGTATCTGGAATCATGCTTATTTATTTGGAATATTATGCAAGCATCCCAAATTCTCTCTTTTTGTAAAATGTGTGGATGTTTTGTATTTCCTTTAAATTTTAGTAAGGAGGTGATCTCACCTCTTTACATCATGGCATCAGAGCCTTTAGGAAACTATTAGGGTATGAAGTTGAAGAAAGGGTGTCTAGAAAGGATCAGGGTTTTGGGGGCTGGTAATATTTTCCTCCGTGCCACTAGCTTGGTTTACGAGGACTCCTGTTCCCATATGATACCGGTCTGGCCTGAACTGATATGAATTTCCCGAAATAGTATTCTTTTAGGCAGTAGCAATTCTAGATATCCTTTTCTCATCTATGCTTCTATTCTCTTCTCATCTATGATTCTATACTCCTTGGAACTTAGTATGTTAACCATACCGTTCAGGAGAGGTGACTTGTTCGACACTCTGAACAACGTGAACAAGGAAGTGGCGTCGAACCCTAATGACCCCAACACTCCTGTGACTCCTGTGGTCAACCATACTACTCTGAGTACCCCCGCCTTCACACCAAAGTAAGAGCTGGCAATGTTGCAGCAGGTGTTTTCTACCACCATGATGGGGCTTCTCAACCAATGGCCGCCAACGTCAATAGGACGAGGAAGTTCACCCTCACCGACTTCATAAAGATGAAGCCACCCTACTTCAAGGGTGAGAGTGAACCCAACATGGTGGATAAATTCGATGACTGGGTGTTGTCCTTGGATCAGACCTTCGATGGCATGGCGTTCCCTCCTCACTAGAAGATTTGGTTTGCAACTTATGTGTTGGATGGACCGGAATGTGTTTAGTGGAATGGTGTCGCCTGCACTTGGGACACCTCTACCATGGAGTGGGGCCAGTTTCTAAAGCTCTTCAAGGAAAAGTTCATTTGCCCTTCCTACCTGAGAAAGGAGGAAGTTGAGTTTTACAGTCTCAAGCAGGGAGGCATGAGTGTGGCCGACTACATTCAACGGTTCCTACTGCTAGAATGTTATGCGCCACCGACCTTGGAGCCGAAACAAGGTCAACGTTGTTCTTGCAGGGCCTAAACTACCATGTGGGTCGAAGTCTCATCCTGCAGCTTCCACTCATCTTTCAACACATGGTGGATAAGGCCCTGGCCATCAAGTCCTACCCAGGATTCCAAGCTTCTAGACACAGCAATGGCTACAACAACAATAAGAAGAAGAACCCGAACCAGAATGAGAACCGCAGACATCACTGGTGTAATAGGTTCTCTCACCACCGTCCTCCAGGGAGATGTGATGCAGCCCTATTTTAGGGCTCCATCCTGTGCCATTTTGTACTTAAGTTGCATCTAAACATGTTAGATTACAAGTCTTTTTCCCCAATATGATTATCATTGCAAATATGCTTATGGATGCTCTTTTCACTGTTTTTCAAGTACTTGAACCATGCTTAGATGGAAGAGAGAGAAAGAAGGAGTTCTAGGGTTCCCCCACTCATGGAGGGACCCAAAGAAGGCCCCAAAGTCTCCCTCAACCTACCTCCAATGGTCAAGAATCATCCCCAAGCAAAGACATCCAAAAATGACAAAGATTGAAGTGTGATTGAGTGAGGCCAACCTCACCACGGCCGTGGGCACCATGCCACGGTCGTGCCTTTTTTAGCAATGAAGTGCCAAGTTCAACAGGGAAATTCCATAGAATCCCACGGCCATGGCCACCTACCACGACCGTGGCCATTGAAGACACCACGACCGTGGCCATCAGCATGGTCGTGGTCCGTAGAAGAGAACACGATCGTGGCACCCTGCCACGTTGTGGGAATTAACTGCCAAAGGTTCAGTTGCAACAGGGTTTTTCCCAGAACGCCACGACCGTGGCCCAGTCGCCACAACCATGGCTGAAGATGATCAAGACGCCCGTGGCCCCTCCCCACGGTCAGCTCCTCCTCCTCCAAAATGGTTGTGTTACCCAACACGGTCGTGGTGCATGTTACCCACCACGACCGTGGCACTCCGCCACAACCGTGGCCACCACCATCTCACCACTTCCTTCACACCATGACCGTATTCACCCCCCACGGCCGTTCCCCACTACCCTCACCACGGCTGTGGCACACCCACCACGACTGTGGTGATCACCAACCCTACACAACTTTGCACTGCTTTTCCTATTATACCCCCACTTAGCCCTAGCTCCTATATAAGTACTAGTTGCTTCTAGGGCTCGAGGGAGTGCACCTCCTAGCCGCTACCCAGCTACTCCCTCACTACTCCTTGCATCCATTACTCCCATCCACCCACTTTCCTTGCATTTAATCCCATTTCCACCCACTTTCCACTCATTTCCACCATAGAAACCTAGTTTCTCTAGGTTTCTATCCATCCATTCCCCTATTTCCATGCTCTTGGGCACCATTGGATGAGGAGGCTCGTGGTTGGAAGCAAGGAGGTGAAGAAGTCAAGCTTCATCAAGCATCCATGGTGTTTCCTACTCTCTTTCCCTTCTCCTTTGTTTCTATTTTGATCATGTATAGCTAAGCCCCCTTGGGTGGGCTGTTTGGGGCAAAAATGTGACTTTGATACCTTGTTGGGGGAATATAATTTGTAATGAACATATTTCACTTCTATGATGATTGCCTTTGCTTGTATCTCATTTCCCATTACCTGTGCATGTGATTGTTATTTAATTACATTAATTGCTTGCCTTGTGGTGTTTGAAGACATTTGCCTCTAGGATGTTTTGGTTTCTATGTAGCTATCCTAGGATTGGCTCCTAGGTCCTTAATTAGGATCCCTATCTAGCCCCCTATCTTCCTACATAATCACCTTCTTCCTACATGCAAATGTGAGTTCTAAGTGACTAGTATAAGTGTGATTAGTGCAATTTCCTAGGATTTCCTAAAGGTTGAGGTGGCTAGTGGCATGAGGTCAAATATCCTCATCTCTACTCCCATCCTTACCCTTGGTCCTCAATTGACTAATACCACTTATCCTAGAGATCTAGACTTGGTAAGTCCTATGAGAATTACACCTAGCCCTAGTTCTCCAACTAGTAGCATAGGGTACATTCTCATAGCACCCACCTTGTTGTTTGGTTTGGTAGTCTAGAACGAAATATGCTAATTGCTTATTATGGTGACATCCCCCAATTAATGTCAAGGTCACATTCCCAAAAGGCCCACCTCCTTCATCTAATTTCTTAAAACCTTAATTGCTCTGTTTACTTGTTAATGCTAGTGTAGTTCAATTGCTTTAGTTAACTTAGTTGATTGCCTAGTTTTGCTAGCTAAGTGTTAATTTAGGTATTTGATCTTGATTAATGGTTAACTTAGGCTCTCAATTTCTAGTTGCTTGCTTAATCTAGTTTAGTTTGTCCTTGCTCTTGTTTAGATAGCTTGTTGACTTAGATTGCTAATTTAGCCTTTTGATAACTTAGTTACATATTGCTTTTCCTACTTGCTCACTTAGCTTAATCAAAAACCAACCAACCTTTTAAACCCTAAAAACCTTACTCTCCGTAAAAGGTACAAAGCTCATGCCTTCTAACTCTAGTGCCCCCTCTATCTTTGTGGTTCGACCCCGCATCTTACCTTTCGCCTATACTACAACACTACCCCGTACGCTTGCGGGTGAACTATTTTAGTTTTAGTGATCGAATCGATTTGGGACCATACAAATTTTGAAAGCGAAGATCCCATCACCTGTGCCTCCCAACCTCGTGGATTGCACTCGGCCACCCTAGTTGGCCGGTGTTGCAAGCCTCTAGCGGGAGCGCATCAAGCTTTCTGGCACCGTTGCCAGGGATAGAGGCACTCGGCCTAGTTAGATAGTGTAGCTTAGCCCTTCCTTTTGCCCTCACCATTGCTATTATTTATTCTTTGTTGTCCTTTTGCATCTTGGTTCGCTAACTTGGCTCCTTGTTGTTTGTTTGTGACTTGCGCACATGACATCTTTGCATGTGTAGCACGCGTTCTACTTGCACCGACTTTGTAGTTTACGACCCTGAGATTGGGAGAAGAAGGCATCAAGCTCACCGCAACCTACGCCGAGAGGCTGAGATGGCTGAGAACAACCCGCCACCGGATGCTCCACCTCCACCGCCACATCGCCCGCTTCACGAGTACTTCATGTCGGGGAACTACAACTCCCCCATAGCCACGCTGGTTGACCAGATGCCAGGTCAATAGTTCTCCATCCCGCCGGCACTCTTGGGACTTCTCCCCACATACTACGGAATGGAGAACGAGAATCCTTACCACCACATCGACGCGTTCCTTGAAACGTGTTCCACCTTCCGCACTCTTTCCGCCATCGACGACTAAATCAGAAGAATGCTCTTTCCCTTCTCTCTCAAAGAGAAGGCCAAGGAGTGGTATGTGATGAAGCTAGAACTCGTCACATGGAATGAAGTAAAGAATGAGTTTCTGAAGAAGTTCTTTCCAATAGCCAAGTTGTCTTATATGAGGAGTTGCATCATGTCATTTACCCAGAAAGACAACGAGCCCTTCCACGAGGCGTGGGAGAGGTTCCAGAAGCTACTTCGCGATTGCCCTCATCATGATGTTCCTCTGTGGTAGCTAGTTCAGGCCTTCTACACCGGGCTTAAGGAGCAAAGCCAAAACAACGTAGACTCTTCCTGCGGGGGCACTTTCATGGCAAAGTCACCCGAGGAATAATGGCTGTTGTTTGAGCATCTAACCGAGAATTCTCACCACTGAGCTTCCACTAAAGGGGGGCATTGCAGCCGGAACTACACTTCTCCACCTTCCTCCGTGGCTCCCACACGCAATGCCACCGACCCCGATATGATGAAAATGATGGTCGATATGATGCGGATGATGAAGAATCAAGTGGGTGGCTCTTCTAGCCAACCCGCAATGGTTGTGGATACTGTAGACGAGGAAGTTAACGCTCTACATTCCTTTGGTGGCCACAACAACCAGGGCCCAATGTTCAACTCCTACACTCCCGAGTGGAGGAACCACCCAAACTTCTCTTGGAAATAACAGAATGAGGATGGACAAGGACAGGGGCAGCAAAAGCCACGCTACAGCTCCAAGTTTGAGGACGAGGTACTAGGAAGGCTAAGAAGCCTAGATGAAGTAAAAAAGGATGTCAATGCACATGGGCAGTCTATAAACCGTCTTGAGCAGAGGTTGGATCAGATTTCTCTCTCTTTGGCTAGAAGGAAAGAAGGTAGACTTCCATCTCAACCACTGCCAAATCCGAACAATGATGGGGCTTTTCTAGGGAACACTTCGAGTGCTTATGTTCCACCATCTTACCAAGCCCCACCAAACCCCTATGCTCCTCTTCCTCCTCAAGCACCACTCAATTATCAATATGCTCCACCTCCACCTCACACCTACCAACAACCACCTCCACAATACCACCCCCCACCACAACAAGAACCGCAACCTCAATTCATTCTTCAAAATCCCAACTCCTCTCACCAAAGACCTCCACCACCTCAACAGCCACAACCACCTCCACAAGCTTCCTCTTCCACTACCCATGAGCATGTGAAGGCAGTGACTACATTGAGGAGTGGCAGGACTTTGGAGAGCCCCCATGGTACAGTTGTTGGCAGAGATGGCACTGAGGCTAAGCAGGTTGATACTGAGATGCAGATTGATGATACTGTGATAAGAGGCAGTGTTGATATCGTGACGCCGAGCATTGATACTATGATAGTGAGTCGTGATACTGTGATTCCAGTGATACCAGTGGATGATATTGTTGATTTGGACCGATTGGGGTCCCAACTCCCTCCATATCTTGATGCACTTGAGGAGCCTTCTGTTGTAAAGAATTAAAAGAAGCATGCGGAAGATATTTTGAAGATCTTCAAGCAAGTGAAAATCAACGTACCTCTTCTAGATGCAGTCAAGCAAATTCCGTCCTATGCAAAGTTCCTTAAAGCATTGTGCACCTTCAAAAGAAAGACAACAGCCGGCGAGCAGTAGCTCGGGTGGTCGCAGCATGGGGCCCCTCATGAAGGGTCCCGAGTTCGAATCCCCTTGGTGGTGCTATTTGGAATTGTTTCTCCCGTAGCGTAGCCGGCCTCTGTGTGACTAATTGGGCTCCGTTTCTTACGAGATGAGCGGACCCCCCCAGGTTGGGCTCGGCGCAAGCCTTACGGGTCTCCTGGGTTACCAAAAAAAAAAAGACAACAGGGAGGACGCCTAAGAAGATCAAGCTCACTAAGCAAGTGAGATCCATTCTCCAACACACCATTCCCCGGAAAAGAAAAGACCCCCGGTACTCCCATCATCTCATTCTACATTGGGGCACATCGCATAGACCAGGCTCTTCTTGACTTGGGGTCTAGCGTAAACTTGATGCCGTATGATCTATTTGCTGAGCTCCAAATGGGGGAGTTGAAGCCAGCCCATTGCACTCTACAGTTGGCCGACCGATCTGTGAAGACGCCTAGAGGGTGTGTGGATGATGTTCTGGTCCGTCTTGATGAGGATACTTCTGCCTTCTTCCCAGCCAATTTTATCATTCTTGATATGGAAAAAGAGACTAGAAAGGTGCCAATCATCTTGGGGAGACCTTTCCTAGCCACGGCTGATGCAGTGATCCATGTGAGGACTGGGACCATGTATGTTACATTCATGCACATGAAGATCCGGTTGAACATCTTCAAGTCTTCTACTACATCCGAAGTGATAGGGGCCACCGAACAAGATTGTTATTTGGGGGAATGCCTAGAAGAGATTGTTGAAGAGTGCCTACCTGCGTGGATTGAGACTGCCACCCAAGGTAGAGGTCTTGAACCAATTGTTGAGTTCCCTGACGATGATGATGAAGAAAGTGAAGAGGGTGAGCTGGCCTTAGTGGCTGCAAGTGAGGACCTTCCTTCTATTTCTGCACCATTGAAGAACTCCCTTGAAGCACCCCCCATTCTTGAGTTGAAGACACTTCCTGAAGGATTGAAGTACGCTTTCCTTGGCTCAAATGACACCCTCCCAGTGATCATTTCCTCCATTCTCTCTCCTGAGCAAGAAGATGCCTTGATGGAAGTCATGAGGAAGAACATCCAAGCCATTGGATGGTCTATTGCTGACTTGAGAGGGATTGACCCCTCTATTTGTGTGCATCGAATATACTTAGAAGAAGATGCGAGACCGACCCGCCAAATGAAAAGAAGGCTAAATCCAAAGTTGAAGGACGTTGTAACTCAAGAGTTTGTAAAGTTGCTTGATGCAAGGATCATCTATCCCATTCTTGACAGTACGTGGGCGAGTCCCATCCAAGTTGTGTCCAAGAAGGGTGGGATTACGGTTGCAGAAAATGCCGATGGTGAGCTTATGTCGGTGAGAGAGCAATCCAAGTGGAGAATGTGTGTTGATTATCGGCAGCTCAATGAAAAGACAAAGAAGGATCGCTACCCACTCCCGTTTCTTGATTAGATTTTAGAGAGATTGGCTGGGCAGAGCTTCTACTGTCTTCTTGATGGATACTCGGGATATTTTCAGATTGATGTGCATCCGAAGGACCAGGAGAAGACAACATTCACTTGTCCAAGTGGTACATTTGCCTACCGGAGAATGCCATTTGGGTTGTGCAATGCCCCTTCCACTTTCCAGAGATGTGTAACCTCAATCTTCGTTGACATGCTTGATTCGTCACTTGAAGTTTTCATGGATGATTTTTCAGTTTTCGGGAAAACCTTTGATGAGTGCTTGCTACATCTAGTAGTTGTTCTGGAAAGATGTGTGAAAGTGTGCTTAGTTTTATCTTGGGAAAAGAGACATTTCATGGTACCTGAGGGTATAGTTCTGGGACACCGAGTTTCTAAAGATGGGATTGAAGTTGACAAGGCCAAGGTGGGCCTTATTTCTACACTCGACATTCCTTCCACCGTAAGACATGTTCGATCTTTCTTGGGACATGCAGGTTTCTACCGCCGCTTTATCAAGGACTTTAGCAAAATCTCAAGACCACTCTGTCGATTGCTTGAGAAAGATGTTGAATTTCAGTTTGATGACAAATCTGTTGAAGCCTTCAATCATTTGAAAGAAAGGCTTATTTCTGCTCCTATCATGCAGCCCCTCGATTTCTCTTTGCCATTTGAGATCATGACTGATGCATCCGATATGGCGGTGGGGGCTGTGTTGGGTCAACGCGTTGGCCGAATTCCTCATGCTATCTACTATGCAAGCAATATCTTAGACGATGCTCAAAGAAACTATAAAACTACCGAGAAGGAGTTGCTTGCGGTGATCTTTGCTCTTGACAAGTTCCGGTCATATCTCTTGCAAAACAAAGTGACAATCTACATGGACCATGCTGTGTTGAAGTATCTCATGTCCAAGAAAGACTCAAAACCAAGGTTGATCCGATGTATTTTGTTGCTCCAAGAATTTGACATAGAAATTGTGGATAAGAAAGGAGTAGAAAATGGTGCAGCAGATCATCTCTCCCACCTTGATGGACCTTTTGATATGACAATTCCAATCAAAGAGACAATGCCACATGAACAACTCCTCTTAATCTCATCTGCCCAAAAGCCATGGTACAAACACATAGCGAATTTCCTAGCCAGTGGGAGGATACCTAGCATGTGGATAAGAGAGGAAAGCAAGAGATTGTTTGCTATGGTCAAGAACTACATTTGGGATGACCCTCACCTCTTCAAGTATTGCCCGGACCAACTCATTAGGAGGTGTATTCCGGAGATGGAGAAGCAAGAAGTCTTATCTATGTGCCATTCTGGAGTGTGTGGAGGTCATTTTGGAGGGAAACACACGACCACCAAAATTCTTCAATGTGGTTTCTACTGGCCAACATTATTCAAAGATGCTCATGACTTTTGCAAGAGTTGCTTCAAGTGCCAAAAAGTGGGAACTATCTCAAAGAGGGACATGATGCCTTTATCACCTATTCTTGTGGTAGAAGTGTTTGATGTTTGGGGGATTGACTTTATGGGTCCTTTCCCTCCTTCTTTTGGGTATGTCTACATCTTGTTCGTTGTAGACTATGTATCAAAATGGATTGAGGATGTGGCAACCAGGACAAATGATCACAAGGTGGTGTGTGATTTCGTGAAATCCAACATCTTTAGCCGTTTTGGTGTTCCAAGGGCTATGATTAGTGATGGCGGGAGTCATTTCATCCACCACACCTTTAAAGGGTTGCTAAAGAGACATGGAGTGAACCATCGTGTAGCTACTCCTTACCACCCTCAAACGAGTGGTCAAGTTGAGTTGGAAAATCGGGAGATAAAGCTCATTTTGGAGAAGACGGTGCGACCGGACCGCAGGGATTGGTCACTTCGCCTCAATGAAGCTTTATGGGCATATAAGACTGCATACAAATCCCCAATTGGCACTACACCGTTCAAGCTTGTCTATGGTAAGAGTTGTCATTTGTCGGTTGAGATGCAACACAAGGCACTTTGGGCCTTGAAGAAGATGGACTTTAATGAAGAGAGTGTCAGAATGAAAAGAAAGTTTCAATTGCATGAGCTAGAAGAAATGCGGCATGAAGCGTATGAAATGTCACAGAGCTACAAGGAAAGAACCAAGTTTCTCCATGACAAGAAGAAAGAGTTTGAGCCCGGAAAATGGGTATGGCTATACAATTCAAGAATGAAGTTCTAACCCAGAAAGCTTCGGTCTAGATGGGAAGGTCCTTACCTTGTCAAGAAGGTGTACCCATCTGGGGCAGTGGTCATTTGTGTAAAAGAAGGAGCTAAGGAATTTTCTGTCAATGGGCAAAGGTTGAAATCTGTTGGTGAAGTCGGCCCGGACAAGGCCAATCAAGATTTTGATATTGTTATGCTTGTAGAGGAAGAATCCGATGAAGAAGAATGCTTAGATGAGGATGAGAAAGGAATCTACTATAAGGATCTATTGAAGGTTCCGAAAAAGTGAAAAAGTCCAACAATCAATAAGCCTGGTTGAAGGCGTAAAATTTAGCGCTAGTGGAAGGCAACCCACGTGGTTTGAGATTCTCGAACCTTTTCCCTTTCAATAGTTTAGTTTTTTTTTACACCAATACACACACACACATTTGTGCTTGATGTTTTTGTTTGAGTTTTGATGAGGTGCAGGTGTTAGACAATAGAGAGAGGGGTTTTAGAAGTAAATCATGGCCATTAAGTCAAATTTGTGGCAAAAGAACAAATGAAATCAAAATTTCAAGTTTTAAAGTTTGAAAGCTGAAAGAACAACAACACCACGGCCGTGGAGCTCGACTATGACTGTGGCTCATGTGGCCAAACACGACCGTGGCACATGGCCACGACCGTGGGAATTAAAGCACCAAATTGGCCGAAGTTACAGGGTGTTTGCACGAACCCCCACGACTGTGGTACATCACCACGACCGTGGTGAAGGAGACTGCCCACGACCGTGGTCCTCACCACGGCTGTGTTGAGGAAGGCGGGCCACGACCGTGTCAACATTCCACGATCGTGGAAATTTATGCTTCAAATTGGCCGAAGTTACAGGGTTTTTGCAAGATCAGCCACGACCGTGGCAAGTTGCCACGACTGTGGCGCGCAGCCACAACCATGGCGAGGTCAAGTCGGGGCTCTCTTCATCGACAACACAACCGTGGCACCCGCCACGGCCGTGCTACCCAACCCTGGCCACGACCGTGGTCGAACCCGGTTCAGGAAAAAAAATATGCTTTTAAATGTCTAAACCCGACCCCCCTTCTCATTCTATCGTCTTCCACCTCCAGCAACATGACCGTGGCAGCGGAAAACGGTTGTGTGCTCCCCCATTCACCACCTCCAACCCCAAAACCACCTCTGTTTGATCCCCAATCCATTCCAAATCGATCCCCAGCCATCCCTCTGCCATTTCCACCATCCAATCTAGCCCAATCGCTACTCCATCTCCACTCCGCCCTACAGCTCCCCTACACAAAACCTCCACGAAAACCCTTCCATTCTCGTCCAAATCCACCACAAATCATGTACCCACCATCCATACATCACTATCCTTCCATTCCATCCACAAAACCACATCCACATCACTTTCTCCACAAAAATCCGAAAATCACCACCTTCACCTCCATCTCCACCATGAAAAAGATTGGGAGAGCCATAACCAAGGGGACAAACATCCTCACCGGAGGGAAATGGCGTTCCAAAAATGCCTCCTCTGATGTATCCGTGCCATCCCACACACCTTCACCTACCACCTTCGCCCACCATTCCCTCCGTCGGTCGCAATCGGTGAGCGGATCACACTCCCGCTCATCCGATAGCCACCACATCATGGATGCCACCTACGAGGGAGAGGACGAAGAAGAGGAGGAGTCCATAGGGGTCGACTTGGACAAATTCATTGATGAGATTGAGCCGGCGGCCGCAAAAAGAAATCCCAAAAAAAGACAATGTCATCATCATCCAGGCTGCCTCCAAAGCCCACACCACCCCGCCACTCGACGTCTAGTGCGGTGGCGAGGCGTGATGTGCAGCCGCGACCCATGCAGAAACGACAGCAAGACGAGGAGCCATCGGCCCACTGGTACAATTTTGATACCAGCTCGGGGTCGTAGTCCTACGCGATGGAGGAAGAAGAAGACAGCGAGGAGGAAGAGGTAGAGCTTGAGAATGAAGGAGACGATGTTCTTGCACATCTAGAGGCAGACAGAGAAAAGACCCTGGGCAAAGCACCGACAGGGGTTTCCTATAGTAGAGGACACGGGCAAAAGAAGGTTGATCTTATCTACCCCAGGTGCATGACAAGGCGAGTCGTCGCCACCAAGTACGGGTCTCAAAAAGTGATTGACGATCTAGGGATCAAGGAGGCAGTGGAAGGAAGCTTAAAGAGAATAGGGTTGTGGGATATCCTTTTCACACCGCAACCAACCTACGTCGCCTTGACCCGAGAATTCTTCGCAACTCTTGAGAGGACTAAAGTGAGGGGTTGTGATGCAATCAAGTTTTCCATAATGGGCAATGTGCACACCCTCACTTCCATTGAGCTGAATGGGATATTTGCTGCAAGTCCTGAAGAGGCCGTCAAGATGGATGACGGCTTGTTAGAGAGGGAGAAAGAATTGGATTATGCCTATTTCTAGGAGACAATCATAGGCAGCGGCGTGTACGAGGCAGGAAGATCAAAAACAGCTGCCATAAGCAACCCAATGATGCGCTATGTACAGAAGGTCTTGGCAAACACAATTGTGGGGAGGTATGATAATCAAGGCTCCATTTCACAAAAAGATATGTTTGTCTTGATTTTGATGCACCTCAAGAAGCACCTAGACCTTGGTGTTCTATTGATTGATCATATGAATTCCATACCCTACAAGAGCATAAAACCCTTTGTCATGGGTGGGTTTGTGACTTCGATTGCACTAGCGCTGGGATACAATCTCTCGGGGTTACAAGATGCACTTGAGGCAGAGTTTGTTGACCTCAACTACTTGGTGCGCTCGCACACTATAAAGATAAAGGAAAAGAAGATGTTCTATCTTACTACTAGTGTGCCGGACTTCGAGCTCGAGCTGCCATACCACGCGACGCCTCTTCTTTCCGCGTTGGGAGTTCATTTCAAATTGAAAGAAAAACTTTTGAAATGGTAGCAAGAACACCCAAGAGAGACGTATACAAGGGGAGCCACTGTCGTACATGAAGACATCGCTGAATCTAATGTACAAGGACAGGAGCAAGAAAATGCAGAACAAAGGCAACCCTGAAGAACAAGAAGGAGGAATGAGGGGACATCCCAGCTGCAGCCACCCTCAAGGAATGCCTATGACATGGCCACAATGCAGGCACTCCTTGAGAATATTCAGAAGACTCAAAGTGACATGCATCTTGCCCAGCAGCACATGTGGTATGATCAGCAGTAGATGCACTATTAGATCAACCACTCGTATCAATATCACCACGCCCAGGCAGAAAGAAACCCCGAATGGGGCACAGATTTTTGGGGTGGTTAGCTGGGTATCCACAGACTTACCCTCCACCCCAGGACGACTACTGGGGGCACTACTACCAGCATCCTCCGTCAAGTTCAGCTACAGCCTCAGCTCCTCCTCTATATCCTCCGCATATGCCATACCAGCCACCGCAGCCATGACACTTCCCCTATCTCCCCTAAGCTATAGTTTCATGTTGAGGACAACATGATTCTAAAGTTTGGGGTGGGTAGGGCGGTATGCACCACTCTATCTCTCATTTTGTCATTTTGATATCACCTCTACCATCTAGTTTAGTTTTATTTTTTTTGTTCTTTTCATTGCATCTTTGCATGACATGTAGTTGATTTCTACACTTTTGAGTAATGTTTCAAAATTTTTGCTTCTTCATACCATGCATCGTATCTTCATGTAGTTTTTGTAGTTTCTTATGCATGATAATTAGGATATGTTGCTTTATGTCTTTAAATTCCCTAAAGTAGGTTTAGATGTGATTTAGTGCAAATTGGCACCATTTTGGCCAATTTTGCCCAAATTTTAAGACTTCTTGTCTAAAAAGTATGTTTGGACCCAATCTCTACTGTTTTGAATTAAAATGTTGACCTTTGACAAATGCAAGTGAATCACCATTGTTTGTTGCTAAGTGGTATCAATGTTTGACTTTTTACATGTGCATCACCTCTCTTAGGACTGTGATTGGATTGGTTGAATTGTGAAATTGAGCAAGCTTTGAACGCTTAGTGTTTGTGGAATTGCTTGTTTGATGTATCAATTTCATTTTGTTCATTCATGTGGTGTGATATCTTGGTTGAAGTGTTGGATTAATTCTCGTGCAGGATGTCTTATGTGGAAAATCATACCAATGACCCTCTTTGACCCGACTATTCTTCCACCATCTTCATACCCCTCCGCATCATAAAAAGATGCCAAAGTGCACATATTAGTCGTGGCCACCTCCAAAAGTTTGGGGTGGCCACATCTTGATCTCTCCGCTTCACTCTATCCACCATTTTCCCTATCTACACCAAGGGCAAGAAAGAAAAGAAAAGAAAAAAAGAAAAGTAAAAATAAAATAAAAGGATGCTCCTGTTTAAGAGCATTAATAAAGAAAAGATGAGTGTGTAAAAACACTCCAAGAATCTTACCACAACCCTTTCTTCCACTTTCATACCCATCGAGATAGGAAACATCAAACCTAGCTCATTTTGCCCTTTTCCACAGCCACGTGGGTCATTTGGTGTGATTTCAAACATAAGACTAAACGCATGAAGGTGAAACAACACTCCTAGTCATCCTCGATTAACACTATCATGAAACGGTTTACCCGGAACTTTATGGAAGAAGTATGGATAACTTGTGTTTTCTACGCACTATATGTGAAGTTCATGTGCTTTGTGCTCTTTTCATGATTGGATTGTGAAAGAAGGAGAGGAGAGAGGTGAAATGCATGCACTCAGTCATCTTTGATACCATTCAGCAATAATCATCTTTTACATTGCATTTGTCATTTCTTATTTGTGGAAAATTTGTAGAGAGATTGAGTTAGAGCATACTTGAGGACAAGTATGTTTTATGTTTGGGGTGGTGATGCAGCCCTATTTTAGGGCTCCATCCTGTGCCATTTTGTACTTAAGTTGCATCTAAACATGTTAGATTACAAGTCTTTTTCCCCAATATGATTATCATTGCAAATACGCTTATGGATGCTCTTTGCACTATTTTTCAGGTACTTGAACCATGCTTAGATGGAAGAGAGAGAAAGAAGGAGTTCTAGGGTTCCCCCACTCCTAGAGGGACCCAAAGAAGGCCCCAAAGTCTCCCTCAACCTACATCCAATGGTTAAGAATCATCCCCAAGCAAAGACATCCAAAAATGATGAAGATTGAAGTGTGATTGAGTAAGGCCAACCTCACCACGGTCGTGGGCACCATGCCACGGTCGTGCCTTTTTAGCAATGAAGTGCCAAGTTCAACAGGGAAATTCCACAGAATCCCACGGTCGTGGCCACCTGCCACGACCGTGGCCATTGAAGACACCACGGTCGTGGCCATCAGCACGGTCGTGGTCAGTAGAAGAGAACACGACCGTGGCACCCTACCACGGTTGCAATAGGGTTTTTGCCCAGAATGCTACGACCGTGGCCGAAGATGATCAAGATGCCCGTGGCCCCTCCCCACGGTCAGCTCCTCCTCCTCCAAAACGGTCTTGTTACCCAACACGGTCGTGGTGCATGTTACCCACCATGACCGTGGCACTCTGCCACGGCCGTAGACACCACTATCTCACCACTTCCTTCACACCACGACCGTATTCACCCCCCATGGCCGTTCCTCCACTACCCTCGCCACGGTCGTGGCACACCCACCACGACCGTGGTGATCACCAACCCTACACAACTTTGCACTGCTTTTCCTATTATACCCCCACTTAGCCCTAGCTCCTATATAAGCACTAGTTGCTTCTAGGGCTCGAGGGAGAGCACCTCCTAGCCACTACCCAGCTACTCCCTCACTACTCCTTGCATCCATTACTCCCATCCACCCACTTTCCTTGCATTTAATCCCATTTCCACCCACTTTCCACTCATTTCCACCATAGAAACCTAGTTACTCTAGGTTGCTATCCATCCATTCCCCTATTTCCATGCTCTTAGGCACCATTGGAGGAGGAGGCTCGTGGCTGGCAGCAAGGAGGTGAAGAAGTCAAGCTTCATCAAGCATCCATGGCATTTCCTACTCTCTTTCCCTTCTCCTTTGTTTCTATTTTGATCATGTATAGCTAAGCCCCCTTGGGTGGGCTCTTTGGGGCAAAAATGTGACTTTGATACCATGTTGGGGGAATATAATTTGTAATGAACATATTTCACTTCTATGATGATCGCCTTTGCTTGTATCTCATTTCCCATTACATGTGCATGTGATTGTTGTTTAATTACATTAATTGCTTGCCTTGTGGTGTTTGAAGACATTTGCCTCTAAAATGTTTTGGTTTCTATGTAGCTATCCTAGGATTGGCTCCTAGGTCCTTAATTCAGATCTCGAGCTAGCCCCTATCTTCCTACATAATCACCTTCTTCCTACATGCAAATGTGAGTTCTAAGTGACTAGTATAAGTGTGATTAGTGCAATTGCCTAGGATTTCCTAAAGGCTGAGGTGGCTAGTGGCATGAGGTCAAATATCCTCATCTCTACTCCCATCCTTACCCTTGGTCCTCAATTGACTAATACCACTTATCCTAGAGACCTAGACTTGGTAAGTCCTATGAGAATTATACCTAGCCCTAGTTCTCCAACTAGTAGCATAGGGTGCATTCTCATAGCGCCCACCTTGTTGTTTGGTTTGGTAGTCTAGAATGAAATATGCTAATTGCTTATTATGGTGACATCCCCCAATTAATGTCAAGGTCACATTCCCAAATGGCCCACCTCCATCATCTCATCATCATCATCATCATCTAAGCCTCAATCCCAACTATGTTGGGGTCGACTACATGGATCCTTCGTTTCCATTCAGCTCTATCATGGGCCATATTCTGATTCAGATGTAGAGATTCAAAATCTCTCTTTATAAGCTCATCCCATGTTAATTTAGGCCTTCACTCTTCTTCTATTTATAGTGTTCAGATCAATAGCATTGCTTCGTATAGGCGCACTAGTAGGTCTGCGTTGCACATGTTCGTACCATGTGATTCGGCCCTCACGCAACTTGTCCTCAATGCTCGCCACCCCCACTTTATTCCTGATATAGTCATTTCTCAAACGATCTTTTCTTGTCTTCCCACACATCCATCTCAGCATACACATTTCATCCACGTTCATCTTGTTGAGAGCTTGTTTCTTCACCACCCAACATTCACTCCCATAGAGCATGGCTGGACGTATAGCTATTCTATAAAACTTACTTTTTAACCTGAGAGGGATCTTCTGATCGCATAAAACTCCAGTTGCACTCCTCCATTTCAACCATCCTGCAGTGATTCGGTGACAAACATCATTTTGGACATCCCCGTCTATTTGAATAATAGAACCTAAGTAACGAAATTTGTCACATTTTGGTATATCTACTCCGTCCAACTTAGCTCCATCATTCACACTGCAAGATTGGCTAAAATTGCAATGCATATACTCAGTTTTGCTCCTGCTAATCATCAATCCATTTGATTCCAATATCTTTCTCCAGCATTCAACTTTATCATTCAATCCATCTTTTGTTTCGTCAATCAAAACAATATCATCAGCAAATAACATACACCAAGGAATATCATCCTGAACATTCTTTGTTAACTCATCCATAACCAGAACGAATAGATATGGGCTGAGTGTGGATCCTTGGTGTACCCCAACTGTAATAGGAAAAGTCGGTGTCTCTCCTCCAGGAGTCTTGACACTTGCAGTAGAGCTATCATACATGTCTTTGATCAAGTCAATGTATTGGATAGGCACACCCTTTTTCTTCAAAACCATCCATAACACTTCTCTGGGTACTCGATTATAAGCCTTCTCTAGATCGATAAACACCATATGAAGATCTCTTTTGCTTTGTCTATACTTCTCCATAAGCCTCCTTATCAGAAAAATAGCATCTGTTGTTGATCTTTCCGACATGAAACCAAAATGGTTGTTTGATACCTGCGTTATAGATCTTAACCTCTGCTCAATAATCCTCTCCCAAAGCTTCATTGTGTGACTCATCAGCTTGATACCTCTATAGTTTGTACAACTCTGAACGTCCCCTTTGTTCTTGTAGACTGGGACTATAATACTATTTCTCCACTCAACCGGCATCTTCTTGGTCTTCATGATCTTGTTAAAGAAATTTGTTAACCATGTAACTCCATCATCCCCCATACTCTTCCATACATCAATGGGAATATTGTCTGGTCCGCATGCCTTTCTCATTTTCATCTTTTTCAAAGCATTCTTGACCTCAAATGGTGAAACTCGTCATGTGTAAATGATATCTCTTGTATTCATGTCACACGAGTTGCTAACATTATATGCAGTATCTCCATTGAAAAGCTTATGGAAGTAATTTCTCCACTGGTTTTTGATATCATCGTCCTTCACCAATACTCTACCATCTTCATTCTTTATGCATTTTACTTGACTCAAGTCTCTTCCTTTCCTTTCTCTTATATGAGCCATTTTATATATATCTTTTTCCCCTTCTCTAGTGTCCAACTTTTTATACATATCATCAAAGTATCTAGACCTTGCCTCCTGAACCACCTTTTTATCTTCTTTCTTTGCTTGATTGTATTTTTGGAACGTTGCATCATCTCTAGATTTGGGCAAGCTCCTATAGATCTCCCTTTTCAGTTTAATAGCCTTTTGTACTTCATCATTCCACCACCAAGTCTCCTTCTGTGGAGGTCCACAACCTTTAGACTCCCCCAAAACCTCTTTGGAAATTTTTGTTATGCAGGAGCTCATGTTATGCCACATAGTGTTAACATCAGACTCCAAGTTCCAAGTAACCTCCTTGATGAGTTTATCATGAAAAGTCACTTTCTTTTCTCCTTTAAGATTCCACCACTTGATCCTGCTATCTTGGTTTTCGTTATGTTTGCCTTTATTGATCTTCATGTTAATATCTAAAACTACCAACCTATGTTGGGTCGTGAGTTCTTCGTCAGGAATCACTTTAGAATCCTTGCATATGTTACGATCCACCCACCTTGTAAGGAGGTAATCAATTTGGCTACAGTTGTGCCCACCTCCTTCATCTAATTGCTTAAAACCTTAATTGCTCTATTTGCTTGTTAATGCTAGTGTAGTTCAATTGCTTTAGTTAACTTAGTTGATTGTCTAGTTTTGCTAGCTAAGTGTTAATTTAGGTCTTTTATCTTGATTAGTGGTTAACTTAGGCTCTCAATTGCTAGTTGCTTGCTTAGTCTAGTGTAGTTTGTTCTTGCTCTTGTTTAGATAGCTTGTTGACTTAGATTGCTAATTTAGCCTTTTGATAACTTAGTTTCATATTGCTTTTCCTACTTGCTCACTTAGCTTAATCAACAACCAACCAACCTTTTAAACCCTAAAAACCTTACTCTCCGCAAAAGGAACATAGCTCACGCCTTCTAACTCTAGTGCCCCCTCTATCTCTATGGTTCGACCCCGCATCTTACCTTTCGCCTATACTACAACATTACCCCGTACGCTTGCGGGCAAACTGTTTTAGTTTTAGTGATCGACTCGATTTGGGACCATACAAATTTCGAAAGCAAAGATCCCATCACTCGTGCCTCCCGATCTCATGGATTTCACTCGGCCACCCTAGTTGGCCGGTGTTGCAAGCCTCTAGCGGGAGCGCACCAAGATGCCCTGTCGATAATGCACCTACTCAGAAAGACAATTGATCTCCACCGACCTACCATGAGTGTGGCCAAGTTGGGCACATCTGACAATTCTGCCCTCACTTCCAGCAGGGACATATAATTGCTGAGCAAAACAAGGCCCATTAGTCGCAGCAGCCAAGGTAGAATCCACCTCTGTAGAACAACAACAACAACCAGAACCCGAGGCATCTTCCAGTGGAGAGGCAGAATGGGAGACTGTTTGCTCTTAATGTTGAGGAAGAAGGTGAAGAAAATGAAGTTATTGAAGGTACCTTGTACCTTAATATGCATCCTTTAAAGGCACTATTTGATTTTGTCTCATCCAATACCTTCATATCATGTCAGTTTGCTTCTATGATAGAAATAGAATATGAGTTTACAGATCATGTGTTAGACATAAAAACCCTTAGTGGTAAGATCTACTCTTCGTACCTCCAAACTCCGACCATGGACCTCTATATATCTGGAATAATGTTTCCCACAGATTTCATCTTGCTTAATATGACTGCCTTTGATGTCATCCTGGGAATGAATTGGTTGAAGAGGTACAAAGCGGTTTTGTTCTATGAGGAATCCAAGGTTAGTTTATTACATCCTGCTGAGGGAAGAATGTGTGTCAAGGGTAGGAAGTGAGAGGAGCAACAATTTGTCATCTCTGCCATCAAAGTTGAAAAGCTTGTCTCACAAGGGTCTAGAGATTTTCTAGCTCCTATAGTCCTCGATTCTACACCTCCTTCTCTCGACCACATTGATGTGGTGAAAGACTTCCTAGACGTCTCCTGAGGATTTACGTGGGTTGCCACCAACTCATGAGGTGGAGTTCTCCATCGAGCTTGTACCCAGAACTTTGTCGATATCGAAGTCGCCTTACCGCCTTGCCCATGTCGAGTTGGCTGAACTAAAGAAGTAGCTTGAAGAGATTCTCAATATGGGCTCCATCCACCCCAGTGTTTCACCATGGGGATCCCTTGTTCTATTCGTGAAGAAGAAGGATGGTTCGATGCAGATGTGTATGGACTACCACATGCTTAACCATGTGACGGTGAAGAATCGTTATCCTTTGCCTCGCATCAACGACATGTTCGATCAGCTGAAGTCAGCCAATGTATTCTCCAAGATGGATCTATGGAGTGGCTACTACTAGATGTGTGTGAAGGATGATGATGTCCCGAAAATGGTGTTCATAATTTGCTATGGGCATTACGAATTAATGGTCATGCCTTTTGGTTTGACGAATGCCCCAGATGCCTTCATGGACTTGATGAACCGAGTGTTCCGCCTATACCTTGGCAAGTTCATGGTGGTGTTTATCGACGACATTTTGGTTTATTCCGAGACGTTAGAACAACATCATGAGCATCTGCGGATTGTACTCAACACACAGTGAGAAAATCAACTCTATGCAAAATTCTCAAAATGTGAGTTCTGGATAAAGGAAGTTATGTTGATCCTGCAAAGGTAGAAGATGTGACTAAGTGGAATGCTCTGAAGAACCCATCTAAAATATGTAGTTTCCTTGGTTTAACAGGTTACTATTGGAAGTTTATCAAGAGATTCTCTGAATTGGCCTTGCCTTTGACTAATATGACACAAAAGGAGGTCAATTTCTCATGGACACCTGAGTATGAGAACAGTTTTTAGATTTTTAAGGAGTGTTTAACTTCTCCCGTACTTGCTTTTCCTGTTTTGGGTGTGTTTGACTTCTCCCGTACTTGCTTTTCCTGTTGAGGGCATACCCTATATTATCTACACCGACACATCCAAACAAGGCTTAGGGTGTTTTCTGAAGCAAGATGGAAAGGTGATCGCCTATGTTTCTCGCTGATTGAAACCTAATGAAGCAAATTGGCCTACGCATGATTTGGAGCTTGTTGCTATAGTTCATGCTCTGAAGATCTGGCGACACTATCTTTATGGCAAAAAGTTTGAAGTCTTCTCTGAACACAAAAGTCTAATATACCTCCTTACTCAAAGGGATCTGAATATGTGATAACGTAGGTGGATAGAATACCTCAAAGATTACGACTTTACCATCACCTATCATCTCGGTAAAGCAAACTATAAGGCCCCTACACTTGCTTAATGAGTTGGATAAGCTTAATTATCATAATTGAATTCTTATCACCCTAATCTAACCTTTTTATATGCTTTAAAATCATAATATAAGCTTAAGTTTCAAATTTGGTCTAATTTGGACACTATTTGAGCAAGTTATGCAATTTTATGCACATTTTAGACTTTTCTGCAATTACCCAATTGAGAGGTTTCATTTGCAATTTATCACTTGCATTATGTTTCTTGGATATTCTCTCATCATTATTGAGCTTTTTGAGCTGTGGGGTACCTATTTAATCCATGGTTTGAAGGTGTTTTCTCCAAGGGTAGTTTAGGGTTTACCCCTTCATGGATGAGCTACCTTTAGCAGCTATCAACTAATGAATTATTTGTTTTGCTTAAAAAATCAAGAAACTAGGGATAAGCATGTGTATTTTAGGGTTTACCCCTAACTTTTATCTAGGTCATAACCTTGTTGTTTCATGGTAGAAATTGCTCTAAAGCTCTAAAACCCTACCTTTCTTGCTCCTTATGCTTAGGGTTTGCTCATTTGATGAAGAAAGGTGCTAGATGGACGAGTTCACAGCTTATGCTTGGATTTTCTACCCTACCTGCTCATATTTTCTTCTGTTTGGGAGTTTATCTTCTCACTAGAGGCAAGTTTTATAACTTGCTTCACGTTTATTTCTTACAATAAGCTTTCTAGCTCATGTTCTTGCTTGAAAATGATGATCCATGCACTAAAAGGCTATGCTTGACTTGGATTTTGATTTTTACAATGTTCCCTATTCTGATTTTATTTCTATATGAACTTGTATTCATGTGTACATTATGTCTAAAGTATAATATGATTTGGATCAGGTTGGTTTGACAACCAATGGTGCTAAACACCTATCAACCAATGGTCAAATTTAGGGTTTAAAGTTGATTTCTTCTATAAAAACATGACTCAATGGTGGTACCATTGCAACAATTGATGGTGTTGTCTTCATGACAACTGATGGTGTTGACCAAGGGTCTCAGCTCAAATTCACCCTTTAGGTCAGGTGTTGGCCTAATTAGAAGCTTAGTGATTAACCACTAAGTACCCTAATGATGCTATCAATCAATAGTGATATTAGTTTGATATTCGAGGGTGATTAATGAATATTGTGCTGATCTAACAACCTATGGTGACTTAATGGTCCCTAATGATGGTGGATCAGGTCTCCACAACCTATGGTGAGTTAAGCATTTAGTTGTAGCATCAATTAAGCCTTAAACCAATGGTTTCTTGGGTCATTTGATGCAATGGTCAGACCTATACTCCAATTGATGATTTTAACATATGAACTTGACCTAATGGTTAAGATCTAATGTCTCTTCATCTAATAAAGTGCAATGATGTCTAAATGTAATATCTTGGCCCTAATAAAGTGATTTAAATAGTTTCCTTTATGAGATGAACTTAAGAAGCTCATTTACTGATGACTTGTTTTAAATAAACAATCACTTGTGGGTTTTACCCTACTCCCAATGGAACTTTTTGTGTTGTTAATCAAGGGATCTCTAGGGTTAGATGATGACTCTTTATAGAGCACAAATCAATGACTTTATAGGTGGTTTGGTCAAGATGTTTACTTATGTAAATGACTAATGGCTTTACCTTTTTAACATTTAATGGTTAGAAGTTGATGCCTTAATATTCTCATTGTTTTGGGTGAAGCCTATAGTGTAATGTTATGATTATAATGATGAGAATTTAATGGTTCAATGCCTTAAACTTGTAGTGTTACCCTTACCCTCGTATTATTATGATTGATAATCGCCATGATGAATTAATGGGTAACCCTAATGAGGTATAGCTTGTTATACCTAACTTTAATATAACTAGACGATGGTAATCGAGTATGAATAGTCCTCGAATGACTAATACAATCATGGAGTACTCTCTTATTATTGTTGAAATCCTAGTGTGCTATAAATCAATGGTTACACCTTGATTTATGTGTGGGTTCATACTTGAGAATAGTATGGAATGTGATGGTGATGCTTCACCTTATGCATCCATGATCCAATGGGGATGTTGTGAGTTAGGGTTTGGGTATGAGTGTTGATTAGTAACATTAATATAAATTATCTTGTTGAACCTAACTCTAATGCAAATAGACAAAGATGAGTATTCATGTTAAACCTTCTTATATGATGACATGATGGTGAAATAATCTCCTTAACACGATCATAACCTTAATGTGTTAATTGGTGGTTATCATAGCCACATGGTTGATACTTTCTTATGCTAAAAATGTGCATTATGAATATGATGAGGGTTAATTATATCTAGATTCCTTGCATGTTTATGTAATAAAGGAATGTTCTTAATGTTAATATAACCCTGCTATGATTGTTTAAGAATATATCCTAGCTCATTAATGCAATATTGTGCTGATCTGTGTATTATATATAAGTGATGTTGTTGAGCCTTGTTATAAGGCATGGAAAGATAATGATGATCTTACAGAGAATAGTATGATGGTCTTAATGACCTTTGGGCATGGTTGAGCCCTGAATGAGGTATAATCCTCTTATGTTGATAAGGGTCGATACCTTGTGATATTATGAAAAGGATTTATATCCTGTGATAGTATGATGGTCTTGACCTTTGGACATGGTTGAGCCCTGAATGAGGTGTAATCCTCTTGTGTTGATAAGAGTTGATACCTTGTGATAGTGTGAAAAGGATTTATATCTTGTGATAGTATGATGACTAGTGTAGCCTCATGAATGGCAAGTGAATAGTACCATGTGATGATGAGATGAGAAATTATGTTTCTAACATTTTATATATTTTGAAGTTGTGATATTTATATGCTTGCTAGAATCTCAGTATTTGAGTGCCCTGGCCAGGTATTCAATTATTGAAGAAAGGTAAGTATGGAATTCTTATATTGTTATCTTTCTGATTACTCTGATCAAGTAGTCATTTTGAGACAATCTAAAGAGCATAATGAATAAGAAATCATGGTATGAATATATCAATCCTACCTTAAAGAAGATGAGTATTGCATCATAATCTATCAAAACTTGAATGTTTGGTAACTATAAGAGAAAGATACAACACCATGAAATCTGAATCTGAATACAAATTAGAAAAAGAGGAGTTCTTGATTATGTGATTCAAGAAGATAATAAAGTAAAAGACAGATAAATATATGCTTAAAAGTGAATCAAGGTATGAAATCCACATAAGATGGAAATAACTCCCATAACAAGTACAAAGTGAGAAGATAAATGGGAACAATGATAAAGGAATAAGGTGGAACCTGAGTTAATCTCAGACCAACCTATGTGTGTAAGAAAGTGTTAATGTAAAATTAGCATAGCATGTGAAAGAAATTAAGGCAGATGATCCATGTTTAATGAAGAAAATGTAGAATATGATGATTTACCTGTTGATAAATGGTTGAAAAATATAATAAAATAAGAGAACATACCCAAGTGTGATAAATAGTCATCAAGGAAGGAGTAATGAGATATGTTAATCATGATGATTCATATACTAATGGCAAGGAACCTGAAATGAAAAAGGTAAAATGATACATAAGAAGTTGTAACCTGCATAATGAAAATAGAACCGGTTACCTTTTTTCTAGTGACCCTTGAACAATGTTGCTATGGTATGGGAAGTGTGTTTCCCTTTGTGTCTTTCCTTTCTAGGGCACAACTTTCAAGTGGATCATTGCCACTTGGTATGTGTGGATTTGCTGCAAACATGAGGGTGTATAGCTTATTATAGCATAAGGTTGCTTGGACTATGGTTCCAAGATCATAAAGTTTGTGATGAGTTTGATTTTGATCCTTTCAATAATTAGGAAGACTCCTCTTATATTTCTTGATATTTGTTATGTTGGTAAAAGTGGATGAGATAATGATGTGAGCTCCTTATAGCATATGAGGTGGATATCAAGGCAATGAATCCTAGTATCCAAGATGTATCAATAGTATGAGAAATATGTGAAGGTTGGATATGTTTATGAAATGAGCATTCCAAGTATTCCTCTCCCAGAGAGAGAGAGAGTTGATGATGATCCTATAATTGTTGTTTGGAAGGAAAAACAAAAGTACCTCTATAATATTGTGTATGGTCTAGTGATAGCTGGGCAAGACCACTATCAAGGATAGATGGTTTGTTGATACAATAGATATAATTTCAGGATGATAGCTAGAATTTAAAGTTGAAAGTTACTATTAGATTTGTACAGGTGGCACAACAAGTTTCTATGTTCCATATTTGCAAATGTCTTCTTATGTGGGGTTTTTTGTGTTGAACCAAGATGAGATATGTATGAATGATGTGACATCGCCATGATATTCAATTAACCATTTGAAGGTAATAGGACGAGGTGCAAAGGAAGTACCCATCTTTGTTTACCTTAGATTTTGGGGGCAAAATCCATGTTAGAGGTTTATAGTTGTAAGGCCCCTAAACTTGCTTAATGAGTTGAATAAGATTAATTATCATAATTTAATTCTTATAACCCTAATATAACCTTTTAAGATGCTTTAAAATCATAATATAAGCTTAAGTTTCAAATTTGGTCCAATTTGGACACTGTTTGAGCAAGTTATGCAATTTTATGCACATTTTAGACTTTTCTACAATTTACCCAATTGAGAGGTTTTATTTGCAATTTATCACTTGCATCATGTTCCTTGAATATTATCTCATCATTATTGATCTTGTTGAGCCATGGGGCACCTATTTAATCCTTTATTTGATGGTGTTTTCTCAAAGGATATTTTAGGGTTTACCCCTTCATGGATGAGCTACCTTTAGTAGCTATCAACTAATTAATTATTTTTTTTGCTTAGAAATTCAAGAAACGAGGGATAAGCATGTCTCTATGGATGGTGGGGCATATTATCATGTGTGTTCTTGTATATTCTTAATAGTTTATGGCCATGGACACTTGGAAAGATACTAGAACTTCAACTTTTTCTTTTTCTTTATCTTAAAGTTTCATATACTTATCCCTAAGCACCAAAATGAGCCATTTTCTCTACACCACTTCCCTTCTTCTATGAACCTCTTCCTACCTCTGGTGCTATTGTGAATTTTCTATCCAAGGAAGAAGAAGAAAGTGGGGATCTTCTTGGAAAAAGAATCTAGGGTTACAATTGACTTCCGTTTAGGTTTGGAAAAGGTTCCTTCTAGTGATCTTGACCTAAAAGAGTAAGAATCCCATTCTTTCCTCCATTTTTTTTATCCTTCCTCCTATATTTATACAGGTCGTAACCTTGTTGTTCCATGGTAGAAATTTCTCTAAAGATCTAAAACCCTACCTTTCTTGCTTCTTATGCTTAGGGTTTGCTCATTTGATGAAGAAAGGTGCTAGATGGACGAGTTCACAACATATGCTTGGATATCCTACCCTACCTGCTCGTGTTTTATTCTGTTTGGGAGTTTATCTTCTCATTATAGGTAAGTTTTATAACTTGCTCCACGTTTATTTCTTACCATAAGCTTTCTAGCTCATGTTCTTGCTTGAAAATGATGATCCATGCACTAAAAAGCTATGCTTGACTGAGATTTTGATTTTTATAATGTTCCCTGTTTTGATTTCAGTTCTATATGAACCTGTATTCATTTTTACATTATTTCTAAGGTATAATATGACTTGGATCAGGTTGGTTTGACAATCAATGGTGCTAAACACCTATCAACCAATGGTCAATTTTAGGGTTTAAAGTTAATTTCTTCTCTAAACACGACTCAATGGTGGTACCATTGCGACAACTGATGGTGTTGTCTTCATGACAAATTATGTTGGTGTCCAAGGGTGTCAACTAACATTCACCCTTTAGGTCAAGTGTTGGCCTAATTAGAAGCTTAGTGATTAACTACTAAGTACCCTAATGATGATATCAATCAATGGTGATATTAGTTTGATATTCGAGGGTGATTAACGAATACAGTGTTGATCTAACAACCTATGGTGACTTAATAGTCACAATGATGGTGGATCAGGTCTCCACAACCTACGGTGAGTTAAGAATGTAGTTGTAGTGTCAATTAATCCTTTAACCAATGGTTTCTTGGGTCATTTGATGCAATGGTCGGACCTATACTTGACCTAATGGTTAAGATCTAATGTTTCTTCATCCAATAAATTTGAATGATGTCTAAATGTAATATCTTGGTCCTAATAAACTGATTCAAATGGTTTCCTTTATGAGATCAACTTAAGAAGCTCATTTACTGACGACTTGTTTTAAATAAACAATCACTTGTGGGTTTTACCCTACTCTCAATGGAAAATCAAGGGATGTCTAGGGTTAGATGGTGACTCTTTCTAGAGAACAAATCAATGACTTCATAGGTGGTTTGTTCAAGATGTTTACTTATGTAAACGACCAAGGGCTTTACCTTTTCAACATTTAATGGTTAGAAGTTGATGTCTTAATATTCCCATTGTTTTGGGTGAAGTCTATAGTGTAATGTTATGATTATAATGATGAGAATTTGATGGTTCAATGCCTTAAACTTGTAGTGTTACCCTTACTCTCGTATTGTTATGATTGATAATCACCATAATGAATTAATGGGTAACCCTAATGAGGTATAGCTAGTTATACCTAGCTTTAATATAACGAAATGATGGTAATCAGGTAAGAATAGTCCTTGAATAACTAACACAATCATGGAGTACTCTCTTATTGTTTTTGAAACCCTAGTATGCTATAAACCGATGGTTACACCTTGATTTATGTGTGGGTTCATACTTGAGAATAGTATGGAATGTGATGGTGATGCTTCACCTTATGCATCCACGATCCAATGGGGATGTTGTGAGTTGGGGTTTGGGTATGAGTGTTAATTAGTAACATTAATATAATTTATCTTATTGAACCTAACTATAATGCAAATAGATAAAGAAGAGTATTCATGTTAAACCTTCTTATATGACGACATGATGGTGAAATAACCTCCTCAACATGATCATAACCTTAATGTGTTCATTGGTGGTTATCATAGCCACATGGTTGATACTTTCTTGTGCTAAATATGTGCATTATGAATATGATGAGGGTTAATCATATCTAGATTCCTTGCATGTTGATGTAATAAAGGGTTGTTCTTAATGTTAATATAATCTTGCTATGATTGTTTATGAATATCTCCTAGCTCAATAATGCAATATTGTATTGATCTGGTGTATTATATGTAAGTGATGTTATTGAGCCTTGTTATAAGGCATGGAAAGATAATGATTACCTTGCAGGGAATAGTATGATGATCTTAATGTCCTTTGGGCATGGTTGAGCCCTGAATGAGGTGTAATCCTCTTGTGTTGATAAGGGTTGATACCCTGTGATATTGTGAAAAGGATTTATATCCTATGATAGTATGATGGTCTTAATGACCTTTGGGCATGGTTGAGCCCTAAATGAGGTGTAATCCTCTTGTATTGATAAGGGTCGATACCTTGTGATATTGTGAAAATGATTTATATCTTGTGATAGTATGATGACTAGTATAGACTCATGAATGGCAAGTGAATAGTACCATGTGATGATGAGATGAGAAATTATGTTTCACACATTTTATATCTTTTGAAGTTGTGATATTTATATGCTTGCTAGAAGTGAATTAGGGTTTGTATGTCCACTTGTTTGATGTTGCCTTAATTCACCCAATTGTAGATAACTAATCAAGTGAAACTCTAATCATATAGTGACCTTGCCATAGAATCATTTTCAGTGTCAGAACTTGTTGGATGGTGAAATGAGTATTCCTAAGAGAAACTCAGAGCGCATACTATTGAGTATGCGGGGTGCTTGTCATCCTGACACCAAGTGTTTTGGGAGAATGGTTGCGGTCATACCTAGCCCGCTTTTTGAGAATGACTTTGGTTGGGTCTCAATGATTATAATATGATGTGATTAGAGGACAAGTGTGGTTGTACCTTAGTAATTGGGTTTGAATACCCTAGATGCTAATGTCGTGACTTGTACTAAGGTGGGCTAATTACAGGACTATATGTCATTGTTTTGTAGTTTGACTATATGTCACTGCGGTGCAGACTCATACTGACCGAGTATGGAGAAGATCTTGGAGCCCGACTCTTCCTAGATCCTATATGGAACTGATTGCGACCAAGCAGTGGTCAGTTGGACTTTGAATGGTATGACTCAAACTCCCCATGCTGTAATAAAAGATGTAAAACAATCGTGTAGTGTATTTGTTTAGGGTTATACACGATGTTTCAAATTGGATGATAACCCTTGTTTGTTATCTTTACATAAAGATGATGCTTAGTGCAATTAATAGATAGTAGATATACTTAGGTTGTGGATATGCTTAAGATTGTAGATGCGTACATAAAATAGCTATGCTTGTATTGATAACTATACTGCTACTACTGACTATAATCATGATGCTAGCTATCTCATGTTGTTAGTTATGTGTATCATGCTAGCCCTGCCTTTGTAACTAGAGATGCATATACTGCTAATCATGCTTATCCAGATAGTTGTGCTTATGTTGTTAGTTCTTCTTATGTTGTTGATATGTTCAACCTATTAGACATGCTGATGTTGTTAGCTATGTATATGATATGAAATTTATTCATGATGTTAGAGATGCTCATGCTGCTAGACTCCTTATATTGTTAATAGGGATATGAGAATAGTCTGGCTAATGGAGATAGTTATTATTTGCTCCTTTATGTGTTTTATTAATCATCAGTGATGTTGAGCTTATTTGTTATATATGATTAAACTGCTTAAACTCTATCATTACCTAAAAATGTCAGAATCAATAAACGTTGTTGGAGGTTATATCTCTTGCTGGGACATGGGTCTATGGTTCACCACATCTTTTTAGATAATTAGAAGTGATAAAAACAAACTTGTGGAAGCAAAGAGGAGCTATAGTAATGAATCTTTAAGAAAGTTGATTAGATGTCTAGTGTCCTAAAGTCATCCCTGTACTTTAAGGTCTAGGCAGAAAAAGTGTGTATATGGTGTTTCAAACGAATCAGAATTTTATTTGCATGTTAATGTTTGTTGTGTGGCATATACAAATATTTTTCTCCTGTATATATACGTTGTAGCTAAGGTGATAGAATAATTTGTATCAAATTCTTGGCATAGTATGGATATAAGAAAGATGTTGGGCTCTTATGCAAATGTTTCCGAGCAGGTTCTGACGTTGACATCGATTTTAATTTACCCATATTTTTGGTTATGTGGTTAATTGGTGATTGATTGTGTTTTATGTTTTGAGTAATCTCATTTAGCATAGTGGGTTCTCACAAGTTGGTATCAGAGCTTTAGGTTCACTAAGTCTACAGGGACACTAGGACTTAGGACTAGGATGATGTCAAAATCAGGAATAGGACATAAAAATATGGTGCATACTGCCTAATCTCATAATTTGGGTGCCCTAAATAGGTATTCAATTATTGAAGAAAGGTAAGTATGGAACTCTTAGATTGTTATCTTTCTGATAATTCTGATCAAATAGTCATTTTGAGACAATCTAAAGAGCATAATGAATAAGAAATCATGGTATGCATATCTCATCCTACCTTAAAGAAGATGAGAATTGCATCATAATCTATCAAAACTTGAATGTTTGGTAACTATAAGAGAAAGATACAACACCATGAAATCTAAATCTGAATACAAATTAGAAAAAGAGGAGTTCTTGAAGATGTGACTCAAGAAGATAATAAAGTAAAAGACAGATAAGTCTATGCTTATAAAGTGAATCAAGGTATGAAATCCACATAAGATGGAAAAAAACTCCTATAACAAGTACAAAACGAGAAGATAAATGGGAACAATGACAAAGGAATAAGGTGGAACCTGATTTAATCTCAAACCAACCTATCTGTGTAAGAAAGTGTTAATGTAAATCATCATAGCATGTGAAAGAAATTAAGGTAGATGATTCATGTTTAATGAAGAAAATGTGGAATATGATGATTTACCTATTGATAAGTGGTTGAAAAATATAATAAAATAAGAGAACATACCCAAGTGTGATAAATCATCATCAAGGAAGGAGTAATGAGATATGTTAATCATGATGATTCCTATGCTAATGGCAAGGAACCCGAAATGAAAAAGGTAAAATGATACATAAGAAGTAGACCTGTCAAACTGGGTCAAAATCCGCGGGCGCCCATGGGTCGACCCGTTTAAGTTGGGTTTGGGTGGAGAAATTTACCACCCGCTGAAAATCACCCAAATCCATACCCACCCGTTTATTTAGTGGGTTTCATGGGTGACCCGCGGGCACCCGCGGGTGACCCAGTTAACTGAAGCAAATATATTTATATACATAATATATGCATACACTTTTTAAAAGATGTTACTTGTTTCATACAAGTCAAATATTTACCTTTACCAACAACAATTATATGCTCTTTATTTTGTGTTTGCAATAGGCAATAACTAAGTACTTGTAATGTTAGAAATGTCTAATATTACATGATAAAATTATGTGTTGTTTTTGTGATATTTATCTATAAAAACCACATCGGTTTTCCTATTTTACATCGACATACAACAACTAGCTGCTATTTTTTCTTTAAGTTTGCATAAACATATATCAACAACTAATCCAATGGTTTGACATCAATTATAGCAGTTGGTTTCTTCCTTTGTACTATATTTAACATAAAAATAATAGTTACAAGATGTTTTAAATGTTGTTTTTAGTATTAAAAAAAAACAACTAGCCACTTATTGTTGATTGGACACATTTTAAATGGGCACCCGCGGGCAACCCGCAACCCGCTGGGTTGGGTTTGGGTGTTCTTTTCTTCCACCCGTTTAGAAGTGTATCTTTTTGACCCACACCCGCCAGACCCGCACCCGCAACGATCCAACCCAAACCCAACCCACCCACCCATTTGACAGGTCTAATAAGAAGTTGTAACGTTCATAATGAAAATAGAATTGGTTAAATTTTTGCTAGTGACCCTTGAACAATGTTGCTATGGTATGGGAAGTGTGTTTCCCTTTGTGTCTTTCCTTTCTAGGGCACAACTTTCAAGTAGATCATTTTCACTTGGTACGTGTGGATTCACTATAAACATGAGGGTGGATGCTTATTATAGCATAAGGTTGCTTGGACTATGGTTCCAAGATCGTAAAGTTTGTGATGAGTTTGCTTTTGAGACTTCCAGTAATTAGGAAGACTCCTCTTATATTTCTTGATATTTGTTATGTTGGTAAAGTTGGATGAGATAATGATGTGTGTTCCTTATAGCACATGAGGTGGATACCAAGGGAATGAATCTTAGTATCCAAGATGTATCAACAGTATGAGAAATATGTGAATGTTGGAGATGTTTATTAAATGAACATTCCAATTATTCCTCTCTCGTAGAGAGAGAGAGAGTTGATGATGATCCTATAAATGTTGTTTGGAAGGAAAGACAAAAGTAACTCTATAATATTGTGTATGGTCTAGTGATAGCTGGGCAAGACCACTATCAAGGATAGATGGTTTGTTGATACAATAGATATAATTTCAGGATGATAGCTAGAATTTAAAGTTGAAAGTTACTATTAGATTTGTACAGGTGGCACAACAAGTTTCTATGTTCCATATTTGCAAATGTCTTCTTATGTGGGGTTTTTTGTGTTGAACCAAGATGAGATATGTATGAATGATGTGACATCGCCATGATATTCAATTAACCATTTGAAGGTAATAGGACGAGGTGCAAAGGAAGTACCCATCTTTGTTTACCTTAGATTTTGGGGGCAAAATCCATGTTAGAGGTTTATAGTTGTAAGGCCCCTAAACTTGCTTAATGAGTTGAATAAGATTAATTATCATAATTTAATTCTTATAACCCTAATATAACCTTTTAAGATGCTTTAAAATCATAATATAATCTTAAGTTTCAAATTTGGTCCAATTTGGACACTGTTTGAGCAAGTTATGCAATTTTATGCACATTTTAGACTTTTCTGCAATTTACCCAATTGAGAGGTTTTATTTGCAATTTATCACTTTCATTATGTTCCCTGGATATTCTATCATCATTATTGATCTTTTTAAGCCATGGGGAATCCATTTAATCCTTAGTTTGAAGGTATTTTCTCTAAGGGTATTTTAGGGTTTACCCCTTCATGGATGAGCTACCTTTAGCAGCTATCAACTAATGAATTATTTGTTTTGATTGAAAATTCAAGAAATAAGAGATAAGAATGTCTCTATGTATGGTGGGGGAGCTTCTTGCGTGTGTTCTTGTATATTCTTTTTACGGCCATGGACACTTGGAAAGATACTAGAACTTCAACCTTTTCTTTTTCTTTATCTTAAAGTTTCATATACTTATCCCTAAGCACCAAAATGAGACATTTTATCTCCACCACTTCCCTCCTTCTATGAACCTCGTCCTCCCTCTATTATTCTGTGAATTTCCTGTCCAAGGAAGAAGAAGAAAGAGGGGATCTTCTTGGAAAAAGAATCTAGGGTTGCAACTGACTTCCTTTTAGGGTTTGAAAAGCTTCCTTCTAGTGATCTTGACCTAAAAGAGTAAGAATCCCCTTCATTCCTCCATTTATTTCTTTTTTATACTTACTCCTAGCTTTCTCTAGGTCTTAACCTTGTTTTTCCATGGTAGAAATTTCTCTAAAGATCTAAAACCCTGCCTTTCTTGCTCCTTATGCTTAGGGTTTGCTCATTTGATGAAGAAAGGTGCTAGATGAACGAGTTCACAACTTATGCTTGGATTTCCCACCCTACCTGCTCATGTTTTCTTCTGTTTAGGAGTTTATCTTCTCATTAGAGGCAAGTATTATAACTTGCTCCACGTTTATTTCTTACCATAAGCTTTCTAGCTCATGTTCTTGCTTGAAAATGATGATCCATGCACTAAAAATCTATGCTTGACTTGGATTTCGATTTTTATAATGTTCCCTATTCTGATTTCAGTTCTAGATGAACCTGTATTCATGTGTATGCTATTTATAATGTATAATATGACATGGATCAGGTTGGTTTGACAACCAATGGTGCTAAACACCTATCAACCAATGGTCAATTTTAGGGTTTAAAGTTGATTTCTTCTATAAACACATGACTTAATGGTGGTACCATTGCAACAACCGATGGTGTTGTCTTCATGACAACTTATGGTGGTGATGAATGGTGTAAACTGACATTCACCATTTAGTTCAGGTGTTGGCCTAATTAGAAGCTTAGTGATTAACCATTAAGTACCCTAATGAGCGCTACCAATCAATGGTGATATTAGTTTGGTATTCGAGGGTGATTAATGAATATAGTGTTGACCTAACAACCTATGGTGACTTAATGGTCACTAATGATAATGGATCAGGTATCCACAACCTATGTTGAGTTAAGCATTTAGTTGTAGCATCAATTAAGCCTTAAACCAATGGTTCTTGGGTCATTTGATGCAATGGTCGGACCTATACTCCAATTGATGGTTTTAATATATGAACTTGACCTAATGGTTAAGGTCTAATATTTCTTCATCCAATAAATTGGAATGATGTCTAAATGTAATATCTTGGTCCTAATGAAGTGATTTAAATGGTTTACTTTATGAGATCAACTTAAGAAGCTCATTTACTGACGACTTGTTTTAAATAAACAATCACTTGTGGGTTTTACCCTACTCTCAATGGAACTTTTTGTATTGTTAATCAAGGGATGTCTATGGTTAGATGGTGACTCTTTCTAAAGCACAAATCAATGACTTCATAGGTGGTTTGTTCAAGATGTTTACTTATGTAAATGACCAATGGCTTTACCTTTTGAACATTTAATGGTTAGAAGTTGATGCGTTAACATTCCCATTGTTTTAGGTGAAGCCTATAGTGTAATGTTTTTGGTAAGCCTATAGTGTGATTTTATGATTATTATGATGAGAATTTGATGGTTCAATGCCTTAAACTTGTAGTGTTACCCTTACTCTCGTATTATTATGATTGATAATCACCATAATGAATTAATGGGTAACCCTAATGAGGTATAGCTTGTTATACCTAGCTTTAATATAACTAAATGATGGTAATATGGTAATGACTAATACAATCATGGAGTACTCTCTTATTGTTGTTGAAACCCTAGTATGCTATAAATCGATGGTTACACCTTGATTTATGTGTGGGTTCATACTTGAGAATAGTATGGAATGTGATGGTGATGCTTCACCTTATGCATCCATGATCCAATGGGGGATGTTGTGATTTAGGGTTTGGGTATGTGTGTTGATTAGTAATATTAATATAATTTATCTTATTGAACTTAACTCTAATGCAAATAGATAAAGTTGAGTATTCATGTTTAACCTTCTTATATGATGACATGATGGTGAAATAACATCTTTAACATGATCATAACCTTAATGTGTTCATTGGTGGTTATAATAACCACATGGTTGATACTTTCTTATGCTAAACATGTACATTATGAATATGATGAGGGTTAATCATATCTAGATTCCTTGCATGTTGATGTAATAAAGGAATGTTCTTAATGTTAATATGACCCTGCTATGATTGTTTATGAATATCTCCTAGCTCATTAATGCAATATTGTGCTGAACTGGTGTATTATATGTAAGTGATGTTGTTGAGCCTCGTTATAAGGCATGGAAATATAATGATGATCTTGCAGGGAATAGTATGATGGTCTTAATGACCTTTGGGCATGGTTGAGCCCTGAATGAGGTGCAATCCTCTTGTGTTGATAAGGGTTGATACCTTGTGATATTGTGAAAATGATTTATATCTTGTGATAGTATGATGGTCTTAATGACCTTTGGGCATGGTTGAGCCCTGAATGAGGTGTAATCCTCTTGTGTTGATAAGGGTTGATACATTGTGATATTGTAAAACTGATTTATATCTTATGATAGTATGATGACTAGTGTAGCCTCATGAATGGCAAGTGAATAGTACCATGTGATGATGAGATGAGAAATAATGTTTCACACATTTTATATCTTTTGAAGTTGTGATATTTATATGCTTGCTAGAAGTGAATTAGGGTTTGTATGTCCACTTATTTGATGTAGCCTTAATTCACCCAATTGGAGATAACTAATCAAGTGAAACTCTAATCATGTAGTGCCCTGTGCCATATAACCATCTTTAGTGTCAGTACTTGTTGGATGGTGAAATGAGAATTCCTAAGGGAAACTCAGAGCGCATACTATTGAGTATGCGGGGTGCTTGTCATCCTGACACCAAGTGTTTTGGGAGGATGGCTGTGGTCATACCTAGCTAGCTTTTTGAGAATGACTTTGGTCGGGTCTCAGTGATTATAATATGATGTAATTAGAGGACAACTGCAGTTGTACCTCAATGATTGGGTTTGAATATCCTAAATGCTAGCGCCATGGACTGTACCAAGGTGGGCTAGTTATAAGACTATATGTCGTTGTTTTGCAGTTTGACTATATGTCACTGCGGTGCAGACTTGTACTAACCGAGTATGGAGAAGATCTTGGAGTCTGACTCTTGCTAGATCCTATATGGAACTGATTGCGACCAAGCAGTGGTCAGTTGGACTTTGAGTGGTACGACTCAAACTCCCTAGGGCGTAATAAAAGATATAATACAACTGTGTAGTATATTTGTTTAGGGTTATACATGATGTTTCACATTGGATGATAACCCTTGTTTGTTATATTTACATAAAGATGATTCTTAGTGAAATTAAAAGATAGTAGATATACTTATGTTGTGGATATGCTTAAGATTGTAGATGCATACATACAGTAGCTATGTTTGTGTTGATAACTATCCTACTACTACTGATTATAATCATGACGCTAGCTATCTCATATTGTTAGTTATGCTTATCATGCTAGCCATGCCTTTGTAACTAGAGATGCATATATTGCTAATCATGCTTATCCAGATAGTTGTGCTTATCTGGTTAGCTCTTCTTATGATGTTGATATGTTGAACCTGCTAGACATACTGATGTTGTTATCTATGTATATGATACTAGATTTATTCATGATGTTAAAGATGCTCATGCTGCTAGACTCCTTATATTGTTAATAGGGATATGAGAATAGTCTGGCTAATGAAGATAGTTATTATTTGCTCCTTTATGTGTTTTGTTAATCATCAGTGCCGTTTAGCTTATTTGTTATATATGATTAAACTGCTTAAACTGTCTCATTACCTAAAAATGTTGGAATTAATAAACGTTGTTAGAGGTTATATCTCTTGCTGGGACATGGGTCTCACCCTTGTGGTTCGCCACATCCTTTTAGGTAATTGGAAGTGATGAAAACAAACATGTGGAAGCAAAGAGGAGCTATAGTAATGAATCTTTGAGAAAGTTGATTAAATGTCTAGTGTGTCCTAGAGTCATCCATGTACTCTCAAGTCCGGGCAGAAAAAGTTTGTATATGGTGTTTCAAATGAATCAGAATTTTGTTAGCAAGTTAATATTTGTTGCGTGGCATATACAAATAGTGTTCTCCTGTGTATATATGTTGTAGCTAAGGTGATAGAGCAATTTGTATCAAATTCTTGGCATAGTATGGATATAAGAAAGATATTGGGCTCTTATGCAAATGATTCTGAGCGGGTGCTGACATTGACATCAATTTTAATTTACCCATATTTTTGGGTACGTGGTTAATTAGCGATCGATTGTGTTTTATGTTTTGAGTATCTCATTTAGAGTAACGGATTCTCACAAGTTGGTATCAGAGCTTTAGGTTCACTGAGTCTACATGGACACTAGGACTTAAGACTTGGATGATGTCAAAATTAGGAGTATGACATAAAAATATGGTGCATACTGTCTAATCTCAGTATCTGGGTGCCCTGGCTAGGTATTCAATTATTGAAGAAAGGTAAGTATGGAAATCTTATATTGTTATCTTTCTGATTACTCTGATTAAGTAGCCATTTTGAGACAATCTAAAGAGCATAATGAATAAGAAATCATGGCATGAAATCAATCCTACCTGAAAGAAGATGAGAATTGCATCATAATCTATCAAAACTTGAATGTTTGGTAACTATACAAGAAAGATACAACACCATGAAATATAAATACAAATTATAAAAAGAGGAGTTCTTGAAGATGTGATTTAAGAATATAATAAAGTAAAAGACAGATAATTCTATGATTATAAAGTGAATCAAGGTATGAAATCCACATAAGATGCAAATAACTCCTATAATAGGTACAAAATGAGAAGATAAATGGGAACAATGACAAAGGAACAAGGTGGAAACTGAGTTAATCTCAGACTAACCTATGTGTATAAGAAATTGTTAATGTAAAATCAACATAGCATGTGAAAGAAATTAAGGCGGATGATCCATGTTTAATGAAGAAAATGTGGAATATGATGATTTACCTATTGATAAGTGGTTGAAAAATATAATAAAATAAGAGAACATACCCAAGTGTGATAAATAATCATCAAGGAAGGAGTAATGAGATATGTTAATTATGGTGATTCCTATGCTAATGGCAATGAACCTGAAATGAAAAAGGTAAAATGATACATAAGAAGTTGTAACATGCATAATGAAAATAGAATTGGTTAACATTTTTTTAGTGCCCCTTGAACAATGTTGCTATGGTATGGGAAGTGTATTTTCCTTTGTGTCTTTCCTTTCTAGGGCACAACTTTTAAGTGGATCATTGCCACTTGGTACGTGTGGATTCGCTGCAAACATGAGGGTGAATAGCTTATTATAGCATAAGGTTGATTGGACTATGTTTCCAAGATCATAAAGTTTGTGATGAGTTTGCTTTTGAGCCTTACAATAATTAGGAAGACTCCTCTTATATTTCTTGATATTTGTTATTGTAGTAAAAGTGGATGAGATAATGATGTGAGTTCCTTATAGCACATGAGGTGGATACCAAGGTAATGAATCCTAGTGTAACATCCCTGACATGGGTTATGCTTTAACCCTAGGTGTTTTGTTTAAGAAAAATGATTATATGATTAATCTTATCTTGTGAAAAGTAATTAGGGCTCAAGAGGAACTTATGTTGCAATTCTAGTCATGTTTGAATAATGTTGAAGCAATGTTTGCCTGTTTTGGACTAAAGTGCAAATTACCCAAGTTGAGGGGTTTAAGTGCAACTCGTGTATGATAATATGTTCCTCATGTGTTGAAGCATCATGAGAGTGAAAATGATGCTGAGTTATGGATTATGGAAGCCTGAGTACCAAGAAAGAGCTGATAAAGCAATGTATGTCCATTAAAACCTAGTTTTGGTGTAATGTGCAATTTACCCAAAACCTAGGGTTCAATATGAAAACTACCACTTCAATAAGGTACCTAATGTTTTCTTGGCATCATGTAGATCAAAGAAAATGAGAGGGGCACCTCATTTGAATTAAGTTGGAGGAGAGAGAATCTTGATATTAAAATAACCAAGATTAATGCCTAATTGAAACCCCAATTCAATTTCGTGTAAAAATAAATATATTAATTAAAGGGCATTCAACAAAAATTAAAATGGTTGGATTCAGATGTGTGTGGGCTTCCTTGATCTTTGCAAGGGCCACGAAAATATCCAAGGGAGTGGATAATTCACTCAAAGTTTTATAAGAAAAAGAAATATCCACTCACATATGGATATAGTATAATCTGATTTGAGGTGCTTAATTTGCTTTTCTCAAAATCATGGATAATTGAGAAGAATAAGAGGAAAACAAGATATCCTCGGATCCAAGGAAGATGAGGGGGAAGAGGCGGCCCTATTTTTTGGATTAAATAAATTTTTATAAAGCATATTCTCTCATTGAATTTTTTTATAAAAAGACTCTTTACAAGCCAAATGAAAAGCCTTTTCGACCCCACTTCTTCTCCTTGCTTGGTAAACGACCAAGGGATATTTGGAGGACCAGGAGGACGACCCCCAACCTGTTGATAAGCTTTTTGACCCTTGTTCACCTTGAATCCATGGTGGAAATCACAAATCAATGCATGGTTTCTTCCTAATTCGATCCCCTCTTCAATTCTAACCATTCCTTTTCACTCAAACCTTGGGGACGAGCCTTGGAATGGTGAAAGGAGTTGCATCCACCATTTTTTCCGTGAGCTTGGATCTTTGGAGCTCAATTGAAGTCGGGTTTTATAACTTGAACCCTCAATTTTGTTATTGTATTCAATTCCTCATCAAATAATGATCTTTTCTTCATTCACAATAATTGATTTGGTTGATTGATGCAATCACCATGGAAATCACACCAGGTTTCGTGAATTTAGAGCTTGATGATGATTACATCATCATAAGAACACACCTCTCTAAATATCCAAAGCAAACAGTTTCAAGTTGTTGGTCCAAATGGTTTCACCAAACCGTTTGGAGACCAAACAGTTTCAAAACCGTTTGGTGACTTGAGACCCAAACCATTTGAGGGAGTTGACCATTTGGGAGGGTTTACCATTTGAGGTCAGAACCCTAATTCATGTTGGATGATAATCTAATGGATCCAATTGATTAATCCAATGCATAGCTAATCACCAAGTAGCCAACCCTAATCGGGTTAAGTGCTGATTTTGTAATTGATTGTGTTGAGTCTTTGGGTTGATTGACCCAAACGGTCTCAAGAACGTTTGAGGATCAACAAGACCATTTGGGAGTCTAGGGTTGAGTATGGTTTGATATTTGAAGATCCAAAGATACAAAATTGAAATGCAATCAATTGCTGATTTGATAATCAATCCAATGATCCAAACTCTAATTGGATGTCATGGATTTTGATGATGAGATGGGCAAACGATTTCAAGACCGTTTGAGGTCAAGCACCTCAAGACCGTTTGGATGGTCAAAGGTGGTGATTGATGTATTAAAGATCCAAGGGTCAATATTTGTTGAACCTCAATAACTTAATCGATTGAAGGTTTCAATGTTGCTAATCATGATCAACCAATTGATGAATGACCTAGTGAGCCCTTGCGGTTTTGGGACTGATTTAGCTCAAACAGTCTTGAGACCGTTTGAGACCAAACGGTCTTGAAACCATTTGGGGGCAACCAATTTCAAAACCGTTTGGGGTCAAACGGTTTCAAAACCGTTAAGTGGCAAATGATTTCAAAACCGTTTGGTGATTGAAACTTCAAAACTTAATGAAGTTCAATTGTGATGCAATCATTTGGAGATTGATGGAGATGATTTTTCTAATGATCCAATGATTATTAGTAATAGTAATAAATGAAGGTACAAAGGTTGAAACCCTAATAGTACCTAAGTGCCAATTAAGGGATGAACCCTAGTTGCTTATAAGAACAATGACTTGGTACACTATGTTAATCATAGTTGTATGTACTTGATTGAAGGGTTAATATGACCTAATTAAGTTGAGAGGATGATAGCATGGAATTCATACATTAGTATGATACATGTGGTTATTAAGGGTATGATCCTTAAGTAAAGAGATCATGAAACCCTAATCATGAACATAAACCTTAATTGACAAGGTTGTTGAACTTTAACCCTAATTGAGGGCAAATTCTAAATAGAACCCTAATCTAGGGTAAGGATGTAACCCTAATCCAGGGTAAGGATGTAACCCTAATCCAGGGTAATGATGTGTATAACTCTGATTTAGGGTAATGAGATACAAAACCCTAATTTGGATGAATAGTGAATCTCTAATTATGGACGATTGAATGAAATCCTAATGGAGATGAATAGTAACCCAAATTGTGGGTAAGGGTGATTCCATGTGAAATCCGATTCTAGGGTAATGCCATGAGAAGCCTGTTGGCTAAATTGGACATTAGTATAATCCCTTTGTTTTGATGATGACAAACATTTCGTTCTTGTCGATCTAACGTGCTACTTGAGTGTTTCAGGAATAAGGTGGATGAAAAAGAATTGGGAAATCTATATGTTTGAATTATTAATTTCATGAAATGTAATCAATTGTAAAACTTGTACAAATATATAATGTACAAGTACTTAGACATCATGTAAATCAAGCGTTAGATCTTCCCTAGCTAAACACCACACTTAGATAGGTCATCCCCTTCAATAGTGTCACATATGCACACTCACATACACACTTAGTACTTTAATTGAAACATTGAAATAGGGTCATTCTCGATCGACAAAATCCTCGACCGAGACACTCTCGGTCGATAAACTTCTCGACCGAGAAAGACCCAAGTATCCGTTAGACACAGCTGACAAGGTAGTTGGCAGTTGAAGATGAACGTTGCATACACTTGCTCCAGAGAGTCTGTCGGTCGACAAACCCTCGACCGAGTAGGACTCTCGGTCGACAATTCCTCGACCGAGATGAGTTCTGACAACAACTTTCAGAATTAATTAACTAGTCATTGCTAAAGCAACTAAAGTGTACCTAACGGCTAGTTAAGCACTTAGAACCCCCTAGAAAGTGTCTAGAACGTCCTTAAGCACTTGTAGGTCATTCCTATCAATAGGACATGCCTTAGGACACCTAAACTTACCAATTCTACAATTGAGCAATCCTTGAGCATACACTTGCATTAGCAATCTATTTTGAGCAATTGAGCAATACTTGTAATTGGTTATTCCTCTCCTTGCTCTAAATTCGTGTCCTATAGGCTAGTATCTCCTATCCACCAAACCAACACTTCAATATTCATTGGTTAGGAGATCTATACGCTTGATATAGGCAAATCAAGCCTTGTACTTCACAGGGTAATTGTAATTTCCTTTTTCCTTTCTTGTTCACTCTTATTGCTTGTACTCTCCTTGCTACTCCTAGGGTTGGAGGTTGCTGATTGGAGAGGGTCTTGATCTTCTTGGTGAAGAAGGAGACTTTGGACTACTTCTAGAAGGTTGTTGCAATGGGAGGCTACTTCAAAGAGGAAGGCTACTTCAAGGGGGAGCTTGAAGTTACTTCAAGAAGGATGCTTCAAGTTGGTGCAACTACTTCAAGGTGAAGGTTGTCCAAAGGGTTGTAGAAAGTATTGTATTTTATGTAAATTCCTTGAGAGGTAATAAAATTAATACTTTCAAAATCTCGGTTGGGTAAGCAACCGGGTAGTGGATTGACTGCCTTAGTATTTTCTAAGGTAGGAACCACTCTAAACACCTTGTCTCCTTCTTGTTATTTCAATTGTGGTTGTTTGAGTTAAATTATTATTGAAATATTCATAAAACCCTATTCACCCCACTCTAGTGATTTTTCAAAACCCTAAGTAAGAATGATGTATATGGAACATTGATGTGATGATGTGATGTGCGAATCAAATCTAGAGTGATGTCATGTAATGATAATATGATACCCTAGTTGAGGGTGATTCTATGTGAAACCCTAGTTGAGGGTGATTCCATGTGAAACCCTAGTTGAGGGTGATTCCATGTGAAATCCTAGTTGAGGGTGATTCCATGAGAAGCCCTAGTTGAGGGTGATTCCATGAGAAACCCTAATTAAGAATTAACACCACATGAAGCCTTAATACTATGTTGTGATGAGAGGCCCTAAGAAGGGTGAAGGTATGTGATACTCTAATGTGGAGACATAATACATAAAGCCCTAATCCTGGGCAATATGACAACGAATCATAATCCTTATTTTAAGTAAGGGTATAAGGAAACCCTAATGATGAGATAGAAGGAATTACCTTATAAAGGTGAAACATTTCATGTGGTTGATTATAAGAAACCTTATTATAAGCAATGTCTTAATCATTAGACAGGTGCATATCATTAAAGATAGTTGAACAATTCTAATGTGTGACCTATGCATTACATGCTAAAGGTGAGAGATTAATAATGGGATGTATTAAGAGGGAAATACCTTAATACACGATAAGTTGGTTAACTCAAGAGAGTATGAAATGATGAGAAAAGTGATACATCAAGATATGATAGTTATCACATTCAACACTTCAAGATTTATATACCTTGATGCACTTCAAATCCAATATAATTGGGCAAGAAACATATGAAATGTGTTATGCAACTATTAAAATGAAATGTAATGAGTTGATGCACTTTGATAAGTATTAATTAATGTACCTTGAGAATGGGGTTAAGCCCATTGATGAGTATGATTTAGTCATACCATGATGAGGATGAGAAATGAACTCATACCTTGAATTGATGATCATTAATGCTATATGATGAGAGTAATGATCTTGAATAATCATTTATGATATCTTTGAATGCCCAAGAGTATGGAATAATGAATTAAGGGTTGGACGGATGATATAATCATCAAACCCTAATTAATGAGAAATGGGGAACCCTAACCCTAATTTAGGGTAAAGGGAAGGAAAAGCCCTATTTAATAGTAAACCCTAATTCCTGGTAAAGGAATAATGGTGTTACTATTGTATCACATGATGCGATGAATGACTTGTATGACTGTTTTCATGTCTAATAACTATGCAGGTATTATGAGATGATGAACATAGACAGATTTGAGCTGTGACATTTATATAATAAATGTTGATTGGCCTTATGTGCCTTAATGTTGTTGTTGCTTAGTAAAAGTAACAGAAGGTGCATGAACCTTATGAGTCATATAAGTTGTTGCATAGAAAGAGGTGACATGATATTTTGTGGCCTTGTGAGCCATGTGTGATGCTTGTATAACAAGTATCATGAATGCCTTGGTCAGATGTCCTGAAGGTGATGGTTACCTAATAGATGGTAATGATAGCTCAATGATGAGTTAAGGGTTTGAATACCCAGAACCATATGACTACGGTGATGAGATTGTAATGGGATGATAATTCCCAATATTGAAATGAAGAACTGAGTTCCTAAGGTCTTTTAAAGACTAATAAGTATTTGATGAAAACAGTACGTCTCTTTATAGCATTGTTGTAATAAGTCATGCTTGAGAACTTGGATTATGCTAAAAGAATGTGAAAATGTACATAATTAATCAAGTGAAATTATATCATGTAGAGCCCTGATCATAGATCCATCATCGTCATTAATAAGGTGATGGTGAAACGGGTGCTCCGCGGCAAAACCCGGAACACATATTTTGAATATGTGGGGTAAATGGGCAAAAAATATCCTTACGTCCGATGAAGATATTGAGGAAAGGTAAACATCAAACCTCTCAATCCTTCATGTGTCAGGATGGATGTATCATAAATCTTCCGATGGTTGGGAAATATGTAACATTAATCTCCCAATGATATTTAATGTCGGGTCGAGGAGATAAACATTAAATCTCTCGATGGCCGATGAGAGTGTAGTTGACGCTATAACTCTATAGCAAAGTTCCAATATACCCTGGAAAGCTATTTTGAGCAGTTAACACAGTCCTGCTTGTGGTCCCACACTGACCGGGATGTGAGCGGTCACGGGAATCCGGCTCTTCCATTGACCTATGTATGGTACCGATTTCGACTTCATAGTGGTCAGTTGGATTATGAGCGGTATACCTCATCTCCTCAGGGCATAAGTGTGATTGTAAAATGAAATCAGCCGTATAGCATGTTTGCTTAAGGATTGAATACGAAAATTCATTGGCTGATGTCACATTCCTTTTATGCAACTCTAGTTCATTGATGTTATTCATATATGTTGCATTCATTGCAAATAGATGGATGAACTATGATGCTACTATGAGTAGATGCAATGTTCTCCTTGGGAAAGGAGATTACTTCACTATGTTCATACAGTGATTTATCTGTTGTTAACTATATATAAATCCTTCTATTCAATTTATTGTAATGAACTAGTATAACAATGTTTTGGCGGAGAGTTATATCTCCCGCTGGGGCAATTTACAATTGTCTCACCCCCGTGGGATCTGACTTTTTAGGTGGGCGTGGACAAAGAAGTAGAATCCTTTTGCAGGAAAAAGGACAGCAGCAGTAACTTCAGGGACAACAATGAGATCTCAGGTGGAGATATTGTCTGTCAAGTCATGTAATTAGAAAGTCCTATGTGTCGTCTCTGTACTCCCAGGTCCTCAGAGTTTTTAGTCAGTGCTTTTAATAAATCGATTTGAGGTTTTGGCTTGATGTCTCGAGATTATTATGCTGTCTGTACATAATGCTAATAGGACAGCTGATGTTGTAATCCTCGAGAAGAGATGGTACAGGTAATGTACGTTTGGACCAGAATGTAAATATTATACAATGGTTCTTAATGGAAGAGACTTCCTATGTTTGAATCTCTTTACAAAAGTTTTAATTTTTAGTGATTTTCAGTAATCCGATGTAAATGATTCGCTTCCGCTTAAGTAAATATTGTTTTTGTGAGTTGGATGCTACAATTAAGTGGTATCAGAGCTCTAGGTTTGTGGAGTCTACAGAGACATAGGACTAAGGTAGTAGAGTCTGTTATGATGTCATCCAGTGTATCTGATAGTGTCTTCTGCTCGTATAAGAGAATAAGAACTTAAAGATGACTGGGTCACATGAGGAGGTTGCTGCTGAAAGTAGTAATGTTGCACCAAGAAGAGGTGCATGGGAACAGGAAAGAGAGAGACAATTGCCTGAGAATCCCCTAGCTGATCCAACTATAATAAGAAAATCCTTCTTTAAGTATTACTGTTGGAGAATTTAGGGCAACAGTAATGTATATAGTGGATCAAGCATTGGCAGTGTAACCTAGATTACCAGCCCCCAATGATGATGTTTTAGATATCAACATGATTTGTAATCAACATCAGCAGGTTGAAGCAAAAGGAAATGATGAATTTCTGGACTTAAATTGAGTCTGTGCTCAACCTTAGTCTGTTGAATCAACCATTGAGGCAGAGTCAGCCTGAGGTAGTAAATAATCCACGAATCATGACAGGTTAGATAAGATAATGTCATTCAAATATGTTATTTTATGATTCCTGGATTATTTGAGAAAGGAATTAATTGATCTTTCCTTGATTAGTCCTATGAGGACTTATGTTTTACATAGTAAAACATTACAAATGTTTTATGTTGTTCTTACCTCTATAAGAAAAGATGAGGTACATAAGAGATGCCTGGATAAAATCCAGGGATGTTAAATCTTATGCTTGTGATAATATGGAAGGAATATGATAGTATACGAAGTGCATATCACTTAATCTCACTATTTATATACCCTGTCCAGGTATACAACTATTGATGATAAAGTGAGTATGGAAACTCTTAGATTGTTGTCTTTTTTATTACTCTGATCAAGTAGTCATTCTGAGACAATCTAATGAGTATCATGAAATCAAAAATATGGGATGAATAAATGTGTCATATCCTAAGCATAAGAAAGAGAAGTCTGAGATAATTTCAGATGAGCATGTTGTATGAGGAACTAAAAGTATACTCCTCATGAGATAAGGATAAGAATAAGGGAGATGAACCCTATTCAATAATGTTGCAAGTATAATAATGATCTTTTCCATAATGAGGAAATGGGAAATATGATGAGATCATGAGATGATCATAAACATGCTAGATAACAATAAAGAAAGGGATAATGCCATGTAATCATCCTTATAAATTCCTATGTTGAAGGCAAGGAACCTAGGGTGAGACAAAGAGTAAATGGTTCATGAATAGTTGAAAATACATAAATTAATAAGAGGAATATGAATCCTTGTTTTCTTTCCTTTCAGGGACATGGCAATCAGGTGGGTCTTAGGACACTTGATGTGCATGAGATAAAAATGTTCAAGTGATGGATACTTAGAAAAAGTATCAATTTATCTTGGACTTTGGTTCCAAGGTGAAGACATATTTAATAATTAGTGTTCCAAGATGAAAGGAAAATAAATATGTGATGTGTTCTCAACACATGTGATAGATACCAAGGTGAAAGATTCTAGTATCTGAGAAATATCAGATGGTTTGTGTTGGCTACCTGGAGTGGTCAACTATGAAATTAGTCTGATTATATAAAATAGTATGAACATCATATGTTAGGGGTTTATGCTCTCCACAAACATGATATTAATAAAAAATAAAAATAAAATAAAAAATGTATGATGTTTCTCTGAACAAGAAAAGTGTTACTTGACACAAAATTGAGTCCACAGTTAATGACGAAGAACAGTGGAGCATGTGTCTTATGTGTTTGATTCTATGAGAATCCTGTATGGAAACACTTTGTGCTGATCAAAGTTTATGGTGTCCCCATAATAAGTAGATTATATGTGAAGACTAGATAGTATGATGAATGAAATATATCTGTCTTCTTTTATCTGGATTTCGGGGACGAAATCCTTGTTAGGGGTTTATAATTTGTAACATCCCTGACCTGGGTTATGGTTTAACCCTAGGTATTTTGATTAATAAAAATGATTATATTCTTAATCTTATCTTGTGAAAAGTAATTAGGGCTCAAGAGGAACTTATGTTGCAATTCCAGTCCTGTTTGAATAATGTTGAAGCAATGTTTGCCTGTTTTGGACTAAAGTGCAAATTACCCAAGTTGAGGGGTTTAAGTGCAAATAGTGCATGATAATATGTTCCTCATGTGTTTAAGCATCATGAGAGTGAAAATTATGCTGAGGTATGGCTTATGGAAGCCTGAGTACCAAGAAAGAGCTCATAAAGCAATGTATGTGCATTAAAACCTAGTTTTGGTGTAATGTGCAATTTACCCAAAACCTAGGGTTCAATATGCAAATTACCAATTCAATAAGGTCCCTAATATTTATTGGCATCATGTTGAGCAAAGAAAATGAGAGGGTCACCTCATTTGAATTAAGTTGGAGGAGAGAGAATCTTGATATTAAAATAACCAAGATTAATGCATAATTGAAACCCTAATTCAATTTAGTGCAAAAATAAATATATTAATTAAAGGGCCTTCAACCAAAATTAAAATGGTTGGATTAAGATGTGTGTGTACGTCCTTAAGCTTTGCAAGGGCCACGAAAATATCCAAGGGAGTGGATAACTCACTCACAATTTTATCAGAAAAAGAAATATCCACTCACATATGGATATTAGTATAATATGATTTGAGGTGCTTAATTTGCTTTTCTCAAAATCACGGACAATTGAGAATAATAAGAGGCAAACAAGATAGCCTTGGATCCAAGGAAGATGAGGGTGAAGAGGAGGCCCTATTTTTGGGATTAAATGAATTTTTATAAAGCATATTCTCTCTCATTGAATTTTTTTTTATAAAAAGACTCTTTACAAGCCAAATGAAAGGCTTTTTCGACCCCACTTCTTCTCCTTGCTTGGGAAATGACCAAGGGATCTTGGGAGGATCAGGAGGACGACCCCCAACCTGTTGGTAAGTTTTTTGACCCTTGTCCACCTTGAATCCATTGTGGGAATCACAAATCAATGCATGATTTCTTCCTAATTTGATCCCCTCTTCAATTCTAACCATTCCTTTTCACTCAAACCTTGAGGACGAGCCTTGGAATGGTGAAAGGATTTGCATACACCATTGTTTCTGTGAGCTTTAAGCTTTGGAGCTCAATTGGAGGCGGGTTTTATAACTTGAACCCTCAATTTTGTTATTGTATTCAATTCCCCATCAAATAATGATCTTTTCTTCATTCACAATAATTGATTTGGTTGATTGATGCAATCACCATATCACAACAAGTTTCGTGAGTTTAGAGATTGATGATGATGACATCATCATAAGCACACACCTATCTAAATATCCAAAGCAAACAGTTTCAACTTGTTGGTCCAAACGGTTTCACCAAACCGTTTGGAGACCAAACAGTTTCAAAACGGTTTGGTGACTTGAGACCCAAACCGTTTGAGGGAGTTGACCATTTGGGAGGGTTGACCGTTTGAGTTCAGAACCATAATTCCCATTGGATGATAATATAATGGATCTAATTGATTAATCCAATGCATAGCTAATCACCAAGCAGCCAACCCTAATCGGGTTACGTGCTGATTTTGTAATTAATTGTGTTGAGTCTTTGGGTTGATTGACCCAAATGATTTCAAAACCGTTTGGGTATCACCCAAACGGTCTCAACACCGTTTGAGGATCAACCAAAACCGTTTGGGAGTCTAGGGTTGAGTATGGTTTGGTATTTGAAGATCCAAATATACCAAATTGAAATGCAATCAATTGCTGGTTTGATAATCAATCCAATGAACCAAACTCTAATTGGATGTCATGGAGTTTGATGATGAGATGGGCAAACAGTTTCAAGACTGTTTGAGGTCAAGCACCTCAAGATCGTTTTGATGGTCAAAGTTGGTGATTGATGGATTAAATATCCAAGGGTCAATAGTTGTTGAACCTCAATGACTTAATTGATTGAAGGTTTCAATGTTGCTAATCATGATCAACCAATTGATGAATGACCTAGTGAGCCCTTGCGGTTTTGGGACTGATTTGGCTCAAATAGTCTTGAGACCGTTTGAGACCAAACGGTCTTGAAACCATTTGGGGGAAAATGATTTCAAAACCATTTGGGGTCAAACAGTTTCAAAACTGCTTGGTGGAAAACGGTTTCAAAACCGTTTGGTGATTGAAACTTCAAAACCTAATGAAGTTCAATTGTGATGCAATCATTTGGAGATTGATGGAGATGATTGTTCTAATGATCCAATGATTGTTAGTAATGGTAATCAATGAAGGTACAAAGGTTGATACCCTAATAGTACCTAAGTGATTAAGTGCCAATTAAGGGATGAACCCTAGTTGCTTATAAGAACAATGAGTTGGTACACTATGTTAATCATAGTTGTATGTACTTGATTGAAGGGTTAATATGACCTAATTAAGTTGAGAGGATGATAGCATGGAATTCATACATTAGTATGATACATGTGGTGATTAAGGGTATGATCCTTAAGCAAAGAGATCATGAAACCCTAATCATGAACATAAACCTTGATTGACAAGGTTGTTGAACTTTAACCCTAATTGAGGGCAAATTCTAAATAGAACCCTAATCTAGGGTAAGGATGTAACCCTAATCTAGGGTAAGGATGTAACCCTAATCCAGGGTAATGATGTGTATAACTCTAATTTAGGGTAATGAGATACAAAACCCTAATTTGGATGAATAGTGAATCTCTAATTATGGATGATTGGATGAAATCCTAATGGAGATGAATAGTAACCCAAATTGTGGGTAATCATAGTGGAAACCCTAGTTGAGGGTGATTCCATGAGAAATCCAAGTTAAGGATGATTCCATGTGAAATCCTATTCTAGGGTAATGCCATGAGAAACCCTAAGTAAGAATGATGTATATGGAACATTGATGTGATGATGTGATGTGAGAATCAAATCTAGAGTCATGTCATGTAATGATATATGATACCCTAGTTGAGGGTGATTCCATGTGAAACCCTAGTTGAGGGTGATTCCATGTGAAACCCTAGTTGAGGGTGATTCCATGTGAAATCCTAGTTGAGGGTGATTCCATCAGAAGCCCTAGTTGAGGGTGATTCCATGAGAAACCCCGATTAAGAATTAACACCACATGAAGCCTTAATACTATGTTGTGATGAGAGGCCCTAAGAAGGGTGAAGGTATGTGAGACTCTAATGTTGAGTCATAATACATAAAGCCCTAATCCTGGGCAATATGATGATGAATCATAACCCTAATTTTAAGTAAGGGTATAAGGAAACCCTAATGATGAGATAGAAGGAATTACATTATACAGGTGAAACATTTCATGTGGTTGATTATAAGCAACCTTATTATAAGCAATGCCTTTATCATTAGACAATTCCATATCATTAAAGATAGTTGGACAATTCTAATATGTGACCTATGCATTACATGCTAAAGGTGAGAGATTAATAATGGGATGTATTAAGAGGGAAATACCTTAATACAAGATAAGTTGGTTAACTCAAGAGAGTCTAAAATGATGAGAAAAGTGATACATCAAGATATGATAGTTATCACATTCAGCACTTCAGGGTTTATATACCTTGATGCACTTCAGATCCAATATAATTGGGTAAGAAACATATGAAGTGTGTTATGCAACTATTACAATGAAATGCAATGAGTTGATGCACTTTGATAAGTGTTAATTAATGTACCTTGAGAATGGGGTTAAGCCAATTGATGAGTATGATGTAGTCATACCATGATGAGGATGAGAAATGAACTCATACCTTGAATTGATGATCATTAATGCTATATGATGAGAGTAGCGATCTTGAATAATCATTTATGATATCTTTGAATGCCCCAGAGGTATGGAATAATGAATTAAGGGTTGAACAGATAATATAATCATGAAAAACTAATTAATGAGAAATGGGGAACCCTAACCCTAATTTAGGGTAAAGGGAAGGAAAAGCCCTATTTGATAGTAAACCGTAATTCCTGGTAAAGGAATAATGGTGTTCCTATTGTATCACATGATGTGATGAATGACTTGTATGACTGTTATCATGTCTAATAACTATGCAGGTATTATGAGATGATGAACATAGACAGATTTGAGCTGTGACATTTATATAATAAATGTTGATTGGCCTTATGTGCCTTAATGTTGTTGTTGCTTAGTAAATGTAATAGAAGGTGCATGAACCTTATGAGTCATATAAGTAAGTTGTTGTCTAGAAAGAGGTGACATGATATTTTTTGGCCTTGTGAGCCATGTGTGATGCTTGTATAACAAGTATCATGAATGCCTTGGTCAGATGACCTGAAGGTGATGGTTACCTAATAGATGGTAATGATTGCTCAATGATGAGTTAAGGGTTTGAATACCCATAACCATATGATTGTGGTGATGAGATTGTAATGGGATGATAATTCCCAGTATTGAAATGAAGAACTGAGTTCCCAAGGTCTTTTAAAGATTGATAAGTATTTGATGAAAATAGTACATGTCTCTTTATAGCATTGTTGTAATAAGTCATGCTTGAGAACTTGGTTGATGCTAAAAGAATGTGAAAATGTACATAACTAATCAAGTGAAATTATATCATGTAGAGCCCTGACCATAGATCCATCATCGTCAGTAATAAGGTGATGGTGAAACGGGTGCTCCGCGGCAAAACCCGGAACGCATATTTTGAATATGTGGGGGTAAATGGGTGAAAAATATCCTTACATCCAGTGAAGAGATTGAGGGAAGGTAAACATCAAACCTCTCAATACTTCATGTGTCGGGATGGATGTATCATAAATCTCCTGATGGTTGGGAAAGATGTAACATTAATCTCCCAATGATATTTAATGTCAGGTCGAGGAGATAAACATTAAATCTCTCGATGGCCGATGAGAGTGCAGTTGACGTTGTAACTCTATAGCGAAGTTCCACTATACCTTGGAAAGCTATTTTGAGCAGTTAACACAGTCCTGCTTGTGGTCCCGCACTGATCGGGATGTGAGAGGTCATGGGAATCCGACTCTTCCATTGACCTATGTATGGTACCAATTTCGACTTCGCAGTGGTCAGTTGGATTATGAGCGGTATACCTCATCTCCTCAGGGCATAAGTGTGATTGTAAAATGAAATCAGCTGTATAGCATGTTTGCTTAAGGATTGAATACGGAAATTCATTGGCTGATGTCACATTCCTTTTATACAACTCTAGTTCATTGATGTTATTCATATCTATTGTATTCATTGCATATAGATGGATGAACTATGATGCTACTATGAGTAGATGCAATGTTCTCCTTGGGAAAGGAGATTACTTCACTCTGTTCATACAGTGATTGATCTACTATAAACTATATATATAAATCCTTCTGTTTAGTTTATTGTAATAAACTACTATAATAATGTTTTGGCGGAGAGTTATATCTCCCGCTGGGGCAATTTACAATTGTCTCACCCCCGTGGGATCCAACTTTTTAGGTATACGCGGACAAAGAAGCAAAATCCTTTTGTAGGAAAAAGGACAGCAACAGTAACTTCAGGGACAACAGTGAGATCTCAGATGGAGATACTGTATGTCAAGTCATGCAACTAGAAAGTCCTATGTGTCATCTCTGTACTCTCAGGTCCTCAGAGTTTTAAGTCAGTGCTTTTAATAAATCGATCTGAGGTTTTGGCTTGATGCCTCGAGATTATTATGCTGTCTGTACATAATGTTAATAGGACATCTGATGTTGTAATCCTCGAGAAGAGATGGTACATGTTATGTACATTTGGACCAGAATGTAAATATTATACAATGGTTCTTAATGGAAGAGACTTCTTATATTTGAATCTCTTTACAAAAAAATTTAATTTTTAGTGATTTTCAGTAATCCGCTGTAAATGATTCGCTTCCGCTTAAGTAAATCTTATTTTTGTGAGTTGGATGCTACACCTAGTATCCAAAATGTATCAACAGTATGAGAAATATGTGAAGGTTGGAGATGTTTATTAAATGTGCATTCCAAGTATTCCTCTCCCATAGAGAGAGAGTTGATGATGATCCTATAAATGTTGTTTGGAAGGAAAAATAAAAGTGACTATAATGTCGTGTATAGTCTATGTATCTATGTATGTATGTATGTATGTATGTATGTATGTATGTATGTATGTATGTATGTATCTATCTATCTATCTATCTATCTATCTATCTATCTATCTATCTATCTATCTATCTATCTATCTATCTATCTATCTACCTACCTACCTACCTATCTACCTACCTACCATCCATCCATCCATCCATCCATCCATCCATCCATCCATCCATCCATCCATCCATCCATCCATCCTTCCTTCCTTTTGTCTGTCTATCTATCTATCTATCTATCTATCTATCTATCTATCTATCTATCTATCTATCTATCTATCTATCTATCTATCTATCTATCTATCTATCTATCTATCTATCTATCTATCTATCTATCTATCTATCTATCTGTCTGTCTGTCTGTCCGTCCGTCTGTCTGTCTGTCTATCTATCAATCCATCCATCCATCCATCCATCCATCCATCCATCCATCCATCCATCCATCCATCCATCCATCCATCCATCCATCCATCCATCCATCCATCCATCCATCCATCCATCCATCCATCCATCCATCCATCCATCCATCCATCCATCTATCTATCCATCTATCTATCTATCTATCTATCTATCTATCTATCTATCTATCTATCTATCTATCTATCTATCTATCTATCTATCTATCTATCTATCTATCTATCTATCTATCTATCTATCTATCTATCTATCTATCTATCTATCTATCTATCTATCTATCTATCTATCTATCTATCTATCTATCTATCTATCTATCTATCTATCTATCTATCTATCTATCTATCTACACCTAGTAAATATCTATCAAATATTCTTCAACTTCACCTACATATAGTTGATACTCCTTGGGTTTTCATAATTACTTTTTTTTTTAATGTAAGCTTGGCATTAAAATAAGAAGAGCCATATGACATCTACAAAGACAAGAGATCCACACAACTTTGATGACATAGATGTAAGAGTTACGTCATATGAGTTGATTTGATGAAACTAATAGGTTTCTACATAAATTCCTCCCCAATACATTAGACAAAGAAGCCTTGAAATGGAATTATTCCACGATCAAGGGTAGAGATTACGTCAATGAGACCTCCACCACTAAGGCTAAAATCTTTGGAACAAATGTTTGGATAAGCAACATCAACCTTCCACAGTCTACATATAACAACAGAGCCAAACACCAAGCACCAGGAGGCATGAAGATAACCCCCGTCATTTAACTGAAACACAACTAACATCCTAACACAACACACACGACACCACCACAAAAGAGAAAACCAGACAAACAAATAAAAGGTAGCCGAGACAAAGGTAGATAATGCCCCCGAAACACTAATCAGTTTGTATAGAAAAGAGTTGGTGAAAAAGGATTAAGGGGTGGACTACTCAGGAAAAACCACCACAACAACCAACTAACTATGCCTATCCCCCAACTCAAGCCAAAGCTTAAGAAGCAAAAGGATCAACCACCACAGAAAGAAGCGTCCATCACCCAACCGAGAACCCCGAAGGTTCCCTCACACCTATAGATCAGGGCCCGGGCAAAAGTAGCACACCACCAGATCAAGGCGAGCCAAAACCAAAAAGGCAAAGATAGAAACAAAAATAGAAAAGAAGAAAGGGGGATCAGAGAGGAGCTTCCCGACATAGCAAGACCAGATGAAAGGAGAGAACCAACACCCAACCCTTAGGGTGCCAAGGTTGGAAGAGCGTAATGCTAAACCAGACTCTAGAGAATCACGAGCAGCTCCAAACTCCCTAGACGCCGTCGGATAAGCCATGTCAGGGCGACCCAATAACCGACATCGTCGCGTCCAGGCTCACACCCGAAAGGCAGCCACACGCTCACCGGATCACGACCCTGCTACTCCGGATGGGAAGAGGCCTGGGGGGAAGGGGCGGCGCACGCCAGCTGTTGAAACCCCCCAAGCCGTTCGCCGCACGGAGGAAAACCTAGACGCACCGCTGAGCCAACCGATATCACTTGCCAGAGCTCACAATATGCTCCATGATCGTGGGGGTTTTGATGACCATATTGATTGTCATGGTTGGCAACCATTGAACATTGACTAAGAAAGGTAATGGTGAGCGATAATGATGGTTTGTTGGTGTTGTCATCTCAACTAGACAAAAACAAGATTATCTCAACTAGACAAAAGTAGGATGATCAATAGGTTTTGTACACCTTAGGGTCAAATAATGATACCAACAATTGGCAATGGGGGCTGTGAGCGGTGATAATGATTGTTGATTAAGATTACGCCGAGGGAAAAAAATGACTTGAAAGTTAACTTTTATTTTATATACGTGTTTCACCTACCATAGACAGGATTTGGGGCTCACTTATATTTCCAACGGTACTAGACACATATATCTCTTGACCCAATCGAATGCCTTTTTTGAGTTTTACTGGACCCAATCTATAATGCTCACGGCCATATAATAACGGAGTGACAGTAACTTTCTTTTTCTTGAACCTCATCTCTTGTCGACTAGTCACATCTCTTTATCTGCACTTTCATTGTTTCGTAAATGTAATGCGGAAGGGGGTGAGCCCCACCACCTCTTTCATAATACCTTTTCTCTACGATGGGGATGTGACCAGCGTTCGAAGCCATAGGTAGTAGGTACAGTCCACAGTGCCAACCTTACAATCTTGATTGTTTTAATATAATATATACTTAAACAAATTAAAAGACGCCATCATGCTAATTAACGAACAATACGTTCCTACTTGTTCCTCTCGGAGGAGATTCCCGGCGGGAGGGAATGCTGGGCCGAGAAAGCGCATACGTATTTTATTATATTATATCCTCGGTCTGTTTGTCAAGGGGTCCCATTTTCAGGTGGCGGGGTGGCTTTCCTTTCCTCTTTGCAAAAATCGTCCGTGGGAACGTAGATTGGAGGAGATTGTCGGGAAGTTTCAGATTCTCATGCCCAAGGAAGCGAGAGAGACTAACAACGGAATTGTGCTACGTAGTTAGCTAGTGCGCGTGGATTCTTCGGGTGTGGAAGAAGAAGAACGATGAGCAGGATGGAGCAAGTTTTGGGCCTCCTAAAGGTGAAGGTCGTGAGGGGCGTCAACCTTGCCGTCCGAGATGTCAGGGCAAGCGATCCTTATGTTGTTCTACGGATGGGGAAGCACGTAATACATCCCTGTCTCTCCTCTCTTGTTTTGCAATTCAATTCCAGCTTGTTCTTTCTGGGAATTCGTTTCAGCTCTGTTTTATGTTACAATCAGCTGCTCTCTTTTTCGCCCTCGCTGTCAATTTTTTTATTTTCGATTCCTGCTCTTGACTAGCTAAGATGATCCTGCTTGCTTTATTTTTTGTCGGTATCTGGGCGGAGAAAGAACAGCTTGATCTAATTACTAATGATATGATTGTACTGTCACGTTTAATTGCTCTTGAAGTGCTGATTTGCATGAAAGAAACTAGCAATAGCCACCACACCTTGCTGCTTCTTCTTGTTGTTGTTGATGTCAAATTTGTGCTAATGGTTGTGCCTGCTAGTAAATGTCTCCTCGTGACAACTTCTCTCCTTGAGACTGCACACAAGCGTCTATGAGATGCTGCCGATTAATCTGACTAAATTTAAGGGACACAATCAATCAATCAGGGCAGGTACAGAGAGACACATACACATTTCACTTGGCAGATACGAATAGATGTTTCACGTAATCTGAATTGTAATAAAGAGAGACAATAATAATTGGACTGCTCAAGGCAGGAGTCAAAGCAATCCAGCTTGGTAGTAACTTCTTGTTGTATGTTTTGGGAATTCCAAACTTCATAATAGGCAATTGCAAAACGAAGTAAATTATTAGTTTCTTCTATGAAAACCTCAAGCTCAAAGTGTATTAAAAAACTAAGAGTGTGTGTTGAATCAATACTTACAAAAATACATAATATTTTTATCACTCCTCTTCATTGAAGGAGACTTGGAGGTATTCTTGATATCATCTTAGCATCTGTAAAAGTTGAGAAACTTCTCAACATGACTTGATTCAGGCTCAACTTGTCTTCCGCAAGCACCATCTTATGACACTTTTGGATCCCCCTCCCCGCTCCACCTTTCTCCCAAGCCACTATTTGCCGATATGCCCTGCTCAATGAAAGACCTACACCCATCAAATATCTATTCAATTGCCACTAAAGGAACCTTTTTGGCTACTGCCATAACTACGAGGCTCATCTTTACTTCTCCCTAACACCTCCCGTTGATCCCATTGATGACCCGCCTCTGCAGGGGTTTCCTCTTATGAAAAAGAAATTCCATTTATAGCACAAGATTAGCTGATGGCCACCGCACCCCCAAACCCTCTTTTTCTTATATTTCCTGTACATATCAAGGAAGGATTCTCCAAAATTGAAGGAAAAGAGGGTAGTTACTCAATAGCTTGCTCCTAGTAGCAAACAAGACCACTTAGAATTGAAGAAAGTCTACTCCAAACTACCTATAGTCCAAGGTCTCATGGCACCTCTCACCTAGCTTTCCCTATTGCAGGAACAAAGGCAGGCCAATAGTGGACCCAAAGAAGTACATCTCTTCTACCTACATGCTCTCTTCCTGAACAACCTCCAACCCCTTTCCCTTCACTGTTTGTAGTTGTCAATCCCTAGAACCCACGGAAGAAAGTTGAACCACCTCAACTTGCACGAGAGAATCAAACCCTCTTGATCCACTCCATTAATGGACCTATTGATGCAACAAACATCATGCAGGAGAGGAGGGATTATGGAAACTAATATATTTTATTTTTCTAATCAAGAAAATATACCAAGATAAGCCCTAAGGTTGGATATGTATAACTAGTGACTCGACGATAATCACTCAAAATATTTAAATCTGTATAATTGGAAGTAAACCCATAGACACGAGAGTTTGCAAACAGAACATAAAAGAAATAATTGGTCTATCGGGATTTGTATGAATTCAAAGAAAGGTTAAGGCCACTCCTGTCCTACGACATCAACTCCCATGAGATGCAAAATACGATCCATGGGTGAGTTAGATAACTGCCCCAAAAGGCTCTCCATGCGATGGTTGGAGGAAGGTTATAAAGCGCTGGCCAAAGTTGTGCACATGGTGTTGGAAATCACCCAAAGGAACAACCATAAATGCATAATTGATATGTTTTAGAATGGCAATTGTGTTGTACGCGACGATCAAACTGCTATAGGCATCCTAATGCAATGTGGGCTACCTAAAAAAGGAGGAGGGTTGAGTTCACCACAACCTTTTACACGCCACAATAAGAATAAACATTTATGTCACTTGGTGATACGTGTGGTTGATCCACCACAAGAAATAAGGTCGAGTTAGTGACTTTGTATACAACCCAAGTGCCCAAAATACTGATGCATATATGATGTTGCATGTGCTGCCACTGTCAATGGCTAACATCTACATTCTTCCTTGACACTTCATAGTAGATTAGAAGTGAGGAATGACAGAAATTTGAATTTCAAACCCCATAGAGAAGAACAAAGCATTGTAGTGGTTCTTAGTCGTAGTCCTCATCTTTACTTGGCTTACTTGCAGATAGTAAATCCTCATATTCCTTATCATCTTCCTTGTTATCTACTACAGGGATCATGACACAACTTGGAAAGTGGGACAATCTATATCCAAATCCCTGACAACTGAAGCATTGCACTGATTTTGGGGCTAGTGGGGCCTTTGAGGAGGGCGTTGGAGTCATCATTGCAAGGTAGACTCATGATAGCATGTCAACTGAGGTAAGTGACATATGGTGTATGTATCTGAATCGACATGCGTCGACATAGCTCATCCTCAATCTACAATAACATCCAAACCACATCTTGAAGCATGACGAAGATGGTAGTCACCAACTTCTTCACAAATTTATCATTGATCCCAGAACAAAAGTTGGTAGTTTTGACAACTTCATCACCATGTACTTTTGATCACTGCAATAATTCATAAATTGTCTGTCTATTTCCTGATACGGAGTCCGTGCCTTGTACTAGCTCGAAGAACTGAAAATAGGAGCGCGAATGATAGTCGCATGGTAGATGTTTCAAATAGCCTGCTATAGTATTGTCCAATACATAAGAGGGTCTGACTTGGATCACCACTACACAAGAGGACCTCTTTTATGCATTGTTGTGGCATATAGTAGCTTCTATATTTGGTTGTGCGGTGGTGAAGCTGTAAGTACTTGTGCATATGTTGGAGCGTACACATTGCTTGGAACTCGTATGGCTAAAAGCTAAAGTTATACGGGCTTGGTGAAGCTATCTACAATTTGTTGTCAAGTGCAAACATGAGGAGTCTGAATCCTCTTGGAGAGCACTAGATCACGAACAAAGTAGCAGTCCACCTCAATGTGCTTGGTCCGCTCATAGAATACATGATTGTTAGCAATGTGAACGACTACCTGATTATCAAACATGAGAGAGATTGGATTTTTAATAGACACTCCAATTTCAGACAATATGGACATAACCCACTGTAGTTCACAACAAGCATGTACCATTGCTCAATATTCAACCTCTGTGCTGGACCGTGCTACCGCATTTTGTTTCTTGCTCCTCCATGTCACTAAATGTGACCCGAGGAACACACAATATCCTGAGGTAGATCGTTTATCTCCAACATCACCTGCCCAATCAACATCAGTGTATCCAAATTGCTTCAAGGAAGTGTACGAGAGATCCTTCTTTGTAAAGTGAGACTTTTCCCCGGCAATCCTTGAATATATCATAGGATTTAGGTTACTGCCATCCAGTGCGGAATCTTGGGTGCACTCATGAAATGGCTAACAACTCCCACTGCATAGGAGATATCATGACGAGTAATCGTCAAATAGATTAGCTTACCCACAATCCGTCTGTACTTTGCTGGATCCAAAAAACCACTGTCATTAGAAATAGCTGCCTTGGTATGATAATCCATAGGTGTGGCGACTGGTCTGCAATGTGTCATGCCTGTCTCTACAAGAAGATCTAGAACACATTTTTGCTGAGAAAGATTTGTGCCTTTCTTGGAACACAAAACCTTTATTCCAAGGAAATAATGAAGGTTGCCCAAATCTTTTGTCTGAAATTGCGTTTGTAGCCACTCCTTGAGCTGTGAAATGACTGTAAGATCATCACATGTAATGACAATATCGTTGACATATACAACCAGAATAATAGTGCCTTGAGAGGATTTGCACACAAATAAAAAATGATCAGTACTGACTGAACCCAAATTGTATCAATGCCACACTAGATTTATCAAATCGTGCACGTGGTGATTGCTTCAGGCCATACAAGGATTTCTTCACTTTGCACACTTTCTAACGGTCCCCCTGAGCAACATGCCCATGAAGTTGCTCCATGTACACCTCTTCGAGAAGATCACCATGAAGAAATGCATTTTTGACATCTAGATGGAGAAGAGGCTGATCATAATGAGTAGCAACATATATAAGGATCCGTACAGATTTGAGCCGAGCAACAGGAGAAAAAGTCTTAAAGAAGTCCACTCCATGTGTCTGAATGTACCCTTTGGCCATCAATTGAGCATTCAGGCAGTCAATCGATCCATTCCGTTTTTGTTTGACAATATACATCCAATGACAACCTATAACAAGCTTCCTAGGAGGAAGATCCATCGAGTCCCAGGTGGAGTTCTCGTAAAGAGCCATGGAAGTGGGGGGTTGTGGGTGGCGGCGGGGTCTAGAGGGAGATGGGAGGGGAGGTGGTCGGCGGCTGGGTGGTGAGGGGCTAGAGTAGAGAGGGTTGGAAGGGGGAAGGGCTACGAGGGGTTGGGCAACAACTAGAGAAGTGGGGGGGGGGTAGGTAGGGTGGGGGTGGGGAAGGGCGGTTGGTTGGAAAAAGGATGGAGAGGGGTGGGGCTAGTAGGAGGGCTAGGGAAGCATTGGGGTTGGAGGGGAGGGGGTTATGGAGGATCGCATTTAAAACATTAGGGAGTAGCCTTCTGATACTATATAGAATAGAAAAGTCTTTATTTGATGTGTTTAAAACAAATACAATGCTCCCTCTTTTATAGGATAAGAGAGTAAGTAAAAAATAGAACTAGGCAATATGGGATAAAAGAAAAGCTAAGGACAAGACACGTCTAAAGCACATAACAAAACACACAACATAGCATAACGCATAGCACAACATCTAAGTAAAGAGACAATAACCAAAAAGAAGGAATGAGATAAATATGTTTATTTCATCATTTTGGTATTTGATATTGGATGTAGATCTTAGACATACTATGATGTGCATGACTTGAGAAGAAGTAAGCAAGACAAGGTGAAACTATGCAGAGCACGAGTTGCTGCCACTGCAGTTGGAACCTGTCGTTTATCTCAACCCAGTGGACTTGCAATAGAATTAGTGAATTGCTTTTTGTATCTGCCATTAAACATCATGTTTGTATCCTGTTTGGACAAGAGTGGATTCGAATTTCATATAATGGAAGGTTGATGTTTTATTTCAAAGATAAGATCTTTTGTGACAGTGACCGAATGCCTCATAGTCCATACTTATTAGTTCTAGAGACAAGTGTGTATAAGGTAAATACTGAAAGACTTGATGATTCAAACAAAACATACTTATAACCTTGTTGTCTAATGCACATAAATGAGAAACACATCTCTAAGATTCCATAAAGATAATTATCTAGACTCTTTTGATTTTGAACCAATAAAGACATGCGAGTCTTGTTACTCGGGCAAAAGACAAAATCACCTTTGACTGGAAATAGTGGGAGAGCAAGTAATCTATTGGGACTCATACATACTGATGTATGTGGACCTTTTAGAACAAATGCTAAAGTTAAAGTTGGTTACTAGTATTAAAACACTTCGATATGATCGATGTGAAGAAAACTTAGAGTTTGTGGACCTTCAATGAGACTGATATTGTATCACAACAAACTCCATCGAAACATAATGATGTTGTGAAGCAACCTGCATCCCCGTCGATACTATCGACAGGAAGTCGATGGTATTGAGTTTATCACAACGACAGAAGAGCGTTTTTCGATACCATCGACAGTCCTGTCGATGGTATCGAGAGTTGATCAGCGGTGATCGGCAATCCATCGACCGGTTCTATCTTTATTATGTTATTTGTTTTATTTATTGTTACTCTCTGTTTTTCTTCTTGTACCACAATGTATTTCACCCTAATATATAAAAAGAAGAGAGAAGGCTATTGCCCTCTCAAGGGAATCTGCTCCTTGCAGTCGACAAATCTCTCGGTGTTCGTCTCCTCTCCTCCTCACCTCTTCTCACATGGTATCAGAGCAGGGCTCGATCTAGGACGTCTCTCACTTCTTCCGTCACTGTTCGCCCCTTCTTCTTGTTCCCTTCTTCTTCTTTCCTTCTTCCTCTCCCTCTTCTCTCGCCGGCGGCGTCGCCGAGAGGCAGCGGCTGGGCCGCCGTCCGACTGCAGCCCCATCCGTTGTTTTGGCGTGAGGCACCGGGCTTGCAGGGCTATCTTCGTCTACTCTAGGTTTTCAGTAGGCCTCCAACGCTGCCGTAGACTCCACCACATAGTTGTTTGGGGATCTTTGGGTGATCCGACGACCGTCTAAAATCTAAATTAGAGGACTCGTCACCCGACGGCTGGACTCCTAGTCACATCTCCTCCATGTGTGACTAGGAAAATCGATTGGAGGTTGTGAATGCGTCAGTAACACATTTATCCGTGTTTTTTTTGTTGTGACGTGTATCTCTCCGTCACCTCATCTATCTCTGTGACGTGTATCTCTCCGTCACCTCAGCTCTCTCTGTGACGTGTATCAATCCGTCACAAGGCTTCCGTCTATAATGGAGGACACCAAGACCTACAACGAGGCGTTTCCTATCTCCTCCATCAAACTCAACGGGAAAAACTATCTACTATGGATGAACGCTGTTCATACTGTCCTGGAATCTCACGACAAGGCGAGACTTGTTAACTCGGGTCCCCTGGATTCTACTGGTAAAGGATATGCTGAATGGAAACGTCATGACAGTCTTTGTGAAGACTTGGTTGTGGGGTAGTATGGAACCTGGAATTGCGGCTAGGTTTATGTTCTACACTACAGCTAAAGAAATATGGGACGCAGTGAAACAACATTATTCTCAGGAGAAGAATGCTCTTCGGCAATTCATGATCTATGATCGTCTGTTTGTTGAGAGGCAGGGTGACAAATCTCTTGAGGAATACTTTGGAGCTATTCAGGCACTTGCTCAAGAGCTGAGCTACTATCATCCCATGACAGTTGCTGAACAGGTCAAAGACAGAGACGACCTGGTTAATGCTAAATTTCTATCTGGGCTTAATCCTATTTGCGGTTCCGCCCGAAGCGTCATTCTGGCTTCTGATAAATTGCCGAGTTTTGTGGAAGCCTATTCGAGAATTCAACAATCTAATTTTGAGTCTGCTAATCCTATTTCTACTATATCCTCTGGGGAGTCTCATTCATCCGTAGCTGCTATAGTGAGAGGACGACCTGGTATGGGCAGAAGACGTGGGACACATCCTAAGTGTACTTTCTGTGACAAACCGGGACATACAATGGAGAAGTGTTGGAAGAAACATGGGAGACCTGCTGCACCTCCTGTGGGGGCAGCGCATTATGCCACCTGTACAGATTCCTCTCCGTCTTCAGCTGTGGGCACCGATTCTGGGACCGGCATCACTCTTACTCAGGAGGAGTATGATCGGTTCATTCAGGCTTCACAGCACATGAGTATGGGATCGTCATCTTCATCGTCAGCAAACCTGGCATCTACTGCGGGTAATTAGGCTACATCTCTCATAGCTTCTGGCTCTACTTCATCTTGGGTGGTTGACTCTGGCGCGTCACATCACATGACTGGTATGAGGAAATTGCTCCATTCTATTGACTAGTATATCCCTCACCAATCTGTCACACTGGCAGATGGTTCAGTGAGGAGAGTGTTAGCTAGTGGATTTGTCTCTCTAACACCCAAGATTGATCTTAAATCTGTACACTTTGTCCCTGAGTTTCTTTTTAATCTTCTTTCTGTTGCAAAATTGATTGACACTGTAAAGTGTACGGTAACATTTGGGCCTTCTTGTTTTGTATTACAGGATCTCAAGAGTATGAGGACGATTGGTGGGGGGCCTAGGAAAGGTGATCTCTACCTTTTCCACGGTGACAGTCTGCCTCGCCCAGTATCTGCTCCAGCTCCATCCATCCTGTTGAGTGGTTCCCCCTTACTATGTCATTGTAGATATGGACATCCGTCGTTAGAGAGCCTGCGGAAGTTGGAACCTGAGTTGTCCCAAGTGTCATCTTTAGAGTGTCAGTCATGTCAGCTGGGAAAGCATCATAGGTTGTCTTATCCCGGTCGTGTCAATAAACGAGCATCTTGTCCTTTTGAGTTAGTCCACAGTGATGTATGGGGTCCTGTTAAAGACCAGAGTTATAATGGTTTCCGTTATTTTATTTCCTTTGTGGATGATTTTTCCCACATGACATGGATCTACCTTCTCAAAAGTCGCGAGTTTGTGTTATCTATTGTGAAACATTTTCATAAAGAAATAAAGGTTCAGTTTGACTGCAATATAAAAACTGTCCAATCTGATAATGCTTTTGAGTATGTTCAAAAGGCTATGTCTGATTTTTTTGCAGTTCTGTGGGCATGATCCATCACACGTCTTGTCCTCACACCCCTCAACAAAATGGGGTGGCTGAGAGAAAAAATCGCCATCTTCTTGATATTGCTCGTTCGATCATGTTTCAATCCAATGTGCCTAAGAAATTCTGGTATGAAGCTCTTTTAACCGCTTGCTTCTTAATTAATAGACAACCATCCTCTGTTCTTAAAGGACAAACTCCTTTCTCTGTGTTACGACCCACAGATCAGCCCTTCTCTGTTCCCCTTAGAGTGTTTGGTTGCACTTCTTTTGTCCATAATTTTGACCCTAAGGCTGACAAACTTTCTCCTAGGTCTATTAAAACCTTGTTCCTTGGTTATTCTAGTACTAGCAAAGGATACAAGTGTTATGGTCCTAGTCTTCATCGCATATTTGTGTCTAGGGATGTTACCTTCTATTAGTATATAGACTTTCCTGTGTTTTTACTTAGTCTTTTTCTCTCTTTTCCTTGTCTTGTTTTATCCCATATTGGTTATATCTAAACCATGTGTCTTTCTCTTGTCTTATAAAAGAGAACCACTGTACTCTGTTTTAACACATCAATAATAAGACAATTAGCCTCATATTCTAGATGGTATCAGAGCGGGCCGATCCACCCTAGCCTTTTTCCTAACCCTACCCCAGCCGCCACCCACCTTCTCCCTAACCCTACCCCAGCCGCCACCTCTCCCTTTTTCTCCCTGACCTGCCGCCGGCAGGCCTTGCTGCCGCCGCCTCCTCCTCATCCCCACCGCCACCGCCACCCTTTCTCCACCACCTTTTTCCCTCTCCTATAATCCCCGTACCCTAAGCACATCTTTCCTTGTGGCTTAGACAACCACAAGTTCTCTCTTCGGTCTCCGTTTCCTTTCCGAAAAGCTTACGTACAGCCTTGTCACTTTCCAGTCTGGCACGTTGAAGGCTTAAAAACCAGTTTCCGGCTCTGACTGCCTACGCCTCATGGTGGAGTGATCTCTTCTCCATGTTGGCGTAGGTTCTGTTTCCTTCTTCCTGCCCTATACGGGTTTCTGAGGTCCATGCTCGGATCTCCTATCTACTGCTACTAGTCCATGTGTTGGACTTCTACTGCTGTCTACTACTGCTGCTGACTACTGTCTGGATCTGTGCCCGTGCTGCTTCTCTTCTTCTACTACTGCTGCGATGGCGACTTCAGATCTCCCGCCGCGCACTCTCTGTGTCACTACGGTGAAGTTGGATCACTCCAACTATCATCTATGGGCTGCCTCCTTCGAGTTATATGTCAAATCCCAAGGACGCTACTCTCACCTGACTACCAAGGGCCCTGATCTTCCTGCTGCAGACGCTGATGAGAAAACCAAGCAAGCCTATGATCTATGGTCCAAAGAGGACTATGGGGTCATGACCTGGATGGTGAATAGTGTTGAAGCAAAAATCAGCCAGTCCTTGCTTCGACTTCAGACTGCCAAAGAAATGTGGGACCAACTTTCCCATGTTTACTCTCACCAGCAGAATCCGAAGAAGGTCTTCGAGATATTCAAACAGCTTGCTAAACAGGAGTATTCGGCCACCGACTCTGTTGAGGACTACTACAACTCCTGCTGTGCTCTCTGGGATGAGTTCCGGGTATATCACCCTCTGACTGCTGATATTGAAGAAGTGCACCGCCAACGGAATGAACTTATGTTAGTTCAATTCCTCGCCGGCCTACCTGCGTCCTTCGCCGGTGTTGTGGACCAGATTCTCTCTAGCGACCCTTTGCCTACTCTCTGTGATGTTCTCAAACGGGTTCAGCGTCTACCCTCTGTGTCTCAACCTGTGCCTGACACCTCTGACGGTGCTGCTCTTGCTGTCCGCTCTGGTGATTCCTTCCGTGGTCGTGGCCGTGGTAGAGGTCGTGGTCGCGGAGGACGGTTCTCTGCTCCTGGTCGTGGAACTGGATCCGATCAAGCTGAGTCCCGCTATTGCACTCACTGCAAACGTACCATCCATAATGAAGATAAGTGCTGGATCAAATATGGTAAACCTGAGTGGGCCAACAAAGTGACAACTGATGAACCTGCTCCACCGACGGCTGACTGGATCCGCTCCGAGTTTGAAAAACTTCTACAGGCTCGTCTGGCGTCTTCTACTGAGGCTTCACATACTGGCAGTGCTGCTCTTCTGACTACGGCTGGTAAAAATTCCTGGGTTATTGACTCTGGTGCGACTTCTCATATATCTGGCAATCCTGCTTTATTTTCTAAACTGCAGCAGACTTCTTTTATACCTCCTGTTACCTTAGCTGATGGTTCTAAATCACATGTTACTGGCATTGGTGATATTTGTCCTACTGGTCGTCTGCCTCTACGCTCTACACTTTATGTCCCGAAGTTTCCTATTAATCTTCTTTCTGTGAGTAAAACTGTGAAGAGCCTTCGTTGCTCTATTACATTTGATCCGGATGGTGTTTTATTTCAGGATCTGCGCACGAGGATGACGATTGGTTCGGGCCATGAGGGACCGGATGGACTCTACTACCTGGACAAGCCAAAGACAGTTGCATATCTGACATCATCGGTGACCGACATCCAGTGGCACTATAGATTGGGACACCCTTCTATTGGAAAATTAAAAGTCGTGTTACCAGATATAGTTAGTTCTGATTTTCATTGCGAAACTTGTCAGCTTGGAAAGCAAACTCGTGCTACTTTTTCAAAAAAATTTTGTATCAGCTCTAAAGCACCTTTTGATATTATACATGCTGATGTTTGGGGTCCTTGCTCTGTCACAAGTACTTCCGGTTTTAGATATTTTCTGAGCTTCATTGATGATTTTTCTAGAACTACCTGGCTGTTTTTACTTAAAGATAGATCCACTATTCTGGAAAAAATTACTGACTTTTTTACTGAGATACGCACTCAATTTGCTAAGCCTATCAAAATTCTTCGTACTGATAATGCTTTGGAATTCATGCAAACATCTGTTAATTCTTTCTGTCGTCGCCAGGGCACAATCCATCAAACCTCTTGTGCTTACACCCCACAACAAAACGGGGTTGCTGAGCGCAAAAATCGTCATCTTCTCGAGGTTACTCGTACCCTTCTCTTTCACTATCATGTTCCCCAAGCTTTTTGGCCCGAGGCGATAGCCACTGCCTGCTATCTAATTAACCGCATGCCTTCATCTGTGCTCGGCAATCAGATTCCTTTTCAGATTCTGTTTCCCGATGCATCTCTTTTCTCTGTCCCGCCTCGCATTTTTGGGAGCACCTGTTTTGTTAAAAATCTTCGGCCTGGCCTCACTAAATTGGATCCTCGAGCAACTAAGTGTGTTTTTTTGGGATATTCTCGCACTCAGAAAGGATATAGGTGCTATGATCCTGTTTCTAAAAAGTGGTTTGTCTCTGCGGATGTGGTGTTTTTTGAGCATATGCCTTTCTACTCCACGGGTGGTTCTGCGCTCACTTCCGATTTACTTGCTGATACACCTTTGCCTGTGGTGGATGATGTACCTACTATTTCTGAGGATCTGATTGAAAAGCCACCTCTGAAAGTTTATCAAAGAAGACCGAAGCCGACAGCTCCCTCCATGGCCCCTCCATCGTCCTCTTCCTCGGTGCCAGATCAACCATCCTCGCAGGTATTTTCTGATCTTGATATTCCTATTAGTCTGAGGAAAGGGACCCGTACCTGCACTATGCATCCGATTGGAAATTTCTGCTCTACTGTTAATTTGAGTACTAATTTTGCTAACTTCACTGCGGCTCTGTCTGCGATATCTGTACCTAAGAATGCTACTCAGGCTCTTCGCCATCCTGCGTGGCGTCAGGCTATGGAAGAAGAGATGAAGGCTCTTACTGACCGTCATACCTGGACCCTAGTTGAGCCACCTGCTGATTGCTCTCCAGTTGGATGCCGATGGGTGTTCACTGTCAAATACCATCCCGACGGTACTGTCGAACGACTTAAGGCGCGACTTGTGGCAAAGGGGTATACCCAGACCTATGGAGTTGACTACTTTGAAACTTTCTCTCCAGTAGCGCGTCTGAACTCTGTCCGGATTCTGATTTCTGTTGCTGTCAATTCTGACTGGCCTCTGTATCAACTTGATGTCAAGAATGCTTTCCTGTATGGTGATCTTCATGAAGAGGTATACATGTCTCAACCTCCCGGTTTTGTGTGTCAGGGGGAGGATTCCAAAGTCTGCAGGCTAAAAAAGGCTATCTATGGCTTGAAACAGAGCCCTAGAGCGTGGTTTGACAAGCTCAGCAATATTCTTCAGCAATTTTCCTTCAGACGTTCCCAATCTGATCACTCTGTTTTTGTGAAAAATACTTCTGCGGGTATTGTTATTCTTATTGTTTATGTTGATGATATTATTCTCTCTGGAAGCGATTCTGTTGGTATTCAGTCTACAAAGCGCTATCTGGAGAAACACTTTGTTACCAAGGATCTTGGCTCACTTCGGTATTTTCTTGGGATAGAAGTGTCCCGGTCTTCTTCTGGTCTCTGCTTATCTCAACGGAAGTATGTCCTGGATCTCTTATCTGAATCTGGTCTTTTGGGTGCGAAACCTGCTAGCACACCTATGGATCCCAACATCAACTGGGATGATGAGGAGTCTCCTGCTTACCCTGACAATCAGCAGTATCGACGTATGGTTGGGAAACTCATATATCTTACTGTTACTCGGGCTGATATCACTGCTGCAGTTGGATTGGTTAGTCGCTACCTCGATAAGCCTCGACAATGCCATTGGGATGCTGTCTGTCATATTCTGAAATATTTGAAAAGTTCTCCTGGAAAAGGTCTACTTTACAAAAAAAATGGGCATTGCAAACTCCTTGGCTATTCTGATTCTGATTATGCTGGCAGCAAGGTTGACCGTCGATCTACTTCTGGCTATTGTACCTTCGTGGGAGGTAACCTTGTCACTTGGCGAAGCAAGAAGCAGTCTGTAGTTGCTCGCTCTAGTGCTGAAGCTGAGTATCGTGCCATGGCACATACTACTTGTGAACTATTCTGGATTCGGAGCCTGCTGAAGGACTTTGGATTTTCTGATTCATCTGCTATTCCTATGTATTGTGACAATAAAGCAGCCACTTTCATTGCTAGCAACCCTACCTTCCATGAGCGCACGAAGCATATTGAAGTGGACTGTCATTTTGTTCGTGAGGCGGTTCTATCTGGTCAGATTTCTACCCCTTACATTCATACTGATGAGCAGATTGCTGATATCTTCACAAAGATTCTTCCGAAGAAGCGCTTCACTGATATGACATCCAAGCTGGGCATGATTGACATCTATGCTCCAGCTTGAGGGGGAGTATTAGTATATAGACTTTCCTGTGTTTTTACTTAGTCTTTTTCTCTCTTTTCCTTGTCTTGTTTTATCCCATATTGGTTATATCTAAACCATGTGTCTTTCTCTTGTCTTATAAAAGAGAACCACTGTACTCTGTTTTAACACATCAATAATAAGACAATTAGCCTCATATTCTAGACCTTCCATGAGACCACTCCATATTTCTCCGATGCTATGAGTAAGGGGGAGCAATTGAGAGAGGGAGTGCCACCAGATTTTCAGAGTGAGAGAGTGGCACCATCTGTGCAGAGTGAGGGAGCGCCACCCATCATTCCTGATTATACTTTTATTCAGGACGAGCAAGCAGCTGACATGCCTGTTATTCAGCAGTACACACATGTTTATAGTAGGTGAGGCAGACAAGATTCAGAAGAGGTAGCGACACCAGTCCCTGAGCCTTCCTCATCGTCTTCTACTCACGAGACTCCTGCAGAAGCATCAGATCTTGATCTTCCTATTACTGTCCGGAAAGGTACTCGTTCTTGTACAATTAGACATCCTATTACAAATGTGTGTTGTCTGTCCCACTTATCTAAGCAGGCCCGCGCATTTGCTATTGGGATTGATTCTATGGATATACCAAGGAATCACTATGATGCTATGAAGGACAGTGGCTGGAAACAGGCAATGAAGCTTGAGATGTCAGCTCTTTTGCATAATGGCACATAGGATCTTGTTGACTTACCTGCAGGGAAGAAAGTAGTGGGTTGCAGATGGGTTTTCAGCATCAAACATAATCCGGATGGATCAGTTGAGAGGTTGAAGGCCAGATTGGTAGCAAAAGGCTACACACAGACTTATGGTGTTGATTTCTTTGAGACCTTTTCTCCAGTAGCTCGTCTGAATTCTGTGCGGATTATTATTTCTCTGGCTACTACCTTTGATTGGCCCCTATTTCAGATTGATGATAAGAATGCCTTTCTACATGGTGACCTATAGGAAGAGGTATATATGGAGCAACCTCCTGGGTTTGTTGCTCAGGGGGAGTGTCAGAAGGTGTGTAAATTGAAGAAAGCTATATATGGGCTGAAACAGTCTCCTCGAGCTTGGTTTGACAAGTTCAGTGACATTGTACTCCAGATGGGTTTTTCTCGCTCCATGACTGATCACTCTTTATTCTACTCTAGCTCTTCTTGTGGCTTTATCATTATTGCTGTATATGTTGATGACATAGTGATTACTGGCAGTGATTCTACAGACATATCTCGTGTGAAGGAAGGTTTGCAGAGACACTTCCAAACGAAGGATCTGGGTAAACTGAGATATTTTCTGGGCATTGAGGTGCTTAGATCTCATGCAGGTGTTAATCTATCTCAGTGGAAATATGTGCTTGACTTACTACAGGAGACAGACATGACTGAATCCAAACCGATATCTACTCCTATGGACTATCACATCAAGGAGACAGTTGATGATGTTCAGTACTCAGATCCAGGATATTACAGGAGAATAGTTGGCAAGTTAATATATTTGACTGTTACATGACCTGATATTTCTTTTGCTGTAGGCGTCGTGAGTCAGCATATGCACTCACCACAACAGTCACACTGGACAGCAGTTTGCCGGATTATGAGATATCTGAAGAGTGCTCCTGGTAAGGGGATCACATATTCTAGACCCAAGGTGCCTCCATCTACTTTGACTCTCACAGGGTATTCAGATGCAGATTGGGCTGGTGATCATACTGATAGAAGGTCTACATCAGGCTACCATACCTTCCTAGGTGTTCATTTGATTACTTGGAAAAGCAAAAAACAGCATGTGGTAGCTAGATCCAACACTGAGGCTGAATATCGTGCTATGGCCCATGCATGTTGTGAACTACAATGGGTCAAATCTGTTCTTTCTGAGTTAAAGATCCCTATTCTGTCTTCTATGGAGCTCAAGTGTGACAACCAATATGCTATACACATTGCCAGGAATCCTATCTTTCATGAGCGTACAAAGCATATAGAAGTTGATTGCCATTTTATTCGTGATCAAATCAAAGATGGCACTATTGTGACGCCATACATCATGTCTGAAGATCAACTGGCAGATATCTTGACAAAGCCTTTGGGTCCAACAACGTTTCAGAGATTATGTGGCAAGCTGGGCATACACGATGTGTACTCTCCATCTTGAGGGGGAGTGTGAAGCAACCTGCATCCCCGTCGCCGATGGTATCGAGTTTATCACAGCGACAGAAGAGCGTCTGTCGATACCATCGACAGTCCTGTCGATGATATTGAGAGTTGATCAACGGCGATCCGTAATCCATCGAGCGGTTCTATCTTTATTATGTTATTTGTTTTATTTATTGTTACTCTCTGTTTTTCTTCTTGTACCACAATGTATTTCACCCTAATATATAAAAAGAATAGAGAAGGCTATTGCCCTCTCAAGGGAAGCTGCTCCTTGCAGCCGACAAATCTCTCGGTGTTCGTCTCCTCTCCTCCTCACCTCTTCTCACAGATGTATTAGATAGAAAGGAATCGTACCCTGTTGGCATGGTGCGATCATCGATATATCTAGCTGATCTTCTGATTTTCGTATGTGGATATGATTTGCAAACCGTCGCGTTTATACTAGACTATGTACCATCTAAATCAGTTCAAAAGATACCGTATTAGATATGACATGAGAATTGTCCTGATGTGTCTTTTTATACAGATTTGGGAATGTAAAGCTTATACGAGAAAATACTTTCTTGAAAATTTGATCTTTAACCAAATAAATGTTATTTTATTGATATGACTTTTATATACTCCATCCGGCAACAAAATATTTGTTGTCAGGACGACTGTATTCTTAGAAAAAGGAAGTAATTCCAAAGAAAATAGTGGGAGAAAAGTAGAACTCGAAAAGTTTGAGATTAACAAGTAAACATTGAACATATAGAGGTACAGAAAGAACAAGGAGAGTCACAAACTGTTGTGGAATCGGAATCTCAAGTTCCTCGTTTAACACGTGAACCTCTTAGATCTAGTAGGACACACCTTGATCATGAAAGATTTGGATATCTTGTGACTCAAGAAGGCGATGAGTTGGTCATTGATGATGAGACAACAACCTACCTAGAGGCTATAGAAGGACTAGAGTTTGAGAAATGACTTGAGGCCATGAGATCTAAGATTGACTCCATGTAACCAACAAAGTATGGACCTTGATGGATCCTTTTGAAGAGGTAAAACGCAAAGGGTGCAAGTGGGTCTTCAAGGAGGAGACCGACATGGAAGGTTGATTAGTTGCAAAAGATTTCTAACAAGTTCACGGTGTTGAACATGACAATTTTTTCACTAGTTTCCATGGTTAAGCCCATCATGATCATGCTTGCCATTGTAGTTTGGCTACAAAGGTCAATCTATGATTTGAAGCAAGCATCGACTTTAGTCAAAATGAAGATGAAACCTGTGTTTACAAGAAGGTTAGTGGGAGCGTAAATTGTATTGTACATATTGATGGGAATGACATCCCTACTCTACAAATGGTAGAAATCTGACAGGAAATACCTTTGTGAAACAACCTGCATCCCCGTCGATACTATCGACAGGAGGTCGATGATATCGAGATTATCACAACAACAGAAGAGCATTTTGTCGATGGTATCGAGAGTAGAACAACGACGGAAATTGACGGCCCGTCAACTGGTTCTATCTTTTTTATATTATTTGTTTTATTGTTTCTCTCTTATTTTCTTCTTTGTACCACAATGTATTTTACCCTAATATATAAAAAGAAGAGAGACGGCTATTGCCCTCTCAAGGAAGCTGCTCCTTGCAGCCGACAAATCTCTAAGTGTTCGTCTCCTCTCCTCCTCATCTCTTTTCACATGGTATCAGAGCGTCTTTGATCTGCCGCCCCGCTTCCTCAACAAGCCGCCGCCACAGCATCCCCGCCTCCTTTCTCCTTCTCCAGGCGCCGCAACCACCTCGGCCGTCGGGCCGGCAAGAACAGCAGCCCGCCGTCGGCGCGGGTGCTGCTGGGCTAGCAACCGCTAGTCGTCTTCATCGCTGGATCGATAGCAACTTTTCCCTCGCTGTTGTAGATCTAGCCACCAAGGACCGGAGCCGCTAGCAAGCTTCCAATTGATTTACAACAGTTTTCGGCCAATTCTCAAGAGCCGGAACTACTGTTTGGGAGTCTCCGGTTGATCCAACGGCTATCTAAAGCCCAATCCGAGGGACTCGTCTCTTCCAGAGTGCTCTCCTAATCACATATCCTCCATGTGTGATTAGGAAAATCGATTGGAGGTTGTGAATGCGTCAATAACGCATTTATCCATGTTTTTTTGTGTTGTGACGTGTATCTCTCTGTCACCTCATCTATCTCCGTGACGTGTATCTCTCCGTCACCTCAGCTTTCTCTGTGACGTGCATCAATCCGTCACTAAGTTCCCATCTATAATGGAGGACACCAAGACTCCCTACAGCGAGGCGTCTCCTATCCCCTCCATCAAGCTCAACGGGAAACACTATCTACTATGGATGAACGCTGTTCACACTGTCTTGGAATCTCGCGACAAGGCGAGACATGTTGACTCGGGTCCCCTGGACTCTACTGATAAAGGATACGCTGAATGGAAGCGTAATGACAGTCTTGTGAAGACTTGGTTATGGAATAGTATGGAACCTTGCAATTGTGGCTAGGTTTGTGTTCTATACTACAGCTAAAGAGATATGGGACACAGTGAAGCAACACTATTCTCAGGAGAAGAATGCTCTTCGGCAATTCATGATATATGATCGTCTGTTTGCTGAGAGGCAGGGTGATAGATCTCTTGAGGAATACTTTGGAGCTATTCAGGCACTTGCTCAAGAGCTGAGCTACTATCATCCTGTGACAGTTGCTGCACAGATCAAAGACAGAGACGACCTGGTTACTGCTAAATTTCGGGCTTAATCCCAATTGCGGTTCTTCCAGGAGTGTCATTCTGGCTTCTGATAAATTGCCAAGTCTTGTGGAAGCCTATTCGAAAATTCAACAGTCTATTTTTGAGTCTGTTAGTCCTGTCCCTACTATATCTTTTGGGGAGTCTCATGAATCTGTAGCTGCTGCGGTGAGAGGAGGACGACCTGGTATGGGTAGAGGACGTGGGACACGTCCTAAGTGTACTTTCTGTGACAAACCGAGACATACAGTGGAGAAGTGTTGGAAGAAACATGGGAGACCTACTGCACCTCCTGTGGGGGCAACACATTGTGCCACCTCTACAGATTCCTCTCCATCTTCAGCTGTGGGCACCAATTCTGGGACCAACATCACTCTTACTCAGGAGGAGTATGATCGGTTCATTCAGGCTACACAACACATGAGTGTGGGATCTTCATCTTCGTCATCAGCAAACCTGGCATCTACTACGGGTAATCAGGCTACATCTCTCATAACTTTTGGCTCTACTTCATCTTGGGTGGTTGACTCTGGTGCGTCACAACACATGACTGGTATGAAGAGATTGCTCCAATCTATTGACTCGTATATCCCTCACCAATCTGTCACACTGGCAGATGGTTCAGTGAGGAGAGTGCTAGCTAGTGGATCTGTCCCTCTAACACCCAAGATTGATCTTAAATCTGTACACTTTGTGCCTGAGATTCCTTTTAATCTTCTTTCTGTTGCAAAATTGATTGACACTGTAAAATGTATGGTAACATTTGGGCCTTCTTTTTTTGTTTTACAGGATCTCAAGAGTATGAGGACGATTGGTGGGGGGCCTAGGAAAGGTGATCTCTACCTTTTCCACGGTGACAGTCTGCCTCGCTCAGTATCTGCTCCAGCTCCATCCATTCTGTTGAGTGGTTCCCCCTTACTATGGCATTGCAAATATGGACATCCGTCGTTAGAGAGCCTGCGGAAGTTGGAACCTGAGTTGTATCAAGTGTCATCTTTAGAGTGTCAGTCATGTCAGCTGGGAAAACATCATAGGTTGTCTTATCCCAGTCGTGTCAATAAGCGGGCATCTTGTCCTTTTGAGTTAGTCCACAGTGATGTATGGGGTCCTGTTAAAGACCAGAGTTATAATGGTTTTCGTTATTTTATTTCCTTTGTGGATGATTTTTCCCACATGACATGGATCTACCTTCTCAAAAGTCGAGAGTCTGTGCTATCTATTGTGAAACATTTTCATAAAGAAATAAAGGTTCAGTTTGATTGCAATATAAAAACTCTCCAATCTGATAATGCTTTAGAGTATGTTCAAAAGGCTATGTCTAATTTTTGTAGTTCTGTGGGCATGATCCATCGCACGTCTTGTCCTCACACCCCTCAACAAAATGGGTTGGCTGAGAGGAAAAATCGCCATCTTCTTGATATTGCTCGTTCGATCATGTTTCAATCCAATGTGCCTAAGAAATTCTGGTCTGAAGCTTTTTTAACCGCTTGCTTCTTAATTAATAGACAACCATCCTCTGTTCTTAAAGGACAAACTCCTTTCTCTGTGTTATTACCCACGGATCAGCCCTTCTCTGTTCCCCTTAGAGTGTTTGGTTGCACTTCTTTTGTCCATAATTTTGACCCTAAGGCTGATAAACTTTCTCCTAGGTCTATTAAAACCTTGTTCCTTGGTTATTCTAGTACTAGCAAAGGATACAAGTGTTACTATCCTAGTCTTCGTCGCATGTTTGTGTCTAGGGATGTTACCTTCCATGAGACCACTCCATATTTCTCCGATGCTATGAGTAAGGGGGAGCAGTTGAGAGAGGGAGTGCCACCAGATTTTCAGAGTGAGAGAGTGGCACCATCTGTGCAGAGTGAGGGAATGCCACCCATCATTCCTGATTATACTTTTATTCAGGATGAGCAGGCAACTGACATGCCTGTTATTCAGCAGTACCCATATGTTTATAGTAGGCGAGGCAGACAAGATCCAGAATAGGTAGCGACACCAGTCCCTTAGCCTTCCTCATCGTCTTCTACTCACGAGATTCCTGCAGAAGCATCAGATCTTGATCTTCCTATTGCTGTTCGGAAAGGTACTCATTCTTGTACTATTAGACATCCTATTACAAATGTGTGTTGTCTGTCCCACTTATCTAAGCAGGCCCGCGCATTTGCTATTGGGATTGATTATGTTGATATACCAAGGAATCACTATGATGCTCTGAAGGACAGTGGTTGGAAACAGGCAATGCAGCTTGAGATGTCAGCTCTTTTGCATAATGGCACATGGGATCTTGTTGACTTGCCTACAGGGAAGAAAGCAGTGGGTTGCAGATGGGTTTTCACCATCAAATATAATCCGGATGGATCAGTTAAGAGGTTGAAGGCCAGATTGGTAGCAAAAGGCTACACACAGACTTATGGAGTTGATTTCTTTGAGACCTTTTCTCCAGTAGCTCGTCTAAATTCTGTGCGGATTATTATTTCTCTGGCTACTACCTTTGATTGGCCCCTATTTCAACTTGATGTTAAGAATGCCTTTCTACATGGTGATCTACAGGAAGAGGTATATATGGAGCAACCTCCTGGGTTTGTTGCTCAGGGGAGTGTCAGAAGGTGTGTAAATTGAAGAAAGCCATATATGGGCTGAAATAGTCTCCTCGAGCTTGGTTTGACAAGTTCAGTGACATTGTACTCCAGATGGGTTTTTCTCGCTCCATGACTGAAAACTCTTTATTCTACTCTAGCTCTTCTTGCGGCTCTATCATTATTGCTGTATATGTTGATGACATAGTGATTACTGGCAGTGATTCTACAGGCATATCTCGTGTGAAGGAAGGGTTGCAGAGACACTTCCAAACGAAGGATCTGGGTAAACTGAGATATTTTCTGGTCATTGAGGTGCTTAGATCTCATGCATGTGTCAACCTATCTCAGAGGAAATATGTGCTTGACTTACTACAGGAGACATGCATGACTGAATCTAAACCGGTATCTACTCCTATGGATTATCACATCAAGGAGACGGTTGATGATGTTGAATACTCAGATCTAGGATATTACAGGAGAATAGTTGGCAAGCTAATATATCTGACTGTTACACGACCTGACATTTCTTTTGCTGTAGGCGTCGTGAGTCAGCATATGCACTCACCACGATAGTCACACTGGACAACAGTTTTCCTAATTCTGAGATATCTGAAGAGTGCTCCTGGTGAGGGGATCACATATTCTAAACCCAAGGTGCCTCCATCTACTTTGACTCTCACAGGGTATTCAGATGCAGATTGGGCTGGTGATCATACTGATAGAAGGTCTACATCAGGCTATTGTACTTTCCTAGGTGATCATTTGATTACGTGGAAAAGCAAAAAACAGCTTGTGGTAGCTAGATCCAACACTGAGGCTGAATACCGTGCTATGACCCATGCATGTTGTGAACTACAATGGGTCAAATCTGTTCTTTCTGAGTTAAAAATCACTATTATGTCTTCTATGGAGCTCAAATGTGACAACCAATCTGCTATACACATTGCCAGGAATCCTATCTTTCATGAGCGTACAAAGCATATAGAAGTTGATTGCCATTTTATTCGTGATTAAATCAAAGATGGCACTATTGTGACGCCATACGTCAAGTCTGAAGATCAACTGGCGATATCTTGACAAACCCTTTAGGTCCAGCAGCTTTTCAGAGATTATGTGGCAAGCTGGGCATACACGATGTGTACTCTCTAGCTTGAGGGGGAGTGTGAAACAACCTGCATCCCCGTCGATACTATCGACAGGTAGTCGATGGTATCAAGATTATCACAACAACAGAAGAACATTCTGTTGATACCATCGACAGTCCTGTCGATGGTATCACGAGTAGAACATCGGCGGAAATCGACGACCCGTCAACTGGTTCTATCTTTATTATATTATTTGTTTTATTGTTTCTCTCTTATTTTCTTCTTTGTACCACAATGTATTTTACCCTAATATATAAAAAGAAGAGAGACAGCTATTGCCCTGTCAAGGAAGCTGCTCCTTGCAGCCGACAAATCTCTCAGTGTTCGTCTCCTCTCCTCCTCATCTCTTTTCACAACCTTCTCTATGAAAGATTTAGGCGAAGCATCCTATGTCTTAGGAATTAAGATCCATAGAAATAGATCTAGAAGGCTTCTTGACCTAATTCAGAGTACATACATTGACAATATGCTAAAGAGGTTCAACATACAAGACTCAAAGAGAGGAAATTTGACCATGTCCCATGGAACTAGTCTCTCTAGAGCCCAATGTCCCAGTTCTTGTGAAGAATGGGAACGCATGAGTAAGATGCCGTATGCATTAATTGGATCTATCATGTATACAAGTTATGCACTCGTCCGTTATCTCGTGTTTTGGACAGGACGAGCAAATATCAGTCACATCCAGATAAAGGTCACTGGATTGCCATAGAGAACATCCTTCAGTATTTGAAAAGATCTAAGGATCAATTCATTCTTTATGGTGATAAAGGAAGAGTTGGGTGTAAAGGATTACACCGATGCAAGCTTCCAAACTAACAAAGATGATTGATGATCACAATCCGAGTTTGTGTTTTGGCCTTAAAATAGAAGTGTAAGTTGGAAAAGTTCTAAACAAGAGACAGTTAGTGACTACAATAAAAGTCGAGTACCTTGTTGTTTTGAGCACAACAGAGGATACTGTATGGATCAAGTTCACTGGATGAACTTGGGATGGTACCAACCATTGATGATGCTGTAGAAATACTGTGACAACAATGGAGCTATTGGATATGGTAAGGAAATCAGATAACATACTATATGGCATTTCCATCCCATACGAGAGATCGTACAACGGGACGTGAAGATTTGTAAAGTTCCGAGTGGAAGCAAATGTTGCTGACCCGCTGACAAAAGCACTTACGCAGTAGAAACATAATGGTCATGTTAAGATCACTTGGAATATGATTCGTGGGTGATTGGCTCTAAGTGCAAGCGAGAGTCTGTTGGTATGTATGCTAATAGAGCTAATCATATGATGATTATATTGGGGAATCATGTAAGTGATTTGTGTTATGTTTGTCTCAATCATGAGATGATGACACAAACATGATAGATGTCTAAAGAATGATGTTACTCGATGACATATGTTTTTAGGTTTAGGACCTGAACAAAGAGATCATATGTATGATAAGAATACATACATTCTTGTTATGTCCCAAGTCAGATATTATTGTGGAAGCAATATAGATGAGAATAATACATAAGACTAGAATGTGTGTTGACTGATGACAGTCTCATTAGTCGTGATATTGGATATCAAGTCAAGCCTTGTTGTAGAATAGTTTACCGGACACAGCCATCTTGAGAGTGATACATGGAAACTATAGAATAATGTGTTATTTTCTTATTCTGCTGTGTTTTTTCCTCCTACTGCTTTATTGTATTAGTCCCATATTGCTCGCTTGTATGTGTCTCAACTCTCTGTAGCTATATAAGAGAGTACCCTGTAAACCTTTTTACTCACTGAATAAACAACTCCTTTACCTTCTACATGGTATAAAGAGCAGGTTCTTCTTTTCCCCACCCATCAACCCACCCATGACGTGAGCACCCCCCCTCCCCTCTCGCCGCCGCCCCTCCCTCCTCCTTCCACCCCCACCGCCGCCGCCCTCCTCCGTCCTCCCTCCCTCCCACCGCCGCCTCAACAACCCACTCCACCCGCAACATCCTTCCTCCTCCAGGCTTCTAGCCTTTCGGCCGACTGCCACTGGTTTTTACCTCCCGTCTCCATCTACGTCCGGGTGCTCTTCGGATCTACGTTCGGACATCCACTGGCCGGCTAAGTTGAGAGTCCTTTCGTCTCTCCATTCTATCTGCCTGCGCCTCATGAAGGAACGTTGAGTTTTCCTCATGACGACGTAGGTTTCTCTATGCATATTCTGCCCGATACAGGTTTTCTGATCTGACGCGTCAGATCCTTGCTGTTGCTATCTGCCCTTTGTGGGTCTCTACTCTGCTACTGCACCAACTCCTGCCTCTGCCATGGCCTTCCCTGAGCTTCCGCGCTCCCTGTGTGTCACCACGGTGAAGCTCGACGACGGCTCCAACTACCATCTCTGGTCGGCGTCCTTTGTTCTATATGTCAAAGCACAAGGACGGTATCACTACCTTACGGCGGAGCCTCCTGCTGTTCCTACTACTGATTCGGATGACAAAACCAGACAAAGCTATGCCCAATGGTCCAAGGATGATTCCGGCGTCATGTCTTGGATCCTCAATAGTACCGAGCCTCGCATCATCCAATCTCTTCTCTGCCTTCATGATGCTAAGGCTATGTGGGATCAACTGTCCCACGTCTATTCTCATCAGGAGAATCCCAAACGTGTATTTGAAATTTTCAAGACTCTGGCGAAGAAGGAGTTCTCTACTGATACTTCCATTATTGACTTCTACAATCAATACTCGGCTCTATGGAATGAGTTTGAACTCTACCACCCTTTGACGGCGGACATCAAAATTGCTCAGAAGCAGCGCAACAAACTGCAACTGGTGCAATTTTTGGCTGCACTTCCTGCCTCTTTTTCTGGAGTGGTTGACCAGATCCTGTCAAGTGACCTGTTGCCAACCCTTCGCGATGTTCTGAAACGTGTCCAACGCCTGCCGTCCATGACACCTACACCTGTTGTTGAGCATCCTGCGCTTATTGCTCGCTCTGCTGATTCTGGCCGTGGTCGTGGTCCCGGTCGCGGCCGTGGCCGTGGCGGTCGCCCTCCTTCTTCAGGAGGTCGAGGCACATCTACTCCTGGACGTGGTACTGCTCCCGGCCCTCGCTACTGCAACTGGTGTGGCCGGGACAATCATACTGAAGATCGCTGCTGGATTAAGCACGGCAAGCCAGCTTGGGCTAACCAGGATGCTACAGAAACTGCTGCCGAATCTACCCCTGACACACCTGCTGCTCCAACTAACACAGACTGGTTATGTTCGGAGTTCGAGAAGATGTTCCAGGAACGTCTCGCACAGATGCCATCGTCGTCTACACCAGGAGCCTCTGCCATGCTTGCCTCTCCATCATCTGGTAACAAACAGTGGTGCATTGACTCAGGTGCATCCACTCATATGGCTGGTGATCATCATCTTTTTTCGAGTCTCCATAAAACTACTCCTATATCATCTGTTACTGTTGCAAATGGTTCCAAAACTGCTGTTCATGACATTGGCACGGTTCCGCTTTCACCAAAATTGCACTTGAATTCTGTTTTAATATATTCCAAAGTTTCCTGTTAATTTATTGTCCGTCAGTAAGATGATTAAATAACTCAAGTGCTCCATTAAATTTGATCCTTCTGGCTGTATTTTGAAGGATCTCTGCACAAAGACGAGGATTGGTTCGGGCCGTGAAGGTCCAGATGGGCTGTATTATCTGGATGGACCTCCTACTGCTGCGGCCAATGTTTTAAAAAACGTTAAGCGGTAACCGTGCGGACAACACCTTGTAACTGGTTAAGCGGTAAGCGGCCGATTTTTTAAAAAACGGGTTTTAATTTCCTATATAATTTTATACAAAATTACATATATATGTATATAAATACTAATACTCTTTGAAACTTTTATATATATCTAAAGATTCTAAACACTCTACCCAACAGTAAAAACACCCAATTAGTTTATAAGATAGCTATAAGACAATAATTATAGCCATAATATAATAAATAATAGATTTGACATAGATAAAATACCCCACATACATGATTCAGAAATATTTTTGCATCACATGTTTACATAGTTAAGCAGTAAACAATAGACTCATTATTGGATACCTTTCTAACTTATTGTTATATGTGCATATCATCAATTAGTCATACATTACAGCAGTACAATTAACTAAAGTATGCATTCTAAAATTAGATAATAGTTACATATATTTTACTTGTATAAATTACACTTTACAACAGTACCCTATTATCCCAACTTGCATACAGTAAACAATAGACTCATTATTGGATACCTTTCTAACTTATTGTTATATGTGCATATCATCAATTAGTCATACATTACAGCAGTACAATTAACTAAAGTATGCATTCTAAAATTAGATAATAGTTACATTACATATATTTTACTTGTATAAATTACACTTTTCAACAGTACCCTATTATCCCAACTTGCATACAAATATGCATTCTATTAGACTAGGCTTATCATAGGATATTTAAGTTTAATATATTATAGTCAGTAATACTTGGAACCATATAGTTTATATAAAGTTACAGGTGTACAGCAAAATAAAAAAAAACGGACAAAAAAGGGCCAAAAAGCGGGAAAAAAGGGCAAAAAAATGGAAAAAACGGGTGAAAAACGGGAAAAAACGGCCGATTAATTACAAAAATGCTAAACGGCGATTTTGCCAAAAATCGAACGGCTGGGCCATTGGGCCGATTAAACGGCCGTTTAATCGGGCGCTCAACCCGTTTTTCATTTCACTGGCTGCGGCTATGTTATCTAACTTCAGTGACGGGATTACAATGGCACTTTCGCCTGGGCCATCCATCTGCTGCCAAATTAAAACATTTATTTCCTACTTTATTTGAGAATAATTTTTCCTGTGAAACTTGTGTGTTGGGCAAACATACTCGGTTTGTTTTTCCTGCTAAGAAAGTTATTGCTTCTAAAGAAATTTTTGACCTAGTTCATGCTGATATTTGGGGACCGTGCTCTGTATCCGGTCACTCGATTGTGAAATATTTTATGACCTTTATTGATGATTATTCTCGCACCACATGGTTGTTTTTGCTTAAAGGTCGGGATACTGTGTTAGATACTATTCACACCTTTGCTGAAATTCACACTCAATTTAATCGACCTATTAAATTTTTTCGTACTGATAATGCTCTGGAATTCATGCAACAATCTGTTACATCCTTTTGTGCTGCCCAAGGAACCATACATTAGTCCACTTTCCCTTACACCCCTCAACAAAATGGCGTCGCTGAAAGAAAAAACCGTCACCTTCTTGAGGTTGCTCACACCCTTCTCATACACTACAAAGTACCCCATCACTTCTGGCCTGAAGCTGTCTCTACGGCATGCTATCTTATCAATCGCATGCCTTCTTCTGTTTTGAAAAATCAGGTCCCGTATGCCATTTTGTTTCCTGATAAACCCTTATTTTCTCTGCCTCCTCGCATTTTTGGGAGTACTTGTTTTGTAAAACATCTTCGTCTTGGCCTCACCAAACTTGATGCTCGCTCAGTCAAATGTGTGTTTTTGGGATATTCCCAGACTCAGAAAGACTACCGCTATTTTGATCCTGTTAAAAAACAGTGGTTTGTTAGTGCGGATGTGACCTTTTTTGAGCATATGCCTTACTATTCTACTGATGGTGACAAATTGTCAGCTGATATTATGGATACCACACCATTACCATTAGTCGTTGAGGAATTACCAGCTCCTGATGTGCCTCAAGAACGCCCATTGCAAGTCTATCGGCGCCGGTCAAAGAACATCACTGCTTCTGAAGCCCCGACCGAACCAAATCCTGCGTCTGCGGTTGATCCACCATCCACTGAGGTATTTTCTGACTTGGATCTTCCTATAAGTTTAAGGAAAGGTGTTCGCTCATGTACTCAGCATCCTATCAGTAATTTCTGTTCATCTGACAATCTCTGTGGTAGCTTTTCTTGTTTCACTTCTGTTTTGTCTGCTGTGACAATTCCTAAATTAGCTGAAGAGGCCCTTCGCCATCCTGCCTGGAAACATGCTATGGAACAGGAAATGCATGCACTGTGTGATCAACAAACATGGGATTTGGTTGATCGTCCCTCTTCATGCCATACTGTTGGATGCCACTGGATTTTTACAATTAAATATCAATCGGATGGTACCATTGAACGCCTGAAAGTCCGATTGGTTGCGAAAGGATATACTCAAACATATGGAGTTGATTATTTTGAAACTTTTTCTCCAGTCGCACGCTTAAATTCTGTTCGTATTCTGATATCTATTACTGTGAATAAAGACTGGCCTCTGTTTCAACTTGATGTTAAAAACGCCTTTCTATATGGAGATCTACAGGAGGAGGTCTACATAGAGCAACCTCCGGGATCCGTTGCTCAGGGGGAGTCTGCTTCTAAAATCTGTAAACTAAGAAAGGCAATCTATGGTCTGAAACAAAGCCCACATGCATGGTTTGACAAGCTCAGTCAGATCTTAATTACCTTTGGCTTTCGGCGTTCACAATCTGATCATTCTGTATTTATTCGTAAAACTGCAGCAGGGCTGGTCATCCTTATTGTGTATGTTGATGATATTGTCCTATCTGGCAGTGATAGTGCAGGGATACATGCAACCAAAAAGTATATAACACAACACTTCATCACAAAAGACCTAGGGAAACTACGATATTTTCTAGGCATTGAAGTTGCTAGATCTTCTGCAGAACTATGCCTGTCATAGAGGAAATAAGTTCTTGACCTTTTACAGGAGACAGACATGTTGGGTTGCAAGCCAGCCAACACTCCTCTGGATTCCAATATGGATTGGGATAATGATACTTCTCCTTATGCTGATCATCGACAGTTCAAGAGACTGGTTGGCAAACTTATCTATTTGACTGTTACTAGAGCTGACTTGGCTGCTGCTGTAGGATTCATAAGCCGGTATCTTGATAAACCCCGGCAATGCCACTGGGATGCTATTTGTCACATCTTACGATATCTCAAAAGCTCTCCAGGGAAAGGTCTTCTGTACAAAAAGCATGGTCATTGCAATTTATCTGGATTCTCTGATTCTGACTATGTAGGAAGTCGATCTGACAGGAAATCTACATCTGGATATTGCACCTTTGTGGGAGGAAATATGGTTACATGGCGCAGCAAAAAGCAACAGTTGTTGCCCGATCTAGTGCAGAGGCAGAATATAGAGCCATGGCTCATACTGCATGTGAGCTCCTGTGGGTCCGTGGTCTTCTGAATGAGTTTGATATCACCTCTTCTAGCCCCATTCCTATGTTCTGCGACAATAAGGCTTCCATTTTCATTGCGAGCAATCCCACCTTTCATGAAAGAACAAAACATATTGAGGTTGATTGCCACTTTGTCGGGGAGAAAGTTCTGTCTGGACATATCTGCACTCCATATCTCAGCACTGAGAAGCAGCTTGCAGACATCTTCACCAAAGTTCTACCTAAAGCTCGCTTCCAGACTCTGATTGACAAGCTGGGCTTATTCGACATCTACGCTCCAGCTTGAGGGGGAGTATAGAATAATGTGTTATTTTCTTATTTTGCTGTGTTTTTTCCTCCTACTGCTTTATTGTATTAGTCCCATATTGCTCGCTTGTATATGTGTCTCAACTCTCTGTAGCTATATAAGAGAGTACCCTGTAAACCTTTTTACTCACTGAATAAACAACTCCTTTACCTTCTACAGAAACCATGAATGGTAGCCAGAATCAACTCTGAAAGTGATAGTGGTTCTTAGACGTGAAGTCACTACACTCATCACATGTTGTTCGATGAACTTTGACATTATCTAACATGACCTTGAATAAGGGTTGCCATAAAGGTGGTGCTCGGGTGCGTTGTGACACACTGACGTTGACCGTGAGTGATGTAGATGGGATTTGTCCCTCCTACCAAATTTGATATCTTGGCCACTTGATAAGCGAGGGTGAGAAATGTATGGTCTTACTAATGTGAGTCAATATGGGACATGTGAGCTCACATGCATCTCATACAGTTTGCTCTAGTTCAAAGAACATAGATTGAATGTCAAGAGGATGACGATTTCATGCCTCATGTTCAATTTGGATATCAGTGACAAAGGAACTATACGATCATGGTAAACTGATCGCAGATTGTAGGTTCCAATTGTTCTCCAACTTTCCAATTACTTAGATAGCAATGATGTGTTGCTAGATACCACTTATTGCTTGTGATGTCATAATCTAGTCATGGACGTTCACTGCCAATGTAATATGGGACCTATAAGGTCACACACATAGGGTGCACTTAGAATAGGACCTTACTCATGGATAACATTTAACTTGGTTACTAAAAATGTTTAGGTAATCAACTTAAGCAAATCTGACTGTGAGTCGACCGACTTTGGATGTCTAGTCGACCGATTGGTGTGCGAGTCAATTGACTGGAATGTCTAGTCGACCGATTGAACACCATTTGACACTAGCCGATGGAACCGGCCAGAGTACCGGTTGGAGTGTCCAACCAGCCAACTGGGCATTATTCCTAGCGGATGGTCAAAATACTTAGTCGACGAATTGGAGTGTCCAAATCGACCGGGATGTGAAACGACCAATTTGACTCGGTCAAACGATCAATGACATGCGTAACGATGTGCATTGATCATCACATTAAAAGCCGAAATTATTGCGTTGCTGACCACATGCCAATCGACCAACTGGCCGCTCGCAACAACCATCAAACCATGACATCTGACTTTTCGTATCCCCTGAGTTTTAGAAACCCTAGCCAATCCACTTCTATATAAGGAGGGGGTGGCCAAGGTTCTAGATACACCTTTTCTTAACGTTGTGGTAATGTGAAAGCCTGATCAATCTTACCCAAGAAAGGGAGAGAAGGGGAAAGGAAGTCGACGCTAGCATGTTGAAAAAGCAAAGGGACAACTCCCTGTTGGCTCTAGAAGCGCATCGTGGAGTTTCCAGTGGTCCACATGGACTACATAGAGGCATGAAGGTTTTTGTTGCCACGCTAGGAGGGCGCAACCAACTGCCGCCCGTGGTCACTAAACCAGGAGGACGCCGTCGACAACCGTCCGTGTGCTGCTTGCAAAGCAAACGCAGCTCTGCAAGGATTTTCGTTGGACTTACTCCAGGACCTGGTGTATGCCTTGCACCATCTTTCTCATTTCATAGTTGTTGACACGATTTGCTGGTTATGGGAATATGGCAAGATTTTTTTTGTTTCCGCTGCCATCTCTGTCGCCATATTTCCCTACAGTTGGGACACGTTCTGTGCGTTAAAACTTACGGGGGATGGGGTATCATCAACTTCAAAACCTATGCTATTGGTTTGATTATGAAACTCATAGCCACTCTAGGATCCAACAGAAAATGCATATGGCGACATTTCATCATGCAGAAATATTATAAGAAAAAGAATCCATGGTGGTACATCACCAAAGGCACAACTTCACCCTTATGGAAACACATTAAGAATCATATTCATATCATCTAAGGCATCATACAAACTCCATCCCATGTTGCAAAACATATTCACTTTTGGCAAGACCCATGGCACCATGATTCAAAATCTAAATCCAAACATTCACATACCTCAAAATATCACGAAACTCCACATTGCATATGCCTTGACTCTTCTTAGCAGTTGACGAAGCAATACACTGAAAAGCACCCTCGAATCCTACATCCCTCCAGATAGGATAAAGGATATGCTTCACCAATTAGATACAAACACATACAATCAAATGTCATGGATATGGGCCTAAAATACACACCACACCATGCCTACCGCTTCTTAACCTACAGAAATTACAACTGTCCAAACGACATCTGAAGCACAATAGGACCTCTCAAAATCAAGATTATTATTTGGCTGATCATATGTAACAAAATTTTAGCAGACAACAATCTCATCAAAAGGGGTTTTTATTGACCATCGAGATGTTTATATGTGTCACAAATATGAAGAAACCACAACCTACCTTTTCATGAACTGCCCCATCACAACACGGATTCTAGACCATTTTTTCCATAGACAGAACCAAACTTCATGGATCCCACAAAACTTCTACACCACTAGAGGCCAAAAAACCAACGACACACCCTCCACAAAATGCTAATTGCAGCCATCATTTGAAATATTTGGTCAGAGAGAAATCCACAGAAAATGCCAGTCGCACATAAACAACAATTCTATGCTTATAGACAATATAAATGATACATATGACTTATATTCTCCTTGCTAGATCTCAAATCATAATGGAGATGGTCAAGGAGAATGAAGTACCTTCTGTAACTTTTGGTGGAGGCAGCAGTGGTCGTAGAACCTTCACTATGGAAGAAATCTTGGCTGATACCAGTGGCTTTTAGTCTTTGCTACATCTCCAGTTATCTTAATGCATTACTTTTATCTTTACATCCTCGAGGCTTATTTTTAAGGGGTGCCTCCCCCGCTAGTTACCTACTTTTGAAAACTTGATGCTCCATCTGGCTCGGTGATGACTAGTTACTGGCGGCACTTCTGGTGCGGTCATTCTCTAGATCATCATGCTGTACTTTGCATTGCATGCGGTTCTATGCTTTTAATATATTTTAGAAGCATTTCTGGTGCGGTCATTCTCTAGATCATCATGCAGTTAATATATTTTAGAACTTTCATAAAAAAAGTCATATGCAAAAAGATTGAATTGCAAAATGGCAGCCATGTCACAGGAAAAATTCAAGTTTCAAACTAAACTTTTTCAAATGGTCATGGACAATCTATGGTATAAAGAAGAAGCATGCTTGAGTGACTAGCTTGCATGCAACAACAACATTCAGCAGGGATCGACAATTGTGAGAAGTTCCTACAATAACATGATGCTATTGTAGAAGAAGAGAGAAGCCCAACAACTATACTACTGGCATGAGGGAGGGAACAAACACTCGGGATGCTGCATACCGAGTTGTAGTTGTGCCTTCTAGGGATAGAGAGGTGGCTATGGCTCCAGGGGAAGCTGAGCGATGGATGACACTAGGCTACCTTGCAACTAGGAGGTTTGTGACGGTTGACAACGTTGACGAGGCCCAATGCACCAGCAATAGCTGAAAGTAGCAGTGCGACTAGTGAAGGAGAAGCCATTGGTGTGGCTGATGCAGCGCCACCTGAAAAAGGGGTTGCTGCTGTTATACAAGAAGGGGAAAATCATTGTGAAAAAGAGAACAGGCTGTTTAGAAAGTCTGAATAGTAGAAGACATATTGCATTTAAGGAGGGGGGAGAGAGGAAGTTGGGTGAGGACCAAATCCTATTAGATTTAGGGTTTATGCTCTAATTTCAATTGATGTGACACACATCATGAGGGTGAGAAGGAATTCCGGAAACTAAAACATTGCCTCCTCAAGTAAAAAAATAAATGCTTGGACAAGTACCTGAGATTGGATATTCACAACCACGGTACTAAATTTCGTCGACATTGGGTGAAATGTCGCCGATTTTGTCGATGTCGACAGCTGGCGACGTTGAATCCACATAAACATCCTCATTCAACAAATCCTCAAACATTTTGTAGAAGTTGTCTACATTTCCCCATACGTCGACGAAGTTGGTCCAATTTCATTCAAAAAGTCCACAATGTCCTCGACATCATCCGAAGTCATTGAAGTTGGCGACATTCTTATGATGTTCTGTGGAGTTTTCTGTGTGAGGGGGAAAAAGTGTTGGAGCTGAATTAAGGCAATTTTGATGTTATTTTTTATTATTCTAATCTAATATTAATAGATTGACCCCCTCTCTGCTAGACCTACCATAAATTTACAACATTTTTATGTAGTTTATTTATTGTTATAAATTTATATTATGGAAGAAGTCTGTAGTCCGGAGATGACCGTATGTAATCGTGTATTTTTCTACATATGTAAACCTATATGGACGACTATATGTAAACATATATTGTGTTTTTTAGCTAGATTTGATGAACCCTAGAGGTTTTCATCAGAAAATGACTATTTTTAGCTTAATTTTTGTCAAAGTTGCGTCGAAGTTTGGTTGTAAAAATCCTCAAAGTTTCCTCGGCATTTCCACAAACTTCATGTCTACACCTTTCGAAGTCGGCTTGAAGTCGAAGTCCTGTTCCATGTTCACAACATAGTAACAAGTTCGGGATTCGGCAACTTTTCGGCTGGCTGGAAAAAATTGGAATTCGGAAAAAATCGAGAAAAGTCGTGAAAAGATCGATAAATTTCGGTCAAAGTTCGATCAACTATTCGGAAATAATTGAGAATAAGTCAGTTATATAAGTATATACATATATATGTATGTATATATATGTATGTGTATATATAGATAAATGTAACTATGAACATACATATATGATGCATGTAACTGTTACGGCCACAAGACATACAATCTTAGTGAGTGAAAAAGTAGGAAAAGAAGTAAAAAATAGTTGAGTAATAACATGAACTGTCCAAAGGAGTGGGGGGTTTGAGGTTTAGTGTGTATTAGGAATTTTGTGTACATGGTTTGGTAAAAAAAGAGCAAGCGACTTAAAAAGAGAAAAATTGTGAAAAATTGTGAAAAATCGTGAAAAGTCATGAAGAATCATAAAAAATCGTATAAATCGCGAAAAAAAGGGATTAATCATGAAAAATCGGCGATTGGCGTATTAATCGTGATGAATATTCGAAGCCTATATCATCGTGAAAAATCGCCAATTTTTCATAAAATTCGGAGACTTTTGTTACAATGTACTTCACAACTAACAATTAACATTTTGAGAAAATAACAAAAAAAGTTATTAATACATCAGTAGTAAATATGTAAATAACCAAAGAAAATAATTAAATCCCTATAATAGAACAATATTCCTTAAACTAGAGCTCCAAAATGTGTAAAAGAACAAATTGATATTTCTAGGATTTGTCTGAATCAAAACTAATTGGAATTTCTGGGCTTTGTTTAGATTAGAACAAGGGCCAAGTACGGCTCTTGTCATGTATCACCTAACTTAACAACCATCCTTTCCTCCATAACAACTTGTGAAGCCTTTGGCCACCATGCCAGGGAGGAGCCTTCACCTAACACCACAACACGTCAACCTCTAAGGGATGCATAGCTAAAGTTGAAAGCCCTAAGTGATACCACTATCAAGGAATTTACTTCTCGTAAATTACACCTTTAATGGATTATACTGTTTGTACCCATCTTCACTAGACCTCCCTACACATCTCCTACCAACCTTATAGTGATCTTCTCCTTTTGGCCTTGACGAGTTCAAGGCAATAAGAGAAGTCCCTAACTTCTAGACCCCCCACAAAGCCTTCTAAAACTACTACTATCTTATCTATATTCCTTGCCTCCAAAGAATAGGGGTGCACATCTGAATATAATCAACCTGCATTCTATCATCATCTTCCCATGGTTTTTTGCCCATAAATATAGGGATGTAAATGAGTAGGGTAGGGTATGCTGGTATGGTAAAGGCTTATCCACACCATTACCCGCTACAAAATTGCGGGCAATGGGTAGGTCAATTACCCTTTCCTTGAAAACCTTTACCCTATTCACAACCATTTACCCACAAGGTACATGGGTAGGGTAATGGGTCAAATGGGTAAAAGACATACAGATAGTTATATGATATTTTAAACAACAGTTTCATATGATACTCCTTACATCAAAACAAGACACTCCTAAAACTAATGCTAGATAGTAACAAGTTATGATTCCGATGATATACACCCAAAATATTAATGTTTCACCTAATATTTATTTGTACAAACAAGGTCTGACTTTTTTAGTCTAGTATGTCTTATTTGAGGAATTATTTTTTCCTCTAATACATGATTATAAAAACTTTGACATGCTAATGATTGTTTAATGACATTCTTGGTATCAAATAAGAGTACAAGCAAGTAACTGTGAGGCTTGTTGGAGTTTTTAGTAGGAATTAGTAAATGTTTTACAACCTAAAATTATTAGTTCAACCTTGTAGGATAAATGGGTAAAGGGCGTAGGCTAAAACTTCTCCCAGTACCCTACCCCTTTTAGGTGTGGGTGAGTAAAGGGTAAACAAGTGGTGGGAAAAGTATGCTTACCCTTACCCTCCCTCACAAGGTATGGATGGTGGGTGGGTAAATGAGTAATACCATACCCATTTATAGCCCTACATAAAAGATTGAAACTTGGTTATCCCTCATAGTCCTCACCCAGGGGACAACTCATAACTTTGGGGTCTTTTTGCCTGACTAGGAACATAACTTCATAGATCGATACATATTCTTGAAAATGGTTTGTTAGAGTTATTAGATATTGTGTTTATTATGTATATGCACCTAAGTATGTTTGGCGCATTAGGGTTTATGTCCATGCTTGTATTAGTCCCCACTCTTAGATATAGGAATATGGTTCTGTCTACTAGAATCATCTCATTGCCTCCTAAACAATAGCATAAACCATATGCTACTTATCCTATATCTGCATGATTTATGCTACATCTCCCCCTCATTTGAACTCTTTAAGTGATATCCATCAGAGTGGAAACATGTTTTGCATCAATCATATCTGTTTCTTTTAGAAGGTCGAGGCTATCGTCTTTGAGAGAGATTGACGCATTCCTTATATCAAAGAAATTCAACGCCAAGAAAATATCAAAGATTCCCCAGATCTTTCTTGTGAAAATTGAGTTGAAGGGCCTTATTTTGATCTGACATTTCCTATACACCATTCCCACTGATCACAATATCATCAAAGTAGACTACTAGTAAGAGGTGCCGTCATTGGGAATGGGAAGAAAAAGTGAGTGGTCGCCAGTAGACCGCATGAATCCCAGTTGTTTAAGGATTATATTGAGTTTGTTGAACCATACTCGAGGAGATTATTTTAGGCCATTTGGGGATTCACAAAAATGATAGATTTTGGTAGAATACTCCCCCAATGAGAAAGTGTCCGGACTTGCTCTTTCTTTGTCGAGATTGGCTTTTTTGGAATTCTACGAAGGTGGAGGTAGGTAGAAGATCATTAAGAATCAAAGCATTCCAAACCCAAGAGAAAAAAGAAGCTCAACAACAAACCCAAGAGGTTGTTGCATGTATACTTCTTTGGGGAGATCACTATAAATGAAGACATTTCTTGATGTCCATATGGTGTAGGCGGTCAATCGAAGCTGACAGGCAGGGAGATTAGATGCAATTTGAGTCACTGGCGAGTAAGCTTTGAAGAAGTCCACCTAAAGGTCTGAGTATATCCTTTTGGGAGGAGGCGTGCTCTTAAGCGGTTAACTGTCCTGCCTGAATGGTATTTGGCAGAAAAATCCCATCAACAACCAACAATTTTTCACTAGTGGGAGGATCAGCTAACTCCCTGGCAGTATTCACTCATAGAGCGTCCATCTCATCAACCATCCTAGCTTTCCACCCAGGAAGACTTAGGACATTTACATGATTTTTAGAAACAGAAGCAGAGGCAAGAGCGGCAGCAAAGGAATAGGTGGAGGGAGATAAGTGAATCATATGACAAGTATTAGAGATAGGATGCTTGATGTCTTGGAAGTAGGTACCTTTCTGAAGAGCCACTAACTTGTTGGATTTTGTTGGAGCAGACAATGATGGAAGAGCAACTTGTTGCGGGTATATTATCACTATGCATTGATACACCATTGGAAAGACTTTAGGTGGTGGCGTGGGCATGTTATCACTATGCATTGACTCCTTGGGAAAGACTTGAGATGGTGGAGGAGGTGCGACTGTACCTGACATTTAACAGTAAGGAGACAGATTCAGGTGTTGAGGGGAGTGGTGTAGTGATGTTGGAGGTAAAGAAGAGTTGGTATTCATGGAAAGTGACATCGTCCAAAACGTGCATAAGTTGTGTAACTAGATCACAACACTTATAACCTTTTTGAACCTGGGAATATCCGAAGAAGGCAGTCTTGACAGCTTGGGGAGATCAGCGAACACTGGACAACATCGTTAGATGAATGATCTTCTTTTCTTTTATCCTCCATATACGAAATCCTAATCATTACTTTTAATTAATGTAGACCTTTTTTCGGGGGCTTCGTCCCTGGAGCCCCTGCCTCCCCTCGACACCCCCGTTGAGGGGTAGTAGGACCCCCACTGCAGGGCAACACCTCCCGAAGACCCCCCAACAGTATTGTGGTCGATTATCTATGAAACTGTGGTGCAATGTTTCTTCATTGTTAGTTCTTTTCTTATATATCCTATTATAAATGCGATTCCCTCAATTAGTGATATTCATTGGAGGGTTACCTAATTTGTTAATTGCCAAGGAGTCCCCTTTACCATTGTCCACTGCAACCACTGTCTTGTTCTATGTGGTTGGTTTGAGGTGGAGTTATAGAGGAGAAAAGAAAAGGTCATTCATCTGACCATGTTGTCCAATTCTTGCTTAGTTATCCATGCTTAGCCGACTACCTGTTGCAGCACATCTTTCCTGTAGCATCACATATGTCTACAGCATATTGACCTCCTACTATAGAGCAATGTTCCTGTAGCTGTGCTCTTATCTTGACTACCGTGCATCATTCCCGATAATGATGCTTCTTGTGGGGGACTATAACAATGGCGACTAAGAGGAGTTCTACAAACGTCTAACACCATCTACTGCTCTACATGCACAGCAAAACTCCTATCATTGACTCCTACTTGCACCTACTGGGATGCGATTATAAATTTCAGGGTGAATCTATCTGCTGTCACTGCATTTGTGTTGACGACCTGTTTGCTACCTGCTAGATGCTACTTGCTTTAATTATTGTTATTGCAAGTGTTAAATATAAGATTGCTTGAATATGAATAGAAAATGTGATACAAAGACTGACGGCCTCTCCTTTATATAGGAGAGGAGAGACGCCCTATTACTTAGGACCCAAGTAATCTAAACTAGACGGGCCGGAAGATAAAGGCCCACTAAACTAATTAGCCTATTTAACTAATAGACTAATTTAGACACTTTAACACTCCCCCTCAAGCTGGAGCATGGGTGAAACACATGTCCAAGCTTGGAGAGTTACAAGACTCGATAAAAAGAAATGATAAATGAAAGATAAAAGATAAATATCACTCCCATACAAAATATGTTACTCCCCCTGAAATAATATTCCCCCTGAATCATATGGTGATGATGACTCTGCAGGCTGAAGATACTCGAGCTTTGAAGGTCTTCCTTGAAGTGCATCTAAAATGAAGACATCTGAAGATACTCTGTAGGCTGAAGAATGGTCCTGATACTACAACAAGTCGCCACTGGAATACGTGCTTAACGCGGCACGAACGCGGACGGACGATCTGCTGCTTGATACGATGCAGGAACCATGAAACTTGGGGGCTTGACGGGAAAGGAGATCATCCATCAAGGAAAGTCCCAAGAGGATCAGCTACAGGCGATGTCGATACTGCAGATACAGCTCGGAGAAGACGTGATGAAGCAGCTCGGTGAAGATAAAACTCTGAGCTTCTGAAGAAGCACCCATCTGTCTCATGTGAATGCAGATGAAGGAATACACCATCAACACCTGACGTACATAACGCGGTACGAACGCGGATACGGTGTCGACGCTGGATCTTCACTGCTGGCTCAAGTAGAGAACTGGTGTGCTGAATGATGTGAAGCTTCATGAAGATAGCCTGGAATATATAATCTGAATACATATATCATCATCTCATCTCATACTCTCTCTCTCATACATTCTCTCATATGCTCGCATGCTCGCTCTTCTCATCTCTCCCTTTCCTCTCTATCCCCCCCGCACACCAAATACGACAAGAGTGAGTGTTTGGTGTGGAGAAATGGATATATGACCCCCCCTTAATGTGGAAAAGAGATGCTCACATAATATGGGTAGGTGGGAAAGAAAAAGGCTGAAAAGGGAAAAATATGTGAAATGGAGATGGGTAATATGTGGAGAATGAAACCGATAGCCAAAGAGAGTATACTAAATGGGTAAACATGAGATCCGGGTAGAAAAATAAATGGATCTAGTCCCGACCCGAAAAGGAAAATCCGATTAGGCTCTAAATAGGATCTGATTAGCAAAAGATAGAACCGATTAAGGATCCGAATAGCAATAGAGGACATAATGAATATGGGAGTAGACATAGATGGGAGGTGACGATGGAGTGATGATGATGAAGTGATGATGATGAAAAAACAGCAGGTGATGGCGTAGGGACATCAGTAGCATGATGATGCAGATAGCAGCAAATGGAAGATGAAGATCGCCGGGACGATGATGAAGTGGAGGAGCAGCAGCTTGCGGATGATTGCTGGATATGACGTTCGGCTGATGTAGCATTTGTCGCACCATAGGAGATGACAAAGGGTCTCCTGCGTGACTCCGGAGATATTGCATGCCAAGAGGATGCATGCGGAGCCAAGGCGGAGCCTCTCCAAAGCGGCGATGAAGGCTGATCGGAAGACATCATGAGATGGATCCTTCGACGGATTGCCGTTTGCTGCTGATCAACTGTCGATACCATCGACAGGACTGTCGATGGTATCGACCGACTCTCTCCTTGTCGCTGTGATAAAGTCGATACCATCGACCTCCTGTCGATAGTATCGACGCAGATACTCTTCCGTCGCTGTGATGAAGTCGATACCATCGACCTCCTGTCGATAGTATCGACGCCGGCGATGCAGATTGCGTCACGGGATGTCGGCGGATGTTTGCGTCTGGTCTGATGTCGATACCATCGACACTCATGTCGATAGTATCGACGCGGCGGCGGCGGCGGCTGCTCCGGAAGGTGGAGATGGCTGTTCCTTGCGGATGGGAACCAATTTCCGATGGTCGACGACTATGTGGAGATGGCTGCTGACGGCTGCTGACGGCTACTGCTGCTGATGGTGGCGAGGCGCTGCTGCTTTCAGATGGCGGAAGGAGATTACCGCGGCGGATGCCTACGGCGGCGATTGTTGCGGATGATGATGGAGGACGGCTGCTATAATAGGCAACGGAGGTGTTGTATGGAAAGAATGAAAGAATAGATGAATGGAGATGACCATGGAGGCCGGAATATGCCTAGCGGGCAGCCGGCCAAGCCATGGAGATGGCGGCTGCGGCCGCCCGCAGGCGGAGAGAGCCCGCGGTTGCTCTCTTCGGAGAGAGGAGCGACGGCTGCTGCAAGGGAGAAGTCGGCGGTCTTGGAGAGAGAGAGAGAGGGAAGCGGCGGCTAGGGTTCTCTCAGGATGGAACCCGCTCTGATACCATGTTAAATATAAGATTGCTTGAATATGAATAGAAAATGTGATACAAAGACTGACGGCCTCTCCTTTATATAGGAGAGGAGAGACGCCCTATTACTTAGGACCCAAGTAATCTAAACTAGACGGGCCGGAAGATAAAGGCCCACTAAACTAATTAGCCTATTTAACTAATAGACTAATTTAGACACTTTAACAGCAAGATTTAGAAGGACATCCATTTTTCTGTATAGGCTATGGTTATCTTTTATGTAGTTTGTTTTTCTTTTGAGTCTGATTTGGCAAGCTGGGCATGTGTTTCATTTTCATCCATGCTTCAGCTTGAGGGGGGATATTAGAGTTACTAGTTATTGTATTTATTATTTATAGGGGCCAAAGTATGTTTGACCCTTTAGCGTTTGGGTCCATGATTATATTAATACCCTCTGCTATATGTACGAGTAGGTTTTTGTCTAATTAAATCACCTCATTCGCTCATTTCTTACATTCCACATGGTTATGTGAGCATTTTTTTATGGAATACTAAGGTAAATGCTATAAATGAATGATATTTATATAGATATCATGATTTAGGAACGATTATAAGCCGCTGCATTGCGACACACTGCAAGAAGTACATAGGCCTGACACCTTAAGCTAGCTCTATCATAATTTGAAAAGAACTGCGCCTCATGCTTAATATAGATGTGAATCTGTGATATAGACAGATGGTAGCTATTGCACAATGTATTTATAAATTATGGACTAATAAATGATATGGCTCTTGAAACTCATTAAAAGCATCTTAATGCTTTTGCAGATGAACATTATTATATATTGCATTTTTCTTAAGTTTCTGTGGCTGTTTTAAACATGTTGATGGTTTCAAGAGAAATAGCTGTCCAGTTAATTCTTCTTCCATGTCCCTAGCTTTTGTACTTTAGTTGTTATGGAGTGTGAAAATTGATGTTTGACTTTAGCCGCAATACTTGGAGCTGATATGAATTGTCTATATATATGTATTGAAAGCAGAAGTTGAAGACACATGTAATAAAAAGGAATGTAAACCCAGAATGGAATGAAGAGCTTACTCTCACTGTCACTGATCCTTCTCAGCCAATTAAAGTGGTAAGCTTTTTTATATTGTATTTTCTGAATATCAAATAGTAATAGTAGGATAGTTAATACATTATTAAATAAAAGCAATCACCATTTTACTGGTGTAACATGTTTCTGATTTTCCCCATTGTTCCCTTGTTCTTGTTTGTAACATAATCGCAGTAATTAATGCTCACTTCTGAACTATCAGCATGTCAACATTTCTATATGTTAGTGGTGCGGAACACAACGGGAAAGAAGGGGACAAAAGAAGAAAATGGCAATTATATATTTTAAATTCATATTCAACTGCAGGGAACAAGCCCTAAAGTCTGATATTTGTAATAAACAACACAAAACCCTTGACTTGTGCCAATTGCATAAATTACCAAAAAAAATCAAAACAAAACTATTAAGAATTGCAACTAAGTACAACACTAAGATAAATTGTACTTAGTTCCTTAACAGTAAAAGTAAAGCAAATATAAATAGAACAATATGTCACATGCTTCCTGCATCAGTTAACCTTGTTCCGTATAATGGAATCCTATTTATTGGTGATCGAGCTGTCATCTATTTTGTTAAATGATGATGATTGATGAAAATAATTAAAGATTATAATATAACTGCCATCTAGAAGTATTTGTAGGAATAAGTGGTTTATTTAAGTATTATTTGTTGCTTGGTCTTGTTACGGTTTCATTAGTGGTCCATCCTGGCATATTAGCTGTTGTAAGCATGAAGATCAATTGAATCTGATGAAGGTTATGTCTTTATGTCTAGACTTAACAAAGGAGGCCCCCTTCTACTCCTAAGGTGAGAAGGAACAACAATTTCTCAATCATTTAAACCATGAACATACACAATAGTTCTATCTGAAAGGATCACTAGGTGAGGGTCGAGTCCTAAAGTCACTTAAAGTAGCTAGTTTCCACATAAATTGCTGCTTACCCTGTGTAATGGTAACCAGTTGGCCCTAAGACCTGTCAAAGAAGAGTGAGTTCCACCTTTTGGATTTGAAGGTATAGAAAGTGTTTTAAACCATTAATTATTTCATTCCATTCATTAATAAAGATATCAGCAATCTCTAAGTTCTTTCGCCTCCTTTCAGAAAAAAACATTTTGCTGCAATGAGGAGATATCTTACATTCAGTAGAGGCTAGAATTGGGGTTCCCATACATGAGTTCCTATAGTGAGGTTTGAACTATTCATTTGTGGATATGAATAATTGAATGCCATATTAAGTTAGTTGTAAACAATGTTTTAAAAAGCGATTTGTGTTATGCATTCGGAGAGGTCACCAAATAGAGTATATGCGGTGTGCGGGAGTATATGTGGGAGCATATTAGAAGGTATATGCGGTTTCAGATTTTTTGTATGTATTAATTATTATATCTATAGATATCAATCATGACTTTACACATTTAATTTGTACAATTGTGTATCTAAATAGCACAATTACAAGAATAATGGATGCAATCATGCAAATATGCAATCATCACAACTTTTATAAATATGTAAACAGGAATAGAATGAGGCAAAGCAACTTGTGTTGTTTTGTATTAACAGGGCACACCTATATATATGGACTTGGGCGGTGACCAATAACCCTATTACACACCCTATAACACAATGTGGGACTAATCCTATATATACAAAAGTAATAGAATAAAAGAATAATGAATAATAAATACTAATTATTCTAATACTCCCCGTCAAGATGGTGCATATATTGTAGGCACCAAGCTTGTTACATAAGAATTTGACCCTACAACTATTAAGGGAGTTAGTAAATAGATCTGCACTTGATCTTTAGACCGGAGTGGGACAAGCATGATTTACTGATCTTGTATCTTAACCCGAATGAAATGACAATCAACCTCGATGTGTTTAGTGCGTTCATGAAAAATTGGATTGGAAGCAACGCGGACAACAACTTGATTATCACAGTGGATCTCCATTGCCTTAGACTGGATGTATCCAAGTTCTTCGAGGATTTTTTGGTCCATAAAAGATCACCGGTCGCGTGAGCCATGACTTGGTATTCAGATTCAACACTGGATTATGCTATGACAGTTTGCTTTTTGCTTTTCCAGGTTACTAGATTGCCTTCTACAAATACACAATATCCTGAAATAGACCTGCGACCATTAACACATCCGGCCCAATCAGCATCAAAGTATCCCTGAACTTTGAGATGTCCATGATTTGAGTATCATATTCCTTTGCCTAGACTCTTCTTAAGATATTGAAGAATCTAGATGACAACCTCCATATGACTAATATGTGGCTTATTCATAAATTGACTAACCACACTAGTAGCAAAGGATATATTTGAACGAGTGACGGTAAGATAATTAAGTTTTCCGACCAATCTTCTATATCTTCACGGATCTTCAAGTGGCTCCCTCTGCTCCTTATATAACTTGACTTTGGGATCCATTGGAGTATCCACATGTTTCAGTCCAAGTGGACCCGTTTCTTTCAAGAGTGTATTTTCTTTATGATATAATATTACCATCTGGGGATCTAGCCACTTCTATGTCCAAAAACATATTTTAGGGGGCCTAAATCTTTAGTGTGAAATTTATTTTGAAGAAACTGCTTGAGCTGTAGAATACCTTGCTGATTATCTCCAGTGATAACAACATCATCAACATATACAATAAGGAGGACAACTCCTAAGGACCCTCGTTGATAGATTGCTAAATAATCAAGATCAGATCGTAAGAGACCAAACTCCACGAGTGTATTGTTGAACTTGCCAAACCACGCTCGTGAAGACTGTTTGAGACCATAGAGTGACTTATAAAGCCGAAAAACAAGATGAGACTCCCCGTGAGCAACAAACCCAGTAGGTTGCTCCTTATAGATTCCCTTAGACAAATCACCATGGAGAAAAGCGTTCTTAATATCCAACTGATGCAGAGGCCAAGAAAAATGACCAGTCAGGGAGATAAAAGTTGAATAGATGACATTTTAGCTACCGAAGAAAAGGTCGCAAGGTAGTCTTATCTATATACTTGAGTATATCCCTTGGCTACTAGTCGAGGCTTGAGACGATCAACATCACCTGTAGGCCCTACTTTCACAGAGAAGACCCATCTGCAATCAACAATAGCCTTGTCTTTTGAAGTAGGGGCAAGACTCCATGTGTGATTTTATCGGAGAGCATTCATCTCATCTTCTATATCAAGATGCCAGCCTGGGTGACCCATAGCAACAGATACAAAATTAGGTGTAACGATATCAGATATGGATGCGATAAAGGTTTTGTATGCAGGGGATAAACAATCATATGAAACAAAATTGGAAACAGGGTGAAGAGTACAAGACCGTTTTCCTTTTTGAAGTGCAATAGGTAGATCAAGAGAGCTCTTGCTACTGACAAGATCTCCAGACTGAGTGGTGATTGAAGGAGGGTTGCCATCTACGTTGTCTAATACTTGTTCCATACCATTTTTCTTCACGTTTGTTTCACCTAGATGAGGGGATCGGACGACAAGATTTCAATAAACGTGGGAAGCGGGAGAGCTTCCTCAAGTTCCCCAACAGACTGAAACTCTCCAAAAAATGGAGTTTCTCCAAAAAGGTGACATCATCATACACTATAAATTTGCATTCAACCGGGTTGTAACATCTGTATCCCTATTGAGTCTTGGAATAACCAAGAAACACACATTTGAAAACTTTCCAACCGAGTTTATCCCTACCGGGTCCAACATTGTGAACAAAACAAAGACATCCAAAACTTTTGGGAGAAACACTGTATATGGGATGGTTTGGACAAAGGAGCTGGAATGGTATGCGATTGTTTAAGACATATGATGGCATGCGGTTAATGAGATATGTAGCGGTAAGAATAACATCACTCCATAACTCTTTTGGGACTTTCATGTATAAAAGAAGAGTGCGAGCTGTTTTAATAATATGCCCATTCTTTCGTTCGACCACACCATTTTGTTGAGGTGTGTAGACAAGTGATTGTTGGATATTCCCTTTTGAAGACAAAAATTGATTAAGAGCATGACTAAAACATTCTTTGGCATTATCAGTTCGAAGAATATGAATACGTTGAGAAAATTGTGCTTCAATCTCATTGTAAGAACTTTGGATTATCTAGATAAAATCTCCGAGCGATCTCTCAATAAGTATAACCATGTGACTCTGAAAAAGTCATCAATAAAAGAAACAAAATACTTATAGCTAGGTTTTGAAGGAGCCTGACACGGTCCCCAAACATATGAATGAATAATCTCAAACTTTGACTCAACACTCATCTGATCCTTAACCCTAAAGTTAGATCGATGGTGCTTTCCTAACTGACAGGACTCACATTCTAATCTACTAAGACTAGATAGCTGAGGATGAAGAATCCTGAGTTTATCTAGAGACATGTATCCAAGCCGTCGGTGTATATGAAGAGTAGTTGCTATACACACTTTGGAAATCAGACCTTGATAGTAGAGACCTACAAATTCATACCTTCCACCAATCACCTGCTGGGTCTGGAGGTCCTGTATAATACAACCATCAGGGTTAAATGTAACTGAGGCTTGAAGAAAATGAGTGAAATTGCTGATGCAAAAGTAAATTAGAGGGAAACTCAAGAACAAATAAGGCTGATGGTAGTGTGAGGGTAGGTAAGGGTTTGATGGTTCCTGTGCCTTATACATGCACTTTTGAACTTTTGGCAATGGCGACTGGTGGAAGAGATGATCTACTGGTGGATGGGTTAGAAATCATGTTGCTTGTACGTGTAATGTGATCTATTGCATCCGAATTAAGAACCCTAGAGGACAAACCTGTATAAGAAGCTTGAGATGTGCATGTAGTGTGATCACCATGAGCACCAAAATGTTGGGCGAAGGAGGCCATAGCTGCAATAGATGATGAAGCTTGTTGGGAAGCCTGTACTGGCAAAATTGATTGTACTCATCATTAGTCACCCGAATTCGGCGGTTGGTATCTTCCGGAGTATCTTCAGTGGATGCAAGATTGACAGATGGAGTTCTTAGAGAATATCCATGGATCTCATAGCACGTTTCGTTGTAGTGACCCATTTTTCCACAATGGGTACATTCTGGGCGGCCTTGTCCTCCAGGAGGTCTTCTTCACTGCCTCCTCGTCCACGACCAGCGAAACCAGTATTGGTATGACTGGTTGGTTTTTTGCGCCTAGTTTTGGTGTAGCAGCTATATTTCGATTTATTCTCTTCTTCCAAGGGTTTCATAATTGGACCTTGAACCCATTTCATATGATGGGAGAAGTTGCTGACATCTTCACAAAGCTGCTTCCAAAACCTCACTTTATTACTCTAGTGGGCAAGCTAGGCATGTTTGACATCTAGCTTCAGCTTGAGGGACAGAACTGTTATATATGCTTTTTGCTTTATATTTACTTTAGGCTTTAGACATGTCTTGTCTTTAGCTTGTTATTTTGTCCCATATCTACTAATTCTGTTTTCCACTTACTCTCTTGTCCTATAAAAGAGTGTCTTGTAATTGTTTAAGACAAATCAAAACAAAGATTATTAAGAAAAGATGAAAATGATTTAAGATCGATTATCTAGTGTTATGGATCCAAGTACACTTTAATCCAGATATGGAAGTAGCAGTTGATGGATCTGCGGGATCATAGTTGTTAAGGCGTCTAGGTAGTGGCATAATTTGGCTGGACGCCTAGTGTTTCCTTTTTTATTTTTTGTATTTTGTATTTATATATAGTATAACATATATCAGGTCTCGATCAGGAAAAGATTGCCTGGGGTGGTGAGTATTGAGGACAAGTTGCGCGAGGATCGACTAAGATGGTATGGACATATGCAACGCAGACCGACTAATACACCCATACGAAGCCATTCTATTGAGTCAAGCATAATTGAAGTGACATGCCTAAATTAACATGAAAAAACTTATAAAGAAAGATTTTGAATCTTTACATCTTGATCAGAATATGACCGTAACAATTCGAAAAGAAGGATCCATGTAGGTGTCCTCAATATGGCAGCGATTGAGGCTTAGATGATGATGATGATACAATATATCACATATATAAGGTATTTTATGTGTATATTTAATGTTCTACATCCTAGATAGTCATGTAAGAGTGAGTTAGTAGCCTAAAAGCACATGAAAAACACTCACACATGTCAAATAGATGTTAAAATGTTAATTTTACAAAATAAAAAAAATCCAGAAAAATTTGTCCAGGCACCCTGGGCGCCCTAGATGGAGGCCCAGGCGGTCCTAGACTCGTCCAGGTGCCCAATTCTGTTGTAGTTAGGCGGCATCCTAGGCGGACCTCCCTTGGGTGCTTGGTCGACTAGTCTGCCTAGCCAGGCGCCTCAACAACTATGTTCAAGATCATGGCTTATAACTACCAAAGTGAGTGATCACTACAAGATTTTTTTAATGGATCCACATTGCAAATAGATGAATTGACTATAATGTCTGTGTCATATGTTAAGCTCAGCTGCTAGAAATCCATCACTTTTGGTCTACCTCTCTGCATTTGTTAAACAATCTCCTCGCTAACTTAGTTATTTAGCTAATTATATTTTCATTGGTCTGCTATCCTAATTCTGAAGTTTATATAATTAAGAAGCATGGGACCACTTAACCACCAATATCTATGGGTACAACAACTTGAACTACTTATTTCCTACACTATAACTTGACCTATGCACTTGTGAATTGTGATGTCACTGTAAACTCATTACAACAAGATTGCAAGGGAATTGTTATTGTGCCTTCTCCTCCAGCCACTTGATTCAATGAAGTTGGGACTTCCAATTTTCCATTCTATTGTTACAAATTTCATTATTATAACGATGGCGAAGGCAATGCTAATGGGCTAATGATGATCAATTTATCTCTATAGACGCTCAGCATGATAATAATAATGATGTGGTGGTGGCCGTTTAGAGTACCAATGGCAGCTAGTGCTAGTTATTTTCTATTCACTGGTTGGGAAATATGTATTGCAAGTTTGCAACTGATCAGCTTCATTTAGACTATATCTTTGAGGTGTATGGTTTTTGGTGTATGCCAGAAACTAACTTCCATTCTAACATCGTTGCTTTTATGCATAATTTTTTTTGACTACCATATTTGTGTTGTGTACGAAAGGTAATAATTTACCCTACTGGTGAAGTGTTTATTGCTAGAAAAACCTCAGATGTTTATGGATCCAAACAAGCTATCAGCTAGATTACATATTGGACTTTAGAGTCTTAGATTTGAGCTGCAGGGAAGCCACCTTTCTGTGTCGCCTCTGCTCTTATTAAGGCGTGCTACCTTTGTTCATAACAGCAAATTGCTCATGAGTACAGCTCATTAAGACTTCTTCTAGACCATTCTCGTACACAAAACTGTGAATGCTTTCCCTCCTGCTTCTTAAAGTATATCTATGAATGTAAATGTTACCCTCTTCAAACCATCGCTGATGGAGTCACTGTGGATCTCTTAAAATATATTGCTGCGGATACTTCTCTGCTTTTCCCTGTCATTCACACTAATACTCCCATGAGCCATGGCATTACCCCTTCTAACTCCTGATAATTTATTTTCCTAATATCCTTACTTTACACAAAGACAAGGTTATCATGCTTAGACTCACCATCTCTCAACTGCTCCACCTCCCATGAATCTGATTCTCCCACACTTCAGTGATATGAATTGTGAAACATCTATATCTAACATAAAAGGCGGTCCCTCTTCTATTTGTTATCCCATTTCTAATATATGTTGTTTGCCTCTCTGTCCCTCACTTTTCTTACCTTTTCTATAGTCTTACAGTTCACAACCATTACCATAGTCTTACAGTTCACAACCATTAATCTTCCTCTAAGGAAACACGTGGTTGCTTGCCATTTGAGTGTATCCTATTAAGTATGAACTTGATGGTTCTGAGTAATCAAAGGCTCATTTAGTTGCCAAATGGCTATACGCAACAACATGGTGTTGATTTCTTTGAGATTTTGTCTATATCTGCCAAATCAATTGTGGTTTGCACCTTAGTTGCTTTGCTGCTCAGCCCATGGCAGTTTACTGCAAGTATATATGAATAGCCTACAAAGTTATGTTGCTGGTTGTTGGGGGGCATAAAGTGTGGAGTACGCACACGCTCATTTATGGCCTCAATTAGAGTTGTTGTACCCTATTCCTGGTTTGTCATGGCAGTTGTTGTACCCTATTCCTGGTTTGTCAAAGTCAACGGGGTTATTTATCAAATTTCACTTTGCCAGCTGGGCAGTGGTGATAAACTGAAACTGTTTAGAGTTTGCTGTGTGGGAAGCATGTACTGATGATATCGGATTACATGTGGACGAAATCTCATTAGATGCAGATAGAGTACAGAGACCCTCCTATATATAGGAGTACATGGATACAAATAAGTGGGTGTATCGATCACTTAAGTATACTAAGTTACTAACAAGAGAATAAGAACATAGCACAACTAAAGACAATAGGCCTAAGCCTAATGATCAAATAACCACTTATACCAACACCCCTCTCAAGTTCTAGAGTGTATACATTGTGTAGTCCCAACTTGACACCCATATACCGAAAAAGAGCTGGAGGTAGTGGTTTTGTTCGAATGACAGCAATCTGATTCCGTCTGTACGTGAGAGTCACAAATTTTTAGCTTTGACCAAGTCCCATACATAATGGCAATCCTCCTCATTGTTCTTTGTGTGCTCATAGAAGAGTGGATTGTTGGCAATATGGTAGAGAGTCGCTGGAGCCTTAACTGGAATTCCAAACTCGGTAAGGATAGATTTCACCCATTGTAGGTGACAACGTGCATGTGCCATAGCCTAGTATTCAACCTCGATGCTGGAGCAAGCAACAACTGATTTTGTCTTGCTTCTCCGGACAACATGATGATTGCCCAACATGATATAGAAATCCGAAGTAGATCCCTGGAGCATTGCTTGCCCAATCTGCATCTACATACCTAGAGATAGTAATAGCCTTATGCTTCATGTGTTAGGAAATAGATGTAGTATTCAATGTTGTGGAAAAAGGCACGAGCAGAAGAAGAGATGCGAGCTAGGCAACAAGTCTTAGAAATGGGATGCTTGATAGTGCAACAGTGTGTACCTTTTCGAAGTGCCACTTATTTTTTGGACTGCATTGCAACAGACAATGATGAAGACACAACTACTTATGGATCAACTTACGCATGCTGATGATAGACCTGGGTGAAGAACTGAGTTGGTGTGGGTGGTGGTGATGGTAGTAGGTTGGAGGAAAGGGATTTTCCGATTCGGTAGAGAGACCATCTCATCAGCATGCATCGAAGAGATGAATGAAGAGCAAAAAAAACTCATTTTGTGGAAGGTGACATCACCTGAAACATATGTGTGTCTGGAGTGCATGATCAAGGCATTAAACCCTTTTGAGGATATATCCTGGAAGAATTATTTCATGCACTTGGGAAGTTTGTCAGCTTTGCAGCCAAAATTATGGATGAAGGCAACACGACCGAAAACCCAGAGAGATAGAGGAAACAATTATTTCCGAGGATTTAAGACCAAAGGTGATTTCTTTTTAACAATAAATGACGGTTGGCGATTGGTAATGAAATAAGAGGTGAGGATACCTGACCAAAAATTCTTGGGAAGATTGGCGTGAATAGTAAGTCAGCGTTTAAGAAGGTGACAATTTTTACACTCAACAACGCCATTTTGGGAGAAGAAGCACAAGATCAATGATGAACTGTTTCCATGTCTTAACAAAAGGGGGAAACCACACATTGAGTGTATTCAAGGGCTTTATCAGTGTGGAGAACTTTGATGGATATCAAAAGTTGGATGGAAATCATTTTATGAAACACAAGATTAAGTGGATAAACCTCATAACATGTTCTAAGATGATACAACCATGTCATTTGCGGAAGATTTATCCACATAAAGAAGTATGTAAAACCATCATAACTCCGTGTCTAGAAACGACCACAAAGATCAGTATGGATAATACCAAAATTTTTGTGTTGATTGTTTTGTAGTTCTAGCCTAAAAAGACACTCAGACGGTACTTTTCGAATTGGCTTGTGTCACTTAAAATTGAGGAACATGAAGAAATAGAAAAAATCTAAGATCTTTAGTTTGTTTAGTGATGAGCATAGATCTAAATGTCGTCGACATTAGGCGAAATTTCGCCGATAATGTCGATGTCGACGGTCAGCGACGTCGAATGCATGTAAACATCTTTATTCTACAATATCCTCGACATTTCGTCAAATATGTCGACATTTCCCCATATGTCGGCGAAGTTGGCCCAAGTCCATACAAAAATTCCACAATGTCCTCGACATTTATCGAAGTCGTCGAAGTTGGCGACATATTTTAGGGATTTTGTGGAGTTGGCTGTGTGACGTGGAAAAAGTGTTGCAGCTTGAGGTAAGATGATTTTGATGTTATCTTTTACTATTCTAAGCTAACAGTAATAGACCGATCCTCTCTCTGCTAAATCTACCATAGATTTACACTATTTTTATGTAGTTTGTTTATTGTCACAAACTTTATATATGGAAGAACTCTGTAGTTCGGAGACGACTGTATGTAAGCGTGCATTTATCTACATATGTAAACCTGTATGGATGGCTATATGTAAACGTATATTGTGTTTTTAAGCTAGATTTGATGAAATCTGTCGATTTTCATCACAAAATGGCTATTTTTAGCTTAATTTTTGTCGAAGTTGCGTCGAAACTTTGGTTGTAAAAATCCTCGACATTTCCTCGACATTTCCAAAACTTCTGTGTCCACACCGGTCGAAGTCGGCTCGAAGTCGAAGTCCTGTTCCATGGTGATGAGTGGCCAAAAGAAATGTGAAGCTGGAGAGGCATGGCTGGAGCAAGGGCACTAAGATGAGACTACAGAAGGGTAGAGAAGCATTAGAAATCACTAGTGCGTGCTCCCCACACAATTATTACAAATCCTGCAAATCTTGTAAAACCAAGCCAGAGGGCCCAAAAGTTACAAAACAACAAAAGGAGTCAACTATTTAGCAACACAAATTAAGTTGCAAGGAAAATTAGGGACACAATGAACATAAGATAGTTTTAATGTGGGAGAAAAAGGAACTGTGTGACACTTGACAACTCATTTTATCAATCTATCTATCAGAGTGACAATGTAATGCGGGATGAAAGTCAGAGAAGATGAGAAGATGCGACATACCCTTCATGTGCTGGGTAGCACCGGAATCCACAATCCAATTGGAGTGGAAAACGATATAGAAGTCCCTGGATTGCCTTGGTGGGTTGTTACAAGATGAGCCAAAGGCGTGACATTCGGCGGATCACCAATTTTTCCAGTCAGAGCTGTGCGTAAAAGATTGTGCCAATAACACATGTAGTAGAGAGTCACCATTTGCTTGCGAAGCTTGAAGTAGGAGCCTGTATTCCATGTTTGTCAGTGAAAGATGACTGAAATTTCTAAAGGAAGGAGTAGGAGTTGCATTGACTGTGGATGGACCCTGTCTCGACATGAGTAGCAGGAGTCTGGGCAAAGTGCGCAATGCCCCTGCCACATCCACGACCATAGTCGGTCGGATAGACATGTTTCATATGACAAACATCTTCCGCGTAGTCTAGCTTGCTACAATTTGTGCATCTGGGGTGTGGAACCCGTCCCGTCCACAACAACGGGATGCAACAACCCCAACTTGAGCATTGAAGGCGTCGATGTCGGAGATGCGGGTTGGTGCCATCTCAGCGAGGCAAGGAAGAAAATGTCTGATTTTGACGCCGTTTCGGTAGCCACAGAAACAAAAATTTCGACAAATTTTGACGGAAATTTAGATAGATGCATTCCTGGCGTTTTGACAACCAAATGATCGAATTATTTAGCAAAATTTTACCAGAACAATCTACTAGTGTAGATCTACTCACATATGCAATAATATTTCATATTGGATATGTGATGGGGTGGGGCTCCTCATGTGTGAGTGAAGGAAGATGAACAATTTCGATGGGCATTTCGATGGAGATTTTGAGGCCAATTGAATGGTGAAATGAATGAATTAAGTCATCATAGTTTGCAAGCACAATATATAGACTTAAAGACACAAATTTATGGAAACATAGCATGATCTAGGATGGTAGAACCTCTCAGTAGGATGATAGGACGTAGTACATAAACAATGTTGCAGTGGTATGTGAGTGAGTACTGAGGAAGCATGAGACAACTAAGGTTTATGCATCTAGTTGAACCATGATGGTTGTCATCCTCCTTGTTGATTATACCTATCAACATATTGGCTCATGTTTATTTTGTTTTATACAAGCATAGATGTCTCACTGTAAATCTCCATATGCTTACAAGTGATAAAATGCATACTAATGGATTAACTCAAGCTTTGTTCTTCGTCGTGTTCTTTTGTAGCGAGAGCCTATAGGAGGCAACCATGTAGTTAGAGGTGTGATTGATAATGACATACATACAAAATATCTCCATAGTCATGCTAATTTTGCGCAGTATAACATAAATCATGTGACCTCAAAAATGAAAGTTAGTGGGTCGTCATAGTCATAGATATCACTCCCACACACATATTAAATATTTCCTTTGTAGATCTTTATAGAAGTGAGAGAAATAGGAGAGAGGTAGAATTAGGTTAGGAAGAGAAGAAACATATCTTAGATTTCCCCTAACAAACCCAAGGAATCACATAGTAAAATCTACAGACATCGTACCCCATTTCTCAAAGTAATAGACGTGTTTCTCAAAATTTCGTCGAAATGCAGACGAAATGGGCCTTTTTTCATCGAAATTTACCTAATTTAGTCGAAATTTGAAATAATTGTCGAAATTTATTTTTTTTTGGCGAAATTCCCTACATACAAACATGTAAGGCCATTTCTATGTCCGATCGTTGGCGCCATCGAAATAATTAGCGAAATTTTTCCAATTTCGACGAAATTTTGAACATTGCGGCGAGGGCATGCAAGCATATGCCTGATTCATAGAGGAAAGTGTTGTGCCGACAAGGAGCTGGAAAACTATAATATATCGGGGTTTATTGATTCTTCAAGAAACACCTAGTGATGAGGGAGTCTCTCTCCTTGGTGACTTCAACAGAGATAGTGGGAAAGAAGAAACTGGGTCAGTTGGTGAGCGCCTTCATTGCGTTGTAGTATACAAATAGCGTGTAGTCACTCTCTTGCTTGAAGAGATCATGTCAAATCACTTTATCTCATCTCGCTTAGTCTTGACATTGTGATGCCACATGTATTTGACGACAATATCTACATTCATGCATCTCCAGAGCCAGACATGACCTGGCTGTTCTTGGTGGCCCATGCGTCAACGGGTTTTGCTGGTGCTGTGTCCGTGATGCATTTTCATTTGCTGTGTGATTCTAGGAATGTTGGATTGCATTCATCCAGAGCAAAAATTGTTCCCATTAACTTTGTGGAAATAAGATGGAAGGCTAATGAGATGTTTCTTATTGATAGATGACAAACTCCCCTCCTATATATAGAAGGGGAGGCAAGTACAAGGGAAACAAATTTAACCCTAATGCACCAAGACAATTAGGCCCATATAACATAATAAATGAAATAATAATAAATCTAACACTCCCCCTCAAGCTGGAGTATAGATGAAACACATATCCAACTTGGACTTACAATACTCAATTCGGCGATAAGAAAAATAAAAAATAAAAATATCACTCCCATACAAGATTTTTACTCATCCTTAAACATGACTCTCCAACTAAGCCTTCTTTGAAGTTATGTTCTGCATGCGTGAAATACTTGAGCTTTGATATAGATCTTTTGAAGTGCACATGGTATGACACCATCAATCCGGAGTAGACGATCAAAACATCATGACTACACCATCTTCACTGGAAAGGAATGTGCGATTGGAGTATGCGCAGTCAACACATCCAACGATGATATCACTCCCACACAGATATTAAATATTTCCTTTGTAGATCTTTATAGAAGTGAGAGAAATAGGAGAGAGGTAGAATTAGGCTAGGAAGAGAAGAAACATAACTTAGATTGCCCCTAACAAACCCAAGGAATCACATAGTAAAATCTACAGACATCGTACCCCATTTCTCAAAGTAATAGACGTGTTTCTCAAAATTTCGTCGAAATGCAGACGAAATGGGCCTTTTTTCATCGGAATTTACCTAATTTAGTCGAAATTTGAAATAATTGTCGAAATTTATTTTTTTTGGCGAAATTCCCTACATAAAAACATGTAAGGCCATTTCTATGTCCGATCGTTGGCGGCATCGAAATAATTAGCGAAATTTTTCCAATTTCGACGAAGTTTTGAACATTGCGGCGAGGGCATGCAAGCATATGCCTGATTCATAGAGGAAAGTGTTGTGCCGACAAGGAGCTGGAAAACTATAATATATCGGGGTTTATTGATTCTTCAAGAAACACCTAGTGATGAGGGAGTCTCTCTCCTTGGTGACTTCAACAGAGGTAGTGGGAAAGAAGAAACTGGGTCAGTTGGTGAGCGCCTTCATTGCGTTGTAGTATACAAATAGCGTGTAGTCACTCTCTTGCTTGAAGAGATCATGTCAAATCACTTTATCTCATCTCGCTTCGTCTTGACATTGTGATGCCACATGTATTTGACGACAATATCTACATTCATGCATCCCCAGAGCCAGACATGACCTGGCTGTTCTTGGTGGCCCATGCGTCAACGGGTTTTGCTGGTGCTGTGTCTGTGATGCATTTTCATTTGCTGTGTGATTCCAGGAATGTTGGATTGCATTCATCCAGAGCAAAAATTGTTCCCATTTAACTTTGTGGAAATAAGATGGAAGGCTAATGAGATGTTTCTTATTGATAGATGACAAACTCCCCTCCTATATATAGAAGAGGAGGCAAGTACAAGGGAAACAAACTTAACCCTAATGCACCAAGACAATTAGGCCCATATAACATAATAAACGAAATAATAATAAATCTAACACTCCCCCTCAAGCTGGAGTATAGATGAAACACATATCCAACTTGGACTTACAATACTCAATTCGGCGATAAGAAAAATAAAAAATAAAAATATCACTCCCATACAAGATTTTTACTCATCCTTAAACATGACTCTCCAACTAAGCCTTCTTTGAAGTTATGTTCTGCATGCGTGAAATACTTGAGCTTTGATATAGATCTTTTGAAGTGCATATGGTATGACACCATCAATCCGGAGTAGACGATCAAAACATCATGACTACACCATCTTCACTGGAAAGGAATGTGCGATTGGAGTATGCACAGTCAACACATCCAACGATGTAGCAGTAGAGGTATTTTCAAACACAAATACGATGAAGTGATGATGACCATCAAACGAGATCCATTTGGAGTGTGATTCTTGGGGTGCTTGACGGAATAAAAGATACCATCAAGGAAAACCCAAATAGATCACTATAAGAACCATCTTGGTAATTGAGAACAACAGATGCAACTTCGAGAAGACATGAATTAAAATAGCTCGGTGAAGATAAAGTCTGGACAAATCATCAACCTTGCAGGTGTAGTATATGTAGGCTTGATATTGACGAGCTTATGAAAATGAACTATCCATCTTATAAGATGCAACAGGATCATCACAGACTAGCACCAAAGGAAAAAAAATTGGAATATGCGTAACAAGCTTTCTCCCCAATGTGTGTCAGTGATATAACTGAATCCTTCAACTTGCATGAAAGTGGTAGTCAACTGGAATAAACGAAGTGCAAATAGTCAACCGACGTGTATATCGTGTCACGAACACAAAGAAGTGCAACGTCATTTGGAAAGAGGTTCACCAATGATGCATGGGAAGTACGATACTTAGTGGGAATGAAGCACCACAAAGACAATAGAAGGATGGATGTGTTGAACAATAGGAATAAAAAAGTGGGTGAAGCGCCCGCTTAAGCGCCTATATCCCATTGTAATTTTCACTGAAGCAGGCTTTGAAGCGTTTTGCACTAAAGCGGCTGCTTTTGTCCGCTTTTCCCCGCTTCAGGCCGCTTTTTTGGATCCGCTTATATGGCCGCTTCAGGGCGCTTCACAACAAGTATTCTTGAAACTTGCCCAATCACCTGCTGAACTAAAAAAAAATGAAAACTATGTATTGTAATAGGTGTAATAATCAGTTTGATAATTAGTATCTCTGATTAGTTACTATTGTTTGTACACTATATACATCTACATAGGAACTATGTAGTGTCATCTTGTCATTTGTAGAGTTTGCAATTAATTAATAATAGTTGCCTGAATTTTTTGATGTTGCATTTGTTCGTGTTGTTTTTTAATTTTTTCATGATATAATATTAGTAATACATCATGTTCTTTCTATGTTTGAATTCGCATGATTTTTTGATGTTCCGACAATCTCATCACATGACCTCCTATATGAAAGCACATCATCCTAGCACATGTATATATGATTTTTTTTGCTATTGTTTTGTACAATTTCATGATGTCAGATGAATGGATGCATATCGTCACGACACTTCTAAATGGTTGCATGATTCTATAATGAATATAATATGTTGCTGTCACATAATTAATTACTGATTTTACAATTAATCGATTTACTATAGTTCACAAGTCATTACTGCCATGTATCATACATCGAGACTTAACCTACCTTGTTGCTTTTAAATTTTAACAGTATACATTATGAGTCTATGGCAATATGACTCTAAAATGTACTTACTCTAATTAGAAATTAAACTATTGATTATTCTAATTTCTATCACAATTAGTGTGGAGGGGGTGATTAAAGTTTGGCTATGCCCAGTGAATTAAAAAACGGCCAGGTGGGCCGCTTAAGCGGCCACTTAAGCGCCCATGGCCCTCATCCACCTAATTTAGCCCCTAAGCGCCCGCTTAATTGTTTTGAACATAATCGCCCGCCTCACCGGCTTTTTCCCGCTTTTTACCCGCTTTTTTCCCGCTTTTTACCCGCTTTTTTCCCGCTTTTTTTAAAAAATCCTAATGTAAGCATCTAACATTAATTAATTACATAGTCCAAGTAGTGTTGACTATAATATATGAAACTTGTATACATTAAATGTTCTATGATATAGCTAGTCCTAATTAAGAATGCATACTTTGTGTGTAAGCTGTAATAATTGGGTACTGCTGTAATGCATCTAAGTAAATATCCTATTGCTCTATTATACTAGTAATGCATGATTAGTTTTACTGATTTCCTTGCTGCTTTCAGTGATTAATGATTGGTACTACTGGTTAGAATTACTTTAGTGATGAATTACTTTAGTGATTACTTTAATTCAACAATTCATAGTTTGTTATTTACAATTACTGATCTGCTTGCTGATTTTAGTGATTAGAGATACTGATTAATAGTAAGTATTGATGAATACTTAGTTAATTACTGATTTGCTGATTAGATATGTATAGAAGTTCCTTATAAATATATTTTTTATATACACATACATATAATTGTGTATAAAAATATATAAAATTTAGACATCCGCTTTTTCAAAAATTGCCCGCCTACCGCTTAATCGGTTACAGGGTGCTGTCTGCACGCCTCCCGCTTCCCACTTTCTGATACATTGGCTATGTCAAATCATCCTAGATGAAGTATTGCACTCACCCATATCCAGCCTGAAGGGAGAGTGAAATACAAGTTATTCTAAGTTTTTCTGATTTTTTAAAAACAATGCGGACCGCTTTTTCATAAAGCGCGTGCTTTAGTTCGCTTGAAAACCCGCTTCCCGCTTCGCTTCAAGGGGGGCAATCCGCACGCTTCCGGCTTTGCACTTTCCAAAACCTAGGCTCCACAGAGATCAAAATAGCATGGACTCATATATATCATCTCTTTCATACTCTTTCTCCTCATATTCCCTTTTAATACATTCTCAAGCCTCCTCATACTATCTCTCTCTTCTATATACCACCCACACTCCAATTATGAAGTGAATGAGTAGTTGGTGTGGAAAATAGACATACCCCTGCACATGGAAAGAGATGCACACAAGGAGTGGTAGGGGGGAATAAAATTGTTAAAGGAGAGGAACAAAAATTAACACGATGTCCCTTTTTTTGGTGCTTTATAAACTAACACGGGGATCTTTTATTTTATAATATGCTATAAATATAGCCAAAGATGCAAGTCAATGTGCTACATGACTCGATTAGACAGATCTGGATAGAAAAATAAATGGATCAGCTGGCGGTATGGATTCGGTCAAAACTCAGATCGATTAAAGATTCGCTTAACATCAGACATATTGTGTATAAGGGCAGCCACAAATCAGATGATGACAGAGCTGCGGTGTCAGGTGTTAGATTGCAAGACATTTCTTATGTTGCAGTAGTAATAAACCGAACTATGTGAAGATAACAATGACATTGGACCAATGTTAGGTGTTAGATATTTATAATAGCTAACATAAAAAAACCCAGTCTTATTTTGCTAATTCTTTACATCAGTTGATTGGCTTTTCTAATGCCGATTCAATAGGAATTAAAATTGAATTACTTTCATCATAGAGCTACATTGTTTTCAGAGACTGCTTAGTGATGTGAAAAACAACTCATGATTACTAGGTCCAGCGAAGAGGCATACATAAAAGGATTGTTTTGGATGTTGTGAATAACAATAGGTGCATTTGCTCTATATGAGAAGCAAATCCATGCTGCAGCCCAAAACTAATGTCTAATGTGATAAGAAGGCAGCAATGTACATTAATGGCAATTATTTTTTATGCGTTTGGATGCTGACAAGGACTAATATTAAATCTGATGATTGTGAGAAAGGTTGATGCTGCGCTCGTTCACACTGGGAAGGGAATTTATATTTATTAGCCAAAGTATTAGTTCCATCTCCTATTATTGTTAGCGTATTGAGACTTGAGCTGGGGGGTGTTGATATGGTATTTGTTATTCTCTTTGTTCTGGAACCTTCTGAAAACTTACCATATCATAATATCATTTTTGTTATGGATGTTGGCTGTCATGCTGAATCAGAATATTTGCAGGAGAAAGTAAATGATGTTCTAGGTAGTGTGTGGCTTATCGGGATATTTTCTTCCACAATACAATTTAAACCTGTAAACGGATCGAATACGGAGCAGATACTACTATATCCGATATCCGAATCCGAAAAAAAAAATCCGATCCGATATCCGACGGATATTATGTGATAATATCTGAATCCGATCCGACAAATAAAATTCGAATTCGGATAAATATCCGATCCGAATAAAAAAACATAAATATATTGTTATTAATACATTATATATAGAAAACATTGATATCACTATGAATATATATGATAAAATATCTATATTTTTATGCTTTTATATATAAATAATATATATTTGATAATATATGTATATATTTGTCGAATTTTGGATTTTTTCAGAGTGGATATAGCCATATTCGAAATACTATCCAAAATTTTCGGATATGAAATTTGATATCCTAAATCCAATTCGGATTATGCGGATGTCGGATTTTTTTTCAAAATTTTGGACTCGAATCCGGATCGAATTTGCGGATTCCGGATATCCATTAACAGGTCTAGAATACATGCCCAGCAGAAGCCATCAACCAGCCATAGTAGATTGATGAAGCAGCAAGCTATAGATCATGCTTCTACTACATGCATCGCCTCAGTAGTCATGGCACTTTAGTATTATGTATGGCCTGGGTACGTGAACTAGGTATACACATAGTTATCACTGCAGACACCAGCTTACAAAAGGTTTAGCTGTTTATGTTTTCCTTAAAGAAGTGTTGACTTACTAAAAAAAAGGACAAAATTTACCTTTCTGACACGATACTTTATTAATACATCAAAACTTCATAACATGACATTATCTCCTTCCAGGAACTACATTTTTTTTTTCTGGATCTGATACAAGGTAGGAAAATTTGTTTTCTTATTCTTGATTTTCCTTCATGAATGTAATCCAGGAAGTGTATGACAAGGATAGGTTTAGTCATGACGATCCAATGGGTGATGCAGAGTACGACATCAGTCTTTTTCTGGAAGCTGTGAGGATGCATAAGGACAACACCCGTGATAACTCTGTAATATGTAAGCTTGAACCAAGTAGGAGAAATTGCTTGGCTACTGACAGTCCCATTTACTTGTCTCACGGGAAAATAATGCAAGACATATTTTTGAGGCTCAGGAATGTTGAATGTGGCGAAGTAGAACTGCAGCTGCAGTGGGTCTCAGTCCCATCTGCTAGGGGCTTCTAGTTCCGTATTTCTGAGTACATCGTTCGCTCAGATATCTTGGATTTTAGGGTAATACTTATATGTGTTGGTGTGTTACTGTATATTGGCAAGATTACTGAAAGTTAAAATATTACCTGCCTCAGCATCAGTATATGTTCAACATAACTGACAACTTGGAAGTCTGATGCTATCATGTGAAAATGTACATCAAAAATAACATCAACGCACAATGATGTATTTGTTGTAATATTACAGATATCCTACCTGCAAAGCTTACGGCTATGGTCATCTTGCATAGATAGTTTTATGGACATCATAAAGTTCAAACGATATATTTCTGTTGCATCCTCAACGCTGACAAGAATAGTACTTGGAAATTAAATTGGGGCAGATAACTTCTTTGCAATCGTAAAATAAACAAAAAAATTTTGGTATCCTAAATCCAATTTGGATTATGCGGATGTCGGATTTTTTTTCAAAATTTTGGACTCGAATCCGGATCGAATTTGCGGATTCCGGATATCCATTAACAGGTCTAAAATACATGCCCAGCAGAAGCCATCAACCAGCCATAGTAGATTGATGAAGCAGCAAGCTATAGATCATGCTTCTACTACATGCATCGCCTCAGTAGTCATGGCACTTTAGTATTATGTATGGCCTGGGTACGTGAACTAGGTATACACATAGTTATCACTGCAGACACCAGCTTACAAAAGGTTTGGCTGTTTATGTTTTCCTTAAAGAAGTGTTGACTTACTAAAAAAAAGGACAAAATTTACCTTTCTGACACGATACTTTATTAATACATCAAAACTTCATAACATGACATTATCTCCTTCCAGGAACTACATTTTTTTTTTCTGGATCTGATACAAGGTAGGAAAATTTGTTTTCTTATTCTTGATTTTCCTTCATGAATGTAATCCAGGAAGTGTATGACAAGGATAGGTTTAGTCATGACGATCCAATGGGTGATGCAGAGTACGACATCAGTCTTTTTCTGGAAGCTGTGAGGATGCATAAGGACAACACCCGTGATAACTCTGTAATATGTAAGCTTGAACCAAGTAGGAGAAATTGCTTGGCTACTGACAGTCCCATTTACTTGTCTCACGGGAAAATAATGCAAGACGTATTTTTGAGGCTCAGGAATGTTGAATGTGGCGAAGTAGAACTGCAGCTGCAGTGGGTCTCAGTCCCATCTGCTAGGGGCTTCTAGTTCCGTATTTCTGAGTACATCGTTCGCTCAGATATCTTGGATTTTAGGGTAATACTTATATGTGTTGGTGTGTTACTGTATATTGGCAAGATTACTGAAAGTTAAAATATTACCTGCCTCAGCATCAGTATATGTTCAACATGACTGACAACTTGGAAGTCTGATGCTATCATGTGAAAATGTACATCAAAAATAACATCAACGCACAATGATGTATTTGTTGTAATATTACAGATATCCTACCTGCAAAGCTTACGGCTATGGTCATCTTGCATAGATAGTTTTATGGACATCATAAAGTTCAAACGATATATTTCTGTTGCATCCTCAACGCTGACAAGAATAGTACTTGGAAATTAAATTGGGGCAGATAACTTCTTTGCAATCGTAAAATAAACAAAAAAATTTTGGTATCCTAAATCCAATTTGGATTATGCGGATGTCGGATTTTTTTTCAAAATTTTGGACTCGAATCCGGATCGAATTTGCGGATTCCGGATATCCATTAACAGGTCTAAAATACATGCCCAGCAGAAGCCATCAACCAGCCATAGTAGATTGATGAAGCAGCAAGCTATAGATCATGCTTCTACTACATGCATCGCCTCAGTAGTCATGGCACTTTAGTATTATGTATGGCCTGGGTACGTGAACTAGGTATACACATAGTTATCACTGCAGACACCAGCTTACAAAAGGTTTGGCTGTTTATGTTTTCCTTAAAGAAGTGTTGACTTACTAAAAAAAAGGACAAAATTTACCTTTCTGACACGATACTTTATTAATACATCAAAACTTCATAACATGACATTATCTCCTTCCAGGAACTACATTTTTTTTTTCTGGATCTGATACAAGGTAGGAAAATTTGTTTTCTTATTCTTGATTTTCCTTCATGAATGTAATCCAGGAAGTGTATGACAAGGATAGGTTTAGTCATGACGATCCAATGGGTGATGCAGAGTACGACATCAGTCTTTTTCTGGAAGCTGTGAGGATGCATAAGGACAACACCCGTGATAACTCTGTAATATGTAAGCTTGAACCAAGTAGGAGAAATTGCTTGGCTACTGACAGTCCCATTTACTTGTCTCACGGGAAAATAATGCAAGACGTATTTTTGAGGCTCAGGAATGTTGAATGTGGCGAAGTAGAACTGCAGCTGCAGTGGGTCTCAGTCCCATCTGCTAGGGGCTTCTAGTTCCGTATTTCTGAGTACATCGTTCGCTCAGATATCTTGGATTTTAGGGTAATACTTATATGTGTTGGTGTGTTACTGTATATTGGCAAGATTACTGAAAGTTAAAATATTACCTGCCTCAGCATCAGTATATGTTCAACATGACTGACAACTTGGAAGTCTGATGCTATCATGTGAAAATGTACATCAAAAATAACATCAACGCACAATGATGTATTTGTTGTAATATTACAGATATCCTACCTGCAAATCTTACGGCTATGGTCATCTTGCATAGATAGTTTTATGGACATCATAAAGTTCAAACGATATATTTCTGTTGCATCCTCAACGCTGACAAGAATAGTACTTGGAAATTAAATTGGGGCAGATAACTTCTTTGCAATCGTAAAATAAACAAAAAAATTTTGGTATCCCAGGAGACTCGTAAAGTTTGCGCCTAGACCTGTCAAACTGGGTCAAAATCCGCGGGCGCCCACGGGTCGACCCGTTTAAGTTGGGTTTGGGTGGCGAAATTTGCCACCCGCTGAAAATCACCCAAACCCATACCCACCCGATTATTTAGCGGGTTTCACGGGTGATCCGTGGGCACCCGCGGGTGACCCACTTAACTGAAGTAAATATATTTATATACATAATATATGCATACACTTTTTAAAAGATGTTACTTGTTTCATACAAGTCAAATCTTTACCTTTACTAACAATAATTGTATGCTCTTTATTTAATAGGCAATAACAAGTACTTGTAATGTTAGAAATATCTAATGTTACATGCTCTTTATTTAATAGGCAATAACAAGTACTTGTAATGTTAGAAATATCTAATGTTACATGATAAAAGTATGTGTTGTTTTTGTGATATTTATCTATAAAAACTACGTTGGTTTTCCTATTTTACATTGACATACAACAACTAGCTGTCATTTTTTCTTTAAATTTGCATAAATATATATCGACAACTAATCTAATGGTTTGACATCAAACATAGCAGTTGGTTTCTTCCTTTGCACTATATTTGACATAAAAATAATAGTTACAACATGTTTTAAATGTAGTTTTTAGTATTAGGGAAATCAACTAGAAATTTATTGTTGATTGGACACATTTTAAATGGGCACCCGCGGGCAACCCGCAACCCGCTGGGTCGGGTTTAGGTGGGCTTTTCTTCCACCCGTTTAGAAGTGTATCTTTTTGACCCGCACCCGCCAGACCCGCATCCGCAACGACTCAACCCAAACCCAACCCACCCACCCGTTTGACAGGTCTACTTGCGCCGCGCCCAACTTGGGGAGCTCAGCCCCATCCCGTAAGGAGCATGGCCGGCTGCGCTACGGGAGAAACAATTCCGAACAATACCAGAGAGATTCGAACCCGTGACCCTTCATGAGGGGTCCCGCTGTGACCACCTGAACTACTGCTCGCTGACTAAACTAAACAAAAATGGAAATAATTTTCTCAAATATGTGGCTATACATCGTGTCAGGTTTAAGCTACTTGGCGGTTTCATCTACTTTCACATACTTATGCATGGTGAAGGCTATGCTGCTGTCTGCAACTTGGGGGTTTCATTTGCTTGCACATAGTCATACGCGGTTTACTTATGTAAGGTTATGCTTCAGCTCGAAACTATGGTGTTGAACATCCTCTGTTCTTACCCTACGTAGGTTTGAGGCAATGGTTGCAGGACCAAACTGTGATTCATTGGAACTGCTCCAATTCACTTTTGACCAAATGTTAAGCCGGTTATGGATTCAAAATGATATCAACTTAACATTATCAATATTAAAAACTGGAAAAACCCAGTTAGTCTCGTGTTTAAAAGGGAAGTAACAATCAAAGCCACTTTAATGGTTTGACTAGTGATACATTTATAACAGTCGTATGCACATACGTTCTATGTTGTGCATATCTATGGACTTAGATGCATACTCAATCATGAGTTCATCTACAAATAGGAATAAATATACGAACAAAAATGAGCAAGCATGCATGCTCACATATTGATTTTCATTGGCATGCAGGTATACATATCGAAACATACAAGGTTGTGTTATAATAAAGTATGGTACAAAAACCTGACCTGACCAAACCCAACGATTCTGGGTTTTTGGGATCTGTTTCGGTTGAGTCAGATCAGGCTAAAGTCATTTTCTTACGGTGTCGAGCATGTCCGCTCTCTTTCCTTTTTAATTTGTAACTTCAAATTGTACATGAGTATAGAACAAAAAACCATTGTACAAAAAAGCTAAAAAAACTATAAGAAGGAAGTTGTGAGATATTAAAGAAAATCATCCCCAGTCTGAATCTTCATCAACCCAAAAGAGCAACCAATCTCTGAATTCCTTTCTTCAAATAATATAAACGATGCACTTGAAATCGGAGTCTTTGCTTTAATTTCTTTTTCCCGTTTACGATAAATGGGTATAGAAAAAATATATAGCTGTACAAATAAAAAACTGGATAAAAAAACTATAACAAGAAAATTGTGGAGATCTTCGTAAAATAATTTCCCATGCTTGAATATCCATCAACCCTAAGGGGTACTAATCTCTGCATCCCTTCATATGGGAAAATTGTGCACTTGAAATCAGAGTCATCAATTCAATTTGCTGTAAGTAATTTTATCTCATACCTGAAGACTGTAGAGTCTCCATGGTGTATCCCGGTGAAGATGACAATGCACGAGCAGCTCCGACAACGTTAGAACAACGTTCCACGACAGTCTTTTGTAGCAGCGTTGCACAGCGCACCATCAGACAACAGAACGAGAGAGATGAGCGGAAGCGAGAGAACGAGCGTTTGGTTTCTCCCTCCTGTGGACTCTCCAACGATGGAAGTCAGTTACAGATAGATTCCCTAGAGAGAGGACAAAAAACACCCCATATATTTATATCCTTTGTCTCTCTTTCCATCATGAAGAGACACGACAGATATGAGGAACTGCCCAACCCAACGGAAGCATCCCTTCAGGAAATACTTAATAAATAAATAACTATTATTTTGGGCCACGCCAATGGGAATATCTTAACATTTTCCCACTTGGCCCAAAATGCCATGACAATCATATTTATTCATTTTTCATTGATCCATTAATATAAACATGTCTATATAAAAGTCAGATATGAGTCATAGTGGTTGATAATCATCAAATGAGTACTCCCTTCTATGCACCACAATATCTAAACATTTTATGTATAGTGATACAAAATTTATGAATATGTTGACCTCAAAACCTATTTCCTTGGTCCAACTTGATGTCAAAGCCGGCATTCTGTTATTACTAGTATTTCAACAGAAATAGCGAGTCAAATATGTGATCACATAACAAATACTACATTGTTAAATCACATTATTCATTACACATCAAATAACTTTCTCAAACCCATATTCTTTACATGAGATGTATACAATCCTGGAGCTAGCCCTTTAGTAAGAGGATCTGATATCATGTGTTGTGTACCAATGTGATCAATCTGTATCATCTTGTTGTCAACTCGCTCATTGACAACATAGAATTTTATGTCTAGATGTCTGCATGCTGTTGTGCTTTTATCATTATTACCAAAAGTGACTGTGGCTTCATTATCACAATATATCTATATTGGCTTGTGAATTGAGTCAACAACTTTAAGATCTCGTATCATATTCTTAAGCCATATTGCATGTGATGATGTTTCATGGTAAGCTATAAGTTCATCTTCCATGGTAGATGAATCTATAGTCCTTTGCTTAATACTTCTCCATGATACTGCACCACCGGCTAGTAGGAAAACATAGTATGTTGTAGACTTTCTACTATCTAGACATCCTGCAAAATTTGCATTTGAATATCCCATAACCTCAAGGTGGTTTGTCCTTCTATATGTAAGCATGTAATCCTTTGTTCCTTACATATAGCACATCACTTTCTTCACAACTCTCCAATGGTCCATGCCGGGGTTACTTTGGTAACGACCAAGTATTTCGATAGAAAAAACAATGTCCGGTCGGGTGCTTATATAGAGATATTGTAGGCTCCCAACTGCAGATGCGTATGGTATTTTCCTCATTTCATTTCTTTCTATATCACTACTAGGACACTGCTTGGAGTTAAACTTATCTCCTTTAACTATAGGTGCAGGTCCAAGTGAATAATTTTTCATTCCATACTTCTCTAAAACTTGAGATATGTAAGCTTTCTGGGATATACCGAGTATGCCCTTAGCTTGGTCTCGATGTATCTCCATGCCGAGTACATATGCAACTTCTCCCATATCTTTCATCTCAAAGTTAGAGGAAAGAAATTCTTTAGTTTCATTTTTTATAGAAAGGTTATTACTTGCTAGTAGAATGCCATCCACATAAAGAATCAATATTATGAACTTATTCCCACTGACCTTGAGGTATGTACATCGATCAACAATATAAGGTTTAAACCCAAAAGTTGATATAATGGTGTTAAACTTTATATACCATTGTCGAGATACTTGTTTAAGTCCATAAATTGATTTCTTTAATTTGCAAACCATATGACTTCTACTATTATCAATGAAACCTTCTAGTTGGTCCATATAGACTTCTTCAGATAAATCCCCATTCAAAAATGCCATTTTCACATCCATTTGATGTAGCTCAAGATCAAAATGAGCCACTAAGGCCATGACTACCCTAAAGGAGTCCTTTGATGAAACTGGAGCAAAGGTCTCCTTATAATCAATGCCTTCTTTTTGCGTGAAACCTTTAGCAACTAGTCTAGCCTTATACTTCTCAATTTCACCATTTGAGTTCCTTTTGGTCTTAAAGACCCATTTGCAACTAATAGGTTTAACATTCTCTGGCAAAGGTACAAGGTCCCATACTTGATTTTTATCCATGGATACTAGTTCCTCTTTTATGGCATCCAGCCACTTAGGGGAATTTTCACAATTTATTGCTTGTGAAAAGATAAGAGATCAATATCTTCAAAGTCCATATTTGGCTCTTGAAGGTATACAACATAATCAGATGGAATGGCAGACCTCCTTGATCTTGTGGATCTTCTTGATTCAGCATTGGGTTCTACATTTTCTGTAGGCTCTTCAGGTTGTCCTTCATCATGAGCATGATCAACTTGTTCATTTACAACCTGACTAGGAGCATGATCTACTTCTAGTGGTTCATCCATCTGAAGATTATTCATAGAAATAATAGTTGGATAGACTTTATAAGTTTGACTAGGTGCAGGTGTGACAACACTATCCCGCACTTCATCAAAAGTTACATTTTGAAGCAGATCATTCCCACTGACTCGATGATCCTCCAAAAATCTAGCCTTACCAATCTCGACGATCTTTCGTGGGTGAGATGGACAATAAAACCTATATCTCTTTGACCTTTCTGGATAACCAATAAAGAAACCACTAGTGGTTCTTGGGTCAAATGCCTTCTCATGTGGATTGTAGATTCTAGCTTCTACATGACATCCCCATATGTGCATATAGTTCAAGGATGGTTTCCTTCCTGTCCATAATTCATATGGGGTTTTCAAGACAAACTTGTTAGGAACCTTGTTTAATACATGCACTGCCGTCTTTAAAGCCTCACTCCACATTGTGGAAGGAAGGGATGAATTACAAAGCATTGCACAAACCATTTCCTTTAATGTTTGATTCCTTATTTTAGCTACACCATTTTGACTTGGTGTTCCTAGCTTTGTATATTGAGATACAATACCCTCTTCTTGAAGAAAATGTGCAAATGGTCCCTTTCTTTGTCCCATCTCAGTGAACCTTCCATAATATTCACTTCCTCTATCTGATCTGACTATCTTAATCACTTTACCTAATTGTTTCTCTGATTCAACTTTGAAGTCCTTAAAGGCTTGAAAAACCTCACTTTTGTCATTTAATAAGTAGAGATACATATATCGTGAATAATCATCAATAAAGGTTGCAAAATACTTTTCTCTTGTAAAATAAGGTGGAAAAGGTCCACAAATATCTGTGTGAATTATTTCTAATGTTCCACTACTCCTCTTGGCTCCCTTCTTAGAAGTGTTGGTTTGCTTAGCCTTTATGCATCCAACACATGTTCCAAAGTCATTAAAATCTATAGGCCCTAAAATGCCTTCCTTTACTAATCTTTGGATTCTTTCTTTAGATATGTATCCCAACCTTCGATGCCAAAGTAGTGATGACTTTTCGTCTAGTAATGTGCTTTTATTTCCAATAACATTATGCTGGATCATTAGTGATTGCTCAAAATGAGGGCTTAATTGAACTTGATAAAGATCATTTATTAAAAGACAAGTACCAATAAGGCTAGAGTTTTTATACAATGAGAGTCGTCCACTTTGAAGGGTGAAAATATAGTTTAATTTGTCTAATCTAGAAATAGAGATTAAGTTTCTACTATAGTTTGGTACATAAAAATTATTTTCAAAATCCAACAAGCGTCCATTGTTAAGGATTAATCTGCATGTGCCAACAACCTTTATGCACGAGCCCAATTTATTTCTAGAATAAAGGACTTTTTCACGTTCAATTGGTTTCCTTTGATTCAGAAATCCCTACAATGTATTGGAAATATGCACAATTGCACCAGAGTCAAGCCATCAACTATATAAAGAAACATTTGAAAGATGACATTCATATGAAACAAGAGACATTATACCTTTCTTTTCTAGCCATTTCTTGTACTTTAAGCACTCCTTTTTGGCATGTCCTTTCTTATGACAGAAGAAGCATTTCATATTAGCCTTGCTTCCCCCAACCTTGCCATCACCTAGCTTGGACACTCCACTTGAAATAGCAGCAGTTCTCTTTATTTTTTCCTTACCCTTGTGGCTATGCTTGTCATGAGTACTTAAATGTGCAGTAGGAAATCCTTCATTCTTAAGTCTCTCTTCTTCTTGAACACACATGGCTAATAAATCATTTATTGACCATTTTTCCTTTTGTGTGTTGTAAGAGACCTTGAATGATCCATACTGACTAGACAAGGAAGTTAAAATGAAATGAACTAGAAATGCATCAAAGATGGCTAACTCCATCTCATTAAGTTGGGCAACAATGTCTCTCATCTCCATGATGTGTTCACGGATCCTACAAGAACCATTGTACTTCATAGAGTACATCTTGGCCATTAAGGTGCTGGCCCTAGACTTACTAGAAGAAACATATTGTTCCTCCACTGCCTTTAAAAAGTCTTTCGCCAATTCAGAAGTGGAAATTGATCTTCTAATATGCTTTCCTACATGTGCTTGCATAAGCAACAAACTAAGCCTATTAGAGCGCTCCAATTTATCATAATTAGCATTTTCAGTAGCAGTACTTTTCTCCATTAGTGGTTGTGGTTTTTCCACCCGGAAAGCTAAGTCTAGATCCATACACCCTAACGTAAACATGACCTTTTCTTTCTATTCATTAAAATTTGAACCATATAGTGTAGGAATATTGTTGTTTTCACCATACACATATGAGGAAATAACTGTAATAATTAAAATTTCATATTAAAACCACAACTAAAATATAAAAGTAACTTATGAGGTCTACTTTATTTACTTTTATAATACTAATCACAATCAGTCATTGCAAATTATCGTTGGACAAATTTGAAACACTGAGTAGGATTATTTTCTTTATATAAGTTAGTCTCACTTAACAAAATAACTTAGCATACGATTGTGAGTGGCAACATATTTTTCCTTTGGGCTAAATATTATATCAATGACATACATATGCTAACCATCTTAACTTGTATAACCAACAACAATGATAAATTTTAACCAAAATCATTGTTGTCAAGTTAAGTTGAATCTAATATTACTTAACTTTCATGTGAATATTTTTCATCATTATATTAATGGACTTACTTTGATAAGGCTACACATAATCTAGAATGAAACATGTACATTCACAATTAGTAACATTAGCATTCATCCAATATAAAGGAATTGTGTAGTTCAACAAATCGTATTTCAATGAGTGTTAACATTACTGTTTGCATGTTTACACACATTTCCATCAATGCATATATGTTAACAACCTATCGATTACTTGTTTATACACACGATCGTTGTAAACAAGCCCTAATATGAAAACAACGTGTTTATTTGTATGTATGCGTTGTACTTCACAATGCCTTTATATTACACAATGATGTTAGCGACGAGGATCATTTACAGCCGAATCAGCGCACGCTGAATTGATGTCTGTGCCTACCAACAACTCCATTAGTAATTATAGGACGACCAAAAGCATGAATGGTTACTGAACTAAAGTATGTTATTCAACGTCACTGAATGAACAACGACAAGTATCTGAGAAAGTAATCGGCTGCTGCCTCGTATCGAGAAAACTGATCTGTCCCGATCACCGACCAATGTTCAACGGCTTGGGTACTAAACCTTTTGCGGAAACAATCCAATAATATCCACTCGCCGGTGGTCGTTGATCTCGTTAGAAAATCATCGACGAACAAGTGTTCATCGTTAACACCTCTTTTCACAGCGCATACCACGATGATAGAAATATTATCTTATGGTTTCCGACGGTGCCGATTCGAAGAAAACGAAGAAGGCACACCAGAAGAAACCATTCAGTTTAAAACGAAGAGGATCAAAACTCACTCTGATACCATTGTAAGTAATTTTATCTCATACCTGAAGACTGCAAAGTCTCCATGGTGTATCCCGGTGAAAATGACACTGTACAAGAGGCTCCGGTAGTGTTAGAACAACGTTCCACGACAATCTTTTGCAGCAGCAGCGTTGTACAACGCAGCGTCAGACAACAGAACGAGAGAGATGAGCGGAAGCGAGAGAACGAGCGTTCAGTTTCTCCCTCCTGTGGACTCTCCAACGATGGAAGTCGGCTACGGATAGATTCCCTGGAGAGAGGACCAAAAATACCCCATATATTTATATCCTTTATCTATCTTTCCATCATGAAGAGACACGGCAGATACCCAACCCAACGGATACATCCCTTCAGAAAATACTTAATAAATAAATAACAATTATTTTGGGCCACACCAACGGGAATATCTTTAACATTTGCAACCCTCCTTATACCATATATATACAAAGAGGTACTATCCAAACTAGGAACTGAACCGACTCTCAGTGAGTTATGGGAGGAAAGTTGTAGGACTGCAGTTATTGCTAGGGATGCTGAAGGCAAATAACTTGGAAAGCATGGGCGATATGGTGCACACTAGTGGCGCCACAATGGCTGAGCTAGTTGGTATTCACAAAACTCTACAATTTGCTATACTTAATAACTTTAAAACGGCTTGTGTTGAGACTGATTGTCTGGCCGCCATAAAAATGATTGGGGGTAAGCACTATGATTTCCTAAGTACGCTGCATGAGTAGCCAGGATATACAGATTAATTAGTGATAATAGAAGAGTACAGTTTGTAATGCGGGAAGGCAACAAGGCTGCTGATCAGTTGGCAAAGTTACAACCTAAAAACCCTAGATACGACTATCTCTATGTGAGGCCGCATAATGCCATTATTGAGCTTATAGAAGAGGCATGCAATGGTAGTAGTACTATGAAATTTAGTTCATTTTCTTTTAGTGAATGCTATTCTACTTCTAGTTTTCTTGCACGAGGACAAGATGATTAAGACGACTTCCCAACTTATTTAAAAAAAATGTACTTCGAAATTGAAGACTATACTAACATACTTATACTTAATCCGTAGGCCAGTAAAGCCTTAAAACCAACTCAAAAGGAATCTAATGTCAACAAAATGACGCATTTACACCCATATCACATTAAGGAGTTCTGACCCAGTCCACCAAAGAAGAACAAGTCATACTAAAACTGTAAACTCTGATGAACTGATCATACACAATTAATTAAGTAGATCTGCATGAAACTCATATAGATGTCAACATGTACTTTCTACCATAGAAAAGAACCTTTAGTTGTGTAAAAGTCAAACACACTTCCTCAAACCTCAATTAAAGAAAAAGACAAGAAGAACTACAAAAAAAGCCACAAACAAAGCATAAATAGCCCACTATAGAAGAAATGCACACTTATGCACATAGACCTTCTGCATACCTCCTCCATGCTTCACAACCCACAACAAATATAAGAACACTTGACCTACTATCCATATAAAAAAGCACTTCACTTTTAAACAACATCAACGAACAGTCAAAGATTCAAAACTCAACAATGCATACATTGGAAAAATCGAGTCATATTAATTTGCATGTAAGTAAATTTAAACATAAGGTTGTGTACAATAAGGCATGACAAAAAAGATGACCCGACCCGACCCAACCCAACTCGACACTTGAGAATTTTAGGTTTCTAGGTGCCTGCTCAGGTTTTGGGTCGGACTGGGTCAACTATAGTAGGACCAATTTAGATTGGGTCAAGTATGTGTCCTAGTGGGTTGGAACGTACCCTATTTAGGTTGGGTTTGGTCTACCTATATTATTCAATTATACTCTTGCTAATACATATAATAAATGCATTTTGCTCATGTACGGGTCAACTCGGATTTGATCAGGTCAATGCGATTTGAGGTCAATTAGGGTTAGACCTCTTATTACTCTTGTTCATGTTGAGTTAGGTTTGGGTTGGATTGGGACAAATTCACAAAAAACACGACCTACCAACATTCTTAATGTATATATGTTAAAATCTATATTTAATTTTCTCCCTCTCTCTATGCAGGAAGGTATACTTAAACTTTTTGTATTATATAGAGATAGACCTGTAAAAGGATGAAATACAGAGTGAACACTGCTATATCTGCTATCTGAATCTGAAAAAAAAATGTTCGATCCGATATATGACGGATATTTCATGATAACATCCGAATCTAATCCGAACAAATAATATCCTAGTTCAGATACATATCCGACCCAAATAAAAAATCATATATCTAATGTGAATAAATATATTATATGCATGAGATTTTGATACTACATCAAATATGTATCATAAAGTGTCTAGATTTATATATATAAATAATATACATTTAATAACATATGAATATATTTTTCAAATTCGGATTTTCTCGGAGCGGATATAACAATGTTCAATCTAAAAATTTCAGATCCAAAATTCGATCTGAACCCTGTGGATGTCGATTTTTTTTCTTCAAAATTTTGAACTCGAATCTAGATTAGATGTGCAAATATCATATATCCATTTATAGGTCTATTTAGAACATATATTTAACCCACCCTTTCTCTCCATATATATATATATATATATATATATATATGTAAAGAGAGAGGACAAAACATAATTGAGTGTATATATGATATGGTAAATTCAAACCGTGTTAACATAGCAAGATAATCTTTTTTGGAAAACAAAGTTGTTAACCTTGTTAGGGATCACGTTAGTAGCATATATACCAAGTTCTAAATACCAACAAGTCAATCATCCGGAGACCACTAGTGTGATGCCCAAATTTTTGATGCAATATCTTTGTATTGTATAGATGGATGTCGTATTCACATCTAATTGAGTGCACACGTTTCATACGATAATTAAGAATGTAAATGATCAGAGTTTTTGAAAAAAAAACTATACTAAGAAAATTTACTTGAGTGTTGTCCTCACTATTTGCTCAATGAACTTGATTTTAATTCAAGTTAATAGTAGTTTCATGGTTTAAATGCTAAGTTTTCTGGTGGTGTCATTTCTTATATCTGTATGATAGAATAAGTAGGATTAAATTTGTTTGTGATGTATAATTAGAGAGAAAACCACCCCTCTTTTCACCTACTTCAGTGATGCATGGGACTCTAGATGGATGCTTTAAGTGGAGGGGTCAACAATTGACCTAACAAGTAAATTTCTAGTCCAATCTCTTGGTGAGAGTGTGAGAGGAATTTAAATAGGAGCTAATAGGGGAGTAATCTCGTGAGAGGCATACCTTAGGTGAGAGTGTGAGAGGCATTTCAATATCTCATTTTGATATTCTAATTTTCATAACCCATCCACGTGGATTTAAAGCACACCACTGCATAAAAATATGTCATTTTAATTGACACCGTGTTTAGATATCATGTGCATCAGTGGAGAACCATTCAATGCTCCATGTTAAAATTCATGCTTACCGGATGCGACATACGAAAACTTTTAAAGATAGACAAGACATCACTCTATTAATAGAGTGATTTTGCGTGTATAGGTAAATGGATCAATTCTATTATCATCCATATGACTAGATATAGTATGGGTGGGCGTGGTCCAGTCAAATCTGGTCTGATCTTAAAATCATAGACCAGACCACATATAGTCGTCTGAAAATTTTCCAGACCAAACCTACTACTAAAAGGGTCTAGGCCAAAATTAACTTATCCACTAAAATGTGGTCAAGTTCGGTTCAAAACCACTACCACATTGTATTTACTAGCCGCATACTTAAATGAAGATAAGAGATTCAGTAATAATATGATTAAGTTTTGATGTCAAGTTATTGATTCTCTTTAATAAAAAATATACTTTTAATTAAATGAGCTAAATATTATATTCAAAACATTATATGGAATGTTTTGTATATTACATGTAATTGATAAATGTTAAATTCTTTATATATATATATATTACAATATTAATATTAAAGTACGCTAGAGGGGTTCTTCGTTATAAAAAAATATTAATATAAAAGTCGATTCTCAACACTAACAAAACCAAAACGTTAAGATAATTTGAAATATTGTCTATACATCAAATAAATTATGACTAGAATACATATAGACATACAAACATACACATCTATAGAGTTGGTCAAGTTCGATCTGAACGGTTAATCAACTGCCTAGACTGTGACCAGACCCATAGACCAATTAAGGATAGTCTGAAAACTTTTCAAACCAAACTTGACCACAATACTCATCTAGACCAGACTTAACCAAGCGGTTTTGGTCAAGTTTGATTTAGTCCAATGGTCAAAGTTTGGTTTCATGTCCAACCCTAAGATATAGAGTACAATAAATTTAATAGTTTTTTAAATACATCTTATGCTATCATTAATACTTGTTTTCCGTTGAATTACTTCCCTAGATATGTGTGTATGCGTTTGTGTGTCTTTTGACCGGATATGGACTTGACGCGTACGTGCAAATCTTTTTCTATGCCCGTATCTATTTTGGGATTGTTACAAAGCTAAGTAAATGATCATATTTTGTGGATGCGAATGTTATTATTTCATTTTTTATGTTTGTTCGTCACAATTTGAGTTGTGCATCATGCTTATAATTCGTCATACTAGTCACAAACCCGTGCTATACACAATGCCTTAATAGGCTGCAATGAGTATTTCTATATTAAACATTTAGAAAAGAAGATATAATAAATATGTACAATACATATCGTACTAGGTCTTCTCATACAAACAAGGACCAATATATAATTTTAAAAAATAATAGAGAAAATTATATTCAACCCCCGATGTGGGTTTTTTTTATAGTATAGATGAGTCTCCTAATATGATAAATAATTTAAAAAATTAAAGACAAAAGTGTGGTGTACACATACATAGACCAATATGTAATTTCAAATAATAGTTGGAGAAATTTGCATCCAACCCCTCTGTGGGCTTTTTATATAGCATAGATGACTCTCTTAATATAATATATAATTTAGAAAATTAAAGACAAAAGTGTGGTATACACACAGAGAGATCCGTATGTATTTTCTAAAATACATGGAGAAGATTACATTCAACCCTATCCGTGAGCTTTCTTATATAATATAGATGATTCTCCAAATATAATTAATATTGTATTTAAAAAATTAAAGACAAAAGTGTGGTGTATACACACATGGACTAGTATGTAATTTTAAAAAATAATAGAGAAATTTGCATCCAACCCCTCTATAGACTTTTTTATATAGCATAGATGAGTCTCCTAATATGATATATAATTGAAGAAATTAAAGACAAAAGTGTAGTGTACACATAGAGGGACCAATATATAATTTAAAAATTAGAGAAAATTGCATTCAACCCCATCTGTAGACTTTTTTATATAGTATGGATGAGATTCCTAATATAATATATAATTTAAAAAAATAAAGACAAAAGTGTGGTGTACACACATAGACCAATATGTAATCTCAAAAAATAATAGAGAAAATTGCATCCAACCCCCTCTGTGGACTCTCTTATATAGTATAAATGAGCCTCCTAATACAATATATAATTTTAAGAAATTAAAGATAAAAGTGTGGTGTACCCACACAAGGACCGGTATGTCATTTCAAAAATAATGGAGAAAATTGCATCCGACCCTCTTCGCGGACTTTCTTATATATTGTAAATGAGTCTCCTAAAATAATATATAATTTACAAAATATAATTTTGGTGTCGACACATAAGGACAAGTATGTAATTTCAAAAATATTGCAGAAAATTGCATTCAACCCCCTCCATGGGTTTTCTCATATATAGACGAGTCTCCTAATATAAAATATAATTTAAAAAATTAAAGACAAATGTGTGGTGTACACACATAGAGACCAATATGTAATTTAAAAAAAAAAACGGAGAAAATTACATCCAACTCCCTCTGCAAGGTTTGTTATATAGTATATATTAGACTACTCCCTTTGCGAGGCTTTCTTATATAGTATAAATGAGCCTCCTAATATAATATATAATTAAAAAAATTTAAAACAAAAGTGTGGTGTGCACACACAGGGACTAGTATGTCATTTCAAAATATAATGGAGAAAATTGCATAGAACACCCTCCACAGGCTTTCTTATATAGTATAGATGAGTCTCCTAATATAATATATAATTTAAAAATAAAAGACAAAAGTGTTATACACACAGTGACCAATATGTTATTGTATCCAATCCCCTTCGTGGGCTTTCTTATATAGTATAGATGAGTCTTAATATAATATATAATTTTTTATCAAAAAAATATAATATATAATTTAAAAAATTAAAGATGAAAGTTTGGTCTACACACATAGGGACAGTATGTAACTTCAAAAAAATTGATTGCATCCAACTCCCTCTGCGAGATTTGTTATATTGTTTAGATGAGACTCCTACTATAATATATAATCTAAAAATTAAAGGCAACTATAATATATAATCTAAAAATTAAAGACAAAAGTGTCATGCACACATACAAGGACCAATATGTAATTCAAAAAATAATAGAGAAAGTTTCATCCAACTCCTTCATTGACTTTTTTATATAGTATAGATGACTCTTCTAATGTAATATATAATATAAAAAATTAAAGATAAAAGTGTGGTGTACATACAAGGACCAATGTGTAATTTTAAAAATTAATGAAAAAATCATAACTAACCCCCTCAGCGGGCTTTCTTTTTTAGTATAGAAGTATCGTAATATAATATATAATTTAAAAATAAAGACAAAAATATGGTGCACCCACACAAGGACCAGTATGTAATTTCAGAAAATAATGGGAAAATTGCATCTAACCCCTCCACAAGCTTTCTTATAAGTGTAGATGAGTCTCCTTATATAATATATAATAAAAAAAACTAAATCCAAACGTGTGGCGTACACACAAGGACCAATATGAAATTTCAAAAAAAAAAGGAGAAAATTACATCCAACCCCTTCCACGGGGTTTCTTATTAGTATAGATGAGTCTCCTAATATAATTTATATTTTAAAAAATTAAATACAAAAGTGTGGTGTACAAACAAGGACCAATATATAATTTCAAAAATAATAGAGAAACTTTGCAACCAACTCCCTCCATGGTCTTTCTTGAGTTTCCTAATATAATATATAATTAAAAAAATTAAAGACAAAAGTGTGGTGTACACACGTGGGGCAGTATGTAATTTCAAAAAATAATGGATGAAATTGCATCCAACTCAATCCACATACTTTCTTATATAGTATAGATGAGTCTCCTAATATAATATATAAATTAAAAAAATTAAAGACAAAAGTGTCATGTACACACAAAGAGACCACTATGTAATTTCACAATAATGGAAAAAGTTTCATTCAAACCTTCTGTGGATGAACTTTCCTAGATACAAAGGACCCGTTTGTAGTTTATAAAAGTGTTGGAAAAAATTGCACAACTAATCCAAAATGGATTGTTTTATATAGTATATATGTGTCTTCTAACTCAAAAAAATAATAGTCATACTTTGATTTTTTCCCCTCTCTTGATATCTCACATACTACATAAGATATTATAATGGTAGTTGAATATATTTAATCTAATAGAACTGTAAAAGGAGTATTGCAGATCTATACAAGAACATTCACTATCGATGGTGAAGGCTCCCCATATATGTATCCATGCACACATATAAGTATGAATCTTAGTTTGTTGTCACACACACCCATACACATAGATAGATTATATATATATATATATATATATATATATATATATACATCTAAGCCTCAATCTCAACTATGTTGGGTCGACTACATGGATCATTCGTTTCCGTTCAGTTCTATCATGAGCCATATTCTGGTTGAGATGTAGAGATTCAAAATCTCTCTTTATAAGCTCATCCCATGTTAATTTAGGTCTTCCTCTTCTTCTATTTATTGTACTTGACTCAATGGCATTACTTTGTATAGGCACACTAGTCACTATGAATTGTACATGTCCATACCATCAGAGTCGGCCCTTGCACAACTTGTCCTCAATGCTCACCACCCCCACTTTATTCCTGATATAGTCATTTCTCAAGTGGTCTTTTCTTGTCTTCCCACACATCCATCTCAGCATACACATTTCAGCCACATTCATCTTGTTGAGGACTTGTTTCTTTATCACCCAACATCCGTTCCCATAGAGCGTAACTGGCCGTATAGTTGTTCTATAAAACTTCTTAACCCGAGAGGGATCTTCCGATCAGATAATACTCCAATTGCACCCCTCCATTTCAACCATCCTGGAATGATCTTGTGACAAATGTCATTTTGGACATCCCCATCTATTTGAATAATAGAATCCAAGTAATAAAATTTATCACATTTTGATATATCTACTCCGTCCAACTCAGCTCCATCATTCACACTGCGAGATTGGCTGAAATTACAATGCATATACTCAATTTTTCTCCTGCTAATCATAAATCTATTAGATTCCAATGCATATATATATACATATATCTGTGTGTGTATAGAGAGAGATATTGGGAAGTATTTTCAGATTATGCCCAAGTTAAGTACACATAAGTTATGTGTATAGACCACCATTAAAATGGCATATGTAGAACCTGTTAATCAAATCCAAATGTTAACGATTGAATAAATATGCTCTAGACTATATTTGTTTAAAAATATACAAATCCATCTCACATATGCGACATATCTATATATCATCTAACAATTTTTACAATTTCTAAAACTTATAATTGACTATGAAATATACATTTTCTTCAGTTGGGCGATCCAATAATGTTAGATTAAGGTAGGGATGGATTATTATATAGAGTTTTACAATAATTTTAAATATAGGATAAGTATATATAGGCTACATGTACTTAGGTATGAAATTATTAAAGCCATATATACATATATATACTTAAATACTTATATATACATAAATACATGCATAAACACACACACACACACACATAGGGGGGGAGAGTGTGTGTGAGAGAGAGACACACACACACCCATGCACATGCACACACACGCACACACATGCACGCGCACGTGCGCACACACACACAGAGAGAGATAGAGAGAGATAGAGAGAGAGAGTCAGGCTAGAATACACTCGAGTGTACAAATCACACGGATACACTCAAGTTTGTTTGCATATCAAGACTATTTTTTGCAAGATGTAAACCATTGATCTTCATTGTCATACTATAATTAGGCTACATACAAATTTTGAGCCAATTTGGATGAGTGTAAGTCACTCATTCGATGCCAACAAAATCGATGCACGAAACAAATTTGAAATGCATAATTTTTGCGGTCTTTATAACATGACCTATAAATGTCCAAATGTGCTCAAATTTTTTATATGATTTATTCACAAGATGATTAAGCAGATCAATGAATTAGATTTTTGAAAAAATATTGCATCATGAAAAACTACTTGAGTGTATTCTACTCTGAATACACTCGAGTGTATTCTAGCCTGACTCTCTCTCTCCCTATATATATATATATATATATATATATATATATATGGTTAGAAGAATCTATAGATGAGTACATGTAGGCTATATGTACCATGTTAATTTAGCATGTTTGCAATACTCTACGTCTAACTTATATATTTAGGGCATGTCCTTTATAGTGTTATCTTAAGGGAATTTTTTATCCACCTACTTAAATGAGTGACACATTCTCCATTTTTCTATATTAACTATATCTATTTAGTGTTTCAAATCATATGGTCTAGGGTTCTTGTTGCATTACTATTCTCTCTCTCCCTCTTCATCTCTCTCTTTCACACACATACATATATAAATGTGTGTGGCTAAAAGATTTGTGTACCTAAGTACATGTAGCTTATATGTACCCATGTTAGTTTAGCATGTTTACAATACTCTACATCTAACTATATAGACCTGGGGCATGCCCTTTACATTGCAGTCTCAAGGTCATTTCACCATATTTGACGAGTGAGAAATTTACCATTTTTATATTAACTATTCTACATTTTGTTTCAAAATCATGTGAGTTATAGAAAAGATTCAACTAGACATGCATTGTAAGCTCATTCTTGTTTTTTCTACAAAAAGGAAATTTAAATCATTTAACATATCTATTTATTTTTTTATCTTGTAAAATTACGAGTGTATCTAATCTTAAGACCTATTTTGACCTAGTTAGGACCTTAAGGATCCACTGGGAATGGTAACTTCTACTGGATAATTACTTAGAGTTGATAATCATTTTTTAGTGAGTGAGACATCAAATATATTTCCATTCAAATGCTTAAGTTTGGCTCAGATGACAGTCGGCCAAACTCTTAACCTTGACCTAGATGATGGCTTACAAACTCTTAGTTCAGATGAGAGATGACTAGAGAGTCATTGAGACTCAAATCTCAGTTTTGGTCTAACTCCTAGTTTGCCTGATGGACAGTCCAATCAATTTTAAATATAACTTTAGCCATTATGCATATTATGAAACATTTTATTTCACTTACATACATATTTACATCGAAATCTTTTCTTGACTGAAATACAAATTTGACTAAGAGTGACTTTGTAGTGCAAAATTGAGCAATCGATGTCATTTTTGACCCAACCCAATGTGTTTACAATGGCTAGATGCTCCTATAAACTAAGCCCAATCTATCATTGTAAATAGGAACCATCTAGAGTCATTCCAAGGTGATTTGTGCCATAGAAATACTTTACAAATCCTATTATACTAGAGAAATATTTTACAATTGCTAGATTTTTTTGTGTGCCTAACGATTGTTGTAGTGCTCAAGTTTGAGTTTTTCCCATAATGTTTAGTATCTATTAGGGAAGCTCTCTAGAAATGTACTTGTGCTTTAAATTGTAATCTCTTTCCCAATCCATTTCCTCTTTTTCTGTGAGATTGTTCAAGATGGGCTTCAAGTAAGGAAGCAACAACCCAAAATTGAGGAAGGCATCCTCAAGCGTTGGTGATATTCTATGTCTAGGAAAAAATGATAGGTGGTGGATCTCCCATTAGAATCAAGTAAAGAATATCAGTGGTCTCCTACTAGCTAGTGCAAATGAAACAATTTGGTGTTCTCTTGTGGGCAAGATCTAAGGGAGAAAATGGTTTCATTTTCTCCATTATTGACAGTATTATAACAATTGTTTTTTATTGCACTATCCAAGTGAATAATGTTTGTTTTCTCAACACCTAGTGATAAAATCCTATTAGGGGTGTACACATGACTTCTTTGTGAAGTTTGAGCCACAATAAAGCTTGTTTTAATTGTGGATGACATCTTGCTTCCTTCCCCTTTTGGGCTTATTTTTATCTATCAAGTTGTAGTTAAAATATGTGTTTGTTTAAGGTTTGTATTGCTTATGAGAAGCTATTCACCCCCTATGGACTATTCCTTCATTTAGGGCAAGAACTTAGATTCTAGGTACTCTTCACAAAGCTACAATAATGAACAAAATGTTTTTGTAATGCTCAACTTGTAAGGAATCTGTCACACCAAGCCTCTAACCTCTAATTGGACAAAGTATTGGAAGAGGAGGATGTAATTTCTCTGTCAAGGAATCGGTCATGATCTTTGAAAAATGGTGTCAAGGACATATGAATCACCATTGATTCCACTTGAAGAATGGGATGCAAAAATTGTTGAGATCAATGCCGAAAAAATAATTATTATACATAAATTTTTCTTTGGATTTCAATACAATATCATCTTGTAACCCTGAACATGAAATTTGAAAAAAAAACTATCTGTTATCCATGAGGAGAGTAGCCAACCCAAAGAATACAAGGTAAACATGCTAAGTCATAAACTTGAATTTATTTTATATGGAGAAAAATGAATCCACTACTCACATGTTTTCAAGATTCTTTACCTAGTTAATGTACAGGTATAAAATAGCACTATATCACCAACCCCAAATAAATGAATCGAAGGTGACAATCATTGGAGAATGAAATGAACTACTTGTGGAGGAGCTAGTAGGATATCTTGAGACACATGAAGTAAAGTCTTAGGACATATATGATTGAGAAGAAGAACAATCACACAAGAGCAACTTGGATTTCTAGGCTTCCAATTCATCATACAAAGACTTGTATGTCAAATAACCCAACTATGTGAAAGGTAAGCAAATGTATACTATTTTTTCTAAAACAATCTTAAGTTCTATGAATGTAGATTTAAGGTACATGTCAAGAGTGAGTATCATAGACTTAAGAAACGGGGGGGGGAGAGCATTCAAACACAAGGATAAGATGTGATACAAAAGTGATAAAACTCACATGGAAACACTAGACTCTATCGTGAAAAGCAACTCAATTGAAGACATCAATTGCAAATGGTAATTGAGTGACTAATATCCTTTGAGGACTCCAAATGAATATAGGAAGTTAATATATCTTATCAACATGTGGGAAGGAAACTACTCAACATTATAGTCCAAAGATATAGATGAATCTACAAATGAAGATGAAGATAGAGCTATCAACCTTCTTGATACATGGAAAAAAAATTCTAGAAGACTGCAATGAGGATAAATCCTCAATTCTATATAAGAGTTGATTGATAAGTTTTATCATACTAGATACTTAGTTGTAGATATAGACAAAAAAGTTCTCTAGGTTAGTAGATACTTTAGATGAGCGGATTGAGGACCTTCTTGTGAATTAAATGAATATGAACCAATTGCATGTGATGTTGTATCTGCTTAATATTCTACAATTGATTTTCTTTAGGCTTATGATTCTTGTCTTTCTAGTCAAATTACTAATTTTTAAAAAAGGTTGCATGCTTACTAATCTCAAACCATTATATGCATCCACAAAACGATGATAACAACTATGATAATAGAACAATCTTACATATAAAATATTTCTTCTTAGAAACCAATTATGTTCTTGTGAGTGATAAACAATCCCCAAAAACACTATACACAAACATCTAAAATACACCTTGACCTAGATACTCTACTTCAATATTCATACAAGAAAGAAAGTAGGAGTAACCAAAGAATCATCCATGTAAAAAAAGGTATATTAGACATTTTGTGAGACCAAACACTGATTGAAACACAATCATCCTTTGTTCAATATGCAACCATGTGGGACATCTTGTGTACCAATGGAACTACAAGAAAGGCGATTACTAAGTTCATATAATACCATGTTTTCTACATAATATTTCATTCATTTATCCCATCTTTTAGTGTGTGTAGATTGTCTCAATTGTATGTCATTTAGGACTAGTTATTTTTTTGTATATAACTCAAGCTTAATACACCACATGTATTTCAAGGATTAAGTACACATAGAGACAATGTCTATAAGGAGAAGACAACACAATGAATTGCACAAAACCAAGGTGACACATTGTTTCTATTGATAGATACCTCATGTCCACTATTCTTTTCTGATCTCCATGTACTAGGAATAAACAAAAGTTTATGAACTGGGTCTTTAGAAAGTATATTCTTATTTTTAGTTTGTGTAGGTTGTGGTTCAACTACTTGCCATATTTTCATTCATTTTTAACTGCATCTTCTTGGGATTGATCAAACTTATTGACTTTCTTAATTCTTCTTAGCTAAAAAGCACACATTTCCTAAATTATGAACTACAACTAATTGCTTCATGGCTTGGAAATGTATGGAATTATTAGAATAATAATCTTAACTCATAAATATAGTTAAGAATAGGATAATCATGGGAAAAAATCAAGTCATTCTTCCATAGTCCATTGTTCTTTGGTTGAGAAACATGAATAACAACTTCTAGGATATACTAGATATTATTTGGTAGAATTATGGAATTGACAATCTATCTAGGTGATATCTAGGCTTACAAGTTGATATTTCTCTTGAACTGCTCTATTTCCCCAAGTCATGTGGATTTCGGATATAGTTTTTGTTTTCTCTCACCACGTTAAATTTCAACTATTAATCAAACCATCCAAATTATTTTTTTCATTTAATTACATTTCTAAAATAATTGATGAATTCCAGAATCCAATTGACACCCTATGGATTTGACCTAACATTATTCCACATCCGATCAGTAGAATTATGGGTGATATTGTTCTTATTTATATTAATTTAATTGAGCATACACTTTTTACTCATCATTATTTGGCATTGTTGTTGTTTAGTCCATTTCTATTTGAAAAATTTGATATTTTTTGTTGTCTTAGATAAGTAATCATGTAAAAATGTTGTGTGATTTAGTTTCTACTATTTTATTTTTTATGTGTTGTGAATGAATCTTTTCATTATCTTGACATGGATAGGTGTAATGAAATGAGTTTTCACGTCATTAATATGTGGAATGTCTATTTAGACAATTTTACATGTAAACAAAGGAGAATTTAGTTAGAATGTTGCAGATATGAAGGACATATCTTTATCTCTTACCAAGCACAGAATTAAGATGGAATATGGATACAAACCATGGCCACCACGTTCATCATGGAGGGACACGTAAGTCATCCTTTTCCTTATCCTTTAAAAAAGGATAAGTAAAGGAAGCTCATGTATAATAGTATTATCTTTGTTTCATAGTGTTTTATTTTTCTTTTGAACATGTATATGTGTGTTCTTTTCTTTCCACATGTTAGATGTCAGTTTGTTTGCCTTGAAATATCCTTTCTAGTATAGATTGCAACTATTTTACCAATTTATTTTGAATTTCTCTCTTGAAGTGGTCTTGTCATTCTCTACATGTTTTTTCATTATTTGTCTTTCAGGTAAGTCATGCGGTTATGCATCTGCCCCATCCTCTTCAAGGGAAACATGGTAGTATTACCACCATTACAGAGCTGTTCAAAATGAACTAAATAAATAAAATTATTAGAGGAGACGTGAAAATTGCCTCATTTAAAATGATTTTCCTGTGTATCTTGGCCAAGCCATCTATAATGCAGTCGAGTTCTCATAGTGTAGAATCGATAATGAATTTCTAGTGTTCAAGGAATGCATTTGCACCTATAAAATGCCAAATCATAGACAAACATATCTATAAAACTCTAATAAAATGATTAGAGTGAGATTATATTTAAGGAATAATTCTTAACCTAATATAATTCAAATGATAAATCCAAACCCATTTAATGTATATTTATATGTTCAAGATGTGAAAACATATCAACTTTGGTGTGAACCTCTATGTTAATAGGGCAAAATATTTTTCACACAAGAGATGATCTACTCAATTAGGCATAAGAAAGTAATTATATATATATATATATATATATATATATATATATATATATATATATATATATATATATATATATATATATATAGGGCATTCATTGAATACCCGCGTAGGTAGCCTAGATTTTCGCTACTTGTCAGTCCCAAATATAACCATATGGCAAACAAAGTAACTGGAAGGACCAAAAAGTAACTATGTTGATAACAAAGTAAGTATATGACTAAAAAAGTGAAACCTGGCAGAATACACAGGAAATATATATGTAATTATATTTTGAAATCTGCTGTTGCAAATGGAACTATCTATGCATGAAAAGTAACCGTTTTCAAGGTAAAGTAACCCTGTACATGTTGAAAGTAAGAAACTTAAAAAAAGTAACCAAAATAGGGGGCAGGTAGCTACCCACACGAGTATTAAAGATGAGCCCACACACACACACACACATATATATATATAGGACAACGATCCAGTGAGAAACATATCTTGGTGAGAGCATAAGAGGCATTTGAATAACTCTTCACATCGACTAATTTTTTATAATATAACCGTATAGATTACAAACATAACTTAATATTTACCTTCCTATAAAATTTTATCACCATGTGATTTGTATATCATTCACAAAAACAAAATACTTTTCGACGCTCTATAATGAATTTCAGGCTGACCGTTGGATGCAAAAAGTGTATATTGTACATATGGACATGTGAAAAATGTCTAATTACAATGATTTTTTGTGAGAAGGTAAATGAATTGATGATTTTCCCATCTATATGGTTGGATTTTAAAAAATAGTTACAAATTTTTAGTTATCTAAATGCCTCTCATGCTCTCACCGTAGGATGTTTCTCACTGGATCACTACCCTATATATATATATGCGTCGATTTTGTTGCCCTCATATGAGTGACTTTCACTCATCCAAATGGGATCAAAATTTGTATGTAGCCTAATTATAGAATGACAATGAAGATCAATGGTTTAAAACTTACAAAAAAATAGTCTTGATATGCAAACACACTTGAGTGTATCAGTGTGATCTGTACACTCGAGTGGATTCTAGCCTGACTCTTCCCTCCCCTCTCTCTCTATATATATATATATATACATACATACATACATATACATATACATATACACATTTATAAGTATATATAAATATGAATATATATACGCACACACATCTCTCTCTCTCTATATATATATGTGTGTGTGTGTGTGTGTGTTTGTATATATATATATATTCATATTTATATTTATATATACTTATAAATGTGTATATGTATATGTATATATGTGTGTATATATATATCTATCTATATATATATATATATATATATATATATATATATATATATATATATATATATATATAAGGCTAGAGTACACTTGAGTGTACATATTTCACCCTACACCCCAATAGTGTTTGCTTATCTAGACCATTTTCTTGCAAAACCTATGCTGTTGGTCTTTATTGTCAGTATAGTAATAGGTTATATACAAAATTTGAGCCTATTTGTGTGAGTGTAAGTCACTTATCCAAGGGAAAAAAAATAGATGCACAAGACTAATCTAAAATGCATCGTTTTCTCTCTCTTTATATGCATGACCTATAAGTGCCCAAATGAGCCCAAATTTTATACATAAGTTATTCATAATATTTTTAAGAGGATTAATGGTTTACATTATCAAAAGAAATGTGACATGATTGAAAACTTTTGAGGTGTACAATGTCATCTATATTCTCGAGTGTACTCTAGGATGACTCTCTCTCTCTCTCTATACACGCACACACACACGTATGCAAGTGTAGCATGAATTCCACTGTGAGAGACAAGATGGCCAAGTATGATGCCTTGTTGTAATATGAAGCGACACTTCTACTAGTTGAATAGAAAGCATGTCTCCTCACATAGGGAAATAATGAGGGTGAGAGTTGGAGTGATTGATTGAAAGAATCTCCATGCATTTAGAAGTCATCCATGAATACCTCCATGATATTCTTTATGTATTTGGGGAAGATCAACCTCATGCATGAATAGAATGTAGTAGGGGTGTTATAGAATTTTAATGGAATGCAATGTTCAATAAGATTCCATTGGGACACTTGAGCATCACCTTTTCTTGATCTTGCAGGTGGATGTGGATCTAAAACAACTCACACTACCTGTGTAAGTAACAACTTAACAAGTGGTGTGCAAATATTTAGAGCACATGGTTGATAAATAGAAGCGAGAAGTATTTTTTCCCCGTAGAGTGTCTATCTTGTGGTACTCAATACACATCGTCTACCTCAAGATGATCTCATTCTTCTCATTATGCAAAACTGTGGTTCCTCCTTTCTTTAATATAGCATGTATTCGGAAGACCCATGGTCTATTTAAATATGGGAAAATGATTCAGACATCTAGGAGCTTCACCACATCCTTATGTACTAGCTTCTTCATGTTAAGGTTGAGACGTTCCTGATGATGATTGAATGTGTGTACTTCTCCATCTTGTGTATCTGATGTATACATAAAGTCTATCTAATTTAAATTAGGTTTTTGATTGAGTATCCAATTGATTTCTTATGGTGGTAGAGATCCTAGAGAAGATGCATTGTCTGGTCATCTTAGAGTACATCATTGATGACCAGGTAATGTTGGGCTTCATAAAGATATGCATATTTCAACCCAATTAGATAGAGGCTTGAGCTGAAGATGATGCATGTCATCTGGAGGAAAAATTGAAGTGGTGGAGTTGACCTTCATTTCTTTAAATGGTGTATCTAGTGATAGGATAGGAGTGCTATCCAAATAGAGAATTAGGTCTTCAATTAAGCATTGTTGATGATCTCTAGAGTCTCTGTCATGAGGGTAAGCTCAAGCAGATCGCTGTGCATGAAGTATGTTTGCTTCTCTTTGGCGAGGAGGTTCACATATTCCATGAAGTACACCTCTTATGCATGGATGATCCCTTCGTGGCCTCAAGGACTTTAAAGTACACCTATTCACCACTGACCGATAAAGTTAGAATGCCAACCTATACATGGACACATTTTTTTATCATGGAAAGGAAGGGATGTCAAAGCATGAGCGGTTAGAAGGGTTCTTGTTTTGTATCTATTTTGAAAAATTCATAAGGAACAAAAATTCCTCAACTCTTCCATGATTCCATTGAAGGTTGTCATAGAAAGGTCGACAAAGATGATTGTTATGCAAGTTAGCTTCATATAAGAAGCTGAGTTGAACACACATGGAGAGAGATACGGGTAAAATATTCACCCTAAGGTTGGACAATCCCTTTGTGTAAGCTTAGTCACCGATGTAGAAATCTATATTGAAGGGTCTCAGATACTTCATCTCCTTGTGAATATTTTATAAGATATCACTCATGATAAATGTAAGTTTGATCACCTCAAAGTCATGGTTCATGTACTTCTTGGTTATCAAGTATTTGAAAACTTCAAATAGGTAGGCATCTTGGTGATGCAATCCATGAACATGATGTTCTTCTGGAGCTTCTTCAATATGTTGATGAACCTTGCAAAGTGCTTCTAGTGGTGGGATTTTAGAAATCACTCGAGGAAGGGTTTTTTCAATAGGTACGTTAGAGTGGGGCTGATCTTGTTTTCATCATTCTTTTTGGGTGGAGGATTTGCACCACATGTAATGGTATCTTCATCATCGAGAGTTATAGTAGACTCCAATAGCTGCTGCTCTTTCCCCACATAAATAGTAATCCTAAGGATCTAACATTATACTCCAAATAGTGATTGTATCACATTTCTCCTTCAATTAGGATTGAGTTGCGTTGGGAGTTTCCCTTTGTGGGAAGAATGTGACAAATGCGATGTTGGTGAGTTATCCTTCAAGACTCTTTGTGGTGATTTGGACGTTGTCAATAAAATTCTCATGCTCTATGAGTGTTTTCTTGATATTTTTATTGATGGATAGACGCTTGTTCATGGAATTTTTCAAAGAAATAAGAATCAAGGTTGATTTGGAAATTTAAAATTAATGATTCCAACTAAATGCTGTAGGCCCTTAGTATGAAACCTGTGGGGGCATCTTGATCATGTGAGCATTTTCTTCTTTGCATGCATTTCCATAGGAGAGTCCCAGATGATTATTTTTTGATTGGGGTTGTAAAAATGTTGGAGTTTGTGTCATTGATGGTGTTAACTTCACACATATGTGGCTCCATAGTTGTATATTGTTGGCCTCTAGATTGGTCCACCAAGTGTATGTAAGGATATCCCACAACATTGGGATTCCTAATCACAAAATTGAGATTAAGTGGGTTGCATGGTAAGTGCTTGACTTAAAACTCTGACCTACATCTTGAGGTCCTTTATATATAGAGATATATCTTGATGAAGTTGTTAAATTTATCTAGCTTGGCATTGATAACTTTTGCTTTTTGGATGTAATATTTGGCAATCTTTTTCACAAGTGGAACTAGATTTTTCTCTTATTCCTAGTAGGTGTGGTTTTTGGCCATCTCTTCAATTATCTTTGTTACATCCTGTTGGGAAGATTAGATCACCTCCCAATGCAATATCTAGAAATTTCTTGGTAGTATACTACAGTCCATTGTAGGAGTGGAACATTATCCACTATTCCAGTCCATATGATGAGGGAACTTGTGACTCAACTCCTTGAAGCACTCCCAAGCATCATAAAGAGACCCATTCTCCTATTTATTTAAATTGATGATGAGGTTGTAGAAGTAGGAGGTCAATATAGGTGGAAAGAACTTTGTGGTTAGGACTTTACAAGTTCCTCCCATGTGTGGATGTTGTTTTTCAGAATGTGGATGTACAATGTTGTGTTGTATCCTTAATTAAAAGTGAAACATGGGGAGATGAAGGGTTTGTAGAGTCACATTATTGATCTTGTATGTACAACAATGATCAATGAACCTCTAGATAAGATCATGTTAATCTTTGTTTTCTGTTATAAAAAAATAATCTTTTGGATCATGAAGATGAGGTGCATCTTGATATCAAAGTTGTTGGGAGTCAATGGGTGTACTTTGAATATTTTTTAAAGGTGGGAATGGAAAACTTCTTCATTGGTCTATCATTGTTGGCATCTTATGGTATTTTCTTATTATCATAAAAATCTATAAAAGTGTGCATCTAATCTTGAGATTGAATTGCAAAAATGTTGTCCTAACTCCAAGAATGTCTCATGCTCTACCACATCTGAAAATAAAAAATATTTTCCTTACTATTTTTTTTAATCTAAATCTCTATTTAATTAATTCGTAATTACGACTAAGAAAATTTCAGCTAAATTAAGTAATCCAAAAATGAAATTAGATGACTTAACTAAGTAATCTGATTGTAGTAAAGGGAGTCCTAGTCTATCCTAACTCAAATTTAGTTTAGGATAACTTTTATCATTGGCAACAACATCAAACTTTTGATACCTAGATTGTGGATATAAATTAATCAATGTATATTTTATGAAGTATTAGACAACCTCAATATATTGCAAGAGAGAAATGACAATGTAGTTATTTTGGATTTGATCCCACATATAGAAAGGAATCCATATTTCATTTTTTCTGCACAACATTGATCTCCCACCATGGAACTTTGAACATGATTTCTGAGGTTCTATATGCTAACAATAACTTAAAGAAATAACATGAATGTCATATTATTTCTAAATGCTCATTCTATATATACTCAAAGAAAATATGTCATGTAATGAAATTGGTATACTTTCTCAATAGTTAAAAGCATAGTAATATCCTAACAAGTTGTTCTACCCATGTTTCCCTATCTTACTTAATTATAGAGGTGACTCTCACAATTGTATACTACAAGCAATATTAAGTTATTTCAAACAAAAATTTAGACGGCTAGTTTAAGATACCATGGTGATCATTAATAATGAAACATCAAAATTACAAATTATAGCAACGACCAAGTGGTTACATGTAGATTTGGATATTTTTTCCTAGGGCTACTCCTAGTACATAATTAATGAACTAGTCATTCAAAATCATTTCTATGACAAGGCATCCAATCAAAGAAAATAACTACATGACACAATAAATACACATGGAGAAGAAAATAGGAAACTCCACAATTGAAGTAAAGAAATATTTAAATTCTCATACAACATTCATCGAAGATAAACCTTGTGAACTTCATTTTGCATCACTCAATGCACTCTTTCACTAAAAAACATTGGATTCCCTCTTTTGTAAATAGAGGAGGCCTATTTATAAGATTAGAGGTCTTGAGGCCAAATAAAAATCATTACAATTGAAAGTATAATCACATCAAAGCTCAAAAGAAGAAACACTAAAGATTGAACTGTGAAGTAGTCAACTTTTTGATTATTGGTCCTTGTAATGTCGTATGAAGCAATTGATCCTCTTAGGTCAGGAAATTGATTGAAGTGAAATTTATTTCTATATCAATTTTGGCATTGATTCAATCAAATTAAGTTTTTTTCTTTCTGGTAGTGTAATGAAAGTTTGAAGCTTTATCAATTGACAAAGATGTTTCAAGTTCTTGTGCTTTGAATGTCAGTCAATTGAACAAAAGGAGAAACTATCAACTTACAAGTGTTCTCATTCTAGGCTTATTCTGAAATGATCAACTAGAAGAGAGTCCAATCAATTGTGGTATTTGGGTGACTCCCTGGACATGATGTCAATTGACTTATTGGATTAATAATTAATCTAATGAAATACACACAAAAAAGTCTTTTTAAGATCGTTCATTCTTCACTAATGAAAACTGATTGATTAGGTGTCCAACCAACCTATTCAAGGCGAGGTGTATTTTATATCAAAGCATCTATTGAATGTACAGACTAATCAACTGATGTCCTACTCAGTTGGGTGATAACTAAAATTATAGTTCTATCCATCTCCTCATCTGGGCAATTGAAGGGTCCTTTCTTGGAGACTGCTTATGACATTAGGTTATTGATAGGGTGGTCAATCTATCAATGTATATATCTTTATATCTATTGTATTATTTGCATGTTAGTAACAAGTTCATCCGTTGGTGTCCAACTGATCGCTGGTGTGGTGATCAACTTCTTATCTTGTTCTTTGTGAAAATTTGGTGAAATGAAGGGTAGAACAAAAATCCACCATTGAAATCATCATCATTGAGCGTCTGGTAAACTTGGGGTTGTCTTGGATGTGATGTTCCTAGACACAAATTACATTCTTGGATTTATACCCTACTCTAACCTAGGTTGCAAAATAGAGAGAACTAGGCCCAAAAAATGTGACTACCTAGACAAACCTATTGAAGATTACTAAATCATAAATTGATACTAAAATTTAGAAATGAAATTTACAAAATCATATATTTTAGCACACATCAATGAGTCAATATTAGATATTCAGCTGATGTGTATTTCAACAGTCCAATTTAGATAAAAAATCATAGGTTTAATATTAAAGGAATGAAGATTCCATGACTACGCTTCAAAAAATATATATTGACAGTAAGATTGTATGGTGGCGGAAAAATTGGTCCTAAAATGGTTGGTTTTTCTCCAACTTATCCAATTATTTATGTGTCAATGATTTTTTGCTAGATACCTCTCATTGCTTATAAATCTATAATATGATTACCGACATCACTACCTAAGTAATGAGCAACCTATGGAGTCATACACATAGGATGACTAGGGAAAAGGAGTATAATCATGGACATGATAATTTTCTTTCCAAAGGATAACATTCTAGTTTGGATTGGTTACTAAAATGTTTATAGAATAAACTAGAACCATTCAAGGTTTTTGATGACCCTATATACTATTCTAGTGGGTCTACCCAATTGACTAGGTGTATTAGATAGTCGATTAATATCATTATCCATCTGACATATTAAATGTTGGGTTACAATAACCCTTATGTGATTGAATAGTGCAAATAGCTGATCAACTAGTCTATAGATGATTAATTGATGTAAGTAATAGAAATATGCCATTAGTTGATCGACTACTCAATGATATGATTTTTATAGAAATTCCTATCTAGTTCCTTGGACTAGATAGTCGATCAACAAGCTGGTCCACATGCTCTTCAATACTTTTTCAAGTTTAATGAAAACCGTATGTTTTGCCTTCCTATTTAAATGGTTATGATGACTAGGGCTCAAGTTAAATTTAGCCTCATTAAGAAACCCTAGTTGTCATCACCCTCTTAAATTGAGATGATAAGATAGAGACACACAGAGATAGATAGATAGAGAGAGATTCTCATACACAACTAACAAGTCACTTCCTTCAAAAAAATTTAGTAGAACGTCGTGGAGTTTGTGTCCTTTGTGTAGACAATGTAGAGATACAAACGCCAAGAGACTACTTTAGGAGGATGTCATGAACCCATGTGCATGCAGTATAGTAGGAGCACATCATTGGTTCTATTCCATGACAAGCTATACTCCATAAACCATGTTTTTGAATACATCATTACTGGCATTATACACCCATTTGGATTTTGGATGAATTTTTGTTGTTGTTTTTTCTATTTCATTTGTCATCACTCCAAATTACTTAAACTTTTATGGTGTGGAATTGGGTTTCCAATTAATTACTAAAAAATCACCTCACTTCATGAAGGACTAAAATGTTTCAAAAATTATTATAGATCACTAGAGATACTAATATGTGACCAAGAGATATATGGGAAGGCATGAAACATGTTTCCATATCATAAGTTGAAGATATGATTTAAGAATGAGGTTCAGATTAGGAGCTTATATAGAGAGGGAATTTAAAAATTTAGTTAGTTCAATCTAAGTGCTACTTTTATTATGTGCTAAATGGTCTGGGTGTCAAATAGTAAGCAATTCTTTCTTCCATATCTTTAGGGTAGATCTTTGGTGATTTTGGTGCAAATTGAATGATTTAAGGGCTTAACTATCTAATGTAGATGTTGCACAATCATGTTTGGTAATCAAGGACCAAATTAGGTGGCTTGCAAGGAGGGGTTGGTGAATATCCAATTCTTTCAGGACGATGATGCCCTAAATACGATGGTTTGGTCCCAAGATAGGCGAATAGGAGAAAATCCAATTATAAATGATATTTTCCTTAACCTTCTCTATGCTAGGCTAATATGTCAATATATGCATGCATTTGTTATCAGATACAATTTAGATTTTGATTCATATCATAGCAACCACAATATCACGAGTGATGTTGAATATTTATGATGGGGGGTTCTAATGTGGTTCTATAATTTTTCTTGGAACCTAGAAAAATGGGAAGAATCCAGGTTTCAACATGAATCATTACCTAAGTTCTAGAGTAGTCCATGAATTTCATCAAAATATAGGTATAGAGTGAATTTATTTTCTAAAAATTTAAACTATGCTATAGAAAACCAATGTAGAGGAGCATTCTCAAGTATAAAAGGACTTGCTGATGTCTAATTTGAGATCATAAGATGGAAGATGATAGAAAATATAGATAATGTGCTGAATTATTTCTTAATTTATTTCATTGAATAACAATCTTTAATGTTGTTGAACATTTATGATAGTCAGACCTGTCAATGTTGTTTTCTAAATACATGACATCTAAAATCAATGAAGAATCAAGTTTCACTCATGAATCTTTTTGGTACTTAACATAATATAAATATGATTCTTGATAACTAGAAGATGATCTGGATGCTAGAGTAGCCTGTGAATTTAGCAAAATTTAGATCTAGATGTTTTTTTGTTAAAATTAAGCTATTATAAAGGAAACCAATACGAGTAACAGATTAAATAATAGGCAAGTAAATGTCAAACCAACTACACACACTTGTGGATCTCTTATGTTTGATTCATGATACAGAAGTTGATAGAACATATATAGTATGTATTTAATTCTTTCTTCATCACAAAAACATTGTTAGTTTTTAACTTAAATTAATACTAAATAATTTTTTTCATATCATTCAAACATATTATGATTGTAAAAAGGAGGTAAATATAATAATCAATTTTGGTGATAAAATGTTCCAAACCATTGGCATTACCTAGAAGAGGCCCAATTGATAATAAAAAGTTTAGAAGAAGCACAAGTGGATGAACTTTGTAATTATTGAAGTTGTAAGATATGAAGTGTTCTAATAAGTTGTAAGAAAGTATTTCGATCTCCCTTAAACATGGTTCAAAAGTGTAAACACAATTTATTGATCAAAAGGCATCAAACTTTAAATTTGTGCTTGACTTTAAGAGATGTCTGCAACTCAATTCACAGTCTATAGTAGTATTGTGGGGTTGAACACAAGGATAGGGGGAGGTAACTATGTAAGAAATTGTGAAACCTTAGCTCATATTAGTCATATAAAAAGGTTGAATATGGTCTTCACTTAAGGAATGAATTTATCTAGTCAAAGCAATAAACCTAAGTTATATAACTCAAACAAGATAAGGGTAATGGTGGTTATGATAAAAGGGAACTTGGATTGAGTTTCACCAATATAACCACCCTCAACCATGCAAAACCTTCTCTTATAATTTATATATTCTAAAAGAATTTTGCAAGATGTCATAAAAGATGTATAACACATTCCTTCTCTCGAGATCCAAGTAGATTTCTTTCTAATAGCACCTCTCTCTCAAGATGGTAACCAAAGGATCATGAATAAGTATATGACTTTTTCTATAGTGATTCCTTACTCTCATATATCACCACTACTCCAAATTCTAGATCTTCCAGAACTCGTTCTTTTGAAATAGCTTGTCAAACATTTCAAGAAGGTAGCTCGTGAATGCATATTCATCCATTTTTGTTGAATCTTTTAGGTCATTCATTTGGAACAATTTGTTGTTATCCCTGATTCAATTGCCTTAGTTTTTCTTTTCTCTCTTAAATTTGAGTCTTAATTAGACTTTCTCGGTAATTATTAGGGAAACAACTCAATTGTGTCCTATAAAAACTAAGAACCCCTGAATATACTCTGGATAGATGTTTGCACAACTTTCCGTAGTGCCTGGCATATATATTGCACCAATATGGTCATATTTTTTGCATACAAACTCCAAATTTAATATTTAAACATGGCCAACAAGGAATGGTCCAAGTGGTCAAGCATGGTGTCCCCTCATGAAGGGATCCACGTTTAAATCCCAGATGCTACCTTGGTTTACCACCCTTTTGGGCGTCCGACCTCTGCCCGGATGGGGGAGGGAATCCTTCTCTTCTAACCCTAATACTTAAACATGTGTTGTAAAGAGAATTTCATCTCCTACATGAAAAAAATATTCCAGAATTTCCAACAAATTAATTAGCCACCCAATCACCTGAATCATATGCAAGATGTGGTCAAGTCCAAAATTGCCAATCGATCGACTGCTACTCAATAAGTCGACTCAAAATGAAAAAAAGTGGGACAATCTGCTATAGTCAAACTGTCTGATTCACATAGAACAATCGATTGACCAACATTGAACCCGTTGTCCAGTCAACCGATTGACCTTCATTCAACTGACTGACACAGTAGATCCAACCTCAACACCCATCACTGGATGCATTTTAGGATTTTAGGTCCACATTCCCTCTATGAAAGGAGGGGGAAGGTCAAGCACAAACAATCTATCATGGAACCATTCTTACCCCAATCCTACTACCTAGATAGTAGAAAAAGGATTGAAGTGCCCATCCCTAAGTGGCCCGATAGGATCTAACATACTGGCATATACAATAAGAAATAATAACTCGAAAACTAGATATATAAAGAACAACTAACCCAATATGGAGATATATCTAATTTGTCTTTGTCATCAGAGTATGTAGAGTGTGGAAGCGATCTTATTCATTATTCCATTTGTATTGCTTAAAATCAAGAAAATCAAGACACAATCATGCAATTGCACGGTACGCTATCAAAATCAAGTAAAATGGTTTATAAAAAAGAGTATACTTGGCAGGACTTATATTCAAAAGAATAACAAAGGATTTCCAAAACCAATATCATTCAAAAAAATGTTTGTTATTAAATGATTCAATTTTTATTACAAGTTCCCATTATGCTGTAATCAAATAAGCATGCTTATATATTTTGTGTGACTCTATAACCCCAATGCGATGGGGAAGGTCACTAGGCTCCTTCTCATCATAGGAAAATAGGAGGCCAATGTACAAGTCCCACCTCCAAATGATGGGGTTGTTGCACTCAATATCAACATTATCAACATTATCAACGTTATCAATATCATCATTATTATCAATATACAGGCAGTCATAATTGGCATGCAATTTCTATTTTCATGTTTTTCAAAATATAGTATAGAAAAACAAAAGACTAATCATAGGGAACAATAGCTCATCCAAGTAATTAGCCAAGTATACATTTAAGAGATACATAAAAGTATCTTCAATACAATCAAGGAGGAGTTATATAATAGCATACCTTTCATCGAGGATTTTGAGTATAATCAATATCCGAATCAATAGGTCAACCCTTCGAGTCAGATCCTAAATCACAATGTTTGGATCAAGGGTCAAGATCATGATATTTGAAAATCATGTTTTAATATTCGAGATTAGGGTTACACTTTTCCTATGTCAACCTTAGGGTTGGGTCATTCACTTATAATCAATATTTTAATATGTCCAACATTATTTCAAGTGTATAAGTATTTCGAGTGTGAATGACTTTCCTAGGTTTTCTAGGATCATATGTGTGAACCCTAGTTTATGATCATTATCCAAGTCATCATCAAATTTCTAGATCATCATCATGATAACTAACATCATTGGAATTAAAGGATCAGTTTGATTAAAGTAGAGTCATGATTCATACACATGATCAATCTTTCCACAAGATTTAGATCCATTATCACAATATCAAGGTTAATCCTTGGTTCAATGTATATGATTCACATTCTAGGAGAATGAGTTGCAAGATCAGATCTAAACTCATATGTAGTCAAGTTCAATTTCAAGATGAGCATTAGGGTCAGAATTAGGGTTCCTCAAGGGTTAATCATCATTATTGAGCCATTAGATAAACTAAATAACCAAGATATCAAATATAGTGATATAAATGAAAATAATTCGGAATTAGGTTTCATAATAATTTTTAAATGATTCAATGGATTTTTCTGATCAAGATTTACTATTTACTTGCAATTTTTGGAGCTAGGATGTATTTTATATAATTAAAACAAGATCTAGGCATTTAAATGAATATTCAACTAAAGAGGAGGTAAAAATTACCTTAAATGAAAAAAAAGATGGCCGTCGGATGGACTAGGAATGGCCGAGATGGATCCATGTAGGAGGGGTGGCTCACTTGGTGGTTCAGGCCTTTGATCGGCTGGTTCAATCTTGATTTGTATGGTTTTCTCCCTATTGATTGGTTCAGACACTGGTTCGTTGGATCTGTTGAACCTGCGGTTCTTGGTTTCCCGGTCATTTTCCCTTCACACAAACCTCCGCGGGAGCCACAAAAAGTGGTAGAGGGACTCGTCGGTGGGACAAGGGATTGGGAGGAGGCAAAACTAGGGAAGGCAGAGAGGGTTCCGTCTGAGTTTGCCTCCATGTCGCGAGTTGAATGGAGGCCAGATCTTGGAGAGAGGAGGCGTGGAGAAGGGATGCCTAAAGGGGCTGTGCGACAACACTACTTGGAGAAGTAGGAGGTAGAGAAAGAGGTGGTTGGGGGTGCTTGAGACCAAGAAAGACCATGAAATGGGGGAAATCTACTACAGAGTGATGAAGGGAGTGATATGCGAGGGTTTTTATAGCACTAGGACTAGGTTTAGGGCTAGTTCAAGATCTAGGTGCAGCCATAGCCGCCAGAGTGAGGGAGGAGAGCAAAGAGCTTGTTTCAGTGGCACAACAGTGCACAAAACATGTTCAAAATGGGTATGGTTGAGTGCAAAAACATGAGCTGAGGCGTTGTGTTCGCTTTGATTTTCAAAACACGGTCAAGAACGGGTCAATGGCACGCTCGACTTCACAGCCGTCCTCCTCGCTGATTGCGGGAGGTAGGTGATGGGTTAGTGGCCGCCCAATCTGGCCTGGATTTGCATGGATTGGATCTAAGGGCTGGGGTTTGCCCCCTCCCTTTACAACAAATAGGTGATGTGGAAAAGCCCATGAAAAAGGCAAATAAAGGCATTTTCAATGCATTATATTCAAAAATTCATAGACAGCTGTAGGAATGTCCAAATGAGTTGAAATTTGGATCATAGATTAAAAAAAAATGAGGAGAATATTTAGAAAAATTTTAGGAAGCAAAATATGAAGTTTGATTGACCAATTTTCATCTTTACAAAAAATGATGAATTAATCAAATTTGAGGTGTTATAATGTGTATAAAGTTCACATTGATCACCATATTTTGTTATTGAGTCTCAACATTGATTATGAAGCCAAGAAAAATGAATGAGTATCATGAGTGAGTATAATGAGGGCAAAATAGTAATTTCATCATACTTGTGCAAAATTCCACTTTGTCACATCCTTCCCTCCTTAAAAAGGAATTTTGTCCCCAAAATTTGAAAACAACCTTAAAATTGGGACCATTCAAAAACTAGATCATATCCTCAAAAGAATAACAAAGGATTTCCAAAACCCATATCATTCGATAAAATGTTTGTTATTCAATGATTCAATTTTTATTACGAGTTCCCATTATGTTGTAACCAAATAAGCATGCTTATATATTTTGTGTGACTCTATAAACCCAACGCGATGGGGAAGGTCACTAGGCTCCTTCTCACCATAGGAAAATAGGAGGCCAATTTACAAGTCCCACCTCCAAATGAGGGGGTTGTTGCACTCAATTTCAATACTACCAACATTATCAATATCATCATCATTATCAATATATGGGCAGTCATAATGGGCATGCAATTTATGTTTTCATGTTTTTTAAAATATAGTATAGAAAAATAGAAGACTAATCATAGGGAACAATAGCTCATCCAAGTAAGTAGCCAAGTATACATTCAAGAAATACATAAAAGCATCTTCAATACAATCAAGGAGGAGTTATATAATAGCGTACCTTTCATTAAGGATTTTGAGTATAATCAATATCCAAATCAATAGGTCAACCCTTCGAGTCAGATCCTAAATCACAATGTTTGGATCAAGGGTCATGATCATGATATTTGAAAATCATGTTTTAATATTAGAGATTATGGTTACACTTTTCCTATGTCAACCTTAGGGTTGGGTCATTCACTTATAATCAATATTTCAATATTTCCAACATTATTTCAAGTGTACAAGTATTTCGAGTATGAATGACTTACCTAGGTTTTCTAGGATCATATGTGTGAATGACATGGTTTATTATCACACTAACAAATTCACTCAGGGTTGAAATCTCTGAGCTTTTACCAAAACCTTATGGAATAATACCACCCGCAAGAGGACGGGTCTTATCACATTATAGTTAAGGATCAAATCCCAAGGGAAAAGATTTTTAAGAATCATTGCTAGTCTAGTCTAGTTCAAGTAAGGCTAATATTTAAAACAATTGGTTGAATTGAGGTTAATTAAACTAAATGAAGGAAAGTAAAGAGCAGAATTAAAGTTGATCTAGATTAATGATATGGAATCGCTGGGATGGTCCCGGGTTTCACCACCACTACACATGCAAACAGATCCAAACATCAAACATCCATGCAAGATATAACTATCCAAATGGAGCTGCTGCAAAACCCCCCATATGGGCGTTAGGCTTGGGTAAGCGTCACCTTAGGTATCAGATGTCTCATCACCATCCGGATCACTCTCTTACGGCTCTGAAGATACAAATATCCAATTGAAGCTATAACCCTCCCTGAGGGATGTTTAGGCCACAAAAGCATCACCGTGGGCTATATGGCTCATCCCCTCATAGATCATACACTTAAGACATCAAGGAATCCTATCAGAAGTTCTCGTCAAGGAGTCAACTGTGATAATTGACAAGCAAGAAGGCGATTAATCTACAAGCAACCATTGAAGATTAACAACGAAGATACAAATATCCAACTGAAGCTGTGGGCCCCCTATACATGCGTTAGGCACACAGAAGTGTCGTCATGGGCTAGATGGCTCGTCCCTTCAAGGATCATACACTTACGACCTCAAGGAATCCCTTTGTATTTCTAGTCAGGGAGTCAACCACATTAATCGACATCCTATCTTACATATTGAAGTTCTCGCAACATAGGAAAGAACAAGATAAAAGCAAGCAGGTAATCAATTTACAAACATTAACGATTAACAATGAAATGAAAATTTATATACATTGCCATGGAATGTTTAATAAAAGAACATGCTTGTGGGCAGCGGGGCTAGTCCCCGCACCCCAGCGAAAAGGAACTACAGACTCATGATGTGAGAAACAAGAAGAACAAGAGAGAGGGAAAGTTCCGCCATGAGCATGATGCAGAAGGTAGTCGCAGCTCAGTGAAGACGATGCAGTCTTCTATGTCGTGTCAGAGAAGATCTGGACGAAGTGGAAGAACCACCAAGGCAGTCCGGGCAGATCTTCTTTTCCACCTTCTTTCTCGTCTTGACCTCCTTGCTCGCAGTAGGAACAGCAGGTGAAGTGGCAATGGCGTGGATGTACATGGACCGAACCTGTGTTCAAGCAGCCTGTCAGCATCCTGGGTCTGATCCCTAAATGAGGACCCTGCTAGTCCTATTTATAGGCTTGGTTCGGGTCTTGAACGGTTTGGATGTGAGACCACTTCACACAATTTTGAGTTTAAATGATTTGGAGTTAAATGCCTCCAACTGGTCTTCATCTTCACGGTCTTGCAAAAAGTCTACTTTACCAGTTTGGAAATCGATCAACGGTCTTGTAGATCGTTTCCTTTCAATCGGTCTTCATCTTAGCGGTTTGAGGACTCTCGTCCAAATGGTCTTAGAGAACGTTTAATATTCTCACAGTTTTGCTTCAATGGTTTTGGAAACCATTTAGTCTTCTCACGGTTTGGGACCGTGAGCCTTCCTCATGGTCTTGAGAATGTGAGGGTCTTCTTGGTCTGCTTCTTTTATCCATACGGTTTGGAATATGCCTCCAATCGGTCTTGGTTGCCTCTGGTTCTTCGCGGTCTTAGATCTCATGACGGTCTTGCATCTTTATTGCTTCAACCGACCTTGGCTTCTAACAATTTCGATGTGCGCCCAAACGGTCTTGGGCAATTGGTCTTGTGCCCAACCGGTCTCGGCATCCAAACGGTCTTCGTTTGCTCACAGTTTGCTGCCTCCGATCGATCTTGTGCCCTCAGCTGGCCTAACGGTCTTGAGGACCAAGCGCCGGGGTTTTAGTGTCCAAACGGTCTTGAAGACTGGTGAGTTCTAATCAGTTTTGGGGGTCGATTGCCCAAATGGTTTGGAGATCATTTGCTTCTCACGGTTTGAGGGCCGTTTGGGCATGCGGGGTCTCAAGACCGTTTTTTGGTCGCGAGGAGGATCGCATGGGTGAAACCATTTGGAGAAAGAAGAGAAAACTGTGTGGATGCAAACCGAATGGACCAAGACCGTTTGGTCAAGACTGAATGCATAGGATCGTTAGGGCTAACCGATTGGCTGAATTTGCATGCTCGGGATCAGATGTGCTGGTTGTACATGATCTGCATGAAATTCATATAAAACTAGTTAATAACTTGATAATCTGATCAACCAAGAAAAATTGCACATTGTAAGATTTAAGGAGATGAAATCGAATGTATTGAGTCGAATTGGGCCCAAAATGGCGACCGAAAATCATGATGAATTTGGATTCATCAGAACCCCAAACTTAAACGTTGCTTGTCCTCGAGTAACACAAAACCTGAATCTGTCGCCAAATGAATACTTTCAACTCGTGTGGTTGCCTCCTCTTCACATCACGATTGTTTCCTTTCTGTTTAGTATGACTAAGCATCTCAACTTCCTGAGATCACTGAACACATCTTACCATATCTTCGTTCCTGAGTTTGTTTTCCAATCTCACTTTTTCCAACATCAAGCATTTCTAAGAGTTTCGTAAGAGTCCAGAGATACCCACAGAACAACAAGTGTGCACCTGATCTGATACTGGTGTATTTCAGAGTAGTGGAGGCATTTATTGTGCCTTTAGGTAGAAAAGAGAGTGAAGGGTGGTATGGAAGGAAGAAATAAATCTCTCCTCTATTTAACTTGAGATTTTTATTTTATGATTGCAATTTCATTGATTGCATTTTTTGTGCAAATCTCTTCTCTATTCGACTCGAGATTGCATTTTCTTTTTGTGTGCGCATTGGCATCTTTTCTTGGTGGTACGCCCCTATTAATTTGTGAGGGGTATGGAAGAAGTGGATATAGAGGGAAGTGGTGTGCCACCCTGAACTTAGGGTTTATCACTATTTTGGCTATTTTTGTTTCTTTTTAATGGACAGAGGGGTACGAAGATGATAGAAGAAGTGTAGAAGAGAGTTCAGATCAGAATGCAACTTGATCTACAATTCAGTGTACCAGGTGGTTCTCTTTATCGTACTCTGCTCAAATAATGACTTGATGATGATTTGGTGGAGATTCTATGTTATTGTTCCACTTATCAGTTAGGAAGCACGATGTGTTTGATCCCTATCAGTTCGACAGACACTTCCATTTTTGCAGAAGGATCATGATGTTAGGATTCATAAGCTTCACAAGATGATTTCAATCAATAGGCTAGTTTTAAAAAAATGGCCCTTGTGAGGATTTGCTTCGAATAAGGAGGGTATAATGATACAAAGAAAAGCAAGGAGAGAAAAACAAGCCATCTAGGTAATGGCTATTATTGAAATGAAAAGTGTCAAAACTTCATCAAGTTTCTGTTCAATCTCTTTGAAAACTTAAAAATTTTGATCAAAATTGCAACGATGAAATCTTAAGTTTGAAAAAGATGGGTGTAGGTGGAAAGTAAAGTACGTACCACCCACCCTCTGAACCCCAAACTTAGAAATTTTCTCATCCCGAGAAAACTCTAAATCTGAGATGGAGGGGAAAATTTATGTCGGTTGGACCACCAGATGTGGTTGTGTTCCAATCAACGTGCATCCTCCATATGAACATCTAAAAAATGAAGACTAGTAAAAACTTAAGATAGCATCTCGCGATGCGATTTTTATTTAGTGCAAAAATTTCTAAAAAGCAAAAAAAAAGGAAAATTTCTAATTCAAAACTAAAATTAAAAATGAAATTACTGATCGGGTTGCCTCCCGACAAGCACCTTTATTTTATGTCGATGGCTCGACATGGATACTATCACCATGGTGGAGCTCTAGGTGGAACTTGTGCTGGACTGACATATTCTTTTGGTGGTTTCTTTCTCAACCATTCATTAACCCTCGCTTTGATTTTAGCCTCTTGTATTCTTCCCCATAAAGAACGAGCAATGTCAGAGCACATAGGGAAACAACTTGAGTTGTGTTGAATTGTTCTCTGTTGCTCAATTCGAGGTGGAGAATAGTTGTAGGGAATCTGAACGGCATCATTGATAATGTAGTGCTCTTGAGGCTCGGAAGAAAAGTTCATTTGTTGATGCACTATCCCTTCATCGTAGTAATGCTGGTCATTAACATCTATCAGATAAGGATCCAGGGGATGTTCTTGGTAGAAACCACAACCCAAATCTTGTTGCGGAGGAAAAATGAAATCAATAGTTTCTGTCTGTTGGGCTACTGGTGTATTCCATAGGATAGTTGTTTCTAGATGAGGAAGCTCATGGACACCTGAAGAAGGTTCAGTATGTGTACCAACAGGGTTGAGAGGTGTCTCATTCTTTTCACAAATGTCTTCAGTTGTTTCTATAGGCTTGAGTTCCTCAAAAGTAGCTTCAACATCTTCTTCTGTAGAGTCGAGAAATTTGATGCAATCGTTTACTTGTTCGTCAATAGGTTCATCAGCTGATGGGTCAGTTAGAGCAACTTCTAAAGGATCATCTGATTCATGATTCTCTTGAGTGAGAAGTGACATCTGCTCTATGCAATCAATAAGATAGACTTTTTCTTGCATGCTTGATTTTTTCATATTTTCAAAAACTTTGAACTCGAGAGTCTCTTTTCCTAGTCGGAGAAGCAGGGTTCCTGCTTCGACATCAATTAGAGCTCTTGCAGTGGCAAGGAACAGACATCCAAAGATGAGAGGATATCTGGCGACTTCTTTTATGTCCATAATGACAAAGTCACACGGAACATATGCGTCCTTGCCTACCTTGAGCGGGACATCTTTGAGGATTCTGAATAGACGTTTTATCGAATTGTCTGCAAGATGTATAGTTATGCCAATAGGAAGAAATTCTAAAAATCATAGACTCTTGCAAAGGCTAAGCGGCATGATCAAAATTCTTGCACCAAGATCAGCTAGTCCCTTCTTATATGTAGAATCATCAATATGGCATGAGATACCAAAAGATCCATGATCTTTCTATTTCTTGGGCATCTTGCTTTGAATAATATTGGAAGTAGTAGTTGCCAGTTTAATTGTCTCCACTTCCTCGGTTCTGTATTTCCTTGTGAGGAGAGACTTCAAGTACTTTGTCTAGGCTGGTATCTCTACCAACGCATCTAGAAAGGGTATATCAACATGAAGTTTCTTCATAGCTTCCTTGAACTTGTTGAAATGGGTGTCAATCTTTTTTTGCCTTATACAAGCTGGAAAAGGTATACGGGGCTTGTATACAGGGATATCAGGTTCTGATGTTGCTTCTGTTGGATCTGTTGAACCGGCGGTTCTTGGTTTCCTGGTTGTTTTCCCTTCACACAAACTTCACGGGAGCCAGAAAAAGTGGCAGAGGGACTCGCCGGCGGGGCAAGGGATCAGAAGGAGGAAGAGATAGCGAAGGTAGAGAGGGTGCTGTCCGAGTTTGCCTCCATGTCACGAGTTGAATGGAGGCCAGAGCTTGGGGAGAGGAGGCGTGGAGAAGGGATGCCCAAAGGGGCTGTGTGGTGGCACTGCTTCGAGTAGTAGGAGGTATAGCAAGAGGTGGTTGGGGGTGATTGAGACCAAGAAAGACCACAAAATGGGGGAAATCTCTTGCAAAGTAATGAAGGGAGTGATATGCGAGGGTTTTTATAGCACTAGGACTAGGTTTAGGGCTAGTTAAAGATCTAGGTGCAGCCATAGTTGCCAGAGTGAGAGAGGAGAGCAAAGAGATTGTTTTAGCGGCACAATAGTGCACAAAACATGGTCAAAATGGGTATGGTTGAGCACAAAAATATGAGCTGAGGTGTTGTGTTCGCTTTGATTTTCAAAACACAGTCAAGAATGGGTCAATGGCGCACTCAGCTTCACAACCATCCTCCCCGCTGATTACAGGAGGTAGGTGACGGGTTAGTGGCTGCTCGATCTATCCTAGATCCATGTGGATTGGATCTGAGGGCTGGGGTTCGCCCCCTCCCTTTGCAACTGATAGGTGATGTGGAAAAGCTCATGAAAAAAGGCAAATAAAGGAATTTTCAATGCATTATATTCAAAATTTGTAGACAACTGTAGGAATGTACAAATGAGTTGAAATTTGGATCATAGCTTCAAAAAAATGTGAAGAATATTTAGAAAATGTTTAGGAACCGAAAGATGAAGTTTGATTGAACAATTTTATTCTTTACACAAAATGATGAATTTATCAAATTTGAGGTGTTATAATGTGTATAAAGTTCACTTTGATCACCATATTTTGTATTTGAGTCTCAACATTGATTATGAAGCCAAGAAAAATGACTGAGGATCATGAGTGAGTATAATGAGGGAAAAATAGTAATTTCATCATACTTATGCAAAATTCCACTTTGTCACATCCTTCCTTCCTTGAAAAGGAATTTTGTCGCCAAAATTCAAAAACAACCTCAAAATCTGGACTATTAAAAAACTAGATCATATCCTCAAATATTGGTGTATCCTCAACTATATAATCAAAATCATGTCCTCAAAGTTCAAGTGGTACACTCATCATAATTGGGATTCCATGTTTCATATCATAACTACTTGGTTCCAACATCATTTCATCATCGAGCAATCGAGTATCAAGGTTAATGCATATACTATTCAAAGTCATCATATGAGTCACAAATATGGAGAGCATTCTATTGTTCAAAAATTGGAGAGATCATTACTTTTGGTCAAACAGATAGAGTTCTTGAATTAAATGTACAAGGTGACTTTCAATCCTAAAATCTCAGGGACATAGCCTCTACATTGGCCTAGGTGGGGTTATACATCCATGATTTGAGATTTCATATTTCCAGACAACATCATACTTTCAATATCATGGTTTCCAAGCTCAATGTCAATGGGAGGTCCCACCCTATTCCTAATGAGAGCTAAACCCTAAGTCATAAATCGAGAGAGTCAAAATAGTTTGGGATTTTGAATTCATTAGTCATATCGTGGGTGATCTCAAGATCCATATCATGTGACAAGATTTGGTACATCAATATCAAGAGTTGATGTTTTGATATCAAAATCATATGTATAGATATTCCAAAGCTAGGGTTTATATTCCTATTTAGACCTTAGGGGAGATCACTCATCTATATTCAATTTTGAGCAACAATATTCAAGCAATATTTGAGCAACGTATCAAGATTTCATTATCATGGTATACAAGGTTGATAAATGATCTAGAACTAGGTCTATTTAGGAAGTCAACCACAAGCTATAGTCAACATTGTCATATATCAAGGTCATTATTAAATCAATATTCAAGATTGGGTATCAACTGTGGGTTTAACCTAGTAGGCGCAGGTCAACCAATCCAAATAGGGTGAAAGGGAATACCTTTCCAAACTCTAAATAATCAATAAGATGAAAATTTAGAGGTAGTCATAATAGGGATGTGACCTAGGTTAGGGGAGTCATAACTACCACCCTAATCTAGCATATTACCAACATTAGTCATTATCCATTGAGATTATTCAAATAGGGAGGGTATTAATGATCAAATCATATTCGATAATGTTATGAGATCGAAATTCAAGATCATATTAGGGCAATAATGTCAAGATTTTACAAAGTCGAGGTAATATTTGCATTCCTTTTGATTCATGATCAAGGTAGTGGTATAATTTGGAAATCTAGGATTTCAATTTGGAATTCGAGGAATTAGAGAATAATAGTGCAAAATCTAGGCCCATCATCATATCAAAATTGAGATTGCAAAAGGCATCAATGGTCAATAGGAAAACTACTATTTGCATCATAGTCTTACATCATGATTTTGTGTGTCGTAGACTTAGTCACTTTATGGCATAGCCATAATATGTATCAAATAGGGTACAAGTTTGCTTAACTATGTTGAGGCTTAGTCATCAATAGGGAAACATGAATATTAATCAAATAGAGACCTCATCAATAATGAGGTATAAGGTATAAGTCATCCTTATTTCACCATATCATAATTTGTATCATTTACCTCAAACATAGGAAGCATATAGTCAAGATTGAGTGTTCGTGATATTAGGGGTCATACATGCGTATTTGATTTCAAGCTTAATTTATCAAAACCGAGTTCTCAAATTAAGGTCAGATCATGGTATCAACTTTCAAAATTTAGTGATATTCATTTTTCCCATTCATAAGCTACCCATAATCAAGACATCATGTGGTAAAAGGTCACAAGAGAAGGACCACATGATGAGATGAGAAGACTACCGAATCTTCATCTACATGGGTGGCTTAGGATAGTCCTTAAAGAAGAGATGAGATGCTAGAAGACTCTCTAGGGTTTCACAAGAGAACCTTTAGGTCCAGTTCCGGATCAATTAAGGCTAGGTAGAACGAGGGATCTCAGCCACCGTGAAGACAGATAGGAGAAATTATGTCAGGACCCCAAGCCTAGACACCTCAATTTTCACCATTATGGACTTTAGGGTTTCTTGGGTGTAAGAGACTTGGGAAATCATTTACTTAAAGTATATGGGAGTGTGTAAGCTCTGATACCAACTGTCACGGAAACATTCTTACCCCAATCCCAATCCTACTACCTAGACGGTAGAAAAAGGATTGAAGCGCTCGTCCCTGAGTGGCTCGATAGGATCTAACACACTAGCATATACAATAAGAAATAATAACTCAAAAACTGAATATATAAAGAAAAAATAAACCAATATAAAGATATATCTGATTTTTCTTTGTCATCAGAGTATGTAGAGTGTGGAAGTGATCTTATTCAGTATTCCATTTGTATTGCCGAAAATCAAGAAAATCAAGACACAATCATGCAATTGCACGGTACACTATCAAAATCAAGTAAAATGGTTTATAACAAAAGAGTATACTTGGCAGGACATATATTCAAAAGTATAACAGTGGATTTCCAAAACCAATATCATTCATCAAATTGTTTGTTATTCAACAATTCAATTTTTATTATGAGTTCCCATTATGCTGTAATCAAATAAGCATGCTTATATATTTTGTGTGACTCCATAACCCCAACGCGATGGGGAAGGTCACTAGGATCCTTCTCACCATAGGAAAATAGGAGGCCAATGTACAAGTCCCACCTCTAAATGAGGGGGTTGTTGCACTCAATATCAACATTATGAACATTACCAATATCATCATCATTATCAATATACAGGCAGTCATAATGGGCATGCAATTTATGTTTTCATGTTTTTTTAAAATATATTATAGAAAAATAGAAGACTAATCATAGAGAGAAATAGCTCATCAAAGTAACTATCCCAATATACATTCAAGGATACATATAATTATCTTCAATACAATCAAGGAGGAGTTATATAATAGCATACCTTTCACTGAGGATTTCGAGTATAATCAATATCTGAATCAATAGGTCAACCCTTCGAGTCAGATCCTAAATCAAAATGTTTGGATTAAGGGTCAAGATCATGATATTTGAAAATCATGTTTTAATATTCTAGATTAGGGTTACAATTTTCCTATGTCAACCTTAGGGTTGGGTCATTCACTTATAATCAATATTTCAATATGTCCAACATTATTTCAAGTGTACAAGTATTTTGAGTGTTAATGACTTACCTAGGTTTTATAGGATCATATGTGTGAACCCTAGTTTATGATCATTATCCAAGTCATCATCAAATTTATAGATCATCATCATGATAACTAACATCATTGGAATTCAAGGATTAGTTTGATAAAAGTAGAGTCATGAATCATACACACGATCAATCTTTCCACAAGATTTAGATCCATTATCACAATATCAAGGTTAATCCTTGGTTCAATGTATATGATTCACATTCTAGGAGAATGAGTTGCAAGATCAGATCTAAACTCATATGTAGTCAAGTTTGATTTCAAGATGAGCATTAGGGTCAGAATTAGGGTTTCTCAAGGGTTAATCATCATTATTGAGCCATTAGATAAACGAAATAAGCAAGATATCAAATATAGTGATATCAATGTAAATAATTAGGAATTAGGTTTCAAAATCATTTTTAAATGATTCACTAGATTTTTTTGATCAAGATTGACTATTTACTTGCAATTTTTGGAGCTAGGATGTATTTTATACGATTAAAATAAGATATAGACATTTAAATGAATATTCGAGTAGAGAGGAGGTAACAATTACCTTAAATGGAAAAAAGGATGGCCTTCGGATGGACCAGGAATGGCCGAGATGGATCCATGTAGGCGGGGTGGCTCACTTGGTGGTTTAGGCCTTTGATCGACCGGTTCAATCTTGATTTTTCCGGTTTGCTCCCTATTGATTGGTTCAGACACTGGTTTGTTGGATCTGTTAAACCGGCGGTTCTTGGTTTCCTGGTCATTTTCCCTTCACACAAACCTCCGCAGGAGCCACAGAAAGTGGTGGAGGGACTCACCGATGGGGCAAGGGATCGGGAGGAGGGAGAGCTAGGGAAGGCAGAGAGGGTGATGTCCGAGTTCGCCTCCATGTCGTGAGTTGAATGGAGGCTAGAGCTTGGGGAGAGGAGGCATGGAGAAGGGATGCCCAAAAGGGCTTTGTGGTAGAACTGCTTGGAGTAGAAGGAGGTAGAGAAAGAGGTGGTTGGGGGTGCTCGAGACCAAGAAAGACCACAAAATGGGGGGAATCTCCTACAGAGTGATGAAGGGAGTGATATGCGAGGGTTTTTATAGCACTAGGACTAGGTTTAGGGCTAGTTCAAGATCTAGGTGCAGCCATAGCAGCTGGAGTGAGAGAGGAGAGAAAAGAGCTTGTTTTAGCAGCACAGCGGTGCACAAAACATGGTCAAAATGGGTATGGTTGAGCGTGAAAATATGAGCTGAGGCGTTGTGTTCGCTTTGATTTGCAAAACACAGTCAAGAATGGGTCAATGGCGCGCTTGGCTTCACAGTCATCCTCCCCGCTGATCGCAGGAGGTAGGCGAAGGGTTAGTGGCTGCTCGATCTGGCTTGGATCCGCATGGATTGGATCTAAGGGCTGGGGTTCTCCCCCTCCCTTTGCAACAGATAGGTGATGTGGAAAAACCCATGAAAAAAGGCAAATAAAGGCATTTTCAATGCATTATATTCAAAATTTTTAGACAACTGTAGGAATGTTGAAATGAGTTGAAATTTGGACCATAACTTCAAAAAAATGTGGAGAATATTTGTAAAAATATTAGGAACCAAAAGATGAAGTTTGATTGACCAATTTTCTTCTTTACACAAAATGATGAATTAATCAAATTTGAGGTGTTATAATGTGTATAAAGTTCACATTGATCACCATATTTTGTATTTGAGTTTCAACATTGATTATGAAGCCAAGAAAAATGACTGAGGATCATGAGTGAGTATAATGAGGGCAAAATAGTAATTTCATCATACTTATGCAAAATTTCACTTTGTCACACAATCTCATACTCTATCATCCAAGAGCCTCCTTCAGATGCACAAAGCAAGGAAAGGAAAGGAGCTATCATCTTTCTCACAGAGAATACCATATTGTTACTAGATTCTGGCAACATGACACTTTTTATTCTTATCTGTACCTTTGAACTTATGCTTACCATGAGCGAGTAAAAACTTTATATTGGGGCATGAAGTGTATTCCCATATCATGTGTCTTATTTTAGTTTTTTTGTACTCCAAGATTTCTATTAATGAGATGTGTTTTCTTTTGATATACACTCTTGTTGTATTGTTCGTTCAATTATATTCTTGTGGTTATAGTACTGGGTGAAGAAATCATGGATCTTAAGGCTAAGAACGCTGAACAAACCCACAGAACTCTAGATGAGGTCTTCAAATAGAGTTCTGTGATTGATCTATCATTTTCTTATTAGTTATAATCCTTGATGATGAGATCTCAGATCCTAGAATTAGAACACCAGATGAAACTCGAAAGACTCTAGTAGAGATCCGAGATGGAGTTTTACTAGACAATTGAACAGTGATCCACAAACACCAAGATCCAATTTTTTCGGGAAGTTCGATCCTTACAAGATTTGTGTTCAGCAAGGATGCAAATCCACTTGGTATTGATCTAACTAATTAAGTTAAGAGTTGAATCAACTAAAGAAAATATGTGGGTTATGGTGGTGAAACCCGCCCCCCCAATATCTTTTATCAATTGAGTCAAATCTTAAATTTGGATCAATTTTACTTTTGAAATCTTTATTTCCTATTTTAGTTATAACCATTATCAATCAACCAAATTTATATACCAGTCTTAGCAATAAATTCGAACACAATTCTTAATCATGTTGTCTCATGGGTTCGACCCCTTTTTGTACTACAATTCACCCTTTCACTTGTGGGTGAGTTGATCTCCATTTGTAGAATTTAAGCTCTAGATATTTCTTCCTCGTGAGTTTGTGTGTGCAAAGAACTCATATTAGTATCTAATCAAACAAGTAATGAATTTAAATGGGAGTATGGAAATAAAACTACAAGAACATATGTATTAAACATACGAAGCAAAAATGACATTGTTTGAAAGTCCTGATGGATACTCCCAACCTAGGTTTATGAGTATACCACTCATGGTGCATGAAAAAAAATCAAAATACAAGTTATACAAGGCATTGCTATTAAAAGGAAATAATAAAATAGTTGAGAAAGGTAGGAGGTCAATTGCTTAGTTAGATTGAGTTGGGAGGTCGATCTACCCACCTTTCGGTTGAATCTAACTTTTAGAGGTTGATCTCCTTGTGAGGTCAATTGAGGTGATTAACTGGTCTTGCAGTCAACTGAGCTCTTCAATTGACCTTGGAGATGGATCACCTTTACTTCCCTAGCTGGTGCCACTTGAAATCAAGAGAAACTTGATTTATCTTGACAAGAGTGGCTGGTGGTGAAGTTTAGTAGGTCGATCGATCTCAAGATCAATCACTAGACTTTGGTCTTTGTTATCCTCAGTAGCATTTTAGTTTTTTCAAAGAAGACCATATACATTGTAAGTGACACCATGGGATCCTACTTATAGGGTATGATCAAACTCATGTTAACTTGTGATTGGTCAACATGTCATTGACCCCGGGTATCTTTGCGATTGATCTTGGAGCATGATTGGTCTTCTACATGATTGGATTCTTGGTTTTTGGTAGGTGATCAACCTTTTGATGAGTACTGGTTTTAGTATGGAGGTCGACCAATTAGAGTTGAATGATCTCGATTAGTTTCATTTGGGTGTTGATCGACCTATAGGTCAATCAATCCTATTTAACTAGTCAAGCTTTTGAGCTCGATTGATCTTATGAATTGTTAGCTCAAACTCTTGTTTGATCGACCAGGGAGCTCGATTATGCTGCTTGTTTTCTTTTTGGGTCAATCTACCTTCCTTCTTGAGATTGATGTTTTCTTGATTGATATTCTCTACAAGCATATTGATCAATCTCAAGAACGATCATTTTTCGATTGAGCTTTATGACTTGGAGTTGCAACTTTTGCATTTTTAAGATAATTCATTTTAGAAAGTAGATTTGGAAAATATGTATAGAGTGGAAGGTTTTGTGAAAAATTTATGTGAAAATGAAGATAGTGTTGGTATGTATGCACTGAGAGCCAATCATGGGATGATTGGTGGGATACATTAAGATTGATTTGATAAACATCAAAGGCAACCTTACAATTCTTTCTGGTTCAGTCATATGAGATAATGATAGAATAGATTGAATGTCTAGAGAATGACAATACTCAATGACATATGCTTTTAGGTTAAGGACCTGAATGATGAGATCATACGGATGCTAAGAGTTTGTACATTCTTATTATGTCCCTAGTCGGATGTCATTATGGAAGGTAGATAGACAATAATGATACACAAGACTAGATTGTGGTGTTGGTTGATGACATAACCTCGTTAGTCATGATATGGAGATATCAAAACAAACACATTGGTAATTTTTAGAGAACAAGTGTACCAGACAGACCCACCGTGAGTTTGACACATAGAACCAACACATGGTATTCACAGTCAGTTCTTACAGTGATGGTGGTGAGTGTGATTCTATGACCTGAAATCACTACACTCAACACATGTCATTGGGTACACTTTGACATCATCAAACGCAGTCCTAAAACATGGGTTATTATAAAGGTGATGATTGGGTGGTTTTGACACATGGGGCTTTTGAGGGGTGAGTGATAGATATGGGATTTGTCCCTCCTGAGGGAGTTTGATATCCATGGCCACTTGATGAGTAGGATTCAGATAGGCGTGCACGCATGTGTGAATCAATATGTGATATTTATGTCATACATATCTCCTCCAATCTACTCTGAGATCAATAAAATGAATGAACGTTGACAGGATGACTGTTCCATGCCTCGAGTTCATTCAGGATATCAGTGAAAAAGGAATTATACATTCACTGTAACACCATTCACAGATTGTAGGATTGAAAGTTGTTCTCCAACTTTCTATTTCACTTGGGTAGCACTGATGTGCGACTAGGAACCACTCTTTGCTTGTGAAGTCATAAGTGTTATGGACTTTCACTGCCAACGTGAAATGGACCTGTAGGGTCACAACATAAGATTTAACCTGGAAGAGGAGTTTATCCACAAACGATGTTTAGATTGATTACTAAAGGAGATTAGTAGTTCAATTAAACACTCAATCAATTGATAGCTCAGTATCATAATGTTCAAGGCATTGGACTGATTGATTAGAGTATTAGACTGATTGGAACCACAATTGACTGATTTTGCATAGTCTGCTGCCCCAACCGATCGACTCATGGGATGAACCGATTGGCTCAGGTTGGTGAACCGATCGGCTCAACTGGTGAGATGATCGGCTCATGTGTCATGAGACGATCGACTCAGTTGTTGAACCGATCGATTCATGTGACCAACCGAGATCGTTTGGAAAGTCAGAAGACTATTTTGCAAATACAATTTATTTCACTTGTAAAAATTCAATTTGGACAAGGATTAATATTTGATTAATTGGAAACAAATATGAAAGTCAATTTGAGTTGGATCAGGACCACGAACCGATCAGCTCAAGCATGAACCGATCGGCTTAGAGCACCAGACGACCAGCTCATGTCCCAAATGATCGACTCAGGGCTCGAAACGATCATTTTAGGGTGTGAACCGATCGGTTCAGCTGGCACAGATTGGTTGTTGTTGTGGAAAATCTCGAACCCTTCTACTCCTGCTTTAATCCCACATTGCTCGGGGTAGAGAACCCTGTCCCATAACCCTCCTATATATATAGGGGTATTGGGGGCTTCTCAGGAACAACAACTCAGATCACCAGTTGCTCTGCAAAGTTTTCATTCTCTCTGGTTGTGGTAACTGAGAGAGCCTGAGCAAGTGCTACCTGATAAGGGAGGCACTACAAGGGAAAGACAACTACAGAAAAGCGAGTGGTGGCAGGAGAGTGTGTTGGTGACTAGTACACTGACAGGAGGATGCGACTCCTTCCGATTCCTTATGGGACAAGGAGATCAGAGTTCCAGGTGGTCCGTGTGGACTACTACAGAGGCGAGAGACTTCTGCCGCTCAGAGGACAACTGTTAATCCCGACAGTCTCAGTGAGACCAGGAGCTGTACAAACACCGTCCAAGACCGGAGGTGAAGACCGCACAAGCCGCGAGGTAACATCGCCGAGCAAGCCTCGGGATAAGGTACGCCTCTACAAACCATCCTTCCTATTGTATAGACGTTGACACAATTCCTTTATTCTTGGTTTGGGAGAAGAAATTTTTTGTTTCTGCTGCTTTCTCTGTCTCCCACAAAACCCAACAGTGGCATCAGAGCCACGTCAACTACTCTATACTTTAGGATTATCGATATGATCGATTTTGGTTTGTCGCCTTTATTTATTGCATACGATGTGAATAAAATTGGCTTTTTGCATGTCCAATCCTAAATCCACAAATCCCAATATACATATATGATATGTAATATTAATGCACTTGATATGCGTCACCCTTAAACGTGTTTTGTGGTGGATGTATAGCGTGGTTATGGACAATAAACCCTATGTATGTGTGCTTGGTTGAATGTAGTTGCTTGCATCTCAGTCTGCGCACCGATTTCCTACCTCCTTATTCCTGATGTAACTCGAGATAACTTGAGATTTCTTTCCTACCTTTTCTCCCCCCGAATGTAACTCGGGGTTTCCCAATTTAAATGTAAATAGGATAGATATTTTTATATTTCCTGTTATGTCAAAGAACGAAGGACAATCTTATGACGACTGAGACGACCGGTTCAAGGGGTGAACCGATTGGTTGGCGATCCAGATGATTGAATCAAGGAGCGAGATGAGCGGGTGGTGACCTGAGGAGATGCACGATGACTAGGCAAACTGATCGGTTGGAGGAGCCAACTGATTGGCTGGTGGCACCCAGACGACCGGCCAGGGCGAGCAAGTCATTCATGTGATGAGTTGATCAACTCGGATGACTATAGCACTTCATCATGGACATATTGCATGTGATGTAGATCTAGATGACCATGATTCCTCTTGGCTCGAGGAATCACATTAGGATGGCCATAATCATCGCTTTTATCATTTCACATGTTTTCTGTGGGATATAGCATGTATATGATACATACTATGTATTGTGGTGATTGGATATGTATATGTACCTATAAAACCAAATCCCTCATCTAAATATTAAGTCTTTTACGCCTTCCATTAGCGGAACACATGAAAAACTTGATCAAACAAGCATAGGTTACGCCAAAGTGTGGTGCGCCGTCTATCTCACAGAAGTGTGAAGGGTAAACATGTAGGTTCTGCCAAAGCAGGGAGCATGTTTACCGTGTCAGCTTTTGGGTTAGACTTAATTGGTGATTCTTAGAGCATCTAAGCCCAGAGGCATGAAATTTTCATGGCAAGGTGTTGCGCATGTTCATTCATCAAGAGTTGCATATGATACAATTGGCATGATGGCCTACCTAAATAGTCAAGATTGTGGGCAATCAGCCAAAGCTGACTCATGACTTGATGAAATATGGATCTTGACCCACTAGAAGATTGTACGCTTCAATCTTCTGAATTGATGGTGAGGGCTATCAATTTGAATCAAAATAGTGGGAGCGATAATTAATTAAAGTCCTAATTATATCGTAAACTTTTCAAATCAATCAAATAAGTCAAAATTGAGTTTTGGACTAAATTGCATATATTTCCTTTTGTAGTACAAATGAAAGCAAACAACAATAACTTTTCATTGCGATCGGTCCTTAAAAAGGACAAGATGAATGGGACTAACTTCCATGACTGCTTTAGGACATTGATAATTGTTCTCACTCAAGAGCGAAAGCTCTATGTCCTAGATACTCCAATTACAGAGGAACATGCTCCTACCACACTAAAGGCAGAAAGGGATGCTTCTAAGAAGCATTCTGATGATGCCATTGATGCAAAGTGCTTGATGTTGTGCTCCATGAACCACGAGTTGTAGAGACAACATGAGAACATGGGTATCATTGAGATGATTCATCATCTCAAGAACATGTATGAAGATCAAGCACGGCAAGAGAGATATGATGTCTCCAGGGCACTGTTCAAGTGTGTCATGATAGAAGGAGATCCAGTTGGTCCTCACATGCTCAAGATGATTGGGTATGTGGGGAACCTGACAAGATTGGGATTTCCCCTGAGCCAAGAGTTGGCTACTGACATGATACTACAATCGTTGCCAGAATCCTACAGTCAGTTTGTGATGAACTACAACATGAAAAACTTTGACAAGCCATTGACAGAGTTGTTGGGCATGTTGAGGACAACTGAGGCATAGATGAAGAAGGACAAGCCTAAGTCTATGATGATGATCAACAACAAGAAAGGCAAGTCCAAGCGCAAGGGCAAGGGCAAGGCTAAGAAAGGTTCTGATGCTAGCCAGCAGCCCAAGTCGTCTTCAACTCTCAAGGCCAACAGAGGCATGACCAAGAGAGGCAATTGCCACCATTGTCAAAAGCTAGGACATTGGAAAAGGAATTTTCCACTCTATCTGGAAGAACTAAAGAAGAAGGAGGCGACAAACGTCTCCACCTAAAGGTGTCATGAAATGAACTTGTAACACTTTTTAGGTATATGATACAAAGATATAAAGTGTAAAGCACCCAATTCATGGGGCAAGTGTTACCGCCATAGGAGTACTTTAGTTTATTTTCAGCCTTGAAGGCATGTAATAGAGTTATGAACTACTATTTCATATTTTCCAATAGACAGAAACACATTATTTTTGCATATTGTATGACAATGATGGCAATTAATAAAGTTGATGTTTCAATCTTTGTGGCAATGCCTTTTTTATCTTGTGGTACTTGGTATGCATAAGATAAAATGATACCTAAATATTATTGATAACTCAAACAATCAAATTAGCATAAATCATGAGAAATTCATTTCTAGTTTCCATATGATGGATAAGCTAGACTCTTTTGGTTAGAGAACCAGTAAGAGACATGAATCTCTTAAACATGATTAATCAATCATCACTAGTGGTAGTGGGAGAATGATTATCCTATTAGGTATAATACATGTGATGTATTTACATACCTATTAGAGTTAATGCTAGTACTTCACATGGTGTTTAGAGAAATACCAATATGCATATCTTGAAGTGTTCAAGAATATCATAGAGGAAGTACGAATTTGGTAAAGTGCTAATTCTTGATGAGATCAATGAATGAAATACTTGAACCAAATGTTTGAGATCCTTATGAGTGATTATGATAATGTATCATAGTAAATTCATGATTAAGGCATGGTGATGTCTAAATCAAAAGGAGTCATACTCTAAGGAGTTAAAGGATGATTATCAAATAACTAATTTCTTCTTAAAGAAAGAATACCCCACACTAATAAAGGACATTAAGAATCACAAGGAGTTGTGAGTTCTTGATAGAACCACCTCGATTATATATGTGATGTGTTGGTCATGTGATGAGTCAACTATCTAGATAAATATGAGGAACCGGATTTTGAGTTATGGTTTGTGACCATTACATCCTAAATGACTTCCATGTGAACCATAAGGTATGACCTTGATGGTAGCACCCATTGGGATGAAATCCATAAGTGCAAATGAGTCTTAAGCATTAAGACACATGGATAACATTTTGAGAAGGATGATGCTTGTTGATTGCAACTTAATGACTATGAGATTTGGCATACGGATACTAAAACCACATTCCTATGAGGAATAAGACAGGGATGTGTACGTAACACAACCTATAAGGTTTATGAATCCATTAATGCAAATGAAGTCTATAAGTTACAATGGACTAATCATTGTGACTGATTGAGTACAAGAAACTCAGAGCTGGATCTTTACTTTGATGATATAGTCAAAGGGTTTGACTGATATGTGAAAGATAAAGAGAGATCTGTGATTTAGTGGGAGCATATTCACATTCCACATGTTGATGTGAAATGGAAATGTTCTAGAATGGAAATCTAAAAGTGGAAATTATCTTTAAGGAAGATAAAGACGTTTCCTATGTGATAGGAATAGATATCTATAGAGATAGTTCTCGAAAACCTCTTGACTTAAAAAGGAGAGCATACATTGGCAATCTATACTGAAGGGTTCAGTATGCACATATTCAGTGGGAGAAAACTTGTCCATGATATGGAGTGAGTATCCCAAGGCCAAGTGTCCAATTCTTATGAAGAATGGAAACACTAAGAATAGATAAGGATCTATCATGTATGTAATCATCGCATCATCTTGCATGTATGGACATGGCAAGAACAAAATGCATTTATCATCTTGTGTATAGGACATGACAATATGATATGCTCATCCTGGTAACTCGTATGTGGGACATGACGGGTGGATGTCTGTCTAGTTCCAATAAGGGTTACTGGAATACCATAAGAACTTGATATGTACTTGAGAAGTACTAGTTCTATGGAAATAAGGAAGGATTCATTGTAAAGAGTTACACTGATATGAACTTCCAAAAAGGACAGAAAATTAATTGCAAAATATATATGGGATATATAAAAGTGAATGTTTGTTGATAAATGGAAATGTTCCAATAAAGTTGTTCTGAAAGGAAATACTGAGTATCCGTGTGTTAGAGAACAATAGTGGATAGTATATGGATCTAGGAGTTCATAGAGATGAACTTATAGAATTATGGTCATTGATGACAAGTTAGGAGTGCTTGGTCATGCAGTGTGGCTAAAGGTTAGCAAAGGAATACTAGATCACATATTACGACAACTCCATCTCATACGAGAGACATGAAGTTAATACTGACTTTGGCAAGGTGTTTCCATAACTCACTATGTTAGCACTAGAGCACAGTAACATGTGGGACATGTTTGAAGATCACTAAGAATATGATTCAAGGGTGATTGGCTCGCAGTGCAAGTGGGAGTCTGTTCGTATGTATGCCCTAAGAGCCAATCATGGGATGAATGGTGGGATACATTAAGATTGATTTGATAAACATCAAAGGAAATCTTCTAATTCTTTCTGGTTCAGTCATATGAGATAATGATAGAACATATTGAATGTCTAGAGAATGATAATACTCAATGACGTATGCTTTCAGGTTAAGGACCTGAATGATGAGATCATACATATGCTAAGAGTTTGTACACTCTTATTATGTCCCTAGACGGATGTCATTGTGGAAGGTAGATAGACAACAATGACACACAAGACTAGATTGTGGTGTTGGTTGATGACAGAATCTCATTAGTTATGATATGGAGATATCAAACCAAACACATAGGTACTTGTTAGAGAACAAGTGTACCAGACAGACCCACCGTGAGTTTGACACATGGAACCAACACATGGTAGTCACAGTCAATTCTCAAAGTGATGGTGATGAGTGTGATTCTTTGACCTAAAATCACTACACTCAACACATGTCATTGGGTACACTTTGACATCATCAAATGCAGTCCTGAAACATGGGTTGTTATAAAGGTGATGATTGGGTGGCTTTGACACACATGGCTTTTGAGGGGTGAGTGATAGATATGGGATTTGCCCCTCCTGAGGGAGTTTGATATCCATGGCCACTTGATGAGTAGGATTGAGATAGGCATGCACGCATGTGTGAATCAATATGTGATATTGATGTCATACATATCTCCTCCAATCTACTCTGAGATCAAGAAAATGAATGAACGTTGACAGAATGACTGTTCCATGCCTCGAGTTCATTCAGGATATCAGTGACAAAGGAATTATACATTCACTGTAACACCATTCACAAATTGTAGGATTGAAAGTTGTTCTCCAACTTTCTATTTCACTTGGGTAGCACTGATGTGCAACTAGGCACCACTCTTTGCTTGTGAAGTCATAAGTGTCATGGACTTTCACTGCCAACGTGAAATGGACCTATAGGGTCACACACATAAAATTTAACCTGGAAGAGGAGTTTATCCACAAATGATGTTTAGATTGATTACTAAAGGAGTTTAGTAGTTCAATTAAACACTCAATCAATTGATAGCTCAATATCATAGTGTGCAAGGTGTTGGACCGATTGATTAGAGTATCAGATTGATTAGAACTGCAATTGACTAATTTTGCATAGTCAGCTTCCCCAACCGATTGGCTCATGGGATGAACTGATTGGCTCAGGTTGGTGAACTGATCGACTCAACTGGTGAGACGATCGGCTCATGTATCATGAGATGATCGACTCATTTGTTGAACTGGTCAATTCATGTGACCAACCGAGATTGTTTGGAAAGTCAGAAGACTATTTTGCAAATACAATTTGTTTCACTTGTACAAATTCGATTTGGACAAGGATTAATATTTGATTAATCAGAAACAAATATGAAAGTCAATTTGAGTTGGATCAGGACCACGAACCGATCGTCTCAGGCATGAACCGATTGGCTCAGAGCACCATACGATCGGCTCAGGTCCCAAACGATCGGCTCAGGGCCCGAAATGACCGTTTTAGGGTGTGAACCGATCGGTTCAGTTGGTGTGGATTGGTTGTTTTTGTGGAAAACCTCGAACCCTTCTACTCCTGCTTTAATCCCACATTTCCCGGGGTAGAGAACCCTGTCCCATGACCCTCCTATATATATGGGTATTGGGGGCTTCTCAGGAACAACAACTCAGAATACCAGTTGCTCTGCAATGTTGTCATTCTCTCTGGTTGTGGTAACCGAGAGAGCCTGAGCAAGTGCTACCTGATAAGGGAGGCACAACAAGGGAAAGACAAATACAGAAAAGTGACTGGTGGCAGGAGAGTGTGTTGGTGACTAGTACGCTGACATGAGGGTGTGACTCCTTCTGATTCCTTGTGGGACAAGGAGATCAGAGTTCTAGGTGGTTCATGTGGACTACTATAGAGACGGGAGACTTCATCTGCTCAGAGGAAAACTGTCAATCCTGACAATCCTGGTGAGACCAGGAGCTGCACAGACACCGTCCAAGACCGGAGATGAAGACCGCGCAAGCCACAAGGTAACATCACCGAGCAAGCCTCAGGACAAGGTACGCCTCTACAAACCATCCTTACTATTGTATAGACATTGACACGATTCCTTTATTCTGGGTTTGGGAGAAGAAATTTTTTATTTCTGCTACCTTTCTGTCTCCCCTAAAACCCAACATATATATTTCAAGGAAAAAGAGGCATTGAATATTCATGAAATTGATGTTATCAACTCCCCTAAAACTTAGCATTATCTTTTCCTCAAGCTAGAAATATAAAATAGTCACATAACGATGGATGAGCATGATGATAGGACAAATAATTGATTGAAGATTTTTGGCCAAACTTCTATGAAAACAATTACCAATTCTTAAGATGATATTTTATCTTAGCATCATGTTTCAAATATCCTTCCTTGTAGATTTGTGTTGACAATTATTACTCATGCATTTCCTTCAACACAGATCTCTTTTATAAGCAACTTTCACTCTCATCTTTAATGTATAGGAGGTGATAGATGAATAGATAGGATAAAAGGTTTATGGATATACCCTTTGTTTCTTTGTGTCATTCAACTATAGGTTAGTTATCTAGAAAGTGGTCCTTCCATTCTGAAGCATGGGGATTTAGAGTAGTGATTGCACATCCTACATACCAGTGTTGTAGATTGCGACATCTTTAATGAAAACCATCAAAATTAGGGTTGTGTATTGTTGGTCCTTTGGAAATTTTGAAATGTGATATATCTGTGTTCACGAGAACAAGTATATACCATTTGGATAGCCTCCTTTATAATAAGCAGGGCATGAATATCTTATTATATTCACACTCTACTTTTTTAATTCCTCACTCTTTTGAGTATTTTTCATCAAATTTGGTTATGGATAAGGGACAAGGTAGCTCTTTATTTTTCATGAGTGTGCATCTTTGACTAATTACAAGTATATCTTTAGATTTTGTATGGAGTAATCATGAATATTTTCATGATATTCTAGGGTTAGAAATAAGCCAGTGGAATATGTGATATTTTGCTGACATAATTATATAAACACATTATCTTTATTGAGTGGGATGCACTTAATTACTCCTAAAGTATTATATCTTTATGTGATATCATGCACAAAAATTGCTTTCTGGAAAAAACAAGATATGTTCTTGGAAGGTTTGATGACTATTTGAATAATGTATATAGGAAAATTTTGTTTTTTTAGGAGAAAATATGTGAAATAAATTGAATCAAAAGAGAATAAAAACCATGTGATCTAGTGATAACTATCTTACCAGATTACACTCCAAACGTGCACACTATGTCCCCAAAGTGGAAAAGTAAGCAAGAAATGGAATCAAGTGATATTTGCTTTTGGTTTGCTGAAAATGTTCCTCTTCTATGCATTCAGATTTTAGAAGTTGGGTTGTGTCATTTTCTCACATGAAATCTCAATCCTCAACATGGCAGTCTCTTTGTTGACCCAAAAAATAAAGACATAATACATACAATAAGGGAGGTAGAAACCACAATCATTATTTGATAAAGGTTGTTGCTGAGGTCCATGATGGTAGAATTGGGGCTTTCTCCATTTCTTCTTGCCCTGAGAATCATAGACATTGCCATATTTGTGAATGAGATGACTGTGTTCTAAGGGGAAAATTTTGGCTCGATGCTCAACTTCACTATTGGCTTGGGTAGAATTATTGAAACCCACAAGATTGAGAAGATGATTAGAGCTATTGTGGAAAACAACTCTACAATCTTGAGTGAAAATTGCAATTAGTGTCCAATGCTTGTCATGGAGCAGATGCAATATGATATATCTTGAAAAAGCTAATTTCTAACACTGAATCAGAAGCTCCCTCACTGATAGTTTATCTTTGGAATATAGATAATTCACTAAACTTGGCATGTACATATAAACATCATCAATGTTTTGTTTTGGAAGGGATTGGTAAACAACCATGAGGTTGAGTGATAACCACTAGGTTTAGGAGTCTCATGAACATAATGCTTCATAACGATAAGGTCATTGCAAAGAAATATGCCATAATTATCCTTGCTATATTTGAGCAACATCATAAGGCGATTTAAGTCATATTCTGAGAGGTCAATGCAAGTACTCATGTTGAAGTTGTTGAAACTGAGCATTATAGTTTCAACTAGCCTATAAATGGGAAATGAAGGTTGGGTACTATCTAGAATAGCTTTAGTTTTTTCCACTTCTTAGACAATTATCGTAAGAGGGAGGGAATCAAGCATTTGAGATTTATGTAGTGGCATTTGGCCCGATACAAGTGAATGTTTCTTAGAGAGAGGGTGTTGAACTTTATCTACATCTTGTAAAACCTTCTTGAAAGGGACTTTGGAAGATCTTAGAATAAGGAAATAAATCCTATAATTTTTAGGGAATTTAGAACCTTGGAAGAGTCAGTGATCGTGGATCACCTTCATGGAATACCTCCCCTTAACTCATTAAAACAATCAAGATCCAAAGTATCAACTGGTATTTTCCAGTTGATATCCTCCATGATGCGAAGGATGATGAAAGTGCTATCAAACTTTTCTTGGAGTCTGCTGATGTATCAACAAATCAATAACATAAATATCTAATCCACTCTGTAATAATCACATAATTGTGACATCAAATGTTGAAGACAAATTGGAATATGTGGAATTTGTTCTACTTATGGATCTTGGAACACATTTACAGATGCAAGTGCTCTTCACAAAAAGCATTGAATAAGATGACCTGTCACCGGATCAGGTCTGCAATGCATAAAAAACAATAACTGTTACAATGAAAAGGGAGAAGTATGATATTCATTTTGCGCTCTTTCAAATTTTCAACTAAAATTGTCATGACAGACACATTCAATCTTTTCTTGAACAAACAATTTGCAAGTGTTGATGTAATTTTATAGTACATACATTTCTTATCATTGGGCATTACATCTTCAACAATTGCAGATTCTAGAACAATGAAGAGACATTTATTTATTCTTGCTGGACTCTATAAAATGTTTCTCAGAGAACTTTGGGTAAGATATTGAAGACCATTGTTATAGACAATGTGATTTTTGCCCAACCTGTCATTCACAATGTCATGGAGAACAAATATGCCCCAAACCTGTGCTTCTCCCGTATGTAGTCAAGATCCATGTCATGCATCTTGTGGGGAATGCTTGGAAGAACTAGCAAATTCTATTAAAGAAATATAGGATGAACCATCCTTAAACCAACATTTGACAGAAATATTGCCAAACATCATCTTCACTAGAAGAGGTGTTTCCACCATCTATGAGACTATCAGTGACTAAATGCGTAGCATTATCTTCCTCATTGTTGCCCTATGGAAATGAATTAAACTATTTGGGTTGGTTGGGTTGCCTTCTAAGCGATAAGATTGGACAAAATGTAGGATTGTCATAGCATTCTAGAATTCATTAATTGAGCTCCTAATTGATCTTCAAAAAGATAATCATGTGCTTATAGCTGAGATATTAGAATGTCATTGAAAAAGTCATAATTGATGTTCTCATATGGACTTACATGTGTATTCCCTATATCAAAAATATTGTTCGCTATGGGAATGTTGACTTGAGGGTCCATGGGAGAAGTAACATAAGATGGATTCCCCTGGGCATTTTCATGGATACCTACATTAGAGGTGGTGGCACCCTGACTAGTATTGGTCATGACAATCTATGGTATGTAGGAAACTAAGTGAATCCTACAAGATTCAGCCAAGGCATCTCTGTTAAAGAGGCTTCACTCATCCAGTCTGACACTTGATGTGTCTGGATCATAAGAAGGTCCTCGTGATGAAGAATACAAATGAGCTCATCTTTTTTATTTGTAGCAGGACAACCTTGCATACCTAAGCAACTATTTTGCATCGTGCTTATCATTCATTTCATAGAAATCTCCCTCCTTGGTTTTCTAGAAAGCATGCATCTCTTTTTACAACATTCTTATAATCTACTGGAAAGAGATGCCAAGAATTTTACTTAGAAAGGAAGATAGTGCAACTCATAAATGGTGTTGGCAAGCTTGATTCTCTACTAATACATACCTCACAAATTTTTGTAAGGTCAGTAATGTCAAAATTGTTTTTATATGTTATCTATATAGATGCTCAAACTCTCGACTAAAAATTCCATCTAGAGTCTTAGAATAATATCCCTTAGATGATCAGTGAGAATATGAAGGTGGAGAAGACAATTTCTCATGAGGAATAACCATTGCTCCAGATGGATGTGCTTGATTCTATTGTCATTGTGATGGGCTTGGTGAGACTTCATGCTCGTCGTGATAGGTGAGGGTGAATGATGGTGGACCAGTTTCTCTAGAATGATTTTAATGAAAATTGAGGTGGTTGCGGTTGGTAGAGTAGTCTTTTTTGGGCTGCAACTCCTAATGTGTGGTTCATCTGCATGTGCTTTCTTTTGTGCAAGATTATCTTGTGGCTTTTAAAATGGTGAAGTCGTGGGTGTGTTGGAAGGTTTATGAACCTCAAGTACTCTATCCTTAGGTTCATCATGACTTCTTTCTTCAAAATCCTCAACAATGATAGGGATATGTCTTTTTAGTACTTTCTTGATGGAGGAATGCTCTAAAGATGACAAAGAGATGTCCTTTCCAGCTATTGTGGAAGGCTCCCTAGGTCATTTGACCAACTAATTTAGTTCATATTTGGTGTAAAGAAGTTTCTATTTTTCATAGTTGTTGAACTATGGTAGAGGTATCAGAATGTTGGTAATCACAAATCGATAATATATTGCCTCGACATACCAGGTTATTGGTGTAGACTAAGTATTTGATATCAATGAATTGGTCCCCTCTAGATTCAAGAAAATCCTTAAGGATCTCTAGGTTCCCAAATGCTTGATATATAATGCTTACAAGGACACCCATGATGAAATATTTTTGTTGCTTTGGGATGGAAATCCATCTATCGATTAGAAACCTACCAATGTTAGTTGGCTCTCCCTCCATTATACACTAGAGAACATAGAGGTCTTCATGATATATGCTTCCTATCTCGAATTTGGTGAACAAAAATTGGCAACGATTTTATCAATAATACATCATAACCTAGAATATACATTAGTGTTAGGCTTGTATGTTGTCTGTCTAGTGAGCATTGATGAGACCTTCTCTGTTAAAATGGGGGCTTACTTGTTGAGTTTACCAAAGAATATGGATTTATCCTCTTCATCATCAACATATAAAATCTTATTTAGCATTTTCACAGTGAGAATCTCCTCTTTGTTGAAAGTACATACTCTAATATTTTGATGCCCCCGCACTTGTGACTGTCAGTCATTGTGACTACATTCTCTCAAATGGGAAGAAAAGAGCTCTCAAATATTCTCACTATAGGATATTGGAGAAGCAAAGAATATCCCAATGAGGTTTGAGCAATCAAGTAGATCATAAACTCATTACTTTATGCCTAGTTGTCTGAGTGTATCTTCATCTATCAAGGGTGTTTCCATGAAGTTTCCTCTAGCCATTCTGGTGTATGTTACCTTGTGTCTCTCATCTTTCAGATAGAATGTGTCTTGTTGAAGTTCTTGATTGAAGACTTCCTCCCTTGGTGCTTGGGAATTAACAGTGTCTAGTTGCTCAATTCTTGCTTGCTTTCTTATTTTGTTTGTGGGAGGTTTAGGGAGAGTACTTTTCTGTCTCTTCTACTTGGGTTTTGCATTTTTGATCCTTTTAGAATGATCACTCTCCTCATAGTAGGAGTGATTAACCTCACTTGGGGAACCGTCATTCCTTTGTTTTTCATCTCCCTCTGATTCAACATATGAACCATAATCCTTTTGTGAGTCATGAATGTTCTGTGAAACCAAAAAGTAAGTACAAAGACCAGACTTTTTTGCCTTGTGTGATAGAAATATTTTGAAAGAATAAAGTGTTTGGTCACTAACTTATTCTAAAAAATATCAAGGTGATCAACCTATATTTATAAAGGTCAATAGGTATTCTATATATCTTATAGGTCAATAGGGTTAGGGTTTGAACAAGGTTGAAAAATATAGGTCGATGATCAAGGTCAGCACCCCCTCAAACTTAGTTTTAGGAAGACCGTTAAAAACACTATGAAGTTCTAAGTTGATAGATGAATGATTAAGGGTTCAATCATCTAAAAGAAGATTACTGATCGATTTGAAGATATTGATCTAGACAAACACGTCGAAGAGGCTGATTGGAATGGAGATTGATAGGTCATTTATGTACCTCAGTACTTTAGAAAAAGCAATTTGTCTTAAAACCAGTATAAGAACCTAACTAACCTTATACATGTCAATTTGCAAAGCTTGGATCATGAACGTTCAAGCCTTAAAACAAAGGTATTTTACCTTATAAAATCCAAGAAGGCAATCTATATTGAATCCTATCGAGCTCAATAGTCGATTATCTACATAGAAAAATGAGGTCGAATGGAAGATCCTAACAGTATGTCGATAGGGTTAATAAAAATTTGGTAGTTCTTATCGGTAATACTTGAGCAATTGAATAGGAATCGTTGTTCCCTTCCCACTTTTATAGTTGAGGTGATTAGTGGGTAGAGAGGCTAAGTGGTAGACACATGGTTGTTGAGCTCATATAAAAATTGATAGAGGTCGATATGATCAAGTTAGTGGAGCTCAATAGGTTCTATTCAAGATTTGATTGATTATGTAAATGATTAAGATTAAATCAAAATATGAGTGGGTCTAATTGATTACCGATCAAGCTTTAAATATCAGAATGTAGGTCAATCAATTCTTTTTTGTGAAAAAATTGAACTATCATCATTAAGAAGGGGATTGACCTCTTGAGGTCAATGAGTTACATGAAAAAAATAGAGGTCGGTGGTTTAGGATGATTGAGCTCTTTATAGCTAAATTAAAACTAAGGAAAACTAGGAGAAGAGAACAACGAACATAAAAGGACTAGGGTTGCCTTCAAAGCAGTGCTTTTTGAAAGTCAATTAGGTTGAGTATCCAGTCCGTTCAATTGTCTCTAGCTGGTTAAATAAGATCCATGTCATACCTATTTGTAAACACTTCCTCTTCATAATTTATATCTTTGTAGACGGTGCCCTATTACATAAAAGGTTCCAAAATTTTCTCATTGGATATCCGTCATTCTAGATGGATATATAGTAATGATCATGAAAGGATAAGATCAACATAATCATAGTTTTCTATGTAAGAGAGGAATTAAATAGCAAGACCTTGTCCCTTTTAGAAATATCCTTGTGCTTGATGTAGGATCCATTCTAGATCTTAGTTCTTTCTTTATAGATTTGGGTGTTCCCATAAGCATGCAGACAAAGTTTTTCTAGCTCTTGCAACTGAAGGAATACTTAATTGTAGATAACGTAGGGTCCATTTTATGATTTGTGATGGCCCAGAAAGCCTCATGCTCCAACTCTAAGGGAAGGTGCTAATATTTCCATAAACCAACCAATATAGTGTCATTCCAATGGGTTTCTTATATGAATTTTGATATGTCCAAATAGCATGATCTAGCTTTGTAGACAAATCCTTAGTAGACTTCCCAATGCTTTTCTATGAAATATATTTGATCTAGTGATTGGAAACTTCTACTTTGCTGGTTATTTGAGGGTGGTACGGGTTGGAGACCTTATGCTGCACCCCATGTCTTTTTAGCAAGGTTTCAAAATGTTTCCTAGCAAAATGAGAAATTGCATCACTAATCATAGTTTGAGGAACTCAAAATCTAGAAAAAATGACTTTACTGAAGAGGCACATGGCATTCTTTAAGTCACTGATACATAGTCGGCAATGATCAAAATGTATTGATTTTCAAAGGATGATGGCAATGAACCCATAATGTCTATCCCCAAACATGAAAATCCCAACCGCAATCCACTATGTAAGAGGAATTTTATTTATTTTGCTTATATTCCCTATTATCTAGCATGGATCACATGCATTTACATATGCTTTCCGATCTTCAAAAATAGTTAACCAATAGATGCCGGAATGTAAAACCTTATTGCCTCTTTTCAGCTCCCAAATGCCCTCCACATGTAGAAGAATGATACTTTTCAAGAATATCTTGGGTTTCTTCCTCTAAAATACATCTTCAATATATACTGTCTGAGCATTTCTTTAAGAGAAACAGATCATACCAATAATAATTATTGTGGTTAGTAAAAAAATCCTTCTTTTGGGAATACATCCTATCATGTGGAAATTGGTGACATTGTTGTAGAATTCCACATACCAGGGTGTTATCAGATGACTTGTTCTTATGGATAGCAACAAATCATCTCCATATGAGCCATTTATTAGTAAGGAATCATCTCCCTCAAAATAGATTCTTAAAAGGTGGTCTGATACAACATTTTCTAACACTTTCTTATCCATAATTTCATGATCTAATTCATGGAGAAATAGATCCCATCACAAGATATGTGGCTTAGTGTCCTTCTTTTACATCAGGTATTTGATAGAACCATGTTCAGTGTAGACTTTGGATTTTCCTCCTAGAAATATGACTTGAATACATCGAAAGCATATATAATCACATGCATTTCTTTTACCGTTGTTGTATAATTCTCTCTTGCTTCATCGAGCATCATACTTCTCTTTTGTTTCATAGATGGTCTTACTTTCTTAGTAAATGACATGATGTTTGTTACCTTTCTTTTTTCTGAGAACTACCCCATAAAAAAATTGATGGTGTTGAACATACACTCAAAGACTAGATCCCAATTGAGAACTTGCATAATAGGTGCCCATGTTAGAGAATCTTTCAAGGTATGGAAATATTTTAGACAGTCTTCATAAAAATAATGGACATCTTTTAACTAGAAGACTAGACAACATCTTGAAAATTTTATATAAATATTTATTAAAATCTTCTATGATATCCTGCATGGACAAGAAAACTTCTTATAGATGTAATAGAGGAAGGTGGTGGAAATTTGGAAATTGCTTCGATCTTTTTTTATCCACCTCTATTCCTACTTAAAAAACCTTATGATAAAGCGGCAATTTTCCTACTTCAAAACCATTTTTTATTTGCATATCTATAAAATTAAAGATAGATTTTTCATAAACTCTTCAAAGTAAGATTCATAGACTTAGATGTCATCCATAATCACCGGCATAATTTCCTCAACAGAGCTAGCAAAGATTGCTGATGTGAATATTTGGAATGTGGTAGGATTATTAAATAATATAATGGAATCAAACAGAAGGCATAAGTATCATACAAACTTGTAAAGGTGGTCTTCTCTTAAACATATATGTTAGCAGGCACTTGGTAAAATTTTTCATATCCATCTATGGAGTAGAAGTGTGAGCAGTGATCAAGTCACTCAAGAACCTAATCAATGAAGGGAAATGGAAAGTGATCCTTCTTGGTTGTAGCATCAATAATTAGTAATCAATACACATTCACCAACTAGTAACTATGTGAGTGGATAGATCTTGACCATTGCTTCCCTGAACAACAATCATAACTTCTTTGTTAGGTATGCTATGAATTAGACTGACCCAATTGCTATCACTAATAGTGTAGATAATACCTACATCCTAAATCTTGATTCCTTCCTTGCTCAAAACTTCATGCATTTTATCCTTCAATTTTCACTATCCTTGGACTCGAGACCTAGAATTTTCCTCAAGATTAATTTAATGCATGCACACGGTAGGAATGAGCCCCTTGATATAATCATTACAATAAGAAAGATCTTTCCTTCTTAGTCTTAGCTCAATATGGAGTTCTACTGGTCTTGAAGTAGTTCATAGTTGATAACGACAAGGTTTCTCTTTTCATTTTCTAAAAATTATTGAGCCCATTGAAAAGGGTTTTCAACTCAGGGAGAGGCTTCAGTGCAAATGCTTATTTCAATTCCCTTTGTAAGGAAATATATTTTCCCATTTTAATAGTTCCCTGTTGATCAACCTCAACTGCAATTAAATAGGCCAAAATTTCTTCCACAGATGTATCTATAATGCTAAAAGTTGGGTTGGTGAAAGCTCTTATTGATAGATCTACAACATCATTGTTTTCTTGGATTTGACACATAGTTGGATACAACAATATGCAAAATATCTTGTTTCTATAGGAGATAATACTTCCATATGATCTAGGATGTTGGAATCTATATGTTCATTTGCCACTCAAGTAGCAGATATTCCATTACATGCATTAGAGAATGTGCATTCAAGAAAAAGGTCTCTTGAAAATCATGGGATAGTCTTCAACAACGTTCATGATAACAATGTCACACGGAATAAAGAAATTGCCAATATGAATCGAAACATCTTCTAGTCCAACATGTATGGTGTAAGAATTACCTACCAATTGTGTTCTAATACAATAAGGGACCATATTGGTTAATCCTTGCCCGATCGCCAGAGAGTGCGACATAAGACTAATGCTAATATCTAGATCGGCCAGGTCGTGCCTTTCAACAATGTCACCTATGAGAAAAGGAATGGTAAAAGCACCATGGTCTTTCTATTTTTAAGGCATAGTAGACTGAACAAAAGCATTGGCTATCTTGGACAATCTGACTATTTTTATATTGCCCCACCTCCATTCTCATTGATGAGATCCTTACGAAACTTTGCATAATTAGGCATTTCATCTATAGCATCTAACATCTAGATGTATCTTATTTATGGTTTCAATAAACTTGTTATACCTTTTCTGAAGTTGAGCCTTGATAAATCAGTGAGGAAAAGGTATTTCAAGATATTGCTCGGTAGGCTCATTGGTTAAGATGTTTTCCTTTTCATTCCTTGTGTAGTGTTTCTTGTTTAAGGAGCTTCCTTTTCAAGAGATTTGGACTCATCTTCATCACTAAATATAAGTTGTACTTGAGGAGGAGGTGTGGTCCTTAAAGTGGTGTCGGATCACAACATCGCCATCTTTAGAGTCTCGTGCCTTGAATTTTGTTATGTACAAGAAGGGAGTTGTCTAGCCGTGTTCTTAATAGAATCGTCTATAGAAGCCAACTTCTAGTCAATCATCCTATTATTCTGTTTTAAATCACTGATCTACATATTTATAGTCCCAATCTATGCTTGCATTTTGTTTATCATATCCTAGTTACTCAGAATGTGCTATCCAAGATGCTCTCTAAGAGAGTTCAGTTGGTTAATAGAATTCTTTTGCTACATGATAAAACTTCCTTTTTATTGGCCATTGAAATTTCCTTTCTGATTTAGCATCCTATTTTGTGGAGGGTTGTTGTTCTATTAGAATACTAGTGGATTCTGGCCTCTCCTATGGATTGTCCTCTATCCATGCCATTTGGTAGTTGGTTTAGTTGATGAGAATTTTTGGCTGTAGAAGCATTTCCATAAGAAAAACTAGGGTCGTTAGGCCTCTTGAAGTTGACGTATGGAACATTTTAAAGAAATTTGCCTTGATTATCCTCATTTTCATGGATGTATATGCAGTGATCAAGCCCATGACCATTTTCTCCACAAGTGACACAATTCATCCAGTCTCTACATGATGCCTTGCTTTGGCATTTGTCTCCTTCAAAGTATGAAAAACTATGGCCATCATGTCCAATTTGACATTTAGAGCCACAAGGATCTGTAAATCATAAGTAGAATCAACGATAGATACATTTCCAATTGGTCCTCTTTTGTAATCGAAGCTAGCTAATTCCTATGCAACCATGTTGTCAATTATCTCCTTGTAATGCTCAACGCTATGCCTCATGAAATCACTTCTATTTGGTGAATTTATAGACGTTCTCTCACTTAGAGTAGGATTTTTATAGAAGGTGGTAATGGGATATCCTTCATCAAAGTTATGGTGAGGGAACTCCCTTTAACACTCTTGATACCTCTCCCAAGCCTCACTCAAATTCTCAGCAACTTTCAACTAAAGCTAGTAATCCTTTTCCTGTAAAGAATGGCCTTTTTAGCCAAGGATTCCCAACCAATGAGGCTCTCGTGGTCTAAATCCTAGTACCATGCAAGAGTTTTATATCTTAAAGAGAAGTGAAAAGCTTTACAGTAAATCACCTCTAATAAAACCCTATCGATCTTAAGGGTATCACCATTTTTTTTGAAGGCTTCTGTGTGGTGATAATGATTTTCTTCAATTGAGTTTCCTTTGAATGTCCACTACTAAATAATACTGAGGAAGGTTGGATTCAAATTGAAGTTGACCATAGTAATACGGGAAAGCATCACAACTTGGCTCATTTTGTTGGCGTGCGTTCCCACGAATGAACAAATAGATGGACCACCAGCAGACAGGAGTACATTTTGTCCTGCTCCACATCCAATCATGTCAATAGGCAGTTGCATAGGAGGAGGGATATTTCTATCCCCATATCTATTTGCATGACCATTTCTTCTTCCATAATCTTGAGTGGACATTGCTTCTTTGGTTGGTGAAGAGAAATCTAGGTCACACTAATTGCATGAGAGAATTAGATGAGTCAAGGCAAGTGACCAGACATGCTTAACAAACTTTCAAGATATAAAACAACCATATCAAAATAATGGTGTCTAAGTCTATTGTTAGACATAGTAATACTGGTAAAAATTAAGCAGAATTTGGGTCCTTTTTCCAATTTTCGTATACCCTGACAACGACACCAAAAGTTTGTCACCCCTTAAATGTGGGACAAAAGTGTAAACATAATTGCCCGATTGAAATTATCATACTTATATTTGTTCTCGACTTCAAGAGAAGTCCACAACTCAATACAAACTCTACTATAGCAATACATGGTAGAATACACGGATAAGGGGAGGCAACTACATAAGAAACTAGAGCCTTTGCTAGCTTACTCGGATAAAAATGTTGGATATGGTATCCCAGTTAAGAATGCATTTATCTACTCAAAGCAATAAACTTAAGTTATATAACTCAAAATAGATAATGGTAATGATGATTATGATATAAAGGAACTTGGATTGGGTTTCACCAATCAAACCATCCTCATCCATGCAAAACCTTCTCTTCTATTTTATATATTCTCAATGCATTTTTCAACATGTCATAAAAGATACCTAACACCTTCCTTCTCTTGAGATCCGTGTCGATGTATTTCTAATAGCACCTCCCTATTGATATGGTAACCAAAGGGTCATGACTGAATGTATGTTTTTTTTCTATAGTGATTCCTTACTCTCATGGATCATCACTAGTCCAAACTCTATATCTTGCTAAACTCGTTCTTTTGAAATAGTTCAGATCAAACATTGTATCAAGGTAGCTAATAAAACAATCTATACATTAAACATGAGCATGGAAACAAAACTACAAGAAGAATGAAATACATAGAAAAAGGAAAAATTACATGGTTTGGAAGGCCTGATGGCTATTCCTAACCCAAATTTATGAGTTGATCTACTCATGGTGCAAGAAAGAATCAAATTACAATTTGAACAAGTCATTGCTCTCAAAATAAAACAATAAAACAATTGAGAAAGGTAGGAGGATGATTAATAGGGTAGATCAAGCTAGGAGGTTGATCTAACCACCTTTCAACTAAATGTGACTTTTAACACTCGATCCCCTTTATAGGTTCATCGAGGTGATTAACTAGTTTTGAGGTCAATCAAGCTCTTCATTCAACCTTCAAGATTGATTATCTTCACTTCCCTTGCTGGTGAAACTAGAAATCCTTGATCAAGCTCAATGCAAGTGGTTTGTGTCAAAGTTCAAAAGGTTGATTTCTCTTGAGATCAATAAATTGGAATTGGTCTTGTCCTTCACTGTAGCATTTCAACTTTTTCACAACACACCATATGCCTTGTAAGTGATGCCATGAGGTCCCATTTATAGGGTATAGACAACCTCTTATTGACTTATGATTGGTCCATATGGCATTGAACTCAAGACTTTAGGCAATTGAGCTTGGAGCTGAAGGTCTTCTACTTGATTGAATTCTTCATTTTTGGCAAGTGATCTACCTTCTAGTGAACTACTTGTCTTTGTATGAGAAGTTGATATATTGGAGCCGACTGAGCTTGATTAGCTTCCTTTGGGAGTTGATCGACCTACAAGTTGATCTATCATCTTGAACTGTCAAGCTTTGGAGCTCGACTTATCTTATGTATTATTGGCTCGAGCTACTGTTTGATCAAGGTGGGAGCTCAATTGTGCTTCTTGTTTTCTTTGTAGGTGGATCTACCCACCTGCTCGAGCTTGATGTTTATTTGATCAAAAATTTGTACTTTGTTTAGTTTGGTAGATAATAATCAACCTGAAGGTCGAATGTTCTTGCTTCAGTAGATGCCTGAACGGGTGAACAGATGACCTGGAGGTCCATGGATGTTATTCTTTGTATGGTAGCTTGATGGATTGTCTATCAAGCTCTTCTTGAACTTCCTTGATCAATCATGATAATCAATTGAGTTATTAAACCTCTTTATTGATATTCTCTATTGATGAATGAATATTCATCCATTTTTATCACATCTTTTAGATCATTCCATAGGAACATTTTGTTGTTAATTTCCCAAATTTTATGATTTAATTACTTTAGTTTTGCTTTTGCTCCTAAACTAGAGTTTTAATTATATTTACTCATTTTTATAGTAAAATGGCTCAATTGTACCCATCCAATCCAAAGATAAAGAACTCCCAAAATACTCTAGAAGTTAGAAGATTAAGGAGGCTTCAACTTCATACCTCAACCTCCTAGAATCATCGATCGATTGGCATTTCTATTCGATCAACTCATAAGATGGAATAGGAGAGACTCATAATTTCTAACTGCTCGACTAGCCACCTACCTGATTGACTCAACATGAAAGGGAGAGGACTTATATTGACATCAGTCGACCAATTGGACCCCCAACCAATCGAATGACATGCATATGAGACTGAGCGTCGACTTACCCCAGTCGACTTACTGAACGCATAACTGATCAAATGGCACAACAGACCCAGTCTTTGCATCTGCTACCAGGACATGTTTTTAGAATTTTATGGTCACATTACATATAATAGGAGGGACAAGTTAGACACAAGGGGGACTTGCCCCATCATCTCAGAGCCTCCTTGGGTGCACAAAGCAAGTAAAGGAGAGAAGGAGCCATCACCTTCCTCTCAAAGACTACCCGATTGTTGCTATACTCTAGAAATTTGACTTCTTCTTTTCTTATATGTACCTTTGTGTTTATTATGACTATGAGCGAGTATATGGGGCATGGGGTGTAGCCCCATATCATGTACCTTGATCTAATGGATCTTGACTTTAAGAAATTTGTTGTTAGATGTGTTTCTTACAATATATGCACTTGTTCTATGGTTCGATCAATTATATTATTCTCATTATAATCTTGGGTGAAGATTCACAAATGCTAATGCTAAAATGCTGAATAAGCACATAGAACTCCAGATGAAATTCTGGATGGATTTCTATGATTGATCCACCATTTTTCTTCTTTGTTATAATCCTTAGAGATGAGATCTCAAATTCTAGGATTAGAACACCAGATGAAATGAGTAGAACCCCAGAAGAGATTCTGGATGGAAGTCTACTGGATGATTGGACAATGAACCATAAAGACTGAGATTCTGAGTGTTTGGGGAGTTTGATCCTTGCAACATTTGTGTTCTTCAAGGACACAAATTTGCTTGGTCCTAATCTAACAACCAAATTCAAGGAGTTGAGTCCATTAAAGAAACTACTTAAGCTATGGAAGTGAATCTCGCCCCCATTATCTTTTATTAGTTGAATTAAATCTTCAATTTAATTTATTTTGTTTCTATAATACTTATTCCAATTTTAGTTATAATCTCTCCCAAACAAACATAATAAAATGTTGTTCTTAGTAATAGGTTCAAAACAATTCTTAACCATGTTGTCTCATGGGTTCAACCCTTTTTTATTACAATTGACTCATTTTCTTATGGGTGAGTTGGTTGCCTCTGTCAAGGTTAAAATTTAAGGAATCATCTTCCTTGCTAAATTTGTTATGCAAACAACTCACATCAAATTTTCACATTGTTACTGAGGACAATGGAATTTCTTTCGAGCCCCATTACTTTAAATAATTAGGATTCTTTTCTTTTCAATAGATAATCACTCATATTTTCTTGAGCTTATTTTTCCTTGAGTTGTAATGTCATGTCATCTCTTTCTCAGGTGCTGATGATTTATGTGACATTATCAAAGTGTTGATTCTATACCATTTCTATTTGAAATAGATATTGATAGAACTTTTCATTACCTAAACTGGAGATGTCAAAACAGGATGGATAAGGAAGAAGTCAACTGTCAAGTGGAACATGCCCTCACCTTACAAAGAGAAACCCTAAGGGCCAAGATGAGGGCAGCAGTGGCTACCGAACAGGAAGCCCGATAAGATGTAGTACAAGAAGAAGAGCGGTACAAGAAGCTTAAGGGCTTCTCAGTCCCTAAAGCTGATAATGCACTACATCCCGTTGTGCCTCCCTACTAACACCACCCTAAAATCTAAGATCCACATGCAGTGGATCACCACACTTTAGTGCAGCACATTATACTATAGAATATGTGATAATTGTTTAGACCATATCCAACACTTCTCTATCCTTTGTGTCTTACACAAGATACTAGACATTTTCAAGGATGCCATCAAACTAGGCTATTTAAATGTTCATTATTGGTCATTCCAACAATTGGTATATTGCTATGGAGGAAGACCACATCATCACCTAGGAAGGTCTCCATTCCAAGTTCCTCGAGAAGTACATCCCCCCATCCCTCAACTATCATATTAGGGGATAAATCACCCAAATCACTATGATTCTCAACAAAACATTGGAAGAAGCTTGGGAGAGATATAGAGAGCTCCTTTTCCATTACACACACAATGACATGTCCCAATTTTGGTTGATTGATACATTCTACATGGGTGTTAATGAAAACCCTAATACATTTCTTAACACCTCATTTGGATTTAAATTTATATTCTAAAATTTTAATGATGCTTGTGAAGTTGTTAAAAGAAGTTTTGAAACCCCAGCCGGATCCAATCCATGACAAGGAGGAGTCTTCAAAATAGCCAAAGCTGAAACAATTCCAATCTTAGATCCATTGTTGAACTCTCAAGATGCTTGTCTTGAAGAAAGACCGTTTGGAGTCCTGCTTTAATGCCAATGAAAGAAAAGCACAACCACAACATATGCAACAAGTAAAATCTATAGATCTTTTCTTCCAAGATTAAAAGAGCCATGACCACTCTACTCTGCAATGTGGAATCCTTTATAAAGTCTTGGTGAACAATAATCATAGATTATCTAAAACTATACCACACATGAAGGATCTCAACTCCATCCACAACATATCCGGTGAATCCTACTGTAACCCCAACCGGACTAGAAATCATCCCAGTTTCTAGTATGGCATTTCAATTGATGCAGAGAATGCATCACAACAACGACCTCCTCAAGTGAACAACCAAGGTTGTACCCTCTAGGGTTCCAATATAATATCCAACAAATATTTATAAGCCAAGGAAACTATCAGGGGAAACTTTCTAAAATCTTAATCAAGTGTCACGGATGTAGAAGCTCCCCTCCTTCTACAAAGGATATAATTTATACTTTAGAGTACATAATTCTATCTCAAAAAGCTCATTAGAAGGAAATAGATTCTCAATTAGCTCAACTCATGGAATCCAAACGTCATCCAATAGGTCCTTTTACTGGACAACCATAACCCAATCCCAAGAAGATGGAACAACTTAAATCTTTAACAACTCACTTTGTCTTTACCATTTGAGAGAAGGTGATCTCTTCCACTATGATGGATAACCTAGAAATTTCCACACCTTCATCATATATTCCCATATATGAACCAAATGTGTTATACGAAGGTCTACTAAATCAGATCCGATAGGATTTCATGTTTAATAAATTTTAAAAAACATGAAAAAGTTGTATGTTAATATCCCGTTACTTGATGGCATGGCCTAAATGCCTCATTGGAATAAATTCTTTAAGATATTACTAAATCAAAAATACATATCTAAAGAATGTGAAATGGTAAAATTGGAAATAACATCATCTGATATCATTTAAAACAAGATGCCTCACAAATGCAAGGGCCCAGGGTCCTTAGGGATATCATGCTTTATAACTGATTCTACCATCCAAATAGATCCATATTATCTTGGAGCCAACAACCGTATCATACTGCTTAGCCTATGTAGGAGACTTGACCTTACTGATGAACAACCCACTACAATGGCTATCCAGCTTACTGATTCTTCCACAACCAATCTGGTTGGTATTGTTGAGAATATACCAATAAAGGCTGGGGAGTATTACATTCCTTGTGATTTCATAGTGTTGAGCATCAAGGAAGATCATCACTACCCCCTTATTTTTAAAAAGACATTCATACCCATTGCTAGGGCCTTAATTGATGTCAAAGTAGGACTTTTGACCTTATGCATGGACAAACATTCTCTTGATTTTCAAGCATGTGGAGGAACCATGAAATACACTAGATATGAAGTAACATCCTAGACTGAATTGACCAATTTACTTTGATGTAAAAATGACTTTTCCCCTCAGAAGCCCATCAATGACTAAGTCTAGAGTATCCATAGAAGGATATTATAGTGCAAAGAAGATTGAGAGCGTACCTATCTAATAATTCCAAAAGAAAGATCACCAACATAGAAGAGACACCCCTTAGTCTTGTTGACATCCTACATTACATACCCCAAGTGCTCAAGAGCCATCTCATTCACAAACACATGTTTGCCTACATGCCCAAACTGCATACCAAATAGTTTCCTCTCACTTTTCCCCCTATCCTCACAATGTTCCAATATATTTTGACTACATATACCACATGAGTTGAAAATACCAAATGTCTATGAAGAAGGATCAATTAAGGAGATAGGCTAAGAATTTTCCAAGTAGCAACCTCCAGATCCAATCCCCATAAATGATAGTTACCAATATGATGGGATGACTATGCTTCTTATGAACCACACTCCTACAACACCTCACTATTATCATATTGATCATTCTTAGACCCGTTGTGATTATTCAACATCATACATTGAATAGTCCAAACCAACCTGATACAACTCTAATTGTTTCCCTTAGTATTTTGAATTATGTCACACCATTTGTGGTAGGTTACATGATTCAAGAAACCAAGCAAGGATAAGGGAGATAATGAAAGGGAAACAACCAAGATAATATAGTAGTCCCACTCAAGCTCTAGTTTTTCATCCATGGTGGAAAACACAGGCGTTGGGCCTTCAGCATTAAATAGGGAACTTGTTGGGCGACTACCCAACACTTTTCTTCCCTCCATCTTGGACATAGGACTTTTTTGAGATGAAAAAGATTCTAAGCTTGGGGTGGAGGTGGGTGTTACATAGATATTCTACTCACTCTATCTTTCCTTGTTTCATAAACTTTTACATGTTATTTTGGGTTTACATGTAGTTTAGGTTTAATTTTTTTTCTTTCACTTTTCTTGCATATGCTATGACATTTATATAGTCTTCCAATTGTTTCTTGTATGCATGTTTTATCAATGAACTCCTTGTATGAAGTGACATCTCTTATAAAAAATTCATAAAATTCCTTTTCTAGAACTCACCATGACACCTAGGACCTCAAATAGCATTGTTCCTTGGAAAAGATGGCAAGCCATAAGGATTGACAAGAATTAAATTCATTATGTTTTTACTTGATTTGTGAAATAGCTTGTGAAATTTCCTAATTATTGAATGTTGTAGAAAGAATTGAATGATGTTATAATTCTCCCAAGAACTAAAGTCAAAATATGATATGCACAACTTTAACCTCTTCTATATTTCTTCTATCATCTTCTTACCCCTCTATTTTCAAAAAATAAACAAAAAGCTAAAAATGGTGCCAAATCCAAGTTCAGGGTGGCAAAACCTTACCCCCTACCACTTCTTCCTTACCCCTCCTCTATAGTAGGGGTGTACCGCCAATAAAGAAAAGATTCCAACATGCACACAAAAATGCAATCAATGTAATTAAAAAAAAAGATCTTAAGTCGAGTTGCGGAGAGGTTACCTTCTTTTACACCTTCATTTAATCCATTTTTCTACCTAGGGGAATCTACATACCCCAACCCACTCAATCATTGAATCTTGTTTATGTGTCAAATTGCAAGAATACACGAGACTACCAAAAGCAAAAGGGATATGACATCTAGTTTTATGTAGGTCTTGATATGGAAACAAGTTGTGAATCATTTTTGAGTAGGGAATATTGAAAATTACATTTTGTGATTTTAGGAAATCAGGGTCACTTTTCCATGAAAGGTGGTAAGTATGCAAGTAGTATAACACAAAATAGGAGGATATGTTGTTAGTAATATTTTGAGATTGTTTGTGATTATACGTTGCTTGAGGACAAGCAACGTTCAAGTTGAGGGTGATTTGATGAATGCATGTTCATCCATTTTTATCGCATCTTTTAGATCATTACTTAGGAACATTTTTTTATTTCCCAATTTTAGGAATTAATTTATTAGTTTTGATTTTATGTCCTAAATTAGAGTTTTAATTAGAATTGCTCATTTATTGAAGGAAAATGGCTCAATTGTTCCCATCCACTCCAAAGATCAAAAATCCCCAAAGTACTCCAAGATTTAGAAGATTAAGGAGATTTTAGGAGCATACCTTAACATCCTAGAATCCCAACCAGTTAACTAACATTCCCAGTCAATCCACTCACAAGATGGAATTGGAAAACTCATAATTTCCATAGGGCGACTGGCCACCCAATTGATTGATTTAACATGAAAAGGAGATGACTTCGATTGAACCCTAGTCGACTGATTGGACCTTTAACCAATCAAGTGACTTGCATACAAACCTGAGCACCAACTCACCCAGTCGACTAATTGGACCCTCAACATATCGACTAACATGTATCTCAACTTGAACATTAATTTATCCTAGTTGACCGATTGGAAGCCCAACTAGTCAGCTGGCACTGTTGACCCAATCTTTTTATTTGCAGCTAAGATGTGTTTTTAGGGTTTTGTGGTCACATTCCCTCCCTATAAAAGGACATGGTAGGTAGAAAAAAGTGGGATAGTACCCTATAACCTCAGAGCCTCCCTCGGTTGCGTAGGGCAAGGAAAGTAGAGAAGGAATCATCATCTTCCTCACAAAGACACCCATATTGTTTCTATACTCTAGAAACATGACATATTCTATTCCTATATGTACCTTTATGTTTATTCTAGTTACAAGAAATTAGATCTTATTACTAGAGCATGGGGTCTAGCCCCATATTCTATACCTTGTTCTAATTGATCTTGACTCTAAGAATTTCATTGTTTAATGTGTTCTTCTGATCTATGTGCGTGTTCCATGGTTTGATCATTTATATTCTTCTTGTTATAATATCGAGTTAAGGGATAATGCATCCCAAGGATAGAATGTCAAATGAACACTTAGAACGTTGGATCAAATCCCAGATGGTGTTCTATGATTCATCCACCATTTTTCTTATTTGTTATAATCCTTGATATTGAGATCCTAGATCCTAGGATTAAAACACCAGATGCAATGTGTAGAACCTTAAGAGAGATCTTAGATGGAGTTTTACTAGATGATTGGATAAAGAATCACAAACACAGAGATTCTGGGTTTTTTCGGAGTTTGATCCCTTCAAGATTTATGTTCCTTAAGGATGCAAACCTAGTTGGTCCTAATCTAATAATCTAATTCAAGTAGTTGAATCACTTAATGAAACTACATAGGTTGTGGTGGTGAATCTCGGGCCCCCATTATCTTTTATTAATTTGAATTAAATCTTCAGTTGAATCTATTTTATTTCTACAATATTTATTTCAATTTATATTATAATCTATCTCAAACAACTAGATTTATATATTCTTCTTATTTATAGGTTAACAACAATTCTGATTCATGTTTTCTTATGGGTTTGACCCTTTTTTTTACTACATTTGACTTATTCACTTACGGGCGAGTTGATTTTTGTTGTTACGGTTATACTCTAGGGAACCATCTTTCTTAGTGAATTTTTTGTGAAAACGACTCATATCATCTACATGCATAGCTATCAACCTCAAGTTCGATCATTTATCGATTGAGATTTATGACTTGGAGTTGCATTTTGTGCATTTTCAGAGATCATTTATTTTAGAAATAAGATTTGGCAAATATGTGCATAATGGAAGATTTTATGAACATTATGTGCATTTGAAGATTAATATCTAGGAAAAAGAGGCATGAAATCTTCATGAATGTTGTTGTTATAAGTAAGTGATGTTATGAAGTTGATTTTGATGTTGTAAATCATATTGAGAAATAAGCAATTAGGACATTCCGAGTGTTACTTAAATATTGATACATATTATCTATCTTGAGTTATTATTTTTCACTCAGTGGGGTTCTCTATACATCTCATGTTTTTGTTTCAAACATGTTTTGTGTAGTGGAAGAAGAGAATAGGTTTCATTGATAGAAAATGTAATGAAGTTGAATCTAGTTAATTTAACATGTCTCTACACTCCTTGGATAATGTGTGTAAATTAGAAGTTGCAATATTTTCTTTTAAGTACATATAAGTGTTGTAACCAGATCTCTTATTTTTATAATCCTATGTTCTTTTTTAAGTTGAACATGTACTAGATTAGAAAATTTGGATGGAAATATATTTTTATATCTGAAACCGTTTGGGAACAAACGGTCTTGAAACTGTTTGGAACCAAACGGCCTTGAAACCATTTGGAACCAAACAGTCTTCAAACCATTTGGAATCAAACGGTCTTCAAACCGTTTGGAACCAAACGGTCTTGAAACCGTTTGGGACGAAACAGTCTTCAAACCGTTTGAAACCAAACGGTCTTGAAACCATTTGGGACCAAACGGTCTTCAAACCGTTTGGAACCAAATGACCTTGAAACTGTTTGGAACCAAACGGTCTTCGAACCGTTTGGAACCAAACGGTCCTGAAACCGTTTGGGACCAAACGGTCCTGAAACCATTTGAAACCAAATGGTCTTCAAACCATTTGGCCTTCCACAATCTCTCTCTCTCTCTCTCTCTATATATATATATATATATAACCACATAAAACAAATAAAATCCAAAATTTTCTAAACATATTGTTCTAACTCATGATTTCCCATTTTGCAGATATGGCATCACCAGCAAAGGAGGCCACCGAATCTGAAGACGCTCCAATCTGGACCAATGAGCAACTGAGGGCAGATCAGGCCAAACTCCAGAAGATCGTAGACGACTACAACATGACTGGAAAGGCCCCGCCATATGTCAAAATCATGGCAGTTCTGTGCGAAATTGATCGCATCAACAAGTGCCTGGCCGAGGCACCTGAAGAAGAAGTGGAAGAAATTTTTTCCGACGATGATGAAGGCTCGGATTACAAGCCAAACTCCGAGGAGGAATCCCTAGCTGAAGAATCAAAGGGGAAACACAAAGTCCAAGATACTGCAACCGAACAACCCTCCAAGAAACGAGCCAGAAAGCAAGTCCGTCCTGCCACTGCAAGGGAGCAAATCCTGGCAGGAAACACTCCACCAATCACCACCTCCGCTGCCACTCCCACAACCATCATTGTCCCCACTTTCCCTCCCGTCACCACCGCGGCACCACCACCAGCAAACCTATACATAAACACCGCCCTCTCCACCGACAAAATCCTAAAACCTACTAAGTACGTTTGCTCAAGCATACTACTTAAGATGGGGATCCATGACCAAATTTTCAACATGCTAGACAAAGCCAACCTTACAAGGCTGGGTTTAGTACCTGAGATCTCATATTCTGAACCCACTACTGAATTTTTCACCTTTCTTACCAAAGAGCCCATCGACATCATGGATAGATCACGGGATGGAGGTGACAGAAGGCTGGTCACCCAAATCTTCGGCAACAAGGTTGTCTTAACAAAAAACATGCTGAACGAAGTTTTTATTGACAACCAGCATCAGCTAAATAAAGCCAAGGCTGTGGGAACTGAGCACCCTAATTTCAACAGGCACAAATTTTGGAAATCTCTAACTGGGATCCCCACCTACGATGCTAAGACGTGCAAAGCATCGAACATACATTCTGGATTTGTGCGCACCCTACATAAAATTCTCGCAGGCACACTCTTCCCCAGGACAGAAGGAGGGAATGCTATAATATTAGATCTCTTTGTTCTCTGGTCCATTCTAAACGGAATGCCAGTCAAAATTGGATGACAAATGATCCAGAAATTATCAGCTTACGCCCTGGGGAAGGAAATATGCATGGGGGGTCATGTCACATCCATCATCAAATACCTCGAGATGGACATACCCCTACCTCGTTGCACGCAAATAAAGGGTGACATCCTTACTAATGAACAAACCTTGAAGAACTCCTTCATTATCAAGGAAAAGGATGTGAAACTACATTACATCTTCTGCCCTACAGTCAAGTCATCCAGAACCCTCCTCCCACTTCTGGAGCTCACAAATTATGACACAGAAAAGCTCCTCTTCTCTGACAAGGAGCTTAAACACCTCTTGGCTTCGGTTAAAGCAACCGAAAAGAAAGCAAAAGCAGGACAAACGGATCTAAGTATCACAACCCCGACTGCTCGACCATCAAAAATACCTGTAAAACGACCTTCTAGAAGGTATTCGCAGGCACAACAGCTGTCGGGGACACCGACATCAAGGCCACATCCAGAGGCCGACCCCCTCCCAGAAGAAAACTTAACCATCTCATCAATCGACTCTTTCATTAAGAGTCTAAATGCTCAGCTAATCGCCACCACCACTCCACCCTCCTTTACAACATCCACCTCTCTTCCTTTCTTCACCACATCTACGCAACCACCCGCATCCTCTTCTTCACCCCTTTTCCCTACGGACTCTCCCTTCTCCACCCCTACGCCCGACTTTACCACTTTCCCCTCCACCTCCACAGTCACTACCCCATCACTATCACTTCCACCACTTTCACCTGAGATACCACCACCTTTCACATTCACCACCACCCTGACACCGCTGGTGACCCCATCCATAGTCACCACGCAGTTTGCGGCACCATCAGTGTCTCTTTCGCAAGACACTACCACCCTCCCACGCAGACCCCATCCATCCCACCCTTCCGCTTCTGGGGTCCCCTTTTCCAATATCGGTGAGGAATTCAGACGTCAATTCGACATCGTCCGAAACCTCCTCACCGATCCTTCTAACATTTTACATTCTATTTTTTCTTGTGTGCAGGGATTATCTAAACAGGTGGCCACGATCGACGAACAAAACCGCGCCTTGCCCAACATCCTCTAAGGTTTTCAACAACGACAAGATGAGGTGGCTAAGCAAGTTGAGCACATCAACAACCACTACAACAACTTGCCTGAGCTGGTCCTTGGAGCGAAGCGCCAACAAGAAGCGATGGCTAAGCAAGTCGATGAGATCTCTACGCAGACTCAACCCCTGCCCGAGACTCTCCGCGAGCTCAAGCAGCAACAAGCAACTTTTAGCACACGCTTGGACACCATAAGTATCACCCTCGCACACCTAAACAATTGCCAAGAGGAGTCAACAAATAATGAAATCCAGCAGCTACGTGCTCAAGTAACAGATCTTACAGCACGACTCCTCTCCATCGAGGGCCGATATAACGATCTCAAAGAAACACACGACGCACTGCTCGAAACACACGAGCATGTGCAAGTGGCGTTCGATGAGTTACAAGACACCCACCGGCGGTGCAAAAAGAACGCAAACAAGAAGCCAACAGACAAGGCAGTGGCTGACAAAGATGGTGATCGTGATGACGAGGAAGACTCTAACTCCTCTTCTGATTCGAACAATGATACCACCTCCTCAGGTGATAAATCTGATGATGGAAAAGACCCAGGCCAAGCAGCAGAACCTTCTCAGAAAGGTTCCGACAAAGGTCAACAAGAAGGTGGACATCACCACAAGTCCCCCCACAACGAAAACATAAACATGTCATATGGGGACCAATTCATTGATTTTTCTACTCTGGGATCCATTGGGGAGTCTGCTAAAGACACGACCTTCGCTGAGTTTCACCAATGTATATTAGGAATGAGCGCAAGCCCACCCACAACAACCGCTCCACCTTTCTCCACTCTCGACATGTCAGTGCCTTCCCCCCATGACCAGGACGAGGCAGAACGCGTAAGCTTAGATACAGATGAAGACCTCGATTCTGCCTCTGACTCAGAAGATGATCTACAAGGCTATGCAGAAGCCTTGGTACAACCTTCTTCTCCCCCTCTACAGAACCTTCCCCCGCCGCCACCACTACCGCACAAAATGCACGATTTGGATATGGCGGCCATCTCCATATTAGATGCTCAGGACATTTTTATACTGAACACTATTGTCAACGATGCAAAAGCAGGGGCAGACATCATCTACCATAACGCCAAAAGTAATCGCAAGCTGACACGAGAAGACTTCCGCAACATCCTGCGACCACGGTCCACGATGCCAATGGCAATCTTCCGTGTACTTCTTGCCAACTGTATAGAAGTGTACATAAGTTCTAAGAGGCATCGGCCAGTTTTCAATGCCTCGCCTGCTCTGTCTATCGACCTTTTATACAAAGACATACGAGCAAAGTCAATCGAGCGGCTGTGTGCTGGTTTAGCACGTCAGGCACGTTATCTAACCGTGCCCTTTCAAGTTTCGGATCACTGGCTATTTATGATTGTAGACACTGAGGCTCGGGACTCCAAGGTTTATAATTTTGCGGCGCTGAGCTACCCGCCGGTACAATAAACTTTGTTGGTGAAGCAACAGGTGAAGCGAGATGTATATCCTTCCGACTGCTTAAGTTAATTTGGGCTGCACGCCCACCCCTCCGCCAGGACTGGAGCCATCCCTGGTTCCAAATAATTAACCCTCAAGTTCAAGCTGCCGAGGGATCTGGGGACTGCACTTTCTGCACCATACATCCCATCCAAGCGCTGAACCAAGAAATCCCATTTACTGACCTAGTTGCTGAAGATTTTCACTCCTTGTGAGGGCGTTACGCCATGGAGCTCATTTGTGATAGAAGGTTCTTCAAGGACCTGACAATGGCACCAGATGACGTCCCTCGTTACCTTTTTTCAGCTATCCAACGCCCACAGAGGCGACCTTTCCGACAAACTCTGAAAGAGTTGGAGAAATCCAAGGAGCCGGCCTTAGCTACCGAGCAAAGTAAAAGAGACATAGATCCTTTGTCTGCCATAGAACCAACCTTTCCTGACTTCGACCACAGTACTTGCAAAGGTCTCTCCAACATCGAACTATGTCTCATTATGTCGCGGCTTTCAGCCGAGAAGGGTGAGCTCGTGTTCATGTCTAGTAATGGCAGACACGCTTTGAGAGACTCTACAGTTTAAAGGATCCCTCTCCGTAAGCTTAATGGCCGCTTATCAGTTTCTCCTTGGCCAAAATAACCCCACAACATATATGGCGTCCCCATACATGAAGGATGATCTTTTAAAGCTAAAGAACTTCGAAACAACTGAAGCGCTAATATCCTTTCTCCAACACACAACACCGAAGTTCATCATGCTACCCTTCCTCTATCATGAGCACTGGATGCTCCTGGCAACAAACCTACCAGAAGGAACAACTACAATCTATAATAGTTCCGACAGCCAGTACAATCCACGGAAGAAGAACTATGTCGTGACACCAAAGACGCCAACAGAGGTAGTGGCGAAGGAATGCGCTGACAAATTAATTGCCTTTCTAAGTCAACATACAAGGGCTTACGACAAAGAACATTTTCATCTCCCTTCCTTCAGCCACAAATGTCCCTAACAAATCCGAGAATCAAATGACAGTGGCTTCCACATCCTCTACTGGATGTATACCATCATCGTCCTTCAAAGACCAGTAGAAGATATGACTGGCGTGGATTACCACGCTCTACGTGGAAAGTTCACAGCTAACCTACTTCAATCACCAGGGGCAAATTCAGAATTAACTTAGCCTGCATCCCTTGTCATTGTACTTCTCAACATATCACTTTGATACTTTGAGGACAGAGTGAGTATTAAGTAGGGGGGGTACATTAGACAAGGGCGAGGTATCATTTCTAAATCCCTCTTTTTCCATTTTCTCCCTTCTCTGTTTGTACATATTTTCTTTTCTTTTTTCTTTTTAACTTTCTTTTTTAAAAAAATCCTTTTTGAAAATAGTCACCCTCAGTTAACTTTAGAATCATGTTAGTCCTCAAAAGTAAATAGCACTTAGACATATAATGGCGATTTAATAATGTCCCTCCACTATTGATTTTCATGCCTTTGCTTCACTTCTTCATCTGACTCTCCACAGGTCAATATCAAGGCAGAAATAAGCCATGCTCTTAAGGATGAGAGGGGCATCAGGTAACTTCCAAATCAAGAAGTTCTGCAAGTGGACCACAAAAAATAAGTGCATGTTGAAAAACACTAAGAACAACTTTCCTCCCTTCAAATAAAAGAGGCTTGGCCGCACAAAATAATTTCCCGAAAAAACCCCAAAACCCAAGCATGCGAGTCTTTGAATAAAAGCCAGAGAGTTAAATAAAATTATGAGAGTTGTTCCATAAATAAGGATTTATATAAAGAACCGATGAAGGTCTCACCTGGCCGGCACATTCAGATGCCCTCACAAAGGCAGATGTGTCGTGCCCGATAGTGAAACCCTAAGGTATCTAAATATATGAAAGGCTTATAAAGGACTCACCCGACCGATACATTCAGTTGCCCTCATAAAGGCAGATGTGTCGTGCCCGATAGTGAGATCCTAAAAGCATAGACAACCCCTCCCCCACTTGAAAGGGGAGTTACACTTCAAGCCTTTAGCCAACCCTCATACCCTCTCTAGCTTCCAGTAGGTCCTTCAGAGAGGTATAAAGATGATTAGAGTCAACAACATGCACAGAATAAAGGTGGTCCTGATGCGAGCTACGAGATACGGAAGGAACCCGAGACCCAAGCAACTCTCGAAACCTGAAGGAGTCAAGGCAAGCAATAAGACCTGATATGACCTTAGGAGAACTCAGTTTGAGAATTGAAGCAAGAGTATGGAAATCCAAACTAAATAAAATCGCCTCGCCATTACATGTCTCAACTCTATCTAACTTGAGGACAAGCTAGACTCTAAGTTAGGGGGGGTGATAACCTCCAATTTTGGATGATTATCTTAGTCTTTTCTTTAGTTTTCCACACTCTTTCTCAATTAGAATTAGCCATAATCCCTAAATACTCCCTCTTATTGTAAGTATATTATTAAACTGACTTTTCCCCTTTATATCTGTAGAAAAAGACACAAAAAAATCATGAAAGACTAAATCAGCCTCAAGACCGCATGGAGTCACACGGTCCCAAGACCGCAAGGAGTCACACGATCTCAAGACCGCATGAAGCCAACCGGTCCCGAGACCGCATGGAGTCACACGGTCTCAAGACCGCATGAAGCCAACCGGTCCCGAGACCGCATGGAGTCACACGGTCTCAAGACCGCATGAAGCCAACCGGTCCCGAGACCGCATGGAGTCACACGGTCCCGAGACCGCATGAAGCCAACCGGTCCCGAGACCGCATGGAGTCACACGGTCCTGAGACCGCATGAAGCCAACCGGTCTCGAGACCGCATGGAGTCACACGGTCTCAAGACCGCATGAAGCCAACCGGCTCCGAGACCGCATGGAGTCACATGGTCCTGAGACTGCATGAAGCCAATCGGTCTCGAGACCGCATGGAGTCACACGGTCCCGAGACCAAATGAAGCCAACCGGTCCCGAGACCGCATGGAGTCACACGGTCCCGAGACCGCATGAAGCCAAACGGTCTTGAGGTCGAAACGGTATTGAGATCCAAACGGTTTCAAGGTCCAAACGGTCTTGAGGTCCAAACGGTCTTGAGACCCAAACGGTCTCAAGGTCCAAATGGTCTTGAGGTCCAAACGGTCTCAAGATCCAAACGGTCGTGAGGTCTAAACGGTCTTGAGATCCAAACTGTAACATCCCTGACCTGGGTTATGAATTAACCCTAGATTGTTTTGCTTAATAAGGTTACGTATATTCTTAATCTTATCTTGTGAAAAGTAATTAGGGCTCATGAGAAACTTATGTTTCAATTTTGGTCCTGTTTGAACAATGTTGAAGCAATGTTTGCTTATTTTGGACTAAAGTGCAAATTACCCAAGTTGAGGGGTTAAATTGCAAATGTTGCATGGTAAGATGTTCCTCTGATGTTGAGACATCATAAGAATGAATATGATGTAGTGGTATGGTTTTCACAAGCTTGGGCACCAAGATTAAGCTTGTAAAGCAGTGTTGTGCATTAAAACCTAGTTTTGGTGAAAAGTGCAATTTACCCAAAACCTAGGGTTCAATATGCAAATTACCACTTCAATAAGGTCCCTAATGTTTCTTGGAATCATGTAGGGCAAATAAAATGAGATGGGTGCCTCATTTGAATTAAGTTGGAGGAGAGAGAATCTTGATATTAAAATAATCAAGATTAATGCCTGATTGAAACCCTAATTTGATTTAGGACAAAAATGAATAAAAATAATTGAAGGGCTTTCAACCAAAATGTTTTGGGTTGATTTTGAATAAGGATGGACGTTCCTTTGCCAAGATAAGGAACGAAAATATCCTAAGTAGGTGAAATTCCACTCACCTTATTATAAGAAAAAGAAAACCCACTCACATATGGATATTAATATAATAAGCATTAAGGTGCTTAATTTGCTTTTCTTTAAATTGAGGATAATGAAGGAGAATTAAAGGCAAAGGAAGGTGCCCCGTCCTTAAGGGATTTGAGGGGGAAGAGGCGGCCATATTTTTGGAATTTAATGCATTTTTATAAGGCATATTCTCTCTCATCAATTTCTTTATAAAAGTGCCATTTCCAAGCCCAAACCAAGGCCTTTTTCGGATTTTCTTCTTCCCCTTGCTTGAAAAACCGACCAAGGAGATAGGGAGGAGCAGGGAGCACGTCCCCAACCTGTGGGTGAGCCCTTGACCTTCGTTCTCCTTGATTTCATGGTGGGAATCAAAAATAAATTATGGATTCCTTCTTATTTCGATCTCCTCTTCAACCCTAGCCAACTTTTGCAATCAAAAGCTTGAGGACGAGCCTAGGGGGAGTTGCTAGAGCTTCATCCACCATTAATGGCGTGAGCTTGGATCTTTGGAGCTCAATTGGAAGTGGGTTTTATAACTTAAACCCTCAAACATTGCTATTGCATCAATCTTCTATGCTTTGTTGATTGATTTCTTCAATTTGATAAACTTTTGCTTCTTTGCTGCAAATTCCATCAAGAACGGTTGCTGTTCTTGGTTGTTCTAAGGAAGGGGATGATGACATCATCCTATATGCTTATCCAAAGAAAATTACCAAGCAAAACCGTTTTGATAGCTACTCCAAATCGTTTTAATTTGATTGGCTATGCGGTTTCAGCAAACCGTTTAAGGGCAAACAGGTTGAGACCGTTTGGGAGCAAACGGTCTCAAGACCGTTTGAGATGGTTGACCAAGCGTTGACCGTTTGGGAATTTTGTTCCTAATTATGTATGCTGATAACCCTCCAAATTTGAGGGATTAACTCCAAAGGAATCGAGAGTTGAAGGCCAATCAATTAGGCAATCGAATTGAATTATGTGCTGATTTTCAACCTGATCAACTTGACCTGCTTGGGAACACGGTCTCAATACCGTTTAAGTGCGTTGACCAAGCGTTGACCTTATGAGATTTTTGATCCTAATCATGTTGGCTAATGACTCACCAAGTTTTATGGGTTAACTCCCAAGTAATAGTGAGTTGAAGCCTAATCAATTAGGGAAACCTAATTGAATTACGTGCTGATTTTCAACCTGATCAACTTGACCTTCTTGGGAAAACGGTCTCAAGACCATTTGAGTGCGTTGACCAAGCGTTGACCGTATGAGATTTTTGATCCTAATTATGTTGGCTAATGACTCACCAAGTTTTATGGGTTAACTCCCAAGGAATCGTGAGTTGAAGCCTAATCAATTAGGGAAACCTAATTGAATTATGTGCTGATTTTCAACCTGATCAACTTGACCTGCTTGGGCAAACGGTCTCAAGACCGTTTGAGTGCGTTGAAAAAGCGTTGACCGTATGAGATTTTTTATCCTAATTATGTTGGATAATGACTCACCAAGTTTTATGGGTTAACTCCCAAGGAATCGTTAGTTGAAGCCTAATCAATTAGGGAAACCTAATTGGATTAAGTGCTGATTTTCAACCTGATCAACTTGACCTGCTTGGGAAAACGGTCTCAAGACCGTTTGAGTGCGTTGACCAAGCGTTGACCGTATGAGATTTTTGTTCATAATGATGTTGGTTAATGACCCTCCAAATTTTAGGGGTTAATTCCAAACGAGTCATGAGTTGAAGGCTAATCAATTGGGCTAACCCTAATTGAAATCAGTGCTGAAATCACAATGAGCTAATTTGAGATTTTGGGTTGATTAGCCCAAACGGTCTCAAGACCGTTTGGGGGATCATCCAAAAGGTCTCAAGACCGTTTGGGGGTCACCCCAAGACCGTTTGGAGGTCTGGGTTCAAGTATAGTTGACCAATTGAAGGTCCAAAGGTACCAAATCATACTGCAACTAAATGCTGATTTATTGATCAACTCGATAGACCAATCCATGATGATTTTTCACTAAAATCCAAAGGTTGGATGGGCAAACGGTCTCAAGACCGTTTGGTGGTCACCCAAGACCGTTTGGAGGTCTAGGGTTGAGTATGGTTAGGTGTTTGAAGGTCTAAAGGTGCCAAGCTGTTATACAATGCAATGCTGATTTGGTGATCAATCCAATGATCCAAACCTTAATTGGATGGCTTGGATTTGAGGGATATGATGGGCAAACGGTCTCAAGACTGTTTGGAGGTCATCCAAACGACCTCAAGACCGTTTGGGGTCAGGTCATACCCAAATTGGATGATGGTTCAATGGTTTCAAAGCAACTAGTCTTACATTGATTAGTGTTGTTGAATCATCGATTCCAAACCCTAATTCAATTGAATCAAACCCTAATTGATGACCAATTGAGGGTTAATTAAGGGTCAAATAAGTTGAAGGTTGACCTATTTAAACTCAATTGAAGTATGGGTATAGGTCCAATTGATGATAGGTTCCATGAATCCAATGATTGAAGGAATCAACATTGGAAACCCTAATTCAATTGGATACCTTATGTCATTAAAGGTCCAATGGATCAAAACTTTTTGAAAACCTAATGTGATTAGGTGGGAGATACCTTTAATGGTACTAGTCATTAATGCATAACAAATGCATGGATCCAATACATGATGTAAACCCTAATTGAGGCCGATTTCATGTATAACTCTATTAAGAGGTTGCCTACATGTGAAATCACTAATTAGGATGAATAGTAAACCCTAATTCCTTTGGATACCTTATGTAATGGAGGTCCAATGTGATGATGAATGTACTATTGATCCAATTATGGTTAGTAATGTTAACCAATGAAGGAACAAAGGTTAAAACCCTAATAGTACCTAAGTGATTAGTGTCAATTAAGGGATGAACCCTAATTGCTGATAAGATCAATGACTTGGTACACTATGTAAATCATAAGTTGTATGTACTTGATTGAAGGGTTGATATGACCTAATCAAGTTAAGAAGCTGATAGCATGAATTCATACATGAATATGAATCATGTGGTGTATAAGGGTTATGATCCTTAATCAAAAAGATCATGAAACCCTAAACATGAATATAAACCCTAATTGACAGGGTTATTGAATTCAACCCTAGTTGAGGGTGATTCCATGTGAAACCCTAGTTGAGGGTGATTCCATGTGAAACCCTAGTTGAGGGTGATTCCATGTGAAACCCTAGTTGAGGGTGATTCCATGTGAAACCCTAGTTGAGGGTGATTCAATGTGAAACCCTAGTTGAGGGTGATTCCAAGTGAAACCCTAATTGAGGGTGCATCCATGTGGAACCCTAGTTGAGAGTGATTTCATGAGAAACCCTAATTGGGAATGCATCCCTAATTTCTTATAGGACCAATGACTTGGTACCCTATGTTAATCATAGTTGTATGCATATGATTGAAGGGTTGATGTGACCTAATCAAGTTGAAAGGATCAAATAATAGAATTCATATATAAATATGATTCATGTGATGATCCTATGTAGCACGACCGTGGAAGGCAGCACGGCCGTGGCGACTTTACTCAGCACGACCGTGGTAGCTTTACTTTGCATGACCGTGCAAGGTAGCACGGCCATGGTGGTCTATGCTTGACTTAGAGATGAATTGAAAGTGACCTAACATGGTCGTTTTGTTAATTCTCAACTTAAGGATGAGAGAGATATTCATACCTTGTGATGATAATCATTTAATGATAATTGATGAGAATAAATAAGTATGAGTGAATACTTATGGTATAAATGTTGGCTCCTAGATGTGGGGAGCAATGAACTAGGGTTTGATCATTGATAATATGATCTTGAAAACCTAAATGGTAATAATGGAAAACCCTATTCTTAATGAAGGGTAATGATATGTGAGAGAAAGCCCTAATTGATGGAAAACCCTAACCCTGGTAAGGGAATAGTGGTGTTACCCTGTATTGCATGATGTGTTGTAAACCTGATAAGTCTATTATCATGTGTGACAATCATGCAGGGTTCATGAGTTGATGATCATAGCCAGGTATGAGCTATGATGTTTATTTGATAAGAATTGATTGGCCATATGTGCCATTATGTTTTTGTTACTGAGAAAGAAGTAACAAGATGAGTTGGGCTTGTAAGCCTTTGTTTTAAGTTGTTGCCTAGTGAGAGGTGACAAGATGTGAATGGCCTTGTGCGCCATGTGAATAAAGTTGTTGCCTAGTAAGAGGTGACAAGATGTGAATGGCCTTGTGCGCCATGTGAATAAAGTTGTTGCCTAGTGAGAGGTGACAAGATGTGAACGGTTTTGTGAGCCATGTGAATAAAGTTGTTGCCTAGTGAAAGGTGACAAGATGTACAGTGTTCTGATGAGCCATGTGTGATGGAAACCCAAATCCTGATAAAGGATTAAGGGTAATACCTTGAAATATTAATACATTGTTTTTGCATGGTATTGATAGATAATTGATGTACTGCTATTATATGTGCTAACCATGCAGGTATTATGAGATGATGAGCATAGCCAGGTATGAGTTATGATGTATTATTAGTTTGAATTGTTAATTGGGCCTTGTGTGCCATAATATACCTTGTGCCTGGTAAGAGGTGGCAAGAGAATTAATGTGCATCAAGTGCCATGATGGATGCTTGTGTAGCAAGTATCATACTTACCTTGGTCAAATGACCTAATGGTGTTAGTTACCTGAGAAAGAGGTAATAGTGCTCAAGTGATGAACAAAGGGTTTGAATACCCAGGATTTCATGGTTATGGTATTGAAATTGGGAATGGATGAGAAGCCCCAGTGTTGAAATGAGGGATTAAGATCCCAACACCTTGTGAAAAGAGTATGGCTACGAGCCATGACTCCACAATGATAATGCCAGGCTTTAGTCATATGATCTAAGCCTGAAGAGAGTTAATGCAGTGATAATGATTCTGTAGTTTGAATAGATGTTATACATGTTCTTCATATTCATTAAAGGAATAGTAACATGTTTATTCTATCAAGTTACAGTTGCAATGCTTTTGATATAGAATAATGATTTAATCTGTTAGACATCAAAATATCTTCTGTTAAATAAATATGATTTCCCTATTCACATTTATCTTATTAAGTTGCAATAATAATGTTTCTGGCGGAGAGTTATATCTCTCGCTGGGGCAATTTTTATAATTGTCTCACCCCCGTGGGAACCACATTTTTAGGTGGACGCGGACGAGGAGACAGGAATCCTTCAGGAGGTGAAGGACATCAGTAGTAGCAGGGACAGCAGTAAAGTCTCAGGTGGAGACATTGACTGTCATGTCATGTTCAGATGTATATAGAAGTCCTATGTGTCGTCTCTGTACTCTCAGGTCCTTGGAGTAGTAGTTAATGATTTCGAGATTTTGGCTTAGTGCCTCGAGGGTTTTATACTACCTGTGTACAGTTAAGACAGAGTAGTTAATGTTTGTATTCCTCGAGAAGCAAAAGTACATGAGATGTATATATGAACCAGGATGTAAAGTTTTACTTTGGTTCTGAATGAAAGAGTTTTCCTATGATTGGATCCATTTGCAAAAAGTTTTAATTTTTAGTGATTTTCGCTAATCCGCTGCTTGATGAACGCTTCCGCATTAGTTAATCTTGTTTTCGCGGGACGGTCATCACACAAACGGTCTCAAGTCCAAACAGTCTTGAGGTCCAAACGGTCTCCAAACCGTTTGGACTTCACTTAAGGCCTATAAATAAGACCCCAAGGGTCCTCCACCAGGGGGAGAAAAAGAAAGTTTCAGACGTCCAAAGGCTGCCTCAATCACTCTAGAGCACATCCGAATTCCATCCTCCGCCCAGGGGCTACCAGTATGAGATCCACACTCCATCTCGAAGTTTCTTTCTCTCTCTCTGCCAAATAAGGTGGGAAGAGAGGATCTCATCATCACGCAACCTGTGAGGCTGGTGGATCGTCTCTCTCTCTCTCTCTCCAAGGGGTTGAACTTCCTCTCTCCTTTGTGGGGATGATGCTCTCTCTCTCTTCTTGCCTCCTTCTTTGTCCTAGCTATGAGCGAGTAGTCTTTCTCACTAGGGTGCGGGGAGTAGCCCCGCTACCCATGTTTTCATATCATGTAAATGTAATCCATAGTTTGTAATATAGAGTTTATATCTTTTCGGTTCAACATCAAACGTTTAATGAATGCTTGTTGCTTGATCACCAACTTGTGTTATCTTTTATCTTTTAGTATGAATTGTCTACGTTTGTACTATTAGATTCGAAACTCGTTTGTATGTTGGTTCTTGGTGCATGTATCCACCATGTGCTTGGTTCGGTATCTAGGAGTTCTTTCAAGAAGTGGAGTAAACTCACTTCCAAATGTTGTACTTTCATACTATGAAATGGAATCAGTTGACGTATAAAAGTACAACCTTGGTAAGTCGAGGGACACACTTTAAGAAGGGAATGATGCAAAGTAGTTGACCATTCGTTCGGGGATGGCTGGCGTTGCATCATTCCCACACTTCTTGTAGTTAGTTCTCCGAGAGGAAACTAAATCTATGAAGATACTAACTGACTAAAACTCTTGTTGCAGGCTATGTTTTACTTTGCATGTCTTGATCCATGTGTGGTGGCGGTGAAAACCGATCACACCCTAGTGACTTTTATCATTGTTTAACTTCTTTAAATTTACTTGCTTTCTTTACTTTACATGTTCTTAGTTTAGAACAACAAAAACCAACCTTTCGATTTAAGTGCTTGCTATTGAGCGACTAAGTGAAATTCTAAGATTTTCCATCTTGTTGCTTGCATTGAGACCGTTGTCCTGAGGATTTGACCCTTAACTATACTATGATAAGACTTCCACGTATCTTAGCATACGTGGGTGGAGTTCTCTATCTAGTATATGCAAGGCTAAACCTAAAGACTTACTACCTTTAGGATTTTTAGTTGGTGCACGCAATTCCACGTAAGTGGAAGCTCCATTACTAAGATGAGAAAAATCAGGAGCACTTAATTTGAAAGTTTAATCACTCTAATGATGATTCCTAATATTCATCACAGAGTGTCTATTTGGTCAAGTTTCATCCTTGATAAACTTGACCGACACCCTTGATGGATTTTGGGAATTTCTAGGTTCATCCAATTTTGTCCCAGAGCAAACTCGACCGACACCCTGCTCATGCAAACTGATTTTAAGAGATCAGGTGAGTTTCATCCAGGATAAACTCAGTAGAAAACTCAAAATGAGCTTGTCACATTGTGCAATTAGTTGAGCTTCCTTTATTGAAAATCGACCGACTGCACTGTATAGAGTGTGCAGAAAAAGTGATTCTAGTCATTGGAGTATTACACAAACATCAAAAATGGATTTGTTGCAATACTTCAAATGACTAGAAACCATTTGTAAGTGCTTCTAGTGGCTAGTGGACATTCCCAACTATATATAGGACCCCTTGGACTTCATTCTAAGTTTGCTCCTTCATGCTATTCAAGCTCCTAGCTATATTTGAGTGCATATTATCCACTAGATCCCCTTTCATTCTCTTGCTTACAAATCCAAATGTCCATATCAGTGAGATAGGCTATGTGTGAGAGAGCTACTCCATTTTATTCTTATAAATCTCTAAAATCTTCACTTTCCCAACCCCTTTCTTCAAGTGTAAATTTGGTGAAAGCTTCTCCAAGGTGAAGGAGAACGTGCAAAACTTCTCCAAGTTGAAGGAGAAGGTCAATGTTGAAGATCCTTGAGAAGAGTAGGTAATTCCTTCTAGGTGGAAGACTTGCTGCAATAAGGGGAGCTCCTTGGTGAAGGTGTCCAACTCCTTCTTAAAGTGGGTAAGCCCTAGTAGAGGTTGAAAACTCTTGCTTGAAGGATAGGTAAGTCCCTATAAGGTTTATTGGCTCCTTTTGGTCCTTAAAAGGGAAGGGTAGGTATATTTTCCCTACAAAAGGAAGGTCTAATTGTATGTATTATAATGGAATATAAGTATTCAATGGTTGCAAAATCCTAAAGCTTGACCTCTCTAGGTAGTGGGTTGAATTTCTCCTAGTTTGGAGATTGGAACCACTCTACATATCTTGTTCTTATGCTTGTTCAATATCTCTCATCCTTGGTATGTATGTTTAGATTGCACATCAAATTCCATATTTGCAGTATTCCTACTTGAAGTAACATGAAGGTCTAATGAATTTTTTCTGAGTGTTTTCATCTCTATTGACCCCCCTTTAGAGCCCTTTTATCCAACATTTCTCATTCAAGATGGAATCTCCATAACATATTCTTAAATGGACAATGTGATATTGGTCCATTGTCATGGGATATAACCCCATAATTGTCACAATATAGATATATGAAGTCATTGCATGTCTAAACAACTCCAATCTAATTAATGAACTTCTTGATCCATACAACTTCATTTGTGGAATAATATGCATTAATATATTCAAGTTATGTTGTAGAATTACCCAATGTATTTTGTTTGGGATTTTCCCAGCTAATAATACCACCATTTTTTGCAAAACACAAAATGGGGTTCTGATTGTTAATCATCGTTGTTGGTTAGGAAGCTCATATATGTGTAACTCTAACAACCGACTCTTCCTCTCCTACATATATCACCTACGAACCCTTAGTGTTTGGACCCAACCCAACTTATGATTAAACACTAATTTTCAATCATTTGGTCAAAACATTTAATTAACCTGTCTTAGGCTACAACTTTCAAAACTTGCAAGGTGAAGCAAGATAAAATCATGAAAACTAGTCATTCCAACCCAAGGGAATGGTTCCAAACAGTTTGAAGACCGTTTGGTTCCAAACGGTTTGAAGACCGTTTGGTCCCAAACGGTTTCAAGACCATTTGGTCCCAAACGGTTTGCAGACCGTTTGGTCCCAAATGGTTTCAAGACCGTTTGGCTCCAAACGGTTTGGAGACCGTTTGGAAGGTGAAATGTCGGGTAACAGCCGACGAAGGGAAGGCGGAGGCACCAGTGATGAAGACGAAGGTGGCGATGGAAGGATCCGATGGTGATAAAGACGAAGATGAGGAGGATCACGACAGAGCCAGCGGTGAGGTGGAGGGTGCCACGTCGGCACCATAGACGATGACAGAGGTGAAGACAGTTGTGGAAGCGAAAAGGTCGGACATTGCCGCGGTGGCAAATGCAAGTGTTGCAATGGTGGATGGACTACCTTGTGGCTGTTGGTGGAGACGACGGCGGAGAAGCAGAGAGTGGTGGTACGGAGGTGAGGTCGCCATGAAGAAGTACAGAAACCAGGTCGACAGAGGCAGAGGGCGGAAGCAAGGAAAGCAGAGGCAATGGAATAGTTCTTGCGCAAAGGTCAGAGAAAACTCGAGAGTCGAAGAGAGGAGAAGGAGGGGGTACAATTTATATTTATAGGAAATGGGGGTTGACCTGAGAAAAACCCTAGGTCAAACGGTTTAGCGACCGTTTGGATTCCAAATGGTTTCAGGACTATTTGGACTCTAAACGGTTTGAGGACCGTTTGGCTCCAAACGGTTTCAAGACCGTTTGGCTCCAAATAGTTTCAAGACAAATGGTTTCAAGACCGTTTGGACTCCAAACGGTTTCAGGACCGTTTGGCTCCAAACAGTTGCAAAACCGTTTGGACGGGTAAAGGACAAAAGGATAATTATATTTTTATGTTTGTTTTGGTTATATGAATTTTTTTTACGTTTTCATAATATAAACCTAAGGTAATTAAAAGAACGGAAAATAAAGGAAGAAGTTGAAATCTTGGGTTGCCTCCCAAGTAGCGCCTGGGTTTTACGTCGTTGGCTCGACGAAGCTTTGATGTTTTTAATCTGTGGCATCTTTGATTTCGATGGTCTGTCTCGACATCTTATCTTCTGGAGTGTAGTATTTTTTTAAGCGATGGTCGTTGACTGTCCTTTCTCCTCTGTTGTTGTTGACAATTATGACAGCTCCGGTTGGGTATATATGCTTTATGGTGAAGGGCCCAGACCATTTTGTTCAAAGTTTTCTGGGGAACAACTTGAGCTTGGAGTTAAAAAGGAGTACTTTGTCGCCGACGGCGATGTCTTTCCTCTTAAGATGACCGTCGTGCCACATTTTGGTCTGCTCCTTATAGATTCTGGCACTCTAATAGGTGGTCATTCGGAGCTCTTCTAGCTCTTACAACTGGAGTTGTCTATTCTCTCCTGCACTTTTAAGATCGAAATTTAGTTGTTTGATGGCCCACCAGGCTTTGTGTTCCAGTTCTACTGGAAGATGACATGACTTCCCGTATACCAAACGGAACGGGGTTGTTCCGATTGGTGTTTTATAGGCTGTTCGGTATGCCCAAAGGGCATCGGGAAGTTTGGTGAACCAATCAGTGTGGTTTCGATTAACTATTTTTTCTAGAATCACCTTTAATTGTCTATTTGATACCTCAACCTGACCACTTGTCTGTGGATGGTAAGGCATTGCTACTTTGTGGTTGACTCCATACTTTTTCAACAGGGCTTCAAAACTTCATTCTAGGAAATGGGTCCCTCCATCTGTTATGACAGTTCTGGGGACTCCAAATCTGGGGAAAATGATATCTTTGAACAATTTAATAACTGGTTTGGAATTGCTGGACGCAGTGGGTATAACTTCGACCCACTTTAAGACATAGTCCACCACAACCAGGATGTAAGAGAAGCCATAGGAGGAAGGGAAAGGGCCCATATAGTCTACCCCCCACACATCGAAAAGCTCAATTTCTTGCCACATTGTGAGGGGAATTTCGTCCCTTTTGGATATGTTGCCAAAAAATTGGCATTTGTTGCAAGCTTTCACAAAATCGTAGGAGTCCTTTTCTATGGTGGGCTAGAAGAAGCCTGATTGCAAAACTTTTGTAGCGGTTTTCTTTGCACTCATGTGCCCCCCCGTGGGTCATGAATGGCAATGCTCTAGAACGGGGGTGATTTCTTCTTCCGGCAAGCAACGACGGAAAAGTCCGTCAGCACATAGGTGAAACAGGTAGGGTTCATCCCAATAATATTGCTTTATATCATGAAGGAATTTCCTTTTGTCATTGTAGGAAGCAGAGGGGTGAATAATCCCTGTGGCTAGATAATTGACAATATCCGCATACCAAGGGAATCCATGAGTAACCTTCATAAGTTGGTCGTCTGGAAGAGAATCCCGGATAGGGATTTTATCTTCATCTTCAACTTCGATACGGCTGAGATGGTCAGCTACAACGTTCTCCACTCCAATTTTATCTTTAATTTCCAAGTCAAATTCCTAAAGCATCAACACCCAGCGGATAAGCCTGGGTTTGGCATCTTGCTTCTAAATCAGTTATCGAATGGCGGAGTGGTCGGTGTAAACGATGACTTTGGATCCAATCAAATAGGAGAGGAATTTTTCAAACACGTAGATGACAGCCAGAAACTCCTTCTCTATGGTAGTGTAGTTTTTCTGTGCTTCATCTAGCATTTTAGATGCGTAGTAGATTACATAAGGTTTCTTGTCAATCCGCTGTCCTAAAACAACCCCTATGGCGTAATCGCTTGCATCGCACATGATTTCAAATGGTAGCGACCAATCTGGGGATCTCAGTATAGGTGCATAAATTAAAGCATCTTTGAGGGTTGAAAAACTCTGTAAACATTCTTGGTTGAAAATGAACTCAGCGTCCTTGGTCAGGAGTTGGGTCATGGGTTTTGTTATTTTTGAGAAATCCTTGATAAATCTTCTGTAGAATCCCGCATGACCCAAGAAAGCCCGAACTCCTCGTATATCCTTTGGTGCTGACAACTTTGAGATAACATCAATTTTTGCTTTATCGGCCTCGATCTCTCTGTCACTCACCCTATGCCCGAGGACGACACCTTCAGTTACCATGAAATGGAATTTCTCCTAATTCAGGATAAGGTTTGTTTCCTCGCAACGTTGTAGAACTTGTCCAAGGTTGATTAAACAGTTATCGAAGGAATCTCCGTAAACTGAGAAATCGTCCATAAACACTTTCATGATGGATTCAGTTAATCCGACAAAGTTGACGGACATACACCGTTGGAACATAGCGGATGCGTTACACAACCCGAACGACATTCTTTTAAAGGCATATGTCCCAAAAGGACAGGTGAAGGTAGTTTTTTCCTGGTCTTCCGGGTGTATGGGTATTTGGTAGAACCCAGAATAACCATCAAGATTGCAAAAATATTTCTGATGAGCTAGGCATTCTAGGACTTCATCGAGAAAAGGTAGGGGGTAGTGATCTTTCCGTGTAGCTTTGTTCAATTTACGATAGTCAATGCACATGCTCCACCCCGTCACCGTCCTAGTGGGCACTAACTCATTTTTGTCATTGAGCACGACAGTAGTGCCTCCCTTTTTAGGAACAACCTGGACAGGGCAGACCCATTGGGAGTCAGAGATAGGGTAGATTATGTCAGCTTTAAGTAATTTAAGGACCTCCAGGCGAACCACCTCTTTGAGATTAGGATTCAGTTTCCTCTGATGTTCGCGAGATGGCTTGAATTCTTCAACCATTGGAAGTCTGTGCATACATAGGGCTGGATTTATGCCCGTCAGGTCAGTTATCTTATATCCAATGACCTTTTTGTGCTTCTTCAGCTCTTCCAGAAGCCTTTCTTCCTGATCTTTTGTAAGGGTAGAGCTGATGATGACTGGGCATTATTTTTCCTCATCCAAGAAAACATGTTTAAGCCCCATGGGTAAAGTCTTCATTTCAGGGGCCTTAGGTGGCTCAGTTGCTTCTATAATGGTGACAGCTTTGAGTTCTTCAAAAGTGGCCGTAAGTGCTTCTTTAGCCTTTTCTAAATGTTGCCGACACTGTTGAACTAGTTCATTCGCAGAGAATTCGACATCTGGGTTGGTTAGGACATTCTCTAGCTCGTCTGATGGCTCAGAAATTTCTAGTTGAGACATTTGTTGTATTGCGTCTAGAAGAAAGACCTCCTCTTGAATGCTAGGGCCTTTCATGCTGTTAAGAACTCGGAATTGAATTGCTTCTTTTCCGAGTCTTAGAATTATGGTACCAGCTTCAACATCGATAAGCGCCCTGGCAGTAGCGAGAAAAAGGTCTGCCGAAAATTATCGGGTATCTCAGATCTTGTTTAATATCAATGATGACGAAGTCGCACGGGACATAGGAATCCTTGCCTATCTTTACTGGAATATCTTCAATAATTCCAACAGGTGTGGTGATGGTAGAGTCGGCTAACTGAATCGTCATTGTTGTGGGTAGCAATTCGGTGAAACCTAATCGTTTGCACATAGAATAGGGCATGATGGATATGCTGGCCCCTAGGTCAGCTAGTCCCTTTTTTGTTGATGCGTTTCCAATGCAGCATTGAATTCCGAAGGAACCTGGGTCCTTCTTCTTCTTGGGCATTTTATTGAGGATGATGTCAGAGGTTGTTTGGGCAAGCTTTACAATTTCTTGTTCCTCAGTGATGTACTTTATTGATAACAGAGTTTTGAGGTATTTTGTCCAAGTCGGTACCTCGGAGAGAGCATCAAGGAGCGGGATATCGATGTAATGTTTTTTCATCGCCTCCTTGAACTTTTGGAACCTGGTATCCATTTCCATTTCTCATAGTCTTCCTGGATATGGGATCCTTGGTTTATACTGCAAGACATCTGGCTCTATGGACACTTGTTCTTTATCTTTCCCCTTTGCACCCTCTGTGGGCTTCTCTGTTCCTTGCTTCAGGCTCTCATTCATCATAAAGGCAGGTGTATCATTGTTATCAAGAGTGATCCTTGTTGTTTCATGAAGAGTGTGTCCAGGTCTCATGGTGACGGCGTTCAACTGTTCAGGCCTATTCTGACCATGTCTGGGGTTCGATTCGGGCTGCCCTGCAAATGTGCCTGCTGGAGGCTTCAGTTGTGCAGCAATTTGGGCAAGTTGAGCTTCTACTACCTTCTGCTGAGCCTGTTGATTAGCAAGCATAGTTTGCTGGGATTGCAACATCTGCCTTATCAAAGATATTTCATCTTCCGACTGAGAAGGAGTGTTTTTATGAGGAATTTGTTGTTGTCCTTGCTGAGGTTGTTGCGTAGGCAGCGCTAGCTGAGGTTGCTGCAACTGAGTATGCAGCTGTGGGTGGAGTGGAGGATGAGTATACTGATAATAGGCAGGTGGGTTCCTGGGGTAGTTAGCTCTTGGGAAGTTATTCCTGGGGTTCCCTTGATTTTGATTGAAATTGTTTGGGAATCCAGGTAGTAACCTACTAGAGGATCCTCCCTGCGTCTGGTGCTGTGGATTTGCGGTCCCAACATGGTTCCCATACTGAAATCCTGGATGGTTCCTTGGATGATTAGGGTTATAATAGACTTGTCCAGGGATAGAATGGATAGAGTTGACTTGTTCCGGCAGTTGTTCTTTAGACTGGTCAGTGATAGGTTCATACTGTTGTGGTGGTGGATGCAGATCCATCACCACATTATAAAGCATAGCGCATGAAAGGGTTGGATGATCAGAAGCATGACAAGCTTCACAGGTTCCTGTGGTGGCCTTGACTTGTTGAACAGAGGATTTTTCTTCTTATCAAACTCTCCAAGAGAAGTCTCGAGAGTTTGTTGCTTATGAGCTATGGTTTTCAAGGCTTCATCAATTGCCTTCATCTCTATTGATTCTTCAGCTTTATAGACCTTGAGGACTCCTTTGCTAGCTGATCGTCCCCAGTTGGACTGATTCTCAGCTCTGAGTGTGACTATTTTCCAAGCATCCTCATAATTCTTTCTCATAAAGTTTCCTCCAGATGAGGAATCCAGAAATTGCTTTATGTCATCACTCACTCCTCGATAGAAGGTTTCTATCAATTGGTTCTGGGAGATTCCATGATGAGGGCACTTTCGCAAAAGCTCCTTGAACCTTTCCCATGTTTCAGCAAGAGATTCTCCGGGAAGTTGAGAGAAGTGATTAATCTGCCCCCTGATCTCGTAAGTCAGTGAAGGGGAAGAACTTCTCCAAGAACTTTTCTTCCAGGGGAGCCCAGGTGGTGATTATTGGCTCCCTATCAAGTGAGTTATACCAGCTCAGAGCTCTCCCAGACAGAGTGAAGTGAAACAAATGAAGCATTATTACATCTAAGGCAACTCCGGCTTGCGGGACCAGGCGTCACAGTGCCTTAAACCTCTTCAGATGATCCATGCAGTCATCTCCAGAACCCCCAGAGAATGAGATGCCCTGCATGATCTGGATCCATTGGGTCCGGATCTCAAAGTTAGGAATGTTGATGATCGGAGGTCAGACCGGGTGGTTGTCTTCGTAGTTCTTTGGGACAACATAATCCCTCAGTTGCTTGTTCCTTAGTTCCAACTGAGCAGCTTGGGTTGTTGCCTCATTTTCAGCTCTGATGCGGGCCTGTTCTTCTGCACGAATCTCCACTTGAATCTGGGCACGAGTATCAGCGATGAGTTATGCCCTTTGAGTGGCGATAGCGGCGTTGACCCTCTCCATCACCAATGCAGCCTGGCATTGATCTTCAGCCATTTGCCTGGCTCTTTGGCGATTGAATCTAATGTGGTGATGGAAGCTTCTCTCTACCTCAGAGTCAAACTCTGGATCAGGGGAGAATCCGAGGTTATGTGATGATCGCATACACATTTTCTACCTGAGTAGAGAAAAGAGAACACCTTTTAGATAATGGTAGAGATATAATGGTTTCAAGAATATATATACTAATGATTAAAAGAAAGTGTAAAACCCTAACCAACTAGCAAGATACTAAATGAAATTAAAACATTTCGTTGTCCCCGGCAACAGTGCCAATTTTTGATGGAGCTTCCACTTACGTGGAATTGCGTGCACCAACTAAAAATCCTAAAGATAGTAAGTCCTTAGGTTTAGCCTTGCATATACTAGATAGAGAACTCCACCCACGTATGCTAAGATACGTGGAAGTCTTATCGTAGTATAGTTAAGGGTCGAATCCTCAGGACAGCAGTCTCATTGCAAGCAACAAGATGGAAAATGTTAGAATTTCACTTAGTCGCTCAATAGCAGGCACTTAAATTGAAAGGTTGGTTTTTGTTGTTCTAAACTAAGAACATGTAAAGTAAAGAAAGCAAGTAAATTCAAAGAAGTTAAACAATGATAAAAGTCACTAGGGTGTGATCGGTTTTCACCGCCACCACACATGGATCAAGACATGCAAAGTAAAACATAGCCTGCAACAAGAGTTTTAGTCAGTTAGTATCTTCATAGATTTAGTTTCCTTTCGGAGAACTAACTACAAGAAGTGTGGGAATGATGCAACGCCAGCCATCCCCGAACGAATGGTCAACTGATTTGCATCATTCCCTTCTTAAAGTGTGTTCCTCGACTTACCATGGTTGTACTTTTATACGTCAATTGATTCCATTTCATAGTATGAAAGTACAGCATTTGGAAGTGAGTTTAATCCACTTCTTGAAAGCACTCCTAGATACCGAACCAAGCACATGGTGGATACATGCACCAAGAACCAACATACAAACGAGTTTCGAATCTAATAATACAAACGTAGACAATTCATACTAAAAGATAAAAGATAACACAAGTTGGTGATCAAGCAACAGGCATTCATTAAACATTTGATGTTGAACCGAAAAAATATAAACATTATATTACAAACTATGGATTACATTTACATGATATGAAAACATGGGTAGCGGGGCTACTCCCCACACCATAGTGAGAAAGACTACTCGCTCATAGCTAGGACAAAGAAGGAGGCAAGAAGAGAGAGAGAGAGCATCATCCCCACAAAGGAGAGAGGAAGGTCAACCCCTTGGAGAGAGAGAGACGATCCACCAGCCTCACAGGTTGCGTGATGACGAGATCCTCTCTTCCCACCTTCTTTGGCAGAGAGAGAGAAAGTAGCTTCGAGATGGAGTGTGGATCTCAGACCAGTAGCCCCTGGGCGGAGGATGGAAGTCGGATGTGCTCTGGAGTGATTGAGGCAACCTTTGGACGTCTAAAACTTTCTTTTTCTCCCCCTGGTGGAGGACCCTTGGGGTCTTATTTATAGGCCTTACGTGAAGTCCAAACGGTTTGGAGACCATTTGGACCTCAAGACCATTTGGACCTGAGACCGTTTGGATCTCAAGACCGTTTAGACCTCAAGACCGTTTAGACCTTGAGACCGTTTGGATCTTAAGACCGTTTGGACCTCAAGACCGTTTGGACCTTGAGACCGTTTGGATCTCAAGACCGTTTGGACCTTGAAACCGTTTGGATCTCAAGACCATTTGGACCTCAAGACCGTTTGGCTTCATGCGGTCTCGGGACCATGTGACTCCATGCGTTCTCGGGACCGGTTGGCTTCATGCGGTCTCAGGACCGTGTGACTCCATGCGGTCTCGGGATCGGTTGGCTTCATGCGGTCTCGGGACCGTGTGACTCCATGCGGTCTCGGGACCGGTTGGCTTCATGCGGTCTTGAGACCGTGTGACTCCATGCGGTCTAGGGACCAATTGGCTTCATGCGGTCTCAGGACCGTGTGACTCCATGCAGTCTCGGGACCGGTTGGCTTCATGCGGTCTCGGGACCGTGTGACTCCATGCGGTCTCGTGACGGGTTGTCTTCATGCGGTCTTGAGACCGTGTGACTCCATACGGTCTCGGGACCGGTTGGCTTCATGCGGTCTTGAGACCGTGTGACTCCAGGCGGTCTTGGGACCGGTTGTCTTCATGCGGTCTTGAGACCGTGTGACTCCATGCGGTCTCGGGACCGGTTGGCTTCATGCGGTCTTGAGACCGTGTGACTCCATGCCGTCTTGAGGCTGATTTAGTCTTTTATGATTTTTTTGTGTCTTTTTCTGCAGATATAAAGGGGAAAAGTCAGTCTAATAATATATTTACAATAAGAGGAAGTATTTAGGGATTATGGCTAATTCTAATTGAGAAAGAGTGTGGAAAAATAAAGAAAATACTAAGATAATCATCCAAAATTGGAGGTTATCACTTAGTTACAAGTCATAGAATCAACACAAATGATTACAAAAAATGTCCTCAGTCATTTAGGGCTATTTCCACAAAAGTGCATTTGCATAGCTTTTGACTTGAACTAGATCAAGCTAGGGATTGATTGAATTGATCCATTTCATGCGCTTAACACCTAGAATAAATCTCAAATAGACATATTAGATACATATGAATGGAATGGTTAAGTCATCATCAAAATATGTACAATGTATAATACTTAGGTCAACATTCTCCCCATTTTGAAGATGGCAAACCATTCCTCAACATATTGAAAAGAATTTGGAATATAAACTTTTACCTTATGAATTATAAGGGGATAAATGAATGAATTGCTCCTCGTCAATTCATGCTTACCTCAATTTCTCTTTTCCTTCACATGTATTGTTAGTGTCTTCCAAAAAGACAAAAGACCATAACACATATATACTATTGAGGTAAGCATGAATTGGGGAGGAGCAACTGTCATTTTTCTATGGATGGAGATTGCAGTTCACTACTAATGTGATAAGATGTTTCTTTATGTCTAGGGAAGAGGTAGAGGGGATGGATCTCTTTCTATATGGAACATCAGGTTTCTTCAAAAACTTATGGATGTTAGGAAGAGTAAGATCAGGGTCAATGCTTTTGTAGAAAGCCTTGGGGTTAAGTAGATCATGATATCTATCATAGGAGGTCATCCATGTGTTTGTGAATTTGGTACCATTGAAGTTGGTATTTAAAGAATCCTTAGAGGTTGTAATTTTGGTACCCACAATCATGGAGGTCAAGATAACTTGGGTGTTAGGTGGTGGCACGAGGGTGTTTTAGTTCCACATGAGATTTGCATAAAATTTGCAGACTTCTTTTGTTCTAGACATGGAATTAGTGTAGCACAATATCTCTATACACAAAACACTAAGGTTGTCTACTTTGAAAACCTCAACATCCTCTTGCACCACTCCACTAGTTCCACCACGTTGCTCAAGCAAGGCACATTAAGGAAGGAGTTATAGGAAGAAGTTCCTTGTACCTATTCACAACTTGGGAGGAGATGAAAGAGGTTCTATCAAAAGAGACGTGCCTAGGAGAAATGGAAGAAGATGAAAATTTGCCTGGTCCAGTGCGTTTCCTATGATTTGAGGCCATGGGGATCGAACAGATAAGAGATGGGCACAAATCAGAGAGATAGCACAAGCTGCAGGTCATCTAATCACCTAGGTTGAGGTTGGGAGAGGCACAGAGGGATAATCTGGGGCTAGAGAGGGTAGGAAAAATGTTGGGTTAGCCCTAGGGTTGGAGGACAAATGCAAAAGAGTGGCTATCAGTTTACTTTCTCTAGTTGAGAGGAAGAAAAGTCTTCCGACAACATATATATTTTCTTCCCAATAGTGTTCTCAATCGAGTTTAGATTTTGGGAAGCTCGAATGATACTACAATTTAGTTCAATCCTCAGCCTGTGATCGGTCGAGTTTCTCCTAGGTCAAACTCAACCGATTGGTCAGTCTGTCCAAAAGATTAGAAGTTCAATTCTAAGCCACTAGAGTGCTATATAATTTTATTTTTCTAGCCTATCATGTATTTTGAACATATCGAGGCACATTTCACTCGTCATTGGCTACTATTTTGCGATAAAACAAGCATTTGCAAAAAATAGCCAAAAACAAGTAAAACAACACATAAAACTAGGAAAATATAACACTTTCAAGTAAGAGATGAGCAAACTAGGAGCAAGAACATATAAGTATAGAAACAACTAGCTAGAAGGCATATCAACATCATCAAACAAGTTACAAATTTTTTTGATCTAATGAAAGTAAATTGCTCTCTAGCTAGATGTTTTGTGAAAATGTCCACAAGTTGATTCTCTATGTCTACATGGGTGATATAAATATCCTTTTTGGCAATGTGGTCACGAAGGAAGTGGTGGCAGACCTCTATTTGTTTGGCTCTACTATGCAGTATTAGATTATAAGAAAGATTTATTCCACTAGTGTTATACTAGTAGACAAGAGAAGTATCAAATGAATGTTAAAGTCTTAGAGCATTTGCTTAATCCATAGGACTTATGCACAACAAATCCCAGCTACAATGTATTCAACCTCGACAGTTGAAAGAGCCACTATGCTTTGTTTCTTAGAGAAACATGAAACCAAGTGTGGTCCTAGGAAGAAGCAAGTGCCCCTTGTGCACTTTCTATAAATTAAGGACCCTGCATAATCTCCATCACTATAATTCATAAGAGTAAAGTCCCTTGACTTGGGATACCATAGTCCAAAATTTTGGGTTTTGGATAGATACCTCAGAATCCTCTTAACCTCTATAACATGGGATTTTCTAGGGTTTGATTAAAATCTAGTACACAAGCCAACACTAAATATTATATCAGGTCCAAAGGCAGTTAAATAAAGTAATCTACCAATCATACCTCTATAGAGAATCTCATCCACTTTCTCACCTTCCTCATCTTTGTCAAGTTTGGCGGTGTTTGAGATGAGGGTGTCCATTGTGTTGGTGGTGTCCATCCCAAAGAGCTTTAAGAGTTCACTTGTATACTTGTCTTGGTTGATGATGTTTCCTTCCTATGTTTGTTTGATTTGAAATCCAAGGAAGAAAGTAAGATCCCCCATCATACTCATCTCGAACTCACTCTGCATAAGAGAACTAAACTCCTTGCAAAGATCAAGATCAGTTCTTCCAAAAATTATATCATCAATATATATTTGAATGATCAAAAAGTTCCTAGAAGTGTGTTTAAGAAAAAGGGTAGAATCAACTTTGCCCATGATATAGCCATTGTATAGCAAAAAGTTGTTTGATTTCTCATACCAAGCTCTAGGGGCTTGTTTGAGTCCATAGAGAGCTTTTTGCAACAAATAAACATTGGTTAGGAAGCTTATCATGTTCAAAGTTGAGAGGGTAATCCAAATTGACTTCCCCCTCTATTGTACCATTCAAAAACACACTATTAACATTCATTTGGTAAAGTAATAAATTCTTATTACTAGCACATGCAAGTAACGTTCTAATAGATTCAAGTCTAGCAACAGGAGCATAAGTTTCATCAATATCAATACCTTCCTGTTGATTGTAGCCTTGAGAAATTAACCTTGCTTTGTTTCTTACCACTTTTCTGCTTTCATGTAGCTTGTTGAGGTAGACCCACTTGGTGCCAATGATCTTCCTATCATTTGGTCTTGTCACTAAGGTCTACACTTTGTTTTTATCAAACTGCTCTAACTCTTTTTGCATATCTAGGATCCTTTCATCATCTTTAAGAGCTTCTTTCACATTCTTGGGCTCAATTTGTGAGATTAAGGCTTGTCGGCTTGTTCTTTGTTGAATGCAGCCCACATCTTCATCCTTATAAAAGGATTACCTATGATGAGCTCTTTGGGATGCTATTTTGCAAAGTGGGGAGTTGGATCCTTCTTATCTTCTTCTTTCTCTTCTTCATCTACTATCACCTTTTTTCCTTTGTCAACGATGTTGAGTTCTTTTAAGTGAGGAATCACCTCATCTACAACATCATCATTTACAATATTCTTGGAAATAGAGAAGTTTGTCTCAACAAATTTAACATTGATAGATTATTCTACTTTAGACAAATCAATGTTAAACACTCTATAAGATCTACTCATACTTCTATAACCAAGAAAGAAAACCTTGTAAGATTTCACATCAAACTTGTCGTGGGAATCCTTGGTGTTCAAAACAAAACAAGGACAACCAAAAACATGAAAGTAATCTATAGAAGGCTTTGTACCACGCCATAGCTCATTGGGGGGTTTTCTTTAAAGATGGAGGAGTAAAAGCCTATTTTTGCACAAAACATGAGGCATTAACAGCTTCGTCCCAAAACCTCTTTGGAGTTTCATACTCTAGAAGCATGGTCCTAGCCATTTCCTGTAGAGACCTATTATTTCTCTCTACAATCCCATTTTGTTGAAGTGTACAAGGGGAAGAAAATTTGTGCATGTAACCAGATTCCTCACAAAAGCGTTCAGGCAAGTCAATTTTCAAATTCTCCCCCATGGTCATTGTAGATAGAGATGATCTGACAAGAAGCTTTGTTTTCATCCTATTTGCAAAAATTCAGAAAACATCGAGAGTATCACTTTTTGAAACAAGAAAGAAGGTCCAATTATAGTGAGAAAAGTCATCTATAATCACAAGGAAATACTTGCTACCACAAAGCGATTGAGATCTAATAGGTAGAAATAGATCAATATGAATAAGTTCAAGAGATCTTTTGGTACTAAGGACTCCTTTTGATTTAAAGGAGGATTTGTTTTGCTTTCCTTGTATGCAAGGTTGGAATTCCTCATCCTTCTCAAAGTATAATTTAGGAAGTCCCTTGACCAATTCCTTTTTTCTCATCTTCTTTATTGATGTATATTTACATGGCCAAGCCTATAAAGCCACAAAGATATATCATTCTTATCAATAACAAGGCATCTACCAACAATATGCTTAAGATAATGAAGAATGATAACATAAAGGTTTCCATTTCTAGTTCCCTTATTTATAACATTGTAGGAGAGGGAATCTAGAAGCAAGCATTCAAGTAAGGTATACAAAAAAAGATAACCATTATCACAAAGTTAACTAACACTTATTATATTGTGATGTAGAACATCCACAAGAAGAACATTCTTGATGCATATTGAATCACCCACATCACCCTTACCTATTACTTGACCTTAGTTTTTGTCACAAAGGTCATCGATCCTCCTTTCTTCTTTGTGAAGTTGTTGAAATGGCTCATCTCATTAGTCATAATCTTGGAGCAGACAATATCAACATTCCAATTTCCTTTTACCTACAAGAATAGAAGATGTCGGTGCCCAACTCAAACCTTGCAATCCAGATTTATATTGGGGACCCATATCATCTTTGGGTTGATACCCTTTTCCTTGTAAGGACAATAGGTATAGTAATGGTCATTGCCCTTGCAATGAACACAAATCATAGGGTTCTTAGACCCAGATGACTCTCCATGGAAGATAGGAGGTCCCTTGCTCTTTTTCTTACCATTACCCTTGCTCTTGGTCTTTGGAGCTTCCTCTTATCTAAAACCACTTTTACCACTATGTTTGGTAGAGTGATCTAGTACTTCATTGAGGGATGTTTTCCCTTTGAGGAATTTCTACAAGGAATATCTAAGGATGTGATTATCATCACTAAGAGTAATTAAAGTAGAAGAAAGACTAGCTAAATCATATTGAGCATTTAGCAAGTCGACCTCCAAATGGAGGGCTTTAGTATGATAAGAATCTCTCTCAGGAGTAATGCTAGGTAGTTTATTACTAGGCAATATATATCTATAAGAAATATCATTTACTTGAGCAAGCAATCTAGCATTTTCAGTTCTAAGCATGATATGTTCATCAAGATAGATTATATTTTCATCTTTAATAGCATCAGAAGCAAGTCTAAGATCATCAATTTTAGTTCTAAGTAAGACAAGCTCATGTAGGTGGGTTTGGTTTTCCTCCTTAACACTATTGATGTTCTTAAGGTAGATACCATTCTATACTTACAAATCCATTGTATTGGAGATCAATATCAATAAATTAGCCTTACAAAGAATCAATACTATCAAGATGTAATTTCTCATTATGCTCAAGCAAATAATCTTAGCATACAAGTCCTCAATGGTTTTCCTCAACCTCTTCTTCTTTGATCTGCATTGAGAATAAGAAGAGTGGGAAGCATTAAGCATATCAATGATGGCTTCTTTCGAAAGTTCATTTCAACTTACCTCACCTATGCCATCACTTGTAGAGGCCATGAGAGCAAGGTGGCATTCTCCCTAATTTGAGCTGAAATCACAAGAAAAAAACTCCTACCATGTGGCATGGGTTGCATCTTTCCTCCTTAAATCCTTCTTATACTTCCTCTTGTACTTGCCATCCTTCTTGTAGTCCTCCTTCTTCTTGGAGCTTCTCTTGTGGTAGGACTTCTTTTCCTTGGGGCAATCATTCTTGTAATGTCCTTTTTGGCCACGTTCATAGCACATTGGAGTAGAGGAGGAGGGCTTTCCTTTGAAGTTCTTCCCTTTGGAGTAGTTTACTTCATGATCCTTAGGGGCTTCATCTTCACTTGAGGAAGGAGGAGAGGAATGACAAGCAGGTTGTTGTTGTAGAACAATTGCCTCCACTTGAGCTTTGAATGCACTATCTTTGATCTTCTTTGATTCCTTCTCTTCTTCCTCTTTCTTATCAAGTCTTAGATCATGAGCTTGAAGATTTCCAATGAGCTCTTCGGTGGCAATGTCACCAAGGCTTCTAACTTCTTCAATATAAGTCACCTTGGATTCTGATCTCTTGGGGAGAGACCTTAGAATCTTGGATTTGATGGTCCCTCTATCCATGGGTGGTCAAAATAAGTAAGTACATTGATGATGGTGTTGAACCTTGTGTACATCTCGGCCACTCTCTCCTTCTTTCCCATCTTGAAGTTCTCAAGGAGACCCTTGAGCATGTATATTTTGGACTCCTTGACTTTCTTAGTCCCTTCATAGATGCACAACCTGTTCCATATCTCATGGGCTATATCCCAAGAAGATATCCAGTTGAACTCAGAAGGAGTGAGGGCTGCATAGATGATGCTTATAGCCTTTGCATTCAACTATGCCTTCTAGAATGTAGCTTCATCCCAAGTGGCAACATCTCTGGCATACTCTTTGTAAGTAAGGATGGCTAATTTTCACATATCGTAGCTCATTCCTTGCAGGTAGAACTACATCCTTATCTTCCAATAGAGGAAGTTGGTGCCATCAAAAATTGGAGTTCTCATGGATAATCCACCCTCCATGTTGAGAGAACTTAGAAGGTTGTTGCCCATCTTCTTATCTTGTCGGATATTTTTTCAGAGAAGAACATACATTTGATACCACTTGTTGGATCAAAGGGCTCTAGAGGGGGGTGAATAGAGATACACAAAATTTGTTAGACCTTCAAGTTACTTCAAGTAGGACTATTGCAAATATGAAATTTTATGTGCAATCTAAACATACATAGCAAGGACGAGAGAGATTGAAAAATTACAAGAACAAGCTATGTAGAGTGGTTCCAATCTCTAAACTAGGAGAAAGTCAGTCCACTACCTAAAGAGGTCAAACTCTAGGATTTTGCAACCATTGAATACTTATTCCATTATAAGACATACAATTATACCTCCTTTTTTAGGTCAATGATACCTAGCCTTCCTTTTTAAGGACCAAAAGGAGACAATAAACCTTATTAGTACTTACCTATCCTTCGAGTAAGAGTCTTCAACCTCTACTAGGGCTTACCCACTTTTGTAAGGAGCTGGACACTTTCACCAAGGAGATCCCCTTCTTGCAACACATCTTTTGTCTAGAAGGAATTACCTACTCTTCTCAAGGATCTTAAACGTTTACCTTCTCCTTTAACTTGGAGAAGCTTTGCACGTTCTCCTTCACCTTGGAGAATCTTTCACCAACTTTGCACTTGAAGAAAGGGGTTGGAAAAGGGAAGCTTTGAGAGCTTTACAAGACCACAATGGAGTAGCTCTCTCACACATAGCCTACCTCACTCATATGGACATTTGGATTTGTAAGCAAGAGAGAGAAAGGGGATCTAGTGGACAATATGCACTCAACTTTAGCCAGGAGATTGAATAGCATGAAGGAGAAAACTTGGAATGAAGTCCAAGGGGTCCTATTTATAGCTGGGAATGTCCACTAGCCACTAGAAGAACTTATGAATGATTTCTAGTCATTTGAGGTGTTGCAACAGATCCATTTTTGATGTTTGTGCGACACTCCAATGGCTAGAATCACTTTTTTTTGTACACTCCATATAGTGCAATTGGTCGAGTTTCAATAAAGGTAACTCGACCGATTGCACTATGAGGCAATCTAATTTTGAGTTGTTAGTCTATTTTATCCTAGATGACACTCGACCGATTGCTTAAAATTAGTTTGTGTGAGTAGGGTGTTAGTCAAGTTTGCTATGGGACAAACTCGACTGAACATGGCGATTCCCAAAATTTATCAAGGGTATCGGTCGAGTTTATCAACGATGAAACTCGACCGAACAAACACACTATGATGAATTTTAGAAATCATCATTAGAGTGATTAGACATTCAAATTAAATGCTCTTGATTTTTGTCATCTTAGTTACAAGTCATAGCATCAATACAAATGATTAAAAATTGTCCTATGTTGTTTAGGGATACTTGCACAAAAGTTCATTTGCATAGATTTTGACTTGAACTAGATTAAGCCAGGGCTTGATTGAATTGATTCTTTTCATGTACTTAATACCTGAATTCGATATCAAATAGACATATTAGATACATATGAATGGAATGGTTAAGTCATCATCAAAATATGGACAATGTATAGCACTTAGGTCATCAAGAAATAACTCGATGAGGAAATATGAATATATATAGACTACCATCAAAGAGAAATATTGTAGATCCCTTAACTTAGGAATTGTCATATTTGAAGCATGAAAATCATGTGATATCACTTGGAATTATAACTTGAGTGACCATATTTTGTGAAAGTGAGACTTGTTTGTAGGTATTCCCTAGAATTTAGTCTTTTGGTGACTGTCATAAGGATATCATGTATGTTTGATTTGATTAAAACAAGAAAATTTACTTATTTATGCAAACTTGTTACTAATATATTAATATGCAAAACATCATTAGAATGATCAGTTCAATGCTTAACACTTCAAGTAGGTGATATGAACATGAGATCCCAGTAGACACTTTGAACAATGTTTCTATACATCCCAAGTTGAGTACTGTTGTTTATTGGAAACCAATAACAAACGTGAGACTAATATGTGTGGTGGAAACATGACCATGCGTCATGGGGCATAAGTGTTGGATACTAGGTTAGATGCATAGATATTGGTTAGAGAACAAGTGTATTGGACAAATCAACCTTGAGAGGGTTTCACAACCATTATATGATAGTTATAATGAAACCAAAATATGAAAAAAAATGTTGTGATCCTTTACCTAAAGTTACCACAATAGTTGCATGTGATCATCATGCTTTGAAACTACTCAATGTGATCTTATATAAGATAACCACACAAATTGTAGTTGGGTGTAGAGAGAGTATTAGTATGTATTGGGATTGGTAAAGAAGGAATCTGTCCTCCTACATAACATGAGTAATATCACACTCCTATTGATAAATGAGACAAGAGTAACACATCTCCATGCTAATGCGAGTCAATATATGACATATAGCTCATATGTATCTTTCTAGAATACTTAGAGATCAAGGGACATGGATTAAATGCCATGAGCATGACACACCCATGCTCTAGTTCATTCTAGATGTCAACAATAAAATAAATTATACAATCCATTACTTATGGATTATAAGACTGTTTACTAAATCCAATGCCAATGTAGTATGTTCTTACATGGTCCAGATGGAGAAAACTTGAAAAGAAGTTGATGCAAACTTTATTAAAAATAATATATATAGGGACTTGAAAAATAGACTCAAGAAACTAAAATTTATAGTCTAGAGTACTAAAATTAAGTTTTCAGTATCCCAGGACATGTGTCTCATGGAAGAAAGAATCATCACCACACTTGACTCATGGAATATTGCAAACTCTAGGACCCAGAGGGTGGCACAACTCCTCTCTTTGAGAAGGGGTCCCATATTGACCAAGATAGGTTTTATCATTCCCCTTTAATTCCCTCTCCCCTATATAGATTGTGAGGAGAGGAAATTAAATGTTCCATCTCATTTTCTCATATCTACCTCTGAGGTTCTTGAAACCCTAGAAACAACTAGAGAGAGAGGCAAAGAAAGAGAAGGAGATGAGCTTCTTCAATAAAGGTTTTTGAAACTAGAATGACATACTTGTCTTAGAGTTCATTATCTTCATCTTAATAATATGATATTCTTGTGTGGAACTCTTGTTTCTACTTTACACCTTTAAACACTTTAATATTCAAAATACACCCACCTCTTCGGAAAAATTGCTAGAACCATTTAGAAATGCTATTAACCCAGCTGATTTGATAGGATGTATTATCTCCATAACTTTGATTAGGATTGTGAGAACCATTATTCTATTAAAGAGCTTAAAATCATCAGTATAAATATCAAAACATAATTCAACTTACAAATAACTAGGACAATGCAAAACTCAAAAGCAGAACACATCAGAAATCCTAACTAACATTTTTCTTTTTTGAGTAAAGCATGTTCTTCAAAGATTTAAATAAAAAGACACAATATTCAAGCTTACCTTAATAACAAAAAAATCTTCATAAATGTAAGAGTTAATCCAGATGCTAAGATGACATCTTATTTTAGTAGAAGATCACATAGTGGAAGAACCAAACTGTCTTTATTGATTATAACCAGTAAATTACATTCATGCTCATAGTCAAGAAGTTACAACATATGCATGGCAAAAATCAGATCATATTTTTATAAATATGGGAAATGGTAACAAAACATCATACATCATATTTTTATAACTACCCACCCAACACTTATGAAAGTGTTATTACAAGGACAATCTATATAGACTTATTCTACATTAGACCTTTACCATTCTCAAACTAGAGAAGATATCTCAAAAAGATATATTATTCAGCCAGTGGACTCATCGCTCAGCTTTAGGCCTTATTAGCTTCATTTTTGAAGTGAGCATGATGTCCAAATTTCATAGATACTGAGAAAGCGTCTTTCGTATGCAAACAAAATATTTTATGAATTATAGTAATCAAGCAAGGAACAAAATCTCAACTCGATTCTGATTATTAACTTGATAATGAATACAAAAAATGTATGATAACACATTATAAAATCATCTATATTTGATTATATTAATCAATGCAATGTATGAAATCATCTCAAGTAAATAAATACGACATCGATTAGAGTCCCTCGAAAGCCATTTCTGGATATCATGCAAGGAATCATGATTAGGATAATACTCAACTACATTTATGTGAATCTCATCTGAATTAGTTTTGAGTGTCTCATCCAATTTCAAAGCTTATTATTGACAAGTCCCTAATCCCTGTGTAAAATATATAAGGAGTAATCAGTCTCACAAAGATCCTACAACACCTTGCTTAGTGTGAGTACAAAAGCATGGGCTCATTGGTTTGCTACCAACATAAGAATTAGGTCTACCTTGGGAAAAAAGTAACTTCACGTATAATATCTCAAAGATCATACTTCCTAGATATCAATATATTACACATTTTCCTAGGAACATTGGCAAGATTATTATAAAATTAAGAGATACGATGTTCGCCACACTCATATAAATATGTGATTTCAGGACGTGGTGGGGTCATACCTCATAAGGTTTCATAGTAAACCACATATAGTCAACAATATATGAGTATGAGTACGTTCTTACAAACTCTATGATTGCTACAAGGGTATCTGTTTCTGTTCCCTAACTTCCAAACGCTTGCAAAGTTATACGATGTAGATCATAGACTACATGATTAGATTTTTTTTTGATTATTTGTGTAATTACTCATTTTAAGGACATTCATAAAAGGGTATTATGTTGCTTATTGTAGCTAAATTAGGGACTTCTTCTTATCATAAGCAACCAAAAGCATATATTAGGGAAACACTAATTAGTTAAAATATGAACATGTAATAATAAGATTTATGTCTGAAAAACATGCAATCTCATGTATTTATCATTCTTTACTCAATTCATTATTAACAGGTCGCATTCTCTTAGCCTTTACCACAACCACTTGAAGCTCCCCCGAGGCATAATCATCTCAGCAATATTCACTTTATGCCACAAATGCTCAACACTAGCCTTAAATAAGGCATCAACATCATATATTTCTCAATAATGTACTAGTATACAAGATTCCATGTAAGGGATACATGCAATAGGGCCACTCTCATTTTAGAACTTTTCATGGATCATTACTTAAAGAAAGACGTATACGTAACAAGGGTATTCGTCTCTATGACAAGAATAAAAGGAATTAAAACATTGAAAATGTAATGTAGTTCTTTCAAGTGTCTTTTAGCATAAGTTATACTTTCATTTATTTCTCAGGATCTATTAATAACCACATGATGTTTGTCAATAGATTTAATATTTAGTGTAAAAAAGGTATAAAACATTTATATTATTAGCCCCAAAATGAGCTACGAACTAATTAACCTTCTCATATTTCATTTATACCCATATATGCAATTAACCCTACCCATTGGCCCTTCCTATCGAACCACGATGGCAATTCCATAGCATTGCCTCAATACACATAAATCAAAGGATCAAAATACTTGTATTCATATAACCCTCAACCAAATATTCATTACATAAAAACATACTTTCCATTGCCCCTAACCCAATTGAATTAAGATAATGTGAGGTAATGAGGAGAGAAGTGGAAGTATATAGTTTTCTTTAATGAGATAAAGGTCCCTAGATGTGATTATAAGGGTAAGTGTAACATGAAATATCGGTAAGAGAAGGTATGACATATGATTCATCTATTAATAACAACTTTAAAGAAAGACATGTCTTAAATAAAAGTAACATTTAGTCCCTAGAGAAATTAAACAATTTCATCTAGAAGTTGGACAATTTCTCAAGGCAAGTTCAAGTAGAACATGATGAGATGCCCATTTACAAGTTTTTGTGAAAGAAAAAGCATTAGAAGTTATGTTTTAAGGGATTATGCATCATTAATATGTACATGGAGCATGAAAAGACATATTTGGCAATTATTTTTTTATCTTCTAAGGATTGTATATATTTCAATCTCAAACCATGTATATTTAGCAAGACTCATGTTTAATTCTATATTTTAGTGGGTTGAATCCTTTGCATGTGTAAAAATCAAGGAAGAAGAGGTCCAGTTCCCTAGATCTTGTAAGATGAGCTCCATTCCTTAAGATCTAGTAATAAGATTGTAACAACACATCCACCTCAAGGACAAACAATTGCAAAAAACCTCCATCAACACTAAGTAAAACATGTTCTAGATTGGTGTTAACAAAAAATCAAGAAATGAGGGTAGAAGAAGAACAAGGCTTGTGTTACTCAAGAAACGTCTAAGAACATGTCGTCTTAGGCACCAAAAATATGATAAGAAGAAGAGATATAGAAAATAAGGGAAAAACCTACCTAAAACATGTTCTCCCACCAATATTCTTTCAAAAAACAACCCTCTCCATGATAGAGGAGGTGGCACTCCCAAGATCACCTCCTTAAATGTCTCACTAAGCTCTAGCAGGTCGACAAGAATGATAAATGAGTTTTGGTCATGATTTGAGGAGGGAGAGACGAGATCAAAACCCCCAAAAAATTACATTACCATCATGTGTCTAAACTATGATGTCAATAGGAACATCAATCAATTTATAGGAATTCAATCATTTCCAAAACTACACAACGTGCATTAGGCATATGAGAGACTAAAGCATCAAAGCATCACATGAACTTAATGAAAATCAAACTGATTTGATGGAAATCAATCAATTTTATCAACCCCAATGTGGCCTCTTCAGATAGGCCCCAATCGATTGATGGTTGGGCTTTGGGCTCTGGGACCACTAGTTTTGCAAGAAATCAGCCAATCTCAGGTCCAACCTCAAAAAAAATACTCTAACTCACATACACTTAACACTGTTGTGATTAGTTCATAAAAATCTAAGTTATGTTATAATACATTTGTAATGAAGTAAACATGCATTATTATATCTTATATTATCTCTAAGGGTTAACAAATAATCACAATGTACATATAATGTTCATTAAGTTAGGGTTTCACTCTTTAGCGCATACCCTAATCCAACACATGGTTTACTCGGCCAACCCTAATACACATCCACTGTCTATTTTTAGTTAGTTTCATATAGACACTTTATGCAAACATTAAGAATCCATTATTACTTATCCACATATATTAGCAATTGCCATTCAATATCATATCAACATATTCAACAAATTACACAATTAAGTCAATTAAACAAAAACCAAATCTAAGCCACGATCAATGCATTAATGGAATAATTATGGTATACCTCATCATATGACTTATACTTTTTTTAAATGATTACCACTAATCTGAGTGACCATGTTACACACTTTAATATAATCATATCATATTTTTTATATAATCAATCATTTGATTTGCAATTTTTAGATCTTAGTGAGGTATAATGGGTTTTGTTATTAACACAAGATATATAAGCATTTAGATTGAGATCCAAATTAGATCCTTCTGAGATTTTACCAAACTCAACCTCATGAATGATCCCAACCATGTTCCTGGATACATGACCAATTTTCATTGTAACTTATTATTTATAGATGTAAATGAGAGCATTTGTGATGTATATATCATACCCCTAATAGTCACTCTATTTATGTGTCACATCCTGATATATTACAAAGTTATTTCGAGGATCATCTAAATAATCTTAGAGCTATATCTTGATGTTTAATACCTTAATACTACAAAGGTACACTACTACCACATATTGAAAAGATTATGGTATTGAATGATTATATAGTTACATATAAAATATTGACATCTGATATTTTCTCTGGAAAGTGATCGTGTATACTACACAATGATTTATATCATTAGATATATAAAAATGAAACAAAGGAGCTTATATCATTATAGTAAAGTCTAGATGAAAAATTTAACTGTAGACAAATACATGTGCTAAATTATTATATAATGCATGTGAATTAAGACATCATAGGACGTGATAAAGATAGTTGCATAATATATACATTCCCTTAAAAACCATAAAACAACGTTGAGGATATGATAATGAATCCATGATGACCATGTACATATTAAAAAGTATAATGGAGATATGCAATCAAAATTGATTTTCTATTTGGTAATGATTCTTTTCTTTTTGTCTTGATTCTTACAACATATATTTGATGATTACTTCCAAGAAAAGCATCATATAAATGACAAATACATTGTTAAAACTAATGTACAAATACAATTGTCTAATTAAATTGATATTTATGATTTGACAACTACTACAAAGCCTTGGTACCAGGCTATCGATGATTGTAGAATACACTTCACAAATGTTGTTCTCTATGTGAGTGATTAGTTTAGGAAATTAGATATTTTATGTTTAAATCTTCTTCTTCATTGTATAAGAATTCTCTTGCATTTTCTTTCCTTTATTTTCCTATAGGCCCATTGTAATAACATTAATATATTTTTGGAATAAGTTTGTTGTGTTTGCAATATTGCATATTAATGTGTTGATCTACAGATGGATGGACACCTTCATATCCTTCTTCCGACGAGTTCCCTATCACATTATAACATGATATTTGTCTTTGGGGTGTTAATTTATGAAAATGATAATAAATTTAGGGTAGACAACCCTAAATACATATAGAGCTTGGATAAATGTATTAAAATATGTTATAATCTAGTTGATGATAGCTATATTCGAATATTTAATAAATTATTAGATTTCATGTACAACTTTATGGCCTAAAAACTTGAATGGATGAGTTGACAAACTCAATTTGAGTAATTTTTTTATACTAGTGGGACCTTGGAAAGGTGAGCTAAGAAAAACAAAGATCTAAATCCCTTATGTATGCATGAGATGAGAATAGTTTCAAAAATGAAATTGTTTTCAAGGGTGGTGAAAGTACTAACCTAGATTTTGTGTAAAATGACCCAAACCGCTAATTTGATTATATCAAGTCACTTTTCCCTAAACCCCTAATGTGATTACAACTCTAAGGTAAATTGTAGATTTTTTTTAATTGATCTAGGACAAACACTGATGATCAATTGACCCAAGTTGAATTGTGAGATCAATTTAATTGTTCCCCAATATATTTTGATCCTTGAATTTCTAAATGAACATAGGTTAGGTTATCAATTAACGTTGACTAATTAGTTGATTTTATTTGCACTAATGAGCTCAAACTTGGCCAACATGTTGGAGGACCCAAGATACACCTAAGTTTGAATTGGATTGAATTTCAGGTAGGAGTACCATGTCATTTTCACATTTTAATCTTCTAAAGAGTGCTACATTGGAGATATTATTTTAGGGTCCAAATATTACCCATCTGGATCATAATTGTAGAGAAACTAGGTTATTTGGTGTTTGAGATACCATCACATTTTAGAAGAAAATAGATTTATTGTTTGGAAAATTTTTATTTTGAATATAAGGATATGTTGGGAAAGTGAATGCCTTTTATAGGGCATGATACAAATCTTGTAACAACCACACCTCCCCGTAACCCCCAATTAAGGGAGACCTGAAGGTCAAAGTCGTTATCCCAGTTAACATGATCAAAGGTTCGACAAATAATCAGTAATAATTATTAAATTCTACCGAGACTATACTGAAAGATGGAATAAAATAAAACTTTGCATAACTTTTTTGAAAACTTGGATATCTACTTCTATCCACATCTGGAGTGTATTCTAACTAATCCTCCTTTGTACTTTAATTCTTATTTAATTCCACATGTGCCACTTTACCGTTTGTCCTTTTCAAACTTGTACCTAAAACACTGACAAACAAAATGTCGGTTAGCATCAATGAATATGCCGATATGTGGGGAAAACAAAATCATGCAATTAACTGTAACAACGTATTGCAGTCAATTATGATTTAACAAACAACTTTGCCTTATAAACATAACTGCTCAATCCATACATACCCTAGCCTCTGCACTGTACCTGCAGTGGACCTGGATGCTACCTTCTTTATGGTAGATCCCCATTAAACCCCTCATGATCCTACCTAACAGGTGAATCAATTTCTAGGGTTGAGTCACATGGCACTACCCATAGGTAGCCCACTCCTTAACTCATGGTGTGCTAAAGAGTCTCATGGCACTACACGTGGGTAGCCCAATTTCTAACTCAAGATAACCTGATGTCCTACTTAACAAGTAGGCCATGTACTAGGTTACCCTTTTCATTATTAGCAAAGCCACAGAGGAGGACCAAGATCTGATCCAGTCATGTATATATATATATTTTTTGTGATAATCCTAGTCACTTTATAGTTGCATGAAATAAAAGTCATCCAAGCAGTTATTTTCAGGCAACTGATAAAACATCTGGGAATCGCTGTGAAACTAAAGCGATTAACCATAAGCGTAACCACATACCTGTCAGGATGATTTGAGACTAAATTAATCCAATCAACACAAGAAATCCAATAGGCCAGCAAGCACACAAAGAGATCCTGAAATAATCATACAATTTCCTTTTATTACTCATGTCATCAAGATCTATCCAATTTAACTTTCTCCTTAGGGTTTCTACTTCCGTTTAGGGTTTCACTTACAATTAGGGTTTTGCTATCACTTTTATCACTACAAACCCTAAATAAGAAAAATTACTCATAAACCCTATTCATCTTATCCTATCTCTCCTAACAGGCTGAGGATCAACACTTATCAATATATTTCCATATATTTTGAATTAAACATAATCATCTCTTCTTTTACCCTATATTAGGATTTCTAGTTGCATTATTATGTATTCTTGGTTTAAAACCCTCAAACATGCAATTTCACATATAGATCAAGTTCGAATCTAACATTATCTTTCAACAAGTTATTAATACTTAAATTAACCCATCAAGCATACTAGATTCAACCTTTAATCACAATTAGGGTTTTTAACCTAACTTTAATGCACTTTTCCTCAACTTAATGTACTTTTCAATTAGAAACGGAATAAAGCTTTAATGTCATTTTTATTGGATTTCTCTCATCCTCCTAATCAATTTTCATATATAACTTGTTTTCATCTGAGCATCCTAGCAATTTCTATGATTTTTACAACATAAAACTTGATTGGCCAATAAGGAGTTGACACGTCAGCACTCACTTGTTTTCATTTTTCTTTTATTTAGGCCGGTAAGGCTAGCTGAAGGACATTGGTACCCCCGTTCTATTGGGCTCAGGGCCATGCGTGCTTGAGGGTAGGGTGGTAATTACCCTCTCATCTTCTACCTTTGATCGTCCTACTCGCGTATGAAGCGCCCTGCCGCGGTCAACCCCGCGGTTGACTTCGGGCATCCGGCCTCCTCAGCTGCCAATGAAGGTCTCCATCTCTCCGCCTAGCCCCACCGAATCTTCGAGTGCCCTCAGCTTTTCCAGAACTGGCTGGATACGCCGGGACGGAGGAGCTTTTCTCTGGCGAGAAAGGCAACTGCTCCAGGTCAGGTTAAGCACCATCTCGCAACTAATTGCGTGCAAACACTCATCTCATCAATGTGAATTCAAGGATAAGATTCAGAGTTATGCACATGACGTGTGCCCCTCCCTATATATAGGGGATGTGCACTTGTGCTTTCTCCTGATTTGGGGAAATTCTGCATTGACCATGGAAGGCACCCAATCAGACTATGATCGGGATCGCGAGGACTTCTCGGAGCCAATGGTCTCCTTTCCTAGTCTAGTTATGCTAGGAATCTCGAGATATCAGGAGAGGAAGGTCACCACTTTCCTCCGTTCTGGACTTGGGGTGCTGCCTGCGCTCTTTTTCTTTTCTTTCATATACCCATCTATTTAAATGTTGATTTTAATAAGGAAAATAACGTGACATGTATTCCTCCCTCTTACTTTAGGATTTCCTTCAAAAATCCATATCTCGCAAACCGTGCATCCATTTGTAACCAAATTTTAAGGGATTATTTATCTTGCCTTAATCTACTCACGTAACCAATCTGAGTCCCAAATTCAAATGGAAAAATGTATTATATTCATGTGCAAGTTATCTTTGAATAAAGATTATTTTAAGCATATTTTATCTTTCCTAATCTTTTATTTTCTTTATTTTGATTCCTTTTACCATTAGAAACTATGTAAAGTCGAAATCCCATTTATAATGATTCCATTATCAATCTTTCCACATATTTCTTATATTTTCATCATTATTTCAACTTTCCTTCTTAATAATTCTTTATTTTATTTTATCTCTTTCTTCTCCTACTATCTATGCAACTTGGACTCCTTGGAACCCAAGAAATCCTAAGATTTCAAAATCCTTTTTGAAGGATGCTTATTATCCTTCTAGATGCATCTACATTCTTCATTTCTCATTACCTTACTTATTTCTTTATTAAAAGATTTCTTCTTAAGGATTTCTCTTTATCTTTTATTTTCTTTTCCTCTTTTTCTATTTCTTTCATTAGAAATCTCATATAAATGAAATTTACTCAATTGTGGCCATTAATGCCATTTTCTAGAGATTTCTATATAATTCTCATAAATACTTTGTTTAATATTCATTATCTTGTATCTTTTTCTACTATTTGGACTTTTCTTCTCTTTTATATTCATGAATGGATTAATCTAATAATAGGAACCACGAAATTCCTATCAAAGGGATAATTGCAAATAAATCCATCCTTCGAAGCAAAGCATGCAACCTTTTCAATTAAGAACATATTCATAAAATCATTACATTTCAATTTTGAAAACTTATGCAAAATTGAGGTTGTGTCGGTCATTGATTAAGACCCTGATACAACCAAAAATTTCACAACTATAAAGTGCACTATGAGACCCTAATGTAACGACCCACCTCTCAGTAACCCCCAATTAAGGGAGACCAAGAGGTCAGAGCCATTATCCCAATTAACAGGATAAAAGGTTCAACAATTAATCATTAATAAATGTGAAATTCTACCAAACTAAATTGAAATATGGTATAAAATAAAACTTTGCATACCTTTTTCAAAAACTTGGATATCTACTGCTATCCACATCTGGAGTCTATTCTAACTAAACCTCCTGTGTTCTTTAATTCTTATTTAATTCCACATATGCCACTTCACTGTTTGTCCTTTTCAATCTTGTACCTAAAACACCGACAAACAAAAAGTCGGTCAGCATAAATGAATATGCTGGAATGTGGGGACAACAAAAAATTTCGCAAATATGGCTAACAATATAAATATCACAATCAAGTTAATTAACAAGCAAAATTACGCTTTCAGATTGACATTCTCCACCGCTTTTGCCCTAATCCTGGCATACCCCCTTTCGACTTTCTCTTTTGCTAATGACTTAAGTCCACCTTATCAATCCCGAGCTTGGTGCCCGGGGTCACCTCTCATAGTGCCCACTAGTCATTCTATAAAGACCACCTTTTCAATCCTGAGCTTGGTGTCTGGGGTGACCACTCATGGTGCCCATTGGTCTTCCCTCATGGGCTTGACCTTTGGAATCATCCATTAGGGTGGCATGTAGGTGCAAGAATACACACTTCTATTATTATTGTGATAATCATGTGACTTTATGATTTGCAAGTATGAACATCCGAACTGATAAGTTGCATTCAATGTGATGAATCATTCGGGAGAATCTTCTAGAAGCTAATGTGATTAACCATAATTAACCACATACCTGTCAGGCTGATTTGAGACAGAATTAATCCAATCAATGCAAGAAATCCAATAGGCAAGAAAAGAGATCCTGAAATATGCATACAATTTCCTATCATTGATCATGCCATCAAGATCTATTAAACCTAGCTCGTTTCCTAGGGTTTCTAGTCCACTTTTAGGGTTTCCTTTACAATTAGGGGTTCACTTAATTTTTACTATTTTAAACCCTAATTTTATACAATTACTCCCAAACCCTAATTATCTCATATATTCTTCATGAAAGATATTAAGGTTACCTTTCAACAATATATGACCCTAATTTTGGATTAAAGGCACAATTAAACATCAATTAAGTCCATTATGCCTCTTTTACATTAAAACTACCATTTTTATCCTTTTGATTGATGGCAAGATCATTATTCCCAATTATCATCTTTTGTTCCTTTCAAATTAACAATTCATAGTTCATTATGGTCTAATTCACATATGAACTCTTTTTATCATTAATTCCACTTTTATTCATTAGAAAACCCTAATTACCATATTAAGGGTATTTATCTGCAATTAGGAACTTTTATACTCGAAATAGATTAAATCATCATATCTCATCTTATTCATGAATTTGAACAATTAAAGCCATTAAGAGTCACAATTACTAACATTAGGGTTTCAAGGCCCATTAAAGCTCATTCATGTACATGGAATTCTAAATTAATCCAATTACGTGCAAAGTTCATCCTTTTTTTCTTAATGTACCTTTTTATAATTAACAGGATAATATCAACTTTAATCATCCATAAAGCCCTTCTAAATACATTAATCATCTCAAATTAGGGTTTCATAGTCATTAATACATTAAAGTTGATAACTTCCACTACTTTTCGAATTGCAAGAGGAATTAGCTTCTAAATCTATTTTTAATGGATTCCTCGCATTTTTCTGAGCAAGATTCATATTTTATACACATTCATCCAAGCTACCAATAAAAAATATACATTTCACAAAGATTACTTACTTGGACTAATGGCATGCTGACACGTCAGCATACCCATGAAACATGCCAATTTGGAAACATAACAGATTGATGCTTATACCCTCATTTAAGTTTACCATTTCTTCAGCCCGCGGAGGGGAAAATTGGTTCAATGCCACCCGAGCTTCTTCCTCCTCGCGCAACCCTAGCGCTTCCTACTACAGTGGCACGATGGAGAGTTTCCTCCCTCCCTCCATGTCTCCTCAGTACCCGCGAAGGCCCCATTGCCTCCGCCACCCTCCACCACACCTATGGAGGCCCCCAGCTGTGGCTGGGGTGGTCGGAGTCGAGCTTGCCATCCTGCTCAAGTGGCCGACCTTTGCAGCTGTGCTGTGGGTTTTGTGCAAGGACAAGAGGTGCAGGGATGATTGCCATTCATCCCCAGGTCGTCGAGGGAATCCCGAACCTCCATCATGATGACTCTACCTCTCCCATTGCTCCAGGGACAACTCCACTTCTCTTGGTTAGGGTTTGAGAGAAGAAGAAGAAGAAGAAGAAGAAGAAGAAGAGAGATGCGTGGAACTCTCCTTGGGCTTAGCCATGGGCTCTATCCTTTTATAGAGGAGGGTAGCCATGCCCCAGCATGCTTGCCCACAAAGAAACAAAGCCTTTTCCCAATAGGAATCATATTTCTTCATTGAGAAGCAATCTTCTCTCTCCTATTTATCTCCTTGATAAACTATATTCTTTGGATATTTAAGAATTCGAAAATCCTCTCTCTTATTCTCTTTATGATTGACTTTTTAATCCATTGGCATGAATTTGTATTTCCTTTTAGTAGAAACTACCTCCTTTTTTAACAATACCACAAAATTCATTAATTATGTATCACATTATCCTCTTACTTTGTATTATTGGTATTTTCTCTTTCTTTTTCTCCATTGGGGCTCCTTGGACCCCAAGAACCTCTAATATTTCGAAATCCTTTTTAGTGGATACTCATTATCCTTCTAGATGCATCTATATCCATTATTTCTCATTATTTTACTTATTTCTTTATTAAAATATCTCTTTTTGAGGATTTCTCTTTATCTCTCTTTTTTATTTTCCTTATTGGAATTCCTTTTAACATTAGGAACCTTATGGATACGAAAATCCACCAAAGATAACTCAATTATACCTCTTTCCACTTATTTAACACATTTTATCATTGTTTTCAATTTCTTTCTTAATAAAGAAATATTGAATTGATCTTTTCTTTTCTTGTTGCATTATCTTTGCAACTTTGGACTCCTTGGAACCCAAGGAACCCAAGAGGCATGAAATCCACTTTTAGATTATATTCTTTTGCCTTATACATGTTTCTACATCTTTCTTTTCTCCATCTCTTATTAATAATGGAGTTTCTTTTGTTTTATCCTTGTTATTGGGCCCAATAGCCAATAAAGCCCACAAAACAACCAACAAGGCTATTGTAAATGAAATCTTTTATTCAAAATTTATCATTATTTTTTCAAATATCTTTAATTGGAGAAATTGCATTTCTCACCCAAAGAACCCAAAATTTGGGGTTGTAACATCCTTCCCCTCTTATAGGAATTTTGCCCACAAAATTCTACTAGGCACACAAACAAATATGATAAGTCTTTCCTATGTCCATCATGGATCCCATGTGGCCTCACCCTTTCCATGGTGCTTCCCAAGAACCCTCATGATCTCATATTCTTCCATCTGAGTTCTCTCTCACCTTGGCATATCATACCCTCATAGGTGACTCAGGACATTTCAGCCTCTCATAAAGCTAAATAGGTTCATGGCTCAGCACATGGCTTGAGGTACCTCACATAGTGCTCTAGATCGGACTCATGGAACACATTATTCATCATGTTATCCTGAGGGGTAAGGCCAAACACAACCATCTCCACTAATCCATCTCAAATGGACCATGCATTCGTGACTCATCTCTCTTAGCTACAACTTAGAGGGGTCGAATTTTCACATCACATACTCTCCCACAGTGAACTGCATGTCAGTCTTCTTTGCATCAACTCATGTTGCCCCTGAGCTCTCTTTCAGCCATTGCATAATCAAAGTGACTTCATTTGCACTCACTGTGGTCCTTTTCCTGACCTTCGCGAGGTCCCTTCACTGACATCATCTTAATGAAGTGGTGACTGACACAACCTCCCTTATAGAGCTTCTTTACATCCCGATACTGGCTATGGTGGTTATCATCACATCTTACAGAGGAAAAGAATTGTCTCCATGTATCACCCTAAACAAGAACACATTCTCTCATCATACCCTCTAGTCTGGATCATACTAACTATTAGATAGGGGTGATAAACAGTACTAATGTCGAATTCTTCATGTATCTACTTCCACCTTATGGAAGTGTATCTTTAGGTTATACTCAAGAACTTTTGAACTCACATCATGGTGTAGTTGAACCATCTCTCTTACTTGTAGTTCAACCAGATCTGTCTCCTGAGAGTTTCTTTCTTTCTCATGTCATCTAGGTAAGGCAATCTACCATAACCCATATTACATCTTGACCTTCCTTGGTCTAGGGGAGACTTACCACAACATCCATAGTGATGAACTCCCATTCCCTCTTGGGGACTCTTTATCCTCTACATCAACTCTTTGGGTTACTGGTGTTCATCCTTCATGTCCTGACATACATGGTGACAAACCACGTGCAACTTCATCTTAAGAATCTAATGTACTACTGCAACTTACTATCCTAGTAGTACCACGGTGTATGATGTACTTAAAATCATGATCTCCTGTATGTCATGATTCCTCAAGATTGATTCTTCAGAAACCCTAAACCACTCTAGTCAGGGTTTCATCACCTTATTTTCCAGAGAAGTGCATATGAGGTTCTATCCTTTTATTGCATCAAGGCCTAGGATGGCTAACCAAACAACTACTAACTTGTTCAACAGATCTCGTTACATCCGAGTGTTATCCCAAACATGTTTCCTTTTTCAAACTTAGGGTTAACCTAACAACCTCTTCTAGCCTCTAGCTAACTAGGAAGGTGCATCTCAACCAGAGCATCCATTATCACCTTACATCCTTCTGTGTTGAAAACATACACCTCCATGTATTCCACTTATCATCTCATCTCGGACTCTAAGTCTATCTTCATCAAGAAACTCTGAGCTCATCCCCTTGGTTTTCGAACTCAACCATTTATAACTCATACCTCATGATAAAAACATCCTCGTAAGATGACTACCTTATTTCTCTTACTGCTTGTAAACCATACACATATCATTCACTCCACAAGGGTATGTTATCATCTCTGTCCTCATACCTCATAGCAATGTTCCAACTCACATCATCTTTATCCTTGGTGTATGGCATGCATATTGTCCTATCTCTCACTCCCATAATAAGAGGAAATAAGCATTTGGTTGCAGTCCAAATACAAAGTTCTTCCCATTCTAAGAGTAGAGATGGTACATCCCACCTTGCTAGTACACCTTCAAATCTAAGTTGAAACATGCAACTTATATCACAATCATCTTGATATCAAAGTTACTTCCATGGAAAACTAGTCTCGAACCTACTTGGGTCACCACACAATCCTCGGTCATCTCCTTCTAGGTCTGTAGGGTGGCAGCACTTTTAGGGTCATCCCTCTTCCCTTATGCATCCATAGAGTGCCCTCCTCATCTGCCCTTTGGGTCCCATGAGTCCATGAAGGTGATCAATTTCCTAACCCATGGCCCTCAGAAAATGATAGCTGTTACCTCCCGACCCTATGGTCATGTGCAACTAGGGAATTAGGCAACTCCTACTTCCATCGATCTTATCCCTATCTGACCCTAGGATAGACTTAGGATTCTAATATAGTACATGTCCAACTTAGAACCTTACCCAAATTTCCATCATCTCTCTCTGCATTCCTGGGATGACTTTCATCCTTTCATAGGGGTCAAGGTGACCTGCCTACCTTGGTCATGCCTCATACTGGTTACCTTCATGGTAACACACCCACATGCAATTAGAGATGGTTATCTATGGGTCTACATGTTCATTCATTACCTTACTATGTACTTTTCACTTAGCTTCTCAAGATCCTATTGAGACCTCTTTAGGTTACCTCGAAACCAAAAAAACTGGTATACACCCTACAAAAGGGTCCCTCTCCCAGGATGGGAGGAAACTACACCTTGTTAACAAAGTTCACAAACGTGTTTATATCTAGGGTTTACATCCACATGAGCATGCTTAACCCTAGAAAGCTACTAAGGCACAAGTAGACCACCTACTAAACCATGCTAGGTCATACTTGTTCTCATTCCTCAACATTGGACCAAGAACAAACCTTCCCATGTCTCCAACTTAGTTGTGAGGGGTTCATCAAACCTACCTTAAACTTTAAGGGGTTTCCCTTTCCTCTAAACACGAGGAGTGCCATGCTCAACTATAAAGAAACTCAAATCTAATCATGAGCATCAAGTAAACCACTTCCCCTCTTAGGCCTAGGAACCATAGATTCACCTTTCTAATGTCCAACTGTCTACTCAACCTTTTAACCATGAACCAATCATGTACAAGGTATGACATTCATGTTATATTATCATTCCACTTGAACAACACTTCAGACTGGAGTCCTTCTCAAGGACAACCAACTAAGTGTAAGGCTTCACAACTTGTTACTAAACCTCTTCAAGGTCTAAGTAACTCTTCTTCCTATCCCTAGAAGGTAAGCACCTATTTGCACATAGGTACTAGCAACCTAATCCTCTTTCTAGGGTTTGGTTCCTCCAAAGACAACATGGATAACCCAGCCTTCAGGGATCAAGCATGAGGCAACCACTATCATCCACTTAGGTCACATCTTCCTCAACTCCCCACTGTTCCTCATATCTCAGAGTCTAAGCTTCCAACCTTCTTGCTTGGGCCTTGCTCTCTCTCTCTAGAGCTAAACCTACAAACAACCTTACTATTAGAGGTCCTCTCTCCGTGAAGGATCAATCTCACAAGCATACCCCTACATGGGTGAATCCTATGCTCAACTCATGTTCACTCAAGATTATCCATAACCCTTTATGCTTATCTCATAAGCTATCGAACATACTCTCCTGGCCAGAGTTTCAACCTACTTCCCACACTACTAATGTACTGTGGGTGCATGTGATGCCCTACTCGCATAAGCCCATAGGTTTCTATAGGTTCTTCACTAACCTCATCATCGAAGGAGCTATCCTTCACTCTAACATGCATGATTCTTTCCAGGGTTGGGTTGCCAAAGGTACTAGGTCATCCAACCTCACATGGCTCATATAGTCATGGGTATCCAAAACCATGTCCACACACCTGGTCTAACTCTTCGTGCCATCTCTCTCTCTAACCACCACTTAGGGTTAGGGTTAGCATCATCCAGAAAGGATGTGCCAGGTCTCTACTTATAATGGAGGTCTCTACCTCCAAGACTAACTTTCTCCACTCATCCTCCTGACAAGGAGGTCTAGCCTTAGGTCTCTCCTGAGGGTATGTCATCTGACCTAAGCATGCAACTATTCTTTAGTTTACGCTTAAACTATTAAGCTTATGTCCATGACATCTTATTTATATGATTTTCATTAATTTGGTGGAGGATTCCTTACCCCTATCAACTTTACCCATACCTCAAGAGGGTGAGGAAGAGAGAGAAAAACCCTAATCCTTAAAATCCTTAACAACATTTGAGTTGAGAAGGGATTACAAGATGGGAGAGTCCTAAAGATATCTTTTTTTGAGTCAAATCCGGAGACATTGGCCAGGCAGTCACACAAATATGGGAGTCCTAGTATTATGATTAGCGGTGCAGAGGAAAATCTTGCCAGCCCCCAGAAGTGATCCTTTTCTAGACACCTCTATCTTTCGGAAAATCCTCTAATAACTCCCTTGGGTTCTACAAAGTTTGTAAAATTTAATAACTATTAAAGATTAAATGAGGAACCCATGCTCTGATACCAAATGTAACGACCCCACCTCCCAGTAACCCCCAATTAAGGGAGACCAAGTGGTCAGAGCCATTATCCCAATTAACATGATCAAAGGTTCAACAATCAATCTGTAATAATTATGAAATTCTACCAAACTAAACTGAAATCTGGTATAAAATAAAACTTTGCATACCTTTTTCAAAAACTTAGATATCTCTGTTGTCCACATCTAGAGTCTATTATAACTAAACCTCCTGTGTTCTTTAATTCTTATTTAATTCCACATATGCCACTTTACTATTTGTCCTTTTCAATCTTGTACCTAAAATGCCGACAAACAAAATGTCGGTCAGCATAAATGAATATATTGGTATGTGGGGACAACAAAAAATTTTGCAAATATGGATAACAATCTAAATATCACAATCTAGTTGACATGTATGTGGTTACACTTATGGTTAATCTCTTTAGTTTCATAGTGATTCCCGGATGTTTTATCGGTTGCTTGAAAATAACTGCTTGGATGACTTTTATTTCATGCAACTATAAAGTGCACTATGAGACCGGAAGGAACCATTTGTTTTGCATATGTTCTCATAGTGCACTTTATAGTTGTGTCAGTCAATTATGAAAAACAATTTACCTAACACACTCGTTGAGGGTTGTGTGCAGATGAAGTCTCTTTGATCATGTGATGGCTAAGAGAGCCCATGGACGACATGAGCTGATGCAAAGTAGATTGACATGCAGTTCACTGTGGGGGAATATGTGATATGAAAATCCGACCCCTCTAAGCTACAACCAAGAAAGTTGAGTCCCCGATACATGGGTCCATTTGAGATGGATTGGTGGAGAAGGTCATGGTTGACGTTACCCCTCAGGATAAAGTAATGTATGATGAGTTCCATATGTCCAATTTAGAGCACTATGTGAGGTACCCAAGCCATGTGCTGAGCAATGAACCTAGTGAGCCCCACGGGAGGCCGAAATGTCCAGAGTCACCTGTGAGGATTATAGATGCCAAGGTGAAAGAACTCAGAGAAAAGAATATGTGATGATAAAGGTTCTTTGGAAATGCCATGGATAAGGTAAAGTCAGTTAGGGGCCAATGATGGACATGGAAAAGTCTCATCCTGAATTATTTGTTTGCTTGATGGAATTTTGAGGACAAAATTCTTATAAGAGGGGAAGGATGTTACAACCTCAATTTTGCATATGTTTTCATAATTGAAATGTAATGATTTTATGAATATATACTTAATTGAAAAGGTTGCATGCTTTTCTTCAAAGGATGGATTTATTTGCAATTATCCATTTGATAGGAATTTGTGGTTCCTATTATTAGATTAATCCAATGATGAATATAAAAGAGAAGAAAAGAAGAAAACTACAAATAGTAGAAAAAAATACAAGATAATGAATATTAAACAAAGTATTTATGATAATTATATAGAAATCTCTAGAAAATGGCATTAATGGCCACAATTGAGTAAATTTTGTTTACATGAGATTTGTAATAAAAGAAATAGGAAAAGAAGAAAAGGAAATAAAAGATAAAGACAAGTCCTTAAGAAGAAATCTTTTAATAAAGAAATAAGTAAGGTAATGAGAAATGAAGAATGTAGATGCATCTAGAAGGATAATAAGCATCCTTAAAAAAGGATTTTGAAATTTTAGAATTTCTTGGGTTCCAAGGAGTCCAAGTTGCAAAGATAGTAGGAGAAGAAAGCGATAAAATCAAATAAAGCATTATTAAGAAGGAAAGTTGAAATAATGATGAAAATATAAGAAATATGTGGAAAGATGTATAATGGAATCATTATAAATGGTATTTCGACTCCACATAGTTTCTAATGGTAAAAGGAATCAAAATAAAGAAAATAAAAGATTAAGAAAGAGAAAATATGCTTAAAATAATATTTATTAAAAGATAACTTGCACATGAAGATAATACCTTTTTCCTTTTGAATTTGGGACTCAAATTGGATACGTGAGTAGATTAAGGCAAGATAAAGAATCCCTTAAAATTTGGTTGCAAAAGGATGCACAATTTGTGAGATATGGATTTTTGAAGGAAATCCTAAAGTAAGAGGGAGGAATACATGTCACGTTATTTCCTGATTAAAATCAACATTTAAATAGATGGGTATATAAAAGAAAATAAAAAGAGCCCAGGCAGCACCCCAAGTCCATAATGGAGGAAACTGGTGACATTCCTCTCTTGATATCTCGAGATTCCTAGCATAACCAGACTAGGAAAGGAGACCCTTGGCTCCGAAAAAGTCCTCGCGATCCCGATCATAGTGGGATTGGGTACCTTCCATGGTCAATACGGGATTTCCCCAAATCAGGAGAAAGCACATGTGCACATCCCCTATATATAGGGAGGGGCACACGTCATGTGCATAACTCTGAATCTTACCCTTGAATCCACGCTGATGAGATGAGTGTTTGTACACAATTAGTTGCGAGATGGTGCTTAACTTGACATTGGAGCAGTTGCCTTTCTCGTCGGAGAAAAGCTCCTCCGTCCCAACATCTCCAACTAGTTCTGGAAAGGCTGAGGGCACCCAAAGATTCGGTGGGGCTAGGCAGAGAGATGGAGACCTTCATCGGTGGATGAGGAGGCCGGATGCTTGAAGTCAACCGCGGGGTTGACTGCGACAGGGCACTGCATATGCGAGTAGGACGATCAGAGGTAGAAGATGAGAGGGCAATTACTGCTCTACCCTCATGCATGTGTGGCCCTGAGCCCAATAGCACGGGGGTGACAATGTCCTTCATATAGCCTTGCCGGCCTAAATAAAAGAAAAACTAAAACAAGTGAGTGCTAACGTGTCAACTCCTTATTGGCCAATCAAGTTTTATGTTGTAAAAATCATAGAAATTGCTAGGATGCTCGGATGAAAACAAGTTATATATGAAAATAGATCAGGAGGACGAGAGCAATCTAATAAAAATGATATTAAAGCTTTATTCCGTTTCTAATTGAAAAATTACATTAAGTTGAGGAAAAGTGCATTAAAGTTAGGTTAAAAACCCTAATTGTGATTAAAGGTTGAATCTAGTATGCTTAATGGGTTAATTTAAGTATTAATAACCTGTTGAATGATAATGTTAGATTCAAACCTGATCTAGATGTGAAATTGCTTGTTTGAGGGTTTTAAACCAAGAATACATAATAATGCAACTAGAAACCCTAATTTAGGGTAAAAGAAGAGATGATTATGTTTAATTCAAAATATATGGAAATATGTTGATAAGTGTTGATCCTAAGCCTGTTAGGAGAGATAGGATAAGATGAATATGGTTTATGAGTAACTTTGCTTATTTAGGGTTTGTAGTGATAAAAGTGATAGCAAAACCCTAATTGTAAGTGAAACCCTAAAAGGACGTAGAAACCCTAAGGAGCAAGTTAAATTGGATAGATCTTGATGACATGAGTAATAAAAGGAAATTGTATGATTATTTTAGGATCTCTTTGTGTGCTTGCTTGCCTATTGGATTTCTTGCGTTGATTGGATTAATTCTATCTCAAATCAGCCTAACAGGTAAGTGGTTATGCTTATGGTTAATCGCTTTAGTTTCACAGTGATTCCCGAATGTTTTATCGGTTGCCTAAAAATAACTGCTTGGATGACTTTTATTTCATGAAACTATAGTGACCAGGATTATCACAAAATATATATATATACATGACTGACTCAGATCCTGGTCCTTCTCTATGACTTTGCTAATAATGAAAAGGGTAATCTAGTACAGGGCCTACTTGTTAAGTAGGACATCAGGTTATCATGAGTTAGAAATTGGGCTACCCACGTGTAGTGCCATGAGACTCTTTAGCACACCATGAGTTAAGGAGTGGGCTACATATGGGTAGTTCCATGTGACTCAACCCTATAAATTGATTCACCTGTTAGGTAGGATCATGAGTGGTTTAATGGGGATCTACCATAAGGAAGGTAGCATACAGATCCACTGCAGGGATAGCACAGACGCTAGGGTATGTATGGATTGAGCAGTTATGTTTAAAACATAAATTTGTTTGTTAAATCATAATTGAATGCAATATGTTGTTACAGTTAATTGCAAGATTTTGTTTTCCCCACGTACCAACATATTCATTTATGCTGACCGACATTTTATTTGTCGGTGTTTTAGGTACAAGTTTGAAAAGGAAAAATAATAAAGTGGCACATGTGGAATTAATTAAGAATTAAAGTATAAAGGAGGATTAGTTAGAATAGACTCCAGATGTGGATAGAAGTAGATATCCAAGTTTTCAAAAAAGGTATGCAAAGTTTTATTTTATTCCAACTTTCAGTATAGCCTCGATAGAATTTAATAATTATTACTGATTATTTGTTGAACCTTTGATCCTGTTAATTGGGATAATGGCTTTGACCTTCGGGTCTCCCTTAACTAGGGGTTACTGGGATGCGGGGTCATTACAAATCTAGTCACCAAAGTACTAGATATGACCGCTTTTATAAGTTGGTCTAGATGTATTGTCACCCACGTTGACCAGTGAGGCATACTGACATAGTGCAACTCCACAACCCTCTTTTCTCCATCCTGTCTGGTCTTTAACTACATGGAACACTAATGCACTCCCTAACTCTCCTCACCACCATCTACCCAATGATTCCTTACATGAGGATATAGTCCCACTAGTTGAGAGAATGAGACAGTACTTTCCTTTAAATGACAAACGCCTACTGAATGTTTCACATGAGAAGTTGAAAGGCCGGAAAAGATGGTTGATATAAGATGTAGGTGTGGAATACTCATTAGAGACCTTGAAAATACCTAGGAATAATTATAATCCCAACTCGCCACCTTATTCTAGGTTGATGAACCCCACTCTTCTAATGAAAGAATATCTAGTTGGGAGCAATGCTCGAGACACACTGTTACAATCATGTGATGTGAGAGAGTAAGTGGTGGATATAAGAAGCTACATAACATCTTAGAAGAATCTTTAGGTCATACAAAATGAAGTTATAATCCCCTCCATTTTGTCTCCATGACCATCAAGTGCATCAACAACCTAGAGATTCCAAGATCCTCACACCTTGTGACCTCACCATATTCACACATGACCATAAAAGGGAGAGGTGGCGGGATTTATGGGTATGGTAGTATAGGAAAACAAGGGGTGCTTGTCAAATTTGAATCCTACAATGACACATAGATCTAAGTGACAAAGATGAGAAATATATAAGGAGCATGATCTAATCAACCAGTTGAACGTGGGGCCAAAACTTGTGGACCAATTGTTGGATACCATTCAAACCAATTCATGCCTAGAAGTCAATCAAATCCACTTTTAATAAAGTGAACATGCACATAGTTCCTAAATGTCACATGACATCATCCTAAAGTTGTGCATGATTAATCAATTGCTATGCACATCCCTATGAGATAAAAATGACTTTAATTCCAAAAATAGAGTTAACTCAAGAAATCACATTATTCAATGGAATAACAACAAGTATAATATAACTTTTAAAACTCTAAGAATTTAGTTTCTTAGTCTAACATATTTCAATCATGTTTATTCTTTTAGATACGAAATTAAAAGAGAAACCCTAGATCTGTACTCAAACTTGAGATTAGTTAATAAGTAGGATATGGTGTCCTAAAATTGTGAAATAAATGTTGTGGGTTCAACATGATTTTAAACTTATTATAATACATTTATTTTAGTATTTTAATGATTATGAAATAAATGTGAATAGTTACTACTTTTGAGTATAGTAACTAGTGTAAAGTAGTTTTTTGGCCCTCAAATGGTTGTCAAATATATTGGTTTGTTTTGTGAAGTCAACATGCCTCTTTTCATTACGAGTAAAAGGGATATGTACAATGTGGGAAAACTACCATGAGGCATGAACAAAAGGAAGAAAATACCAAAAAAAAGAAGGAACAATATATACAAGAAAAATATCTATCTATCTATCTATCTATCTATCTATCTATCTATCTATCTATCTATGTAGGACTTTGGTATCAACAAGGAAAACCGACCAAATAATCTCAATTTTCTTCTTGAACAATTGAAATCCCAAAAGAAACTTTCCTACCTCATATTGTAGATGACAAACATGGCAGAAATCCTCCTTTCTATAGTTAACTTTAATTAGTCCTAAAAATACAACGGTCTCTAGCCATATTCAACATTGAAAAGCTCCTAGATTTTGGAACACAACAAGATTCTAAAGAACAAGTGGCTACAATCCTCTTAATCAACCTTGCATGGGGAACATCTTGATTCCAAGGAGATACCATTAATTTTTAGATAATCAATTGTGGGTAGCATGTTTAAGAAACACTTCCATATCAACCAAGAAAACCTTCTAGGATTACCACCTTTCCAAGTCCACTTTTCCAAATTAATAGTGTTTTTCTTCATTATGATAATATCTTAACCATCCTTTAAGAGAAAGACATTTTACAATTGAAATTTATATTATCAAAATATACTTACTAGGAAAAAGAGGACTATGTAACATGTCTTGTATAACTTTGGATCCTCTGACTTCAGGGAACTTCCAATCACCATTAAATAAGTAATAACTAACTTTACAGTTCTCCCATAACCCAATTCTCAGGAGCATCTGGTTATCACAATAATCAAGAAGTGATTTCCAATGTGGTAATCATAGATATTTCCAAAGCATGAATTTACATCCATCATCTATAAAAAACTCATTATGAGGCTTAAGCATGTTCACAAATCTACATAGCTTTTTCTACATCTGAGAGTTAGTCTTGTTACCAATTGACCAAAGATTCTTAGTGAATATACCTTTCATGTATCCATTTAACCCATAAGGAGTATTTTTCATTTTCTATATCCCATAAGTTTTTCTGGATGCCAGACTTTGACTGTCTTCCATAGAATAGATATATAAACCACCTTCATGTTTTGGTTTACAAATAACATCCCATAATACTGTATCAATGTGCTTCTTCTCCTCAATATCAATCCAAATGAAGTTTCTCATTGTTTTTTCAATATCCAAAATGATTACTTGGGTAGACAAAATGCAAAAGACCAAAAGATATGCTAAGAAGTAAAGGTAGAAAATAACAAGCTCCAATCTTCTAGCTAAAGAGAGAAGTCTTCCTTTCTATAATTCCAATTTCTTTTTAATCATGTCAAGGATAGGTGAACATGTGGGCATGGTGAGTCTTCCTGTGAATAAGAGGAGACCAAGGTTTATAAGGGATTCAATATTGATACCCAACTTCTCATAAGTTTCCATGTCAGTAACACTCTTACTAAGACCACACCAAAGGTATGAAGGATATCAATAATAACTTGTGCATTGGAAACATTAGTTTTGACAAACATAAGTAAGTCATCAACAAAGATAATATGTGACACACCAAACTTATCAGATGCTTGCATGGGAAATAAATAGCCACATATCACATGAGAATCAATAATCAAAGTGAAATCCTACATAGCAATCATAAACAATAAAGGGGCTAGGGGCTCCCCTTGTCTTATCCCATTAGATGTGTCAAAGGATGAAGGAGAGAACCATTCACCTGGACCTAAAAGGATGCGGTACTAAAACAAACATTGATCCAATTTTTCCAACATCCAGGAAACCCCATATTCATCAACATGAACAAGATGAAGTCTCTCCACACTTTGTCATATGCTTTGGAAAGGTTCACTTTCACACACATTCTTCTTGGTCCATGAGAATTAGGGAAAGAGCTAAGCAATTGATTGTTTAGAAGGATATCGTCACACATTGTTCTACCTTTAATGAAAGCAACTTGGCTCTTATCAATTAGCTTAGGAACATTATATCTAAGTCTTTTAGCATAATAATTTTGAAGATAACCTTTCATAGATAAATAGGCCAAAAATCTATAAAATTGGAAGCCCTAGAAATTTTAGGAATAAGAGTAATGAAGGATTTGTTGCATTATCTCAACATCTTCCCATCGTCAAACAAACTCATAATGGACTTAGTAATATCATCACCAATTATATTCTAACAAGATTTAAAAACATGGCATTAAAAGCATCTAGCCCAGCTGCAATATCAACATTAAGGTTCTTAACTACAAAATCCACCTCATGTTTAGTCACCCATTTTTTGTGACTGTCAAATTTAGATAAAGAAATAGAAGGGATGGTAGAACTATCATCCCACTAAACAAGCACAAAGAAGATGAATTGAAAAAAAAAATATGGAAATCAGCCACATGATCAATAATGTCTTGTGAAACATTAAGTACTTTATCCCCATCATTAAGAAGCTGAATATTATTATATATCCTTCTTGTTTTAAGGGAAGTGTAGAAAAAAGTAGAGTTCTTATAACCTGCTTGATGCCATTAGACCTTTGATTTGTACCTAAGGAAAATCTCTTCCTCCTCTAAAGCTTTATTACCATAATTCCTCAATTCAATAATCTCTAGTAGAAGATCTTTGTCATATTGATGATTATCAACCTCTTTTTGAATAATAATAGCTCTAGACTTGAGATCCTTATATTCAAAAGTAAAGTTTCCAACAAACTTTTTGTTCTATTTTTAGTAAAGCAGCCTTAACAACATTCAATTTCCTATAAATTCTAAATATCAAGGCACCAATAGGGGAAGAACTTAACCAAGCTTCCTTAAGCATAGTAGATCAATCATTCTAACTAAACCTAGAAGTCATGGAACTAAACGGGGTGCATATGCACTTTTCAATAGTAAGATATAAATCAAGAATACAATGATCACTTACCAAAGTATATATCACACTACTACCAAAAATGATTACTAAGGTTCCTTTTTCCCTTATACAACAAGTCTCAACTACATTATTAGATCACGTGATCTTATGGGAACATGTCATGCACATGTTGTAATATATGTATTTTATACAATAGTTGATGCATTTTGTTGTTCACTAAACACTCCATTGTAACAAGGGTGCTTCATACACCATGTGGTGCACCTGTTGTAATATATACTTTTATATAATTGTTGATGCATATTGTATTTCACTAAACACACCTATAGTAAAAGAGGCATTTTAAACAATAGGTGTTGTGCAAGTTGTAATATTTCTACTTTATACAACGAGTGTTGCATGTTGTATTTCACTAAACAACCCTTGTAATTGGGGTTATTTTGCAACATGTGTTGTGCTAGTTCTAATATATGTCTTTTAGACAACAGTTGATACATGGTGTAATTTCCCAGATACACCGGTTGTCATAGAGGTAGACACAAATGTTGTAATAGGGGTGGCTTAAGCAACATGTGTTGTTGGTTGTAATAACACATCTATTATAGTATATCACTAACTTTTGTATTTCACTAGAGTTTGACCTCTCTTATCAAACCAATTTGATTGATGAATTCACTATGTTACAAATATTTTTAATAAATATCAAATTATACTTTTAAATGTCATAAAAATCACATAATTGTACAAAATTTGCACCGAACCTTGCAAAAATCTTGCAATGAATATCATATATAATCAATCTTTCATACAAAGATTCAATCATACAAAAAAGTACCATGAAAATATATAAACTAGTGATTACACACTTCTAGAGTTGAAAAAATAACTATAAAAGTTTCACATATTCATCATGTGCTGAAGAACATATGTTTCCCACTTGTTCCAAACTATTTGGGTATGATGAAAAAAACACATTGAACACTCATTTTGGACCTCATTGATCTTTTCTTTGTTGAAGCAATGATCAATTTACATGAAATAATACTACAATCATATGTCAGATATATCAATATATTATAAATTATTCAATGTATTTATGAGTTTGAACAAATGAAAAGAATATACTAACTATCTTACATTTTCAAGTGTATTTATAATTCTCATATCAATGATGTCTCTCATGTACTTCACACATAATAACCATAGTCTGTATTGTTTGGCTACTTTAGACACTGTATGAAATGAATATAAGATAAAAAGAAATAAATTAGTGAATACTATTAGATAGATCTATATTTCTAATTTTTTAAATTATACCTAATTCTCATCTCAACAGTTTCTTTATATTTAAAATTCTATAGATTATTTGTAATTCTCACCACAATAATGTCTGTTAGGGAAAATGGTGTTGTAAGTATTGTAAAACTATACTAGAAAGAACAACATATTTCGAAATAGAGAAACTTTCTTGTCAAAAACTCAAGGAGGGGGCATTCAGTCCAGAACATTAGGACTAAAACCCAACTAGTAGAATATTTAGGTTATTGGTACAGATTAAGAGGGTAACTTTACTATTTGAAATATCAAGAAAGAGGACTACATGCTTTATGCATTTTCCGCTGGTTCCCATAGGATATTACAATGTTGAAAACCCTATTACTGTAATTGCAAGTTGTTTTCTAATTTTGAGTTATCTATTACGATTTTTCAGAGACATATATAATCATTCAAAGATGAGTCATCCTTGATCTATAGATGGTTGATGATATTCAACCCACAAAAGACCATGGTGATCTTCACCACTGCTCCTAAAACTCCATTATGATCAAAAGAAAATTGTAGACCATATCAACCCTCTCTACACTTGATTCACACATGATGAGCAAAGAGATTTTTCATCTAGTCCTTTTTTTTACCACAATAGGAGGATGATACAAACCTAGACCACAAGAAATGAACTTGCAAAATTGACAAGCACTACAGCTCCACCTAAAATACAATCGTCACCACTCCATTCAATTTCCAGGTTATTTAGACTATTCCCAGTCGACCTTGGTTGACTTTGATCAAGACTAGAGAATACAAAGACCTAGAAGGCAGGTGATGCTTGGAACTCAATCTTGGTAGTGACATCTAATCTCATGACTACTTGAAGAAGATATAATTAACTACTACAACTTCTTAGTCAGTTGATCATTCTACATATGTTGAATCTTGATAAAGTATACAACTATGATTTAAATCTACTAGCTAAACCTCGACCCAAGTTTTGGACTATCATAGATAAAGAGGAAGCTGGACTATTATCTTGTACTTTTCCTAGCCAAGGTACACACCCTCTAATGCATGTAGCTTATAATCTAGAGACAATCAATTTATTTCTACTGAGATCAAAGAAAGCTCATTCCCTAGTTCAATATAGTTGGATTTGACAGATTTGTCTATGTTAACACTAAAATGAAAGGAAAATAAAGGAACAAGGTATTAAAGAATAATAATAATATCAGAAGGGTCTGATTTCTTCAGCTCCATAATACTAGATTCACTTTCTAAAGCCCTTGTTAAAGGTTAATGCTGCTATAAAATTGAGTTTTATACAAGGAACTACAACCCATTTCAATTGCTGTCGTCAACCAACAATATGGATGGCTTATGTATCTTAAAAAATGATTCAAAGGAAAAATTAGCATAAAAATATTGATCACAAAATAAAATAAAAGAATTCTAGGGGAATATAAGGCCTAAATTTCAATGGTTGATGTGCATTTTGGAGAAGATCTTTTACCTAAATGTTAGATCTATGTTGGACCTTATGTGAGATGATATATATAGTCAAGTAATCTTATGTGCTATTAAAAAATATAATTCTGATCGAGAAAATGTTGACCCATATGATTCTCTTGCAGTCTTCCTTGTACACTTGTCTGCTAAATAGAAAAAATGAAAATTATTATATGTATAAAAATGGAAAGAGTCAACCAAGAAAACTTGGTAGTACAAATGGATATCATATTTTGTCTAGTTCACCACTAACATGTGTCCCTACTAACTGTCGTTATGTTAGAAACCTAGAATAATGAGCCTAAATAGATATACACTTACCAAAATTCTCCTGCTTTTGTGATCATCCTATTTCTCCCTTGTGTACATGCACGTGTGTGTTGTGCACGCTTCACACACATGTTTGATTGTATATGAATATGATTTACCAAGATTAGAAAATTTAAGTTAAGGACATCCATGTGCAAATTGCAACAATAACTAGGTAAGAGTTTGCTATATAGAATTTTATGGCTTTTCAATGTTTACAGAGGGAGTCAAAAGGATCTAGTTACTAATTTGTTACTACTCTTGCATGGACAAAAGGAAGTGAAAATTCTTGCATGAAGTGGAAACATCACAGTTTGGGAAGCTTTAGGTTTGGATTATGGGTGATCTCTACAAAACATCACAATTCTCATTCTTAACATTGTCGTATATTCATGTGCCTATGCCTTAGCAATAGATCAATTTGAGTTACACTTACATGGTGATCTCTCTTGTTCTCTTGAAAAACCCAAATCATTGTAAAGACAATGAACGACTAAGAGAAGAAGATAATTCCTTTTGAAAAAGACACTAAATCTAATAAACATAATTATTTGGAGAACATACTCAAACAATCATTTTAGGATACAACCAGTGACATGATGCATGGACATCAAAGCTATGTGCTTATACCTTGAATAAAAAATGAGTACAATGAGAGAGATGTGTAGGAACTATGAGAGGGAATTTAGATGCTGAACAAGTTAGAAAATTTCCCAATTTATAGAAAGACAAGTAATACATGTAAATGAAATAAATATCAAAAAATAAATTTCTTGACATGTATGGTTCATCTTAGCTTGGGGTTGAAAAGATCCACCAAAAGAAGGTCAAATACCCTTAAAGGAACAATTTTTTCCATTGTGGTCAAAACTTTGTTGCTAAAGATACTATGAAAAAAGGCCCACCTTTAATTCTTCTCACTGGTAAGTAATTTTAGCCATTTTTATTAAAGGTTAAGAGCAAGGTCTTATAACACTTGAATTACCAATATCCATCATATCAAGAAAGCAGGTGTGCCACATTGCATCTTTAAAGCTTCATTGTAAAAAATTTCCAATACAGAGGAAGAAATCCCCTCAGCCTGCATTATCCTAGAGAAACCCTGGGAAGAAGGCAAGTAAACCATGAGATCCCACTTTAACTGGTAGAAGTCCCAGGAAAACCCGATGAATTTTTATCTAGACAGGTTATAACCTAGAACCTCTTATGAGCAGCTATGGTTTATTTACTATTGCACCACATACATGTGGCCACTATCCACATTATTATTCGCACTTATCATTGTTTACAACAAATGGATAAATTTTCCATGCAAAAAACTTCTATGGAATCCCCTTCTCAAATTTCATATTGTAAACATGTAATCCACTTTGCTGGAACAGTTTCATAAAATAAGAATGGGATGTTGTGATGTGTTTATTTTCCATATCCAACCAAAATACTTTTCCAACGATATTATCCTTTAAGACAGTGTGTCCTTTATCTCTAGGAGCATCCTTTTAACTAACAAATAAAGTAAAAAAATCATTATCAAGTAGGTGTCCTATGCACCATTGCACCCATATGACACTAAAAACTACAAAGTGAACTCTTGATGAGGAATACACTAGAAATTGACTGCTAGGTGAGGATCATTAACCACATTAATTTTGGAAAATAAACTTCCATTAGTTGTGTTCATGAATTGCAACACGGGTTTAACAAGATCAACCACATTAAAAAAACTATAGAAGAAGGTTCATGGTGACCCTCTAAGAGTTCTATAAATTCTTTATTGCCTCTAATACCAACATTGTTCAAATGTCCATACCCACCAAGCAATCCATTCATTGATACTTGTATTACTTGACATTATCTTATGCCTTTAATATACAATTCTGACAGTTTCATTTGGATGTGATATTGCTTTCTGGTTATCCCTCTTTATCTTATGCCCTTGATATGCAACCTATTTATGTTGTACCAAAATTAGATATAACATATTATATAGGTTGATTAGATAACAAGTTAAGATAATTAATGAAAAGAATTATATGTATTATGTCTCCTTCTTCTCACAGGGTAACCTGATTTTGTGTGTCAATCTTTACCAAGGAAAATTGAGATCAAATGAGTATGAATCTATCAAAGTATTTGGAAGTGTTGAGCTTTTGAATGTGTATAGTGATTACTAATAGATTTCTCAAATGGGTTCAACATAATGGCAAGATCTGCATAGTAGAGGATGATTGGGATGTACCTACAGAAAACAACAAACAACAAGTCTAAGGAACAACTATAGAACCCTAGCACAGACAATAGAAAACATCAAGTCTAAGGAACGACTATAGAACCCTATTACATAGGGAAATGACTCAATCTAGGGTAGGTCCTCCATGGGACCTTGGATATTGTGGCCCTTAAACCTTCTAACTATACGAATAATCTCTTATCCTACAGGTTCTATAAATATGTGATGGTAGACCCATAGCAATCGAGGCAAAATAGAGAAAACTCAAGGTCATATGTTATTATCAGTGTTATTCTCTCTAGATGTGTGGTGAGGCATTGCAAGGAGTTGGGACCCAAGTAAGGTTCCATCATTACTTGATTGAGGGATAACCCATCTAATCCAACTACACTAACAAGTATGCTAGAATAGGTGCATTTTTTCCTTGAATGAATAGTATACAAGACCAAAGAACAACAAAGGAAATGAATCTAATGACTATATTCAATTTCATAAGTGTACATAAAATTCTCCCACTTGGGGTTTACATGAGCAACAAGTAGGTAGATGGATGGCCAAACAATCTCTAGTCTATCTCCAAAGTGTCAACTTCACTAATCTAGTACAAGTCATCATGTCAAGTTAACCATGTCCTTCACCTAAGGGGTTGGAAGCATACCCCACAAGAGAAGGAAAAGTGGATGTTGTTAGTATAAAAAGTTGATGTGTGCATATAAATATGAATTGAGAAATATCAGGGGAAAAGGACATCAATTTTTTTATCAAGGCTTCTCAAATCAAGAGAGATAAAAAACATCATGAAGATAAATAGTAAGAGATTTCTTGCCTTTTAAACAATGTTAATAATGTCTCAAAGCATATATAGTTGCATGGTGAGTAATAAGCAAACTAGCATATACTAGAAAGCAAGACAGAAATCCATATATTCCATTCGAAATGGAAAGAGGATTAAAACCTCAGTGCCAAATGAAAATAGATTTTGTAGGGGAATATAATCTAGTGGGTGGAAATGGAATATGTCACAACCCTTAATTTTTGGGACCTAGTAAGTGAATGAGTTAGTTATTGATGAATTTGATATATGATATATTTATTGTTACAATAAGGTTCAATCAAATATTCATGATGTTTGGATATATAGAAAAAAATGTTGAGAGATATTTTATGCAATTAGGACTATTTTGTAATATCTTGAGAGTCTGGGAATTTGATATTTAATTTGGTAATATGAGATGAAAATTAAAATTGAACTATGAAGAAAATATGATGACTATAGTTAATGGTTTGAGCCCAAGACCTACTTCAGGTCTTCATATTAAGTGAATAAAGTTATGGTGATCAAATGTATCATAAGAAAGATTCAATTGACGAATTATGTCATTTCAAGTGTTAATTTTTGTAATTGAGAAAATGGTCAATCTTATGAACCCTTTTGGAAGACCAAGGAATGGTCCATGTGTCCTAGAACCCTATTGAAGCCCAGTTGGGCCAATTGGGGTTTACATATAGGTCCATGGGATACAAGATTGAAAATTTAGTATTTTGCACTCATGGTAAGTAGTCAAAATATTTTTAATCGATGGATAATCAGAATATAAGATTACATGAGAAATTTTGTATAATTTTGATTAATCCAGTTGCCTTCATATTTAAGCTAGTAATTATCTTGTTTTTACTTAAAAGATATATTTGGATTGCCTATCTTGTTAATTTTGACTTAAATGTTACCCAAGAAAAGATAATGTCAATTTATTGAAAATCCCGAAATTTGGGATTAAAAAGAAGTTGAAGATGTACTATATATTTACTTATAGAAGATGTATTTTTTTTCTAAAACAAAATAAATGAAAATAAAAAAACAGATGAGACTCTCTGGCCCAGTGCACAGATTGGAGAGTTTGTGCCTATAAAATAGGGTCTGCATAGAGATCCTCAAAGGGGGGGGATCTACACAACCGAATATGAAGTGAGAGGCTTTTAAAACCTCATAGATTTCGAGCACATGGTCTCACACACCTGGATCTAGGGTTTGATACGAAAATAAGAAAGCGAGAAGAAGAACGACGACGAAGATGGGAGGTGGCTGCTATGAAGGATGTAGCTTGGAGATCCTTGATTTCGGCCACCATGACCATGGAGACAACACCACCTAGCCAACTAGGGCTGGACGGAATCATTTTGGGTCTCAGGTTGGATGCGGCGGCCAATGCACCATGCTCAGAGCCAACGGAGTGAGCCACAACCACCTACTCAGAACAAAGCCAAGCAATCATACATAGTGAACAGGAGAAGGAGCCGCTCCCCAACTAAATGGGTAGAGAGGATAGTGGATACTAAGTGAGGATCCATGACCAAAGAAGAGAAGGGACAAGACTCGCTGATCAACATCCTCATATCTCAAACCAATGGCTAAGATCCGTCTACATAAGGTAAGTTTCTAAAAATTGTATCTTGAGATTTATAGCTCCATGTGGGACAAATAAGGTATCAATGGAAAGTTCTTTCAAAGTAATATATTTTAAAAATATTTCTAGAGGAGGATTTCAATGTTTGTAATTCATTATATATCGTGTACTCAAATCTATACTGTTCTAATGTTTCACATAACAAAAATAGTAAATGGCTTTCAAAATTTGTGAATATTTTACCTAAGATATATTTTGATGTGTATATTATGAATACAAATCCTAATATACATGATATAAATGTTCAATGAGGGTTTTGATAAAATCCCTAATAAAAGTATTTTGGGTATTTCACCAATCATTTGACAATGAAATGATATGAGATTTTTAGCCAAAATCCATTATACAATTTTCTTACTATTTGTGAAGTTTTGGTGAGGTTTCATGCCTTCACAAGTTGGAATTGGATTTTCTAGGCCTAACAAGATATAATATGATGTGTTTTATGGTTATTGATGAGATATTACATTACATATATGTTTACTCACCTTGAAATGTAGGTTTTGGGGTATTTATATCTGATATCAATCAAATCACACTAATTAGAGATATATAGTTATATGTAAAAGTTTTCTCTGGGTCATAGATCAATATGTTCACATATTAGTACATTATATGATTGCAAGACTTATTTGAGTATGAAGCTTATAGTAAATATACAATGTGATCTTGGATTTACAATCAATGCTAAGATTTTACTATATCTCTATATTAAAGTTGTGTTTAGTCTAAAAAAGAACCCTAATTCAGTTTAGGCACTTAGAGTAATGTCTATTTGAGATTAGATATAGAAAAAGAGACATACATTTGGACTTATAATTTTTTTTGATTCCCAGGTAACTATATTGTGAACCAACGAATCCAGATTATGTTAAGGATTTACTCTGACCAAGTAAGTGGTCCATGTCCATTGAATTTTATATTTATTATGATTCATCCTACACCTTCCTATAAAGTAACTTAGAAATGAAGCTACTTTTAGAGTTTAGTGTTTCATATCCTGTCGTGCTTAGAATTAAGATTTCTTTCATCTTGAATTATGTTTCAATATTATCAGATTTGAAGTTTTTTAGATTTATATGATTATTAGATATTTAGAATTTCTATCTTTACTTCACTTTTCTTCTCAAGCCTTTAGACACATATCTCATATATCTGATATCATAATGTAACTAAGTCATGATTAAGTAAGAGTTTTAGATTATCATTTATTCAGACAATAAGAATCTGTATTTTAGAATTTAGATTTAAATTACTCATTATGAATGGTCATAAAACTAGATCTACATACTTAATAAGTAGTGGTCTCAGATTCAATATAAGTTATTTAGATACAAATTCAAATTAGAGTCAAAGTTAGATTGCCAACAGAGGGTGTGTTGCACCATAGAGGACACCGTGGTGTCAACAAAGGAGGACTTATTGTATAATGGTGGCCACAAATTAGATAAAAAACATAAATACATTGATTCACTATAAGTTTACAACTTTCATATATTAGTTTAGCTTTTCGTTTCAATATATGTATGTTTATCGCATTAGAAATTCAATGCCACTTACTCTAACCTAGGTTTCCCTTTATGCATGGTTGGGGATGAGATGTCCAAAGGTACAAAACTTTAGGAGATAGTCATGACAATATGATACATCAATAACTTTAGGAGGTTTGCATTGTGGGGCGCCATCAATACGATCCCAACACTTACAATAGAAGTACAATGTTTTACATCATATGTTATGTTTCTCTTATGAGGTTTGATGTAACTATGTCTCATTTCCTGACAAATTATGAGAATTTATTACATACACAGTCTGTAATGGTTCTTTCTCTCATTATTGTAATGTATATCATGTTAGTAACACCCCCTTGAAAAAAATTTAGCTTCCACTCACATTATATAGAAATCGGGGTATTGCAAAATAAAACCCAAAGCTTGGTAGAGGAATATAACCTAGTGCCTACAACATTGTAAATGACAGGGGAAGAAAACCTAGTGCCTACATGGTGTCACTACTTCTAGTTATGGCTAGTCAATTACACATGCAAATAGGAAATGGAAGATAAAGTATAGTCATGCTCAAATAAGGGATAGGAACATCCAACAAGTATCATGTGGGGTCAGAGGACCCTAAAAATATATTGATAAGTGTTCACCAATAAGATGATAAGACCATAAAAATCCACCACTTGAAATTTAGAGATTCATATAGTTCAATTTCTCCAATTAGGGTTTCCATAAGGAATAAGATGAATAAGATACACATTAGGATCCAACAAGCATTTCCAACAAAATAAGAAGACCACAAGATCCATTTCAGGAAACTAGATCCAAATAGGCCCATGAAAAATGAAAGAGATATTCCCATATGCCTATACTCATACAATATTAAGAGAGTAATTGCTCAATATGATTCATGAGGAATGCAACATACATTAGATGATTAGATGTGTTCAGGTCAACCGTGGTTCCACATCAGAGTCACAAGCAACCTATTAACACATGTATGAATTTAGGGATATGTTTACATTGATTACTCAAACCCTAAAAATCACCTTTTTGTTATTAATGAATTAGATTATCCAAACTACACCATCTTGTAGATTACATTTTTATGATTTCATATAATAGTTTATATTATTTTTCTAATTCATAAATGATTTGATATGAATTTTAGAAAATATAGCCAATTCAAAAATCCTTTACCATTCATATATTTATTAGATTAGAATTAGGCAATGAAACTGGTACTATAGGATAGAGAAAAATCTGAACATTCCAAAATATATTTTATTTTGTTTTTTTGATCTATAAATAATTTACAATGAAATTTTGGAAATATACCAACCAATTAGAAAATTTCAATAAGCCACATATATTACACAATCAATTTAGAGAACTAACACAACTAAGGTGGACCCGTGAAAGCTTGACATGTGGCTTGATCAAAACTAGACATGGCCAAAAGGATGAGACTTGATCTAAAATACCAAAATACCCATACAACAAATGCTTTCTCGGGCAAGCAAGTAAAATTGCCACTTGAGATGAAAAATAGACAGAATCATGGAAACTACATACTGGAAAATGCAATGAATCAATGTCAAATCAACACAGACAAATGAAATCGATAAAGTGATGAAGTTTTGGTTCATGACCATGTTCTAAAGAATGTTGCTGGTAGCAATCGCCGACATCAAATTCCCTTAGTCCAGGTGATTACAATGACCATTGACCGGGTTACTTTGTAGTCAGAGATGAGAAATAATTGCCCTATCATGGAAGCATAAGACGAAGGTCAGGAACTTCAGTACATAAAACAAACTTTGCCCAAAAGAAAGATAGATGTGTTGACCATGATCAAGATGAAAAAAACATATGTGAAAATCTAGTAGGTTAAAGTTCTAGGTTTGAGTTTCGAACAAAGGCCAACAAAGTTGGAAAGAGAGGGGTTTCCGCATACCATGAAAAGGAGTTGAATTGGCATAGGTAGAGGCTTTTTGGAGACTTGTTCAATGATCGTGAAATTCCTTCATGCTTCTCAGAGATGATGTTGATGTGCAACCCTGGCCGTTATCTAGAGGAGGAGAGTATTTATGAAGGTAGGTGCAAGTAGTGTTAGTGGTTATGGGAGGTTTTGTTGTGTTCCTGGAGGTGTACTGATTGTTTACAAAGCCTTGACAATGGGTTCATGACCGTGTATGTATAGTGGAGGAGTAATGATATCATACAGGAGGGTTGGGGTTCCGCAAAGACCTAGATGTCTTAAAACCCTAGAAAATCTAGAATTAACTAGCGTAGAAAGTTGATTCAAAGCGAATGGGAAAGGAAACACAAAGAAAGAAAGAACAAAAAAATCAGAGAAAGCTATCAAGGAAAGATTGTGCAATTTTGGCTTTGGAAAGAGAAAACTACCGGATAAGGAAGAGGGACATGCATCATCCAATCTACCGATCATGATGATAAAAGCATGGATATAACACAGACCATCATATCCCAGAGTAAAACAAAAAACAAAAGCTGAGTCTTTTGATTAAATCTCTAAACTTAAGGAAAAAATTGAGGATTATCCATATCTAGTTTAAATAGCTTCTATATTTATTTCCTAATTCATATGAGGGTCTAACCAATAGTAAATATAAGTGTTTTGCAATTACGTTAATCAGGACATGAAGAATACAAATATAGGCTTAGTTTCTTCTTTTGGAATCAACTATTGTATTATTTAATATTTTATAGTTTAAAAGTTATTTTATCCTTAATGAAATGAAGGCATAAAGAATAATTAATTTAGTGTGAAACTTGGGCTTCAAGCAAAATAAAGCATGATAATTTAAAATATAAGTTTATTTTGTTCTTTTAAGACTATTTATTAGGTGAACTCATGGATTGGGGTTAAATGGGGTTATTTCCATATCTAGTTACCTAAATGATATTTATGGATAATGATTTAACATTAGATTGTTTCAGGATTATCTTCTTGTGTGTACCCATTTATTAATTATCACATGTACCCTCATCCATTAATATAATAAAAAAATTCCTTTTTTTGTGATATTATCTTTCCAATTAAAACAATCCCTCTCTCCAATATTATTTGTATACATTTTGTGACTATTAGGATGTTTTACATCATTACTATTGATATAGAAATGTTTCATATTATTTTAGACATTATTTGCTCAGTAGGATAATGCAATATTCTATGAAACCTTCAACCTACCAACATGCCATATAGCATCATAAGGAATACCAAATTATATTACATTCTTTATACAGTTATGATATTATTACTTTATAGTATAAGAGTTACAATTTATTAGGAAAAATCCAAATTATTTATTATTCATCCTAACTCCTCATATGTCCAAGTCAGGGTATAAGCTATACCTTGTTTGAGGGTTTATCCCTAAACCATATCCAAAGGCACCCAAACATTAAGATTAGGATTTCTAGGGCTAGGAGGTCAGGTTTAAATATGTTACAAAACTTCACCCCTTAAGGAGGATTTTGTCACCAAAACTCCCTGACCATTATTTAACCACCAACTAACTACACTCCACCCCTTCAAAGATCTAACCTAATAAGCCAAATTACTCAACAATAAAGGTATTATGGTTTTATATGTACATCATTTTTTTGAAATTACTTGGGGTGTACTCAGCGTACACGTGACAAGCCTCCAACTAGAAGATCTCATCCTCCCAAGGTTGAGTTTTAGGTCCTTGTGTTTTCCATCTAACAACCCTAAAGTTCACATGAACATCCAATAGGTCATTGGGTATAACTCTCCATAACCTAGAGGAGAAAAGGGATAGGTCCACTAAACCTTTTAGAGCAATACACATCTTTCTAGTCATCACTTGCTTGTTAATACTAAGGTTTAATTCTATTCTAACTAATTCTAGGGTCTTCTTAACCAGGAATTCATACATTTCATCAATGTAACTTAGTACTATAAAACATCGATAAAATCTAGAGACAATTTTTGTTTATACATATAATATCATTATGAAAAATAATGTTATGGAAAAACTTTATGAATTAATTTTGAAGATAGGGCACAAAATAAATGAAAGAACAAAGTCACAAGTTTCCATTTAGGATCTCCTTATCCTATACTTTAACATCCACATCACATAATTCCTACCTCAAGTCAAATATCATAACATCCAAAGATACATGCCATTACTAACCTACATCATAGGGCATGAGAAATAAGAGTCTCACCACATTAGGGTTAACAACGTAAGATTCTCATATGTACTGCATCATTTTCAATATTCTTTGTTTATCATCTCATCTAGGGTAAACATATCATCCATGATTTTCACATAAGATGATTTTACATAAGATAAGGGCTCTGATAGGAAACTATGGGCCAAGATGGGAAACCTAAGGCAGATACAATTATAATATTCATATTCCAACCACCATGAATCTGATATCATCTTGTAAGGAGTGGGACCTGAGAAGGGATCCTCCCCATAGAAAATTGAGGGATGAACCCATATAATATAAACACACTAACAAATATGATGGAATAGGTGCATTTGTTATCTCAAATGAGTGGTATACAAGATCAAAGAATAGCAACGGAAATAAATGTAATGAATATATTAAATTTCACAAGTTTACATAATAATATCCCACTTGGGGTTTACATGAAAGAAACATCTAGGCATAGGGATGTCAAAACTATCTCAAGTCTATCTCCCAAGAGTCAGATTCACTAATCCGGTCCAAGTCATCATGTAAGGTCCTCCATGACATTCACCTAAGGGGTTGGAATCATGCTCCACAAGAGAAGGAAAAGTGGATGTTGTCAACATAAAAGTCAGTATGTGCTTACAAATATGAACTGAGCAAATATTAGGGTAAAGGACATCAATAATCTTATTAGGGCTTTCCAAATCAAGAGAGATAAATAACATCTAACTGGATATAAAAAAGAACATCATGAAGATAAAAAACTAATTTCTTTCCTTTTAAACAATGCAACATATAATACATCAGAACATATAAATATTCATGGTGAGTTATTAGTAGACGAAAATATACAAAAAATAGGGTAGAAATCTATATATTCCATACCAAAGGGTAGGAGTATTAAAACCTCAAAGCCAAATAAATATAGATTTTGTAGGGGAATAAAATCAAATGCATGACAGAGGAATATAACTCAGTGCCTAACATCATATGTGGCATGAGAATAAAAACAATGCCCAATAGGGAATAGAACTGAGTCCCTATAAACAATATAAGTGGTAGGGAAACAAAACCCAATGCCTATATGTTGTTACTACTTGTAGTTATGACTAGTGAATCACACATGCAAATAGTACATGGAAGATAAGGTATAGTCAAAACATCCAACAGATATCTGATAACACCCAAATTTAGATATCTATGCTAAGCATTTATTTATGATTTTGTGTCAATATAGGCTTAATATGCCCAAAATGACCATAGATTCTTATCTTTTAGTATTTTAGATCTTGTCAAAGATAAAGTTGCTCAACTAGTCAATTTTGGGACTTGCAGGCACTGATCCTGAAAAGACATCTATTCTCCAAGATTTCTCCCCAACACATGGTTTGTACAGCAACTACGCTTCCATCTGTCATGATCGCGGTGGACTAAGCATTGCACTATATGCACCAGCTTAGGGGGTGGTGGTCCCGCTAACCGACTAACGGGCCCAAGAAACTTTTGATTTCTTAGACCCTATTTTTGATGGCCGGTCCTTCATCAGAATACATCCTCATCAATAAGAAGGTTTATCGATACGGGCCAGTCGACCACCGATATTAGCCCCCCTGGGGGTGGGTTGGATCCAGGATAATGCGACCACGGCCACAGAGGATGTTGCGACCACGATCGAGGCATCCACCTCGACCGCGGGTCTTCCCGACCGCGACCTAGGCATCCACCCACAGTTGCGACTGTGAGTCTGCACGACTGCGACCACGAGATGCACCACAAATGTGACCACAAGATGCATCGGGACTGGGACCGAGGCATCCACCTCGACCGCGGCCCGACTGCGACTGTGACTGTGGCAAGCAGGACCGCGGTCTAGATCAACACCTCAACCATTTTGCCTATAAATAACCGACCCTCTCCACCTGAAGAGGGGTTCTACATTTTGCGAGGATTCAGTTGTTGGTTTTGACCCGGTGAGGTTCCCAGAGCCCCGTGGGAGAGTCTGGAGGTTCGAGAAGGCTAAAGTGCTCATCCTATATCTATTCCTCCAGTTTGTTTCCATTTGCCTCCATTTTCCACCATCATTCACCCATATCCTACCGTTTCCACCCATCTTCCACCTCCATACACCCACCGATATGTTGTTCAGGGCAGAGTCGAAGAGAAAAGAGGCTAAGGAGTCCAGAAGACCAAGGAGGATGACTCAAAGATGAGATCCATCCTATACGGAGGGCAAAGGAGCGAGAGCCACCTCTCCTCTATGGGCTAAATCTCTTCTTCTTCTTCTCCTTTGTTCTACTGTTCTCCTTTATTTCTATACAAATGATGTTCTTCCATAATTGTTTGGTGCCAACTATGCTTGTCCATGGCTAGTTGAGCTCATTCTTGTCTATGTAGCCTATTTTGGGCATGTTTATGTACTTTTACCTTAAGCAAGCAGTTTTATTTCAGATCTAGTATGTTTACTATTCTATCTTCTCTTTCTGGTTATGATTGCTAGTTTGGTTGATCTCTTTCTTACTTGAACCTCTATTTTTGCCTATATCGAGAGATTCGTTGAAGAAATAGATAAGAGAAGGTAATAAGGATCGTAATCTGAGAGGAGGATGGTTCATGGTGGTCTATGTAGAATCATAGACCTGGGAGGAGCTCACTACCTGGTTCTATGTGGATCACACCTGTTCCTAACATCTCATAATGTTCTAGACCTGAGAGGGTATCTAGAATGTTTTAGGGTGTTGATTTGTCATCCTCGAGAGAGGTTTCACATCATCAATGGGTTTTAGTCACGCTACATGAAAGCGAGTGGGATGACCCCACATGAACAAATACCACAGTGCGTACCACGTTTGGATGTAGGTTGCTTGCTCGAGTGTTTGAAAGTGTCTACACCCAAGAACAGGTGCATAGACTGCCCAACTTGTGGTTAATAGCCAAGAACACCTCCTCTCTGATTAGTAGAATCCTACAGAGTCTGTTTTATTTTCTTTTTTTTGTTTTGTTTTAATTTGTGACAACCTTCTAGACTAATTCTAGCTCCATACTTTTATCGACTATTAGATTGGCTTATCTAACTTAAGAGCGAGATTTTAAGTGTCCTAAACGTCCCCACGTCCCTATCTTTGACCCCATATATCTACTTCGACCCCATAATAAAGTTGTGGGACTCCTTGGAGGTTTCGGGTTATAAATTCAAAGTTGGCTCTCCTCTCTTGAGGCCCAATCAATATCATGTGGGGTCAAAGGACCCACAAAAATGTTTTTCAATGTTCACAAATAAGAAAATAAGACACAAAATTTCACCACTCAAAGTTAGAGATTCATATAGTTTAATTACTCAAATTAGGGTTTCCACAAGGAATAGGATGAACAAGATACACATTAGGATCCAACAAGCATATCCAACAAAATAAGAAAACCACAAGATCCACTTTAGTAAACTAGATCAAAATAGGTCCATAAAAACATGAAAGAGATATTCCAATATGCTAATACCTCATAGAGGATCAAGAGAGAGAGAGAGAGAGAGAGATCCAAGAGAGTAATTGTTCAATATGACTCATGAGGAATGCAACGCACTTAAATGATTTTAGATATCTTTATGTCAAACATGGTTCCATATTAGAGTGACAAGTAGCTTATAACACATACATGAAATTACGGTTAAGTTTACATTGATTATTCAAACTTTAAAAATTGCCTTTTTACTATTAGTGAATAAGGTTATCAAAACTAAACAATCTTGTAGATTATATTTTTTGTGAGTTCATATCAAATTTACATTACTTTTTTAATTTATAAATCCTTAGATACAAATTTTAGAAAATATATACAATTAGAAGATCCTTTATAATTCATATATTTATTAGATTGGCTTCAGGCCATGAAACTTCTACTGTTGGTGGAGAAAAATCCAAACATTACAAAATGTCTTTTATATTGTTTTTTTGATCTATAATTGATTTACTTTGGATTTTAGAAATATCAACTAATTAGAAAATTCGAATGAGCTACATGTATAACATAGTCCATTTAGAAAAATAACACAGCTAAGGTGGACCTGTGAAAGCTAGACATGTGGCTTGATCAAAACCAGACACGAAAAAAGGATGAGACTCGACCTAAAATACCAAAATACCCATAAAATAGGAAATGTCTAGGTCAAGTGAGTAAAATAGACACTTAAGATGAAAAATAGATAGAAGATCGTCGAGAGTACACATGGGAAAATGCAATGAATAAATGCCTGATCAACACATACAAATGCAACCAATGAAGAGATGAACTTTTGTGTTTGGACTATGTTCTAAATAACCTTGGTGATAGAAATCACTGAAATCAAGTTCAATGAGTCCAGGCGATTCCAATGACCCTTGATCTAGCTACCTAGTAGTTAGAAAAGATAAATCACCACCCTACCATGGAAGCAGATGAAGAAGGTCATGAACTTCAGTACATAAAACAACTTTGGCCCAAAAGAAAGGTAGATGGATGTGTGGACCATGATCAAGATAGATACAATGACTATGAAAATATACTAGGTTAAATTTCTAGGTTTGAATTCCAAACAGAGGTCACCAAAGATGAAAAAAGAGGAGTTTCTGCATACCATGAAAAGAGGTCGAATTTGCATAGGTAGAGGCTTTCTTTAGACGTGTTCAATGATCCAGAAGTCCCTCCATGCTTCTCAGAGATGAATTTGATGCAAAAACCCTGGTCATTATCTAGAGGAAGAGAGGATCAGAGGGGTAGGTTCATGTAGTGTTGGTGGTTATGGGAAGTCTTGTTGTGTTCCTAGAGGTGTATTGATTGTTTACACAGCCTTAGTAATGGGTTCATGACCTTGTATATATAGTGGAGGAGTACCAATATCATAGAGGAGGGTTGAGGTTTTTCAGAGACCTAGAAATCATGAAACACTAGAAAATCTAGTATTAACTAACACAAAAAGTTGATCCAAAGCTAATGGAAACGAAAACACAAAGAAAGAAAGAACAAAAGAGAGAAAGCCATCAAGGAAAGATTGTGCAACTGTGGCACTGGAAAGAGGAAAATATTGAGTGAGGAAGAGAGAAATGCATCATCCAATTTTCCTATCATAGCGATAAAAGCACGACTATAACATGGAAAGTCAGATTCCAGAGTAAAATCTGAAAAAAGGAAAGGCATGTCTTTGGATGAAATCTCTAAACTTAAGAAAAAATTGGATATTATACACATTTAATCTAAATATCTTCTAAATTTATTTCATAATTCATATTAGGGTCTAAAAAATAGAAAATAAAGGTGAAAATTCTCAACTAAAGTCATTAGAACATGAAGAATCCAAATATAGACATAGTTTATTCTTGTGGAATCAATTATTGTATTATTTAATGTTTAGATTTTAGCCTTTATTTTCTTTCCATAATGAAATTAAGGCATCCATTATCATTCATTTAATGTAAAACTTGGGATTTCTGCAAAATGAAGCATGATGATTTCAAATATAAGTTTATTTTTCTATTAAGACTAGTTAATGATGATCTAATGAATTGGGGTTAAAGGGGGTTAATTCCAAATATTTTTACCAAAATGATATTTATGGATAATATGTTGACATTAAAATTTCTTCAGGATTACCTTCTTGTGAGTGAATTTTATTAATTATCACATGTACCCTCACCCATCAAAAAAATTACAAATTTTCCTTTTTGTTATATTATCTTTCCAATTGAGACAATCAATCTCTCCATTATTATTTATATCCATTTTGTGACTATTAGGATGCATTCCATCATTACTATTGATGTAGAAACATTTAATATTATTTCAGACATTATTAACTCAATAGGATAAGGATGTCTATTTATATACTCTCCATCATATGAAACCTTCAACCTACCAACATTCCATATATCATCATAAGGAATACCAAATTATATTACATGATTTATAAAGTTATGAATATTGTTACATTACATTACAAGAGTTATGATTTATTATGCAAAGGTTGAATATTTATTATTCATCAAAACTCCTCATATGTCCAAGTCAAGGCATAAGCTATACCTTGTTTAAGGGTTTACCCAAAAACTAGATCCACAGACACCCAAACCTTAAGATTAGGGTTTCTATGGATAGGAGGTCATGTTTTGATATGCTACATGAATGAAGATAAACCCAAGGTGATGATCATAACATCATTTTATTATCCAAAAGGGCACATATTATCCCCTTTTTGTTGAACCTTCTTCTAATAACATATGCAATCACAAATGAGTGGACATATGCTTATTGAAAGAGAATCACAAGACAATCTAGAAATATAGAGATTATGCATCACAAGAATGACCATGTATGGAAGAGTTTCTAACCTTGATAATGTCCCATTTCAAATTCTTTATGCCTCTTTTGATACAAGCTATGGGTCCTATTTGAAATCAAACCAAGAACTCTGTATATTATTTAGAGTATATGATACTCTAAAGCATGTATTAGGTATTAATCATAAAAAAACTTACAATTCCATTATTTTTCTCACATTCACATGTATATTTATTCTCAATAGATCAAGATAGTAGAATCTAGCCCAATTAGGATCAAAGACACAAAGTATATGGTCCCCTATGCATAGAAAGGATTCCAATTAAGAAAATGCTTTTTTCAATATATATATATATATATATATATATATATATATATATCAAGCCATGGAAAAAATATTGAATGTAGTGCCTACCCCCACATTATAAGGTAAAAATATAATTTTGATTGTTACAACATTCCTCTACTGAATGGATAATGCTATATATTGCACCTAACTCTCCTCATTTATAGTATACACCAGATCTATAAAATGTGGATATATATATATCCAAGTATATTTTATATGCTTCTTGAGGTCACTTTGTTGAACAAATCCCTATAACAAATAACTTATGTTTAATCTTTAACAAAAATAATATTGAATATAATCATTTTTAATGAAACTCACTTGATGTACAATGATATATGTGAGTCTTCTACTTGCTCCTTATCATGGAATATATTGACTATTTTAGGTGTGATGAACAACTCATGGGAAAAACCTACTAAATTTTTAGTCATATGAATGGGAATAATATGAGTGCCTTCTTTTCGAACATACACCATCAACATATCATCTTTAATGGAGGCTTTCTACAGACTTGCTTTTGAAGGAGTGGTCTTGGCCTAGTAGGGCTTGTGACTTCATTTTATAGTTGTGTAGTTTTTGAATCATTTGTTTTTGTTCTTATTGATTCTATCACTTTTCCCTAAGACCTTAATTATTGGTATTCCTTGCATATGAAAAGAAAAATATAAAAAAATAATATTATTACATAATACATTATAATAAATATCAACAATGTGGTCATCTTGTCACATGCAACTTCATATTTATACTTATTAATTCTACATGACAAGGAAGGTAGGTTCATATGACTTGAAAGACTTCATAAACTTTTGCCATATATAAGGTATTGTTACACTTTTCATTTGTCATCAATGGTCTATCAACTATCACTTTGTGTGTGTGTTGGGTCGAATGCTACATTGTGAAGGATTATTGGCTCACTTCCCTAAGCTATGTACAGCCTTCCCTCAACTACTTCACATAATGGGTTGTACAACATTAAAATGCACTTATGATATTGCTACCAAAATCATATATGGATATGTCAGTAAAAACTAGATTTGTTGCTTACCACTCAAAAAGTTAAGAAATAATTCCATTGTTTCTTACCTATAGAAGATCTGAGAATTGTGCATGTGAACAACTAGACTTGGAATTTGTCTCTTGGTCCATATCCCCTACAATGTCTAGATCCTTGCACTCATTATTATCCCCAACAAACCTAACCTTCATGACCAAATTGTGTAGTCATTTGCATTTTTAATATTACATGAGATGAAATATCATATGTTGGAGCCACATGATTATAGTATTTTGTAACTGTTACTCTTGGTATGGTTGCTCCAGCATGACCTAGGTTGTCCTTTTTCCCCAATGCCATAGTTAGCACATCATTACATCCCATTTTGCTAGAAATCCATCAGAAACATCCACAGATAGAGCATCCTTAAAAAAACACAACATTAATATAATTAACACCAAAATGATGAAAAAATACAACTTGCAGGTTAGTAACTTACAATTTATATACCACTTCCTTCACCTCTTCACTGGTAATACTACCAGTTTTGTCCATCCTAGCTCTTTTCTATAGTTGTGCTCTAGATATATTTGATGTAACTAGATCTAAATTATTCACATTGATCTATTTTCCATGATGACAAAACATGATTGCTTTATAACTCTATATGAAATTCTATAGAACCTACTTGAGCATATCTTTCAAAAGAAATTCAAATTTACCATTTCTTGCTCTAGGACCACATATCATTTATGAGAAATTCTAGGATGATATCATAAATATCACCTAGCCTTACATTTTCTTGACTTAATTTAGCAAACAAAAGAAAAAGATAAATTTCCCCACATACATATAATAAATTTATTCATTGTAAATAACACTAAAAAGAAAAGAAAAGGAATCACACAACATTTCTCTTAAACTGCCTTAAACTCTTTGGTCAGGTGACTCATCACAAATCTTCCTATGGTTTTGGAGTTATAAAATCATACTCTATGGGTGTGTGTTTACATATATTCCCATCTTCATCACTTAGGAACATTTTTGATAAATGAGATTTGAATTCCCTCCATCTATCATTGGCTGTTTGCATCACCCACTGCTTTCTACCATATCCGATAAAAAATGCACTCTAAAGAAAGCAAGTATACATATGCATAATAAATGAATTATTTATAATATATCACTTTTTTCACTTTTAGATTAAAAAAAGATGAAAAAGGTCTACATACTCACCTCAATATCTTCCCAAATAAGGTCCTTAAGACCTTCTCCCACATCACTCCAATTAGCAATGCTGATTGGAACTTGACACATCACTTCTTGTGATGTGACACTAGTACAACTACTAAAAACTTTTTGGGTTTTCCAAAGTTGTTGTCCTTTTGAATTCCATTCCAATGGAATGTTTTGTCCTTTACATCTCTTTCTAACGAACTTCAACATTATAGTACGATGCCTTCTTATTTTTGTGGTCCTTGTGTTCTCTTCATGGGAAAACATATCTACAACAATTAAATTGTAGAAATTAGGAATTGCATTCATAAATATGTAAAGCATTGAAAGTCTCAGATCATAAAATTAGATAATATTGTCAAAAGACAATATATTAATGAGAATGAAATAAATTATTTAATAAAAAAATGAAGAATTACAACCTAAATATGCAAAACACTGAAAACATTGGATCATATGAAAATCAGATATAATGAATGCAATATAATAATGTTGAATGAAATAAATATATATTCAAAAAATCTTCTTAAATAGGATATAAATACTACGTACTCTCACTTGGACATAAGCCATTTTTTGGTTTTATGAACACTGACTTAATCAACATATGTCTCATTAGTGTGATCATCTCAAGGAAATATTTCTTCTTCACTAATAATGTCATCATCATTTGTGGTCATAGCTGGAATGATCCTAGACTACAAGGTTTTTTATTCTAAAATGATTCCAACTTCATTATGATATCCTTCATAAGGCATTCTTCTATGAGATAACACCACAAACCATCCCTTACTAGTTGTGTTTGTCACATAGAAAACTTGTTTTCCTATAGTACAATTATAAAGGGTCATGTTTACATCCCTCCCTGTCAAGGTTCACCAAGTTTAGTCTATCTTTAACCTGTAAACCCTTGTCATTTTCCACCCACTTGCAATAAAAAATAGGAACCCTACACAAGTTGTAATCCAACTCATATATGTCGTGGATCACTCCATAATAGGATATGTCAGGCCAAATCACATTTTTGTCTTCAACACTAGCAATATGCAAAGCTTTAGAGGACAAAGATACCCCACTATTTTAAATAGTGATTTTCTCATCTTGGCATTTCATATAGAAAGTGTATTCATTGATAGAAGCAAAAGACAACACTATTGTTTAAGGCCCCTCTGATAACCATTTCAAGCTTTTTGAAAGTGATCATGGTGGTCAAGCAAATTGTTCACTGACACAATTCCTTAACCATTTGACAAAAGAGAGAATGTGTTGTTTTGTTACATCATTCTCATTCTTTCATTGATAACAAATACATAAATAATCCATATGTTTTGCCAAATAGGGTTCAACCTTGGTGGAATTTTGAAGTTGATGTGTGTAGCTGATCAAAAGATAGTCATACCACCTTGAATCCTATACTAGTGTGACCTTCAATTTTTCTAGCATGTCATGATTTAGGAAGATCAATGGCCTAGACATTGGATTAGAATTGGTCACGAAATTCAATAGCCTCTTATACTATGTAGCTTCCTACCATACATCTCTCTAGTCATTTTCAACTCTTTACATACCTTTTTAATATCTTCATGAACCGCTTGAATGGTTACATACAACATAGATACGCTGGACCCCTCAATTTTGACTTCTCTAACCAAATGAATAGTAAATGAACCATTACATCGAAGAAGAAAGGAGGGACGTACATCTCAAGTTGCCACAAGGTGATGATGATATGAGTTTGTAATCAGTTCAGAGTCTTAGGATAATGGATTATGAGCATAATGCATTGAAGAACAAATCAAGCAGAGTGATTACATTTCTAACTCGCCTAGGAAAAATGGAAAGGATAGCCAATGGATATAATTGTTTCCTTACTATTTGGAAATCTTGTGATTTTAATCCCAATAGTTTAAAATCTATCATATCCACAAATCTACTAATGTTTGAGGAATTTCCCTATGGAACCCTAACTCCCTCTAGGAACCCACAAAAGATAACCTTTTCAACCTTTGAAAGGGTATAAAATTGTGGCAAAACATCCCATTATCACATAGATAACGAGGTGTTACGCGAAAACGTGCGGAAATCACCATAACCACAGATTATGAAAACACTGGTTAATTAAAACTGATTGCGGAAAACTGATAAACTATGAAACTATTACTTTCCAGTCCTCATCCTGCACAAAAACATGTCATATATATATACATACACAAGATCTGATACATGTCTACAGCTTACAGAAACAGCTGCTCATCCATCACACGAGTTCACCACCTATTCACATACATAAAGGCCCACATCCGGCCATCAGCAGGATATGCACACATCATCGATCGTTCAACGTGAAACATCTTCAAAACACTGCCAAGGACCTGAGAGTACATGGATGACTCTAGACTCTACTTCAAACATCCAAAACAACAACATGTCCAACACTTGCCTTCTACTGCTCCTCAAGCTGCTCATCCGCAACACCACGAACACGACCACGCCTACCTCGACCACCTAAAAAGGGGTTAAACCAGTGGGGTGAGACAGTTGAACAATTGTCCCAGCGGGAAACATAACTCCCCACCACAACTACAAAACCTCATCAAGATAAACTATAACAACAGATACTGGAACCAGGTGTAATTAAGAACAGTCTATATAAAGCAAAGCTATTCTTACCGACAAGCTTACTAGCTGTACAAAAGCATATAACCAGATATCTTTCGATGGAACATGATTAACAAGATAAGATGTATCACTATGTAACATGATTATCAGAGCAGGATATAATGTCACATAACCTGATTATCAAGGTAAGACATTGTCACAAAATCTGTAAGATATAACAGAGATATTACACAAACATGGCCTCAACCAATGTTTCGTGTTTATCTTAAGCAGTAAATACTAAACGATTGTATTACGTATTATTATGCCCGGAGGATTTGGACCGTACCGTTCAAATCCAACCTTCAGTTATGAAACCCAAGCCGGTGCCATACAAGGTCAAATGGAAGAGCCGGACTCCACGACCTCCCACCTCGTGGTCAGTGCACGAGTACAACACAAGCATGACCATAGTCACATGCTGAAGTGGTCTAAGCCACAGGGTCAGCTCCATAGGCTACCCTCACTCTAGCCCACCTTGGTACAGGTCTCGGCGCTAGTAAAACTAAGCCACAGGCCTGTTCACCATGCTCTGAGCCATGAACGCATTCATGCTCTTCACAACACATATCCTGAGCCATGGGCCTATTCACCATGCTCTACATACGTATCTGAGTCTGCAACTGAAGTTACACTCTTACCTCCTCATTTTTAGGCTAGGAGCAACCTACACATATTCAACAATATGCGCTTCCAGGTTAACCCGTAGGAGAACCTGTTTCACCATCACCAAGTCCTGACGATGATAAATCTATGGCCAGGGCAAACTACATGATATATTTCACTGTGTTTAATTAGTATCTTTTAGATGGATTACAAGATTCAACCAAGTTGTATAACATGCAAGATATACCAAAAGTAAATAACATTATATTATTATGGAAACACATCAACCTGATCCATCTCAGAATCTAGCATCACATGTTACCGCTTGGCCTCGTGCCAATCATCCAAATCCATCTCAAGGATCATCACATACCATGGGATCTCAATTCCTCATCATGTACTGACACTGCCTCTTCAAGGCTCACATCATCATCATGGAACAAACACATCATACCTACAACCTCATAAATAGTTATCAAAGTGATCTTACTCATCACATGTGTCTCATAGCCCTTTCATGGCTAATCATCACCTGCATGGTTAGGGTACATAATAGTCATAGTTTCAACATAAGGGAAATACTCACTATCATGAAATATCATACAAGATACTCTACTTATCATTCTTACACTATTTGGTGGTCAAGTGTATTAAGCACATCATTAACAAACCATATTCATGCTTACCCTTATCTCGGGATTATATGAATAAATAAGAGGTTCACATCAAGCAAGATGTCATGATGAGAATACAGAATAAGCACTATTATTACCATTGTCATTACTATCACCATCCACTATCATTATGGTATCACTATCATTACCATTATCATTATGCAAGCTACCAGTGTAACTATCGCTTAACATTGTTATAAGCATAAGACTTGCATCATTGTTTATCATTACTACCATTATTACCTTCACTAATATTATCAGTATAATGACTATCATCATCCACTATTATTGTTATTGTTATATCATTAAGCAAACTATTAATGTAATTGTCACTTAGCATCATCATTAACATTATTATTGCTTCCACTACTAACAAGACATCACCATCACTTACATTATTAACATCTTTGCAATCAATAGCACTATTAACATTATCATTGTTATCATTACTAATCAAGGCATCACTATCGTTTATTGGTGCATAAGCATCCACTTCCATCACACTAGAAACCGTCATTAAAGAACCATACCACCCTCACTACAACTCACAACCCTCACTATAGCTAGCTCACACGACTAGGGCATGGGAAGGCAGCAACGCTGCGTTGCACCCGGCGCCCAGCCCGACACAGCGTCACAAGAGAGGAGTGTCGCGCGTCAGGGGTGTCACGCGTCACACCCTATCGGGCAACACCTGTCACAGCTCATCACGATGCCCGACACTCAAGGCTAACACCCAGCTAACAACCTTACAACGGCCAAGAGAGAGAAGGAAAGAGAGAAGGAAACACTCCTTAAAATGTGCAACTACCTATCTAGGCCTATCAGCCGACACATACCCAAACCAGGGGCGTGACGCCCATCACAACCCAACTCTATCACGCGTCACAACCCAAGAGGTAACGCCCGTCAGGGCTATCGACCAGCACCATGTTGCATATCGTGCAACCCAACTAACTCACCAAACTAGGCCCTGTCGTCCACCAAGATACTAAGGCCTATCATCCATGAGAAGAACAAGGGTATTGCTCATCACAAGAGGAACCCTATCGCCCATCATGGTCACCATCATATCGGCCAACATAACCCTAGTTCACCCTATCGCCCAATACAAGGGCAAGGTATCGCCCAACACCATGATCATACACACCATATCGTCCATCAAGGAGGGTACCATATCGTCCATCACCAAGACAAAGGTACCACATCGTCCAACTCAAAAGGATATCATCCAACACACCAGCAAAGAAGGGGTATCACCCACCCTAGGTCACCTCCAACCTCCAACTCAAGGGAGCACAAACCCTAGATCACAAGGTATACTAAGCTACAAAGAAACCCTAAACCCTAAGGGGAGATCGGCCACCAAAGGAAACAAAAGCAAGGTACAAATCTAAGCTACTAACTTATGAACAAGAACAAGAACAAGAGGTAATGAAGTTAGGGTTAGAAGTTATGCAACCCGCCTTAAGCTCCAAGCTCCAAGGAAGAAGAAGCACTCCAAGGTCCAAGGGTTGTCGTTCACCAAAGCTTCTCCAAGAAGGTGTATCGGCCACCACTGCTACTCCAGGAGAGTTTATCGGCCAACACAAGCAAGAAGGAGAGGGGTGTCGTGCACTCAAGGTGGAGGAGAGACCAAAAGAGCAAAGGAAGCTAAGGCAAGGGAAAGAGCCACATATATAGAAAGAAGGGGAGGAGAAACCAAGGTAGGTCCATGCTAAGTGTCGTCCATCCAAGGGACACTTTTCCTAGGGTTCAAGCCAACACACTAGCACACCAAGAGACACTTGTCCCAGATATGCACCAAGTTTCCACCAACCAAGACCAAGCAACATGGGCGACACAAGCATCAGCTCTGCTGGGTGACACAACCAAGCTACTGAGCGACACACCACCATGTTGGACGAAACAACACCTCCTTGAACGACACACACTCACCCTAGGTCGACACAAACTCACCTTGGATGACACAAGGCAAGTCTTGGCCGACACAAGGCTCAAGCAAGCCCAAACAAGGCACCTCAAGTCCCAAACAAGCTCAACTCAGGCCCAAAGAACTCAAACAACAATCCCAAGCCTTCCTCTCAACCCTAGAGGAAGCAAAGAGAGGGAAAACATCTCACAAGATGGAAAACTTGCACACAAAACCCTAAACTTGGGTTATTTGCAAGTAGCCCCTTAAACTCTCAACAAAGCACAACAAAACCCTAATCACCACCAAAGGTGATTAGCAAGCACCAAAGAACCAAGATCAAGCAAAACAAACAGGGTAAACGCTAAACACAGGTCAGGGTCCTTACAAGCTAACCCCTTTTAAGGGATTTCGTCCCCAAAATCCGAAGAGAAAAGCGAGGGATACTTTCTCCTCATCTCTTCCTCAAGCTCCCACGTGGCTTCTTCTATGCCACGGCGCTGCCAAAGAACCTTCACAAGAGCCAGGTCCTTCCTCTTCAACTTCTTGATCCTCCTGTCAAGGATCGCCACAGGACCCTCCTCGTAGGTCACATCTGCATCAAGCTCAACCTCAACTGGATGTATCAGTGTACCTGAATCTGGATGACTTTTCTTCAACATACTGACATGAAACACTGGATGCAACCTGTGCAACTCTGGAGGCAACTCCAACTCGTAAGCCACCTTACCAACACGTGCTATGATTGAGTAAGGCCCCATATACCTGGGTGCCAACTTACCCTTCCATCCAAACCTTAGCACACCTTTCCACGGTGAGACTTTGAGATACACTTTGTCTCCTACCTGGAATTCCAAAGGTCTTCGGCGATTGTCTGCATAAGACTTCTGCCTATCCTGTGCCACTTTCAACTGTTGTTGTATCACCTTGATCTTTTCTGTCGTCTGCTGTACTAACTCAGGACCCAAAAGCTGATACTCACCAGACTCATACCAACACAAAGGAGATCTGCACTTTCTTCCATACAAAGCCTCATAAGGAGCCATGTCAATGCTCCGCTGATAACTGTTGTTATATGCAAACTCTATCAAACTCAGATGTACATCCTAGCTTCCTAGAAACTGCAAAACACAAGCTCGAAGGAGGTCTTCCAAAATCTGAATAGTCCTCTCAGACTGTCCATCTTTCTGCGGGTGAAAAGCTATACTGAACCTCAACTGCGTTCCCAATGCTCTGTGCAACTGTTCCCAAAAACGACTCGTAAACTGAGGACCTCTGTCGGAAACTATTGTTGCTGGTACTCCATGCAAACGTACTATCTCATCCACATATACTCGAGCTAGTTTCTCAGTTGTATACGTCGTCTTCACTAGTAGAAAATGGGTAGACTTGGTCAATCTGTCCACTATCACCCAAATGGAATCATGATTCCTAGTTGTCCTGGGTAGACCAACTATGAAATCCATGGTTATATGATCCCATTTCCACTACGGTATCGGCAACGGTTGCAACGTACCTACCGGCTTCTGATGTTCAGCCTTCACTTGCTGACACACCGCACATCTCTCCACGAACTCGATTACATCTATTTTCAAACTGGGTTACCAATACAAGTCCTTTAGGCTATGGTACATCTTGGTGACACCTGGATGCATCACATACATTGGCGTATGTGCTTCCTCAAGCACCAACTCCCTCAGATTATCAACATCTGGAACCACCATCCTATCACGATAGCAAACTAGCCCATCCTCAGACTCATGAAACCCATCACGCTTGTCGCTGCCGAACTCTGATCTAATCAACTGTACTGCATCATCTGTCTGCTGTGCATCCTTGATCTGCTGTCTCAACGTAGGCTTAATTTGCATCTATGCGAAAAGACCAGACAACAAAGAAACTTCCATCTTCACATTCATCTGTCACAGAGAAATAAACATATCTCTCTTATGGCATACCAGAGAACTCAACTGTGCCTTCTTTGAAGAAAGAGAAGAAGACTTCCTACTAAGCGCATCAGCTACCACATTTGCCTTACCAGGATGATACCCGATCGTGCAGTCATAATCATTGATCAACTCCATCCATCGTCGTTGTCGCATGTTCAACTCTTGTTGTGTAAAGATATACTTCAGATTCTTATGATCCATAAAGATCTGACACACTTCCCCATACAGGTAGTGTCTCCAAATTTTTAACGCATGAACCACTGCTGCCTACTCCAAGTCATGAGTCAGATAGTTCTCCTCATGTTTCTTGAGCTGTCGCGAGGCAAAAGAAACCACATGATCTTCCTGCATCAACACGCAACCTAAACCTTTCTTGGAAGCATCACAGAAAACAACATAGCCTTTCCCAGGCTCTGGAAAGATCAACACTGGAGCATTGGTCAGCTTCTCCTTCAAACTCTGGAAAGCTTACTGACATCAATCATCCCAAACAAAAGGAACATCCTTCCTGGTCAACTCATCGGCAACGCGATCACACTGAAGTCCTTGATAAACCTCCGGTAGTATCCTGCCAAACCAAGGAAACTACGAACTTTTGTCGGTGTCTTCGGTTGTTCCCAATCCGCAACGGATTCCACCTTCTTCGGATCTACTTTGACTCCTTCAGCAGATATCACATGACCCAAGAAAGTCACTTCATCCAGCCAGAACTCACACTTACTGAACTTGGCATACAACTGATGTTGACGAAGAAGAGTCAACGCTCGACGAAGATGTTGTTCATGCTCTAGCCTGTCCTGACTATAGATCAAGATGTCATCTATAAAGACTACAACAAACTGATCTAAGAACGGACGAAACACTCTGTTCATCAGGTCCATGAAAGCTGCAGGTGCATTGGTTAACCCAAACGGCATAACCATGAACTCAAAATGACCATACCTCGTCCTGAAAGCTGACTTTGGTATGTCATCTGCCTTTATCCTCAACTGATGATATCCAGACCGTAGATCGATCTTCGAGAATACTGTAGCACCACGCAACTGATCAAACAGATCATCTATCCTTGGCAACAGGTACTTATTCTTGATCGTGACTTTGTTCAACTGCCGGTAATCTATACACAACCGCATCGAACCATCCTTCTTCTTAACAAACAACACCGGGAGCACCCCACGGCGACGTACTCGATTGGATAAAACCTTTCTCCAACAACTCTTACAACTGCTTCTTCAACTCTGCCATCTCTGCTGGAGCCATCCTATACGCTGACTGTGCAACTGGCTGTGTCCCTGGAACCAGATTGATCTCGAAATCAATCTCTCCGGGTGGAGGAACACCAGGAAACTCCTCAGGAAACACGTCTGCAAACTCTCGAACCACAGACACCTCCTCAAGACTAGGACCTTTTGCCTTGTTAACTACAACGGTATCCACCACGTGAGCTAAGAATGCCTCACATCCCTATCGTAACAACTTATCTGCCACCATAGCTGATACCAAACACGTCGGAAGGATCTTCCTATCTCCCTGGAAGGTCCACTTCTCTCCAGCGACATCAAACACTACCTGCTTGGAACCACAGTCTAAGACAACCTTATACTTCTCTAAGGTATCCATCCCAAGGATAACATCGAAACCATGCATATCAAGTGGTATAAGATCCACTTGAATATGACGTCCCGAAAAAGACAAGACACAAGATGGACACTCTTCTCGAAGCAAAGAGGAACCATCAAGAGGGGTTTCTAACAACAAACTATCCTTCTTAGAACTAACAGATAAATGATAGTTTTCAAGCATACTATAGGCGATAAAAGAGTGTGTAGCACCAGGGTCAACCAGAATAGATATAGAGCAAGAAGAAGACATATCAGAATGAAATAACTCCATCTCACCTGTCACCACTCACGGGTTGACTATCGCCTCCGGATGACTCATAGCATAGAATTGAGCCATTGCTTGCTGTCCATGGCCTCTGCTTCCTTGAGCAGACGATCCAGCTTGAGATGCTTGACCACGTCCTCGTCCTCTGCTACCACTGGGATGTGGCCTCTCTGACCTCTGAAAACTCTGCCTCGGCTGCTGCGTTACTTCAACATCTCTATTCAGGCAATTAAGCCTGAAATGCCCGACTTGTCCACAAAGATGACATGACTTGTCCTCAAACCGTGGCCTAGCTGGCCCTGACACTGCCACTGAAGCTGAACTGTGCACCTTAGATGGTGAAGAAACATAACCTCTTCCCTTACTCGGAGACCACTGAGAGGGTACACCAGAACTTCTCATTGCTGACAGTGCCGAAAACCTGGGCTTCTTAAAACCACCAAACCTCCATCCTTGAAACTGAGAAGGTCTTTTGTGAGACATAGACTCTCTTTTCTCCCTTACCGTCCTCTCAATCCTTCGAATAGATTCCATGAATGTAGCAAACCATTCTCGATTTTCCAACGCAGATACCAGGGTCTTCAACTCAGCACTCAAACCCTTCTCGAAACGTCTGATCCGTTCCTCATCTGTTGCCGCCATGTGAGGACATAACCTCAACAGATCCATAAACTTGGCTTCATACTCGGTGATGTTCATCGTTCCTTGCCTCAGATTCTCGAACTGACTCACCTTCTCATCCAGATACGTCTTTGGAAAGTATCTGGTGACGAACTCACGTCGGAACAATTCCCAACAGATCACCTCACCCGGCCGCTTCTCTTCCTCGATTGCCCACCAGTGACCAACACTACCCTTCAGAAGGTAGACATCATGCTTTACCTTGTCCGCTTCGGGGATGTCAAGGATCCAGAAAGCCTTCTCGAGACTTGTCAGCCACAGATCTACATCCGTTGGAGCAGCCATTCCAGCATAATCCGAAGCTCCGACTCGGCGAAGCGGCTCGAAGGTCTTCCCAATACCCGATGCTTCTCCATGGGGAACATGTGCTCGCGGAGGAGGCACTGGTATTCTCTCAATCATGAGATTCATCGTAGCCATTAACTGCCCCATAAGATGTTGGTAAGCAGGATGTTCAAGTATGGCTGGGTTAAATTGGGGAACCTCAGGCACCCGATCTGCATGTGCCTGTCCATCTGCTCCATCAACCGATGCAGCATCACTGTACTCAACAGAGTGTTCTTCATGATTTCCAGACATCTTGACTTTTCTTCCGCTGAGGGCAGAAGATATTGTAAGAAAACCTGGACACTCATAAGAACAACTCAACCTAGTCCTAAATCCCTGTAGACTCAGCGAACCTAAAGCTCTAATACCAAAACATGTGGAAACACATCCCATTATCACATAGATAACGAGGTGTTACGCGAAAACATGCGGAAATCACCATAACCACAGATTATGAAAACACAGGTTAATTAAAACTAATTGCGGAAAACTAATAAATTGTGAAACTATTACTTTCTAGTCCTCATCCTGCACAAAAACATGTCATATATATATATATATATACACGAGATCTGATACGTGTCTACAGCTTACAGAAACAGCTGCTCATCCATCACACGAGTTCACCACATGTTCACATACATAAAGGCCCACATCCGGCCATCAGCAGGATATGCACACATCATCGATCGTTCATCGTGAAACATCGTCAAAACACTGCCAAGGACCTGAGAGTACATGGATGACTCTAGACTCTACTTCAAACATCCAAAACAACAACATGTCCAACGCTTGCCTTCTACTGCTCCTCAAGCTGCTCATCCGCAACACCACGACCACAACCATGCCTACCTCGACCACCTAAAAAGGGGTTAAACCAGCGCGGTGAGACAATTGAACAATTTCCCCAGTGGGAAACATAACTCCCCACCGCAACTATAGAACCTCATCAAGATAAACTATAACAACAGATACTGGAACCAGGTGTAATTAAGAACAGTCTATATAAAGCAAAGATATTCTTACCGACAAGATTACCAGCTGTACAAAAGCATATAACCAGATATCTTTCGATGGAACATGATTAACAAGATAAGATGTATCACTTTGTAACATGATTATCAGAGCAGGATATAATGTCACATAACCTGATTATCAAGGTAAGACATTGTCACAAAATCTGCAAGATATAATAGAGATATTACACAAACAGGGCCTCAACCAATGTTTCGTGTTTATCTTAAGTAGTAAATACTAAACGGCTGTATTACGTATTATTATGCCCTGAGGATTTGGACTGTGTCGTTCAAATCCAACCTTCGGTTACGAAACCCAAGCCGGTGCCATACAAGGTCAAATAGAAGAGCCGGACTCCACGACCTCCCACCTCATGGTCAGTGCATGAGTACAACACAAGCAGGACCGTAGTCACATGCTGAAGTGGTCTAAGCCACAGGGTCAGCTCCATAGGCTACCCTCACTCTAGCCCGCCTTGGTACAGGTCTCAGTGCTAGTAAAACTGAGCGACGGGCCTGTTCACCGTGCTCTGAGCCATGAATGCATTCATGCTCTTCACATCACATATCCTGAGCCATGGGCTTGTTCACCATGCTCTACATACGTATTTGAGTCTGCAACCAAAGTTACACTCTTACCTCCTCATTTTTAGGCTAGGAGCAACCTACACATATTCAACAATATGCGCTTCCAGGTTAACCCATAGGAGAACCTGTTTCACCATCACCAAGTCTTGATGATGATGGATCTATGGCCAGGGCAAACTACGTGATATATTTCACTGTGATTAATTAGTATCTTTTAGATGGATTACAAGATTCAACCAAGTTGTATAACATGCAAGATATACCAAAAGTAAATAACATTATATTATTATGGAAACACATCAACCTGATCCATCTCAGAATCCATCATCACATGTTACTGCTTGACCTCTTGCCAATCATCCAAATCCGTCTCAAGGATCATCACATACCATGGGATCTAAATTCCTCATCATGTACTGTCACTGCCTCTTCAAGGATCACATCATCATCATGGGACAAACACATCATATCTACAACCTCATAAATAATTATCAAAGTGATGTTACTCATCACATGTGTCTCATAGCCCTTTCATGGCTAATCATCACCTGCATGGTTAGGGTACATAATAGTCATAGTTTCAACATAAGGGATATACTCACTATCATGAAATATCATACAAGATACTCTACTTATCATTCTTACACTATTTGGTGGTCAAGTGTATTAAGCACATCATTAACAAACCATATTCATGCTTACCCTTATCTCAAGATTATATGAATAAACAAGAGGTTCACATCAAGCAAGATGTCATGATGAGAATACAGAACAAGCACTATTATTACCATTGTCATTACTGTCACCATCCACTATCATTATGGTATCACTATCATTACCATTATCATTATGCAAGCTACCAGTGTAACTGTCGCTTAACATTGTTATAAGCATAAGACTTGCATCATTGTTTAACATTACTACCATTATTACCTTCACTAATATTATCAGTATTATGACTATCATCATCCACTATTATTGTTATTGTTATATCATTAAGCAAACTATTAATGTAACTGTCACTTAGCATCATCATTAACATTATTATTGCTTCCACTACTAACAAGACATCACCATCACTGACATTATTAACATCTTTGATATCAATAGCACTATTAACGTTATCATTGTTATCATTACTAATCAAGGCATCACTATCGTTTATTGGTGCATAAGCATCCACTTCCATCACACTAGAAACCATCATTAAAGAACCATACCACACTCACTACAACTCACAACCCTCACTATAGCTAGCTCACACGACTAGGGCATGGGAAGGAAGCAACACTGCGTTACACCCAGCGCCCAGCCAGACACAGCGTCACAAGATAGGAGTGTCACGCATCAGGGGTGTCGCACGTCACACCCTATCGGGAAACGCCCGTCACAGCTCATCACGACGCCCGACACTCAAGGCTAACACCCAGATAACAACCTTACAATGGCCAAGAGAGAGAAGGAAAGAGAGAAGGAAACACTCCTTAAAACGTACAACTACCTATCTAGGCCTATCGGCCGACACATACCCAAACCAGGGGCGTGACGCTCGTCACAACCCAACTCTATTGCGCGTCACAACCCAAGAGGTAACGCCCGTCAGGGCTATCGGCCAGCACCATGTTGCATATCGTGCAACCCAACTAACTCACCAAACTAGGCCCTGTCGTCCACCAAGATACTAAGTCCTATCGTCCATGAGAAGAAAAAGGGTATTGCTCATCACAAGAGGAACCCTATCGCCCATCATGGTCACCATCATATCGGCCAACATAACCCTAGTTCACCCTATCGCCCAACACAAGGGCAAGGTATCGCCCAACACCATGATCATACACACCATATCGTCCATCAAGGAGGGTACCATATCATCCATCACCAAGACAAAGGTACCATGTCGTCCAACTCAAAAGGATATCATCCAACACACCAACAAAGAAGGGGTATCTCCCACCCTAGGTCACCTTCAACCTCCAACTCAAGGGAGCACAAACCCTAGATCACAAGGTATACTAAGCTACAAAGAAACCCTAAACCCTAAGGGGAGATCGGCCACCAAAGGAAACACAAGCACGGTACAAATATAAGCTACTAACTTATGAATAAGAACAAGAACAAGAGGTAATGAAGTTAGGGTTAGAAGTTATGCAACCCACCTTAAGCTCCAAGCTCCAAGGAAGAAGAAGCACTCCAAGGTCCAAGGGTTGTCGTTCACCAAAGCTTCTCCAAGAAGGTGTATCGACCACCACTGCTACTCCAGGAGAGTGTATCAGCCAACACAAGCAAGAAGGAGTGGGGTGTCGTGCACTCAAGGTGGAGGAGAGACCAAAAGAGCAAAGGAAGCTAAGGCAAGGGAAAGAGCCACATATATAGAAAGAAGGGGAGGAGAAACCAAGGTAGGTCCATGCTAAGTGTCGTCCACCCAAGGGACACTTGTCCTAGGGTTCAAGCCAACACACTAGCACACCAAGAGACACTTGTCCCAGATATGCACCAAGTGTCCACCAACCAAGACCAAGCAACATGGGCGACACAAGCATCAGCTCTGCTGGGTGACACAACCAAGCTACTGAGCGACACACCACCATGTTGGATGACACAACACCTCCTTGAACGACACGTACTCACCCTAGGTCGACACAAACTCACCTTGGATGACACAAGGCAAGTCTTGGCCGACACAAGGCTCAAGTAAGCCCAAACAAGGCACCTCAAGGCCCAAACAAGATCAACTCAGGCCCAAAGAACTCAAACAACAAGCCCAAGCCTTCCTCTCAACCCTAGAGGAAGCAAAGAGAGGGAAAACATCTCACAATATGGCAAACTTGCACACAAAACCCTAAACTTGGGTTATTTGCAGGTAGCCCCTTAAACTCTCAACAAAGCACAACAAAACCCTAATCACCACCAAAGGTGATTAGCAAGCACCAAAGCACCAAGATCAAGCAAAACAAACAAGGTAAACCCTAAACGCAGGTCAGGGTCCTTACAAAAATGGTGGGGGCAAGTATCTCTGACTTCCCTTCTTGTGGGGCCATTCTATCGAAAATGCCCATGTCAACCATGTCCAATTTTGATTTTTATACCATCTTTTGTCTTTCATGGAATATTAAGTAATGTGCCAATTAGACTATCACATATGTTCTTCTCTATGGGCATCATATGTAAACAATGTCTCACGTATAAAGACCTCCAATAAGGAAGATCAAAGAATATAAACCTCTTCCCGTAGGGACCTTTGATAATTATAGATTCATCTTTTTCCTAAAATTTACTTTCAACTATTTTACCTTAGTAAAGATTTACTAACTAGATAACGTCTTTGAAGCACGCCATAGTTGTATTTATCCTTTTAAATATTTCTTCACCCTACAGTAATGATGACCCTTGGGCAAGAAACTGCGATGGAAAAGATAAATACTTTTCTTCCCCTATTACACTTGGTAGAATGATGTGTCCTAATCACAAATAGGGAAACCAAGGTGTCCTTTGATGTTGTAACCATATACATTTCCATATTCCATAAAATCATTTATCGTACAAAACAACAATATTGCCCTCATATTGAAATTCTCTTGGATGTATGAATCGTACAAGTTAACACCATTATCCCATAAAATCTTCAAATCTTCAATGATGGAGCCAAATGAACATGAATATCATTACCAGGCTACTTTTGGCCTGAAATTAGTACAATAAAAAACATATACTTGCATTTCATGCATACATCTGGATTAAGATTATATATATTACCAAAAAATCATTGACCAGGTACTATGACTACCTCAATTATGAGGGTTCATTCCATCTAAAAAAAGTTCCAGTCTTAAGTTTCTCGGATCACCAGTGAATTTAATAACATATTATCGATTTTCAACCATTGCAGAGAATACACAAGGTGTCTAAGAAAGCCATCACTTTTTCTATCCTCAACATGCCAAATCAACTTCTTTGTATCATCATCATTATTAAACAAGTTCCTAAATCTTGGTATTATTGGAAAATACCACAAAACCTTACTAGGGCTTCCATCTTTCTTGTATTGTGGTTCTTCACAAACTAGATAAATATCGAGTGAAGAAAAACCATTTTGATATAGAAAGAAACCATTGGGACGTGCATTTATCTATTCATAATCAAGTCCCATGGATGATAGCACTGTTTTCACCATGTATGTGCGACAAGGAAGTACATTACCCTCTGGAAGCATATCTTTGAAAGTTGAAGTAAGGTTGTAAAGCTTTTATGAGACCATATATTGCTGACCTTCATGTGATACAACTTTAAAACAATAGATAGTTTGGTGAACTTGACGCAACTGATGTATAATGAGATTTTTGAGTCACTGATCAACCTTTCAAACATTTTGGGGCTATCTTGAATCTTTTCATCTATGCTATAAGCCATGTCTTGAAATTTGTCATTTTCTTGTGTCTTAGATAGTTTACTATGATCTACAATATGAAAAGCTTCACTCTCATCATGATGTACCCATCATGTGTAAGTCACATTAATCTTGTCTCAGAATAAGTGATGGAGAAAGACATCTTTGTCAAGTCACTTCACAAAATCACACTTTGGATAAGGACAAAGAAGTCTAGTATCATTTTCAGTGTGATCAATTGTGCCCCTTACAAATTCATCCACTCAGTTTTCATATTCTTTGCATAAATGAATTATTGACATCCAGTTTTGATCCATTACTACTCACTAATTATGCTGGTTGAATAGAAAAAACATAGATAGAAAAAGGGGGTGATTAAAGATAAGAGGGAGAATTCTTATAATAATTAATGAAGTTTGACATATCATGATATTCATTCTATGCAAATCTGTAAGACAAAAGTATAAGTAAGTATCGTCGTCATGGTCTAGAAAATAGCTCAAGCAATTTCTAGTGTGGTGCATAAATGTATAATGACCCATGTGTTTGTAACATTTGTCTAAATTTTAGACATGTTTCTAGAAAAGGGCATGTGTGATTAAATTTCACGTCAACAACATCAACCTAAGAAGATCCTAGCCAGAATCTGACAAACTAGATTACCTAACAATGTAAACCCACTTATAACCATGTGGTGCGGTCCTGAATAGATGGTTTGATGATATTCCCCTAAAAGCTAAGATCCTATGAGAAATTAAAAGTCGATATCCACCTTTTGATTTATTTTTTAGAAACTCTTCTTATTATACCCAAAATGAATGAATCTCTAATTATTTTGAAATGTATCAAAAACAATGGAACCCCTTCCAATTGCAAGAGGACTCTACTTCATCCTTCAACCCCTATCTCTGAAAAGGATGAGTGATTGTGCATAACCAATAATATGGTTTTCGTATATCATAAGTTAAATATCTAGTATGTTATTAAATGATGATATTCCTATGGGAACAATGATATATTGTGTACCAACTAGTCAAGGGGATCGAACAAGTTCAACTAAATATTTATACACCTCCACTATCCTTTCAAACATACCTTGATATGTACAACTAAGTGCCAATAAATTTGGCACAACTGTCCCTTTCCAAAACAAAATGTCTCCTTACCCTATCAATTTATCAATCACAACTAGTGGGAGTTTGAATATAATTATTGTCAGTTGGGAGATCATCCAAAATGATACCCATAAGTGTCCACCCACCTCCCATAGATGAGTGAGTATAGTGACATGAGAAATACTTGTGATAAAACACATGTTAATTTCTTAATTTTCAAATGGTGGGATAGATCTGTTCTACTTAGTGATCATTGCTAGCAAATTTTTATACTTAAATGTATATACTTGTCAAGCGCTTGACAAATTTTTATACTTAAATCTATATCTCTTCTTCTTAATGATTCATTGTGGTTTAAGCATCATTCTTGTGGTGATCTTCATAACATATTTGTAAATTTTTCTTTCTTATAACCACCCTCTTATGCTAGTGACAGCATACCAGATCCCAAGGATGCCAATGATGCCCTCCTATGATGAATGCCACATATGGTCCAAATCAATAATATAACTTCAAAATCTATTAAACACAAAACCAAAAGGTTAACCACAGACCAACTCAACTAGAAAATTGAGAAGTATAATTCATTTGTGACCTCCTCATGTGCATAAATTTTGATCAATCCTACAATAAAGGTATATTCACTCATCTCTATATACTAAAATCTGTTTCTATTTCAGAATAACCTTCAAGAAATACTCATATCTCAATCCACCCTGCATGAAGGAGGCCACTTGCAACTTCTATGTCGCATTAGCTAAATGTAACCTCCAAGCAATTAGGAATTCTCTGTGTGGAATAGCCATGTGGGTAGGCACTAAAGTCTTCGATCATTGATGAGTTCTTTGTTGAGCCTACATGTTGGCTCAAGTATAATATGAAACAAGAAGTTGAAGATGAACTTTGGAGCATAATTTTCATTTCTCCATGATGGAGATATAGGAAGGGAAGAAATGAAAAAGTTCCAGTAATCAAGAAATAAAATCTATAGATTTGGCTATTGGAGCCAAGGTATATGTACATGACATTATTATTGTTTTCAATAGGTACATGGGAAGAATGCATCCTTGATACACAAAATATCAGATGCTTCAAGGGTTCTACCAATGGATTTTATGTGGATTAATGTTTACACCTCCATCAATAGACAACAAGGATGGATGCCTACTTCCTTCATATCAAGAATTAATGGTGCAGTGAGTACGAAGTTGAGCTCTAAAATAAGAGGTGGAAACCAAATGGAAGGAGAGATTGTATCCATCAACAGAGGGTTACAAGGAGATTCATATCTAAACCTTCATCACTGAAATTTGGTCATTGACTCAAAGATTTCAATGTTTTTTATTGATGTTCTATAACATTGTCCACTACAGTACAACAATATTGCGGAAAGTGTTCTAGAGAAGCAAGGTTTTTTTGACACTTTGTAAAGAAAATTTGTCTCCAATGTGAGCCTTTTTTTATTAACAATAAGCATGGGTGTCCTTCTTATTGCTTCTTCTACATTAATTATATTTCATATCAAATAAATCGATGGGAACATTTCCAATGGACGGGGGAATGAAGATGTCAATATATACTAATAGAAAATAAAATATCTATACAAGGTATGAAACCCAAAACTAATTTCACACTAGCAAGTATCATGGTCACTAGCTTTATTATTTATAATCAGACTGTTTCTTTCTCCCGAAATATGATATATAATAGTCATAATGCACAACTGGCTCTTTTAATTTACAAACCAATGAAGTTCTCCAATGGAAGCAAGGATTATCAATATCCAGTACATTTGGTACACAAAAGAGAATTTATTGTTACTTAATGAGAAATAAATGAACAAATTCTTTGCATCTTCTTAATCCATATATTAGAGACTACACATTCAAATGATACATATTCTTTTAAGACTCCAATTATCATGTGTAGCCACCTCACTAAAGAAAAGTTCCTTCACTAGAATTAGAAATTTCTTAGAGAAGTATACATCCATAAGAAATAATAACTATTAAGATTTAGACTCTGAATATGAACTATATTCCAAAAATCCATCTTTACATCACACAAGCCTTTCAAAAGAATGTAGTCTTCATTAGTGAACCATACTTCAGAGTTTAGTAGACTTCTTTCAGGTATTCAAATATCCTTTATTGAGGATACACCAATTTTTATTGTTAACAAACCTATTGAGGGTACTATACATGACAATGACATCCTTTATGACATTATAAGAGTCAACAAACCTGGATGGGAACCTCCCAAAATATATCATATGATTTCTCTAAAGCTTCATAGTGTCACTCTTTCCAATTCTATACAAAAAAAGAGGCAAAAGAAATTGTTTATGATTGACAACTTGTCTCCACATCCAAGTCATGTTCGGGTTTATTTTGGTATACCAAAAAAACTTTCTTGATTACTTCCACTAACCTAGTTATTATCTTTTTTAGGCCAAATTCCATATCTTCAATAAGATATCTAAAATATTCATATCTTTATCTTTTTTATCTATAGACCACCTTCCTTCTTTGGTCTATAAAATATATTCCATCTAACATTAATAATTTTTTATCTTCAAGATAACACCACCTAAAATTAACATCTTACAAACCCATGATGGTCCTCCATGGTATATGTAGGTAAAGTAGAGGACCAAAAAAATTTAGAGAAGAGAGGGTCAACGCAGTAAAGTCCAATCTACCTCTCAAAGATAAGGATCAAGACTTCCATCCTTCTAGTTTAGCCTCAACCTTATCAAAGATGGGAATATAAAAGGATCTCTTCAACTTTAAACTAAATATAGGTAGCCAAAGATATCCCATGTTTGAAATTCTCCATTAAATATATGAACCAACTTAGTCATTAAGATTTACCCACAATCTTACTAAAAATTATTACCTTTATAGGGCTAGTAACTAGATTAGCGACACTATTGAATTCATTAATGTTTATAACTTCAAGACTAGAGGAGGTTGGGTCTATGTCCATTCCCAATCTACCATGTATGAATGATAAATATCCCAATATTATGTATGTTGATGTGGTTGAACCGAGAAGAACTAAGAAATCTACTTGGTGCTAGTTGGAAGGGATCACCTTCTAATGTATGGATGATAGATATTTATAGGGGACGATTAAGCATTTTACGTCCTTGATAGGTACATCCAGATGGAAGAGATCTATTAACTATTTAGTAGGAATCCTAGATAGAGTGGGGGGTTCCATTGAGTACATTATATGAATGATTGAAGTTACCAACAATAATAGAAGGCATTTGATATCTCTAAACAAGGTCACCGACATGATTAGATAAATAGAGCATGATGCCCTAACCAAAAATTATTAATAGTTGTAGATCCCTTGACATGGTTCATGTGTACCACAACCCCTATCTAACAGTGGTTTTAGAGAACAATATAGCGAGGGAACTAGAAATTTCATAAAGATGATTAAAAGCATATCCATTAACCTAAAGTCACATTCAATAATTTTTTATATTTTACATGTAATTTTGAATAAAATAAATATTTATTAATTAGGGGCTTTTGTCAGATAAAATAACTTGTTAGCACATCTTTTGAAGTTAGAGTTAGTTGGTTAATTAAGAGTTAGAAATTCTAAGGACATATATGATCCTGACTACTCAGTGTTGAGTTGAAAGAGCATGCTAAAATTGGCGATCATGTGATATGTCACAAAAAAAACTCAACAACAAGTCGTGAGATTGAATAAGACGACAACTTGAATACGATGATGGTTTAAAAATGATATACAAGGAACTAGTTTTGTTCAGATGGTTAATTATATTGAGGATGGGTTGATGGGGAATCGGGGATTGACATGTATGTGTGAGGGTGTCGAATAAAAGTGAAAAAACACAAACTATAAGCATTTGTTGAGATGATAATGATGATATAAAAACATAAGGATCTTTTATTGACAATCAACTATATATATAATATCATATCAAATAATAAATAAAGTTAATTATAGCTGCATTTTAATCTATAAATTCTTTTTATTATAAAACTTTATAATTAGGGGATTTAATTAGCATATATTTTATGTGGAATTTGTTAGCATGCACCTTTGAGTACTACAACAAGTTAAAGGTGTACATATAGATTAAATTATATAATAACAAGTTAATCTTGTCATGTAAATATGGTATACAAATATCATGGAACTTTTTATTACCCTAAGTCCACACTCCTAATAACTAGACATCCAAAGGCGAGTGGACCTAGGCACCCATCCCTAGAATGGGACACATTTTAACACAAGCAATACATGAAAAAGTAAAAAAATAATAAAGAGATGACAAGATATACACATGGAGAAAGGATATATGTTCCCATTCCTATATCAAAAATACCCTTTTGTGTTTCATTTCAGAGCTCAGAGTCTTGAGTGTAGTGGATCTTCATTTGGCAATTTAAAAAATGATAAACACAATATATCAATGCTAAAGAATTAACTATGCTATGAAAGAGATAGTAAACACAATTTAAGAGTAACATAAAAGTTTCTACCTAGAAACATCATAATAAACAAGAAATTGAAATAAGATGAGAATACTTAATGCATTCTTTTATACAAAACATGTTTTAAGTTATTTTATCCATTATATCGATCTTAGGCCTTTTGACCAGTTCCTAAAGAAGGTGGCTTGTGAGGGACATTTAAGCCAAAGAGAAATATGTTCCCTATATCATAAAGACTAACATGTCATGAGTAACTCGATTCATACGGGACCTCAACACCACCAAGAGCTAACCAATTTTCAACATACCTTGTGCCCTTACCCCAAAACTTCAGGAAGGTACAAGGATATATAATGGATTTCTCTAAGTTCTATTTAGGGTTTGTCAACATAATATAACAAACATGAAAGTAGTAATCATAGTAACAATAGCTCAATCAAGTAATTATCTAGCTAAGCATTCATATAAACATACATACAAACAAGCCATATCATAGTAGGTTTGAATCCTATCTTCACTCAGATTCACTTGGATAACTCCTATACCAAAATGATTCTAGACTCAACTCAAAAGGGGGGAGGGGAAGCCTAAGGAACGTCAGGGATGGTGTAAATGATCTCACTACTCAATTAATATCGTCAGTTATATGGTTGCTTCATCCAAGAGCGGGTCAGAAGGTTTGCAATCATCAACAAGAGTAGGCTATTTCTTCCTCCTTACCCTCATCAATTAGGGGACCTAATTCCGGTAATTGGCTGACTTGGTTGATGGCTTGATGTCATATGTGTCCCAAGTGTTGAGCATTAAAAAATTAAGCATACCTTGTGAGTAACAAAGAAATTATGTGATGGATCCGATCTCCAAACCTAGATATAAACACGATTTAAACGTAAGCGGAAGCAATCGATTAACAGCGGAAGACAAAAATCACGGGAAATTAAAACTTTTCGAGATAAGAGCCTTAAACCACAACCTTTTCCATAGAAAAAGGATTCAAATTGTATACATCTCTGTTAAATTACTTCTTGAGTAATTATACACATCATGATACAAAATCTCAAGAACTCATAACCAAAAGACTCCAAGACCTGAGAGTACAGAGGACACATAGGACTGACTCTAACTACACCACATAGCAGGCTAAATCTCCACCTGAGATTTACCGCTGCTCCTGGTGCTGTTGTTGTTGGGATTGGTCACCTGTATTCCGGTTCCTCCGTCTTCGACGACCACCTAAAAACTTGAAGTCTACGGGGTGAGACAATTTCGAATAATTGTCCCAGCGAGAGTTATAACTCTCCACTAGAAGCTTAAAAAGCAGAACAAAGAATAACTTAAGCAGTAAAAGCTTTCAAAGTATTCAATGGCCAATCGGGTAAATAACAAGAGTTCAGCATTCCTAAAATATGAAGAACATCTACATTATTCAATGTAACATCAATCAAGTAACTCGTAGTTAACTCTAACAGATATACTACGCTGTTGATTATGTTTTTCAAACATTATTATGCCCTGTGGAGATGAGGTATACCACTCATACTCCAACTGATCGCTAAGAAGTCACATCAGTATCATACATAGGTCATTAAAAGAGCCGGATTCTTATGACCTCACCTTCCTCAGTCAGTTAGAGGATTGCTTGCATGACATCTTGCAGGACGTCTGCTGGTATAGCTTACCAGGGTAAACTGGTCCTTTGCTATTTTAGAGTTACAGTGGCGTCCTGTACTCTCTTCGTCATCGGAAGATTTCTTGTTTATCTCTCACCGATGCGGTAATTTGGGTTTCTCTTGGGAGATTTGTGGTACATCTCACCATTTGGATTTGTAGTGAAGGTTTGACGGATTATGATAATCTACATCAATTCCTACACTAGGATGTAAGGATTTACGCATCCATTTCCCCCACATACTCAAGAGTATGTGATCCAGGAGTTCCCTTGGGAAAACCTGTTTCACCATCATTTGGTCTCTGACAATGATGATTCTATGATCAGGGCTCTACATTATACTTGATTAGTTAGGTACATTCAGTATTCTTTTAACATCATACACATTCTTCAAACAATATCATTAGCATAACAACTATAAAATGAGAATACTAAATGTAACATGCCTAACTCTTATCAATCATCAATTCTCAATACATTCATCACAAGTCATATCTAAAGCATGACCTTGATGGTATTCATGGCTCTCACAGCCCATTTAATTCATAGGTTGCCATTAACAAGGCAACATGAAATATCACTTATTCATAAAGCTAAAGCATGCTTTCAATGAATATAGATTCATAATCCATACCTGGATATGATCATCATCTCATGACAACCTGCAAGGTTAATTCATCTGATAACAGTAAGCAATTCATTCTAGAGGTTACACTTTCAAACTCATAGAAGAATCAAGTTCCCCAATTTTCATCAATCAGGGTTTACTATTCATATTACTTGTCATCACCCTAGAATTAGGGTTTTACTATTCATATTACTTGTCATCACCCTAGAATTAGGGTTTACTATTCACTCCATGGTGAAATGAACTCATAACATCATCATGTATGAGAAACATCATCATTAAAGCTCTTAAATAAGATTAAGATTCACTAATAATCATAATTAGGGTTTCCATGATCTCACATAGGTGGATCATACCCTAATCGTGCACATTCATGTGTATTGAAAGCATTTTGCTTGAGTTTCCACCATAAGAGGGTACTTTCTCTCTTAGGATACTTTCTCTCTCCTCTTACTAGTAAATGGTGATAACACCACTCTAGATCAGGTTGGGTTAAGTCCTCATTGACTAGCATAAGCCAAAACACCACTATCATGTGATTAGGGTTTGATTAGAACAAGATATTACTCAATTAAACCCCTCAAGGGTATTTTGGTAATTTGACCTCATGATCACCATCATGGGTCAACTCATTAATCACTTAGTCCCTTAGTGACCTAGGTTACCATTAGGGTTTAGATTCGATCACCATTGAACCAATTACACCATCAATTGATTAAGTACAAACCACCTTGAACACCTTCAAACGGTTTCAACCTTCAACCACTGAACGGTCTTGAGACTGTTTGGTGTCAAACGGTCTTGAGACCGTTTGGGTGCGTTGACCGTTTTGAATTTCAAACCATTTGAAGCTCATGCGGTTTGAAACCGTTTGATCAAAGTATCTTGAGATCGATTGGTCCAAACGACCTTGAGACCGTTTGAGCCCAAACGGTCTTGAGACCGTTTGGTCCAAATGGGCTCAAACCGTTTGGACCTCCAACAAGGTTCAAAAGTGACAAACGTTTATGGTTAAGTATGTTGAAGCCCTCAATTGGCCAAAGCCATATTAACCACTTATAAATTGAGTCAATTAGGATGAGCCACAATCAAATGGACATCAAATTGACCCTCAATTGAAAGCCAATTAGGGTTAATTCTAATTCAATTAGGGTTTCAAATCGGATGGTCATCAATATTCAACAGTGTGAATCAATTCAAGGTTGAACCTATCAATTGACCTCCAATTGGGCCCAAACTTGGCCCAAACGATCTTGAGATCGTTTGGACATCATCCAAATGGTCTTGAGAATGTTTGCCCAAAGTTTGACCAAAAACCAATTCGGTTGGATTAGGGTTGAACTCCAATTAGGTCTAAAATCAGCATTTTTATCAATTTATCAGCTAATTGCAATTGGACCTTCAAACCATTATATTATCTCAACCCTAGACCTCCAAACGGTCTTGGGTTGTGCCCAAACGGTCTTGAGACCGTTTGGAAGAACCCCCAAATGGTCTTGAGACCGTTTGGGTCCTTCAACCCAAAACTCAACAAGATCTATGCTTTAAAACAGTAATTTCAACCCGATTAGGGTTAGGATGTTGAAGTGCCTTCAACTCTCAATTGGTTAAGAATTAATCTTTGATTCTTTGCAGGAATGAAATTCAATATATTCCCAACAGACCCTCAAATGGTCGTCCCTTGGTCAACCCTATCAAACGGTCTTGAGACCGTTTCAATCCAAACGGTCTTACAAGACCGTTTGAGAGCAAACGGTTTGAAACCGTTTGACCTTAAACGGTTTGCAACCGTTTGGACCAAAAGGGTCCAAGGTCGTTTGATAAAGTAACATAGGAATCCACGCCCATCATCTTCAACCTTGGTTAAGGTCGGTTATTCCACCATTTTGCTTGCAAAAGTGCAAGGAAGAAGGGAGGTAGAAGAAGAACTATCATGCTAAATTGCAAGAACTAAGTATGCATATAAAGCAAAGAGTTTAGAGTTATAAAACCCGCCTAAAGGTTGTTCCTTGAGCTCCAAGCCTTCAAGCTCCAAGATTTAATTGCGTCTTTGAGCTCCAAAGGTTCGGCCAAGGTGAATTCTCCAAGGAAACATTGGAAAGGAAAGGCTAGAAAGATAGAGCTAGGTGAGCTAGCCATGAATCCAACCTTGAAAATGAGTTTCCTCCATGAATTCAAGCAAAAGGGATGATCTAAACTTACCTAGAACCCTTGGCTGTCCCTCTCTGCTCCAGAGCTTAGCCTTGGTCGGTTGAGAAAGAAGAGAAGAAGTGAAGGAAATGAAAGATCCGTTCACTTGTTGCAAGGGAAAAGCTTATATACTTTAGGCCTTTTTACACGATAAGGACCTTTAAAGCATGGAATTTACATCTAAGTCCCTCCTTGCTCAAGGGCACGTACAAACTCATCTAAACCTATGCAAAGATCATGAAATCTCAAGATCTAAGGGTAAAGAAAGCCAACTTTCAACTAAGGTACATACTTGAAAGGTCTCCATACCCATATTAGGTGATTTTTATCACAAAGATCATTTTTCTTATTTGATTGCTCCTTGATGTGTCCCTTTCATCATTTCTACTCTAAATGATGACAAGAGTTATAAAAGATGCTCTAGATGAAGTATTTTTTTACAAATTGCACCCCTAAATTTGGGTAAATTGCACTTTACTCCAAATTAGGGTTTTTAAGCACAAGGATCATTCCACAACCTGCATCTTGATGCCCAAGCTTGGAAAATCCTTCTTACTTCATAATATTTACTCATATGATGTCTTATTATCATAAGAACATCTCAACCTGTGAACATTGCAAGTTAACCCCTTTAACTGGGTAATATGCACATAGGTCCCTGCACTACAAAACAATGCTACAACTTTGTTTATAAAGGAGCAAAAATTGAAAGTAAATGTTCATGAGGAACTTAATTACATGCCAGGGAGTATTCACAAGTATATAATTACATATTTAGGCAAAACTTCTAGGGTTAGGTTATAACCCAGTTCAGGGATGTTACATTATGATTCTTGAGAAACATTATAGGAAGGTCTAACACCAGGGATCTAAGATATAAAAATACATAACAGTGGATATTCAATCAATAGGCTTTTGATGATATAATCGTATAAGTCATATGGATGTTTCCCTAGACCTAGGTCTCAAGTAGTTCATTATTTAGATCTGAGGTTCAAAACATGCATACACATATTCAATGCAATCCAAGCATCAACATTATACCCTAGGTCTAGGTAATCCATCCATTTTATAAATGATACAAGATAAAGATAAGGTCTGATCTAGATGTAGGGGAAGCAAGAGATTTAGGTTACGTCAAGATCTAATCATGAAAGATCACAATTAGTCATTGAAGATCCAAATCATGCATTAGCTACATATTTCAAAGTCATAAGATCATAAAGAGAATTAAGATATATAAAATGGGAATTAGGGCTACAAGTAGGATAAAGCTACTAATTTAGAGTCTTAAGATACATGTGTAACATTATATCATGTCCTAGCACGGTTGGAGTTCAACAATCAACATTATTCTTTTATAACATGATAGGTGTCATAAGTATGTCACATGTAGTCAAAGGTGCACATGAGTGTGTTACATGGCAAGGAATGTAAGATCATGGTAAACTAACTCACATAGAATCAAAAGATTACTTATTTGAGGTCACACATCTTGTTTTAGTCATTATTTGTCAAAACTTGTGCAAGGTTCAAGATATAGTTACTAAAAGTTCATGCTAGTAATAACATATGGCATATTACACAACATAAAGCCATTACTAAAGCTAAGCATGGTCAAAGTAAATCCCATGGTTCAAAAAGCTACAAAAGGCTACTGACTTGGAAATTTGATGATCAGATGATGATTAGATAGGTTAAAGTCTCAATATTAGATGAGTGATATCTTGTATAAGCATAAAGGGGTTACATATCCATAATCCAAGTGATCTATTTCGTATTTGTAAGCCAAGAAGTAGATAGAAGTTATTGATATCATGTCTAAGAGTGAGATATCAAGCATCAAAAAATAAAAGGGGCTAAGATACATCATTTATCATGCAAAATATACATAGAAGACATGCTTTTTGGAAAATCTTTAGAAGAGAAAGTAGATTTAAGTTTTGGAACTAGTTCTAATGAAAAATTCTTGTTGAGAGGATAAAAAAGCATATAATATATGCCATAAATAGCCAAAGGATGAGAAAGATACAATTTTGAGCATTTTTGCATTGAAACTATATAGAAAAGTTGTTGAAGCATTCACATGGAATTATTGATCGATCTAGAGCATCCAACTGTGATCCTATGGTAGTGTTGATCCTCCTCTCACTAACATCACATGTGGGGTTGCCTACCATGTGGCATTCTGGGATTGATTGCGTCCAACTTGACCCCCAGTGATAGGCTACTCGTAAGCCTAGACAATTGCCTACCCATGGCTATGGATCACCTGCTACTGCTACGGGTCACCAACATGATGCAACACCTGCATCATGCGGGCGTCTCTCAATGCGGTGGCCCAACTATGTATCTCGCTAGAGTGGCGGGTAGGAGGGGTGATGGGTCTCCGATCTAGACCACAAGGTGGTTACACATACTTATATGTCCAACACAAGTGTGGGGGTGTTCTTGGATGAAGCAGGGAAGGGTTAAACATGGAGTTTGAAGTGGGGCATAAGAGGTGGGGGTTAGGGGTTTGGAGGTTGAATATGAAGGTGGAAATGGAACCAAAGATCATGAAATGTGAAGAAAAGGGGAGAAATGAGTTGGGGGGAGAATCTTTATAGGAAAAACTAGGGTCATATGTCAAATAAGGGGATAAACATGATATTGGTGGAGCTTGGTTGTGGTAGGTGGCAGCTAGCGGCCATTGCACCGGTGGTGCGTACAGAGGTAGAAGGTGATGTTATAACCATCAGATGAAAGTGCAATCCAACACTTATGATCCAAACTCCTTGATTGGCTGGGAGAGTGAGAGTCAGATATCTACAAGTCAAAGGGCATGCTATGCCATGTGGTTAGCACACTAGGTTTTTTTCCCATTAAGGATATAAATCAAATTTAATCAAAGATCAATTTGCAATGTTCAAATGGCCATATCTAGGGCTACAATGGTCCAATTAAGGTGATTTTTGTGCAGTTGGATTCATAATGAAAAGCTCTACAATAAGATAGACACTACAGAGTAAGTGATGACATTTATTATGTTCAAACTTGGTTTAGAATATGGTGACATTTTAAGTATTTGAAACTTTGGTCTAGAAGAAAATTGAGTGTCACCACAAGACACATGTATATAAGATGATTCAACTAAGAATTGAGGCATATTCAATCATAAAATTAAAATCAAGAGTGAGATACTTAATCAAGTATTATGTGCATAATAAATGTATGAGGAGATAGAGAAAAATCCAAGTTATCATAACAATAATGGGTTAGAGAATGTTGTGTGATCATGGTCTATTACAATAATTGAAAATTACAAAAGATTAAGCATGTTGTGTAACTGTGGTATACAAAAATTGGTTAGAACATGTTGTGTGATCATGGTATATTATAACATATAACATTAATGATTCTTGCAATGGAATAGAGCATGTTGTGTAATTGTGACTTATTACAACATGTTAGAGTCAATTGTGTGATTATGGTCAATTACAATAGGTTAGCACCCGTGACTATCAAAACATGCTAGATCATGTTGCATGATTATGGTCTATTACAACAGGCTATAGCATGTTGTCATATTACAATATATCACAATAGTTTAGCATTTGTTGTAGTTCCATTATATACTAAAATGGGTTTGGACCATTGTATAAGAATTGTGTTGTATTAAATCTATAACAAACAACATACAAATAGAACTACTTTATTAGATATGCTAACTACAACACCACCAACAATCCTATTGTATTACTCCTTTTGTAATTGGTTGTTTCTATTGTACTGTTATATTGGCCCAAGAAGAAGGAAAGGAGTTAAGGAATTTAAAATTGCAAAACACTACGTCAATCTTGGAGAAAGTACTTTGGCCTTCTTACTAAGGTTGTCCCAAGTTAAAGAAGTACCTGTGGTGGTGATTTCTAAAAGGCTAGTGATAGAAAGAGATTTTTTAAAATCTTTCATACTCCTAATAGAAGGAGGTTGCTTCCCCATTTTTCATTGTTGAACCTGATAGTATTGAAATCATCCAAAATACACCAGACTTTAGAAATGAAGCTACTAAGAGAATGTAAAAAGTCCCATAACAAAGATCTACCAGGATCAACATTGGCACCATAGACTGTAGTTAAAAGGAAGTTTACACTACCAATGCTAACATCATAGTGCATGACTTGCTTATTCTCAAAGGGCATATTAATAAAAATAGAACAATATCTTCACATCATAATAATATGTGCATAAGAATAGAAATTAGCATTAGAAATATTATTAGCCACAGACGAAAGAGACTCCATAATAGAATAAAGATCAACCTTTTGTTGGTATGTATGCCCATAGAGAAAGTCATGAGATGATTGTAATGTGATACTTTGTAAATGATTTGAATAATAATAAAGGCAGTTTTTGATCTATATGTTTTAACTGTTTCTGAGATGATAGTGTAACATGATAGATGTCTAAAGAATTGTTTTACTCGATGACGTATGCTTTCAAGTTCATGACCTAAATGATGAGATCATACGAATGTTAAGAGTATACATTCTTGTTCAGTCCCTAGTCAGTTGTTATTGTGGAAATAACCATAGACATCAATAACACTAAAGACTAGATTGTGTTTTGGTTGATGATAGAATCTCATTAGTCATGATATAGTGATATCAAACCAAGCACATAGGTACTTGTTAGAGAACAAGTATACCAGACAGACCCACCGTGAGATACATGGAACCATGATTTGGTAGTCACAGTCAGCTCTCACAATGATGGTGGTGAGTGTGATTCTTCGACCTGAAATCACTGCACTCAACACACGTCGTTGGGTACACTTTTACATCATCAAACGCAGTCCTGAAACATGGGTTGTTATAAAGATGATAATTGGGTGACTTTGACACATGGGGCTTTTGAGGGGTGAGTGATAGATATGGGATTTGTCCCTCCTAAGGGAGTTTGATGTCCATGGCCACTTGATGAGTAGGATTGAGAAAGGCATGCACATGCATGTGTGAATCAATATGTGATATTGATGTCACACACATCTCACCCAGTCTGCTCTAAGATCAAGGAAATGGATGAACGTTGAAAGGATGACTGTACCATGCCTTGAGTTCATTCAGGACATTAGTGACAAAGGAATTATACATTCACTATAACACCATTCACAGATTGTAGGATTGAAAGTTATTCTCTAACTTTCTATTTCACTTGGGTAGCACTGATGTGAGACTAGGCACCGCTCTTTGCTTGTGAAGTCATAAGTGTTATGGACTTTCACTACCAATATGAAATGGACCTACAGGGTCGCACACAAAGGATTTAACCTAGAAGAGGAGTTTATCCACAAACTATGTTTAGATTGATTACTAAAGTAGTTTGGTAGTTCAATTAAACACTCAGTTGATTGATAGCTCAAAATCATAGTGTTCAAGGTGTTGGACCAATTGATTAGAGTATCAAATTGATTGAAACTGCAATTGACTGATTTTGCAAAGTCTGCACTCCCAATCGATCGACTCATGTAATGAACCGATCAACTCAGGTTGGTGAACCAATCGGCTCAAGTGGTGAGTCGATTGGCTCATGTGTCATGAAACAATCAGCTCAATTGTTGAACCGGTCGATTCATATGACCAACTGAGATCATTTGGAAAGTCAGAAGACTATTTTGCAAATACAATTTGTTTCACTTGTACAAATTCGATTTGGAAAAGGATTAATATTTGATTAGTTGGAAACAAATATGAAAGTCAATTTGAGTTGGACTAGGACCATGAACCGATCGGCTCAGAAGTGAACCGATCGGCTCAGGTGTCCCAAACGATTAGTTCAGGTGTGAACTGATCGGTTGAGGTCACCAACCAACCGTTTCAGGGTTAAAACGATCAATTCTGCTAGCGCAGTTGGTTGTTTTATGGAAAATCTTGAACCCCTATACTCCTTCTTTAATCCTGCATTGCCCGGGGTACATAACCCTATCCCATGACCCTTCTATATATATAGGGGTATTGGGGGCTTCTCAAAGTACAACTCAGAACACCAGTTGCTCTGCAAAGTTATCGTTCTCTCTGGTTTTGGTAACTGAGAGAGTCAGAGCAAGTGCTACCCGATAAGGGAGGCACAACAAGGGAAAGACAACTATAGAAAAGTGACTGGTAGTAGGAGAGTGTGTCGGTGACTAGTACATTGACAAAAGGGTATGACTCCTTCCGGTGCCTTGTGCGACAAGGCAATCGGAGTTCGAGGCAGTCTGTGTGGACGACTGTAGAGGAGGGAGACTTTTGCTGCTCGGAGGACAACTGTCAAACATGACAGTCCTGGTGAGACCTGGAGCTGCACAGACACCATCCAAGACCAGAGGTGAAGACCGCACAAGCCGCGAGGTAACGTTGCTGAGCAAGCCTCAGGACAAGGTACACCTCTATAAACCATCCTTCCTATTGTATAGACGTTGACGTGATTCCTTTATTCTGGGTTTGGGAGAAGATAATTTTTGTTTCTGCTGCCTTTTTTGTCTCCTCTAAATCCCAACAGTGGTATTAGAGCCAGGTCAACTACTCTATACTTTAGGATTATTGATGTGATCGATTTTGGTTTGTCTCCTTGATTTATTGCATACGATGCAAATAAAATTGGCTTTATGCATGTCCAATCCTAAGTCCAAAAATCCCAATATACATATACGATATGTAATATAAATGCACTCGATGTGTATCACCTTTAAATGAGTTTTGCGGTGGATGTATAGCATGGTTATGGCAAATAAACCCTATGTATGTGTGCTTGGTTGAGTCCCAATCGAATTGAACAAGTGAAATGAAAAACTTTTCTCACAAATCAGGAAAATCCAACACTGCACTTTGGTCCAAGTGAACTGATTGGTTCACCAGAGTGAACCGGTTGTCTCACTGAATGTGATCCAATGAATTCATCCAGTAAAGCAGTCAGTTAGTGATCCAATTTGTGTAGAACTCAGTCAATATAATTCTCAATCAATCTGGCACTGTAATCAATTGGTTCAACATTTGAACTTGATGATTCTGAGTCAAATCTATTGATTGAATGTTTAATTGAATACGTAAACCCTTTAGTAATCAATCTAAACATCATTCATAGATAAAATCCTCTTCTAGGTTAATCCTATGTGTGTGACCCTATAGATTCCATTTCATGTTGTTAGTGAATGTCCATAACTAACTTATGACATCACAAGCAAAGAGTGGTGCCTAGTCGCACATCAGTACTACCCAAGTGAAGAGGAAAGTTGGAGAACAACTTTCAACCTACAATCTGTTATTGGTGTTACAGTGAATGTATAGTTCCTTTGCCTCTGATATCTGGATTGAACTTGAGGTATGGACTTATCATCCTCTATAAATGTTCAATCCATGCTTCTTGAACTAGAGCAGACTGTCTGAGATAAATGCAAGCTCAATATCATATATATTGACTCACATGTACATGGCCATATATTTCTAAGTCTCACTTATCAAGTGGCCAGGATATCATACTCCCTTAGGAGGGACAAATTCCATATCTATCACTCACAGTCAAGTCCCTATGTGTCAAAGTCACCCAAACATCACCATTATAACAACCCATGTTTCAGGATTGGGTTTGATGATGTCAAAGTGTACCCAACCACATGTGATGAGTGTAGTAATTTCAGGTCTAAGAACCATAGTCACCACCAATACAATAAGAGATGATCCTAACTAACCATGTGTGGTTTCCATGCATCACTCTTATGGTGGGTATGTCTGATGCATTGTTCTCTAACATGTATATGTGTGCTTGGTTTGATATCATATATCATGATTGATGAGATTCTTTCATCAACCAACACACACTCTAGTCTTTTGTGTTATTGATATCTGTGGTTGTTTCCACAATAACAACCAACTAGGGACATAACAAGAATGCATACTCTTAACATCTGTATGATCTCATTATTCAGGTCCTTAGCCTGAAGGCATACGTCATTGAGTAATACTATTCTTTAGACATCTAACATATTATATCATTATCTCAAAAATAGATTAAACATATAGACAGAAATTACCTTTATTATTATTGAAATCATTTACAAAGTATGCCATTACAATCATCATATGACTGACTCTATGGGCATACATACCAACACTATCATCTACAAGTTCCTCTATTGATTTAGGTGGTACTAATATTACTGTTGTTGCTACTGATACTAGAGAGAAGATGGTTAGTTTCATGATAACTCCTATGCCATCTCCAAAATGGGAAGATCAAGTCAAAAGCTCAAAGGACCCAGTCAAGGTTATTTCTAAATCTGTCTCTTCTATAAGACATGTTCAATTATCACCTAATAAATTTCCATGTCTATCTAAATTCAATTGAGGAGAGGTTGCTTTTAAAAATGGTGGTAATGATGTCAGGATCTATCCAAAACAACAAATATTTTTCAGTTGTGGCTTGGAATATGAGAGGAATCCATAATAATATCTATCACATTTAGAAGGATATTCAAAAGAATCGGGTTGATATTTACATTATTCCCAAATCTAGAGTTCAAAAGGTGTTGGGTTTTAGAGGAGATAGAGAAGGCAACGGAAACAAAAAAATTCTTCTCCCAAACCCAGAATAAAGGAATCGCATCAACGTCTATACAATAGGAAGGATGGTTTGTAGAAGCGTACCTTATCCTGAGGCTTTCTCGACGATGTTACCTCACGGCTTGCAAAGTCTTCACCTCTGGTCTTGGACGGTGTCTGTGCAGCTCCTGGTCTCACCGGGACTATCGGGATTGACAACTGTCCTCCGAGCGGCAGAAGTCTCCCTCCTCTGCAGTCATCCACACGTACTACCTGGAACTCCGATCACCTTGTCACACAAGGCACCGAAAGGAGTCATACTCTCCTGTTGGCGTACTAGTCACTAACACACTCTCCTGCCACCAGTCACTTTTCTGCAGTTGTCTTTCCCTTGTTGTGCCTCCCATATCGGGTAGCACTTGCTCGGGCTCTCTCAGTTACCAAAACCAGAGAGAACGATAACTTTGGAGAGCAACTGGTGTTCTGAGTTGTACTTTGAGAATCCCCCAATACCCCTATATATAGGAGGGTCATGGGACAGGGTTCTCTACCCCAGGCAACGTGGGATTAAAGTAGGAGTAGAAGGGTTTGAGATTTTCCATAAAAAAACCAATTGCGCCAGCTGAACTGATCGTTTCAACCCTGAAACGGTCGGTTGGTGAACTCAACCGATCGGTTCACACCTGAACCAATCATTTGGGACACTTGAGTCAATCGTTTCGTGGTCCTGGTCCAACTCAAATTGATTTTCATATTTGCAGCCGCTTCCTATTCCTGAATGGAAATGGGAACACATCACCATGGACTTCATGGTAGGGTTACCAAAGACGCCTAGAGGTTCTGACTCGATATGGGTGATTGTGGATAGACTAACTAAGTCGGCTCATTTTCTTCCTGTCAAGTCAACCTTTGATGTTCCAAAGCTGGCCAAGATATATGTGAATGAGGTAATCAGATTGCATGTAATTCCAGTTTCCATTATATCTGATAGAGATCCTAAGTTCACATCCAGGTTCTGGAATCAGTTACATCGTGCATTGGGCACAAGGCTGAGGTTCAGTATAGCGTTTCACCCGCAGAAAGATGGTCAGTCTGAGAGGACCATTCAGACTCTTGAGGACATGCTGAGAGCATGTGTTCTGCAGTTCATAGGAAGTTGGGAAGAATACTTGAGCCTTATGGAGTTTGCATATAACAACAGCTACCATTCTAGTCTTGGAATGGCACCGTATGAAGCTCTGTATGGTAGAAAGTGTAGATCACCTGTATGTTGGTACGAGGTAGGTGAGAAAGAGATTCTTGGGCCAGAGATAGTGGACATGACTACAGAGAAGATATATGTGATCAGAGAGTAGTTGAAAACTGCACATGACAGGCAGAAGAGTTATGCTGAGAGACGACGTAGACCTCTTGAGTTTGAAGTTGGTGACGAGGTATATCTGAAAGTTTCACCGTGGAAGGGAGTGTTGAGGTTTGGTAAGAGAGGCAAATTGACTCCTAGGTTTATGGGCCCATATCCTATCATTGAGAGGATTAGACCTGTAGCCTACAGGTTGGATTTTCCGTCTGAGTTGGCCAATCTTCATGATGTGTTTCACGTGTCTATGTTGAAGAAATGTCACCCTGGTACAGAGAAAATAATAGACCCAGAACCGGCACAGCTCAGAACAGATGTGTCCTATGTTAAAGGACCGATACAGATAGTTGATCGAAGGATCAAGAAACTAAAGAATCGTGAGATACCTTTGGTGATGGTTTTGTGGAGGAATCATAACCTAGAGGAAGCTATGTGGGAGCTTGAGTCAGAGATGTGTAACAAGTTTCCTTTTCTCTTTTAGGAATTTCGGGACGAAATTCTTATAAGGGAGGGAGATTGTTATGACCCGTTCCAAAGTTTATTGGTAAGCATTATGATTTGAGCCTAATTAAAGTTATTTTAGTTAACATATGTGTTTATGATGTGGTTAGTGAATCATTAACTTGATTTAGTTGAATTAAGCACATAAGATCAATTAGTGCATAATTAAGATGATTAATTTGAGTAAAGTAATAATTGGATGCAATTGGAATTTTGAATCAGTAAAACAGTGTGATTAGCATGTTTTCATGCCTTGGGAGTGTAGTGGGCCTCATTCTTGAAAAGATGCAAAAGAAATCATGCTGATTGGACCTCCGAGGAAAAAGTTATAAGGATTTTCAGTTTCTGGGGTCAATTTAGCAATTTTTCCAAGGTTCTTACTTATAAACGATCCTGTTTCTTTCCTTTCCTTTTTCATTTATCTTCTCCAGCGGTCACCTCTGTGAAGTCGGTGCATAGGAGCTGAGTGGCGATCGGTGAAGTTGAGGAGCAGTTGGCTCTGTTTTCCCCAGCAACCCACCTCTCTTCTTCTTCCCTTCTTCTTTTCTCCTTCCTCTTCCCCTACCTTTTCCTTCCTTGGCTAGAGGCCACCTGTTGCTTGGCCAAGCGGCACCTTGCAGCAGTCGTAGCTGCGTGCAGCAGTAGGAAATTAGCTTGGGCGCCAAGGCAATAAGAGGAGGTTGGTTTGAGCTCCGTTTTGGAGGTACAAACAAGAAGCTGTAGCCTCTATTCAAGTCCAACCATCGTTTGAGCTCTCCGTCAACCTGTGCGTGAAGCATCTTGCTACAGGACTGTGAAATTGAAATACCAAAGGTCGAAAGGAAACCAAATTCCACCCGGAAATAGGCCTTGGACACATTTCTGGATGAATCCGGACATCCCGAACCACTGTGAGTAGGAGTTCATTTAGTTATCATCATTTAACTCCTTCGTTGGAATTTTTCGGTAAACTGTGCATTTTTGCAATGATATTAGTGGTTATCAGGCATTTTATCAGTATTTAATGAAACTTGAATTTTATTTTATAAATTTCTTCGGTATGATTATACATGATCTAGAACAGCTTCTGATCAGTGTAGAACAGTTCAATGATTTTATTTGGTTCAACGGAAACCAAAAGTGCTTAATGCAATTGTTGAAATAGATTTAATTAACTGAAATATTGCTACTGTGTATGTTTGAACAATACAGATAATTGACTTGCTCTATGAATACTCCTGTATATACAGAGTAGCGGTTGAAATTAGTACAGTTCATAAACAAGTGTATTAATCCAGTTGTATGTTCTAAAGTAATGAAAGATATATTTGTGTTATAATAGACTTAGGTGCCCCAACACCGTAGAACCCCATTGCGCGGTCTGTACCTTTGGGGTAAAACGGTCAGCCCTGGGGATACACCCAGGCATCGGAGACTCGTGTCCAACAAATACCGAATGTCTCGGTGACACGAAGTCTGAGAGGTAGGATCCCGGTCAGCCCTGGGGATATGCCCAGGCATCGGAGATCTGAGAGAATGTCCTGGTCAACCCTGGGGATACGCCCAGGCATCGGAGACGTAGAGACCCTCTGACTGTGCACTACAGGTTGCGGGAGGAGTCCAGAGCACTCAGAGTTAGTGCAGTGAGGCCTTGTGAGCCTGAGAGTTCTGTGCAGACCAGGACGAGAAGTCAGACTTAGCATTTCCCGGGTGTGTCGCTCAGTCTTGTACGGTGGGATCGTAGTTCGCTACAGATCTTCATATGCAGAGTGCATTGCATATATTTGGGGCATAACTAAAATGTAATCGTATAGGATCACAGTAAATTTAATATGTTAGTAGTTTAGAATCTTCTGTGTTAGTTGTTAATAATTGCCTAACTAATTAAGATATGCAGTTCCTGATATTTAATGTTTACAGTTATGTGATACCTACTGTTATATAGAAATATGAATATTGCCTGATAGAATTATTATGCCATTAGAATTGCTCAGTATAGAACTGTTCTTATGCTTTATTACAATTTTATATATCTGATGAGTTGTTTAGTGATAGCTAAATGAAAGGCTATTCACTGAGCGAGTAGGCTCACTCCTCTACTCAAACATTTTCAGGTCAACAACAACATCAAGAATCTGAAGGATCTTTCCATCCTAGTTTTTGGTAGTAGAAGGTATATGTAGTTAGTTTAGTTAGAGGTCTCTGAATCCTTTCCCCTCAGTCCTTGGGACATGGTGTGGGTGAGAGAGAGTATGTATGGCGAATGTGTAAAAGATGTAAATTAACTGTTATGTTTTACTTTCTGTTAAACAATGTTACATGTTGTAAACTCTGTTTATGTTCTCTAGCCAGTTTAATTGAAATGCTTCCGCAATAGTTTATTATCTTTTAGTTTACAGCAATAATCCGGATATCATTATGAGGTTTAAAAAAAGGTTTTCAGTGATTTGTTTATGTGATAATCCCTCCGTCGCGCCCTAATATCGTGATTAGTGGTTAGTGTGAGATCGGGGTGTGACACCCCATGTGTCAAAGTCACCGAATCATCACCTTTATAACAACCCATGTTTCAAGACTGCGTTTGATGATGTCAAAGTGTACCCAACGACATGTGTTGAGTGTAGTGATTTTAGGTCGAAGAATCACACTCACCACCATCATTATGAGAGATGACTGTGACTACCAAATCATGGTTTCATGTGTCACTCTCACGGTGGGTCTGTCTGGTACACTTGTTCTCTAACAAGTACCTATGTGCTTGGTTTGATATCACTATATCATGACTAATGAGATTCTGTCATCAACCAAAACACAATCTAGTCTTTAGTGTTATTGATGTCTATGGTTATTTCCACAATAACAACCGACTAGGGACTGAATAAGAATGTATACTCTTAACATTCGTATGATCTCATCATTTAGGTCCTGAACCTAAAAGCATACGTCATCAAGTAAAATAATTCTTTAGACATTTATCATGTTACACTATCATCTCAGAAACAGTTAAAACATATAGATAGGAAATTTCCTTTATTATTATTCAAATCATTTACAAAGTATCCCGTTACAATCATCTCATGACTTCCTCTATGGGCATACATACCAATAGACTCCCACTTGCACTTAGAGCTAGTCACCTAGGAACCTCAGTCCTTGTGACCTAGCATGACCATCATGCTTCTGCTGAGAAAGGGCCTTAGTCAGTGGATCAACTATGTTGTCTTCAGTTGGTACTTTGCAAATCTTCACATCTCCTCATTGTATGATCTCTCGTACGAGATGGAAGCATCATAGTATGTGCTTGGATGGATGATGTGATCTGGGCTCCTTAGCTTGAGCAATAGATCCATTATTGTCACAATAAAACTCAATTGCATCACAACTACTGGGAACTATACCAAGTTCAGTGATGAACTTCCTGATCCACACAGCCTCCTTTGCTGCATGTGAAGCAGAAATATACTCAGCCTCTATAGTAGAATCAGCAACTTTTTCTTACTTCGAACTCTTCCAGCTCACAACTCCATTGTTTAGGCAAAATACAAATCCTGATTGCGATCTGTAATCATCTTTGTCAGTTTGGAAGCTTGCATCGGTGTAACCCTTTACTACTAGTTCTTCCTCGACACTGTATACAAGGAATTGATCCTTAGTCCTTTGCAAGTACTTGAGGATGTTCTTTACGGCTGTCCAGTGAGCATCCCCGGGATCTGACGGGTACCTGCTCCTCATGCTGAGAGCATACGAGACATTTGGGCATGTACACAACATAGTGTACATGATGGATCTGATGGCTGATGCATATAGGATCCCATTCATACGCTCCCTCTCTTCACAAGATTGGGGACATTGAGCTCTAGAGATGGTGACTCCATGTAGCATGGCGATGTTGCCTCTCTTTGAGTTCTCCATGCTGAACCGCTTCAGCACTTTGTCAATGTACGTGCTTTGACTTAGTCTGAGAAGCCTTTTAGATCTATCTCTATAGATCTTAATACCTAGAATGTAGGATGCTTCTCCTAAGTCCTTCATTGAGAAAGTATTCCCAAGCCAAGTATTTACCTTCTCTAAGGCTGAGACATCATTCCCCATCAATAGTATGTCATCCACATACAATATGAGGAATGTGGTTGTGCTCCCACTAACCTTCTTATACACACAAGGTTCATCTTCATTTTGAATAAAGCTAAACACTTTGGCTTCCTCATCAAATCGAAGATTCTAACTCTGAGATGCTTGCTTCAATCCATAGATTGATCTTTGTAGCTTACAGACTTTATTAGCATTCTTTGGATCTACAAAACCTTCAAGTTGTGTCATGTACACATCCTCATTTATATTCCCATTGAGGAATGCAGTTTTAACATCCATTTTCCAAATCTCATAGTCATAGTAAGCCGCAATAGCAAGAATGATCCTGATGGACTTAATCATGGCAACTGGAGAAAAAGTTTCATCATAGTCAACACCTTGAACTTGTCGGAAACCCTTTGCAACCAATCTGCCTTTATAAGTTTGCATATTGCCATCCATGTCAGTCTTCTTCTTGAAGACCCACTTGCACCCTATGGGTTTTACCCCTTCAGGTGGTTCCACCAAAGTCCATACTTTGTTGGAGTACATGGATTCCATCTCAGATTTCATGGCCTCAAGCCATTTCTCAGAATCTGGTCCCTCCATAGCCTCTAGATAGGTAGTTGGATCATCATCTATGATCAACTCACCGCCTTCCTGAGTCACAAGGTATCCAAACCTCTCCGGTTCAAGGCGTGTCCTACTAGATCTATGAGGTCCTTGTATTACTTGAGGAGACTGAGATTCCACAACACCTTGTGAATCTCTATGTTCCTCTTGTACATCTACCGGCCAAAAATTATGGCCGCCTCTTCCCCCTCAACTCCATGGATACGAGGCATCTTCATTTTCCTTTAATTATCCTTCATTATCCTCAATTTAAAGAAAAGCAAATTAAGCACCTTAATGCTTATAATATAATATCCCACATGTGAGTGGATATTACTTTTCTTGATAAAAAGGTGAGTGGAATTTCACCTACTTAAGATATTTTTGTTCCTTATCTTGGCAAACGAACGTCCATACTTATTCAAAATCAACCAATAACATTTTGGTTGAAGGCCCTTTAATTAATACATTCATTTTTGCTCTAAATTGAATTAAGGTTTCAATTAGGATTAAATCTTGATTATTTTAATATCAAGATTCTCTCTCCTCCAACTTAATTCAAATGAGGCACCCCTCTCACTTTATTTGCTCTACATGATGTCAAGAAACATTAAGGACCTTTTTGAAGTGGTAAATTGCATATTGAACCTTTGGTTTTGGGTAAATTGCACATTACACCAAAACTAGGTTTTTATGCACAAACATTGCTTTATCAGCTCTTTCTTGGTACTCAGGCTATCACAAGCCATTCCTCTGCATCATATTCATTCTTATTATGTCTCAACATCAGAGGAACATCTTATCATGCAACATTTGCAATTTAACCCCTCAACTTGGGTAAATTGCACTTTAGTCCAAAATAAGCAAACATTGCTTCAATATTGTTCAAACAAGACCAAAATTGAAACATAAGTTCCTCTTGAGGCTTAATTATTTTTCACAAAATAAAATTAAGGATCTAACGAGCTTTTCTTAAGCAAAACCCCTAGGGTTAATGCATAACCTAGGTCAGGGATGTTACACCACATATCAATTTTTGATCTCTCGTAGGGTCCTCCCTACACGCTTCACATGTGAACAGACTATGGAGGCACTGGGGTTCAAGAAGGAGGTCATGGGGTTGCTAGAGGAGTTGGGACCCAAATACACATGTTGCATGGTGAGAAATACATACCCTAGGCTAACTTATGAGTTTCTTACTACCCATAAAGTTGATATTGACCCAAAGAAGCCTCATGAGCCCTATGGTATTATTCATTTTCATCTTTTAAATCAAAGTTATATGATAACATTCAAGAAGTTCTGTGAGGCATTCCAATGCCATTATGGGGGTGGGATATCTTATCCTCCACAGTTCAATAGTGATGAATTTGGGAGGGAATTAATAGGTTATCACATCCATGATGCTAAGAAGGCTAGGGCACAACACATTCATAATCCCATTTTCTGCTATGTCCATCATATTCTCAATATAGAGGTTTTTACCAAAAAGGAAACTCAGGGTGTATGTGGAAAGAAATACCTCTTATTTTTTTGGGGAATGGTAAATAACTATAAAATCAATGTAGGATATTCTGTACATACCAGATTCTTTGATATCAAGAAGATCAAGAAGAGGGAATCAAGTGATATCATGTGTGAGTGTTTAATTACCCACATTGCTTGCAAGGTTGGTGCTGATTTTATAGGTCTGGAGGTTGCACTTGGAAAGAACCTTATTCATATACAATCCATTGTTTCTTATGGTCTCCTTGTTCAAATTCCCAATGAGGATGCCAAATTCAGACAATTTTTTAATGATGATGAATTAATTGAATTGCCTAATTTGGAGCTCATTACTCTGACAAAAAAGAAAATTGGAAGTTTGATATATCAGGTTCTGATTACAAAAAGGAAGCCTCCACCACAGCAGCTGCACCACCACCACCCCCTCCACTGTCACACAGATAGAGTACAGTTGGGCCATGCTTAATGTACAACACCTCTATGGGTACATCCAACATCTTTTTTATTAGCAAGATAGCCGTCTAGATCTAATGAGCCAACAATATTCTGTTATGCATGGCATGATTCAAAGGATGTATATGTGCCACATTTCCTAGGTCTACTATGCCATGCCTACCCCACGGCCTCCACCTCAGCCAGAGTTGACTCCTATAGACATCCCCATTGATGATGATCTTCTCAACCAACATTTCTTAGTTGGTCATGAGGGTGTTGACCCTTCATATTGATTTCTCCATGGTAGGTATCTGGTTGCTACCAACTTGGGTTCGAATGATGAAATGAGGACACTGTAGATTTCAAGCTTAGGGGGGAGCAACCAGAGGTAATGTAGTTGTAGATTCCCTTTTATCATCTTTTCTTAGTTCTTGTTTTAGTTTCTATTCTTCTTGTGGAAAATCCAATATGATATGAGTCTTATCTTATGTAAGTGGATTGAATCCCTTCTGTGCTTAACTGATTGTCCTCTCATTGTTGAGGAATATCATTTGCAGAAATTGAAAAAGGCATGCATTAATCAAATGAAACTTCATGGCCACCAACATGTGTTTAATTTTGGGTTTATGCTTTAGAGCTTGAACATTCATCTTTCACATCCTTGATTGCTTAACACATGTAACTATTTCAATTTTTGTGAATAAATCAACTTTACAACATCATCATTTAGAATACATGATTCCCTTTCCAAGCTCTTAGTGCATTTTCAACCACTCTCTTAATGAAAAATTTCCATGTTAAATGAATGAAATCAGGTTAATATTGCAATCTAGTCAACTCTACTCTGTTTTGTGAAAAGCTTAGTTAAGGCATCATGGTTCTAAAATGGAACTCCATCCATTTTTCCATAAAATTTTGGCTTATTTCACTTTTATACCCCATCAAAGTTGGCTAAACCTCCCACATATCATATTATCCCAGTGTAAGTCTGATATGGCCATGATGGTTAGGTGGTATGTCTTAAAAGAGGGTAAAAATACCCCCAATCGACACTCCACGTGTGCATAAGTCTACATTAGCTGCCAAGTGTTGAACCCGTAATCCATTGTCATATCCTTTTTGGGAAACTAGGAGAGCACAACTAAAATTGTTAATATTAACTAAGATTCCATCATTTATATCCTTATTAATTGAGAATTTTGGTTGCATATCCACTAAATTTTTAGCTTGGTCATCCAAAATTTACTTAGTGTTGTTTAGTTGATTGATTCATTTAAACCATTACCACCCCTACTGAATAAAAATTTCCTTTCTTGAGTGTTTAAGTTAAATTCATAGCTATGAGTATAAACATGTTGATTATGGTTGGTTTGGTCTTATATACATCTTTCATTCCATTTGAACTATGCATGAACTTGACAATTCCTTCATTTGTGTCTCTATGCTCTTTTTGCTTGAGGACAATAAATAGATCAAGCCTAGGGGGATTTTATGTGCACATATTATATCTACTTTTTGCACACTTTCGCACACAAATTCGGTCAATTTTTCTCTCCATTTGGCTTTTAATCATATTTAATTTGCCGCATTTTTTGATGTTTTACTTATTGCATAATTCTGACCATAGGTACTAAGTAAAGATGATGAAATGGGGTTAATCTGACCCAAATTTGACCTTTGTTGGATTCCTGAAGAGTTTGCACACTTGGTGGAGTTAATCTTGAAGAAATTGAAGAAGACACGGCGTGTGCTATTTTTCACATGGCGTGTAAGTTTATAGAAACTCCCTTGCCAACTGTAGAGATGAGACACGTCATATTCTGAGATACACATAGCATGTCCACGTGTTCAAAAGCCACGATTCAAAGTTCTACCAACTCACACAACGTGTGCCATCCACCCATATTGACTCCAGGTTGTAGCTACATGGCATGCCTTTCAGTGACACTCTGTGCACTCTTTGCAAGGGTGGTTCCAGGAAGCAGTTATACACGTAGACACTGTGTGTTCATCAAAAGACATGATATGTCACTGACCAGTTCTGCAGTTTTAAAAAGACAACTATCCCATCTTTAAAAATGAAAACACTTGGACTGGATGATTATTTCTCATCATTTGAAACACTCTATGTCTAGAAGAAGTTGTAAAGAAAAAGGAAGGAGATTTTGGAGGAGAAGGAGAGGTTTCTTGGGAAAGAACCTTCATTCTTCATCATTTCTTCTTCAAAGAGTGTAGCAGAGCTCTACTTCACTCAGGCTTCTAGAGTGGGAAAGTAGTCTGAGTAAGCAGCTACAAGGGTGGAATTCTATCCCCATACTGATGTTTTACCTCTTTTCACTTCACTCTTCATTTTCCTTTATTTCTCCTCTCACTAATCATGGCAAACACTAAAATTTGTGCTTTGTACTTGTGTTTCTATATTATGTGTGAGTAGAACCTTTCTTCTTGGCATGGGAGAGTAGCTCCCATGCTATTACTCATGTGAACTCGTAATTTTGATCTAATGTTAGTTAATTTGCCTCTCCAAATGTAACACCCCTGGCCTAGCTCAATGCTTGATCTTGATTGATTTTTCTTAATAAGATGCTTAGACCTTAATCTAATCATGTGATGTGTCTTAATAACATGTGACATGCTTGTGTTTTTGTATGGTCCAACTTGGATGATGTTTGGGCTTGTTATTCTATATGTGTTTGTTTTGGATAAAGTTGCAATATACCCATGTTGAGGGTGTATCTTGCAATTTTTCACATGTTGGTTGTGCCTCCTATGTTTTGACATCATGAGAGAGAGAATGATTCATAGGGGCACCTTGTTGGACCTTTGTTTGATGAAGTGGCATCATGTGTGTTGATGTTAGGGTTTGCATGGGTGCATGAGTTGATGATGGTGTCGACCATGCTATTGATCCTTTTGTGTAGCGGCCAACATGCTTTGTGTTCCTTGAGAATGTAGAGACTGAAGTTTTTATTCTTAGTGAGTTTGTAGTGACCAACATGCCTTGTCCTAGATCTTAGTTTTTAGGTTTTGAGCTTGTTCTTTGGTTGTAGCGACCCTTTGCTTTGGGTTTCATGGGTAGCGGTCACTACCATGATGATTCTTGGTTTTTGCTTCAAATGAAGGGGTGTAGTGGACCATGTGGTTGCTACATAGCCTTGGTTTTAACAACATTTTTTTCATGCTTGTTGTGAGTGCTTGCATGGCTGAGGTTTTTGAGGGACAAGTGTCTCTAGAGGTTCTAGTATCTTGACACCTCATATCCCTCTCCTCTCTCCTACCCTTGGGTATTTATACCCCATATTTTTCATGTAGGTAACCCCTTTATCTCTCTCTTCTTTCTTCCTTCTTGCTTGAATTTGACCTTGTTCTTGGTGGTGCAAGTGGAGTTGCTTAAGCTTGGAGAAGGTGGCCGAACCCTTTCATTTGGTGATCTAGGGTTGGAGTGTCTCTTCTTTATTGATCTTTTGGTGATCCTTGTGATTGGTCAGTGATCTAACCTTATTTATCTCATTTTTCTTAAAACACTACCCTCCTTTTCTTCTCTTGTGTGAGACTATGGTTCTCCATGGTGGCTATCTTAAGTAACTTCCCTCCAGTAAGTGATCTAACCTTCTTGATCTCATTTTTTATTAAAAAACTACCCTCCTTCATTCTCTTGTCTGAGGCTATGGTTCTCCATGGTGGCTATATTAAGGAACTTCCCTCCATAGAGGTCAAATCCATGGTTCTCCCATGGTAGTACCTGAGGGAGATGAAGATCTCATCTTTCCCGTTTCTTTTTTGGTCTAGGGTGTGTTCCCTCTTCTCTTTGAGTTTTCTTTGACCTTGGTTTGCTCTTCTTCTCTTGAGGTGATCTTGTTTGGATGTGGAGTTGAACCAAGCTTGGTGTTTCTTCTCTCTCTTGGAGCTTCTTGCATTTTGGAATTGACCTTCACCTCAAGGCGGGTTATATAACTTTCCCCTCTTCCATTGTTGCACGTTATATTGCTTGAATGTTACTGTTTTATCTCTAAAATATGATTATAAGTTTGTGGATGATGCTACCTTCATTTAGGGTTTAATATTAAGTTGTGATCTTTGCATAGATTTCTCTTTTTCTTAAACCCTAATTTTTGAATCTGAGATGTTATGGATGGATGATGGAAATGTTGATTCTTGCATGCAACACGTTGAACAATGTCTTTTATATCTATGGTCATGTTTTCAGTTATTATATGGAAGATGGAAGTTTCGTTCCTATTTGCATGCTTTTGATGCTTGATTTTGCCTCTCCTATCTTATTCCATGTTTCTCCTTGTGGCACTTATTTTAGGGTTTGGATGTTTATCATCTATGTGAGGTTTCCTTCTGGTGACTCTTCAATTTCCTGATGTTATGTTTCAGTTTTGGTCTCTATGATCATGATGGTTGTGAGCATGGGTTTTGGTTGGTCACTATATCCCTAACCCTAATCACCTAGGTCGCTACACATGTTTTGGATTCTACATGTCTTTTGGTCGCTACCCTTGGTATTTGTTGTTGTGATCGTTATGCATGGTGTGTTGTGGTTGCTATGCCTTGGCCTTGTGTGTTGGTCACTACGTTTAGCATGTACGGATGTTCGCTACATGTTGAGGAGTCTTGATAAGGTCGTTACATGTGTGGTTGCTATATGTGAGTTCACTACATGTGTTGGTTTCTATGGATGACCTAACCCTAGAGGTTGCTAGGGTAGCCAATGCCCAGTGGTCGCTAGAGGTGATGTAGTTCCTATGGTTGCTACATGGTTGGTTTCTACATATGATGATGTACCTATTTGGTCATTTTTGGTAAGGTATTCCCATAGATACAATCATGTGATGATTGAGATGGCATATACCATAAAGGATTTGACTAATACTCATAAAGGCAAGCTTCTAATTCATCATGTTTCATTAAGTTATGAGATAATGAGGAAATATTATGAATGTCTAAAGAATGACAATACTTAGTGACATATGTCTTCAAGTAAGTGATTTGGAAAATGAAATCATACAAATGCTAAGAGTATGTACATTCTTGTTATGTCCCTAGTCGGTTGCTATTATGGATGGCAGATAGACACCAGTAACATGTACGACTAGAATGTGAGTTGGTTGATGACTGAGTGTCATTAGTCATGATATGGCAATATCAAACCAAGCACACAGATACATATTAGGGAAGAGTGTATCAAACATACCCATGTTGAGACTGACACATGGAAACCATCATTGGTTGTCATAGTTAACTCTCATAGTGAAGTTGGTGATTGTGGTTCTTAGACCTAAAATCACTGCACTCATCACATGTCATTGGGTACACTTTGACATCATCAAACACAGTCCTAAAATATGGGTTGTTATAATGGTGTTGATTGGAATTTGTCACATGGGGATAGACTGTGAGTGATAGAGATGGAATTTGTCCCTCCTACTAGAGTATGATATCCATGCCACTTGATAAGTGAGACTGAGAAATGAATGCACATGCACATGTGAATCAATATATGATAAAGAGGTCACATTATCTCAGACAGTTTGCTCTTAGTACAAGAAACATGAGATGAACATTGAGAGGATGATGAGTCCATGCCTTGAGTTCACTCTGGATATCAGAGACAAAGGAATTATACAATCACTACAACATCTTACACAGATTATAGGTTGAAATTGTTCTCCAACTTTCCATTCACTTGAGTAGCACTGATGTGTGACTAGGCACCACTCTTTGCTTGTGATGTCATAATATACTTATGGACATTCATTTCCAATGTGATATGGGACCTATAGGGTAACACACCAAGGAACTCATCTAGAAGAGGAGTTTGATCTTAAATGGTGATTGGATAGATTACTAAAGTGTTTAGGTATTTAATTCACAAAAAAGATTGAGTGATTGCACTTCCAAACGACCATCTCATAGGGTGAGACAGCCGTTTGGAGTGCTAGACTAGCGTCTCAAGTGTTGAGACGGCCGTCTGGGTCATCAGGCTGATCCAAAATTGAATCGGCAAAATTATGCCCAAACTGAGGTGTGAACTAAATGGTTCAATTTGTTGAAACAAATGGTTCAGATCAACTCACTAGAAGACCGTATCACTTGTGCGAGATTTCTCAATTACGCCATAGGAAGGTTCTAGATACTTTCCCAAATCATTCTTATTGCACAATACTTGTGGTGTAAGGAATTAATGTTTAACATTAATGGGAAACGAGTTGCCAATTTTGTATGCGAGTGGGAAATTGCCAAATGACCATTTTAGGAATACAAGACAACTATCCCATAGTGCCAGATGATTGTCTAGACTTCCATACAACCATTTCATGTCTCGTAAGTTGCAAAAAATTAAGATCTTCTTGTCACTTCTACTCCCACATAGATCCAAAATAGACTGGGAACCCTGGCCCCAACCTCGCCTATAAATAAAGGGGTATAGAGGGTTTCCAAGAACACAACAACATCAACTAAGAATTAGTTGCTCTAACAATTGTTGTCCTCTATGGTTGTGGTAACCAAGAGATCCCAAGCAAGTCCTAGTTGACTAGGGAGGGATTGCTACAAGAGAGAACAACTAAGGATCATTATTGTGGGAGAGCAAGTTGGTGATTAGTATGCCAATAGGAGGGACAACTCCTTCCTGTCTGTTCTAGCATAACGATATGAGTTCTAGTTTCCCGTGTGGAATACTCTAGAGGAAGGAGTTCTTTGTCTGCTGCTCAGGGAGCAAAGTCAGTCTGCAGTATGTGGTGAGACCACATGAGTCATTACAGAAGTTGTTCTATGCGTTGTCTGTGGTGAAGACCAGGAGCTGCACAACCACCATCCAAGAGAAACTAGGAGACAATTACATTGATGTGAGTTGTTGTCGATGCACTTTCTCTAGGACTAGGTATAACTTATTAAACCATCCTTCCTATTTCATAGTAATTGATGCGATCTTGTTGTTATGGGAATACAGATAGATAAAAAATTTGTTTATGTTGATATACTATGTGCCTGTATTTCCCAACAGTCACTACATCTTGTTTAATTATGGTAATGATGCCTAACCTAATGTGTTCCAAGAATGTAGGAAGAGATAAGCAATAGGGTATAATGCTAAGTGATGTTATGGAAACCCTAATCGGCTAACTATGAGAAACTCTAACCCTAATATTTAAGTACATTGTAACTAATACTTACTTGCTTTAATGGTTAGCATGTATTGAAGTATTTTCTCTCTCCTACTTGTATAACCCCAATGTTGTAGGTTGAATGAACATCATAGCTAGTGACTACTATGACATATCTTATGTAACACAAGGTGATGATTATAAGCCTTGGTGAGGCATGGTGAGCTAATGATCTTCCCTACAAGAATAGCAATAGTGTGAATGGTTTGATGACCTTAATGATGACTTTGTACCTAATGTGAGGTGGAGTCCTCTGATGATGTGATAAGGGATGGTTATCCCATGGTGATGTGATAATGGTGACAACCTGGTGTAAGGCAGTGAGACAAAATCATGTGATGATGTGATCAGCTTTATGATTAATACATTTTATATCTTCTAGAACTATAATCTACCCTTATCCTTGTAGAATATGTTTAGGGTCTGTATGTTGTAACTTGATTGATGCATTAAAAGATGCTGAATTGGAAATAACCAGTCAAGTGAAACCCTAAACCATCTAGTTTCCCTGAGCCATAGATCCATTCCAGTACCAGTACTTGTTGGATGGTGAAATGAGTAATTCCTAAGGGAAACTCAGAGCACATATTGTTGAATATGCTGGGGGGTGGAAGTTGAGGATATATCCTTACATCCACAGTTACAGTTTTAAGGATGTATGCGGTCATGCCTTGGTAGGAAAATGATTGAGGTTGTATCTCAGATGATGTGTTTATAGGGATGGTTGTGATCATACCTTGGAAGGAGAACGACTGCGGTCATATTTCGTTTAGTAGTGTCGTGTCTATATACCAAGGTGGACTAGGTTGTTTTGTGGTTGGACTCTTTATGTCACTATAGTAGAATCAGACTAAAAAGGGTGTGGGAGATCATAGGAGTCCGATCCTCCTAGATCCTATATGGCACTGATTTTGACTTAGTAGGGGTCAGTTGGAGTATGAGTGGTATACCTCATCTTCACAAGGAATAATAAAAGATGTAATACAGTCATGTAGTACATTTGCTTAGGGTTAAACACAAATCACATTGGATGTTACTCCTTTATTTTTTTTCTAATACTATTTAGTTGATAACTATTATATATGTTCTTCATATTCCTTTATATGATGTCCAATAAGTTGTAGTTTCTCAATCCGCCTGAGTTGTATTATCAATTAATTATTCATTTAGCTGAATCTTCTCATCTGTTTACAGTATCACTTTCTTGCTAATATATTTATCTATGTTAAGAATAATTGTTGGTGGAGAGTTATATCTCTCACTGGGATGTTGTTACAACCCCAATTTTGCGTATATTTTTTTTATAAGTGAAATGTAAAGACTTTATGAATTGGACTAAATTAAAAAAGGTTGTATGTTTTGTTTCAAACAATGGATTACTTTGCAAATATCCCTTTTGATAGGAATTTCGTGATTCCTATTACTAGATTAATCCTTTAATGGATATAAAAGAGAAGAAAGGAAGAAAAGTCCAAATAATAGAAAATACAAGATATTGAATATTAAGCAAAATAATTATTAGAAATACTTGGAAAGTGGTATTAATGGCCACAACTGAGTAAATTTTATTTATATGTAATTTCTAATAATAGGACAAGATGAAGGGAAATGAAGAATAATGAGAGATACTTTTAAAAAAAAGTCTATTAATAAGGAAAAGATAGGATTTATGTGGTGGTGCCTCTCGTGGTCTTTTAGGATAAAAGCAATGGGCATATATAAAGGAGTATTTTTTTATGTTAAGATTATATAATGTTGGAATTGATGTTGCGGATAGTTGTAATACTCCTTGCCCTTTTGGATTAAGAAATAAGATACAAGGAGGAATCTTTCTATATATGTAATTATGTATGGGAACCCAAGATAATTAAATAAGAGAACAATCTAGATGGGTTGCTAACCAAGTGCTTTAATCGAGAAGTTGACAATTTGTCCAATAAGGAAAGTGGGATGGAAACCTCTAATATCCTTTCGTTGTTTAATGTTGGCACTACCAAGTTATGTATAAACAACTAAGGAAACTAGCACTACACGGACTCACGAACCCTAAGTGCTATAGCCTATATATATAGGGATAGACCCCATCCCTTCACGTAGAGGGAACCTCATCTCTCTTTCCCCTGTCATATGCTCCTAGTTTAGGCAATGTTCTTCCTTGAAAAGGTTGGAATCCTGGTCAGCCAACCACATTTACCTCTTGGTGTCGAAGCACTAGAGGCCATGACAAGGGAGGCAAGGAGCAATGGAGAAGGGCGAAGGGGGCTTCGAGGACGGAACAGAACCAGGTTGATCTTGGCAACCGCATCACGGATCTTGTATAGCTGTCACCGTAGCAGGTTAGGTCGGACGTCTTGCATGAGGTGAGGAGGACCTTAGGTTGAGGTCGAGGATGCCCTGCCAACAACTGACTTTCTGAAAAGGCAAGTAGGTGGGCGTCCAGCCTTGGAGATGGCGGCGTCTGTCTTGGGCGCTGAGAACGCGACAGAGCGTCGTGAGTTGCAGGTGCCGAGTGTGCGGGCGGCCAGGAGAAGCTGGGGGAACGACACCCTCAGCCTTGGGGAGGCTCGACATGCTGAGATTGACTCTGTGACCCCACGAGGAGGGGGCGGTGTGAGGAGATCAAGCCTGGTGGTGGGCACCGTCAGCACTCCACGGCGGCGTCGAGGTCTCGCCCTGTGCGAACGCGATGCATTGTTGGGCCTGAGTCACGACCCGCGTGAGATAGAGGAGGGACAGAGTCAATAGACTCTTATGCCCCTGCCTGCTAGTTCAAGACACAAGGGTACGCTCGTCTTCTATTTTTTTTTCAAGCGACTGCTGATTTAGGTATATATAATGACGTGGCGTCCTACAATTGGCCGATTAATGCATATTTTGAAATAATGATTGTAAATCATTGGTAACTCAGATTAAAACAAGTCTTATATGAAAATTGATCCTCAGAACGAGAGGCATACAAAGAAATTATATTTGAAGTCTAATTCTATTTGGAACTAAAAAAATATAGGGTTTACATATTTTAATGCATTAATTGACATAAAAACCCTAGAATGATATAAAAACAATCATGATGGATCTTTTATATGTTTTTGATCAATATTAACCTATTACGAATGGTAAGATCATAAAAGGATGATTCATATGTTGCTTTTAGGGTTTTATGACCATGAACATGGTTTAATGGACCAAAAACCCTATTTTGTGTAAATATGAGTTCTAGTGGTCATATCCGAAATTACAAGTATACAACTGTAATATAATGACCCTCAATGAAGATAATTGAGATGATTAGGGTTTTGTGAACAAGAAACCTAAGAAACCCTAATTGAGTATAAAGGATGAAACTTTTTGGTTTAATGGGTTAATTTGGGAGGTATGAACTTGTTAAATATTAAAGTCGAGTTTCAATCTATTTCACATGAAAAGTTGGCTAATTTAGGGTAAAAGAAGAGATGACCATATTTAATTTGAAAATATGGAAATATGTTGTTAAATGATGATCCTAATACTATTAGGAGAAATAAGATGAGAAACTGATGGTTATATGTAGTTTTGTCTAACTAGGGTTTATGATATTAAAAGTAAAGTCAAAACCCTAATTGCAAATGAAACCCTAAAAAGAGAAATATAAATACTAAGAAGTAAGTTGGATTGGATAGATCTTGATAAAAGGAAATTGAATGTTTAATTCAGGATCTTTGTGTATATTTGTTTACTTGATTGGATTTCCCTACATGGTTGACTCTATCTCAAAAAATAGGATCGTGATAAAATCAGAACAGGTATGTAGTTACGCTTATGATTATCCTGACTAGTTTTCCGAGGATTTTATCGACGTTTCCCTCATGGCTTGAAATAAATATTGGATGCTTTTATTTCATGCAACTATAGAGTGACTATGACTATCACTATGAATATACATGTATAACTGGCTAGATCCGGGTCCACCTCTGTGGCTTGTAAAGGCTAAAAGGGGTAACCTAGAGTAAGGTCTAGGTTATCGTGGGTTAGAATTTGGGCTACCAAGTGTGGTGCCATGAGACCCATTAACATGCCATGAGTTAAGGAGTGGGATACTTACGAGTAGTGCCATGTGACTCAACCCTAGAAACTGGTTCACCTATAGGTGGTACCATGAGGGGTTTAATGGGGATCTACCATAAGGAAGGTAGTATCCAGGTCCACTGTAGGGATAGCACAGAGGATAGGGTACTCATGGATCGTAGAATTATATTTAAAATGTAATCTTGGGTGTTAAATGATTAAATGAATGATTACGTTGTTATCATAGTTGCACATTTATTGTTTCCCCCACATACCAGCTTCGGCTGATCGATGTTTTGTTTGTTGGCATTTTAGGTACAAGCCAAAAGGACAAACCATAAATCATCATATTGTGAAATACATGAAGTAAAATACAAGAAGGGTTAGTTAGAATAGAACTCGTAAGTGGATAGAAGTTTAGAGATCCAAGTTTTCAAAAAGGTATGCAAAAGTTTATTTTCTTACAACTTTTCAGTTTAGTATGTTAAAATTTGATAATTATTCTTGGTTAATTGTCGAACCTTTGATCCGGAAATTATGGGTGTGGCTTCGACCTCTCGGTCTCCCTTAATTGGGGGTTATCGGGAGGTAGGGTCGTAACATTTGGTATTAGAGCATAGGTTCCTCACTTAACCATTAATAATTATTAAATTTTACAAACTCCTTAGAACCTAAGGGAGTTATTAGAGGATTATCCGAAAGATGGAGGTGTCTATAAAAGGATCACGACCGGGGGTTGACAATATTTTCCTTCGTACCACTAGTCAGAATATGAGGACTCCCGGATCCGTGTGACTGTCTGGCCAAAGTCTTAGGGTATGAATCAAAATAAGATACCTTTAGGACTTTCTCATCTTATTCCTCTCTTCTCATCACAAATTTTGTTTAAGGACCATAAGGATTAGGGTTTTCTCTCTCTTTTCCTCACTCTTTTAAGGTATGGGTAAGATTAATAAAGTCTAAGGAATCCTCCATCAAATTAATGAAAAGCATGTAAATAAGATGTCATGGACATAAGCTTAATAGAGTAAGTGTAAACTAAAGGATAGATAAATGTTTAGGTCGTATGACATAAGTTGTCATGACCTCATAAGAGACCTGAGGCTAGACCTCCTTGTCAGGAGGATAAGCAAATAGAGTTAGGCTTGGAGGCAGAGATCTTCATTATAGGTAGAGACCTAGCACATCCATTGAGGATGATGTTAACCCTAACCCTAAGTGAAGGTTAGAGAGAGATGACATGATGAGTTAGATGTCATGGTAGACCGGGTGTTTGAAAGGACATGCCTTTGGGATGCCATATGATCCATGGGTAACCTAGAACCTTTGGCAACCCAACCCTCGGAAGGGTCGTGCATGTTAGAGTGAAGGCTAACTCTTTCATTAATGAGGTTAGAGAAGGATCTGTAGAAACCCTATGGGCTTATGAGAATAGGGCATAGCATGCACCCAGGATACGTGAGTAGTGTGAGCCATAGGTTGAAGCTCTGGCTGGGAGAGTTTGATGGTTAGTTTATGTGATAAGCATAAGGGGTTATGGATAACCTTGAGCAAACATAAGTTGAACATAGGCTTCACCCAGGTAGGGGCATGATTTTGAGGTTGATCCTTCATGAAGAAAGGACCTCTAATGGTGAGGTTAGTTGTAGGGTTAGCTCTTGAGAGAGAGCAGGAAACCCAACAAGAAGGTTGGAATCCTAGACTCTGAGATATGAGGAGAAGTCGGGAGTTGAGGATGATGCGACCTCAGTGGATGATAATGGTCACCACATGCTTGATCCCTAGAGGTTGATGATGTCTTGGTTTCCATGGGAGGGACCAAACCCTAGAGAGAGGATGAGGCTTTGGCACCTATGTTCCTATGGTTTAAGTTTTTACCTTCTGAGAAAGGAAGGAGAAGTTTTGTATACCCTGGAGAGGTTTAGTAACAGGTTGTGAGGCCTTGTACCATGTTGGTTGTCCTTAAGGAGGACTCGAATGTAAGTATTGCTCGAGTATATGGATGACAGGAAGTGTGTGTCATACCTTATACATGCCTGATTCATGGTTAAGAGATTGAGCATGTAGTTGGTCATCAAAAAGTGAACCTAGGGTTCCTAGGCCTAAGAGGGGAAGTGGTATACTTAATGCTCATGATGAGAATTAAGTTGCTATAGTTTCGAGCATGGTACTCCTCATGTATAGAGGACAAGGGAAGCCCCTTAAGTTTAAGGTATGTTTGATGAACCCCTCATGACTAAGTTGAAAACATGGGAAGGTATAATCTTGACCCAATGTTGAGGACGAGAATAAGTGTAACCTAGAATGGTTTGGCAGGTGGTCCGCTTGTGCCTTAATGGCTTGCTAGGGTCAAGCATGCTCATGTAAATATAAACCCTAAGGACATTTGTGACCTTTGTTATTGAGGTGAAGCTTTCCTCCCATCCTGGGAAAAGGACCCTTTGGTATAGGGTATACCAGTTTTGTTGGTTTAAGTTAACCTAAAGAGGTCTCATAGGATCTTGAGAAGCTAAGTGAAAAGTATATGGTATGAAAATGAACCCGTAGACCCATATATATCCATCTCTAAGTGCATGTGGATGTGTTACCATGGAGGTAACCAGTATGGGGCATGACCAAGGTAGATAGGTCAACATGACCCCTATGAAAGGATGAATGCCAGCCCATGAATGCAGAAAGAGAGATGATGAAGGTTTGGGTAAGGTTCTAAGTTGGACATGTACTATAATAGAATCCTTAGTCTATCCTAGGGTCAGGTAGGGATAAGACCGATGGAAGTAGGAGTTGCCTAATTCCCTAGTTGCACATGACCATAGGGTCGGGAGGTAACAACTATCATTGTCTGAGGGCCATGGGTTAGGAGATTGATCACCTTCATGAACTCATGGGACCCAAAGGGCAGATGAGTAGGGCACTCTCGGAATGCATAAGGGAAGAGGGATAACCCCAAAAGTGTCGATACCCCACAGACCTAGAGGAGATGACCAAAGGATGTGTGTAAACCCAAGTAGGTTTGAAACCAGTTTTCCCTAAAAGTAACTTTGATATCGAGATGATTGTGATGTAGAGACATAAGTTGCACATTTCAACTTAGATTTGAAGGTGTACTGGCAATGTGGGATGTACCATCTCTACTCGTGGAACAGGTAGAACTTTGTATTTGGACAGCTGCCAAATGCTTATTTCCTCTTGTTATGGGAGTGAGAGATAGAACAATACGAATGCCATACACCAAGGATAAAAGATGAGGTGAGTTGGAACGTTGCTATGAGGTATGAGGACAGAGATGATAACATACCCTTGTGGAGTGAATAATATATGGATGGTTTACAAACAGTAAGAGTATTAAGGTAATCATATTGTGAGGATGTTTTAGCACAAGCTATGTGAAATTTGCAAATGGTACAAGGTTGAATTCAAAAACCAAGAGGGTAAGCTCAGAGTTTCCTCGAAGAAGTTAGACTTAGAGCTGAAATGAGATACTAAGTGGAATACATGAAGGTGTATGTCATCAACATTACCTAATACCTAAGGAGGTGAAGTGGTAATGGATGCTCGGGTTGAGATATAGCTTCCTAGTTTGGCTAGAAGAGATTGTTAAGCTAACCCTAAGTTTGGAAAGGAGATGTGTTTGGCTAACACTCAAATGTAACGAGATATGTTGAGAAAGGTAGTGGTTGTTTGATTAACCTAGTCCTTGATATAATAAGAAGGATGGCGGTAGAACCTCAGATGCACTTCTTTGGAAAGGAAGGTGACGAAACCCTGATGAGTTTGGTTTAGGGTTTCAAAGAAATCGATTTTGAGGAATCATGACGTACTGGAAATCATAATTTTAAGACCACCAAATATCGTGATACTTCAAAGATAGTAAATAACAGTAGTACTTTGAATGCTTAAGATGAAGCTGTATGTGGTACGTTGCCATGCATGACAGAAGGTGAAGAATGAGTATCGGTAACCCACTGCATTGATATAAAGGATAGAGTCCCCAAAAGAGAAAGGGAGTTCATTACTATAGATGTTGTAAGTCTCCCCTGAACCAAGGAAGGTCGTGATGCAATATGGGTTATGGTAGATCGCCTTACCTAGATGACATGAGAAAGAAAGAGTTTTGTCAAGGGACAAATCTAGTTGAACTACCCATGAGAGAGATGGTTCAACTACATCATGAAGCGAGTTCATAGGTTCTTGAGTTTGACCTAAAGGTTCCCTTCCAAAAGGTGGAAGTAGGTACATGAAGAACTCGATGTTAGTATAGTTTATCACCCTTATCTAATGGTTAGTATAATCCAGACGAAAGGGTCTCATGAGAGCATGTGTGCTAATTAAGGTGATATATAGAGACAGTTCTGGTCCTATGAAAGACGTGATGATAACCACCATAGCTAGTATCGGGATTTAAAGAAGCTCTATAAGGGAGGTTGTGTCGGTCACCACTTCAGTAAGGTGATGTTGGTGAAAGGACCACATGATGGTTAGAAAAGGACCACAGTGCATGTAGATGAAGTCTCTTTGATCATGCAATGGCTGAAAGGAGCTTAGAGACGACAAGAGTCGTGAGCTGATGCAAAGTAGGCTGACAAGCGGTTCACTGTGGAAGAATATGTGACATGAAAATCCGACCCCTCTAAGTTATAGCTAAGAGAGCTGAGTCCCCGATGCGTGGGTTCTTTTGAAATGGTTTGGTGGAGTTTGATCTTACCCCTCAGGATAAAGTAAGGTGTGATGAGTTCCATGTGTCCAATTTAGAGCACTATGTGAGGTACCCCGACCATGTGCTGAGTAATGAACCTAGTGAGCCCCAAGGGAGGCTGAAATGGCCTGAGTCCACCTGTGCAGTTTATAGACGCCAGGATGAAAAACTCAGAGAAAAGAATGTGTGATGATAAAGGTTCTTTGTAAGAGCCCTGATTAAGGTAAAGCCACATAGGGGCCAATGATGGACATGGAAAAGTCTTAATTGTTTGTTCACTTAATGGAATTTTGAGGACAACATTCTTATAAGAGGGGAAGGATGTTACAACCCCAATTTTGTGTATATTTTTTTTATAAGTGAAATGTAAAGATTTTATGAATTGGACTAAATTAAAAAAGGCTGTATGTTTTGTTTCAAACAATGGATTACTTTGCAAATATCCCTTTTGATAGGAATTTAGTGATTCCTATTACTAGATTAATCCTTTAATGGATATAAAAGAGAAGAAAGGAAGAAAAGTCCAAATAATAGAAAATACAAGATATTGAATATTAAGCAAAATAATTATTAGAAATACTTGGAAAGTGGCATTAATGGCCACAACTGAGTAAATTTCATTTATATGTAATTTCTAATAATAGGACAAGATGAAGGGAAATGAAGAATAATGAGAAATAATAAAAAAAAAGAGAATTCTATTAATAAGGAAAAGATATGATTTATGTGGTGGTGCCTGTCGTGGTCTTTTAGGATAAAATCAAAGGGCATATATAAAGGAGTATTTTTTTTATGTTAATATTATATAATGTTGGAATTGATTTTGCAGATAGTTGTAATACTCCTTGCCCTTTTGGATTAAAAAATAAGATATGAGGAGGAATCTTTCTATATATGTAATTATGTATGGGAACCTAAGATAATTAAATAAGAGAACAATCTAGATGGGTTGCTAACGAAGTGCTTTAATCGAGAAGTTGACAATTTGTCCAATAAGGAAAGTGGGATGGAAACCTATAATATCCTTTCGTTGTTTAACATTGGCACTACCAAGTTATGCATAAAAAACTAAGGAAACTAGCACTACGTGGACTCATGAACCCTAAGTGCTATAGCCTATATATATAGGGATAGACCCCATCCCTTCACGTAGAGGGAACCTCATCTCTCTTTCCCCTGTCATCTGCTCCTAGTTTAGGCAGTGTTCTTCCTTGAAACGGTTAGAATCCTGGTCATCCAACCACCTTTACCTCTTGGTGTCAAAGCACTGGTGGCCATGACAAGGGAGGCGAGGAGCAATGGAGAAGGGCGAAGGGGGCTTCGAGGACGGAACAGAACCAGGTTGATCTTGGCAACCGCATCATGAAGCTTGTACAACCGTCACCATAGCAGGTTAGGTCGGACATCTTACATGAGGTGAGGAGGACCTTAGGCTGAGGTCGAGGATGCCCTGCCAACATCTAACTTTCCGAAAATGCAAGTAGGTGGGCGTCCAGCCTTGGAGACGACGACGTCTGTCCTGGGCGCTGAGAACGTGAAGGAGCGTCACGAGTTGCAGGCGTCGAGTGTGCGGGCGGCCAGGAGAAGCTGGGGGAACGACGCCCTCAGCCTTGGGGATGCTCGACATGCTAAGATTGCCTCTATGACCCCACAAGGAGGGGGCGGCGTGAGGAGATCAAGCCTGGTGGTGGGCACCGTCAGCACTCCACGGCGGCGTCGAGGTCTCGCCCTGTGCGAACGCGATGCATTGTTGGGCCTGAGTCGCGACCCGCTTGAGGAAGAGGAGGGACAAAGTCAAAAGACTCTTATGCCCCTGCCTTCTTATTCAAGATTCAAGGGTACACTCGTCTTTTTTTTTTCAAGCGGCTGCTGATTTAGGTATATATAATGACGTGGCTTCCTATAATTGGCCGATTAATGCATATTTTGAAATAATGATAGTAAATCATTGGTAACTCAGATTAAGACAAGTCTTATATGAAAATTGATCCTCAGAATGAAGGGCATACAAAGAAATTATATTTGAAGTCTAGTTCTTCTTGGAACTCAAAAAGTATAGGGTTTACATATTTTAATGCATTAATTGACATAAAAAACCTAGAACGATATAAAAACAATCATGATGAATCTTTTATATGTTTTTGATCAATCTTAACCTGTTACGAATGGTAAGATCATAAAAGGATGATTCATATGTTTCTTTTAGGGTTTTATGACCATGAACATGGTTTAATGGACCAAAAACCCTATTTTGGGTAAATATGAGTTCTAGTGGTCATATCCGAAATTACAAGTAATTACAAGTATACAACTGTAATATAATGACCCTCAATGAAGATAATTGAGATGATTAGGGTTTTAGGAACAAGAAATTTGAGAAACTCCAATTGAGTATAAAGGATGAAACTTTGTGGTTTAATGGGTTAATTTGGGAGGTATTAACTTGTTAAATATTAAAGTCGAGTTTCAATCTATTTCACATGAAAAGTTGGCTAATTTAGGGTAAAAGAAGAGATGACCATATTTAATTTGAAAATATGGAAATATGTTGTTAAATGATGATCTTAATTCTATTAGGAGAAATAATATGAGAAACTGATGGTTATATGTAGTTTTTTCTAATTAGGGTTTATGATATTAAAAGTAAAGTCAAAACCCTAATTGCAAATGAAACCCTAAAAAGAGAAATAGAAATCCTAAGAAGTAAGTTGGATTGGATAGATCTTGATAAAAGGAAATTGCATGTTTATTTCAGGATCTTTGTGTATATTTGTTTACTTGATTGGATTTCCCTACATGCTTGACTCTATCTCAAAAAGCAGGATCGTGATAAAAGCTGAACATGTATGTGGTTACACTTATGATTATCCTGACTAGTTTTCCGAGGATTTTATCGACGTTTCCCTCATGGCTTGAAATAACTATTGGATGCTTTTATTTCATGCAACTATAGAATGACTATGACTATCACTATGAATATACATGTATAACTGGCTAGATCCGGGTCCACCTCTATGGCTTGTAAAGGCTAAAAGGGGTAACCTAGAGTAAGGTCTAGGTTATCGTGGGTTAGAAATTGGGCTACCAAGTGTGGTGCCATGAGACCCATTAGTATGCCATGAGTTAAGGAGTGGGCTACTTACGACTAGTGCCATGTGACTCAACCCTAGAAATTGGTTCACCTATAGGTGGGACCATGAGGGGTTTAATGGGGATCTACCATAAGGAAGGTAGTATCCAGGTCCACTGCAGGGATAGCACAGAGGATAGGGTACTCATGGATCACAGAGTTATATTTAAAACATAATATTGGGTGTTAAATGATTAATTGAATGATTGCATTGTTATCGTAGTTGCACATTTATTGTTTCCCCCACATACCAGCTTCGGCTGATCGATGTTTTTTTTGTCGGTGTTTTAGGTACAAGCCAAAAGGACAAACAGTAAATCATCATATTGTGAAATACATGAAGTAAAATACAAGGAGGGTTAGTTAGAATAGAACTCGTAAGTGGATAGAAGTTTAGAGATCCAAGTTTTCAAAAAGGTATGCAAAAGTTTATTTTCTTACAACCTTTCAGTTTAGTATGTTAAAATTTGATAATTATTCTTGGTTAATTGCTGAACCTTTGATCCAGAAATTATGGGTGCGACTTCGACCTCTTGGTCTCCCTTAATTGGGGGTTATCGAGAGGTGGGGTCGTAACAGATGTTGGTCTCACCCAGTGGGTTTCCACATCTTTTAAGTGGTCATGCTAGTCGTGGTAGAGATTGTGCGATTGAGGAAGAGTAGTAAGGAAAGAAATAACTGTTGAAGGTTGGATATGCTGCTAGTGTTTTGTAGTAGAATCCTATCTGTCTCCCCCTGTACTCTCAGTGTTACAACCCTTTCCTAGATTTGTTGGTAATCCTAGAGATTTAAGACAATCTTAATGTTTTTCATGCTTTTGTTAGTAGTATTTTATATTGTGCTTTATCTTAACTTTGGTAACCTTAAATACTGTTGGGTTTTGTGGAGAAAACATGCACGGTGGAAGCAATAAAAATTCCACTCAACCTGAAATAGGATCTCATCGACAACAACGTATTTGGAAGGAGTGTTTGTGGGATATACCTTCTCGCGGAGCAAGTTCGGCGATGTCCAACTACATAAAGGTGTGCAACGATGCTTGTCTACATGGATGGAACTTCTCTCCCGTTCACTGTCGTAGGAAGATCCGGCGGCGCTCCTTTCGTGTGATGATGTATGTTGCTCGTAACGTGCATGGATGGTCATTGATGTCCTCTGAACGCAGGAATCTCAGCGTCTGTGTCTCTACTTCGTCCATGCGGATGGACTGGAACTCCGCGTCGTGCTTCCTAAGCCGGTGGGAAGGAGTCATGTCTGTACGGCGGCGTGCTAGCGGTGCATTGCTCTCCTTTCTCTCCTAATGATGGTGACAACTAGGGTTTACATACGTGAGTGTAAACTGAAAATCCTCTCTCGATATCTTATATAGATATCAGCCGTCAACCTCCTTTAAATAGGATACGAAGGGAAGTAGGGTTTCCTAAACCCATCGATAAATAGAAATGTTGCGTTAATTAAAATTCTCATGGATTAACTAGAATATTCTGGAATTCAATAATTAACCAAATAATTGCATTAATTGATTAATTAATATCCGACTCCATGCAATCACTTGGGATGGCTCTATGGGCATATATACCAACAGACTCCCACTTGCACTTAGAGCCCGTCACTCCAATATTATTCTCATCGATTACATAAACATTTTAGTAATCAATGTGATTCAGAGCAATTCCAATCAAATCTACAATTATACTCCTATTCCAACACATCCTATGTGTGTGACCCGGTAGGCTCCAAATTACGTTGGCAGTGATATCCATAATCATATTTTGATTTCACAAGCAATGATTGGTATCTAGCAAAACTTCATTGCCATCCAAGTAATTGGAGAAGTTGGAGAACAACTTAACCTATCATTCATGATTGTGTTACAGTGATTGTATAGTTCCTTTGTCACTGATATCTGGATTGAACTCGAGTCATGGAGTTGTTATCCTCTTCAACGTTCAATCCATGTTCCTTGAACTAGAGCAGACTGTCTGAGATATATGTAAGCTCAATATCACATATTGACTCACATCAGCATGGCCATGCATTTCTCAGTCTCACTTATCAAGTGGTTGGAATATCAAACTCTCGTAGGAAGGACAAATTCCATCTACATCACTCACAATCATCCCCATGTGTCATAGTGCACCCAAGCACCATCTTTTTGGCAATCCTTATTCAGGACCACAGTGGATGATGTCAAAGTACACCGAACGACATGTGATAAGTGTGTTGACTTCAGGTCTAAGAACCACAATCACCACCATCATTATGAGATGTGACTCTAACTACCAATCATGGTATCCATGTGTCACTCTCAAGGTGGGTCTATCTGATACACTATTCTCTAACAAGTATCTATGTGTTTGGTTTGATATCTCCATATCATGGATAATGAGATTCTTCCATTAACCACCATACATTCTAATCTTATGTGTTATTGATGTCGATGGATATTTCCACAATAACAACCGATTAGGGACAAAACAAGAATACATACTCTTAGCATGCATATGATCTCACTGTTCAGGTCATCAACCCGAAGACATATGTCATTGAGTATATTATTCTATAGAAATCTATAAGTTTTATGGTCATCTCACAATATAAAACACAAACATATAGATTGGAAACTTGCCTTTATTGATATGATCAATGTAGTATTACAAATTGTTTACATAGTATCCCATTAGAATCATCGAATGATAGTCTCTATGGGCATACATACCAATAGATTCCCACTTGCACTTATAACCAATCACTCATGAATCTCAATCCAAGTGATCAAACTTGTCCATCATGTTTCTGCTGTGAAAGTGGTTTTGTGAGCGGGTCAGCCACATTGCTTTCTGTAGGTACTCTGCAAATCTTCACATCTCCTCGTTGTACGATCTCTCATATGAGATGGAACCGCTGTAGAATATGTTTGAAATCTTGGTGCGATCTTGGTTCTTTAGCCTATGCAATTGCTCTTTTGTTGTCGCAAAACAACTCAATTGCATCACCAATGCTTGGAACCACTCCAAGTTCAGAAACGAACTTCTTGATCCATACAGCTTCCTTTACAGCATTAGATGCGGCAATATATTTGGCCTCTGTTGTAGAATCCGCAACCATCTCTTGCTTGGAACTCTTCCATCTTACAGCTCCATTGTTCAGGCAAAACACAGATCTAGATTGTGATCTATAGTCATCTTTGTCAGTTTGGAAGCTAGCATCGTTGTAACCCTTTACCACAAGCTCTTCCTCACCATCGTATACCAAGAATTGATCCTTAGTCCTTCTCAAGTACTTTAGGATGTTCTTTACGACTGTCCAGTGACATTCACCTGGATCTGACTGATATCGGCTCGTCATGCTCAAAGCATATGACACATCAGGACGAGTATATAACATCGCGTACATGATAGATCCAATTGCTGATGCATATGGAATCTTACTCATGTGTGCCTGTTCATCACATGAACTAGGATAGTGGGCTTTAGAGATTGTAACCCCATGGGACATGGTCAAGTTACCTCTCTTAGAACCCTCCATGCTAAACCTCTTTAGCACATTGTCAATGTATGTGCTCTGACTTAGGCCTAGAAGCCTTCTAGATCTGTCTCTATAGATCTTGATCCCTAGTATATAGGATACTTCACCTAAATCCTTCATAGAGAAGGTCTTCCCTATCCAACCTTTTACTATCTCAAGAGTAGGGATGTCATTTCCCATCAATAGTATGTCATCCACATACAATATGTGAAATATGATTGTGCTCCCACTAACCCTTTTGTAAACACAAGGTTCATCTTCATTTTGACTAAAGCCAAACTTTTTGACTACTTCATCAAAACATAGATTCCAACTCTGAGATGCTTGCTTCAATCCATAGATTGACCTTTGTAGCTTACGAACTTTATTGGCTTCCTTTGGATCAATAAAACCCTCAGGTTATGTCATGTACACATCCTCGAGTAAATTCCCATTAAGGAATGATGTTTTAACATCCATCTGCCAAACCTCATAGTCATGATAAGCTGCAATGGCAAGCATGATCCTAATGGATTTAACCATGGCAACTGGTGAGAAGGTCTCGTCATAATCAACACCTTGAATTTGATGGAATCCTTTCGCAACCAATCTACCTTTATAGGTTTGAACATTTCCATCCATGTCAGTCTTCTTCTTGAAGACCCACTTGCACCCTATGGGTTTTACCCCTTCGGTTGGATCCACCAAGGTCCATACCTTGTTGGTGTACATGGATTCCATCTTAGATCTCATGGCTTCAAGACATTTCTCAGATTCTGGTCCCTTAGTAGCTTCTAGATAGAAAGTTGGCTCATCTGCTATGCCCAATTTGTCACTGTCTTGAGTCACGAGAAATCCAAATCTTTTAGGCTCGAGTCATGTCCTACTAGACCTACGAGGTTCCTGTGTTACATTTGGAACTTGAAATTCCACAACAATTTGTGAGTCTTCATGTTCCTTATGTACCTCCTCAGGTTCTCTACTTTCTTGTTGGTCTCAAACTTCTTCGAGCTCTACATTCCTCCCACTAATTCCTTTAAAAATAAATTCCTTTTCAAGAAATACAACAGTCCTAGCAACAAACACTTTGTTGTCAGTTGGTGTGTAGAAGTAGTATCCTCGAGTTTCCTTGGGGTATCCAACAAAATAGCATTTTTCCGATTTGGGTCCAAGCTTTTCAGGAAATTGTTTCCTAACATAAGCTTCACATCCCCAAATCTTTAACATAGACAAATTGGGATGATTCCCATTCCATATCTCATATGGTGTCTTTTGAACCGATTTGGAAGGTACACGGTTAAGTGTAAATGTTGCAGTTTCAAGAGCATATCCCCATAATGATATTGGAAGTTCGACTGAACTCATCATTGATCATACCATGTCTAATAATGTATGATTCCTTCTTTCTAACACACCATTATGTTGTGGTGTACCAGGTGGAGTCCATTGTGATACAATACCACAGTCTCTTAAAAGGTCCTCAAACTCTTAGCTTAAGTATTCGCCACCTCAATCTGAACGGAGTGCTTTAATACTCTTACTAAGTTGCTTCTCTACTTCATTCATGAAAGTCTTGAACATTTCAAGAGTTTATGACTTGTGTTTCATAAGATATACATAGCCATACCTACTGAGGTCATCAGTGAAGGTAATGAAGTATTGATAGCCTCCTCTAGCATTTGATCTAAAAGGTCCACATACATTAGTATGTATGAGCCCTAGAAGATCACTGGCTCTCTCACTGTGTCCAGTGAAAGGAGTTTTGGTCATCTTCCCTAATAAACATGCCTCACATGTCTCCAATGATTAAAAATCAAAAGAGTCTAGATAAGCATCCTTATGGAGTCTAGATATGCGCTTCTCATTTATGTGCCAAAGACGACAATGCCATAAGAATGTTTTGTTTGAGTTGTCAAGTTTTAACCTTTTAGTATTTACGTTGTATATGCTAGTCTCAAGTTCTAACAAGTAGATACCATAAGACATAGGGGCATTGCCATAAAAGATCTCATCTTTAGAAATAGAAATATTTCCATTCTTAATGTGATATTGAAATCCACTCTTATCCATACAAGATACAAAAATAATATTTCTATTAATGACAGGTACATAATAGCAATTCTCTAATTCTATTACAAGGCCCGTAGAAAACACTAGTATAGAAATGGGTTATAACGTCACTACATGTAGGGTCGGTTTTACCAAATAACCGACTTTATATGTCTAAAAAAATGCGGGCACCACTTAAGACCTCTTAGGTCGGTTTTTTAAAATAAACCGACCTTGTAGTGTAACTCTATAGGGTCGGTTTTCCAAATAACCGACCTTATATGTCTATAAAAAATGCAGGCACCACTTAAGACCTCTTGGGTCGCTTTAACTCTATAGGGTCAGTTTTCCAAATAACCGACCTTATATGTCTATAAAAAATGCGGGCACCACTTAAGACCTCTTGGGTCTCTTTTCTTAAAATAACTGACCTTGTAGTGTATCTCTATAGGGTCGGTTTTTCTAAAATAAGCGACCTTATAGACAATTTTTCCGGCGGCAAAAATTTGCTTGGTTTTGGCTTCCCGCCTCGATCTATAGGGTCAGTTTTACATTATAACCGACCTTACAGGGCTCCTCGGTCGACAAATTCGTTGACCAAATAAGAGCTACATTTCACGTATACAAGCACCTATAGGGTCGGTTTTTTTCTTTATAACCGACCTCACAGTCCTCCTCGGTTCAACACCTCTAAGGTCGGTTATTCCTATAAAACCGACCTTAAAGGCCTCCTCGGTCGACAAATTCGTCGGCTGATTTCTATTCTGGATCCAGATAGTTCACGCATGTATAAGCACATTTAGCGTCGGATTTTCACTTATAACCGACCTTAGAGCCTTCCTCGGTCGACCAATATTTCGACCGATTCATTCGGTCGACAAATTCATCGATCGATAATTACCTCTAAGGTCGGTTTTTTCGTTAAAACCAACCCTAGAGGTACTTATGCGAAGGAAATCTGGCTCTTTCTCGATCGACAAATTCGTCGACCGATATCTATTCTGGATCCAGATAGTTCACACATGTATAAACACTTCTAGCGTCGGATTTGCACTTATAACCGACCTTAGAGCAATTCTCGGTCGACAAATTTGTCGACTGATAAGGAGTCAGTTTTCATGTGTATAAGCAACTTTTAGGGTCAGTATTTTCTTTAAAACCAACCTTAGAAGTCCATTCAGTCGACAATATTGTCGACCGATACATATCGGTCGACGAATTTGTCGACCGAGGAACGACTAGAAAAACCAACCGTCGTAACGGCTAAAAAAATCAACCGTCTTAACGGCTAAAAAAATCAACCGTCGTAACGGCTAGAATTTCAACCGTCGTAACGGCTATAAATATGACCGTTGACCGTCGTAACGGCTACTTTTTCGATCGACCGTTGGCCGACCGATAGACGACCGTTGCGGCCGTCGGTCGACAAATTTTCGACCGAAATTGGCTCTGTTTTGCTATAAATAGCACCCAAAACGATCCATTTCTTCACACCTTCACATTCTCACTTCTCTAGCTCCTCTCTAGTGTATTCTTGTGAAAATCTTCAGCTTCTCTATATCCAATTCTTGCTTGCTATTTCTCCATTTCAAAGCAACGAAATGGCTTCATCATCTACGCGTGGAAAGAAGCAAGTTGCAGGTAGGAAAGGAAGGACGGGCCTTGCACCGCTGCCGTTCATCAACGACGTCCCTTTCATCGACCAAGCTGCAGGCGACCGCTACCTCAGGCTCTCCTCAAAAACTCCTCTTCCACAACGGCCAGTCGACGTCATGGACTTCCAAAGCATTGTCGATTTGGAGGAACTTTTCGAGGTGCAACATTTGACTGATTTTCTAAATCCCTCCTTCCAATCCTACTCCTCCAAACTAGTTAATGAATTCTATGCCAATTTAGCCGAACATCCTGAACATGATTCCTTCTCCTCTATGGTTGGTGGGTATGGATTCCATTTTACTGAGGAGGGTATTCTTGAAATGCTTGACATAGATATAGAAGAATATACAAATTTTATTGATCTCACTAGAGGAACTCCACTCAACAAACTCTCCCAAGATAACACTACAATTAGCCTTAGTGATGTCAAAAGAGCCATCTTTCAATCAAATACGACTTGTCATGAAGATAGGGGTACCTATTATGCCATAAATTTAAAACCTGAAGCTAGGGTCATAAATCTCATTGTTGCCACCAATATCCATCCTAGAGCAAACAAATCTGAAGTACCCACCTTTCGTATGTACCTTATCTATGCCATTCTCAAAAGTATTTCCATAAACTTTATTCGTATCATCATTAAGAATATGTTTGTGTTTTCTGGAAATCCACCTTATGCTGACTTTGTATGCCAAATCACTCAACATTTTCTTAAGAAGAATATTGAGGACGACTTAGGTTACACATGGGATAGAAAACCCCAAAAAATAAGTAAAAATATGGTGGAAAAGATGGTAATTGACTTTGGCCACAAAAGGGCTAGGACTGAAGGGGAGACATCCACCCAAGACATACCTCCACCACCTCCTCCTACCAACCTACCCCATGATCCTATTACAAATACCATGACATACATTGCTGGCTCCCAATATCACCTAAGTAGGCAATTGGATTATAATCACCATGCCATGACTTATTTAAACCAAAGGATGCAAACTCTCTCTCCTAATCAACCTGATGAATATCCCTATTCCCTTAATCCTGGCATGATAAATCCCTACAATCCTTCCTACAACTACTATCAAACTCCACCTCCACCATCTCCTGATCTCACACATACTCAGTTTTCCCCAATTCAACTTCAAGACATTGCTGCCAACTTTCGCTTTGATCATGTTCCCACCTTCTTGGAGGCTTATGCCTTAACCATGACAGGTGCCTTGGAGTGGCAGACACTGGTCAAATATTATGGAGCTGAGCCCTTTCTTGGAAAAGGCCCAGACATTGATGTAATCCTTCGGTCTTTCCAGTGAGATTATGAGATATCTTCGTAATGATGTTATGTATATCTTTTTATAAAGCAAGTATGTCATGTTTCATCTTATAAGGTGTATGGGCATTAAATTGTTATGAATAAAAGTGTTTTCCATGGCTTCATTTGGACATATACATGTTATATAAGAATATTGTTATTTCAAATGATTGAAAAATAAATTATGGCTAAATTTGACAAAGCATCACTTGGTTAATCTCATACACACACACTTGGTACTTAATTTAAAACATTGAAACATGGTTAATCTCGGTCGAAAATATTATCGACCGAGACAAATTCGGTCGACAATATTGTCAACCGAGGATGACTTTAGGGTCGATTTTCTCCTTATAACTGACCCTAGAGCTCTTTCGTTCGACAAATAGTCGACCGACTGAATTTTTGAATAGAGTTTAGTACTTTTCAAAACGTTAGAAAGCATTGGGATCTCAATCTTTTGTCTCATTGTTGGGAATTCACATCCCTCAATACCACCATCATCACATTTGTTGATTCTGGGTATTCAAACCCTTAGTTCATCACTAAACATGGTTATCACTTATCAGGTAACTATTACCTTCAGGTCATCTGACCAAGGTATTCAGGATATTTGTTACACAAACATCTCAATTTCATATCAACCATATCAATTTCATATCAACATCATGCAATACAAAAATAACATCTCTATTCCCTCATTAGGGTTAGAGTTTCCCATCTTTATCAATTAGGGTTCACATATCATCATCCCATATTGAAATTTCACATAACATTATCCCATATTAGGGTTTTACACAACACCACCCTATATTAAGGTTTCACATAACATTTCCATATTAGGGTTTCACATAACATCATTCCATATAAGGGTTTCACATAACATTATCCCATATTAGGGTTTCATACGACATCACCATATATTAAATTTTCACATAACATCATTATTAGGGTTGTGGAAGCACTTTAGAGCTCCTCGGTCGACGAATTTGTCGATCGAGACCCCTTATAGGGTCAGTTATTAGAAAAACCGACCCTAGAGGTGCTTCTAAGAAAGAAATCTAGCTTCATTCGGTCGACAAATTTGTCGACCGAATGAAGCCAGATTTCTTTCTTAGAAGCACCTCTAGGGTCAGTTTTTCTAATAACCGACCCTATAGGGGGTCTCGGTCGACAATATTGTCGACCGACAATGTCCATTTTAGTTATTCACACATGTATAAGCACCTCTAGGGTCGGTTATATGAAAAAACCGACCCTAGAGGTGCTTGTACGAAGGAAATCTTTCTCCTTCTCGATCGACAAATCATCGACCGAAACGAGTCAGATTTCTTCGATTTAGCACTTGTAGCATCGAATTTACCTATTAACCGACCCTAGAGGTCATTTCGGTCGACAAATTCATCGACCGAGTTTGCGTTTGATTGTTATTAAACAACCCGACACGGGCACCGTTTATCTGTAGAGTCGGGTTTTGTTTGTTAACCGACGCTACAATTTTTCGCTCCGTGCAAAAAGCCGAAATTTTAGTCTTTCTTCCTCTCACAAAACCCTTTTATCTTTTCTAATCTCTCTCCCGTGGCACCGCGAAACCCTTTTTCACTTTGTCATTCCGCCGTTGCCGTGAACGCTTCTCTGTGAAGCCATTGCCGCCTCTCCACGCCGCCAGGATCGTGAATCTCATCGTCGCCGCGAAGAGGATCGTGAAGCTCGTCGTCGCCGCCTTCCCCTCTTCCTCCAAGAAGCCCGTCGTTGCCGTGAAGCTCTTCGTTGCCGTGAAGCTCGCCGTCGCCACCTTCCACTCTTCCACGAAGGTCGCCGCCTCTCCCTGAAGTTCTTCTCTTCCTCCACGAAGCTCGCTACCATTTCCAAGTAAGTTCGAGCTTCCTTCGTTCCTTATTCCCCTTCATTCCCGCCTACCCCGCCCGCCGCCATTGCTGCTTCCAGGTCCATCTCGGTCGACAATTAGTCGACCGAGAGCCCACCTGCGCGCAACATCCAGATCCACTCTCGGTCGACAATTTCTCGACCGAGAGTGGACCTGGACGCTGCTCGCAGGTGGGCTCTCGGTCGACTAATTGTCGACCGAGATCGACCTGGAACTTATTTATGTTGGAGCTATAAATGTTTTAATCATATTTGCTGTAATGTTCACAAATAGTTCTGATTATTATAATGATTTCAATCTTTGGACTGTTGGAAACAGCCTTACTTTGCTAATTTGTACAAGTATTTTCCATTTTATATGATTTGATAACCCAATAATAAAAACATGCATGTCTTTTTTCATATGTAATCATAATATAAATTTTAGAAATTTATACTAGATTAGACATGTGTACTCCTAGATTGACACTTTAGGGTTGATGCATGATGTTTAACTTAATATATAAATATGAAAATAATGCATTTATATATTAACTTAGAAATCCATTCAAAATTTACTCATTAGGAGTAAACTTTGGATAGTCCCCGGTTTGGGACTGTTTTTGGATATTTTAATCTCACTTAGGATGTACCTGTATAATGTATGTTTAGTTTTGTAAATTATTTCAGTAGGATTTCTCCATTTGTTCTCTGGGTACATATGTGAGTGGTTATTTGCTATTTACATTGGTGTACTTGGAGAACTTAGGGGAAATGCTACTGAAATTTTTTTCAAAAATAAATACATTATACAGTTACTAGTGAGATTAAATATTCAAAAATGGGATAGGTGGTACACTTTAGTATATAAAATTAACTTTCTATCAATAAAAACTTACAGATTATTATAGTATCAATATTAAACTGTTAGTTTTATAATTAATTTTAATGTGATATAGAAAATGGATCAAAGTTGGATGTCTATCAAGAACCGTTGCAGTCTAGAGTTTGCCAAAGGTCTTGATGAATTTATCAGATTTGCTGAGGAACATAGGAAACTACTTACAGATAGGCTATATTGTCCGTGAGTTGTGGGAACAAGCGCATTTGTATATTTTACACAACATCGATGAAGTTAGTAGCTACATCACAGAACACAATGATCTTATCAAGAGAAATCATCTGCGATCCAGTTCAATGTGGCTTGCAAGAGAGCATAATCAAACATTTATTAGGTGGTTTGAAGAGAAAGTATTTAATCAACTATCTGAATCACCAAATAATGTTGCTGAGAACATAAAATGGCTCACCTTTAAGACAAAAATGGATGTCATGTCATATGAAGGTTATGACATTAACGGATTTTCATACTACACAAAGCGTCAAGATGAAAGTAGTGTAGTTCAAAATAGTGGGGTCACTGTTAAAGCTTGTTCATTGTATTTTTCTAGTGCCAAAGATAAAAGACCACGCGAAGCTGAGATGTCATATTACGACGTCATTGAGGACATATGGGAAATGGACTATACAAATTTTCGAGTTCCTATATTTAGGTGTAATTGGGTTGACAACAATAAAGGAGTTTTAGTGGATGAGTTGGGTTTCAAATTGGTGAATTTTGAAAAGATTGGTTTCAAAGATGATCCATTCATCATGGCAAACCAAGAAAAACAAGTATTCTATATTGATGACCTGGAAAATAAAAATTGGTCTGTCATTCTTGATGGAAAAAGACAGTTTACTGTAGATCCTATAAATGAAGAAGAATACTACGAAAAGTATGATGATTCTAGTCCATTCTCAGTTGGTTTGCCAAGTGTAAATGTTCAAGATAACACCGATGAATATTATAAACGTCAAGACCATGCTGAAGGAATTTTCCTTGAATAAAAACTCAACCAATACTAAAGGCATGTATTCTTTGAATTATTTATTTTATTATCATGTATACCTTATCACTTGTGCTTTTATTATCACTTATTTTTTTATCATGTATACTTGCAGGTTCTAAAATGGCGAGTGAAGATGAACATTTTGAGCATGAGCACCATGAAGATGAACATTCTGAGCATGAGCACCATGAGGATGGTAGTGGTGATGCTAAGAACAGTAGAGGTCCTACATTGATGCGTAGGCTGCAGGAGCTCAGGGCTAAAGGAGATAAATTGCCAGTCCAGTTTGATATAACAGGAGCACCTGTTGGGGAACATGCTAGTTCTTTCAAGAATTACGTAGGGGCGACCGCACGCAGTAAGGTGCCAATAGATATAGAAAATTGGCATGATGTTCCTAATGCCAAAAAAGACCTCATATGGAAAGATATATTTGTGAGTGGAAGTGATATCATTTTAATATGTTTTTTATCTATTGATTCTAATTTAGTTTTCTTGGAATTAATTCCTTTTCAAAACAACATTATTAATTGCTTCTTTTGTATGTATAGGGTGTTTTTCATCTAAATGAAAAAGATCACAAGAAAAGAGTGCTACAACGTTGTGGTGTACGATGGAGGGGTTTTAAGACATATCTTGTAAGGGAATTTATAAATAATCCTAAACAAAAGAAGAAAGCTATAGATGTATATATTTTTATTGATCCTGAGGTGTGGGAAAGATTTGTTGTAGCTAGGAGATCAGAAGAGTTTCAGGTAATAAAGATTGTAATGTATTGTATGAATATTTTATATAATTAAGGAGGTGAATCTTTTTATACATGTTTGCCAAGTCTAAATTGCAATACCTCATTTTAAATGATCAGGCTATTCACCAGGCTCAAAAGGAAAGACGGGCTAAAAATGTGCATGACCATCACTTGGGGCCCGGTGGTTATGCCTTCCGCCGCCAACTATAAGAGAAGCAATCATCTTCTCGAGAAGAATCTAGTACAACTCAAGTTGAGCAACCACCCCGACACATGACATGGATTGATGTTAGAAAGAATCGAGCCGGTGAAATTGTCAACCCTGCAACTAAGGAGGTGGCACAAAAGATGGTAGGTTTATCCCAACTAAGTAAAGAGTAACTTCTACAAACTTAGATTTATTTATATCTAATTGATATTGTGATTTAATATTTTTGTTAACTATGAATAGATTGATCTCCATGAGAAAAGGAAGGAAGGAAAGTTCATCCCAACTGGCTACATGGATGAACTAGAAGTTGCTCTTGGTACGAAGGAGCATCCTGGCCGTGTTAGGGGATTAGGAGCTGGCATAGGATTCAAGTCTTATTTTGGCCCTTCACAATCTAAAAGAGGTCATGTAGGAGGTTTTACACAAGAGGATCTTGAAGCATTAGTAGCGCAGAAAGTAAAAGAAATAATGTCTTCATTTCAGCCTACTCAACCTTCTCAACCTATTCATACTACATGTCTCTCAAGTGATGAGGTACAAGCCCATGCTACAGTTGTAGAAGGTCATGGGAGCACTCCCGATGAACCACCACAACAATCTACAGTAAGTTTTTGTTCTATATGTTGTGTTATTAGTATGATATATATATGATAATATATATAGTTGTAACATGTATCTGTTCTACTGTTTCTTATATAACTTATATTATTTCAATCTAGGTTGGTATGAACTGTAAACTTGCAGTGGAGGTTCCAGAATATAATGTTGTGGCAGCGGGCAAAGTGTACAACCTTGGTGGTACATTGCATTGCCAACAAATTACTGATGACATCTGCCGTGTGTCCATCCATCTTGTGTATGACGGAATGGGGGACAAACCACTACCCATACCTAATCCTGAATATAGTACAGTTGAAGAAGCTGAGGGTGCTATGGTGGGTTGGCCTAGACACTTGGTTATCAATGACAAGGTATACCTTATTTCTACCATATTTTTCATATTTGACTGCATATATGAACTCATGTAATATAAGTATGTAATTTAATTAACAGGTTTGTAAACCAAATAGTAAAACTTATGCTAGTCGTCCTCCTATGCCCAAGCCATCTTTCATTCCCGAAACTACATTCGACGAATTGGGAAGCAAATCTAAAGGTTTGTGTTGATACTTAGCTAACCAAAGATCGGGATCAAATATGATGGTCAAGTTAACAAAAGATGCAGTTGGGAGGGACTTTGAGAATTTTATTTTTCTTGACGATTTTATAGAGTTGTTCCGGTATGATTGGCTGAACACTTCGATAATAGAAGTATGGATAAGGTAAGGATCTATCAATATATATAGAAAATTCCAATACAAATTTTATCTTATTTCTACATATGAAAATAATTACAAATGTTTAACATCCATTTATATACCGAGGTCACCAACTTTGATATAAAGAATATTGCATTCTTAGTTCCTTCGGTCGCTAGTCAGGTGGAGACAAATATTGAGGATGTGAATGAGTACTTCTCTGATGCATTCAAATATTTTTCTAGTGAGGGGAAGGAAATTATCCTAATTCCTTTTAACATCCAGTAAGTATTATTATTCAATATAATTTTAATAATGAATTAAACTATTTATTTTAATGTTTGTTTGATTCTTAATCAGAGCTAGACATTGGGAATTACTGGTGATTGTCCCAAAATTGATGACTCTTTATTATCTTGACCCAATGGGTAAAACAACAAGGAGTCACAAACTGAAATTGTCAGCTATAGAGTAAGCATAAATTTAATCAATTGCTTCAACATGATATTTTATTTAGAATTTCTATTTTACCAACTATCGTTTAATTGATAGGGGTATAAAGGCTTTTCGTGAAGCTGGAGGACAAATACCCACAAAATTAAAGACATTGACTTTGAAAAATGTCAAGGTAGCTACTTTGACAACTGCTTAGTCTTATATGTATTAATTTTTCAATTCTAATATGTCAACTCTTATATATACTCTTATCTCAATTGTTGTTTATAGTAGTTTACTAACATTAAGTATAATTCATTATTTGTAGTATCCTATGAAAAATAATGACTGGGCTTGTGGCTACTATGTAATGAAATACATGCAAGCTATTGTCAAACAAGCATCACATGACATTCAGACTATAAGTCAGGTAATAAAGAATAACATCGTAAATTTACATGTGATTGTAGTCATTTTTATAAAATATTAGCATGTGTATTTTCTGTTACAAATCTTTATAACTCAGCCTTACACACATGTGGACTTGAATGAATTCTGAGAAGAGTGGTCAGAGTGTTTTATAAGTGAAGTCGAAATAGCATTGGATTAAATATGTCGGCTCCATTTATGTATGTGGTTTGAGTACGTACTCTTTCATATTTTTACTTTTGTAATATGTCATCTCAGACTTGCACTCTATCATTGTGTAAATTATGATATTTATTATCATTTTTGTTATCAATGTGTGGTTTTGAATGGTGACGGCTGAGCATCAATGCTCCCCTCTCCCAGAATATATGAATCTTCTTGTTCTTCTGTTCTATAACAATTTCTGCAGAAATTTTTTAAAAAAATCGTAACTTCTAGCGTCGATTTTTTAAATAATCGACCCTAGAGATTGAATTCATTGTACACTCTTCGGTCGAAAAATTTTCGACCGAAAAAGAACTTCTAACGTCGGTTTTTGTAAAAAACCGAGTCTACATGTCCTCTATAAGGTCGGTTTTTTGAAAAAACCGATCCTAAAGATTGAATAAAACATTTCAGTGTAAGACTCGGTTGACAAACTTCTCGACCGAAATACTATCGGTCGAGAAGTTTGTCGACCGAGTCTTACACTGAAATGGTTTATTCAATCTTTAGGGTCGGTTTTCTCATAAAACCGACCTTATAGAGAGTTTTCAGTCAAGACCGAAATATTTTCGGTCGACAAACTTCTCGACCGAGAGTTACCACTGAAATGGTATTCAATCTTTAGGGTCGGTTACTTCATAAAAACCGACCCTGTAAACGTTCTCGGTCGACAATTTTCTCGACCGAGAACATTTACAGGGTCATTTTTTATGAAATAACCGACCTTACAGGCTCCTTTTTTCTCGCCTAGGTCTGAATTTTTACAACCTCTTACGTCGGTGTTTACTCTGTAAGGTCGGTTTTATTTGGTTAAATAATCCATTCTATAGACCAAATTCTGTAGCGACGCCCACCTAGGCGTCGGTTAAAAAGTGACGCTGCCGGCTTTAAAAAACCGACGCTACAGACCATTTCTGTACTAGTGAAACTAATAACTCCAAATGCGGTAGCAACAACTCTTGCTCCATTAGCAACCCGCAGCTCAACGCGGCCCTTTCGTAAAGGCTTACTTCTTATCAGATCTTGCATATTAGAACATATGTGAGATCCACATATGGTATCCAATACCCATGATGAAGAAGTATTTAAGTTTATCTCAATAACGTATATACCTGAAGTGGATATCTCTATCCCCTACTTCTTCTTCCTCAGTTCCTCTAGGTAGAGAGGACAATTTCTTTTCTAATATCCAGCCTGGTGACAATGGTGACAACTGCCTTCTTTGGAGATCCCACATTTAGCTTTGAGCGCTGATGACTTTGGATTCTGCCTGGCTTTAGAACCTTTCTTAGCCTTGCCTTTGCCTTTTGACTTTCCCTTTGCCTTGCTGATCATTATCACAGACTTGGGCTTGTCTTTCTTCATCTGTGCTTCAGTTGTCCTCAAAATGCCCAACAATTCTGACAACTTGTCAAAATTGTTCATGTTTTAGTTCATGACAAAATGATTATATGATTCAGGCAACGATTGTAGAATCACATCAGTGGCCAACTCTTGACCTAGGGGAAATCCCAGCTTGAATAGGCTTTCCACGTACCCAATTAAAGTGAGTATATGGGTGCCAACTGAGTCTCCCTCTTTCATCTTTCTCCTGAACAAAGCCTTTGAGACATCATATCTCTCCTGTCTTACTTGATGTTGATACATGTTCTTGAGATGTGTTACCATCTCCATGACATTCATGTTCCCATGCTGCTCTTGCAACTCATAGTTCATTGAGCACAACATCAGGCACTTGACATCCACGACATCATCAAGGTGCTTCTTGTAAGCATCCTTTTTAGCCTTGGGTGCATTTACGGTGGGTTCCGCTGGCTCTGGTGTTTTAAGGATATAGAGCTTACACTCATGTGTGAGAACAATTTTCAGCATCCTAAACCAGTTTTGAAAGTTTGTTCCAGTAAGTTTGTCCTTCTCAAGGACCGATCGCAATAAGAAAGTGTGAGTGTTGTTTTCCATTTGATTGCTACAAAAGAAAAATTTGCATTTAGTCCAAAACATTTTGACTTGTAAATATTTGATAAACATGATTAATTAGGCCTTTAATTAATTATGCTCCCACTATTTTATTCAAATTGATAGCCCTCACTATCAACTCAGAAGATTGCAACGCACAACCTTCTAGTGAGCCAAGACCCAAAATAATTGGATCAATGCCCAGCCAACGCCGACGTCAAAGACCAAATACTAAGGTAGGCAACTTTTGCCAATTGCATCATATGCAACTCTTGGATAGATGATCATGCACAACTCCTTGCCATGATGCATCTGTGTGCATCTAGGTACTTGATCCTATCAAGGTTCCCTAGTTAAGTCCAACCCATAAGACAACACGATGAGTGTGCACCCTACGAGGCAGACCCGCACACCCACCATCACACTTCCACGAGATAGACAATGTACCACGCAGAGGCGTGCCCATACATAGTCGATCAAGTTTTTCATGTGTGTTGCTTTATGGAAGGCAACTAAAACTTAATATTATTAATTGAGGGGTTTTATTAATACATATACATATCCAAACACCACATACTTAGAGTATGTATCATATACTACTATATCCACAACCACAAACGATAGGCATGAAATCACAAACACAAATACATCAGTTATGGTCATACTATTGCAATCCTTTGGAGCAACAAAGGATTACGGTCCACCTATGGTCTTATGCATCTCATGCAACACCTGTGAATCAACCTGTAAGCCTGTAATGATCAACATTACAATGAACAACTTCATGGATGCTTCGTGAGGTTGGAACTTCAAGTTGCTTCTTGGAATTGGATTTTCTTGTTGCTTCTCCATGGACGCTCCTTGGATTTGGATCTACATGGTGCTTCTCCATGGACACTCCTTGGAGTTTGATCTTCAAGTGGCCTCCTTACATCAAGTTTACAAAAACTAAAAATAATCATATCTCTATTACATATGAGTACAAATATAAAGGGAAAGAATTAATTACACTTTGAAATAAGAGATGAGGCTTGGCATGCAATCCAAATACTTTATACAAAGGATCCATATGCAACCATTGTACATCCATAACATTCACAAACAAACATATCCACAAGATCGACATCCACATTCATTCACAACATTCAAAAAAGGGGATACTAGGCCATAACCGTGCATGCATTCACCACATAAAATAGATTTTAAAGGCGACATGTATGCTATCATAGGTATATCTACATATATGTATATACATATTAAAATTGCAGTACTTTTAATGCAGGACATTCCCCATTAAATAAATTTTTGACTCCCACACAGAATATGCGGGGTACATAGGGACAGTGCCCCTGTGCGGGGATCGAGGGGAGGCCGCCCCTCGCGGGGTCTCAAGGGAAGAACCCCTGAAAGGTCTATAGAATTTTACTTCCATGCACTTAGGAAAATCAATATTTTCCATAGTCGACCCCGTCCAAAACGTCAAAAATAGAAGCATGCGGCGTATGTGGAATTAGGTTTAGATTTTCACATTAGCAGTTTTAATTCACATCATATGCAACATAAAAATAGTATACAACGATTCAATCATATCGAAACGAATCCAAGTACGCCATAGATTGACGTTGCTCTGATACCACTGTTGTGTTTTGTGGAGAAAACATGCATGACGGAAGCAACAAAAATTCCACTCAACCCGAAATAGGATCTCGTCGACAACAACATATTTGGAAGGAGTGTTTGCGGGATATACCTTATCGCGGAGCAAGTCCGGTGATGTCCCACTGCACAAAGGTGTGCAACGACGCTTGTCTACACAGACAGAACTTCTCTCCCATTCGCTGTCACAGGAAGATCTGGCGGCGCTCCTTTCATGTGATGATGTACGCTGCTCATAACATGCACGGATGGCCGTTGATGTCCTCCGAACGCAGGCGTCTCAACATCTGTGTCTCTACTTCATCCATGCAGATAGACTGGAACTACATGTCGCGCTTCCTAAGCTGGCGGGAAGGAGTCGTGTCTGTGCGGTGGCGTGCTAGCGGCACGTTTCTCTCCTTTCTCTCCTAAGGACGGTGATAGCGAGGGTTTACGTACGTGAGCGTAAACTGAAAAGCCTCTCTCGATATCTTATATAGATATCAGTCGTCAACCTCCTTTAAATAGTATACGAAGGGAAGTAGGGTTTCCTAAACCCATCGGTAAATAGAAACGTTGCGTTAATTAAAACACTCGTGGATTAACTAGAATATTCCAGAATTCATTAATTAAAAAAAATAATCACATTAATTGATTAATTAATATCCAACTCCATCCAATCGCTTGGGATGGCTCTATGGGCATATATACCAACAAATACTTGTTTGGACAACTCATAATCATGACTTAATCATACTATAAAGATCTAAGTTGGAGTAATATAGCAGTAACCCATACATGTATGTAAGAAGAGAGTTAATGACATTAGAGGAAATAATTAAAAAAAATTATTTGTGAATATTATCAAAATAATATTGTAGGATTGTAGAGAATTCAATTATGAATCCAACAAAAAAGAATAAACTAAATCAGAGTTAAAATGAGTGAGTTATGCCCTTTTTGGTAAACATATACAAACTATTTTTTGGTAAAATATACAAACTGTCACGACCACGACACTTCTATAGAGATCGCGACGCTATGTCGTGACTGCGACGCTAGCAGTGATCATGACAGATGCCCCCGAGAACAACCAATCTTAAAATGATCATATCTTGGGCTATACTTATCCATTTTCAATTAAATGAAGTGTGTTAGAACCACAATTCGATCCTCTATCATCTTAGACTCTTTGCTCAATAAGAGGACAACCTAGAAGTCATTTTTTGGGGAAATATTGTGGGAATAACGTGAAGATCAGTGGAAATCCAAAGGGGTTGCCATAGATTTGACTTGGTAAGTAGTTTTAACCATTGATTCTTCTATCTATTCATTTCCTCTTACTCAAAATCCCTAATCCAGTGAATCTGAGGTTTGGGTTAACCTCGAATCTTCATCTTGTACCTACATAAGACCTTCTTTAGGGTCAGGAAACACGTTAAAAGGCTATTTTGAACGAGATCTTCACGTCTAAAGCTTGATTTTGACTCGTGTGAGCTAAGATCTGAGATTACTTGGTGAAAAAGCTAAGATCAGTGATCTTGGATGAAGTCTGTGAGTAGATAATCTACTTCTAAACCTGATTTAAAGCATACAAACTCAAATAATGGTTTTCCTATGTTTTATTCTTACTCTATGTTATTTGTGATGGTTTAAATAAACATGTGTAGTGATAATCAGTAATTGAAATGCTTTTATAATCATATTATAAGTGATGTATTACCATGTTGAAAGTTGCCATGTGAATTGTTATGATTCAATAGGTGATCAATGTGTAAATTGAGGCACCGAAAAGTCAGATTGCCCTAGTTCATGTTTAAGAGAGTTGAACTATGATTTGTGAGATCTATGGAAATTATTAAATGATTTATTATTTAAATGTGAGATGATTAATTGTCAAAAATAGGGTAATCATTAGCTATGATGATGAAACATGTTGAATTAACTAAATATCACTAGACATTAGATGCCATGGACATTGTAGAATCCTCACATGATAAGGCCTGCGCTATGAGGAGGAAATAGTTTCCCGAATGGAGGTAGTCCAGATCGAGGTAAGTCATAGTGTACTAGTAGGGTGTGGGTGTTTTGACCAGTAGGGCAAACTCCTTACAGTTGTAGTACCCAACACTAACCGGGGATGCTGGTGGTACCTATGTTACATGTTGTAGTGATTAATGGTCAGTAGGTCCACTGATGCACTTTAAGCCTGAGGGCTTTGACTCACCGCTGGAGTACCTCGGTTGAGAGGTGGAGTATGAGATATCTGGCCACTCCCATTAGCCACTGAGAGGCAGATGTGCCGATGCCAACTGCAGACGTGGTATTGAGATTAAAGACTTAGGAACTTGGGCATGCTTCTAAGTCTTGTACAGTGAGATCATAGCTTGTTGTGATACTTCCACATGTTGTGGTACACCTCATGTGGGTCCACATGCTTAATAAATGGATTTAAAATAATGTAAATAGTTAGGTTATCCTTTTATTGCATTCAAAATATATACAACTACCATGTTGAGTGAAATATAGTTTTTAAACTGTTATGCTTGCATGATTGCATTTAAGTTCTATTAATGGTAAACATCATAAATATCCTAGTTACCATTGATTCTCAACTCATTGAGTGAGTAGCTCACCAACCTACTGAAAATTTTTTCAGGTAAAGGATTAGCTCTTCTTGAGGAGATGGAAGCCAACTTTAATCAAAAGTAGTACAGAGGTCTTGAAAGGAGAGTAGTTAGAATAGATAGATGGTATCTTATCCTTCCTCTAGATCATGGGATTGAGAGAGTGAGAAAAGAGAGAAGTTTGGAATGTAATGCACATCATGTATAATAATTTTGAAACCCATGAGTCTATGTAATAATCATGTTTGGTTGTATCTTATTGTTATGTTTAATCAAGATTTATCGTTCAGTAAGTGATATTACAATATATTTGAGAAAAAGAAAAAGTTGGGAGTGAACTTTGTGCTAAGTATAATCGTCAAACTCATGCCCTAATCTCATGATTAGTGGTAATCATGGGATGTGGGTGTAAGAGTTTGGTATCAGAGCATAGGTTGAACCTAAAATGAGTTTAGGTTTGGGACAGGGGTGATAAGAGAACGATAGGATTAGGATGCTTTCCTCTTTGAACTGCAATTTTCTAACAGATGTGTTCTATTATGGATATGCAGATGGAAGGAAGAGGATGTGGACATGGTGAGGAACAAGCTGAGAGCCATTATGTCCCTAACCCTCGAGCAATGGCTAAAGGTGGAGAAGATAATGTGGCAACAAGGATGTATCATATTTTTCTAGAGATAAAATAAAAATTTAAGATGGACATGAAGTCTTCATCTTCTAGTAAGGATCTAATGAGATCCTATGAGCCGATGAAGAAGCTTGGTGGAATTGAATTTTCTGGAACAACAGATCCAGCTGTGGTGGAGGTGCGGCTTCAACATTTGGAAAAGGTATTTTTCCTAATGGAGTTATTAGAAGATAAATAAATCAATCATGCAGTTTATTTACTCAAGGGAGATGCTGAGTTGTGGTGGCAAGGAGTGGAACATAAAAGGAGGAATGCAAAGATGACCTGGAAGGAATTTGTGGATGAGTTTCACCTTAAGTATTTTCCTCCTACTTACCTAAGTAATAAGATTAAACATTTGGCGAATATTAGACAAGGAAGTATGATAATTGGTGAATATGAGGCATTTTTCACAAGGTTGGCAAATTTCTGTCTACAACTTGTGCCTGATGGTGTAAAAAGGTGCAGAAGATTTCAACAAGGACTACGATCAGAGATTATACACATCGTTTCAGCCATTAGTCGAAAAGATAGAGAAAACTTTGGGAAATTTGTGGAAGCATCGAGACGTGTAGAAGAGTCAGTTAATGTTGATAAATAGTCTGAGAGTAAGAAAAGATCTAGAGACTTCAATAGAGGGGGACATAGCAGTGGAATATATAGAGGAGGTGGTGGTTTCTTTTCTAAGATAGGATGAGGACTTGGTTGTTTTGGGAAATTTGTGGAAGCATCGAGACGTGTAGAAGAGTCAGTTAATGTTGATAAATAGTCTGAGAGTAAGAAAAGATCTAGTTTTTACCGAGTGGAGGAAGGCCCAATTCTAGTAGATGGAATATACAGTCTATGTGGACACCTCCATCTAGGTCTTCAGGATCCTAAGTATTAATGATAGGACTGTGGAGACATGATGCAGTCATATGTGACAATTGTGACAGGGCACATTCTGGTCAGTGTTGGGGAACTAATACTCTAATATGTTTTCATTGTGGACATATGGGACACATAAAAAGGGACTGCTCAAAGCTTCCATATGTTTCAGAATAAGGTTCCCAATTATAGTTTTAGACTCCACAGAGGTAGGCTCCAATTAGAGAGGCAAGTTCTTAAATGGCTACAGGTTCTAGAAGGGGAGCAATGTGATGCCTCATGCCACACAAAGCGAGATTAATCAAAACAAAACCGCGGAAGAAAGATTAAACAAACAAATTATTGGAAAACACTAAAAATTAAAACCATTTCATAAAACTGTCAAATGGCAAGAACAATTACATAAGATTCCTTTCATGCCTCAAAGCACTTACTGTGTGTGCCATCAACCTGTTACCAGAGAACCTATTCCAAAACTTATATACAAATATCCACTATAGCTGTACATAACATGGCACACAGGCCAACCACATATCAAAAGTGCATTCTCAAAACACCTATAGAACATTTCCCAAAGACCCGAGTGTGCAGGGATGACTCTAGGACTCTATCAACAAAAGACATCTAACAACACTTCTAACCTTGTCAACCACTACTCTTCTTGCTTTTGTTTAACCTCCACTACACAATCTCTATCTCTTTATGCACGTCCACCTAAAAAGGATGTGGGAAACTCACAGGGTGAGATTCCAAATCTCAGCTAGAGATATAACTGCCTACCAGCTCTATAATTATCACAGATGAGATAAATAAATCAACAATAAAGTTACAAATGTAAGAAGTAGGTAATCATTATTAACATGAAGAGCAATTACTATTGAATTATGAAACATCTTAACCATCTAAAAGGAATATGAAAACCATGTATATTTCCTATCAACAATATTGTATATAGATCAAGCAAAGCCTCATCCAATGTTTCCATATTTGATCCTATATAGATATACTGTACGACTGATTACATATTTTATTATGCCTTGAGGATTTGAGTCGTACCACCAAAATCCAACCGACCACTGCTAAGTCAAAATTGGTGCCATATAAGGTCTAATGGAAGAGACAGAATCCACAGGCTCACCACCTTGTGGTCAGTCCACGAGAAAACATGGCAGAGACATATCAGTCAACTACAACAATGGCATCTAGTCCAACTCATGGATTGGCTCACACATGATCATCCACATATATAATCATACCTAGTCCACCTTGGTACAAGTACAATGCTAGAAGAACAAGATCATGCATGGCCGTTCTAACAAGGAGTGGCTCACACATGGCCATACATACAGTGAGATTAACTCATACATGGTCGTCTCACACATCTTGCAGTTAAGGATACATGGAATTACTCGACTTGTACCCCGAATATTCAAAAATATGCACTCCAAGTAAAACTCGTTTCACCATTCAACAAATGCTGACACTGAATAGATCTATGGCACATGGCAAACTACAAGATTAGGTTCCACTAATTAGTTAAATCATTTAAGTATTTTTTAGCATCAAACAAGTTACAACGTACAAACTCCAAACAAGTTCTATATAAACAATGTCATAACACATCATCAGAACATGTTTGACCAGGTGTGATCTCATCACATCATCACTTGATATTTTTCAATCACCATATTTCTCATCACAAGTATCACATACTTTGGGGTGGCAACCCCTGATCTCATCATTGAGGAAATCACCAACTCATATATAGCAATAAGACATCATTAGGTCATAAGACCATTTACCTCCTCTTTTAAGGATGTCAACAACACTTATGCCTCACAAGGCCCATTCAAATGTATCATAAGCAACATAGCTCATACCCGTCTATGCTTACCAACTGATGTCACCTCATGGTTAGAGACTTGTAACAAGAAGAAAAATACATCATCAAAACTGCCATCTCATAAGATTCATACCATATATATTACATCATTAGAGTTAGGGTTTCTCCTTAATCAATTAGGGTTTACACAGTTGGATCAACAATCACCCTTAGATTATTGCTCCCATCATCATTATAAGGTATGTCATGAAATAGAGATAATAGAGAACATCACTCCTTATTATTCACATAGCCACCCCATAGGGTATCACATCATAGCATGTAACCCTATCATCAAGATGATATAATATAGCCATCACCACAGGATATCGGTTGGGGCTAATGTGTAGCATATTGGTTAGCATTTTCCATGGGGTGTTGACTTGTCATCATCACAACATGTCAATTATCACTATGCAAGGCACAAGAGATAACCTTACGAAAGGTGTATTGGTTTACCACTTCTAAAGAGTGTGACGGTCATCACCATCTAAGGTGTGACGGGAAACACCATCCCATGGTGTATTAGCCAGCACCACCCAAGGGTGTGACAAGGAACATGATCCCATAGCATATCGGCAAGCACCACCTAAGGGTGTCGGGCATCCAAGCCATGTCGGGCAGCCCTACCCTGAAGTGTGACATGAAACCGTAGGTATGTTGAGCAACACTAGGGGTAATGGGTTGTTAGTGTTAGGGTTCAGCTAGGCGTCACGGGTTAACGTGTATTAGGTAACATCACTCCAAGGTGTAATAGCCTCCTCCCAACCAAGGCATCACGGTTAGCCTCCAAGATAGACCAACTCCTCAAGGTTCCTCCATAGCCATGATAGGCTATCATATTCAAGGGAATAACAGTTGAGCAACACCTTATCCACTTAATCTACTTCAAGAGCATGATGACTAACACTCACCATGCATCTCGGTTTAGTCATTCCACATCAATTTAGGTCTTTATAGGGCATGATGGGCTAGCTCCTCAAAGTCTATCAACCATGTCGGTTTAGCAACCATAAGCCATAATGAGCTAACCTTCTCAACCCATGTCCATCTAAGCACATCCAAGGCATGAAGACTTTCCAAATAGGGTATCAGGTCATTACACTACAAGACATGACGACCTACCCTCAACATGATGCATGTATGTGTGTGTGGACTTGTTGTCTTCAACCTTAGAAAGGTCATCCACTAGTCCATCTACTAACACAACAAGAAGGTGCAAGACATGAAGAGCAAACCAATGAGATTCCATTGTCAAAATAGTTCTAAGACCATTAACAACTATCAACATATAAAAGATGAACAGTCTCAAGATGAAGAGCAACATAAGCATATGAAGAGTGAAAATAACAAAGGAGGTTAAGAGTTATATAACCCGCCTCAAAGATCACCACCAAGGTCCGAGATCCAAGCTCATGAGCTCAAGATAGAAGATGATCCACCAACTCAGTCACTACCACACCTCCAAGGAAGAAGATGATACCAAGGTTAATATGGTTCATGGTGGAAAGAAGGTATACAAGATCCATCGCCAATAAGAAGAAGAAGCAAAGAGAGCTAGGAAACATAGCTTACCAAGGTAGAAGATGAAGGATGCCCAAGGAACACCACATCTTGGAACTCGTCCACCAAGCTCCAAGAGAGATCTTCTAGCCCCTTAAACTTCTCAAGGTCATCCACCAAGGAAGAGGGAAACCAAAGATGACTAAAGGATCCTCTTTCATGGAGAGAAAGGAGTATATATACAAGAGGGATGAGAGTGAGATCATGGAAAAGGTGTGACCACCTGAGGAGCATAGGTTCCACTTGTCCACGAGAAAGATCCACATGCACAACATCATGCAAGACATGGTGATAAGGTTTAGGCAAGGTATCACCCACTTGGACTCCTACCAAGGTCATGCCCGATACCACATCTTCACACATCCACAAATCGATAGGGTGCAACCCTACACACTCACAAACTGACAGGGTGCAACCCTACTCACTCACAAATGTGCAACCCTACACACTCACAAATTGATAGGGTGCAAACCTATGCACTCACAAATCGATAAAGTGCAACCCTACACACTCACAAACTGATAGGCAACCTCTTTAGGGCTCTCTCAACTATGACAACACATCTAGGTGTAAGGCACACCTCCAACATGTGTCCAAAACATCACCAAGGATGTCACCACACCACCAAAACCCAAACAAGGTGCCCATATCTCTCTCCTCTAGATGGTGCCAAGAGAGAGAAGGAACACCCAAGAGGTGGAAAACTTGCATATCAACCCTAACTCGGGGTAAATTGCAATTTGCACCAAAACCTCACCAGAAAACACAAGAATCAACCAAACAAGTTCAAACAAGAAATTTCAAGCTTCCAACATGACCTAATTACATCTCATATTATTAGAGCAGTTTGTTAAGCAACATACTTAGGCAAAATAAATAGGGTTATCCCAAAACGTGGGTCAGGGTCCTTACAAGAACCTAATACCAGTAGTGGACAGTGAGGACAACATGGCAGAGGGAGAGCTACTGGACGCTTCTTCTCAATGACACCATCTGAAGGTGTGGTTTCACGTAGATTTGTGATAGATGAGATGCTTCTCTTTAACAACGTTTCTGTTACAATATTGATAGATCCTGGTGCAAAACATTCTTTCATTCAAAGATCAATAATTAGTGGATTAAATCTTCTAACCCAAGATTTATCTTATCAGTTGTTGTTAAGAGTTGCACTAGGTGAATCCTCAATTTTGATAGAAGTATGTCCTAAATGTCTATTGAGTTTTAGTGGGTAAAAAATAGCATTTAATCTCATACCCTTGGATATTAATTCTTTTCAAATTATTTTGGGTATGGGCTGCCTTGAGACATATCATGTCTAGTTAGATTGTTGGAAGAAAGAAATTATCTTTCAATAAGGTGGTTTTTCATGTGTCTTTATCAGAGATAGGAAAATCTTGCCCACATATATAGTATCAACTATTGTAGCTGATAAGATGATGAGAAAGGGGTGTTAGTCCTTTTTAGGACATATGGTGGATTCTAGGGTAGGGAAAAGAGCAGTCAGTATAGCAGATGTTCTAGTAGTACGTGAGTTTTTAGATGTCTTCCCTGATGAGTTACTAAGTTTACCACCTGAAAGAGATATCGACTTTGAGATACAAACTTTACCTGGTAGTCATCCAATAGCATTACCTTCCTATAGAATGGCACCTAGAGAGTTGAAGGAATTGAAAACCCAATTACATGAGTTGATGAATAAACGATTTATTCAACCTAGTACATCACCTTGGGGAGCTCCAGTACTATTCATGAAAAAGAAGGATGGAACCATGTGTTTATGTATAGACTATAGGCAATTGAATAAGATAACCATTAAGAAAAAATATCCTTTGCCTAAGATTGAAGGCATGTTTGAATAGCTATGTGAGGCAACGATCTTTTTAAAGATAGATCTCAAGTCGGGTTATCATCAACTAAGGATAAAGGCATTTGATATACCTAAGTCAGCCTTTAGAATGAGGTATGGGCACTATGAGTTTGCAGTTATGTCCTTTGGATTAACAAATGCCCTTGCAACCTTTATGGACATGATGAATAGGGTTTTCAGACCATATTTAGATCAGTTCATAGTAGTGTTTATAGACGACATCCTTATATATTCCAAAGATGCAGAACAACATACACAACATCTAAGGATAGCTCTGTAGTTGTTAAGGAAACATCAACTTTATGCTAAGTTTAGCAAATGTTAGTTTTGGTTGGCTGAAATATCTTTTCTTGGACATGTCATATCAAGAGAAGGAGTCAGTGTGGTTCCTAAGAAGGTGGAATATGTTCTTTAGTGGGAGCAACCTACGACCCCTACTGAGATCAGAAGTGTCCCGGAGTTAGTAGGATATTATAGGATGTTTATAATAAACTTCAATACAATAGAAATTCCTCTTACACACTTAACAAGGAAGGTTGTACCTTTTGTTTGGTCTAATTCATGTGAGAAAAGTTTTCAAATTTTAAAGAAGAAGTTAACCACAACACCAATATTGATATTACCAGAGGTAGATAAGGGCTATGTGGTTTTTTGTGATGCGTCCAAGAGAGATTTGGGATGTGTTCTTATGCAATAATGGAAAGTGGTGTCCTATGCTTCTAGACAACTTAATAAGAATGAAGAGAACTATCCCACTTTTGCTAGTAATCCTAGAGATTTACGACAATCTTAATGTTTGTCATGCTTTTGTTAGTAATATTTTACCTTGTACTTTATCTTAACTTTGGTAACCTGAAATACTTGTTTATACAACTCATAATCATGACTTAATCATACTATAAAGATCTAAGTTGGAGTAATATAGCATTAACCCATACATGTATGCAAGAAGAGAGTTAATGGCATTGAAGGAAATAATTAGTAAATAATTTTTCATTTCATAATGTTGTCAAAATAATGTTATAGGATTGTAGATAATTCAATTATAAATCCAAAAAAAAAGAATGAACCAAATTGGAGTTAAAATGAGAGAGTTATGCCCTTTTTAGTAAACATGTACAGACTGACGTGACTGCGACACTAGTGCCACGACCGCGACGCTATGCCACAACCACAACGCCAGTAGTGACCATGACAAATGCCGCCATGATAGCCATTTGTAAAACAATCATATCTCGGGCTATACTTATCCATTTTCAACAAAACAAAGTGGGTTAGAATCGCAATTCGATCATGTATCATCTAAGATCTTTGCTCAATGAGAAGACGACCTAGAAGGTGATTTATGGGGAATTTTTTTTGGAAAGAATGTGCATGATGACAGAATTCCAAAGGAGTTGCCATAGATTCGACTTGATAAGTACCTTTAACCTTCTTCTATCCCTTCATTTCCCCTTGCTCAGAATCCCTAATTCAACAAATTTGAGGTTTGGTTTAACCTCCAATCTTCATCTTCTACCTATAGTAAACCTTCTTTAGGGTCGGGAAACACATTAAAAGGCTATTTTGAATGAGATCTTGAGGTTTGGAGTTTGATTCTGGCTTATGTGAGCTAAGATCTGAGATTAGTTGCTGAAAAGGCTAAGATCAATGATCTTGTGTGATGTTTGTGAGTAGATAATCTACTTCTAACCCTGATTTAAAGCATACAAACTCAAATAATGGTTTTCCTATGTGTTATTCTTACTCTATGATATTTGTGATGGTTTAAATAAACATGTTTAGTGATTATCAATAATTGAAATTCTTTTATAATCATATTATTAGTGATGTATTACCATGTTGAAAGTTTCCATGTGAATTGTTATGATTCGACATGTGATCAATGTGTAAATTGAGGCACCAGAAAGTTGAGTTGCCCTAGTTCATGTTTAAGAGAGTTGAACTATGATTTGTGAGATCTACAAAAATTATTAAATGATTTATTGTTCTAAATGTGAGACTCTTAATTGTCAAAAATAGGGTAATCATTAGGTATGATAATCAAACCCATTGAATCAACTAAATATCACTAGACATTAGATGCCATGGACACTGTAGAATCCTCACAAGATAAGGCATGTGCCATGGGGAGGAAACAATTTCTGGACTAGAGGTAGTTCAGATCGAGGTAAGACGGAGCGTACCATTAGGGTGCAGTGCTTTTGACAAGTAGGGCAAACTCATTATAGTTGTGTGGTACCCAACACTAACTGGGGATGCTGGTTGTACTTGCGTTACATGTTGTAGTGATCAGTGGTCAGTAGGTCCACTGATTCACTTTAAGCCTATGGACTTTGACTCACCGCTTGAGTACCCACGTTGTGAGGAGGAGTCTGAGATATCTGGCTTCTCCCATTAGCCTCTGTGAGGCAGTCATGCCAATTCCAGTTATAGATGTGGTATTAAGATTAAAGATCTAGGAACCCGGGCATGCTTCTAAGTCTTATACAATGAGAGCGTAGCTTGTTGCGATACTTCCACATGTTGTGGTACACCTCTTGTGGGTCTAAAAGCATAATAATTAGATTTAAATTAATGTAAATAGTTAAGTTATCCTTTTATCGCGTTCAATATCTGTACAACTTCCATGTTGAGTGAATTATAATTTTTATACTTCCATGCTTACATGATGGCATTTAAATTATATTAATTGTAACATCATAAATATCATGGTTACTTTTTGATTCTATACTCACTGAGCCAGTATCTCACCAACCTACTGAACAATTTTTCAGGTAAATGATTAGCTCTTTCTAAGGAGATGGAAGCCAACTTTAACCAAGAGTTTCACAGATATCTTGAAAGGAGATTAGTTAGAATAGATAGATGGTCTCTTATCCTTTCTATGGATCCTAGAATTGAGAGAGTGAGAAAAGAGAGAAGTTTGAAATGTAATGAACATGATGTATAATAATTGTGAAACTCATGCTTCTATGTAATAGTCAAGTTTTGTTGTGTCTTACTGTTATGTTTAATCGATACTTATCCTTTAGTAAGTGATATTACAATATATCTGAGAAAAAGAAAAAGTTGGGAGTGAACTTTGTATTAAGTATAATCCTCAAACTTATGCCTTAATCTCACGATTAATGGTATTTGTGGGATGTGGGTGTAACGATTAGGTCCTCGGAGGTGTTTTGTAGATGTTGTACATCGATATGAGGTATTTGGCAGTATGCCATAGTTTTACATGCATGGCTTATATATATATATATAAAGATCCATAGTTGGGAAACTCATAATCATGAATTAATCATACTATAAAGATCCGAGTTGGGGTTAACATATCACTAACCAATACATGTGTGTAAGAAGAGAGTTATTGAAATTAGATGAAATAATTAATAAATGATTTTTCTTTTAATAATATTATCAAAATAATATTGTAAAATTTTAGAGAATTCAATTATGAATCCAACAAAAAAAGAATGAACTAAATCGGAGTTAAAATTGGAGAGTTGTCCTTTTTAGTAAACATATACAGAGCACTGCTACTGCGGTCTGACACCGCGACCCGCGACGCTGCATTGACACCGCGACCGATGCTGCGTCGACACCACGACCGTGGTATACACCGCCCAGGAGAACAAATCATAGAACGATCTGTTCTCGAGCTATGCTTATCTGTTTTCAATGAAATGAAGTGCATTAGAACTGCGATTCAATCCTCTATCATCCCATATATCTTTCTCAATGAGAGTGGGACCTGGAAGGTGAATTCTGGGGCAATTTTTGGGGAAGAATGTGAAGAATGATAGAAATCCAAAGGGGTTGCTATAGATTCGACTTGGTAAGTAGGTTTAACCCTTGATTCTTCCTTCTCTTCATTTTCCCTTTCCTAAGATCTCTAATCCAGTGATTTTGAGGTTTGTCTTCACCCCCAATCGTATCTTCTACCTACAACAAACCCTCTTTAGGATGGGGAAACACATTAAAAGGGTTGTTTGGAACAAGATCTTGAGGTTTAAAGCTTTATCCTAACTTGTGTGAGCTAAGATCCAAGATTAGTTGGTGAAAAGACTAAGATCAGTGATTTTGGACAATGTATGTGAGTAGATAATCATCTTTTAACCTTGATTTAAAGCATACTAATTCAAATAATAGTTCCCAGTGTTGGATTTTTTCTCTATGATATTTGTGATGCTTTAAATAAATGTATGTGGTGAAAATCAGTAGTTGAAATGCTTTATTAGTCATAGTAATAGTGATGTATTTCCATGTTGAAAGTTGTCTTCTGAATTGTCGTGATTCGACAGGTGATGAACGTGTAAACTGAGGCACCGGAAAGATAGGTTGCCTTAGTCCATGTTTTAAGAGTTGGAGTATGGTTGTGAAATATATGAGAATTATTTAGTGATTTATTTTTAAAATGCGAGACACGTAATTGTTAGAAATAGGGTAATCATTATCCATGATGATGATACATGTTATATTAACTAAACATCACTAGACATTAGATGCCATGGACATTGTAAAATCCTCACAGGATGAGGCATGCACTGTGGGGAGGAAACAATTTCTCGATTGGAGGTAATCCAGATAGAGGTCAGTCGGAGCGTACCAATAGGCTGCGGGGGTTTGACCAGTATGGAAAATCCTTACAGTTGTGTGGTACCCAATACCAACCGGGGATGCCAGTGGTACCTGTGCTACATGTTGTAGTAATCAGTGGTCGGTAGGTCCACTGATGCACTTTAAGCCTGAGGAGTTTGACTCACCGCCTGAGTACCTAGGTTGAGAGGTGGAGTCTGAGATATCTGGCCGCTCCCATTAGCCGCCGAGAGGCAGACGTGCTGATTCCTGTTGTAGACATGGTATTGAGATTTAAGACTTAGGAAACCGAGCATGCTTCTAAGTCTTATATAGTGAGATCGTAGCTTGCTGTGATATTTCCACTTGTTGTGGTACACCTCATGTGGGTCCAAAGGCATAATAACCAGATTTGAAATAATGTAAATAGTTAGGTTCCAAAGGCATAATAACCAGATTTGAAATAATGTAAATAGTTAGGTTTTCTTTTTATTACATTCAATATCTTTACTACTGCCATGATGAATGAATTACAATTTTAAACTGCCATGCTTACATGATTGCATTTGAGTTCTATTACTTGTAAACATCATAAATACATTGGTTACCTATTGATTCTCTACTCACTGAGCCAGTAGCTCACCAACCTACTGAACAATTTTTCAAGTAAAGGATTAGCTCTTCTTGAGGAGTCAGAAGCCAACTTTAATCAAGATTAGCTCAGAGGTCTTGAAAGAAGAGTAGTTAGAATAGTTAGAGGGTCTCTTATACTTCCTTTGGATCTTGGGATTGAAAGAGTGAGAAAAGAGAGAAGTTTGAAATGTAATGTACATGATGTATATTAAGTGTGAAACTCTCACTTCTATGTAATAAGACAAGTTCTGTTGTATCTTGTTGTTATGTTTAATCAAGACTTATCATTCAGTAAGCATTATTATAATATATTTAGAGAAATAAAAAAAATATGGAAGATATTTAATCAATTATGCCCTAATCTCATGATTAGTGGTAATTGTGGGATGTGGGTGTAACAACTTTGGTATCAGAGCATATGTTGAACCTAAAATGAATTTAGGTTTGGGACAGGGGTGATAAGAGACCAATAGGATTAGGATGTTTTCCTCTTTGAACTGCAATTTTCTAACAAATGTGTTTTGTTATGGATATGCAGATGGAAGGAAGAAGACATGGACATGGTGAGGAAAAAGCCGAGAGCCATTACGGCCCTGACCCTCAAGCAATGGCTCAAGGTGAAGAGGATAATGAGGCAACAAGGATGTATCATATTTTTCTGGAGATAAAAGAAAAATACAAGATGGACATGAAGTCTTGATCTTCTAGTAAGGATCTAATGAGATCCTATGGGTTGGTGAAGAAGCTTGGTGGAACTGAATTTTCTGGAACAACAGATCCAACTATGGCAGAGGTGTGGCTTCGACAACTGGAAAAGGTCTTTCGCCTATTGGAGTTATCATAAGATAAGCAAATCAATCATGTAGACTATTTACTCAAGGGAGATGCTGAGCTGTGGTGGTGGGAAGTGGAAGATAAAAGGAGAAATGTAGAGATAACCTAGAAGGACTTTGTGGATGAGTTTCACCTTAAGTATTTTTCTCCTACTGTCCTAAGTGATAAGATTAAACAATTGGAGAATATCAGACAAGGAAGTATGACAATTGGTGAATACGAGGCATATTTCACAAGGTTGGCAATTTTTTGTCCACAACTTGTGCCTGATGATGTAGAAAAGTGCAGAAGATTTCAACAAGGATTAAGATCAGAGATTAGACACACCATGTCAACCATTGGTCAAAGAGACAGAGAAAACTTTGGTGAATTTGTGGAAGCAGCGAGATGTGTAAAAGAGTCAATTAATGTTGATAAGCAGTCTGAGAGTAAGAAAAGATCTAGAGACTTCAATAGAGGGGGACAAAGTAGTGGTGGATACAGAGTAGGTGGTGTTTTATTTTCTAATATAGGAAGAGGACTTGACTATTTTGGGAGACAAGGATCTAGGTTTTCACCAAGTGGAGGAAGGCCCAATTCCGATAGATGGAATACACAATCTACATGGACACCTCCAACTATTTCTTCAGGATCTTCAGTGTCAGTGACAAGACCGCAAAGACATGATGCATACATATGTCATAATTGCGGCAGGGAACATTCTAGTCAGTGCTGGGGAACTAACGCTCCAATATGTTTTCATTGTGGACAAATGGGACACATAAAAAAGGGATTCTCAAATCTTCAATATGTTTTAGAACAAGGTTCACAATTATAGTTTTAGACTCCACAGAGGCAGGTTCCAATTAGAGGGGCAAGTTCTTCAGTGGCTTCAAGTTCTAGAGGGGGAGCACCTAGTACCAGTAGTGGATAACGAGGACAACATGGAAGAGGGAGAGCTACTGGATGTTTCTTCTCAGTGACACCATCTGAAGGTGTAGTTTCACCCAGAGTTGTGACAGGTGAGATGCTTCTCTTTAACAACAATTCTATTACAGTATTAATAGATCCTAGTGCAACACATTCTTTCATTCAAAGATCGATAGTTAGTGGACTAAATCTTCTAACCCAGGATTTATCTTATGAGTTGTTGTTAAAAGTTCCACTAGGTGAATCCTCAGTTTTAACAGAAGTATGTCTTGGATGTCTATTGAGTTTTAGTGGGTATACAATAGCAGTTAATCTCATACCCTTAGATATTAATTCTTTTCAAATCATTTTGGGTATGGACTGCCTTGAGACATATCATGTCCAGTTAGATTGTTGGAAGAAAGAAGCTATCTTTCAACAAGGTAGTTTTTCATGTGTCTTCATCGGAGAGAAAAATCTTGCCCACATGTATAGTATCATCTGTTGTAGTTGATAAGATGATGAGAAATGGGTGTGAGGCCTTTTTAGCTCATGTGGTGGATGTTAGGGTGGAGAAAAGAGCAATCTGTCAAGCAGATATTCCAGTATTATGTGAGTTTTCAGATGTCTTCCCTCATGAGTTACCAAGTTTACCACCTGAAAGATATATTTTTTTATCAGACCACCTAAAAGAGATATTGACTTTGAGATACAGACTTTACCTAGTAGGCATCCAGTAGCAGTACCTGCCTATAGAATGGCACCTGGGGAGTTAAAGAAATTGAAAACCCAATTACAGGAGATGTTGAATAAATGATTTATTCAACCCAGTACATCACCTTGGGGAGCTCCAATATTGTTTGTGAAAAAGAAGGATGGAACCATGCGGTTATGTATAGACTACAGAAAATTGAATAATATAACAATTAAGAATAAATATCCTTTGCCTAGGATTGAAGACCTATTTGATCAACTCTGTGAGGCAATGATCTTTTCAAAGATAGATCTCAGGTCAGGTTATCATCAACTAAGGATAAAGGCATCTGATGTACCTAAGTCAGCATTCAGAGTGAGGTATGGGCACTATGAGTTTGTAGTCATGTCTTTTGGATTAACAAATGCCCCTGCAGCCTTTATGGGCATGATGAACAGGGTCTTCAGACCATATTTAGATCAATTCACAGTAATGTTTTTAGACGACATCCTTATATATTCTAAAGATGCAGAACAACATGAGAAACATCTGAGGATAGCCCTGCAGTTGTTAAAGCAACATCAGCTTTATGCTAAGTTTACTGAATGTGAGTTTTGGTTGACTGAAGTATATTTTCTTGGACATGTCATATTAGGAGAAGGGGTTAGTGTTGACCCTAAGAAGGTAGAATATGTTCTTCAGTGGGAGCAACCTATGACCCCTACTGAGATTAGAAGTTTCCTAGGGTTAGCAAGATATTACAGGAGGTTTATAAGGAACTTCAATGCAATGGCAATGCATCTTACATGCTTAACAAGGAAAGCTGTACATTTTGTTTGGTCTGAGTCATATGAGAAAAGTTTCCAAATTTTAAAGAAGAAGTTAACTACAAAACCAATCTTGATATTACCAGAGGCAAATAAGGGCTATGTGGTTTTCTGTGATGCGTCCAGGAGAGGTTTGGGATGTGTTCTTATGCAAGAACAGAAAGTGGTGGCCTATGCTTTTAGACAACTTAAAAAAGAATGAAGAGAACAATCCCACACATGATCTTGAGTTGGCAGAAGTAGTGCATGCTCTAAAGACATGGTGTCATTATCTATATGGTGAATTGTATCAGGTCTTTATTGATCATAAGAGTCTAAAGTATATTTTCACTCAGAGGGATCTCAATATGAGACAACGCAGATGGTTGGAGATTATAAAGGATTATGATGTTACTATTGATTATCATCCTGGAAAGGCCAATGTAGTAGTAGATGCTCTGAGTAGAAAGTCAACATCGTCTGCGGAGATGTTTTTAATGGCATGTGTAAAAAGAGACATATTAGTTAAGACGAGAGAGATGAATTTGGATCTGAATGTGTCTGATTAAGGTGGGCTGATTGCACAAATGTAGGGTAGACCTACATTTTATGATCAAATTCAGGAGCTTCAACACAGTAATGGAGAATTGCAACAAATCATTCATGATATGACAAATGGAAAGAGATCAGAGTTTAGATTTTCAAATGATGGGTTGTTGTATCTACATGATAGATTGTGTGTGGAAGATGACACTGAGTTAAAGAAGCAAATTCTTGAGGAAGCTCATTCTTCTATGTATGCAATGCATCCAGGTAACACAAAGATGTATAGAAACTTGAAGGAGTTGTATTGGTGTCCAGGTATGAAGAGGGAGGTGGTTGAATATGTGGCTAAGTGTGATGTATGTCATAAAGTTAAGGTTGAACATCAAAAGTCGGCCAGTACTCTGCAATCACTTCCTATCCCTGAATGGAAGTGGGAGCATATCACCATGGATTTTGTAGTTGGATTACCTAGGACACCATGTGGTTTCGACTCAGTTTGGGTAATAGTAGATAGGCTAACAGTAGATAGGCTAACAAAGTCTTCTCACTTTCTACCAATTAAAACAACATGGGATACACCAAAATCAGCCAAAGTCTATATAGACGAGGTAGGCAGATTTCATGGAATACTTGTTTCTATAATATCTGATAGAGATCCTAAATTTACATCTAGGCTTTGGAATCAATTGCAACGTTCCTTGGGAACAAAGTTGAAATTTAGCATAGCCTTTCATCCTCAGACATATGGACAGTCAGAGAGGACAATTCAGACCCTCAAGGATATGCTGAGAGAATGTATTTTGTAGTTCAGTGGTAGTTGGGATGATCATCTCAGTCTAATGGAGTTCACCTATAACAATAGTCACCATTATATCTTAGGCATGACCCCTTATTGTGACGATATGATCCATACAAATCAAACCATCACCAGTAAATAATTGCAGAATAACCATAAGCAGTGGATTAACAAAAGTCACTAAAAATTAAAACCATTTACAAAGAGATCCATTTCCAGGAAACTCTTAAGAAGGGAACCAAAGTATTACATACATCATGGTTCACATTGTACATACCATGTACCATATCATCTCGAGGATAACATATAACAGTTGCTTTGCCAAAATATACATAAGCAACATAAAACCTCGAGGCATACAAGCCAAAATCTCAGATCGTTCATAAAAATCGTTACGTACTGACTCCAAGGACCTGAGAGTACAGGGACGACACATAGGACTTATATCTACAAGACACAATAGACAGTACACACAACCTGAGATGCTACTATTGCCCCTGATGTTGTTGTTCTCCTGTTGCTGTATGGTCCCTACCTCCTCGTCCACGTCCACCTAAAAATATTGGTGACCAACGAGGTGAGACCCATGTCCCAGCAAAAGATATAACTCTCTGCCAATAATATTATCATTGCAGATAAACAGTAATGAGCTGAGCAGAGTATTATTTTAAATTAAAAAGCAGGACCTAATCACTATTTAAGCATAATAGGGCAATATCATCTTCTAAAACATTGCATCTATATATGATAAAGCAGTAATTCATCTCACTACTATAGAAATAGCCTTTGGCGTCGGTTGTTTAACCCCCTTTGGCGTCGGTTTCTGAGCGATGCCTATGTGGGCGCCGCTAAAGGTCGAACACTTCGGCGTCGGTTTTTTAACCGACACCTATTTAACATATAGGCGTTGATCTTTTAGTAGATAACCGACGCCAAAAGGGTTCGCGCCACAGAAAACGGCGTCATCTAGGACACATTCGGCGTCGGTTATCTACTAAAAGACCGACGCAGAAAGTGTCCTAGATGACGCCGTTTTCTGTGGCGCGAACCCTTTTGGCATCGGTTTGACACGAACAGCCGACGCCATTTCCAGTACGGCTGTGGCCACATTAGGCGTCGGTGTTTTGCAAAAACCCGACGCTGTAGGTCTTTGCTGACGGTTTTCTGTAAATAACCGACGCCTATATCTATTTTTTTTTATATCAGTTTGCAGGCCTGCTGTGGCTGGTCAGCAGGATGAGAACCTGCAGTTCAGTTTTCTGAACTGTAGGTTTACGACATCCATTGATATCAGCCTACAAACAGGCCACAAACCTACAAAATTCACAAAAAATAATTCACACAAGTAGATACATTCAGACATCAATTCAATTCTCACATTCACACATATAGAAACATTCAAATACATGTATTAACATTCAGAAATATTCATTTACAAAGTATCATTCATTATCGCTATCAACATCCCAATTATATCTTACAGTTGCCACTGCTTGTATGGCTTTTGCCCATTCTTCTCTTATTTCATTTCATTGCTTCCATCGTATATGGAGCATGTATATTTTTTAAGCGTTTACCTGTTGTGTTGTCAGTTTTAAACACCTGCAAAGAGAATGATGTATATATATAAGTAATAATATAAAAATAAGATTGATAAATTTCATACTAACTAATGAGACTATATATAATACCTCATGTATGGTATCGATGTCCAATGCGGCATGTCAGATAATCATCTGCATAAATCACATCACATAGTATGTGCATGCCCAACCATTGTCTTGTGTAGAGCACTATAAATTGAAACATACAAAATAATACAACTAAGCACAATTCACATCAATAATATATACATTGGAGTCGGGAACTTACTTGTACGTTCTACCAATTTATTGGCTGGTTCTTTTTCCTTGGGACCGTTCCTCCAGCCTTTTTGAATGCATCTAAACCCCTACATATTAATATAACACAGTAAATTGCATAAGTAAATAGTAATGTAATAACATATGTTAACAGATACAAAAATGAAATATTTCTCACCAGAATAATGGCATTCTCATTACGTGTCCAATTTTAGTGTTTAATGTACTTCCCGCGGGATCTAGATAATAAATAGTGAATGTCCCGGGGACAATAACTAGTAATTCCCAATGTCTACCGCTAGAGGTAAAAAGTTAACAATTAATAACTCAAGATGCACAATAAAAATGGAATTTTCTTAAGTCCAAATTATAAATAAAGTAAACTTACTTGACATTGAATGGAGCTATTATTATCGTCTTCTTTTGCTGACCAAAAATTGTAAAAGCATCTATACAATATTGTTGAACATTATCAGGGTCTTTAGCTACCAAACTAATCAATGAAGGAATCAAAAATCCCACATGATCAAATGCAAATTGTTTGCAATGATCTTCGACTAAGTAGCTGCAAAACATGTATTACGTATGCATTAATATATAAGAAATCAGCTCACCGGATCTTACACAAGGTATATGGATGTATAAATAAGATCTCACCTTATCCATGTCTCTATCATTGATGTATTCAACCACTCATACATAAACAGCTCAATAATATCTTGTATAAATAAAGAGCTATCGTATGATTGTCCTGCATAATCTGCATCTAAAGAAACAATTATAGGGCAATGTATATTATGTGCCCGTAGCCAACATGCCATTCCCCCACAAGCAGGACCTAACGGGTATGTTAGGTCAGTTGGAACCCAACTTGGTAATGCGGGAAGTGGAGGTGGAGGCCTAGGTGCTCCGGTTGTCTTCTTTTTAACCTGTATATATAATTTTAGATCAGTTGACCTCATATATACACATTAACAATTTAAAGTAATGTAAATTTATCTTACAACCTCAGTAGTGTAGACGACATCTGCTTTGGGCCACAATATCACCCCGCCTTCTACATCAGCAAGTGTATCAATATCCAGGTGGGGATATGGCAATGTAGCTTCTCTCCAATCGGGTAACACACGTATCGGGCTCACACGAACATAGCCCTGTGGCATTGGAGTCCCGTGAAACATTGCCCCAGGAAGGGACGGGTAAGCCTGCGCCTCTGCAACAACGTAGTCTTGCATTCTTAAGCGGCATGGCTTAAATGCCTACAAATTTACGTAAAGAATATTATACATATATACATATCATCTTGAAAACATAACAACTTGAAAAGACTAACTACAATGTCATAAACAATACTTACAGCAGACGTGTTAGGCGGTGGGTCTACATGATTACTTGTAGTCTGTACATCAGGAGAAGAGTGGGTCGCCATAGGCTGATTGGAAGCCTGAGATTCCTGCCACCGCAGCAATTCTTCCTTGACCTTCTCAGCAACTACATCGTTGACCTTCTTAGCAACTATATCCTCGACTCTCTTATTCTCCTATACATGGATAAAAGAAACATTAACTTCTTATTATTGAATTTTCTTTTGCAGCAACATTCTAAAAAAAGTATAGGTTACCTCTTCTTGTGAAAGTCCCGCTCTGGGTTTGTGCTGTGATGGCCCAAAGAATGCTTTGATGCCCACACCAGCGCCTGCACCCCTAACACGTCCAGGATGCTCTGGGTTACCCAGAGCAATTGTCAATTCATCTTGTGTGCCCTGAGGGATGGACGTGCCTTGTTTCCTCTGCTCGTGCAGCTCCCTCTAATCACCATCAACAGAAATTGGTAAGTTAACAAATAATCAATATTCAAACGATTGCTCTAAGAGTTGTATTTTACCATTTTCGCAGCCGCCTCAGCAGTTACGGGCTTATTTATTTCACCCTTCTTGTTTTTCCTCCCAGCTATCCAGATATCATGGTGAGGCATGGGTGTGGCAGACTCCTCAGTAGCAGTAGACTCCTGAGTAGCCGCAGACTCCGCCTGTAGTCTTTGGCGAACGCTTACATAGCCTTTTGGACCCATAGTGTGGTCATGCACATTCAGTGCACGCCTTGCTTTTTGTGCGTCACTGAGGGCCTAGTTAGTATGCACATTAATGATTTGGTTAGTAGCACTAAATGTTAATCTTGAATAGGTGAATACAATGTATATTAATTAAATTGGGAGTGATGCCTAATTACCTTGAATTCTTCAGATTTTCTTGAAGCAACAAAATTGTCCCAATCTTCTTTGTCCAAGAAGTTCCATTGTTCAAGGGCTGACTTCTTCTTCTTATCACCCTCTTTTATGTATTCTCTGTTCAGATTTGTCCTATAATTCCTAAGCATCTTTCCAGCGCGTTGCATCACACTTTTACGATGCAACTTCTCATCCAATGCAAACAGATTCTATAAAATAGAAATGTTATTAACTAGTATCCAAAATAGAATTGCAAATAATAGAATTTGTAATCTACAAAATAGAATTGCAAATAATAATAACTCACGCATAAATCCTTCCATATCAAGTCTTTTTTCCCCTGAGGAACTTTATGCCAATTATCATACTTAACACCACAATGGCTGCGAGTGGTACACCCAAGATAGTTTACAAAATTATTGCGGTTCACTCCAATTGCATTTCCTCCATTATCAAACTCCACAACCAATTGGATCCACTGCCACTTAGCGCTATTAACTTCTTCAACAGAGTGATGCCCCTTTTCTTGTTAAGTGTTTGGTGCTGCGCATCAAGTTGCTCCAGTGCTTCAGTGGGTACATGTGGATCATCAACCTAAATTTTGACAAAAATAAACACACTGAATTAGCCCAATATAGAAATATAGGATATATGACATAACTAGAAGATAATGAATTTTATAGGAATATAGGATATGTTTTTAGAACTTACATTGGTATCCTCTCCATGCTCGTCATGGACAGCATGCTCATCATGGACTTCATGCTCATCATGGACATCATGCTCATCATGGTCAGCCATCTGAAAATGTCATTAAAAAGGCAAACATTTAGCATTTGTATTAACTAGAAAAAGGCAAACATTTAGCATTTGTATTAACTAGAAAAAGGCAAACATTTAGCATTTGTATTAACTAGAAAAAGGCAAACATTTAGCATTTGTATAAACATACATGTCTCTAAAATTGTGATCTTTTATCAATTAACAATCCTTCATTGTGATCTCCGCGCACATATAAGTCATCATTAGCTTCAATATGTTGTAGAGTTGGCAACCCAACTGAGAATGGACTGGAGTCATCATACTTATCATAGTACTCTTCTTCATCTATAGGATCTTCAATGAATTGTCTTTTACCATGAAGAACAACCGACCATTTATCATTCGCAGGATCATCGATATAGAATATTTGTTTCGCCTATGATGCCAATATGAATGGTTCACCCTTCTCGCCAATCTTTTCAAAGTTCACCAAAGTGAAACCCAATTCATCCACTATAACTCCTTTGGTGTTATCAACCCAATTACATTTAAAGAGCGGAATTCTCCCAAATGTCCTCAATGACACCGTAATATGACATTTTAGCTTCACGTGGACTCTTATCCTTTGCACTTGCAAAGTACATAGTCGACGCTTGAAGAGTGACCCCACTATTTTGGACGACAATCTTATCATCTTGGCGCTTTGTGTAATATGTGAATCCATTAATGTCAAACCCTTCATAAGACATAACATTCGGTTTTGGTTTAAAGGCGAGGCATTTGATAGTTTCTGTAATATCATTTGGTGTTTGAGATAGTTGATGTAAGACTTTATCTTCAAACCACTTAGTAAAAGTCTTATTATGCTCTCTAGCAAGCCACATTGAACTTGCTCGAGGATGTTGTCTCTTTATGAAATTGGTATGTTCCTCGATATAAATACTCACTTCGTCCATATTGTGTAAAATATACAACTGAGCTTGTTCCAACTGCTCACGGCTGATTACTTTCACCCATGATCCCAAAATTCCTTTGCCCTCCTCAATATTCTTGTCATTATCAGGAGTGTCATTACCACTGAGAAAGTCATTGCAAAAATCCATAACCTCTCTCGCCACATAACCTTCAATAATACTCCCTTCAGGCCGATAACGGTTTCGAACATCACCTTTAAAAATGCTCATGTATCGTTCAAAGGGATACATCCAATGCAAGAAAACTGGTCCCAACATTTTCACTTCCCTAGTCAAGTGGACAACAAGATGTACCATGATATCAAAGAACGAAGGAGGGAAATACATCTCAAGTTGACATAGGGTAACAACCACTTCTCTTTGCAAATTATCGAGAGTATCAAGGTCAATAACTTTGCTGCATAGACTGTTGAAAAAGAAACAAAGTCTGGTAATTGCAAACCTTACATGCTTCGGCAATATAGATCGAATTGCCACGGGTAATATTTGTTGCATTAGAGTGTGACAATCATGAGATTTAAGACCTATCAACTTCAGATCTTTCATTGATACCAATCTACGGATGTTGGATGAGTAACCATGTGGCACCTTAACATTTACCAAGCATTCACAAAAAGTTTTCTTCTCCTTTCTAGACAACGTGTAACAAGCGGGAGGTAAGTATGTTCTTTTACTACCCATTTCACGTAATTCTGTTAATTCTGACCTTATTCCCATTTCACGTAGGTCCAGTCTGGATTTTATCCCATCTTTAGTCTTACCTGGTATATTTAACAGAGTACCAATGATGCTATCACAGACATTTTTCTCAACGTGCATTACATCGATACAATGCCTGACTGTCAAAGAACTCCAATAAGGAAGATCCAAAAATATTGACTTCTTCTTGAATGAAGAATTGTCACTCCGTGTGGCCATACTACATTGTGATTTCTTACCAAATTCATTGACAATGTCTTTTACTCTTTCATAAACAACATCCCCTGGTATAGGTTTAGGTGCACTCCGTTCATCATTCCATCCATCGAATGCTTTGTGCTTCCTACGATACGGATGGAATTTTGAAAGAAACCTTCGATGACCAAGATATACAGTCTTGCCGCCATGTTTTAGTCTTATTGAATCAGTGTTTTCTTCACATATAGGACACGCTTTAGCTCCTTTGACACTATATCCAGACAAATTCCCATATGCTGGAAAGTCATTAATAGTGCAAAACAACATAGCGTGCAAACAAAATGTCTCTCTTACTGAAGCATCATAGGTCATCACACCTTCAACCCAAAGTTTCTTTAAGTCATCAATCAAAGGTTCAAGATAAACATCGATATCATTTCCGGGTTGTTTAGGGCCCGATATCAACAATGACAACATAACGTACTTGTTTTTCATACACATCCAGGGAGGAAGATTGTATATAACAAGCATGACTGGCCAAGTGCTAAGTTGGCTGCTCAATGTCCCGTACAGATTCATCCCATCTGTACAAAGCCCAAGTCTTAGATTCCTATTTTCTTCATCAAATTTGGGGTACAATAGATCAATCTTCTTCCACTGTGGGGAATCAGACGCATGTCGCAGGATCCCATCATTATTTTTCTTAACATCTGCATGCCACCTCAAATTCTTCGCATATTTCAGATTTGCAAACAAGCGTTGAAACTGTGATATTATAGGTAGATACCACAACACCTTGGCAGGAGAACCAGTTTTGGACTCCCCCGAAGTCGTCAATTTATACCGTGACGCACCACATTTTGGACAATCTTTCAAATCTATATAGTCCTTTTGAAATAATACACAATCATTCGGGCATGCGTGTATCTTCTTGGCCTCCGTTCCCATTGGGCACAACATTTTCTTTACCTGGTATGTTGAGATTGGCAGCTCGTTTCCTTCAGGAAGCATTTCTTTCAACAAAGTCAACAATGAAGTGAAGCTTTTGTCGCTCCATCTATTGTTAGCTTTCAACTTATACAATCTCAACACAGCGCTACGCTTCGTAAACTTAGCACAGCCTGTGTATAACGGTATCTCAGCATCATGCACAATGTTTCTAAAGATAGGAGGTGGATCGGTGTGCTCTACCCTACAACTATCCAACATCGCATCAACGATGTCTGCTGGAACTGGTTCGTTCACATTTACGTCATCGGAGGCAATTTCTTCTTCCACCCAAGCACTGCTATCGACATCTACTGGTTTCGATTTTGAAATCTCTCCATGCCAGTGCCATTCTGTATAGCCTTGTACAATCCCGTTGCACATGACATGACTTTTGATTTCCTCACCATTGTTGACTTTCAAGTTGTTACCGCAATGCCTTCATGGACAGTAGAACCTATCTGTAGGTTTTTTCCTATGTTCCTCGGCAAATCTAATAAATTGATCAAGACCAGATATAAACTCTGGGGTGCAACGATTACGAATGGACATCCATGATCTATCCATTCTATGATCAGAGAAAACAAGTATATATTAGGAAACAAGTATATATTAGGAAAAGATTAGGGTATACACTTACATCCTAAGTGTATAATGTGATGTCATTCTTATATATAATAAATGTGTACCACCTATCCCATCCTTGAACACATAATCTCACTAGTAAGTGTATAATGTGTATTGGGTTTTCAAGAAAATTTCGACAGCATTTCCCCGCTGTTCTCTAAGTACATATGTACTTAGAGAACAAACGGGGAAATGCTACCGAAATTTTCTCGAAAACCCAATACACATTATACACTTACATCTTAAGTGAGATTAGGTGTTCAAGAACAGTCCCAAACCGGGGACTATCCAAGATTTACTCCTAATGAGTCAATCTTGGACGGGTTTCTAGGCCAACAAACACATTTGATGTCATTCTTATATATAATAAATGTGTACCACCTATCCCATCCTTGAACACCTAATCTCACTAGTAAGTGTATAATGTGTATTGGGTTTTCAAGAAAATTTCGGCAGCATTTCCCCGTTGTTCTCTAAGTACATATGTACTTAGAGAACAAACGGGGAAATGCTGCCGAAATTTTCTCGAAAACCCAATACACATTACACACTTACATCCTAAGTGAGATTAGGTGTTCAAGAATAGTCCCAAACTGGGGACTATCCAAGATTTACTCCTAATGAGTCAATCTTGGACGGGTTTCTAGGCCAACAAACACATTTGATGTCATTCTTATATATAATAAATGTGTACCACCTATCCCATCCTTGAACACCTAATCTCACTAGTAAGTGTATAATGTGTATTGGGTTTTCAAGAAAATTTCGGCAGCATTCCCCGCTGTTCTCTAAGTACATATGTACTTAGAGAACAAATGGGGAAATGCTACTGAAATTTTCTCGAAAACTCAATACACATTATACACTTACATCCTAAGTGAGATTAGGTGTTCAAGAACAGTCCCAAACCGGGGACTATCCAAGATTTACTCCTAATGAGTCAATCTTGGACGGGTTTCTAGGCCAACAAACACAATAATAGATATGTGAATCATATCATTAAGAGCATGATTTCTTGTTAGGTCATCATAGGTCATAATAATCCACTAGAATTAATGAGAAAAAAATGTCTCATAGTGTTAAAATAGACTAGACATCTAATTAAGAACAAACAATAAGACAATGTTAATTTATCTCAATTAAATGGAACAGAGTCAAAAGAAAAATTGTAAAATGATTTTCATCGAGTTAATTTAGCTGGCCATTAAATGGAACAGAGTCAATTAAATGGAACAGAGTTAAATGGAACAAAGGAACCCTATAAAGATGTTTGAATGAATCTAAACTAATTAATTTGATTAGAAGCTGAAAATAAGTCAATTAAATGGAATAGAGTCAATTAAATGAAACTAACAAAGTTAATTTAGCTCAATTAAATGGAACAGAGTCAATTAAATGGAACAGAGTTAAATGGAACAAAGGAACCCTATAAAGAACCAATTTCACGCCTGGGTAGGTCGGCAGGTACCTGGGCAAACGAGCAGGGCAAGGTCGAGCTGGTCGAGTACGTGGGCGGCGGCAACACCGGCGAGCTCCAGAACCACCGGCACAAGTCAGGCAGGTAGCGGCAGCGACTCCGACGAGCAGGGAGCGGTAGGCGGCGGCGGGCAGGCAGGCAGCGGAGAAAGAGCTGTAGGCAGGCGGCGGCGGGCAGGCAGGCGGAGGAGAAGGAGCGGCGACACGTCGGTGAGCAGCAGCACAGGAGAAGGGGCGCGGAGAAGAAGAAGAAGGCAGCAGCAGTGGCGGCGCGGCGGCACTGTCGTGGAGAAGAAGGAGTAGAGAAAAAGGGAAATCGGCGGCGACAGCAGAGAAAAAGGGCAATCGGCTCGCAATGAAACAGAAGAAAGGGGAAGAGTCGGGCATCGCGGGATATTAAGTTCCCAAATAGCATCGGTTGTTTTAAACAACCGACGCTAAAGATGTTTAGGCATCGGTTGTTTTAAACAACCGACGTCCAATTGGACGATATTTTCACGAAATTATTTGGCGGGAACCACTTTCAGCGTCGGTTATAAAAGGATAACCGACGCTGAAAGTGACACTTTTCGCGCAAATTTCCATCGCACATACGCGTCGGTTTTTTATCTACATAACCGACGCTGAAAGTGACACTATTTTTTTGCTCAAAAATTGGATTTCGCGGGCGACTTTAAGCGTCAGTTTTTTAAAAACAACTGACGCTGTATTCAAAGCGGTACCCGTGTCTGGCTGGTCTTCGAATATAGACATCGGTTTGCCTAAATAACCGACGTCTAATATTATAGGTGTCGGTTTTCCTAAAGAACCGACGCCCAAAAAAGAGACACTGAATGTTGTTTCTATAGTAGTGTCTATTCATTTTATAAGGAATACGAAGAACATGTATAACATCTATCCATTTAAGATGCAATAAAAAATGTAACATCAACCAATAATTTATGTATTCCATCCTTAAGCAAATATGCTACATGGTTGATTACATTTTACAATCATACTTATGCCTTGAGGAGATGAGGTATAACGCTCATGCTCCAACTGACCACTGCGAAGTCAAAATCGGTGCCATACAAGGTCAATGGAAGAGCTGGCTTCCAAGACCTATGCCGTCTCGGTCAGTGCGAGACCACAAGCAGGACCATTTCAACCCCTTACATAGCTTTCCAGGATATACTGGCAACTTCTCTATAGAGCTACAGTGGTAGCTGCACTCTCTTCCACATCGAGAGATTTAATTTTTATCTCACATCGATTCGGCATTCATCATCATCGGGAGATTCGTGATACATCCATCCCATCATTTATAATTAAGGATTGAGAGATTTATTGTTTATCTCACATCAATTCCTCCATTAGGGCATAAGGATATCCACGCCCATCACCCCCACATATTAAAAAATATGCATTTTCCAGGACATCACGTGGGAAAAACTAGTTTCACCATCACCAACTACTGACGATGATGGATCTATGGTCAGGGCTCTACATGATAGGATTCCACTTGATTAATTAAGTACATTATCGTATTCTTTTAGCATCAGTCAAGTTTCCAAACATGAATTATTATGACAAATTCTACAAAGAAAGGTGTAATACATCTATCAGGCACTTTTCAAATCTTTAGGACACATATAACATTTAGGATCTCAATCCCTTGTCTCATTATTGGGAATTCTCATCCCTCAACATTATCATCATCATGATTACTAGATCTGGGTATTCAAACCCTTAGTGCATCACTGAACTTTGTTACCACTTATCAGGTAACTATTACCTCTAGGTCCTCCGACCAAGGTATACATGATACTTGTTACACAAGCATCTCACATGGCTCACAAGGCCCATTTTAAATCTTTATCATATAAAACATCATAGATCATACCTGGCTATGCTCATCATCTCATGATACCTGCATGGTTAGTATACATGATAACAACCATATCAAATACATATCAACACCATGCAATACAAGGGTAATGCCACTGTTCCATCATTAGGGTTAGGGTTTCCCTTTCTTATTGATTAGGATTTCACATGCCATTACCATTACCCTATATTAGGGTTAGGGTTTCCCCTTACTAACCATTTAGGGTTTCAAGATCACATTATCAAGAATCAAACCCTAATTCATACCCTACACATATTAGGAGTATTAATGTATGCCCATTGCATGTTTATCACAAAAGTAGGAGTTTCTCTCTCATCCTTACTAGGATGTTGATTACTCCATACTTTATTAAGTTGGCTCAACCTTTCCTTCAAGGTACATTAGCCTACTTAATCATTATTCATTAAACTCCATACCTGTTAATGTATGACTTGATATAAAATACTTCATGTGTTACTCCATCAAGTGCATTGCATTTAAGGTGCTTTCACCATATCAGGTATGAGGTATGTGTGTGCTTGCCACACCATATCGGTTTTAAGGTGTATGTGTGCTTGCCACACCATATCAGGTATACCCTTATGCTCATGCCTCTTCAACCCTTCATGGATTCTACCTACCCTTCACCATGGGTTAAGTGACATGATGACAACTGGTTGAACCTTTGTCAACCCATTATACAAATCAATAATGGTGTGGGGTTACAAGGTATATCGGTTTTCCTATCATATAGGGTTACATCACCATATCGGGTTTGAGGTGTGTGCTTAACCTAATATCATTTTTGAGGTGTGTGCTTGACCTGCTATCGTGTAAGAGGTGTATGCTACACTACCATATCGTGCAAGAAGGTATAAAATCATATCCATATCATTTTAGTGGAGTAGGTGCATCACCATATCGGGTTAGAGGTGCTTGCTTGTGTGTTTGAACCCGATATCACTTTACCTTTGATGATGTCATTACCATAAACCTCTAGACCTTTGTTCTTACTATTATAAGTCATGGACAAAAGTCCCATGAAGCTTTTAGAACTCAAAGGATCATCAATTAATCAAGAGAAATCGAAATTGCAAGTAGATCAACAAGTATGACAAAGTTGAAGGTGCATAATAATATACTTGGGTTCAAGTTATATAACCCACCTCAAGAACAACTTCAAAGCTCCAAGATCTAAAGCTCCACGTTCCTAAGGTTGAATATGAACTTCCAAACTCCTCTATATGCAAAGAATCACCATGGATAAGCAATTGGTGAAGAAGAAAAGAAAGGAAGATCATAACCCTAAAATCATGCTTCAATCCAAGGTTGAAGATGATCATGCCTCACCTTAGGGTTAAGTATGAGATCCTTCTTGATCCTTAGCACCTTTGTATGATATCCTACTACTCTTGTTCGATATTCCACCACCCATGCACGATATGCCACCACCCTTGGCCGATATCCCCCTCACTTGTGATCAAAACACTTCACTATGGGCGATATCACCCTACTCGGCGATACCACCTTACTTGGCCAATATGAACTTGCTATGGATGATACCTAAGGCTCTATGCACGATACCACTTCACTCCTACACGATACAAGGACCATATGCATGATACCTTAGGGAAGGAGGGTGATAAGATTCGAAAATATTCACTAAGGGGTGAAAGAAGGGGTATATATACTTGTTGTTCATTGAAGAAGTGCGAAAATGAGGTGTCATCAATTGAGCTACTAGGTGTCACGTGTCCATGCATGGTTGACATGTGTACATGCATACATTAACATGTATCGTTACATGAAAAACTCTTGAGGATAATCTAGGGATGAATTTTCGTCCATTAATTATCCCTTTGAATAAAATATATCAACTAAATCACCACTTTATTCACAACCCGATACAACTTTTCTAAGGAAGTTGTAACTCAATACACTCCACCTCCTTGAGGTTCTTTGCACATCATGGGATTTTCCTAGAGTCCACAAAATGATATGGGACTCCTCTTATGGATCCTTTTCTGATAGGCACTCATATATAATCTTTTCAACCAGATACAACTCAAGTTAGGGTTTCACAATTAACCCCTTTCTTGGTCATTTCATCACCAAGTATTCCATCACTCAAAATCGATTGAAACATGGTGTATACTTCTTTTTATCTCCTCTATATGATATTAGGAGGGAGTAGGGACACTCTAGAGGTGGTAATTTACATATAAACCCTAGATTATGGGTAAATTACAATTTGTACCAAAATTGGTGCACAATGCACTGACATTATTCAAACAGGCTGCAACTTGAAATTTAGGCTTTCCACAAGCCATCCTTTAACATAATTCTCTCTCTTATGATGCTAAAATACATTAGGTACATTCAATATGTGACATTTTTCAATATATCCCCTCATCTTGGGTAAATTACACCTTATGCCCAAACTATCATATAATGCACAAACAGTTTGCAAATAAGCTCAAACTTGAAATTTAAACTCTAAAAGAGTCTTAATTATTTTTCAAAAGATTAAAACAAGTTTATAAACAACTTACTTAAGCAAAACTTCTAGGGTTAAGCCATAACCCAGGTCAGGGATGTTACAATTATCAACCCCTAACATGGATTTCGTCCCCGAAATCTCAAGAGAAAAGAGAAGGGTACTTCATCTTCATCCCTTCCTCTAGCTCCCATGTGGCTTCTTTAATGCCACAATGATTCCATAGAACTTTCACAAGAACTGTCTTTCTTTTTCAACTTCTTGATTCTTCTGTCAAGAATCATCATTGGACCCTGCACATAGGATATATCCTCATTTAATTCTACCTTTGCAGGTTGCAACACCAACTCTGTATCGGGATGACATTTCCTTAGCATAGATACATGGAACACTAGATGTAGTCTATGTAGATCAGGTGGCAAATCCAACCTATAAGTTACATTTCCCATACATGTTGTCACTGGATAAGGTCCCATAAATCTAGGAGCTAACTTAGCCTTTTTCCCAAATCTGAGAACACCTTTCCAAGGAGAGACTTTGAGGTACACCATGTCTCCAACTTGGAATTCTAAAGGTCTACTACGCTTATCAGCATAAGACTTCTGTCTATCCTGGGCATCTTTCAACTGTTGTTGTATTACTCTAATCTTCTCAGTTGTCTGTTGCACTAACTCCAGACCCATAAGTTGGTATTCCCCTATTTCATAACAGCATAATGGAGATCTACACCGTCTACCATATAATGCTTCATATGGTGCCATATCAATACTAGTTTGGTAACTGTTGTTGTAGGCAAACTCTATCAAGCTCAAGTGTATGTCCCAACTTCCTACAAACTAAAGAACACATGCTCTAAGAAAATCTTCCAAAGTCTATGTAGTTCTCTCAGATTGCCCATCTGTGTGAGGGTGAAAAGTTGTGCTAAACTTCAACTGAGTACCCAAGGCTTTATGTAGTTGTTCCCAAAAATGACTTGTAAACTGGGGACCTCTATCAGATACAATTGTAGCTGGAACCCCGTGTAATCACACTATCTCGTCTATATATATTTGTGCCAGTTTCTCAGCAGTATAGGTTGTTTTGACAGGAAGAAAATGTACTAACTTAGTCAACCTATCAACTATCACCCAAATGGAATCATGACCTTTGGTTATTCTGGGTAAACCAACCACAAAGTCCATTGTCACATGATCCCATTTCCACTGTGGTATAGGTAAAGATTGCAATGTTCCTGTGGGCTTCTGATGTTCAGCTTTAACCTGCTGACACACTGGACACCGCATAACAAACTCAGCTACATCTTTCTTCAAACCAGGCCACCAATACATATCTTTTAAGTTATGATACATTTTTGTACTCCTTGGATGCATTGCATACATGGACGAATGAGATTCCTCCATGACTAACTTCCTTAAGTCATTGGCATTGGGTACTACAATCCTACCATGGTAATAGGCTACCTCATCCTCTGACTCATGAAAACCATCTCGTTTCTCACTACCATACTCTGACCTGATCTGCTGAATCAAAGTATCATCTTGTTGTGCCTCTTTGATCTATTGTTTCAGAGTAGGTTTCACATGCATCTCAGCTAACAATCCAGATAACAAAGATACTTTAAGTTGTACATTATTTTGCCTCAAAGAGACAAGCATGTCTCATTTAAAGCACACTAAAGGGTTCAACTGTGCCTTATCTATGGTTGGCGATGATGATTTTCTACTTAGTGCATCTGCCACTACATTAGCCTTTCTTAGATTATAATCAATTGTACAATCGTAGTCCTTGATTAACTCCATCCAACGGCGTTGTCTCATATTCAACTCGTGTTGTGAGAAGATGTACTTTAAGTTCTTATGGTCTATAAAAATCTGGAATGTTTCTCCATAGAGATAATGTCTCCATATCTTCAATGCGTGAACCACTACAACTAATTCTAGATCATGTGTTGGATAATTCGCCTCATGTTTCTTAAGTTCTCGGGAAGCAAAAGAAAGTACATGATCACTCTGCATCAGCACACATCCTAGACCATTCTTAGAGGAATCATAGAAAATAATGTATCCCTTTCCTTGCTTAGGTAAAGCTAACACATGTGCACTGGTCAACTTTTCTTTCAACAACTGGAAAGAATGCTGACACTTGTCATTCCAGACAAAAGGAACTTCCTTCCTGGTCAACTTGGTTAGGGGTAAGGCTATAGAATTGAAGTCTTTAATAAACCTCCTGTAATAACCTGTCAGGCCTAAGAAACTACGAATCTCAGTCGGTGTCTTGGGTTGTTCCCAATCTAACATAGATTCCAATTTCTATGGATCAACACAAATACCTGAAGAAGATATAATGTGTCTAAGAAAAGACACTTCTGACTACCAAAACTCGCACTTGCTAAACTTGGCATATAGCTTGTGATGTCTCAACAATGTCAAGGCTTGACGAAGGTGTTGTTCATGTTGTTGACCATCTCTATTGTATATCAGAATGTCGTCTATGAAGACCACTACAAACTGACCAAGGAATGGTTGGAAGATTCTATTCATTAGCTCCATGATTGCAGTTGGTGCATTAGTTAGTCCAAATGACATAACTACAAACTCATAATGATCATACCTTGTCCTAAAGGGTGACTTAGGTATGTCACTCTCCTTGATATGTAACTGATGATATCCTGACCTTAGATCTATTTTAGAGAATATTGTTGCACCACGCAACTGGTCAAACATATCATCTATCCTTGATAGAGGATATTTGTTCTTAATAGTCACCTTGTTAAGCTATATATAGTCTATGCATAATCTCATAGACCCATCCTTCTTTTAGACCCATCCTTCTTTTTTACAAAAAGAACTGGAGCACCCCACAGGGAAGTACTCGGTCGAATAAAACCTTTCTCAACCAACTCTTGTAACTATTTCTTAAGCTCTGCCATCTCAGCTAGTGCCATCCTATAGGGTGTTTGAGCTATAGGTTGTGTACCCAGAATTAGATTAATCTCGAAATCAATCTTTCGAGGTGGAGGAATGTCTGGAAGTTCTTCAGGAAACACATCCTTGAATTCCCTGACAACCGGAACTTTAGAAAGACTAGAACTCTCTGCTCGAGTATTTACCACATGTGCCAAGAATGTGAAGCATCCTTGTCTCATCAACTTTTCTGCTACCATAGATGACACTAGATAGGTTGGAAGAATCTTTCTATCCTACTGAAAGACCCATGTCTCACCATTGTTTGTGAACACAACTTTCTTGGAACCACAATCCAAGACAACCTTATACTTTTCTAGGGTGTCCATCCCAAGAATTATGTCAAACATGTGCATCTCAAGTGGTATAAGATCCACCTAAATGTTGTGTTCTGAAAAGGAAGGAACACAGGAAGAACATACCTCCAGTAATACTAGAGATCTGACTAACAGAGTTTCTAATAACAAATTATCTGCTCTATGACTGACAGTCATATTGCAGTCATGAATCACTTCTTGAGTGATAAAGGAATGTGTAGCACCCGGATCAATCAAAATAGATACGAAGCAAGATGAAGACATATCCGAATGAAATAATTCCATCTGACCTGTCACGACTCATGGGTTGACCACTACCTCTGGCTAATTCATAGCATAGAATCTCGTCGTTGCTGGTTGCTGACTACGCGTCCTATTGTTGGGTGTAGATGAACCAGCTTGGGATGCCTGTCCACGTCCTCGTGTGCCACTACCAAACTGTTGATCTGAGAACCTTTTTGACTCTGGCTCGGTGGTTGGGTTACATTCCTGCCTCTATCAGGACAATCCCTTATTAGATGTCCTGGCTTCCCACACTGGTAACATCTTAGGTTTTCCCAATTTGGCCTAGATGGTCCTGTTACTGACATTGATGCTGAAATATGAGCACTACTTGGTGGTAGACTATGACCTCTACCCTTGCTAGATGTCCACTATGTCTGAGTATTGAACCTCGATTTCTTAAAACTTTCAGACCTCTGTCCTTGGAACTGTGTATGACTTTCCTACTATTGGGTTCATGTTTCTCAGTCACAGACCTTTCTATCTGCCTAATTGACTCCACAAAGGTGGAAAACCTCTCTTTATTCTCTAGAGAAGATGCATGTGTGGTTAATTCTGCGTTCAAACCCTTCTCAAAATGTCGAATTCTCTCCTCATCTATAGTAGCCATCTGTGGATAAAACTATAGAAGCTCCATAAACTTAGCTTCATACTCACTAATGTTCATTAGTCCCTACTTAATCTGCTCAAACTGTGAGATTTTCTCATCCAGATAAGTCTTGGTAAAGTATCTACTGACAAACTCACGTCGGAACTCTCTCCATTCGACCTCAACACCTGGTCGTTTCTCCTCCTCAATGGCCCACCAGTGGCCAGCACTTCCTTTTAATAGGTACACGGCATGCCTAACTTTCTCAGTTTCTGGAATGCTGAGGATTCTAAAGGCTTTCTCCAACTCAGTAAGCCATGAATCTGCTTCTGCTGGGTCAGCTGTACCGACATATTCGGTGGCTCCTACCTGGAATAACTGTTTAAAAGTCTTACCAGATCCTGGTGCAGCAACTCCTAGCCTGATCCATCCATCTTCAAGCTTTACTTCTGTTTAAAAGTCTTACCAGTTCCTCTCTAGCCTGATCTCTTGCACCTCCTCCTGGTGCAGCAACACTGCTTTCAGCAACATGTTCTTCCTATGATCCATCCATCTTTAAGCTTTACTTCTTCTCCTATATGAGCAGAAGTCACTATCATATAAATTGGATGACACTTAGAACAGACTCAACAACCTTAATCCTATGTCTCTATAGACTCAGCAAACCTTAGGCTTTGATACCAAAACTTTGTGACGATATGATCCATACAAATCAAACCGTCACCAGTAAATAATTATGGAATAACCAGAAGCAGTGGATTAACAAAAATCACTAAAAATTTAAAACATTTGCAAAGAGATCCATTTCCAGGAAACTCTTAAGAAGGGAACCAAAATATTACATACATCATGGTTCAAATTGTACATACCATGTACCATCTTATCTCGAGGATAACATATAATAGTTGCTTTTCCAAACTATACATAAGCAACATAAAACCTCGAGGCATACAAGCCAAAATCTCATATCGTTCATAAAAATCATTACGTACTGACTCCAAGGACCTAAGAGTACAGATACGACACATAGGACTTATATCTACAAGACATGACAGATAGTACACTCAGCCTGAGATGCTACTACTGCCCCTAATGTTGTTGTTCTCCTACTGCTATATGGTCCCTACCTCCTCGTCTACGTCCACCTAAAAATGTTGGTGACCAATGGGGTGAGACCCATGTCCCAGTGAGAGATATAACTCTTTGCCCATTATTATCATTGCAGATAAACAGTAATAAGCTGAGCAGAGGATTCTTTTATATTAAAAAGCAACACTTAATCATTGTTTAAGCAGAATAGAGCAATATCATCTTCTGAAACATTGCAGCTATATATGATAAAGTAGTAATTCATCTATTCATTTTATAAGGAATATGAAGAACATGTATAACATCTATCCATTTAAGATGCAATAAGAAATGTAACATCAACCAATGATTTCCACATTCCATCCTTAAGAAAATATTCTACATAGCTGATTACATTTTACAATCACACTTATGCCCTGAGAAGATGAGGTATACCGCTCATGCTCCAACCGACCACTGCGAAGTCAAAATTGGTACCATGGAAGGTCAATGGAAGATCCGTCATCCAAGACCTTTTCTTTCTCGGTCAGTGCGAGACCACAAGAAGGACCATGTCAACTTCTTACATAGCTTTCTAGGGTATACTGGCAACTTCACTATAGAGCTACAGTGGCGACTGCTCTCTCTTCGGCATCAAGAGATTTAATGTTTATCTCACATCGATCTGGCATTCATCATCATTGGGAGATTTGTGATACATCCATCCCGACATTTATAATGAAGGATTGAGAGATTTAATGTTTATCTCACATCAATTCCTCCATTAGGATGTAAGGATATTCACACCCATCACCCCCACATATTCAAAAATATGTGTTCTCTAGGAGATCCCTTGGGAAAACCTATTTCACCATCACCAGCTACTGACGATGATGGATCTATGGTCAGGGCTCTACATGATAATATTCCACTTGATTAATTAAGTGTAATATTGTATTCTTTTAGCATTGGTCAAGTTTCCAAACATGAATTATTATGACAAATGCTACAAAGAAAGGTGTAATACATCTATCAGGCACTTTTCAAATCTTTAGGACACATATAACATTTAGGATCTCAATCCCTTATCTCATTACTGGGAATTCTCATCCCTCAACATTATCATCATCATGATTACTAGATCTGGGTATTCAAACCCTTAGTTCATCACTGAACTTTGTTACCACTTATCAGGTAACTATTACCTCTAGGTCCTCCAACCAAGGTATACATGATACTTGTTACACAAGTATCTCACATGGCTCACAAGGCCCATTTTAAATCTGTATCGTATAAAACATCATAGCTCATACCTGTCAATGCTCATCATCTCATGATACATGCATGGTTAGTATACATGATAACAGTCATATCAAATACATATCAACACCATGCAATACAAGGGTAATACCACTATTCCATCATTAGGGTTAGGGTTTCCCTTTCTTATCGATTAGGATTTCACATACAATTACCATTACCCTATATTAGGGTTAGGGTTTCCCCTTATTAACCATTTAGGGTTTCAAGATCACATTATCAACAATCAAACCCTGATTCATACCCTACACATATTAGGAGTATTAATGTATGCCCATTGCATGTTTATCACAAAAGTAGGAGTTTCTCTCTCATCCTTACTAGGACGTTGATTACTCCATACTTTATTAAGTTGGCTCAACCTTTCATTTAAGGTACATTAGCCTTCTTAATCATTATTCATTAAACTCCATACCTCTTAATGTATGACTTGATATAAAATACTTCATGTGTTACTGCATCAAGTACATTGCAATTAAGGTGCTTTCACCATATCGGGTATGAGGTGTGTGTGTGCTTGCCACACCATATCGGTTTTAAGGTATATGTGAGCTTGACACACCATATCGATTATAAGTTGTATGTTTTCTTGCCACACCATATCGGTTTTAAGGTGTATGTGTGCTTGCCACACCATATCGGGAATACCCTTATGCTCATGCCTCTTCAACCCTTCATGGATTCGACTTACCCTTCACCATGGGTTAAGTGACAGGACAGACAACTAGTTGAACCTTTGTCAACCCATTATACAAATCAATAAGGGTGTGGGGTTATAAGGTATATTAGTTTTCCTATCATATACGGTTACATCACCATATCGGGTTTGAGGTGTGTGCTTAACCCAATATCATTTTTGAGGTGTATTCTTGACCTCCTATCGTGCAAGTGGTGTATTATACACTACCATATCGTGCAAGAAGGTATAAAATCATATCCATATCATTTTAGTGGAGTAGGTGCATCACCATATCAGGTTAGAGGTGCTTGCTTGTGTGTTTGAACCCGATATCACTTTACCTTTGATGATGTCATCACCATCAACCTCTAGACCTTTATTCTTACTGTTCTAAGTCATGGAAAACAGTCCCATGAAGCTTTTAGAACTCAAAGGATCATAAATTAATCAAGAGAAATTGAAATTGCAAGTAGATCAACAAGTATGACAAAATTGAAGGTGCATAATAATATAATTGGGTTCAAGTTATATAACCCGCCTCAAGAACAACTTCAAAGCTCCAATATCTAAATATCCATGTTCCTAAGGTTGAATATGAACTTCAAAACTCCTCTATATGAAAATAATCACCATGGATAAGCAATTGGTGAAGAAGAAAAAAAAGGAAGATCATAACCCTAAAATCATGCTTCAATCCAAGGTTGAAGATGATCATGCCTCACCTTAGGGTTAAGTATGAGCTCCTTATTGCTACTTAGCACCTTTTCATGATACCCTACTACTCTTGCCCGATATTCCACCACCCATGCACGATATGCCACCACCCTTGGCCGATATCCCCCTCACTTGTGATCAAAACACTTCACTATGGGCGATATCACCCTACTCGGCGATACCACCTTACTTGGCCAATATGAACTTGCTATGGATGATAACCAAGGCTCTATGGACGATACCACTTCACTCTTACATGATACAAGGACCATATTCACGATACCTTAGGGAAGGAGGGTGATAAGATTCAAAAAGTTTCACTAAGGGGTGAAAGAAGGGGTATATATACTTGTTATTCATTGAAGAAGTGCGAAAATGAGGTGTCATCAATTTGAGCTACTAGGTGTCATGTGTACATGCATGGTTGACATGTGTACATGCATGCATTAACATTTATCTTTACATGCAAAAATCTTGAGGATAATCTAGGGATGAAATTTCGTCCATTAATTATCCCTTTGAATAAAATATATCAACTAAATCACCACTTTATTCACAACCCGATACAACTTTTCTAAGGAAGTTGTAACTCGATACACTCCAACTACTTGAGGTGATTTTCACATCATGGGCTTTTCCAAGAGTACACAAAACGATATGGGACTCCTCCTATGGCTCCTTGGCCTATAGGCACTCATATATAAGCTTTTCAACCAGATACAACTCAAGTTAGGGTTTCACAATTAACCCCTTTCTTGGTCATTTCATCACCAAGTATTCCATCACTCAAAATCGATTCAAATATAGTGTATCCCCCTTTCTCTCTCCTATATATGATACTAGGAGGGAGTAGGGTCACTCTAGAGGTGTTAATTTACATATTAACCCTACATTATGGGTAAATTACAATTTGTACCAAAATTGGTGCACAATGCACTAACATTATTCAAACAAGCTGCAACTTGAAATTTAGGCTTTCCACAAGCCATCCTTTAACATCATTCTCTCTCTTATGATTCTAAAACACATGATGTACATTAAAAATGTGACATTTTGCAATATAACCTCTCATCGTGGGTAAATTTCGCTTTATGCCCAAACTATCATATAATGCACAAACAGTTTGCAAATAAGCTCAAACATGAAATTTAAACTCTACAAGAGTCTTAATTATTTTTCAAAAGATTAAAAAAAGTGTGTAAACAACTTACTTAAGAAAAACTTCTAGGGTTAAGCCATAACCTAGGTCAAGGATGTTACACTTATGAAGCTTTGTATGGAAGAAAATGTAGATCTTTGATTTGTTGGTATGAAGTTGGAGAAAGGCAAATTTTAGGCTCAGAGTTGGTGGAAAAAACCACAGAGAAGATATATGTGATCAGACAAAAGTTGAAGGCACTCCGGACAGACAGAAAAGCTATGCAGACAAAAGGCGTAGACCACTTCAATTTGAGGTTGGGGATGAGGTTTATTTGAAAGTTTCACCATGGAAATGTGTGCTAAGGTTTGGAAAATGAGGCAAACTAACTCCTAGATACATGGGTCCCTATTCAATCATTCAAAGAATTGGAACAGTTGCATATAAATTGGAGTTAGCCAATTTACACAATGTGTTTCATGAATCAATGTTGAAGAAGTGTCATCCTGTTACAGAAAAGATTGTAGACCCATGTCCTATACAGTTGAGAGAGGATATCTCTTATATTGAAGGACCAATTCAAATTCTAGACTGTAGAATCTGAAAGCTTTAAAAGAGAGAGATAACCCTAGTAAAGGTTCTTTGGAGGAATCAAGGTGTAGAAGAAGCTACCTGGGAAGTGAAGGCAAATATGTTTAATAAGTATTGTTTCCTCTTTTAGAAATTTTGAGACAAAATTATTATTAGAGGGGGAGAATTGTTACAACCCGTTCCTAGCTTTGCTGGTAATCCTAGAGATTTAAGATAATCTTAACGCTTGTCATGTTTTTGTTAATAATATTTTATCTTGTGATTTATATTAACTCTGGTAACCTTAAATACTTGTTTGGGAAACTCATAATAATTACTTAATCATACTATAAAGATTAGAGTTGGGGTTAACATAGCATTAACCCATACATGTGTGCAAGAAGAGAGTTAATGACATTGGAGGAAATAATTAATAAATGATTTTTCATTTAATAATATTATCATAATAATATTATATTATTGTATATAATTCAATTATGAATCCAACAAAAAAAGAATGAACCAAATCAGAGTTAAAATGAGAGAGATATGCCCTTTTTAGTAAATATATACAGAGCACCGCGACGGCGGTCGACACCGCGACCGACGCTGCGTCGACACCGCGACCGACGCTGCGTCGACACCGCGACCCACGACACTGCGTCGACACCACAACCAATGCTGCATCGACACCATGACCGCAGTCTACACTGCAACCCACAACGCTGCATCGACATCGTGACCGACGCTGCGTCGACACCGCATCCACAGTCTACACTGCCCAAGATAGCAAATTGTAGAATGATCTTATCACGAGCTATGCTTATCCATTTTCAATTAAACTAAGTGCGTTGGAACTGTTATTCAATCCACTTTCATCCTAGATATCTTGCTTAGTGACAGTGAGACTTGGAAGGTGAATTATGGGGAAATTTTTGGGGAAGAACCTGAAGAACGACAGAAATCCAAAGGGGTTGCTATAGATTCAACTTGGTAGGTAGGTTTAACCCTTGATTCTTCCTTCTCTTCATTTTCCTTTGCTTGAGATCCCTAATCTATCGATTTTGAGGTTTGGTTTGACCCCCAATCTTATCTTCTACCTACAACAGACCCTCTTTAGGGACGGGAAAAACATTAAAAGGGTTGTTTTGAATGAGATCTTGAGGTTTAAAGCTTGATATTGACTTGTGTGAGCTAAGATCCGAGATTAGTTGGTGAAAAGACACAGATCAGTGATCTTAGATGAAGTTTGTGAGTAGATAATCATCTTTTAACCTTGATTTAAAGCATACCGATTCAAATGATAGTTTCCAGTGTTGGATTTTTTCTCTATGATATTTTTGATGCTTTATATAAATGTATGTGGTGAAAATCAGTAGTTGAAATGGTTTATTAATCATAGTAATAGTGATGTATTACCATGTTGAAAGTTGTCTTGTGAATTGTCATGATTCGAATGGGTGATGAATGTGTAAATTGAGGCACCGAAAAGACAGGTTTCCCTAGTTCATGTTTTAAGAGTTGGAGTATGGTTGTGAAATATATGAGAATTCTATAATTGATGCATAAATTTGACTGGGACCTCTCTCGCCTGAAATGGGAATCCCCAAATACTTCATAGGGAAGACCCCTTCCTCCATAGCCTCAGGGAAATGGTTGACAAGTGGTCCGACCTATCTCTATCCCTTTCCTACAGAGCTGTTCTTATTAGAACTGTCCTGACTGCAAAGTGCTCCTTCTAGTGCAGGCAAGCGGAACTGCCCCCTTTCATCTTGGATAAATGCAAGGCGATCTGCAACAGCTTCTTGTGGGGTGGCAAAGGCCATGTTGTGGCCTGGTCCATGGTGGAAAAACCTCATCAGTTTGGGGGCCTTAATCTGCTTGATCCACATGACATTGCCCGCCAGGCTACGTTGAAAAGGATCGATCAATTCGTGACCCAGCTAATCTCTTTGTGGTCTGAATGGATGAGAAAGAGATATGGCTTATCTCTAGATGATCACACAACTGAGTGCTCTCGTGCTTGGAAGGCCATGCCGAGGCAATGGAGGTTTGTGAAACATCTTTATGTACTCACGGGTGATAGGGGTTCCAGAGTCATGGACAGACCTTGGGAGCCCCCTTTGGTCGGTCCTCCAATTCCCTGGTACCAAATCCTATGGAACAAGCACCACACCCCTAAGTGGAGTTGCTGCCTCTACAAGGGCATTCTTAGAAGATGGCCTACTCTGGACAAAATGCGTGATTGGGGGCTAGTTACTTATGTCAAGTATCTGTTGTGCAAGAATGTGGAGGAATCACACTCGCATCTTATGTGGGGTTGCCCCTTTACTAAATACATTTGGTGCAGGATTTCTCTCAAGTTGGGATGGGGCGCAGTCCACCAGACAATTTGGATGAAATTACTCCCTGGATTCTAGAAATTTTGGCCCATAGTCACCCCCTTAGGTGTTTTGCTGGCATGTGTATTACTACTATGATGTTGCTTGTTTGAAAGAAGAGGAATAATAGGATAAACACTAGAAAGGAGAGGTGTAATCTCGATATTTTTGATGATTGTGTGAGCTTCTTGAAACTCGCTTGTAAGGCCATACCCCATATCTATAAGGGGTGGGGCTAAATGACTCTAGAACATTGGGGACTTTTGTAGAGCTTAATCCCCTTTGTACAATTGTATACGGGGTTTTTGGGTTATGACCACCCCTATACCTTTTGATTGAGTAATATTTTACCTTATCCAAAAAAATATGAGAAGTATTTAGTGATATATTTTTAAAATGTGAGACATGTGATTGTTAGAAATAGGGTAATCATTAGCCACGATGATGATACTTGTTATATTAACTAAACATCAGTAGACATTAGATGCCAAGGACACTGTAGAATCCTCACAGGATGAGGCCTACACTGTAGGGAGGAAACGATTTCCCGACTAGAGGTAATCCAAATCAAGGTAAGTCAAAGCGTACCGGTAGGGTGCAGGGGTTTGACCAGTAGGGCAAACTCCTTACAGTTGTGTGGTACCCAACACCAACTGAGGATGCTGGTGGTACCTGTGCTACATGTTGTAGTAATCAGTGGTTGGTAGGTCCACTGATGCACTTTAAGCCTGAGGGCTTTGACTCACTGCCTGAGTACCCAGGTTGAGAGGTGAAGTCTGAAATATCCGACTTCTCCCATTCGCCGTCGAGAGGAAGACATGTCGACGCCAGCTGTAGACATGGTATTGAGATTTTAGACTTAGGAACCCGGACATGCTTCTAAGTCTTGTACAGTGAGATTGTAGCTTGTTGTGATACTTCCAGATGTTGTGGTACACCTCATGTGGGTCCAAAGGCAAAATAACCGGATTTGAAATAATGTAAATAGTTAGGGTTTCCTTTTATTACATTCAATATTTGTACTACTGCTATGATGAATGAATTACAATTTTAAATTGCCATGCTTACATGATTGCATTTGAGTTCTATTACTTGTAAACATCATAAATATCTTGGTTACTTGTTGATTCTATACTCACTGAGCTAGTAGCTCACCAACCTATTGAACAATTTTTTAGGTAAAGGATTAGCTCTTCTTGAGGAGTCGAAAGCTGACTTTAATCAAGATTAGCTCATAGGTCTTGAAAGAAGAGTAGTTAGAATAGTTAGAGGGTCTCTTATTATTCCTCTGGATCCTAGGATTGAAAGAGTGAGAAAAGAGAGAAGTTTGAAATGTAATGTACATGATGTATATTAACTATGAAACTCTTGCTTCTATGTAATAAGACAAGTTCTATTGTACCTTGTTGTTATGTTTAATCAAGACTTATCGTTCAGTAAGTGTTATTATAATATATTTAGAGAAAGAAAAAAAAATGTATGTCGAATATTTCATCAATTATGCCCTAATATCATGATTAGTGGTAATCGTGGGATGTGGGTGTTACAATATGTCTAGAGAACATGAAGAACATGCTGAGAGAAGTGTTGTTGCACTAGGAGGTGGTTCCAGGAGGCAGGCAAGAATTGATGGAGTACCTGAAGTGCCTCATTTTCACCAAACAACCGTGGACAATCCCGCTTTCCAGTCCGTGTTTGGACAGTTCATGGCTACGATTTTTCACATGGAAGATAGGGTTCCCATACCTCAAGCAAGGGCATTTGTTCCCAATGCAGAATCCCAGGGTTCTTGGAAGTCCTTTGAGAGGTTGCAACCCCGTTGGAGCATTGGAGTATGTGGGTACGACGAACCTGGAAGATGCTGATAGGTGGCTAATAGAGCTATAGGGCGAAGCACGCATTGTACCTGTTGAAGGGTGGTGTTGGTCATTGATGGGCTATTGAGGAGGAGAAGAGGGCTGATGTGGTGATCAATTGGGAGGAGTTTTGGAGGGGGTTTGTGAGCTGATACTTCTCAGAGACATACCTGGATGAGAAGATATCATAGTTTGAGAAGATCCAACAGGGATCTATGACGATCAACGAGTATGAGGCCAATTTCATGGAACTTCTGAGGTTTTTCTAGCATGTTCCTACAACAGATAAGAAGAGAATATTATATTTTATGCAGGGTTTGAGAATATAGTTTATGCCGATGGTGTTAGATTTGGAGAACAGAGAGAAGTTTGCCACATTTGTGGAGTTTGTGAGAATGGTAGAGCGGTCGACAATAGAGAAGTGTGAAGCTAACACCAATAAGAGACTGACACAATTTTGATAATAGTTCTCTGGAGGCTTCAAGAAGCCTAGGTTTTTAGCACCTCAATCATAACAAATATCAATGGTTCAGTCTCAATGGCTATCAGGCAAAGGCAATGGTCATAGATGGACACCAACATGAGCTCATAGTGTAGAGTTAGTTTCAATGACAGGGTCGTCTAGGCCGTAGATTGACACAAGGACCTGTTACAGGTGTGTACAACAAGGTAATTTGAGGATGTTTTGCCTGGTGAAGGATGAAGATGTGACACAATAGTTGAGATAGTGTCAACTAGGGTTGCAACAATAACAGCTCAACAATGGTGGAGGTAGAGGATGCAGTCAGGCAACACAGGAAGGATCGTCTAGATAGGTCAGTAGAGGAAAGGGGTGACAAGAGGCAACAACTTGATTATATGCTATGATTTAGTCGGAAGGAGTAGTCAACCCTTGGGTCATGATAGGTCAAATGGAGCTATTTCATTCCTATTTGTCTTATTCCTGCTTTATATCTATTTTGGTTGACTCAGGTGCGACACACTTTTTTATCACCAGAGAGGTGATAAATAGTTTTTTGTTTTCTGTTCATCATAGATCTAATAGTCTTCCCTTAAAGACCCCTTTGTTTGGTTCCTCCAAGTTGTGGGAGGTGTGTCCATCCTGCATTCTTTCTTTCTCAGGATGCATCATTCAATTGGACCTTATACCACTTGGCATGCATGGACTCGATGTGATCCTTGGGAAGAATACATTGGAGAAGTATCAGGTGGTCTTGGATTGTAGTTCCAAAATAGTGATGTTCTTTGACGGTGATGTTTTGTGGGTATTCCAAGGAGATTGGAAGATTGCTCGACATGTCTGGTGTCAGTAATGATGGTAGATAGGCTGATGAGGTAGGAGTGTGAGGCTCTCTTGGCGCATGTGGTGGATACCAAGGTGAGGAGTCCAGGTATCTGGGAAGTACCAATGGTATGTGAGTTTTAGGATGTGTTTCTCGATGAGTTTTTTAGTGTTCCCCCTCCTAGAGAGATTTACTCTGAAATAAATTTGGTTCCTCATACACAGTCAATAGCATAGACACCATAAAGGATGGCACCAACTGAGATGCAGGGTTTGAAGAAGTAGTTGCAAGAGCTTCTAGAGAAGGGCTTTATCAGACTGATCACTTCCCCTTGGGTGCTCCCATGTTATTTGTCAAAAAGAAGGATAGATCTATGAGGTTATGCATTGACTATCGGCAGTTGAATAAGATGACAATTAAGAACAAGTACCCATTACTGAGGATAGATGATATGTCCAATCAGTTGAGAGGAACTATAATGTTTTCCAAGATAGATATGAGGTTAGGATGCCATCAGTTGTGGATCAAGATGAATGACATACCCAAGTCAAATTTTAGGACTAGGTATGGTCACTATGAGTTTTTGGTTATGTCATTTGGGTTAACCAATGTACCAACAAAATTCATAGATCTGATGAGTAGGGTGTTCCAGTCTTTTCTTGACCAGTTTGTGGTTGTATTCATTGACGACATCCTGATATACTCTCGATACAACCAACAACATAAGTAGCATCTATGGAAGGCGTTGACTTTGTTGAGACATTTCAAGTTGTACGCCAAGTTCAGTAAGTGTGAGTTCTAGATGAAGGAGGAGTCTTTCCTTGGACATGAGATATCCTTTGAAGGTGTTTGTGTGGATCCTAAGAAGGTTCAATTAGTATTATAGTGAGAACATCCAAAGACACCTATAGAGGTTTGCATTTTCCTAGGTGTGGCAGGCTATTATAGGAGGTTTATCAAGAACTTCAAGACAGTGGTGTTACCCCTAACAAAGCTGACAAGGAAAGGTGTACCATTTTTCTAGGATGACATGTGTTAGAGTTCTTTCCATCTTTTAAAGGAGAAGCTGACTAGTGCACCGGTGTTGGTTCTTCCAAAACAAGAGAAATGTTATATTGTCTTATGTGATGCGTCGAGGAATGGTTTGGGGTCCATGCTAATGCATGATAAGAACATGCTTTCTTTTCCTGCACGACAACTTAAGAGACACTAGAAGAATTACTTGACACATGATCTATAACTTGTAGCTGGGCTCTATGTTTTTAGATTTGGAGACACTACCTTTATGGGGAGAAGTGTCAGATCTTCACTGACCCCAAGAACATGTAGTAAATCTTCTCAAAGCAGGAGTTGAACATGCAGCGTCGACGATGGATTGAGTTGATCAAGGATTATGATTGCACCATAGATCACCATCCAGGGAAGGGAAACATGGTGGAATATGCTTTAAGAAGGAAGTATTCTTCATCATCATCTACTGATAAGGTGTAGTTGTGTTCTTGGTGTGCCATAAGTGAGACATGTTGGTGTCTCTTTGTCAAATGAATGTGAAATTGAAGGTCTCCTTGTTGGCATGCTTGCTGGCTCAGTTACTAGTGAATCATGCATTAAGGCAGTAGATCAGAGATACACAACATGATGATGCATTGATACATCATATCCGAGTAGAGTTTACTAGTGAGAAGCATGATGTATTCCATGAGTCAGAAGATGGGATAGTGTGTTACCATGGTAGATTTGTGGTTCTTAATGTTTGAAATCTAAGGAAGTTGGTTCTAGAACATACTCACTCTTCGATGTACCTATGCATCCAAGCAGTACCAAGATGTACCATAATATGAAGGATATGTATTGGTGTCTTGGCTTGAAGTGTGATGTGGTTGAGTTCATGGAAAAGTGCTCGATGTGTCAGCAGGTCAAGGCCAAGTATCGAAAACATGCTGGGACATTACAACCATTACCTATACCATAGTGAAAATGGGATCATATCATGAAGGACTTTGTGGTTGGTCTCTCTATGATAACCAATGGTCATGATTCCATCTGGGTGATAGTTGACAGGTTGACAAAGTCAGCACACTTCCTCCCTATGAAGACAACATATAGAGATGAGAAGTTGGCATAGATATATGTTGACGAGATAGTACATCTGCATGGAATTCCAGTGACGATATTGTCTTGCAAAGGTCCTCCAAATACCAATTGGTTTTGGGAGCGTCCACATCCAGTGATGGATACACAGTTGGGGTTTAACAAAGTGTTTCACACATAGAAAAATGGAGAGTCTGAGAGGGTTATACATACATTGGAGGATCTATTCAGGGCCTGTGTTCTACATTTTTGGGCAGTTAGGATGTGCACCTCAATTTGATAGAGTTTTCCTATAATAACAACTATCATAGGAGTATTTATATGGCATGTTACAAGGCTTTGTATGGGAGATGTTGTAAATCTATGTTGTGTTGGTATGAAACGAGCGAGTATCAACTTTTGGGGCTTGAGCTTGTACAATAGATGATAGGGAAGATCAAGATGATACAACAATAGTTGAGGTTTGGGAAGAAGGGTAAGATGACTCCCAAGTTTATGGGACCTTACCCTATGGTGGCACGAGATGGGAAGGTGGCTTACAAGTTGGAGTTGCCACCTGAGTTACATAGGTTACATCAAGTCTTCAATGTTTTGATGTTAAGGAAGTGTCACCCTGACACAAAGTTGGTGATGCAGCTTGTTGAGGTTGAGTTGGAATAGGATGTGTCATATGTGGATGATCCTATTTTGATCTTGGATATAAGGGTGAATAAGTTGAAGAAGAAGGATATTGTGTTATTTAAGGTTTTTTGGCATCATTGTGGAATGGAGGAAGCAACATGGGAGTTGGAGGACGAGATGCATAGGAAGTATCCATCTCTTTTTGTGTAGCATTTTGGGGGAAAAATCCTTTTTAAGGGTTTATTGTTGTAAGACCCCTGGCCTAGCTTAATGCTTTACTTACTTTATATCTTAATAAGATTCTTAGACTGTAATCTAATCATGTGATGTGCCTTAATAACATGTGACATGCTTATATTTTTAGTTTGATCTAGTTTGCATGATGTTTGGGCTTGTTATGCCATATGTGTGTTTGTTTTGGAACAAGTTGCAATTTACCCATGTTGAGGGTGTATCTTGCAATTTGTCACATGTTGGTTGTGCCTCCTATTATTTGACATCATGAGAGAGAATGATGCATAGGGGCACCTTGTTGGACTTTGGTTGATGAAGTGGCATCATGTGGGTTGATGTTAAGGCTTGCATGGGTGCATGTGTTGATGGTGGTGTCGACCATGTTTTTTATCCTTTTTTTGTAGTGTCCGATGTGATTTGTGTTCCTTGAGATTGTTGTGACCGAAGTGTTTCTTCTTGGTGAGTTTGTAGAGACCAACATGCCTTGTCCTTGATCTTAGTTGTTAGGTTTTGAGCTTGTGCTTTGGTTGTAGTGACCCTTTTCTATGGGTGTCATGGGTAGTAGTTGCTACCAGGATGATCCTTGGATTTTGATTTGACTGAAGGGGTTTACTGGACCAAGTAGTTGCTACATAGCTTTGGTTTTAATGACCTTTCTTGCATGCTTGTTTTGAGTGCTTGCATGGCTGAGGTTTCAGAGGGATAAGTGTCTCTAGAGGTTTTAGTATCTTTACACCCATATCCCTCACCTCTCTCCTACTCTTGGGTATTTATACCCCTTCTTTTTCATGCAAGTAACCCCTTTAGATCTCTCTTCTTTCTTCCTTCTTGCTTGAATTCGTCCTTGTTATTTGTGGTGCAAGTGGAGGTGATTGAGCTTGAAAAAGGTGACCAAACCCTTACATGTGGTGATCGAGGGTTGGAGCATCTCTTCTTTGTTGATATTTTGGTGATCCTTATGCTTGGTAAGTGATTTAACCTTCTTGTACTCATTTTTCTTGAAACCCTACCCTCGTTTTCTTCATTTGGTCGAGACTTTGGTTCTCCATGGTGGTTATATTGAGGAACTTCCCTCCATAGAGGTTGAATCCATGGTTCCCCCATGGTAGTACCTCAGGGAGATGAAGATCTCCTCTTTCCCCTTTCTTTTATAGTCTAGGGTGTGTACCCTCTTCTCTTTGAGTTTTCTTTGACCTTGGTTTGCTCTTCTTCTCCTGAGGTGATCTTGCTTGGCCATGGATTTGATCCAATCTTGGTGTTTCTTCTCTCTCTTAGAGCTTCTTGGCTTTTGAAATTTACATTCACCTCAAAGCAGTTATATAACGTTCCCCTTTCTATTGTTTCACGTTATCTTGCTTGCATGTTACTATTTTATCCCTGAAACATGATTATAAGTTGATGGATGATGCTACCCTGATTTACAGTTTAAGATTATGTGGTAATCTTTGCATAGATTGCTCTTTGTTCTAAACCCTAATTTTTGAAACTGAGATGTTATGGATGGATGGTAAAATTGTTGATTCTTGCATGCATTCCCTTAAACAATGGGTTTTATATCAGTGGTCATGTTTTCAGTTATTATATGGAAGATGGAGGTTTGATTCTTGTTTGCATGCTTTGGATTCTTGGTTTTCCCTCTCCTATCTTGTTCCATGTTCCTCCTTGTGACGTTGATTTTAGGGTTTGGATGATTATCATCTCCTTGAGGTTTTCTTCTTGGTGACTCTTCTATTTCCTAATGTTATGTTCCCATTTTGTTTGCTATGATCATGATGGGGTTGAGCATGGGTTTGGTTTGTCTCTATAGCCCTAACCATAATCACCTAGGTTGCTACACGTTTTGGATGCTACATGTCTTTTGGTCACTACCCTTGGTGTTTGTTGTTGCAACTGTTATGCATTTTGTGTTGTGTCCGCTATGCCTTGACCTTGTGTGTTGGTCGCTACAGTTAGCATTTGTTGATGGTCTCTACATGTTGAGGACACTCGATGTGGTTGCTACATGTGTGATCACTACATGTGAGGTCGCTACATGTGTTGGTTTCTATGGATGATCTAACCCTAGAGGTCATTCAGATAGCTAATGATTAGTGTTCTCTAGCGGTGATGTAGTTCCTATGGTCTCTACATGGATGGTCTCTACATAAGATGATGTACATCTTTGGTCGCTACATCTTGTTTAACTATGGTAATGGTGCCTAATCTAATGTGTTCCAAGAATGTGGGAAGAGGTAATCAATAGAGTGTAAGGCTAAGTGCTGTTATGGAAACCCTGATCATCTAACTATGAGAAAACCTAACCCTAATGCTTGAGTACATGGTAATTAATGATTACTTGCTTGAATGAGCAGCATGTATTGAAGCATATTCTCTCATCTGCTTGTTTAACCCCAATGTTGCAGGTTGAATGAACATCATAGCTTGTGGTTGTTATGGAATCTCTTATGTAACACATGGTGATGATTATAAGCCTTAATGAGGCATGGTGAGCTAATGATGTTCCATGCAAGAACATGAACAATGTGAATGGTCTCATGACCTTAATGATGGCTTTATACCTACTGTGAGGTGGTGTCCTCTGATGATGTGATAAGGGATGGTTATACCATGATGATGTGAAAATGGTGACAACCTAGTATAAGGCAGTGAGATAGAATCATGTGATGATGTGATCAACTTTATGATTAATACATTTTATATCTTCTGGACTTGCAATCTACCCTTATCATTATAGAATATGCTTAGGGTTTGTATGTTGTAACTAGATTGATGCATTAAAATATACTCAATTGGCAATAACTAATCAAGTGAAATACTAATAATGTATTTTCCTTGAGCCATAGAGCCATTCCAGTGTTAGTACTTGCTGGATGGTGAAACAAGTGATTCCTAAGGGAAACTAAAAGCATATATTGTTGAATATGTGGGGGTTCAAGTTGAGAATATATCGTTGCATCCACAATTATAGGTTTTGAAGGATGGCTGCAATCATGCCTTGGTAGGAGAACCGTTGAGGCTATATCTCAGATGATATGTTTATAGGAATGGTTGCGATCATACCCTGGAATGAGAATGACTGTGGTCATATCTTGTTTTACTAGTGCCTTGCCTATATACCAATGTGGACTAGGTTGTTTTATAGTTGACTCTATTTATCACTATAGCAGACTCGGACTAACCAAGGGTGTGGGAGATCATAGGAGTCTAGTCCTCCTAGATCTTATACGATAATGACTTCGACTTAGAAGTGTTCGGCATGATAAAAGACGTAATACAGCTGTGTAGTACATTTTCTTAGGGTCAAACATGAATCACATTGGATGTTACCCTTTGCCTTGTTTCTTATATTATTTAATTGATAACTATTATAAATGCTATTCATGTTCCTTCTAAAAGTATAAGATGTCCTACTAATCAATTGTAGTTTCTTAATCTACCTAAGTTGTATTATCGATTTTTAATTATTGATTTAGATGAATGTGCTCATCATTTTATAGTATCACTTTCCAGCTAATATATTTATTTGTGTTAACAATAGTTGTGGGCAGAGAGTTGTATCTCTCAATGAGACATTGGTATCATCCCATGGGTTTCCACATCTTGTAGGTGATCGTGCTCGTCATGGTGGAGATCGTGCAGTTGAGGAAGAGCAGCAAGGAGAGTAGTAGCTATTGAAGGTTGGATTTGTTGCTAGTGTTTTATAGTAGAGTCCTATGTGTCATCCATGTACTCTCAGGTCCTTGGGGGTGTTTTTTAGATGTTGTACATAGATACGAGGTTTTTGGAAGTATACCATGGTTTTACATGCATGGCTTGTATATATATGTGTGTGTGGACAAGTTCTCTTTGTAGCAGGTTATCTCTGTAATAGGTTGTGGCTTGATGGCCACTGTACAATGATGTTTGTACCTTTATTGTATGATATGTGATACAAGTGGCACAATTTGTGAACTCTGATGTATATGTGATTAAGAGAGAAAGATATCTCCCCCCTCCCATGTCCATGGTGGAGGCCAAACACCTGGGAGGGTGGTAAATCAAGGTGGCAACTGGGATTAAAACATGGTTCCCTTTGTTTGGGAACACTGTGCTTGACCACTTCAATCACTCCTTGTCAACTATGAACTCTGATGTATATGTTTCCGCTTGAGATGGTTATATGATATTGGTTTTATTTCACCCAATTTTGTGGTAATGTGGTTGTTAGTTGATAATTTCACACTTTGTTTCGAGTAATCTCACTTTTGTGGTGAAGGGTAATGACACCAAGAATTTCTATATTGTTATTTACTTGCATGTTTGATTGGCCATCAAACCTGCACATTTTATGCTTCATTATGCAATTTGAGAGAATGTATAGGGGAGTATGGACTAGTTTTCTTATCAAAAAACCCTTGACCACGTGAGTGGCTGGGGTATGTTGAGGATCCAAGGTTGCAGTTTGGATCTGAGCATAAGCATGGGAGTGCTATGTAAAGATGAGAACCGTTTGATGGAGCTAGGACTTACACCGAAAGATTTTCAGTCTTCCAATGGGAGTCCCAGAATTCTATCACCAAAAACCCTAGAGAGGATTGATGTCTTCCCTAGGTTTACCTAGAACTGGTGCTTAGATAACAACTCCAACCCCATAAGAGTATGGAAGCCTTATCATAGTACAGATTTAGGATCGAACCCAAAAGACAACGGTCTTGTTGCAAGCAACAAGATGGAAAACATACAACACTTCACTTAGTTATTTTACTAATTGGCACTTATATCAAAAGGTTGGATTTTGATTGGTTTTTAGACTAAAGCATGAAAAGTAAATAAAGCAAGTAAAACTAAGATTTAACAAATGATGATGAATCGCTGGGGTTAAGCAGGTATTCACCACCGCTACACATGCATTGTATATGTACTAAGCAAGCAAGACTTATAAGCTAGATGCATGGATGTTCCACAAGACCGATGCCTTATAAGATAAGAGCGATGCATTGCATCCAAGGATGTTCCACAAGACAGATGCCCATATAGGACAAGAGCGATGCATTGCATCCTTCGATGTTCCACAAGACCGATGCCCATACAAGACAAGAGCAATGCATCACATCCTTCAAGGGTTAAGTAGCTCTCATTCGGTACATTTCTACGTGTCAATGAAGATATGTAGTCTTCCAAAGAGAGAATCTTACTCAACCTCATGAAACGTGCATCTAAAACTAACAAGCGAGCGATAATTATCAAATCGAATAGTATCTTTGTAGGCCTAGTCTCCTATTCGGATAACCTAGCTATGAGAAGTGCGGGAATGTTGCAACGCCAGCCATTCCCGATCAAATGGTCACATGCTTTACATCATTCCCCTCGCAAAGCGTGTTCCTCGACTTACCAAGGTTACTTCCATACAGATGGAAGTGCAACGGATGATAGTGAGTTTACTCCACTCTTTGAGATACACTCCTAGACACCGAAACGGATGCGTGGTGGATACACACACCAGAAACCAACACTAAATCGGTATTCGAGTCTCGAGAGCGGTCGTAGACAAACCACAACAAAAGACAATAGATGCATACAAGAACGTGGCCATCATTCAAGCATGTATGAAATGATTTAGTATTAAAACGAAAGGATAACATCTTTGTAGTACAAAGTACAAAACATGGGCAGCGGGGCTAGTCCCCGCACCCCAGTGGATGGAACTACTCGCTCCTCATAGAGGGAACAACAAAGGAGGAGGAAAGAAGAGATAGAAAGAACATCATCTCCACTGAGGAGAGAAGGTTGAACCCTTGGTGGAGAGAGAAACGATCTTCACCCTTCGTGGCTTGCTTGACGACGGATCTTCTCCTCTCACCTTCTTTGTTGATGAGAGAGAAGGTAGCTTTGCAATGGAACGTGAGTCTCAGACCGGCAGCCTCGGGTGGTGGATGGAGTTGTTCTGGTAGTAGAGAGACAGCCTCTGGATGTCTGGACCCTCCTCAGGGATGGCCCTTGAGGTCTTATTTATAGGCCTTGAGTGAGGTCAAACGGTCTGGAGACCATTTGGGTTCAAACAGTCTTGAGATCGTTTGGCGTCAAACGGTCTTGAGACCGTTTGGCGTCAAACGGTCTTGAGACCGTTTGGCGTCAAACGGTTTTGAGATCGTTTGGCGTCAAACGGTCTTGGGACCGTTTGGCGTCAAACGGTTTTGAGATCGTTTGGTGTCAAACGGTCTTGGGACCATTTGAACTCCATGCGGTCTTGGGACCGTTTGAACTCCATGCGGTCTTGGGACCGTTTGGCTTCATGCGGTCTCGGGACCGTTTGAACTCCATGTGGTCTTGGGACCGTTTGGCTTCATGCGGTCTCGGGACCGTTTGAACTCCATGCGGTCTTGGGACCGTTTGGCTTCATGCGGTCTCGGAACCGTTTGAACTCCATGCGGTCTTGGGACCGTTTGGCTTCATGCGGTCTCGGGACCGTTTGAACTCCATGCGGTCTTGGGACCGTTTGGCTTCATGCGGTCTCGGGACCGTTTGAACTCCATGCGGTCTTGGGACCGTTTGGCTTCATGCGGTCTCGGGACCATTTGAACTCCATGCGGTTTTGAGACCGTTTGGCTTCATGCGGTCTCGGGACCGCTTGAACTCCATGCGGTCTTGGGACCGTTTGGCTTCATGCGGCCTTGAGGTTGGTTTATTCTTTTATGATTTTTTTGTGCTTTTTCTACAAGTGTAAAAGGAAAAAGTTAGTTTGATGATGTATTTACAAAAATGGGTAAAATTAGGTTTATGTACCGTATAAACATAAAAAGAGTATGGAAAACTAAAGAAAAAGACTAAGATAAACTACTAAAATAGGAGGTTATCACCCCCCCTAACTTAGAGTCTAGCGATCTTAATTAGGGTCTCCATACTCTTGCTTCAATTCTTGACCTGAGTTCCCCAGGGGGCATATCGAGGCTTATTGCATGCCTTGATTCTTTTGGATTTCGAGAGTTGCTTGGATCTCAGGGTTTTTCCGTATCTCAAAATTTGCCTTGGGACCACATTTATTTTGTGCATGCCGTTGACTCTAATCAACTTTATACCTCTCTGGAAATCTACTGGAAGCTAGAGAGGGTATGAGGGTTGGCTAAAGGCTTTGAAGTGTAGCTCCCCTTCGAGTGGGGGAGGGGCTGTCTATGCTTTTTAGGATCTCACTACCGGGCACGACACATCTGCCTTTATGAGGGCAGCTGAATGTACCGGCCGGGCAAGTCCTTTATGAGCCTTTTCATATACTTGGAACTTTTGGGGTTTCACTACCGGACGCGACACATCTGCCTTTGTGAGGGCAGCGGAATGTGCCGGCCGGGTGAGCCCTTTATCAGTTCTTCATATAGGTCCTTATGCGTGGCACAACTCTCATGATTTTATTCGTCTCTCTGGCTTTTATTCAAAAACTCACAGGCTTGGGTTTTGGAATGAGGATTTATTTTGGGCGGCCAAGCCTCTTTTATTTTGAAGAGAGGAAAGCTGTTCTTAAAGTTTTTCAGCATGCACTTATTTGGTTTGTGGTCCACTTGCAGAACTTTTTGATTTGGAAGTTGCCTAATTTCCCTCTCATCCTCAAGATCTCGGCTTATTTCTGCCCTGATGTTGACCTGTGGAGAGTGAGATAAAGAATTGAAGCAAAAATATGGGATCCATAGTAGGTGGGAATTGATAAATCGCCATTTGATGTCTGAGTGCTATTTATTTGTAAGACTAACATGATTCTAGAGTTAGTTGAGGTGACTATTTAGGGGATTGTAAAAAGGAAAAGGGAGTATAGAAGTTGATACCTAGCCCTTGTCTAATGAATCCCCCCCTAACTTATCACACACTCTGTCTGCAGAGTGGTAAAGTGATAGGTTGAGAAGTCATTAGAACAAGGGCTGCGAGTTAAGGCAGATTTTCGGTAGCCCCTGGGGATCGGAGTAGAGTGGATGCGAATTGCCCTCGTAAAGATGGGGGCATTTGTGGCAGAAGGCTGGGCGATTGAAGTGCTCTTTGTTGATACCTTGGAGTGCTGACTCAGGAGCTCCATTAATTTCACAGCGCACTCTTTTGCAATTTTGTCTTGATATTGTCTAGCAGATCCTTTGCTTGATCATACTTCAAGTTACTGTGGTAGCCGTGGCCTTTGACATCAGTTTCCTTGGGATGTCCTACTTCATCATCCGTGGATTAAGTCAGGTAGCTGCTATTCTCAATATTGATTCCATCTTCCATTTTGCCACTAACTGGAGGATGGTCTTTGTTGCAAGTGCTGCTTGATATGTGCTGCTTGGTTACACAAAAGTTCACGATATCTTTGTCCTTCAGAAGTAGCTCAAATACAAATACATCTCCAATCCTCAGATCGTTTTCTATCTGAAAGTCATACCAACCAACACCCATTTTGGATATGCTACGGTTCCCATCCTGATAGTGAAAATGTTTTACGGGAAATTGCTTTGCTGAATAACTAAGCAATGCTCGACCAATTCCCCAAATGTTGTTCAGCTTCACAAATTGAGAGGGAATGCGCAAGTAAGTATTTTTAGAAAAGACGTGATGTTGCAGCCTTGCGCTTTCCTCTGTCTCTTGGCAGAGGAGTCTTCATCGGGGTTCGGTGTGTAGTCCGAACCTTCATTATCGTTCGAAAAGATGTGCTCGACGTCTTCTTCAGGAGCCTCACCCAGGCATTTGGTGAGGCGGGTTATTTTACACAGGACGTCAATGATCTTGGTCTTGGGAGGGGTGGCTCTGGTGGTGTTGTAAGTGTCCCTTATTTGTATGAGCCTGTCTCGCTCCTCCATCATCTGCTCCCTTGTCGGAGCAGGGGCAGTTCCGGATCCGGAAGCCTTGTTTGACGCCACTTCTGAAAAAAGTAAGAGTTTCGTAATTTAGAGAAGATTTGAGACAGTTTAAATTTGATATGTAGTTATATCTTTTACATTTTGTGAAAGCAAAAAGGAAACGAAGACCGAACGGTTTCAGGACCGTTTGGTTCCAAACGGTTTCAAGACCGTTTGGTTCCAAACGGTTTCAAGACTGTTTGGTCCCAAACGGTTTCAGGATCGTTTGGTTCCAAACGGTTTTGAGGACCGTTTGGCCTCAAACGGTTTGAGGACCGTTTGGCCCCAAACGGTTTCAAGACCGTTTGATTCCAAACGGTTTGAGGACCGTTTGGCCTCAAACGGTTTCAAGACCGTTTGGTTCCAAACGGTTTGAGGACCGTTTGATTCCAAACGGTTTGAGGACCGTTTGGCCTCAAACGGTTTCAAGACCATTTGGTTCCAAACGGTTTGAGGACCGTTTGGCCCCAAACGGTTTCAAGACCGTTTGGTTCCAAACGGTTTGAGGACCGTTTGGCCCCAAACGGTTTCAAGACCGTTTGGAAAGCGAAGAGTCGCAGGTCGCCGGCGCGGGAGAAGGTGGAACGGCGCGAAGGTGAAGAACGCGCCGACGCCTTCGACAAAGACGAAAACGATGAGAGAACGACGACGGCGATGAAGGCGGTGGAAGAGTCGGTGAACTTGGTCGATAACGACGGTGATGGCAACGTAAGCAGCGACTGGCGATGGAATGAGCAGCGTGGAGTCGCCGGACTACCTTGCGGAAGGTGGACGGAAGGGTGACTTTGCGCGGATGCAACAGGAGCAAAAAGGGAAGCTCTTCGCATGAAAAATCTGGAGAAATTGAAGGTTCGAAGAGAGAAAGACGGAGGGGTAGGGTCGATATTTATAGTGATAGGTGGGTGACCTTTTGTATTCCAAACGGTGTGAAGACCGCTTGGTCCCAAGCGGTCGCAAGACCGTTTTGGTCCCAAACGGTTTCAGGACCGTTTGGTCTCAAACGGTTTCAAAACCGTTTGGTCCCAAACGGTTTGAGGACCGTTTGGTCCCAAACGGTTTCAGGACCGTTTGGTCCCAAACGGTTTCAGGACCGTTTGGTCCCAAACGGTTTGAGGATCATTTGGTTCCAAACGGTTTGAAGACCGTTTGGAGTCCAAACGGTTTCAAGACCGTTTGGAGTCCAAACGGTTTCAAGACCGTTTGGCTCCAAACGGTTTGGAGACCGGTTGGAGGGGCACAAAGGGTTTGTATATTTTTATGTTTGTTTTTGAGTATGTATATTATTTTTTTGTATTTTGGTTTATGAATTTTTATGTTGTTTGTTTTATGTATTGTTTTTGTAGTTTTGATTATGTAGATTTTTTGTATTTTTAGATTAATGATGAAAGAACTTAAAGAAAGCAAAACAAAATCAAAAGAAAAATAAAAGACTAGAAATTAGAGAAGGTGATACTGAGGTCTTGGGTTGCCTCCCAAGAAGCGCCTTGGTTTTACGTCACTGGCTCGACGAAACTGTAAGGTTGTTATGCTGTGGGCGTAGCATCTCTGATATCGAGGGTTTGTTGATGTGTTTTGTCTTCCTGAGTGTAGTATCTTTTTAAACGGTGCCCGTTAACCGTTCGTTCTCCTCCGTTGTTGTCGATGATAATGGCGGCTCCAGTTGGGTAGATATGTTTTATGGTGAAGGGTCCGGACCATTTTGTTCGGAGCTTTCCGGGGAATAATCTGAGCTTGGAGTTGAATAAGAGCACTTTGTCGCCAACGGCGATATCTTTTCTCTTAAGATGTCCATCGTGCCACATTTTTGTTTGCTCTTTATATATTCTGGCACTGTGATATGCTGTCATTCGGAGTTCTTCTAGCTCCTGTAGCTGGAGTTGTCTGTTCTCCCCTGCGCTTTTAAGGTCGAAGTTTAGTTGCTTGATGGCCCACCAGGCTTTATGTTCCAGTTCTACTGGAAGATGACATGATTTGCCGTACACCAAACGAAACGGAGTTGTTCCAATTGGTGTTTTGTAAGCAGTACGGTATGCCCAGAGGGCGTCAGGAAGTTTGGTGGACCAATCAGTGCGGTTTTTATTCACTGTTTTTTCAAAAATCGCTTTTATCTGTCTATTGGATACTTCTACCTGGCCACTAGTTTGTGGGTGGTAAGGTGTGGCAACTTTGTGATGGACTCCGTATTTTCTCAGTAACGCTTCGAAACTTCGTTCCAGGAAATGGGTCCCGCCATCAGATATGACCGTTCTTGGAACTCCAAATCTCGGAAAAATAGTGTCTTTGAACAATTTGACAACAGGTTTGGAGTCATTGGATACGGTGGGTATAGCTTCGACCCACTTTGAGACGTAATCCACTGCGACCAAAATGTAAGAGAAGCCATATGATGAAGGGAAAGGTCCCATGTAGTCTACCCCCCATACATCAAACAGTTCAATTTCCTGCCACATGGTAAGAGGCATTTCATCCCTTTTTGATATGTTGCCCGAGAATTGGCATTTATCACAGGATTTGACAAAATCATGTGAGTCTTTTGATATGGTGGGCCAAAAGAAACCAGATTGTAGAACTTTTATGGCAGTTTTCTTGGCGCCCATGTGCCCCCCCGTGGGTCCGGAGTGGCAGTGTTCCAAAACCGAGGTTATTTCTTCTTCTGGAAGGCACCGGCGAAAAATTTCGTCGGCACAGAGGTAAAATAAGTAGGGTTCGTCCCAATGATAACGTTTTATATCATGAAGGAATTTCCTTTTATCCTGATATGAAGCAGACGGGTGGATGATCCCTGTAGCTAGATAATTGACGATATCAGCAAACCAAGGAAAACTATGAGTGGCCTTCATAAGCTGATCATCAGGAAGAGAATCCCTGATAGGGATTTTATCTTTTTCTTCAACCTCGATTCTGCTGAGGTGATCGGCTACAACGTTCTCTACGCCACTTTTATCTTTGATTTCTAGGTCGAATTCTTGAAGCATTAATACCCAGCGGATGAGCCTGGGTTTGGCGTCCTGTTTCTGGATCAGGTGTCGGATAGTAGAATGGTCAGTGTAGACGATGACTTTAGAGCCGATCAGGTAAGAGCGGAATTTTTCGAAGGCGTAGATGATAGCCAAAAACTCTTTTTCCGTGGTCGTGTAGTTTTTCTGTGCTTCGTCAAGCGTTTTTGATGCATAGTAGATGACATAGGGTTTCTTATCGATCCGTTGTCCTAAAATGGCTCCTATGGCATAATCACTTGCGTCGCACATGATTTCGAATGGTTGCGACCAGTCTGGAGCCCTTAGAATAGGTGCGGAAATTAATGCTTCTTTAAGGGTAGAGAAACTTCGCATGCATTCTTGGTCGAAAACGAACTCGGCATCTTTTGTCAGGAGTTGGGTCATGGGTTTAGCTATTTTCGAGAAATCTTTGATGAACCTTCTGTAGAACCCTGCATGACCTAGGAAAGCTCGAACGCCCCTTATGTCCTTCGGAGGTGACAACTTTGAGATAACATCAATCTTTGCTTTGTCGACCTCAATTCCCCTATCACTTACTCTATGTCCGAGGACGATACCTTCTGTTACCATGAAATGACATTTTTCCCAATTCAGGATAAGGTTCGTTTCCTTGCAACGTTGCAGGACTCTTTCAAGATTATTTAGACAGTTATCGAAAGAATCTCCATAGACAGAGAAATCGTCCATAAAGACTTCCATAATAGATTCAGTTAATCCGGCGAAGATGGCAGACATGCAGCGTTGGAAAGTAGCCGGAGCGTTACATAGCCCGAATGGCATTCTTCTGAAAGCATATGTCCCAAAGGGACAAGTGAAAGTGGTTTTTTCTTGGTCCTCTGGATGTATGGGTATTTGGTAGAACCCGGAGTAACCATCGAGATAACAGAAATACTTTTGGTGGGCCAAGCGCTCTAGGACTTCATCAAGGAAGGGTAGAGGGTAGTGGTCTTTCCTTGTAGCTTTATTCAACTTCCTATAATCGATGCACATTCGCCACCCCGTTACAGTCCTAGTGGGTACGAGCTCATTTTTATCGTTGATTACTACAGTAGTGCCCCCCTTTTTTGGAACAACCTGAACTGGACTGACCCACTGAGAGTCAGAGATAGGATAGATCATGCCAGCTTTGAGTAGTTTGAGGACTTCCAAACGAACTACCTCTTTCAAGTTTGGGTTCAGTTTTCTTTGATGTTCACGAGTGGGTTTAAATTCTTCAACCATAGGAAGCTTGTGCATACACAGAGCCGGGTTTATGCCTGTGAGGTCGGTTATTTTATAACCAATGATCTTTTTGTGCCTCCTTAGTTTGTCCATAAGCCTAACTTCTTGATCTTCGGTAAGGGTGGAGCTGATAATAACTGGGCATAACTGTTCCTTATCCAGGAAAACATATTTGAGCCCTGTGGGTAAAGTCTTCAATTCAGGGGTTTTTGGTGGTTCTGCTGCTTCAATGGTAGTGATGGCTTTAAGCTCTTCAAAAGTAGCCTTTGGTGCTTCTTCTATCTTTTCTAGGTATTGGGTACATTGCTGGACTAGTTCATTTGCAGAGAACTCAACTTCTGGATTGATAAGAGCATTTTCAAGTTCGTCGATTGGCTCGGAGATTTCTAATTGCGACATTTGTTGAATTGCGTCTAAAAGAAAGACCTCTTCTTGGATGCTGGGACCTTTCATACTATCAAGGACGCGGAATTGAATTGCTTCTTTTCTGAGCCTAAGAATGATGGTTCCAGCTTCTACATCGATTAGCGCTCTGGCTGTAGCTAGGAAAGGCCTGCCGAAAATGATCAGATACCTCAAGTCTTCTTTGATATCCATAATGACAAAATCACATGGAACGTAGGCATCCTTCCCTATCCTTACTGGGACATCTTCGATGATTCCCAACGGTGCGGTTACGGTGGAGTCGGCTAGTTGAATAGTCATTGTTGTAGGCAGCAGGTCAGTGAGACCAAGGCGTTGGCACATTGAGTAGGGCATAATGGATATACTAGCCCCGAGGTCAGCCAACCCTTTCTTTGTGGATGCATTTCCAATGCAACTTTGTATTCCGAAGGAACCTGGGTCCTTCTTCTTTTTGGGTAGTTTGTTTAGGATGATGTCAGAAGTGGTTTGAGCGAGCTTGACGGTCTCCTGCTCTTTGGTGATATACTTACGCGATAGCAAAGTTTTGAGATACCTTGCCCATGCTGGTACTTCGGATAGAGCGTCAAGGAGTGGGATGTCAATATAAAGTTTCTTCATTGCTTCCTTGAATTTCTGAAACCTGGCGTCCATTTTTGTTTCTTGCAGTCTGCCTGGGTACGAAATCCTTGGTTTGAATTGCGGGACTTTGGATTCTGCAGGTACATGCTCTTTGTTTTCGTCCTTTGTGCCTTCGGAGGATTTTTCAATCCCTTGTTGCGAAATATCTTTCGTCATAAAAGTGGGCACATCATCATCATCTAGAGTGATCTTGATGGGTTCAGGAAGAATGCGTCCCGACCTTGTGGTGACGGCATTCAGCTGTTCGTGTTTGTTTTGCCCGTACTTAGAATTTGGTTCAGGCTGCCCATCAAAAGTGCTTGCCGAAGGTTTCAACTGTGCAGCAATCTGAGCAAGCTGGGTTTCAACTGCCTTTTGTTGGGCTTGTTGGGTAGCTAGCATGGTTTGCTGAGACTGAAGCATTTGTTTTATCAAAGATAGCTCATCTTCCGGTTGTGCAGTGACGTTTTTCTGAGGGTTTTGTTGTTGAGACTGTTGAGTATGCAACTGTGGGTGAAGCGGGGGATGAGTGTACTGATAGTAGGCTGATTGATTTCTAGGGTAGTTAGCCCTAGGGAAATTGTTCCTTGGGTTCCCTTGATTTTGGTTAAAATTGTTTGGAAACCCAGGAGGCAGCCTACTGTCAAGTCCCCCTTGTGTCTGATGTTGCGGATTCGCAGTTCCAGAGGGATTCCCATACTGGAACCCAGGATGGTTCCTTGGTTGACTGGGATTATAATAAACTTGTCCGGGAATAGTATGGATAGAGTTGACTTGCTCTGGAATCTGATCTTCAGCCTGATTAGTGATGGCCTCATAGGATTGTGGTGGTGGATGCAGATCCATCATCACATTATAGAGTATTCCGCAGGAAAGAGTCGGATGATCCGAAGAATGACAAGCCTCACAGGATCCTGTGACGGCTTTAACTTGATGAACCAGCGGGATTTTCTTCTTATCAATTTCCCCTAGGGTTGTTTCAAGGGTTTGCTGTTTATGAGCGATTGTCTTCAAAGCCTCGGCTATTGACTTTAGTTCCATAGATTCCTCAGCTTTAAAGACTTTAAGGACGCCTTTTCCGGCTGACCGCCCCCAGTTGGACTGGTTTTCAGCTCCTAAAGTAACGATTTTCCAGGCATCTTCATAATTTTTCCTCATGAAATTTCCTCCAGATGAGGAATCTAGGAACTGTTTAATGTCGTCGCTTACCCCCCGATAGAAAGTTTCAATCAATTGATTCTGTGAAATTCCATGATGAGGGCATTTGCGTAGAAGTTCCTTGAATCTTTCCCATGCCTCAGCGAGGGTTTCTCCAGGTAGCTGGGAGAAATGGTTGATCTGCCCTCTAATTTCATAGGTCAGCGAGGGTGGAAAGAACTTCTCCAAGAATTTTTCCTCTAGAGGGGCCCAAGTGGTTATGATGGGTTCTCTGTCCAATGAGTTGTACCAACTCAAGGCCCTTCCAGATAAGGTGAAATGAAATAGGTGGAGCATTATTGCGTCGAAAGCAATGCCATCTTGCGGGACCAGGCGGCATAATGCCTTAAACCGTTTCAAATGGTCCATGCAATCGTCTCCTGAACCTCCTAAGAAGGAAATTCCTTGCATAATCTGGATCCACTGGGTCCGAATCTCAAAGTTTGGGATGTTGATGATCGGAGGCCTGACCGGGTGGTTGTCTTCGTAATTCTTCAGGACAACATAGTCCCTCAGTTGCTTGTTTCGTAATTCGAGCTGAGCATCCTCGGTCTCTGCTCTTATGCGGGCTTGCTCTTCTGCTCATATCTCCGCTTGTATTTGGGCACAGGTGTCTGCAATGAGTTGTGCCCGTTGTGCGGCTATAGCAGCATTGACTCTCTCCATCACCAAAGCGGCTTGATGCTGTTCGTCAGCCATTTGACTAGCGCGTTGGCGATTGAGACAGATTCTGCGGTGGAAACTTCTCTCTACCTCGGAGTCGAACTCTGGATCAGGGGAGAATCCTCGATTATGCGGTGATTGCATAAACGGGTTCTACCGGAGTAAAGAAAAGAGAACACCTTTAGATAATAGAGACAATATGAAAGCTTCAAGAAGATGGTGAATTATGATTCAAAAAGAAAGTGTAAAATCCTAACCAACTAGAAAAATAAACTAAGTGAAATACTAACGTTCCGTTGTCCCCGGCAACGGCGCCATTTTTTGATGGAGCTAGGACTTACACCGAAAGATTTTCAGTCTTCCAATGGGAGTCCCAGAATTCTATCACCAAAAACCCTAGAGAGGATTGATGTCTTCCCTAGGTTTACCTAGAACTGGTGCTTAGATAACAACTCCAACCCCATAAGAGTATGGAAGCCTTATCATAGTACAGATTTAGGATCGAACCCAAAAGACAACGGTCTTGTTGCAAGCAACAAGATGGAAAATGTACAACACTTCACTTAGTTATTTTACTAATTGGCACTTATATCAAAAGGTTGGATTTTGATTGGTTTTTAGACTAAAGCATGAAAAGTAAATAAAGCAAGTAAAACTAAGATTTAACAAATGATGATGAATCACTGGGGTTAAGCAGGTATTCACCACCGCTACACATGCATTGTATATGTACTAAGCAAGCAAGACTTATAAGCTAGATGCATGGATGTTCCACAAGACCGATGCCTTATAAGACAAGAGCGATGCATTGCATCCAAGGATGTTCCACAAGACCGATGCCCATATAGGACAAGAGCGATGCATTGCATCCTTCGATGTTCCACAAGACCGATGCCCATACAAGACAAGAGCAATGCATCGCATCCTTCAAGGGTTAAGTAGCTCTCATTCGGTACATTTCTACGTGTCAATGAAGATATGTAGTCTTCCAAAGAGAGAATCTTACTCAACCTCATGAAACGTGCATCTAAAACTAACAAGCGAGCGATAATTATCAAATCGAATAGTATCTTTGTAGGCCTAGTCTCCTATTCGGATAACCTAGCTACGAGAAGTGCAGGAATGTTGCAACGCCAGCCATTCCTGATCAAATGGTCACATGCTTTACATCATTCCCCTCGCAAAGCGTGTTCCTCGACTTACCAAGGTTACTTCCATACAGATGGAAGTGCAACGGATGATAGTGAGTTTACTCCACTCTTTGAGATACACTCCTAGACACCGAAACGGATGCGTGGTGGATACACACACCAGAAACCAACACTAAATCGGTATTCGAGTCTCGAGAGTGGTCGTAGACAAACCACAACAAAAGACAATAGACGCATACAAGAACGTGGCCATCATTCAAGCATGTATGAAACGATTTAGTATTAAAACGACTCTTCTGCTCGTATCTCCACTTGTATTTGGGCACGGGTGTCTGCAATGAGTTGTGCCCATTGTGCGGCTATAGCAGCATTGACTCTCTCCATCACCAAAGCGGCTTGATGCTGTTCGTCAGCCATTTGACTAGCGCGTTGGCGATTGAGACGGATTCTGTGGTGGAAACTTCTCTCTACCTCGGAGTCGAACTCCGGATCAGGGGAGAATCCTCGATTATGCGGTGATTGCATAAACGGGTTCTACCTGAGTAAAGAAAAGAGAACACCTTTAGATAATAGAGACAATATGAAAGCTTCAAGAAGATGGTGAATTATGATTCAAAAAGAAAGTGTAAAATCCTAACCAACTAGAAAAATAAACTAAGTGAAATACTAACGTTCCGTTGTCCCCGGCAACGGCGCCATTTTTTGATGGAGCTAGGACTTACACCGAAAGATTTTCAGTCTTCCAATGGGAGTCCCAGAATTCTATCACCAAAAACCCTAGAGAGGATTGATGTCTTCCCTAGGTTTACCTAGAACTGGTGCTTAGATAACAACTCCAACCCCATAAGAGTATGGAAGCCTTATCATAGTACAGATTTAGGATCGAACCCAAAAGACAACGGTCTTGTTGCAAGCAACAAGATGGAAAACGTACAACACTTCACTTAGTTATTTTACTAATTGGCACTTATATCAAAAGGTTGGATTTTGATTGGTTTTTAGACTAAAGCATGAAAAGTAAATAAAGCAAGTAAAACTAAGATTTAACAAATGATGATGAATCACTGGGGTTAAGCAGGTATTCACCACCACTACACATGCATTGTATATGTACTAAGCAAGCAAGACTTATAAGCTAGATGCATGGATGTTCCACAAGACCGATGCCTTATAAGACAAGAGCGATGCATTGCATCCAAGGATGTTCCACAAGACCGATGCCCATATAGGACAAGAGCGATGCATTGCATCCTTCGATGTTCCACAAGATCGATGCCCATACAAGACAAGAGCAATGCATCGCATCCTTCAAGGGTTAAGTAGCTCTCATTCGGTACATTTCTACGTGTCAATGAAGATATGTAGTCTTCCAAAGAGAGAATCTTACTCAACCTCATGAAACGTGCATCTAAAACTAACAAGCGAGCGATAATTATCAAATCGAATAGTATCTTTGTAGGCCTAGTCTCCTATTCGGATAACCTAGCTATGAGAAGTGCGGGAATTTTGCAACGCCAGCCATTCCCGATCAAATGGTCACATGCTTTACATCATTCCCCTCGCAAAGCGTGTTCCTCGACTTACCAAGGTTACTTCCATACAGATGGAAGTGCAACGGATGATAGTGAGTTTACTCCACTCTTTGAGATACACTCCTAGACACCGAAATGGATGCGTGGTGGATACACACACCAGAAACCAACACTAAATCGGTATTCGAGTCTCGAGAGCGGTCGTAGACAAACCACAACAAAAGACAATAGATGCATACAAGAACGTGGCCATCATTCAAGCATGTATGAAATGATTTAGTATTAAAATGAAAGGATAACATCTTTGTAGTACAAAGTACAAAACATGGGCAGCGGGGCTAGTCCCTGTGCCCCAGTGGATGGAACTACTCACTCCTCATAGAGGGAACAACAAAGGAGGAGGAAAGAAGAGATAGAAAGAACATCATCTCCACTGAGGAGAGAAGGTTGAACCCTTGGTGGAGAGAGCAACGATCTTCACCCTTCGTGGCTTGCTTGACGACGGATCTTCTCCTCTCACCTTCTTTGTTGATGAGAGAGAAGGTAGCTTTGCAATGGAACGTGAGTCTCAGACCGGCAGCCTCGGGTGGTGGATGGAGTTGTTTTGGTAGTAGAGAGACAGCCTCTGGACGTCTGGACCCTCCTCAGGGATGGCCCTTGAGGTCTTATTTATAGGCCTTGAGTGAGGTCAAACGGTCTGGAGACCGTTTGGGTTCAAACGGTCTTGAGATCGTTTGGCGTCAAACGGTCTTGAGACCGTTTGGCGTCAAACGGTCTTGAGACCGTTTGGCGTCAAACGGTTTTGAGATCGTTTGGCGTCAAACGGTCTTGGGACCATTTGAAATCCATGCGGTCTTGGGACCGTTTGAACTCCATGCGGTCTTGGGACCGTTTGGCTTCATGCGGTCTCGGGACCGTTTGAACTCCATGCGGTCTTGGGACCGTTTGGCTTCATGCGGTCTCGGGACCGTTTGAACTCCATGCGGTCTTGGGACCGTTTGTCTTCATGCGGTCTCGGGACCGTTTGAACTCCATGCGGTCTTGGGACCGTTTGGCTTCATGCGGTCTCGGGGCCGTTTGAACTCCATGCGGTCTTGGGACCGTTTGGCTTCATGCGGTCTCGGGACCGTTTGAACTCCATGCGGTCTTGGGACCGTTTGGCTTCATGTGGTCTCAGGACCGTTTGAACTCCATGCGGTTTTGAGACCGTTTGGCTTCATGCGGTCTCAGGACCGTTTGAACTCCATGCGGTCTTGGGACCGTTTGGCTTCATGCGGCCTTGAGGTTGGTTTATTCTTTTATGATTTTTTGTGCTTTTTCTGCAAGTGTAAAAGGAAAAAGTTAGTTTGATGATGTATTTACAAAAAGGGGTAAAATTAGGTTTATGTACCGTATAAACGTAAAAAGAGTATGGAAAACTAAAGAAAAAGACTAAGATAAACTACTAAAATAGGAGGTTATCACCATTTCATGTAATCCAGAAATGTATGACTATGACAACCTCCTTACAAGTTGATTAGCATATTAATTTTGTCGTTACAAGTGAATAATAGTGTAGAAGTGAAGATTTCTTAAATTTTGATCTTAATCACTTTGGTTTAATGCTTTCTTTATTTTAATTGCAAGTTAGTGAATCATAATCCAACTCAACTTTTGCAAATTGATCTATATTGTTGAAAAGTAACACTCTTGTGCCTAGAAGTACCCTACCCCTTGTACTAACTTAATAATACAACATGCACCCATATATTTGTGGGGTAGTGTTTGAGTTTACAAATATTAAAACTTGCACACATAGACAACAATATCCATAAATAGAGTTCAACTTATATGTTAAATCGAAATAAAGATGTTATAGATGATTGTCAGAAGGTAAAGCTCAATCAAGTCTATCAGACAGTAAATGTGTTATAAAGAGATATGAATCAATATGAATAACTCATAATATATATGTCATTCACCACTATGACAAAAAGATACAACATACCTAATGTAAGGTCCTCAAAGCATTGGTGGTCAAAGCCTATTCATACATGATATGAATTCCATGATTCCATATCATATTCATTTTATCAATTACATATTTAGTTATGAATGTTATAGTTTGATGAAGTTTCTAGAATTTTAAATATATATAAATGTAGGACTAACCTAACCTTCATCACATTAGATCTTTGATGTGTGACATGGCTCTTTAGTCTATTTAGAAATAGGAAATATGCATGGATTGAAACATAAAAACTAGGGTGAAAATATGATGTTTCCCATAGAACGTGTTACAAGTGGAAATAAATTTAAAGACACAATCGATACTTCACTCCGATGGTTCTTCAATTCTAAACAATATGAAGAACAGTTGGATGGAACCAAAAATTTAGAATTCAACTTGGGGTTCAATGGAAATCATGACTTTTATGGGGTCTCAAAACCTTCCTCATGCTAATTTGAACCTATAAAACCAAGACATGATGGGTGGAACCACTTGAAGCCCCAAACCAAGTCCTCTATCATGATCACATAAAAAATGATGTATAAGAATCATACAAAATTCATTGAACTCGATAAAGCATGAAATATATTCAACCCTAAACCAAACTAGATTTTATGGTAGGTAAAAGAAAGCATGAGGTGGTCTGATGTTCGGTTAATAAATGGGCAAAGTTCAAAGCAGTATGTGCTAAGTTGAAAAGGGGATATTCATATGGGTACCTAAAACACCAAAATTGAATGATCTTTTAGCTTCCTATCATATGATTTATTGTCCACTATGCAAGCTCTTAGGATACATCTTTTTTTGTCCAAATCATGATGAAGAGTGGCTTGAAATTTATCACTTATGCACAAGACTGATATGTGGATATTACTCAAGAGTTTTGTTGTTCTTTATAATAGGAGACTTTGAAGAATGGTCATGCCATAAGGTTTTTAGTGTTCATAAATGTTCACATCTTAAGGGCATACCAATTGAACAAAAAATTCTCCCCACTCTATATATAGAATAATTGATAAGGGGACATAGAAAAGAAGTGTGCATGGAACAATGCTACTAGTTTGAAAAGTCTCATCAAACAAGATACTTTCATTCTGTGAATATAAAATATTGATAGGATGCCAAATCCTTTCATTAGATACATTTAGAAGGTCTTTTCTAATACAAAATGTTGGATGATATGATAAGTAGGGTTTCTACTTACAAAATGACCTTTTGTGATAGGCCAGATGACCAGGGAGAAATGTGTAAGCGTGGTATACATGAAAGTTGACCACATGAAATTAATCCATACAAAGACCAATTTCACATTCATTATAGGAGATGTGGTCAACTCAATTTCTTTATCTTATGGTTATGGCATAAGAGGCCGCACAAAAGGACATGGTTCTTAATAATTTGATTTGAATTCACTTGGTACAGGAACACATGATTACAATGAGGGATGAGAAAATATATTATTAATATTTGAATCCCAAATATTCTAACTTTACATTAGAGATTTCTTACCACACCTCTGCCTTATTGCATGATATGATAGTAGTACCATGTCTTATATATGTGATTATAGAATGTAGAGAAAACTATATGGGATATAACTTCAAGGAACTAGTGGGAGATCTATTGGACAAGAAGGTAAGACAAGTGTATTCCATTAGAAACAATAGTATGGAATGAGAGCATGCCATGTAAGAATAAATCAAGAGAGGGAGGATGTGCATCCACCACCTCCGAAAAATGCCTATTATATATCTTTCTTCATCATGGTATCATTAAAAAGGATCCAAACACAACAAAAATAGATGCAGTATGATAAAAAATAGACACACTATCAGCTGAACTATGTCTACTTTTAAACTACACATAGTCACTGTACGATCCCAATTTGGGAGCGTTTAAGAGTGGTATAAAGAGTTACTCTGAGTAAAGTCCATCTCTACAAGTAGACTACTAGGGACATTACTACCAGTAACCATTCTCGATCTCCCATGGACCGACCTTGTACAAGAATCCACCAAAAGACTTGCTAACGTTATGATGATTCCCTATCATAATGAGCATATTGTAATGTTGAGGATAACAAGAATAATTAGCTTGGGGTGGTAGTGTGGTGCACCTTATGTTCTATTTCCCTTTAGTCTGATTTTTCTTGATTAATGCTTGTTGGTTGACTTGACTTATCCATTTTACATTCTATTTTGCATTTCATACATTTTCATGCCATTTAATTTTAATTTTTTCTTTTTTTGTATTTTTTCAAAAAAAAAAACTTGCTTGCCATGTCATTGCACATGTTTTTTGCATATAAAGTTTAAGTAATTTCCTTTTTGTGCCTAGTTAGATCTTCTTTTATTGATTTTAATTCTTTAAAGGTAACTCTTGATATGATAATGAGACATTGGATAAAAATAAACATTTCCCAGTGTAGAAAATGAGTTGACCTAAAAATATGTTTCAGTTAGATCTCTATTCGATTTAAATTAATTTCTAGTCTTTGATGAATCCATTCACATTCACATGTAGATGTTTCTTCCCAAGGTCACTTCTTAGATCTATACATGATTTTCACCCTTATGAAGAAAACTTGAGATGATGAATTAATGACTTTTACTCATTACAAACCACAAATGCTTAGGGTTTGCTCCAAAATTAAGAAAAACAAGTGGTCTACCATAATTTCTAGTTCATAATGACTTTAGTTATTATTTTTGAAGATTGTTGGAATTACCTCACTTTTAGGATTCATCCACATTGCTCGATCATTTCTTACTTTGTTGCCGCATCAAGAATATAAAGCCATAACAATAACAAGCCTTAGCCACCCTCCAAAATCTAAGGGTGGGCAACACTTCCTTACCTCTATTTCTTGTTACCACACTATATTCCAACAATACAACAAAAATAAGAATAAGAAAAAAAATGCAAAAACAAAATAAAGGTGCTGCAATGTAATAACACTATAGGAAAAGGAAAGAAAATAAGAATTCTCATACATAATTGCACTCCAATATACTTATGCAACCTTCATCTTCCTTTTTCATGGCTAATGTTCTAGAGAATATCAACCCTAGCCCCTCATTCCCTTCTACACAACCTAGTGGACCAACTAGATTGGATTGACATATAAGGATGATTGCTTGCATTTGAAACTACAACCAAAATTGATTCGACTATTCCTAACATGAAACAATTTTACTCATAGAAATATGTTTTGATGGTCTTTTTGGGATTGTGCATTGATTGTGACAAGGATGTGATGATGGAGAGGATAGGAGTGAATAACATGAATGAAACCATGATTGACCTTTCTTAGATAGTAAACATCTTTCTTGGGTGAATTCACCATTTCTTATTGAATGAAGTTTAAAAGAATATTGTTGGATCGCGGTTGAGTAAAAGTATATTTTAAAATTGGGCCAACAATGGAGTCCTAGTTTGGATCTCGATCTGTTGTGTTATTTTTTTATTGTTCATTTATAATAATTACAATGGTTGCATATTCCCAATAAACACCATTTTATGTTTAATTGCACTTATGGTGTATTTTGCATGTTATTATAGATACTTGAGTGTTTATTAATGGAAGGATAAGAAGGAGATAGATCCAAGGACTTCACCATGTGTGGAGAAGCACACATGGCCAGACCAAATGTTCAATAATTACTTAGAAAACATTTGGCTCCATGGAAGAGCACTTGAAGAAAGAAAGTGCTTCCCAAGCCTTTAGAATGACCATTGTCCTTCAAAATGGTCATTCTATAAATATGTGAAGTGCATAAAGATAACAAAGCTAAGAAGTGTCCACCATAATCCACACCAAGACAAGAACATATGTGCCATGCCTTCCCCTAAAAACCATTCTTGCGTGCCAAGGCCAATCCGTAAAAGATCTAACTCCCTTATCTTCATGTCAATTAGAACCTATCTACCACGGATATTCTACATCAAACGTTCATTCCACTGTAAGAAATAATGTTTGTTCCACTAAGGATTTTCATTCTACCTAGCCCTTTCCATGACCGTTCTACTCCAGAATGAGTTTTCTATCTACCCAAAATATGCTATCCATCCTTGTCCTAACCTACCCATTCACTACAACCATTCTTGATCTCCAACGCCATTCCAACCATACATCACTATTGATGTGCCTCTTCTACCCCAAAACTCTAATGTTTCCTACAAATTGTATTTCCAGTTGGGCTGCTACTTAACCCTAGCCAACCCTAGGCTCTAAAAAATCCTTAGTGGCATCTTTAGTGAGCAAATTAGCATAAATTACACCACATTTGCCACATACTCCTCACAACTACTCTCATTCACACTCTACCTCATTTCCACTCTATAATACCCTAGTTTTATAGGATTTTTACAACCATTCCTTCCCATTATTCATGACATTCACCTTGGAAGGAGGAGATCATATTTCTACCAATTATTGGTGAAGAGAAGGAGCTTATTCATTGACAATCCAGGACCCCCTACTCTTCTTTCTTCTCTCATTTGTATTTTCTTTTACTATGAGTAGCTAATCCCCCTTTGTGTATGTTTTGGAACATGATATGTGTAAGGAGTGGGACTAGATAGGGGAGCCACTTTCTTACTAGAGGGAATAATAGAAAATCATCCAAAGTCAAACATGATTGTAATTATTTACAATGGGTTATGAACTAAAAGTTAGCAGCATAAGAAAAAAGTCTAACCATTAGAATTTTCATTTCTATCATAGTTTCATCACCATGAAGGGTGAATACAAAAACTAAGAGAAACATAACTATAGCTAAGGTGTTGTAGAGGGAAATGTCACTACTCCAAACTATCTCCAAGCAAAAAGGACTACTTCTATGCAATTTGTAGCCAAGGTCACCTATGGCATGATATTCTCCATCTATGGGTTGGGAACAAACTCACCAAAGAATACAAAGTGAAAATATATCAAAAAAGTTATTATGTGCTAAAATAAGGATTGGATATCATATAAGACTGAAGTACATCAATAGTAAAGTAAAACATGGTTCCAATGAAGAGGGAGGCACAAAATATTAATAGATATAAAAAAATAATTATCATATAGTAATAAACAAAGATTATATGAGGAAAGAAAAGCTATATATATCAAATTTTGCCTTCAAATCTCAAATTAGGGAACAATAAAAAATAATTGTCTGTCTAGAGTAGCCCGAGTGGTAAGAGCTCGATAAGACCCACATTCAAACCACACTGAAGTCACTCTACAAATGACAATCCACAATGATTTGGCATGGGAGGGGGTGACCGGACCACACTCTCTCAGGCCTTGAGAGTAGACCATGCTTGGCTCTCCTGGGGTGGGTTCTCTTGGACACAAAAAAAATAATAAGGATTATGCATGCATATCATCATGATAACATCAAGTGTAAGGAAATTACAAGGTATATGTCATTCCCACCATATCAAAACAAACTAACCTCTATACATGAGATTTAAAGTATGGGTACTACAACAACACACATGTACATTCATAAGAGCCTTTACATCAAGATTATGAATTTCAGACCATATTTACTAAATGATCAGTCCAAAGAACAAAGGAATAATATTCATGAAGTATGAACTATAGTTAACATTCATGGATCATTTTTTTGTTATAAAAATACCACTATAAGTGTCCATCTTTAGAATCATTACAAGTTTCTATAAAAATATTCTAGGACATGCAAGCACGTAATAGGAAAGGAATGCTTTAAAGTTATATAACTCATCTAGTTAGAGAGGGAGAGAGAAATTGGAGATTGAAGAAGAATTCTAAAATCATCAACAAATCTTCAACACAGCCCACCAAGACTCCCAAAAACATCCTCTTCCTCCATGATCACGATGAAACTAGAGAAAGGAAGAAGATCACAATATAGTAGAGACATCATAAAGATTTACAAATATAATCAACGATACAACATGGCCAACATACACCAATTAGTGTTTCCATTGAATATGGATCAACAGATTCTTTAAGACACAAATTGAATGGAATAACAACAAGATACAAGAATAGGTTATAGTTTACAACTACTACAGTACATAAGAGTAATCTCAAGGGATTGTTCCCCATCAGCTAAAATAGATAAAAACTTGTGAGCTCCAAAATAATATTTTACAATCAAGTCAGAGAGAGAGAGAGAATATAGAATCATTGTCCAATATCACTCATAATGAGAAGAAACATACCTCAAAAGTGTGGGAATAGGTATCGATGAAACCCTAAGTCCAAACAAGGCATGTTTACCTATTATTACATATAAATATAAATAATAGCAATTGATGTGTATACTTCAAACCCTAAATTATCAACTCTTGTTATTATTGTATTTAAGTTATGAGTTATATTTGGTTAGGTATAGATTTTTTTAATTCCAATAAGTATTTATTTGTATTTTGTTGAGGTTTCTCACATTAGATATGAATTATCTTATATATGATATTTACTAGAATTATCAAATAAAAATAAAAAATATACCATAATACCCTTACTTCATGCATCACAACATTGGCATGTGATAGAGCCTCAGAGATCATTTACCATAATCAAGATGAGCGTAAAAGCCCATGTAACGTGACACATGATTTAAATCAAACCAAGGTAAATAGGTGATATAAAATACATTTGTCTTCTTCGATGGCTCAGACATGCAATGCAAATGTGGTAAAGCATAAAGCTTTCTTTTGTATCTCAAAGACAAAATCCAAGATCACGATTACCCTCAAATCTCAAGCTAAAGACAAAATCATCATCATTTAGAGCACAAATACAAACCTGTAGAACCCATATAGGGTTCCTAGAGGTGTACAAATCACCGAACAACATCCCTTCCATTGGTGGATAGAAGGAGAATCATGTAAACCCAAACTAACAAGGTTCGTAGTGAGGATAAACATGACAAGATGAATTAGAACATCGTGATGATGTCAATCTTAGGAAAAGCTAGCCAGACAGGGGCCAAAACATGATAAGCCAAAACAATTGTAGACATGTAACATAAAATATGAAAGAGCAAGACTCACACACACCTCTGTGAATGAAATTTGCAACGTCGGTGGAAACACAAAACCTCAAGAAAGGAATTAGGATGATCACTAACACTTGTTGTAGCCTCCAAAGCCATGAAAAGTTCATGGTTTGTAAATGGTGGTAGAGATAGAATAATCCAATCAAGAAATCCAAATAGGCAAGCAAGCACATTATGAGATCCTGAAATATGCATACAATTTCCTATTATTGATCATGCCATCAAGATCTATTAAACCTAGCTCGCTTCCTAGGGTTTCTCGTCCACTTATAGGGTTTCCATTGCAATTAGGGTTTCCCTTCATCTTTTACTATTTTAAACCCTAATTATCTCATCCATCTTCTTAAAAGATATTAAGGTTACCCTTTAACAACATATAACTCTGATATCAGAAAAAGCATAATTAACCATCAATTAAGTCCATTAAGCCTCTTTTACATTAAAGCTACCATTTTATCCTTTTAATCCATGACAATATCATTATGCTTATTTATCATCAATTCATAGTTCATTATGATCTAATTCACATATGAACTCTATTTGCCATTAATTCTACCTTTGCCTATTAGAAAACCCTAATTACTACATTAAGAGTATTTATCCACAATTAGGAACTTTTATACTTGAAATAGCTTGGAATTATCATATCTCAACTTTATTCATGATTTTGAATAAGTAAAACCATTATGAGTCACATTTACTAATATTAGGGTTTCAAGGCCCATTAAAGCATATTTATGCACATGAAACTCTATATTAACCAATTACGTGCAAAGTTCATCCTTTTTGTGTTTAATGTACCTTTTTACAATTAACAGGTTAATATCAACTTTAATCATCCATTAAACCCTACTAAATACATTAATCATCTCCAAATAGGGTTTCTTAATCTTTAATTCATTAAAGTTGATAAATTACACTACTTTTCACATTTCAAGAGAAATTAGCCTCTAAAACCATTTTTAGTGAATTCCTCTAATTTTTCTGAGAAATTTTTATATTTTATGTGTATCCATCTGAGCTACCGATATTTAAATACGATTTTTGCAAGATACTTACCTGAGCCAATTAGAGCATGGCACGTCGCCTATCCCATGCAACATTGCTAGTTAAGGAAATATAATGGAATGATGATGTTGTCTGGCTCTCCATACTCTAGGAGGGAAAAACTGTCCAACGACCATCCTTCTTCAACCTAGTGCGCGCCCTAGTACTGTCGCGGTTGCAGTCGAACGGGGAGGGGGTCTTCTCCACCTCCCTACGACTGGAGCTTGTTGCCCTGATTCCGCAGCACCCCTGCGCATGCGGGGAGACTCCAGGTCACAGCCAAAATGCCCGATCCTAGGTGATCCAAGCCCATGATTGCTTCAGGTTTGCAGACCTTCGATAGCTGTTGCACAAGGACGGGAGTGTGGGAAAGATAGCCGGCCCTTCCTGGGTTATTGGGGGAGATTCATGCCTCCCTCGAGCCCTATCACAGATCCCCGTCCCTGAGATAGCATTACCTCTCACCTTTAGGGTTTAAATGAAGAGGAAGATGGGAGAGAGAGAAGGGACTTGGGATTCTCTTAAACTCGAGCCATAGGCTGTACCCCTTATATAGGAGAGGGTATCAATGCCCTAATATGCTTGCCTACGAAGAAACAATGCCCTTTTCTAATAGGAATGTGATTCCTTCATTAAGAATCAAGTTTCTCTCTCTCTCTAATATATCTTTAATATTCCTTCTTCTTTAGATATTAGGATTTCAAAAATCCTCTCACTTATTCTCCTTATTGCTTGACTTTTAACCCATTGGCACGAAATTCTATTTTCATTTAATAGAAAATACTTCCTTTTTAGCAATTCTACAAAATCCATTCATTATCTTGTTTATTTCTTATCAAAATATCTCTTTTTATTTCTTTTTATTTTCCTCATTGGCATTCCATTTAACATTAGGAATCCTTTGGATACGAAAATCCACCAAGGATAACTCAATTATACCTCTTTCCACTTATTTTCCACATTTTATCATTGTTTCCAATTTTTTTCTTAATAAAGAAATACTTAATTGATCCTTTCTTTTCTTGTTGCATTATCTTTGCAAATTTGGACTCCTTGGAACCCAAGGAACCCAAGAGGCACGAAATCCACCTTTGGATTTAATTATTTTGCCTTCTAGAGGTTTCTACATTTCTCTTTTCTTCATTTCTTATAAATAATGGAATTCCTTTTGTCTTATCCTTGTTTTTGGGCCCAATAGCCAATAAAGCCCATAGAGAAAACAACAAGGCTATTTTAAACAAAATTCATGCATTCAATCAAAAGACATCATTATTTGTTCATTTATCTTTATTAAGAGAAATTACATTTCTCATCAAAAGAACCCAAAACTGGGGTTGTAACATCCTTCCCCTCTTATAGGAATTTTGCCCTCTAAATTCCACTAGGCACACAAACAATCAGGATAAGCCTTTCTTATGTCCATCATGGCTCCCATGTGGCCTCAACCTTTTCATGGTGCTTCCTAAGAATCTTCATCATCTCATATTCTTTCATCTGAGTTCTTTCTTACCTTGGTATATTGTACCCTCATAGGTGACTCTGGACTTTTCAGCCTCTCAAAAAGATGAATAGGTTCAGGGTTCATCACATGGCTTGGGTACCTCACATAGTTCTATGGATCGGACTCATGGAACAAATTATACATCATGCTATCCTGAGGGGTAAGGCTAAACACAACCATCTCCACCAATCCATCTCAAATGGGCCTGTATATCAAGGACTCAGATTTCTCAGCTGTAGCTCAGAGGGGTCGGATTTTCACATCACATACTCTCCCACATTGCACTGCATGTCAGTCTTGCTTTGCATCAACTCATGAATCATGTTGCCCTTCGGCTCTCTTTCAGCCATTGCATGATCAAAGCGACTTTATCTACACACACTGTGGTTCTTTTCTGACCTTCACGAGGCCCCTTCACCAACATCATCTCAATGAAGTGGTGACTGACACAACCTCCCTTATAGAGCTTCTTTACATCCCGATACTGGCTATGGTGGTTATCATCATATCTTACAAAGGACAAGAACTGTCTCTAGGTATCACCCTGAACGAGCACATATACTCTCATCAGACCCTCTAGTCTGGATTACACTAACCGTTAGTTAAGGGTGATAAACTGTATTAGCATTGAGTTCTTTATGCACCTACTTCCACTGCATGGAAGTGAATCTTTAGATTAAACGCAAGAACTCACATCATGGTGGTGTTGAACCATCTCTCTCTCACATGTAGTTCAACCGGATTTGTCCCTTGACAATACTCTTTCTTCTTCATTTCATATAGGTAAGGCGATCTACCATAACCCATATTGCATCTTGACCTTCCTTGGTCTAGGGGAGACTTACCACCACATCCATAGTGATGAACTCCCATTCCCTCTCAGGGATTCTTAACTTCTATATCAATACACTGGGTTAATGGTGTTCGTCCTTCACCTCCTGGCTTGCATGGCAACACACCACATGCAACTTCATCTTAGGCATCCAAAGTACTACTGTCACTTATTATCTTGGTAGTACCATGGTATATGGTGATCTTAAATCATGATCTCTTATATTGTCATGATTCCCTAAGATCGATTCCTCAGAAACCCTAAACCACTCTAATCAGGGTTTCATCACCTTTCTTTCCAGAGAAGTGCATATGAGGTTCTACAACCATCCTTTCATACTCCAAGGACTAGGCTGGCTAACCAAACAACCATTAACTTGATCAACCGATATTGTTACCTCTAAGTGTTAACCAAACTCATCTCTTTTCCAACTGAGGGTTAACCTAACAACCTCTTCTAGCCTCCATCTAAACTAGGCAACTGTATCCCATCCAGAACATCCATTACCACTTCACATCCTTAGGTGTTAGGTAACATTGAAGACATACACCCCCCATGTATTCCACTTATTATCTCATCTCAGCTCTAAGTCGATCTTCATCAAGAAAACTCTGAGCTTATTCTCTTGGTTTTTTTTTGAACTCAAACTTGTATAACTCATAGCTCATGATAAAAACATCCTCATAAGATGACTACCTTGTTTCTCTTAATGTTTGTAAACCATCCCTGTATCATTCACTCCATAAGGGCATGTTATCATCTTTGTCCTCATACCTCATAGCAACATTCCAACTCACATCATCTTTTATCCTTGGTGTATGACATGTGTATTGTCCTATCTCTCACTCTCATAACAAGAGGAAATAAGCATTTGTCTATAGTCCAAATATAGAGTTCTTCCTATTCCAAGAGTAGAGATGGTACATCCCACCTTGCCAGTACACCTTTAAATCTTAGTTGAAACGTGCATCCTATGTCTCAATATCATAATCATCTCAATATCAAAGTTACTTCCATGGAAAATTGGTCTCAAACTTACTTGGGTCACCACACAATCCTTGGTCATATCCTCTAGGTCTATAGGGTTCCGACACTTTTGGGGTCATCCCTCATCCCTTATGCATCCAGAGAGTTCCCTACTCATCTCCCCTTTGGGTCCCATGAGTTCATGAAGGTGATCAATCTCCTATCCCATGGCCCTCAAACAATGATAGTTGTTACCTCCCGACCCTATGGTCATGTGCAACTAGGGAATTAGGCAACTCCTACTTCCATCAGTCTTATCCCTACCTGACCCTAGGATAGACTTAGGATTCTATTATAGTACATATCCAACTGGGAACCTTACCCAAGCCTTCATCATCTCTCTCTACATTCATGGGTTGACTTTCATCCATTCACAGGGGTCATGGCGACCTACCTACCTTGGTCAGGCCCCATACCGGTTACCTCCATGGTGCACATCCACATGCACTTAGAGATGGTAATATATGGGTCTACATGTTCATTCTCATACCATGTACTTTTCACTTAGCTTCTCAAGATCCTATGAGACCTCTTTAGGTTACCTTAAAACCAACCAAACTGGTATACACCCTACCAAAGGGTCCCTCTCCCAGGATGGTAGGAAACTACACCTTGATAATAAAGGTCACAAACATCCCTAGGTCTAGGGTTTACATCCACATGAGCATGCTTAACTCCAGCAAGCTACTAAGGCACAAACAGACTACCTGTTAAACCATGCTAGGTCATATTTATTCTCATTACTCATCATTGGACCAAGAACATATCTTCCCATGTCACCAATTTAGTTGTGAGGGGTTCATCAAACATACCTTTGACTCAAGGGTTTTCCCTTTGCTCTAATCATTAGGAGTACCATGCTCGATTCTATAGAAACTCAAATCTCATCATGAGCATCATGTACATCACTTCCCCTCTTAGGCCTAGGAACCCTAGGTTCACTTTTGGGTGTCCAACTGCATGCTCGACCTCTTAACCACGTATCAAGTATGTATAAGGCATGTCATGCACTTCCTGTCATCCTTCTACTCGAGCAACACTTCAGAGTTGAGTCCTCCTCAAGGACAATCAACAAGGTACAAGGCCTCACAACCTATTACTAAACCTCTCCAGGTCTAAGGAACTCTTCTTCTCATCTATACCAAAGGTACAGAGGTACCAGCAGACTCATCCTCTCTCTAGGGTTTGGTTCCTCTCATGGAAACCAAGACATCATCAACCTCCAAGGATCAAGCATGAGGCAACCACAAACATCCACTTAGGTCACATCATCCTCAACTCCCCACTTTTCCTCATATCTCAGAGTCTAGGATTCCCTCCTTCTTGCTTGGGTCCTGCTCTCTCTCTCTCTAGAGCTAACTCCACAACCAGCCTTATACTAAAGGTCCTCTCTCCAGGATCAAGCTCACAAGCATACCTCTACGTGGGTGAAGCCTATGTTCAAACTTATGTTTGCTCAAGCTTATCACTAGCCCTTTATTCTTATCTCATCAGTGATCCAACATACTCCCTTGGCCAGGGTTTCAACCTACTTCTCACACTACTGACGTATTCTGTGTGCCTACTATGCCATGCTCATATAAGCTCATGGGGTTTCTATAGGTTCTTCTCTAACCTCATCAAAGAAGGTGCTATCCTTCACTCTAACATGCAGGACCCTTCCCAGGATTGGGTCACCAAAGGTACCCGGTCATCAAACTTTTCATGGCTCATATAGCATCCAAGGCATGTCTATCCAAACACCTGGTCTACCATGTCATCTAACTCATCATGTCATATGTCTCTCTAACCTTCACTTAGGGTTAGGGTTAACATCATCCTTAGAGGATGTTCCATGTTTCTACTTATAATGGAGATCTCTACCTCCAAGACTAACTCTCTTTACTTATCCTCCTAACAAGAAGGTCTAGCCTCAGGTCTCTTCTGAGGGCATGACAACTTATGTCATACGACCTAAGCATGTATCCATTCTTTTACGCTTAATCTATTAAGCTTATATCCATGGCATCTTATTTACATGTTTTTTATTAATTTGGTGGAGGATTCCTTAAACCTTATCAACCTTACCCATACCTCAAGAGGGTGAGGAAAAGAGAGAAAACCCTAATCCTTAAAATCCTTAACAACATTTGAGTTGAGAAGGGATGAACAAGATGAGAGAGTCCTAAAGGTATCTTATTTCGAGTCCAATCCTGAGACGTTGGCCAGACAGTCACACTAATCTGGGAGTCCTCATATTCTAACTAGCGGTGCAGAGGAAAATCTTACCAGCCCCCAAACATGATCCTTTTCTAGACACCTCTGTCTTTCGAAAATTCCTCTAATAACTCCCTTGGGTTCTATAGAGTTTGTAAAATTTCATAATTATTAAAGATTAGATGAGGAACCTATGCTCTAATACCAAATGTAACGACCCCACCTCCCAGTAACCCCCAATTAAGGGAGACCAAGAGGTCAGCACCATTATCCTAATTAACAAGATCAAAGGTTTGACAAATAATCAATAACAATTATCAAATTCTACCAACTAAACTGAAAGGTTGTAATGAAATAAAACTTTGCATACCTTTTTTCAAAACATGGATGTCTACTGCTATCCACATCTAGAGTCTATTCTAACTAATCCTCCTTTGTACTTTGGTTCTTATTTAATTCCACATATGCCACTTTACTGTTTGTCCTTTTCAATCTTGCACCTAAAATGCCGACAAACAAAATGTCGGTCAACATATCGAAATATGCCGGTATGTGGGGACAAAAAAATTCCACAAATATGGATAACCATCTAAATATCACAATCAAGTTAATTAACAAGCCAATTTATGCTTTTCAGTATGACATTCTCTACCACTTTTTCTCTAACCCTGGCATACCCACCTTAGGGTTTCTCTTTTGCCAATGACTTAAGGCCACCTTCTCAATCCCGAGCTTGGTTCCTAGGGTCACCCTTCATAGTGCTCGTTAGTCATTCTATAAAGACCACCTTCTCAATCCCGAGCTTGGTGTCTAGGGTCTCCACTCATGGTGCCCATTGGTCTTCCCTCCTGGGCTTGAGCTTTGGCATCATCCATCAGGGTGGCATGTAGGAGCGAGAATCCACACTTCTATTATTATTGTGATAATCATAGTGACTTTATGATTTTGCAAGTATGAACAACCAAACTGTTAAATTGCATCCAATGCAATGACTCATCTGGGAAACTCTTTGGGAAACTAATGTGATTAACCTTAAGTAACCACATACATGTCAGGCTGATTTGAGATAGAATAATCCAATCAAGAAATCCAAATAAGCAAGAAAGCACATTATGAGATCCTGAAATATGCATACAGTTTCCTATTATGGATCATTCCATCAAGATCTATTAAACCTAGCTCGCTTCCTAGGGTTTCCAGTCCACTTTTAGGGTTTCCATTGCAATTAGGGTTTCCCTTCATCTTTTACTATTTCAAGCCCTAATTATCTCATCCATTCTTCTCAAAAGATATTAAGGTTACCCTTTAACAACATACAACCCTAATATCAGAAAAAGCATAATTAACCATCAATTAAGTCCATTAAGCCTCTTTTACATTAAAGCTACCATTTTTACCCTTCTAATCCATGACAAGATCATTATGATCATTTATCATCAATTCATAGTTCATTATGATCTAATTCACATATGAACTCTATTTTCCATTAATTCTACCTTTACCCATTAGAAAACCCTAATTACTACATTAAGAGTATTTATCCACAATTAGGAACTTTTATACTTGAAATAGCTTGGAATTATCATATCTCAACTTTATTCATGATTTTGAATAAGTAAAACCATTATGAGTCACATTTACTAATATTAGGGTTTCAAGGCCCATTAAAGCATATTTATTCACATGAAACTCTAAATTAACCAATTACGTTAAAGTTCATCCTTTTTGTGTTTAATGTACCTTTTTACAATTAACAGGTTAATATCAACTTTAATCATCCATTAAACCCTACTAAATACATTAATCGTCTCCAAATAGGGTTTCTTAATCTTTAATTCATTAAAGTTGATACATTACACTACTTTTCAAATTGCAAGAGGAATTAGCCTCTAAAACCATTTTTAATCAATTCTTCTCATTTTTTTGTGCAATTTTCATATTTTACAAGATATTACTTACTAGAGCCAATCAGAGCACGCTACATCGCCTATCCCATGCAACGTTTCTAGTTAAGGAAATATAACGAAATGACGATGTTGTCTTTGGTTAAGTTGGCCAACTCTCCATACTCCAGGAGGGTGAAACTATCCAACGACCATCCTTCTTCAACCTAGCGCGCGCCCTAGCACTGCCTCAGTTGCATTCGAATGGGGGGTGTCTTCTCCACCTCCCTACGACTGGAGCTTGCTGCCCAAACATTGCCCTGACTCCGCAACACCCCTGCGCATGCGGGGAGACTCCATGTCGCAACTAAGATGCCCAATCCTAGGTGAGCCAAGCCCATGATTGCTTCAGGTTTGTAGGCCTTCAATAGCTACTACACGAATACAGGAGTGTGGGAAAGATAGTTGACCCTTCTTGGGTTGTCCTGGGAGCTTCGTGCCTCCCTCAAGCCCCATCACAACTCCCTTATTTTCCCTGAGATGGCATTACCTCTCACCGTTAGGGTTTAAATGAAGAGGAAGATGGGAGAGAGAGAAGGGACTTGGGATTATCTTAAACTGGAGCCATAGGCTCTACCCCTTATATAGGGGAGGGTATCACTGACCTAAGATGGTTGCCTACGAATAAACAATGCCCTTTTCTAATAGGAATGTGATTCCTTCATTAAGAAGCAAGTTTCTCTCTCTCTCTAATATCTCTTTAATATTCTTTCTTCTTTAGATATTAGGATTTCGAAAATCCTCTCACTTATTCTCTTTATTTCTTGACTTTTAACCCATTGGCACGAAATTGTATTTTCATTTAATAGAAAATACTTCCTTTTTAGCAATGCTACAACATTCATTCATTATCTTGTTTATTTCTGATCAAAATATCTCTTTTTGAGGATTTCTCTTTTTCTTTTTTTTTTTATTTTCCTCATTGACATTCCATTTAACATTAGGAATCCTTTGGATACGAAAATACACCAAGGATAACTCAATTATACCTCTTTCCACTTATTTTCCACATTTTATCATTGTTTCCAATTTTTTTCTTAATAAAGAAATACTTAATTGATCTTTTCTTTTCTTGTTGCATTCTCTTTGCAAATTTGGACTACTTGTATCCCAAGGAACCCCAAGAGGCACGAAATCCACCTTTGTATTTAAATATTTTTCCTTCTAGAGGTTTCTACATTTCTCTTTTCTTCATTTCTTATTAATAATGGAATTCCTTTTATCTTTTCCTTGTTTTTGGGCCCAATAGCCAATAAAGCCCACAGAGAAAACAAGGTTGTTTTAAACGAAATTCATGCATTCAATCAAAAGACATCATTATTTGTTCATTTATCTTTATTAATAGAAATTACATTTCTCATCAAAAGAACCAAAATTGGGGTCGTAACAATATCTTAGTGTTGGAAGGCTTGGTTCACATAGGTTTGACCAGGAAATGGTGCAAGTTAAAGGGAGAAGGAAACAAAGGAGTAGCGTCTCTTAGAGTTTGATTGAAAGGTAGAGACTACATGTCCTAGTGGTGTCTAAAATTAGGGAAATAGGTGTTGTATGACTAAAATAAAGGCAAGATGAGCATGGGGACAAGAATTAGATAAGAGAGAGAGATATATATGGTGATCAAGGTAGGAGAAGACAAATAGGGGACTATATAGTCTGGAAGACCTGGGACTTAATGAAGAAGACATGTTGAACACCATTGGATTCTCATCCAAAGACCCTCATAGAAGTTGTAACTTAAAAGGATGTTTGACACAAAAAATAGTGAAAGTGAGAAATCAATCAAATTCACATGAAGAATTATGTGTAAGAAGTATCTTCTCCACTTAAATTGGTTTAGAAAACATTATCTAATTAGGTTGAAACATGACATCTTGACTAATTATGACCCAAGGAATATGATTGTGAACTTAGATGTAGTTTAAAGATGATCTTATATGAGTTCTAATGCAATTACGATTTAACTAAATTATCTCATTATTTGTTATTATGTATAGCAAAATGTATAATCAACATTTGTTACCTAGATTCCTATTATCTTGGTATCATTAGCAAAGGTTGATGGTGTATTAGATAGCACAAATTACCAAATTTTTCTTATTTTACCCATTAAGTCCAGTAATCCAATATTCACTTATATAAGGCACATTAGTCATCTCCCTTACATTGAATGTCAAATTATTTTTCCACTATATATATTAGTCACATTGTATTTCACATGAATCATTCATTTGCAGTCATTCACATCATGTAACTAACTAAAAACATTTAAGTCATTATGTGTGTTTTAGTGAACAAGGTGAAATGTGATATATATTACATATTTAATAGACTCATTTACATATTAATCCATGATTAGGATATTAGGTCCATTTTGATGTGTATTGAGAAATGTTATGTGATTAAGAACCTAATGTTACTAACGTATCATATGTCGTATCAAACATATATAGGTTAGGTCTTTGACAATTACAATGTAGGCATTAGATCATCATGAACACTATGCATCACATACACCTCATAAAAAACTATGAAGTCTAGGTTTAGGTTCCATATATATGAGTCATCATTTTATTGTTGTTCACTTATCTAAAGAATGGATAGGGTCACATGTATATATGATTATGGATACGTTTGAGTTATTCATGCTATGGGCATTGTATTAGTTAGGGTACACACATATGTATTAATATTATTTGGTCAAATCTAAAGATCCAATCATATTAAACTGTTATCCATGGGATTAGTGTTTCTAGAGCTAAGATAGGTAGATTTCTACGTGCTATAGGACTCCACCTCTTAAAAGGATTTTGTCATTGATATCAAAATATCCATAAAGTATAAGGTACCACACTCCACTTCTTTAAAAGGTTTAACCTAATAAGTCAAACAAGACTAAAGAGATAATGATGAGTCTATCTAAACCACATGTAACATAATCTATAACATCACATAGAATAAAAAAAGTAGGATTTTAAGAAACATGGAAAAAGGAGAGAACAAAAATATAATAGGTTATCTATGACATTAAGGATTACCTTCATCATTTTCTTCATAAATTTCTTCACTGCCAATGGCACTGAGATTTCATGCACTCCTTCCATTAGGTATTCCTTAATTATTGGGATTGTTAACATGACACCTACATAAATTGGTACTTAACCTCCATGAAGTTTAGGGCAAAAAGGTCTAGTATCACCATGTTCTCCACAATGATGGCATGTTTTGATTCTTCAAGTTTAGGAGGATACTTACCAGGGATGCTTCTTTTGGCACTTAGAATATCCATCACTCTTAGAGTCTTAACTTGGAGACTTTTTTTATGATTAACCTTTTCTTGATAACCAGGGTAAGATTCTACTAGAGAGGGTTTTATCCAGAACTTGAGGAAAGGTTAGTGGCAACTAATAAATCACCATAATTTCAACACTATAACACAAGTCTTCTGAAAAGATTCTTGCATGTTTCTCATTAGTCAGATTATTACCATAATGCTCTAGGCTTAGAAACTTCTACATGTACTCAACTATAATAATGGAACTCTAACATAGATTGTAGACTTTGGACTCCTTCTTTATCGTTGTTGTATATGATATATACTTCTCTCTAAATAAGGCTAAAAATTGATCCACATTGTGTAACTAATGTCATGAGTCTTATCTTTCTATTCCTCTAATGTCGAGTAAGCCCATTAAGCACGTAAGTAGAAAAATGAACCTTTTTAACACTCAGGACATGACATACCATTAAAAGTCCATTCAGTGGAAAGAATCCAATAATCAACTTAGTCCATCATATTAATTCATTCTTACCATGAAAGTACATAGGGAGCATGTTCTAAAAACCACTAAGATTATACTCTTTTCAATAGACACAACAAAGCTAACTTTCCCTAGTAGTATTTGGTATCGTAATTGTGATGACCTGACTTTTTTCTCTCTTCTATTGTACTTGTCCTCTCTATCAAGTGGTCTTACTAAACATTTGTATATCTATTCATATGTTCGGGTGATTAATACCCCAATTTGAAGACCTCGATGACTAATTTCATGATATGTGGCTGTAATGTGAGAAATTGAAGTGTGTACCATTTCTTGATATGTATCCAACTTTATAGTGAAATCAAACCTCATTAATATAATATTTTGACTCTCTGAGGTGTATCATGTTGTAGTTATCTCTATTATCTTTACAACAATGTAAAAATCACCCAAATTGGATATACATAGCTCTAGTTATGATCCTTGTGAGTTTTGCTTTTAAATCTTGAATTTGTAATCTCGAATTAGCCTCTTATCTACACTTGGATTGGACATGGCCTTATTTGGGCCCAACGTTGGGTGAAAATCTCACACATCCCATATCCCTTTTCTCTCCAGCCATGATCATCTTGGGTTGTCAGATCTTGATCCAACGGGTTAGGGATCATCACCTAGCTCTGTACACACCACTGGCATTGGGAGAGCTGCTCTACTTTGTGCCATCCAATCGGAAGTCTTTTTCCCCATCGTTTTTCCCAAATAAATCCCTCATTCCCTTCGACTCTACTCCCTCTTTCCTTCCCCACATCTTTCCCCTTATTTCACTGACGTTACAAACCCTTTTCCACTCCATCTTTTATCCCCCAAAACCCTAGGGCTTCTTGTTCAGTAGCGACTGCCACCATGTTGGGAACGAGGCCCCTCACCCCCTAGCGCTAGGGCGAGACCCTTGTTTCTTTGGGCTGACCCAGTAACCTCAGGAGGCAGCATTCATAGGCCATGTGACCCACCCCCGAGCCATCTCCTTCTTGTGCCGATGGGTCTCTGTCGCGACAAGGTGTTGCAACACACACTTGGACAATGACCAGGGGCCGTTAGATCCCATCGAAGCCTTGACTACGGACTAGATCCCAGGGCAGTAGTAGAGAGGGTCCACTCATGGAACCATTGGATCTATCATAAGAGGGGATTCAGGCGAGTGGACCTGGCGTCACCCTATGAGAAGTCACCACATCACCAAGGGAAGGATAAGGTGAGATGGTAGTGATAAGCGATCACCACCGATCGAGAGTCGCGTGGTTGTGGCTGGACCCAAGGGCAAGTGGCCCAATAGTGCATATGGAAGCCCAGAGGACAACACACACATCAATTAGGGTTTTCGAATGCCCGATCAATGACCCATATGGTCAATCAAATATGTCTTGTCTCCCCTGATTTCCTATAGTTTCTTTGTGAAATCTCCCAAAAATCATATCTCTCTTATATTAAGGGCATATATAGAAAATTTATATACCATTTTGATCGTATCGAAAAGATCTACATCTTGTACTAGGTTTTAGACTCTAAATCCTTCATTTGCTCTCCTATTTCCCAAAATATGTGTACTTTGATCGTTTGGAGTATTAATGATGCATGGTTTTGATAAAGCTTGGACCTTTACTGATCATCCTCCTTCCTAATTATGAAACATGTAGCTCTTTCATACTCTTGAACTAAATGAGGGTCTTGATCACCCCTATTTATCATGATGACTCTATTTCACATATGTGGCTTGGTTGGGAATTTAATGATAGACTTTGGCCTATATTGCTAATCTTGTTTCTAATAGACGTCTAGAATCATCCTAAGTTTGAAGATCAGTAACCTTATGTTTATCTATGACTCTAATATTAGCCTAAATCCCCCTTTTTATCTATGTGTGTCGATATGTCTTGAGATGCTTGAATGTGACTCCTTTATGATGATGTTTGTTGACCTTGAACGAATGGGCTCCTTGACCCATTTTACTGATATAAGTCATCCTTTAAACCTCAAAACGACATGAAACTTGAACCCTCCTTTATGAAGACCTATAAATTAGTATAAGATCACCTAATATGCAATTAAGAAACCTTGAAACCTAACTTCAACAAAATCCTAAGATTGAGCTAGTTAGGGTTAATTAAGAGAATCTAATATATGTTTGTAATCTTGTGCTTAATCAGGTGTTTCTTGTGGGTACATGGTCAAGGAATAGGTTATGAACATCTAAACTAGGTACATTCTTTAATAATTATATGACTATGGCTTTCATGTTTGAAATGTGATGCATATGTATCATTTTTTTACTTGCTCAAATATTGCCATGTAGTATTCTAGTGTTGTACTTGATGTTTGTCTCTTGTTGTTTTATAACTTGCAAACATAATATAGAAACTCTGTTATACAAATCTTGTGTGCCTACCTTTATTCTTAGGGTAAGGACATGAGGTTTGTCATCCTACTTGATTTGTCAAGATAGGGCGGACCATGTCGATAAAATGGTTAGCTCTTGGTGATGGCCTTGAGGTCCTTTACATATAATAGGGTTAACTAATCTTGAGAACCCATACAGACCCTTCCAATAGGAAGTTGGTAAAAGACCTTATGAATACATGATAGAGTTGGGATAATTGGAGAAAAATGATATAAAATATGGGCTCTCATTTTGCTAAGAACTTAACATGTTTATTCTTGTTCTTTTGCTTCTACAAATCTTTTCAAATTATACAAATCTTATGTATATGTACCTTTTAGCCCTATACTCAGCACCTCGTGTACTTGATCTGCCTCATTTCACATATTTTATAGGTTCAAAGATGGCTAGAAGTTTATGGTCTTGGTGAGCTACGTCTACATTAGAAGACTTGTACAATTTGACACTTCAATATGCAATTGAATCTTGTAATAAAACAATGTTGTTTAATAATACATTATGGTTTGATAATACCATGCTAGTGATAGATGCCTAGGTCCTATCGCCATTGACTTTATTGTCATTTGGAGTTAGGATTTGTATAAAAAACTATTTTGTGACAGATGGTATCATAGCATGAACAATAACTACACCAAATTTTTCTCACATGAAGCACAAACTAAACTCACTTTACATCTCAACTGTAGAAAACTTAATAAGTTGCCCTTTATGGACTAAGTTCGACTTAACCTCTAGGCTAGAACCTAGATGTTCTAGAACTAGGTGTAGACTTGTGTAAAACCTAGAAACTTTATTTTCTCATTCATCTATCTTTTAGTATACGTTGTAGGTTCAGGAGGCCAAGAAAAGGGAGATCTTATTACAGCCCTAGATATATGTTCTGAGCATGTGCTTAGGTTAACTACATTAGTGTGCACCATGTTCTTACTAGTTCCCTAGGTTTCATGATACTAGACTGCCTAATGATTGTGGTAACTAGTTTTGGTTTTGGTTTTATTTGAATGTAGTATGGTGGTTTCCATCACCTATTTTAGCATTGGAGAAAACATATTTTGAGTATTAGTATATGTGCATATGAAAATGTTACCACACGCAGATAGGCAGTGAGTGTTCATGTAACCTAAGAGAAAGAGATGTAGCATCAAGTCTAGATGGCAGATTTTATATAATAGTTGTAGTTGCTAGATTTGTTTAGAGTCATGATAAAGGTTAGGCAAGCTGTAGCCTTGATGAACTAAGATGATGATGATGATGATGATGATGATGATGATGATGATGATGATGATGATGATGATGATGATGATGATGATGATGATGATGATCAAGATCATGATGATGACGATGATGATGGTGATGATGATGATGATGATAATGATGATGGTGTCAGGAGTTTCTTCATGTTGATATAATTTTATGTTGGAGGATGCTAATACGTTTGATGACATGAGATGCGTTTTGACCATGCAACCCTAGCTAGGCCTAACACCATGTATGATGCATAGGACTTGGTTTATGTGCTAAACATAGCTAGTGGGAAGGTGCACTTGCTTATTACTAGTTTTGTACATGTTGAGATTCGATATGTGAGTTATGGTTTGGGACAAACACACCAATCAATCTCTTTACAATGAAGGATACCTAGTAGGGGTCATACGAAAAGGGTGAACCCTTGATATGGGTCAACCCGACACGGGATATGGTTAGAGTACCTAACATCCAAAGTATATGAAATGTTGAAAAATATGCATGATGAAATACATGACAATGAGTCCCTAACTAGGATAATTCTAAGTATATGAGTCGAGTCACCTCATGTGTGGTCCGCTTGAAATTGTTGAACCCTAGAATTCATATGAAAATACCTAACCCTAGAGAAAGAGGCAATTGAGTATATGACGTTTGCTATATAGGCGAGGGAGATGTCCCAAGACCCTAAGATGATGTGCATGATGTGTCATCTCCATGATGGGCCTCATACTTGGGTTAGTGGCTTGATGTAAAGGAAACAAGTGATTTCTCTAGTTTTATATGTTAGGTAAACGTTTGGTATGGGCAAATGTCGGTGGTTGGCACATTTTGCCTAGACATAGATAGGTTTTAGCTTGAGTGGCTTGAGCTTATGGAGCTCTTTCTAGATACAAGTGAGATAATTATAAAACCTTGATGTTGATGATAATTTTGTTCCTCAAGTGATAATTTCTGCATGATATCATCTCACTTAAGTTAAAACCTGATATATGGATGGTAAGTCACTCTCATAAGCTAGACCTAATATGAATCATGCCTTGCATAAAAAATGCAGATTTGAAAGTTGACCTCGATATGATGATACCCTTGGGATTTTAACTCAAAGAAACATGATGAATAAGTCTCTTAATTTTAGACTTAATGAGAGATAATGAACATGATTGGTGATGAGTAATATAACATGGGGAAAGACTGAACAATTCATGAAATCTAGTATAATGATGAAATACAAATTCATTGGTAATATCATTTGAAAGAAATGATAATGAACATGGTTATTTGAAAATTAATAGCATAGATTTTGAAAATCATACCTTGAGCTTGATGAGCATAGGGGAAAACCTTCAGTTTATAGGGATAAGGGTTATGGAACCCTATTGTAAAAATGATGTCATGATATGGTTAAACGTCAAGTAATATGTATACTTTCAGGATGTGTACACCCTTGATGATAAAAATATATGTGTGCACCCCATGATGAGAGATAACCTCACAACTATGGGGTGGTTAATCTAAATATGATGAGTATGAATTTTGACCTCTGACTTTGACCTTGGACGAATTTTTAGGACAATATTTCTTTTAAGGAGGGAAGGACGTGACGATCTGACTTTTTCCTCTCTTTTATTATACTTGTCCTTTCTCATCAAGTGGCCTTATTAATCATTTGTATACCTGTTCATATGTTTGGGTGTTTTAATACCACAATTTGAAGACCTTGATGACTAATTTCGTGATATGTGGCTCTAATGTGAGAAATTGAAGTGTGTTCCATTCTTTGATATGCATCCATCTTGTTAGTAAAATTGAACCTCATTAATATACTCTTTTGACTCTCTAATGTGCATCATGTTGTAATTCTCTTTATTAAGTTTCCAACGACGTAAAAATAGCCCAAAATTAGATCTATGTAACTCTAGTTACAATCCTTATAAGTTTTCCTTTTACATCTTGAATTTCTAATATCGAATTAGCCTATTATCTACTCTTGGTCTGGTTGTGGTCTTATATGGGCCCAACGCTGGGCATGCATCTCACGAAGCCCATATCCCTTTTCTCTCCAGCCATGATTATCTTAGGGTGTCAGATCTTGATCCAACATGCTAGGGATCATCACCTAGCTCCGTACACGCCATCAGCGTAGGGAGCATTGCTCTGCTTGGTACCATCCAATAGGTGGACTTTTCCCCATCTTTTTGCCCAAACAAAACCCCCATTCCCTTTGCTTCTACCCCTTCTTTCCCTTCCCACGTCTTTCCCCTTGTTTTACTAGTATTACAACCCATTTCCCATTCCATTTTTTATCCTCCAAAACCCTCAGGCTTCTTGTTCATCCATTATTGCCACCATGTTAGGAACGAGGCCCCTCACCCCTAGCACTAGGGAGAGACCCCCTGTTGACTTCAGGTTGACCCAATGACCTCAGGCAACAACGTGCCGAGGTCCTATGACCCTCCCTTGTGCCATCTCCTTCTTGTGCCAGTGGGTCTCCTTCACAATAAGGTGTTTCAAAACACACCTGGGATGATAGCTAGGGGTCGTTAGATCCCATCAATGCCATGACCATGGACCAGATCCAAGGGTAGTAGTGGATCGAGTCCACTCATCGGCCTAGTTGATCGATTATAAGGGGACAATCGGGTGAGTGGACCTGGTGTCACCCTATGAGAGGTCACCGCATCACCACGGGTGGGCCAGGGTGGTATGGTGATTATCAGCGATCGCCACTGATCGAAAGTCGCATGGTTGCAGTTGGAACCAAGGGCGAGTGTCCCAATAGTGCAGATGGCAGGCTAAAGGATCAACACACACGCATTAATTAGGGCCGAAAAATGGCCAACTGATGGCCCAGATCGTCAATAAAATATGTATGTCACTCCTCCCCTTATTTCCTTTAGTTTCTATGTCAAATCTCCCAACAATCATATCTTCTAATATTAAGGCCAAATATAGAAAATATATATACCATTTTAATCATCTTGAAAAGTTCTACATCTTAAACTAGGTTTTAGACTCTAAATCCTTTGTTTGTTCTCCTATTTACCCAAAATATGTGTACCTTTGATTATTTTGAGTATTATAGATGCATGGCTTTAATAAATCTTGGACCTTTACTAATCATCTTCCTTCCTAATCATGAAACCTGTAGCTATTTCATACTCTTGAACTGAATCAAGACCTTTATCTCCCTTTTTTCTAATGATGACTCTATTGAACACATGTGGCTTAGTTGAGACTTTAATGATAGACATTGTCCTATATTTCTAATATTGTTTCTAATAGACATCTATAATTGTGATAACCTAGATTTTTGGAGTTTTAATAACTAATATAATAATTGAGAGACATGCACTCTATGTAATATGTCAAATACCAAATTGAGGAATCGATAATACAATCATGGATTCCTTCACCCAAATTAGGTGATTTGAGATATGATAGAGGAGTATGATGCCTAATTGAATTCAATTGCGAATGAATACCCTTACTAATTGATTAAGCTCTCATGAGACCAATCATTCATTTAGTGATCTAATGAGTAGTGAAATAATTTCTTTTGAGGAGTTATGTACGTATGAACCAATGTTAGAGTTATGGTGTCAACCTTGACTCAAATGCCTATCAATTTCACATAATGTAAAAGCCTAAGTGTCACATGAAGGTGAACTTTAAGACTTAATACATATTAGTCAATAAACAAGTTTAACTTTCGAATTTGAACCCCAAAATTATACCATGGCTACATGGAGACATTATAAAGTTGCTCCTAAATTTTCATTGAAATTGGATAATCTAATTGAGAGATATAAGAAAATTAAATTCAATGTACATAATGCCCTTTTAAACCTAATTGGATCCTGACCTGAATCCGGATCTGATGGGAGAGACGACTGAGTCGTCCTCCTCACCCGCTTCCCGCGGATGCACAGCCAAAACGTAGTGCCTATTCTCAACTTCACATCTCTCTCTCATATCTTGCTCAAACCTCATCAAAGTTGGTTCCTCAGATCTGGATTGACCTCCTCTTTCCAACAAGCCCCAGAAATATCCTTAACAATTAGGGATTAGAAAATGCCCAAATGTCAGTGCCATGGACCCGTCGGCCACAGTAGGGGAGGCAATGCTAGGCCTCGTGGTGCCTATTTAAGGATCTCAGTAGCTCCGCAACCCTTCCTTTAGCTAAAAAGAGCCCTCAATTTCTCGACATCACTCCCCCTCTTCTCCAACCAACTCCATCTATGCCGGCCTAAACTATTGCGACCTACTCACACCTCAAGGATCCTCCCCCCAATTAGTTCTTCCTGGAGCATCCTTGCACTGAGGCAGAGACATCCCAGCACTCGTAGAAGAGTGTGCTAGTCTAGAGGCTGGTATCGACTAGCGCATCCACTGACGTCACCAGACTAAGATCCAACCAGTTTGAACAGACCGTCCATCACATCTGCACTGCACTCAGGCACCACGCGGGACTCCAGGAAGGATCTCGGATCATCGCGTGGACCCAATGACCTAGCGGGATCGAGACCATGAGGTCTGTCCGAGGAGCCAGGTGATGGCGGCGCTCCTACCCGGATGGAGACCTGGAGCCGTGGCCAAGAACTGGAGGAGCCAAGGAAGTCTACAAGGCCATGAAAAATATGATGGTGCGTCTATTGGCTGATGAGGAGGTCAGGGCAGTGAGGTATTGCTCACCGGAGGAGAGCCCGTGCGGCGGTGCTCTATTTCACAGAGGAAACAGAGACCACGGGTTGGATGGCTGAATGAAAGAGAAGATGAAATAGACCGGGTCCAGCCGCATGAACCTCCAGAGAACCAGGAAGCCAGAGCTAGAGTTGCGCAACCCCAAATGGCCACATGGCGACATACAATTGGCCCGCCAAGGTAAAAATCCCAAAAATACTCAGTTTGTATATAATTCCTAGTAATTAGCTCGATGATCAGAAAAATACAAATAAGCTACCGTTTTCCTCAGAAAAATACGAAGAACACAATGGAAGCATAATATCAGGATTTTGATGAACTAATCTCAGTGATATCATATAAGATGTAAAATGGTCATTTCATGCCTAATAAATAATAAACAAAGACCAAAAATTATGGGAATACGTCAATAAGTATATATTCATGTTTATAATGCATATGATGCCAATTATGGTCATGTTGTTGTACGAAATCATGTAATTTGCTCCATATGGCTAATTAGAGCTAATAACCCTAAAGAAAATGTAATAAATACATGCATGCTCAATAAATGATGAAATTTACAGAGTAAGCTCATATCTGTATTTGGAAACTCAGTTTTAATTATGAGATCATGATGATGCATAGAATGCATGTTATATGAAGATCACCCTTAATACACGTGATGTAACCCTAATATGGTTAATGAAAGTGACACAATGATTAATATGTCCACATAATAATATGACACATGAGTATATCCAGTTAATGAACTGTAATCTAGAAAATTACATCAATAAAATAAATATAAGGTAAGAATACAAGTAATTATGAGAATAACATAATGATCTAAGTAAACCCTAAAATGAACACGACTAGGGTTAAGATGATCATAATCTGATGCTAGTATATGATTTTGTTATTAATCAGGTGTTGACCAGTTTGTCTAGATGATCAAAGATATTTATGAATCTTTGAACTGAGGTACGTGGGTTTTTGTTAAGTATATGACTAGTTTTTGTGGATGCATAATGATATGGTGTACCTTGAATGCTCGTAATTGGATATGATTTCTTGGTTGAACTAGTATGAGTTATACTTCGCCAAATCTAATAGAACATAAATGAGTATGATGGGTTGTAGCTACTAGAGCACATAGCCTGGTGTGGATGTATGTTGCCTAACATAGATGTATGATTCCTTGGCCCATGTTAGATGTATGATGATACTATATTGCCCACACTAGATGTAAGTCAAGTGCAAGTATGTGTAGTACAACCACATCAAAGTGAATGTAATAAAAGGAATGTTTACCTGATTGTCGCTTTAAATAATGTTTTCTTTTACTCTTTCTTTCTCAAGTTATTTCAATTATGCAAGCATATTAGTATGTATCTTTCTACCCATGTACACAACACCTTGTGTGTTGATTCGTTGTTTCACGTATGTTTTAGGTTCAGAGATAGCATGGAATAAAAGATGGGAAGTGAGAAGTTGTACAGGTTGTACCTATTGTCTAAGATCCTGTTAGCATACATGTACATAGACTTATGTAAAATTTTCTATTCAATGTGTAAATGTAATCTATAATAGTTCATGTTATAATTAATATTCATGTTGAAGGTTGAGTATGTTATGGTTGTATGTTCATGTATGCGTATTACGCTTCCGCATCGCTCTCTGATATGATTGGATGATGTTCTCGGATTCTGACATCTCATTCCCAATTGGGTTTGGAGAAATCAAAATCCGGGGACGTCACAATAATCATCCTAAGCTTGAAGATCAATAACCTTATGTTTCTCTATGACTCTAATATCAGCCCAAATCCCCCTTTTTGCTATGTGTGTCTATATGGCTTGAGATGCATGAATGTGACTCCTTTATGATGATGTTTGTTGAACTTTGAACAAATGGAATCCTTGGACCATTTTGATACATCCAAGCCTAATGGATCTTTGCAATCAGTAGAATCATGATGTGTTGTGATATAATGATGTATGTGCCTCTTTAAGACCTAATATGACCTACATGACCTGATTGTGTAACTCGTGACCTAGTTTTAATATAGGTCTTAATCTCATGTCCTAACCTCATATATCATTTTCTTCTCTTATAATTGACCCCTTTGTTGTGGATGTCCCTCTTAGTTCATATGCTACACCCTAATGTAAAATGGCATATATGTTGGATATTAAATGAAAGTTGATATGTTGATACCAAGTTGGACCATGATGCCTATACCTTGGGGAAATCCACCCAATCTTAATATATGTTTCTTATGTCCTACTTTTACTGATCTAAGTCATCCTTTATGTATGCATATCGTGACTTGATGGAAATGACCCTTCTTGCCCTATTGTGAGTCTTATGGCCTTGTTAAGCAAGTAAGAGACTAAAACCTCAAAATGACACGAAACTTGAACCCTACCTTTATGAAGACCTCTTCGTCAATATAAGATCACCAAATAAGCAATTAGAAACCTTGAAACCTAACTTGGATAAAATCCCAAGACTGAGCTAGTTAGGGTTAATGAAGAGAATCTAATACATTTATGTAATCTTCTACTTAATTAGGTGTTGATTTTTGCTAGATGGTCAAGGAATATGTTATGAACATTACCAGGTATGATCTTTAATAATTATATGACTATGTTTTTCTTGTTTGAAATGTGATATTTATGTATGCTTGTTTACTTGCTTAAATATTGCCATGTAGTATTCTAGTAGTGTACTAGATGTTTGTCTTGTTTTCTATTTTATAACTTACAAACATAATATAGAAACTCCATTATGCAAATGTTGTGCACATACCTATATTCTTGGGATAAAGACAAAAAGTCGGGTATCTTACTTGAATTTTCAAGATGGGGCAGACCATGCTGATAAAAGGGTCAGTTTTTGGCAATGGTCTTGAGGTGCCTTACATATAAAAGGGTTAGCTAATCTTGAGCTCCCTTATGGACCCTTCCAATGGGAAGTTGGTCTAAGTCCTTATTAATACATGATAACGTTGATATAATTGGTGTAAAGTGACATAAAATATGGGTTCTCTTTTCTCTAAGCACTTAATATGTTTATTATTGTTTGTTTACTTCTACAAATATTTTCAAATTATGTAAAAATTATGTATATGTACCTTTTAGCCCAGTACTCATCACCTCATGTGCTTGACCCAACTTGTTTCACATATTTTATAGGTTCAGAGATGGCTAGAAGTTGATGGGCTTGGTGAGCAATGTCATGTGTAAATTTTGTAAGATCCCTAGTGTTTATGAGTAGACTTGTACAATATGATGCTTCAATATGTAATTGAATCTTGTAATAAAACAACATTGTTTAATAATACTTGTTGATTGTTGAGATTATGATTGGTGACTTTGTCTTTTTATCTATGCATGTATAATAAGCTTTACACTTCCACATTTGCACTTTTATAACACCATTGTAGAAAAAGATGACTTGGTCCTATCTCTATTGACTTTATAGTCATTTGGAGTAAGTATTTGGCTAACAAATAGTTTTGAGACAGATGGTATCAGAGGCTTCGATGGCATCTAATAGCCCCTGCTCATTGTCCCAGGTGCATGTTGCAGAACCTCACTACGGCGGAGACCCACAGACATGAGAAGGAGATTTCCCAAGGGAGGGTCACGTGACCTCAACATGCTTCTGACTAAGGTCACTGGGTCAGCCTGATGCCAATAGCGGTCTTGCCCTAGCGCTAGGGGGTGAGGGGCCTCATTCCCAACATGGTGGCGACACTGACTGAACAAGAAGCCCTAGGGTTTTGGGGGATCACAAATGGATTGGGAAAGGGGATGTAATGCCAGTGAAACAAGGGGAAATATGTGGGAAAGGAGAGTGGGGTTAGGGGAATAGGGAATGGGTTTTTATTTGGGAAAAAAGATGGGAAAAGGTCACTGATTGGATGGTGCAAAGAGGAATAGTGCTCCCTACAGGGTGTCATGTACTGAGCTAGGTGATTATCCCTAGCTTGTTGGATCAAGATACGATGCTCCAAGATGATCATATCTAGAGAGAAAAGAGGTATGGTACGTGTGAGATGTGCGCCCAACATGGGGACCAAATAAGGCCACCACCATCCCAAGAGTAGATAAGAGGCTAATTCAAGATTAGAAATTCAAGATTTAAAACCAAAACTTAAAAGGATCATAGCTAGAGCTACGTAGATCCGATTTGGGTTATTTTTACACCATTGGAAAGGTAATAGATAGAAATACAACATGGTACACATTAGAGAGTCAAAATAGTATATTAATGAGGATCAATTTCACTATTAAGATGGATACATATCAAGGAATGGTACATACTTCAATTTATCACATTAGAGCCACATATCATGAAATTAGTCATCAAGGTCTCAAATTGGGGTATTAAAACACCCAAACATATGAATAGATATACAAATGATTAATAAGGTCACTTGATGAGAGAGGATGAGAACAATAGAAGAGTGGAAAAATTTAGGATGTCACATCCTTCGCTCCTTAAAAGAAATTTCGTCCTCAAAATTCGTCTAAGGTCAAAGTCAGAGGTCAAAATTCATATTCATCGTATTTAGATTAACCACACCATAGTTTTCAAGGAATATCTCATGGGGTGGACACATATGTTTTTATCATCAAGGGTGTACCCATCCTAAAAGTATACATATTACTTGATGTTTTATCATATCATGGCATAATTTTGACATTAGGGTTCCGTAACCCTTACCCTAAAAAATTAGGGTTTCCCCTATACTCATCAAGCTCAAGGTGTGATTTTCAAAATATATGCTATTAATTTTCAAATAAGCATGTTCATTATCATGTCTTTCAAATGAGATTACCATTAAAGTTGTATTTCATCGTTATACTATATTTCTTTAATAGTTCAATCTTCTCTCATGTTATATTACCCATCACTAATCATGTTCATTATCTCTCACTAGGTCTAAAATTAAGCAAATTATTCATCAAGTTTCTTTGAGTTAAAATCCTACGGGAATCGTCATATTGATTTCATACATTTAAATCTTCATCTTTTATGCAAGGTTTCATTCATATTAGGTCTAGCTTATGAGAGTGGCTTATCATCCATATATCGGGTTGTAACTTAAGTGAGATGATTTCATGCAGAAATCATCACTTTAGGAACAACAGTATCATCAACATCAAAGTTTTGTAATTATCTCACTTGTATCTAGAAAGAGATCCATAAGCCTAAGCCACTCAACCTAAGACCTATCTATGTAAAGGAAAAATGTGCCAACCACCAAGATCTACCCATACCAAACTTTTACCCAACATACAAAACTAGAGAAACCACTTGATTCCTTTACATCTAGCCACTAACCTGAGTATGAGTCCCATGATGGAGATCACACATCATGTATCATCATACAGACTTGGGAAATCTCCCTCACCCATATAGCAAACATCATATACTCAATTCCCTCTTTCTCTAGGGTTAGGTATTTTCATAGGAAATCTAGGGTTCAACAATTTCAAGGGGACCACACACGTGATGAATCAACTCATATACTTATAAGTATCCTAGTTAGGGACTCATCATGACGTATTTGATCATGCATATTTTTCAACATTTCATATACTTTGGAGGTTAGATACTCTGACCTCCTCTTGTGTTGGGTTGACCCATCTCAAGGGTTCACCCTTTCTGTATGTCCCCTACTACGTGTCCTCCTTTTTAAAGAGACTTAGGCATGTGTTCATCCCAAAACATAACTCACATATCAAATGCCAACATGTACAAGACTAGGCACAAGCAAGAACGCCAACCCACTAGCTATGTTTAGCACATAAACCAAGTCATATGCATCATACATGGTGCTAGGCCTAGGTAGGGTTGCATGGATAAAACTCATCTCTTGTCATCAAACATATTTGCATCCTCCAACAACAACTTCTATCATCATGAAGAAACTCATGACATAGTCATCATCATTATCATCATCATCACCGTCATCATCGCCATCATCGTTGTCGTCATCATCATCATCATCATCATATTAGGTCATCTAGGCTACAACTTCCTAACCATTATCATGGCTCTAGAGAACTCTAGATACTATAATTATTGTCTAAACTCTCTTATCTAGACTTGATGTTACATCTCTTTCTCTTAGGTTACATGGACACTCACTACCTTTCTGTGCATGTTAATATTTTCATATGTACATATACTAATACTTGAAATAGGTTTTCTCCAATGTTAAAAAAGGCAATGGAAACCACCATACTCTATTTGAATAAAACCAAAACCAAAATGAGTTACCACACTCATTAGGCATTCTAGTACCATGACACCTAGGGAACTAGTAAAAATGTGGTGCACACCAGTGCAGTTACCCTAAGAACATACCTGAAACATATGTTTAGGGTTATAATAAGAACTCCCTTTTATCGACCTCTGGAACCCAAAACTCATACTACAGGACAGACAAAGGAGAAAATAAAGGTTCTAGGATTTACAAAAGTATACACCTAGTTCTAGAACATCTAGGTTCTAACTTAGAGGCTAAGTCAAACTTAGTCCATAACGGGCAACTTCTTAAGTTTTCTACGATTGAGATGTAAAGTGAGTTTAGTTTGTGTTTCATGTGAGCAATGGTTGGTGTAGTTATTGTTCATGCTATGATACCATCTATCATGGAATCGTTTGCTAACTAAATCCTAAATCCAAATGACTATAAAGTCAATGGTGATATGACCAAGGCATTCATCGCTACAATGGTGTTATCAAAGTGTGAATGTGGAAGCGTCGAGCTTAGCATACATGAAAAAATAACAAGATAAAATCACCAATCATAATCTCAGCAATCAACAAGTATTATTGAACAACATTGTTTTATTATAAGATTTAATTACATATTGAAGTGTCAAATTGTAAAGTCCACTCATGTACACTAGGGATCTTACAACAAGTACACATGACATAGCTAACCAAACCCATCTACTTATACCCATCTTTGAACCTATAAAATATGTGAAACAAGGCGGGTCAAGCACACAAGGTGTTGAGTACTAGGATAAAAGGTACATATACATAATCTTTAAATAATTTGAAAAGATTTGCAGAAGTAAACGAACAATTATAAATATGTTAAGTTCTTAACAAACTGATAGCCCATATTTTATGTCTTTTTACTCCAGTTATACAAAAATTATCATGTATTCATAAGGCATTTGACCAAATTCCCATCGGAAGGGTTTGTGAGGTTCTCAAGATTAGTTAACCCTTTTATACGTAAGGGAACTCAAAGCCATTGCCAAGAATGAACCCTTTTATCAACATGGTCTGCCCTATGTTGACAACTCAAGTAGGATGCCCAACCTCGTGTCCTTACCCTGATAATATAGATAGGTGCACACAATTTTGTGTACCAGAGTATCTATATTATGTTTGCAAGTTATAAAATAGAGATGAGAGAAACATCGAGTACACCACTAGAATACTACATGGCAATATTTGAGAAAGTAGACACTCATACATATGCATCACATTTCAAACAAGAAATCCATATTCATATAATTATTAAATCCCTTACCTAGTTCAAATGCTTATAACCTATTCCTTGACCATCTAGACACAAGTAACACCAAATTAAGCACAAGATTACAAACAAGTATTAGATTCTCTTCATTAACCAAAACTAGCTCAATCTTAGAATTTTGTTCAATTTAGGTTTCAAAGTTTCTTAATTGCATATTTGGTGATCTTATAGTGATTCATAGGTCTTCATAAAGGTGGGGTTCATGTTTCGTGTCATTTTGAGGTTTTAGTCGCTTGCTTAACAAGGCCATAAGACTCATAATAGGGCAAGAAGGGCCATAGTCCATAAAGTCATGAAATCCATACATAAAGGATGACTTCAATCAGTAAAATTAGGACATAAGAAACATATATCAAGATTAGGTGGATGTTCCCAAGGTCTAGGAATCATGGTCCAACTTGGTATCAACATATCAACTTTCATTCAATATCCAACATATATGGAATTTAACATTAAGGTCTAGCATATGATCTAAGCGGGACATCCACATGAAAGGGGTCAAGAATACGAGAAGCAAATGATATACGATGTTAGTACATGAGATTAACACCTATATTGAAATTAGGGAAGAAGTTATACAATCATGTCATGTAGGTCATATTAGGTCCTAAAGGGGCACATACATCATTACATCATAAATTGGGATGTACTTAACCAATTATATCACAACACATCATGATTCTACTGATTGCAAAGATCCATTAGGGTTGGATGTATCGGAATGGGTCATGGAGCCCATTTGTTCAAAGTTCATCAAACATCATCATAAAGGAGTAACATTCAAGCCTCTCAAGCCATATAGATTCAAATAGCAAAAAAGGGGGTTTGGGGCTGATATTAGAGTCATAGAGAAACATAAGGTTATTTATATTCAATATTATGATGATTTTGGATGTCTATTAGAATCAAGATTATCAATATAGGCCAAAGTCTATCATTGAAGTCCCAACCAAGCCACATGTGTGCAATAGAGTCATCATGAGCAATAGGGGTGATCAAGACCCTCATTCAATTCATTAGGAAGGGGGATGAGCAGTAAAGGTCCAAGCTTTACCAAAACCATGCATTGATAATACTCAAAATGATCAAAGTACACATCTTTTGTGGAAAATTGAGAACAAATGAATGATTTAGAATCTAAACCAATTCCAACATGTATATCTTTTTAAGAAAATCAAAATGGTATATAAATTTCCTATATTGGGCCTTTATATAATAGAAAATGATTTTTGGGAGATTTCACATAGAAACTATAGGAAATCAGGGGATGCATGTCATACATATTTGATTGACCATCGAACGAGCATTCAGAGGCCTTGATTGACACGCGCATGCTGATAATATGGCCTGTCATATGCACTATTGGGTCACGTGCCCTTGGGTCCAACTGCATTTTCGTGACTCTTGATCGGTGGCAATCAATGATCACCGCCATCCCACATTGGCCCACTCGTAGCGATGTGGCAGCCTCTCATAGGGTGACGCCAGGTCCACTCACTTGATTTACCCCTTATGACTGGTAAATTGGGCCAATGAGTGGACCTGCTCCACTACTACCCTTGGATCTAGTCTGCGATCAAGGCTTCATTGGGATCTAACAACACCTGGCCATAGTCCCAAGTGTGTGTTGCAACACCTTGCTGCGACCGACACCTGCCAGCACGATAAGGAGATGCCCCAAGGGAGGGTCACATGACCTTAGCATGCTACCAACCGAGGTCATTGGGTCATCCTGAAGCCAACAGGGGTCTCGCCCTAGCGCTAGGGGGTGAGGGTCCTAGCTCCCAATGTGGTGGAGACGATAGTTGAATAAGAAGAACTAGGGTTTTAGAGGATAAAAAATAGAGTGGGAAAGGGGATGTAACACCAATGAAATAAGAAGAAATATGAGCGAAAGGAAAGAGGGGGTAGAGGTGTAGGGAAAGGGGGTTTTATTTGGGCAAAAAGATGGGAAAAAGGTCACCAATAGGATGGCACAAAGTAGAGCAACACTCCCTACAAGGTGGCATGTACGGAGCTAGGTGATGATCCCTAGCCCGTTGGATCAAGATCCAACACTCTAAGATGATCATGACTGGAAAGAAAATGAATATGGGCCACGTGAGATGTGCACCCAGTGTTGGGCCCAAATAAGGAACGGTCAGCCCAAGAGTAGATAAGAGGCTAATTTGGGATTAGAAGTTCAAGATTTAAAAGAAAAACTTCCAAGGATCGTAACTAGAGCTATGTAGATAAGATTTGGGTGATTTTTACACCATTGGAAAGATAATATAGAGAAATACAGATGGTACACATTAGAGAGTCAAAAGAGTACATTAATGAGGGTCAATTTCTCAATCAATATGGATACATATCAAGGAATGGTACACACTTCAATTTCTCACATTAGAGCCACATATCATGAAATTAGTCATCGATGTCATCTAATTGGGGTATTAAACCACCTAAAAATACGAATAGATATACAAATGATTAATAAGGACACTTGATGAGAGAGGATAAGTACAATAGAAGAGAGGAAAAAGTTAGGACGTCACATCCTTCCCTCCTTAAAAGAAATTTCATCCTCCAAATTCATCCAAGGTCAATGTCAAAGGTGAAAGTTCATACTCATTGTATTTAGATTAACCACCCCATAGGTTGTTAAGTAATATCTCTGTTGGATTTTAGGGGAGGTAGAGAAGGCAGCGGAAACAAAAAAATTTCTCCTCCCCAAACCCAGAACAAGGAAACACGTCAACGTCTATACAATAGGAAAGGATGGTTTGTGGAATCATACCTTATCCTGAGGCTTGCTCGGTGACAATACCTCACGGCTTGCACGGTCTTCACCTCCGGTCTTGGACGGTGTCTATCCAGCTCCTGGTCGCACTGGGACTGATGACTCCTGGTCTCACCGGGACTGTCGGGATTGACAGTTGTCCTCCGAGCGGCAGAAATCTCCCGCCTCTGAAGTAGTCCACACAGACCACTTGTAACTCCAATCTCCTTGTCCCACAAGGAACTGGAAGGAGTCACACCCTCCTGTTAGTGTACTAGTCACTGACATACTCTCCTGCCACCAGTCACTTTCTGCATTTGTCTTTCCCTTGTTGTGCCTCCCTTATCGGGTAGCACTTGCTTGGGCTCTCTCGGTTACCAAAACCAGAGAGAATGACAACTTTACATAGCAACTGGTTGCACGGAGTTGTCCTTTGAGAAGCCCCCAATACCTCTATATATATAGGAGGGTCATGGGACAGGGTTCTCTATCTCGGGCAATGCGAGACTAAAGCAGGAGTAGAAGGGTTTGAGATTTTCCATAAAACAACCAAGTGCGCAACCTGAATCGATCGTTTCGTTACTGAAACAATTGGTTGGGGACCTGAGCCGGTCGTTTGACACATCAACCGATCGGTTGGGACCCATGAAACGATCGGTTCACTTCTGAACCGGTCGGTTTGTGGTCCTGATCAGTTCCCGATTGACTTTTCTTCTTTGGTTTCTAATTGGTACCAAATACCAATCCTTGTCCCAATCAAATTGGGCAAGTGAAATGAAAGGAAATTTCTCACCAATCCTACTTTCCCAACTTGCTCAGTTGCATCAGTTGAACCGATCATTTCAACACTTGAAGCAATCGTTTCATATGTCCATGAGCCGATCGACTCACAACCTGAGTCAATCGGTTCACCAAGCTGAACCGATCGGATCATCACATGAGTCGATCGGTTGGGAGTGCAGATTGTGCATAATCAGTCAATTGCAGTTTCAATCAATCTGATACTCCAATCAATGTGTCCAACATGTTGAACATTATGACATTGAGCTATCAAATAATTGAGTGTTTAATTGAACTACTAAACTCCTTTAGTAATCAATCTAAACATTATTTGTGGACAAAACTCCTCTTCTAGGTTAAATCCTATGTGTGTGACCCTGCAGGTCCATTTCATGTTGGTAGTGAAAGTCCATAACACTTATGACTTCACAAGCAAAGAGAGGTTCCTAGTCACACATCAGTTCTACCCAAATGAAATAGAAAGTTGGAGAACAACTTTCAATCCTACAATCCGTGAATGGTGTTACAGTGAATGTATAATTCCTTTGTCACTGATATCCCGAATGAACTCGAGGCATGGAACAATCATCCTGTCAAAGTTCATTCACTTTCTTAATCTCAGAGTAGATTGGAAGAGATATGTATGACATCAATATCACATACTGATTCACACATGTGTGCACGCCTTTCTCAATCCTACTCATCAAGTGTCCATGGATATCAAACTTCCTCAGGAGGGACAAATCCCATATCTATCACTCACCCTTCAAAAGCCCCATGTGTCAAAGCCACCCAATCATCACCTTTATAACAACCCGTGTTTCAGGACTGCATTTGATGATGTCAAAGTGTGCACAATGACATGTGTTGAGTGCAGTGATTTTAGGTCAAAGAATCACACTCACCACCACCACTGTGAGTATTGACTGTGACTACCATGTCATGGTTCCATGTGTCAAACTCACGGTGGGTCTGTTCGGTACACTTGTTCTCTAACAAGTACCTATGTGTTTGGTTTGATATCTCTATATCATGACTAATGAGATTCTATCATCAACCAACACCACAATCTAGTCTTGTGTGTCATTGTTGTCTATCTACCTTCCACAATAACATCTGACTAGGGACATAACAAGAATGTATAAAGTCTTAACATATGTATGATCTCATCGTTCAGGCCCTGAACCTGAAGGCATACGTCATTGAGTATTGTCATTCTCTAGACATTTAATCAGTTCTATTACTATCTCATATGACTGAACCAGAAAGAATTGGAAGCCTGCCTTTGATGTTTATCAAATCAATCTTAATGTATCCCACCAATCATCCCATGATTGGCTCTCAGGGCATACATACCAACAGACTCCCACTTGCACTGCGAGCTAATCACCCTTGAATCATATTCATAGTGATCTTCAAACATGTCCCACATGTTACTCTGATCTAGTGCGATCATAGTGAGTAATGGAAACACCTTGCCAAAGTCAGTATAAATTGCATGTCTCTCATCTCTTCGATGTACGTCACACGTATGATATGGAGTTTCTGTAATATGCGGTCTAGTATTCCTTTGCTAACCTTTAGCTACATTGCATGATCAAGGATTCCATACTTGTCATCAATGAGCGGAATATCTATAAGTTCATCTCATGAACTTCCAGATCCATATAGTATCCACTATTGTTCTCTAACGCATAGATACTCAGCATTTCCTTTTAAATGGTTTTATTGCAACCCTTCCAATTATCAACAAACTTTCACTTTTATATATCCTATATATATTTTGCGATTAATTTTCCGTCCTTTCAGAAGTTCGCATCAATGTAACTCTTTACATTGAACTCTTCCTTATCTCCATAGAACTAGTACTTCCCAAGTACTTATCAAGTTCTCATGGTATTCCAGTAACCTTTATTGGAAGTAGACAAACATCCACTCGTCATGTCTCACATACGAGTTATCAGGATGAGCACATCATATTGCCATGTCATACATACAAGATGATGAATGCATTTTGTTCTGCCCATGCAAGATAATGGGATGATTACATACATGATAGATCCACATCTATTCTTAGTGTTCCCATTCTTCATAAGAATTGGACACTTGGCCTTGGGATACTAACTCCATGTAACATGGACAAGTTTTCTCCCACTGAAAATGTGCATACTGAACTCTTCAGTACAAATTGCCAATGTATGCTTTCTCATTTTCAGGTCAAGAGGTTTTCGAGAACTATCTCTAAAGATCTCTATTCATATCACATAGGAAATACCTTTTGGATTTCCATTCTAGAACATTTCCATTTCACATCAACATGTGGAATGTGAACACGCTCCCACTAAATCACATATCCCTTCCTTATCTTTGACATATCAGTCAAACCCTTTGACTATATCATCAAAATAAAGATCCAATTCTGAGTTTCTTGTACTCAATCAATCACATTGATTAGTCCATTATAACTTATAGACTTCATTTGCATTAGTGGATTCATAAACCTTATAGGTTGTGTCACGTACACATCCTTGTTTTATTCCTCATAGGAATGCGGTTTTAGTATCCATATGCCAAATGTCTTAGTCATTAAGTTGCAATAAACAAGCATAATCCTTCTCAAAATGTTATCCATGTGTCTTAACACTTAAGATTCATTTGCACTTATGGATTTCATCCAATGGGTGCTACCATCAAGGTCATACCTTATGGTTCACATGGATGTTATTTAGGATGTAATGGTCATAAACCATAACTCAAAATTTGGTTCCTCATATTCATCTAGATAGTTGACTCATCACATGAACAACTCATCACATAGATAAACGAGGTGTATCCATCAAGGATATAAGAACTTACAACTCCTTGTGATTCTCAATGTCCTTTATTAGTGTGGCGTATTATTTTATTAAGAAGAATTTAGTTATTTGATCATCATTCTCTAACTCCTTAGAGTATGATTCCTTCTTGATTTAGACATCACCATGCATTAATCATGAGTTCACTATGATACACTATCATAATCACTCATAAGGATCTCAAACATTTGGTCCAAGTATTTTATTCATTGATCTCATCAAGAGTTAACACTTTACCAAATTTGCACTTCATCTATGATAATCTTGAACACTTCAAGATATTCATATTGGTATTTCTCTAAACACCATTTGAAGTATTAGCATTTGTTCCAATAGGTATGTAAATACATCACATGTATCATCCCTAATAGGATAATCATTCTCCCACTACCATTAGTTAAGACTGATTAATCATGTCCAAGATATTCATGTCTCTTACTGGTTCTCTAACCAAAAGAGTCTAGATTTATCGATCACATGGAAACTAGAAATTAATTTCTCATGATTGATGCTAATTTGATTGTTTGATTTATCTATAACTTTTAGGTATCATTTTATCTTATGCATATCAAATACCACAAGATAAACAAGGCATTGCCGCAAAGATCATATCTTTAGAAATTGAAACATCTCTTTATTGATTTCCATCATTGTCACACAATATGCAAAAATAAAGTGTTTTTATCTATTGGCAAATATGAAATAGCAGTTCTCAACGCTATTTCGTGCCCTTTAGGCTGAAATAAACTCAAAGGTACTCCTATCTATGGCAGCAACACTTGCTCCAATGATGGGTACTCCTTTCTTGGTCCTTTCACAAACGCCATCACTTCTTTGTGGATATTGCATATCATATATGGCATATCCATATCTTGGTATCATATACCTCAAATAAAGAAGCGGTTCATTTCATGATACCTTAGGTGGAGATCTCCATCCCCTCCTTCATCTTCTTTTGTTCTTCCAGATATAGAGGGAAATTCCCTCATACACCCTTTCCCCATGTGCCTTGAGGTTGAAGACGGCTTGGGCTGCTGGCTAGCATCAGAACACTTCTTTTCTTTGCCCTTGCCCTTGCCCTTAAGACTTACCTTTCATTGATCTCATCAAAGATTAGGGTTAGTTTTTCTTCATATTTGCCTCTACTGTCCTCAACATGTCCAAAAACTTTGTCAACGCTTGTCAAAGTTGTTCATGTTGTAGTTTATCATGAACTGTATGATTCTCGCAACATTTGCAGTATCATACTAATAGCCAACTCTTGGCTCAGAGGGAATCCTTCTTAGTCAGGTCTTTCCACATACCCAATCATATTGAGTGTGTGAATACCGTACTGGATCTCCTTCTATCATGACATACTAGGACAGTGTCTTGGAGACATCATATGTCTGATGTTGTCTCTACAACTCATAGTTCAGATAACACAACATCAAGCACTCCTCATCAATGTCTTCCTCGGTATGCTTCCATAAGCATACTTTCAACCATTGATGTGGTGGGATCGAGTTCATCTGGTTCTAGTATAACTAGTACTTAGAGCTTTCACTTTACAATTGAGAACACTTCTCAATGTCCTAACCAGTCGTGGAAAAATTCCCATTTAATTTGTCCTTTTCAAGGACCGATCGCAAAGAAAAGTGATTGTTGTTTGTTGTCATTTGTACTACAAAAGGAAATATGCAATTTTAGTCCAAAAACTCAATTTCGACTTATTTGATTGATTTGAAAAGTTGACGATATAATTAGGCCTTTAATTAATTATCGCTCCCACTATTTTACTTCAAATTGATAGCCCTCACCATCAATTCGAAAGATTGCAGCGTACAACCTTCTAGTGGGCAAGATCCTGAAATCCTCTAAGTCATGGACCAGCTAGGGATGTCACCCACAACTTAGATCTCTCAGGTAGGCAACTCTTGCCAATTGCATCATATGCAACTCTTGATAAGATGTCATATGCAACTCCTTGCCATGATCATCTCCATGCCTCAAGGTGCTAAATCCTATCTAGGTCACCTTGTTAAGTCTGACCCAAAGCAAACACGATGAATATGCACCTTGCTAGGGCAGACCCACACATTCATCCTTCACGCTTCCATGAGATAGACGGTGCACCATGCTAGGGCGTGCCCACACTTGGTCGATCAAGCTTTTCACGTGTGTCACATTTGGAAGGCATCTAAAACTTAATATTTAATGAGGGATTTGGTTTTTATATACATATACATATACAATCACCAAAATACATAGTATGTATCATATACATGCTATATCCCATAGAAAACATGCAAAACAATAAAAGCGATGATTATGGCCATCCTAATGTGATTCCTCGAGCCAAGAGGAATCACGGTCATCTAGGTCTACATCACATGCAACCTGTACAAGATGAACTCTGTGCCTTGCCTTTCTGGGTTTGATAAACTCATCACATGACTAACCGGCTCACCATCAGGCTGGTCGGCTGGGTGCCACCAGCCGATCGGTTGGCTCCTCCAACCGATCGATTCTCCTGGTCGTCATGCATGTCATCATGTCCTCCACCCGCTCATTTTGCTCCTCAAACCGGTCATCAACCGATCGACTCACTCCTTGAACTGATCGTCTCAAACGTCAACTGATCAGTTCAAGCCTTGAACTGATCATCTCCGCTGTCGTCAGGATGTCCTCCGTTCTTTGACATAACAGGAAATACAATTCTATCCTATTTTACATTGTAAAAAGAGAAACCTTGAGTTACATTTGAGGGGAGCAAAGGTAGGAAAGAAATCTCGAATTATTTCGAGTTACATCAGGAATAGGAGAAGGAAGATCGATGCGCAGACCGAGATGCAAGCAACCATATACAACCATACACATATATGGTTTATTGGCCATATCCACGCTATACATCCACCAAAAAACTCATTTAAGGGTGACGCGTATTAAGTGCATTCATAATACATATCATATATGTAAATTGGGATTTGTGGATTTAGGATTGGACATGCATAAAGCCAATTTTATTCGCATCATATGCAATAAATAAAGGCGAAAAACCAAAATTGATCATATCGATAATCCTAAAGTATAGATCAGTTGACGTGGCTCTGATACCACTGTTGGGTTTTAGGGGAGGCAAAGAAGGCAGCGGAAACAAAAATTTTCTCCTCCCCAAACCCAGAACAAGGAAAAGCGTCAACGTCTATACAATAGGGAAGGATGGTTTGTGGAATCATACCTTGTTCCGAGGCTTGCTCGGTGACAATACCTTGCAGCTTGCACGGTCTTCACCTCCGGTCTTGGACGGTGTCTGTGCAGCTCCTGGTCGCATCGGGACTGACGACTCCTGGTCTCATCGGGACTATCGGGATTGACAGCTATCCTCCAAGTGGCAGAAATCTCCCGCCTCTAAAGTAGTCCACGCGGACCACCTGGAACTCCAATCTCCTTGTCCCACAAGGAATTGGAAGTAGTCACACCCTCCTGTCAGCATACTAGTCACTGACACACTCTCCTTCCACCAGTAGCTTTCTGCAGTTGTCTTTCCCTTGTTGTGCCTCCCTTATCGGGTAGCACTTGCTCGGGCTCTCTCGGTTACCAAAACCAGAGAGAACAACAACTTTACAGAGCAACTGGTTGCACTGATTTGTCCTTTGAGAAGCCCCCAATACCCCTATATATAGGAGGGTCATGGGATAGGGTTCTCTATCTCGGGCAATGCGGGACTAAAGAAGGAGTAGAAGGGTTCAAGATTTTCCACAAAAACAACCAACTGCGCAACCTGAACCGATCGTTTCATTATTAAAATGGTTGGTTGGGGACCTGAGCCGGTCGGTTGACACCTCAACTGATCGATTGGGACCCATGAAACGATTGGTTCACTTCTGAACCGGTCAGTTCGTGGTCCTGATTAGTTCCCGATTGACTTTTCTGCTTTTGTTTCTAATTGGTACCAAATACCAATCCTTGTCCCAATCAAATTGGGCAAGTGAAACGAACGGAAATTTCTCACCAATCCTACTTTCCCAACTTGCTCGGTTGCATCAGTTGAACCGATCATTTCAACACTTGAAACAATCGTTTCATCATGTCCATGAGCCGATCGACTCACAACTTGAGCCGATCGGTTCACCAAGATGAACGGATCGGTTCATCACATGAGCCGATCGGTTGGGAGTGCAGGTTGTGCAGAATCAGTCAATTGCAGTTTCAATCAATCTGATACTCCAATCAATGTGTCCTACACATTGAACATTATGACATTGAGCTATCAATTAATTGAGTGTTTAATTGAACTACTAAACTCCTTTAGTAATCAATCTAAACATTATTTGTGGACAAAACTCCTCTTTCAGGTTAAATCCTATGTGTGTGACCCTGCAGGTCCATTTCACATTGGCGGTGAAAGTCCATAACACTTATGACTTCACAAGCAAAGAGTGGTGCCTAGTCACACATCAGTGCTCCCCAAGTGAAATAGAAAGTTGGAGAACAAATTTCAATCCTACAATCCGTGAATGGTGTTACAGTGAATGTATAGATCCTTTATCACTGATATCTCGAATGAACTCGAGGCATGGAACAGTCATCCTGTCAATGTTCATTCACTTTCTTGATCTCAGAGTAGATTGGAAGAGATATGTATGACATCAATATCACATACTGATTCACACATGTGTGGACGCCTTTCTCAATCCTACTCATCAAGTGGCCATGTATATCAAACTCCCTCAGGAGGGACAAATCCCATAGATATCACTCACCCCTCAAAAGGCCCATGTGTCAAAGCCACCCAATCATCGCCTTTATAACAACCCATGTTTCAGGATTGCGTTTGATGATGTCAAAGTGTGCCCAACGACATATATTGAGTGCTGTGATTTCAGGTCAAAGAATCACACTCACCACCATCACTGTGAGTACTGATCGTGACTACCATGTCATGGTTCCATGTGTCAAACTCACGGTGGGTCTGTCCGGTACACTTGTTCTCTATCAAGTACCTATGTGTTTGGTTTGATATCTCTATATCATGACTAATGAGATTCTATCATCAACCAACACCACAATCTAGTCTTGTGTGTCATTGCTGTCTATCTACCTTCCACAATGACATCTGACTAGGGACATAACAAGAATGTACAAACTCTTAACATCCGTATGATGTCATCGTTCAGGTCCTGAACCTGAAGGCATACGTCATTGAGTACTGTCATTCTCTAGACATTCAATCTATTCTATCACTATCTCATATGACTGAACCAGAAAGAATTGGAAGTTTGCCTTTGATGTTTATCAAATCAATCTTAATGTATCCCACCAATCATCCCATGATTGGCTCTCAGGGCATACATACCAACAGACTCCCACTTGCACTGCGAGCCAATCACCCTTGAATCATATTCATAGTGATCTTCAAACATGTCCCACATGTTACTCTGCTCTAGTGTGATCATAGTGAGTAATGGAAACACCTTTCCAAAGTCAGTATAAATTGCATGTCTCTCATCTCTTCATTGTACGTCACACGTATGAGATGGAGTTGCCATAATATGCGATCTAGTATTCCTTTTCTAACCTTTAGCCACATTGCATGATCAAGGATTCCATACTTGTCATCAATGAGCGGAATATCTATAAGTTCATCTCATGAACTTCCAGATCCATATAGTATCCACTGTTCTTCTCTAACGCATAGATACTCGACATTTCCTTTTAAATGGTTTTATTGGAACACTTCCAATTATCAACAAACTTTCACTTTTATATATCCTATATATATTTTGTGATTCATTTTTTGTCCTTTCAGATGTTAGCATCAATGTAACTCTTTACATTGAACTCTTCCTTATCTCCATAGAACTAGTAATTCCCAAGTACTTATCAAGTTCTCATGGTATTCCAGTAACCTTTACTGCAAGTAGACAGACATCCACTCATCATGTCTCACATACGAGTTATCAGGATGAGCACATCATATTGCCATGTCATACATACAAGATGATGAATGCATTTTATTCTTGCCATGCAAGATAATGGGATGATTACATACATGATAGATCCACATCTATTCTTAGTGTTCCCATTCTTCATAAGAATTGGACACTTAGCCTTGGGATACTAACTCCATGTAACATGGACAAGTTTTCTCCCACTGAATTTGTGTATATTGAACTCTTCAGTACAGATTGCCAATGTATGCTTTCTCTTTTTCAGGTCAAGAGGTTTTCGAGAACTATCTCTATAGATCTCTATTCCTATCACATAGGAAATACCTTTTGGATTTCCATTCTAGAACATTTCCATTTCACATCAACATGTGGAATGTGAACACGCTCCCACTAAATCACAGATCCCTTCCTTATCTTTGACATATCAGTCAAACCCTTTGACTATATCATCAAAGTAAAGATCCAATTCTGAGTTGCTTGTACTCGATCAATCACATTGATAAGTCCATTGTAACTTATAGACTTCATTTGCATTAGTGGATTCATAAACCTTATAGGTTGTGTCACGTACACATCCTTGTTCTATTCTTCATAGGAATGCGGTTTTAGTATCCATATGCCAAATGTCTTAGTCATTAAGTTGCAATCAACAAGCATCATCCTTCTCAAAATGTTATCCATGTGTCTTAACACTTAAGATTCATTTGCACTTATGGATTTCATCCAATGGGTGCTACCATCAAAGTCATACCTTATGGTTCACATGGATGTTATTTAGGATGTAATGATCATAAACCATAACTCAAAATTCGGTTCCTCATATTCATCAAGATATTTGACTCATCACATGAACAACTCATCATATAGATAAACGAGGTGTATCCATCAAGGATATAAGAACTTACAACTCCTTGTGATTCTTAATGTCCTTTATTAGTGTGGGGTATTCTTTTATTAAGAAGAATTTAGTTTTTGATAATCATTCTCTAACTCCTTAGAGTATGATTCCTTCTTAATTTATACATCACCATGCCTTAATCATGAGTTCACTATGATACACTATCATAATCACTCATAAGGATCTCAAACATTTGGTCCAGGTTTTTTATTCATTGATCTCATCAAGAATTAACACTTTACCAAATTTTCACTTCATCTATGATAATCTTGAACACTTCAAGATATTCATATTGGTATTTCTATGAACACCATTTGAAGTATTAGCATTTGTTCCAATAGGTATGTAAATACATCACATGTATCATCCCTAATAGGATAATCATTCTCCCACTACCATTAATGAAGACTGATTAATCATGTCCAAGATATTCATGTCTCTTACTGATTCTCTAACCAAAAGAGTCTAGATTTATCCATCACATGGAAAGTAGAAATGAACTTCTCATGATTGATGATAATTTGATTGTTTGAGTTATCTATAACTTTTAGGTATCATTTTATCTTATGCATATCAACTACCACAAGATAAACAAGGCATTGCCACAAAGATCATATCTTTAGAAATTGAAACATCTCTTTATTGATTTCCATCATTTTCACACAATATGCAAAAATAAAGTGTTTCTATCTATTGGCAAATATGAAATAGTAGTTCTCAACTCTATTTCGTGCCCTTTAGGCTGAAATAAACTGAAAGGTACTCCTATCTATGGCAGCAACACTTGCTCCAATGATGGGTACTCCTTTCTTGGTCCTTTCACAAAGGCCATCACTTCTTTGTGGATATTGCATATCATATATGACATATCCATATCTTGGTATCATATACCTCATATAAAGAAGCGGTTCATTTCATGATACCTTAGGTGGAGATCTCCATCCCCTCCTTCATCTTCTTTTGTTCTTCCAAATATAGAGGGAAATTCCCTCATTCACACTTTCCCCATGTGCCTTGAGGTTGAAGACGACTTGTGCTACTGGCTAGCATCATAATACTTCTTTGCTTTGCCCTTGCCATTGCCCTTAAGACTTACCTTTCATTGATCTCATCAAAGATTAGGGTTAGTATTTCTTCATATTTTCCTCTACTGTCCTCAACATGTCCAACAACTTTGTCAACACTTGTCAAAGTTGTTCATGTTGTAGTTTATCATGAACTGTATGATTCTCGCAACATTTGCAGTATCATACTAATATCCAACTCTTGGCTCAGAGGGAATCCTTCTTAGTCAGGTCATTCCACATACCCAATCATATTGAGTGTGTGAATACCTTACTGGATCTCCTTCTGTCATGACATACTAGGAAAGTGTCTTGGAGACATCATATGTCTCATGTTGTCTCTGCAACTCATAGTTCAGAGAACACAACATCAAGCACTCCTCATCAATGTATTCCTCGGTATGCTTCCATAAGCATACTTTCAACCATTGATGTGGTGTGATCGAGTTCATTTGGTTCTGGTATAACTAGGACTTAGAGCTTTCACTATACGATTGATAACACTTCTCAATGTCCTAACCATTTGTGGAAAAATTCCCATTTAATTTGTCCTTTTCAAGGACCGATCGCAAAGAAAATTGATTTTTGTTTGTTGTCATTTGTACTACAAAAGGAAATATGCAATTTTAGTCCAAAAACTCAATTTTGACTTATTTGATTGATTTGAAAAGTTGACGATATAATTAGGCCTTTAATTAATTATCGCTCCCACTATTTTACTTCAAATTGATAGCCCTCACCATCAATTCGAAAGATTGCAGCATACAACCTTCTAGTGGGCAAGATCCTAAAATACTCTAAGTCATGGACCAACTAGGGCTGTCACCCACAACTTAGATCTCTCAGGTAGGCAACTCTTGCCAATTGCATCATATGCAACTCTTGATAAGATGCCATATGCAACTCCTTGCCATGATCATCTCCATGCCTCAAGGTGCTAGATCCTATCTAGGTCACCTTGTTAAGTCCGACCCAAAGCAAACACGATGAATATTCACCCTTCTAGGGAAGACCCACACATTCATCCTTCACGCTTCCACGAGATAGACAACGTACCATGCTAGGGCATGCCCACACTTGGTCGATCAAGCGTTTCACGTGTGTCGCATTTGATAGGCATCTAAAACTTAATATTTAATGTGGGATTTGGTTTTTATATACATATACATATCCAATCACTACAATACATAGTATGTATCATATACATGCTATATCCCACAGAAAACATGCAAAACAATAAAAGCGATGATTATGGCCATCCTAATGTGATTCCTCGAGCCAAGAGGAATCACGGTCATCTAGGTCTACATCACATGCAACCTGTACAAGATGAACTCTGTGCCTTGCCTTTCTGGGTTTGATCAACTCATCAATCTACCAATACCAAACTTTTACCCAAATACATAACTAAACAAACCACTTGATTCCTTTACACTAAGCTACTAACATGAGTAGGATGCCCATCATGGGGATCACACATCATGTACATCATCTTAAGGTCTTGGGACATCTCCCTCGCCTATATAGCAAACATCATATACTCCATTGCCTCTTTCTCCAGGGTTAGGTATTATCATAGGAAATCTAAGCTGTTCAACAATTTCAAGGGGACCACATGTCAGGTGACTCAACTCATATGCTTAGAAGTATCCTAGTTATCGACTCATCATCATGTATTTCATTGTGCATATTTTTCACCATTTCATATACTTTGGAGGTGAGGTACTCTGACCTTCTCCCGTCTTGGGTTGACCCATATTAAGGTTTCACCCTTTCGTATGTCCCCCTACTAGATGTCCTTATTTTTAAAGAGATTGAGGTGTGTGTTCATCCCAAACCATAACTCACATATTGAATCTCAACATGTATACGACTAGGCACAAGCAAGCACACCAAGCCACTAGCTACGTTTATCACATAAACCAAGCTATATGAATCATACGTGGTGCAAGGACTAGATAGGGTTGCATGATCAAAACTCATGTCATGTCATCTAATGTATTTGCATCCTCCAACATGACCTTCTATCATCATGGAGAAACTCATGACATCATAATCATCATTATCATCGTCATCATCATCATCATCATCATCATCATCATCATCATCATCATCATCATCATCATCATCATCATCATCATCATCATCATCATCATCATCATCATCATCATCATCATCATCATCATCATCATCATCAGCATCAGCATCATCATCATCATCATCATCATCATCATCATCATCATCATCATCATCATCATCATCATCATCATCATCATCATCATCATCATCATCATCATCATCATCATCATCATCATCATCATCATCATCATCATCATTATCATCATGATCATCATCATCATCATCTTAGGTCGTGTAGGATACAACTAGCCTAACCTTTATCATGGCTCTAGAAAACTCTAGAGACTACAACTACTATCTAAACTCTCTCATGTAGACTTGATGTTGAATCTCTTTCTCTTAGGTTACATGGCACTCATTGCCTTTCTGCGCGTGGTAACATTTTCATATGTACATATATTAATAATTGCAATAGGTTTTATCCAACGTTAAAATAGGCGATGGAAACCACCATACTCCATTCGAATGAAACCAAAACCAAAACCACTTACCACACTCATTAGGCACTATAGTACCATGACACCAAGGGAAATATTAAGAACATGGTGCACACTAGAGTAGTTACCCAAAGCACATATCTGAAACATATGTCTAGAGTTGTAATAAGAACTCCCTTTTCTCACCCTCCTGAACCTACTACCCATACTACAAGATAGACATAGGAGAAAAGAAAGGTTCTAGGGTTTACACAAGCATAGACCGAGTTCTAGAACATCTAGGTTCTAACCTAGAGACTAAGTCAAACTTACTCCATAAAGGGAAACTTATTAAGTTTTCTATGGTTGAGATGTAAAGTGAGTTTAGTTTGTGTTTCATGTGAGCAATGTTTGGTGTCGTTATGAGTCTTATGGTGTTGTTAAGAAAGTAAATGATTAATTCCTCAAAATGACACAAAACTTGAACCCCACCTTAATAAAGACCTCTGAATATGTATAAGATCATCGATTATGCAATTAAGAAACCTTGAAACCTAACTTGGACAAAATCCTAATATTGATCTAGTTAGGGTTAATGAAGAGAATCTAATACATGTATGTAATCTTCTTCTTAATCATGTGTTGCTTGTGGCTAGATGGTCACGGAATAGGTTATGAACATCTGAAAGAAGTATGGGATTTAATAATTAAATGACTATGGCTTTCTTGTTTGAAATGTGATACATATGTATGCCTATTTACTTGCTCAAATATTTCCATGTAGTATTCTAGTATTGTACTCAATGTTTGTCTCATCGTTGTTTTATAACTTGCAAACATAATATAGAAACTCAATATGTAATTAAATCTTGTAATAAAAAAATGTTGTTTAATAATACCTATTAATTGTTGAGATTATGATTGGTGAATTTATCCTATTATCTTTTCAAGTATGCTAAGGTTCACACTTCTGCATTTGCACTTTTATAATACCATGCTAGGGATATATGCCTAGGTCATATCACCATTGACTTTACAGTCATTTGGAGTTAGGATTGGGTAATAGACGGTTTCGTGACAATATTTATTGAAGAAGGGTCAGGAGGTAATCCAAAACATGTGGTAGTTGATGTTGGCATTGAGGTACATTTCACCACTAGGGGTTGACTTATAGTTCTCAAGGGGACCTAAGACACCTGGGGGGCGGCGGGTAAAGTGGTTCCATCCCATGCATTCCAAACATGGGGTCCCATGGTATCTCAAAACTAGCTAGGTTACTGACAGTGGAGTAGTCCCTAGTTATGTTGATGTGCCAACACAAGGCAAGGGTATAATATGTAATAAACATATATAAGAGGTAAAACCTAAGGGACATAAGATTGAAATTGTCAAAATGACCAAATTCCTTAGTTTTGATACCATATTTTTAAGGAGTGGGACCCAACAAAGGTGCCACTTTATTACTAGAGGTAAAAATAGAAAACCATCCAAATCCTAACACAATTGTAATCTTTTGCAATGGATGATGAACTAAATTCATTTATGAAATGTATCAAATACTAAAAGTGTAGCAAAAAAAGATAAAATTCTAGCTATTATAGTTCTCATTCTATCATATTTTCATCATCATGTATGGTTAATACAAATATAATGAGAAACAAAACTATAGCTAAGAGGTTAGAGAGGGGAAACCTGGCTACTCGAAACTATCTCCAATAAAAAAAGGACTACTCCTATGTAGGTTGTAGCTTAGGGTCACCAATGAAAATATTTTCTCTACTAGTGGTTGGGAATACCATCACAAGAGAAGAAAAGGTGGAAACTAATAAGCAAAAGTTGGTATGCTCTTGAAATAGGGATTTGACGGCATATAAGAATAAAGTATGTTAAACACAAAGCAAAACATGGTTCCAAATGAAGAGGGAAGAAGAACATCCAAATAGATATCAGAAGGCATCTTCATATATAAGATGCAAATATCATATAAAGAAAAAAAAGATGCAATCAACAAGTTTTTCCTTCCCTCGCCTTCAAATCTCCAATTAAAGAACAATAATAAATAATAAGAAATATACATGAAAATTATCATGATAGAAATATGTATATCGAAATCACAAGATATATGGAATCACCGCATATCCACATATCATGGCATCACCACCATAAAATTCGTTAGAGTGATGGCATCACTGCACTATTACTCCAGAACAAGAACCATCATCTATTCCCCTTTTTATTAAATACGCATAGTAGCGATTCACCAGCTGATGTGCAAATGTTCACATTATACAAGTTACCAAAATCAACCATACATTTAAGAGAGATGCATGTATTAATTTAGTCATATCACATTATAATATCCAAATTTAAAATACATCATACTTATTTATAAAAATGATCAATGATACAGTCATGGCTAACATATGTCAATTAGGGTTTCCATTAAATATGGATCAATAAATTATTGAAGATGCAAATTTACTGGAACAATAGTAAGATGTAGCAATAGGTTTCAATTTGCAAATATAACATTCCATAAGATTGATTTCAAGGGTTTAGAACCCGTCAGGACAAATAGATATAAACATGTGAATATTATGTCAAAATTAAGTCAGAGAGAGTATATAGAATTATTTCACAATTTGACTCATAAAGAGAAGGAACATACCTCAAATATGTGTGTGAACATGTATAAATAAACCCTATGTCCAAATAGGGTACTCTCACCTATATTACGTTCAAATATAAATAACATAAATTAATGTGTATACTTTAAACCCTAGATTATGAACTATTATTATCATTGGATTTAGTTCATGAATAATATTTAGTTAGGTAGAGAATAATATCTAGATTCCAACACGTATGTACTTGTATTTTTATAACATATCTAAAATTAGATATGAATTATCTATGATTATGCAATCTAATGGAATTCTTGAATAATAACTAAAACAAAAAGACCAGAATACCCTCACATTATGCATCACAACACTTATGCATAACATGGCAATGAAGATTATTCGTGATCAAAATGATGCATGATTTAGTTGAAATTAGAGTCATAAAGACACAAACTCCTATGTAAATGTGACACGTGATTAAAACCAAACTAGGGTAAACATGTGATATAAAATATAGTCATCCTCTTTCATGGATCTGAACTGTGATGAAAATTTAAGAAAGCATGAAACTTGTTTTTTTATGTCACATTTGCAATCCGAACTCACAGTTACATGAATCTTTTGACCTACAAACATCATCCTCATCAGGGAATTATGGTGGAGCTATAGAACCTAGATAGGGGTCCTGAATGTGTACTGATCACTGCACAAAAACCCCGCCATGATTGGCCAAAAGGATAAGCATGTAAACTCAAACAATTGAGGGTCATGTGAGGATAAATAAGACAAGATGATTCAAAACATCATGACTATGTCATTACTAGAAACGCTAAGCCAAATAGGGGCTAAAACATGAGAAACCAAATTAGTTGCATACCTCCAACAAAGAAGAGGAAAAGAGGGAAAACTCATACATGTCCATGTGGGTGAAATTTATAACATTGGTCGCAACCTGGTATATCGGGAAAGGAATTGTAAAAATCAGAAAGGCTTGTGGTAGCCTCCAAAGTTGTGACAAACCTAATGTTGATAAAGATTATAGAGAGATCTGGCTATAATGTTTGAGAACAACTGTGGTGGGTATCGTGGTGGTGGATGGTTGGGTTTATATAGGTGTGATGGCCAACAATGTTGGAAGTTGAAAAAAGAAGGAAATAGAGGAGTAGAGGCTCCCGTAGTCTGATCGAAAGGGGAAGACTACCACTCCTAGTGGTGTTTGAGATCAGGGAGATAGGCATCACAAGATGAACACAGAGGCAAAAAGAGCATGGGGTGAGGACGAGATAAGAGAGACATAATAAAAAAGGTAGGAGGAAGATAAACACAAGATTGTAGAGTCTAAGAGACCTAGAATTCAAGCTAGAAGACATGTTGAACATTGTTGGATTCTCATCTAAAGACCCTCACAGAAGTTGTAACTTATAAGGATGTGTGATACAAGAAACATAGGGAGAATAGATATCAATCGTGTGACATCAAAATTGCAATTTAAATTACACTGAACTATAATCTGATTCACATGAAGATTAATATTTAAGAAATATATTCTCTACTTAAATTGGATAAAAAAATATCCAATTAGGTTAAAACATCACACCTTATCTTATTGGGACCCAAGGAATTTTTTTTTCAACTAAAATTTGGTCTAGAATTTTGTCTTATATGAATTCCAACTATGATTTAACCCATTATTTGTTAATATATATTTCATAATTTCTCAACACCATTTGTTACTTAGAGTCCTATTATGTTGATATGTTTACCAAAGGCCGATGGTGTATTATATTGCACGAATTGCCATATTTTTCTTATTTAACCCACTAAGTTCATTAATCTAACATTAAATTGTTTAAGGTACATTATTCATCTCCACCTACATTAAACATCAAACTATTCCACATTTAAGTGTATTCCACATGAATCATTCATTTGTATTCATTCACATCAGATTTGAAATTACACACATTTAAGTGTTTCAATGAACAAGGTAGCATATATTACATATTTAATGAACTCACTTACATATTAAGACATGGTTTTATCATTAGGTCTATTTCATGTTTATTGAAATATTATGTGATTTAAACACCTAATGTTATTAGTGTATCACATATGGCACCAAACATATATAAGTTAGGATTAGATGATTACAACTTGGGGTTTTGGTCAACATGATTACTATACAACATATACACATCATCATCATGTATGAAGTCTAGGGTATATTCCATATATATGAGTTATCATCTTATTAGTGTTCATTTATCCAAAGCATGGATAGGGCCACATGTTTCAATGGTTAGGGTTACATTTGAGTTATTCATGTTGTCGACATTAAGTGTTCATTGGGGTATAAGCATGTATATTAATCTCACTTGGTCAAATCTTAACATCCAAGCATATTAAATCCTATCAACGTGATTAGGGTTTCTAGAGTCAAGATAGGTAGATTACGGTATGTTACAATATTGGAATGTGATACCATGTTGCTAGGAATATATATGTAAAACATGACGAACTATTGATTAGTGTGATATTTCTTCTTGTTCTCTCCTCATGTCTCTTTCTTAGTAGCTTGAGCTATGGAAGAACCTATAAAATATAAAAATGATGGATTAGGAGGTTTGGAAGGTAAAAACATTTAAGTCCACTTGTAGTCCCTTAGTTGATTTTCCTCTCTACCCTTATTCCCCTATATTCCCATAATCTTAGGTAGGATATATAAGTAGGCATGTGGGTATCTCCTATACCCCTTAAAAGAGCATGACTAGAGGTGAAGAAAGGGTCAGTAGGAGGCAAAAATACTCTTCTTACCTCTTATGCTACCCCTTTCCACCAAGTGGGATAGAAGATCCATATGTAGAAAACTAGAACAGGGTTGCTCTTGACTTAGATATGGTACACCCTAGTGATTTGATCCTAGGATGGGTGGATTGATTGTGATGTAGGGACTACTTCCCCTAAATACACTCTATCCCATCTTTGGCCCAATTGTAGGGTAGATCTCCTTACAAGCATCCCCCTTTGCTTAGTTTGGTAGCACTACTATTGGATGTGTTTGATGAATATCTCCCCTATTCATTGTTGATCTTCCCATATCCCCCAAACAACCCACTCCTATCATTAATTGTGTAAAGCCTAATTTGTTTGTTGCGTGCAAGTCTAGTTCTCTCTTTCTTAGCCATAATTTGTTAGTTAATAGTGAACTAATCTTTATAGGGTGGTTATTTCTTTCTTTTGGTTACTTGAATTTGTTTCTCCGGTTGATAGTCTAGTGTAGCTTTTTCTTTTCTTGCCTAGTTGATTGCAATTCTTGGTCTCAACAACCTTGCTAGTTTAGAATAGATAATTTCCATTGATAGTGCAGTTGTTCATTGCTTTCCTTATTAGACAGATAGTCCTAATTGATAGTGTTAAATTAGTTTTATATTTCATTTGTTCACTTGAATGCTCTTAGCTTAATATACCATGGCCAAGTTAAACCCTAAAAATTATATCCTTTGCATCTAGGACCTAGAGAATAAACCTATCTCTAGCACCTTTATTGTTCATGTGGATTCAATGCAGACTTGATGCACTTATATTATATCCCAAGCATGTATCCTTGTGTATCTATTATGATGCATGCATATAGTCTACTACTCTCTTCATTTGACCATGTATATGCCACTCTTCCACTAGCCAATAACTTGTCTACATGCTTGTTCCACATACCTTGAATCACATTGACTAATATAAGTTGTTCACATGGCACTATTCTTTTGATTTTAGTCACATCATCATATGGTTCTTTAATAGTAAGAATTTTTAGAACCTTTATTATCAAAATTCTACAAATTAAACTCTTGTAGAAATGGAATCCATAGGATCAATCTTGGATTGGAATGTTTCTTAGATATGAGACATTTGAGTGTATCATAGTTGGTATACACAATAACCAAATTTTTAACAAATAGGAATGTAACTTGTGAAGAGAAATAACAACAACAAGAAAACATTTCTTATTGGTTGTATACTTTCTTTGTTCCTCTTAAAAAGTCTTGCTAAAATCATATATGTCATGCAAAACATTGTCAACCCTTTGTTCCAAAATATCCCCGACCATCGTATCTGATGTCATGATCTACAAAGAAATATGTGGGGACATGATAAAATAAAAAATCAATTTAACATAAATTTTGTGAAGGCATCAATACATTTGTTATCAAAATGTAAGGATGTGTTTTTCTCATGAAAACAAAACAATGATTTAGATATCTTGATGAAGTCTTCATATGTCATCAATAATTAATTGTAGTTCACTCAAAATTATTCATAAAATTGACAAAACAATTCTCTTAATTCCATATCCATTTTACAAATTATTCACTAGGGTATGCAAAGGAATAATGGAGGGTGTTTGATTTTGATAGGAAATAGGTAAGAGATCTTTCCGCATTCTCTTATAAGTGAAAGGTGTTTTTTTCATATCCCTACAATGGCCTCTAGGAAAAACAAATAGAATCATTATAAAAACATCAAAATTCACTCAAAATTAGCCCTTGTTTCAAGGAATATAAAAAATTGGAAAGTAAACATTGAAAAATTGATAGGATATCCTATAATAACTTCCACATTATTTTACAATTAGAAGGGAACGCATTCTTTAAATTCTACAGGAAGTTTGAAATTAGTTCTTTGAAATAATCTACTATAAAATAAAGTAGACCTTCATGATATAAAAATAAGACTTTTTCATATATTCAAATACACATGACCACTATGTATACATTTTCAATACATTTCATCAGTTTACAACTAATATGTATAAACCTTTTTGTTAATTGGTGAATCTAAAATGTTAATTGATGAATCTAAAATCTAAGATTGTTGATTATTTTATGAGAAAGATAGAGAATTTTACAATGTATTGGAGTAAATTTTCTGAAGCATTGGACTTTATGTTATGTTCAAAAGTTATATAGAAAATATGAAATCTCAAGTATAAAAACATGCCTAATGTAATATTACAATCTTGCAATGCATTTGGAATAAAATCCTTGAAACAAATAACCTCTTCAACCGTTGTGTGTTGTCCATTTTCATTCTAGATCAAGTCGTTGTTTTCTTTTGAACCCGTATCTTCCTTTCCAATGGTGCCTTAGTTCCTATGTTGAATGCAGAAACTACTGAATACAAATAGGAAGCTTTTCCTAGTGTGTAAAAAGTTTCTATATCATACCAAGAAGGTTGCACAAAGGTTCACACAAATTAATTGTCGAACCTGAATGGCCACCAACAGATATTTAAAATAAAAATGTGTACAATTTTTTTAGGTTCTAGCCAAATATGCTAGGTGATTTTTTTAGACTTTAGAGTAGGATTGTGTCCCTCATGTTGTAATTTGTTACATGTATTATTTATCCAGATGTGATCTCAAATGATGGTCTACTTTTTCCGTTATAATCGTCCTAAAATGAGATATAAATGTAGATAGATTAGGATATAAAACAAAATAAATTATAAAATAAAATTAGGTCACATCCCTTATCTCATGTTTCTTTTCAACCTTTTTCTATCTTTATATATCATTAAGCTATTCACAAGTACATCATTTTGTACATTCAATGTGGCCCACAACTGATTGTAGTCATTACATCGCTTTGGTCACATACATTTTCATTACTACTACTCATGATAATGTTTTCAACTTTTTCTTAAATATTTGAATAATTCACACTGACATGCCATGGGCCTCCAAAGACAGAAAAACACTATATTTCAAAAATTCCATGTAAATTGGATGGTACAATTTGAGTGTTAATGAAGGTAAGATGAATGGATCATCTATATATAACATTTTCATAGTATCGACCATAGTGAAATCATATTAATCTTTGTGGTTCCCATATTTTGTTACATATCATACACTTAAATAAATGCACCACAATATTCTTCAAATGTGAAATGCCTATGATATCTATTATTGATCCATAAAATATGCTTCCATCTTCTGCAATAGTTGTTACCCCACTTTTTTGGAGGTTGATGCACATATATTCGCCACCAAGTTTTGGGATATTTAGGAATAATTTCATTAAAAATTCTTCAATACTCACCCATTTTATTCATATTTTTCCTAAATAGTGTATAGTAGCTCTTGTACATCCATTGTATCTAATTGTAATGCATTTCTTTCAACATCATTGTAGTTTAGTATTTTTAGATGCATGGTTTGCTTCATTATAGACAAAACAAGTACAAATTGAATAATGTTAATACCATCAAAAAAATTTATGGTACCACTGAGATGAAGAAATGAAGACGGACTCACATAGTCATTTTAGTAGCATGGCGATGAGACTCAACACCAACACAATGCCAAGTCAGTACCGCCCAATGGTGAACTCGATGGGTAAGAAGGACTAAAAAATCTCAATCAAATATTGGTACCACTGACTTTAAGTGTGGTATCAGGGAGATAGCCCTTCCACAATAAAAAAAAGACATCTTGGAATCACCAACTTATGAGTCAGTGGCATTAAAAATTCCCTGATGGTGGATATTAACAAAGGCAACATCCAATGGTTCATCTGATAATTTATGTTTCATCCTCTTAGGTCAAAACCTAAGAGGATGGACTAGAAGAGGGCATCCACTATAGTATCAGAGACCAAATAAGGAGGATATGGAGACATGGAAATGTGAAGCAAGGATCATTCTATCACCTTCGAGGAGTAGTTCATTGCCCAAAATGTTGTGTAGTTGTGGAATATTTAAAGGAGATCATCCTCATGCCTGTCTATAATGGTTTTATCCATTACTTATGTTATCTTCTTATCTGGTCCTTTCTTTGATCTCATGTCAAGCATTAGTGGCAAAATCCCCTATTCGTTAGGACTTGGGAGTAGCCCAATGTTGACTTTGTGCATGATTATATTCATTTTAATAAATATCTCTTAGCTTCAAATTTTGTTAATGGAAGTCCATTTATTTTCCATAATTTTGTGATTGATAATCATATATATGTGCTCAATTGTTAATTACAATGAGAGTGGGATCGATAATTGGAGAAGCCATTATCAACATATTCAACAACACTTCACGAGAGGAGGCTAACCATTTTTAGGTTGATTTCTAGAGAGATATCAGATTATTTAATCTTATATATTGACATAGTAAGAGAGGATTAGTAATTAGGTCAAACATTTACTACATGGCAGGAGTGGGTACTACAAGGTATAGATACCCAATCCAAAGAAGTAGAGATAATTTATGTTAATTGAAAATAGCTCATACATGAATCACACAGTGGTGAGACTGGTTTCCTAAAGATCTCATTAATTTGATCTTCAACTCATCTTAATTCTTTGTTATTTTATTCTCAATTCATAGTTTAATCAACCCATCAACTCTTTCATTAGGCCTAGCTGATCTATTTAGTAAGTAGTAGTCCCAGTTCCCTGAGATAGAAAAATTAGGTCCCTTACTATTCTGATGCGTACTCTTGTATATCACACACATTTTAAATTGGGTCAATTTTTTGTGTCATTTCCACAGAATTAACAACACTAGCAATACATGTGCTAAAACTGGCCACTCTAGGCCATTTTTATTTTACTTTGAATCAAAGTTAATTGCAAAGTCAATTTGTGACTCCTAATTGGTATTCATTGTTCTCACCCTAAGTTTTTAATTTCTTGGTAGCAGTTTATGGTCCAAACTTGAACCATTGACTATGGAGATCCTACTCATTCACTATCAGACCCTACAAAGCACTTAGAAAAGGCTTAGAAATTCATAGCTTCACCTCCGAGGCTAATTTCCAGGTACATCAACAGCAACACTAGAGGCAACATTGGTGGATGAGGAAGAAAAGGTGAACATTCATGAAGAACCCATGGTATGAGAAGAAAGGAAGAAAATATGTCAACCATAGGGAAGACATGAGTATGTGGTACTTTCAATGTCGAGAAGACTATACGGGAGAAAATAAAGGCATCACTAGTCACAACTCATTTGGGTCCCTATCAGGAGATAGATACTCAATGTGGGGTGTTTTAAATTGATCCAAGACTTTTTGCATTGGTCAAATCATAGGCATTCCACGAGCATATCATATAAGTCATGATGAACCATATTAAATGCTTTCTATAGAGATGTGATGTGTTGAATATAGATTTAATTCCAACCATGGTGATATATCTTAAATTATTTCCTTACTCATTGATGGAATGGAAAAGAAATTGTTTCTTAGTGTACCTTCAGATTCCGTAGGATTCTGGGATGATATGATTTCTATGTTCTTTAATAGGTACCGATGACGCAGTTGAGGAAATTCATGGTTTCAGACAACACGTAGATGAAACCAATTCATTGGCTTAGGAGAGGTGATAACATTAGTTTTATGCATATTTTGTGACTTTCTAATAAATAGAATCATCTAATTAAGTGTTTAGGGATTTCAAATTCCTTCACCTTATACTTAAATACTAAATACTTAGTCCTTACTAAGATTTATTGCAAATTGTAATATTTAACTCAAAATCATGAAGATCGATGGTACTCCCATCAACCTCTAAGATTGATCACTATTCATGACAAAGATGTTGAACTCAATAGAGAACCACAACTCATGGACCTATCAGATGACACTTGAGCCTTGATCATGAGATGAATGGACTGTCTGTTAAGCTTATACACATCAATCAGAAAGGAAAATGCACTTGATACTGATAGAAAGGATGGCGGACCTGGGATTGATACAAAGGATGATGGACCATAGATCAACAAAGTCCCCTCAATATAATATCAATCGACCTTCAGATCGACATTTCATAAAAATCATCTTGACGATCTTTAAGAGGTCAACAATCCTTAAGGTCTATGGAGATCATTAATTCAACCAAATACCCATCAATCCTTCATATCAATGACAAGAAGACCAAGAGCCCATGCCACATGGAGCAATCAGAGACCAACAAAGTAAATGTCAAATCCTATAAATAGGCACCAATGGCATCACTTCAATGCATCTGAGCTTTTGGAGACAAACAAATCAAAAGGTAGCCATCAAGATCAGAGCCACAGTTTAGAGACCAAATACATGGGTAGTATCATCGACACAATGAGACATAAACCTCTATACTTGGCATCCAACCACTTCCACCGATAGATCGATAGAACTTCTTGCTTCAATCTTGACCCTAAGGAAGAGTGGAGGCCATTGACCATTGGATGTCGACCTCCTATTCAGATTCAACTAAAAGGTGGATAGATCAATCATTCAATCTACCCTTTTATCAATTTGTTCCCTCTTTTTCCCTTACCATGACTTATTGAAGGCATAATATGTTTCATCTTAGTGCCATTAGTTTCTAGACTCTATAACTTAGGTTGGGAGTAGACTCTAGTCCCTCGCAACCATGTAATCTTTCCTTCTTCTATTTAATACATGTGTTCATACAGTTTTATTTCTATACTCTTATTTTAGTGTGTAGCTTGTTTGATTAGATACCTTCCTGTGATGCTTGATTTGAATTTTTTTTAGAGAATGTTTTTAGAAGGATCTAGAGTACATATTAGTAACAAGATAAGAGAGTGAGAAGTTAGTATAAAAAAGTCATACGTTTATCCATACTTTAATGGATATCATCTTGAGAGATATATATGCCTTTAGATAGAAATTTACATGGATATTGAGAAAGGGAAGGTGTAGATATCCTTTATGATCACTTGCAAAATATGTCACGAATATATGAAAACTAGAAGAGAAGGTTTTTCATGGTTGAGGCTAGATTGATTGGTGTAACCCAATTTAAGTTCTCTTTTACTATTGATATCTCCTTATCCTTTGATCTTTCATAAACTAGAATTATTTATTCAATTAAGATAACTTTTTCCTTAACAAGAACACCAATTCACTCCTTTTGATTTGACTAAACTCAGCAAGAACTTTTCAGTTCCTATTTCTTTGTTTTCCTTAACCCTGTGTTTGACCCCGTATTTACTACAATAGACTCTATATTGAGTTGTGGACATATCTTGAAGTAAGGTATAATTTCATCATCTGACAACTTCAACTAGGCGATTCTATTTCACTTTTTATCCACAAAGAAGGGCGATCAACTTTTGGTACCATTGTCAGGGAGAAGGCAAAAAAGAACCATTAAGAACCTACAGTTTATTTCGAATTAGTTAATGTGATTTAAGTTTAGAAATAAACTTGACTACACTCTTTTATCTTTATCATTCCTACCTTCAATTACATTTATATTTTCAATCTCCAACTCTACTTAGTTCGATATTTTTCAGGTACTCGACTTCAATCCTTGACATTTTTGTGTAAATTTCCACAAATTGAGCATCTCTTTGACAATCAATGGATGATCAACCAACCACAAGTCTGACTCAAGAGAATCTTTCATCTCTTTGATCATTAGCCATAGCCCGTGTCAATGACAACAGGGAACATGTTGTGATACCTTGCATCCTGGTGGACAACTTTGAATCATAATATTTCTTCCTTGATATCCATATCCTTCAATAACAGACTTTTGGAGGAAATTATGTCAAAGAAAACCCCTATCAATATATAGATTCCATCAAAAATTTATATGACATCCTTAAAATAAATAGGGTCCCTTAAGACATTATTTACCTCAAGTGTTTTTGTTTTTCCCTAAGAGACAAGGCTCTGGCATGGTATCCTCACTAAAAGGAGTTACCACTTGGCAACATCTATCTGAAGCTTTTGTTAACAAACTTTTGCCTATTGAAAAGACTCTTAGGTGCAAGAAAAAAAAAATAGTGGTTTTCAACAATAGCCTACTGAGAACTTGTACAATGCTTGGGAAAGGTGCCAAGAGTACCTACAAGATTGCCCACATCAGAACTTAGATGAATATTTTCTTATGACCACCTTCTATGAAGGGCTTCTAGACATAAAGAACTTCCATCAACACAATAAACCAAGAAAATTCATGAATCATGATGTTGAGACTTCTAGGAAAATCATAAATAACATGGATGCACTACAATCTGAATGAGACTATGGTAGAGGATCTATTGGGACCACATCAACCATCAACACTACTTCTCCTAAATCAAAGTTGCTTGAAAATCTGAATTTGAAACTAGATAAAATGGAAACAGAGGTTTACAATCTGAATGAAGTCAACTCTAGGTATCCCAATTAAGCCATAAAGAGATGTGTTATATGTGGAGAAGGTGGTCATGGATTCGATCACTGCATATATACCCATGAACCTGAAGATCAACATATGATTCCTATAGAAAATGTATCCTATGTAAGTTACAAAAGACCTGTACACCCAAGTTCTATGGATATATCTCCATAGTTACAAGTTGAATCATCCTTCTCAACCAATGGGCAGAGTGCAAGTCATAGCAAGAGGAAACCCCCAAGGTTCTCCAAAATATAAATCACCACAACAATAAGGAAATTTTAGAGGACCACCGAAGGAAGCTTATTTCAGTAGTAGTAGAACTCCATAAACCAATTAAACCCACTCACTAAAATATAAGCGGAATGTATGGTGAGAAATATTAACCTTATGTATAGCATGCAAGCACAATTAAGGAATGTGAACACTCAAATCAGTGACTCAAAGCAGCACAACATAATGATTGATCAACAACTAGCCTCCATAGATGCATCGATGAAAATTCATGAATCATGATGTTGAGACTTCTAGGAAAATCATAAATAACATGGATGCACTACAATCTGTATGAGACTATGGTAGAGGATCTATTGGGACCACATCAACCATCAATAGTACTTCTCCTAAATCAAAGTTGCTTGAAAATTTGAATTTGAAACTAGATAAAATGGAAACTGAGGTTTACAATCTGAATGAAGTCAACTCTAGGTATCCCAATTAAGCCATAAAGAGATGTGTTATATGTGGAGAAGGTGGTCATGGATTTGATCACTGCATATATACCCATGAACCTAAAGATCAACATATGATTCCTATAGAAAATGTATCCTATGTAAGTTACAAAAGACCTATACACCCAAGTTCTATGGATATATCTCCATAGTTACAAGTTGAATCATCCTTCTCAACCAATGGGCAGAGTGCAAGTCATAGCAAGAGGAAACCCCCAATGTTCTCCAAAATATAAATCACCACAACAATAAGGAAATTTTAGAGGACCACCGAAGGAAGCTTGTTTCAGTAGTAGTAGAACTCCATAAACCAATTAAACCCACTCACTAAAATATAAGCGGAATGTATGGTGAGCAATATTAACCTTATGTATAGCATGCAAACACAATTAAGGAATGTGAACACTCAAATCAGTGACTCAAAGTAGCACAACATAATGATTGATCAACAACTAACCTGCATAGATGCATCGATCAAGAACCTAATTGGGTAATTCCCCTCTAGCACTGAACAAAACCCAATCAGTGAGGGAGCAAGGATTGATAAACTACAATCAAGTACCACTTAAAATATCCCACATATTGTTTTACCCATAGTTGAAGGAGATGATGATTCAACAAATCAAGAAGAAGGTGGCTTTTTGACAATCTAGAAATTGTGAGGAACGACCAATTCTATCCCCTTCCTCAAACCTTCTGAAATCCCATCTGGGGAACCATTTTTCCGCACATTAATTAAAGTACAAATTGAGAAAATATACACTAAATTTATGGACACTATCAATAAGACACACCTAGATATCCTTATCCTAGATATCATTGATAAAATGCGTACATATGCCAAATTATAAAAGAAATGATAAGAAAGAATAGAAAAAGATGAGAAGTAGAAACTGCATGACTAGAAAGGATGCCAACAACCTTCTACTAGCCAACTATTCCATCTAAACAAAAGGATCATGGGGATTTCACTATCATGTTTCATATAGGAGACACTTCCGCAAGATATGTCTAGATGATTTAGGAACAAGTATGAGCCCCATACTACATTCGTTAATATTCCAATTGGGACAGACAAACATAGTTCCCTCAACTATGTGAATCCATTTATCCGATAACTCTTACACCAAATATGGTTGGTGTAGTCGAAGACATTTGTACGATCCCAAATTTCTCAAGAGTAATTTAAAACTTAGGATGTAGTTTTTCTAAAATAATAATAGTTGAGGGTCTTAATGCAAAAAGAGCACAGATGAAATTTCTACAAAGATAATGAAGTGAGAAGAGTAAAATAGGACTCAAAATACAATTTTTTTTCATATGGGCATCGTGTGTCACAATTAACTCAAACATATAAATGTTAATCTCCTTCTCTCTCCTATCCTTGAAAATGTTTAAAAGAAATGAAGGAGCAAGAGGAAAGAATTGGAATTCAAAAAATATAAATGTGAAATAGATTACTTGCATAAGATGTTTTCCCTTGTTCCTTTCTATAGTCTAATATAAGGAGAAAGTACAATTACTCTCTTTTTCTCTCTCTTCCATGAAAGTTGCTCAAAAAGGGCATATAATATATATGACATTGGTAATAAGTTATCATATCAAATTTTGGCTTCATGATTCACAATATCTAATCAATTACTGAATTAAAGTTAAAGGTAATTGATTAATAAGGAATTATGTGTAGATTTCTAGAAAAAGTATGTTGAGGGTGACTATTGGGAATAATTAGACCCTAACTTGCGCCCAAGAGAAATATACACCTAAGTAAGGTTTCCTGCCAAGTTTGGATGGAAAAGGAGGTTAATCAATGTCTTAAATAAATCAAATAAGTTATCTTCTTAAGGGGGCAATAAAAGGGTATCTAACTTTCTTATTTTTGCCTTAAACCTTTGCCTCACTTAAATAAATTCATTAAGAACTTTCCTTAAAAATTTGGGATTAAAAGGATTAACAGAGTGAGAGATATGGAATTTAGAAGTTTTCCTAAAGTGTAGAGGATTAAAGGAATATGATTTAATGTCCCGAGTATGCCTTTAGACATATGACATTTGACCTCTACAATGCTCCTACCACCTTCCAAAGATGTATGTCAGCTATCTTTTCTGAATTCATTAAAAAATGGAATTATTAATGGACCACTTTTCTATCTATGTGTCATCTTTTGATGACTGTCTAAAGAACCTATCTCACGCACTTCAAAGATGAGAAGAAAAATAGCTCATCCTAAACTGTGAGAAGTGCATTTTATAGTATGAGAAGGTATTTTACCTGGGAACAAGGTGTATGAAGCCAGAATTGAAATTAACAAAAGAAAGATCAAAGCTATCTCTAATCTACCTCTACCTTCTTTTGACTATTATGTCCATAGATTTCTAGGCCACACTGGGTATTATCATCACTTTATCAAATATTTCTCTAAAATCACAAAACCCATGTCTAAAATTCTAGAGAAAGAGCCCCCTTTTGTCTTTGACAAAGAATTTCTCAAGGCCTTGTATACTCTAAAAGATACCTTAGCCTCCACACCAATCATGCAAACTCTAGAATGATACCTTCCCTTTGAGATTACTTGTGAAGCTAGTGATTTTTCATTGGGGACAGTCCAATGACAAAAGAAGGACAAGAAATGTCATGTAATTTATTATGCCTTCAAAACTCTTGATGAGGAGTAAATAAACTACAATACCACTAGAAAGGAAAATTTGGTCATCATTTATGCCTTTGGTAAATTTTGATTGTATTTATTGGTAGTAAAAGTAACTATCTATACTGAGTATGGGGCAATCAAATACTTAATGTAGAAAAAGGATACTAAACCTCACCTTCTTTGATGGGCCCTCTTATTACAAGAATTTGATCATGAAATTACTCACAACAAGGATCTGAGAACGTGGTGACAAATCACCTTTCCAGCATATGTTTGGAAGAAAATAACCCCTTACTAATCAATGGATCATATGAAGATGAGTCACTTCTAGCTATTCACACCATGGAGTTGGCCACAATGTGGTATGCAGATTTTTGCAATTACCTTGCCTACCAAGAACTGTCGCATGATATGACATATAACCAGAAAAAGAATTTTTTCAGATATGAAGAACTATTACTGGGATGACCTCTCTTGTGTAAGAGGTGTGCAAACAATGTTTATACACAATGTGTCTCGAATGATGAAGCTCACTCTATCATTGAGAAATTCCATGACACCCCTTATGGAGGACATTTAGGTGATGAGAAACCTTCTAAGAAGATTTTGAATTTAAGATTTTACTAGGAAACAATCTTTAAATATTCCCATGCCTATGTTTGATGATGCAAAGCATGTCAAAGAACTGGAAACATTAGAAAAAAATGAAATTCCCCCACTGATTGGATCAAGGTTGGAATTTTTGATGTTTTGGGAATTGAATCCATGGGACCTTTCCCCTCTTCTTTTGGATATAAATACACATTAATTGATGTTGACTATGTATCAAAGTGGGTAGAGGTAGTCACTAACCTTTGATTCCAAGATAACGTCTACACGAGGCGGCGTGGCGAAAAGGAGTAAAGTCAAACAAGATTCTTTTTCCTGGGTACCTGAATAGATCATACAATCAAGTTAGGAAACCGAACTGGTCCAAACGAACTACTCTACACAAACCCAGGTTAGCAAACTTAAAGTAACTATGTTGTCAAACCTGCATCCCAATGACATTGACTTTCTCTAGGCTCCCTTCATTTGCATTAGGAGAAAATCATGAAGCAGAAGTATGTCCAGAATTTCCACAAGCTTCACATATCACTTCAGCTGATTGGATTTGCAATGTAGTCATCTTCTCAAACTTTTGTGTAAGAACATCAAGTTTAGCAGCAATTAGGTCAATGACATCAATAATTTGTTTCCCTCCTTGCTTCCCAGTGGAATAACTAGCTGTAGAGGATGATTGTGCCTTCCTATCTGACCCCCATTGGCAATGGTTTAGCTCTATGTCTTAAATGATATCATAAGCCTCCCTATAAGATGTATTCATCAATGCTCCATTAGCTGTGGCATCCAGTGTCATGCGTGTGTTGTAAAACAATCCATTATAGAATGTCTGGAGTAGCAACTAGTTGGTCAATCTATGATGAGGGCAAAGGCATTGCAAGTCTTTAGACTACTCCCATGTATCATATAGAGTTTTTCCATCAGATTGAGAAAAGTTTGTCATCTGGTTCCTTAGTTGGGCTGTTTTGCTCGGCGGAAAATACTTTGCAAGGAAGCATTTAAGAGTTGATATCATATTTTGATAGACTTCTTACAAAGAGATAAAAGCCACGTCTGGGCTCTATCTCTCAAGGTGAAAGGGAACAATAGTAGTCGTACTCCACCGGCGGATACAACATTAATTTTGAAAGTGTTCATATACTCCAAGAATTCAGCCACATGAAGATTCAGATCTTCATTGAAGGTACCCCCGAAGTGGTTCTGCTGGATCATCTACAACATAGAGGGAGAAATAGAGAAATTGTTCACTTCCATTATAGGCAGATCAATGGCCCCACAAACATTTGTGGCAACCGACATTGCAAAATCCTTCAAAGGACGATTGTCCTCCAAAATTGGATCTTCTTGTGCGGCTTCTTCAAAATATGAAGAAGATGGTGATGGTGATGATGGTGGAATACCTCCTAGAAATGGTTTCTCTACTCTTCTTGCTCTTCTTAAGATTGAAAGAGTATGCTCAATCTCAAGGTCTAACAATGCCTATGTTTGAAGACTTCTTTGCAAGCGACACATACAACCTGAAAATAAGCAAGTGATATTGAGAACACAACTAAAAGGTATATGGAAATTTGAAAATGGGAATGATGATCTAGTCTTGAATACTGATTAGCACTTGTTACTCTAATTAGATTAACTGTAGCTCCCCTACAACGGTGCCAAAAACTTGTTGGAGTTTTACACTAACGAGTTTCAATCTTAAGAAAGATCTTTTACTCAACTAACCAATTCCCGCAAGTATACAAAAGTAGTTGTAGTCGAGATCGAACACAAGGAGCTTTATCAATCAATTAAATGCAATAGTGCTAAGGTTCAACAATCTATACCGTTTTAAAGGTGGATTTGGTTGATTAAGATAAAATTTCAGAATTAAGAAAAATAGTAAATGGATTACTAAAAGAGGTTAAAATTCAGATATGAAAGTATATAGGACTTAGGATTTCACCCACATATTATAGCATAAAATAGGATTAAGAAATTTAAACATACTATGCACTTGTTGTAAAGGAGAGTTGTATGTTGAACTTCACCTCTCGGTGCAAGTACAACGATCTTAACTCAATTCAACATTCTCATGTATGAATTTCATTTTGGATCATAAACCAACTCCTCAACTCCATAATTTCCACTGTTATGGTAAATAAGGAGTTTACAAGAGAGTACCTCCTTACTCTCCTACCTATCTTCTCAAATCAAGTAAGGAAACATAAAAAACACACATAAGGTGGCTAGCCATACATGCAGGAAGAAAGAAATTGGTACTCACAAGGTGGAAAAACAAGCAACATAGCATTTAGTACGAAATTATCATGTTCCATACATGCTATGACATTGGAGCTACTCTCCCATGTCCAAGAAAAGGAAACTACTCATCCATGATGGTGTACAACAGAAAATATGTAGAAATTTCAAAGTTCAACATGGTTGTGGGAAGGAAAAGCTAAGAGAACTGAAGGTGTAATCCAAGAAGAGTAGAATTCCCACTTGAGGATGAAATCCCACCCCTACAACTGCTCCAAATTGGACAAACCTCTCTCCCAAGAAGCTTTGTAGAGTGAAGAAACTTTGTTGCACCTTCAGAGAAGAAAATGGAGAAGAAAAGAAGAAGAATGGGGTTCTTTAGAAAGAAACCACCTTCTTCCACCCCAAAATTGCCCTCCTTTGCTCTAGACTTCTCTTGGATGAAAAAATGTTGAATTATGAAAAAAGATAATCGCTCCATAGGATGGTTTTATCTTTAAAATGAGTAGAGTCATATTTCAAAAATTGTTGAAAATGACAGAGACACGGCGTGTCTCTCTTGGGACACGTCATGTCTGATCTCCGAAAGTTGTTCTGAGTGTAAAGCACACGACGTGTCTGAATTAATACACACCGCGCACGTTACCAGAAAGGGAAAATTCAGTTCTAAATTCCCAGATACACGTCGTGTCTTTAACTGACATGTCATGTACTTTTCCTCAGCGTCTGAAGTATATGGCCAACTAGAAATGCGCACGCAGTGTCTTAAATACGACATGTCGTGTGCTTTATTGTTTCAGTAGAATTAGAAATCTAAACGTCTACAAGGCTTGGAGAAGTCTTGATGATGATGAATTTGAGTTGGGCATCTCCAATTTGATCCTTTTGAAGCATATCTGCAATACACATCATGTGCTAAGCAAAAAAACAAAAAGGTGGCAAGAATAATATGAATAGAGGCTAAATGAGAACAAAATGAACATAATTTGTGTGTGAAATCATGTGAAAAGTTGATGTGGAAAGCACACAACAATTCCCCCTAAGCTTGAACCATTGCTTGTCCTCAAGAAAAAATAGAACGACTACTCAAATGAAGGATATTCAAGCTCATGCATTGATTAAATGAAATGAAGATATGCAATAAACTCAACCAACCATGTACATTAGGTTTATTTTTATAGCCATCATCTCAATTTAAACATTCAAGATAGATAAGTTTTAGTTCAGCAAAGGTGGTCATAAAATAAATGAAACAATGAACTAAACAACACTAAACAAGATTTGGATAATCAAGCCAAACAACTAGTGGAGTACAACATAAAATTTTCAGCTATTATGGATGTAAATGATGAAATCTTAGCTAATTTTAAAAATCTCAGTTGAGCTCTCTTCTCAAAAGATATGACAATTGATTTTTGGCATTTCAGCACTTGGTTGCTAATTTAGGCTTACGCACACATGGACTGTCAGTTGGGGTGTTATATTTACCCTCTTTTGATTTCATACCACCTAACCATTGTTGCCAGATCAGAATCACACTAGACTAGCATGATATGTGGGTTGTTTTCCATCTCTTATTAGGTAAAGGAAAAAAAGGATAAAAGAGATTTTTGCACAACACAAGAGAGTCAACTAGAAAGATAAGTTAATAAGATTTTGATCATTATTTTGCAAATTTTTCACTAAAAAAATTGATTGTATATGCACTAAGGGTTTGGAAAGTGTATCCCATATTCTAATTAGTGTTGTAGAGTTGGTTTATTTGCTAAGATCTTATACCGTTACATGTATTTAGCAATCAAAGTTGTGAAAATTGAGAGTTCAGGCTACAATTATATACCAAGATCATGTACATGGGGAATTTCATTTTCCATTTGATTCATGCATGCTCTTTAATAATTCTTTCATATGGCCAAAAGAAATACAAGGGAAAAGATAGTTCAAGCATACAAGGTACAAAAGTTCATTCCATCACAATAGCCTCATTTCATATTAAACTTGCCATGAAGAGAAATAGAGAACATGAAACATGATGAAATAAAAGACTGACAAGACTAAGAACAACACATGAAAGCAAAAGAAATACATTAAGCAAAAGAACTACATTACGGGCTGGTTGCACCCCCAAGCTTGAAATCTATAGTGTCCTCACTGCATCATTTGAATTCATGGAGGTAACAACCAGATACCTGTCATGGATGAACTCAAAATGAGGGGCCAACGCCCCCGTGGTCATGTGGAAAGAACTGGTTGACAAGATCATGCCACTAATCCATGTGGTGGACCATGTTGTGCATCACAGTATACTACGTACCCATCTGATCCAGGCGGTCATCGATGTGATCAAAGCACTGCTGCACATAACCATACATATGTCTGACATCAGGCATCACCTAGGAGTACTCCATCTGTGTGCTGGTGGAGGGAGGTGGTGGAGAAAAAGGAGTAGATGGAGGCACCTCGGTATCATCAACAGCTCTAGTTGCCTCTACTTCTTTATTAGTGTTTAGCATGACTTTCCAGTTGTCCTTGATCTCCAAAGTGATATGCTCAGGATCTAGAATGTCAATGTACTGATCATCATCGAAGAATTTCCGAAACTATTGGGAATTCTTGTGATCAACCCTGTAGAGAGAAGGTACTGAATATCTACCAGGTTTCTACCTGGTGTAGCCTCAAGTCCTATCAAATCAACCTCAAGCTTCTGTGCTATCAGAGTAATCAAGCCACCACACATGATGTCTCCAACATCCCTTGTTATAACCTCAAATTTCTGAAAATATAATGTAAAAGGCATTTCTCTTTTAATGACTAAATGAGATCTTTTTCTTTGAATTGTGATGATTTTCGTATGAGATGGCTTTGATTGATTGATTGTGGGCCTTGTAGGCCATTAAGCCCAATTGAAAAGAAAAATGAACTAACAAGGAAAAGAAATTGACAAATAAAAGGGAAATATGAGAAATCGATAATTAAAAGAAGATAATGGTAAACTAATATTCCCAAATATGGGAATCCGTGCCTTTGGGTTTCCTTGAGGTCCAAGGGACCCAAATTAATGAGATAAAGGCAAAAGAAATAAGAATATGAATTAATTGGGAGTATTTAATATGAAAACTTGGGAGAGAAGAAATCCTTTTTCATACATTTCTTTTTGCTTCCCAATTCTCATACAAAGATAAAGAATATTAAAAGGAACTTTCCTTTAAAATTTGAGACCAATCAGAGTTATGGATTGAGAGATATTAATTTTGGAAGATTATCTTGGATTTGGGAATTTCCCTGAATTATATAATAAATGAATCTGCTTTCCTTTGAACGCGAGCAATCCAGCCCGTTGGATCTTGATCCGACGGCGATCGCTCATCATCTAAGTCCCGCTGGGACTAGGACTCTGTGGTTTACAGGTTGATTTTGCAACCCTTTTTTTCTCGTGATCCGTTGATCTTACCAGCTGGATGTTGGTTCCAATGAACTCAGGAGAAGGAATCGTGAAGATTCCACCCTAAGATCTTTGGGTTTCATCTCCAAATGAGGAAACACCCAACTGGGCAGGTCGATGCCTCGACCCTATAAATAGGGGAGGGCGATAGAGGGCACCAGTATCCCTTTTTCCTAGTCCAATCGCTGCGGCGGAAAGCAGCGATCGAGTTTGCACTTTCAATTCTGCCCCCGACCTTGACCAGCATCCTCGACACCCCAGGAAACGTCATCGGAGTCCGGTGAGTTGGAGGCGACGTCGGCGCGTGTTCGAAGAGGAATTGAACCCCGAAGCAACTTCGGTTAAAGGAGGCGAAGCTCCCTGTGCCCTCAGCCCGCTCGCAGAAAGACTAGAGCCCGAAGTCAACTCAAAGATCAACTGTCGAAGCAGCTAACCTCGTGCGAGGTCAAGGAAGAAGACGGAGTGGTATTTTACCACTCTGCCCTCCGCGTCCCTTTAAGCAGGTAAGGACATTCCTGTCCTTTACATCGTTTGGCCGCATTTTAAAGAGCGCGTGATTGTGGCCGCTGGATCCTAAGTGGACCACCGGACCATTGATCGTGCGATACACTTTTTTTCCTAATTAGTTAATAATTTGATAAAAACAATTTATCTTAGAAAAATTATATCTGGAGCTAGGAAGCTCGGATGGAAAAACTTAATACATGAAAAATGACCAGAAAAATATGAGGGATTTAATAAAAATAGTTTGAGACCCTGAATCTGACTCGTTCTGTAAAAGTATATTTCTAGAATAAGAAAAAGAGTTAATTTGTGGATAAAAACCCTAATTGTTGATAAAAAGTGTAATTAGTCTTGCAATTAAGTTAATTCGAGTATGGTTAACTTATTTTCTATTTTAGATAATTATTAACCTATTTTGATGATAGAATTACAAGTTTAGGGTTTGTAACTCCATATGTGGATTAAAGGTTGGAAACCCTAATTTAGAAAAAGAAATGATAAAGTAATTTGAAATTAGGGTTTAATGGACTAAGTCTGATCTTAGGAATCTTAATGGATGATTCAGCAAGAAAATTAGGGTTTGATGTATAATTGATAAAAGTAAGGTAAAGGCAATAAAAAGGAATAAAACCCTAATTATGGTCAAAACCCTAAAAAGGGCAAATAACCTAGGAAACCCTTAGAATTATTGAATCATAATGACATGATTAATAATAGAGGAATTAAATGCCTTTTTTAGGAGATTGTGTGTGTGCTTGCTTGATTTCCTGGTTGATTAAGTTAATTCTGCATTCAAGTCTTCATTAACAGGTATGTGGTTAATTATGAATAATTGCTTTAGTTTCCCGAGAGATTCCTGGATGTTTAATCGCATTGAATGCAACTAAACTATTTGGATGTTCATATTGCAATTATAAAGTGGCTATGACTATCACCATTTAATATAAATGTGTAAATCATGCACCTACATGCCACCCTGATGGAAGATACCATAAAGGTCAGGCCCAGGAGGGTAGACCAATGGGCACCATGAGAGGTGACCCTAAACACCAAGCTCGGGAATGAGAAGGTGATTGATGAGGCAAGACTAAGGAGCACCATGAGAGGTGACTCCCAGGCACCAAGCTCGGGATTGAGAAGGTGGCCTTAAGTCAAATCCAGGGTTAGGGCAAAAGCGGTGGGGATTGTCACATGGAAATTGTAAATTGACTTGTTAATTACCTTGATTGCAATACTTAAATTGTTAGACTTAATTGTGAAATTTTTGGTTGCCTCCACATACCAGCAATTGCTGATCGATGTTTTGTTGGTCGGCGTTTTAGGTAACATCCTGAAAATCACAAACAGAAAAGTGAGACATTGTGAAAATAAGAAATAAAGTGCACGGAGGATTAGATAGAGTATTTCAAGCTGTGGATAGTTAGATTTCCCAGTTTTATAATGGTAAGTAAAAGTTTTAATTTTTGTAACCAATTCCAGTTTAGTTAGTAGAATTTTATAATTATTGTTGATTATATGCTGAACCTTTGATCCTGTAAATTGGTTAATGGCTCTAACCTTCGGGTCTCCCTTAATTGGGGGTTACCAGGAGGCAGGGTCGTTACAATTGGTATCAGAGTGTAGGTTCTCCATCTAATCATCAATAATTATTAAATTTTACAAATTCCATAGAACCGAGGGAGTTATTAGAGGAGTGCCCAAGAGACTGAGGTGTCTAGAAAAGGATCACTTCCGGGGGCTGGCAAAACTTTCCTCCGCACCACTAGTCGGAATACGAGGGCTCCCAGATTGTGTGACTGCCTGGCCAAAGTCTTAGGGTATGAATCGAAATAAGATACCTCTAGGACTCTCCCATCTTGTTCATCCCTTTGCAACTCAAATTCTATTAAGGACCTTAAGGATTAGGGTTTTCCCTCTTCTCCTCACCCTCTTGAGGTATGGGTAAAGATAGCAAGGTCTAAGGAATCCTCCACCAAATTAATGAAAAGCATGTAAATAAGATGTCATGGACATAAGCTTAATAGATAAAGCACAAAGAATAGATACATGCTTAGGTCGGATGACACGAGTTGTCATTGCCCTCAGGAGAGACCTGAGGATAGACCTCCTTGTCAGGAGGGTGAGTAGAGAGAGTTAGTCTAGGAGGTAGAGACCCCCATTGCAGGTAGAGACCTAGCATATCCTTTGAGGATGATGTTAACCCTAACCCTAAGTGAAGGTTAGAGAGAGAGATGACATGATGAGTTAGATGTCATGGTTAACTGAGTGTTTGGTTGGACATGCCTTTGGGATTCCATTAGAAGGTTGATGACCGAGTACCTTGGCAACCCAACCCTGAGGAGGGTCGTGCTTGTTTGAGCAAAGGATAGCTCCTTCATGGATTAGGTTAGAAGAGAACCTATAGTTACCCTATGGCTTATGCAATTAGGGTATAGCATGCACCCAGAGTACGTCAGTGGTACGGTAGTAGGATGAAACCCTGGCTAGAAGGGCATGATGGATGGCTTATGAGATAAGTATAAAGGGATATGAATAATATTTAGCCAAACATGAGTTGAGCATAGGCTTCAACCACATAGGGGTTTGCTTGAGAGTACGAGCCTTCATGGAGAACGGACCTCTAGTAGGTATGGTTAGAGGTGGTTTTAGCTCTAGAGAGAGGAAGCAGGACCCCAACAAGGAGGTTGGAAGTCTAAAACCCCAAAACTTGAGGAACGGTGGGGAGTCGAGAATGATGCGACCTAAGTGGATGATAGTGGTTGCCTTATGCTTGATTCTTGGAAGATGATGATATCTTGGTTGCCTTTAGAGGAACCAAACCCTAGAGATAGGACGATGATTCTAGTACCCATGGTATAAGTGGTTACCTGTTTGATGAGAGAAAGAGTGCTTTAGACCCTGAGGAGGTTTAAGTAACCAGTTGTGAGGCTTTATACCTAGTTGGTTGCCCTGGAAGAGGACTCAACTCCGAAGCATTGCTCGAATAGAAAGATCATGGAGGTACATGACATACCTTGGACATGCTTGATTCATGGTTAAGAGGTTGAGCATGTAGTTGGATACCCAAAGGAGAACCTAGGGTTCCTAGGCCCAGGAGGGGAAGCAGTGTATCCGATGCTCATGATGAGATTTGAGTCTATATAGTTTCGAGCATGGTACTCCTTGTGTGTAGAGGTAAAGGAAATCCCTTAGGTTAAGGGTGTGTTTGATGAACCCCTCACAGCTAAGTTGATCTAATGTTGAGGAAAGAGGACAAGTATGACCTAGCATAGTTAATAGGTGGTCTGCTTATGCCTTAGTAAATGTTAGGTTAGGCATGCTCATGAGAATGTAAACACTAAGGATGCTTGTGACCTTTGTTATCAAGGTGTAGTTTCCTCCCACCCTGGGAGAGCGACCCTTTGGTAGGGAGTTTACCAGTTTGGTTGGTGTTGAGGAAACCTAAGGGGGTTTCATAGGATCTTGAGAAGCTAGGTGAAGAGTACATGGAATGAGAATGAACCTATAGACCCATAGATTGCCATCTCTATGTGCATACACATGTGTTGCTATGGAGGTAACCGGTATGGGGCCTGACCAAGATAGGCAGGTCACCATGATCCCTGTGAAAGGATAAAAATCAGTCGATAATGTAGAGAGAGATGATGAAGGCTTAGGCAGAGAGAGATGATGAAGGCTTGGGTAAGGACATGTACTATGTTAGAATCCTAAGTCTATCCAAGGGTCGGGTAGGGATAAGACCGATGGAAGAAGGAGTCACCTAATTCCCTAGTTGCACATGACCATGGGGTCGGGAGGTAACATCTATCATTGTCTGAGGGTCATGGATTAGGAGATTGATCACCTTCATGAACTCATGGGACCCAAAGGGCAGATGAGTAGGGCACTCTCTGATGCATAAGGGAAAAGGGATGACCCCAAAAGTGCCGGCTCCTTATAGACCTAGAGGAGAAGACCTAGGATTATGCTTGGACCAGGTAAGTCTGAGACCAGTTTTCCCTGGAAGTAGTGTGGATATCATGATGTTTGTGATATAGAGACATAAGTTGCATGTTTCAACTTGGATTTGAAAGTGTACGGGAAAAGTGGGTTGTACCATCTCTACTCTTGGAATAGGAAGAACTCTGTATTTGGACTGCAGCCAAATGCTTATTTCTTCTTGTTATGGAAGTGAGAGATAGGACAGTATGCATGCCTTACACCAAGGATAAGGATGATGTAAGTTGGAACGTAGCTACAAGGTATGATGATAGAAATGATAACATACCCTGGTAAAGTGAATGATACATGGATGATTTGCAAACACTAAGAGAGGTAGTGTAGTAAGCTTATGAGGATGTTTTATCAGGAACTATGTGGAATTTGCAAGTTAACCAAGGTCGAGTTCGATCATAGTGAGGATGAGCTCAGAGCTTCTTGATGAAGATAGACTTAGAGTTTGAGATGAGGTGATAAATATAATACATGGAGGTGTATGCTACCTAACACTTAAGGATGAAAGGTGGTAATGAATGCTCTGGTGGTGATCTAGCTGCCTAATTTAGTTAGAGGCTAGAAGAAGTTGAGGTTGTTTGGCTAACCCTAAGTTTGAGAAGAAGATGTGTTTTGGCTAACACTCGGATGTAATAAGATATGTTGAACAAGTTAATGGTTCTTTGGGTAGCCAGTTTAGTCCTTGATGTAGTAAAAGGATGGTGATAGAACCTCAGATACACTGCTTTGGATAGGAAGGTAAAAAACCCTTTTGGAGAGTGGGTTAGGGTTTCCGAGGTATCAAGCTTGAGGAATCATAACAGGAAGTCATGATATACCTTGATACTACAAAGATAGTAAGTGATGGTAGCATTCTGGATGCTTAAAACAAAGTTGCATGTAGCATGTGGCCATGCAAGCCAGGAGGTGAAGGACGAACACCATTACCCCAGTGCATGGATATAAAGTATAAAAAAAAGTTCCCGAGAGGGAATGGGAGATCTTCACTATGGATGTTGTGAGTCTCTCCTAGACCAAGAAGGTTAAGATACAATATGGGTTATGGTAGATCGCCTTATCTAGATGACATGAGAAAGGAAGAGTTCTGTCAAGGGACAGATCTGGTTAAACTACATATGAAAAGAGATGGTTCAACTACACCATGATGCGAATTCAAAGGTTCTTGATGTGACCTAAAGGTTCACTTCCATGAGGTAGAAGTAGATACATGAAGAGTTCAGTGTTGGTACAGTTTATCACCCCATACTAACGGACAGTATGATCCGGACTAGAGGGTCTGATGAGAGCATGTGTGCTCATCCAGGGTGATACAAAGAGACAGTTCTTAAGATGTGATGTTAACCACCATAGCCTATCGGGATGAAAGAAGTTCTATGAGGAGGTTGTGTCGGTCACCACTTCATTATGATGATGTTGGTGAAGGAGGCCTCGCGAAGGTCAGAAAAGAACCACAAGTGTGTGCAGATGAAGTCACTTTGATCGTGCAATGGCTAAGAGAAAGCCCAGTGGTGACATGAGTCACGAGTTGATACAAATCAGACTGACATGTAGTTCACTGTGGGAGAATATGTGATGTAAAAATCCGACCCCTCTGAGCTACAGCTGAGAAAGCTGAGTCCCCGATATATGGGTCCATTTGAGATGGATTGGTGGATATGGTTGTGTTTAGCCTTGCCCCTCAGGATAACATGATGTATGATGTGTTACATAAGTCCGATCTAGAGCACTATGTGAGGTACCCAAGCCATGTGTTGAGCCCTGAACCTATTCAGCTTTTGAAAGGCTGAAAAGTCTTGAGTCACCTATGAGGGTACAATATACCAAGGTAAGAAAGAACTCAGATGGAAGGAAATGAGATAATGAAGGTTCTTGAGAAACACCATGAAAAGGGTGAAGCCACATGGGAGCCCGGATGGACATAAGAAGACTTATCTTGTTTGTTTGCTTGCTTGATGGAATTTTGAGGGCAAAATTCCTATAAGGAGGGGAGGATGTTATAACCTCAAATTTCTGAAAATATAATGTAAAAGGCATTTCTCTTTTAATGACTAAATGAGATCTTTTTCTTTGAATTGTGATGATTTTCATATGAGATGGCTTTGATTGATTGATTATGGGCCTTGTAGGCCATTAAGCCCAATTGAAAAGAAAAAGGAATTAACAAGGAAAAGAAATTGACTAATAAAAGGGAAATATGAGAAATTGATAATTAAAAGAAGATAATGGTAAACTAATATTCCCAAATATGGGAATCCGTGCCTTTGGGTTTCCTTGAGGTCCAAGGGACCCAGATTAATGAGATAAATGCAAAAGAAATAAGAATATGAATTAATTGGGAGTATTTAATATGAAAACTTGGGAGATAAGAAATCCTTTTTCATACATTGCTTTTTGCTTCCCAATTTTCGTACAAAGATAGAGAATATTAAAAGGAACTTTCCTTTAAAATTTGAGACCAATCAGAGTTATGGATTGAGAGATATTAATTTTGCAAGATTATCTTGGATTTGGGAATTTCCCTGAATTATATAATAAATGAATCTGCTTTCCTTTGAACACGAGCAATCCATCCCATTGGATCTTGATCCGACGGTGATCGCTCATCATCTAAGTCCCGCTAGGACTAGGACTCTGAGGTTTACAGGTTGATTTTGCAACCCTTTTTTTCTCGTGATCCGTTGATCTTACCAGCTGGATGTTGGTTCCAATGAACTCAGGAGAAGGAATCGCGAAGATTCCACCCTAAGATCTTAGGTTTCATCGCCAAACGAGGAAACGCCCAACTGGGAAGGTCGATGCCTCGACCCTATAAATAGGGGAGGGTGATAGAGGGAACCGGCATCCCTTTTCCTAGTCCAATCTTTGCGGCGGAAAGCAGCGATCGAATTTGCACTTTCAATTTTTCCCCCGACCTTGACCAGCATCCTCGACACCCCAGGAAACGTCATCAGAGTCCGGCGAGTTGGAGGCGACGTCGGTGCGTGTTCGAAGAGGAATTGAACCCCGGAGCGACTTCGGTTGAAGGAGGCAAAGCTCCCTGTGCCCTCAGCCCACTCGCAGAAAGACTAGAGCCCGAAGTCAACTCAAAGGTTGACTGTCGAAGCAGCTAACCTCGCGCGAGGTCAAGGAAGAAGACGGAGTGGTATCTTACCACTCTGCCCTCCGCATCCCTTTAAGCAGGTAAGGACATTCCTGTCCTTTACATTATTTGGCCGCGTTTTAAAGAGCGCGTGATCGTGGCCGCTGGATCTTAAGTGGACCACCGGACCATTGATCGTGCGATCCACATTTTTTCCTAATTAGTTAATAATTTGATAAAAACAATTTATCTTAGAAAAATTATATCTGGAGCTAGGAAGCTCGGATGGAAAAACTTAATACATGAAAAATGACCAGAAAAATATGAGGGATTTAATAAAAAATAGTTTGAGACCCTGAATCTGACTCGTTCTGTAAAACTATATTTCTAGAATAAGAAAAAAAGTTAATTTGTGGATAAAAACCCTAATTGTTAATAAAAAGTGTAATTAGTCTTGCAATTAAGTTAATTCGAGTATGGTTAACTTATTTTCTGTTTTAGATAATTATTAACCTGTTTTGATGATAGAATTACAAGTTTAGGGTTTGTAACTCCATATGTGGATTAAAGGTTGGAAACCCTAATTTAGAAAAAGAAATGATAAAGTAATTCGAAATTAGGGTTTAATGGACTAAGTCTGATCTTAGGAATCTTAATGGATGATTCAGCAAGAAAATTAGGGTTTGATGTATAATTTGATAAAAGTAAGGTAAAGGCAATAAAAAGGAATAAAACCCTAATTATCGTCAAAACCCTAAAAAGGGCAAATAACCTAGGAAACCCTTAGAATTATTGAATCATAATGACATGATTAATAATAGAGGAATTAAATGCCTTTTTCCGGAGATTGTGTGTGCTTGCTTGATTTCTTGGTTGATTAAGTTAATTCTGCATTCAAGTCTTCATTAACAGGTATGTGGTTAATTATGAATAACCGCTTTAGTTTCCCGAGAGATTCCCGGATGTTTAATCGCATTGAATGCAACTAAATTGTTTGGATGTTCATATCGCAATTATAAAGTGACTATGACTATCACCATTTAATATAAATGTGTAAATCCTGCACCTACATGCCACCCTAATGGAAGATGCCATAAAGGTCAAGCCCAGGTGGGTAGACCAATGGGCACCATGAGAGGTGACCCTAAACACCAAGCTCGGGAATGAGAAGGTGATTGATGAGGCAAGACTAAGGAGCACCATGAGAGGTGACTCCCAGGCACTAAGCTCGGGATTGAGAAGGTGGCCTTAAGTCAAATCCAGGGTTAGGGCAAAAGCAGTGGGGATTGTCACATGGAAATTGTAAATTGACTTGTTAATTACCTTGATTGCAATACTTAAATTGTTAGACTTAATTGTGAAATTTTTGGTTGCCTCCACATACCAGCAATTGCTGATCGATGTTTTGTTTGTCGTCGTTTTAGGTAACATCCTGAAAATCACAAATAGAAAAGTGGCACATTGTGAAAATAAGAAATAAAGTGCACAGAGGATTAGATAGAGTATTTCAAGCTGTGGATAGTTAGATTTCCTAGTTTTATAAAGGTAAGTAAAAGTTTTAATTTTTGTACCCAATTCCAGTTTAGTTAGTAGAATTTTATAATTATTGTTGATTATATGTTGAACCTTTGATCCTGTAAATTGGTTAATGGCTCTGACCTTCGGGTCTCCCTTAATTGGGGGTTACCAGGAGGCAGGGTCGTTACATCCCTCTTCTTCACCTTCTTAATGACCATGAAACATGTAAGAATATAGAAAGCAACATTGATCAGATTCTCATACATCATTCCCCATAAGAAGAAAAGATCTTGTTTTCCAACAACCCCTTGGGTTACCTTCTTAGAAAACACACTGGTATTAAGAAGACGATGAATGTACCAGAAGATAGGGTTATGAATAGTAGACACTCTGGCTTGCTTTTCTTCATGGTGTTCCTCATCAGATATCTCAAACCAAAACTCGTCGATGTGAAAAATTGGTGGGTAATTGATCGCCCCTTCATAATGGCACTCTAACAACTCACAAAAATGCCTAAATGTTTTCTTAAAAGAATGACTTAAAAGCCTGAAATGAATGATACCATAGGGTTCCAACTTCTTTTGTGGATCTTGCTTCATGACAAGCATCGTCAAAAATTCATAGACTAGACGAGGGTAAGTATTTGATATCATAAGGGAGATGTAGCTTAACCCCAAGTCTTGCAAGTGCATGAGAACTTCATCCTTGAAGCCCAGATTCATCATTATATGCTCGCAAGCAAACTGAGTCAGAAGTACCCTCCTTGCAATAAGGAATTGTACATTGGGTCCTCTTCAGGGATGACCTGAAACTGAGTGGTAGAAACGTATGTCCGTGCTAGAGAGGAACTGACACCATGCTTGTGGTTGCTGGTTTGCTTGAAAGGTGCCATTTTTTCCACTAACTGACAGAGACACATCGTGTGCTAGGGTGGACACGGCGTGTGGTTGAGGCAGAACTCTGACTGAAGTAGTGATGCACAAGGTGTGTGCAAAGCAAACACAGTGTGTGCAAAGGCAAACACGGTGTGTGCAAAGGCAAACACGGTGTGTTTCTAGAGATCTACTGCAATCTACAGATGGGGACGGTGGCTGTTTGGAGAAGATTAGAAGGGGGAAATCAATGGTGTGCTTGGAGTCAGTCCTTGCATAGTTCAGGAGATCTGTGGGCCTTCTTCTTTGCGTCGATGATGGCACTTGGAGAGGATGATGACGGCCTTTTCTCACATTCTTGTCAGAGAAGATGATGGCGGTGAATCTTGAAGAAGATGAGGGATGTCGCCTGCTTCTTGGAAAGGATGATGGTGGACTCCAGGTTGCCAGCGAGAGAACCACCTTAGTGCTAGGGCACACCGATGATATTGAAGAAATCTATTTTAGCTTGAAGAATAAATGCCATGAACAAGGGAGGACGGTGGGAGAAGAACACGACAGTAGTAGCTAGAGCTTGAGGAAGACATACCGTGAGAAAAGGAGCACAATGGCGGCTTCTAGGTATGCTAGGGCACACGACGGCAAGGGAGAAAAAGGCTAGGGTGCACGGTTGCTGCTCAGATGATGAATGCATATTCATCATGATTTTCAGTCGCCATCTTGGGCTCAATTCAACCCAATACATCTGGCTTCATCTCCTAAATCTCACAATATGAAAAATTGTTTAATTGGTTCAATTATCAAGATTATTAATTGGGTTTATATTGATTTTATGTAGGTCATGATCAGGTTCAACCATCAACTGGAACTCACCTTCACTCAAGATCCTCTCAGCCTCAATTTGATCAATCGGTCTTGACCAAATGGTTTGATCAAATGGTCTTGACCAAATGGTTTGATCAAATGGTCTTAAACAAACGATCTTGATCCATTCGGTCTTGGGATTTCTCCTCACCACACGATCATAGATCGATGGCCCCCATCCATCCAACCACACGATCTTAGCCATTCGCTCTCATCCTTCACGGTCCTTCTGATCAAGAATCAACGCTATCCTTTCATCCAACAACTCAGTCACCTTTTCTCGGTTTGCCCCTCCAACAAATCTCTACACGATCTTAAGACTGTATGAGGTCACACAGTCTCAAGACCATGTGAATCCTCATGGTTTCGAGATCATGCAGTAGCCCCTCAAACTGCGAGGGATCCTCCTTGAGATTGTGAGGAAGCTCACATCCCTCAGTCTGTCGTCTCCTTCTCCTCCATTTAACCTACAACAACCACCTATCCAAAATGCTCCGTCCTCTATCGTCTTCTTCTTGGTCTGCAACACACAACAACACCTCCTTCTCTCCATCAGCAATGCTCCACCTCCGTCCTCTCCCCTTCACTTCTGATGCCACCGTTTCTACACCACCTGCAACCTTGCAGCAGATCATCGCAACCCCTGGCATGCACCCGATGGTTCCTGTGATCTCCTCCCACATGCCCAAGCGGTCTTGACAAACGGAATCAAGACCGATGATGGTTGTAGTGGTTTCAAGACCACTAGGCTGCGACCGAGTGCCCAAAGAATGTGAGGCCAGTAGACCGTGAAGGCAGAACGCAAGGTCCAAGACTAATAAGGCAACTAAACTGAGAAGGCTACAGATCATGAGATGCCTTGCGGTTTCCAAAACTGTTAGGATGTCCGATCATTTTCAAGAACGTATGAAGGAGGATTGTGAGGACCGAGAAGTTTGCAAATGGTTTCCAAAACCGTGAAGGACGCTACACCCTCCAAACTGCAAGGACATGAATGAGGATTGTGAAGATCCTCACAGTATCAAGACTGTGAGGAAGGAAATCGATCGTTGAACCCTAAACGGTTTCCCAAAACTGTGAAGACAACCTTAACAGTTCTCCAAAACCGTGTAAAGCAGGCCAACTTTCTAAAACCGTGAAGAATTAAATGGTTTCCAAACCGATAAGAGGACTCACGATTCCAAACTGTGTAAGACCCCATCCTAGCCTATAAATAGGACCAGTAGGGTCCTCATTTGGGCATCGGATCTAGGATGTCACCAGGCTACCCAAATGCAAGATTCGATCCAAATCGATCCACGTACATCCACACCATTATCACTATGCCTGCTTCTCCTCTTGTTGTGAGAAAAGAGGTCAAGACGAGAAAGAAGGTGGAGAAGAATATCTGCCCGATCTGCCTTAGTGGCTCTTCCTCCTCATCCATATCTGCTCTGACATGACATAGAAGACCACATCATCTTCATCGAGTTGTGACTACCTTATGCATCATGGTCATGGAGGAACCTTCCCTCTCTCTTGTTCTTCTTGTTTCTTGCATCATGAGCGAGTAGTTCCTTTTCGCTGGGGTGTGGGGCCTAGCCCCACTGCCCATGCAAGCATGTTCTCTTGTTAAACATTCCATGGCAATGTATATAGCTTTTCATTTCATTGTTAATCGTTAATGTTTGTAGATTGATTACTTGCTTGCTTTTATCGTGTTCTTCCCTATGTTGCAAGAACTTCTATATGTAGGGTAGAATGTCGATTAATGAGGTTGACTCCCAAACTAGAAATAGAATGGGATTCCTTGAGGTCGTAAGTGTATGATCTGTGAGGGGATGAGCCATCTAGCCTATGATGACGCTTCGGTGGCCTAAACATCCCTCAGGGAGTGTCGCAGCTTCAGTTGGATATTTGTATCTTTGTTGTTAATTGTTGATGTTTTCTTGTAGATTAATCGTATGCTTGCTTTTTGATTAGCACGGTTGACTCCCTAACTAGAAATAGAAAGGGATTCCTTGAGGTCGTAAGTGTATGATCCGTGAGGGGACGGGCCATCTAGCCCACGGTGATGCTTCTGTGTTCCTAACGCCTGTATAGGGGGCCCACAACTTCAGTTGGGTTTCTGTATCTTCAGAACCGTAAGTGCATGATCTGAATGGCGAAGAGACATCTAATGCCTAAGGTAATGCTTATGCAAACCAAAAAATCCCTCCAGGAGGGTTCACAACAGTTCTATTTGGATAGTTATATCTTGCCTGGATGTTTTATGTTTGGATGTGTTTGGATGTGCAGTGGTGGTGAAACCCGAGACCATCCCAGTGATTCCATATCATTAATCTAAAATCAACTTTAATTCTGCTCTTTACCTTCTTGCAATTAGTTTAATCAACCTCAAATCAACCAATCATCTAAATATTAGTCTTACTTAAACTAGACTAGACTAGCAACGATTTTTAAAAACATTGTCCCTTGGAATTCGATCCTTAACTATATTGCAATAAGACTCGTCCACTTGCGGGTGGTATTATTGCACAAGGTTTTGGTAAAAGCTCAGGGATATCAACTATGTGTGAATTTGTTAGTGGGATAATAAATCATGTCAAAATTTGGCATCGTTGTCGGGGACAACGGAATCAATTAGTCAAATCTAGTTCCATTAAGGCTAATATAGAATTTTGCTTTTTCTTTTGATACAATTGATCATTCACTTGAATTCGGTTCTACTCCGTCAATCTCACTTTTGAAAGATCTTTTCATCTCAGATACCCCCAAAGACTAGTGCATGCACCGTTTGAACAATTTCAGACTCTCTACTAGCTTTGATCCTGAGATAGATAGAACTTTTTGTCGTCAAAACAGAGAGAACCAAGCAAGGATGGCTCAAGAGGAGGAAATAGCCTGAAGGGTTGCTTAATCCCTTGTTGAACAAAGAGATAGTCTTATGCAAGAAGCTAGAGCTTCAGTTGAAACAGAGATCCGAGAAGCTCAAACAGTAGTACAAGCAGCAAAACTGCAAAAAGACCTTAGGGAATTCTCAATCCCTAAAGCTGCTGACATTCATCATCCAGTGCAACCTCCTCCTATCAATGCACCAAATTTTGAGATCTGGGCACATTGGATAACCTTGCTTCAAAATAGCCCATTCTATGGTAAGCAAGGAGAAGATAGTCAGGAACATCTTCTGAGATTTATTGATCTATGTGCTATGAAAAAGCAAAATGGAGTATCAGAAAATGCCATCTGACTCCATCTTTTCAAGTATTCTCTTGATGTTTGAGCTATATGTTGGTACAATTCCTTACAATGTGAAACCATCACCACATGGGAACAACTTCAAAATGTTTTCCTAGAAAAATTCTACCCTCCTTCCCTCACATATGAAATCAGGGGACGTATAAATCAATTCATTCAGGTCCCTGGAGAATCCTTTGCTGAAGCATGGGAAAAATACAAAGAGCTTCTGCACAAGTATCCACACCATGGCATTCCTAAGAATCAACTCATTGAGATCTTCTATAGGGGTGTGGATGACGATATCAAGACGTTCTTAGACTACTCATCTGGAGGTAACTTCATGCATCAAAGTTATGACAGTGCATGGAAGGTTGTCACCCTGGGAGCTGAAAATCAAGCTAATTGGACTAGATCTGTAGGAAAATGAGCATTGAAGGTAGCTATGGCTGAAGCTATTCTTGAGTACAAGTATATCGCTAAAACCCTCAAACTTTTAGTTGCCAAGCAAGACCAATTGAATCATCCCTTGCTGCCTATGAAAGAAGATGCTCACTCCCACAACAACAAGAACAGATCAAGTCAGCTACACTGTTCTATGAAGCATGTAAAGGCATTGATCATTCTACACTAGCTTGCAATGTTATCTATGATGTTGTTTTGAGCAACATTTATGGCCAAGGAGATAATAGTCAAATGGAAAATCATAATGTCGTCAACACCATCCCTGGTCAAGGATACTACAATCCAAATCAGAATAGGAACCATCCTGGTTTTCAATACGGAAATCCTTTAGAAGCAGAAAACCCGCGACAACTTGGTTCAAATAATCAGCAACAAAGCCCACCAGGATTCTAGTATAACCAACAATAAAATTTCGAGAATCAAGGAAACTTTAGGGGTAACTTTTAGAACAGGAACTACAACAATTATCAGAATAATTCTCAGTTCCAGAATCCAAACCAAGTCCCTTATCAACAACAAGGGTAGCAAGCCAGTCCCATCTCTCCTGATGACAAGCTATCAACCATTGAGAAGATGTTACAATCATAGCAGACTATGATAGCTAACCAGCAAGCCCATCAGAAGGCTATTGAATCTCAACTAGCTCAACTTGCAGCTAGCATGAAACCACCTGCTGGAACCTTTGTTGGCCAACCAGAGAACAATCCTAAGCACCCCGAACAACTGATGGATGTCACCACCAGGTCCGGAAAAGATTATTCTGATCCTCCCGTCGAGACACTTGTGGTTATTACTGACAAGGGTGACTCAGTGGTTGTCCAAAACTCTACAACACCTGAGTCCCAACCAAAAAGGGCAATGACTGCTGATAAAATGGATAAGGCAAGTTCTATAGAACCTACCGTTACAGAAGTTGAAGAAACACCTGAGTTGGACGTTCCAGTATACAAACATCATATACCTTTCCCAGCTCGTTTGAGGCAGACAAAGCTTTACACTAGATTCAACAAGTTCAAAGAAGCTATGAAGAAGCTTCATGTTGATATACCCTTTCTAGATGCTCTGGCTGAGATACCAACCTGGATGAAGAACTTGAAGTCACTTCTCACCAAGAAATATATAACTGAAGAGTACGAGACAATCAAGTTGGCTACTACCACTTCAGACATCATCCAGAGTAAGATGCCAAAGAAGCTAAAAGATCTAGGGTCTTTTGGAATCTCCTGCCATTCGGTGATTCTTCATGTAAGAAAGGATTGGCCGATCTTGGTACTAGCATTTCCATCATGCCATTTAGCCTTTGCAAGAGACTAGGGTTTTCTAAACTTCTCCCAACTAGCATGACCATACAACTTGCATATAACATTGTGACTCTACCCTTAGGAATCATTGAAGATGTCCATGTCAAGGCAGGCAAAGATTCCCATGTTCCATGTGACTTTGTCATTATGGACATAAAATAAGACACCAGATACCCTCTCATATTTGGTCATATGTTCCTTGCCACTGCAAGAGCTCTGATTGATGTTGAAGTAGGAACCTAGTTGCTAAGCCTAGGCAAAGAAACTCTCGAGTTCAATGTTTTTGAAAGTATGTGAAGACCAAGCATGCAAGAAGAAGTCTACTTGATTGAGTGCATAGAAAAGATGTCACTCCTCACGCAAGAAGATTATGAACAAGAAGATCCTTTAGAAGTGTCTCTGACTAATCCAAATGCAGAAAGTTCAGTTGATGAACAAATGAAAAATTTTGTTCACCACCTCGACACTGTTGAAGAGGATCCTAAAGACAAATTTGAGGAACTCGGGGCTGTGAATGTTACTGAAGAACCGAGTGAGAAACTAGAAGCTCCTGAAATGAAACCCTTACCCGAAGGATTGAAGTATGAGTTTCTAGATGATCTCAAGGTCTGCCCAGTCATCATAAATTCCGATCTAATGACGGAACAAGAAGATAAACTCCTGACAGTATTAAAGAAAAGAAGAAAAGCCATCGACTACAAGATGATTGATCTCATCGGGGTCAGTCAAGCACTTTGCATGCACAAAATCCTCATGATGGAAGATTACAAGCTGACTGTTGAACATCAAAGGAAGCTTAATCCAAACATGAAGGAAGTAGTCCGTCGTGAAGTCATTAAACAGCTTACTACTGGAATCATCTATCTGATATCTGACTTGCCATGGGTGAGTCTCGTGAATGTTGTCCCAAAGAAAGGTGGAACTATTGTGATACGAAATGAAGACAATGAACTCATTCCCATTCGAACAGTCACCGGGTGGAGGATGTGTATTGATTACATGAAGTTGAATAAGGCAACACGAAAGGATCATTTCCCCATGCCTTTTCTTGATCAAGTCTTAGAGAGGTTGGCTCACCAAGAATATTTCTATTATCTCGATGGTTATTCTAGATTCCATCAAATACCTATACATCTAGATGACCAAGAGAAAACAACTTTTATTTGCCCATTTGGAACATATGCCTTTAGAAGGATGTCGTTCGGCCTCTGCAATGTGCTTGCAACTTTCCAACATTGCATGGTGGCTATATTCGCTGGCCTCACTAAAACTATCATGGAATTTTTTATGGATGATTTTTCTGTATATGAAGATTCATACGACTCGTTCCTGAATCACCTCTCCCTTGTCCTTAAATGGTGTGAAGAAGCACATCTTATTTTAAATTGGGAGATATGTCACTTCATGGTAAAGGAAGGCATTGTCCTTGGCCATAGAGTCAGCAGTAGAGGGATCGAAGTAGACAGAATGAAAATCAAAGTGATTTCCAAATTCGCTATCCCGAAAAATGTAAGAGAAGTTTGCGCTTTCCTTGGGCATGCAGACTTTTATAGGCGGTTTATAAAGGATTTCTCCAAGATCACCAACCCGATGATGAATTTGTTGCTAAAGGATGTTGATTTCCATTTTGACGAAGAATGTGTCAAGAGTTTTAATAACCTGAAGCATGCCCTTACAACAACACCCATAATCAGAGCTCCCGATTGGGATCACCCATTTGAAATTATGTGTGATGCCAGTGATTATGTTGTGGGTGTTGTTTTAGGCCAGTGTATAGAGAAGAAACATTATGTAATCTACTATGCATCTAAGACCTCGATGAATCTCAGAGGAACTATGCAAATATTGAAAAGGAACTCCTTGCAGTCGTGAATGCCTTTGACAAGTTTAGATCCTACTTCATTGGTTCCAAAGTCATTGTCTACACAGATCATGCCGCTATTTGTTACCTCCTAGAGAAGAAAGATGCAAAGCCCATTTTGATTAGATGGATTCTCCTCTTACAAGAATTTGATCTGGAGATAAGAGATAAGAAGGGTACATAGAATGCTGTGGCAGACCATCTCAGTCGTATTCACACACTGGAAACTGAGAAGATCCTGATTCACGATTCTCTTCTAGACGACCAACTAATGAAAGTTTCCGAAGCTACCCCTTGGTACTCGGATTATGTGAACTACCTTGCCACCGATATCATCCACCCTGAATGCATCGGTAATGGACTAAAGAAATTCATGCAAGATGTAAAGAAGTATCACTGGGATGAGTCGTATCTCTTTAAGATTTATGACGATGGTCTCTACAGACATTGTATCATTGAGGAGGAAGCCCAACTCATTTTAGAGCAATGTCACTCAGGCCCAGTTGGAGACCATATGAGTTCTAAGAAAACTGCTATAAAGGTTTTGCAATGTGGTTTCTTTTGGCCAACCATATCCAAAGATTCCTACAACTTTGTTCTAGCATGTGACAAATGTCAGAGGATGGGTAACATTACAAAGAGAGATGAGATGCTACTTAAGCTATGGTAAGAAGTTGAGATTTTTGATGTTTGGGGTGTGGACTACATGGGTCCATTCCCATCTTTGCATGAATTTTCCTACATCCTGGTCGCGGTAGATTATGTCTCAAAATGGGTTGAGGCCATACCAACCGTCACTAGTGATTCCAAACCTGTCATCAAGATGTTTAAATATATTATTTTTCTCCATTTCGGAGTCCCACACACTGTCATATCCGACGGAGGATCTCATTTTCTAGAAAGAAGTTTTGAAGCCTTGCTGAGGAAATATGGTGTAACACACAAGGTAGCTTCCCCCCTACCATCCACAAACAAGTGGACATGTAGAGGTCTCTAACCACCAACTCAAGGCTATCTTAGAAAAGACAGTAGGCCGCAACCGAAAAGATTGATCAGTAAAAATCAATGACGCCTTGTGGGCATACCGAACTGCTTTTAAGACTCCTCTTGGAACTACACAATTTCGATTGATCTATGGAAAGTCATGCCACCTACATGTAGAACTCAAACACAAAGCATGGTGAGCAATAAAACAACTAAATTTTGATGTGAAGAAAGCAGGCCAAGCTAGGATTTTGCAACCCCAGGAGTTGGAAGAACTTCGAATGACAGCTTATGAGAATGCACAAATCTATAAAGAACACACGAAACTTTAGCACGATAGTCATCTGAAAAGAAAGGACATACAAGTAGGAGACCAAGTTCTATTGTTCAACTCAAGACTGAAGTTATTCCCAGGAAAACTCTGTTCTCGCTAGTCTGGACCTTACATTGTCAAGAGCATCTCCCCACATGGTGCTTTCTCTTTATGGAGTGAAAAGTCAGACAAATTTGTAGCTAACGGTCAATGCTTGAAGCGATATTTCACCTCAGACGATACAGGAACCAAAGCAATGCTGGAACTCACCAATCCAACATATCCACTGTAAAGTTGAAGGAATCAAGTCGAGCCATCGCCATAAAACAAAGGTGCTTGTCGGGAGACAACCCGATCAATAATTTTGCTTTTACTTTTAATTTTTTCACTGAATAAAAATCACATCACGTGATGCTATCTTAAGTTCTTATTAGTCTTCATTTTTGAGATTTTCAGATGGAGGACGCACGTTGATTGGAACGCAACCACATCTGGCGGTCCAACCGACATGAATTTTCCCCTCCATCTCGGATTTAGAATTTTCTCAGGATGAGCAAATTTCTAAGTCTGGGGTGGAGGGTGGGTGGTATGTACTTTAGTTTCCACCTACACCCATCTTTTTCAAAATTAAGATTTCATCGTTGCAATTTTGATCAAACTTTTCAAAAATTTTAAGTTTTCGAAGAGATTGAACAGAAACTTGATGAAGTTTTGATGCTTTTCGTTTCAATAATAGCCATTACCTAGCTGGCTAGTTTTTCTATCCATGCTTTTCTTTGCATCATTATACCCTCCTTATTCGAAGAAGATCCTCAAAAGGGACATTTTCTAAAAACTGCATATTGATTGAAATCATCTTGTGAAGCTTATGAATCCTAACATCATGATCCTTCTGCAAAAATGGCAAGTGTCTGTCAAACTGATAGGGATCAAACACATCGTGCTTCCTAAAGGATAAGTGGAACAATAACATGGAATCTCCATCGGATCCTCATCAAGTCATTATTTGAGAAAAGTATGATAAAGAGAATGACATGGTGCACGGAATTGTAAATCAAGTTGCATTCTGATCTGAACTCTCTTCTACACTTCTTCCATCATCTTCGTACCCCTCCTTCCATAAAAAAAGAAACAAGATATCCAAAATAGTGTCAAACCCTAAGTTCGGGGTGGCACGCCACTTCCCTCTATGTCTGATTCTTCCATACCCCTCACTAATAAATAGGGGTGTACCACCAAGAAAAGATACCAATGTGGACACAAAAAGAAAATGCAATCTCGAGGCGACTGGAGGAGAGATTTGCACACAAAAAATGCAATCAATGAAATTGTAATCATAAAATAAAAATCTTGAGTCAAATTGAGGAGAGATTTATTTCTTCCTTCCATACCACCATTCACTCCCTTTTCTACCTAAAGACACAATGAATGCCTCTACTATCCTAAAAAACACTAGTGTCAGATCAGGTGCACACTTGTTGTTCTACTGATATCTCTAGACTCTTACAAAACTCTTAGAAATGTTTGTTGTTGGAAAAAGTGAGGAGGAAGTGATGTTGGAAAACAAACTCAGGAACAAAGATATGGTAAGATGTGTTTACTGGTCTCAGGAAGTTGAGATGTTTAATCATACTGAGCAGAAAGAAAACAATCGTGATGTGAAGATGAGGCAACCACACAAGTTGAAAGTATTCATTTAGCGACCATTGCAAATTTTTTGTTACTCAAGGATGAGAAACGTTTCAGTTTGGGGTGTTTTGATTAATGCATATTCATCATGATTTTAAGTCGGTCTTGATCCATTAGGTCTCACCTCATTCGGTTTGATCAAATGGTCTTAACCAAACAGTCTTGATCCATTCAATCTCACATCATTCGGTCTTGGGCTTTCTCCTCACCCAACGATCGCAGATCGACGACCCCCATCCATCCAACTACACGCTCTTGGCCATTCAGTCTCATCCTTCATGATCTACTCCTTCTTATCAAGAATCACCTTTATCCTTTCATACAGCAACTCAGTCGCCTCCTCTCAGTTTCCCCCTCCAGCAAATCTCTACACGATCTCAAGACTGTATGAGGTCACACGGTCTCAAGACCGTGTGAATCCTCACAGTTTTGAGATCATGCAGTATCCCCTCAAACCATGAGGGATCCTCCCCGAGATTGCGAGGAAGCTCACGTCCCTCACTCTGTCGTCTCCTTCTCCTCCATTTAACCTACAACAACCACATGTCCATAGTGCCCCGTCCTCCGTCATCTTCTTCTCAGTCTGCAACACACAATAGCACCGCCTTCTCTCCATCAGCAATGCTCTGCCTCCCTCCTCTCCCCTTCACTTTTGACTCCACCATTTCTGCACCACCTACAGCCTTGTAGCAGATCATCGCAACCCCTGGCATGCACCCGACGACACCTGCGATCTCCTCCCACATGCCCAAGCAGTCTTGAAAAATAGTCTCAAGATCGATGATGGTTGTAGCGGTTTTAAGACCGCTAGGCTGCGACTGAGTGCCCAAAGAACGTGAGGCCAACAGACCGTGAAGGCATAACGCAAGGTCCAAGATCGAGAAGGAAACTAAAGCGAGAAGGCTGTAGACCGTGAGATGCCTTGTGGTTTCCAAAACCATTAGGATGGCCGATCGTTTTCAAGAACGTATGAAGGAGGATCGTGAGGACTGAGAAGGTTGCAAATGGTTTACAAAACCGTGAAGGACGCTACACCCTCCAAACCATGAGGACATGAATGATGATCATGAAGATCCTCACGGTCTCAAGACTGTGAGGAAGGAAATCGATCGTTGAACCCTAAACGGTTTCCCAAAACTGTGAAGACAACCTTAACGATTCTCCAAAACCGTGTAAAGCAGGCCAACTTTCTAAAACTGTGAAGGATTAAATGGTTTCCAAAATGATAAGAGGACTCACGATTCCAAACTGTGTAAGACCCCATCCTAGCCTATAAATAGGACCAGCAGGGTCCTCATTTGGGTATTGGATCCGGGACGCCGCCAAGCTACCCAAATGCAAGATTCGATCCAGATCCATCCACATACATCCACACCATTTTCACTACGTCTGCTTCTCCTCTTACTGTGAGCAAAGAGGTCAAGACGATAAAGAAGGTGGAGAAGAAGATCTTCCTGGTTTGCCTTGGTGGCTCTTCCTCCTTGTCTAGATCTTCTCTGACACGACGTAGAAGACCACATCATCTTCACTGAGCTGCGACTACCTTCTCCATCATGCTCATGGTAGAACCTTCCCTCTCTCTTATTCTTCTTGTTTCTCACATCATGAGCCAGTAGTTCCTTTTCATTGGAGTGTGGGGACTAGCCCCGCTGCCCATGCAAGCATGTTCTCTTGTTAAACATTCCATGGCAATGTATATAGCTTTTCATTTCGTTGTTAATCATTAATGTTTGTAGATTGATTACCTGCTTGCTTTTATCTTGTTCCTCTCTATGTTGCAAGAACTTCTATATGTAGGGTAGAATGTCAATTAATGAGGTTGACTCCCAAACTAGAAATAGAATGGGATTCCTTGAGGTTGTAAGTATATGATCCATGAGGGGATGAGCCATCTAGCCTACGGTGATGCATCTGTGGCCTAAACATCCCTTAGGGAGGGCCACAACTTCAGTTGGATATTTATATCTTACGACCTCAAGTATGGAAATAGAATTATCTAAATTATTACATTCATCCATGACAGGCTTATTTACAAAACTAAAGAGTGTTCTTGACCCAAATAACTTGAAAATAAATTTATCCTAATGTGGGTTCAACTCCCACAAGGTCCTCCATTTAGAGTCTGGAGTGAGACTCTTCAATAAGTCCATCATGCATCTTGAAGGGAGCAAGAGGCTCCCTTGTGAACTTCATCTCCCGAGGTATATAGCTTGCTGCGTTGCCCATTTACTTTGAAATCCCCATCCTTGCCTTGTAACTCAACAACTCCATATGGAAATATCTTCAATACAAGAAAAGGGTCGGACAACTTTGACTTTAGTTTTCTAGATAATAGCTTGAGTCTTGAGTTGAACAGCAACACTTTGTCTCCTTGTTTGAAGTCTTTCTTCCGGATTCTTTTGTCATGCCAAACCTTGGTTGTTTCTCTATAGAGCCTCGCATTTTCATATGCATCAAATTGTAGTTCTTCCAATTCTTGCAGCTACAATAAATGTGTTTTCGCCAGCCTTCTTCATGTCAAAATTTAAGAACTTGATAGCCCAAAGAGCACGGTGTTCTAGCTCCAACAGAAGATGACAAGATTTACCATATATCATCTTAAATAGAGTTGTGCTTATGATGGTTTTATAAGCTATCTGGTATGCCCATAATGTGTCATCTATCTTCAATGCCCAATCTTTCCTTGAGCTAGACATTGTCTTCTCTAGAATGCTTTTCATCTATCAGTTGGAGACCTATAGTTGCCCGAAGGTTTGAGGATGGTAAGGCGTAGAGACTTTATGAGTGACTCCATACTAAGATAGACGATTATTGAATTGTCTCTCAACAAAATGTGTGCCTCCATTAGAGATTACAACTCTAGGAACTCCAAATCGAGGAAAAATGATTTTCTAAATTAGCGTGACTACAAATTTTGCATCTGGTACTTGGGTTGGGATGGCCTCAACCCACTTAGAGACGTACTCACATGCAACTAGGATATATTGATAGCTACAAGAAGATGGGAATGGTCCCATGTAATTAACTCCACATACATCAAATACCTCAATCTCCAAGATGGAGTTAAGAGGCATGTCATCACATCTAGAGATTCCTCTAGTCCTTTGGCATTTATCACAAGCTTTGACAAACAAATTGACATTTTTAAACAATGTTGGCCAATAAAAACCGGCCTAGAGAATCTTTGTTGCAGTCTTTTCTCCTCCAAAGTGGCCTCCGTAAGGAGAGGCATGGCATTCATAAATAATATTGGCAAGCTCTTCTTCAGCAACACACCTCTGGATGAGGCCATCACTCCCATGTTTAAAAAACAAGGGGTCGTCCTAATAGTAGAACTTTACATCATGGAAGAATTTCTTCTTCTGCTGGTATGTCAAATCTGGTGGCAGCTGTCCTGTGGCAAGAAAATTTGCAATGTTTGCAAACTATGGTAGTTGTGTGGATGATAATGCATAAAGCTTCTCAATAGGCAAATGGTCCTCAATAGGAAAAAAGTCTCCACCATCTATAGTCAATCTAGAAAGATGATCAGCGAAATTGTTCTCTGTACCTTTCTTATCCTAGATTTTAAGATCAAACTCTTGTAAAAGTAGTATCCGGTGGATGAGATGAGGTTTTGCATCCTTCTTGTTGAGCAAATACTTAATGGCAGCGTGATCTATACATGATTACATTAGATCCTACCAAAAACTATTGGAATTTGTCAAAGGCATACACAATAGCAAGCATCTCTTTCTCGGTGGTTTTGTAATTGATTTGTGTTTTATCTAGGGTCTTGCTTGCATAGTATATGGTATGAAGCTTCTTATCTTTCCGTTGTCCTAGAACTGCCCCTACTACATAGTCACTTGCGTCACACATCAATTCAAAAGGAGTGTTCCAGTCCAGTGGCTAAATGATTGGTGTAGAAATAAGAGCTTCCTTGAGCTTGGTGAAAGTTGTATGGTAGTAATCATTGAATATAAATTCAATATCCTTTGCTAGTAAAGAACATAATGGCTTTACAATTTTGGAGAATTCTTTAATGAATCTTCTATAGAATCCTACATGACTAAGGAAACTACGGATGTCTTTGACTGAAGAGGGTGTAGACATCTTCTCAATATCTTCCACCTTAGCCCTGTCAACTTCAATACCCTTGTTAGATACAACATGGCCTAATACTCACCGGATTGTACCATGAAATGGCACTTCTCCTAGTTTAGTAATAGGTTAACCTCTTTGCAGTGGGCTAAGACTAATGACAAGTTGCATAGGCATTGATCAAATTATTCACCATAAAAACTAAAATCATCCATGAAAATTTCCATTAGGTTTTCAATGAAATAAAAAAAAATAGCCATCATGCATCGCTGGAACGTTGCAAGAGCATTGCAAAGACCAAAGGGCATGCAAAGATAAGCATAAGTTCCATACATGCATGTAAAAGTGGTTTTCTCTTAGTCGGGAGGGTAGATAGGAATCTATAAAAACCCTGAATACCCATCCAAGTAACAAAAATAAGAATGTTTAGCAAGACGTTCAAGCATCAAGTTGATAAACGACAACAGAAAATGATCCTTGTGAGTCGCTTTGCTCAAACGACGATAATCAATACACATACGCCAACATGTGACTATACGTGTTTGTATCAACTCATCATTGTCTCCCTTGATGAAAATTTCACCCCCCCTTCTTAGGTACCACATGAATGGCACAAACCCAAGGGTTGTCAGTTATAGGATAAATGATACATGCATCAACCAACTTAAATATTTCCTTTTTAATCACCTCAAGCATATTTCTATTTAAACATCAAGAAATGCATATCTCAGCCCTGGTGGAAGGGCTTTAAGTTCTACCTTTCTCCTGGATACATTTTCTTTGGCTTTGTCATCAACAAGTGGAGTGTCTTCTTCAGTAGCATCTGAGTGAGTAATAGAAAATACCCCAGAATTTTCAGATTCATTGTTTATACCTTCATCATAATCACAGTAGTTCAGTATCAAATTGGCAACACCATGATCTTCTTCTACAACAGAATAAATAGAGTCCATGAAACATATTTCTGCTACACGTGAAGGTGCTTTCATGGCATCATATACAAAAAACTCCATTGCTTTCTCGCCAACTCAGAGTGTGAGTTTGCCTTCTCGAACATCCACAAGGCATCCAACAGTTCTCAAGAAATGCATCCGAAAACAAATGGGATTGGAAGGAACTTCTACCATATCTAGCACAACAAAATCACATGGAATGTAGAGTTTACCAATCTGCACTAGCACATCTTCCACAATACCTTTGGGATATTTGATGGAATGATCGGCCAGTTCAATGGCCATCTTTGTAGGCTTCAGATCTCCAAGATCTAGCTCCTACAACAAAGTAGATAGGATGAGACTAATACTAGCTCCAAGGTCTACAAGACCTTTATCAAATATGGTGTTGTTGATCTCGCATGGTAGAGTAAAGGCTCCCAAATCATCTAGCTTTTCAGGAAGTCTGTTTTAAATGATAGAACTGATTCTCTCAAAAAGCATCATGATTTCCACTTGGTCTACCTTCCTCCTCTTGGTGAGGATGTCTTTAAGAAACTTAGCATATGACGGAATCTATACTATAACTTCAGCTAGTGGAAGGTTGACATGGAGTTTGTTTAGAATGTCCATAAACTTCTTAAACTTTGAATCCTCCTTCGTATTTGCAAGTCTTTACGGAAATGGTGCATTTTCTTTAATAGAAGATGGTACCTCAGTTGTACCTTTACCTTTTTCACCCATATGGGTGTCAAGCTTCTCTTCATCAGTGATCTCAACACTCTTCTCCTTAGGCAAAGAAGGTCTATGGATTTCAGCTCCACTCCTCAAGGTGATGGCATTTGCCTGCTGTCTTGGATTCACCTCCGATTGTCTTGGAAGAGAACCGGATTGAGTGTTCTTTTGATGTGTCAAGGCTTTCTTAGAATTTTGATTTTCTAACATCCTTGTATGAGTGAAAATGCCATCCACTTTTGTGGAGAGTTTGGCAATCGCATCCTTTAAGAGCTTGTCATTGCTCCTGAACTCTTCATTTTGTTCCATCTGTGTGGAGATAAATCTCTCCATCATGGCCTCCAAGGAAGAACTTTGGGGTTGTTGTTGTTGTTGATAACCCCTGTTGTTGTTGAAGCCCAATGGATTCCCATTGTTTTTCTAGTTTAAGTGTTGTTGTTGTTGTTGTCCATGTTGGAGCATCTGAGCATTGCTTGTGTTCTGGTAGAAGAAATTAGGATGATCTCTCCATCCCAGATTGTAGGTGTTCGAATAGGGATTGTATTTCTTGTTCCCCTGCATCCCAATGACATTGACTTGTTCTAGGCTCCATTCATTCACATTAGGAGCAAAGCATGAAGAAGAAGTATGTCCAAAATTTCCACAAGCTTCACATATCACTTCAGTTGATTGGATTTTCAATGTAGTCATCTTCTCGAACTTTTGTGTAAGAACATCAAGTTTAGCAGCAATTAGGTCAACGACATCAATAGAATATTTCCCTCCTTGCTTCCCAGTTGAAGAACTAGTTGTAGAGGATGATTGTGCCTTCCTATCTAACCCCCATTGTCAATGGTTTAGCGCTATGTCTTCAATGATATCATAAGCCTCCCTATAAGACTTATTCATCAATGCTCCATTAGCTGCGACATCCAGTGTCATGAAGGTGTTGTAAAATAGTAATTTATAGAATGTTTCGAGTAGCAACCAGTTGGTCAATCCATGGTGAGGGCAAAGGTGTTATAGGTCTTTAAACTGCTCCCATGTATCATACGGAGTTTCTCCATCGGATTGAGAAAAGTTTGTTAGCTGGTTCCTTGGTTGGGTTGTTTTGCTCAGCGGAAAATACTTTGCAAGGAAAGCATTTAAGAGTTGATCCCAGATTTTGATAGACTTCTTAGGAAGAGATAAAATCCATGCCTTGGATCTATCTCTCTAGTTGAAAGGGAACAACAATAGTCGTACTCCATTGGTGGATACACCATTAATTTTGAAAGTGTTCATATACTCCAAGAATTCAGCCACATGAAGATTCGGATCTTCATTGACAGTACCCCCGAAGCGGTTCTGCTGGATCATCTGTATCATAGAGGGAGCAATAGAGAAATTGTTTGCTTCCATTGCAGGTAGATCAATGACCCCACAAATGTTTGTGGCAATCGGCATGGCAAAATCCTTCAAAGGACAGTCGTCCTCTAGGATTGGATCTTCTTGTGTGGCTTCTTCAACAGATGAAGAAGATGGTTATGGTGATGATGGTGGAGCACCTCCTAGTAGTGGTTGCTCTACTCTTCTTGCTCGTCTTAAGCTTGAAAGAGTACGCTCAATCTTAAGGTCTAACAATGTCGATGTTTGAAGACCTCTTTGCAAGCGATGCATACAACCTGAAAATAAGCAAGAGATATTGAGAACACAACTAAAAGGTATATGGAAATTTGAAAATGAAAATGATGATCTAGTCTCGAATACTAATTAGCACTTGCTAGTCTAATTAGATTAACTGTAGCTCCCCAGCAACAATGCCAAAAACTTGTTGGAGTTTTACACTAACGAGTTTCAATCTTAAGAAAGATCTTTTACTCAACTAACCAATTCCCGCAAGTATACGGAAGTAGTTGTAGTCGAGATCAAACACAAGGAGCTTTAGCAATAAATTAAATGCAATAGTGCTAAGGTTCAACAATCTTGACCATTTTAAAGGTGGATTTGGTTGATTAAGCTAAAATTATATAATTAAGCAAAACAGTAAATGGATTACTAAAAGAGGTTAAAATTAAGATATGAAAGTATCTTGGACTTAAGATTTCACCCACATATCATAGCATAAAATAGGAGCACGAAATTTAAACATACTATGCACTTGTTTTAAAGGAGAGTTGTATGTTGAACTTCACCTCTCAGTGCAAGTACAACGATCCTAACTCAATTCAACATTCTCATGTGTGAATTTTGTTTTGGATCATAAACCTACTCCTCAACTCCATAATTTCCACTCTCATGGTAAAGGAGTTCCCAAGAGAGTACCTCCTTACTCTCCTACCTATCTTCTCAGATCAAGCAAGAAAGCATAAAACATACACATAAGGTGGCCAGCCATACATGCAGGAAGAAAGAAACTGGTACTCACAAGGTGCAAAAATAAGCAACATGGCATTTAATACAAAATTACCATGTTCCATACATGCTATGACATGGGAGCTACTCTCCCATCTCCAAGAAAAGGAAACTACTCGTCCATGATGGTGTACAATAGAAAATATGCAGAAATTTCAGAGTTTAACATGGTTTAGGGAAGGAAAAACTAAGAGAACTGAAGGCGTAACCCAAGAAGAGTAGAATTCTGGCTTGAAGAGAAAATACCACTCCTACAGCTGCTCCAAACTGGACAAACCTCTCTCCCAAGATGCTTTATGGAGTGAAGAAACTCTGTTCCACCTCCGGAGAGAAAAGAAGAAGAATGGGGTTCTTTAGCAAGAAACCACCTTCTTACACCTCAAAATTGCCCTCCTTTGCTCTATCCTTCTCTTGGAAGAAAGAGTTTCAAATTATGACAAAAGATAACCACTCCATAGGGTGGTCTTATCTTTAAAACAAGCAGAGTCATATTTCAAAAATTGCTAAAACTGGCAGAGACACGGCGTGTCTCTCTTGGGACACGTCGTGTTTGGTCTCCGACAGTTATTCTGAGTGTAAAGCACATGGCATGTCTGAATTTATACACATCGTGTACATTACCAAAAAGGCAAAATACGGTTTTGAATTCCCAGGTACATGTCATGTCTTTAGCGGACACGCCATGTACTTTTTCTCAGCATTTGAAGTATATGGCGAACTGGAAATGCGCACGTCGTATCTTAAATAAGACACATCGTGTGCTTTGTTGTTTCTGTAGAATTATAAATTTGAACGTTTGCAAGGCTCAGAGAAGTCTGTATGATGATGAATTTGAGTTGGGCTATCTCCAATTTAATCCTTTTGAAACATATCTGCAATACACATCATGTGATATGCAAAATAATACAAAGGTGGTAAGAATAATATGAATAGAAGCTAAATGAGAACAAAATGAACTGAATTTGTGTGTGAAATCAAGTGAAAATTTGATGTGGAAAGAACACAACAAGATGGTAGGTACTCTTATGTCTTGGTGGCCTAAGTATCTTGTAACTCATCTTCAGGTTTAGGGGATTTGTGCCGCAACAGTATCTTGTAGCATTCCATTTGCAAAAGCATTTGTAACATTTTCTCCTCATGTATGTTGGGTTGCATCTCCAGGAATTTTTCAATTTCCCGAATGGCTTGTTATACCCCTTTCATTGACATGGTCTGCCTATGCATGGTATTGGAAGTGGTTCAACATTTTCCAGGATGCATAGAGTTCAGTTCATTAGTAGAAGGAGACTTGGTCTACCCAACACATGCAACATGGAATCGGAGGGAGGGAAGGGTGAGATAGGAACACGTAGTAATCTTAAAATTTCAAAAGAAACAATGTGACAATTTTGAAAAATATAGCTTAGCATATTCCAAACAGTCATTGAATACACAGTGGTTACTAATTCTCTGCAACTGCTGAGCTAGGTGATTTTGTCATAGCGGTCAATGAGGAAGAGAAGGTATCAGTGGACAAAGAAGGAAGGTGCCAAAGGGACATCAGTGATTGCAGACAAATCAGTGACCAAAGGACTAATAATGGTCAAAGAAATGCTAGCGACCCAAGGAAGAAAGTAGGAAAGAAAAGGCCTTGGTTATGAAAACCCAACAGTCTCTCAGACTGTAATGACTTCAGCAAACACAAGAAGTTGAAGTCCACGGTGGTCGTAGAGAACATTTTTCATTGTTGTCCCGAAACGCAAAGTGTTGAGGAACTTGAAGAGGGGGTTGGCGATCAAGTCAGAGCAGATGGGGTTGGCAATCGTGTGTGGATATTTGATTGTAGGTGTGGTTGCAGACAGGGTTAGCAACCCTAAATTGTTCGTGCAAGGAACATAGTTAGTGGATGAAGCAGCAATGAAAAAGGTGAATAAGTCAGAGAGAAAGATGGGTCATGGAGTTATACAAAGGCAATTAAAGAAGCGAGTGAAGTTTTCATGAGGGCGAGGTGATTAAAGTTTACCTTCCATCAAAGGAAAGGTAATGGAGAAAATTGAGAGCTTGGTGGCAGTTGCTAGCATCACCAGATGGTCTCGATCAACATTGACAATGATGTTAGTACACTCATTGTTGGCTAGGGTTCATTCTCTTTTAGTGTTGCCTTCTACTTTGGCTTCTTTGGCGGGCTTAGTAGGCTTTCTCCCTTTGATCTCTCTACAACCTGCTAGGGCTTCGCCACATAAGTCAAAGGTGGGAAGGGGTGAGAGTGCTAAAGAGCAAAGTTTTTATACCTTCAGGGGTAAAACCTAGCAGATGCTAGTACATTGTCCTTAAGCAGTCAAATGGGATTCTAGACCTCTACAGTCGATGGTGGGGATATATTTCAAATGGTCACTTAAGATCAAAAGTCCCAGCAGTCACCGAAACTCAAGTCTTATGCTGTTGCTAAGATTTTCCTTATTTTCTGTGACTATTTAGACTTTCCAATCCTCAGTTACTGATAAAAGTATTGTTTATTCAAAATTATCATGTACGCCTAGCAAGGAACTAATCAATTAAAGATACATGTCTAACATTCGATACTAAGGATCTAGAGAGTTAATTACAAAAAGGAGGATGTAAAGGAAACCTTAATTATGTTGTATACACTAAAAATTACTAAACAAGGTAGGTATTTCTGGAAAGTTAAAACAAGGGTTGTAACAAAATTAACAAGTTTTTATGATAAGAAGCACTGAATTAAGGTTAAAGCTAAGGATTAAAGATATCTGCAATGTCCAAAAAAAGAAGGGAAAGACTTTGTAATTAAAAAAAATCATAAAAAGTGCTAATTTATAGTCTTTCTCTTGACTCTCTGTCTTGGCTCTTCATGGTTCTTTGGGTGGTGTGAGTCGGGGCTCTTCTAAATAGAGTTTGTATCTCCTCATAAAAGCATCATCTTCATAATACCTCTTTACTCTATGGCCATTCACTTTGAATGTACCTATCTTTTCACTGGTGATTTCTATCATTCCAGATGGATATATCTTCTCTATCGTGAAGGGGTCAGACCACCTAGATCTGAGCTTACCAGGAAATAACCTAATACTACAATTGAACATAAGGACCTTATCTCCTAAAAAGACGTCCTTGACTTTTAGGTGGGTATCACGCCACACCTTTGTCCTTTGTTTATAAATATAGGTGTTTTGATATGCATGCATCCTTAGTTCTTCAAGTTCTTATAACTATTGAAATATATTCTTGCATGCTTCCATAGGGTCCATGTTTAGAAAGTTGATAGCCCAGAAGGCTTTGTGCTCTAACTCCACTAGTAGGTGGCATGATTTCCCATAGATAAGTTGGTAGGGTGTAGTACCTATCAGAGTCTTATAAGCAATTCTATAGGCTAATAAAGCCTCATCAAGTTTCATAGACCAATCCTTCTTAGTACGACTCACTGTCTTCTCCAAGATTTGCTTGATTTGTCAGTTTGATACTTCTACTTGTCCAGACATTTGTAGGTGGTAAGGTGTTTCCACCTTGTGTCTTACTCCACTTCTTTAGCAAAGCCTCAAATTGTCTCTCTCCAAAATGGGAACCCCTGTCACTTATGAAGGTGCATGGAAACCAAACCTACCAAAAATGACCCCTCAAATAGCTTACTTACCTCCTTGGAGTCACAGGTCTGGGTAGCAACAACTTCTACCCATTTTTAGACATAGTCTACAGCAACAAGAATATATTGATTTCCTTTTGAGTATGGGAATGGACCCATATGGTAAATTCCCCATACATCAAAAATTTCTACCTCTATCCAATCAGCATCTCATTCCTCCTTGAAATGTTTCCCATTCTTTGGCATTCATCACATTCCTTAACATATGTTTGAACGTCCTTAAAGAGGGTGGGCCAATAAAACCCTAATTGTAGAACCTCATTCATCCTTTCTCCTACCAGATGTACCCCATAAGACGAAGAATGGAATTCTTAGATAATAAGAGGAACTTCATCTTTTGGTATGAACCTCCGATACAAATTGTCAGCACATCTTCTGAACAAGAGAGGGTCATCCCAGTAATAAATTTTTAGCTCTGAGAATAGTACTCTTGTATGTGGTATTCATTCTTATTTGGCTCTTGGAATCACATCCAGCAGTGGTTGGAATAGCTTGCAAAGTCCGACCACTTTCTTCTTATGATTGTATGTTATGTCAGGTGGCAACTACTGGCATGCTAAATAATTACACATATCAACAAAGCATGATAGGTTAGGTTCAATGGACTTAGCAATCATCAAGGGCCTCATCATCATAGTTATGATTGACCATCAATGGGTTTTCTTCAGTAATCACTATCCTTGACAAGTGGTCACAAACCACATTTTTTGTCCCCTTTTTATGAATAATTTCATGATCAAAATCTTGCAGTAGCAGATCCCACCTCAAAAGTCTAGGATTGGTGTCCTTCTTCTACATCAGATACTTAACGACATTGTGGTTAGTATATACCTTCACTTTTGATCCTATCAAATAGGATCTAAATTTATTTAAGGTGAACACTATTATTAACATTTCTTTTTTAGTTGTTGTGTAGTTGACCTAAGCATCATCCAATGTCTTTCTAATGTAGCATATTGCATGGTGTTTCTTATTCTTCCTTTGCCCAAGAACAACATCGATGGCATACTCATTGGTGTCACACATAATTTAAAATGGCAACTCCCAATCTGGAGATTGCAAGATTGGAGTTGTTGTCAAAGTACTGAAAGCCTCAAGGCACTTGTTAGTAAATTTAAACTCAACATCCTTTACTAAAAGATTTGATAAAGGTTTTGCAATTTTTGAAAAATCCTTAATGAACTGCATGTAGTACCCGACGTGTCCCAGTAAACTTCTTACTCCAGCCATTGATTTAGGATTCGGGAGCTTTGATATTTCCTCAATCGTGCTAAGGTCAACTTCAACCCCTTTCTTAGAGATTTTGTGTCCCAAAACAATACCCTTGCATACCATGAAGTGGTGCTTTTCCCAATTCAGGACTAATTATTTTTCCTCACATCTCTATAGGACTCTAGACAAGTTCCCTAGACATTTGTCGTAATCAGTCCCACACATAGAGAAGTCATCCATAAACACTTCCGTTATGTCCTCCAAGAAATCTGAGAACATAGAGATCATGCACCTCTAGAAAGTGGCAATTGCATTGCATAGAGTGAACAACATTCTCCAAAAAGTGTAAGTGTCATAGATACAGGTGATGGTTGTCCTTTCCTGATCATCAGGGTGAATCATCACTTGGTAGGATCATGAATATATGTCCAAGAAATAGAAATATGATTGATGTGCCAATCTTTCCAGAATCTTGATCAATGAAGGGTAATGGGAAATGGTCTTTCCTAGTGACAACATTCAATTTCTTGTAGTCGATACACATATGTTAACCTATAACAGTATGCATTGCCATTTCATATCCATTCTCTCCCTTAATGAATGTCATCCCTCCTTGGGTACCACATGAATTGGTGTAACTCAATTACTATAGTTGATAGGATATATGATCCCAGCATATCACAACTTTATTACCTCCTTTTTCACCACCTCCTTTAGCATTTCGTTCAGCTTACTTTGTGTGCTTAGCTACTTCTTCCAATTTTATACAGTGCATGGATAGAGTAGGGCTCATGCCTTTGATATCTTCAACAGAGTACCCCTATCGCTTTTCTATGCAGCTTGAGTTCATTTATCAACTTTTCTTCCTAATTTGTCACCAAGGATGAGCTTATAGTGATGCGATTTCTTTCCTCATCATTTAGAAATTCATACATCAAGCCCTCAGGGAGTTGCTTTAACTCAGTTTTAGGCTTAGGCACTTCCTTTTCTTCTGGTGTTTGTTCTAAGGATGCATACCGTATTGGCTCAATTGTTTCCTCTTCATCATCACTACATTCCTCTTCTGGTTGGTTTAGATACTCTAGAATTTCAATAACTTCATGGTCCTCCACATCAGGGTATGGGTTGTTTATATCCCTCATTAGTGTATCAATAGTAGCATTTCCTCTTGTACTTCTTCACAATACTGGATGTAGCTATTCATGAAGTCGAATGACTCGAATAGAGAGAGTCCCCTCATAGCATCTTGGACATGAAAATCTATGTGATCATTTTAGACAGGAAGGGTGATGATCCCTTCTGTGACATTGATTAGAGATTTTCCAATGGTGAGGAAAGGTCTTCCAATAATCATGGGGCATATTGGGTCCTCAACTGTGTCGATCACCACAATGTCACAAGGGATAAAGAATCAGCCAACACGAATGGGGACATCTTCGACGATCCTTACTAATTTTGTGAAAGTGTGGTCTGCTAGTTGAAATCTTGTTCCAGTTTTCACCATGTCGGAGAGTCAAAGCCTTTGAGCTAAAGTGATATTCATCAAAATGATGCTTGCTCCTAAATCTACAAGTTCTTATCTAACTTCTTTATCTCCAACATTAAAAGGAATGGTAAATGCCACATGGACTTTCTTCTTTATAGGCATTTTTTCTTACACAAAGGCAATGGACATCTTGGCCAATTGCATTGTTTGTATGTGATCTCCTCTTATTCTTTTTGTGATGAAGTCCTTTGAGAATTTAGCATAGGTAGGCATTTCTTCGATGGCATCCAAGAAAGGGACTTCTAGGTGCAACTTCTTCATGGCTTCCATGAATTTATCGTACCTCCTCTTAAGATGGACTTTGATTAACTTGTATGAAAAGGGAATCCTTGAGGCATATGGGTTATTATTGACAAAAACCTCTTCATTTGGGTCTGATCCCTTTTCTTTTGTCATTTTCTTCCCCTTGCCTTTCTCTTCAGTCTTGTCCTTCTCAGAAGAATCTCCCTTATCAAGCACTTGTTCTACTATAATTGGTAGACTATGTGGTTTAGTTATGATGTTACCTTCTTGGTGATTCTCATCTTTCTAGTTATCTATAACTTTTCCTAAGTGAAGAGTATCCATCTTTACAGTCTCTATGTTAGCAGGGATCTTTCCTTGAGGGTTCTTTATGAGTTCAGATAGTTGTGACAATTGCTGGGCAATTTGTCTTTGATGTGTCTGCATATCAGCCATTTGGGTCTGCATTGTGGTTAAGACACCTGCATTGGTGATAGCACTTTGGACAGTTGGTCATTTACCAAAACTTGTCTTTTCATGAAATCAAACAGTTGAGGCATCATGTCAAGCTAGCTGCTATTCTTAGTTTGTCCTTGATAAAGACTTTGTTGGTTTGTGTTGTTGTTTTGGGATTGACCTTGTCCTTGGCCTTAATATTCATTTTGATTTTGCTGGTAGTTTGTAGTTCTAGTAAACATGCTCTATCCTCTACCTCTCTAAAATCCTGGTGGCATTCTGGACAAACTGCCCAGTTGGTAGGAGTTTTAACAACATCTTTGTCTCCATAACTAAAATTGGGGTAATCCGGTCTCTTAAACTTTACATAGGCAGCCTACTCGGTTTCTTCTTCATCACTTTCATTGTCATCTTTTGGTTGGGTGTAGATATAGTTATCTACATCATGTCCCCCTTCACCACAGCTGACACATTTCATGACCTTTTCAGTCTTGGCTTTTCCTTTGCCTCATGTTTCATTCAACTATTTGACGTCTAGAGCAATCTTTTGGATTTGAAATGTTATATTTTCTAGGGCCTTGGTATCAATAGTTGGGCCTTCAGAGTTTTCCCTCTTTACTGAACCCCTATCACTTATTTCATAATCCATGTCTGCTTGTAGTGCAGCCATGTTATCGATGATCATCATAGTCTTCTTTGGCTTCTTACCAAGGAAATCACTTCCAGCATCAGTAATCAATGAAGTCCTTTCTACAAACGTTAACCCATTATATAATGGAGTCACAAGAAAACCATTTTCATAGTTATGATGAGGACAATCCCTCTGTTATTCTTGAAATTGTTCCCATGCTTCATGGAGATCTCTCTAGGATTCTGTAAGAATCAAGTGATTGTATGCCTATTTCTAATGATTTTCTCAATAGGGTAAAACTTTGTGATGAAACCATCAGGTAGAGGTACCCATCCATTAATGGACTTGTAAGGAAGGCTAAGATACCAAGATAGTTCTTTTTCTTCCAATGAGAAGACAAACCCCTTACAATATATAACTTCCTATGGCATCTTCTTCATCTTTATCATGTCACAAATGTTCTTAAAGACATCAAGATGGTGACAAGGATTCTCATCTTTAGAGTTTCCTCTAAAAGTTTTGTTTTGGATCATGGCAATGATTGCATGTTTCATCTCACAATTTGCAGCATCTAATCTTGGAATCATAACGGGGCATCTAGATTCTTTGGTCCTTGTTACGCCCAAGTATCTAAGGGAACAAATGTCCTCTTCTTCTTCATCATCTTTGTCTTCTTTGTTGTTGTTGTTATTGTTATTGTTGTTCCTTCCATTCCTACTTCCCCTCTGGCGATGACCTTCATCATGTGGTCATTCCTCATTCTCTTCATCACTTGGTGATGGAGGTGGTATCTCATCGGGTGGGATATTTCCTACTGGTTGTTCAGGTTTGTAATCCTCTCATTCAAATTCTTTGTCCTATGGAGGTATAACAAACCTTGCATTTCGGTTACCTCTGCCTCAACATCCTCCTCTATGAGGTGGCATGATGAAAGTAAGGTGGGTTGTTTCTCTATTAATCCATTTCTTCTTGAGTTACCTAATGTGCAGTCAAGTCTATCGCTAGACTTGAGGTACACGTGTATGGTGAGTAAGACTCATGTTCTTAACATTACCGTTGTGCTTTATCCCGGACAGTGACACTAAAAATTTTACCAACCTAAATCACACGTCCAAAAGGGAGCGGATCTAGAGTAGTTGGACTCTTAAATTTATAACCTGACACTCAGGCCCCCACAACTATTATAAGGGGTCTGATGTAGTATATTGGGGTCAAACCATAGGGACAAGTAATGATGAGTGCTAGGAACGTATAGTCTTATCTCAGTTACACCAACCAAGAAGGTAGATTAAGATATTGTTCCTTAAGGAACGATGTTACTTCAACCAAGAAACACAAATAAAATAGAAGTTAAGAAAGTAAAACAAGAGAACGAAAGCAAACAAGGGTGTTGTAACAAATATGGAAAGGAACTTGGATTGGGTTTCACCTACTAAGATCTCTTACCAACATGAAATACTCCCAATCATTGTATACCCTTATCAAGATTACAAGAAATCATCATATATGTTTATTCCCTCCTCTCTGGAGCTTAGGATAGATCTACATTATAAGGTTTTATCTCTCTCTCTCGAGATGGGAAACAAACAATCACAAAGATAACCATATGATGATTATATTTAGCATTACAACATTCTCATGCATTCATGCAACTCAAAACACTTAGATAAGATTAGTGCTACTCTTTCAAGGCACTAACAATCAAACATCACAAGATGGTATCTAATCATGCAAGTGAAGAAATAAGAATAAGTGTATGAAGATAACTATTGCTAAGAGCATATGTATTCAAATGGATGTAAGTATATACATGTTGGGAGAGCCTTAGTGGATACTCCCTACCCAAGTTATGATGTTATCCACTCATGTTCATGAGTAGCATCACGGATTTACACAAAGGAGAGACATTAAGTATAACAATGAAATGGACAAAAGTAGATGAATAAATCTAGAAGGGAAGAAAGGGGATACACCAACTATGATCTCAACAACCATAGTTGGTGCATGTTGTCTTCAGATCTGGATCTGACATAGGTGATGGTGAACGACTAGTACTCCTTTCAAAGGACAAGTTAAGGATGATGGTGGCAATGTAGATCTTCTCTCTCCTCTGACTCTCATCTTTGGATATCCAAGATCAACAAAGTGGATGATGGGTGAGTATGGAGTGTGGAAGCACTTTGTCATGTCCTCAATATTGCGACCCCTTACATGAACGAAGTGAGGGTATATTTATAGGCCTGCTAACTGACTTACACATCTCATCACTCACAGAGGGTGTAGGGATTGTAGAGATCAATGAGGATGATTGGCAGTTGGGGTCGCTACCTTGGGAGTCTCGCCAGTCACAGAGATGCTGAGTTCAGTGACTATAGAGGCATCACAAGGCATGTTAATCATAGAGGGATTGTCTTTCATCGATCTTCGACGATGAGTCCTTCTTCGACCGTAGGGGCATTCATGTCAGGTACCGCTGATATGGCATGAGATTCGTCGATTTCTAAGGTGTGTAGGTGGGAAATGAGCAGTGACCACTGACCTATAGATACTTTTAGTGGTCACTGGGAGTCACAATTGTGGTGACTTCCTTGCTCTGGGTATCATTGACCACTGGGCGCTACAATCTGTTCAAAGTATGGGAAGGGTGGTGAACTTTGGGTAATTCTGTCAGAACGGTAAAAATTATTTAGATAAAACATGGTAAAGATGATGAAATAAGAATAAAATAAGCACACAAATATCCAAAAAATTGGATGTTATCAGTATCCAATACCCAAGATGAAGAAGTAGACATATTGACGTGAATGTAACCCACTAATCATGGATAGGGCCCGACAAACAAGGATTATTACTAACCATCATCATTTATGTACATGATGAAAATCTGCCATAACTTTTTCTTTTTCTCAAATATATTGTAATATCACTTACTGAATGATAAGTCTCAATTAAACATATCATTAAGATACAATAGAAATTAACTATTACATAGAATCAAGAGTTTCGTACTTAATATACATCATGTACATTACATTCAAACTTCTCTCTTTTCTCACTCTGTCATTCCCAGGATCTAGAGGAAGGATAAGAGACCATCTATCTATTTTAACTACTCTTCTTTTAAGACCTCCGTGCTACTCTTAATTAAAGTTTGCTTCCTTATCCTCAGGAAGAGATAATCTTTTGTCTAAAAAAGTGTTCAACATGTTGGTGAGCTACTGGCTCAGTGAGTAGAGAATCAACAGGTAACCAAGATATTTATGATGTTTACAATTAATGGAACTTATATGCAATCATGTAAGCATGGAAGTTTAAAAATTGTAATTCACTCAACATGGAAGTTGAACAGATACTGAACACAATAAAAGGATAACCTAACTATTTACATTATTTTAAATCCATTCATTATGCCATTGGACCCACATGAGGTGTACCACAACATGTGGAAGTATCGCAACATTGGTGCTGGGGTTAACTTCTTATTTAAAATTTGAAAACATTAGTCACATGACTTATACAAAAATAAAGGTACATCCTTCCTTGTTAAGCATATAAGAGGCACTGGTATTGCACCGAAGTTCCTTATAAACCTCCTATAATATCATGCTAACCCTAGGAAACTTTTGATCTTATTAGCGGTTGTAAGTTGCTCCTAGTGAAAATAGATTCCACCTTCCTAGGGTGAATACTGACTCCTCCTGATATGACATGTCCAAGAAAAGATACTTCATCCAACCAAAACTTACATTTTCTAAACTTAGCATAAAGTTGATGTTGCCTTAACAACTGTAGGGCTATACTCAGATGTTTCTTATGTTGTTCTAAATCTTTAGAATGTATAAGGATGTCCTCTATAAACACTACTATGAATCGATCTAAATATGGTCTGAAAACCTTATTCATCATGCCCATAAAGGTTGCAGGGGCATTTGTCAATCCAAAAGACATAACTACAAACTCATAGTGCCCATACCTCATTCTGAATGCTGATTTAGGAACATCAGATGCCTTTATCCTTAGGTGATGATAACCTGCCCTGATATCTATCTTTCAAAAGATCGTTGCCTCACGTAGTTGATCAACAAGTCATCAATCCTAAGCAAAAGATATGTATTCTTAGTGGTTATCTTATTCAATTGCATGTAGTCTATACATAACTGCATGGTTTCATCCTTCTTTTTCACGAACAATAATGGAGCTCCCCAAGGTGATGTACTAGGTTGAATAAATCATTTATTCAGAAACCCTTGTAACTGGGTTTTCATTTCCTTCAACTCTCCAAGTGCCATTCTATAGGCAGGTAATGCTATTGGATGGCTACCAGGTAAAGTTTGTATCTCAAAGTCGATATCTCTTTCTGGTGGTAAACATGGTAACTCATCAGGGAAGACATATAAAAACTCACGTACTACTGGAACATATATTATACTGACTACTCTTTTCTCTACCCTAGCATCCACCACATGTGCTAAAAAGGCCTCACACCCCTTTCTCATCATCTTATCAGCTACAACAGTTGATATTATACATGTGGGCAAGACTTTCCTATCTCTGATAAAGACACATGAAAAACCACCTTGTTGATAGATAGCTTCTTTCTTCCAACAATCTAACTGGACATGATATGTCTCAAGGCAGTCCATACCCAAAATAATTTGAAAAGAATTAATATCTAATGGTATGAGATTAACTGCTATTGTATACCACTAAAACTCAACAGACATCCCGAACATACTTCAGTCAAAACTGAAGATTCACCTAGTGGAACTTTTAACAACAACTCATAAGATAAATCTTGGGTTAGAAGATTTAATCCACTAACTATTGATCTTGGAATAAAAGAATGTCTTACACCAGGATCTATCAATACTGTAATAGAAATGTTGTTAAAGAGAAGCATCTCACCTATCACAACTCTGGGAGAAACCACACTTTCATATGGTGTCATTGAGAAGAAGCATCCAACAACTCTCCCTCTGTCACGTTGTCCATTACTGGTACTAGGTTCTCCCCCTCTAGAACCTAAAGCCACTGAAAAACTTGCCCCTATAACTGGATCTTGCCTCTATGGAGTCTAAAACTATAATTGTGAACCTTTTTCTAAAACATATGGAAGTTTTGGGTAGTCCCTTTTTATATGTCCCATCTGTCCACAATGAAAACATATTGGGGCATTAGTTCGCCAAAACTGACCAGAATGTGTCCCACCACAATTGTCACATATGGTTGCATCATGTCTCCATGGTCCTGTCACTGACACTGATGATCCTGAAGACCTTGTTGAAATCTTCTGCACTTTTCTCCATCATTAGGCAAAAGTTGCGCTTAGAAATTTTCCAACCTTGTGAAATGTGCCTCGTATTCACCAATTGTCATACTTCCTTATCTAATATTCTCCAACTATTTAATCTTATCACTTATGAAAGTAGGAGGAAAATACTTAATATGAAACTCATCCACAAAGTCCTTCCAGGTCATTTCTGCATTCCTCATTTTATCTTCCACTCACCGCCACCACAGATCAGCATCTCCCTTGAGTAAATAGACTAAATGATTGATTTGCTTATCTTTTGATAAATCCATTAGGCAAAATACATTTTCTATTTGTCAAAGGCACACCTCCACCATAGCTAGATCTGTTGTTCCAAAAAATTCAGTTCCACCAAGCTTCTTCACTAGCTTGTAGGATCACATTAGATCCTTACTAGAAGATGAAGACTTCCTATCCATCTTGTATTTTTCTTTTGTCTCCAGAAAAATATGATACATCCTTGTTGCCTCATTATCTTCTCCACCTTGAGCCATTGGATGAGGGTTAGGGCCATAATGGCTTTGAGCTTGTTCCTCACCATGTCCACACACTCTTCCTTCCATCTACATATCCATAATAGAACACATCTGTTAGAAAATTGTAGTTTAAAAAGGAAAACATCATAATCCTATTAGTCTCTTATCACCCATGTCCCAAACCTAAACTCATTTTAGGTTCAACCTATGCTCTGGTACAAAAACGGTTGACGCGACCCAAACCCACTAATCAAGGTTAGGGCCCACCAAACAAGGATTATTACTAACCATCAACATTTAAATACTTGATGAAAATCCACCATAACTTTTTTTGTTTTCTCAAATATATTGTAATATCATTTACTAAAAGATAAGTCTTAATTAAACATATATTGTAATATCACTTACTGAAAGATAAGTCTTAATGAAACATAACACTAAGACACAACAGAACTTGACAATTACATAGAAGCAAGAGTTTCACACTTAATATACATCATGTACATTAGATTTCAATCTTCTATCTTTTCTCACACTCTCGTTCCCATGATCTAGAGGAAGGATAAGAGACCATCTATCTATTTTAACTACCCTTCTTTTAAGACCGTTGTTCTACTCTTGATTAAAGTTGGCATCCATCTCCTCAAGAAGAGCTAATCCTTTACCTGGTAAATTGTTTAGTAGGTTAGTGAGGTAATGGCTCAGTAAGTAGAGAATCAACAGGGAACCAAGATATTTATGATTTTTACAATTAATGGAACTTAAATGTAATCATGTAAGCATGGTAGTTTAAAAACTGCAATTCACTCAACATGGCATTTGAAAAAATTTTGAACACAATAAAAGGATATACTAACTATTTACATTATATTAAATCCATTCATTATGTCATTTGACCCACATGAGGTGTACCACAATATGTGGAAGTATCACACCAAACTATGATCTCAGTGTACAAGACTTAGAAGCATGCTCAGGTTCCTAAATCTTTAATCTCAATGCCATGTCTATAGTTGGCATCAACACATCTACCTCTCGGTGGCTAATGGGAGTGGTCAGATTTCTCAGACTCCACCTCTCAACATGGGTACTTAGGCGGTGTGTCAAAACACTCATGCTTATTGTGCATCAGTGGAACTATCGACCACAGATCATTACAACATGTAACACATGTACCATGACATCTCCATTTGGTGTTAGGTACCACACAACTATAAGGAGTTTTTCCTACTGGTCAAGACCCCCACATCCTACTGGTACGCTCTAGCTCACCTCAATCTAGACTACCTCTAGTCAGGAAACCATTTCCTCCCCGCAGCACATGCCTCATCCTGTGAGGAATCTACAGTGTCCATGACATCTAATGTCTAGTGATATTTAGTTGATTTAATAAGTGTCATCATCGTAGCTAATTATTATCCTATTTTTGACAATTAAGTATCTCACATTTAAACAATAAATCATTTAATAATTTCCATAGATCTCACAAATCATAGTTCAACTCTTTTAAATATGAACTAGGACAACTTGACTTTTCGGTGCCTCAATTTACACATTCATCACATGTTGAATCATAATAATTCACAAGGCAACTTTCAACATGGTGTTACATCACTATTATTATGATTATAAAAGCATTTGAACTATTGATAATCACTACACATGTTTAGTAAAACCATCAAAAATATCATAGACTAAGAATCAAATGTAGGAAAATCATTATTTGAGTTTGTATGCTTTAAATCAGGGTTAGAAGGTTATTATCTACTCATAGACTTAATCCAAGATTACTGATCTTAACCTTTTCACCAACTAATCTCAGATCTTAGCTCACACAAGTCTGAATCAAGCTTCAAATCTCAAGATCTCATTCTAAACAACCTTTTAACTATTTTCCAGGCCTAAAGAAGGTCTCTTGTAGGTAGAAGATAAAGATCGTAGGTTAACCCAAACCTCAAATTTGTTTGATCGGGGATTCCTGAGCTAGGAGAAATGAAGAGAAGGAAGAATCAATGGTTCAAAACTACTTACCAAGTCAAATCAATGGCAAACCCCTTGGATTTCTTATGTTCTTTGTGTTCTTCCCCAAAAATCTCCTTCTAGTTCATCCTTTTGTCAAGCAAAGGGCATCAATGATAGAGGATAAAATTTTGGTTCCAATTCACTTTGTTTCATTGAAAATAGATATGTATAGCCTGAGATATTATCATTTTACGATTGGTTGTCTTAGACGATATCTATAGCGCTTGCTACTAGCCTTGTGGTCGCTACAACACCGTCGTGGTTGCTACAGTCTGTACATGTTTACTAAAAAGGACATAACTCTATCATTTTAACTCTGATTTAGTTTATTCTTTTGAATTCTTTACAATCCTATAGTATTATTTTGATAATATTCTCAAATCAAAAAAATATTTATTAATTATTTCCTCCAATGTCATTAACGCTCTTCTTACATTCATGTGTGGATTAATGTTATATTATCTCCAACTCAGATCTTTATAGTATACTTAATTCATGATTATTCATTGTCCAAACAAGTATTTAATAGTAACAAAGTTAAGACAAAGCACAAGATAAAATATTATTAACAAAAGCATGACAAGCATTAAGATTATCTTAAATCTCTAGGATTACCAGCAAAGCTAGAAAATGGTTGTAACAATTCTTCCCCTCTAATAAAAATTTCATCTCCAAATTTTTAAAAAAGGAAAGGACACTTGTTAAACATATCTGACTCTACTTCCCAAGTAGCTTCTTTTGCACCATAATTCCTCTAAAAACCTTTACTATGGGTATCTCTCTCTTTTTAAGCTTTCAAATTTTGTGGTCTAGAATTTGAATTGGCCCTTCAATATAGGAGATATCCTCTCTCAATTGTATAGGATATGTGTCTACAATCTTTTCTGTACAAAGATGACACTTTTTTAACATCAATACATGAAACACATTATGTAAATTGGGTAACTCCAATGGAAACTCCAATTTATATGCAACTGGTCCAATTCTTTTAATGATTGGATAGGGTCTCATGTATCTAGGAGTTAGTTTGCCTCACTTTAAAAACCTTAGCACGCCTTTCCATGGTGAAACTTTCAAATAAACCTCTTTCCCAACCTAAAATTGAAGTGGTCTACTCCTTTTATCTGTATAGATTTTCTATCTGTCCTGAGCAACCTTCAACTGTTGTCTGATTATAGATATCTTTTCTGTTGTTTCTTCCACCAACTCTGGACCTAAAATATGCCTTTCTCCAAATTCATACCAACAAATTAGAGATCTACACTTTCTCCCATACAAATCTTCATAAGGGGCCATGACTAAGCTAGAATGGTGATTGATGTATGAGACAAACTCCATAAGACTGAGATGATCATCCCAACTACCACTGAATTGCAAATTACATACTCTCAGCATATCCTCTATGGTCTGAATTATCCTCTCTGACTATCCATCTATATGAGGATGAAAGGGTGTGCTAAATTTCAACTTTGATCCCAAATGAACTTTGCAACTGATTCTAAAACCTAGATGTCATTTAGGAACTCTATCAGATATTATAGAAATGTGTCTCCCATTCAATCTGACTACCTCATCTATATAGACTTTGGCTAACTTTTGTGTATCCCATGTTGTCTTAATTGGAAGAAAGTGAGAACAATTTATTATCCTATCTACTATTACCCATACAGAGTCAAAACCACGTGGTGTCCTAGGTAATCCAACCACAAAATCCATAGTGATATTCTCCCACTTCCATTTAGGGATAGGAAGTGATTGCAGAGTACCTTCTGACTTTTGATGTTCAGCCTCAACTTACTGACATACACCACACTTAGCCACATACGCAGCCACATCCTTCTTCATACCTAACCACCAATACAGTTCCTTCAGGTTTTTATACATCTTTGTGTTTCCTAGATGCATTGCATACATAGAAGAATGAGCTTCCACAAGAATATTCTTCTTTAACTTAGTGTCATCTGGTACACATAATCTGTCACGTGGATACAACAATCCATCATCTGAAAATTTGAACTCTTTTCTCTTTCCTTTTGTCATATTATGCATGATCTATTGCAATTCTCTGTCACTATGTTGAAGCTCATGGATCCGATCATAAAATGTAAGTCTAACATGCATCTATACAATAAGTACACCTTTATTAGACACATTCATACCAAATTCATCACTCTCATCTTAAATAACAAGTTTCTTTTTACACAAGCCATTGAAAACATTTTTGCAGACGATGTTGACTTTCTACTCAGAGCACCTGCTATGACATTGGCCTTTCTAGGATGATAATCATTGGTGACACCATAATCCTTTATAAGATCCAACCATCTGTGTTGTCTCAGGTTGAGATCCCTCTGTGTGAAAATATACCTTAGACTCTTATGATCAGTAAAGACCTGACATGATTCACCATAGAGATAATGACATCATGTCTTCAGAGAATGCACTAATGCTGCCAACTCAAAGTCATGTGTGGGATAGTTCTCTTCATTCTTCTTAAGTTATCTAAAAGCATAGGCCACCACTTTCCCTTCTTACATAAGAACAAATCTCAAACCTCTCCTGGATGCATCACAGAAAACCACATAACCCTTATCTGCCTCTGGTAATATCAAGAATGGTGTTGTGGTTAACTTCTTTAAAATTTGAAAACTTTTCTCACACAACTCAGACCAAAAAACGGTACATTCTTCCTTGTTAAGCGTGTAAGAGGTGCTTCTATTTCACTGAAGTTCCTTATAAACCTCTTGTAATATCCTGCTAACCACATGAAACTTCTGATCTTAGTAGGAGTCATAGGTTGCTCCCACTGAAGAACAAATTCCACCTTCTTAGGGTCAACACTGACTCCTTATCTTGGTATGACATTTCCAAGAAAATATACTTCAGACAACCAAAACTCACATTTGCTGAACTTAGCATAAAAATAATGTTTCCTTAACAACTGTAGGACTATCCTCAAATGTTGCTCATGTTGTTTTGCATCTTTAGAATATATAAGGATGTCCTCTATAAACACTACTATGAATTGATCTAAATATGGTCTAAAAACCCTATAAATCATGTCCATAAATGTTGCAGGAGCATTTGTCAATCTAAAAGACATGACTACAAACTCATAGTTCCCATCCCTCATTCTAAATGTTGACTTAGATACAGCAGATGCCTTCATCCTTAGCTGATGATAACCCGATCTAAGATCTATCTTTCAAAATATCATTGCCTCACGTAGTTAATCAAACAGGTCATCAATCCTAAGCAAAGGATAATTATTCTTAATGATTATCTTATTCAATTATCTGTAGTGTATACATAATCACATGGTTCCATCCTTCTTTTTCATGAACAGTACTAGATCTCCCGAAGGTGATGTACTAGGTTGAATAAATTATTTATTCAAAAACTTCTGTTACTGGGTTTTTAGTTCCTTCAAATCTCTAGGTGCCATTATGTAGGCATGTAATGCTATTGGATGGCTACCAGGTATTGTTTGTATCTCAAAGTTGATATCTCTTTCAAGTGATAAACATGGTAACTCACATGGAAGACATCTGAAAACTCATGTGCTACTAGAACATCTGCTATACTGACTTCTCTTCATCTCTGCCCCAACATCCACCACATGTGCTAAAAAAGCCTCAAACCCCTTTCGCATCATCTTATTATCTACAACATCTGATACTATACATGTGGGCAAGACTTTCCTATCTCCACTAAAGACACATTGAAAATCACCTTGTTGAAAGATAGCTTATTTCTTCCAACAATCTAACTAGACATGATATGTCTCAAGGTAGTCCATACCCAAAATAATTTGAAAAGAATTAATATTTAAGGGTATGAGATTAACTACTATTATATTCCACTAAAACTCAACATACTTCTAGGACATACTTCTGTCAAAACTGAAGATTCATCTAGTGAAACTTTTAACAACAACTCATAAGATAAATCCTAGGTTAGAGGATGTAATCCACTAGCTATAGATCTTTGAATGAAAGAATATGTTGCACCATGATCTATCAATACTGTAATAGAAATGTTGTTCAAGAGAAGCATCTCACCTGTCACAACTCTGGGTGAAACCACACCTTCAGATGGTGTCATTGAGAAGAAGTGTTTAGTAGTTACCCCTCTGCCACATTGTACTTGATATCCACTAATAGTACTAGGTGATACCCCTCTAGAACCTAAAGCCACTGAAAACTTGCCCCTCTAACTGGAGCCTGCCTCTATGGAGTCTGAAATTGTAATTGTAAACCTTATTCTGAAACATATGAAAGCATTAGGCAGTCCCTTTTTATGTGTCACATCTGTCCATAATGAAAAGATATTAGGGCATTAGTTCCCAACACTGACCAAAATGTGTCCTACCGCAGTTATCACATATGGTTGCATCCTGTCTCTGCGGTCCTGTCACTGACATTGATGATCCTAAAGACCTAGTTGGAGGTGTCCATGTAGATTGTGTATTCCATCTACCGGAATTGGGCCTTCCTCCACTTGGTGAAAAACTAGATGCTTGTCTCCCAAAATAGCCGCGTCCTCATCCTATCTTAGAAAAGAAACCCTCACCTCCTCTATATACACAACTACTCTGGTCCCCTCTATTGAAGTCTCCATATCTTGTCTTACTCTCATACTACTTATCAACATTAACTGACTCTTCTACATGTCCCGCTGATTCCACAAATTCCCCAAAGTTCTTTGTCTCTTTGACCAATGGCTGACACGATGTGTCTAATCTTTGATTTTAATTCTTGTTGAGATCTTATGCACTTTTCTACATCATCAGGCATAAGTTGCAGACAGAAATTTGTCAACCTTGTAAAATGTGCCTTGTATTCACCAATTGTCATAAATCTTTGTCTGATATTCTCCAAATGTTTAATCTTATCACTTAGGAAAGTAGGAGGAAAATACTTAAGGTGAAACTCATCCACAAAGTCCTTCCAGGTCATCTCTACATTCCTCCTTTTATATACCACTCCCTACCACAATAATTCAACATCTCCCTTGAGTATATAGACTACATGATTGATTTTCTTATCTTCTGATAACTCCATTAGGTGAAATACCTTTTCCAATTGTTGAAACCACACCTCAGCCATAGCTGGATCTGTTGTTCTAGAAAATTTAGTTCCACCAAGCTTCTTCACCAGCGCATAGGATCTCATCAGATCCTTACTAGAAGATGAAGACTTCATGTCCATCTTGTATTTTACTTTTGTGTCCACAAAAATATGATACATCCTTATTGACTCATTATCTTCTCCACCTTGAGGCATTTCTTGAGGGTTAGGGCCTTAATGTCTCTCAGCATGTTCCTTACCATGTCCACGTCCTCTTCCTTCCATTAGCATATCCATAACAGAACACATCTATTAGAAAATTGTAGTTCAAAGAGGAAAACATCCTAATCCTATCGGTCTCTTATCACCCCTATCCCAAACCTAAACTCATTTTAGGTTCAACCTATGCTCTAATACAAAAAAGGTTGACACAACCCAAACCCACTAATCAGGGTTAGGACCTGCCAAACAAGAATTATTACTAACCATTAACATTTAAATACTTGATGAAAATCCACCCTAATTTTTTATTTTTCTCAAATAGATTGTAAAAATCACTTACTGAATGATAAGTCTTGATTAAACATAACAGTTATATACAACACAACTTGATTACTACATAGAATAAAGAGTTTCACACTTAATATACATCATGTACATTACATTTAAAACTTCTCTCTTTTCTCACTTTCTCATTTTTAGTATCCAAATGAAGGATAAGAGACCATCTATCTATTTTAACTACTCTTATTTCAAGACCTATGTGCTACTCTTGATCAAAGTTGGCTTCTGTATCCTCAAGAAGAACTATTCCTTTACCTAGAAAATTGTTCAGTAGGTTGGTGAGATAATGGCTCAGTGAGTAGAGAATCAACAAGTAACCAAGATATTTATGATTTTTACAATTAATGGAACTTAAATGCAATCATGTAAGCATGGCAGTTTAAAAACTACAATTCACTCAACATGGCCATTGAACAGATATTGAACACAATAAAGGATAACCTAAATATTTACATTATTTTAAATCCATTCATTATGCCATTGGACCCACATGAGGTGTACCGCAACATTTGTAAGTATCTCAACAAGCTACGGTCTCACTATACAAGACTTAGAAGTATGTTCTAGTTCCTAAGTCTTTAATCTCAATGCCACATCTACAACTAGCATTGGCACATCTTCCTCTCAGTGACTAATGGGAGTGGCTTGATTGCTCATACTTCACCTCTCAACCTAGGTACTCAAGCGACGAGTCAAAACCCTCGGGCTTATTGTACATCATTGGACCTACCGACCACTAATCATTACAACATGTAATAGGTACCACCAACATCCCCGCTTGGTGTTGGATACCACACAAATGTAAGGAGTTTGCCCAATTGGTCAAGACCCCCGCACCCTACTGGTACACTCTAGCTTACCTCAATAGAGACTACCTCCAGTCAGGAAATCATTTCCTCCCCACATCATAGGCTTCATGCTGTGAGGATTCTACAATGTCCATGGAATCTAATGTCTAGCGATATTTAGTTTGATTTATAAGGTTTCATCAGTGTAGCTAATGATTACCATATTTTTGAAAATTAAGTGTCTCTCATTTAAACAATAAATCATTTAATAATTTCCATAGATCTCACAAATCATATTTCCAACTCTCTTAAACATGAACTAGGATAACCCGACTTTTGAGTGCCTCAATTTACACATTCATCGCCTATTGAATCATAAAATTTTTAATGGCAACATTCACCATGGTATTACATCATTACTAATATGATTATAAATGCATTTCATACTGATAATTACTACACATGTTTAGTAAAACCATCACAAATATCATAGAGTAAGAATCAAACGCAGTAAAATCACTATTTGAGTTTGTATGCTTTAAATCAGGGTTAAAAGGTGATTATCTACTCACAGACTTTGCCCAAGATTACGGATCTTAGCCTATTCACCAACTAATCTCAGATTTTAGCTCACACAAGTCTGTATCAATCTTTAGATCTCAAGATCTTATTCTAAACAGTCTTTTAACGTGTTTCTTGACCCTAAAGAAGGTCTCCTGTAGGTAGAGGATGAAGATCGAAGGTTAACCCAAACCTCATATTTGTTGGATCAGGGATTTTTGAGCAAGGGAAAATGAAGATAAGAAAGAATCAATGGTTAAAAACTACTTACCAACTCGCATCTATGGAAAACCCCTTGGATTTCTATTGTTCTTTGTTTTCTTCCTCAAAAATCACCCCATAAATTGCCTTCCAGGTCATCCTTTAATTGAGAAGAGCATACAAGATGATAGAAGATCTAATTATGGTTCAAACATACTTTGTTTTGTTGAAAATGGATATGTATAGTCTGAGATATGATCATTTTACGATTGACTATCCTGGACGGCATCTGTAGCGGTCGCTACAGTACCGTTGTTGTACATGTTTACTAAAAAAGGCATAACTCTCTCACTTTAACTCCTATTTGGTTGATTATTATTTTTTTGGATTTATAATTGAATTATCTACAATTCTATAGTATTATTTTGATAATTTTCTCAAATAAAATAATTTATTAATCACTTCCTCTAATGTCATTTACGCTCTTCTTATATTCATGTATGGGTTAATGCTATATGAACTCCAACTCAGATCTTTATAGTATGCTTAAGTCATGATTATGAGTTTTACAAACAAGTATTAAGATTACCAAAGTTAAGATAAATCATAAAGTAAAATATACTAATAAAAGCATGACAAGCATTAAGATTATCTTAAATATCTAAGATTACCAGCAAAGTTAGAAAAAAGTTGTAAAACATATTTATCTCAATAACATATATACATGAAGTGGAGATATATATCCCATGCTTATTCTTCCTCAATTCCTCCAGGTAAAGAGGGGAATTCCTTTTCTAATGTTTGACCCAGTGATAATGGTGATAATTGCCTTCCTTATTCACCCCTACCTTTGCTTTGAGTACAGAAGACTTGGGTTTTTGGATAGATGTAGAACTCTTGTTAGCATTTCCTTCTCCCTTGGACTTCCCTTTTCCTCCTTTGGTCATCATCACATATTTGTGTTTATCCTTCATTTTTTCTTCGGCATTTCTCAAAATGCTAAGAAATTCTGACAATGGCTTATCAAAATTGTTCATGTTGTAGTTCATGACAAATTGATTGTATGACCCCAAAAATAATTAAATTCTAAATCACACCTGTAGCTAACTCTTAGCGCAAGGGAAATCCCTGTCTCACTAGGTTCTCCACCTACCCAATCAACTTGAGCACATGGGGCCCCTCTAGATCTCCTTCAGCCATATTGCACTTGAACAACACCTTTGAGACATCATATTTCTCTTGTCTTACCTAATCTTGCTACATATAATTAAGATGTGTAATCATATTAAGAAAATTGATATTATCATATTATCTCTGTAACTAATAGTTCATCGATCATAGCATCAAGCACTTGACATCTATGAAATCTTCATAGTTCTTCTTGTAAGCATCCATGTATGTTGGGTTTTATGGGACAAAACAAGCAGCGGAAATAAAATTTTTATCTAACTACAAACCCTCAACTAGTAGATCGCATTAACAACTATGAAATAGGAATGATGGTTTAACGAGATATACCTAGTCTTGAGGATTGCTCAGTGACAATGCCTCACAACTAGTGTGGCCTTCAACCACCTAGTCTTCGACGGCGTCTGTGCAACTCCTAGTCTTAATATGGACTGTGATGGAACGTCGTCCTCCTCAGCGGCAGAAACATCCCACCTCTATAGATAGTCCACACGAACCACCGAGAACTCTAGTCATTCTAGTTGAACAGACTAGAAGGAGTTGTCTCCTTCTATCAACGTACTAATCACTGACACACTCCCCCACCACTAGTTGTTGTTATGCAGTTGTCTTTCCCTTATTGTGCCTCCTCCCTATTTAGGCCGCACTTGCTCAGGCTCTCTTGGTTATCAGAACAAGAGAGGAAAAAAACTTTGTAGACCAACTGATGTTCTAAGTTGTGTTTTCTAAGAATCCCCCCTATACCCCTCTATTTATAGTAGAGGGTAGGGTCAGAATTCCCAGTCTGTGCGGGAGTAGAAGGGTCCGGATTTTTCACAAACTGTTTGCATTGCGGCTGGCAAACTGGTCGGTTCAAAATTGAACCAGTCGACTGGCCAGGTGAGCCGATCGGTTCACCTAGTGAACCGGTCATTTCACTTCCCAAACATCCCTACAATTGACTTTCCTATTTTGTTTCAAATTAATGTGAAGATTAATTCTTGTCCCAATCAAATTAGACTTATGAAAAGGGAAACATTTTTCACAAATTGAGAAACCCAACACTTGATCGGTTGGTCCAGATGAGCCGATTAGTTCACCAGAGTGAACCTATCATCTCACTAACCATGAGTCGATCGATTCACCCAGTGAACCAGTTGGTTGGTGGTCTAGGTTGTGCAGAACTCAGTCAATTTAGTTCTTAATCAATCTGACACTCTAATCAGTTGGTTCAACACTTAAACTTGATGATTCTGAGTCAAGTGTATTGATTGAATGTTTAGTTGAGTGCCTAAACCCTTTAGTAACCAATCTTAACAACATTCTTGGATAAACTCCTCTTCCAGGTTAATCTTATGTGTGTGACCCTATAGGTTCCATTTCACATTGGCAGTGAATGTCCATAACTTACTTATGACTTCACAAGCAAAGAGCGGTATCTAGTCACACATCAGTGCTACCCAAGTGAAAAGGAAAGTTGGAGAACACCTTTCAACCTACAATTTGTGTTTGGTGTTACAGTGAATGTAGAGTCCCTTTGTCACTGATATCCGAATTTGAACTCGAGGCATGGACTTGTCATCCTTTACGTACATTCAATTAATGTTCCTTGAACTACATCAGACTTTCTGAGATATTTTTAAGCTCAATATCATATACTAACTCACATGTACATGACCATGCATTTCTCAGTCTCACTTATCGAGTGGCCAAGATATCATACTCCCTTAGGAGGGACAAATTCCATATCTATCACTCATAGTCAAAACCCCATGTGTCAAAGTCACCCAATCATCACCTTTATAACAAATCATATTTTAGGACTATGTTTGATGATGTCAAAGTGTACCCAATGACATGTGATGAGTGTAGTTATTTTAGGTCTAAGAACCATAGTCACCACCAATACTATAAGAGATGATCCTAACTAACCAAGTGTGGTTTCCATACATCACTCATATGGTGGGTCTGACTGATACACTATTCTCTAACATGTATCTATGTGCTTGGTTTGATATTATATACCATTACTGATGAGATTCTATCATCAACCAACACACACTCTAGTTTTTTGTGTTATTGATGTCTATGGTTATTTCCACAATAACAACCAATTAGGGACGATAGTGAGAATGTACATACTATTAACATATGTATGATCTCATTGTTCAAGTCACGTACTTGAAGATATACATCATTGAGTATTTTCACTCTCTAGACATCTAACATGTTATACTATTATCTCAAAATAGTTAAAACATATAGATGAAAATTGCCTTTATTATTATTCAAATCATTTACAAAGTATGCCATTACAATCATCATATGACTGGCTCTATGCGCATACATACCAATAGACTCCCACTTGCACTTAGATCCAATCACCCATGAATCTCAATCTTTGTGATTTAGCATGACCATCATGCTTCTGCTGTGAAAGTGCCTTAGTCAAGGGATCAATAATATTGTCTTCGGTTGGTACTCTACAAATCTTCACATCTCCTTGTTGTACAATCTCTCATATGAGATGGAAGTGACATTGTATGAGCTTGGACTGTTGATATGATCTTGGTTCTTTAGCTTGTGCAATAGCTCCATTGTTGTCATAATAAAGCTCAATTTCATCACAGATGCTAGGAACCACCCCAAGTTCAGAGATGAACTTCTTGATCCACACAACCTCCTTCACTGCATTGGATGCAACAATATACTCAGCCTTTGTTGTAGAATCCACAACTGTCTCTTACTTGGAACTCTTCCAGCTCACAACTCTGTTGTTGAGGCAAAAACAGATCTTGATTGTGATCTGTAATCGTCGTTATCGATTTGGAAGCTTGCATCAGTGTAACCCTTTACCACCAACTCTTCCTCACTGTCGTAGATGAGGAACTGATTCTTAGTCCTTCTCAAGTACTTGAGGATGTTCTTTAAGGATGTCTAGTGAGCATCTATGAGATCAGACTGGTATCTTCTCGTCATGCTGAGTGCATATGAAACATCAGGACATGTGCATAGCATTGCGTACATGATGGATCCAATTGTTGATGCATAGGGAATCGCATTCATGTGTTCCCTCTCTTTACAAGATTTCCATGTACCATGGGTATGTTTCCTCTCTTTTAGTTCTTCATGTTGAACCTCTTCAACACTTTGTCAATGTATGTGCTTTTACTTAGTCCAAAAAACCTTCTAGATCTATCTCTATAGATCTTGATTCCTAAGTTATAGGAAGCCTCTCCCAAGTCTTTCATACTAAATGTATTTCCTAGCCATGTCTTTACCTTTTGTAAATTAGGGATGTCATTCCTCATCAATAGTATGTCATCTATACAATATGAGGAATGTAGTCATGCTCCCACGAACCTCTTGTACACACAAGGTTCTTCTTCATTTAGACTAAAGCCAAACTCTTTGATTATTTTGTCAAATCAAAGATTCGAGCTCCGAGATGCTTGCTTCAATCCATATATTGACTTTGTAGCTTATAGACTTAATTTGCATCCTTTGGATTTATAAAACCTTCAGGTTGTGTCATGTACACATCCTCCACTAGATTCCCACTAAGGAATACGGTTTTTACATCCATCTGCCAAACCGCATAGTCATGGTAGGTTGCAATAGCAAACATGATCCTAATAGACTTAATCATGGAAACTGGAGAAAACATTTCATCATAGTCAACACCTTGAACTTATCTGAAACCCTTTGCAACCTATCTGCCTTTATAAGTTTGCACATTGCCATCCATGTCGATCTTCTTCTTGAATACCCATTTGCACCCTATGGGTTTTACCCCTTTAGGTTGATCCACCAATGCCCATACCTTGTTGGTATACATGGATTCCATCTCTGATCTCATGGCTTCTAGCCATTTCTCAGAATCTGGTCCCTCCATAGCTACTAGATAGGTAGTCGTCTCATCATCTATGACCAACTCACTACCTTCTTGAGCACGAGATATCCAAATATTTTTGGCTCAAGGCGTGTCCTACTAGATCTACGAGGTCCCTGTGTTACTTGAGGAGACTGAGATTCCACAACCACTTGTGAATCTCTATTTTGCTCTATCTCATCTATTGGTTCAATATTTTTTTTATGGCCTCAAACTTCTTCGAGCTCTATTTTCCTCCCACTGATTCCTTTGGAAATAAATTCCTTTTCTAGGAATACACTAGTTCTAGCAACAAACACTTTGTTGTCAGATGGAGTGAAAAAGTAATATCCCCTAGTTTCCTTGGGATATCCAATAAGGTAACACTTGTCTGATTTGATTCCAAGATTTTTAGGAAATATTTTCTTGACATAAGATTTGCATCCCCAAATCCTCATAAAAGACACATCGGGATGCTTCCCGTGACATATTCCATTTGGTGTCTTTTGAGCCGATTTAGATGGTACATGGTTAATTGTATATGCGGCAATTTCAAGAGCATAACCCCAGAATTGATTAGGAAGATTAGCTCAACTCATCATTTATCACACCATATCTAGTAATGTGTGATTCCTTCTTTCTGATACACCATTATACTGTGGTGTTCTAGGTGGATTCCATTGTGATACAATGCCATGGGCTCTCAGAAGGTCCCCAAACTCTTCGCTTAAGTATTCTCCACCTCAATCAGATCAAAGTGCCTTAATGCTTTTTCCAATTTGGTTTGTATTTCATTCATGAAATCCTTGAACCTTTTAAGAGTTTCTGACTTATGTTTCATCAAGTAAACATAGACATACCTACTGAAGTCATAAGTAAAGGTAACAAAGTACTGATACCCTCCTCCGGCAATTGTTTTAAAAGGTACACATACATCAGTATGTATGAGTCCTAATAGATCGCTCTCTCTTACTCCTTTTCTAGAAAAGGGAGCCTTGGTCATCTTTCCCAATAAACAAGATTCACATGTCTCTAATAATTCAAAATTAAAAGAGTCTAGATAACCGTCTTTACGGAGTCTAAATATGCGATTCTCATTTATGTGCCCTAGATGACAATGCCAAAGATATGTTTGATTTGAGTTGTTGAGCTTTTATCTTTTAATATTTATGTTATATACATATGTCTTTAGATCCAGAAAATAAAGACCATAAGACATTGGAGCATAGCCATAAAAGATTTCATCTTTTGAAATGGAACATCTTCCATTCTTAATATGAAATTCATAACAATCCTTGTCCATACAAGGTATAGAAATGATGTTTCTATTTATGGCGGGTACAAAATAATAGTTCAATAACTCTATTACAAGCCCCGTAGGCAGAGATAGACTATAGGTTCCAATTGTTGTGGCAACAACTCTTTCTCCATTTGCGACTCGTAGTTCAACATCATCTTTCATCAAAGGCCTACTTCTTTTCAGATCATGCATTATCGAACATATGTGAGATCCACATCTGATATCTAATACCCATGATGAAGAAGTAGATAGATTTATCTCAATAATGTATATACCTAAAGTGGAGATCGTTATCCCCACCTTCATCTTCTTGAATCCCTTCAAGTACAAAGGATTGTCTCCTTTTGTACTTTTCATTCTCCTTATCTTGAGTGTTGAAGATCTGGACTTCTACTTGGCCTCTGAACATTTCAAGGATTTTCTTTCATCCTTGGACACAATCTCGCTGATCACCATCATGGATTTGTCCTTCTTCATGCTTGCCTCTACATCTATCATCATGGCAGGTAAGTCCTACATGTCTTTATCCACTTCATTTACATGATGACATGCAATGAAGCGGTTATATGATTCTAGCATTGTCCTCAAAATCATATATGTGGCCAACTCTTGGCTCAAGGTAATTCCCAGTTCTTTAAGATGATACACGTGTCCAATCATATTGAGCACATGTTCTTCTACTGAGGTTCCCTCTGTTAGCTTTGACTCAAGTAGCACCTTCAGAATATTGTTCCTTTCTTTCTTTGTGATACAAGGTGCTTCTTTAATATGTGTTACCATCTCAAGAGCACTCATGTCTACACATTGTACATGCAAATCATAGTCCATGAATCTTAGCGTAAGGTACTTTACATCCAAAGCGTTGTTGGCATGCTTCCAGTAAGCATCCACCTCGACTCTAGGCACATCATGAGTAGGTAATTCTGGCACTGGTTTGTCAAGGACATAGAGCATATGCTCCACATTGAGAAGGCTTCTCAAATTACAAAACCAGTCGTGGAAATTTGTCCCGGTAAGTTTGCCCTTCTTCTGGACCAATCGCAAAGACGATTCGAACCTCATGATTCTACAAGAAAAATTTGCATTTGTCAAAATCCATTTGATTTGAATTGAAAATTTTGACGATATTAATTAGGTTTTTAATTAATTATCGCTCCCACTATTTTTGATCAAATTGATAACCCTTATGTATCAATGCGGAAGATTGCAGCATACAACCTACTAGTGAGAAAGATCCTCACTTCCTCTAAGTTATGGACCAGTGAGGGTTGTTACCCACAACTAGATTCGTTTAGGTAGGTAGCTTTTGCCAATTGCATCATATGCATCCCTTGATAGATGTTATGCACAAATATTTATCATGAACATATGCATGCCTCAAGGTGCTTAATCCTATTAAGGTCGCCTTGTTAATTCTGTTCCCAGAAGCCAACACAGTGAGTATGCATCCTACGAAGGCAGACCCACATACCCACTATCACACTTCTATGAGATAGACAGTGCACACCGCGAAGGTGTGCCCACACTTAGTCAATCAAGTTTTTCATGTGTGTTGCTTTTGGAAGGCATCTTAAACTTAATATTTATATTTGAGGGGTTTGATATTTATATTTATATACATATACATATACATATCCAATCACCACATACATAGTACATGTCATATACATGATATATCCCACAAGAAAACATACGAAGTGATAAAACAATGATTATGGTCATCCTATTGTAATTCCTTGAGCCACAAGGAATTACGGTCATCTAGGTCTACATCACATGCATCAACCTGTTGTTGATGAAGATATGTTCTTGGGCCATTCTGGGTTGATCGGCTCATCCTATGACCAATCAACTCACCTCCTAGTCGGTCAGTTGGTTGTCACCAATCAATCGTCTAGCTCCTCCAGACAGTCAGTTCATCGGGTCGTCGAGCTCTTTGTCAGTCCACCAGCTTCTTTTCTTGTACGGTCAGCCAGTCGTCTCGATCCTTCATATGTACATCTGAGTGCCCACCATTATTTGACATAATAGGAAATGAAACTATCCTACTTTACATATTGCATTGGGAAACCTGAGTTACATTTGGGGGGAGCAAAGGTAGAAGAGAATCTTGAGTTACATTTGGAATACAAGACATGACTCGGTTCACAGACCGAGATGCAAACAACCACAACTAGCCATGCACACATAGGGGCTTATAGGCCATAACCATGCTACACATCCACCACCAAAACTGTTTTAGGGTAACACGTATTGATTGCATATATATACCATATCATATATGTATATAAGAATTGTGATGTTTAATCAGATATGCACATTATCCAGTTAAAGTATTTGCATCACATACAATAAATAAATGGCAAAAAACCAAAATCTGATCATATCGATTAATCCTAAAACATAGTATGTTGGCGTGGCTCTGATACCACTATTGGGTTTTGTGGGACAGAACAGGAAGCGAAACAAAAACTTTATCTAACCACAAACCCTCAACCAGCAGATCACATCAACAACTATGAAATAGGAAGGATGGTTTAACGAGATATACCTGGTCCTGAGGCTTTCTCAGCAACAATACTTCACAACTAGTGTATCCTTCAACCACCTAGTCTTTGACAACGTCTGTGCAACTCCTAGTCTTGACTTGGGATGTGGTGGAACATCATCCTCCTGAGCGACAAAAACCTCCCACCTCTATAGATAGTCCACACAAACCACCAGGAAATATAGTCATTCTAGTTGAATAGACTAGAAGGAGTTGTCCCCTTCTGTCGACGTACTATTCACCGACACACTCTCCCACCACCAGTTATTGTTCTGCAGTTGTCTTTCCCTCACTGTACTTCCTCCCTATTCGGGCGACATTTGGTCGGGCTTTATTGGTTACCAAAACTAGAGAGAAAAACAAATTTATAGAGAAATCGGTATTCTAAGTTGTGTGTTCTGAGAAGCCCCCATGTACCCCTCTATTTATAGTAGAGGGCAAGGTAAGGGTTCCCAGTCTGTGCGGGAGTAGAAGGGTCTGATTTTTCACAAACTATTTGCACTGTGGAAGGCAAACCTGTCGGTCCATAACTGAACCGGTCGACTGGCCAGGAGAGTCGATTGGTTCACCCAGTGAACCGGTCATTTCACTTTCTAGACTTGCCTACAATTGACTTTCCTATTTCATTTCAAATTAATGCGAAGATTAATTATTGTCTCAATCGAATTGGACTTGTGAAATGGGAAACTTTTCTCATGAACCGGGAAACCCAATACTTTCTCGATTGGTCCAGATGAGCCGATCGGTTCACCAGAGTGAACTAATTGTCTCACTAACCATGAGAAGATCGGTTCACCCAATGAACTATTCGATTGGTGGTTCAAGTTGTGTAGAACTCAATCAATTTAGTTCTCAATCAATCGACACTCTAATTAGTTGGTTCAACACTTGATCTTGATGATTCTGAGTCAAGTCTATTGATTGAATGTTTAATTGAGCACATAAACCCTTTAGTAATCAATCTAAAAAACATTCTTGGATAAACTCCTATTCCATGTTAATCATATGTGTGTGACCCTATAGGTTCCATTTCACGTTGGCAGTGAATGTCCATAACTTACTTATGACTTCACAAACAAAGAACGATACCTAGTCGCACATCAGTGCTACCCAAGTGAAAAGGAAAGTTGGAGAACAACTTTCAACCTATAATCTGTGATTGGTGTTTTAGTAAATGTATAGTCCCTTCATCACTAATATCTGAATTTGAACTCGAGGCATGGACTTGTCATCCTCTACGTACATTCAATTCGTGTTCCTTGAACTAAAGCAGATTGTCTGAGATATTTGTAAGTTCAATATCATATATTGACTCACATGTGAACGGCCATGCATTTCTCAGTCTCACTTATCGAGTGGCCAAGATATCATAATCCCTTAGGAGGGACAAATTCCATATCTATCACTCACAGTCAAAACCCCATGTGTCAAAGTCACCCAATAATCACCTTTATAACAACTCATGTTTTAGGAATGCTTTTGATGATGTCAAAGTGTAACTAACGACATGTGATGAGTGCAATGATTTCAGGTCAAGAAACACAGTCACCACCAATACTATAAGAGATGATTCTGACTAACCAAGTGTGGTTTCTATGCATCACTTTTATGGTGGGTCTGTCTGATACATTGTTCTCTAACATGTATCTATGTGCTTGGTTTGATATCATATATCATGACTGATGAGATTTTGTCATCAACCAATACACACTCTAGTCTTTTATGTTACTGATGTCTATGGTTATTTACACAATAACAACTGACTAGGGACGATAGTGAGAATGTACATACTCTTAACATTCGTATGATCTGATTGTTCAAGTCATGTACTTGAAGACATACATCATTGAGTATTGTCACTCTCTAGACGTCTAACATGTTATTCTATTATATCAAAATTGTCAAAACATGTAGACGGAAATTTCCTTTATTATTATTCAAATCCTTTACAAAGTATGTCATTACAATCATCATATGGCTAGCTCTATTGGCATACATACCAACACTGTCAGCCTTAGGTGCAGTGGTAACAGGTTCATCTAGCTCTAGTGTATCCAAGACATAGAGCTTGTGCTCTTCTGTAAGAACAATTCTCAATGTCCTGAATCGGTCATGGAAGTTATTCACATTCAGTCTATCCTCCTCAAGGTCCGATCTCAAAGAAAATATGTTGTTATTAGTCATTTGTTTCTATAAGAGAAATTACATTTTGTCAAAACTCTTTTGATTTGCATTAAAAGAAAATTTCAACGATATTAGTTAGGCCTTTAATTAATTATCATTCTCGCTATTTTGTTCAAATTGGTAGACCTCACAATCAATTTAGAAGATTACAATGTACAACCTTCTAGTGAGTCAGGATCTAAAATAATTAAGTTATTACCCAGCCAAGCCTGCGTCTATAACCAATTTCTAAGATAGACAACATTTTGTCAATTGCATCTTATTCAATTCATGGATAGATGATATGCACAACTCCTTGTAATATTACATTTGTATGCTTCTAGGAACTTAATCTCATTAAGGTACCTAGTTAATCCTTACCCAAAAACCAAAATGAAAGTAATGCACCCTGTTCGGTGGCCCACATAACTACCATGACATTTCTACGAGATACACAACACACTATGCTTGGAATTCCTACGTATGGTCGGTCAATCTTTTCATGTGTGTTGCTTAAGGACAATATCTAAGACTTAATATTTGATTTAGGAATTTTATTTATATAAAAATACATATACATATCCAATCACCACATACTTATAACATGTATCATATGCATACTATATCCACAAATGAAACATGTAATCATAAAATACGGTCAATGGTTATGACCACAATGATGCAATTCTTTGGAGACAAAAAGAATTGATATTCACACCTAAGATCAAACATCATGTGTTACAACCTATAAAGAAAAATCAATGTTGTAAACAAAATAGTCAGTCGATTGATTTGTCTGATTGTCGATTGATTAGCCTCTGTTAGTCGGTCGACTGGCTCTTGGCTCAAGCGGCTGTATAGACTCCTCTAGTCAACTGATTTGGTCTCTAGTCGACTGATTCACTCCTTCGATATGTAGCCTTTTTGGTTCTTTGGTCGGTCAGCTCACCTATGAGTCAATCGACTTTCCTAGTGTAAAATGTCTTCTCTTTCGCTTAAACAGTTTAAACCTATCCTATTAAGTATTACACTGTAGAAGTGAAGCCTCAAGTTATATTTGAGGAGAGTATAGGAAGGAAACCATTAACTTACATATGAAGAAAGAGAGAGAGGTTCGGTACACAAAATGAATTTAAAATATAGGAATTAAACCATTCAATTGTGCACACATATCCAGGGGATATTGGTCATAAACACGCTTTCATCCACCATCAAAATGATTTTTGAGTGACACATATAAATTTCACATATATCATATCATATCATATATATAGGATCTATGTGACATTCCCTAGTGCATGCGGTACTTAATCGGGTATGCACATTAATCATCTAAATATTTGCATTACATATAATAATATAAATGATAAAACCAAAAATTGACCATATCGATTAAATCTCAAAACATAGTAAATTGGTGTAGCTCTAATACCACTGGAGGAAAATATTATGACATAGGTGTCAATAAAAATAAAAAAAATCTTGCCATATTCTCCATAACCAACAAATTGCATCAATAACTATGAATAGAAAGGGAGGCTGCAATACATATACCTAGTCCCACAACAAATCCAGTGACAATCCTTACAATGACGTGCTTCTTTCTCAAGCAACACCCAGACAACAATCGGTGGTGGCATCATGGTGTAGCATCACGAACGGTAGTTCATGACATCCTCCTAGCATGATGGCAACAACCTCCATGCCTCTAAATATTCCATAAGGACCAATGAGAACTCCTCATCAGTCTTCTAGAACTGACGAGAAGAAGTTGTCCCTTTGTGTTGTCAATGTACTAGTATTGACTTTCTTCCCTTTGGCTATCTCTCCCTTTTATGAGTAAGATTCTCTACTCATGTTATCACAAATTTGAGATGAGGAGTATATGTTTTGAGATCCTTGGCCACCCCCATTTATATAGGATTGGATGGGTTTGGGTTTCAAAAAATACGAGGACACAAGGAGATAGATTTCATGAATTTTAGTTGTTATGAACCACCAGTCAGTTAACTGGAATCCCAATCGGTCGACTAGCATGTCATTCATAAATTGGACACTCCATTTAGTTGATTGGATAAATTTCTATTCACAAAAGTACTAGCTTTCAATGTAATAGTTAATGCAAGTCATGATGTTAGCATCAATTCCTTAATCCATTCCTAGTGGTTGTCTAACAGTCGATTGGACTTTTTCTTCGAATGAATAGTGTAGTCGATCGAGTGCCATTCCTAGTTGGTTGACTGGACACTCCAGTCATCTCACTGACAACTAGTGTTGTTTAAGTTGATTACTGAAATACTTTAGTAACCAAGTTAAACATTATACATGAGTAAACTCCTATTTCATGTGCATCCTATGTGTGTGGCCCTATAGGTCTCAAATTATGTTGGCAATGGATGTCTATAAATAGATTATGACATCACAAACAATGAACAATATCTAGAAACACATCATTGCTATCCAACTAATTGGAAAGTTGGAGAAAAACTTCAACTTACATTTGTGATTAGTGTTATCGTGATTGTATAGTTCCTTTGTCACTAATATCTAGATTGAATTTGAGGCATAGAATCATCATCCTCTTAATATTCAATCCATGTCCCTTGAACTAGAGCAAACTGTCTGAGATGCATGTGAGCTCACATATCACATATTGATTCACATGAGTACGGCCATATATTTCTCTGTATCTCTTATCAAGTGGCCAGGACATCAACTTCAGTGGGAGGGACAAATCCCATCTACATCACTTACAGTCAATCCCCATTTGTCACATGTATCTAAGCAACACCTTTATTGTAACCCTTATTCAAGGCTACGTTGGATGGTGTCAAAGTACACTGAATGACATGTGATGAGTGTAATGCCTTCAGGTCTAAGAACCACAATCACCACTATCACTACTAGAGTTGATTCTAACTACCATTTAAAGGTTTCCATGTATCACTCTCATGGTAGCTATGTCTGGTACATTATTCACTAACAATTACCTATGTGTTTGGCTTGATATCATATATCATGACAAATGAGATTTTTTCATCAGTCAACACACAATCTAGTGTTATCTATTATTGCTATCTATATTGTTTGCACAATAATATCTGACTAGGGACATAATAAGAATCTATATATTGTTCTCATACATATGATCTCATTGTTCAGGTCTTCAATCTGAAGACATATGTCATCGAGTAATATATTCTTTTAGACATCTATCATGTTATACCATCATCTCATAATTGAACAAACATATACATGAAAAATTACCTTTATTATTAATCAAATCAAGCACATGATACCACATTACAATCATTGTATGACTAGCTCTCTAGGCATACATTCCAACAATAGTAGCAAAGGAACCAATTTTCTTTTTATGTTTGCTTAGTAAGTTTATTTTAGTTGGAACTGTGATATTTTATTCAAATATATTTTTCTTGAAGTGATGTGATGTGTATTTAATTTATACAACATATAGTCTATAAGATAGTACCTAGTGAAGTTATATGTTAATAATATATTATTATATATATTTTATATACATACAAGTATATTATATAATAATATATTTTTATTAGTTGTTAATCTAGACTTTTTTGAACGGTCAGACTCTAGCCCTCAAACTAAAACCAAACCATTGATATATAGTCAGCAAAGTTTGAGAACAAAGATGACCACGTCAACTCTATAAATTAAGCCATATTAGTAGGTTTTGTTTGATCTACTATAACAAATTAATCTAGCTTTCTACCCATCCCTATCATGTACTAGCCACACCTACTATGGACTTCATCCATGCAAGACTTAGTTAGAAAAAAACCTAATAAAACCAACATTTCAAATGACATAATTTTCTTTTGTGGTGGTTCTTAATCCGTGCAAGCCTTAATTAGAAGAAAATGAATAATGCCAACGTTGCAATGATGCATTTTTTAATTGTGATGCTAGACATTGGTACGCCTAGATATTTTTGGGGTTGATGATCTTAGACAAGTAGTGTGTTCTTATGTTTGAGGTACAACTTCAACTTACCCCTCCGAGTTTCCAATGGATATCATATATGTCACATGAACAATTCTGATGGTGAATGACCCTATTCATGATTAGTAATAACTAAGTTGAGAATAGGCCACCTTCAATTGGTGACTGCCATCCTTAAACTCCCTTGATGTATGAACTTTTCCATCTTTTGTGGTGAATATTTTTAGGTTGATGCATGATTGTATCATAAACTCTCTTGCGAGAATGATGCATAACAATATGCTCAGCAGAACTCTTATACACACACATCAAAGGTACACACACATATATACATAAATACATATATATACATAAATACATATATATACATAAATACATATATATACATATATATGTGTGTGTACATATATAATATGCAAATCGAGGGGAAGCTAAGGGAGAATGAATATTAATAGTGATGAATGGAAAATTAATGCAATTAGTAGGTAGTAGTGTTATACTTAGTTTTCTAATAAATCCAAAAATTTCATTGGTTTCAAAAAAATTTAATTAGTCCCATTGTATTTGTTTTTTTTATCTTCTCTTTTTACATGGCTATAGATAAAAATGTTCATGTCAGTGTTGGTCTGGACAAATATAATCTAGATTGACTTGGACTCAAATTTTCTTGCAAAATATTGAATATGTACCCAAACATGATTTTGTAGAGTGTAAATAGGACTGATTTGTATCTTTTCATGCACAAACATGAAAAAGTTGACCCGACCTAACTCAACCCAACCTAACTCAAATTTTAGAGCTTTAGGTGTATGCTCAAGTTTTAGGTCATGTTAGGTCAAGCCGGGTTGGGTCAATTTTAGTTACATTTACTTCTTGTCGAGTCTGATCTTGTTCACTAAAGGTTATGTTCAATCATATTTAAAGTTTTCCCAGATTACTTAATCCTTTTCCAATATTATAATACATATAGTTTTATTCATATTTGATCTCTAGATCAAGCTTATTGTAACTATGTGCTTGTGCCAGGTAAGGTTCAAATTGACCTTGTTTGGGTCAGATCGTGTTTATAATATCCCATCTCACATCCATCCTAACTACTTACATAATAAATGAAAATGTAGGAAAACCCAAATTTGATCCGAACAAATAGGACAAAACCCAAACTACTTGAAATAAACCTGAATTGAACACAATCAACTCAAATCTGACCTGACTTGACCTGACATGAGTTATAATAAGGCTCAGATTGGTTTGTTGTAATTGGTTCATATATTAGTTTTTCATGATTGATTTGATGTAAGTGTTGGAACTTGAGTTCTGTGACTTCTGGTGAGTTATACAATTACATACAAAGTAGAATTCTTGAGTTCCCTCTTAAAAAGAGCAAAAAATGAGTTCTGAAATAATTGACAACATTTCATGTACAATTTTACTTTTCACTCTTTGTAAATGACACGTAAAATATTTATGACTAATAATATTAGCAGTGTGGATATGGTTTATTGTCATGATTATAACAAAATATGACAAAATACAATACACTATAGGGGCACCATGGATTAAAATTTACATTACAACTACCATTATCACTACGGTCTATAAAATAAAAATTATATAAATACTATGAAAAAATATTTACATCACACCATGTGACAAAAAATGTGATTTATCTGACATATTTTTATTCTTTATGTTGTAAACAGTATGATGTGAAAAATACTAAATATTTATAATTGTACACAAAGGATATATTAAAAATTAGTGTTGTGTATTTTGTTAAATAATGATGAAGCAAAAGTAATATTTACAAACGCATGAAATGTAAGTAGTATTATAGTACTTTGTAGGAGAAACATACACATCATGACTAGTTGTTGAGGTGATCATGATTAAAAAAATATTATGATTATTCACGATATGATTCTTTCTTTATTCTTTTCCATCTTTACTTATTATATATTACACAGTAAAAAATCAATAATAGTTTTTACTGATTTTCATATTTACATTTACAACAAACCAATCACATGGAAGTGAATGGAACCTAAATTTTGAAAATTGAACTATTCCTAGAAAATGAATTCCACATAATTTATGACTTACACCAAATCAATCAGAGCCTAAGTCTGATTGGAACTTGATCAAAACCCACACTATCCCAATCCGAAAAGATTTCAACCGTAGTTAAGCTAAACATGATTAAATGTGCTAGTATTGTACAACTAACAGACATATATGTGAGATGTAGGCAAATTAGAAATCCTACATGTCCAAATCGGACAAGATCAAACTCAGCCCAAATTAAACCTGATTGAAACCTACCTAAATGAAAATTGAACAAACATGCTCGACGCAAACACAGGTGAAACATGAACAAAGACCTAAAGACCTTAAAATTTTGGGTTTGGTCGGTTGAGTAGGGTTTGGTTTGTTTTCTGTTATGCATCTTTTTATTACTTGAAAATTATCTAAAAATAATTTGGTAAAATCTATATGAAATGGTAGAAATCTTTGATCACACACTACAAAATTAGATCTATGTATGGATTCAATATTTTACAAAAAAACAGATTCCACGTCATTTCATATTGAAATCAAAATACTTGAATAATTATTTGTAGTCATGTAGAAAGAGATAAAACTAAACAATTAAATAAAGTATTAGAAGTGGTGACTGATTTTATATAAATATTAAAGTAAACAAATAGCATGTGAACAACATGAATGATCGATTGTTAACGGTGGTTTAGGTGATTGGGAGTATATAGGATTTGTCAAACTATGGTGAGTTTCCTGAAATTATTACAAAAAGGAGGAACTTTTGGGAAGAGAAACAACACTTGCACGCATATCTTTGGGCGTTTGGATTAGTTGTGGTAGAGTATATCGTGTAGCGAGACCTTGGGCAAGATGTGTAATATAAGACCGGTCTTATACTTTTTTTATAAGACAACCAATCACATTATAGAAAATTTCCTTCTCTCCTCTTTAAAAGCCCACCCTCTAAAAAAAAATAAGAAAAGAGAAGCGTATATTGTACACTATAACGAATTTCTATTGGATTCTACTATGTTAGAGGACCTGTCCCATAATAAGTTTGCCGACTTTGAGAGGGTCTGGACGGTGTATCTACCTGATATGTTAGCTACCTTGTGTCTACTTGTACAGAAACCGGAGGGAGTCATAGTAGAGATCCGCCTATGTTATTACCTAGCATAGCTACTCAATAATTGATTCCGGCTTACACGATGCACATAAGTTTGGTAGATGAGAAAGGATCTCTCTCTCTCTCTCTCTCTCTCTCTCTCTCTCTCTCTCTCTCTCTCTCTCTCTCTCTCTCTCTCTCTCTCTCTCTCTCTCTCTCTCTCTCTCTCTCTCCATTCTAAAGTATTCTATATCTATATATCTGAATATTTTTAGACATCCAAAATTAGCAATATCTATCCATTTAAAAAAAAAATGTTTGTATAAATTTCTAGATGGTCCCCTCCATCCATCTCTCAACATCAGAAAGATGATGGACGGCGCGCAGGCAGCAGCAAATGATCTCATGTTGATGACATGTGAGCTCTTGCCGGAGAAGAGATGGGCGGCTGCCGGTGCGATGTCCTGCTTTCACCTGGTCTTTCATATGGCTGTTCGGTTCCACATGATACATTACAGTTAGGTGGTTTATTATATACGCTTGTAAGGCTTTTTCTCTCCTCTATATATCTTCTTGGAGGGGATATACAGTAGTATAGTTTCAACTGGAACAAAGTGGGGGCACTTCATTCAATGGTGCCTGCTTGCTTCAAGGGGTGAAACGCCTCATTGGCCCCTGCGAGGGTGTCACATGGGAATGGGAAGTGGGAGCCCTGCCTATCCTTCAATCTCATAATGGGAAGTGGGTGCTCACTTCATCATCCTTTGATTCTCTCCTTTCTAATCTTCCCCTTCTACCCCCACCCCACCTCTCCGCCTGGTCTCTTCTTCTGCTATCCTGCTGTTCCCTCAACTGGAGGTATGGGAATGTGCGCCGCGCCCCACCCACCACCTTCCTTGTCGAAGATGGAGCTTAAGCATGTTGCTGGGGTGTTGTTAATCATGTCCCCACTTGCTATCAGCACTGCAGTTTAACGGCTCAATCAATGACCACTTTGGGATTGGTGATGCCAATGACGGGCTGAATCTTGGTTGTCATAATGTCATGTGCGTAGCAAAGCCAGTCTATAGGCTTTTAGCTATAGCCTATAGCTAGGCATACTTTGACGACGAACGATCTGTATACCATATTTAGTCAACCCCTCAACCGGTTTCTTAATAACGAATCCTTACACTCATCCCAATAATTAAATTAGCTGCACAAGGAAATTAGGGACAATGATATGCAACAACTAGCTCCCCGCGAATTCGAAGGCGCGGATACCTAGCTACTAACCGCCACAACCACCCAAGTTGCGGTTTGTACGCGGATATATATAATACAGTCTGCTGCAGTTCTGGTATTATCATAACGGTTAGATATACACAGCAACTTGCATGCGCCCTTCAAATTTACGTAAAGACGCACATGGCTCCATTTCAGATGTAGGGCTGCCTGACTGCCCTAGCTTAGGTCAAGGGCCTTGATATTCCTATTTATCATAGTCAGAGTTAATTGGGTCGCAAGCCTCACGCTGTTTTTGCTTCCTGAATGTCAGTTGATTTGTTTTTGTTTCTCCTTCTCCCTCTTACAAAGGATTGACTGGTCATTCAAAGCGGTTTTCTGAAAACTAAGTGGAGATGCGCTATTCTTTATTGAGCCACAATAAATTGATAATGAAATAGCGATGGTTCAGTGATGGAAACCTTCCTACAAACAAGAGGAATTATGCACATCTGTGTGTTATGTATGTATCTTATAGTTCAGGCGGATTATTGCGGATATCCATGAGCCCAAAACTTGCTAACAGCACTAATATTAAGGTACCCATCAGTGGTCTTTCAATATTCTTGTATCTTCTCACAATTGCGCATAATATGCACCGATTTTGAATATTTTAACTACGTTTATATATGCATTAACCGTGTGCTGTCTTTTCATGAACAGCTTTCACAAAGGAGCATAGCCACAAATTTTTGCCACTCTATTTGTAGAACAATAACACAACCAAGTTGAGGGAATTAGCTAGATAACATGCATAGGTATCATATCCGTATCAAACAGTCTAACAATTATAACTAATACGCCATAACTGTTCAAATGGATAGTTTTTTAATGCAAGACCTAGTGGTCCTCCATGCATTGCACCCTATCACCCAAGCTACGCATTTCTACCCTCATATGGGTGAGGCGTTTTGTGCCCGGCATCTCCTAGGTACCAACGTCAAGATTATAAACCCATTGTTGCTCAACCCTCTAGGAGAAGACTAACCAAAGAGAATTCTTGTACTCTACTCATCTCTATCAAGTGAGGCAGTAAGTATAATTTATGCATCCCATATGTTTGAAAATTGGTCATATACGAAACAATAACATTCTAGTCTATTTAGGTATGTCCATGTAATGTAGTAAGATTATGTTATACATCTCGTATGTTTGACTTACCGTGGCATGCATGCCCAACTCACTTGGGATTTTTGTACAATTTTAAGGGCTCATTTATCAGTCCATATTTTTTACATCCCCAGATGTCACACTCAATTAAAATCCTGAGTGGCGACCCAAAATGTACATTTCTTTGAGTCCCACATAATGTGTTCTGTTGTAGGGGAAGTTATAGGAGGATACTAAACTTATTTCACATTCCATAAGAAGTGGGTTAGCAATGACAAAACTCAACATGTAGAAGTTATTAATTGCTTTTATAAATACATAATCCAACTTGGTTTTCATCACACAAAATGGTTACGTTGAAACATATATCTATATTGAGAAAGTATCTACCCTAGGATGTATCACTCTAATCTCATCCTTCGTTCTTAATTTGCACCTTGGTGCCTAAATTCATAAAATCATAAAGAGTCAACAAACTTGTGTTGGCACAAAGGATACATCATGAAATGAACATAACAAAAGCTTGAAATTTGTGTAAGAAGGAAATACAGAATAATAGAAATAAAATGAAACATGTATATAGTAAACTAGTTCTAATAAGATTAAGTGTAATAGCTAAAGGCTTCTCACATAAGTTGTTATTTAGTATGTATTATATGTAACACTTGCATATATTATCTCCCTATCATATATCAACCCATGATGTAGGGTTGTAAGATTTCCTAGTCCCTCAGTGTTCCCAATCCTCAATAGTAATCACCATATAGAAACTAGTAGTTCTAGAGACCGTATCATCATCCCAGTATACTTTATGTTAATATTTTACCATTATGATTACTTTACATATGCATTCTCTCTAGTATTCAACATTAATAGTTCATTATGTAGACTTTTTGGCTTGATTTTATTATGACCGTAAACCTTGTTGCAATGTAATTTTCTAAGGTCTATAAATCATCCCTAGCAAAAAGCATCACTAAAAAAATGCCTTGGATATCTATGTGTAGCTTATATTAGGGTAATATTGGGAGAGAATCAATATTGGGATTCAAATTATATCCTTACCAAGCTAAAACTAATTAAGACATTCTATCTAATTATTGATGGCCAATTTTATATTAGCAATATGTAGTATTACTAGATCATTTAGACCAAAGAAATGTTATCTACCGATTATCATATTCAGTACCATAGATGGAATATGTTTTCATATTAGCATATCATCTTCTTAGTTCTGAAAATGTTCATTAAAGTTTATCATTGAGAAACTAAATTGCATCCAAGGGCATCCTAACCTAGACATATCCAATGAAGATATTCCAAAAATAATAATAGGAGTTTGACTTATATACTACTATTAATTTCATGTCCATATTACTAGTCCAAGAAGTCATATATAAATTGAAAATGTAATATGTATTGAAAAGTATTCATTTTGAGATTACTACTAAAGAAAAAACATGATATTAAGAGTTCAATTATATTATACAAAATTATGGCAGATGTAGGAGGGAACAATAGGGTGACTCCAAAGGTGACTCAAGAAGTAATAGAGATGTCATATTTTGCTGCCACCAAGAAGGATGATGTTAGGGACAAAAAATCTAGGTAAGAAACCAAAGCAAGATCCACTCCAAACAAAGCTTGTCATGGTTACTCTGGAGGTCAAGTTTTGGTCAGATCTAGTCTCTATAAACACCACAAGTGACTCTGTGAAGCTATCCAAGACTTACATGGAATTGTTTAAGGAAAAATGATCTATCCTAAAAGAAATGCAAAGTGGAATCTAGTGATATGGAGTTATACTACACCGGGATACATTGTTGGGTTGCATCCACATTGACTTACACTAGTTTTCCATCTAGATCAAATTTGGAATGTCAAAAGCTCGATTGATATTAGATCAAGAGGCAAGGGTTTCTTTCTCATAATATCTTCTAATGATTAGAACCTTTTCCTTAAAATTGAAGGTAGAACTTGGTCCATTGTTGGGAAACCTTTTATTATCAAGAAATGGGAAATAGGTGAACCTATGGAAAAACTTAAATTGTCGAACATTCCTATTTGTTTGAAGATCCACAGTTTGCCTTAAGAACTATGGGACTAGACCTTTCAAATGCATGGGTAGGTTGGGTTTGGGCTGGGTCACTGTCGGCTTATTGGTCAAAAAGATGTGGTTCTAAATAGGTTGAACAAAGGCAAATCTAAATCTGACCCAACGGGTTGCGGGTCACCCATAGAAGCCCATGTAGTATGTGTTCAATGAAAAATAATTTACAAGTTTCTACTCTAGCGGTAAAATAAGATAATACTCTAATGGTTTTACATGAGATATAACACATGAATATCCAACTATTATAATTGTCTCTATCATGTACAAAAGCATGTTGTTTAAGATCTACAACCATTCAACCACACCTTTTTTAGGGTAAAATTCACTAATATATAATTAAAACTCTCTAATGGATAATTATATTTGACATACTAGGGTAAGAAAAGTTATAGTAAAACTCCATATTAATTATGATAGGGCAATTAGATAATTTAATATAGAGGTATATTTTATATTTTCCCAATGTCTTTCTTGTCAAATATCATTTCTTGTTAGGAAGTTTGAGTTGGACTGGACTCCTTAACACAAAAAAAAGTTTTGAGTTGGGATGGACTTCTTAACCATTTTTGGGCAATAGTAAATCATAATATTGATTTTATATAGAGTAGATTGTCATATTTATTTTTATGTAGTCAATTTAGTTAAGCGGGTCACCTTGGGTGCCTACGGGACACCAGTGAAGCCCGCTAACTAAAGGGGTGGGTATAGGTTTGGGAAATTTTCAGTGAGTGACAAATTTCATCACTCAAACCCAACTTAAACCGGCCAGCACATGGGTGACTGTGGATTTTGACCCAATTTGACAAGTCTATATGGGATGATGAAATATTCAACAAGATCAAATCATTCTTGGGTAAACCTCTTCGTATTGTAAATTATAGTAGTTTTTAGAAGGATGGAGTATGTTAGGCTTCAAGTCTTGATCCCAGTTGATTTCTCCTTCCCTAAATAACTAGGAATTCAATATGATGATTTGCCCAATTTGGGAGACCATAAGATGCCTATCTTGTGGGAATTATGGCCATGAGTCTAGCCTTTTGATGCAGATGTTTGGTCCATAGAAAAATATGAAAGGAAAAAGTAAGCAAATTTGGATCTAAAAAGTCATCAATGTTGAAGTGTCTTGTAAGGATTTTGAAGAATTTAGTGATGTTGTGAAGATATTAACAATGTTTCATCTATTACTGATGATCTATCTATTGGGTTTTGTCGGACAGAAATGGCAGCAAAAACAAAAAAATTATCTAACCACAAACCCATCACCAACAAATCGCATCAACAACTATACAATAGGAAAGATGGTTTAGCGAGATATACCTGGTCCTGAGGCTTGCTCAATGATAATACCTCACAGCTAGTTTGGCCTTCAATCACCTAGTCTTTGACGGTGTCTATGCAGCTCCTAGTCTTGACCCAGACTGTGATTGACAATCGTCCTCCTGAGCAGCAGAAATCTCCCGCCTCTATAGATAGTCTACATGGACCATCTGGAACTCTAGTCGTCCTGATGGATAGACAAGAAGGAGTCATCCCCTTCTATCAGCGTACTAGTCACGGATACACTTTCCCACCACCAATCACTTTTCTATAGTTATCTTTCCCTCGATGTTCCTCCCTGGACGGGTAGAACTTGCTTGGGCTCTCTCGATTACCACAACCTGAGAGGATAAAAACATTGTAGAGCAACTAATGTTCTGAGTTGTATATTCTAAGAAGCCCCCTGTACCCCTATATTTATAGTAGAGGGCAGGGTCAGGGTTCCCAATCTGTGCGGGAGTAGAAGGGTCTGGATTTTCCACAAACTAATTATGTTGTGACAGGCGAACCGATTGATTCATAACTGAACCGATCGTTTGGGTAGGTGAGCTGATCAGTTCACCCAATAAATCGATCGTTTCACTTCATGGACTTGCCGATAATTGACTTTCCTTATTTGTTTCTAATTAACGCAAAGATTAATTCTTTTCCCAATTGAATTGAACAAGTAAAATGAAAAACTTTTCTCACAAATCTGGAAAATCCAACACTTCTCGTTTGGTCCAAGTGAACCGATCGATTCACCAGAGTGAACCGGTCATCTCATTGACCATGATCTGATCGGTTCACCCAGTGAATTGGTCGGTTGGTGATCCAAGTGCAAAACTCAATCAATGCAGTTCTCAATCAATCTGACACTCTAATGAATTGGTTCAACATTTGAACTTGATAATTCTGAGTCAAGTCTATTGATTGAATGTTTAATTGAATACCTAAATCCTTTGGTAATCAGTCTAAACATCATCATGGATAAACTCCTCTTCTAGGTTAATCCTATGTGTGTGACCTAGGTTCCATTTCACGTTGGTAGTGAATGTTCATAACTAACTTATGGCATCACAAGCAAAGAGTGGTGTCTAGTCGCACATCAGTGCTACCCAAGTGAAGAGGAAAGTTGGAGAATAACTTTCAACCTACAATCTGTTATTGGTGTTAAAATGAATGTATAGTTCCTTTGTCTCTAATATCCAGATTGAACTTGAGACTTGGACTAGGCATCCTATACAAACATTCAATCGATGTTTCTTGAACTAGAGCAGACTGTATGGGATAAATGCAAGCTCAATATTATATATATTAACTCACATGTACATGGCCATATATTTCTCAATCTCCCTTATCAAGTGGCCAAGATATCATACTCCCTTAGGAGGGGAAAATTCCATATATATCACTCACATTCAACTCCCCATGTGTTACAGTCACCCAATCATCACTTTTATAACAACCCATGTTTCAGGACTGCGTTTGATGATGTCAAAGTGTACCCAACCACATGTGATGAGTGTAGTGATTTCAGGTCTAAGAACCACAGTCACCACCAATGCAATAAGAGATGATCCTAACTAACCATGTGTGGTTTCCATGCATCACTCTGATAGTGGGTCTGTCTGATACACTATTCTCTAACATGTATCTGTGTGCTTGGTTTGATATCATATATCATAACTGATGAGATTCTGTCATCAACTAACACACACTCTAGTCTTTTGTGTTATTGATGTCTATGGTTATTTCCATAATAACAACCGACTAGGGACCTAATAAGAATGTATACTCTTAACATATTTATGATCTCATTGTTTAGGTCCTTTACCCGAAGACATACATCATGGAGTAATACGATTCTTTAGACATCTAACATGTTGTATCATTATCTCAAAAATAGATTAAACAAATAGATGGAATTTACCTTTATTATTATTCAAATCACTTACAAAGTATGACATTACAATCATCATATGACTGGATCTATGGGCATACATACTAACAGACTCCCACTTGCACTTAGAGCCAATCACCCATGAACCTCAGTCCTTGTGATCTAGCATGACCATCATTCTTCTACTGTGAAAGTTCCTTATTCAAAGGATCAACAATATTGTCTTCGATTGGTACTCTGCAAATCTTCACATCTCCTCACTGTATGATCTCTCGTATGAGATGGAAGCATCAATGTATGTGCTTGGACTACTGATGTGATATGGGTTCTTTATCTTGTACAATAGCTCCGTTGTTGCACAATAAAGCTCAATTGCATCACAGATGCTAGGAACCACCCCAAGTTCAGAGATGAACTTCTTGATCCACACAACCTTCTTTGCCTCATGGGATGCATAAATATACTCGGCCTCTGTCATAGAATCCACAACCATCTCTTACTTGGAACTCTTCCAACTCATAGCTCTATTGTTGAGGTAAAACACAAATCTTGATTGTGATCTATAATCATATTTATCAGTTTGGAAGCTTGCATTGATGTAACCCTTTACCAACAACTCCTCCTCACCGCTGTAATGAGGAACTGATCCTTAGTCCTTCTCAAGTACTTAAGGATGTTCTTCACAACTATCTAGTGAGCATCTCTAGGATCTGACTTGTATCTACTCGTCATGTTGAGTGCATACGAGACATTAGGATGAGTACACAACATTGCGTACATGATGGATCCAATTGTTGATGCATATGGAATCCCATTCATGTGTTCCCTATCTTCACAAGATTTGGGACATTGGGCTCTAGAGATGGGAACTCCATGCCTCATGGGTATGTTTCCTCTCTTTGAGTTCTCCATGTTGTACCTCTTCAACAGTTTGTCAATGTATGTACTTTGACTTAGTGCAAGAATCTTTCTAGATCTATATCTATAGATCTTGATTCCTAAGATATAGGATGCTTCTCCTAAGTCTTTCATTGAAAATGTATTCCAGACCATGTCTTTACCTTTTGTAAAGAAGGTTTGTCATTCCCGATCAACAGTATGTCATCTACATACAATAGTCATTCTCCCACTAACCTTCTTGTACACACAAGGTTCATCTTCATTTTGACCAAAGCCAAACTCTTTGACTGCTTCGTCAAATTGAAAATTCTAGGTCTGGGATGCTTGCTTCAATCCATAGATTGACCTTGTAGCATACAAACTTTATTTGCATCCTTTGGATTTATAAAACCATCAGGTTGTGTCATGTATACATCCTCGACAAGATTCCCATTAAGGAAAGTGGTTTTAACATCCATCTGCTAAATCTCATAGTCATAGTAGGCTGCAATAGCAAGAATGATCTTGATGGACTTAATCATGGCAACTGGAGAAAAGCTTTCATCATAGTCAACACCTTGAATTTGTCTGAAACCCTTTGCAACCAATCTACCTTTGTAAGATTGCACATTGACATCCATGTCGGTATTCTTCTTGAAGACCCACTTGCACCCTATGGGTTTTACCTCTTTAGGTGGATCCACCAAGGTCCATACCTTATTGGTATACATGGATTCCATCTCAGATCTCATGGCCTCAAGCCATTTCCTAGAATTTGGTCCCTGTGTAGATTCTAGATAGGTAGTTGGCTCATTATCTATGACCAACTCACCACCTTCTTGAGTCACAAGATATCCAAATCTTTTAGGCTCAAGGTGTGTCCTACCCGATCTACAAGGTTCCTGTGTTACTTGAGGAATTTGAGATTCCATAACAACTTGTGATTCTCTATGTTCCTCTTGTACATCTATTGGTTCAATATTTTTTCATTGGTCTCGAACCTCTTCGAGCTCCACTTTTCTCCCACTCTTATCTTTGGAAATAAATTCCTTTTCTAGGAATACAGCATCTCTGGCAACAAACACTTTGTTGTCAGATTAAGAATAAAAGTAATATCCTTTGGTCTCCAAAGGGTATCCAACAAAATAACATTTATCTGATTTGGGTCCAAGCTTTTCAGAAAACATTTTCCTGACATAAGCTTCACAACCCCAAATCTTCATAAAAGACATATTGGGACGCTTCCCATTCCATATATCATATGGTGGCTTTTGAACCGATTTAGATGGTACATGGTTAAGTGTAACGTAGAGGTTGTTAGAGCATGTCGCTAGAAAGAAGTTGGAAGATCGGCAAAACTCATCATAGATCGCACCATGTCCAATAATGTGTGACTCCTTTGTTCTGATACACCATTATGTTGTGGTGTTCCAGGTGGAGTCCATGGTGATACGATACCACAGGCTCTCAGAAGGTCCTCAAACTCTTGGCTTAAGTATTCTCCACCTCGATCGAATCGAAGTGCCTTAATACTTTTGCCAAGTTGCTTTTGTACTTCATTCATGAAATCCTTGAACCTTTCAAGGGTTTTTTATTTATGTTTCATCAAGTAAACATAGCCACACCTACTGAAGTCATTAGTAAAGGTAATGAAGTACTGATACCCACCTCTAGCATTTGTTCTAAAAGGCCCACTTACATCGGTATGTATGAGTCCTAATAGATTACTCACTCTCTCATATTTACCTGAGAAGGGAGTCTTTATCATCTTTCCCAACAAACAAGATTCACATGTCTCTATTGATACAAAATCAAAAGAGTCCAGATATCCATATTTATGCAGTCTAGATATGCGGTTCTCATTTATGTGCCCTAGACGACAATGTCAAAGGTATGTTTTATTTGAGTCATTGAGTTTTAGACTTTTGATGTTTACATTGTATACACTTGTCTATATATCTATCAAATATAGACCATAAGACATTGGGGCACTGCCATAAAAGATCCCATCTTTGGAAATGGAACATTTTCCATTCTTAATAAGAAATTCAAATCCATCCTTGTCCAAACAAAATACAAAAAATGATATTCTTATTAATGGTAGCTACATAATAGCAGTTTTGTAACTCTATTATCATCCCACTTGGTAGAGATAACTCATAGGTTCCTACTACACTAAAAACAACTCTTGCTTCATTAGCAACACGTCATTCAACCTTGCCTTTTGCTAGAGGCCAACTTCTTTTCAGATCTTTCACATTTGAACAAATGTGTGATCCACATCTGATATCAAGTACCCATGATGAAGAAGTAGTAAAGTTAATCTCAATTACGTATACACCAGAAGTAGAGATCTCTATCTCTTGCTTCATCTTCCTTGATTCCCTTAATCCTTTCCATATTTAGAGTGAAGAAGACTTGGACTTCAGCTTGGTGGGAGAATGCTTCTCTGCCTTGCATGTGTCCTTGGACTCCATTCCACTGATCACTATCATGGAAATATCCTTCTTCATTTGTGCTTCAACATTTGTCAAAATGTCAAGCAACTCTAACAGCGGTTTAGCCATGTTGCATAGGTAGTAATACTTGATAAACATGCTATATGATTTAGGAAACGATTGCAAATTCATGTTCGTGGCCAACTCTTGACCCAAAGGAAATCCCAGTTTCTCCATATGTTCTATATGCCCAATCATATTGAGCACATGGGGTCTAACTGGATCCCCCTCTGTCAGTTTGCATTCAAACAATTCCTTAGGCATACAGAGAGGATTCTACAGCCACTGATATCTTAGGAATATGCAAAACACTTCTCATAGTCCTTAACTAGTTATGGAAATATATCTCAATTAAATTGCCTGATTTCAACGATGATTTCTTTTCCATTTGAATCTACAAGAGAAAACATTTGCAATTTGTCAAAAATCCTTTTGATTTGATTTTAATAAAGTTGACGATATTTATTTAGGCCTTTAATTAATTATTGCTCCCACTATTTTGTTCAAATTGACAGCCCTCAACATCAATTGGAAGATTGCAGGATACAACCTTCTACTGAGCCAAGATCCAAAACAATTTAGTTATTACCCGGCCAAAACCAACATCCATAATCAATTATTAAGGTAGGTAACATTTACCAATTGCATCTTATGCAATTCTTAGATAGATGATATGCACACCTATTTTCCATAGTCATCTGCATGCCTCTAAGTGCTCAATCTCATTAAGACCACTTAGTTAAACCTGACCCAAAAGCCAACACGATAGGAGTGCACCCCACTTGGTGGGCCCATACAACTACCATCACAATTCTAAGAGATAGACAGTGCACCACCCTTGGGATGCCCAGGCTTATTGATCAATCTTTTAATGTGTGTTGCGTATGGAAAGCATCTAAGACTTAATATTATATTGAGGGGTTTGGTATTTATATACATATACATATATAATCACCACATATATATTATGTATCATATACATGTTGTATCCCAATATAAAACATGCTAAGAGATAAAGGGATGATTATGGCCATCCTATTGTAATTCCTTGAGCCATAAGAAATTACGGTCATCTAGGTCTACATCACATGAAGCAACCTGTAGTTGATGAATATTTGTTCTTTAGTCATTCTGGGTTGATCAGCTCATCCTATGACTGATCAACTTGCCTCCTAATCGGTCAGTTGGTTGTCACCAACCGATCATATGGAACCTCCAGACAGTTAGTTCATCAGGTCTTCGTGCTCCTCGTTAGGCCACCATCCGCTCGTCTCACACCATTAGTCGGTCATCTCGGTCCTTCAACTGTCCATCTGGGTGCCCACCGTTCTTTGACATAACAGGAAATAAAGTTATCCTACTTTTACATATATTTTTGGGAAACCCTGAGTTACATTCGGGGGGAGAAAAGGTAGAAGAGAGGACTCAAGTTATCTCGAGTTACATCTGGAATAGAAGAAAAGACTCAGTACACAGACTGAGATGCAAACAACCACAACCAACCAAGAACATACATAGGGGTTTATAGGCCATAACCACTCTACACATCCACCATCAAAACAGTTTTAGGGAAACACATATTGATTGCATATTTATTTAAGGATTTGTGGTGTTTAATCAAATATGCACATTAGCCAGTTAAAGTATTTACATAGCATGCAATAAATAAATGGTGAAAAATTAAAATACAGTCAGATCAATTAATCCTAAAGCATAGTATGTTGACGTGGCTCTAATACCACTGTTGGGTTTTGTGGGACAGAACAGGAAGCAGAAATAAAAAAAATTATCTAACCACAAACCCGTAACCAGCAGATCGCATCAACAACTATGCAATAGGAAAGATGATTTAGTGAGATACACCTGGTCCTAAGGCTTTCTCAATGACAATACCTCACAGCAAGTGTGGACTTCAACCACCTAGTCTTCAATGACGTCTGTGCAACTCCTGGTCTTGACTCAGACTGTAGTTGACGGTCGTCCACCTGAGCGGTAGAAATCTCCCACCTCTATAGATAGTACACATGGACCACCAGAAACTAGTCGTCTTGATGTATAGACTAGAAGGATTCATCCCCTTATGTCGATGTACTAGTCACTGACACACTCTCCCACCACCAGTCACTTTTTTACAGTTGTCTTTCCCGCGTTGTTCCTCCCTAGATAGGTAGAACTTGCTTGGGCTTTCTCAGTTACCACAACCAGAGAGGACAACAACTTTGCAAAGCAACTGATGTTTTGAGTTGTGTATTCTGAGAAGCCCCCTATACCCCTCTATTTATAGTAGAGGGTAGGGTCAGGGTTCCCAGTCTATGTGGGAGTAGAAGGGTCTAGATTTTCCATGAACTGATTTTGTTGCGGCAGGTGAACCGATCAGTTCACAACTGAACTGATCATTTGGGCAGGTGAACCGATCATATCGTTTCACTTCCCAGACTTTCCTACAATTGACTTTCCTTATTTGTTTCTAATTAATGTAATTATTAATTCTTGTCCCAATCGAATTGAACAAGTGAAATGAAAAACTTTTCTCACAAATCGGGAAAATCCAACACTGCTCGTTTGGTCCAAGTGAACTGATCGGTTCACCAGAGTGAACCAGTTGTCTCACTGACCGTGATCCAATCAATTCATCCAGTAAAGTGGTCAGTTGGTGATCTAATTTGTGCAGAACTCAATCAATGCAATTCTCAATCAATCTGGCACTGTAATCAAATGGTTCAACATATGAACTTGATGATTCTGAGTCAAATCTATTGATTGATTGTTTAGTTGAATACCTAAACCCTTTAGTAATCAATCTAAACATCATTCATGGATAAAATCCTCTTCTAGGTTAATCCTATGTGTGTGACCCTATTGATTCCATTTCATGTTGGTAGTGAATGTCCATAACTAACTTATGACATCAAAAGTAAAAAGTGGTGCCTAGTCACACATCAGTACTACCCAAGTGAAGAGGAAAGTTGGCGAACAACTTTCAACCTACAATCTGTTATTGGTGTTATAGTGAATGTATAATTCCTTTGCCTCTAATATCTGGATTAAACTTGAGGCATGGACTTATCATCCTCTACAAACGTTCAATCCATGTTTCTTGAACTAGAGCAGACTGTTTGAGATAAACACAAGCCCAATATCATATACATTGACTGACATGTACATGGCCATGTATTTCTTAGTCTCTCTTATCAAGTGGCCAGGATATCATACTCCCTTAGGACGAACAAATTCCATATCTATCACTCACAATCAAGTCCCTATGTGTCAAAGTCACCCAAACATCACCATTATAACAACCCAAGTTTTTAGGATTGGGTTTGATGATGTCAAAGTGTACCTAACCACATGTGATGAGTGCAATAATTTCAGGTTTAAGAACCATAGTCACCACCAATACAATAAGAGATGATCCTAACTAATCATGTGTGGTTTCCATGCATCACTCTTATGGTGGGTATGTCTGATACATTGTTCTCTAACATGTATCTATGTGCTTGGTTTGATACCATATATCATGATTGATGAGATTCTTTCATCAACCAACACACACTCTAGTCTTTTGTGTTATCGATATCTATGATTGTTTCCACAATAACAACCAACTAGGGACATAACAAGAATGCATACTCTTAACATCTGTATGATCTCATTGTTCAGGTCCTTAACCTGAAGGCATACATCATTGAGTAATACGATTCTTTAGACATCTAACATATTATATCATTATCTCAAAAATATATTAAACATATATATGGAAATTACCTTTATTATTATTCAAATCATTTACAAAGTATGCCATTACAATCATCATATGACTGGCTCTATTGGCATACATACCAACACTATCACCTACAAGTTCCTCTATTGATTTAGGTGATACTTATATTACTGTTGTCGCTACTGATACTAGAGGGAAGATGGTTAGTTTCAAGATAACTCCTATGCCATCTCCAAAATGGGAAGATCAAGTAAAAAACTCAAAGGACCCAGTCAGGGTTATTTCTAAATATGTCTCTTCTATAAGACATGTTCAATTATCACCTAATAAATTTCCATGTCTATCTAAATTCAATTGAGGAGAGGTTGCTTTTAGAAATGGTGGTAACGATGACAGGATCTATCCAAAACAACACATATTTTTCAGTTGTGGCTTGGAATATGAGAGGAATATAAAATAATATCTCTCACATTTAGGAGTATATTCAAAAGAATAGGGTTGATATTTACATTATTCTCAAATCTAGAGTACAAAAGGTTGATCTTTATTCTGTTTTGAAGTCTCTTTCGTATGTCGCTAATTATATTTCTAATGCTAATTTCTGTTCTTATACACACATTATTATGATGTGAAGAGATTCTTCTATTTTTATTAATATGTCCTTTGAGAATAAGCAAGTCATTCACTATGATGTTAGCATTGGTAGTGTAAAATTCCTTTTAACTATAGTCTATGGTGCCAATGTTGATCCTGGTAGATCTTTGTTATGGGACTTTTTACATTCTCTTAGTAGTTCATTTCTAAAGCCTGGTGTATTTTGGGTGATTTCAATACTATCAGCTTCAACAATGAAAAGTGGGGATGCAATCTCCTTCTATTAGGAGTATGAAAGATTTTACCATCAATAGGAATCACCATATAGCAACTAGTAGTTCTAGAGACCGTATCATCAGCCCAATATACTTTATGTTAATATTTTACCATTATGATTACTTTACATATGCATTCTCTCTAGTATTCAACATTAATCGTTCATTATGTAGACTTTTTTGGCTTGATTTTATTATGACCGTAAACCTTGTTGCAATGTAATTTGCTAAGGTCTATAAATCATCCCTAGCAAAAAGCATCACTAAAAAAATGCCTTGGATATCTATGTGTAGCTTATATTAGGGTAATATTGGGAGAGCATCAATATTGGGATTCAAATTATATCCTTACCAAGCTAAAACTAATTAAGACATTCTATCTAATTATTGATGGCCAAATTTACATTAGCAATATGTAGTATTACTAGATCATTTAGACCAAAGAAATGTTATGTACCTATTATCATATTCAGTACCATAGATGGAATATGTTTTCATATTAGCATATCATCTTCTTAGTTCTAAAAATGTCCATTAAAGTTTATCATTGAGAAACTAAATTGCATCCAAGGGCATCCTAACCTAGACATGTCTGATGAAGATATTCCAAAAATAATAATAGGAGTTTGACTTATATAATACTATTAATTTCATGTCCATATTACTAGTCCAAGAAGTCATATATAAATTGAAAATGTAATTCGTATTGAAAAGTATTCATTTGAGATTACTACTAAAGAAAAAACATGATATTAAGAGTTCAATTATATTATACAAAATTATGGCAGATGTAGGAGGGAATAATAGGGTGACTCCAAAGGTGACTCAAGAAGTAATAGAGATGTCATATTTCACTGCCGCCAAGAAGGATGACGATTGGGACAAAACATCTAGGAAAGAAACCAAAGCAAGATCTACTCCAAACAAAGCTTGTCATGGTTGCTCTGGAGGTCAAGTTTTGGTCAGATCTAGTCTCTATACACACCATAAGTGACTCTGTGAAGCTATCCAAGACTAACATGGAATTGTTTAAGGAAAAATTATCTATCCTAAAAGAATTGCAAAGTGGAATCTAGTGATATGGAGTTATACTACACCGGGATACATTGTTGGGTTGCATCAACATTGACTTACACTAGTTTTCCATCTAGATCAAGTTTGGAATGTCAAAAGCTCTATTGATATTAGATCAAGAGGCAAGGGTTTCTTTCTCATAATATCTTCTAATGATTAGGACCTTTTCCTTGAAATTGAAGGCACAACTTGGTCCATTGTTCGGAAACCTTTGATTATCAAGAAATGGGATATATGTGACCGCATGGAAAAAATTAAATTGTCGAACATTTCGATTTGTTTGAAGATCCATAGTTTTCCTTAAGAACTATGGGACTAGACCATTCAAATGCATGGGTAGGTTGGGTTTGGGTTGGGTCACTGTGGGCTTAGGTCTTATGGGTTTGGTCAAAAAGATGTGGTTCTAAATAGGTTGAACAAAGGTGAATCTAAATATGACCAACGGGTTGCGGGTCACCCGCAGATTCCCATGTAGTACGTGTTCAATGAAAAATAATTTGCAAGTTGCTACTCTAGCGGTAAAATAAGACAATTTTATAATGGTTTTACATGAGATATAGCACATGAATATCCAACTATTATAATTGTCTCTATCATGTACAAAAGCATGTTGTTTAAGATCTACAACCATTCAACCACACATTTTTAGGGTAAAATTCACTAATATGTAATTAAAATTCTCTAATGGATAATTATATTTGACATACTAGAGTAAGAAAAGTTATAGTAAAACTCCATATTAATTACGATAGGGAAATTAGATAATTTAATATAGAGGTAGATTTTGTATTTTCCCAATGTCTTTCTTGTCAAATATCATTTCTTGTTAGGAAGTTTGAGTTGGACTGGACTCCTTAAGGACTCCTTAACACAAAAAATGGTTTGAGTTGGGATGGACTCCTTAACCATTTTTGGGCAATAGTAAATCATAATATTAATTTAATATAGTAGTAGATTGTTATATTTATTTTTATGTAGTCAATTTAGTTAAGCGGGTCACCTTGGGTGCCTGCGGGACACCAGTGAAGCTCGCTAACTAAATGGGTAGGTATAGGTTTGGGAAATTTTTGGTGAGTGACAAATTTCATCACTCAAGCCCAACTTAAATAGGCCAGCACATGGGTGATTGTGGATTTTGACCCAATTTGACAAGTCTATATGGGATGATGAAATGTTCAACAAGATCAAATCATTCTTGGGTAAACCTCTTCGTATTGTAAATTATAGTAGATTTTAGAAGGATGGGGTATGTTAGGCTTCAAGTCTTCATCCCAGTTGATTTCTCCTTCCCTAAATAACTAGGAATTCAATGTGATGATTTGCCCAATTTTGGGAGCCTATAAGATGCCTATCTTGTGGGAATTATAGCCATGTGTCTAGCCTTTTGATGCAGATGTGAAGATGTTTGGTCCATAGAAAAATATGAAAGGAAAAAGTAAGCAAATTTGGATCCAAAAAGTCATCAATGTTGAAGTGTCTCGTAAGGATTTTGAAGAATTTAGTGATGTTGTGTAGATATTAACAATGTATCATCTATTATAGATGATCTATCTGTTGGGTTTTGTGTGATAGAACATGCAGCGGAAACAAAAAATTTATCTAACCACAAACCCATAACCAACAAATCACATCAACAACTATACAATAAGAAAGATGGTTTAGTGAGATATACCTGGTCCTGAGGCTTGCTCAGTGACAATACCTCACAGCTAGTTTGGCCTTCAATCACCTAGTCTTTGATGGTGTTTGTACAGCTCCTGGTCTTGACCCAGACTGCGATTGGCAGTCGTCCTCCTGAGTAGCAAAAATCTCCCGCCTCTATAGATAGTCTACATGGACCATCGGGAACTCTAGTCATCCTGATGGATAGACAAGAAGGAGTCATCCCCTTCTATCAGCGTACTAGTCACTGACACACTCTCCCACCACCAATCTCTTTCCTGTAGTTATATTTCCCTCGATGTTCCTCCCTGGATGGGTAGAACTTGCTTGGGCTCTCTCGGTTACCACAACATGAGAGGACAAAAACTTTGTAGAACAACTGATGTTCTGAGTTGTATATTCTAAGAAGCCCCATTTACCCCTCTATTTATAGTAGAGGGCAGGGTCAGGGTTCCCAATCTGGGCGGGAGTAGAAGGGTCTGGATTTTCCGCGAACGAATTGTGTTGTGACAGCCGAACCAATCGATTCATAACTGAACCGATCGTTTGGGTAGGTGAGCTGATCGGTTCACCCAATGAATCGATCGTTTCACTTCACAAACTTGCCTACAATTGACTTTCCTTATTCGTTTCTAATTAACGCAAAGATTAATTCTTGTCCCATTTGAATTGAACAAGTGAAATGAAAAACATTTCTCACAAATCTGGAAAATCCAACACTTCTCATTTGGTCCAAGTGAACCGGTCATCTCACTGACCATGAGTGGATCGGTTCACCCAGTGAATTGGTCAGTTGGTGATCCAAGTGCAGAACTCAATCAATGCAGTCCTCAATCAATCTGACACTCTAATGAATGGTTCAACATTTGAACTTGATAATTCTGAGTCAAGTCTATTGATTGAATGTTTAATTGAATACCTAAATCCTTTGGTAATCAATCTAAACATCATTCATGGATAAACTCCTCTTCTAGGTTAATCCTATGTGTGTGACCTAGGTTCCATTTCACGTTGGTAGTGAATGACCATAACTAACTTATGACATCACAAGCAAAGAGCGGTGCCTAGTCGCACATCAGTGCGACCCAAGTGAAGAGGAAAGTTGGAGAACAACTTTCAACCTACAATTTGTTATTGGTGTTATAGTGAATGTATAGTTCCTTTGTCTCTGATATCCATATTGTACTTCAGGCGTGGACTTGGAATTCTCTACAAACATTCAATCGATGTTTCTTGAACTAGAGTAGATTGTATGGGATAAATGCAAGCTCAATATTATATATATTGACTCACATGTACATGGCCATATGTTTCTCAATCTGTGGCCAGGATATCATACTCCCTTAGGAGGGACAAATTCCATATCTATCACTAACAGTCAAGTCCCCATGTGTTAAAGTCACCCAATCATCACTTTTATAACAACCCATGTTTCAGGACTGTGTTTGATGATGTCAAAGTGTACCCAACCACATGTGATGAGTGTAGTGATTTCAAGTCTAAGAACCACAGTCACCACCAATGCAATAAGAGATGATCCTAACTAACCATGTGTGGTTTCCATGCATCACTTTTATGGTGCATCTGTCTGATACACTATTCTCTAACATGTATCTGTGTACTTGGTTTGATATCATATATCATAACTGATGAGATTCTGTCATCAACTAACACACACTCTAGTATTTTGTGTTATTGATGTCTATGGTTATTTCCATAATAACAACTAACTAGGGACCTAATAAGAATGTATACTCTTAACAACCGTATGACCTCATTGTTCAGGTCCTTAACCTGAAGACATACATCATGGAGTAATATGATTCTTTATACATCTAACATATTGTATCATTATCTCAAAAATAGATTAAACAAATAGATGGAATTTATCTTTATTATTATTCAAATCACTTACAAAGTATGCCATTACAATCATCATATGACTGGATCTATGGGCATACATACCAACAGACTCCGACTTTCACTTAGAGCCAATCACCCATGAACCTCAGTCCTTGTGATATAGCATGACCATCATGCTTCTACTATGAAAGTTCCTTAGTCAAAGCATCAGCAATATTGTCTTCGATTGGTACTCTGCAAATGTTCACATCTCCTCACTATATGATCTCTCGTATGAGATGGAAACATCGTTGTATGTGCTTGGACTACTGATGTGATCTGGGTTCTTTAGCTTGTGCAATAGCTTTGTTGTTGCATAATAAAGCTCAATTGCATCACAGATGCTAGGAACCACCCCAAGTTCAGAGATGAACTTCTTGATCCACACAATCTTCTTTGCCTCATGGGATGCAGCAATATACTCGGCCTCTGTCATAGAATCCACAACTATATCTTACTTGGAACTCTTCCAGCTCATAGCTCTGTTGTTGAGGTAAAACACAAATCTTGACTATGATCTGTAATCATCTTTATCAGTTTGGAAGCTTGCATTGATGTAACCCTTTACCAACAACTCTTCCTCACCGCCGTAGATGAGGAACTAATCCTTAGTCCTTCTCAAGTACTTTAGGATGTTCTTCACAACTATCTAGTGAGCATCTCCAGGATCTAACGTGTATCTGCTCATCATGCTGAGTGCATACGAGACATTAGGATGAGTGCACAACATTGCGTACATGATGGATCCAATTGTTGATGCATATGGAATCCCATTCATGTGTTCCCTATCTTCACAAGATTTGGGACATTGAGCTCTAGAGACAGGAACTCCATGCCTCATGGGTATGTTTCCTCTCTTTGAGTTCTGCATGTTGTACCTCTTCAACACTTTGTCAATGTATGTACTTTGACTTAGTCCAAGAAGCTTTCTAGATCTATCTCTATAGATCTTGATTCCTAAGATATAGGATGCTTCTCCTAAGTCTTTCATTGAAAATGTATTTCCAGGCCATCTCTTTACCTTTTATAAAGAAGGGATGTCATTCCCCATCAACAATATGTCATCTACATACAATAGTCATGCTCCCACTAACCTTCTTGTACACACAAGGTTCATCTTCATTTTGACCAAAGCCAAACTCTTTGACTGCTTCATCAAATTGAAGATTCCAGCTCCGAGATGCTTGCTTCAATCCATAGATTGACCCTTATAGCTTGCAAACTTTATTTGCATCCTTTGGATTTACAAAACCTTTAGGTTGAGTCATGTACACATCCTCGACAAGATTCCCATTAAGGAATGTGGTTTTAACATCCATATGCTAAATCTCATAGTCATAGTAGGCTGCAATAGCAAGAATGATCTTGATGGACTTAATCATGCCAACTGGAGAAAAGGTTTCGTCATAGTCAACACCTTGAACTTGTCTGAAACCCTTTGCAACCAATCTACCTTTATAAGCTTGCACATTGACATTCATGTCGGTATTCTTCTTGAAGACCCACTTGCACCCTATGGATTTTACCCCTTCAGGTGGATCCACCAAGGTCCATACCTTATTGGTATACATGGATTCCATCTCAGATCTCATGGCCTCAAGCAATTTCTTAGAATTTGGTCTCTGTGTAGCTTCTAGATAGGTAGTTGGATCATCATCTATGACCAACTCACCACCTTCTTGAGTCACAAGATATCCAAATCTTTCAGGCTCAAGGCGTGTCCTACCAGATCTACAAGGTTCCTCTATTACCTGAGGAATTTGACATTCCATAATAACTTATTATTCTCTATGTTCCTCTTATACATCTATTAGTTCAATATTTTTTCATTGGTCTCGAACCTCTTTGAGCTCCACTTTTCTCCCACTCTTTCCTTTGGAAAAAAATTCTTTTTCTAGGAATACATCATCTGGCAACAAACACTTTGTTGTCAGATTAAGAATAAAAGTAATATCTTTTGGTCTCCAAAGGGTATCCAACAAAATAACATTTATCCAATTTGGGTCCAAGCTTTTCAGAAAACATTTTCCGGACATAATCTTCACAACCCCAAATCTTTATAAAAGACACATTGGGATGCTTCCCATGCCATATATCATATGGTGTCTTTTGAACCAATTTAGATGGTACACGGTTAAGTGTAACACAGAGGTTGTTAGAGCATGTTGCCAGAAAGAAGTTGGAAGTCCGGAAAAACTCATCATAGATCACACCATGTCCAATAATGTGTGATTCCTTCGTTCTGATACACCATTATGTTGTGGTGTTCCAGGTGGAGTCCATTGTGATATGATACCACATGCTCTCAGAAGGTCCTCAAACTCTTGGCTTAAGTATTCTCCACCTCGATCGGATCGAAGTGCCTTAATACTTTTTCCAAGTTGGTTTTGTACTTCATTCATGAAATCCTTGAACCTTTCAAGGGTTTTTTATTTATGTTTCATCAAGTAAACATATCCCTACCTATTGAAGTCATTAGTAAAGGTAATGAAGTATTGATACCCACCTCTAACATTTGTTCTAAAAGGCCCACATACATCATTATGTATGGGTCCTAATAGATCACTCACTCTCTCATTTTTACCAGAGAAGGGAGTCTTTGTCATTTTTCCCAACAAACAAGATTCACATGTCTCTATTGATTCAAAATCAAAAGAGTCTAGATATCCATATTTATGCAGTCTAGATATGCGGTTCTCATTTATGTGCCCTAGATGACAATGTCAAAGGTATGTTTTATTTGAGTCATTGAGTTTTAGTCTTTTGATGTTTACGTTGTACACACTTGTCTATAGATCTATCAAATATAGACCATAAGACATTGGGGCACTGCCATAAAAGATCCCATATTTGGAAATGAACATTTTCCATTCTTAATAAGAAATTCAAATCCATCCTTGTCCAAACAAGATACAAAAATGATATTGTTATTAATGGTGGCTACATAATAGCAGTTATGTAACTCTATTATCATCCCACTTGGTAGAGATAACTCATAGGTTCCTACAACACTGAAAGCAACTCTTGCTCCATTAGCAACACGTCGTTCAACCTCGCCTTTTGCTAGAGGCCAACTTCTTTTCAGATCTTTCAAATTTGAACAAATGTGTGATCCACATCCGATATCAAGTACCCATGATGAAGAAGTAGTAAAGTTAATCTCAATTATGTATACACCAGAAGTAGAGATCTCTATCTCTTACTTCATCTTCCTTGATTCCCTTAATCCTCTCCATATTTTGAGTGAAGAAGACTTGGACTTCAGCTTGGTGGGAGAATGCTTCTCTACCTTGCGTGTATCCTTGGACTCCATTCCACTGATCACTATCATGGAAATATCCTTCTTCATTTGTGCTTCAACATTTGTCAAAATGTCAAACAACTCTAACAACGGTTTAACCATGTTGCACAAGTAGTAATACCTGATAAACATGCTATATGATTTAGGAAACGATTGCAAAATCATGTTTGTGGCCAACTCTTGACCCAAAGGAAATCCCAGTTTCTCCAGACGTTCTATATGCCCAAAGAAATTGAGCACATGGGGTCTAACTGGATCTCCCTCTATCAGTTTGCATTCAAACAATGCCTTAGGCATACATAGAGTGAATTCTACAGCCACCGGTATCTTAGGAATATGCAAAACACTTCTCATAGTCCTTAACTAGTTATGGAAAAATATCTCAATTAAATTGTCTGATTTCAACAATGATTTCTTTTCCATTTGATTCTACAAGAGAAAACATTTGCAATTTGTCAAAACTCCTTTTGATTTGATTTGAATAAATTTGACGATATTTATTTAGGCCTTTAATTAATTAGCGCTCCCACAATTTTGTTCAAATTGACAGCCCTCAACATCAATTGGAAGATTGCAGCATACAACCTTCTAGTGAGCCAAGATCCAAAACAATTTATTTATTACCCAGCCAACGTTAGCATCCATAATCAATTATTAAGGTAGGTAACATTTACTAATTGCATCTTATGCAATTCTTAGATAGATGATATGCACAACTATTTTCCATATTCATCTGCATGCCTCTAAGTGCTTAATCTCATTAAGACCACTTAGTTAAACCTAACCTAAAAGCCAACACGATAGGAGTGCACCCCGCTTGGCGGGCCCATACAACTACCATCACACTTCCACGAGATAGACAGTGCACCACCTTTGGGATGTCCACACTTTTTGATCAAGCTTTTTATGTGTGTTTCTTATGGAAAGCATCTAAGACTTAATATTATGGGGTATGGTATTTATATACATTTACATATCTAATCACCACATATATAGTATGTATCATATACATGTTGTATCCCAAAATAAAACATGCTAAGTGATAAAGTGATGATTATGGCCATCCTATTGTAATTCCTTGAGCCACAAGGAATTACGGTCATCTTGGTCTACATCACATGCAGCAACCTGTAGTTGATGAAGATCTGTTCTTTAGCAGTTCTAGGTTGATCAGCTCATCCTATGACTGATCGACTTGCCTCCTGATCGGTCAGTTGGTTTTCACCAACCGATCATCTGGAACCTCCAGACGGTCAGTTCATCAGGTCTTTGTTCTCCTCGTTAGGCCACCAGCTGCTCGTCTCACACCATTATTCGATCATCTCGGTCCTTCAACTATCCGTCTGGGCACCCACCATTCTTTGACATAACAGGAAATAAAGCTATCCTACTTTTACATATATTTTTGGGAAACCCTGAGTTACATTCGGGGGGGCAAAGGTAGAAGAGAAGACTTGAGTTATCTCAAGTTACATCTGGAATAGAAGAAAAGACTCAGTACATAGACCAAGATGCAAACAACAACAACCAACCAAGAACACACATAGGGGTTTATAGGCCATAACCACGCTACACATCCACCATCAAAACCATTTTAGGGTGACGCGTATTGATTGCATATGTATATAAGGATTTGTGGTGTTTAATCAGATATGTGCATTAGCCAGTTAAAGTATTTACATCGCATGCAATAAATAAATGGTGAAGAATCAAAATCCAATAATATCAATTAATCCTAAAGCATAGTATGTTGACGTGGCTCTGATACCACTATTGGGTTTTGTGGGACACAACAGGCAGCGGAAACAAAAATTTTATCTAACCACAAACCCATAACCAGCTGATCTCATCAACAACTACACAATAGGAAAGATAATTTAGTGAGATATACCTAGTCCTAAGGCTTTGTTGGTGACAATACCTCACAACTAGTGTGGCCTTTAACCACCTAGTCTTCAACGACGTCTGTGCAGCTCCTGGTCTTGACTCAGACTGTAGTTGACGGTCGTCCTCCTAAGTGGTAGAAATCTCCCACCTCTATAGATAGTACACACGGACCATCGGGAACTCCAGTCATCTTGATGGACATTCTAGAAGGATTCATCCCCTTTTGTCGATGTACTAGTCACTGACACACTCTCCCACTACCAGTCACTTTTTTGCAGTTGTCTTTCCCTCATTGTTCCTCCCTAGACAGGTAGAACTTGCTTGGGCTTTCTCGGTTACCACAACCAGAGAGGACAACAACTTTGCAAAGCAACTGATGTTTTGAGTTGTGTATTCTTAGAAGCCCCCTATACCACTCTATTTATAGTAGAGGGCAGGGTCAGGGTTCCCAGTCTGTGCGGGAGTAGAAGGGTCTAGATTTTCCATGAAGTGATTGTATTGTGGCAGGTGAACCGATCGTTTGGGCAGGTGAACCGATCATATCGTTTCACTTCCCAGACTTTCCTACAATTGACTTTCCTTATTTGTTTCTAATTAACATAAATATTAATTGTGGTTGCTTGCATCTCGTCTGTGCACCGATTCCCTATCTCCTATTCCTGATGTAACTCAAGATAACTCGAGATTTCTTTCCTACCTTTGCTCCCCCCGAATGTAACTCGAGGTTTCCTTTTTCAAATGTAAAATAGGATACATCTTTTATTTCCTGTTATGTCAAAGAACGATAGACATTGTGATGACCAGTTCGAGCAGTGAGACGAGCAGGTGGCAACCTGAGGAGATGCACGATGACCAGTGAACTGATTGGCTGGAGGCTCCAGTCGATCGGATGGTGGCACCCAACCGACCGGCCTAATGGTGAGCCGATCAATCATGGAGATGAGTTGATCAAACCCAAAACGACGAAGCATAGAGTTCATGTTATACAGGTTGCATGTGATGTGGACCTAGATGATCGTGATTCCTCTTGGCTCGAGGAATCACATTAGGATGGCCATAATCATTGATTTTATCATTTCACATGTTTTTTGTGGGATATAGTATGTACATGATACTTACTATATTGTGGTGATTGGATATGTATATGTACCTATAAAACCCAAATCCCTCATTAAATATTAATGTTTTAGATGCCTTCCAAATGCGACACACGTGAAAATCTTGATCGACCAAGTGTGGGCACGCCCTAGCGTGGTGCACCATCTATCTCGTGGAAGCGTGAAGGATGGATATGTGGGTCTGCCCTAGCAGGGTACATATTCATCGTGTTGGCTTTGGGTCGAACTTAGCAAGGTAACCTAGATAGGATCTAGCACCTTGAGGCATGGAGGTGATCATGGCAAGGATTTTCATATGACATCTTTCAAGAGTTTCATATGATGCAATTGGAAAAAGTTGCCTACCTGGAAGATCTAAGTTGTGGGTGACAGCCCTAGCTGGTCCATGACTTAGAGGATTTCAGGATCTTGACCCACTAGGAGATTGTATGTTGCAATCTTCCGAATTGATAGTGAGGGCTGTTAATTTGAATCAAAATAGTGGGAGCGGTAATTAATTAAAGGTCTAATTAGCTACTGTCAAATTTTATTCAAATCAAATTAAATCAAAAGGAGTTTTGACAAATGCAATTTTCTCTTGTAGAATGGCAAAAGATTCATCTTTTAAAATGGGCAAATTAATTGAGAATAAATTCCATAACTTGTTAGGGATTGTGAGAAGTGTTCTTCACAATCCAGATATATCGGTAACCTTTGAATCCACTCTATATGTGCTTAAGAAGAAGGATAGTTCATTGATGGAGATCAATGGAACAAAGTCTAAGGACAAAGGCGAGGGAGAGAAGGGTTCTCTCGCCAAACCAATGTTAGAATATTCTGCGCTCAAAACATGGAGAGGATGGAAGGAATGATGGAAGAAGAAGTGAGAGATAGAGATCTCTACTTCTGGTGTATACATGATAGAGATTAACTTTACTACTTCTTTGTCATGGGTACTTGATACCGGATGTGGATCTCACATTTGTTCAAATGTGAAGGATCTTAAGAGAAGTAGGCCTTTGGGGAAAGGTGAGGTTGAACTACGTGTTGCCAATGGGGCAAGAGTTGTTGCCAGTGTCGTAGGAACCTATGAGTTAACTCTACCTAGTGGGATAATAATAGAGTTGAAGAACTGCTATTATGTACCTACCATAAATAGGAATATCATTTCTGTCTCTTGTTTGGACAAGGATGGTTTTGAATTTCTTATTAAGAATGGAAAGTGTTCCATTTCAAAAGATGGGATCTTTTATGGCAGTGCCCCAATGTCTTATGGTCTATACTTGGTAGATCTAGAGACAAGTGTATACAACATAAACACCAAAAGGCAAAAAACACAACAACTCAAACAAAACATATCTTTGGCATTGTCGTCTAGGGCACATAAATGAGAAGCACATTTCTAGACTCCATAAAGATGGTTATATAGACTCTTTTGATTATGAATCAATAGAGACATGTGAATCTTGTTTGTTGGGCAAGATGACCAAGACTCCCTTTTCAAGTAAAGGTGAGAGAGCTAGTGATCTATTAGGACTCATACATACTAATGTATGTGGGCCTTTTAGAACTAATGCCAGAAATGGGTGTCAGTACTTCATTACCTTCACTGATGACTTTAGTAGGCATGGCTATGTGTACCTGATGAAACATGAGTTAGAAACCCTTGAAAGGTTCAAGGATTTCATGAATGAAGTACATAACCAACTTGGTAAAAGTATTAAAGCACTTCGATCCGATCGAGGTGGAGAATACTTAAGCCAGGAGTTTGAGGACCTTTTGCGAGCCCGTGGTATTGTATCACAATGGACTCCACCTGGAACACCACAGCATAATAGTGTGTCTGAAAGAAGGAATCACACTTTACTGGATATGGTGCGATCAATGATGAGTTTTTCTGATCTTTCAATCTCCTTCTGGGGTCATGCTCTTGAAACTACCGCGTTTACACTTAACCGAGTACCATCTAAATTGGTTCAAAAGACACCATATGAGATATGGCACGTGAAGCGTCTTGATTTGTCTTTTATTAAGATTTGGGGTTGTGAGGCTTACGTCAAGAAAATGTTTCCTGATAAGCTTGGACCCAAGTCTAATAAATGCTATTTTGTTGGATACCCCAAGGAAATAAGGGGATACTATTTATACCACCGTACTGACAACAAAGTGTTTGTTGCTAGGACAGTTGTATTCCTAGAAAAGGAATTTATTTCTAGAGGAAATAGTGGGAGGAAAATAGAGCTTGAAGAGGTTCAAGTCCAACAAGAATACTGGATTTTTATATGGCATTTTCTCTCTCATCAATTTCCTTATAAAAGTGCCATTTCCAAGCCCAAACCAAGGCCTTTTTCGGATTTTCTTCTTCCCCTTGCTTGAAAAACCGACCAAGGAGCTAGGGAGGAGCATGGAGCACGTCCCCAACCTGTGGGTAAGCCCTCGACCTTCGTTCTTCAGGATTTCATGGTGGAAATCGAAAATAAATTATGGATTCCTTCTTATTTCGATCTCCTCTTCAACCCTAGCCAACTTTTGCAATCAAAAGCTTGAGGACGAGCCTAGGGGGAGTTGCTAGAGCTTCATACACCATTAATGGCGTGATATTGGAGCTTTGGAGCTCAATTGGAGGCGGGTTTTATAACTCAGACCCTTAATCATTGCTATTGTATCAATCATCTATGCTTTGTTGATTGATTTCTTCAATTTGATACATACTTGATTCTTTGCTGCAATTTCCATCAAGAACGGTTTCTGTTCTTGATTTTTAGAAGAAAGGGGATGATGACATCATCCTAGATGCTTATCCAAAGAAAATTACCAAGCCAAACGGTTTTGATAGCTATTCCAAATTGTTTTAATTTGATTGGCTATGCGGTTTCAGCAAACCGTTTAAGGGAAAACGGTTTCCAAACCGTTTGATATGGTAGACCAAGCGTTGACCGTTTGGGAATTTTGTTCCTAATTGTGTAGGCTAATGACTCTCCAAATTTGAGGGGTTAACTCCAAAGGAATCGGGATTTGAAGGCCAATCAATTAGGCAAATCGAATTGAATTAAATGCTGATTTTCAACCTGATTAACTTGACCTTTTTGGGAAAACGGTTTCAAGACCGTTTTTTGGAGTTTACCGAGCATTGACCGTTTGGGATTCCTGTTCCTAATGATGTTGGTTAATAACCCTCCAAATTTGAGGGGTTAACGCCAAAGGAATCGTGATTTGAAGCCTAATCAATTAGGGAAACCTAATTGGATTAAGTGCTGATTTTCAACCTGATTAACTTGACCTTTTTGGGCAAACGGTTTCAAGACCGTTTGGTGGAGTTGACCAAGCGCTGACCGTTTAGGATTCCTGTTCCTAATGATTTTGGTTCATGACCCTCCAAATTTGAGGGGTTAACTCCAAACGAATCATGAGTTGAAGGCTAATCAATTTGGCAAACCCTAATTGAAAACAGTGCTGAAATTCCAATGAGTTAAGTTGAGATTTTGGGTTGATTAGCCCAAACGGTTTCAAGACCATTTGGGGATCACCCAAACGGTCTCAAGACCGTTTGGGGGTCACCCCAAGACCGTTTGGAGGTCTGGGGTCAAGTATAGTTGATCAATTGAAGGTCCAAAGGTACCAATCATATTGCAATGAAGTGCTGATTTGTTGATCAACTCGATAGACCAATCCATGATGATTTTTCACTAAAGTCCAAAGGTTGGATGAGCCAAATGGTCTCAAGACCGTTTGGGGGTCACCCAAGACCGTTTGGAGGTCTAGGGTTGAGTATGGTTAAGCAATTGAAGATCCAATGTCACTAAGTTGAAGTGTAATCAATTGTTGATTTGGTGATCAATTCAATGATCCAAACCTTAATTGGATGGCTTGGATTTGAGTGATATGATGGGAAAACGGTCTCAAGACCGTTTGGAGGTCATCCAAACGACCTCAAGACCGTTTGGGGTCAGGTCATACCCAATTTGGTTGATGGTTCAATGGTTTCAAAGCAACTAGTGTTACATTGATTAGTATTAAAGGATCCTCGATTCCAAACCCTAAGTCAATTGATTCAAACCCTAATTGATGACCAATTGAGGGTCAATTGAGGGTCAAATAAGTTGAAGGTTGACCTATTTAACTCAATTAAAGTATGAGCATAGGTGCAATTGATGATTGGTTCCATGAATTCAATAATTGAAGGAATCAACATTGGAAACCCTAATTCAATTGGATACCTCATGTTATTGAATGTCCAATTGATCAAACCTTTTTGGAAGCCTAATGTAATTAGGTGAGAGATACCCTGAATGGTACTAATCAATAACGCATAACAAATGCATGGATCCAATACATGATGTAAACCCTAATTGAGGTTGATTCCATGTATAACCCTAATAAGAGGTTGTCTACATATGAAATCACTAATTAGGATGAATAGTGAACCCTAATTAAGGGTGTATCCATGTGAAACCCTAGTTGAGGGTGTATCTATATGAAACCCTAATTGAAGGCGTATCCATGTGAAGCTCTAATTGAGGGTGATTCTATGAGAAACCCTAATTGGGAATGATTAGTAAACCCTAGTTATGGGCAATGTGATATGAAACCCTAATGAAGGGTGATGCTATATGCAATCCCTATTCTAAAGAAGGGAGATGGTATGTGAAACCCTAATCCCTAATGAAAGAATAGAATTCATACTTGAATATGATTCATGAGGTGATTTAATGTAGCAAGGTCGTGGTGCTCTATAATTGACTTAGAGATAATTTGAAAGTGACCTAATATGGTCGTATACCTTGATGTGTTATAAGTCCAATATAATTGGATGAAGGATACATGAGATATGTGATAGGAAACCCTAATCCTAATAAAGGAATAAGGGTGATACCCTTGAAATAATGATACATTTGTTTTGCATGGTGTTGATAGATAATTGATGTACTACTATCATATGTGCTAACCATGCAGGTATCATGAGATGATGGGCATAGCCAGGTATGAGCTATGATGTGTTATTAAATTGAATTGTTTATTGGGCCTTGTGTGCCATAATATACCTTGTTTCCTGGTAACAGGTAGCAAGAGAGTTAATGGGCCTCAAGTGCCATGATGGATGCTTGTGTAGCAAGTATCATACTTACCTTGGTCATATGACCTAAAGGTGTTAGTTACCTGAGAAAAAGGTAACAGTGCTCAGGTAATGAGCTAAGGGTTTGAATACCCAGGATTACATGGTTATTGTGTTGAAAAGAGGGATTAAGATCCCAATGTCTTACAGAGATTAAGAAGTATATTGCTGAAAATAAGTACATGTTTCTTTATAGCATTGTGTTAATAAGTTATGATTGAGAACTTGATTGATGCTAAAAGAATACGATAATGTACTTAATTATTCAAGTGAAATCTATTCATGAAGTGCTCTGACCATAGATCCATCATCGTCAGAAGCAGGTGATGGTGAAACAGGTTTTCCTAAGGGATCTCCTGGAATTCGTATATTTTTTAATATACGGGGGTAAATAGGCGAAAATATCCTTACGTCCGTGTGAGGGAATTGAGGAAAGGTTAATAACAAACCTCTCAATTACTCACGTTGTCAGGTTGGATGTATCACGAATCTCCTGACGTTGGGTTGGATGTTTCACTATTCCCCCAAATTATGTCGGGTCGACAGAGATAAACATGAAATCTCTCGACTGCCGACGAGAGTACAGTTGCGGCTGTAACTCTGTAGTGAAGTTGCCAGTATACCTTGGAAAGCTATTTTAGTAGAGACACGAGATGTCCTGCATGTGGTCCCGCACTGACCGGGACGTGAGAGGTCATGGAAGCCGGCTCTTCCAATGACTTTGTATGGTACCGATTTCGACTCCTAAAAGTGGTCGGTTGGAGTATGAGTGGTATACCTCATCTCCTCAGAGCTTAAGTTATGTTTGTAAAATGTAATCAGCCGAGTAGCGTATTTGCATAAGTTTTGAAATACGAGAATCACCGGTTGATGTTATCCTGCTTAGCATGATCTAAATGCATAAATGTTATCTGTGTTATTCAATTCTTTATTGAATAGAGACATGCTGCTTAATCAAGTTATAATTGATATTCTTGCATAAGAATGTTGCTCTAAACTGCATAGATATTGAGTTATCTGCTGTTGATTACATATGATTCCATTGTTCAGTTTATTTCCATTAAACTGCAATAACAATGTTTTCGGCGGAGAGTTATATCTCTCGCTGGGGCAATTTACATATTGTCTCACCCCCGTGGGATCAACATTTTTAGGTAACCGTCGACAAAAAGGCAAAGAACCTATTACAGAGGAAGAGCAGCATCAGTAGTAGAAGGGACAACAGTAAATCCCAGGTGGGAATATGAGCTGTCAAGTTGTATATAGATAGTCCTATGAGTCGTCTCTGTACTCTCGGGTCCTAGGAGAAATGTTTTGAAGATTCAATCTGAGATTTTGGCTTTAAGCCTCGAGGGTTTTATACTACCTCTGTACAGTTAAGACTGAGTAGTTGATGTTTGTATTCCTCGAGAAGCAATAGTACATGAGATGTATATATGAACCAGGATGTAAAGTTTTACTTTGGTTCTGAATGAAAGAGTTTTCCTGTGAATGGATCTCTTTGCAAATGGTTTTAATTTTCAGTGATTTTTGCTAATCCGCTGCTTGACGAACGCTTCCGCATTAGTTAATTATGTTTTTATGAGTTGTACGTCACAATTTAGTAGTATCAGAGCTCTAGGTTCGCTGAGTCTACAGAGACATAGGATTAAGGTTTTTGAGTCTGTTCTAGTGCTTTCCAGTTTATCTGATAAGTATCTTCTGCTCATATAGGAGGAGAAGAACTTAAAGATGTCTGGAAAACATGATGAACATGTTGTTGAGAGCAGCATACCTGCACCAGGAGAAGGTGCAAGGGGTCAGGATAGGGAGGAACATGTATCTGAACAACCCCAGTTCAACCCAACTGATATGGGGAACCCAGCCTTCCAGTCCATGTTTGGGCAGTTTATGGCTGCTATGACCCATATGACAGATAGAATGCCAATGCCTACACCAAGAGCACCAGTCCATGATAAAAGACATGGAGCTGGCAAGACCTTTGAATGGCTTAGAAGGGTAGGAGCCACAAAATATGCTGGTACAGCTGACCCAGCAGATGTTGACATGTGGCTGACCGAGTTGGAGAAAGCCTTCAGAATCCTTATGATTCCTGAAGATGAGAAGGTGAGACATGTTGTTTATCTATTAAAGGGGAGTGTCGGGCACTGGTGGACCATTGAAGAAGCCAAGAGACCTGGAGTTGAGGTCGTATGGGGCAAATTCTGACGGGAATATGTCGCTAGATACTTTCCAAAAACATATCTAGATGAGAAGATCTCTCAATTTGAGAGGATTAGGCAAGGTTTAATGAACATTAGCGAGTATGAGGCTAAGTTCATGGAGTTATTATGATTTTGTCCGCACATGGCATCTACAGATGAGGAGAGGATTCAGCATTTCGAGAAAGGGTTGAACGCTGAATTGACCACTCCGGTGTCTGCTCTGGAGAACCGGGAGAGGTTTGCTACCTTTGTAGAGTCGGTAAGACGAATAGAGAAGTCTGTGATTGAGAAAAGACAGACTAAGGGTAAGAGAGAGTACCCCCATTTTCAAGGACAAAAGTCCAAAGGTTTCAAGAAACCAAAGTATTTTGCACCAGCACCACCACCAAGGTTCAATACCCAGACGCAGTGGACGTCAAGTAAGGGTATAGATCATGGTTTACCACAGATGAGAGCTCAAAATGTTGCATCGATGTCAGTAACAGGACCACCCAGACCACAGCACAGGAATGTGACATGTTATAAATGTGGAGTAGTGGGACATGTGGTGAACATTGTCCTATGCATGCCAGAACTGTAATTCAACCACAAAGACAGAGTCAGCAGGGATCACAGAGGAGGCAGTTTTCTGGTAGTGGTGCAATAGGATGTGGACCAGTGTCACAAGCCGGTTCAACAGCACCCAACAATCAGGCACAGGAACAACAGCAAGCTACAGCTAGATTCTATGCCATGAGTCAGCCTGAAGCAGTAATCAACCCTCGGGTTGTGACAGGTCAGATGGAGTTATTTTATTCTGATTTGTCTTGATCCTGCTTCGTATCTGTTTTAATTGACACTCTTTTATCACTCGAGAAGTGATTTATGACTGCCACTTGATTGTCGGTCATAGAATAGACAGTTTGCTACTAGAAACACCCTTAATGGGATTCACTGTATTGCAGGAAGTGTGTTCTTCTTGCAATCTTTCCTTTTCCGAGATTTGGAAAGAAGGGAAAGTTAGATCCTAGATTTATGGAGTCTTACCCAATCATTGAGAGGATTGGAAAGATAACTTATAAGCTAGAGGAAGAGATGAGAAAGAAAAATCCTTCTCTTTTCTCTTAAGTGATTTCGGGGACGAAATCCTTATAAGGGGTGGATAATTTGTAACATCCCTGACCTGGGTTATGCCTTAACCCTAGGGGTTTTGCTTAAGCAAAGCTCATTAGATCCTTAATTTTATTTTGTGAAAAATAATTAAGGCTAGAGGAACTTATGTTTCAATTTTGGTCCTCTTTGGACAATATTGAAGCAATGTTAGCTTATTTTGGACTAAAGTGTAATTTACCCAAGTTGAGGGGTTAAATTTCAAATGTTGAATAATAAGATGTTCCTCTGATGTTGAGACATCATAAGAATGAATATGATGCAGAGGAATGGCTTGTGATAGCCTGAGTACCAAGAAAGAGCTGATAAAGCAATGTTTGTGCATAAAAACCTAGTTTTGGTGTAATGTGCAATTTACCCAAAACCAAAGGTTCAATATGCAATTTACCACTTCAAAAAGGTCCTTAATATTTTTTAACATCATGTAGAGAAAATAAAATGAGAGGGGTGCCTCATTTGAATTAAGTTGGAGGAGAGAGAATCTTGATATTAAAATAATCAAGATTTAATCCTAATTGAAACCTTAATTCAAATTAGAGCAAAAATGAATGTATTAATTAAAGGGCCTTCAACCAAAATGTTATTGGTTGATTTTGAATAAGTATGGACGTTCGTTTTCCAAGATAAGGAACAAAAGTATCTTAAGTAGGTGAAATTCCACTCACCTTTTTATAAAGAAAAGTAATATCCACTCACATGTAGGATATTATATTATAAGCATTAAGGTGCTTAATTTGCTTTTCTTTAAATTGATGATAATGAAGGATAATTAAAGGAAAATGAAGATGCCTCGTATCCATGGAGTTGAGGGGGAAGAGGCGGCCATAATTTTTGGATTAATTGGATTTTTATATGGCATTTTCTCTCTCATCAATTTCCTTATAAAAGTGCCATTTCCAAGCCCAAACCAAGGCCTTTTTCGGATTTTCTTCTTCCCCTTGCTTGAAAAACCGACCAAGGAGCTAGGGAGGAGCAGGGAGCACGTCCCCAATCTGTGGGTAAGCCCTTGACCTTCGTTCTTCATGATTTCATGGTGGAAATCGAAAATAAATTATGGATTCCTTCTTATTTCGATCTCCTCTTCAACCCTAGCCAACTTTTGCAATCAAAAGCTCGAGGACGAGCCTAGGGGGAGTTGCTAGAGCTTCATCCACCATTAATGGCGTGAGCTTGGAGCTTTGGAGCTCAATTGGAGGCGGGTTTTATAACTCAGACCGTTAATCATTGCTATTGTATCAATCATCTATGCTTTGTTGATTGATTTCTTCAATTTGATACATACTTGATTCTTTGCTGAAATTTCCATCAAGAACGGTTGCTGTTCTTGGTTGTTCGAAGGAAGGGGATGATAACATCATCCTAGATGCTTATCCAAAGAAAAGTACCAAGCCAAACGGTTTTGATAGCTATTCCAAATTGTTTTAATTTGATTGGCTATGCGGTTTCAGCAAACCGTTTAAGGACAAACAGTTTGAAACCGTTTGGGAGCAAACGGTTTCAAAACCGTTTGATATGGTTGACAAAGGGTTGACCGTTTGGGAATTTTGTTCCTAATTATGTAGTCTAATGACCCTGTAAATTTGAGGGGTTAACTCCAAAGGAATCGGATAATTGAAGGCCAATCAATTAGGCAAATCGAATTGAATTAAATGCTGATTTTCAACCTGATTAACTTGACCTTTTTGGCCAAACAGTTTCAAGACCGTTTGGTGGAGTTGACCAAGCATTGACCGTTTGGGATTCCTGTTTCTAATGATGTTGGTTAATAACCCTCCACATTTGAGGGGTTAACTCCAAAGGAATCGGGATTTGAAGCCTAATCAATTAGGGAAACCTAATTGGATTAAGTGCTGATTTTCAACCTGATTAACTTGACCTTTTTGGGAAAATGGTTTCAAGACTGTTTGGTGGAGTTGACCAAGCTCTGACCGTTTGAGATTCCTGTTCCTAATGATGTTGGTTAATGACCCTCCAATTTGAGGGGTTAACTCCAAAAGAATCATGAGTTGAAGGCTAATCAATTAGGCAAACCCTAATTGAAAACAGTGCTGAAATTCCAATGAGTTAAGTTGAGATTTTGGGTTGATTAGCCCAAACGGTTTCAAGACCGTTTGGGGATCACCCAAACGGTCTCAAGACCGTTTGGGGGTCACCCCAATACCGTTTGGAGGTCTGGGGTCAAGTATAGTTGATCAATTGAAGGTCCAAAGGTACCAATCATATTGCAATGAAGTGTTGATTTGTTGATCAACTCGATAGACCAATCCATGATGATTTTTCACTAAAGTCCAAAGGTTGGATGATCCAAACGGTCTCAAGACCATTTGGAGCTCATCCAAACGGTCTCAAGACCGTTTGGGGGTCACCCAAGACCGTTTGGAGGTCTAGGGTTGAGTATGGTTAAGCAATTGAAGATCCAATGTCACTAAGTTGAAGTGTAATCAATTGCTGATTTGGTGATCAATTCAATGATCCAAACCATAATTGGATGGCTTGGATTTGAGTGATATGATGGGAAAACGGTCTCAAGACCGTTTGGAGGTCATCCAAACGACCTCAAGACCGTTTGGGGTCAGGTCATACCCAATTTGGTTGATGGTTCAATGGTTTCAAAGCAACTAGTCTTACATTGATTAGTATTGAAGGATCATCGATTCCAAACCCTAAGTCAATTGATTCAAACCCTAATTGATGATCAATTGAGGGTCAATTAAGGGTCAAATAAGTTGAAGGTTGACCTATTTAACTCAATTAAAGTATGAGCATAGGTGCAATTGATGATTGGTTCCATGAATTCAATAATTGAAGGAATCAACATTGGAAACCCTAATTCAATTGGATACCTCATGTTATTGAAGGTCCAATTGATCAAACCTTTTTGGAAACCTAATGTAATTAGGTGAGAGATACCCTGAATGGTACTAATCAATAACGCATAACAAATGCATGGATCCAATACATGATGTAAACCCTAATTGAGGTTGATTCCATGTATAACCCTAATAAGAGGTTGTCTACATATGAAATCAGTAATTAGGATGAATAGTAAACCCTAATTGAGGGTGTATCCATGTGAAACCCTAGTTGAGGGTGTATCTATATGAAACCCTAATTGAAGGCGTATCCATGTGAAGCTCTAATTGAGGGTGATTATATGAGAAACCCTAATTGGGAATGATTAGTAAACCCTAGTTATGGGCAATGTGATATGAAACCCTAATGAAGGGTGATGCTATATGCAATCCCTATTCTAAAGAAGGGAGATGATATGTGAAACCCTAATCCCTAATGAAAGAATAGAATTCATACTTGAATATGATTCATGAGGTGATTTAATGTAGCAAGGTCGTGGTGCTCTATAATTGACTTAGAGATAATTTGAAAGTGACCTAATATGGTTGTATACCTTGATGTGTTATAAGTCCAATATAATTGGATGAAGGATACATGAGATATGTGATAGGAAACCCTAATCCTAATAAAGGAATAAGGGTGATACCCTTGAAATAATGATACATTTGTTTTGCATGGTGTTGATAGATAATTGATGTACTACTATCATATGTGCTAACCATGTAGGTATCATGAGATGATGGGCATAGCCAGGTATGAGCTATGATGTGTTATTAAATTGAATTGTTTATTGGGCCTTGTGTGCCATAATATACCTTGTTGCCTAGTAAGAGGTAGCAAGAGAGTTAATGGGCCTCAAGTTCCAGGATGGATGCTTGTGTAGCAAGTATCATACTTACCTTGGTCAGATGATCTAAAGGTGTTAGTTACCTGAGAAAAAGGTAACAGTGCTCAGGTAATGAGCTAAGGGTTTGAATACCCAGGATTACATGGTTATTGTGTTGAAAAGAGGGATTAAGATCCCAATGTCTTACAGAGATTAAGAAGTATATTGCTGAAAATAAGTACATGTTTCTTTATAGCATTGTGTTAATAAGTTATGATTGAGAACTTGATTGATGCTAAAAGAATACGATAATGTACTTAATTATTCAAGTGAAATCTATTCATGAAGTGCTCTGACCATAGATCCATCATCGTCAGAAGCAGGTGATGGTGAAACAGGTTTTCCTAAGGGATCTCCTGGAATTCATATATTTTTTAATATACAGGGGTAAATAGGTGAAAATATCCTCATGTCCGTGTGAGGGAATTGAGGAAAGGTTAATAACAAACCTCTCAATTACTCACATTGTCAGGTTGGATGTATCACGAATCTCCTGACGTTGGGTTGGATGTTTCACTATTCCCCCAAATTATGTCGGGTCGACAGAGATAAACATGAAATCTCTCGACTGCCGACGAGAGTACAGTTGCGGCTGTAACTCTGTAGCGAAGTTGCCAGTATACCCTGGAAAGCTATTTTAGCAGAGATACAAGATGTCCTGCATGTGGTCCCGCACTGACCGGGACGTGAGAGGTCATGGAAGCCGGCTCTTCCAATGACTTTGTATGGTACCGATTTCGACTCCTAAAAGTGGTCGGTTGGAGTATGAGTGGTATACCTCATCTCCTCAGAGCTTAAGTTATGTTTGTAAAACGTAATCAGCCGAGTAGAGTATTTGCATAAGTTTTGAAATACGAGAATCACCGGTTGATGTTATCCTGCTTAGCATGATCTAAATGCATAAATGTTATCTGTGTTATTCAATTCTTTATTGAATAGAGACATGCTGCTTAATCAAGTTATAATTGATATTCTTGCATAAGAATGTTGCTCTAAACTGCATAGATATTGAGTTATCTGTTGTTGATTACATATGATTCCATTGTTTAGTTTATTTCCATTAAACTGTAATAACAATGTTTTCGGCAGAGAGTTATATCTCTCGCTGGGGCAATTTACATATTGTCTCACCCCCGTGGGATCAACATTTTTAGGTAACCGTCGACGAAAAGGCAAAAAACCTATTACAGAGGAAGAGCAGCAGCAGCAGTAGCAGGGATAGCAGTAAATCCCAGGTGGGGATATGAGCTGTCAAGTTGTATATAGATAGTCCTATGAGTCGTCTCTGTACTCTCGGGTCCTAGGAGTAATGTTTTGAAGATTCGATCTGAGATTTTGGCTTTAAGCCTCAAGGGTTTTATACTACCTGTGTACAGTTAAGACTGAGTAGTTGATGTTTTTATTCCTCGAGAAGCAATAGTACATGAGATGTATATATGAACCAGGATGTAAAGTTTTACTTTGGTTCTGAATGAAAGAGTTTTCCTATGAATGGATCTCTTTGCAAATGGTTTTAATTTTTAGTGAGTTTTGCTAATCCGCTGCTTGGCGAACGCTTCCACATTAGTTAATTATGTTTTTATGAGTTGTACGTCACATGTGGGGTCTTCCGCCTTTGTAACTCTAAACTTAGTGGTGGAGATCTAGCTTGGAGTTGAGGAAGAGCTCTCCCCCCATCGGCTTTTGGATGCTTGCTTGAACGGTGCCATTGGTGTTGAGATTGAGCTTCAGAACGCTAAGACATGGCATGTAATTTGTTGCACACCATGTTTCTTATAGGTAGGGGAAGGTGTCGAGTTCAGAAAAAAATGAATGGGGTGATACACTATGTTCTGAGAACCACACAATGTGTCCTCACTATAATAGGTGCTTCTAAAGGTTGGAGACGACGAGGTTGCACTGTGTGTTCTTGATTGTTCATAGTGTGTTCACACACTATTGGCTAGCTCCAAGTTGGCGGTGGCCTAGATTGAGCAGAGGTTGTGCACTCCAGACTTTACGATGGTGAATCATTGAACCTGGTGGATGATGGAGTTGAAGAGACTGCTCTCCTTATGTGGCTAGATTGCATGCATGCTCAACAACAACAATCAAGCAATGGGCTTTCTTCGACGATGGTTGGAGAGGTGGCGTCATATTTGTACGTTGGGGTTTTCGAGCAATGGTCTTGGTTTGACGGTGGTTGAAGAAGACTAGGAAAAGTGGTGTGATCGGAGAAGGAAATGACTGTTACAGTGTGCAAGGAGGAGGCATCTCTCACCTTTGATGATGGCTGAGTGAGCGGAGGCGGCGGCTGTCGAGGACACGACTAGAAAGGAGTTTGCACATGGCTGAGAGAAAATGATGAAATGGGAATGGCGGCTAGATATTAGGGCTTAAAACCCTATTTCTAACTTATAAACATGACATGTGCTTTGTAGAACATGGCGTGTCGCGATGCACTTTTTGACTGCCCCTTTTATTTTTGATTTGCTTAATGAGTACATGTCATGTTCGAATACAGACACAGTGTGTTTATTTCTAGCAAGATCCCTTCTTATGAAATGCACGTCATGTTCACATTTACACACAATGTGTGACTTTTCAATGAACCCTCTTGCATTCCCAAACTAATAACGACACGAATGCACAAATAAAGACACAGTGTGTGAGTTTCTAGAAGTTTTTTGGCATTCAAATGGACTATCATACATGACATGTTTGAATTAAGACACTCGTGTAAGATTCCAGTGACTTCAAGCTGATGGAGACACGACATGTTCAAATAAAGACATGCAGTGTAACTTTATAGAAACTTGCTTATGGAATGATGAAACGTTGTGTCTTTGGTGTTTAGACATCATAAGAATGAATATGATAAAGTATGATGGATTCTCCAAGCTTGGGCACCAAGATGCAGCTTGTGGAGCAATCCTTGTACTTAAAACTCTAGTTTTGGTGTAAAGTGCAATTTACCCAAAATATGGGGTGCAACTTGTAAAATACACCTTCTAGAGTATCTTTTATGACTCTTGTCATCATTAAGAGTAAGAATTATGAAGAGTTCACTTCAATTGAATAATTAAATAAGAATGATAACCCTTATAAATTAAATGATCAAGTTATAAGTCTAATAACCCTTCTATATGTGCAACTTAGTAAGAAGTTGGCTTTCTTCACCTTTAGACCTTGGGTTTAAGATGAGTTTTGCTTAAGTATGGAAGGGAGAAACGTGGTTTATAATAAGGGAAGGACCTAGAGGACAAATGGAGAAACAAGTTGTCCTTATGTTGAAATTTCACCTAAAGTATATATATACACCTTTTCTCACTTAGCAAGGATCGTTTCCTTCACTTCCTTTCTTATTCCCTTGCTTAGACTGACTTAGGACAGAGCTCTGGGGAAGAGGAGAACGGCAAAGCAGTTCTAGGTAAGCTTTGATCATCATCTTGCTCGAATTCATGGAGGAATTCATGGTGCAAGGTTGGTTTTATGGTCTTCCTTACTTGTTTCTTCTTTCTAGCCATCTTTTCCCAACCTTTCCTTGGAGAAACACCCTTGGCCGACCTGTGGAGCTCAAGACACCATTAAAGACTGGAATCTTGGAAGCTTGGAGCTCAAGGAACGACCTTAAGGCGGGTTTTATAACTCTAAACCTTTTGCTTTCTTATGCATATCTTTGTACTTGCAAAAGTAGCTTGTTCTTCTTTCCCCCATCCTTCCTTGCTTTCTTGCATCTAAAACCATGAGGAACAGACCTGGATCTGGAGGTATAAGAAGGGGGGAGTGAATACCTATGTCACTTTAGCAAACGGTCTTGCACCCTTGGCCAAACGGTTTGCAAAACCGTTTGGGGGTTTTGCAAAACCGTTTGAGGGGCAAACGGTTTCACATGGTCGGTTGGAGAAAACGGTCTCCAAGACCATTTGAGGGCGTTGACCAAGCGTGGACCGTTTGGGATTTCTGTTCATAATTATGTAGGATAATGACCCACCAAATGTTAGGGGTTAACTCCAAAGGAATCATAGGTTAAAGGCCAATCAATTAGGCAAATCAAATTGAATTAAGTGCTGTTTTTTCCAATCTGTTTAACTTGAACTTCTTGGGTAAACGGTCTCAAACCATTTGAGTGCGTTGACCAAGCGTGAACCGTTTGGGCTTACTGTTCCTAATGATGTGGTCTAATAACCCACCAAATTTTATAGGTTAACTCCCAAGGAATCATGAGTTAAAGGCTAAACAATTAGGTAACCTAATTGGATTAAGTGCTGATTTTCCAATCTGATTAACTTGAACTTTTTGGGCAAACGGTTTCAAACCGTTTGAGTGAGTTGACCAAGCATTGACAGTTTGGGATTCCTGTTCATAATCATGTTGTTTAATGACCCTCCAAATTTGAGGGATTAACTCCAAAGGAATCGTGAGTTGAAGGCTAATTAATTATGTAAACCCTAATTGGATTAAGTGCTGACTTTCCACTTGATTGATTTGACTTTTTGGGTTTTCTTGCCCGAACGGTCTCAAGACCATTTGGGGGATCATCCAAACGGTCTCAAGACCGTTTGGGGTTCACCCAAGACCGTTTGAAGGTCTAGGGTCAAGTATGGATAGGTGTTTGAAGATCCAAAGATGTGGTGTGAAACCTAATCGGCTAAGTGTTGGATTTGCATTGAATTGAGTTGATTGTTTTGGGTTGATTGACCCAAACGGTCTCAAGACCGTTTGGGGATCACCCAAACGGTCTCAAGACCGTTTGGAGGTCACCCAAGACCGTTTGTAGGTCTGGGGTCAAGTATAGTTGACCAATTGAAGGTCCAAAGGTACACAATTACAAAGCAATCAATTGCTGATTTGATGATCAACTCAATAGCTCAAACCCTAATGATTTTTCACTAGAATCCAAGGGTTGGGTGAGCCAAACGGTCTCCAGACCGTTTGGGACTCATCCAAACGGTCTCAAGACCGTTTGGAGGTCACCCAAGACCGTTTGGAGGTCTAGGGGTGAGTATGGTTAAGCAATTGATGATCCAATGATACTAAATTGGAATGTAATCAATTGTTGTTTTGGTGATCAATCCAATGATCCAAACCTTAATTGGTTGACTTAGATTTTGATGATATGATGGGAAAACGGTCTCAAGACCGTTTGGAGGTCATCCAAACGACCTCAAGACCGTTTGGGGTCAGGTCATGTCCCAATGTAATGATGGTTCAATAGGTTCAAATCAATTAGTCCCACATTGAAATATGTTGAAGGGTTATTGATTCCAATCCCTAATTCACTTGAGTTAAACCCTAATTGATGGTCAATTAATGGTCAAGTGAGGGACAAATCAGTTGAAGGTTGACCTATTAAACTCAATTAAGGTATGAGTATAGGTCCAATTGATGATTGGTTCCATGAATTCAAAGATTGAAGGAATCAACATTGGAAACCCTAATTCAATTGGATACCTTACGAAGTGGAGGTCCAATGTGATTGAATCTTTGAGAATTAAGATGATGAATGTTCTATTGATCCAATAATGATTAGTAATGATAATCAATGAAGGTGTGAAGGTTGAAACCCTAATAATACCTAATTGATTAAGAACCAATTAAAGGGAGAATTCTTAATTGTTTATAGGATTAATAGCTTGATACACTATGTTAACCATAGTAGCATGTACTTGATTGAAGGGTTGATGTGACCTAATCAAGTTAAAAGAATGAAAGTTTAGAAAACATATATTTATATATATAAAAAAACATGAATCATGGAATGATCTTATGTAGCACGACCGTGCAAGGGAGCACGGCCGTGGTAGCCTTAGCTTGCATGACCGTGCAAGGGAGCACGGCCGTGGTAGTCTTACTTTGCACGACCATGCAAGGTGGCACGGCCGTGGTGTCCTATTATGAAATTGAGAAGTTTTGGTATTGTGATGACATTGTTATATATGCATGTCCTTATTTGTATAAGTCATACAGGTTGATATTATGAGGTAATCATAGCCAGGTATGAGTTATGATGTCATATTCCTTGAAAACAATTATAAGCTTTTAGAGTAATGATATGTGAAAAGTATATACATTGCTTCGATCAAGGTCATGCTAATAGATGACTTGATGCTGATATGGCACTTGATAGCAAGTGTTATGATGATATAAGGGTGTGAGCACCCATGTTCTTGAATCATAGTGATAAGATGATTAAGAATTGATATCCAGTTGATAACTGATATGAGTTATACTTCTACATTTAGTATTCTTCTGTTATAGCCATGTTTAATACTTGAATGTTTGGAAACATATATGATGCTAAAAGAATATTGATATGTACCTAATAATCAAGTATAATCATACCGTGTAGAGCCCTGATCATAGATCCATCATTGTCAGAATTTAAATAATAGTGAAACATGTTTTACAAAGGGAACTCCTGGATCACATACTTTAGAGTATGTGGGAGTATATGGAATAACTGATAAAATTTAAGCTTGACAGGTTTCATATAGAGGTGATCAGATCCAGGTAAGATTTATAATGCTAATTGCATTAAGAACACTTGTTACCTATAATTCAAGAGTATAACTAAATGTCATGTTATCTGGTAAGTGATAACATATGAGCTTGATAGGTTGAATGAGCCACGAGTAATATGATTTGTTGATCTTCAAAGGTCATATTATTTAGATAACCAGATAAAATGAGATGTTACTTGGTAACAAATGCTATGATTAGTCCAGGGGTTTGAACTCCCACATTCCGGTTTTCATATTAATAAGATGGTTAGGGATTGATATCCCAATATTAAAAATATGAGGTATGAGCTAAACCAAAGTGTTTCTATGTGAAATTCTATTACGGAATAATCCTATGAAAAGCTTAACTACAGACTAATGGGTTATGAATGTAAATAACCCTTGTATTACATAAGTAATGTTAAGTCTGATATCATATGTACAAGTTATGCAGATATGTTGTGGAGTTGGAATCCTAACACTTTGGGAGAAGGAGTATGGCTACAGGCCATCCTTTCCCAAATAATAATGCCAGGCAATGGATATATGATCCAAGTCTGAAGGGAGTTAGTGATGTGATAAGTGACATGTGATTTTATCAATTTATAGTTGCATTGCTTTTTGTAGAAAGAATAGTTTAATCTGTTAAACATTGTTTTAACTACTCTCAAATATACATAACTTCTTTGTGTACATTTATTCTATTATGCTGCAATAATTATGCTTCTGGCGAAGAGTTATATCTCTCGCTGGGATGATTTTTATAATTGTCTCACCCCGTAGATTTCAACCTTTAGGTGGACGTGGGCGAGGAGGCAGAAATCCTTCAATAGGTGAAGGGCAGCATCAGCAGTACTAAGGACAGCAGTGAAGCTTCAGGTGGAGGCATTGGCTGCTATGTCATGTGTAGATAGTGTTAGAGTCCTATATGTCGTCTCTATACTCTCAGGTCCTCGGAGTAATAGTTAGTGCTTTCGAGTTTTTGGTCCAGTCCTTAGAGACTTTTGTATCTTGCCTTACAGAGTTTTACTGATGGAACAGTTGTAAACAACTTATCATGTTGCTTTATGAGAAAGCTTTACCTTTAAAGGATCTCTTTGTAAAAAGTTTAAATTTTTTATTGATTTCTGGTAATCCGATGCTTAGTGAACGCTTCCACATTAGTTAATCTTGTTTTCTCGAAATAGACGTTTCAATTAGTGGTCTCAGAGCTCTAGGTTCGCTGAGTCTATAGAGACATAGGACTAAGATTGTAGAGTCTGATCTAAGTGTTTTCCAGATTATCTGATAGTATCTTCTGCCCACATAGGAGGAGAAGAACTTGAAGATGTTTGGACCACGTGAAGAGCATGCCGATGAGGGCAGTTCTGCTGCACCAGGAGGAGGTGCAGGAGACCAGAATAGGGAAGGGCATGTACCTGAACAGCCCCAGTTTGACCCAGCTAAGATAGAAAATCCAGCTACTTATGCTTTATTTGATAAGTTTCTGGCAGCCATAACACACATAGCAGATAGGGTGCCACCATCTGCATCTAGGGCACCAGCCCATCAGGAAGGTTATGGAACCGGCAAGACTTTCGAGAGACTTCGCCGGGTGGGAGCCATAGACTATGCTGGTACATCTGATCCAGCAGATGCTGATCTATGGTTGACAGAGCTGGAAAAGGCTTTTAGGATCCTTGATATTCCTGAAGCTGAAAAGGTTAAGCATGCGGTATACCTCCTAAAAGAAAGTGTTGGTAATTGGTGGATGATAGAGGAAGATAAGAGACCAGGTGAAGAAATAGGATGGGAGGTTTTCTGACGAGAATTTGTCAATAGATACTTCCCTAAGACGTATCTAGATAAGAAGATCTCTCAATTTGAGAATATCACACAAGGACTGATGAACATTAGCGAATATGAAGCTAAGTTCATGGAGTTACTACGGTTTTGTCCACAGATGGCAGTTAGTGATGAAGAAAGAATTTGGCATTTTGAGAAAGGATTGAATGTTGAACTAGCCACTCCTGTGTCTGCCTTGGAGAACAGAGAAAGGTTTTCCACCTTTGTGGAGTCAGTAAGAAGGATAGAGAGGTCGGAAACCGTGAAACAACAGACAAGTAGTAAGAAGATGTACACCCAGCCTCAAGAAAAAAGGCTTGAAAGTTTTAAGAAGCCAAGATTTTCTACACCAATGGCAATATCAGAATTCCCTACCCAGACACAATGGGTGTCAAGTGGAAATAGGGACCATAGTAGTATTCCAAGAAGACCCTCCGACATAGCCTCAGCATCGGTAACTGGATCGTATAGACACCTTGCACCCAGGATCTGTTGCTTATGTAAACAACCGAGACATCTGGTAAGGGATTGTCCAGAGAGGAATGCAATAATGACTCGACCTCAAGGACAGAGTCTGCAAGGCCCACAAGGGAGGCAATATGATAATAGAGGACGTGGACAAACATCCCATACAGGTCAGATGAAATAAGTATTGTTTTATTATTACATATTAGGATTCTATGTGTTAAAAATATGGAAGTTAGCTGCTTTTGAATTTCTTGACTAAGTCCTAGAAGGACACAAGAAAGATAAGAATTCATATCTTACTCAATATTCTTTAAAACAATTTATAATCTCCCTTAACTGTGTATTAAAAGGATGAGATATAGATGTGATACCTGAAGAATAACCTAGAGTGATAAATTCTGCGTGTATAATGATATGAAAAGCAAAGAATAGGATGATAAGTAAAATACATACTACCTAATCTCAATACTTATATACCCTGGCTAGGTATATGGTTATTGTAGATAAGGCTAGTATGAAACACTTAGATTGTTATCTTTTGATTACTCTGATCAGGTAATTATTTTGAAACAATCTAAGGAGTATAAGAAAAATTAAATGAGAGGATCTTAGTGAATACTTAGTGAACATACTTTGTGAACATACTTAGTGAATATACTTAGTGAATTTCCTCAGTGAATACTTAGTGATCATACTCAGTGAATTTCCTCAGTGAATACTTAGTGAACATACTTTGTAAACATACTTAGTGAATATACTTAGTGAACTTCCTCAGTGAATACTTAGTGATCATACTCAGTGAATATACTCAGTGAATACTCAGTGAACATACTCAGCGAATATACTCAGTGAATACTTAGTGAACATACTTAGTGAACATACTTAGTGAATATACTCAGTGAATACTCAGTGAACATACTCAGTGAATATACTCAGTGAATACTTAGTGAACATACTTAGTGAACATACTTAATGAATATACTCAGTGAATACTCAGTGAACATACTTAGTGAATATACTCAGTGAATACTCAGTGAACATACTTAGTGAATATACTCAGTGAATATACTCAGTGAATACTCAGTGAACATACTTAGTGAATATACTTAGTGAACTTCCTCAGTGAATACATAGTGATCATACTCAGTGAATATAATCAGTGAATACTCAGTGAACATACTCAGTGAGTATACTCAGTGAATACTTAGTGAACATACTTAGTGAACATACTTAGTGAATATACTCAGTGAATACTCAGTGAACATACTCAGTGAATATACTCAGTGAATACTCAGTGAACATACTCAGTGAATATACTCAGTGAATACTCAGTGAACATACTTAGTGAACATACTCAGTGAATATACTCAGTGAATACTCAGTGAACATACTTAGTGAATATACTCAGTGAATACTCAGTGAACATACTCAGTGAATATACTTAGTGAATACTCAGTGAACATACTCAGTGAATATACTCAGTGAATACTCAGTGAACATACTTAGTGAACATACTCAGTGAATATACTCAGTGAATACTCAGTGAACATACATAGTGACTATACTCAGTGAATACTCAGTGAACATACTTAGTGAATATACTCAGTGAACTTACTCAGTGAATACTTAGTGAGCAAACTTAGTGAATGTACTTAGTGAATATACTCAGTAAACTTACTCAGTGAATACTTAGTGAGCAAACTTAGTGAACATACTTAGTGAATATACTCAGTAAACTTACTCAGTGAATACTTAGTGAGCAAACTTAGTAAATATACTTAGTGAATATACTTAACGAACTCTTTCAGTAAAAGCCTTTGAAACAATACACTTAGTAAATTTACTTAGTGAAATCCTCCAAGACAAATTTCTTAGTGAACCTTCTCAGTGAATGTTTCCAAATTAATTGATTAGCAAGATATGATACTTAAATAATATCTGCTTCCTTTTATCTGAGATTTCGAGGACGAAATCCTTGTTAGGGGGATATAATTTGTAACATCCCTGACCTGGGTTATGAACTAACCCTAGATGTTTTGCTTAAAATATGATTAGAGGCTTGTGATTACCCCCTTGATATGTCATTAAGCTTTATAAGAATCTATAATTTCATTTCTGTCCCTTTTGAACAATGTTGTAATATTGTTTTGTAATACAGGGACCTATGTGCAAATTACCCAATTAAAAGGGGTTAACTTACAAATTGCACATGTTAAGATGTTCCTTTGGTGTTTATACATCATAAGAATGAATATGATAAAGTATGATGGATTCTCCAAGCTTGGACACCAAGATGCAGCTTGTGGAGCAATCCTTGTACTTAAAACTCTAGTTTTGGTGTAAAGTGCAATTTACCCAAAATATGGGGTGCAACTTGTAAAATACACCTTCTAGAGTATCTTTTATGACTCTTGGCATCATTAAGAGTAAGAATGATGAAGAGGTCACTTCAATTGAATAATTAAATAAGAATGATAACCCTTATAAATTAAATGATCAAGTTATAAGTCTAATAACCCTTCTATATGTGCAACTTAGTAAGAAGTTGGCTTTCTTCACCTTTAGACCTTGGGTTTAAGATGAGTTTTGCTTAAGTATGGAAGGGAGAAACGTGGTTTATAATAAGGGAAGGACCTAGAGGAGAAATGGAGAAACAAGTTGTCCTTATGTTGAAATTTCACCTAAAGTATATATACACCTTTTCTCACTTAGCAAGGATCGTTTCCTTCACTTCCTTTCTTATTCCCTTGATTAGGCCGACTTAGGACAGAGCTCTGGGGAAGAGGAGAACGGCCAAGCAGTTCTAGGTAAGCTTTGATCATCATCTTGCTCGAATTCATCGAGGAATTCATGGTGCAAGGTTGGTTTTATGGTCTTCCTTACTTGTTTCTTCTTTCTAGCCATCTTTTCCCAACCTTTCCTTGGAGAAACACCCTTGGCCGACCTGTGGAGATGAAGACACCATTAAAGACTGGAAGCTTGGAAGCTTGGAGCTCAAGGAACGACCTTAAGGCGGGTTTTATAACTCTAAACCTTCTGCTTTCTTATGCATATCTTTGTACTTGCAAAAGTAGCTTGTTCTTCTTTCCACCATCCTTCCTTGCTTTCTTGCATCTAAAACCATGAGGAACAGACCTGTATCTGGAGGTAGAAGAAGGGGGTGTGAATACCTATGTCACTTTAGCAAACGGTCTTGCACCCTTGGCCAAACGGTTTGCAAAACCGTTTGGGAGGTTTTGCAAAACCGTTTGAGGGGCAAACGGTTTCACATGGTCGGTTGTAGCAAACGGTCTCCAAGACCATTTGAGGGCATTGACCAAGCATGTACCGTTTGGGATTTCTGTTCATAATTATGTAGGCGAATGACCCACCAAATTTGAGGGGTTAACTCCAAAGGAATCGTAAGTTAAAGGCCAATCAATTAGGCAAATCAAATTGAATTAAGTGCTGTTTTTCCAATCTGTTTAACTTGAACTTCTTGGGTAAACGGTCTCAAACCGTTTGAGTGCGTTGACCAAGCGTGGACCGTTTGGTATTACTGTTCCTAATGATGTGGTCTAATAACCCACCAAATTTTATAGGTTAACTCCCAAGGAATCATTAGTTAAAGGCTAAACAATTAGGTAACCTAATTGGATTAAGTGCTGATTTTCCAATATGATTAACTTGAACTTTTTGGGCAAACGGTTTCAAACCGTTTGAGTGAGTTGACCAAGCGTTGACCGTTTGGGATTCCTGTTCATAATCATGTTGGTTAATGACCCTCCAAATTTGAGGGATTAACTCCAAAGGAATCGTGAGTTGAAGGCTAATTAATTATGTAACCCCTAATTGGATTAAGTGCTGACTTTCAACTTGATTGATTTGACTTTTTGGGTTTTCTTGCCCAAACGGTCTCAAGACCATTTGGGGGATCATCCAAACGGTCTCAAGACCGTTTGGGGGTCACCCAAGATCGTTTGAAGGTCTAGGGTCAAGTATGGATAGGTGTTTGAAGATCCAAAGATGTGGTGTGAAACCTAATCGGCTAAGTGTTGGATTTGCATTGAATTGAGTTGATTGTTTTGGGTTGATTGACCCAAACGGTCTCAAGACCGTTTCGAGGTCACCCAAGACCGTTTGTAGGTCTGGGGTCAAGTATAGTTGACCAATTGAAGGTCCAAAGGTACACAATTACAAAGCAATCAATTGCTGATTTGATGATCAACTCAATAGCTCAAACCCTAATGATTTTTCACTAGAATCCAAGGGTTGGGTGAGCCAAACGGTCTCAAGACCATTTGGAACTCATCCAAACGGTCTCAAGACCGTTTGGAGGTCACCCAAGACCGTTTGGAGGTCTAGGGGTGAGTATGGTTAAGCAACTGATGATCTAATGATACTAAGTTGGAATGTAATCAATTATTGTTTTGGTGATCAATCCAATGATCCAAACCTTAATTGGTTGACTTAGATTTTGATGATATGATGGGAAAACGGTCTCAAGACCGTTTGGAGGTCATCCAAACGACCTCAAGACCGTTTGGGGTCAGGTCATGTCCCAATGTAATGATGGTTCAATAGGTTCAAATCAATTAGTCCCACATTGAAATATGTTGAAGGGTTATTGATTCCAATCCCTAATTCACTTGAGTTAAACCCTAATTGATGGTCAATTAAGGGTCAAGTGAGGGACAAATCAGTTGAAGGTTGACCTATTAAACTCAATTAAGGTATGAGTATAGGTCCAATTGATGATTGGTTCCATGAATTCAAAGATTGAAGGAATCAACATTGGAAACCCTAATTCAATTGGATACCTTATGAAGTGGAGGTCCAATGTGATTGAATCTTTGAGAATTAAGATGATGAATGTTCTATTGATCCAATAATGATTAGTAATGATAATCAATGAAGGTGTGAAGGTTGAAACCCTAATAATACCTAAGTGATTAAGAACCAATTAAAGGGAGAATTCTTAATTGTTTATAGGATTAATAGCTTGATACACTATGTTAACCATAGTAGCATGTACTTGATTGAAGGGTTGATGTGACCTAATCAAGTTAAAAGAATGAAAGATTAGAATACATATATTTATATATATATATAAACATGAATCATGGAATGATCTTATGTAGCACGACCGTGCAAGGGAGCACGGCCGTGGTAGCCTTAGCTTGCATGACCGTGCAAGGGAGCACAGCCGTGGTAGTCTTACTTTGCACGACCATGCAAGGTGGCACGTCCGTGGTGTCCTATTATGAAATTGAGAAGTTTTGGTATTGTGCTGACATTGTTATATATGCATGTCCTTATTTGTATAAGTCATACAGGTTGATATTATGAGGTAATCATAGCCAGGTATGAGTTATGATGTCATATTCCTTGAAAACAATTATAAGCTTTTAGAGTAATGATATGTGAAAAGTATATACATTGCTTCGATCAAGGTCATGCTAATAGATGACTTGATGCTGATATGGCACTTGATAGCAAGTGTTATGATGATATAAGGGTGTGATCACCCATGTTCTTGAATCATAGTGATAAGATGATTAAGAATTGATATCCAGTTGATAACTGATATGAGTTATACTTGTACATTTAGTATTCTTCTGTTATAGCCATGTTTAGTACTTGAATGTTTGGAAACATGTACGATGCTAAAAGAATACTTATATGTACCTAATAATCAAGTATAATCATACCATGTAGAGCCCTGATCATAGATCCATCATTGTCAGAATTTAAATAATAGTGAAACAGGTTTTACAAAGGGAACTCCTGGATCATATACTTTAGAGTATGTGGGAGTATATGGAATAACTGATAAAAGTTAAGCTTGACAGGTTTCATATAGAGGTGATCAGATCCAGGTAAGATTTATAATGCTAATTGCATTAAGAACACTTGTTATTTATAATTCAAGAGTATAACTAAATGTCATGTTATCTGGTAAGTGATAACATATGAGCTTGATAGGTTGAATGAGCCACGAGTAATATGATTTGTTGATCTTCAAAGGTCATATTATTTAGATAACCAGATAAAATGAGATGTTACTTGGTAACAAATGCTATGATTAGTCCAGGGGTTTGAACTCCCACATTCCGGTTTTCATATTAATAAGATGGTTAGGGATTGATATCCCAATATTAAAAATATGAGGTATGACCTAAACCAAAGTGTTTCTATGTGAAATTCTATTACGGAATAATCCTATGAAAAGCTTAACTACAGACTAATGGGTTATGAATGTAAATAACCCTTGTATTACATAAGTAATGTTAAGTCTGATATCATATGTACAAGTTATGCAGATATGTTGTGGAGTTGGAATCCTAACACTTTGGGAGAAGGAGTATGGCTACAGGCCATTCTTTCCCAAATATTAATGCCAGGCAATGGATATATGATTCAAGTCTGAAGGGAGTTAGTGATGTGATAAGTGACATGTGATTTTATCAATTTATAGTTGCATTGCTTTTTGTAGAAAGAATAGTTTAATCTGTGAAACATTGTTTTAACTACTCTCAAATATACATAACTTCTTTGTGTACATTTATTCTCTTATGCTGCAATAATTATGCTTCTGGTGAAGAGTTATATCTCTCGCTGGGATGATTTTTATAATTGTCTCACCCCGTAGATTTCAACCTTTAGGTGGACGTGGGCGAGGAGGCAGAAATCCTTCAATAGGTGAGGGGCAGCATTAGTAGTACCAAGGACAACAGTGAAGCTTCAGGTGGAGGTATTGGCTGCTATGTCATGTGTAGATAGTGTTAGAGTCCTTTATGTCGTCTCTGTACTCTCAGGTCCTTCTAGTAATAGTTAGTGCTTTCGAGTTTTTGGTCCAGTCCTTAGAGACTTTTGTATCTTTCCTTACAGAGTTTTACTGATGGAACAGTTGTAAACAACTTATCATGTTGCTTTTTGAGAAAGATTTACCTTTAAAGGATCTCTTTGTAAAAAGTTTAAATTTTTTAGTTATTTCTGGTAATCCGATGCTTAGTGAACGCTTCCGCATTAGTTAATCTTGTTTTCTCGAAATAGACATTTCAATTAGTTGTATCAGAGCTCTAGGTTTGTTGAGTCTACAGAGACATAGGACTAAGATTGTAGAGTTTGTTCTAAGTGTTTTCCAGATTATCTGATAGTATCTTCTGCTCACATAGGAGGAGAAGAACTTGAAGATGTTTGGACCACGTGAAGAGCATGCCGATGAGGGCAGTTCTGCTGCACCAGGAGGAGGTGCAGGAGACCAGAATAGGGAAGGGCATGTACCTGAACAGCCCCAGTTTGACCCAGCTGAGATAGAAAATCCAGCTACTTATGCTTTATTTGATAAGTTTCTGGCAGCCATAACACACATAGCAGATAGGGTGCCACCATCTGCATCTAGGGCACCAGCCCATCAGGAAGGTTATGGAACCGGCAAGACTTTTAAGAGACTTCGCCGGGTGGGAGCCATAGACTATGCTGGTACATCTGATCCAGCAGATGCTGATCTATGGTTGACATAGCTGGAAAAGGCTTTCAGGATCCTTGATATTCCTGAAGCTGAAAAGGTTAAGCATGCGGTATACCTCCTAAAAGGAAGTGCTGGTAATTGGTGGATGATAGAGGAAGATAAGAGATCAGGTGAAGAAATAGGATGGGAGGTTTTCCGACGAGAATTCATCAATAGATACTTCCCTAAGACGTATCTATATGAGAAGATCTCTCAATTTGAGAAGGTCACACAAGGACTGATGAACGTTAGCGAATATGAAGCTAAGTTCATGGAGTTACTATGGTTTTGTCCACAGATGGCAGTTAGTGACGAAGAAAGAATTCAGTGTTTTGAGAAAGGATTGAATGTTGAACTAGCCACTCCTGTGTCTGCCTTGGAGAACAGAGAAAGGTTTGCCACCTTTGTGGAGTCAGTAAGAAGGATAGAGAGGTCAGAAACCGTGAAACAACAGACAAGTAGTAAGAAGATGTACACCCAGCCTCAAGAACAAAGGCCTGAAAGTTTTAAGAAGCCAAGATTTTCTACACCAACGGCAATATCAGAATTCCCTACCCAGACACAATGGGTGTCAAGTGGAAATAGGGACCATAGTAGTATTCCAAGAAGACCCTCCGACATAGCCTCAGCATCGGTAACTGGATCGTATAGACACCTTGCACCCAGGATCTGTTACTTATGTAGACAACCGGGACATCTGGCAAGGGATTGTCCAAACAGGAATGCAATAATGACTCGACCTCAAGGATAGAGTCTGCAAGGCCCACAAGGGAGGCAATATAATAATAGAGGACGTGGACAAACATCCCATACAGGTCAGATGAAATAAGTATTGTTTTATTATTACATATTAGGATTCTATGTGTTAAAAATATGGAAGTTAGCTGCTTTTGAATTTCTTGACCAAGTCCTAGAAGGACACAAGAAAGATAAGAATTCATATCTTACTCAATATTCTTTAAAACAATTTATAATCTCCCGTAACTGTGTATTAAAAGGATGAGATATAGATGTGATACCTGAAGAATAACCTAGAGTGATAAATTCTGCGTGTATAATGATATGAAAAGCAAAGAATAGGATGATAAGTAAAATACATACTACCTAATCTCAATACTTATATACCCTGGCCAGGTATATGGTTATTGTAGATAAGGCAAGTATGAGACTCTTAGATTGTTATCTTTTGATTACTCTGATCAGGTAATTATTTTGAAACAATCTAAGGAGTATAAGAAAAATTAAATGAGAGGATCTTAGTGAATACTTACTGAACATACTTTGTGAACATACTTAGTGAATGTACTTAGTGAATTTCCTCAGTGAATACTTAGTGATCATACTCAGTGAATTTCCTCAGTGAATACTTAGTGAACATACTTTGTAAACATACTTAGTGAATATACTTAGTGAACTTCCTCAGTGAATACTTAGTGATCATACTCAGTGAATATACTCAGTGAATACTCAGTGAACATACTCAGTGAATATACTCAGTGAATACTTAGTGAACATACTTAGTGAACATACTTAGTGAATATACTCAGTGAATACTCAGTGAACATACTCAGTGAATATACTCAGTGAATACTTAGTGAACATACTTAGTGAACATACTTAGTGAATATACTCAGTGAATACTCAGTGAACATACTTAGTGAATATACTCAGTGAATACTCAGTGAACATACTTAGTGAATATACTCAGTGAATAAACTCAGTGAATACTCAGTGAACATATTTAGTGAATATACTTAGTGAACTTCCTCAGTGAATACTTAGTGATCATACTCAGTGAATATACTCAGTGAATACTCAGTGAACATACTCAGTGAATATACTCAGTGAATACTTAGTGAACATACTTAGTGAACATACTTAGTGAATATACTCAGTGAATACTCAGTGAACATACTCAGTGAATATACTCAGTGAATACTCAGTGAACATACTCAGTGAATATACTCAGTGAATACTCAGTGAACATACTTAGTGAACATACTCAGTGAATATACACAGTGAATACTCAGTGAACATACTTCGTGAATATACTCAGTGAATACTCAGTGAACATACTCAGTGAATATACTCAGTGAATACTCAGTGAACATACTCAGTGAATATACTCAGTGAATACTCAGTGAACATACTTAGTGAACATACTCAGTGAATATACTCAGTGAATACTCAGTGAACATACTTAGTGAATATACTCAGTGAATACTCAGTGAACATACTTAGTGAATATACTCAGTGAACTTACTCGGTGAATAATTAGTGAGCAAACTTAGTGAATGTACTTAGTGAATATACTCAGTAAAGTTACTCAGTGAATACTTAGTGAGCAAACTTAGTGAACATACTTAGTGAATATACTCAGTAAACTTACTCAGTGAATACTTAGTGAGGAAACTTAGTAAATATACTTAGTGAATATACTTAACGAACTCTTTCAGTAAAAGCCTTTGAAACAATACACTTAGTAAATTTACTTAGTGAAATCCTCCAAGACAAATTGCTTAGTGAACCTTCTCAGTGAATGTTTCCAAATTAATTGATTAGCAAGATATGATACTTAAATAATATCTGCTTCCTTTTATCTGAGATTTCGAGGACAAAATCCTTGTTAGGGGGATATAATTTGTAACATCCCTGACCTGGGTTATGAACTAACCCTAGATGTTTTGCTTAAAATATGATTAGAGGCTTGTGATTACCCCCTTGATATGTCATTAAGCTTTAGAAGAATCTATAATTTCATTTCTGTCCCTTTTGAACAATGTTGTAATATTGTTTTGTAATACATGGTCCTATGTGCAAATTACCCAATTAAAAGGGGTTAACTTACAAATTGCACATGTTAAGATGTTCCTTTAGTGTTGAGACATCATAAGAATGAATATGATAAAGTATGATGGATTCTCCAAGCTTGGGCACCAAGATGCAGCTTGTGGAGCAATCCTTGTACTTAAAACTCTAGTTTTGGTGTAAAGTGCAATTTACCCAAAATATGGGATGCAACTTGTAAAATACACCTTCTAGAGTATATTTTTTGACTCTTGGAATCATTAAGAGTAAGAATGATGAAGAGCTCACTTCAATTGAATAATTAAATAAGAATGATAACCCTTATAAATTAAATGATCAAGTTATAAGTCTAATAACCCTTCTATATGTGCAACTTAGTAAGAAGTTGGCTTTCTTCACCTTTAGACCTTGGGTTTAAGATTTGTTTTTCTTAAGTATGGAAGGGAGAAACGTGGTTTATAATAAGGGAAGGACCTAGAGGAGAAATGGAGATACAAGTTGTACTTATGTTGAAATTTCACCTAAAGTATATATACACCTTTTCTCACTTAGCAAGGATCGTTTCCTTCACTTCCTTTCTTATTCCCTTGCTTAGACCGACTTAGGACAGAGCTCTGGGGAAGAGGAGAACGGCCAAGCAGTTCTAGGTAATCTTTGATCATCATCTTGCTCGAATTCATGGAGGAATTCATGGTGCAAGGTTGGTTTTATGGTCTTCCTTACTTGTTTCTTCTTTCTAGCCATCTTTTCCCAACCTTTCCTTGGAGAAACACCCTTGGCCGACCTGTGGAGCTCAATACACCATTAAATACTGGAAGCTTGGAAGCTTTGAGCTCAAGGAACGACCTTAAGGCGGGTTTTATAACTCTAAACCTTTTGCTTTCTTATTCATATCTTTGTACTTGCAAAAGTAGCTTGTTCTTCTTTCCCCCATCCTTCCTTGCTTTCTTGCATCTAAAACCATGAGGAACAGACCTGGATCTGGAGGTATAAGAAGGGGGGCGTGAATACCTATGTCACTTTAGCAAACGGTCTTGCACCCTTGGCCAAACGGTTTGCAAAACCGTTTGGGGGTTTTGCAAAACCGTTTGAGGGGCAAACGGTTTCACATGGTCGGTTGTAGAAAACGGTCTCCAAGACCGTTTGAGTGCGTTGACCAAGCGTTGACCGTTTGGGATTTCTGTTCATAATTATGTAGGATAATGACCCACCAAATTTGAGGGTTTAACTCCAAAGGAATCGTAGGTTAAAGGCCAATCAATTAGGCAAATCAAATTGAATTAAGTGCTGTTTTTCCAATCTGTTTAACTTTAACTTCTTGGGTAAACGGTCTCAAACCGTTTGAGTGCGTTGACCAAGCGTGGACCATTTGGGATTACTGTTCCTAATGATGTGGTATAATAACCCACAAAATTATATAGGTTAACTCTCAAGGAATCATGAGTTAAAGACTAAACAATTAGGTAACCTAATTGGATTAAGTGCTGATTTTCCAATCTGATTAACTTGAACTTTTTGGGCAAACGGTTTCAAACCGTTTGAGTGAGTTGCCCAAGCATTGACTGTTAGGGATTCCTGTTCATAATCATGTTGGTTAATTACCCTCCAAATTTGAGGGATTAACTACAAAGGAATCGTGAGTTGAAGGCTAATTAATTATGTAAACCCTAATTGGATTAAGTGCTGACTTTCAACTTGATTGATTTGACTTTTTGGGTTTTCTTGCCCAAACGGTCTCAAGACCGTTTGGGGGATCATCCAAACGGTCTCAAGACCGTTTGGGGGTCACCCAAGACCATTTGAAGGTCTAGGGTCAAGTATGTATAGGTGTTTGAAGATCCAAAGATGTGGTGTGAAACCTAATCGGCTAAGTGTTGGATTTGCATTGAATTGAGTTGATTGTTTTGGGTTGATTGACCCAAACGGTCTCAAAACCGTTTGGGGATCACCCAAATGGTCTCAAGACCGTTTGGAGGTCACCCAAGACCGTTTGGAAGTCTGGGTTCAAGTATAGTTGACCAATTGAAGGTCCAAAGGTACACAATTACAAAGCAATCAATTGCTGATTTGATGATCAACTCAATAGCTCAAACCCTAATGATTTTTCACTAGAATCCAAGGGTTGGGTGAGCCAAACGGTCTCAAGACCGTTTGGAACTCATCCAAACGGTCTCAAGACCGTTTGGAGGTCACCCAAGACCGTTTGGAGGTCTAGGGGTGAGTATGGTTAAGCAATTGATGATCCAATGATACTAAGTTGGAATGTAATCAATTGTTGTTTTGGTGATCAATCCAATGATCCAAACCTTAATTGGTTGACTTAGATTTTGATGATATGATGGGAAAACGATCTCAAGACCGTTTGGAGGTCATCCAAACGACCTCAAGACCGTTTGGGGTCAGGTCATGTCCCAATGTAATGATGGTTCAATAGGTTCAAATCAATTAGTCCCACGTTGAAATATGTTGAAGGGTTATTGATTCCAATCCCTAATTCACTTGAGTTAAACCCTAATTGATGGTCAATTAAGGGTCAAGTGAGGGACAAATCAGTTGAAGGTTGACCTATTAAACTCAATTAAGGTATGAGTATAGGTCCAATTGATGATTGGTTCCATGAATTCAAAGATTGAAGGAATCAACATTGGAAACCCTAATTCAATTGGATACCTTATGAAGTGGAGGTCCAATGTGATTGAATCTTTGAGAATTAAGATGATGAATGTTCTATTGATCCAATAATGATTAGTAATGATAATCAATGAAGGTGTGAAGGTTGAAACCCTAATAATACCTAAGTGATTAAGAACCAATTAAAGGGAGAATTCTTAATTGTTTATAGGATTAATAGCTTGATACACTATGTTAACCATAGTAGCATGTACTTGATTGAAGGGTTGATGTGACCCAATCAAGTTAAAAGAATGAAAGATTAGAATACATATATTTATATATATATATAAACATGAATCATGGAATGATCTTATGTAGCACGACCGTGCAAGGGAGCACGGCCGTGGTAGCCTTAGCTTGCATGACCGTGCAAGGGAGCACGGTCGTGGTAGTCTTACTTTGGACGACCATGCAAGGTGGCACGGCCGTGGTGTCCTATTATGAAATTGAGAAGTTTTGGTATTGTGATGACATTGTTATATATGCATGTCCTTATTTGTATAAGTCATACAGGTTGATATTATGAGGTAATCATAGCCAGGTATGAGTTATGATGTCATATTCCTTGAAAACAATTATAAGCTTTTAGAGTAATGATATGTGAAAAGTATATACATTGCTTCGATCAAGGTCATGCTAATAGATGACTTGATGCTGATATGGCACTTGATAGCAAGTGTTATGATGATATAAGGGTGTGAGAACCCATGTTCTTGAATCATAGTGATAAGATGATTAAGAATTGATATCCAGTTGATAACTGATATGAGTTATACTTGTACATTTAGTATTCTTCTGTTATAGCCATGTTTAGTACTTGAATGTTTGGAAACATGTATGATGCTAAAAGAATACTGATATGTACCTAATAATCAAGTATAATCATACCATGTAGAGCCCTGATCATAGATCCATCATTGTCAGAATTTAAATAATAGTGAAATAGGTTTTACAAAGGGAACTCCTGGATCACATACTTTAGAGTATGTGGGAGTATATGGAATAACTGATAAAAGTTAAGCTTGACAGGTTTCATATAGAGGTGATCAGATCCAGGTAAGATTTATAATGCTAATTGCATTAAGAACACTTGTTACCTATAATTCAAGAGTATGACTAAATGTCATGTTATCTGGTAAGTGATAACATATGAGCTTGATAGGTTGAATGAGCCACGAGTAATATGATTTGTTGATCTTCAAAGGTCATATTATTTAGATAACCAGATAAAATGAGATGTTACTTGGTAACAAATGCTATGATTTGTCCAGGGGTTTGAACTCCCACATTCCGGTTTTAATATTAATAAGATGGTTAGGGATTGATATCCCAATATTAAAAATATGAGGTATGACCTAAACCAAAGTGTTTCTATGTGAAATTCTATTACGGAATAATCCTATGAAAAGCTTAACTACAGACTAATGGGTTATGAATGTAAATAACCCTTGTATTACATAAGTAATGTTAAGTCTGATATCATATGTACAAGTTATGCAGATATGTTGTGGAGTTGGAATCCTAACACTTTGGAAGAAGGAGTATGGCTACAGGCCATCCTTTCCCAAATAATAATGCTAGGCAATGGATATATGATCCAAGTCTGAAGGGAGTTAGTGATGTGATAAGTGACATGTGATTTTATCAATTTATAGTTGCATTGCTTTTTGTAGAAAGAATAGTTTAACCTGTTAAACATTGTTTTAACTACTCTCAAATATACATAACTTCTTTGTGTACATTTATTCTCTTATGCTGCAATAATTATGCTTCTGGCGAAGAGTTATATCTCTCACTGGGACGATTTTTATAATTGTCTCACCCTGTAGATTTCAACCTTTAGGTGGACGTGGGCGAGGAGGCAGAAATCCTTCAATAGGTGAAGGGCAGCATCAGCAGTACCAAGGACAGCAGTGAAGCTTCAGGTGGAGGCATTGGCTGCTATGTCATGTGTAGATAGTGTTAGAGTCCTATATGTCGTCTCTGTACTCTCAGGTCCTTGGAGTAATAGTTAGTGCTTTCGAGTTTTTGGTCCAGTCCTTAGAGACTTTTGTATCTTGCCTTACAGAGTTTTACTGATGGAACAGTTGTAAACAACTTATCATGTTGCTTTATGAGAAAGCTTTACCTTTAAAGGATCTCTGTGTAAAAAGTTTAAATTTTTTAGTGATTTCTGGTAATCCGATGCTTAGTGAACGCTTCCGCATCAGTTAATCTTGTTTTCTCGAAATAGACGTTTCAGATACATGTTTCAGGGTCTAAATTATTACATTCATCCATGGCAAATTTATTTTGGGAATGAAAAAGTTCTTTTGCAAATGCAAATAAAGAAATATATACTAAACATAGGGTAAAATCCCATAAGGTCCTCCATTTTAAGTCCAGAGTGAGACTCTTCAATCTTCTTATTCTTCAGTATGCTCCAGAAAAGGAGCGAGATACAATGAACTTTCCTTTATCTTTTGGGTTCAATTTAGGCTGGCTTGGAAGAGATCCTGGAGGAGTTTATTTATTTGCAAGGTCTTGTTGAGCAACTTAATTCTCCAACATCTTTGTATGACTGGCTATGCCATCCACTTTGTTAGAGATCTGTTGGATCATGTCCTTCATCAGTTGTCCTTATTGGCAGAATTCTTCATTTTTCTTAATCTAACATGAGACAGAGTTCTCTATGTGTGACTCAAGACTGAGTTTTGAGTATGGCTGGAGTTGGTTGGGATTTTGGTTTTTGTTAATCAATCCTAGAGGATTGTTTCTTATAGATGGTATATTCCCAACATGTTGTGGTTGATTATTCTAAAGTGGTTGGGGATTTTGAGTATTGTTGCAGTAGGAAAAGTTGGGATGGTCTCTCCAACCTGGGTTGTAGGAGTTAGAATATGGATTGTACAATTTCTTGTTCCCATAGTTTTCTACCATATTTCACTACTCTACAATCTCCTCAGAAGGAATTAAAGAAGGGTAGCTAGGAGAAGCTACCTGCCCCAAAGCCTGGTTTGCATCACAAATAAGATTTACTGGTTGGTATGGTTAAGCAGACAACCTCACAAATTTTTGTGTAAAGGTATCTAGATTTGTAGAAATTAGATCAACAACTTCAACATAATGGACAACCGCTTGCTTCCTAGATGAAGCAGAAGTTGATAGTGCCTTATTACTCCTTTTAGAACTCCATTGGCAATGATTGATTGCCATGTCTTCTATTATATCATAGGCTTCCGTGTAAGACTTGTTCATAAGAGCTCTATTGGTTGCAACATCTATAGACATCATGGTATTATAATAAAGCCCATTATATAATTTTTGAAGTACCATCCAGTTTCTTAAACCATGATGAGGACAAACACGTTGAAGGTCTTTGAAACTTTCCCATGAATCATACAAAGTCTCTCAATCCTATTGAGTGAAATTGGTCCATTGACTTCTCATCTGAGCAGTCTTTCTTGGTGGGAAGTACTTGGCTAGAAATAATTTAAGTAGATCATCCCAACTATTGATGGAATTTCTTAGTAAAGAAGAGAGTCATGCCTTGGCTCTATCCCTTAAAGAAAAAGGGAACAATAGTAGACGTATGTCAATAGGAGCAACACCAAATCTTAGACATGTTTCGATATTGTAGAAGTTCAGCTACATGAAGGTTGGGATCTTCCATGGGAGTCCCTCCAAAGTGATTTGCTGAATCATTTGATTGATTGTCGAGCTGATGGAGAAGTTGTTCACCTCGATCTGTGGGCCATTGATATCTCCATTGATGTTTATTGTAAATGAAATGACAAAGTTCTTGAGAGGACGATTGTGTTCCATGATGGTTCTTGACAGTCCGATGAAGATGGCAGTGATGATGATTGAGGGTCTCCCAAGTTTGGAGGGTCTTCACTCATCCTTGTTTGTCTACGACTGCTAAGAGTGTGTTCAATCTCCGGGTCTAGAAACACTGATGGTTGAAGACCACGTTTTGATTTCTACATGCAGTCTTGCAAATTCACAAGTAATGAGGACACTTAACAAACAATTGAAGAAACAACTGATGATATAAGTGAAGATGGAATGATGAAATTGGGGGAGTGATCTAGTCATGCTTACTAGTTAACACCCCTTACTCTAACAGAAAAATATTGATGCTACTTGGCAATGGTGCCAAAATATTGTTAGCTATGTGCAGAAGTTTTAGTATTTGTAAACTCGAACACTACCCCACAAGTATATGACTGCTTGTAGTATTATCGAGGTCATCCAAGGAGCAAGGTACTACTAGGCGTAAGCCTGTTACTTTTCAACAATCTAGACCGATTTGCAAAAGTTGAGTTGGATTATAATTCACTAACTTGCAATCAAAAGAAACAAAGCACTGAAATGAAGGGATTAAGATTAGATTTTAAGAAATCTTGGTCATAATATTTCACTTCCACACTATTACTCACATGTAACTATGAAATTAACTTACAAGGAGGTTGTTGTAGTCATACTTTTCCCCATTATGTGAAATGGTTCTCATCTTTACATAACACTCCTATGCTTATGCTCATATTCAAACTACAACCTTGGATCCTCAACATACCCCAGCCGCTCCCGTGGTTCAGGGTTTGTTTCCAAGAAAAATACTCCATACTCCCCTATACGTTTTCTCAAATCACATAAAGAAGCATAAAACGTGCAGGTTTAATGGCCAAGCAAACATGGAAGAAAATAACACCGTAGAAATTCTTATAGAAGCAAATTAATTTACAATTTTTTTCAAAATTACAAGTCCACATGAGTAATACCATTGGAGGTACTTTCACATTCCCAAGAAGAAAGGTTCTACTCACATATAATGTAGAAACACAAGTACACAACACAAATTTTAGAGTTTGCCATGATTGGAGAGAGGAGAAACAAAGGAAATAAAAGAGTGAAGTGAAAAAGGTAAAACTCCAGCTAGAGGATAGAATTCCACCCATGTAGCTACTTCGAGTCGGGCTCCTTTCCCTCCCGAGAAGCCTGGATGAAGTGGAGGAGCTCTACTGTATTCTTTGAAGAAGAAATGGTGAAGAATGAAGGTTCTTTCCCAAGAAACCTATCCTTCTCCTCCAAAATCACCCTCCTTTAGCTTTGCAACTTCCTCTGGTCATAGAGTGTTTCAAATGATAAGAGATAACCATCCCATCTAAGTGTTTTTGTATTTAAAAGATGGGACAATTGTCTTTTTAAAATAGCAAAATCGGTCAGCAACAAGCCATGTCTTTTGATGAACACGTCATGTCTTTAGGTATAACTGCTACCTAGAACCGCCCTCACGAAGAGTGCACGGCGTGCCACTAAAAGACACACCATGTAGCTGCAACATGAAGTCATTTTGGGTGGACGGCACACGTCGTGTGAAAATAAAGACACACCGTGTGATTTGGTAGAACTTTGAATCATGGCTTTTGAATGCATAGACACACCGTGTGCATCTCATAACAGGTTGTGTCTTCTTCTCTATAGTTGGGACATGAGTTTCTATAAACTCACACGACGTATGCAAGATAGCACTCGTCGTGTCTTCTTCAATTTCTTCAAGATTAACTCCACCAAGTGTGCAAATTCTTTAGCAATCCAAAAAAGGTCGTATTCGGGTTGGATTAACAACATTTCAACGTCTTTACTCTGCACCTGCAGTCAGAACTATGCAACAAGTAAAACATCTAAAAATGTGGCAACTTAAATATGATTAGAGGCCAAATGGAGAGAAAAATGGACTAAATTTGTGTGCAAAAGTGTGCAAAAAGTAGATATAATATGTGCACATCAGGTAACTAGTTCATATCTCTTGAATTTGTAATCCGAAGTACATATTTGATCCACTTTTGAGGTTGAAACATTACCTGATCAAACTTTGTAGTGGAAACCATATTTGTTTCATTTTTTATGGAAAACCATGAATTAATTCATATTGTGACTAAACTTTCCCTTTTCATCTATATTCGCCATGGATATTGATTCAGTAGTACTAGAGTTATATAGTTACTTTGGTTATTTACTTACATCCCAACTTACATGTCCATGGATAGTTTGGGGTGGAGGATATGTGCCCAACATGTTACACTTGCATATGGTATGTGCATACTATATAAATTTGTTCATGTGTCATTCTTCATTAGGTTTAGGTTTATTTTCCCTAGCCAGCATTATTCTTATATTTACACTTGTACAATATAGTGTGATATCTACATGATTTGACCATTTATTGATGGCTTATGTGCTCTAATTAAATTGTATGTTTTTGTGGCATATTTCATATTCATAAAATGACAAGTATATCTATTGGAATATATTGGATCATTGAGATAATATATGTGATAAGTATGCCTCTAAACCATAATTAGTATCACTTGTGTATTTACACTTTATTATCATGTTCCTTTTAAAATTCCTTTTTGTGGTAAACCTATTTATTTTCTCTCTCTTCCTCTCTCTATCTCTCTCTCTCTTATGAGAGTCTGAACACTTTATTTGTTGTCCTTATCCCCTTTACATTGCCCAATTTTCTATTGATCTGCACATACCAATATTTCTTGGTACTTTGAATCTATTCTTCTTTTGTGAGGTTTGCTTCCAACCCCTGATGTGAAGGACAAAGAAGAGTTGACCTTGTAGTGTGTTGACTTCAAAAAGTGTAGTGGACCTCTTCTGGAGAAAAAGTTGAGATGTCTCAATTACCTTCTACATTTAGACATATTTAATATTCTCATGTAGCATTCCTTTGTGTTCGTGCACATCTGGGTGTTGCACCATTTTATCGTGAAAAGTCATAATATTCAAATGTATTTCATTAAGTTGTTATGCTTTAGTTTTTGTGATAAGCATACTTGAACATTTGAATAATCATCCCCTTGAAAAATTATGGTGTGTTTGGAAAGGGATGTTGTACTCTTGTTCAGTTGAATAATAAGTGATGCTCCTCTCGGATCAAACAAATTACACTTACATTGTAAAAAAAACTAAAATGAAACGGACTTGTATGCTATGGTTTCTTAATGAATTGAAGTCTAACATATGGGATGAATATATTGATTTTACATCCTGTGAGAAAAGATGAATACATTGATTCTACTAGATCACATGAGAAAAATGAAAAGACCATAAGGTTATGGTTTCCTCATGACCGATTGTCAAACCTATGAGATGCTTAAATTTATCCCTTTTTCCTCACTTGATGAGACAAGTTGACCATAAGAATGACCTCTTATTAGTCTTTGCCTAGTAGTTGAGCAACCATGGGTTTGTAGTCTTGACATTTGATAGCTCCCAAAAATCTGGGAGTTCCTACTCTGACCGTGAAAAAAAATTAGCATGTAGTGTGCAATGGATGTAAGACTACTAGGTTTAGCATTTAAGAACTAACCTTTGAAGATTTATGGCGTTTTCGCTTTTATTCTTAGAGTGCACGATGTTGATATGATACATATGCGTGCTCTCTACCTAATTCTCTCAAGTTAACTAAGTTATTATCTTATAGAGATACATATATTGTTTTTGTGAAATCTAGACCATGAAAAGACATCATCGTTGTTATTGATACAAAGTCGTTCAAAAAAAAATCAGTGCAGTTATTTTAAGGAAATCTACGAGTAGTGAAATATGGATGATCTTCAGTTTAATATTGATACTATTCAATTCTGGGTTATAGTCATGTTTGATTGTCCAGATTTTGCCTCATTATTGTATATTGGAATTCATTTATATTAATTTTTTATTTGATTTGTGGATGGGAAAAATATAACGAATTTGGTCATTTTTAAACATACTGAAAGTCTCGTATTGGAATTCATTATGTTGTTATGCTTTAGTTTTTGTGATAAACATTCTCCATCAAATAATCTCAGACGTCAAAATTCAACTTAGCTAGACGGTAGACTAAACAAATGTCGTTATCAAATTAAACAAATACATAAAATTGAAGTTTACTAAATTTTAAAAATGCATTAGTTGACTAATACATGATGTCAAAATGTCGAATTTTTGGAAACCGTTTTGAAAAATCTATCCACAACAACGCTACATTATCCATTAGGTCGGTTTTCTAACACCTCAATGTTCGCTATGTTATAATATGTTAACGTCTTTTGACAAAGTACCAGACTTAGATTCAAATTGGAGATGGGTTTGTCTTTTACTAATAACTACAGTGGTTTGACTGTGACATGATTACAGTTTGCATTTGTCAACGTATGCATCAATGTTGTGATCTAACCCTTTCAGTCCTCCTTTGGGATTCGACTCAGTTTTTCATAATCCAATTTTTTCAAGGATTAGAAAGTTCCATGAGGATTGTCTCTCTGCTTTGATATCGATGTGCATAATATTCTAACAGAAGTCAGATCGAGAACAATTTTGTTGCCAAATAGAAATTTATCCCATTTTGAACTAAGAATGTCCCATCTACCAACCAGACTCTACAATCCCGATCCGTTGCAAAGAAGGAAGGGATGATTAAGATAGAATATGGATAATTCATTTCAGTTTTCAGAATACCGAGTTGAATGACCAGCCAATTATTTGGAAAGAGAAGAAATTCAGAGAAGCAAAAACGGCGTGAGACTCGCAACCCAATGAACTCCGACTATGATAAATATGAATATCAAATGCCCTTGACCTAAGCTATGGCAGGCAGGCAGCCTCACATCTCCAATGGAGCCATGTGCGTCTTTACGTGAATTTGAAGTGCGCATGCAAGTTGCCGTGTATATCCAATTAATACAAGTACCTCACTGCAGCAGATTGAATATTACATACAACCGCATACAAACCGCAACCTGGTGGTTGTGGCGGTTATTAGCTCTCGGCGCCTTGGAAAGTTCGCCCGGGGGGGGGGGGGGGGTGTTTGCTGCATATCATTGTCCCTCTTTCCTTGTCCATCTAATTGAAGTATAGGGATTAGTGCAAGGAATAGTTATGAAGAAACCGGTTGAGGGGTTGACTAAATAAGGTATGTAGATCGTCCGTCAAAGTATGACTAGCTATAGCTTAAAGCTTATAGGATTGCTTAGCTACATACATGACAACCAAGATTCAGCCTGTCATTGGCATTACCAATCCCCAAGTGAAGTCATTGATTGAGCCGTTAACATGTACTACTAGTTGTATTTGGCTGGGTTGGGGTTGGGGGATGATAAAGAGGGATTCCTTCTTAGGGAACATGATCAATTAACGTAGACTATTATTATTATTTTTCATCGTGAGGAGGAAAGGTTCATTCATATCACAAATATATGAAAAAGAGCATTTAATTATAGTCATGAAGCTTTCTTCTGGGTTTTCTGATTAGGCATCAAACCCGCAACATGCAGCTAACAAAATGATCAAATTTATTAAATAAATTAGCTTAGAAGTGAAATTTTGTGAACCAATATGTGACCTAACCTAACCTAGTTTGATTTGAAATAAATATGTTTCTGATTTGATTATGTTAGTCTGAACCGGATCTAAGTTTCGAGTTTGATGTTCAAATTAAACCCAATAAGGATGTGGATAGACAATTAAGACAATATGGCTTCTAATAAGTATGAAAATCTATTCATTTTATGATTTGTTAATACTTTTGTAAAAAGGTTAGATTACGAACACTTCAAATTGACCGTAAGATAGTATGAAATAACAATGTAATGTATATATATATATATATATATCTTGTTATTATAAGAAGAAACCAAAATGCAAAAAATATGAAAATTGATCAACTATTTGTATGGATGTTATTACGATATGAAGAAAGGAAAATGCACAAAAATATGAAAGAAATGTAGCGTTCATATAGATCTGATAATTATTAGAAGAAAGAAAAATGCACAGTCTGAATTGGGTGCTAAATTAGACACTGTATAACGCGACTAGTTCCAAGTTTAACACTTTGTGAAAAACTCAAATACGTGAATTTGAAGGTACATGCAAGTTGTTGTGTATATCCAATTAATACAAGTACCAAACTGATAAATATTGTATACATCAGCATACAAACCGAAACCAGGTGGTTGTGGCGGTTATTAGCTATCGGCGCCTTGGAAAATCCGCGAGGAAGCTTGTTGCTGCATATCATTGTCCCTCTTTCCTTCTGCAGTTAATTGAAGTATAGGGATTAGTGCAAGGATTCGTTGTCAAGAAACCGGTTGGGGACTTTGACTAAATATGGTATGCAGATCGTCCGTCAAAGTATGACTAGCTATAGCTTAAAGCCTATAGGCTTTGTTAGTTACACACATGACAACCAAGATTCAGACCGTCATTGGCATCACCAAACCCCAAGTGGTCATTGATTGATATGTGTAGTACTAGTTGGGGAACCGGGAGGCAACGTGATTAACTAACGCCATGTTAGACTGTCAAAGTCGTGAGCTAATATGTCAATCAGACTCAGTCTGATTCAGAATATACTAGTTCCAGATTTTGATCATATATGATCTGAATTAGGCCGGTTTTAAAAGTTGATGCTAAGTAAAATTGGACTAGTCTCTTGACAATTTAATTTCTGATATGCTTAAAACTCAACAAATACAGGGAAAAATCTATTTGGCACACTTTAATCAGAATACTTTTCTTTATAGCACTTAATTTTTGTAACAAAACACTTTGCAATGAGCATGCCACTAAATGTGGCACTTTATAGATTCAGATTTGGAAATTGAAAATTTAGTTAGTGTTTTATATAAAAAATAAAAAAAGGAAAATAAAAGACAATAAAAGAAGGGAAAAGGCCACTTGATCTGGCATTCTCAACTTGAACCTTCTTTTGTTTCTTTTTCTCATTTTTATATAAAACCTCAAACAATGTGGTTGTTTGTGAACTCGGTCTTGGAAGTGTCACATCAAGCGGTGTTTTACACCAAAATGTGTTATTCCTAAAAATATGAGTGAAATTAAGAAAACTATTTAGACAGAAAACATGCCAAATTATTTTTCCTTTCTTATATTTTAAAAAAAATTAGAATAATATACCACTTTAAATTAATCATTTGTGACCTAGAAAGCATGCCAAACTATATTTCTTTCTTATATTGCCATTAAATTTAGAGTTATATAACAACTGAATTCAATCACCGGATATTACATCTGGAAAATGCCACATTATGCGGTATTTTTACAACAAAGAATGATATTCCAAACAATATTTTTCTAAGCTATTAAGATTTTTTTTTACAAACGCATGCCAGATTATTTTTAGTTTCCTATATTTTTACAAAAGTTTAGAATTGTATAACACTTTAAATCACGGGATAATACAAAGTAAGAAACAAATATACATACACTTTTTATTTGTATTAATTTTATATATCATAAAAAGGAGAAGAAAATGTATACTTTTCAATGTACTAGACATACAATTGGGTCTTGCGGTCTAGTTTCATATTTTGCACTTGCGAATAATCGGTGTCTTTCTCTATTCCAAGTTGAACATTTCTAGATCATGGGTTCCAAGTTGAGGAGTTTCTACATCAACTAGAAGCTTGTCCAGCCTATCCGTTTCTTGACAGAAACTCTTCAAGTTTTCAACACATACTCAAACTATATACTTGGACGAGGAGGGTGGTGGGTTGCGCGCGGCGCACATTCCCATACCTCCAGCTGGGGGAACAACAAAATGGCATAAGAAGAGACCAGGAGGAGAGGTGGGGATAGAAGGAAAGATTAGGAAGTAGAGGAGCGGATGATGGCGAAGTTGGGCACCCACTATCTATTATGAGATTGAAGCCGAGGGCAGGCCTCTCCACTTCCCATTCCCATGTGACACACTTCGCAGTGCCCAATGAGGTGTTTCACCCCTTGAAGCAAACACAGGCACCTCGGCCACCTCATTGAATGAAGCGCCCCCACTTTGTTCCAGTTGATTATAAACTACTGTATACCCCAAGAAGAAAGAGAGGTATATAGAAACGAGAAGAAAAGCCCCAGAACTCAATAGCGTATATAATAAACCACGTAACTAAATTGTAGTGTATGGAACCCAACAGCCATGAGAAAGAGAGACACCGCACCGGCAGGGCAGTCTCGGACGAATTTAATTTGTCTTGCCCCTTGCAACCACGGGCGCCCGCCGCCCATCTCTACTCCGGCAAGAGCTCACATCTTATCAACATGAAATCATTTGCTGCTGCCTGTGCGCCGTCCATCTTCTTTCTGATGTTGGGAGATGGAGGGGACCATGTAGAAATTTATGGAAGCATTACTTTAAGGAAAATAGACGGATATTGGTGTTTTGGATATGTATAAATATACACATATACAATTTTGAGTGAATATTTTCTGAATAGTTCCTATCTTATCATGAAATTCCAAGATACCCTCTAGGTTTTGGATAATCCTATGAAAAATCCTGAGCTGTTAACTTACTTCACAGAAACTAACGTCCGTCACTTTGGTTTAAATCTGATGTTCGCTATATCTTTTAGTCCATTTCGAGTAGTCAACCGTTTGTATTCGTTTGTTCTTTTTCAGATCAGCGAAGCTCTCAATAATAATATTTGAACGATTCATGAATTAGATCCTTCTTAGCCCCGAAAATGTAGTTTTGGTTTTAAGTTTGCAAGAGTAGTTTTGTTAAAGACAAACAGACCAAATGTTGGATTTATGCCAACTTTCGATTATACTTTAGATAATTTATATTCATGCATAGTTTGGACAAATTCAGATTTGTGTCAATTCTAATTTGGACTACATGAAATTAGAATTTTATAATCCTAGTTTATATGTTTTAAATTTGGAAAATCTGTCACTTCCGTAATGAACAGGCGGTTGATTCAGGTTCTAAGTCTAATAGTATAGTTTGGTTAAAGGAGGATGTCTGCTATCTAACATCACTCATTCTCCACCACATGTTTGAGGGTATAACAAATAAAATATATATTTTATTTACTATATCCTCAAACATGTGGTGGAGAATGAGTAGGGTTCCATTTTGAGTTTTAAAATGATATCCACTTAGTATATTTCTAATGGGAGTCCAGTAACTCTGACCTAACAAATTCCTGACTTTGAAAAGACTGATTAGATTTCTAACATTCAGATCCATGACCCATTGAGACCCGCATTTTTATCACTCTAATCAATCTAAACCGAACCTGGCCTTTGCAGTTTGAACTCCAACCAACACAAATCTCAATCTCTATCTACTTAATCAATCGGTGATATGTATCCTTTAAAATTAGAACATAAAGTAGGAGTATTCAAGTCCACATAACCAATATTTTTTATTAGACCACGACTCAATTTTTTTAAAACTCAACACCAATCAATATTGTTTAAATCATAACCGAAAACAAGAGGTGAATACCAGTACCAGATTGGACCGAACCGATCGAGATCCGAATCTAGAAAAATTTGGTAGACCGGACCTCTAACGAGTGGATTAAACCATTTTATAGTACGATTGGACCATTTAAAACATAATCAGACTTTTTATATCTTATGTAACTTATTCTAACAATAATATTTGAATCGTGTTCATCGCATCTAACATTGATGTGACATCTACAACATATGTATTCACTAGTATTGTTTATAGTATGAATCGTTATTTGGTTTATACTTAATATAGTAACAACTATAAAGGTATTATGTATATAAGTCGGTCATGGTTGGACTATGATGTGATACACATCAGATCGGACTGAAAATTGGACTTCCAAAATTTTGGATTGACCAGACAAACATGTAACGGTCTAGGGCCAGATTTAACCAAATGGATCATTCTAGCAGTTTGTGTAGGGAAATTTGACATCAGATATGACAGCGGAAATAAAAAATTATCTGTTATATTCTTCTTAAACAGTAGATCGCATCAACAACTATGAATTTAGAATGAGGGTTGCAAGACATATACCTAGTCCTAGAATAAGTCCAACGACTATCCCTTCTGCAGTGTACTTCTTTCTTCAAGTTGCACCTAGACGATTGTCAGCAACGACTTCTTGATTGATCACCACAGATGGTGGTTGAGTGCATCCTCCTAGCATGTGGCAAATGCCCCTTTGCCTCTGTAATAATTCACACGGACCACCAAGAACTCTTGTCGTTCTTTTGGAACGGATAAGAAGAATTTATCCCTTCTAGTCAGCATACTAGCATCGACTTCCTCTCCTTTGTTATCTTTCCCTTGTTGTCCCTCCCTTCGACAGGTAGGACTTGTTAGGTTCTCACATTACCACAACTATGAGAAGACAACAATCATCAGAGTTTATTTGTTGGGTCTCTAGAAAGGATCGACTATGCCTCTATTTATAGGAGGGTCAGGGTCAGAATTTCCAGATTGATCAGGAGTCGAAGAGATGGAGTCTCATGAATTTTCTGGAACCTACAAACCATAAATCGGTCGGTTCACATCAGAGTCATTTGGCTCAACCCTTGAATCGATCGGTTCACTATGTTTCCTATTCGCAATTGTATTGACATTTAATATTCGATTAATGCATAATATGATGCCAGTATTAATCCTTGATCTGATCTCATTGATCAACCAAACGGTTGGTTCACAACTTGAATCGATCGGTTCACAGATCTAAGTCGACCAGTTCACTTGATGAACTCGTCGTTTTAGAATTTTGATTGTCAATGTTGTTTAACTGAATACCTAACACTTTTATAATCAAGTTTAGGCTTCATTCATGAGTAAACTCCTATTCATGAGTAAACTCCTATACCAAGTGTATCCTATGTGTGTGACCCTATAGGTTCCAAGTTACGTTGGCAGTAAATGTGTTGGTATGTATGCCCAGAGAGACAATCGTATGATGATTGTAATGACATATCTTGTAAACGATTTGATTAATAATGAAAGACAAATTCATTTATTCTATTTTATTCAATTATGAGATAATGATGTACAGTCCAAATGACTTATGGACACCTTGAGTCAATTGGTTGGGGCCACCAGCCGATCAGTGTGACTCCTCATGTCGTCAGGCCTCCTCGGTTCTCCAGGCGATTGGTTCATCTTCTAAAATGGGCGATCCATCTGGTTTTGAGCGTCTTCTTTTCCATAAAAGGAACTAAAACTATCCTAATACTATTAAACATATTATATGGTATTAGGAAAACTTTGTATTACATTTGAGGGGAGCATAGGAAGGAGAGAATTAGTACTTTTACATATGAAATAGAAGATAGAGGCTCATTATGCAAACTGAGATAAAATAGGAATAAACAACCATCCAACGAATCACACATAGATAGGGTTATTGGCCATAACCATGCTAATATCCACCATCAAAACTAGTTATAGGGTGACACACATAAATTGCATATATGTATGTATATATATATATGTGTGTGTGTGTGTGTGTATCAGGATCACATGTGGTCTTTAATCGGATACGCACATTAATCGTTTAAATATTTACACTAAATGTAATAAATAAATGATGAAAACCAAAATCTGATCATGTCGAAAAAAACATAGTGAATTGAGGTGGCTATGATACCACCTTAGGAAAGTATGGAATCAGATATGACAACGAAAACAAAAATTTAAATGTCATATTCTCCTTTGAATAGTAGATCACGTCAAAAACTATGTAATGAGAAGGATGGTTGTAAGGTTTATACCTGGTCTTGGAGAAAGTCCAACAATAATCCCTCATTGTAGTGTGTGCCTTCCTTCAAGTTGCACTTGGATAACATCATCATCGACCTCCTGGTTGATCACCATGAACGGAAGTTGACTTTATCCTCCTAGCGGGTGGGAATGGACTCCTTACCTCTTTTGTAGTTCATAAGAACAACCAGGAAGTTCTATCATTATACTTGAATAGACAAGAAGGAGTTGTCCCTTGTAGTCAATGTGATAGTGTTAACTTGCTCTCCCAATAGTCTCTCCCTTGCTATCCCTACTTTTAATGGGTAGGACTTACTTGGGTTCTCACGTTACCACAATTGTGAGAAGACAACAATTGTTAGAGCTTATTTTTGTGTCTTGAGAAGCCTCAACTATCCCTTTATTTGTAGGAGGGTCAAGGTCGGGAGTTCTAGTCTGAGTGGGGGTCGAAGATACAAAATATTCATGATTTTTCATAGCTCGCAAATGACAAAACGGTCAGTTCAACAGTGAACCGATCGATTGGATGTGAGTCAATCAATTCAACCCCTAAACTAGTCATTTTGCTATGTTTTCCAATTGTAATTGTATTGACGATTAATATTCGATTAATACACAACATGACGTTAGTATCAATCTTTGATCTAATTGTTTTGATCGACAAAATAGTCAGTTCACAACCTTAATCGGTCAGTTCACATATATGAGTCGATCGGTTCACTTGGTGAACCGGTATTCTCATAGTTCTAATTGCCAATGTTGGTTCAATTGACCTGACACTTCAATCGATTGGTTCAACACTTGAACTGGTCGGTTCACAATCCAGTCAATCAACTTTCAACTATTATTATTTAAATTAAATGCCTAACATCTTATTAATCAAGTTTTAAACTACATTCATGAATAAACTCCTATTCCAAGTGTATTCTATGTGTGTAACCCGATATGTTCCAAGTTAGTTGGTAGTGAATGTCCATATCTGATTTATGACATCATAAGAAATGAGTGGTATCTAGCACGAGATCATTGCTGCCCAAGTAATTATAAAGTTGGAGAACTTTGACCTATAATATACAATTGGTGTTATAGTGATCATATAGTTACTTTCTCATTGATATCCAGATTGAACTTGAGGCATAGAACCATCATCTTGTTCAATGTTCAATCCATGTTCCTTGAGCTAGAGCAGACTGGTTGAGATATATGTTAGCTCAATATCAATATTGACTCATATGAGAATGTCCATGCATTTCTCAGTCTCACCTATCAAGTGGTTAGGACATCATACTACTCTAGAAGGGACAAATTCCATCTACATCACCCACAACCATCCACATGTGTCATAATGCACCCGAGCACCATCTTTATGGTAGCCCTTATTTAAGGTTATGGTAGATGATGTTAAAGTAAATCAAATGACATGTGATGAGTGTAGTGATGTCATGTCTAAGAACCACAATCACCACCATCACTATGAGAGATGATTTCGACTACTGTGTAATGATTTCTATGTATCATTGTCGACGTAGGTCTGTCCAGTACATTGTTCTCTAACAAGTACCTATGTGTTTGGTTTGATATCACATATCATGAATGATGAGATTCTGTCATCAACTAACACACACTCTAGTCTTATGTATTATTGCTGTCTATTTTGCTTCCGCAGTAACATCCGACTAGGGACATAATAACAATGTATGTACTTTTGTCATACATATGATCTCATTGTCCACCTCCTAAACCTGGAGACATATATCAAGTATCATTATTTTTTAAACCAATCCTAGAGACCAACCAACTAACCAGGAGGCCAACCGATCAGTTCAAGTGTTAAAATAATAGTCCAGAACTGGTTCCAGCATAGATCTCCATCAACAACAAGTTACTTCATATGATGTAGGCCTTGGGTGGTAGTAATTCCTTGTGGCCATAACCATCAGTTGTGTTTTATAATTTTATATTTTCATTTTTTGGGATATAGTATGTATATAATATGTATGTAATGATTGGATATGTATATGTATTTATAAATACAAATCCCTCAATAAATATTAAGCCTAAGATGCTTTCCACAAGAAGCATGCACATATGAAAAGCTTGATTGACCAAGTGTGGGTACACCCTAGTGTGGTTCACCTTTTATCTTGTGGAAGTGTGATGGTAGATATGTAGGTCTTCTCTAACAAGGTGTGTATTCTATCATATTAGGTTATGGGTCAGGTTTGACTAGGTGAAGTCAATAAGATTAAGTGCCTAGAAGTATAGAGATGGACTATGGCAAGGAGTTGTGTATACCATCTATTTAAGAATTACATGAGATGCAACTGGAATATGTTTCCTACCTTAATAATTCATTATGAGCACCAATGTTGACTGAGTATTGACTTAATTATTTTAGATCTTGGATCACTAGAAGATTGTATGTTGCAATCTTCTAAATTGGTAGTGAGGATTTTCAATTTGAAGAAAATAGTGGGAGTGATAATTAATTAAAGGCTTCATTAATATCCTCAATATCATCAAATCAAATATAATACAAATATTTTGACGAGGTATAAATTTTACTCTTGTAGATATAAATATAAAACACATAATCATTTTGATTAGTCCTTGAGAAGGACAATCTAAATGGGATAAACTTCCATAACTAGTTCAGAACTTTGAGAAGTGTTCTCTATCTCTCTGAAACACTAGTGCTAGTGAAATCTACTCCATATGCTCCTAAGGCTGAAATGGATGCTTACTTGAAGCATGTGAATTATGCCGAAGACATCAAAGACCTTATGCTGAGTTGATTGAACTATGAGTTGCATAAGAAGCTTGAAAGGTATAATGTGTCTAAGGCATTGTTTGAGTGCAAACTAACAAAGGGAGGTATAGTATAGTCCCATCTGCTCAAGATGACTGGGCATGTGGAACATCTACAAAGAGTGGGATTTCTTTTAGATCAAGAGTTGGCCACAGATATGATTCTGCAATCATTGCTTGAATCATACAGTCAATTTACTTAGTATTATCACTTGAAAAACCTAGATAAACCACTGTCAAAATTTCTTGGCATGTTGATAAATGTCAAAGCACAAATGAAGAAGGACAAACCTATGATGGTGATTAGTAGAATAGAGTCTAAGGACAAAGCAATGCCAAGAAGTGTTCTGAGGCTACGTTGAAGTCTAAGTCTTTTGTACTCAAAATAAGGAGAGGGGTAAGGAAACCTAGGAAGATGAAGCAAGGGATAGAGATCTCTACTTCTGGTATATACGTAATTGAGATCAACTTCGCTACTTCTTCATCTTGGGTACTTGATACCAAATGTGGATCACATATTTTATCAAATGTGGATGATATGAAAAAAAAGTAGACTTTTAAAGAAAGGTGAGGTTGAACTTTGCTTTGCTAATGGAGAAAGAGTTGTTGTCAGTGTAGTTGGAACCTATGAGTTATCTCTGCCAAGTGGGATTATAATAGAGTCAGATAAATTCTATTATGTACCTGCCATTAATAGGAACATCATATATATATATCCTGTTTGGACAAGAATGGATTCAAATTTCTTATAAAGAATGGTCGATGTTCTATTAGTGAAGATGAGATCTTTTATGGCAATGTTGTGAATGTATTATGGTCTATAGTTGATATTTTTGGATCCTAGATGGGTGATTAGATGCTCTAGGGGGGTGAATAGAGCTGAAAGCACTTAAACAAAACTCATAAAACCTTCAATATATATGACAAGATAAGGTTGTTAAATAGGTAATTTGAGTGCAACTAAAACATACATAGCAAGGGAGAGAGAGATATTGAAAAAACACAAGTAGAAAAGCTATTTAGAGTGGTTCCACACTTCAAACTAGAAGTATGTCAGTCCACTTACCTTGAGAGGCCAACCTCTAGGATTTCCTAACCATTGCATTCTTATATTCATTCATAAGACTTACAATACATGGCCAAACAAAGGACTTACCTATCCAATACAAAGAGTCTTCAACCTTACGAAGGACTTACCCACTTTGCAATGAGTCTTCCGCCTTCTTCCAAGGACTTACCTACTCTTACACAAGTCTTCAGCCTTGTAGGAATTACCCACTCTTCTTGGATCTTCCGCCTTTGACTTCACCTTCACTCAGAGAATCTTCCACCAAGGACTTACCTACTTGAGCAAGGAGTCTTCTGCCTTCACCAAGGGCTTACCCACTCTAGCTCCAAGTCTTCAGCCCTGATCTCAACCAAGGGACTCCTTCCCTTGTTCTTCTTCACCTCTCTTAGATAAGAGAGAGAACCTTCATCTTCATGATTGAAATGAGAGATAGGGAGGTGGTGGAAGTGAGAGCCTCACAAGATATACATGTAGGACTAGCTCTTTTATAGATTTCCTACTCACTCTAATGGATGTAGCAAGTGATTAAGCTTAGAGAGAGAGAGGAGGCTGTAGGAAGCACTCAACTATAGATTAGGAACCTCACATAGAGTTTTGCAATGAATGCTCAACCTTGGAATGAAACCCAAGGGGTCCTATTTATAGTTGGGGATGCCTCTTAGCCTTTGGGAACACTTGTGAACAAAAACTAGCTGTTTTGTGGCTTGAAACAAATCTATTTTCACTTGTTGCAACTCCACAATGGCTAGACATACTTTTCTGCACTTTTTCGTACAGTGCAATCAGTCGATTTTCTATAAGGGTAACTCGACCGATCAAGTAAACGACAAGACCGATACTTAAATGATCGGTCGAGTTTGTCCTGACAAAACTCGACCGACCATTAGGAATCGAAATGGTCAGTTACTTGATGGATCGAGTTCTGTGTAAACACAACTCGACCGATGCAATCTCCAAAAAATTGAACAAGGATGATCGGTCGAGTTTCAGGCTGGGAAACTCGACCGACAAAGTGCCTGTAATCAATTTTCAAAGTTGCATCTAAAGTGCTCTAATATTCTATCTAAGTGCTCCTGATATTTTTCTAAGCTTAATTACAAGTCATACAATCATTACAAGTGATTTACAACATGATTCTAATGGATATACATCATATTACAAAAACGTACACTTGTATGACTTTGACTTGTCTTTTCTCCAATTTGATATGCACAAGTTAGGGCATTTGGAGTGTGTCTATACCTAATCTAAAATCACTCAAGTAGAGACATTAGACACCAATATGTGTAATGGTTAGTTATCATCAAAACACGGGTTTAGTCAATTTAGATGTGAGTCAACATTGACATAATTGACCTTGAGTCAACATTCTCCCCCTTTTTGAAGATGACAAACCATTCCATAAATGTATTGAAAGCTTTCAAGTAAAATCATACCTTCGGAGAAACCTAGGGGTTTCAATAGAATGGAGTTCATATTCTCCCCTTCAATTGATGTGCATGGAGTTTTCATACTCCCCCTCAATTGATGATATTTCTCCTGCATGGTTAGCTTTCATAACATTTATAGAGTACTATGTCTTCTACTCATATATGTTCTACACATATATGTCTTCTCCCCTTTACCTTCTCCCTTTACATGAACATACTTCTCTTCTTCATGTAAGACATGCCTTCTTCCTCTTTTTAAAAGAAGACATACCTTTCTCCCCCTTTGTCATTTCAAAAAGTGGGGTTATGAAGAAATAAGAAACATCCCTTGTTAAAGAAAAAGGAGATGACGCAAATATATAAGGAGAGTAGAAGAGCACAGATAGGGGCTTGTCCAAGCATAGAAAGAAAAACAAGTTAAAACATATACTCGAACAACCCAAAATGCAAGATAAAGTGCTGCAGAAAAATAATAAATCGTAATTTTGACCCTCAAGATGACGGAATTTGACCAAAAACCATCAGAGCTCATCGCAATGCATGAGTCTTTCTCAGAAGGTTGTTTCTGCATTAAAAACACTAGTCTTGTAGCAAAAACTAAAACTGGAGCAAATCTGCATAAAATCCAAAAAATACTCGAATTTATACATACAATGTAGATCTATGTACCCTGCATCACAATGTTATGCAAGCAACTCAAGATAGTAGATATGCAATTCAAGGAACAAACTTGAGCATGTATGAGATAAGATACAAGCATAGCATGTAGATGAGAAAAGATGCCAATTATAAACAAGGTTAGAACTACATGTATATGAACTACTAGTAGATGATATCACAAGTTAGGACTACTAGTAGGATCTAGATCATAGCAAGAGATACCAAAAGATACACAAGATAAAGCAAGCTATGAGTATATGTAGAGATATATCCAAACAAAGATATATGCAATTTTAGAAGCATGAAAGGATATAACTCACTAGATATGCATCCTTACCATAAGATGATTACCACTAAGAACCTCAAGGTTGTATCAAAACAAGATATATACCTAGATAGACGTAGCAAGTTAGAGCACAACGGAAGCAATTTAAGACACAACCAAGAGATCCAAAGAGATCATCATCAAAACCTGCAAAACAACTCAAAGAAAGTAATTGCAAGATATAGATATACCAATTTAGAGAAATTAGAGAGATAGAGTTGTAAGCAAGATAGGCAATTTAGAACATGGAAATATGCATATATAAAGGTTACCAAATGAGAGTGTCAAAGAATAAGGCTATTGGTTGAGAAAATCTAGTTGAGAGGAAATTTCTCATTCAATAAGCCAAATGTATATTATGTGCAAGGTGTTATCGGTCGAGTTTTGTGCATTGACAACTCGACCAATGACAGATGTTGGCAACACCCATTGGTGCCTATCGGTCGAGTTTCAAATAGGGAAAACTCGACCAATAGACCAGCTGTCAAAAAGCACATATATATCATAAAAAAATATATAAAGGCATGCTAAAACTACAAACCATATCCAAACATGTCTACGCAAGTTAGTAATGCACTATAGAAGCATTAGAAATAGTTTTTGAGCAAGAGTGTGAAGAGAAACACAAAATGCCACTTTTGACTCAAAAACCATATGTATAGTGCACACTAACTTGACAAAAACAAGTTAGAGATAGTTATAAGCAATAAAAACTTTACCTTTGTTCTTACCATTCCTTTTCCACTTGTTGTCACCCTCTACACATCTCACCTTTCTTCTTTCATGTGGATTGAGAAGTCAATTTGCAATTCAATAGCTCAAGTCAATCCATTTGCAATTACCTACAAGAAGAAAGATGAAATGATCCCCAATCATATATTTGGGTCCGGAGGGGTTAGCTTAGCAACCCAAGTCCTATTTCTCTTGGGTGCTTTCCTAAAAGGACAACAAGTAGAATAATGACCAAAATCATTGCAATAGTTGCATGTGCCCATAGTCCTGGAACTAGAGGATTCTCCATGGAAGATTGGAGGTCCTTTATCTTTGTTGTTCCTTTAACTACTATCATATCCTAAACCATGTCTACCAATTTGTTTAGTAGAATGGTGTAGGATGTCATTAAGTCTCTTTTTACCAACTAAGAATCTTTGCAAAGAAGATCTCAAACTATCATTATCATGCATAAGAGAAGTAATAGTAGAAGACAAATGATTGATATTATCTCTAGCATGCAAAAGATCATTTTCTAAGCAAAGAGCTTTAGTTAAATAAGAATCTCTATCAATATGAAGAGTAGCAACATCATTCTCTCTATTAGTAGAACTAGAACAAGATTCATGCCCATTGATTTTAGCAAGCAAGGAGGCATTTTCTGTTTCTAATTCTTGCAAAACAAAATCTTTGTCCATGTTTTTAGTTTTAAGAACATCAATATCATGCATGAGAGAATCAACAATTAAGGTATGCTCTTCATTAGAACTAGTCATAAGAGGTTGAGCTTCTAGAAATCTAATCTTATCAAGAAAACTAGCATTTTCAAGTTTAAGAGAGTCTACTTGGCTAAGACAATCATCAAGCAAGCAAGAATTAGCATGTTCAAGATCATCTAATTCTACATGCAAATTATCAACAATTTTAGCAAGCTTTTTCTTTTTCCTTTTAGAAGACTTAAGAGAGGCGCACATATTATGAATAATAGCAATCAAAGATTCTTTATCTAAAGAGTTTAGATTTACCTCACTTGATTCTTCACTTGTTGATGCTATAAGAGCAAAATGGCATTCTCCTTCATCACTAGAGCTTGAGCTTGATCCTTCACTTGAATCTTCACTTGAGCTTGAGTTGGAGGAGCCACTTGAGCTTGAGCGCCATTTCTCCTTCTTATGAAGATGGGTATTTTTTCCTTGTGGGTAATCTTCCTTGTAGTGACCATTCTTTCCACATGTGAAGCACCAGATGGAGGATGACTTACCTTTGTAGAGTCTACCCTTGGAGTACATGGCATCTTCTTTAGCTTGAGAGGATGGAGAGACTTGTTCCATGATAGCTTCAATTTGAGCCTTCATTTCAGTCTTCTTCATTCTCTTTAGCTCTTCCTTCTCTTGTCTTTCTACTTCCTCCCTCTTCTCAAGTGTGGCTTCATGTGCTTGTAGATTTCCAATGATCTCTTCAATAGGAATATCCTTAAGAGACCTTGCTTCTTTAATTGAAGTCACCTTGGGTTCCCACCTCTTGGGGAGAGTTCTAAGGATCTTTGAGTTGATCTCTCCACTAGACATAGGATGTCCTAGAATAGCAAGACCATTCACAATGGTGTTGAGCTTGAGTACATGTTTTCTATTCTATCCTCCTTTCCCATCTTGAAGTTCTCAAGCAGCCCTTTGAGCATGTAGACTTTACTTTCCTTCACTTGATCTGTCCCTTCATAAGTTATACATAGCTTTCTCCATACCTTATAGGACGTCTCACAAGAAGAAATTCGGTTGAACTCAGTGGGGGTCATGGAGGCATAGAGGATGTGCATGGCTCTAGCATTTAAGGTTGCTTTCTTCAAGGTAGCTTCATCTCATTCTTCAATCTTTGTCTTTGGTAGCTCGTATGGGCTATTCACCATTTGCCACATCTCAAGACTTGATCCTTGGATGTAAAATTGGAGCCTTCCTCTCCAATAGAGGAAATTGCTCCCATCAAAGATTGGAAGGCTGCTCAAGTATCTCCCTCCTTGGTAGTCACCCATCTTCTCCTACTTGTGGAAGTATGCTTGGAGAAGACCCGCTTTGATACCAATTGTTGGATCCTAGATGGGTGATTAGATGCTCTAGAGAGGGGTGAATAGAGCTGAAAGCACTTAAACAAAAATCATCAAACCTTCAAGATATATGACAAGATAAGGTTGCTAAATAGGTAATTTGAGTGCAACTAAAACATACATAGCAAGGGAGAGAGAGAGATTGAACAAAAAATAAGTAGACAAGCTATTTAGAGTGGTTATACACTTCAAACTAGAAGTATGTCAGTCCAATTACCTAGAGAGGTCAACCTCTAGGATTTCCTAACCATTGCATTCTTATATGCATTCATAAGACTTACAATACATGACCAAACAAAGGACTTACCTATCCAATACAAAGAGTCTTCAACCTTACCAAGGACTTACCCACTTTGCAAGGAGTCTTCCACCTTCTTCCAAGGACTTACCTACTCTTGCACAAGTCTTCAGCCTTGTAGGAATTACCCACTCTTCTTGGATATTCTGCCTTTGACTTCACCTTCACTCGGAGAAGCTTCCACCAAGGACTTACCTACTTGAGCAAGGAGTCTTCTTCCTTCACTAAGGGCTTACCCACTCTAGGTCCAAGTCTTCAGCCTTGATCTCCACCAAGGGACTCCTTCCCTTGTTCTTATTCACCTCTCTTGAATAAGAGAGAGAACCTTCATCTTCATGATTGAAATGAGAGATGGGGAGGTGGTGGAAGTGAGAGCCTCACAAGATATACATGTAGGACTAGCTCTTTTATGGATTTCCTACTCACTCTAATGGATGTAGCAAGTGATTAAGCTTAGAGAGAGAGGAGGTTGTAGGAAGCACTAAACTATAGAATAGGAACCTCACATAGAGTTTTGCAATGAATGCTCAATCTTGGAATGAAGCCCAAGGGGTCCTATTTATAGTTGGGGATGCCTCTTAGCCTTTGAGAACACTTGTGAATGAAAACTAGCCATTTTGTGGCTTGCAACGGATCTATTTTCACTTGTTTCAACTCCACAATGGCTAGAAGCACTTTTCTGCACTTTTTTGTACAGTGCAATCGGTCGAGTTTCTATAAGGGTAACTCGACCGATCAAGTAAACGACAAGGCCGATACTCAAATGATCGGTCAATTTTGTCCTGACAAAACCCAACTGACCATTAGGAATCGAAATGGTAAGTTACTTGATCGGTCGAGTTCTATGTAAACACAACTTGACCGATGAAATCTCCTGAAAATTGATCAAGGATGATCGGTCGAGTTTTCAGGCTGGGAAACTCGACCGACAAAGTGCATGTAATCAATTTTCAAAGTTGCATCTAAATTGCTCTAATATTTGATCTAAGTGCTCCTAATATTTTTCTAAGATTAATTACAAGTCATACAATCATTACAAGTGATTTACAACATGATTCTAATGGATATACATCATATTACAAAAATGTGCACTTGTATGACTTTGACTTGTCTTTTCCCTAATTTGATATGCACAAGTTAGGGCATTTGGAGTGTGTCTATACCTAATCTGAAATCACTAAATTAGTGACATTAGAGACCAATATGTGGAATGGTTAGTCATCATCAAAATAGGGGTTTAGTCAATTTAGACGTGAGTCAACATTGACCTAATTGACCTTGAGTCAACAGATATATCCAGAGACAAACATATACCACGTAATTACCAAAAGACAAAAACTTAATAAATCAAACCAAATATATCTTTGGCATTGTCATCTAGGACACATAAATGAGAAACACATCTCTTAGACTCCACAAATATGGTTATATGGAATCTTTTGATTTTGAATCAATAGAGATATGTCAATCTCATTTGTTGGTAAATATGAGAAAGACTCCCTTCACAGGTAGCAGTGAGAGGGTAAGTGATCTATTAGGACTCATATATATTATTGTGTTTGTCCCTTTTAGAACAAATGCTAGACATGGTTATTAGTACATCATTACCTTTATTGATGACTTCAGTATGTATGGTTATGTTTATTTGATCATAAATAAGTCAAAAACCCTTCAAAAGTTCAAGGAATTCATGAATGAATTATAGAAGCCAAGTTGGTAAAAGTATTAAAGCACTTCGTTTTGATTGAGTTGGAGAATAATTAAGCCAAGAATTTGAGGACCTTCTGTGAGATCATATCATAATGGACTCCACCAGGAATACCACAAGACAATGGTGTATCAGAATGAAGAAATCACATATTACTAGATATGGTGTGACTAATGATGGATGTTTTTGATCTTCAGACTTCCTTCTAGGGACATTCTATACAAACTACAACATTTACACTTAACTGTGTACCATCTAAATCAGTTCCAAAGACACCATATGAGATATGGTATGTGAAACATCTGTATGTGCCTGTTATGAATATTTGAGAATGTGAAGCTTATGTCAGGAAAATGTTTCCTAAAAATCTTTGACCCAAATCTAATAAATATTATTTTGTTTGATATCTCAAAGAAACCACGAGATACCATCTTTACACTCGATTTGACAACAAAGTGTTTGTTTCTAGGACTGGTGTATTCCTTATAAAGGATTTATTTCCAAAGGAATCAATGGGAGAAAAGTAGAAGTCAAAGAGGTGCAACACCAACAAGAAAACATTGAACCAGCAGAGGTACATGAGAAACAAGGAGACTCACAAATTGTTGTGGAATCTCAAGTTCCTCGTGTAATACAAGAACCTCATAGATCTAGTAGGAAATTCTTAGAGCCTGAAAGATTTGGTTATCTTGTACCTCAATTAGGTGTTGAGTTGGTCATAGATGATGAGCCAAAGACCTACCTAAAAGCTACTGAGGGACCCATACTCTGGAAAATGGGTTGAGAGTTGAGGTCATGAGATCTGAGATAGAATCCATGTACACCAATAAGGTATAGACCTTGGTGGATCCACCTAAAGGGGTAAAACTCATAGGGTGCAAGTGGGTCTTCAAGAAGAATACCAACATGGATGGTAATGTACAAACCTATAAGGAAAGATTGGTTACAAAAGGTTTTAAACAAGTTCAAGGTGTTGACTATGATGAAACTTTTTCACCAATTGCCATTGATAAGTCCATAAGGATCTTGCTTGCCATTACAGCTTATCATGACAATGAGATTTAGAAGATGCATGTTAAAACCACATTCCTTAACAGAAATCTTCATGAGGATGTATACATGACATAACCTAATGGTTTTATAAATCCAAAGGATGCAAATAAAGTTTGTAAGCTATACAGGTCAATCTATGGATTTAAGCAAGCATCTTGGAGATGGAATCTTCATTATGAGGAGTCAATCAAAGAGGTTGGCTTTACTAAAAATGAAGATGAACCGTGTGTGTACAAGAAGGTTTTTTTTTTTATAGAAGTCAGGAGGTCATCTATTCATCTCACCCTCCTCGTGTGAGCTAAAAGAAGATGATAATTACAGCTCCTGCTCAAAACCGCAGGTAAAGACTCAAGAGAAAAAAACTACAACAGAGATCAAACTACAAGGAAACAAAGGAACACTCAGGAGACATATCTCAACACCACATAAGGAGTCGCATGCTTCTCAAGATAGAGCATACCTCTAATCCTAGCAGATAGCCTTCGCTGATCAGAGATGACGACAGGCTCATGCAAATGGTTACCCAACTTAGCAAAAGCTCTAGGAATCGAATTCAGGGACCTGTGCACAAGAGAACCCATGATACCTTCCTCGTCAATGTAACTCTTTATATCCTCATGCATGGTGGCCAGACTCCAAGGGATAGGATTACTGCCCCAGAAGAAACTATAAAGAAGAGGGTCATCCACCTCAATAGTCGAAATCCTTAACCCTTGAGAGTCTGCGAACTTGAGACTCACCACAACTGCTTGGAGCAACGCACAGTCGTGGTTATCAGCCGTGATCCAGGATCTAACAATCTGACAAAAATTTGCATGGTGATTTCTAACAATGCTGGCCATCCACCATCTACTGACCCCAAACGGATCCTTGTCTTTCCCGATCGTGAGATTAAGCTTAAGGCTGTGAATGTCCGGACTGTTCCATCTAACGAGCGCAATCTCCTTAAACACATAAGAAGGGATAATCACGCCATTGTTATGAAATCTATGATGAGTCTCCGGGTCAGCAAAGGCACGAAAGGTTTTCTTCTTGAGCATGAGATTGAGCTGGTCAATAATCAGACGTCTCGCATGCACATCGGGGATAACCTTTCCATCATAGCGGGCTCTACATCTCCATTTCCATAAGTGATGCGGAATGATCGTAGCAAGGCAGGCCGCCGTCCAAGGTAGCACCTCGACGGACCTGCCGTAGGCGCAGAGGGCAACCAGCTCAGCTCTACAGGTAGGTCTCGTCATATCAGTGTACAAGAAGGTTAGTGAGAGCATAATTGTATTCCTCATATTGTATGTAGATGACATACCAATTATGAAGAATGGCATTCCTACTTTATAGATGGTAAATAATTGGATGGGAAGTACCTTCTCTATGAAGGATTTAGGCAAAGCATCCTATATCTTAGGAATCATGATCTATAGAGAGAGATCTTGAAGGATTTTTGGCCTAATCTAGAGTACATACTTGACTAAGTGCTGAAGAGGATAAACATGTAGAAATCAAAGAGAGGGAATTTGCCCATGTCACATGGAACTAGCCTCTCTAAAGCCACAATGTAATATCCTCAATTTTGGTAAAAATTGAATTATAAATATAAAGCATGATGTGATAAATGATTTCCTCCAATAGTATTATTGGTGGAATAATAATGTCAAACACCTTCATGGCATAGGTTCTTGTGGCACAAAATTAATAAATGAAAGAAATATAGTGTGATTTCAATAATACAATAATGTTTTGACAAAAGGAAGGGTGGAAACCCCAATAATAAAGGGATTTTAAAGTAATGGACAATTGATATTGTTAAAAATAGAATTGTGAGGAATTCTCTAGAAGAGAGAGGTTTTGGTGTATAAATAAAGAATGTGACTTTAATAATTATTGGACAACTGAAATATGAGATAATATGGACATTTTCAAAAGAAAATAATATGTGTGGTGTTTTAGATAATTAATTGAATAATTGTATAATTCACTTTGAAAACATTAGTTTTAAGGCATACAATGGTCTTTTGAAATATGGCTTTTAGTATACTTAAAAATAATAAAGAAAGAAAGAGAAATATAGAATTGGAAGAAAAAGGATATACCTTGGGATAATGGTATTATTTAAAGGAGCAAGTCTTAATTTTAAAAGACATAGAATAAAAATGATAAATTGGAAGAATATACCAAAGAAAGAAATAGATGAATAATCTAGAATTCATTATCTAATGAAGTGTTATATATTGATGTGTTTTTCTTAAATGCTTTTTGGTTTACCAAATCCAAATAAGAGTGTGGTTTCGTGTTCTTTGGGATTTATAAGATTAAAAAGTCAAGTGTTTTATAAAGGAATGTAAGGAGAATATGTTCCTAATTTTGTGTCGAGCCTTTTCATACTATTAGTTGGTGAAAAATGGAAATGTCTTTTACTAATATAAAAATGTAAATATCATAAGTGCCTTGCCATATATGACATCATCCTTGTACGCCAAGAAAGAGAGGGGAAAAGAAATGGGAAAGAAGCATATGAGAATATGTAGGTGTGTATATATATATATGAGGTACATGCATAGCCAATCGAACCTATCATGGGCGTGTTCCACTTTGATAGGTTAGGATTTATCTTCATGGCTTGCCCAGAAACCAGAAAGAGAGGAAGATCAGTAGATAGTGTTCCCAAGTACATACTATATATACACACGCGCACACACACACAAACATATATATATGTATATATATATATATATATATATATATATATATATATATATATATATATATATGAAAGTCTCTATCCTCTTCAGTGTACCCTCTCCTCACCATCGTTAATGGTATTGGGGCAAAGCTCAATGTCTCTCGTATCCTTCCCTTTTAGTTGCAGTTGTCTGGGCTCTGCATTGATGATGCCCTAGTTGCTTGGAAACCAAAGGTAGCGGTCTGGTTAGGGCAAGCGGGTGATGACAAGGAGGTTGAGATTATTAGAGTGGTATTCATTGAGGTGTCGTCGAGCAGTAACCCACCAAACCTACTCAACCCTGGCTCTACTTGCCTCCAAGAAAACCTGCAATGGGAGGTAGGGTTGCAGTCGACCAGGGTATCATTAGGGATGTCTATTGCAAGGGAGGCGGCTAGAAACAAAGATCACGGTGGGGGAATGATGTTCCGTCACCAACCTTAGTGGGAGAAAGAAGAAATGTGAGGGTCGGGAACCAGGAAGAGCACCTCCTGTAGCGGCAAGGGGAAGGCCTTGAGACGAAACCCTCGGGTGCAGGGAGGTCAGCACCGAGAACGTTGCAGCGACAACAATCTGTGTATGTTCACATGGAGAAGGAAGATCATGCATAACCAAAAGTGTGGAGGAAGACTTAGAATGTGAGTCTGGAACTAGTTGGTTCAGGAGGCATCACATACTACAACCACGCTCAGAAGAAGTGAGGGTGACGTGTGAGGTGAATCACCCCCCGGACAACGGTGTCCGTCTACGGAGCATGTGCAACAGGGACGTGAGGGCGCAGAGAAGAAGGAAGGGATGAGTTTGAGTTATTGGTTAGATGGATCTAGGCAAAGGATCCACGATCCCAGAGGAGGAACTTAACAAAAAATAAAAGGTATTTTTCTCTGACGTGTCCATCTCTTATTGGCCCAAATATCTTTAGCTTGCAAAAAACATAGATTTTTCTAGGATGCTCCCTTAAAAACAAGTTATATATGGAAATTTATCAAGAAAACTAGAAGAATCTGAATAAAATAGTTTTGGAGTCTAGTTATGATTCCTTTATGAAAAGTAGTGTCAAATGAGTTTAAGTGGTGATTATTGTATGAAAATCCTAAATTGGTGTATTAACTAGTTAAATACATTAATGCTCTCAAATCATGTTATAATCTGATAATCTTGTAGATAATGTGATACAAGATAATCATGACCATGTTGATACTACTTAGGGTTTTTAATGAGAATAATCATGCATATGAATAATTAGGGAGTAAAGATCATAATTTGGTAGGTTAATGCACATAATCTAAGATAAGTACTCATGATGCAATAATAAGATATATTTTATCATCTTAGCGACATCTAATATGAATTAGGATTCTTGAGTCATTAAGTAAATGATCATGGGAATTAGGGTTTCAAGACATAATCCTGATGGTAACTCGATACCACGGAAACCTAAACCCAAGATTAGGACCGAGTGGGGTTTTTATCAAATTAAAGTGATGGTAACAATTTGGAATTTACATACTTGTTGATTTGAATACTTGATTTTCTTGCTTTAACAATATGTGTGAAGTATAGTTATATGATAATCTATTTGGCTCACCATCGAGGTATGTGGTTACACTTATGATTACATGTATCAACTTTCGACGCTTGCCGAGGTTTCTCGAAGATTGAATAAATGATATATGTTGGATGTTTATTTATTTCATGCAAATTATAAAGTTCCTATGAGTATTACATGAAGTAAATATTTATATTTTGAACCCTAGCTACACTGATCAAAGGGTAAAACACATATTTCCAATGATGGATAGTGGATACACCTGAGATAGTAGACCAGATTCAGATTATAATTTGAAAGGAAATACATGTTCTTAAGTGCAAATAATTATTGGTTGATTATATGCACTTGTGATTATTGGATGAACCCAAGTACCAGTATAGAAATATGCTAATAGTATTTTATTTTTTGGAATTTTAGGTAGCTGATACACAAGATACAAACATGAAGATAAAGATGACATATGTGGAAGGTATTAAAGCTATGCAGGAGGATTCGATAGTTTCCTTACTTCTTGTCAACAATTATTAGTATAATAAGGAATATCATTGAGCAATTTGTAAACAATATTTGGAATAAATGAAATTATTTTCTATTATTTATTATTTGCCAAATATGGATCCCTGGGAATATAGGTGATGACTCTCAACTTGAAGGTCTTTCCTTAATTGGGGGACACATAAAGTGAGGTCGTTACATTTGGTACCAGAGCTCTAGATTTTTCAAATAGTATTTAATAGTTTATAATTACAAATTATCTGTAGAGATATGAGGGAATTATTAGGGCACTTTCTAAAGACTAAGGTGTCTAGAAAGGATCACGGCCGGGGGCTAGCAAAATTTTCCTCCACAATGTTAGTCAGCTTACAAGGACTCCTCGACCTATGCATCCTACCTGGCCAAAGTCAAAAGATTTTTCTCGAAATAAAATACCTTTAGGTTCACTTCTCATCTTGATTCATCTTTTTTCATCCTCTTTCTTAATATACCCTAAAAGAATAGTTCTCTCCTCATATAAAGTTAGGGTTTTTGAGAAGAAGTAGGATTAAGGCATCCTTCACCAATTAACATACATGTAACATAGAAATGATAATGTACATGTAATGTGGAAATAGTAATTTACATGTGATGTGGAGATAATGATAAAGTAAAGGGGAAAAATGTTATATGGGTTTTCCCTAGGAGGCTAACCCTAGATGGAACTAGGGTTGTTTAGTAGAACCCTAGGGGGTCAAGGGACATGGGAACCCTAAGAGGGAGGGTGTAGTCCCTAACCCTAACTCTAAAACCATAATCATGAGAAATGTGAATAGTGTGGTGATATAGTACCCTACTCATATGACCCCATTTAGGGTAAGAGGAAAGAGAAAATATAAATGTTTTTGGTAACCCATGCATGAAGGATGCATGTGAAAGAATATGAATATAAATGAGTTAAGTGACTCAGTCTCCCATGCACGTGTGCATGTGGAACAAGATATTAATAAGAAAAGTTTTAAGAAACTTATGAACAACATGTGATATATAACTTGCTCAACTAACTATGGTGGATGTATGCAATACATGTGGGTTGTATGATAGAGCCTATCTAATCACCTCGGGTCAAGGGGGCCTATGTACGGTCACTATGGTGGTCCCTGATTTGGCCCAAAAAAGATAATCACCTCAGGTGAAGGCCTATGTATGATTGCCACTATAGTGATAAGTGATTGGGCCAGGGCTTATGTATGATGTCCACTGCAGGGACTTACCCTAGAGAGAGGGTTCCCCACATGAATACTCCAGAGAGGGAGTGTCCCATAGAGATTAAGTTAGAAGTTAGAAAGAAAATGAATGAGTATATACATGGGAAGCATAAGTAACCAATGATCATACATGAAGATGGAAATATGAAAATAACTTTCTCATTGCCTTACCTCTATCTTTGGATGAATAAAGAATGCTTCCAACGAGTGAGTATGATAGTCACCCCCAGTGATTTGGTAGACCCCAGAGATTGAGAAGCAATGATTGAGAAGTTATAATAATAAAAACAATGCATACAAATGAAAATATGAAACCTTTAGGTCTAGTGTGCCAAACCTGGGTGGGTCACCTAAGAGTGGGAAGATGACCTATGGAGGAGTCAAAAAATAATACCTTGGTGTCAGGTTGTGACTAGATAGGCCTAACTTCCCCCTATGAGCCATGAAGGCACCCTAGGTTAGGACCTTCCCTAAAAAGGTAAGATTAATTAAATAAATTTAAAGATAGAGGTAAGTATGAATGTCACCTAATATAAAAGATGAAATTGCATATATTGAGTATGATTCTTTGAGCCCAAGTATGCCATCTCTGAGGAAAATGAGGAAAAGTCACTATGGAAGTGGCTGGCCATATGAGAATGAGTTCAGAAAGGAAATGTTGCCTTTGAAATGTTACCATGAGTCCAATGAGGGGATATAAAGTGAATAATGAGCATTATAAGAGATGGAGGAATCCAATTTAAAGATTTGTATATGAAAATAGTGTTCTAGTAATGAACCCTTGGGAAGCGTAGAGCCTAAAGTCAATGATAAGGTCAAGTAGGGAGTATTAAAGGTACATGGACCTATGCAATTAGGAGTTGATTGATCCCTGAATGCACAAGACCATCTGGTCAGGAGGTAAGAACTACATTTTCCCAAGGCCCATGTCTCATGAAATTAGATACCTTCATGATGTTCACGTATCCAATGGGTGAATGTGAGGGGCACTCCCTAGATGTATAAGGATAAGATCACTCGAAAAAGTACCTATACCCTTAGAGACCTCGAGGAAAGGTTAAGGCTCACAATACATGAGGTGAAAATGTAAAATATATAAGAAGTCATGTAATAATTAAAGGAGTTGTGTACAAACTCAAGAGTGAAAAACATATTTGACTTCATGAAATATAAGAATTTTATGAAATTAAAAAAATCTTGTATGGTTTAGATGTCTTGTTGAGGATGATCCAACCTAAAATGAGAGATTTTAGGATAGCGTGTACGTATACCATCTCTGCTCTTAGAATGGGATGAAATTTGTTTTTGGGCTGCAGTCAAAAACTTATTTCATCTCATTATGAGTGAGAGAGATTGGAAAGACACATGTTATGTGTAAAATTAAGATATGAGAATGAATATCCTAAGTTGGAAATTTAATGAGATGACCTAGGGTTAGAGGTGTTACCTCACCCTTATGATAAAGAAAAATTAGGTTGGAAACCTATGTGAAAATGTAATCACCGATTGAAATTAAAATCATAAATGAAAATGTAACCGCCAAAAGATGATAGCATGAAAATACTAAGGATATGGTTATTCCTTGAAATGAATTCAAGTACCAATCTTAGTCTTAATGTGTCGAATTTGCATAATAAAAGATGTTAAAGATATCTAAGTAGGGTTGCTAACCCTAAGTTTTGGGATTAAGTTGAGTTATCATTCACCTTAAGCTTACTGGGTGTGAATTTTGGGGACAAAATTCCTTTCAAGGAGGGATACATGTAATAAACTCAATTTTGGTAAAAATTAAATTATAAATATAAAGCATGATGTGATAAATAATTTCCTCCAATAGTATTATTGGTGGAACAATAATGTCAAACACCTTTGTGGCATAGGTGCTTGTGGCACAAAATAAATAATTAATGAAATATAGTGTGTTTGCAATGATACAATAATGTTTTGACAAAAGGAAGGGTGGAAACCCCCATTATAAAGGGATTTTAAAGTAATGGACAATTGATATTGTTAAAAATAGAATTGTGAGGAATACTCTAGAAGAGAAAGTTTTTGGAGTATAAATAAACAATGATAACTTTGTTAATTATTAGACAACTAAAATATGAGATAATATGGAAATTTCTAGAAGAAAATAAGATGTATGGTGTTTTAGATAATTAATAGAGTACTTTCTAAAAAAAGATAATTAATAGAGTAATTGTATAATCCACTTTCGCAACATTAGTTTTAAGGCATATAATGGTCTTTTGAAATATGGCTTTTGGTATACTTGAAAATAATAAAGAAAGAAAGAGAAATCTAGAATTGGAATAAAAAGGATATACCAAGGGATAATGGTATTATTTAAAGGAGCAAGTATCATATTTAAAAGACATAGAATAAACATGATAATTTGGAAGAATATACCAAAGAAAGAAATAGATGAATAATCTAGAATTCATTATCCAATGAAGTGTCATATATTGATGTTTTTTCTCAAATGCTTTTTGGTTTACCAAGTCCAAATAAGAGTGTGGTTTCATGTCCTTTGGGATTTATAGGATTAAAAAGTCAAGTGTTTTATAAAGGAATGTAAGGAGAATATGTTCCTAATTTTGTGTCGTGCCTTTTCATACTATTAGTTGGTGAATAATGGAAATGTCTTTTACTAATAGAAAGATGGAAATATCATAAGTGCCTTGCCATATTTACACCATCCTTGTACTCCAAGAAAGAGAAAGGAAAATAAATGGGAAAGAAGCATATGAGAATATATATATATATATATATATATATATATTTGATAAAGAGAGCCCGCCATTTTAAGTAATCAAGTCGTCTACAACAAGTACAAGGATTTGATCCTCAAAACCCTCCCTTACGCAGTGAGGGATAATAAAATGACAGGCAGAAGAGGCCAAGGCATGAGCTACTCTATTACCTTGCCTTCTAACAAAGCAAAAATTAATAGAAAGAAAACTAAGGGAAAGATCGATAATGTCACGGATGATGATGTCCTCGTAGCCCCGACCACTACAACCCTTCTTGACCACCTCCACTAGAAGAAAGCAATCTGTCTCCACCACCACGTCCAAAAAACCCTTCCTGAACGCAAGTTGCATGCCATTTAGAGCAACCATACCCTCCGCACTAAGCACTGAGTATGGCTGCTCTATACGGCATTGGAAGGTCCATAAAAGCTATCCGTGCTCATTCCTAAAAGTTGCACTGCAACCACTCTCACCCGATGAGGAAAACGATGCATCCGTGTTGATTTTAATGCTGCCCAATGGTGGTCGATGCCAAGAGATAAGTTCCGAGGCCGAAGAGTGAAAATCTAATTTGCTCACTGTAGTGTGGTATCATGCATGCTCCTTCACAAGATTGATGAAGCTCGCTGCTAGACCTAGAAGAAAAGGTGGTTGCTCATCAAAAAGAAATTTGTTTCTAGCTGCCCACATAGCCCAAAGAAGTGTGCCTCCCTCTTCTTTGCGCTGATTATCCTCCTCATCCATGAGGCTTCTCACAAAGCTCCACGTGTCATGTACGTCTAGTTGCCCCAACCAGTCAAAGTCCCTCGTGGCCCATATCTTCCTCGCTATATCAAAGTGAAGCAACACATGTGAAGTGTCCTCCTGCTGTCCACAATGGTGGTAACCATCGTCTTGCGTCACCTACTTCCTCTGTAACTCTGCCTTGGTGGGAAGTATGTTCCTAAGATCTCTCTAGATAAAGTGCTTTAATTTTGGTGGCCAGCCCTGTTTCCATAATTTTTTCCAAGACTCCCCGTCAACTCCATCCACCAAATCAGCACCCGCTCTAATAAAGAAATATGCACTCCGGATAGAAAAAAGCCCCTTACTCCCTGTCTCCCAGAAAAGAATGTCCTCTAAAGTCTGTCGGGGAAGTGGGATGTTGAGTACGATCCTGGAAATGTGGTTGGGAAAGCAAGTTTTCACCACCTCCCTACGCCACCGTCTCGTCTTGCTACAAATCAAATCGCTCACCCATCTATACTCCACCGGGCCGTTAACCAAATACATGTGCACCATGCCTCCAAGTTGAGGAATCCACCTATCCCTATAAATGTGAATCCCTTTTCCATCCCCCACCCTCCAAATAAAGCCATTCTTCACTAGTTGCAAAGCTCCCCATATGCTCCTCCAGGTATAGCTGGGATTACCCCCCAACTCGACATGGAAGATAGATGAGGACTTGTAATATTTCACCTTTAAAATCCAGGCAGCTAGGGACTCTTCATGCACCGCCTACTGCCATCCTTGTTTAGCTAGAAATGCCTAGTTGAAAACCTTTAGATCTCTAAACCCCATCCCTCCTCCCTCTTTGGGCCTGCACAACCTCTCCCAACTCATCCAGTGAATCTTCCTCTCCCCTTCCTTGGACCCCCACCAAAATCGTGCCATCATCGCGTGGATCTCATCAATAAGTCCGTCCGGAATTTTAAAGATGCGCATAAGGTATGTAGGAATAGCTTGAAAGGAGCTGCTCCTTCCATCCCTGAAAATGTTTCCACACTCTATCCTTTATAGCAGCAAAAACAACTTTCTTGGACCTCCCCACCACCATAGGGAGACCAAGATACTTCTCATGCCTGTCCACCTCCCTTACTTGTAGTTGGTTCTTTATCATATCACGCCTTTCTTCTGTGACGTTCACACTAAAAGATACCTCTGTCTTCTCATAGTTAATTTTCCACCTAGATGCCCTCTCATATTGGCTGAAAATATCAGCTAAAGCGGAACATTCTTCTGAGGTAGCCCGTGTGAATACAATGCTATCGTCTGCAAAAAGGAGGTGAGTAACACGTGGTGCCCATCTGCAAATTCTTATCCCATGGATTCTATTGCCCTGTGTTGCTTTAGATAGAGAAAAAGAGAGTGCTTCAGTGCAAAAAAGAAAGAGATAGGGAGAGATAAGATCACCTTGGCAAAGTCCTCTAGACGGGTTTGAAGATCCGCTCCTACTGCCATTGACGATGAACTTGTGGGAGACACTAGTCACACACTCGATCACTTTATTTCTCCAAATATCCGGAAAACCCATTCTCCTCATGACCCTTTCCAGGAACGACCACTCCACCCTATCATATGCCTTGCTCATATCCAGTTTAAGAGCCATCAACCCTTCCTTCCCCTTTCGCCTATGCTTCATAGTATTGAACATCTCATAGCCAACTAAAGCATTATCAGAAATCATTCTCCCGCCAATGAAGGCACTTTGATTTTCAGATATAATCCCATTCATCAACGACTTTATCATGTTGGCCAAGACCTTAGTAATGATTTTGTAAGAAACGTTGCACAGGTTGATTGGGCAGTATTTAGATATTCAGACCGGGCTGTTTGTTTTGGGAATGAGGACAATATCAGTATCATTAATGTCTTCAAGGCTCTCCTCTCCTTTCCACCATTTAGAAATGAAAGACAGTAGGCTGAATTTAATAACCTCCCAAAACTTTTGATAGAAAATAGCTTTCATCCCATCCGGTCCCGGGGCCTTATCAGGATGCATTTGGGTTGAGTGCTTTCCAGACTTCCGACTCCATAGGGGCCTGGTTTAAATCTGAAAAGGAAGTCTCAGGGAGAACCCATGGCATACCTTCAAGGAACTCCTCCATCTCGGAAGGATTGGAACTAGAGAAAAGAGAATTGAAATATGATGAAATAATTTCAGCAATAGAGCCCAGTTCCGTGTGCCAACTACCATCCTCCTTGTAGAGACCGTCGATCGTGTTCCGGCTTCATCTTTGACTTGCTTTGTGGTGGAAATACTTTGTATTCCTATCCCCGTCTCTCATCTCATTGGTCTTGGCTCTGGCTAACCAATAGCTTTCCTCCATGCGCTGAAGTTCTTACAAATCTTTTGCTAGCGTCTCATATTCTTGTAACATGATACTAGACGGTGGCTGGTTTTCAGCACTGTAAAGCTTCTTTTCCATCTTCACAATCCTCCTCTTGATGTTGCCAAATTTGTCTGCCGCCCATCCAGCAAGCTTTTCAACACACATCTCTGTCTGTCCATTGAGACCCAAAGTAGCATTGTTGTATATATATATATAAGGTACATGCATAGCCAATCCAACCTACACCCTTCTATATTATCCCTCCTGCCACAACATGATGTGTTCCACTTTGATAGATTAGGATTTATCATCACGTCTTGCCCAACAACCAGAAAGAGAGCTAGATCAGTGGATAGTTTTCTCAAGTACATACTATATATATATATATATATATATATATATATATATGTGTGTGTGTGTGTGTGTGTGTGTGTGTGTGTGTGTGTATATATGTATATATAGAGAGAGAGTGTCAGGCTAGAATACACTTGAGTGTAAAGATTACGCTGCACACCTCAATAATGTTTGCCTATCTAGAACTTGTGTTTCCAAAATCCAATCCATTGATCTTCACAGTTACAATAATAATAGGACACATAAAATTTGAGCTCATTTGGATGAGTGTAAGCCACTAATCCAAGGACAACAAAACCTACGCACAAAACTAATTTGAAATACATGATTCTTACCTCCTTTAGATGCACGACCGATAAGTATCTAAATGAGATAAAATTTATTATATAGTATGTTCTTAAGATATTTAAGAAGATCAATGGTTTAGAATTTTCAAAAAGTTACTTGATAACCTCCCATTTTGTGATGTTATCTTACTAGTTTTTCTTAGTTTTCCATACTCTTTCTTAGATAAATTAGATTAAAATACTTAACTTTCTAGCTTTATTGTAAATATAAAAATAGACTGATACTTCTCTTTTCTTCTTATAGAAACAAATGCAAAATTTCCCACCCAACCGGTCTCAAAACCATGAGAGCTCAAGTGGTCTCAAGACCGAGCAACTCTTAATGGTCCCAAGACCGAGCAACTCTTAACGGTCCCAAGACCGAGCGAGTCTTAACGGTCCCAAGACCGTGAATAACCTAAATGGTCCCAAGACCGTGAACAACCCAACTGGTCTCAAGACTGTGAGAACTCAAGCGGTCCCAAGACCGATCAAGTCTTAATGGTCCCAAGACCGAGCAAAGTCCCAAGACCATGAAGGACCCAAAATGGTCCCAAGACCGTGAGGATGATTAACGGTCTCCAAGACCATTAAGGCACTTAACAATCTTAAGACCACAAAGACTCAACCGGTCTCCAATACTATGAAGGTGCTTAACGGTCTCCAAGACTGTGACGATCCTTAACGGTCTCAAGACCATGAAGACCCAAAAGTCTTCAAGATCGTTCAAGATCCTTGGAGCCTATAAATAGGACTCAAGGGGTCCTCATTCAGGAGGGACTCTTAGATGACCAAAGGTTGCCTCACTTGTTCCAGAGCTGTTTCATCCTTCATCCTTCACCCCAAGGCTGCCAGTCTAAGATCCACACTCCATCCTTTAGCCTACTTTCTCTTTCATCGTCATAAAAGGTGGGGAGTGAAGGATTCGTCACCAAGGCAACCACACAGTGTGAAGATAGTTTTTCTCTACTCCAAGGGTTCAACCTTCCGCCCTCCTACGTGGAGATGATGTTTTCCTTCTCTTCTCTTGTCTCCTTCTTTGTTCTTGCCATGAATGAGTAGTTCCATACACTAGGGTGCGGGGAGTAGCCCCACTACCCATGTTTTCATTTCATGCATTGTAATTCATGAGTTTGCAATAGAGAAATACTATCTTTTCAGTTCAACATCAATCGTTTAATGAATGTTAGTTGCTTGATCACCAACCTGCATTACCTATTATCTACTAGTGTGAATTGTCTACGTTTGTTCTTTTAGATTCGATTATCAATTATATGTTGGTTCTTGATGTAGTCACCATATATATGTTTCGGTATCTAGGAACACATTTCAAGAAGTGGAGTAAAATCACCTCCATCATTGTACTTTCATACTATGAAATGGAATCAGTTGACGTATGGAAGTACAAATTTGACAGGTCAAGGAACACACTTTGTGAAGGGAGTGATGCAAAGTAAGTGACCATTCGTTCAGGGATGGATGCATTGCAATACTTCCATGTTTCTCATAGTTAGCTATTCGAAAGAAAGCTAAGTCTACAAAGATACTAACTGATTAGACCCTTTTGGCAAGCCATGTTATTATGATGTATGTTATGATCCATGTGTAGTGGTGGTAAAACTCGATCACATCCTAGTGGTTTCCAAATATTGTTTACAACTTTAATTTTACATTCCTGCCACTTAATTTACATTTGCATTTTAGTTTAATCATCAATCCAACTCCTCGTTCTAAATATCAACTCTTAAGTAGATAAATAGAATTAAAACATTTTTCATCTTGTTAATCCTTAACAAGACCGTTGTCTCATGGATTCAACCCTCAACTATACTATGATAAGACTTCCACGTACCTTAGCGTATGTGGGTGGAGATCTCATTATAGCACACACAAGGATAAACTTAGAGACTTACCATCTCTAGGATTTTTAGTGGTGCACACAATCCACATGAGTGGAAGCTCCATCAAAAATTGGCGTTGTTGTCGGGGACAACAGAACGTTTTAATTTCATTTATCAACTTGCTAGTTGATTAGGATTTTACATTTTACCTTGATAACTACTTCATATCTTTTTGATTCCATCATCTTTCCATCATCTAAAGTGTGATTTTTCTTCTACTCAGGTAGAAAATGTGTATGCAAAACCACAGATTCTCCCCTGAACCAGAGTACGACTCTGAGGTAGAATGAAACTTCCACTGACACATCAGACTCAACTACCAACAAGCTAGACACATGGCTGAAGAACAACGCCAAGCTTCCTTAGTACTGGAAAGAGTCAACGTAGCTATAACAGCTCAGAGAGCACAACTCATTGCTGATACACGTGCTCAAGTCCAAGTTGAAGTTCGAGCTGAAGAGCAAGCTCACATCCAAGCTAAAAATGAGGCAGCCACAGTAGTTGCTCAGTTATTGATCAGGAACAAGCAGCTTCGAGATTACATTGTTCCTAAGAATTTTGAGGATAATCACCCACTTCAACATCCACTCATTAATGCTCCTAACTTCAAGATTCAAACACAATGGATCCAAATCATGCAAGGTATCTCATTCTTCGGAAACACTGGAGATGATTGCATGTACCATCTGAACTGATTCAAGGAACTATGTCGATTGGTGCCACAAGTCGCAGCCATGCTCGATGCAATCATGCTCTGACTTTTCAAGTTCACTTTGTCTGGAAACACACTAAGCTGATATAACTCTTTAGACGGAGAGCCAATCACCACCTAGGCTCCCTTGAAAGAAATTTTTTTGGAGAAGTTCTTCCCTCCCTCATTGACCTACTAGATTAAGGGACTGTTCAACCAGTTCTCCCAACTTCCTGGAGAATCACTAGCAGAATCATGGGAAAGATTTAAGGAACTTCTGAGAAAATGCCCACATCACAAAATCCCACAAAATCAGCTCATAGAAACATTCTATAGAGGGGTAAGTGATGAAATAAAGAAGTTTCTAGATTCCTCATCTAGAGGAAATTTCATGAGAAAAAATGATGAGGACACTTGGAAGGGTGTTATGCTCAGAGTCGAGAACCAATCTAATTGGGGAAGGCCATCTACAGGAGGAGTCTTATAAGTTTGCAAAGCTGAAGAATCTGTAGAAATGAAAGCCATTGTTGAAGCTCTGAAAACCATAGCTCATAAGCAGCAAGTCCTTGAAACATCATTTGGAGAATATGATAGGAAGAAGAACTCTCAAGTTCAACAAGTCAAAGCATCTACTGAGACTTGTGAACCTTTTCATGCATCTGACCACCCCACATTATCATGTGGCCTCTTATACGATGTAATGATGAATCTACAGACACCTCAACCACAATATGAACCAATCATTGAACAACCCAAGGACCAGCTGCTAGAGCAAGTTAACTCCATCCACACCATACTAGGTCAAGAATACTATAATCCAGATCAACCAAGAAACCACCTTGGGTTTCAATATGGGAACCCCACAGGAACTGCCAATCCGTAGCACCAAACACAAGGTGGGTCTGCTAATAGACCACCACCTGGATTTCAGAGCAATTATAACCGAAACTAAGGAAATTTAGAGGTGGGTTTCAAAAATTTGTCTACCCAAGAAATTCTTATTTATACTATAAATACACTCATCCTCTGTTGCACCCACAATTGCACCAACCTCAGTCACAACAGCAGCAAATTCAACAACTTCAACTGACAGCTCCTCAACAACAGCAACCTCAAGGACAACAACAAATTACACAGCATCAACAAAATAATGCTCAACCTCCATTAACAGATGAGTTTTTTCTGATAAGGCAAATGTTGTAATCTCAATAGACCATGCTTGCCAACCAGCAGGCTCAATAGAAAGCTGTAGAGACCCAATTGGAACAAATTGCAGCTCAGTTGAAACCTCAGGTGGGTACATTCGCCGGTCAATCAGAAATAAACCCGAGACATGATCAACACAGACCAGAACAATTGAATGCAGTCACCATAAGATCTGGTCATGTTCTTACTAAAGCTACCAAAGTCATTTAGGAAGATGAAGATACTGCTAAAATCATTCCAAATAAAAACAGAAATTGAGAAACTGAAAAATCTATAGAAGCCGAGAAGGAAAAGGATAAAGAACTAGTTTCCAAAGAACTAGAAGTCCCACCAAAGAAGCCCAGGATACCCTATCCAGGTAGATTGAGAGAGACTAAACTGGATTCTAGATTCCAAAAGTTCAAGGAAGCAATGAAGAAGCTATACATTGATATTCCGTTCCTTGATGCTCTCTCCGAGATTCCAACTTGGTCTAAATATATAAAGACTTTTCTATCAAAGAAATACATGACTGAAGAACACAAGACAATCAAATTAGCACAGAATACTGCTGATATCATTCTCAACAAAATACCAAAAAAACAAAAGGACCATGGCTCCTTTGGCATCCGATGTTCTATCAGAAACACCTCTTACAAGAAAGGATTAGCTGATTTGGGGGCCAGCATATCTATTATGCCCTTTTCTATGTGTAAAAGATTGGGCTTTACTGATTTGTTACCCACAACAATGACAATCCAGTTGATTGATTCTACCGTTATTGCACCTTTGGGAATTATTGAAGATATCCGAGTAAGAGTAGGAAGAGACTCCTATGTCCCTTGTGATTTTGTTGTCATGGACATAAAAGAAGATCTGAGGTATCCAATAATATTCGGTAGACCTTTCCTCGTGACAACCAGAGCACTAATTGATGTCAAAGCTGGCACAATTACCTTAAGGCTGGGGAAAGAAACTGTTCAATTCAGAGTCTTTGACAGCCTTAAAAGTCCTAGCATCCACGAAGAAGTCTTTCTTCTTAAGGAAATAGATAAAATGTCCCAGCTGAAGCAAGAAACTCCTAAACCATCTGATACTCTGGAAGACATCTTAACGAATCCATAAGCTGAATTTTCAACCGACGAACTAGTTCAACAATGGCTGCAATACCTAGAACAAGCCGAAGAAGTTCCAGAAGCTACCTTTGAGACGTTAAAATATGTCACTACTCAAGAGAATATTGAAGTGCCCAAGGCACAAGAAATGAAAGTCCTACTAGCTGGACTCAAACATGTCTTTCTAGACAAATAAAAACTATGTCTGTTCATTATTAGTTCCACCTTGAGAGATGACTAGGAAGAAAGACTCCTTGTTGAGTTAAGTAAGCATAAGAAAGCCATTGGATATAAGATGACTGACCTAACTGGGATAAATATAGCTTTATGCAGGCATAGATTACCTATGGTGGAAGAATTTAAACCATTGTGGGAGCACCAGAGGAAGCTAAACCCAAATCTCAAAGAGGTAGTTCACCTTGAGGTTCTAAAACTCCAAAAAGCTGGTATTATCTATCCAATTTCTGACTCTCAATGGATAAGTCCAGTTCAAGTGGTCCCTAAAAAGGGGGGAACCACTGTTGTTTTGAATGATAAAAATGAATTGGTACCCACTTGGACTGTTACCGGATGGAGAATGTGCATCAACTATAGAAAAATGAACAAGGCAACAAGGAAAGATCACTTTCCTTTACCTTTTCTTGATGAAGTTCTTGAACGTCTAGCTCACCAGAAATTCTTTTGCTATCTAGATGGCTACTCAGGGTTTTATCAAATTTTGATACACCCTGAAGATCAAGAAAAGACAACTTTTACCTGCCCTTTTGGAACATACGCCTTCAGGAGGATGCCCTTTGGGCTATGTAACGCACCCGCTACATTCCAGAGATGTATGACCCCCATATTTGTAGGATTAACTGAATCTATCATGGAAGTATTCATGGATGACTTCTTAGTCTACAGAGATTCTTTCAATAACTATCTTCTTAATCTCAGTAAAGTACTGCAAAGATGCGAGGAAACAAATTTGATCCTTAATTGGGAAAAAGGTCACTTTAAGGTGACAGTAGGTGTTGTCCACGGGCATCGGGTGAGTGAACAAGGGATTGAAGTAGACAAAGCAAAAATAGATGTCATTTCAAAGTTGTCACCACAAAAAGACATCAGATGAGTATGAGCTTTCTTGGTCCATGCCAGATTCTATCGTAGATTCATCAAAGACTTGTCAAAAATAGCAAAACCCATGACTCACCTATTAACTAAAGATACGGATTTCAATTTTAATCAAGAATGTTTACACAGCTTCACAACTCTAAAGAAAGCCTTAGTCTCTGTGCCTATACAAAGAGCTCCCTATTGGTCACAACCCTTTGAAATAATGTGTGATGCCAGTGATTACACTATAGGAGCAGTACTAGGGAAGAGGATAGATAAAAAACCTTATGTCATATATTATGCATAAAAAACGCTTGATGTGGCCCAAAAGAACTATACAACTACATAAAAATAATTCTTGGCAGTTATCTATGCTTTTGAGAAATTCCATTCTTACCTAATCAGATCAAAGGTTATAGTTTACACAGATCATTCAACAATAAATTATCTGATTCAGAAACAAGACGCCAAGCCTAGACTTATTTGTTGGGTACTGATGCTTCAAGAGTTTGACCTGGAAATAAAGGACAAAAGTGGGGTGTAAAATGTTGTTGCCGATCACTTGAGTCGCATTGAATCTCAAGATGTAGATAATATACCTATCTTTGACTCTCTACCCAATGACCAACTCGTGAAGGTCACCACTGGATTCCCCTGGTATGCTGACATAGTAAACTATCTGGCTAGGGGAATCATCCATCCTTCTACTTCCTATCATGACAGGAAGACATTTTTCCATGACGTCAAGCAATACTTCTGGTATGAACCATACCTCTTATTCTTATGCACAAACAGATTATTCTGCCGTTGCCTTCCTGAAGAAGAAATCACCCCAGTCTTGGAACACAGTCATTATGGTCCCACTAGGAGGCACATGAGTTCAAAGAAGACTGGTCTTAAAATCCTATAGTCTGGTTTCTTCTGGCCGACAATAGCAAAAGATGGCACATGAATTTGTACAATCATGTGGTAAATGTCAGCTCTCTAGAGGGATATCCAAACGGAACAAAATGCCACTAACTTTATCATAGGAAATTGAACTCTTTGATGTATGGGGAGTGGACTATATGAGTCCATTTCCCACATCATATGGATTCTCCTATATATTGGTCGTTGTGGATTATGTATCCAAATGGGTAGAAGTTATACATACTGTATCTAGTGACTCTAAGCCAGTTATTAAGCTATTTAAGGATATTATTTTCTCTAGATTCAGAGTTCCTAGAACAGTCATATCTGACAGAGGGTCACATTTCTTGGAACGTAGTTTTGAAGCACTTCTGCAAAAATACGGAGTAAAACACAAGGTCACCACGCCTTATCATCCGCAGACAAGCGGTCAAGTTGAAGTCTCAAACAGACAACTGAAATCTATTTTAGAGAAGACTGTCAATAGAAACCGTACAGACTGGTCCACCAAGCTTCTTGATGCTCTTTGGGTATATCGTAATGCTTACAAGACACCAATAGGAACAACTTTGTTTCGTTTGGTGTATGGAAAGTCATGCCATCTTCCACTCGAACTAGAACACAAGGCTTGGTGGGCTATTGAACAGTTGAATTTCGATTTCAAAAGTGATGGCGAATACAGACAACTTCAATTACAAGAACTTGAAGAACTAAGAATGTCTGCTTACTAGAACACCATGATTTACAAAGAGCAAACTAATATGTGGCATGATGGCCACCTTAAAAGAAAAGATATCATCGTCGGAGACAAGGTCCTTCTTTTCAGTTCTAGGCTCAAAATTTTTCTCGGGAAACTCTGTACAAAGTGATCCGGACCCTTCACTATCAAGCATATCTACCCAAGTGGAGCAATCATCATCCTTGATGACAATGGCAGAGAAAGGACAGTTAATGGCCACAGACTGAAAAGATACTATACTCCAGTCGATAAAACTCTAAGACAAACCATTGACATTCATGACCCCACTGCATCAACCTGATCAAGCCAGAATCTCATCGATCCAGCGATGTCAAACCAAAGCGCTACTTGGGAGGCAACCCAAGAACTGAGTATCACCTTTCTTTTTTGTTTAAATTCTTCCTTGCTTAGTTTTGATAATTTTCTAGTCTCTTTCTTTAGACCTATTAATCTCGTTTAGAAAATATAAAAATTAATATGACCAACCAAAATAGATATAAAAATATAAAAATCAATAACCTAAATAGTTTTACCCAAACGATCTTTAAACCATTTGGTCCTCTCGGTCTTGAAACCGTTTGGACCCAAACGATCTTGAAACTGTTTGGTCCTCTCGGTATTGAAACCGTTTGGACCCAAATGGTCTCGAAACCATTTGACTTAAAAAAAATTACGAGCAGCGCCCCCCTTATCTATAAATATAACCCTAAGCCCTTTCTTTTCACTTCTTCGATTCTCAAAACTCTCTCGTACGACCAAGTTCCATTCATTCTTCTCTCTTCTCCATCACGCGAGCCTGCTCTTAGTTCTTTGCTCTCGCACGACCCGAGCTCCGCCGCTGCCTCTGATCATGCTCCTTCTTCATGCCATGCATCCACCTTCCCATTTGCGCTCGCGATAGCAGCTCCGTTCTTCATCTCTACCGACTCCGCAACAACCATCACCACAACCATTACAGTTAGGTAGACGGGACACATAATCATCATCTTCATCACCTCTATCACCACCGCCGACGCTTTTGTTGCTGCCTTCGCTTCTACTTCATCTCCATTGATGCGCTCATCGCCACCACTATTTCACCTTCTTCGCAGTTTTGACACCAAGAAGACCCTCGCGGTTTCACTCTTAACGGTTTTCATCTCACAGTTTTCACCCTCACGGTTTCACTCTTAAATGGTCTTCATCCTCGCGGTCTCATCCTTAATGGTTTTCATCCTCGCGGTTTCACTCTTAACAATTTTCATCCTCGCAGTTTCACTCTTAACGGTCTTCATCCTCGTGGTTTCATCCTTAACAGTTTTCATCCTCGTGGTTTCACTCTTAACGGTCTTCATCCTTGCGGTTTCATCCTTAACTATTTTCATCCTCACAGTTTCACCCTAGCGGTTTTCATCTTCATGGTTTCACCCTAGCAGTTTACATCCTCGCGGTTTCACTCTTAACAGTCTTCACCCTCGCGGTTTCTCTCTTCCCTGTCTTTACAATGCATGAATCCTTCATAGTTTCAAAACCATGTGACCTCTTCATAGTTTTAAGACTGTGAAGCTTGCACCATCTTGCAATCTTTTCAAAAATCATACAATAATTCCATTAGCACTAAATATCAAGTTTTTTTAATATATGATTTCTTGTTAAATTTATAGAATGGCCTCACCGATAAAAGAAGTTGCTAAAACCCACCTCTGGACCAGGGAGCAGTTGTTGGAGCACCAGAATAAGCTCGAACGCATCATTGACCTCTGCGTAAAAATAGGCAAAACTCTAGTTGACTTGCCCAAGGTCATTTGCGACCTTGAGCACGTCAACAAATGTCTAGTAGAGAACCCAGTCGAGGACATTGAAGATCCCTCCTCCACCGACGAAGGTTCTGACTACACACCAAACTTGGATGAGGAATCTCCAACCACCAAGTCAAAGGGGAAGCAAATGGCCCATTAGGTTATTCGGGAAATAGCTACAAAAAGACGGGCAAGGAAGCAAGTCCAGCCCACAACTGCAAGAGAACAAATCCTGGAAGGACACACTACTCCTCCTACTACCACCACTACAGAAGTAGCACCAACTGATTTGTATATTCAACACCTACATGCTGGTGACAAAATTCTACGACCAACAAAGTATGTATGCTCCAACATACAAAAAAAGATGGGAATCTATGACAAAGTTCTTTCCCTTATCGACGAGGTGAATCTTTCAAAACTCTTATTCATCGCCAAAAATTCTTATCTTGAGCCCACACTAGAATTCTTTATCTACCTTACCAAAGAACCAGTGGAGGCCAACGATAAATCAAGAGACGGAGGTGAATGCAAGATTGTAACCTCACTTTTCGGGAATAAGGTTACACTGACTGAAAACCTATTGAATAAAATCTTCATTGACAACTCAGACCAGCTGAAGAAGGCTATGGCAGTAGGTATGGATCACCCACAATTCAACAAGCACTTTTTTTGGAAATCATTGACTGGAATCCCCAATTATGATCCCAAGACCTGCAAAGCCTCCAACATTCATTCCGGCCTGGTGCGAACTCTGCATAGAATAATAATAGGCATACTATTCCCTAGAATAGAAAGCATGAATGTTCTCATTTCGGACCTCTTCATACTATGGTCCATCCTAAAGGGGCAGTCGGTCAATATCGCACGACACTTGATACATAAACACACATCCTATGCCCCCGGGAAGGAAATCAACATAGGTGGTCACGTCACATCAATCCTGAAGTATCTCAAGATGGATGAACCACTTCACAAATGTACTTTGATAAAGGGTGACAACTTAACAAATGAGAAGATTCTAAAAAACACCTATATCATAAAGGAGAAGGATGCCAAACTCCACTATGTCTTCTGTCCAACTGTCAAAGCATCCAGGACGCTGCTACCACTTCCCAAACTAGCAGATTATGATAAAGACAAATACATGTTCACTAAAGAGGACCTTGCTACCCTACTAGCCTCCATAAAAGGGAAGGATAAACAAGTACCAGAAGGGCGAACGGAGCATAGTGCTACTACCCCTGCAACTAAATCAAATAAAATACCGGTGGCACGACCGTCCAAACTGTGCATATAAAAGTAGCAGCAGACAGAGATGCCCACCTCCAAGATTACCCCAGATGCAGAGCACCCCCACAATGCAGAAACCATCATGAATCCAACATCAGACCCCATCATCTTTGATCTAGATGTTGGGATCACCTCTACAACCATCCCCAACACCCTAGGGATAAAAGGGTCGAGACCTCTACCCTCCACCACTCTACCATCTTACACCCTTCCGGTGCTTACCACTCTTCCACCATTTTCCACAATCATACCCACCACAATTCCTTTCCCCACAACCAAAACTTCACCCACATCTTCTGCCTCACTCATTTTCTCCACGGGCGAGCCATTTTTCACCGCAACGCCCAATGTCACCTTCACCTCTACCACTTTCCCCTCGACATTCTCAGTTACACCTATCATATCCGAGATTTCACCACCTTTCTCATCTGCCACCACCCTGATACCGCTGGTGACTCCCTCTATAGTCACCATGCAATTTGCAGGCCCATCAACTATGTCTCTCTCACAAGACACCACCACCCTTTCACCTGGACCCCAGCCATCCCACCCATCCACCACTGGGGTCCCATTTTCACAAGTCAGAGAGGCATTCAGACGTCAATTTGACGTTATTCGAACTCTCCTCTCTGACCCTTCTAACATCCTTCAATCTATTTTTTCTTGTGTACAGGGGATTTCCATGCATGTGTCCAACATCGACAAACGGACTCACGCCTTACTGAACCTTCTCACAAGCATTCAACAATGACAGGAAGCAATGGTCCAGCAAGTCTACCGCGTTGATGATCGCTTCCAAACCCTGCCAGAGTTGATGCTTAGTATGAAAAGCTAGCAAGAAGCGATGGTCCAACAAGTTGACAGGGTCTCCAAGCAAACTCAACCTTTGCCAGAGACCCTCTGAGAGCTTCAGCAGCAACAACTTGCAGTGAGCACGCGCATGAATGGCAATGATAAAAACCTCACACAACTCATCCACCGCCCAGAGCAGCACTCAAATGAAGAACTCAATCAGCTACGAGCACAAGTGACTAATTTATCAGCACGACTCCTCTCCGCCGAAGCAAGATATATAGATCTCAAAGAAATCCACGATGAACTGCTCGAATCCTATGAGCATGTGCAAGTGGCACTTGAAGAATTACAAGCCATTCATCGGCGGTGCAAGAAAGTAGAAACTAAGAAGACAAAAGACAAGGTGGCAGATGATGATGATGATGACAATGAAGACAATGATGAGGATTCTGACTCCTCAATTGACTCCAACGCAGACAGCTCCTCCTCAGATGACCAACCAGATGACCCAGGCAATGCTGGGGAGGGCACCAGCCATGGAGCAGATAACACAAAGAGGGGAGATGATGGAGACCACAAGGAGGGTGGTAGAAAAGAATTTGAAGACCACCATGCTCCAGACAATACCGACAATGTAACAATGTCCTATGCAAACCAATTCTTCAATTTTTCTGATATGGGCTCTCTAGGGGACACTGCCAAAGATGCAGCTTTTGCTGAGTTTCAACAATGCATACTAGAAACCAACACTAGCTCGCTCGCAGCAACTTTCACGGAGCAAGCTGCAGTCTTTCCCCCAAGACAGGAGGAATCTGATAGAGTGAGTCTCAACACGGACGATCAACTTGACTCTGACTCTAAAGAGAATGAAGATCTACCACAATATTTTGATGACAATGAATAGACTTCACTTCCTCCTCCAGCAGACCTTCCCCCGCCGCCACCTCTACCTCACAAGATGCAAGACTTAGATATGGCAGCCATCTCTACATTAGATGTTCAGGATATCTTCATCTTAAACACTATTGTAGATGATGTCAAGGATGGGGGGACATCCTCTATGATTACACAAAGACCAATCTCAAGCTGTCACGTGAAGATTTTTGTGTTCTTCTATGACCTCAGTCGGCGGTGAAGATGGTTGTCTTCTGTGTACTTCTTGCTAACGCAATAGAGGAATTTCACAGCCCAAAGAAAGAGCAGCCCATTTTCAATGCTGCACTTGATCTAGCTTTTTGCCTATTGAATAAGGATTTACAAGCAAAATCCATCAAGAGGCTACAAATGGGTCTCGTGAGAAAGGCATGCTACATCACGGTGCCTTTCAAATTTTCTGGCCACTGGCTTCTAATTATCGTTGACATTGAGGCTCGTGATGCCAAGGTGTACAATTTCTACTCCAGAGAGCTTAAGGCGAGAGCCATTAACTTCACTGGTTCAGAAGCTAGAGAAGCATGATGCATTCCCTTCCAGCTTCTCAAAGTCATATGGGCCGCCTTCCCATCTCTTGCACATAGCTGGAGCCAACCATGGTTCAAGATCATCAACCCAGCCATTCAGGTGCTAGAAGGCTCAGGGGACTGGGCTCTCTGCACAAGCAGATTCATTGAAGCGCTCAACAGAAATATCCCCTTTACCGAGATAGCTACATAAGATATGCATGCTTTACGGGAACGATACGCCATGGAGCTCATTTGCGATAGACGGTTCTTCAAGGACCCAACAATGGCACATGATGATGTACCCCGTTATTTATTCTCTATTATCCAACGTCCACAAAAGCAACCTTTCAGAAAAGTTCTAAAGGATTTGGAGCAGCAACAACAACAAACCGCCACGGTCCCCCAAAAACAACAATGGGACCCCTACACTTTCGATATGGCAGACGATAAGGGGGACATCGATCTACTAACAAGAGCCACAATTAATAGATCCCCCAAAGATATGGTGCCTCTTTCTGAAATAACACCGACATTCCCAAATTTTGACCTTGCTGCATGCAAGAGTCTTTCTGATAATGAACTCAGGCTCATCATGTCTCAGCTATATGCATAGAATGAAGAGCTTGTCTTCCCTGACGGGAATATTCTTGTAATGTCTGATGCACTCCGCGAGACCGTACAAGTTAAAGGTACAATGTTTGTGAGTGTGATGGTTGCCTACCAATATCTTTTAGCACAAGACTTACCTACGGTCTACATGGCATCAACATACCTGAAGGATGATTTACTCAGATCAAAGAACTTTGGAACCACAGAAGCTCTTATTTCACACCTTAGACATATGACTCCGAAGTTCATCTTGTTTCCCTTCCTTCACTCTGAGCATTGGATGATGTTGGCAACAAACTTACACAACGGAACTACAACTATCTACAATAGTTCTGATAGCCAGATCAATCCAAACCAGAGACAATATAACATCATAGCAAAGACGCCCATGAAAGAAGTGGCAAAGTATTGTGCTGAATGACTGCGCGATCTTCGGCGAGCACATAAAGGTGTACAACATAGCACATTTCAAATGCCCAGCCTTCTGCCACAGATGTCCCCAACAAATTAGAGAATCTAACGACTGTAAATTCCACATACTTTACTGAATGTATACCCTCATCGTTCTTGACAAACGCATTGAGGACATGATGGACGTGGACTATCACACATTACGGGGGAAGTTCGCCGCCAATTTGCTCCATTCTCATGGAGCCAACAAGGGTTTAATAGAACCTTGACACCCTTACCCATGTACAACCTATCATCTTGACACTCTGGAGACAGAGTGAGTGATAAGTTAGGGGGGAGTACACTGGGCAAGGGAAGAGGTATTATATTCAAACCTTCTCTTCTCTCTCCCTTTTTCATTTACCTTTATTTTTCGTACAACTTATTCTTTTTGTTTAGACTTTCTGATAATTTCTTTGATAAAATAATTTTTGTACATAAGACAACATTCGCTTTGGTAAGGGGACACCCCTAGCTAAGTTAGAGACAAAGTAGTCCTCAGAAGCACTGACATAGTAGCATTTAGTCATGTAATGGTGAATTAATAAATCACCTCTACACTCAATATCCATGCATTTGCTTCAGTTCTACATCAGATTCTCCATAGGTCAAAACTGCGGCTGAAACAAGCCAAACACTCTCAAGGACGGGAGGGAACCAGGTGAAATCCAAATCAAGGAACCTCATAAGTGGACCGCCAAGTACGAAACTGAAACAAGTACATGACAGAAACTTTAGGGAACAGTTTTCTTCTTTTTAAAAAGAGGCTTGGAAGCCCAAATAAAATCCCTAAATACCCTATTTCCAAGCCAGTGAGCATATGAATAAAAGCTTGAGTGTTGAATAAAAACATGAGAGTTGTGTCATGCATAAGGACTTATATGAAGAACCAATAAAGGTCTTGCCCGACCGATACATTCAGCTGCCCTCACAAAGGCAAATGTGTCACACCCGGTAGTAAGACCCTAAAGTTTAGATAAACCCTCCCCCTCGAAGGGGGAGTTACACACCAACCTTCAGCCAACCCTCATACCTTTTTAGCTTCCAGTAGGAATTTTAAAGAAGTATAAAACTGATTTAGAGTTGAAGACATGCACATTATACGGTCAAGGAAAAGATGGTACCAATGAGAGTTACGTGACACGGAAGAAACCTGAGGACCACGCAACTCCCGATACCTGAAAGAGCCAGAGTAAGTAGAAGCCTCAACAAAAACCTAAGGGGATTTATGGTATAGAACTAAAGAAAGAGTATGGAAATCTTCACTAAATAAAATCGTCTCGCCACTGCGTGCCTTAGCTCTATCTAACTTGAGGACAAGCTAGACTCTAAGTTAGGGGGGTGATAACCTCCCATTTTTTGATGTTATCTTACTAATTTTTCTTAGTTTTCCATGCTCTTTCTTAGATAAATTAGATTGAAATATATAACTTTCTAGATTTATTGTAAATATACAAATAGACTGATACTTCTCTTTTATTCTTATAGAAAAAATCACAAAATTTCCCACCCAACCGGTCTCAAAGCCATGAGAGCTCAAGCGGTTCTAAGACCGAGCAACTCTTAACGGTCCCAAGACCGAGCAACTCTTAATGGTCCCATGATCAAGAAAGTCTTAACGGTCCCAAGACCGAGTGAGTCTTAACGGTCCCAAGACTGTGAAGAACCCAAACGGTCCCAAGACCGTGAGAACTCAAGTGGTCCCAAGATCGAGCAAAGTCCCAAGACCGTGAAGGACCCAAAATGGTCCTAAGACCATGATGATGCTTAACGGTCTCCAAGACCATGAAGGCACTTAACGATCTCAAGACCGCAAAGACTCAACCGGTCTCCAAGACCGTGAAGGTGCTTAACAGTCTCCAAGACTGTGAGAATCCTTAACGGTCTCAAGACCATGAAGACCCAAAAGTTCTCAAGACCGTTCAAGATCCTTGGAGCCTATAAATAGGACTCAAGGGGTCCTCATTCAGGAGGGACTCTTAGATGCCCAAAGGCTGCCTCACTTGTTCCAGAGCTATTTCATCCTTCATCCTTCACCCCAAGGTTGTCGGTCTAAGATCCACACTCCATCCTTTAGCCTACTTTCTCTCTCATCGACATAGAAGGTGGGGAGTGAAGAATTTGTCACCAAGGCAACCATGCAGTGTGAAGATAGTGGTTCTCTACTCCAAGGGGTCAACCTTCCTCCCTCCTACATGGAGATGATGTTTTCCTTCTCTTCTCCTGTCTCCTTCTTTGTTCTTTCCATGAGTGAGTAGTTCCATACACTAGGGTGCGGGGAGTAGCCCCTCTACCCATGTTTTCATTTCATGCATTGTAATTCATGAGTTTGCAATAGAGAAATACTATCTTTTCAGTTCAACATCAATCATTTAATGAATGCTAGTTTCTTGATCGCCAACCTACATTACCTATTATCTACCAGTGTGAATTGTCTACGTTTGTGCTTTTAGATTCGATTATCGATTGTATGTTGGTTCTTGATGTATGTAGTCACCATATATCTATTTTGGTATCTAGGAACACATTTCAAGAAGTGGAGTAAACTCACCTCCATCATTGTACTTTCATACTATGAAATGGAATTAATTGACTTATGGAAGTACAACTTTGACAGGTCGAGGAACACACTTTGCGAAGGGCTGATGCAAAGTAAGTGACCATTCATATGGGGATGGCTGGCATTGCAATACTTTCACGTTTCTCGTAGTTAGCTATTCGAAAGAAAGCTAAGTCTGCAAAGATACTAATTGATTAGACCCTTTTTGCAAGCCATGTTATTATGATGTATGTTACGATCCATGTGTAGTGGTGGTGAAACTCGATCACATCCTAGTGGTTTCCAAATATTGTTTACAACCTTAATTTTACTTTCATTCCACTTAATTTACATTTGCATTTTAGTTTAATTATCAATCCAACTCCTCGATCTAAATATCAACTCTTAAGTAGATAAATAGAATTAAAATGTTTTTCATCTTGTTAATCCTTAACAAGACCGTTGTCTAATGGATTCGACCCTCAATGGTACTACGATAAGACTTCCACGTACCTTAGTGTATGTGGGTGGAGATCTCATTATAGCACACGCAAGGACAAACTTAGAGACTTACCATCTCTAGGATTTTTAGTGGTGCACGCAACTCCACACGAGTGGAAGTTCCATCAATACTACGTATTTAAAAATAACTGAGGTGTATGGTGCCTCCGGTACACTCGAGTGTACACTAGCCTGACTCTCTCTCTCTCTCTCTATATATATATATGTATATATATGTATGTATATATATATATATATATACGTGGAAGAACTTATCCTCTTCGGTGTGCCCTCTCCTAACCATCATTAATGGTACTGGGGAAAAACTCAATGTCTCCCCTATCCATCCCTTTTAGTTGCAGTTGTCAGGGCTCTGCATTGATGATGCCCTAGTTGCTTGGAAACCAAAGGTAGTGGTCTGGTTAGGGAAAGTGGTTGATGATGATTAGAGCGGTATGCATTGAGGTTTCATCGACCAGTAACCCACCAACCCTACTCAACCCTGGCTCTACTTACCTCCAAGAAAACCTACAATGGGAGGCGGGGTTGCAGTCGACCAGGGCATCGTTAGGGATGTCCGTTGTAAGGGAGGCGTCTGGAAATTGAGATCACAGTGGGGGAATAATCTTCTATCACCAACATTAGTAGGAGAAAGAAGAAATACAGTGGTCAGGAACCAGGGAGAGCACTTCCTATAGCAGCAACGGGAAGGCCTTGAGACGACGCCCTCGGGTGCAGGGAGGTCTTCACCGAGAACGTTGTAACATCGGCGATCTGCGTATGTTTACATGGAGAAGGATTATCTTGCATAACCGAAGGTGCAGAGGAAGAATTAGATTGGGAGTCTGGGACAAGTTGGTTCAAGGGGCATCGTGCGCTGCATTCGTGCTTAGAAGAAGCTAGGGTGATGTATGAGGTGAACCCCCCCTCCCGACGGAGGTGTTCGTCTGCAGAGTTTGTGCAATAGGGACACGAGGACGCAGAGAAGAATGAAGGGCTAGATTTGGGTTATTGGTTAGGCATATCTAAGCACAGGAACCACGATCCTAGAGGAAAAAATTAACAAAAAATAAAAGGTATTATTCTACTGATGTGTCCATCTCTTATTGGCTCAAATATCTTTAGCTTGCAAAAATCATAGATTTTTCTAGGATGCTCCCTTGAAAATAAATTATATATGAAAATTTATCAAGAGAACTAGAGGAATTTGAATAAAATATTTTTAGAGTCCAATTATTATTCATTTTTCAAAAGTAGTGCCAAATGTGTTTAAGTGGTGATTATTGTATGAAAATCCTAAATTGGTGTATTAACTGGTTAAATACATTAATGCTCTCAAATCATGTTATAATCTGATAATCTTGTAGATAATGATGATCTAAGATAATCATGACCATGTTGATACTACATAGGGTTTCTGATGAGAATAGTCATACATATGAATAATTAGGGAGTAAAGATCATAACTTGGTAGGTTAATGCACATAATATGATGTAAGTACTCATGATGCAATAATAAGATAGATTTGATAATCTTGGCGACATCTAGTATGAATTAGGATTCTTGAGCCATTAAATCAGTGATCATGGGAATAAGGATTTCAAGACATAACCTTGATGGTAACTCGATACCACGGAAACCTAAACCCTAGATTAGGACTGAATGGTTTTTTTATCTAATTAAAGTGATGGTAACAATTTAGAATTTGCATACTTGCATATTCGAATGCTTGATTTGCTTCCTTGGATAATATGTGTGAAGTGTAGTTATATGATAATCTACTTGACTCGCCATCAAGGTACGTGGTTAAGCTTATGATTACATGTATCCACTTTCAATGTTTTCCAAGGTTTCGCGAAGATTGAATGAATGATATCTATTGGATGTTTTGTTATTTCATGCAAATTATAAAGTTCCTATGAGTATCACATGAAGTAAATAATGATATTTTGAACCCTAAGTACCCCGATCAAAGGGTAACACACATAAGTCCAATGATGGTTAGTGGATACCCCTGAGATATTAGACCAGATTCGAGTTAGAATATGAAAGGAAATACATGTTCTTACGTGCAAATAATTATTGGTTGATTTTATGCACTTGTAATTATTGGATGAACCCATGTACCAGTATAGAAATATGTTGACTGTGTTTTGTTTTTCAGCATTTTAGGTAGTTGATATACAAGATACAAACATGAAGATAAAGATGAAACCCATGGTAGGTATTAAAGCTATGTAGGAGGATTATATATTTTAGTTACTTCTTCTCAACATGTATTAGTTTTATAAGGAATATCATTGAACAGTTTGTAAATAATATTTTGGAATAAATGAATTTGTTTTCTATTATTTATTATCTGTTAAATCTGGATCCTTGGGAATATAGGTAATGACTCTCAACTTGAATGTCTTTCCTTAAATGGGATACATAGAAAGTGAGGTCATTACATCCAATGTCCTAGTTCTTGTGAAGAATGAGACTGCTTGAGTAAGATTACATATGTGTCTTCAATTAGATCTATCATGTATGCAATGTTATGCACTTGTCCCAATATATCGTATGCCTTGAGCATGATAATAGAGATCAGTAGGTTGCCATAAAGAAAATCCTTAAGTACTCAAGAAGAACTAAGGATCAATATCTTATTTATGGTGGTGAGGAAGAGTTAGGTGTAACGGGTACACCGATGCAAGCTTCCAAACTGACAAAGATGATTATTGATCGCAATGATGATTTTTATTTTGCCTCAAAAATAGAGTTGTGAGCTTGAAGAGTTCCAAGCAATAGACACTTGTTGATTCTACAAGAGAGGTAGAGTATATTGTTGCATCTAATGTAGCAAAGGAGGTTGTTTAGATCAAGAAGTTCATTTCTAAACTTGGGGTAGTTCCAAGCATCAGGATGCAATTGAGCTATATTGTGGAAATAATGGAGCTATTGCACAAGCTAAGGAACCTAGATTGCATCAGTGTTCCAAGTATATACAAAGTTGGTTCCATATCATATGAGAGATTGTACAATGAGGAGATGTGAAGATTTGTGGAGTACCAAGCGAGAGAAATGTAGCTGACCCCTTGACAAAAGCACTTCCTCAATAGAAGCATGATGGTCATGTTAGATCACTTGGGATCAAGTTCATGGGTGATTGTCTCTAAGTGCAAGTGGGATACTATTGGTATGTATGCCCAGAGAGTCAATCATATTATTGATTAATAATAAAAGACAATTCCTTCTATTATGATTCAGTTATTAGATAGTGATGTAACATAATAAATGTCCAAAAAATGATGATACTAGATGACATATGTGTCCAGGTTTAGGACATGGACAACAAGATCATATGTATGACAAAATTACATACATTCTTGTTATGTCCCTATTCTGATGTTAATGTAGAAGTAAAATAGACAACAGTAATACATAAGACTAGAGTGTGTCTTTGTTGATGATAGAATCTCATCAATCATGATATGTGATATAACATACGTACTTGTTAGAGAACAATATATCAGATAGAACTACCTTGAGAGTGATACATAAAAACCATTACATGGTAGTTAGAATCATATCTCATAGTGAAGGTGGTGATTATGGTTCTTAGACCTGAAATCACTACACTCATCACATGTCATTTGATGTACTTTGACAACATACACCATGACCTTATATAAGGATTTCCATAAAGGTGGTGCTCAGGTGCATTGTGACATATGTAGATGACTATGAGTGATGTAGAAGGGATTTGTCCCTTCTATAGGAGTATGATATCCTGACCACTTGATAAGAAACATTTAGAGATGGCCATGCTAATCTGAGTCAATATGTGACAACCAGCTCTAGTTCAAGGAACATGGGTTAAATGTTGAAGAAGATGATGATTCCATACCTTGAGTTCAATCTGGTATATCAGTGACAAAGGAACTATGCGATCATTGTAACACCAAACCCATATTGTAGGTTGAAGTTGTTCTCCAACTTTTGATTACTTAGATAGCAATGATGTCTTGCTAGATACCACTCAATGCTTGTGATGTCATTAATCAGTTATGGACATTCACTTCTAATGTAACTTGGAACCGATAGGGTCACACACATAGGATACACTTAGAATATGAGTTTATTCATGCATGTAGTTTAAACTTGATTACTAAGATGTTAGGAATTCGATTTATACAACAATGTTAAAAGTTGGCTCACTAACTGTGAACTGACTAGTTCAAGTGTTAAACCAATCGATTCAAGTGTCAGGTCAACTAAACCAACATCAACAATTAGAACCATGAGATGATTGGTTTAGAAAGTGAGCTGATCAACTCAGGTCTATGAACCGACCAGTTAAGGTTGTGAACTGACCGTTGGTTGTTCAATTTGATTGGATCAAGGATTTATGATGATGTCATGTCGTGGATTACTTGAATATTAATTGCCAACACAATTGTGATTGGGAAACATAGTGAAGCGACCAGTTGAAATTTTCAATCGACATGCTCACTTGCCAACTGATTGGTTCACCATTGAACCGACCATTTTGTCATTCACAGGCTATGAAAATTCATGAATATTCTGTCTCTTTGACTCCCGCTCAGACTAGAACTCCTAACCTAACTCTCATATAAATAGAGGGGTAGGAAGCTTTCTAGAGATAGAACAATAAGATCTGATAATTGTTGTCTTCTCATAGTTGTGGTAACATGAGAACCAGAGCAAAGCCTACCCGTCAAAGGGAGGGATAGGAAGGGAGAGACAATTGGGAGAGCAAGTCGGCACTAGCACGCCGACTAGAAGAGATAACTCATTCTTATCCATTCAAATAGAATGACATGAGTTCCTGGTGGTCCGTGTGGACTACTACATAGATGAGGAGGCTGTTACCACCCACTAGGAGGATGAAGTCAGCCTTCATCCATGGTGATCAACTAGGACGCCGTTGCTGACACTGTCCAGGTGCAACTTGAAGGAAGACACACGCTACAATGAGAGATTGTCACTGGACTTGCTCCGGGACTAGATATAAACCTTACAACCATCCTTCCCATTACATAGTTGTTGATGTGATCTATTGTTCAAAGGGGAATATGACAGTTAAAGTTTTATTTTTGCTGTCGTATCTGATGTCATATTTTCCTACAAAATGTCCATAACTAATTTATAACATCACAAGCAACAAGTGGTATATAGCAAGACATCATTGCTACCCAACTAATCGGAAAGTTGGAGAATAACTTCAACATACAATCTATTATTGGTGTTACAATTATATAGTTCATTTGTCACTGATATCCAGATTAAACTCAAAGTATATAATCATCATTCTCTTCAATGTTAAGTCCATGTTCCTGAACTACAACAGACTGTCTGAGATGTATGTGAGCTCAATATCACATATGAACTCACACAAACATGACCATGTATTTCTTATTCTCACTTATCAAGTGACCATGATATCATACTCATGTAGACAGGACAAATCCCATCTACATCACTCACAGTCAATCCATGTGTGTCACAATGTATCCGAGCATCACCTTTATGGTAAACCTTATTAAAGGTCACGTTGGATGATGTTAAAGTACATCGAATGACATGCGATGAGTGTAGTAATTTTGGGTCTAAGAACCACAATCACCACATATCACTATGAGAGGTGATTTTGACTACCAATCTATGGTTTTTATGCATCACTCTCAAGGTGGGTCTGTCTAATATACTATTCTCTAACAAGTATCTATGTCTTTGGTTTGCAATCACATATCATGGCTTAACGATATTTTTTCATCAACCAACACACACTCTAGCCTTATGTGTTATTGATGTCTATCATCTTCCACAATAACAACTGAAAAGAGACATAACAAAAATGTATATACTCTTGACATCCGTACAGTCTCATTGTTCAAGTCCTCGATCTGAAGACATATGTGGTCGAGTAACATCATTCTTTAGACATTTATTATTCAACATCGTTATCTCACAATTGAATAAAATAGAATAAATAGAATACTGTTTTATCATTAATCAAATCTTTTACAAGATATGTCATTACAATCATCATATGATTGACTCTCTAGGCATACATACCAACAATTTGAATTGGTACTTGTTCATTTTTCTCAAAAATTAACCCGAACCTAACTTCCTGAGTATTTATCTATACCCATAGAAAACTAAATTTATAAAATCAAAACCAAAATTAATTTTTTGGGGCAGACGGGATTAACTCATAGATCCTTCACGTATATTGATATTACTTCCATATTGTCATGCCTTTGTTCCATATAACAAATGAATAGAAAGTGTGGTAAACAATCCGTAACTAAAAGGTAACGAGCATTAGATTTTAGGCAATTTGATGGACGGGGCTTAACAATTTAGGGGTTGCTTAAGATTATCCAAAACCCGTGGGAATATTAGAATTTCGGGATAATGGAGGGTGATATTGGAAAAAAATATAGAGGGTCTTATTTGAAAGAAAACTTCTTTACAATGCATTAATAATTGAGAGAGAGAGAGATTTTCATCCTTTGTCATCTACTAGCTTCTGTGTATCATGTGATCCTGGGAATTAATAATTGAGTAGCAATGTCTTGTAGGTCATAACGTAGGCGGATCTCTACTACGACTTCCTCCGTCCTGTTTCTATATAAGTAGACACAAGCTAGGTAGCAAAATCAGGTAGATGCACCGTTTCGACCCTCCCAAAGTCTCGCTCCACAACATTCTTCTACCAGAACAATCCCAACACCAAGGATATCAACGTATAGCTCAAACTGTCTTCTACCTAGCTCGACTTCCACTGCTACTCTGCCATTCCTCAGCCAATTCATTCATCAAGACTCACAATGAGCATCCCTATGCATACCTCTAGCAGGGGAGTTATAAGGATGGCAGTCATGCCTCCACCGACCAAACCAGCAGTCACAACCCGCAGGCAGTTGCCTATGTTCAACTTCGGGACTACCACCACAAGCACAGGTGGGATCGTCCACCACCGGGACGGCCCAAGCGGGATAGACGACGAGGAAGGACTGGTGGTGATCCTCGGAGCAACGGGTACGGGTAAATCCAAGCTGTCCATCGACATCGGGACCAGCTACCCGTCCGAGGTCATCAACTCCGACAAGATCCAGGTGTACAAGGGTCTTGACATCACCAGCAACAAAATGCCCATGGCGGAACGTCGCGGCGTCCCACACCATCTCCTTGGTGAGCTCGACCTGGCCAAGGACGGCGAGCTTGACGCCATGGGGTTCCGTTCCGTAGCGTCGAAGAGGATTGCTGCCATTCGGTCTCGCCGGAGGCTGCCTATACTGGCTGGTGGGTCGAACTCCTTCGTGCACGGGTTGCTGGCGAAACAATTCGACCCTACCCAGAACCCGTTCGAGGAGGAGGATGTACTGCATAGTCTTGCGGCTCCGGCGTTTAACCGTCAAAAGAAGCAGCAGCAGCAGCCACTGAACTACCACAACTGCATGCTGTGGGTGGACGTCAGGTGGGAGGTGCTATCAGAGAACTTGGACAGGAGAGTAGACGAGATGGTGGAGATGGGGATGGTGGAAGAGCTGGCAGCGCATTACGACTCCAAGAGGGCAGAAGAGGGCAAGTACAGGGGGCTAGAGATGGCCATCGGTGTCCCTGAATTCGACAGGTTCTTCCAGAGATTCCCACCTCCAGCCCAAGGCGTGTGGACCTTGGGCGGGAGGAGAGGTGAACGTGAGGCGTGCGAGGAAGCCGTTGACGAGATCAAGCGGAACACCAGGGTGTTGGCCAAGAGGCAGGCCGAGAAGATCCACACACTCCAGAAGAAGCAAGGGTGGGAGATGAAAAAAGTCGATGCCACGGAGGCCGTGGTCAGGAAGATGGAAGGGAAAGCGGCCGCTGTGGTGAAAGAGGCGTGGGAACGAGACGTGATGCGCCCGGCGATGGAGGAGATGGCCGGCTTCTTGGGAGGCGTGGCGGCGCCGTGCGGGGTACTCCGCCACTTGCGCCGCAGCAGTCGTGGTAGTAGGGACTGGTCGTCGGTGACCGCAGCGGGATTTGGTGACAACGCGGTGGCGGGAAGCTCACTTTAGTTAGTAGCTATCTACCCTCAAGCAAGCAAGCTGAGGGAGGCGCTCGGGGTTGACAACGTGGGCAACTTCACTGGCTCGTAACCACCGCCGCTCGCTCAACCGTCCCCTGCAGCAGATGTTTTTTACAACTGTTTTTTGTTTTTTTTTTTCAATTCTTTCCCTCCTACTCCGCCGCAAAGTGTGTACACACCTCCCACTTGAGGATTCCTATAGCCGCCCACCTTTTGTACAGGGAAAGGCGTGCATAAGGAAGTGGCGGGTATTTTGTGGCCCACCCACCTGTGCATAGCGTAGGAATGCCATGAGGAGAGAGGTTGGCACTTTCATTTATTAACTGTCTACTACAGAGATGTTAGCTACCATGTGACCCTGCGGTGCAGTTGCCCAAACAAATCATGTTGTCTTTATTTTCAAAATTCCAACAGCAATGATGTGCCCAATATTTTGTTACAAAAACAATATGTATTTTATATTTTGTTCTATGCTGGATGCCAACATTTGACTTTGCCATGTCCTGTATGTTGCTGTCTTACTTTATTCTTTATTCTTTGATCTTAGACTTTGATTGGTTTGTGTGTCATATATAACTTGTAAGTAGCCTAAGAATGGATGAGAAATACGTTCCAAATGAGAGATCCTAAAGTCAGCCCATTCTTTTATGATGCTAATCGATTAGTTATTCGATGTCATTGTCAACGGTCTCTTGAATTGTGGCACTTTATTTTAATTTCTCAATTTTAGTTCATTGATTAATCCATGACGAGAAGTGGTAGTGTCTAATGGAGGACTTGCATCTATTAAAATCAGTGTGTTTTCTTTTATGAAAATATTCTTTGCTCTTAGACTTTGATTGGCTTGTTCATAACCTGTAAGTAACCTAAGCATGGCGGAGGATACCATTTAAAACGAGAGATCCCAAAGTCAGCACATACTTTTATGAAGTTATTGAATTAAATTAATCAAAGTCATGTCAACGTCCACTTGGATTGTGGCCCCTTTTTTCATTTCTCATGTTCTAGAATCAATGATGAAAAGTGGTAGTGTCTAATCGAGGACTCGAATGTATTAAGGTCAGCACGTTTTATTTTATGAAGTTATTCTTTGCTTTTAGACTTTGATTAGCTTGTTCATAACATGTAAGGAGCCTAAGCATGGTGGAGGATTCCATTTAAAATGAGTGATCCTAAAGTCAGCGCATTCTTTTATGAAGTTTACATATTATCTAATCAATGTCACGTCAACCTCTCGAAGTGTGGCCTTTATTTTACTATTTTCAGGTTTTAATTAATTTAGTAACCAATGATGAAACTAGACAAACTAACTGGTAGTATTTAATTGAGGACTTGAGTATCTCTATTTTGTATGGCAGGTTAGGATCGAAATCTGCTATATCAGGCGTTATAATCTTGAGTAATATAAGGGACACTATTTTGACCAGAGTAGGGTATTTTTTTAATTGAGATTGCCATCATGGCATCACCAATGCGTAATTATCATCCTTTATTCTATGTTGTTAGGGTTTGACTAGTTCTCACACCTCGTAAGCAGTCCATAAGGAAACGAGAAATGCGTTGAAAAGGAAAAATCTCAATGTCATTATTATATTTCACAACACTAGACTACATTCCAAGAACAAAAGGGTTATATATCAAAATCTACCAAGAATCGAAACAAGCCTTGAAAACAATTGCAAAATATATTAACCACCACCAAGCTCATTAGCCATTAAGAAAGAGAGAGATATGCAAGACAACTCATTTTCTTTTAAGGAACCGATATCTCCAAGCATGAAACATGTTAGGAAACCTAGCAGAGGTAATGAAGAACATCCCCCACCAAGATCATCAGCCATGAAAGAAAACATTGATGTTAAGGGGGGTGGAAACCAAAATTTTCATGGTGGTATAGCTAGGCAAGATGACACCCTTACGAAGTATATCCAAGCATAAAAGGATCACAGGAAGGAGGTGCAAAGATTACAATAAGGAATCTATAGCCTAAAAGGCAAAAAAAATGATCATTAAAATTCATTAGCAAAGAAGAAAGCAATGATGTGAATGGATGATGAAAACTAAAATAAACATTTAGCAAAAAAATATAAACAAAACAAGGTCACAAAATGGCCAAATAAAGGAGACCATATGTAAAAAAAGAGAAGGGTACCCATAAACTCCTACATCAAATTATTGCCCCCAAAACACCAAAAGTCCAAAAAGGGATAGTAGAGTTTGACCCATAGAAGGACTTGCCGCTCATAGAGTTGGTGGGTCCAACGTGTATGAGGAACCCACATCAAACCACAAAATAATAAAACTAATACAACTCACAACCACCTTTCTTTGTCAAGAAGAAAAACTTCCTATTATTTGCCTTGGCTAAGGAGGTGTTCCTAGAAATAAAGGAAGGAAGTGTAGTCTAAAAAAATGTAATAAAAAAAAAAAGAGTATCAAAGGAGCATGTCGGGTTTTCTGGAGAGGAATAGTGGCAGAAATTGAATTTGGCTAAAGAACCTAGAGGAAGATTTGTCTAATGCATCAATATTGGATTTATAGTTTTACATTTACACCTTATCATGGAAGAAGTTACAATATCTCATCATGAATCCTTGATAGATATGTTGATTGTCACAATCCAAGCATTGCCTTGTAATGTGCAAAGTGCACTGACTAGGGCATGTTGGTGGAACACCCAATTCCACATCTAGATCCTATCATAGAAAGTCATTTCATGCTAGCAAGATGTGTGGTTGCTACATAACTAATATGTGGTGTGTAGTTGTCATCTTTGTGTTATTCCCTAAGAGGTGCATTTGTATAACTCGCCATTCTTTGGTTGTAATCTCCTTCTAATGACCTAGATTTTGGTTTGATATAAAAAATCTCCTTTAGGGGATAAACAAGTCGAAGAACCTTAATGGAGTCTCAAAGCCCTAAAGGAGTGATCCAATCAGTAAGAATCGAGAAAAATCATATGTATATGAAGAATATCATTATAATGAATGGACCCAACTAGATCATTAGTAGAGACCAATTGGATCCATTTGCAATTAGGCTCATAAGTAAACTTTCAAGTAAAGTTTCACATTATATATATGGTTGTTGATGTGAATGAGCTTATATTAGGATGATATTGACCTCAAGAGTTTTGTGGGAATGGATTTTGACCCATGTGGACCTATGCTAGGTTGGTATTATTCTAGGTGAATATTTATAGAGTTTGAAGATGACCATGCTTTGGAAATTATGTTGAAAGCATAAATGGTTCACTTTTCCTATAATTTGGTGAAATGGTACTTATGGGACAAGTAAACCCTACTAGTTTTGAAGGAAAATAGAGGCTTCATTTGGGAAACATGAAATGCAAAAAAGGCATGGATTAGGTAGAACTCATACTCAATTTATCCATCCTACTCACACCTTCCAATTTTTCTAAGTGGTACACAAGATGCTAAACAAGTAAGATACCCCTTCTTTCCCTTCTACCTCTTGAATGAAGTAGGAGGAAGGGGCTACATGCTGATAAAATGGTCCATTGAGCCATCTCTTTGTTGGTTGTATGCCATGATAGTCATCATATGATGATTGTAATAGTGATGCATTATATATAATTTGATTATTAATACAAGGAAATTCCACCTATTACAACATTAGGGTAATGAATAAATGTGACCTTGTCCTAAGAATGTTTTGATTGGATGACATATGGTTTGAGTTGATGAATTCAACATGAGGCTATATGTATACTCAAGAATATGCATTCTTGTGATGTCTCTAGTCAGTTATTATGGTGGATCTTATATGACAACAATAATTCCTAAGACTACTATGTACATTGTATGATGATTTTGTCTCTTAAGTCATAATAGTGGATATCAGTTCAGGTACATAGGTACTTATTAGAAAATAAGTTGCAGTGAATATACCCACTTTGATAATGACACATGAAATCCATGTCATGGCAATCATAGTCATATCTCAATGTGACAGTGGTGATTGTCATCTGTAGACATGAAGATAGCATGATGTTTTGTGTACCTCAGCATCACGCAGTGTCACTATGAGTAAGGATTACCCTACATTTAGTGACTTACTACACTGTAACACATGGATTTATGGTGATTGTGTACATGGACTTTGTCCCTCCTATTTGTGTGATATCTTGGACAATTGATAAGTGAGACTATAAAATGTATGACCATGCTCATGTGAGTCAATATATGATATTGAGCTCACATTATCTTTTCTAGTACATATACCATGTTTAACGTTAGTTAAAGTAGCCCTATAACATCAACTTTTTATCGACATATTAGTAGGCGACACTGCAGGCGTGGACCTTCCGCATCGGTTTTATGGGAACAGTTAAACTGACGATGTAGAGCAAGCCATGATTTCTGTGAGAAAACAATTGATGGAATAACCAACAACTTAGATAAATAAAGAGTCGTGAAATCATTTTGTGTTTTCAGTTCGAAGCAAACAACCAATGTCATAGACAACTGTGTCATCGATTCAATCACCATAACCAACGTTGTACTTCCTTGTCAGATAAAATTTTAATTGATAAGGGTAGATGTGTCGTCGGTTGTGGTTTAACAACCGACCAATGTTTTTAAAACCGAACCAGACCGGCCGGTCCGACCGGTCAGATCGGTGAACCGGTAACTGAGCAGTCCGGAAGCCTAAAAAACCGGTTATGTGCATTTTTCCAGTCCAACCGGTCAGAAATACGGTCCAACCAGTCCAACCAGCCGGTCGGACCGAACCGGATTGAACCAGTGGTTAAAAGAGAATAAAAAATAGAAGGTAGAATACATATAGGAATTTACATATATGTATATGTATGTATGTAAATATGGTATATATATGTATGTATCTATTATATATATATATATATATATATATATATATATATATATATATATTTGTGTGTGTACATCTACATAATAATATATATGTATATATATATATATATATATATATATATATATATAATGTATATATATTCACACACACACACAAACACACACACACACACACACACACACATATATATATATACGACACATAAAACTAATTTGAAATACATGATTTTTGCCTCCTTTATATGCACGACCTATAAGTGTCCAAATGAGCTAAAATTTATTATACAGTATGTTCTTATGATACTTAAGAAGATCAACGGTTTAGATTTTTCAAAAATTTATTGCATCTTCAAAAATGACTGAGGTGTATGGTGCCTCGAGTACACTCGAGTGTACACTAGCATAACTCTCTCTCTCTATCTCTCTCTCTCTCTCTCCCTATATATATATATATATATATATATATATATATATATCGGTATTGGTATATATATGTATATATAGGTATATATATAGGTATATATATAAATATATATATATGTAGATATAGGTATATATATGTATATATATATAGGTATATATATATTTTTATATATGTATATATATATATGTATGAATGTATACATGTACACAATAATATATATGTATACATATATATTAATATATATACACATATATACAATGTATATATATTCAAATATATATATATGTATATATACAAACTATATATATATATATATATATATATATATATATATATATATATATATGCCTGGTTTAGCTGGTTTGACCGGTCCGGCTGCTAATTGCTTTTTATTATGGTAACTGGTTTGGTTTTTCCGGTTCAATTTTTTTTATGTCATGCTGACATCATTTCCGGTCCAACCGGTTCAACCACTCTGGTTGAACCTGACTCAATCCGGTTTGAGTTAGTACCGGTCTAACCACCAGTTCAATTCTGAAAACATTGCAACTGATGCCAAATATATACAATGTCAAGTTTTTAGAATAATTGATGACGCAGGCTAGTTGGTAGCACGACATTACTACCCAACATGACCGTCTTAGATATACAACATCAGTTTTTTCAGAACAACTAACACAATAGGCCAACTGGTAGCATGATCATGTTTCCCAGCACAGTCATTTTAGACAGCTATGACATTGTTTTAAGGATAAGAATGATGACACACCTTGTCTATAATGTTGATTTTCTAAAAAAATTGATGACAAAGACCTACAACATCACTCTTTTCATAATAAATGAGGCTAAAGTTATTTTTTTGAAATATGGGGTATGTAGACCTACTATCTAGCTATTCAATAGGATACAGAAGATAAAGTTAATTAGAACTACAGGTTCCATCATGTGTTCATCTTAACAACATGCCAGCACACCTTCAAAACCTACAATAACAAATACATACACACAATTCATCCACCCTCATACATTTCCATTCTTCAATTCAATTTTCTTCAACATTATATCCCATCCTCATGCATATACACAATTCAAAAAACACAAATACAAGATCCATTCTCCAATTTCATTCTCATGACATGTACAAATGCAATTCTCGTTGTATTCATTCATCTTCATATTCATTCACAAACATGCATATATACACCTATCATTCACATTTACCAACAATTCACTCGCATCCAATTTAAAGTTGTAGACAGTCCAAACCACCACATGTCTAAGGAAATAAATGGCATCAAGCACTACACAAAATGGGTATATGGTGTCAGTTATTTTAGGCATTCAATGTCGATTCTGAATCAACCACCAAGTGGGTAATGCTAAAACTCAACCATTCTTTATCGATTCGCCACACCGACGACAATAAATTTTGTCATTGGTTCTTTGTTATAGAGGAACCAATGACGTAACACAATGGGTGACATAATTTGTGATATTTTTTTGACCTTTTCTTATCGATTTCATGGACAACAACCAACACTGAGAAAATTTCCTTATCAGTTGGATATTGACAAATAATTGACACCACATAACTTGATGTTGGTTTTATCAGTGATTGAATCCTGAAACGTTTTTGTATATCCCATCGGTTTATCGTAAATAACTGATGTATAACTAGTTTGTAGTCAGTTATTTACAAATAATTAATGACAAATGTCTATATTTTTTATATAGTAGGTCTACAGACCTGCTGTCTAGCCTACTAGCCTGTCTAGAGAATGTTGTTCTTTGTAACTGAAAGTTTTGAAGAACAACAGGCTCTCTGTAAGCATCACGACTTAACAACAGGCCAGCACACCTGCAAGAAAAAATATTTATGCAAAGTAGGCACAAACATGCCACATTCCATCTTGTTTTCACTTCAAATTGCACAACAAATCCATGAATTCACAGCTCAATTATATCATTTCTCAGCCACACTTAAATTTCTTACATATATGCACAAATACACATCATTCTCTTACTCATTCCTTCACATTAAAATTCACACACACATATGCACATAACATTTAATTCACACTCACAAATACATATCAATTTCAGCTGCCATCTCAGATTTTAAGTCACAATACATATTAAAATTCATTCACACTCACAAATACATATCAATAATCTAACATCAAAGAATACCAAAAAATATCAATCAACTGTCAAATTATCCGTTCAAGTCCACATTTTTTATGAAGCAGTCTGCTCACTGTTTGTGTAGGTCATTCAGCTGCTCCAATGTATAGAGTTTAGTATTCTCAAAAACTACAAGGAGAATGAGTCTTCTAATTAGATTTGATTGTTTGTATATTATTACATGAGACTACTTCATTAATATGATCCAAGACTAATAACTTACATTCTCTATACATTGATCTGTTCTGTGTGAGTGCAAATCGTCCTCATGTACAACATCACATAATATGTGTGTGCCCGATCATTGTCTTGTATAGGGCCCTGTAGATTTACAATTATATGTTAATAAATTTAATTAAGCAGAGTTGGTCATATTATTAATAATTGGAATGAGAAAACTATATACATAAACACACTTCCAAGTTACTGATTTCTTTTCCTCATGTACTTTACCTCTGTTGGTACAGAGTGATTTCACACCCCTATAAGTTAAATTAACAGATATGTTGCATTATAAAACTATCATTATAAGACCCCTGACCTGGGTTTTAGGGTAACCATATTTGTTTTTCATGATTAAGTGCTTAGAACCTTGATCGAATCCTTTGAGATGCCTTTAGAGCTTTTGTAGAGCTTAAGTTTCTAGATTGAACTTGTTTGGATGATGTGTGTGCTTTATGTGCTTGTTTTGGTACAAATTGCAATTTACCCAATTGTGAGGGTTATCTTGAAATTTGTCACATAATGATTGTACCTTCCATTTCTTGGCTTCATGATAGAGAGTTTGATGCTTTGGGGAACCTTGGTCGAGCCTTGGATGAGTGGTGGCATCACTAAAGGGGATTAGGGTTTCTAGGGTTTGTTTGGTGTCGACCATGTGTGCATGGTTGAGTATAGAGACCCTTGTCTCGTCCTTGTGGTGTATTTTGGGGTGTTTCTTGACCAACACACCATTATTAGGTGGTTTTATCTTGACCATGATGGTCTTGGAGTGGTTGGGTCGAGACAATTTGCCCTTTTGTGGTGTGTATTGACCTTGGTGTCTTGGTGACGTTTCGTCTCGACTAGGATGTATATGATGCTCTTGTTTTGACCTCCGTGAGGTGTTGCAACCAAAACCAAGGTGGTGGTGACCCAAGTGGTCGAGACCCCACCTAGGTTGTATCACCATCTCATGCATTCATGTTTTAAGTGGTTGCATGTATGTTTGTTGGGTGGACAAGTGTCCTTTTGGTGCCTTTAGGTGTTAACACCTCATCTCTACCTTACCTCCCTCCTCCTGAAGTATATAAACCCTCTTCTCTCCATGCAAGTGAACCTTTCGGCCTTCCTTCTTCCTCCCTCTCTTTTTATCATCCTTGGATCTTAGTGGAGAAAGGAGAATTGATCCTTGGATCTTTGGTGATTGAGATCCCTTGCATGTGGTGACTTGTGGTCATCTTCAACCTTGGTAAGTGTACATCTTTCTTTGGTGACATTTTCCTTTGATTTGTTACCACATCTTCTTCTCTTTTCTTGGACATAGACCATGCATCATCCAAGGTGGTTGTTTTTGATAGAAACTCCTCATCACAAGAGTTATGGGCCATGTTTTGATAAGGTGCTACTCAAGTGCGATGAAGTTTTCTTCTCTTTCTCCCTTCCTTTTCTTTTGGTTTGGCCTAGGGTTTCTTACCCTCTTCTCTTGAGAAATATTTGACCTTGGTGTCTTCTTCTTCTTAAGGTTCTCTTGTGGCTGAGAGTGGAGCTTTTGGTGGAGATTCATCATCCTTGGTGATCATGTGCTTGGAGCTAGTGATCCTTGGAGTTGATCTTCCTTAAGGCGGGTTATATAACTCTCTACCCTTTCTGTTATTGCACTTTTCTTTACATACTTGTTGTTTTCCCCTCTCAAACATTCCCTTAACATTCTAGTAGATAATACCATGCTCTAGAACTTGATGTTGGTGGTTATCATGCTTGGTTTGCTTAGAATCTAATACCCTAATGTAGGGTACCCTATTTTAGAGATGGTTGTGAAATGGTGGGTTTCTTCCTATGTTTTTGACCTTGGTTTTAAACATATGCATGAGGCTCATGTACCTTTGATTATCATGGAGTATAGGTTCTATTTTGGAGGCGTTAAACATGGGGTTTTTTCTCTTGCATGAGGTTCTTCCATGGTGATTTCAAGATACATGTTTTTAGGGTTTTTGTTGACCGATTATGGTATGAAGTTTTCCTCCTTGAAGATGATGGTTTTTGTAACGACCATCACCAAACTGACAGTCAAAATGTCACTAATAATGTGGAATATTCATAAACAACAGATTAATAAAAAATCACTAAAAATTAAAACCATTTTGCAAAGAGATCCATTTCCAGGAAACTCTCTTAAAGGAAGAACCAAACTTTATATTCATCATGGTTCACATTGTACATACTTTGTACCATCACTTTTTGAGGATAACATATAACAGTTTCTTTGTACAAAGTATGTACAATGTGAACCATGATGAATATACAGTTTGGTTCTTCCTTTAAGAGAGTTTCCTAGAAATGGATCTCTTTGCAAAATGATTTTAATTTTTAGTGATTTTTTTTGTTAATCTGTTGTTTATGATTATTCCGCATTATTAGTGATGTTTTGGCTATAAGTTTTGTGATAATCATTACATACCTAGATGAGAAGATATCCCAATTTGAAAGGATCTGGAAAGGACCCATGTCAATTGACAAGTATGAAGTAAAGTTTATGGAGTTGTTGAGATTTTGTCTTCACATGGCTGCTACATATTAGGAGAGGATTTGATGCTTTGAGAAAGGGTTGAGTTCTGAGTTATCTACCCCAGTGGCTACTTTGGAGAACCGTGAGTGGTTTTCCACTTTTATGGAGTCAGTTAGGAGGATAGAGAGATCTGCGGTTCAGAAGCATGATAAGGGTTCCAAGAAAAGGCATGTTCAGTACCAAGGATAGTTGTCTAAAATCTTTAAGGAGCCTAGGTTCTCAACAATGTTATCACAATAGAGAGCAACAATTTCAGAAACAATGGTCACCAAGTAGAGGTAGAGGCCACAACTTTCCACCTGTAGGAGCCCACAACACAGTGTCAGTGTCAGTGATGGAGCCATCTAGGCCATATTATAATACTAGGACTTTCCATAAGTGTGGAAAAGTAGGACATTTGATGTCGGTGTGTCCATTGAAAGGTGATGAGGTGACCCAAGAGCCAAGATAGGGCTAGTAGGGCTTGTAGAGTCAATAGTTTAGCAGTGGTGGAGGTCGAGGACGTGGGCAGTCATCGAATGCTAGTTTCTCTGGATAGGCCAGCAAGGAACGAGGATGATAATAGGAGATGGCTTGATTTTATACCATGTGTTAGTTATAAGGAGAGGTCAACCCACGAGTAGAGACATGACATATGGAGTTATTTTGTTGTGATATGTTTACATCTTACTTTATATCTATTTTGGTTGAACCAGGTGCTACACACTCTTTTAATCACCAAGAGGTGATTGATAGTTGTTGTTTACCTATTAGTCATAGACATGGGATCTTTAGGAAGAGATGCATAGGAAGTTTTTGTCTCTTTTCACTTAGGATTTCGGGGGCGAAATCCTTGTTACGGGTTTATGGCTTGTAAGACCTCTGACCTGGGTTTTAGGGTAACCCTATTTGTTTTTCTAGATTAAATGCTTAGAACCTTTATCTAATCCTTTTAGATACCTTTAGATCTTGTGGAGAGCTTAAGTTTCCAATTTGAGCTTCTTTGGATGATGTGTGTGCTTTATGTGCTTGTTTTGGGTCAAATTGCAATTTACCCAATTGTGAGGGTTATCTTACAATTTTCCACATCCAGATTGTACCTTGTCTTTCTTGGCTTCATGAGATAGTGTGTGATTCTTTGGGGCACCTTAGTCAAGCCTTGGATGAGTGGTGCCATCACTAGAGGTGATTAGGGTTTCCAGGGTTTGTTTGGTGTCGACCATGTCTGCATGGTTGAGTATTGAGACCCTTGTCTCAACCTTGTGGTGTGTTTTGGGGTGTGTCTCGACCAAGACACCATTCTTAGGTGGTTTTGTCTCGACCATGATGGTCTTGGAGTGGTTGGGTCAAGACAATTTGCCCTTTTGTGGTGTGTATTGACCTTTGGTGTCTTGGTGACCTTTCGTCTCGACTAGGATGCATATGATGCTCTTGTTTTGACCTCCATGAGGTGTTGCAACCAAAACCATGGTGGTCGTGACCCAAGTGGTCAAGACCCCACCTAGGTTGTATCACCATCTCGTGCATTCATGGTTTAAGTGGTTGCATGTGTGTTTGTTGGGTGGACAAGTGTCCCTTTGGTGCCTTTAGGTGTTGACACCTCATCTCCACCTTACCTCCCTCCTCCTGAAGTATATAAACCCTCTTATCTCCATGCAAGTGAACCTTTCAGCCTTCCTTCTTCCTCCCTCTCTTTTTCTCATCCTTGGATCTTGGTGGAGCAAGGAGAACTGATCCTTGGATCTTTGGTGATCGAGATCCCTTACATGTGGTGACTTGTGGTCATCTTCAACCTTGGTAAGTGTATACCTTTCTTTGGTGACATTTTCCTTTGATCTGCTACCACATCTTCTTCTCTTTTCTTGGACATAGACCATGCATCATCCATGGTGGTTGTTTTGGAGAGAAACTCCTCATCACAAGGGTTATAGGCTATGTTTTGATAAGGTGGTACCCAAGTGTGAGGAAGTTTTCTTCTCTTTCTCCCTTCCTTTTCTTTTGGTTCGGCCTAGGGTTTCTTACCCTCTTTTCTTAAGCAATCTTTGACCTTGGTGTCTTCTTCTTCTTAAGGTTCTCTTATGGCTGAGAGTGGAGCTTTTGGTGGAGATTTATCATCCTTGGTGATCGTGTGCTTGGAGCTAGTGATCCTTGGATGTGATCTTCCTTAAGGAAGGTTATATAACTCTCTACCCTCTCTATTATAGAACTTTCTTTACATGCATGTTGTTTCCCCCCTCTCAAACGTGACCTTAACATGCTAGTATATAATACCATGCTCTAGAACTTGATGTTGGTGGTTATTATGCTTGGTTTTCTTAAAATCCAAAACCCTAATGTAAGTTACCCGATTTTAGAGATGGTTCTGAAAAGGTGGGTTTCTTCCTAACTTTTGATCTTAGTTTTGATCACATGCATGAGGTTCATTTACCTTGATGTATCATGGAGTATAGGTTCTATTTTGGAGGTGTTGAATGTGGGTTTTTCTCTCTTGCATGAGGTTCTTCCATGGTGATTTCAAGATACATGTTTTTAGGGTTTTTGGTGACCGATTATGGTATGAAGTTTTCCTCCTTGAAGACAACGATTTTCCTTGATGTAATCTACTATTTTGGCTATGGAATACTTCTATTTTGATCTTGGTTAATCCATGTTTTGATATTGGTCTTTTTCCTTGGTTGTAGCTTGATCTGGGTGGTCGTTACACCTTGTTTTATCTTTGGGTCAAGACACTTTGACATATGTGTTTTTGGTTGAGATGCTTCTTTAGTTTTGGTCGAGTCACTGGTTTTATGAGTGGTCGAGACACATGTCCTTGTGTAGGTTGAGACATGTACTTCTGTTCGGTCAAGATGCTTTACTTTGGAGGAGGTCGAGACATATATTTGGTTAGGTCGAGACATGTGTTTTGATCTTGGTCAAAACCCTAATCTAAGTGGTGTTTGAGACACATTATGTGTCACGGTCGAGACACCTAGTCTTGTTGCGATTGAGACACCTTGAATAAAGGTGGTCAGGACACTTTTCTTGGGGGTGGTCGAGATAATTGTTTCATGAGTGGTCAAGACACCTATGTGATGGATGGTCGAGACACATACATGAACATATAGCCAACACATATGTATGAGTAACCAAGTAATGATTAATGTATAGTGTTGTTTTAATGATTGTTTGGTTAACCCTAATCATGTTCCTTAACACTAATATGCTCCAAGAAATTGGGAGATGGTATACCTAGGGTTTTGTGATTGAATAAAGATAAAACCCTAATCAGACAAATAAGGAACCCTACCCTAGTGTTGGGTCACGTGATGTGTTTTCTTCTTCCTCTTGAAGTGGTTATCATATTGTGATGTTTTTCTCTCTCCTATTTATAAATCCCTAACATTGCAGGTGATGTGAACTTGAATGACATAGCTATGTGAATTATATGGTGAATTCTATATTATACATGATTGTTTTTGTGCACATTGTTGAGACATAATGTGATTGTGTACTTGCAGGGATTATGTGATTGGGTTCTATGACCTGACAGAGGCTATTGCCTAGTGTGAGGCATTATCCTCCAATGATGTGATAAGGGGTTGGTATCCCATGACAAGTGTGATTACGATGATGGCCTTTTGGGGCAATATTATTATGGAATGATGATGTGACAAGTTCACACCTTTTACGTTTAATATCTTCTGAAGTTGTACTATGCCCTTATCTTTGTAGAGCTTGTTTATGGTGTGTACGTTGTAACTTGATTGATGCTAAAAAACACTTAATTGGCAAAAATAATCAAGTGGAACCTTAATCATGTATTTTCCCTGTGCCAGAGATTCATCTTCAGTGTCAGCACGTATTGGATGGTGAAATGGGTTCTCCCTTAGAGGAAGCTCAAAGTCATATACTTTTGAGTATATGCATTTCACAGGATTGGTTGCAGTCATACCCTGATAGGAGAAAGGTTGAGTATGTATATCAATGATTTGATACATAGTACATATATGATATATTTTGAGGATATATGCAATCATACCTTAGGAGGAGTGTGGATGTGGTTGTAATCCAGTTTCACTAGTGTTGTGCCTATATACCAAGGCAGGCTAGGCTATTTTTCAGTTAGACTTGATATGTCTCTGCGGTGTTTTCTTGTGTTGACCAAGAGCTGTTGGGGAGGTCATGAATTATGGCTCTTTCATTAACCTTGTATGGCACTAATTTCATCTTAGTAGTGGTCAGTTGGAGCATGAGTGGTATACCTCATCTCCTTAGGGTATTAATAAAAGATGTAATATAGCTGTGAGCATATTTGCATAGGGATAAAACATGAATAACATTGGATGAGCCTTTGCCATGATTTTGTATAGTTTAGTTGATATGAGATATACATGTTCTTCATATCACTTATTAGCTTGTAAGATGTTCTATGATTCAGTTGCAATTTCTCTTAACTGCTTTGATAGTATTATTTGTTTATCATGTTATAGATTTACTTTTTGCTCTTATTTACCTTATATATGTGCTTTAACAGTGTTGGCGGAGAGTAATATCTCTTGCTGGGATGTTTGGTCTCACCCCATGGGTTTTCACATCTTTTAGGTGGGCTTGCACGAAGAGGTGGAGATTGTGCAGATGAGAAAGAACAACAACAAGAGCAATAGCCAATAAGGTTGGAAGTCTTGCTAGTATTTTGGTAATAGAGTCCTAGATGTCATCCATGTACACTCAAGTCTTTGGGGGTGTTCTCGATGTGTTATGTAGATAAGTTATCGACATAGAGTTTTGGCATGTGAGCCATTGTTGTACATATATGGTATGTGTATATGTATATATGTGGAACAAGTACCTCATGTAACAGTTGGATGTCAGGAATGATAATGCACAGTGATGTAAGCACCTTGTGATATGATATGTAATGCATGTGGTAGGTTTATGGACTCATATGTGATAAATTTTTGGCTTATGGTGATTTTGCAAAATCGATTAAAATTTCATGCGATTTCTAGTAATCTGCATGTTCAGTTATAATTCTGTGTTTGGTTTTTAGTAATCTCATTTGTGGCGCATCGGCGTCACAGTCATAATGATGCAAATAATAAAAAATATGTTAGGCAGTGAAAAACTATACTTAAGCATGAATCACCAACTTTATTGGGTCTCCCTCATTTGGTCTCAATTTTTCACCTCAAGGATCAAAGAAATACACATACTGAGTCTAGCAAACAATCACTAACAATTGTTAATGCCTATTTCTAAGTGAATAGAAGGCAAATAAAATAAAAATTAAATCCCACAACAAATTGTATTCATAGGTTAGATATAAACAACAAACCAAAAACTTACCTAACATCGAAGGGAGCTACGATCATCGTCTTGGAAGCACCAAAAAACTACATCGTAGTAGTCACATAATCTTTGACATCACTTTGATTTCTAATTGCATCACTAATCAATGAAGGCATTCAAAATCCCACATTTGCTATTCTGAAGTCACGAGATGTATAATACATATGATTGAAACAATATTTTGATATGTAATACTTATTTAATATATAGGAAACAATTAAACAATTTTTCACATATGAGGAAAAACTATATCTAAAGTTCTATCATTGATGTGTTCAACTAATCATACTATAATAGCTCAGAAACATCTATCAATACTATAATATTGTCCTATTATGTACCTACAATCTCCTCCCCAAGGCTGATCCCAATGGTATGTGTTTGGTCTATAATGTCTAACCATCTTGTCAACTTCTTACACTTAGGGCCTAAGGAGTTGAACAACTCATGTGGAATAAAATATAGGGGAGGAGGCTTCGGAAACCTAGGGAGCTTCTTATCTATTATAGTATGCATGCATGAATTCTCACATTAGCTTTTGAATTATTTATATAAGTTTCAATATGCATTTGTCATAACTGAAGGAATATAATGAGTAATTTGGGTCACCCGTAAAGCGGCCTTCTACCTTTCCGGTTGGGGTGTCGTATGGGTGCCCGTATGGGAGAGGTACGCCACTCATTTCTAGAAAGACACATATGACTCTCACACAAATGTGATTAAAGGGAAGGGGAATATCATGAACCACCTCGGAGATAGAAGCCTTAGCATCTTCCATGACATTGTATGATGGAACATCGATGGAAAGACGACATTTTTTGGCCACCTAAACTTTTATGGAATATGAAATTTAATTTGACAAACATAAATATTGACTTGAGAGCTTATTTTATCACAATGTATATATAAATTGACTTGAATTGAATCTTACCCCTATCGTGCCATGCGGGTCTGAAGGACTACTCCCAATGCACTTCGTGTGAGAGTGAAGAACAAGTTTTGTGACTGCTAGATAAGATTGTGCTGCTTAAGAAGCTAAATATTTCTCTAAGACTACATCTACCAACCCCTGCATGTACTCATCATCCACTTCCCCTTTCTTGGATTGTTTACGCTTTTCCTGGGATGTACCAAAATAAGATTTTATCCTATACCCAGCTCCAGCACCCCTAACACATCCAGGATGCCCATCTGTCCCTAGAGAAATTGTCAATTCATCGTGTGTGTCCTGAGGGGTGAAATTTCCCTCCTTTGCTTGGGCATCCAACTCCAACTAATTATCATCGAAAACTGACTAATCAGTAAAACTTAACAATCCAATGAAAAAAGAACATGGACATTATTGTGGGACCAAGAAATTTACCACTTCTGAAGCCACCTCCTGTGTTGTATGGATGAGGATTTCTCCGACTTTATTTTTTGTCACATCATACACTCAATATAGCGAGGTAACCATTTAAAAGAACTAGAAGACTCAGGAGTAGAAAGAGTAGAAGTAGAAGGCCCTTGTTGCTGCCCTTGATATTTCCCTTGCTCTTTCTCTTTTCCTTTCTCTTACTCTCACTATTTCTCTCTCATCAGCTGACATTTCCAATAACCACCTAAACCTGACCTATGGTTGTGCACATTCTTATCACACCTATCTTTTTTAGTGCCATGAAGGTCCCGATTAATTGAATAAAGAATTCATTAGTGTGTTTAATAAGGTTACCATAGGGATATTCTAATATTGTTAAGTAACCATAAGAAATCATAATAATATAAATTAATTCGATACCTTGAACGCATCTATTTTCTCCACTGAACAAACTCCTTCCAATCATTTTTATTAATGTAGTTCCATTTAAGACATACGTCTTGATCCTTCTTTTCTTCAGAGACATAGTCTCATATGAGAATTGTTTTCCATTCTTTATGTCTTCTCCAGATGAGCTACGTAACAGACTTGTGATGTAGCTTTTCATCAAGTTCATACCATCCCTAAAAAGGTTCAATATTCAATACTATTTAGAAATCTTAAAAGAAAGAATAGGAAAAAGACTAAAAAAACTTAACTGGATTTATCTCACCTCTAAATCCCTCTAGATGAAGTCTTTGTGGACCATACTCACTTGTCCCCAATCCTCAACAAGGAGAGGCACTTTGCCTTAACCAAGGACCCCACAATAGTTGACAAACTCTTTAGTAAGTGGCATGCCTACTTGATTGAATTCAACGACGTCGTTCCTCCCTTACCTATTTGCAACATCTTTTATCACAGTTATCCCAATAACTCCCTTATATTTTGATTTATCAACATCGTTAGCACCTGTGTTAAGATGCGTAGGATCCTCATGCTCATGTTCATTGTGCTCCTGGTTAGATGCCATCTATAAAATGAAAAGTAAACATATTAATAAAAATCCAGATGAGAAAAAAGTCAAATCATATGAAAAATTCAGATCACATATAAAACTCTATATCACATATAAAAATTCAAATAACATACAAAAAGTCAGATCACATATAAACAAATAAACATGTTATATAATGAAAAAATGGCATATCACATATGAACATTATACCTTAAATGAATATCCCTTCTGTGTGATCTTCATGTGTATAGTCATCAGTGTTAGATTCAACATTTACACTTTGTAGGCCAATAGAATGGACTAGATTCATCATACTTGTCATAGTACTCTTCTTCATCAATATGATCTAAAATGAACTGTCTTTTCCCGCGAAGAACGACAGACCAATTTTCTTTTGTAAGATCTTCGATATAGAATACCTATTTTTCCTATTATGCCATGATAATAGGTTCATCCTTCTCACCTATCCACTCAAAAATCATTGTTGTGAAACTGAGTTCGTCAACTACAACCCTTTTGTTTTTATCAAACCATTTACACCTAAATCATGGAACTCTAAACTTTGTAAATTCAATTTTTGATATGTCTTCAAATGACACCGTAATAAGATATCTTTCCTTCACATGGACTCTTATCCATGACACAACAAAAATACAATGAAGGCGCCTAAATGGTGACCCCATTATTTTGGACGAAACTTTTATCATCTTGACGTTTTGTGTAGTATGAAAATCCGTTTATGTCAAACCCTTCTTAAGACATGATGTTGGTCTTTGTCTTATACGTGAGCCATATGATAGCTTCTATAACATTATTTGGCATTTGAGATAGTTGATTGAATACTTTCTTTTCAAACCACCTAATAAATATTTGATTATGCTCTCTAGCAAGCCACATTGAACCGGTTCAAGGATAACTTGCCTTGAGCTTGGTGTTTTTGGTGATATAAGTACCCACATCATAAATGTTGTGTAGAGCATACAAGTGTGCTTATTCCCACTGCTCATGACTGATATTTATTTGTTGTTCTCCCAAAATACATTTTCCAAAATAAACATTAGGTTTCACAGTATAGTAGGAGTTTTGTTGCAATTCAAAATGTCATTGCAAAAGCCCATAACCTCCCTAGAAATATATCCCTCAAAGGTAATCCCTCTAGGGTGACAGCGGTTCCAAACATCACCTTTAAAAACACTCATGTAGCACTCAAAAGGATACATCAAATGTAAGAAAAATGGACCCACCATTTTCACTTTCCTAGTCAAATGGACAACTAGATGTACCATGATATCAAAGAATTAAGGGGGGAAATATTTCTCAAGTTGACATAGGATAACAATCACTTCTCTTTGACACTTATCTAGAATCTCAAAATCAATTACTTTTATGCATAGAATGTTGAAGAAGAAGCAAAGACTATTGATTTCAAACCTTACATGCTTAGGAAGGATAAATCGAATAGACATAGGAATTATATGTTGCATTACAGTGTGACAATCTTGAGATTCAAACCTATCAGCTTCATTTCCTTCATTAATACCAATCTACAAATATTGGCTGACAATCCCTGTGGTACCTTACCATTACGAAAACACTCACAAAAAATTCTCTTCTCCTTTGTAGACAAGGTGTAACAAGCAGGAGGTAGATATGTGCCTCAACCTTTGGTAACTTCTTTTGTTAATTCTTTCCTTATACCCATTTCATGTAGGTCCGTTCTAGATTTTATGCTATCTTTAGTCTTACCTGGTACATTCAACATAGTGCCAACAATGCTATAAAAAACATTTTTCTCAACATGCATGACATCAATACAATGTCAAACTGTTAAAGAACTCCAATAAGGAAGATCCCAGAATATATACATCTTTTTAATAAAGAATTTTCACCTGTGGGAGTAGTACACAGTTTCTTACTAAAATAATTTATAATGTTGTCCAATCTTGCATAAACATCCTCCCCTAACATAGGTTTAGGGGCACTCCATTCCTTAGTTGAGCCATTGAATATTTTGTACAACTTTTGGTAAGGATGCACCTTTTGCAGAAACCTTCAATGACCAAGATATATAGTGTTACCACCATGTCTTAGTTAGAAAGAATATGTATTTTCCTCACATATAGGACATGCCTTGGTTCCTTTGATGTTGTAGCAAGACAAGTTCCCATAAACAGGAAAGTCATTAATAGTGTAAAACATCATAGCATGTAAATTAAGCATCTCTCCGTACAAAGCATCATAAGTCATTACACCTTCTCCCCATAGTTTCTTTAGGTCATGAATCAGAGGTTCAAGGTAAACATCAATATCATTGTCAGGTTGTTTGGCACCTGATATCAGCAACAACATCATGACATATTTATTTTTCATACACAACCACAAAAGAAGATTGTATACAACAATCATGACAGACCAAGTTCTATGTTCGCTGCTTAATGTTCCATATGGATTCACCCCATCAGTACAAAGTCCAAGTCTTAAATTCCCATCTTCTTCACCAAATTCAAGATACAATAAATCAATCTTCTTCCATTATGGGGAATTAGATGCATGTCATTGCATACCATCATTGTTTTTCAACTCTGCATGATAAGATAATTTTGTGCATCTATGGTATTAGCAAACAAGCATTGAATACGAGGTATTATAGGAAGATACCATATCTCCTTGGCAAGAGACTCATTTTGGTCTCACCCGATGTCATCGTTTTGTACCTAGACTATCCACATTTCAGACATTCTTTCATATTTCCTTTTGGAACATCACACAGTCATTTAGACATGCATGTATGTTCATAGGATCTATTCACATTGGGTACAATGTATTTTTCATTTCATATGTTGAGATTGGAAGCTCTTTACCGCCAGGGAGAATTTTTTTAACAAAGACAATAGAGAAGTGAAGCTTTTTTCACTCCCTTCAAAGTATACAATCTCAGCACAACTCTCAACTTTGTAAACTTATTACAAACTAAGTATAACAGTTTGTCAGCATCGTGCACAACATTTTTAAATAAGGCCGGTGGGTCTATAACATTTTCCCAACAACTATCTAGCATCACATCAACCATGTCTGTTGGAATTGGTTCATTCTCATCAACACCATCAGCTATTTCTTCTTTGACACAACTACCACTACTGACATCAGCTGATCTCACAAGGAATCTCTCCATGCCGGTACCATTCTATATACCGTGTACAATCCCATTACACATGACATGATCTTTGATTGTGTCAATAGTGCCAAGTTTTAGGTTATTGCTACAATTCCTACATGGGAAATTGAACCTATCTCCAAGTCATTTTCTATGTTCCTCTGCAAATATTACAAATTCATCGAGACCATTAATAAACTCTAGAGTGCAGCGATTTGGTTTAGATATCCACGATCAGTCTATTTTCTATGATTAGATGGGAGACAAGTAGCTCATCAGATTCTATCTAGTATATTAATTTCATGAAAAAATATGTTTGAATTTGAGCCTTAATCGTCTAGTAGCATTCACACTCATGATTGTGTACCACCTATCCCATTGTTGAGCACTTCATCTCATTAGTAAGCGCATATTGCGTGTTCGATTTCAATAAATTTCGACAACATTTCCCTATAGTTCTCCATATACATCGACATACATGGGCAAATACCCACCTATATATGTACGTAGAGAACAAAAGGGGGTAGTACTGTTGAAATTTATTGGAATCGAACACACATTATACACTTACATCCTAAGTGAGATGAAGTTCTCAATAGGGGACTATTCAAGGTCTACTCCTAATGAGTAAATCTCAGACAAGTTTCTAGGCCAATGACATGATTTAGGAATTAGGGTTTAGAATCTAGGGTTTATGGATTACATTTATATATTAGTTTTTACATATTAGGGTTTATTCACAAATTAGGGTTTATTTACATATTCAAATTCATAAATTTGGGTTTATTCACATATTAGTTTCAATATCTCAAACCAGGTCATGCATGTTCATTACCATGTTACATCATACAACATGAATTTCATTTATACTTAGTGTGACACATGACAGTTGAATCAAGGATCTAATTATTAGGATATCTGCATAAAAAATGGGAAATCATATGATTCGATCAAGATAGTCAACATAAACATCAATATTGATAATTCAAGGTAATTTAGATTCATTTTCATACAAGTGTAAGCATTAGATCATAGATGAACTAACATAAACTAACATTGTCCACCATACTAACATAATTTCCAATATTAACAATCATTTTTGTATCAATCTCCATCTCCTTTTCCCCTCAACTCCTTCCTCCTCTCTCATCCCTCCCTTGTCCTTCACAATTTCTTCTCAATATTGAGAAGAAATCATGGGAAAGGGTAAGGAGGAGGAGGAGGAGGAGGAATGAGGAGAGGGGAAAGAGAGATGGAGAACTGGGGGAGGAGAGCAAGGAAGACATGAAGCCACCTGTGTTAGAGGACTAGTATCGGAAGCACGACTAGAGGAGGAGGAAGCACTGACATCGGTGAAGGAGCACGACTGGAGGAGAAAATAGTGGTGTTGGTGAGGAACTCCATGGCTGGAGGAGCAGTAGATCACGACTCGAGGAGTAGTGGCTAGAGGAGCAATATAGGAGTTGGTCAAGCAATAATCGACGGTTGTCGGTGGATGCACAATCGTCGGTAGAGTAGCAATCACTGATGGACGTAGAGGGTTACAACAGCAGTGGAGCCCAAAGAGGAGGATCGCGGAGAAAATTGGCATACCTGATTAATTTAGAGAAATGTGAGAAGGAGAAAGAAAGTTTAAATGGTTTCTCACGAGTTAAGTAAGACATTCCCCAACCCTTGTCAACAATACTGATGATATTGATTGTAGGACATTTTCTATAGGGACATGGCTGACACCAAATTAGCTACCTTCTTTGTCAGTAATCTCAAGAAATTGATGACCAATTTGGCATCCCAGATGCAACCCAGCGATACCTACGCCATTGGATATGGTGAAGAAAATCGACAAAAAACCAAATTGGGGGTGGAGAAATTTTCAAAAGAAACATGGCATGTATACCTTTCTCATCATTCCATGTAGGTACAACCGACGAGAAACACACATTGGTTTCCACATGACATGTGGTGCTTACACCACTTTATCATGTCAGTTATGGTGACAAGAACCGCCGATGGGTTTTTGAAGGCAAATAAAATGCTTTATAAAAAATTTGCACAAAATTATACTTTTACGGGCATATATAGCATTAATTGCATTTAGAAGTGACTAACAACAAAAGGAAAATGCAACCCACATTTTTTCATCTTACCAAACCACAACACTTATCTATAAGGAACCAACACCAAAGATAACACCGATAGTTTTTCATGAAAAAACAACTGATGCAATATGTCATATAGGTAGTAGTGAAGGTTTAGAAAACTCATATTTTATCCAAATCATATTCAAATTTGGCTTCCTTAATGAAGGCTTGTACCCACTCTTCTCTTATCTCATCTATCTCTTATTTTGTATATGTACGTGTTGTGTCAAACTATTCCAAAGTGAATGACACAATTCAAGAGTTTGTTTAATTTTTTCATATAATCAAATGAGACTATTTACTTATGATGATCAAGACTATATAGATTATCTTTTGCATATAATGGATGTCTAGTGCTGCATGTTTGACAATCATGTCCATATACCGCATCACATAGTATTTTCATGTCCAACCACTATTGTGTATATGGCTCTATAAATTTACAGTTATGTGAAACATTAATAAGTAAAAGTAAGCATAGTTGGCATATATATGCATCGAAGTCATAAAACTACCTCAACATCCTCCCACTTAATCATTTAGTTTTCTTATGTAACGTTCCTGTGACTTTTCTGAATTCTTTTATAGCCCTATAAATTAAAATAACACATTTAATTGAATTAGTAAATACTCATGTAATTAATGATGCATGCTTTAATATATATTGAAAAATATTAAAAATTAAATCACATAAATAATGCCATCTTCAGTGCTTGTCCCCCACTGTCTACTTCCTCACCAAAGGATTTAGATAAGTAGTTAGAACCTAGTGGATGATTACCAACAACACCCAATGATAATTACTAAGTGAAAAGAAAGCAAACAAAAGAAAACTCAAAATCCACAATGAAATGTAATTTATAAGTCAAAATTTTATGTGAAGTACCCAAAACTTACCTAGTATTGAGAGGAGGTATAATCACACTCTTTCTAGCATAACCAAAATATTTAAATGTGGTAGAGAAGTAATCAATAACAAAATTTAGGTCTTTATCTACACGGTTAATAAATGATGGAACTAGAAATGCCACATTGGTTAGTGTGAACTCTCCTCACCCTACAGAAGTGGTTGGAAAATGTGTATGTATGCACTAATATATAAGAAAACAAATCAACATATATTTTCACATATATAGAACAAGGTATTTTCCCATAAGATCTCGCCATATTCAAAGTTCTATTGTAGTTGTATTCAACCAAGCATAAGTAAACAACTCCAAAACATCTTGCACGAATGCACTAGATCATGTGCTTGACTTGCAATGTCTTCCTTAATATGGACCATAATAGTCGACCCTTCTTCTAAGTCACTTAGCCACAATGTCAACCCCCTACACCTAGGACCTAGTGACTTGAGTAGGTCCTTTGCAATATAAGTGGGTAATTGGATATCTGGAGGAGGAACTGGAGGATGAGCTATAGGGGGTTTCTAGGTGCTATGTCCTGCATATATATATTCTCATATCAATTGCCAATTATATACACAAGTATAAATGAATGACATATACAAATGTAAAGACAATTTAGCATACATCAAAGTAGACAACTCCTGCTTTAGGCCATGCTGCCTTCTGCATCACATATCATATCATGCTCAAGGTGGCCATGTGGTAGTAGTGTCTGTTTCCAAACTCCTTAGACAGGCCTAATAGAAAAACGAGCCGCATCTATAGGCATTAGATGACCATGAATCATATCACTTGGATGGGGTGGGTAAGCCTTGCCTAGTGCAACTACATATTGATCTTCTAGTAAAATATTATGGCCTAAAAACTTACAAATTTGTATATAGTGTTATATACACCTAAATACAAACATATTATAAATTCACCTGAAAGACTATTATATCACAAAAGGACTTACACTAAGAGTGCAAGATGTAGGGTCCACGGGATAACTTCCATTCGTAGAGGGGTCCACCTCGTATGAAGAGAAGGGTGGCACATGTACTGTTTGAGGAGGTAAAAAATGAGATGTGTGATACTATCTTATGTCATCCTCTATTTCCTTTACAATCATGTCTTGCACCTACTCTTGTGACTAGACTCCTTTTTTGATAGATTTTCACTTCTTTGATGACCCAAAAAAGGATCTTATATCGACAACAGCCCTAACACGACAAGATTCTCTAGACTACCTAGAGCAATCATTAATTCATCCTTTTATCCCTCAGGGATGAACTTTCCTTTTTTTCTTTGCTCGTAGAGCTCCCACTAACCATCATCAATAATAATTAGTAATTAAAACATAATAATTGGTAATTAAGGTCAAAAATGAATATATAGTCTGCAAAGTTGAATTTTACCTTTTTTTGCAGCCACCTCAGTGGTTGTGAGGTTGGGTATTTCTCTAGATTGGTTTTTCTTCACATCTATCAACTCATGGCAAAGTAAAGGTGCAAGAGTAGTAGAAGACTCAGTAGACTTAGGATTAATTGGCTCAGAAGAAGACGCTTCCAATCTCTTTTTCCTCTATATGTTGTAGCCACGTGAACCCAAGTTATGGTTGTGCACATTCTTTGCACACCTTTCTTTTTTAGCATATTATAAAGCCTATTTAATCCAATCATTTTTTAATTATGTAATATAGTGTATTCATAAGAATGTATTCTAAATATGTAATGCATTAAATAATACATTGAATTCATCTTATTCGTCATTAAGAATAATTTTTACAAATAAAGGAGGCCTAATACCTTGAATTCATATGTTTGTCTTGAAGCAACAAATGCTTCTCACACCTTCGGGTCAAGATAGACCCATTTCTCATTAGTGGACTTCTTATTCTTATTGTGCATCATGTATTCTCTTGTCAGAGTTGTCGTATAATTCCTTAATAACCTCCCACATCATTGCATCACTGCTTCATGATGCAATTTTTCATCAAGCTCAAATATGCTCTGCAAGATTTCATATACTTAATGGAATATTTATAAAAATAGGATTGTGAATATCTTTAACAAGAAGGATATCTCACACATAAGTCCTTCCATGTGTAGTCTTTCTTAGAAGGATCAACTCAATGCCAAGATTCTATTATTATATCCACTTTGTTGCAAGTAAGAAACCCTAGATATTGCACAAAAGTACTCTGATTAGGATTTCCCACATCATCAAAGTCAATAGCCAACTGTGGTCCTTTACCCCTTTTCACTACTAACTTGTTCATCAAGGTGATGCCTCTTCTACATGCATGATCATATTGTTGCTTTGCAAATCCAGCAAGAGCCTCAGGAGGTTCATCCTAACAAGGATGTAAAATATGCATCCATATAAAAATTGTAATAGAGAATGTAAAATGCACATGTAATAAAACAATACAACTTACACCATCTTGATGCTCATCCTCACAGTGCACATCATCATGTCACTCATCCTCATAGTCAGAAGACACCTAAAAATAGTCAAAGAATGGAATATAAGTGATAAGGAATGTGAAATGAATAGTTACATATGAAACATATATAACTGTAATAAAGAATGTAAAATGTGCATCTAGCATTTAAAAAATAAAATGCATGCCTATAGTATTTATTGGATATGTGATCAATTAATATTCCTTTTGTGTGATCTCCACATAGATATAAGTTAGTGTTAGCTTCAACATTTGGTGTTGGAAAGCCAATGGAGAATGGACTGGAGTCATCATACTTGTCATAGTATTCTTCTTCATCTATAGGACCTGTAATTAAGTGCCTTTTCCCATGAAGAATGAGAGGCCATTTTTGTTGTAGGATTATTGATGTAGAATACTTGCTTCATATGTGATTCCATTGTGAATGGTTCACCCTTCTCGCCAATCTCTCAAAGTTGACTAATGTGAATTCAAATTCATCCACTACAACTCCTTTTGGTGTTATCAACCCAATTACACCTAAAGACGACAACTATAAAATCCGTGTAGTCAAACTCCCACCTGTCTTCAATGACTCTGTAACATGACATATGTTCACATGGACTCTTATCCTTCACACTAGAAAATATAATGAAGACGCTTGAAGGGTGACCCCAATATTTTGGACGAAACTCTTATCATCTTGACGTTTTGAGTAATATGAAAGTCCATTTATGTCAAACCCTTCATAAGACATAACATTCATTTTTGGTTTAAAGACAATCAATTTGATATTTTCAACAATGTTATTTAGTGTTTGAGATAGTTGATGAAAGACTTTATCTTAAAACCACCTAATAAATGTCCTATTATTATCTCTTACAAACCATATTGCGCTAGCTCAAGGATATATTGTCTTGATGAAATTGGTATGCTTCATGATATAAATATCCACTCCATATGTGTAAAACATGCGAGTGTGCTTGTTCCCACAGCTCACACTAACTACTTTCACTTGTGCTCCTAATATTCCTTTACCAAATAGGTATCATTATTCTTTTTGTTGGCAGGAGCTACAACTTAGAAAGTCATCATTTAAAGTTTATAGCCTCCCTAGCCACATAACCCTCAATAATACTCCCTTCAGGACAATAATTGTTTCGAACATCACTTTTAAAAACAATCATGTACCGTTCAAAAGAATGCATCCAATGCAAGAAAACTAAACCCAACATTTTCACTTCCCTAGTCAAATAGACAAAAAGATGCACCATGACATCAAAAAATGAAGTGGAAAATACATCTCAAGCTGGCACAAGATAACAACTACTTCTCTTTGCAACTTATGAAGATTCTCAGGATCAATAGCTTTGCTGCATAGAGTATTGAAGAAGAAACAAAGCCTAGTGATTGTAAATCGTACATTCTTCTACATTATAGATCGAATAGCCACATGCAATATTTTTTGCACTTAGAGTGTGACAATCATGATATTTAAGACCTATCAGCTTCAGATCCTTCATTGCTACCAATCTACGGATATTAGAAGAGTATATTTGTGGTACCTTAACCTTAAGTAAGCACTTGCAAAAAGTTTTCTTCTCCTATCTAGAGAACATGTAATAAGGAGGTAAATGGGTTTTTGATCACTTCTAAGTTACATTGTTAATTTTTCTCTTGTACCCATTTCATGTAGGTCCATTATGGATTTGATTCCATCTTTATTCTTATCTAGTATATTCAACAGAGTACCAATGAAGCTATCACAAACATTTTACTTAGAATGCATGGCATTGATACAATGTCAAACTGCCAAAGAACTCCAATAATTAATATCTAGGAATATTGACCTCTTCATGAGTAAAGATTTGTCACTCCATGTGGGAATAGTACATTATGATATCTTACCAAATGCACTGACAAAGTTTTTTACTCTTTGATAAACAACTTCCCCTTATATAGGTTTAGGTACACTTCATTCCTCATTTGATCCATTGAATGCTTTGCACAATCTTTGGTAAGGACGCACTTTTGGAAGTAACCTTTGATGACCAAGATATACAGTCTTGCCACCATGTTTTAGTTGTATTGAATCGATGCTCTCCTCACATACAGGGCATGCTTTGGACCCTTTTACACTGTATCTAGACAAATTCACATATGTCGATAAGTCATTAATAGTACAAAATAGCATAGCATGCAAAAGAAATGTCTCTACGTGAAGCTTCATAGGTCATCACACCATCTCCACATAGTTTCTTTAAGTCATCAATCAGAGGTTCAAGAAAAACATCAACATCATCACGAGGTTGTTTGGACCCAATATCAACAAGCACAACACGAAATACTTATTTTTCATACACAGCCAGAGAGGAAGATTTTGTATAACAATCATAATAGGCCAAGTGATTGGATGCTTAATGTGTTGTATGGATTCATCCCATCGATACAAAGACCAAGTCTTAAACTCCTAATTTCTTCACAAAATTTAGGGTACAATAAATTGATTTTCTTCCATTGTGGGGAATCATACGCATGTCATAAAATCCCATCATGTTAAAATAAATTATGTGCATCCATGGTATTGGAAAATAAGCAGTGAAACTGTGGTATTATAGGTAGATACCACATCACCTTAGTAGAAGAGCTAGTTTTGGGCTTAACTGAAGTCATCATTTTGTATCTTGACAACCAACATTTTGGACAATCATTCAAATCAATAGTCCCTTCACTACTACAGAAACAGCATTCAGTGTCGCTTTTCTGGGCGTCGGTTCTTTAGGAAAACTGACGCCTAACATATTAGACGTCGGTTATTTAGGCAAACCGACGTCTATATTCGAAGACCAGCCAGACACGAGTACCGCTTTGAATACAGCTTCGGTTGTTAATAACAAACTGACGCCTAAAGTCGCCTGCGAAATCCAATTTTCGAGCAAAAAAAATAGTGTCACTTTCAGCGTCGGTTATGTAGATAGAAACCGACGCCTATGCGCGATAAAAATTTGCGCGAAAAGTGTCACTTTCAGCGTCGGTTAACCTGTTATAACCGACGCTGAAAGTGGTTCCCGCCAAACAATTTCGTAAAAATATCGTCCAATTGGACGTCGGTTGGTTCAAACAACCGACGCTATTTGGGAACTTAATATCCCACGATCGCCCGACTCTTCCCCTTTCTTCTATTTCATTGCGAGCCGATTTCCCTTTTCTTCTCTGCTGTCGCCCGACCACGCCGCCGATTTCTCCTCCACGAAAGCTCCTTCTTCCTCCACGACAGCGTCGCCGCGCCGCCACCGCGCCCCCTTCTCCGCCGGCGATGCTGCTGCCTTCTTCCCCTTCTCCGCGCCCCCTTCTCTGCAGCCACTGCTGCTCCTTGGTCTGCCTTCCCTGCCGCCTGGAGCTCGCCGCCGCGCCGCCTTCCTCCTTGCCGCCGCCCGCCGATGCCGCTGCTCCTTGGTCTGTCTGCCCTACCGCCTGGAGCTCGCCGGCCACCGCTGCACCTGCCTGCCCTGCCGCCTGGAGCTCGCCGGTCACCGCCACCACTGCTGGGAGGTCAGTTGTTGTTGCTCGCCTAATATTGCATATAAATCTAAGTTTCACCACTTCTTTCACTAAGAACTAAGAAGAATGGCCTACCACGGCCGTGCTGGGCAGCACAGCCGTTCTGGACAACACGGCCATGCTGCCCAGCACGGCCGTGCTGCCCAGCACGACCGTGGTAGGCCAACACAGCCACGGCCGTGTTTGATTTGATTTAAACCCTAATTTGATTTAAATCCATTCTAGCATCCTAATTTGATTTGATTAAACCCTAACATTGATGAAACCCTAACATCAATTGTGATGAAACCCTAACATGTACATATCTATTATTGTGTTTGTTGGCCTAGAAACTCATCCAAGATTGACTCATTAGGAGTAAATCTTGGATAGTCCCCGGTTTGGGACTGTTCTTGAACACCTAATCTCACTTAGGATGTAAGTGTATAATGTGTATTGGGTTTTTGAGAAAATTTTGGTAGCATTTCCCCGTTTGTTCTCTAAGTACATATGTACTTAGAGAACAACGGGAAAATGCTGCCGAAATTTTCTTGAAAACCCAATACACATTATACACTTACTAGTGAGATTAGGTATTCAAGGATGGGATAGGTGGTATACATTTATTATATAAAAGAATGACATCACATGTGTTTGTTGGCCTAGAAAGTGAACAATCATTGTTCTTTATATTACTTGTACATTGGTATAAATTAGAATGAACAATCACTAAATTATATACTGTTTGTATGGAGTCCGGCTTCATTGTACATATCTATTATTGTGTTTGTTGGCCTAGAAACCCGTCCAAGATTGACTCATTAGGAGTAAATCTTGGATAGTCCCCAGTTTGGGACTGTTCTTGAACACCTAATCTCACTTAGGATGTAAGTGTATAATGTGTATTGGGTTTTCGAGAAAATTTCGGCAGCATTTCCCTGTTTGTTCTCTAAGTACATATGTACTTAGAGAACAACGGGGAAATGCTGCCGAAATTTTCTTGAAAACCCAATACACATTATACACTTACTAGTGAGATTAGGTGTTCAAGGATGGGATAGGTGGTACACATTTATTATATATAAGAATGACATCACATGTGTTTGTTGGCCTAGAAAGTGAACAATCATTGTTCTTTATATTACTTGTACATTAGTATAAATTAGAATGAACAATCACTAAATTATATACTATTTGTATGGAGTCTGGCTTCATTGTACATATCTATTATTGTGTTTGTTGGCCTAGAAACCCATCCAAGATTGACTCATTAGGAGTAAATCTTGGATAGTCCCCGGTTTGGGACTGTTCTTGGATAGGTGGTACACATTTATTATATATAAGAATGACATCAAATGTGTTTGTTGGCCTAGAAAGTGAACAATCATTGTTCTTTATATTACTTGTAGCTAATGATGACTTATATATGAAGCTTATATTGAAGCTAATGATGACTTATATGTGCGCGGAGATCACAATAAAGGATTGTTAATTGATAAAAGATCACAATTTTAGAGACATGTATGTTTATACAAATGCTAAATGTTTGCCTTTTTCTAGTTAATACAAATGCTAAATGTTTGCCTTTTTCTAGTTAATACAAATGCTAAATGTTTGCCTTTTTAATGACATTTTCAGATGGCTGACCATGATGAGCATGATGTCCATGATGAGCATGATGTCCATGATGATCATGAAGTCCATGATGAGCATGTTGTCCATGACAAGCATGGCGAGGATACCAATGTAAGTTCTAAAAACATATCCTGTATTTCTATAAAATTCATTATCTTCTGGTTAGGTCATATATCTTATATTTCTATATTGGGCTAATTCACTGTGTTTATTTTTGTCAAATTTTAGGTTGATGATGCACATGTACCCACTAAAGCACTGGAGCAACTTGATGCGCAACACCAAACACTTAACAAGAAAAGGGGCATCACTCTGTTGAAGAAGTTAATAGCGCTTAGTGGCAGTGGATCCAAATTGGTTGTGGAGTTTGATAATGGAGGAAATTCAATTGGAGTGAACCACAATAATTTTGTAAACTATCTTGGGTGTACCACTCGGAGCCATTGTGGTGTTAAGTATGATAATTGGCATAAAGTTCCTCAGGGGAAAAAAGACTTGATATGGAAGGATTTATGCGTGAGTTATTATTATTTGCAATTCTATTTTGTAGATTACAAATTCTATTATTTGCAATTCTATTTTGGATACTAGTTAATAACATTTCTATTTTACAGAATCTGTTTGCATTGGATGAGAAGTTGCATCGTAAAAGTGTGATGCAACGCGCTGGAAAGATGCTTAGGAATTATAGGACAAATCTGAACAGAGAATACATAAAAGAGGGTGATAAGAAAAAGAAGTCAGCCCTTGAACAATGGAACTTCTTGGACAAAGAAGATTGGGACAATTTTGTTGCTTCAAGAAAATCTGAAGAATTCAAGGTATTAGGTGTCACTCCCAATTTAATTAATATACATTGTATTCACCTATTAAAGATTAACATTTAGTGATACTAACCAAATCATTAATGTGCATACTAACTAGGCCCTCAGTGACGCACAAAAAGCAAGGCGTGCACCGAATGTGCATGACCACACTATGGGTCCAAAAGGCTATGCAAGCGTTCGCCAAAGACTACATGTGGAGTCTGCAGCTACTCAGGAGTCTGCTCCTACTCAGGAGTCTGCTCCTACTCAGGAGTCTGCCACACCCATGCCTCGCCATGATATCTGGATAGCTGGGAGGCAAAACAAGAAGGGTGAAATAAAGAAGCCCGTAACTGCTGAGGCGGCTGCGAAAATGGTAAAATACAACTCTTAGAGCAATCATTTGAATATTGATTATTTGTGGTGTTAACTTACCAATTTCTGTTGATGGTGATTAGCGGGAGCTGCACGAGCAGAGGAAACAAGGCACGTTCATCCCTCAGGGCACAAGGGATGAATTGACAGTTGCTCTGGGTAACCCAGAGCATCCTGGATGTGTTAGGGGTGCAGGCGCTGGTGTGGGCATCAAAGCATTCTTTGGGCCATCCCAGTGCAAACCCAGAGCGGGACTTTCTCAAGAAGAGGTAACCTATTCTTTTTTTAGAATGTTACTGTAAAAGGAAATTCAATAATAAGAAGCTAATGTTTCTTTTATCCATGTATAGGAGAATAAGAGAATCGAGGATATAGTTGCTAAGAAGGTCAACGATGTAGTTGCTGAGAAGGTCAAGGAAGAATTGCTGCGGTGACAGGCATCTCAGGCTTCCAATCAGCCTATGGCGACCCACTCTTCTCCTGATGCACAGACTGCGAGTAATCCTGGAGACCCATCGCCTAACACGTCTACTGTAAGTATTGTTTATGACATTGTAGCTAGTCTTTTCAAGATGATATGTATATATGTATAACATTCTTTACGTAAATTTGTAGGCATTGAAGCCATGCCGCTTAAGAATACAAGACTATGTTGTTGCAGAGGCGCAGGCTTACCCGTCCCTTCCTGGGGAAAGGTTTCACGGGACTCCAATGCCACAGGGCTACGTTCGTGTGGGCCCATTACGTGTGTTACCCAATTGGAGGGAAGCTACATTGCCATATCCCCACCCGGATATTGATACACTTGCTGAGGCAGAAGGCGGGGTCATATTGTGGCCCAAAGCAGATGTTGTCTACACTACTGAAATTGTAAGATAAATTTACATTGATTTAGACTGTTAATGTGTATATATGATGTCAACTGATCTGAAATTATATATACAGGTTAAAAAGAAGACACCAGGAGCACCTAGGCCTCCACCTCCACTTCCCGCATTACCAACTTGGGTTCCAACTGACCTAACATACCCGTTAGGTCCTGCTTGTAGGGGAATGGCATGTTGGCTACGAACACATAATATACATTGTCTGATAATTGTTTCTTTAGATGCAGATTATGCAGGTCAATCATACGATAGCTCTTTATTTATACAAGATATTATTGATCTGTTTATGTATGATTGGCTGAATACATCAATGATAGATACATGGATAAGGTGAGATCTTGTTTATACATCCATATACCTTGTGTAAGATCCGGTGATCTGGTTTCTTATATATTAATGCATACGTAATACATGTTTTGCATCTGCTTAGTCGAAGATCATTGCAAACAATTTGCATTTGATCATGTAGGATTTTTTATTCCATCATTGATTAGTATGGTAGCTAAAGACCCTGATAATGTTCAACAATACTATATAGATGCTTTTACAATTTTTGGTCAGCAAAAGAAGACGATAATAATAGCTCCATTCAATTTCAAGTAAGTTTACTTTATTTATAATTTGGACTTAAGAAAATTCCATTTTTATTGTGCATTTTGAGTTATTAATTGTTAACTTTTTACCTCTAGCGGTAGACATTGGGAGTTACTAGTTATTGTCCCTGGGACGTTCACTGTTTATTATCTAGATCCCGCGGGAAGTACATTAAACACTAAAATTGGACACGTAATGAGAATGCCATTATTCTGGTGAGAAATATTTCATTTTTATATCTGTTAACATCTGTTATTACATTACTATTTACTTATGTAATTTACTGTGTTATATTAACATGTAGGGGTTTAGATGCATTCAAAAAGGCTGGAGGAACGGTCCCAAGGAAAAAGAACCAGCCAAAAAATTGGCAGAACGTACAAGTAAGTTCCCGACTCCAATGTATATATTATTGATGTGAATTGTGCTTAGTTGTATTATTTTGTATGTTTCAATTTATAATGCGCTACACAAGACAATGGCTGGGCATGCACATACTATGTGATGCGATTTATACAGATGATTATCAAACATGCTGCATTGGACATCGATACCATACATGAGGTATCATATATAGTCTCATTAGTTAGTATGAAATATATCAATCTTATTTTTATATTATTACTTTTATATATACATCATTCTCTTTGCAGGTGTTTAAAACTGACAACACTATAGGTAAACGCTTAAAAAATATACATGCTCCATATACGATGGAAGCATTAGATGAAATAAGAGAAGAATGGGCAAAAGCAATACAAGCAGTGGCAACTGTAAGATATAATTGGGATGTTGATAGCGATAATGAATGATACTTTGTAAATGAATATTTCTGAATGTTAATACATGTATTTGAATGTTATGTGTGAATGTGAGAATTGAATTGATGTCTGAATGTATCTACTTGTGTGAAATTTTCCTTGGGACTTTTGCAGGTTTGTGGCCTGTTTGTAGGCTGATATCAATGGATGTCGTAAACCTGCAGTTCAGAAAACTGAACTGCAGGTGCTCATCATGCTGACCATCCACAGCAGGTCTACAAACTGATATAAAAAAAATAGATATAGGCGTCGGTTATTTACAGAAAACCGTCAGCAAAGACCTACAACGTCGGTTATTGGATAAAAACCGACGCCTAATAGTACAAACAACCCGACCGTGCAGGAAAGCACGGCCGTGGTGGAAAAGGCGTCGGTTATTCATATAAAACCGACGCCTATAGTACTAAACACGGCCGTGCAGGGAAGCACGGCCGTGTCAACTTGAAGTATAGGCGTCGGTCTTTTAGTAGATAACCGACGCATAATGTGTCCTAGATGACGCCGTTTTCTGTGGTGCAAACCCTTTTGGCGTCAGTTATCTACTAAAAGACCGACGCCTATATGTTAAATAGGCATCGTTTAAAAAACTGACGCCGAATTGTTCAACCTTTAGCGGCGCCCACATAGGCGTCGGTCAGAAACCGACGCCAAAGGGGGTTAAACAACCGACGCCAAAGGTTGTTTCTGTAGTAGTGCTTTGACATAACATAGTCATTTAGGCAAGCAAGTATCTTCTTAGCCACCATTCCAAGCAGGTACAACATTTTATTTAATTTGTATGTTGAGATTGGAAGTTGGTTGCCTTCAGGAAGAATTTCTTTCAACAAAGTCAAAAGAGACATGAATCATTTATTACTACATCTATTATTAGCCTTTAGAGTATACAATCTCAACACAATGGTCAGCTTTGTAAACTTAGTACAACCTAAGTATAACAGTCTCTCAGCATCATGCAAAATGTTTATAAGTAAGGAAGGTGGATCAGTATGATTTACCCCACAACTATCTAGAATTCAATCAACCATGTCTATCAGAATTGATTCATTCACATCTACATCATCATCAACAATTTCTTCATCAACACAATAACTGCTATCGACATCTACTGATCTCATAATTGGAACCTCTCCATGCCATTACCCCTATACAATCTCATTATACATGACATAAATTTTGATTTTGTCAACAATATCAACTTTCAAGTTGTTAGTGCAATTCCTACATGGACAATAGAATCAATCTCCATGTTGTTTCCTATGTTCCTCCATAAATTTTATAAACTGATCAAAACTAGTAAAAAACTCTGGAGTGGATTGATTTCAAATGGACATCCGTGATTGATCCATTCTATGATGACAGAGAAAATGAGTATTGAATTGGGTATTTGAAGATTAGGATTTAGAGATTAGGGCTTAAAGATTAGGATTTAGGGTTTAGGGTTTATACATTTAAGGATTAGGGTTTACATTGTGCCCTAGGTCGGGCATTCCCCTGCCTCTGCAAAAAGCCACCAACATCGGTGCTCAAGTAGCACCAAGGAGCCGCCATATTCTGTAAAAGACTTGAGTTTCTTCTACTTACATGGAGTCCAACAAAGAAAATAAGAGGTCAAATTACTCCTCCTACACACCACTTCCTCCAACTTGAGGAACTCTCCTCATGGCCTTTTGCCTCCTCTACTCCTAACCATGGTGGCAGTGAAGATGGAATTGTGTAGGATCTTGAAATGGTGGAACAAGAGATGTTTTATTGGTGGTGCAATGAGTGTAACTTTGTATGCACATCATGAATTAACTAATAAAGTTTGTCTTTTTGGCACCATGCATGTGGTGTTGTGCAAGGTTGCATGTAATGTGTCAAGGTGTCAAGGTTGCAAAATGTGACTTTTGGTGCTTGTTTGAGATGGAGAAACACAATAATGGACCATAATGACATCGAGGATGGATGAGGGGACAATGGAAACCAAAAACATGCTTATGAAGATTTATGGTGAAGGACTCCTAGAAAACTATTCATGAGCCTGAGGTGGAGGAGGAAGAAGAAAGTTAAGAAGAGGTTTATGAACCCTATTAAGTTGTCCCAATCACCAATACGTCCTGGAGGAGCTCAAGTGCTTTTAAAAGCTCGTGAGTCATCACAACCATGCATTTCACTTGATTCCTATGTGAGGAGATACTAGATAGTTTTACTTATCCAATGAGGTCAAGCCCATGCTCAAAAACATCACCCTCCTGAAGGCACTCTCTAAGGGTAACACAGATACCTACCCCTCCCTCATTCTCAAGTTTCTAACTACTTGCAAGAACATGATAATCAAGACTCCAATGATTTATTTCTGACTAAATGAAAAGGAACTTCTTATAGGAAAAATTGAGTTTTTGAAAAGAAAAGGTTTTGATGATTAGGGATTGATTGATCATCATCAAGAATCTTAACTATAAAACATTATGATATGAGATCAATTATGATAATACGACCTAGACACTCTAGGAAAATTGACATCTAAAGTGCTATTCTTTGCATCCTCAACTATATTTGTCAAAGAATAATTTTTTGGAGGAAGGAGACGTAATGTATGGTTTCTTGTGATGAGTTCTTGTATGTGGTACATGAATCAGAAGAAGAGAATCAATAATGGTAATTTATAGTTGACAAGTTTTTGAGGGATATTGCATGTTGAGGTTTCTGATCTCTAGGCTAATTGAGAATCTCAATGTGGTCCATGTATCATCTATACTCAAGGGCTATGATTTTATAGACACCCGCTCGCTAGAGGCATCTATTATTTTGAGGTTCAGTGTAATGAACTGCTAGTACTATGCTTGTATACACTGACATCAACATGACACTTTCTCCTTTCCTTGTACATATTGGGTCACCTTTATTGAAATGAGAAACCTTAAGTGGAAACCATAATAGAAACATATGGGTGCATATGGTGTTGGCCCATCTTTGCCACCACTTGCTCTACCTGCACCACCCTTCATTGGGACCTAGATGAGGTATACCTAGTCCACCCCTGATTGGTGGCAAATGTATAACTTAACGTTATCCTCCTTCAAATAGTAGTCAATCAGGTTGGACCACTAGGACAATATGATACAAGCCTTGCACATCCACTACTAGGTATGTCATATGTACTCAATCAAATGGATACTTTCCACATCAACCATCAACATTACCCTCACCAGTATGATCCTCCACCCAACCTTGGTGATGAGACAAACTACTATTGGCCCCAAACAGTAGTCATGACCCTTTCAAATGATGACCCATAGTGGGTGTTCGATTTTGCCTTGCACAAGCTTACTATTGTATTGCAGACATTTTTTTTAATAAACCTGGGGTGGGTGTCAACTGGAAATCATTTTTATTTGTTTGTTTATATTTTCTTCTATAACCAGTCATGCTTGCCTGCTATGTAGCATTGTTTCTCTTTGTTCTAATTTGCATCATTTTTGTAATTTCCATCATGTAGTTTGTTTTTTTGTTATTAATGCTTTCATGTAGTGTAAGCATGACTAGTTCTTTTGTGTGCTTATGTAATTGTGAGACTGTAATTCTAGTCTAAAAGCACAAAATTCGAAAGTTATTTTAGAAATCTATCATAAATGGGCATATGAATTTGTTTTTGAACTAGTTCACCATGCTATTCTTTGTCTATACCATGACCTTGCCCATGCTTTTGTTAAGATAATGATAAGATAAACATGCCACACTCTAAAAATGTGTTATGATTGAATCTGCCAACTGAATCTATTGTAGTGTTGCAACTAATTAAGAGAATAAATGATGGAAATGACGATTGCAATTGTTAAGATGAACTTAATTTACCAATCTCTTACCTTGAGATAAGGATTCATCCTTTCGCATTAACGTCTAAATCAACTATTCCATTGTGATTCATTACAAAACCCTAAGACTATACTGCTTAAAGAAGCTCATCTCTAGAATTCAAAACCTATATGTTTTCATTAAATTGGTGAAGAGGCTATAAATTTCACACTTAGTATGCTAACCTAACTTAAAACACCGATCATATAAATGGTTGGTGTTTTGTCAAACATTCTTTAATGGAAATGTTAATATTTAAAACTTGGAAAAGTGACAATAACATCCCACTTGATATGCCAACCTAGTTTAAAAAACTGATCCGATATGAAAAAGGGTGTCTATGTAACCCAAATGTGAATAATAGAATTATTTCATACAAAAATTGATGGGAAAGTCGAACTGAGATGAAGAGTTTCTAGGTGGGTGTCTTTTGGTTTCTATTTGAGGGAAAACCTTATAGAATGGTAGATCCTCGATGATTAGAGGTAGATTTTGGTTTTTATCTCATCTGAAAATAGCCAAACCTTAAATATATGATATGTCTTTCATGTCAGTAATCCAACAAACAAAAATAAAATTTTGGGTGATTTTTTTCACTAATCTTTTGAATACATGCTATATTCAGTGAATCTTGTTTTGGATCTTATTGTTTAAGGACAAGCAATGGTTTACATTTGTGTTGGTTTGATGAACGTAGTTCATAGTACAGTTTATGCCCTAATTTCATGTATTTAGTGGTTTAATTTTCATGCTTTGGTTAAATTATTAGCTTGTAGTTGTATGAATATTACGATTTGTCTTTCCATTTCCATTTGGACTAATTTAAGATGTTTAATAAGATATAAAAAAGCTTGGTTCCTTTGGAACCAATGGCATCTTTCCTTACCCACAAAGGAATTATTTTTATGTAGTAAAATGTTGTGCACCCATGTGTGCATGACATGCACCTATCCATATTCCTACTCTGATTTCCAATTTTGCTGCATGGCATGCAATTACATGCATAGGATGTGTCTGATACCAGAAGTTACTAGAAAAATCAACCTCATCTTAAACAACATGCAAGATATGAGCTTATCATGAGTCACATCAGTAGCAGTGAATTTGTCCATCATCATCCACGAAGTGTCTGGTCAATCGCATGTCATGTAATCATATCAGTAACTCTTCCCCACAACCTCAAACATGATGTACACCTTTGTATTCACAATGTGCCAAATGGTTTGAGCCTGATCTTTGGCATTTGTTGTGGTGTACAACATGCACCACCATGCAAGTGGAAAAAATATAAATATTGGAAGGATAATTATTGAGGGATATCTTTCATTTGGTTTGTCCAAACTAGAAGAAAGGAGAAGAGATGACTCAACTTCAGAAGTGCTGAAAGGAAGAAGAAGTTTATTTGTGGATTTCTATCTCTCCAATCTTGGTAAGCTTCAAGTGTCTAGCATAGAGGATAATCCCTTTACAAATGTTGTATCTCATTTTTCTCCTTCTCCCATATTGTTTCTTCTCGTTGCTTCATGAAACTTGTTAATTCATTATGTCTAACTTTTTTGTGGATCACCAACCACATGGAGTAAGCTTAATTGTATTTGGGGCCTAAATGACCTATATAGTCATTTGACTAACAATAATTTCCAATGTTATAAAATTATCTCATGTTTCTATAATTGTTGTTAAGTGTTGATGAGAATCAATGATCATGATTTTTTAAATACTTAAATTCATGCGTCGAGAGAGATATAGATTTAGAGGAGGGAAGTTAGATCTCTAATTTCTATTAAATGAAAGTAGATAGAGATTCTTACATGTTATAGACTCTGTGTTTGTCAAACAAGGTGTATTCATGATTCTCTTTGGAGTGGTCTGATAAATACTAATATCATGTACTAGAATAATGAGTTAAGAGATGAGTAATCTAGACACCCAAGTGATTAATAGGTGAAAATCATTAATCATAATACTTTATGAGATGTGGATAAGAGAGATGATTAAATCTATTTTGTGTAATTTTTCATCATGTGATGAACATGTCTTAGGTAGCAAATACATTTTTTGAATAAATATCTTGAAAATATAACTTATGAAAACCTTAGTTTAAATTAGGAATTAATTAATCAACCAACTTTTCTCATTTGAATGGCATCCTTGACTAGAACTATTAGTGTTGAATTGCTTGGCTATGTGCAGATTTGATCAATTCTGTATCATCATTGACCTATCCTTATGCGAATGACAGATGTGCACTAGTTTTCTCGTTGACATGACACTCAATGCATGTATGAAAGGGGTTACATGTTGATTTTATCCTTCCATTTTAGCACTCCTTCTTCTATCATGACCTTCTCACCAATTGTCTCTCCACCATATCCCCCTCTCTTTGCATGGTACTTCTCAATCCAGAACCGAGAGATGTCGGTGCCCATGGGAGAAAGAAAGAGTCCTCTTCACATTGATGCTCTGCACTGCTACAATAATGTATAGGGACAACGTGAATCATGGCAGTGAAAAGAAGATGAGGAGCTGTTAAGAATGCTATGTGATTGAACACAACTTTGAAAGGATCTAGAGGGGATAAATACATGTAATTCAAAATTATGGGATTTCAAATAGGAGGATAAAATACAACTTTCTTTAAAAAGTGATATGCTAACCAAGCAACGTATCAAACTAACAACTGAATACATAATATATATAGTGGATCTGGTCTGAAAACCATACATTCACTGCCCAATGGTTTTCACCACAATTTTTAACATGTACTTTCTTACTCTCTTTATATTGATATAAATTATAAATTATCAACATCTTTTGTAGTCAAAGTGTGAACCTTCTTCTGAAATAAAGGACAATCATATTTTTCTTTTAGGGACATGAAAATCGACCCATAGTTATATGTGGGCTCTAGCTCCAAATCTTCACCTCTTTAAAACCGGTTGTCAAGAAGTATCTATCATGGAAAAGAAGCTCCTCTTCAACCTCTATCAAGAAATTCCTTTTCCAAGGAGTGTCAATAGGGGAACAAGATGGGAAGAAAGAGAAGTCCAAAAAAGTTGCAGTAACCTTTAAATCATGGTGGTGATGATCTTGGTTGATGAAGATTGCAAGTACTAGCACCTTGGTGAAGCTCAACGTAGCACCATGATGTAGATAGCACACACACAAGTTCACTATGATGAAGTGGATTGTGGGATTATAATGTATTCTCTCAATATTAGCAAGTTGGATATCTCATTCTAACTATTGGACTAGCTAAAACTTACAAAGTTACTTGTCCAAATAGATCCTCGAGGTAGTAACCGTTGAGTAGTAGGAGGGTTCTAAGATAGAATGTAGCGATTGTTTGTTCCAGGTGTGGTTTTAGGTTGTAAATTCCTCCCTAGTTGTAGAAAATACATACACTTTTAATGGTTGAGTATTGGGAGTTTGTAGAGGTCTATAGTGTTGAACTTCGGTTTTAAGTGTAAGACCGCTAACCTTAATTTTCTTAATTGCTTGGTTTGCCCTATTTATGGTTTTTGTATGGATTTTTATAGACTAATTTAAAAATTATGAATCATGTTGTATGACAATGCTTACATATGTTTTTCATAACGAGAACATGTTATGTTTAGATTTTACATAAGTAAACTTTTGAATCTTCTCAGTCTGTATTGCTTTCAAAAATAGATCTGATCGATATTGTAAGGTGACTCGGTGGTTGGGCTTCAAACAGGTTGCTTGGCGCGCTTCATTAGCTTTGGGTGGACCGAAGCGCGTTGGGTTTAAGCGCATCAACCACTCATGTGATTGAAGTGTATCTTGATTGAGTGGGCCGCTTTGACTACCATGTGCAGTTGATAGCCGCTTACTGGTGTCGGTCATGTTTGGACGTCGATGCGCATCGAGACGGGTTGATGCGCACCGAGATGGGTCGATGCATGCTTTTGTTGGCAGAAGTGGGTGACGTAACCGGGGGTTTTGAAGTTGAATAATGCTACATAAACAAAAATCAGACCATAAATCATAAAAAAACAAAAAAATATGTATAATAACAAAATAGAGGAGGAAAGTAAATTTTTTGTTGTTGTTGTTATGTATATGCGGGGACAAAAAAATCTCATTTCTGTCCATTTTTTATTCCTTTAACAAACCCATTTGAAGTTGAGGCGGGTGTTTTGGTCGCAGTGAGGTCGAAATGACAGTTTTTGGTCGAAGTGGCACGTAATTGGGGCCTACCCACCTGTGCATAGCGTAGCATGCCATGGGAGAGGTTGGCAGTTCATTTATAACTGTTCAGGGATGTTAGCTAGCATGTGGCCTGCGGTGCAGTTGCAAAAACAAATGATGTCGTGTCCTCCTTTTTAAAATCCAGCAACAATGATGAGCTCAAGATTTGCTACAAAACAATATGAATACTTGTTTTATACCGTTCTATGCTGGATGCCAACATTTGACTTTGCCGCGACATATATTTAGCTATCATACTTTATTCTCTACGTACTGTTAGTCTTTGCTTGGTTTGTATTAGCTTGTAAGTCGCCGAGGAATGGATAAGAAATGCATTGAAAATGAGAGAGTTTAAAGTCAGCGTGTTTTCTAATATGAAGCTAATGAATTAGTTAATCAATGTCAAACCGTCTTCTTGAATTGTTGCCTTTATTTTAATTTTCAGGTTTTATGAATCAATGATGAAAAGTGGTAGTGTCAACCATGAAAAGTGTGTTGTGTTAAAAATTATATGTCGAGTAAAAGTTAAAAGAACGAGTATAAAGTGGATCTTTTTTATTTTGACATAGCCATTACGGCATCACCAATACGTAACTATCATCCTTCATTCTCTACCGTTAAGCTTTGATTGATAGTCATCACTCATACGTAGCCCAAAAGGAATGCGTATCGCGTTGAAAGGAGAAATCTCAACGAATTCTTATTTTAAGAACAGAAGGATTATATATTAACAAAGGTACGAAGAATCCAGACATGCCTAGAAAACAACCGAACAAAACAAAACCACCACCAAGTTCGTCAGCCATTAAAAAAAGAGAGATCTCCAAGACATGTCCTTTTCTTTTACGGAACCGAGATCTCCAAGCATAAAAGGTGTGAAGAATCCAAACAAAAGTAATGAAGAAGAACATTCCCCCCAAGATCATCAGCAACGAAAGGAAAGAACATTGTTAAGGGAGGATGGAAACCAAAACTTACAAGATCGAATACACTGGCGAGATGATACCCTTCATAAGGATATTGGTCCAAGCAGGCATGCATATGCTTAAAAAGAAAAAAAAGGATTATTAAAAGTCATTAGCAGAGATAGAAAGCAACAATGTCAAGGGAGGGAAAAAATCAAAACAAATTAGGTCACAAAATTGGCACAACAAAGGAGCCATGTAAGTAATAGAAGAGCAGGGAACCCATTAACTCCTGCATCAAATTATTGCCCCAAAACAACGAAAGTCAAAAAGGGATCTTAGATTTTGATCCATAGAAGGACCTATCATTCAAAAGGGTGGTGGATCCAGAGTGTATGAGAAACCCTTGACAAACGAAAAAATCTTGAAAACAAAACAGTTTGCAATACCAACTTTCTTTGTCAAGAAGAAAAGCTTCTTGTTTTTCGCCTTGGCTAAAAAGGCTAACCTAGCAAGAAACTAAAAGGTAATCTAAATAAACAAAAATTTTATCAAAGTAGCATACTAGATTTTTGATAGAGGAATGGTAGCATAAATTGAATTTTTCTAGAAGAATACTAGAGCAAGATTTTTCTGATGCATCAATACTAGATGTAGAGTTTTATATTTATAAGTTATCTTAGAAAAAGTTGCAATTTTTCACTTGAATCTTCAATATAGATAGTTACTGTCCAATATACTTCTAGTTCTAATCCAAATTAGAAACAAGAAACATTTATAACACATTTAGACCATCTAGGTGTTTCCTTGTGATGTGTAAAGTGCTTTGACCAGGGTATGCTGGTGGAAGACCTTGTTTTGCATCTAGCTTGTATCATAAAATGCCCTACTGTGTGACCAATATATGGGGTTGCTATAAAACTAATGTTTCATGTGCAATTTCCACTATTGTTGTCATATGTATGTCCTGCTAGAGAAATGTGTTAGTCCATGAGAAACTTGTTTGTGTAACTTTTCATTCTTTTTTGGTAGTCTCCCTATAATGGCCTAGATTTTTGGTTTAGTGTCCAAAATCTCCTATAGATGATAGGAAATGTCAAAGAATCCTACTTGAATCCAAAATCCTTAAAGGGATGATCCAATTGGTAACAATTAGGATATATATATATATATTTATATATATATATATATATATATATGTGTGTGTGTGTGTGTGTGTGTGTGTGTGTGTGTGTGGTGTGTGTGTGCGTGTGTGTGTGTGTGTAATGAATCTCATTTGGTTAGTGAACCCAAATCAGATCTTTAATAGAGACCAATTGGATCCATTTGTAATTAAGCCCAATAAGTAAATTTTGGGTACATTTTCAATGTCTATGGTTCATAATTTAAATGATTTTATTTAGTAATGATATCAATCCCAAAATTTTTGGGAAAATGGATTTGAATCTAATGTGGACCTATGGGTTAGGTTGGATTATTCCAAATATATATTTATGGAGTTAAAAATGGCCCTATTTTGGAAATTACACTGAGAGGGATAACTTGGTTAATTTCTCCTAAGAAATTTTAGTTTACACGGAATCAAGAATTAAACACTAAGTTTTGGAGGAATAAAAGATTTTGTTTGGGAGAGTAGCTAAGACCTTTTCTCCTAGGTCCAAATAGTGGATCCCTAGATATCACCCCATATTCCCACACTTATATCCCTTCTCTTACTCCTAGGTGTGAAATCCAAGTAGCTAATGTATGAGTATTTAGTGTAATTTCCTAGGAGTTTTTCTAAAAGATAGAAGGTGAGTAATGTGAGGTGAAACACCCTCACCTTTACTCCCCACTCCTACCTTTGGCTCCCAATTACACTAGACATCCCTATCTTAGAAAAACTAGGTTAGTCAAATCGTATTGGAATATCACATGTACCTTAGTCCAATTGAGCCTCGTAAGGCTATATAGAGTGTGCGGGGGTGTAGTTCCCCTTCACACACTCTATTCTATCCATGGCCAACTAATAGTCTAGGGTGATCACATAACATTTTACTAGTTGTTTCATTTAGAAATCTAGAATGAATGGTTAGGTTTTTCATGGTGTGTTCCCCCCAACTAATATCTTAATAAGATCACCCAAACGACCCACCTCTCATTAAGTTGCATTAAAACCCCAATTTCTCTCTTAGCTTGTTCATGCTAGCTTAGTTAATTATTTTGGTTGCTTTGTTAGTTAATTTTTTAGTAGACAGTTAGGCTTTGCTAGAGTAGTTAGTGCTCTTTTCAGCTTGCTAGTGTTAATCTTGATAGTTAGTGATAATGTAGCTCATTAATCACTTTAGTGTCTAATTTTCTTAGCTAGTATAACTTAGTTTTAGTCTCTTTCTCTTGTTCACTTTGTTTCCTTTCTTTATTACCTAGAATTAACTTGTTTAGTGATAAATTAGGGTTTCACTTTCTTTCTTTCCTATCTTGGTTTCTTGGATGAACCTTAGTGTAATCAAACCAAAACAAACTTTAAACTCTAAAAACCCCAATCTCCATTTTGGGAACATGGCTTAATCTAACTTAGCTCTAGTACCCCCTCTCTCCCTATAGGTTGACCCCTCACTTTCTACTCACCTATATTATAATACAATCTCATGTTCTTGCTGGTGATATATTCTAGTATATGTGGATGTGTTAGTATAGGATCCTTATAAATTCGAAATAACCCAAGTGTGCCTCTTCTCTTATGTGTGCTTTTTGAGGTGTGTGTATATAGTCATAACTCAATTAACTTAGGTGTGTGTATATTCCCAAAAGTTACATGTAGGGCAGAGGAGAACCAATTGTCATAAGATGATATTCATGTGACTAAAAGTGTCTTTTGAGACCCCTTTTTGGTATGGAGTTTGCATGCACGAAATGATAAAATCATGGCTTTCATGTGTTTTATGTGCTTCATATAAAGTATGATCCACTCAATATAGTGAAATCGCGTGTTTATATGAGAGATCTTGAGGTTGTATCTTCTATTGAAGATGTAATACCACTGTGATTGAGGTATATGTGTTATGATGATTTAAACAAAGCACTGTCTATGCAATATGAAAGGTGACCCGACCTAAGTACGCATGATGGGCATGGTATTTAATTTAGTTCAAGGTCAATGATCCTCTATTTTTATTACTATTACCAACTAAGGAATTGTGGAATAAGGAGAACAAATAATCCTAAAATGTTCTATGCAAGACTAGGGAACTTTACTATCACTAGTCAGTAGATTGGATAATACATCCCAACTACTAAGGCTTTATAATAAAGTATGTACTCAATGTGTGTATCTTTACTCATTTATCATATCACTATCACATTGTATTTCATTTACTTGTATAATGTGTCTTATACATGTTACTTGCATGTACTTTATATTGTCTTTGATATTATGTTGCGTAATAGTTGTTTCTTATCATATAACTAACTAATTCCATGTATCAAGTATAATTGGCTCACAAGGAACATTATACAAATGTTATATTACTTGTTGGGACTTTGATTCTCACTCTCATGGTTCTCCATCCATATTAGGTTTTGAGCACACATATTAGGTGGTAGGCAGTGAGGCTCCTCCACACCTCAGGTAGTATTGAACATGAGGTGGGGATATCTCATCTAGTATTGTCCACGTAAACTCGGGTCTGGGAAGGGTGTCTTATACAACTTGTATATATGACTTATTTTTTTTTTTGGCTTGTATGCCGTATATATGAAGTTTGTGTTGTAAATATAAATAGTGACATCTTTCGTGTAAATAGGTTTTATGTTTGGTCACTTATGATGAGTTTTTAAAATTAATTTCACATCAATGAATATAATAAAACTTTTATGCGATCTTACTATGAATGTTGTTGGAATATTCATTTAGATGTTCCCTTGTCTTCTTGTTTTCAGATTTAAGTAGGATCCATTTTGGATTTTGGCTTTGTGTTTCCCATGATTTGTTGTCTACACGTCCTTTGGATGTGCTTGTGTGGTGATATGGATTTTAGGCTATCCCAAAAAGTTGGTGCAACACAGACATAATGACTAGTTCCACACTAAATATTTTTATGTAGATATACTCTTTATCAAAGTAGATTTTAAGTTGATATAAGTAGATTGGATGGAATGGCAAACTCATTTATGGTACAAAGGATAACTCCCATGGAGCTATTAGTTTGTCTGTGGAAATGGTTTGAAAAATTGTTTCAAATTAGTATTATTTCCAAATGAATTAAAAATATTTTCTAATGGTTCCAAATCTTCCAAAGGCTATGTAAAGAGATTTTGGGTAGGCTTGACCACTTATCCACTTGACCCTTCATATTTTCCATTAGTAAGTATAGAAAATGGTATAACCATTTATACAACATGGAATGATATAAATTGGATTCATTTGAGACATGATGAGTATACCACAATAAACAAAATACATGAAACCACTTTCCACTTTGAAGAATGTTAGTAATACAAATAGGAAATATTTACATCTAGAATTAAATATAAATGATATCCACAATGGAATTGTCTCCCTATTTTAATGTCAAATATTCCCTAACAATGTTTATTTTTTTGAATTAAAAAATTCAAACTTGAGGTTATTGTGGTTGATTTTATGTGGATACAAAGTGTGTGTAGTTGTACATGACAGAACTAGATCATGGCATCTATATTTCAAATAAGGACTCAAAATTAGTACCAATAAAATACATCTATACAACAAGATGTAAGGGACACCTAATATAGATGATTAAATGCATCAATTTTGAGAAAAACTAAAACATAATTTCCAAGCATATGAAATATGTTATGTAGATTTTCTCCCCCTTCATAGAAATAAAAAGGGAGGGCACATAACAAGACTCCCTATCAATAAGTCGCCAACCCTTAGTGAGGTAAGAATATAGAAGTGTTAGGAGAATAACTAGTAAATAGAAAGACACACAATAATTGAATAAAAATGAAGAATATGCGTAAAGCACACATTTATATAGGAACAAACAATTTAGCAAGAGTCCCTTCATTGATGCAAAGTATTATGAAGTACACCACCCTTGTAGAGGAGGCATATGAAATAACCAGTAATCTAAGTGTTCCACATTGTCCATATTTTGATAATGACTTAACCGTTCAATTCATATGTATCTAAAATATTTGTTTAAGATTGATTTTAGCCATTAGGTACATGAAAAGGATCAAATGAATCAAGCCCTAGATTGTGTTAGTTCAAGTCAAAAGCAATGCAAATGAGCAATTTGGGAAAACACTCCAAATCACCTTAGAACATTTTTATAATCATATGTATTGATAATATGACTTATAAAAAAGATGAGAAAATCATTTTGTAAAATTCATTACAAGCACTTCATTGGTCAATTTACAAACTCGACCGATCCTTAATGGATTTTGAGATTGATCTTGATCGGTCGAGTTTCACAATCACATAACTCGACTGATGCCTCTGCATACCAAAACTAATTTAAGTCGATCTATCAAGTTTCCACCATGATAAACATGACATGTGGTTTAAAATGGATTTGTCGCATAGTGTGATTGGTTGAGTTATCTTTATTGAAACTTGACCGAATACATTGTAGGGAAAATGCAAAAAAAAAATTGATTCTAACTGTTGGAGTGTTGCAAAACTTGAAATTATATCTGTTGTAACCCTCCAAGCATCTACAAAACATTCACAAGTGTTCCCACACTTAGTGGACACCACCAGCTATAAATAGGGCCCGTTGGAGTTCATTCCAAGTTTTCTCATTCATGCTATTCAAGGTCCTTTCCATAGTTGAGTGCTTTTAGTCCACGTGTGCCCCTTTCTCTCTCTTGATAACACTTCATTTCGTTCATATGAGTGACATAGGATCTGTGTGAGAGAGCTACCTCATTGTACACATGTAAATATCTCAAAGCTTCTCCTTCCCAATCCCTTTCTTCAAGATCAAGTGAATGAAGGCTTCTCCAAGTGAAGGAGGAGGTACATGCTTCTTCGATTTGTAGAAGAAGGTGCTTCAAGCTTCTCCAAGTGAAGGAGGAGGACAAGTCAAAAGATTTGAGGATCTTAGTGGGTAAATCCTAAAGGTAAAAGACTCGGTTCAAGAAGGGGATCTCCTTGGCGAAGGCATCCAACTGCATGCAAGAGTCGGTAAGACCTTTGTGAGGTAGAAGACTAGCTCTTAGATATGTAAGAACTTGTTTGTAAGGTTGTTGGCTCTCTTGTCCTTAAAGGGAAGTTGGGTATCCTTGTCTCAGAAAAGGAAGGTCACATGTTGTAACTCTAATAAGTGAATATAAGGAGTAGACATCTTAGAAATCCTAGAGCTTGACCTCTCTAGGTATTGGAATGACTCTCTCCTAGTTTGGAGATTGGAACCACTCTAAAATAGTGTGATGTCCCTGGATTTTGTTATAACTTAATCTAATGTGTGACATCCAAATTGAAACCTCACCTCAATGAGAATCCTAAATTAAACACCTCACACTAGGCTAAGATAAAGAAAATCAAGGGAGTCAGAAGGAACAATCAATAGAACATGCACATGAACAATAATAAAACCATACAACACATGCTCACCACTCAACATATAATTACAACATGAATTGTTACAACATTTGATATTACATATTGAACAACAAACTCTACATATACATGTACTACTACTAAACAACATGATCTTAAGACAACAGGTCCACCTGTACATCAGCTCGCCATACAACTCTCAACTATCCTGGATCTATAAGAGCATAACTGGAACCTAAACAAAAGATTACATGAGGTACACATCAGCACAATATTCAGGAATATTGTACTAATTACACCTACGTGTCTTTTTATATACCTCTCATCATATCTTGGCAATAAAATAAAACTAATACTTGGAAGTTATAAAGAAATATAAGAAAAATAATATACTTGCACAAGATGTTCATCAACAAAAGAGAACACATATTTTAAGCACATTTTCTATTATATCATCCATGCATTTGCCACCTGAGGGAATAATGCATCATCTTAGCTACCAAAGAGTATGAGATGTAAGGCCTTATGATCTACTACCAAAGAGTTAGATCATTATACAATGTGATCTGCTACCAAAGAGAATGATCACTTTCCAGCACTATGCTACCAAAGAGAATTCGTGCTTTCATATAATGGAACAAATATATTATATTTCATGTGTTCATAGCCATAAGTACAGAAAATCAAGCAACATATCATGCAAGAATAATAATTTCATCCAATATCATATGCCAAGTATTTTACTACACATATAACACAAGCAAATTTGTATAATAAGCCAAGTAAGAGGTAATGTCGTACCTTGATCAGGAGACATTCTAAACCATATTCCATATGACATATATATCCTTGGTCAACCCTGATTATGACAAGCTTACATGTCACCATCAGGTTCTCATCATCTTACATCTCATCTTAACCCTAATCGTGTTCATTAGGTTTTTCTTATCTCATTAGGATGTGTGCATCATTACTTGCATTCTTGTCTTGAAATTATCTTACTGATGTTGTTTTCCATATTATAATTCATTAGATGAACATTATGTTCCATATCCTTTGTGTGCACATATTAACCCTAGTTTATATACATTATTCAAATTAGGGTTACAGCCCATGCATTAAGGGTCATCTTCATATAACATGGATTTCGTGTATAAAACTGATCTCAGAGTTACATATTATCTTCCAGTTACTGATGTGAGGGTGTTATGTGAATTTCATCATTTATTGAGCATGTATTTATTTATTGTATATTAATTAGGGTTATTATCCCTAACTATCCATATAAAGCAAATTACATCATTACATGTCCAAGACTCATCATAAATGACATCACATAGATTCTATATAATGTTCAAGAGTTACTGGTAAATTATCATATTTTAGGTCAGTGTTTGATATTTATTATCTATCAATTAAGTATTTCACAACTTACATGATATCATTGAGATTAGTGCATGAAAAGCTATATATTGTAGTTCCATTTGTTTTACTCATTTTTCTGAGAATTTTGGTACCTTATTTGTAATTTTATGATAAACGTGCTAATTTCAATGGATTATACAAGATTTGGGTATTTTCTGGATATTTACCTTTTTTGTGGCCAATCGAAGGCCGCCACGTGGTTCCTGGCTTGTGTTATGCACACGACCCATCGTTTGTTGGGTTATCTCTTGGACCTGTCGGTTCTGGTTTGCTTCACATTAGTTTTGATTAGACTCAGTTGATCCGGTCCTCTCTTCTCCCCCAACGCGATCCCTTTCTGTCTGTGTGCGTTAACACCACCGCCCACCTATTCTCCAACATTGGTGTTGTAGGTGCCTCCTCCGACGATCTCCTCCATGCCATCTCCAACAGCTCTGTAGTAGCAGCACCCAGCTCCGGATCTCCATCTAGGTTGGATCGCCACCGTGGATTGTTGTTGGAGGTTCCTCCTTCTTGTTCAAGGCTCAGGCACCACCGTCATGGGACTCTACTTCGGCTTGCAATGGGCAGCAACTTCCTGCTCCTTGTGAGTCCTCCCGCCTGGCCGTTGTCATGAGCTCAGACATTGACACTGCTATGATCATCTTTAACTACCAGCCCTACCTCCGTTTGGCTTCCAATACTCAAGTTCTTCACAACATCATCAGAGAAGTCGTGCTCTGCCCAAAGCTCCTCCCAACGAGGCTCTCTGTTCTGGGCGAGCTCGAGCCTTCCGTCGTGAGTGACACCATTGGATTGGGGTGCTGGACCAACCATGGTCTCCTCCTTCCAGCGAGAACTAGGGTTCCCTTCTTTCTTCCTATCTCTTCTCTTTTTTTTACCGCACCACCTACTGTCGTGGGTGAAGAGGTAAGAGGTAAGAAATGTTCAAGGAGTTGTTCTCCCTCCACTCTCACCTCATAAGCTAAGGGGTTTGTTCTTTGCAACCAGTCTAGGCCAACTGCTCATTCATGTTCTACTCTCAATTCACGATCCACGTCATGGAGGGGAGGGAGGAGCATCGCTTCCTTCCCCACAATCTCCAGTTTGAATTGAGATAAGGGATGAAGTCCCACACATTCATTTGTTTATCCAATGGAAAAAAACAAGCCACCTCACTTATCTGAAGTCATGCATACGATGCATAGATTGAAGGGTGTCTCTGCCCGCATGGCATTTCAAAAACCAACCAACATAGCTCAAATTGAACATCTTGCTCAATAATAGTACTACTGATTTCATAAATTTTTAACCTAAATAACTTCTTCTAGGGACCTCATTACATCATAGGATTTGGGACATTGCTTCATTACAATCACAACTACATCCCAGTATAGTTTGATGCCAAAAACTAAATATTTGACCTATCAATCAAATACCTCAAAAAGGCATAAAGCTATGGATCTTAGTCGTGATATCAACATCAATCACCATCTAAACCTTACCAAAACACTTGCAACTCTCAAGATAACTCCACATGCATGAATCCACTTATGTCATTAGATATTTAAAGATTCCAAAAGTCCACTCCATCACATCCTACACACCTTAAAAGATATTTCGTCCTCGAAATTAAGCCAGAAATCTACTTTATCACATCATATACATCTTAAAAGAAATTTTGTCCTCAAAATTAAGCCATTCTCGTACTCCAAGGAAAAACCAAAAGGTCTTCATACAAAACTAGGGCACTACTCTAGGTGCAAAATTCCCATTAACATCATTTCCAAAACATATATGTACCACTCCTAGGAGGCTATTAAAGCATCTAGGGTGAACTACCCCTTCAAAAGGGTTTGGAAATTCATGTTCAGTCATGACATATCTCATATGTTACTGTTGCATCCTTATCTTTACCTATGCATTAGGGTTCCCACATCATATTACCATATCTTAAAGGAGTTAACTAGAGTTAACCCATTTGTCAAGGTGTCATCAACATTTTATTGAGCTAATTGTTAGAACATGTTCAACATTAACATATGCCTTTTAGGAGGGATTCAACTATAGTTAAACCACTTTATCCATCTAGGTCATATCAAGGTGTCATAATTGTTATGTTGTGCTAGCTGCCAAACTATATTTTTCATCATTATTAAGCACTAAGATTAACACCTCATGTAACATGTTTCATTCATATGATCTTATTTCATTACTCATAATAAATTGCAACATTTACTAGTGATTTCATCACAAGATTAACCAACAATATCACATTATCATCATTATTCATGTATATGGTTAACCATTTATACATTAATATCTATTAAACCATCTCTAGGTTTCCATTATATCATGTCCATATATCATGTCTCGAGGTTAGAGTACAACCTTTCATGTATTATATCATGGTAGATCTTAAGCAAACTTATACAAGTGGCTTATCAAACATGTATCAAAACTTCATCTAGACCAAATGAGAGTCTCATGACTCATATCATGAGGATAGTTCCATGCTCAATCTCTCTAAGATAACTCAACTCTATGAGTATATCATATGCATATACTTTATCTTTCCTCTCTTAATCTAGGGTTCTCAGATTACCTCATTGGCACTAGTGATAGCCTTACAAGCTCTAACCACATAAGCAAAAACCAAAATATGCTATTATATTCTCTTTATAAGTCTCTACCCATGAGACATGCTTACCCAAAGCTCTCTTATACATACACCACCAGAGTCCTACATGGAACTACCAACCCAAGCATGAGGATGTACAAAAAAAACTAACATAGTTTCCTCCTCCAAGGTCTTGGGACTCTGTCCCTCACCCAGATGGTAGGTACTCATATTCATACTCACATATGAACATATAACCGACCTCTCTTTGTCTCTAGGGTTTGGTCCTCCCAAGGACATCTAGGGTTCAACAAGACTGTAGGAATCACGCATAAAGCAACTCAACTCATCACTTAGGAGTAGTCTAGTTTAAGACATATCATATCATATATTTCTCATTATTCTCATATCTTGGAGTTTAGGTTCTCTGACCTTATTCTTGTGGGTCTCACTCTCTATAGAGTTAACCCTATAACTGGTCCCAACACTAGAGTTCCTCTTTTGTAAAAGAGATTGAGGCTCATACTGACTCACAACCTTGTCTTAGCTTAACTTATCTTATCTCATAAAATCCCAGTTACTTGCATCACCAAACTCATCTTGCATCCTCAAAACTAAACTTAAGTCCTCAAAGACAAACATTGATCATCATAAACCATATTATATCATCTATATAAGACCTACATCATATCGTCAAAACTTATTTCATCTATTCCATCTATCATATATTCTAACAAGTCTCTAGACATCTAGTCTAGAACTATTCTCTCTTCTAGACTGATGCCATTCACTTTCACTTAGGTTGCATGATCACCTCCTACTCGTACATGTGTGGGGACACATTTTTGTAATACTTACATATATAATAAAATATTATATATATTTTTCTCCGATAAAACAAGCGTCAAAGAAAACTATCAAGGTTCGATCCGATTGGAATCAAAAACCAAATCCAGAAAATGAGTGTCCCACACACAGTAGAGAGTACAATGCCATGAAAACTAGTGAAAATGGTGAGAACATGGTGTAGACCAGTGTAGCTACTCTAGACAGCGAGCACCATATGTCTAGGGTTTCTCTTCCCTTGATGTACGTCATTTCCAAATAATGCAACATCCCATACCGCTGCACTATAAGGAAAGAATGACATCCAAGGACTTGCTATACAACAAGCACCAGTCTAGACCTAGTTCTCAGACATATATGTGCTAACCTAGAGGCTAGGTCAGATCTAGTCTCTAAAAGATGACTAATCTAACCCTAAAGAATATTAAGTTCAAGGTTCTTTGTTTTTGGGTTGCATAATGAGCAAATGTCAGGCTTTGCTATTGTTCATGATCTGATACCACCTGTGACGTCCCTGGATTTTTTTAAAACTTAATCTAATGTGTGACGTCCAAATTGAAACCTCACCTCAGTGAGAATCCCAATTTAAACACCTCACACTAGGCTAAGAAGAAGAAAATCAACTGAGTCAGAAGGAACAATCAATAGCACATGCACATGAATAATAATAAAACCATACAACACATGTTCACCACTCAGCATATAATTACAACATGAATTGTTACAACATTTGATATTACATATTGAATAGAGAACTCTACATATACATGTACAACCACTAAACAATAGGATCTTAAGACAACATGTCCACCTGTACATCAACTCGCCATACAACTCTCAACTATCCTAGATCTTTAAGAGCATAACTGGAACATAAACAAAAGATTACATGTGGTACACATCAACACAATATTCAAGAATATAGTACTGAGTGTGCCTACGTGTCTTTTATATACCTCTCATCATATCTTGGCAATAAGATAAAACTAATACTTGGCAGTTATAAAGAAATATAAGAAAAAACATATACTTGCACAAGATGTTCATTAACAAAAGAAACACATATTTTAAGCACATTTTCCATTATATCATCCATGCATTTGCCACCTGAGGGAATAATGCATCATCTCATCTACTAAAGAGTATGAGATGTAAGGCCTTATGATCTACTACCAAAGCGTTAGATCATTGTACAATGTGATCTGCTACAAAAGAGAATGATTACTTTCCAGCACTATGCTACCAAAGAGAATTAGTGCTTTCATATAATGGAACAAATATATTATGTTTCATGTATTGATAGCCATAAGTACATAAAATCAAGCAACATATCATGCAAAAACAATCATTTCATCCAATATCATATGCCAAGTATTTTACTACACATATAACACAAGAAAATTGTATAATAAGCTAAGTAAGAGGTAATGGCATACCTTGATCAAGAGACATTCTAAACCATATTCCAGATGACATCTATATCCTTGGTCAACCCCGATTAAGACAAGATTACATGTCACCATCAGGTTCTCATCATCTTACATCTCATCTTAACCCTAATTGTGTTCATTAGGGTTTATCTTATCTCATTAGGATGTGTGCATCATTACTTGCATTCTTGTCTTGAAATTATCTTAATGATGTTGTTTTCCAGATTATAATTCAATAGATGAACATTAGGTTCCATATCATTTTTGTGCACATATTAACCCTAGCTTATATACATTATTCAAATTAGGGTTACAAGCCATGCATTAAGGGTCATCTTCATATAACATGGATTTTTTGGATAAAACTGATCTCGGATTTACATATTATCTTCCAGTTACTGATATGAGGGTGTTATGTGAATTTAATCATTTATTGAACATGTATGTATTTATTGAATATTAATTAGGGTTATTATACCTAATTAGCCATATAAAGAAAATTACATCATTACATGTCCACGAATCATCATAAATGACATCACATAGATTCTATACAATGTTCTAGAGTTACTGGTAAATTATCATAATTTTGGGTCAGTGTTTGATATTTATTATCTATCAATTAAGTAGTTCACAACTTAGATGATAACATTGAGATTAGTGCATGAAAAGCTATATATTGTAGTTCCATTTGTTCTACTCATTGTTTTGAGAATTTTGGTACCTTATTTGTAATTTTATGATAAACGTGCTAATTTTTATGGATTATATAAGATCTGGGTATTTTCTGGATATTTACCTTTTTGTGGCCAGTCAAAGGCCACCACGTGGCTCGTGTCTTGTGTTATGCACGTGGCCCAACATTTGTTGGGTTATCTCCTCGACCTGTCAGTTCTGGTTTGGTTCGCATCAGTTTTGATTGGACTCGATTGATTCGGTCCTCTCTTCTCCCCCAACACGATCCCTTTCTGTCTGTGTGCATTAACACCGTCGCCCGCCTGTTCTCCAGCATCAGTGCTACAGGTGCCTCCTCCAGCGATCTCCTCCAAGCCATCTCCAATATCTCTATAGTAGCAGCACGTAGCCCCAGATCTCCGTCTAGGTTGGCTCGCCGCCGTGGATTGCTTCTGGAGGTTCCTCCTTCATGTCCAAGGCTCAGGAGCCACCGCCATGGGACTCTACTCCGGCTTGCTATGGGCACTGAGTTCCTGCTCCTTGTGAGTCCTCTCGCCTGGCTGCCTTCGTGAGCTCAGACATTGGCACTGCTATGATCATTTTTTACTACCAGCCCTACCTCCGTTTGGCATCCAATACTCAAGTTGTTCACAACATCATTGGAGAAGTTGTGCTCTGCCCAAAGCACCTCCCAACGAGTCTCTCTGTTATGGGTGAACTCCAGCCTTCCACCGTGACCGCTACCGCTGGATTGGGGTGTTGTACCGGCCAAGGTCTCCTCCTTCCAATGAGAACTAGGGTTCCCTTCTTCCTTCCTATCTCTTCTCCTTTGTTTCCTTCACCAGCTGCTACCGTGGGTGAAGAGGTAAGAGGTAAGAGGTAAGAAGTGTTCAAGGAGTTGTTCTCCTTCCACTCTCACCTCCTAATCTAAGGAGTTTGTTCTTCACAACCAGTCTAGGCCAACTACTCATTCATGTTCTACTCTCAATCCACGATCCACGTCATGGAGGGGAGGGAGGAGTGTCACTTCCTTCCCCACGATCTCTAGTTTGGACCGAGATAAGGGATGAAGTCCCACACATTCATTTGTTTATCCATCAACCAAAAACAAGCCACCTCACTTATCTGAATTCATGCACACACTGCATAGATTGAAGGGTGTCTCTACCCGTGTGACATCTCAGAAACCAACCAACATAGCTCAAATTGAACATCTTGCTCAATAATACTTCTGATTTCATAAATTTAAACCTAAATAACTTCTTCTAGGGACCTCATTACATCATGGGATTTGGGACGTTGCTTCATTCCAATCACAACTACATCCCATTATAGTTTCATGCCAAAAACTAAATATTTGGCCTATCAATCAAATACCTCAAAAAGGTATAAAGCTAGGGATGTTAGTCCTGATATCAACATCAATCACCATCTAAACCTTACCAAAACACTTGCAACTCTCAATATAACTCCACATGCATGAATTCACTTATGTCATTGGACATTTAAGGATTCCAAAGTTCCACTTCATCACATCCGACACACCTTAAAAGATATTTCGTCCTCGAAATTAAGCCAGAAATCCACTTTATCACAAATAGCTTGTTCACTTCGTTGCTTCAATCTCTCTCATCCTTGCTATGTATGTTTGAATTGCCATCAAATTCACTATTTGCAATTGGTTTTATTTGAAGTAACTTGAAGGTCTAACAAGTTTTATGTAAGTATTTTTAGCTCTATTCACCCCCTCTAGAGCCCTTAGATCCAACAAGTGGTATCAAAGCCACAATCTTCTCCGACGCATATCCCATGAGACGAGAAGATGAGGGACTTACTTGGGTATATCAACCTAGAGGGAAACTTCTCCATGAGACCCTTGGTCTTCAATGGTACCAATTTCCTCTATTAGAAATGGCATGTGAGGTTCTTCCTTCAAGGGACCAACTACGACATGTATAAGGTGGTTATCCTTCCATACAAGGAGACAACAATGATGTAGCTACTTGGGATGAAGCTACAGTCAAGAAGGCACAGCTCAATGAAAAGGCGATCAACATCATATATGCTTCCCTCACTCCCTCCAAGTTCAACTGGATCTCATCTTGGGACACAACCCATGAGATTTGGAACAAGTTGTGCATTACATATGAAGGCACGCATCAAGTCAAGGAGTCCAAGATCTACATACTCAATGGGATGCTAGAGAACTTCAAGATGGGCAAGAAGGAAAGTGTGGCAGACATGTACTCAAGGCTCAACACCATCATCAACGGGCTGGTTGCTTTGGTCCACACCTTGGATAAAGGGACTATCAATTCAATGATTCTAAGGTCTCTCCCCAAGAGATGGGAAACCAAGGTGAATTCAATTGAAGGAGTTAGAAGCCTTGGAGATCTAGCCACCAAGGAGTTCATTGGCAACCTCCAAGCCCATGAGCCAAGTCTAGACAAGAAAGAAGATGAAAAGCTAGAAGAGAAGGAGTCAAAGAAGATTAAAGCCAATGCCTTCAAAGCTCAAGTGGAGGCAATGATCCTTCAACAACAACTTGTTTTCTGATCCTCTCCTACCTCCTCAAGTGATGATGATGGCCCTAGTGATCATGAAGCCAACTACTCCAAGGGCAAGCACTTCAAAGGAAAGCCTTCCTCATCCTCAACCCCTAGGTGCTATGAATGTGGGAAAAAGGGGCACTACAAGAATGAATGCCCAAAGGCCAAGAATAGCCACCATAAGAGAAACTACATGAAGAAGGATGAATAAAAGAAGGAAGGAAAATAAAAGAGGGAGGATAAGAAGGAGAAAAGGAGCAAGGATGTAGCTCATGCATCTTGGGAGGAATCCTACTCTAGTGACTCAAGCTCTAATGAAGGAGAGTGCCATCTAGCACTCATGGCCTCCAAAAGTGAATCCATTGGTGAGGTAAGCTTACTTGAGTTGTCCAAAGAAACCCTTATTGATATGTTAAATGCTTCTCATTCATCTCATGTTGATTGCAAGTCTGAAAAGAAAAGGCTAGGAAAGATCATTGATGATTTGTATGCAAAAATTGACATTCTTGATAAAAATAAAAAGTTGCATCTTGATAGTATTGATTCCTTGCCAGAGAAGTTTCTTGATCATGATCTCCAATACAATGGAGTTGAAGTTGATAATGGTGTCTACCTTAAGAATACCAATAGTCTTAAGGAAGAAAACCAAGCCCTTGTAGATAAGCTTGCTTTACTTAAAACTGAAAATGATGATCTTAAGCTTGGCTATAATGTTACTAAGGATGAAAATATAATATATCTTGATGAGCTCATATTTCTTCGAACTAAAAATGCTAGGTCTCTTGCTTAAATTAATGATATATATTCTAGACCTATTTTTCCTAGAAATGAAGTTTCTTCTATTTCTTTGGAAAAAGATTCTTATTTGACTAAATCCCTCTGCTTAGAGACCGACCTGCTACATTCTAAAGATGATATTGCTTATTCATCTTCTACCGTTGTCACTCTTGCCAATGATAATCAAAAGTTGAGAGCCGCTTTGCAAACTTTCCTCAAAGGGAAGAAGTCCCTCAATGAAGTCTCGGATCACTCCACCAAACATAGTGGTACGAGTGGTTTAGGATATGATGGTGCTTCAAAAGGCAAAGGTAAGAAGAAGAGAAAGGGACATCCAATCTTACATGGAGAGTCTTTTGGATCTAAGAACCCTATGGTATGTACTCATTGTAAGAGTGATGACTACGATTCTACTTATTGACCTTACAAGGAGAAGGGGACCAACCCAAAGATGAAGTGGGTCCCCAAGCTAACCTCAAATCCCAAAATTTGAATTGGGCACCGATTATCTTCCTTTCTTGTAGGTAAAAGGCAAATGGATTGTTGATAGTGGCTGTTCAAAACACATGACAGGTGAAATCAACCATTTCAACCAGTTCACCAAGAAGAAAGGAGGATCGATGACATTTGGGGACAACAATAAGGGTAAGGTAATAGGTGAGTCTGATGTAGGTGACTCACTTTATATGAAAAATGTGCTTCTTGTGGATGGCCTACATCACAATTTAATAAGTGTTATTCAACTTTGTGATAATGGTTATCTTGTGCTATTTACTTCATTAGAATTCTTGCTTCTAGATTCCCTCTCCTACAATGTCATATATAAGGGAACTATAAATGGTAATTTTTTTATGCTTGACTCTCTATTAAGCATATTGTTGGTAGATGTCTTATTTCCAATTTGAATGATATTTCTTTATGACACCATAGGCTTGGTCATGTAAATATGCATCAAATGAAGAAGTTGAGAAAAAAGTATTTGGTGAAGGAACTTCGTAAGTTGGATTTTGAAAAGGATGATAAATTCCAACCTTGTACCCAAGGAAATCAAGCCATGTCCTCCTTCAAACCCAAAGGAGTCCTTAGCACCAAAAGAGTTCTTGAGCTTCTTCACATTGATCAATTTGGACCAATGCATACACAATTGCTTTGTGGTAGCAAGTATTTTCTTGTGATTATCGATAATTTTTCTCTCTTTACTTGGACCTTCTTTCTTGTTTAAAAAAGTGATACTCTCGATGTTTTCTCAACTTTTTGCAAATGACTTGAAAACTAAGCTCCTTGTCAGATTATTTCTATCTGCATTGATAATGGGGGAGAATTTGAAAATGATTTGTTTGAACGGTTTTCTGAGGAATTCGGGTATGCACATAGCTTTTCTTAACCTGGAATGCCTCAATAAAATAGGGTTGTAGAGAGAAATAATAGGTCACTACAGGAGAAGGCCAGCAACATGCTTCTAGAGTATGACATTGCAAAGAAGTTTTGGGCCGAAGCCTTTAGTACTTCATGATTTTGTGCAAAATCAGGTTTTTATCATCCATGTTTAAATAAAACCCCCTATGATCTATGGCATGGTAGAAAAACTTCCATTGATTTCTTTCATGTTTTTGGTTGTCCTTGTTTTATTTTGAACAACAAGGATTCCCTTGGCAAGTTTGATCTGAAGTGTTATAAGGATTTCTTTCTAGCTATAGCACTACTAGCAAGGCTTATAGAGTGTTTATATCGAATTGAGTAAAGAAGTAGAATCCATTAATTTTAGATTTGTAGAAACTAACCCCTCTATTTCCAAGAATGTTGTTGATGATGATATTGTTGATGAGGTGATCCCTCACTTGAAAGAAATCAACATTGGTGAAAAAGGAAAAGGGATGTTAGGTAATGAAGAAGAGAAACAAGAAGAAAAGAAGGATCTACCCCCATTTTGTAAAGAATCATCCAAAGGAGCTTATCATAGGCAATCCTTTTTAAAGGGTGAAGAAATGAGTTGTACTCCACAAAGAAGATGCAGAAAGCACCTTCATCTCTGAAATGGAGTCAAAAGATGTCAAAGAATCTCTCAAGGATGATGAATGGATCCTAGCTATGCAAGAAGAGTTAGATTAGTTTGAAAGGAAGACAGTGTGGATCTTGTGCCAAGACCAAGTGATAGAAAGATCATTGAAATCAAATGGGTTTACCGAAACATGCTGGATGAAAGTGGACAAGTGGTATGAAACAAAACAAGTTTAGTTGCTCAGGGCTACAATAAGAAAGAAGGTATATATTTTGATGAAACTTATGCACATGTAGCTAGACTTGAGTCAATTAGAATGTTACTTTATATTTCTCATCATAAGAACATTATGCTATATCAAATGAATGTTAAAAGTGCACTTTTGAAAGCTGCATTTGAGGAGGAAGTATGTTGTTCAGCCCCCTGACTTTGAACATGATAATTTTCCTAACCATATTTATTTGTTACAAAAAGCTCCCTATCATCTCAAACAAGCACCTTGATCTTGGTATGAGAAACTAAAGAACTTTTGGCTAGACAATGGCTTTATCATGGGCAAAGTTGATTCTACCTTTTTTCTAAAACACACTTCTAACAATTTCTTAATTATTCAAACTTATGTTGATGATATCATTTTTGGCAGAACTAATCTTGATCATTTCAAGGAGTTTTGTGATCTTATACAGAGTGAATTTTATATGAGCACAACGGGGGAACTCACTTTATTCCTCGTCTTCCAAATCAAGGAAACTAAGGAAGGTAACTTCATCAACCAAGGCAAGTACACAAGTGAGCTACTTAAGCACTTTGGAATGGAGAACACCAAGACGATGGACACCCCCATGTCAAACACCACCAAGCTTGACAGAGATGAAGAAGGAGAAAAGGTATATGAGAATCTCTATAGAGGTATGGTTTGAAGTTTACTTTATTTAACTACCTCTAGACATGAGATAATGTTTAGTGTAAGATAGTGTTCTCGCTTTCAATCAAGTCTAAGAAAATGACATCTCATAGTAGTTAAGAGGATTTTGATGTATCTAGCCAAAACCCAAATTTTGGAATATGGTATCCTAAGTCAAGGGAATTTACTCTTACTACCTATAGTGATGCTTATTATGCAGGTTGTTTGATTGATAGAAAGTAAACAAGTGGCACTTGTTTCTTCCTAAGACCTTGAATAGTTTCTTAATTTTCTAAGAAACAAAGCACTGTGGCTCTTTCAACTATCGAGGTTCAATACATTGCAGCTAGAAGTTGTTGTGCCCAAGTCCTATGGATGAAGAGAATTCTCCAAGACTTTAGCATTCATTTTGATTCTTCTCCTATCTATTGTGATGATACTAGTACAATTAACTTGTCTTACAATACTATATTGCATAGTAGACCTAAACATGTAGAGTTCCATCATCATTTTTTTTGTGACCACATTTCCAAGAAGGATATTTATATCACGCATGTGGATTCAAAGAATCAGTTAGCGGACATTTTCACTAAAACTCTAGCTGAGAGAAATTTACTTTTATTAAATAAAAATTACTTATAACTGCTCTTGATACTATTGACATGCCTTCTAGTTAGTGGTTCTCTTATCTATATGTTTCTTTCTTAAAAATGATCATCTCTAGCTTGATAAGTGCTACTGATATCTTGTTTCTATACCTTGTTTCACTTGTTTTGGGAATTGTTTTATCACAAAATAATACCCTATAATGAGTGAAATGTTCCTCAATATGTATAAAATACATAATAAGATAAAGAAAATAAATTTAATTAGCACCCTAGAGGCTATAAATAATATTTTAAAGTTTTTGGACAGACTACCTGTCAGTCGAGTTGCCAACTCATCCGATCACAGGCTGAAGTCAAGTGTTTTCACCTGGTCGGTTGAGTTTCCCAAACTCATAACTCGACCAATGGTTGAGCTGAACCAATCTTAAAAAGGGTTTTGCCAACATTTCTCCCTCTCAACTAAAGAAAAGTCAATCAATCCCTAGATCCATCTCCCTTGACCTCCAACCCTAGGTTCGCGCATCCCCTCCCTTGCCTAGCCCAACCTTCCTTGCCTCTTTTGACACCCATCTAGGTGGTTAGACGACATGTTGGTGAGGATATCTCCTTCTTTTGGTTGTTGTTGCTTCTCTTTTTTGTCTCCATGGCATCCAACTGAAGGAAAAGAGATGTCCCAGGTGAAGCACCTTCGTCTTCATCTATCCTCATCTTATATCCTTTGATAGGACCTGGTTGATTTCCTTCGAAGCTTAGAATCATTACAATGAGCTCCATCTTAGGAATCCTTTCCCCTTTAGAGCTTTGTTTGAGCCTCATCTCACCACAATGAAGGCTATCATGGAGGTCAGTGAGTTGTTCCATTCCCATCACCTAGGTTCTTTGTGCATAGAACATCGATGCTATAAGAATTTCATCACTAGCAAAAAGGCGGTCGATGAATTTAATGCCAATCTTACATGAAACTATGACACTATAGTGGCACCACCCAATAGCTAGGTAATCCTCACTTCCATGATTGTCAGGACCAAATTCATTAACTTTGAAGATTCATTGAATATCTTTTTTAATGGAACTGAGGTCACTGATACATGGAGGAAGGAATATCCTAACTATTTTGACCTGCTTGACCCTAATGCTTTCTACAAACAATTTGAACTTACTCTCATTGATATTCACAAGTTTTTAAAGAAGCCTCAAATACCATATAGGAAGAAGTCAACCTTTCCATCGTCTTCCCTAGATCTCAAGAATTGTCTGATTGTGTTAGTTGTTAACTGCAATGTCCACCCAAAGAAAAGCCAAACAAAAATTGTAGAAAACACTTCTATGATCATGTATTGTCTCTTCAAGAAGATTGGAGTCAGGTTGTCCCAATAAATTCTCCATCACATGACCTTCTTTGACTCCAGGAAGAACACCAATGGTACCCTCTACCCTACCTTGATTTGTGGTTTTTAACTTTTGCTACCAAGAAATCTCTTTTCCATGATCTCAATTACAAAGCTAGTTAGAAAGGAGTTTACACCTGTGAAACCACCATCAAGAAGACTTTCCTTCCTACCTCCTTAACCACCCCTGAGCCTCCACCTCTACCTCTACCTCCACCTAGGAACCTCCACCTCCACCACCATGGGTTAGATGATGCACTAGTAGGTGAACAACCTTCAGGTTCAGGATCATCTCCACCAGGACCTGTGTTGCATCACGTTACACATGAACCTATCCTACATCCATCCCTACCCTACCTACCAGCCAGACCCAGGCGGTGACTATGTTTATTATGCTTACATTCACTTCTATCCTACCCCACTACCTACTGCTTCCGCTACCACCCATGTTTTTGATGGTGGACCTACCCTTTGTGTGCTTCCTCTATTGGCTCTGCTTGCTGGTCCTGCTACCACCCTACTTGCTAGACTTGGGACTTCAGCTCCCACCTTTGTGCAAGCACTTGAGTTACCATCTCTTGGCATGTCTTGGGCTGAGCAAAATGTCAGATGGTCCGATCATGATTTCAGTCCTCCTATTGATGAGGAGATGCTTGACCAACCTACTGAGGATGAGGATGATGATGCTGAGGCCACCAAGGATGATGAATCTGATGATGGTGTTCATGATGGCTTTTCCGGTTCCTCTGGGTATGAAGGTTAAGATGTTTATGTCTCTATTACACCTTCAGATGGTGATGAGGACTACGACCCTGAGGCTGACGATGATGATGCAAATGATGACCCTATAGACATAGATAGCATAGATGTCACTTAGATGTTTTGGTTCTTTAGTCTTTAGGTGTTGATCATATCTATGTTTTTAGACTATTTTATATTAAGACATTTGGGTATTGTATCTGAGGTGTACTTTTTTATCATCCTGATGCTTTATCATTGTTTTGTGGTTCATTCTGTGAGAACATGCTTAGTGTTGTAATCTTAATCCTATGTACCTTAACTCTTTGGTTGACTATATCTTATGAGTTGGTGCTATGTTACTCCATATTTTGATTATGACACTGGATTTCTTGTTCTCTGTGCTTCATCTTTGTTTGATTTGTTTGACTTTCTAGAGGACCACATAGTATGTATATGTGCTATGATTATGTGTAGAAAAGACTAGCCATGCAGTCTTAGGTAAGTATGAATTGAGGGGGATCCATTCACATTGTTCATTCATGTATCCCCTTACAATTCACAAGGTAAAGTTTTAATTTCCATATCCTTTTCAATATGTTGAGGAATGGTTTGTCATTGTCAAAAAGGGAGATACTGTTGACCTAAGTGTTACATATTGTCCATATTTTGGTAATGACTTAATCATTCCATTCATATGTATCTAATATGTTTGTTTAAGATTGATTTTAGGCATTAGGTACATGAAAAGGATCAAATCGATCAAGCTCTAACTTATGTTAGTTCAAGTCAAAAGCACTGCAAATGTTGGGAAAATACTCCAAATCACCTTAGAACATTTTTTGTAATCATTTGTATTGATGATATGACTTCTAACTAAGATGAGAATAAATCAACGACACTTAATTCGAACATTTGATCACTTAAAAATCATTTTGTAAAATTTATTACAAACACTTCACTGGTTAAGTTACAAACTCAATTGTTCCTTAATGCATTTCGAGAACGATCTTGATATGTTAAGTTTCACAATCACAGAATTCGACCGATCCCTCTGTGGACCAAAATTGATTAAGTGGATTGATTGAGTTTCTACAAGGACAAGCTCGACCAATGGTTTAAATTGGATTTGTCACATAGTGTGATCGATTGACTTATATTTAATGAAACTCGACCAAATGCAATACACAAAAAACATAGAATAAGTGATTCTAACCATTGAAGTGTTGCAAAACTCGAAATTATATCCATTACAATCCTCCAAATGGATAGAAAATGTTCACAAGTGTTCCCACACTCTAGTGGACACCCAAATCTATAAATAGGACCCCTTGGGGTTCATTTCAAGTTTTCTCATTCATGATATTCAAGGTACTTGCCATAGTTGAGTGCTTTTAGTCCACTTGAGCACCTTTCTCTCTTGATTACACTTCATTTTGATCATATGAGTTAGATATGATTTAACTGAGAGAGATACCTCATTGTACACTTGTAAAGCTCTCTAAGCTTCTCCTTCCCAATCCATTTCTTCAAGAACAAGTGAATGAAGGCTTCTCAAAGTTAAGGAGGAGGTGCATATTTCTTCGAGTTGTAGAAGAAGGTGCTTCAAGCTTCTCTAAGTGAAGGAGGAGGACAATGCGAAAGATCCAAGGAGCTTAGTGGGTAAATCCTCAAGGCATAAGACTCGGTTCAAGAAGGGGATCTCATTGGTAGAGACATCCAACTGCTTGCAAGAGTGGGTAAGACCTTTGTGAGGTAGAAGACTAGCTCTTGGATAGGTAAGGCCTTGTATGTAAGGTTGTTGGATCCCTTATTCTTAAAGGGAAGTTGGGTATCCTTGTCCTAAAAAGGAAGGTCATATGTTGTAACTCTTATAAGTGAATATAAGTAGTGTACATCTTAGAAATCCTAGACCTTGACCTCTCTAGGCAGTAGACTGACTCTCTCCTAGTTTGGAGAGTGGAACCACTCTAAAAAATCATGTTCACTTGGTTGCTTCAATCTCTCTCATCCTTACCATATATGTATGAATTGCCATCAAATTCACTATTTGTAATTGGTTTTATTTGAAGTAACTTGAAGGTCTAACAAGTTTTGTGTAAGTATTTTTATCTCTATTCAATCCCCTTCTAGAACCCCTAGATCCAACAATTAACATACCAAGAAGTATTTTCTCAAAAAATGAGGATAGGATCCAAGATATTCAATAAAATAAATAAATTAAATATACCAATGTATGTTACATGAGTTAAGCACCCCATTAATCACATATTATGCTAAAATATATCAAATGATCACAACTATGGGGAGAACTTGTTATTAAGGAGGAAAATAATGTCCAACGTACTAAAAGTTGGTACGAAATAAATTATTGAGTTGTATCTATAAATTCCCCTCTTGAAAGTCTTATCTTACAGTTTGTTACATATTGTTTAGCCTTTAATTAAATACCATTCACATGTTGTGCATTGAATTAAGTTTATGCTTAGGATGGGTTATCCCAGACCCAATTAAGAGTCATTGACTTTGGTATCACTTAAATAAATAATATAAATATTAGAAATTTTAGTTTGAATAATGGAATGAGATAATATTTCATGGGATTTTGGGATCATATCGATGTGAGTTAGTATTTTATTGAATTCTAGGAACTAATATAAAGCTATTATGGAAATATCAAGTCAAAATGAGTTAAAGTGTGTCCTATTAAAACTATAAAATAAATGCTTCATAATCATTATGGACCATTCATCTCATGGACCAGGTTTCTCAAAGGCATCTATGGGAGAGGAAGACCATAAAATGCAAGTGTGTTCTCTTTCTTAACCATGGTAGTGATTGGGCTCCTAACATAGATGAAATCTACCTTGACCCTTCATCTTGTCCCCTCATTCCACCTCCATTTATTTCCTTGGACCTTCCCCTAGCCATAGGGACCCTCCTTTTCCTCTCCCTTTTCTAGAGCGGAAAGACACAATGTGGTGATTAGTAAGGTCTTAAGTTCTAGAGAGGGTATCAAACAAGCCTAGCATCACCTTTTGTGGATTTGAAAGTGGAGAGAGATTGGAAAATCCTTTAAAATGTAAAACTCTACCACAGTTCTCCTATATAATCCCCCTATATCCTTTTAGTGAACATCTTCACATGCACATTATTTATCATCAAACACATGTTACCACACAACTACAATTCAACTAAACTTTCCCTTCAACTTTACTTCACCATGGTGAAGCTATCCTTCCTTTCACCTTCTCTTGAGGACACTTGCATTGTCAAACCGTATTCATCCTCCTTTAGCAAGCTCATACTCACCTAAGACTTCCACACCACCCCAAGACACATCACACCATCAAAGAGAACCTCCACACCCACTGATGTCTCTAACTGCTTAAAATTTTGTACCTCTCCGACCTTAAATGTGAATTCATCCCAACTCTAATCTAGGTTGTTGATAAGCCTTGTGCAACCTCTACAACCACCAGACCCTATCATACAACCAATCGAGATAGCGACCAAATGTAGATACCATCATAGGACCCCAAAAACCACAACCTTAAGTCTTATAGACCTAGATCTACATGTTTCCTACTATAACAATCCTAAATACCTACCCAAAAGGTTCTTCCCTATTGTTTTATTCTAATGTGGTTCAAATATAATGAAAGGAAAATAATAATTATAAACAATTACATTAGCAATAATAAGTCAACAAATGAAATAACAAAATTTATCTAGAAACTTGGGAATTGAATTAATATTATGCATAATTCCATATCCAGAGACTTTGCCAAATTTAGCACATTTCACATTAGCAGATGCAAATTTAGAACATGCTACCTTGTCCATGGAAGAAGGTAGTCTACCACCAATATTCATGGATAAATAGATTCCAAAAGCCACCAGAAAGAACCACTCCTACTTTGTGCCTCTTATTGGATACTCACATATCTACTACAATACCTTTACTAATGGGGGAGTATTTTGGAACTTATTTCTCTCATGTTTACCTTCCTATTAGTTAATATTCTCTAATATTCATTAATATGAGTGGATTTGTAATTAAATGTTAAATAAAGGAAAAATATACTCAATGAAATAAAAAATTTAGAAAGCCAATAGAAATATATAATGTTCTATTAGTCATATAATCCTATAATTTTTAGCTATTAATTTAATTTATCACGTTAAATGATTAGAATTTTCATGTTTAGCTTTAGTTAATGGAGAAAAGTGAATAAAAATTATAAATAGGAAAAAAATAAAGAGAAATAAAAAATTCTTATGAATCAATTTACATGTATTGTACCCTATCTTACCACATCGAATCTGATTTCTAACCTTAATCATTTTTAGAACATAATTACATAAAAATAAGAAATGATAAGTAACTAATAACTTAAGTAATGAACATCTGAAATTATTAGAATTTAAGCATGCCTTTTATAGATCCCATAAATGTAAGATTAAGATTATGTAAATCAAACGTCACTAGTGGACACATTTACCTAAGAATTCTATGAATGTGAATTTATGAACATGTATGCAACATGGGTAATGATATTAAATGATTTATGCACCATATGTGACTACATGAGCTAACATACTAAATCTGTTGATGGAAATGAAATGAATGAATTAATCCTGAGATGTTCTGATTTCTACCCCCTAAGCAGCAAACTTGTATATTCACATAATAACAACTTAACAAGTGATTTCCATTCCAACTGACATATCATAACACTAGTAGCTTCTTTCTTTCTATATTATTAAGAACTTGGAACCATTGAAACTTGTGTGTACATTTTTGGAAAATATAAATTGGAATGAGGTATCTACCATCAAACCTTGTTTGTGGCCCATGAAACCTTGTTTGTGCCCCTAGGAACCTTCCATTTCCGAATTCATCAAGCTAAAACATATTGAGTTCCTTAGGGAAAGTGAGTGGTGATGGTTTATAAGGATGAGAAATAGATATTGGTCATTAAAGGCATTCTATAGGGAATGAGTTGCCATGAGCATATTTGGATGAATTATCCACCTTTGTATTGGAAGGTTTGGATAAGATGTTGTGGAAAATTTGAGGAAACTACCTCACTTACTTGAAAGGAGTTTTTAAAGTTGTTACATCAATAGTGCATCACATAGTTGTTGCTGATAAAGCAGAATCTATATAGTTTAACTAGGTATATCAAGGTGATGACTCATTGGCTGAGTTCCCATGATGCTTCACTTGCATGAAGAGATTTGAAATTGGCATTACCAAACATAGGAATATAATGCAAGGATGCAACAAACATCTAAGTGACATCCTATCCCATAAAATCTAGTCACTTCTTAGTAGTTGGTGGTTAAATTGTTGTTCACTAAGATGAACCATCAATATACAAGGATTATGCACATGCACACATAAGGAGCAACAACATTGATCATGGACTCCATCACCACTTCCCTAATTATGAATGAATATCCATCACATTTTCATTGCATGTTATAGATTAGTTTTTCTCATTTCAAGTATCTTCTTATTAATTTTTTTATTTTGTTGTTTTGATTTTTTTCTCATTTTTTAAGGAATTAGGTATAATTTTATCGCTCTTATGCAGGAAAAATCACCCACCAACTCAAAAGCATAGTAATGATCCATTCCCGACTCCATGTCTCAAACTGGAAAATAATTTGAACACAAGAAGAAGAAAAATCAACATTTTTAGCTAGGTCATTTGGCCAGTTGGCCCGAGAAACAACCATGCCTCCCAAGAAAAGGTGAATCGTCTAAATGGTGTTATGGTCAGGTGATTGGAATCCATCCTTGATAAGTCATCTACCATCAGTATTTTTGGTGACATGCCAATCGGCTGATTTGCTTCACCAGTTAGTTCACTTGAGTTATATTACTTCTCAACTCATTATCATCATTGTTTTTAGAGTCCCACCAATTGGCTGACTCACTACATTAGTCAGTCGACTCACATATAGCATACTTGTGACAAAGGAAAGACATTCATGACTAGTTCACCTCCGGATCAGACAACCCAAATTATCTATAAGAGACTCACTAGTAACTAGTCACTTGACCTGACATCCCTATCGACCGTCTAGAATTCCAACCACTGTCAACTTAAATCCATGTCCCAGTCGGTTGATAGGTCTAGCCAGTTAGCTAACTAAGACAGTCAATAGGGAAACAAAAGATAGTTACTGACACAACCTGCAAAGACGAAGTCTCTACTAAAAATCATGGCAAAGAAAAACACCAATTGTGTGACAGTGGAAGAAATAAAACTTGACTTTATTCAAAATGTATAAAGAGTACATTACAAAAATTTCCCAAATGGGAGTACAACTTTATACAAGCATAGGATCTAGGTAGACGAAGACTTAGACTAATACAACTTGTCTCCAAACAAAACAACTTAATATATAAAAGCAACTATGATCATGCAATCTATATGTTCCTTTTCTTCTTGTCATATCCTTAGCCTTAGGTTCACCAAGCTTCCATGCACACTCTGATCCTAGCCTGGATGGTTGGGGTCATCCAGCAAAAGAAGGATAAAAGTATGTGTTATTCAAAAGAAATATGACGATTAAATAATCTAAAGCATTGCAATATAAAAGATTCTCTACATCAAGAGTTTTTAAAAGAAATGAGGCAAGTATATGAATAAGAGAGAGAAAACTACCATAATCAATCACCACAATAATAATCACATAGCATGAATATATTAAGACACAAAGTCATCTCAATGTAGGGTGAGGCACCTACCGGACCTCACCAGTGGCAGGGGGACTAAAACCCCAATGCCTAAATAAAGTGGCAGGGGGACTAAAACCCCAGTGCCTAATATATAAAATGACAGGGGGACTAAAACCCCAGTGCCTGACAGGAGGATTAAAACCTCAGTGCCCTATGGGTGGTTTGTACTCATGTACACTACATTGTCATTTGGCCTAAAATACATCATGCTTAAATAGTCACTTGGCAATAATGAGAAATATAAAAGTAACATTTGCATCATAGCATTGGGAACAAAAACCAAGAAACAATCTCAATAAATGGGCCATCATAGGCAACAACATTATCCAAGTATTTCAAAAAGATGAGCCAACATAGGCAATAGCAAGATTCAAGAGTTACAATTAAATGAGCCACATAGGAAATAGAAGAATCATATAGTAAGGAGCCAAATATAGGCAATCACAAGATGCATATAATTCAATTAGATGAGCCATAATGGTAACAAAAGCATCAAATAAGTAAAGAGCCAAATAAAAGATATTTTAGGAGGAGATCAAGGCTAACACATAATGTTTGTAGGGTTGGAGAAGACCCAACTGAAGGATAGGTAATTTGCACATATACATTCCACATTCATCATTCATTGATAAATAATAGGATTCACATACATAGGAGCCACATACCTGTTTAATTAATTACCATCACATTCACCAATCTGATTGTATCACCATTTCCATATTTTCCTAGTTGCAAACATTACACATGTATTAGGTTACTTAAAGGTACTTTAAGTGTAAAATATCCATATTTATAAACCATGGATTAAAACATTGGATTTTGGGTCTGGAAACAGGGCCAAATGATTCCTAATATTTTTGTACTAGAGAAAACATATTTTCTTTTCAAAAACAGAGTTAAAACACTATTATAATCATTTTATAACACTTTATACATTTAAATTAGAGTTTGAATTAATTATCAGGTTTAGGATGGAAAACAGGGTTCCAAACTTGAAAATTCGGATTCTACATGATTTTATCTTTCTAACGAGTATCTATTTATATTTTTTCCGATAACCAAGCGATTTACTACGAATTAAACAAAACTGACCAATTAATTGCTAAATGGGTCAAAAAAAAGGTTTCGGATGACGAAACTGCCCCTAGCGAGAGGATCAGGAAAAGAGGGCGCGTGGGGGCAAAACGGTAAAAAGCCACCCGAGGTGTATCTTGAGAACTTAGGCGTTTTTGCATTTCTCCACCAAAATCGTCGTGCAGGTACTCAAAACGAAGAGAATCGAAAGACGGACTCACCTAGCCAATAAATTTCGACGCACGAGCACTCTAGCTCCGGGGAGAGGCACTGCAGGCACAGCTGGAAAAGCTCCTCGTCGCCGGCTACACACATATTCTCGGACAAAATTGAGGGGATTGATAGATTGCTAGGTTGCCGACACAACTGTGTGGGGAGTTATTTATAGGTGTGGAGGTGTCCTTTGGCCTAGCCGAGGTGGCCATGAGAGGCCTTGGCCGGCGCCCCTTGGCATTTTAGCTACACCGCACCTCGCTGGACGAGTGAGGGCTCAAACGAACCGTGAGGAGGAGATGAACCGAAGGAGAAGAAATCTCGCAAAACGATCAAGTATCTGAGGAGATCGAAGCGGAGAAGGCGCGGCCTACTGTACACGTAACTGATGGAGCATGAAGACAATTTCTAGGCCAATGGATCGTGGTCGGGCTTAACGAGAACCGCTGTATCTGAGTCCACAATAGACCTGCGTGGCCAAAGCACGCGTGACATGCATTTAAGCCAAACTTTAGCTTAAATGATGTGCATAGCTATTATATTGATGGCTATTATGTCACACTATATTAAAAACTTGTAAAATGTATTTGGAAGGTCAAATGAACTCCAAATGACCTCAAATTTTAACCCCAGGTTGCTAATGATGTATTGATTCATGTTATATAATTAGATTTTAGTTTCACCCAAGCTCTGGCCTCCAAAAAATTATTTTTATTATTAAAGCATATATTAATATAATGCTTGGGCAAATAATTATGTGTTGCTTTTATAAGCAACCCTTGGTTCCCAAATCCGAGATTTGGAGTCCAAGAGTCCTCCACTCACTAATAGCATGCATTGTAAGTTTAATTAGTCCATATTAATAGTGAGGTATGAAGGTCGGTTATTATTCACCATTTTAATTTACACTATATTAAAAGCGTATTAAATAGTTTTGAGGGGACAAACCACCTCCAAAAGCCACAAAATTTGGACCATAGGTTCATATTAGCATTTATAACGATGCTATGAAGTTAGATTTTGTATTTATATCTAATAAGGCCCTTAATAAATATATTGTTCATTAAAGTGTATATTAATATATTAAAATGAATGAATTATATGAAAAGACTTCTTTTTATGAAACAAGCGAGTAAATTTCGAGATATTAAACACATTAAGATTTCAATAATCATTTCTCAATTAAATAACATATTTTCATGAATTAAAGTCATATTTTGAGGAGAGAGAAACAATTAATGTTAATGTTCTCATTAATTAATTCAAATACACATTATTACTAATATATTTATCCAAAAAGCTCCAAATTAATATTTTCCACTTATTATCTCTCATAAGTGTACATTTTGCATATTAAGACCCCAATTATTAAATTGTGTGGGTTATTTGTGAAAAACCCCTCCATTTATATAAATGAGGGAAAAAGGTAGTTTAAATCTTGAATTGTGCTCAAATTGCACAAGGAGTCCAAAAAGAATATAAAAGAAGGGAAATTTTTGAAAAAGGTCCAAATGGAATAGAAGGCAAAGAAAAGCTCAAAAGTGGGTAAATTGCAGGAAAGACACTGAGATTTAGTATGTTACAACACACCACCCCTTAAAGAGGATTTTGTCCCCGAAATCACAACAAGAGGAAAGAGAGGGTGAGTGTGTAACATCCCAACCTTAAACAACTAGGTGAGTATTAAAAAGCCCTACACATAAGTCAAGTCTTACTAAGGTTTCCACAAAACCTATAGCCTTTTATCAAACTCAACCTAATTAACATTTTTGCCTTATTAACATAATCTCCATCACTTGTGCCACATTTTATTCAAAACAATTACATCTCAATATTATATCATGTGTATTTCCCTCATCAAGGGTTATAAGCACAATTATGGTTTTCTAAGCCATTTCAACATTAATTAATGTATTAGGTCAAAAACCTTAATAACATGAATTCATTTTTCATTATCCTTTTAAAACTATCATGTAGAATTATCACAAATTATTTTGTAGAAAAAGTTAATATTATCCAGCAAGTTATTAAGCCCATAATAATTCCAAATAATGTTCATATTGCACATTTTCATATCATCTTTCATACTCATATTAATGACATCATTAATCATTTTCATGCATTACACTTCATATTATAAATTATACATAGTTTACTTCACATTAGGCATTTTATGAATATTTATGTGAATCCCATTTTTCATTATCATGTTTGAGTCATTATATGCATTTTAGTGAATAGGATGTAACACATTAAATATTAATGAATTAATTCATATATCAACTTATGATGAGGTGTTCATTAGAGAACAAGGTGATATACCTTATATATATATTGATAACTTTGTGACTATAATCCATTTACATGCATTAAGGTATATTATGTGATAATGACACCTAATATCACTAATGTATCATGAAAGGCATTAAGGATATATATGTGTATATGTTGTCAAAGCGATATGATTACCTATTAGGGTTTAGGTCAACATAATCATTACATGTTAAAGCATCCTTAGGGTGCATTGTCCATACACATTTTACCATTAGGGTGGCATAGTTAACGTTATGTATATTCACAATTAGTAATGAGTCACTCATAATTATGTGCATCAATAATATGTGAAGGTTCAAGCATATGAACTATCCCTATATGACTTACTACATATACATGTGTGTATAAACAAACAAGTTGAATTACAAGTATAATGTGTTTGGTAAATTCTTGTTCACATAAGTTATTATGTACATATGTCCACATAGATAGGGTTTCTAACTCTAAAGGTATTTGATTTTGCTTTTTATTGGGATTCCATCCCCCTAGAAAGGGAATTCATCCTCGAAATCAGATTTGCAAAACCAAATAGGGTACTAACACCATTACCCTCACTCCACCCCTTAAAAGGGTCAACTAAGTCAAACTAAGCTAAGGGTAAAAGGGTACATAAAACTCAACACTAAAAGGATTTACTAACCAAGCTTCAGGGTGTAACATAGGGTACACTAAACCCTAAACATAGGAGTATAAGGTATTTAAGGATGATTTTTGTGTAAGAGATCAAATCATCACTTATGGTTTTCCTAAGGTATTCAACAATTAGGCAACATGCCCAAAGATAGACTATTTTGAGCTATCTGTATCAGATCAGGCTAGGCCAGGTCATATGAGCTCAGGAGTCCTCATTACCAAGCTAGTGGGGCAGAGGAAAATATTGCCAGCCCCTAAGCTCTGACCCTTTCTAGACACCATCACTTCAACTTCTTTCTCTAGAAGTTTCTCATTAGACAATTCACCAAAAAGGTTAACAAATTTTATTTTTAATATGAAATTATTATGATCCTAAATTAAAATTTCATGCTAGGTCAACTCTAAGGTGAAAAACTTACTATAGAATACTATATAAGATAAGGGTTCTATCTAGGAGACAATTTTGAATTAGTCAAGAATCTGACTACCTTGATGCTCTGATACCATGCTGTAAAGACCAAGTCTCTACTAAAAATCATGGCAAACAAAAACAGCAATTGTGTGGCAGTAGAAGAAATAAAACTTGACTTTATTCAAAATGTATAAAGAGTACATTACAAAAATTTCCCAAATGGGAGTACAACTTTATACAAGCATAGGATCTAGGTAGAGGAAGACTTAGACTAATACAACTTGTCTCCAAACAAAACAACTTAATATATAAAAGCAACTATGATCATGCAAGCTATATGTTCCTTTTCTTCTTGTCATATCCTTAGCCTTAGGTTCACCAAGCTTCCATGCGCACTCTGATCCTAGCCTGGATGGTTGGGGTCATCCAACAAAAGAAGGATAAATGTATGTGTTATTCAAAAGAAATAGGACGATTAAATAATCTAAAGCATTGCAATATAAAAGATTCTCTACATCAAGAGATTTTAAAAGAAATGAGGCAAGTATATGAATAAGAGAGAGAAAACTGCCATAATCAATCACCACAATAATAATCACATAGCATGAATATATTAAGACACAAAGTCATCTCAATGTAGGGTGACGCACCTACCGGACCTCACCAGTGGCAGGGGGACTAAAGCCCCAATGCCTAAATAAAGTGGCAGGGGGACTAAAACCCCAGTTCCTAATATATAAAATGGCAGGGGGACTAAAACCCCAGTGCCCGGCAGGAGGACTAAAACCTCAGTGCCCTATGGGTGGTTTGTACTCATGTACACTACATTGTCATTTGGCCTAAAATACGTCATGCTTAAATAGTCACTTGGCAGTAATGAGAAATATAAAAGTAACATTTGCATCATAGCATTGGGAACAAACTCAAGAAACAATCTCAATAAATGGGCCATCATAGGCAACAACATTATCCAAGTATTTCAAAAAGATGAGCCAACATAGGCAATAGCAAGATTCAAGAGTTACAATTAAATGAGCCACATAGGAAATAGAAGCATCATATAGTAAGGAGCCAAATATAGGCAATCACAAGATGCATATAATTCAATTAGATGAGCCATAATGGTAACAAAAGCATCAAATAAGTAAAGAGCCAAATAAAAGATATTTTAAAAGGAGATCAAGGCTAGCACGTAATGTTTGTAGGGTTGGAGAAGACCCAACTGAAGGATAGGTAATTTGCACATATACATTCCACATTCATCATTCATTGATAAATAATAGGATTCACATACATAGGAGCCACATACCTATTTAATTAATTACCATCACATTCACCAATCTGATTGTATCACCATTTCCATATTTCCCTAGTTGCAAACATTACACATGTATTAGGTTACCTAAAGGTACTTTAAGTGTAAAATGTCCATATTTATAAACCATGGATTAAAACATTGGATTTTTGGGTCTGAAAATAGGGCCAAACGATTCCTAATATTTTTCTACTCGAGAAAACATATTTTATTTTCAAAAATAGAGTTAAAACACTATTCTAATCATTTTACAACACTTTATACATTTAAATTAGAGTTTGAATTAATTACCACGTTTAGGATGAAAAACAGGGTTCAAAACTAGAAAATTCGGATTCTACATGATCTTATCTTTCCAACGAGTATCGATTTATATTTTTCTGATAACCGAGCGATTTACTACGAATTAAACAAAATTGACCAATTAATTGCTAAATGGGTAAAAAAAAACAAGGTTTCAGATGACGGAACTGCCCCTGGCGAGAGGATCAGGAAAAGAGGGCGCGCAGGGGCAAAACGGTAAAAAATCACCCGAGGTGTATCTTGGGAACTTGGGCATTTTTGCGTTTCTCCACCCAAATCGTAGTGCAGGTACTCGAAACGAAGAGAATCGAAAGACGAACTCACCTAGCCAATAAATTTCGACCCCAGAGCACTGCCGCAAGCACAGCTGGAAAAGCTCCTCGTCACCAGATATAGACATGTTCTCGGAAAAAATTTAAGGGGATTGGTAGGTTACTAGGTGGCCGACACAACTGTGTGGGGAGTTATTTATAGGTGTGGAGGTGTCCTTTGGCCTAGCCGAGGTGGCCATGAGAGGCCTTGGCCGGCACCCCTTGGCATTTAGGCTATGCCCCACCTCACTAGACGAGTGAGGGCTCCAACAAACCGGGAGGAGGAGACGAAGCAAACGGAGAAGAAATCTCGCAAAACGATCAAGTATCCGAGGAGATCGAAGCGGAGAAGGCGCGGCGTACTGTACACGTAAGTAACGAAGCTTGAAGACGAGTTCTAGGCCACTGGATCGTGGTCGGGCTTAATGAGAACTGCTGGATCTGAGTCCACAATGGACCTGCGTGGCCAAAGCACGTGTGACATGCATTTAAGTCAAACTTTGGCTTAAATGATGTGCATAGCTATTATATCGATGACTATTATGTCACACTATATTAAAAACTTGTAAAATGCATTTGGAAGGTCAAATGAACTCCAAATGACCTCAAATTTTAACCCCAGGTTGCTAATGATGTCTCAATTCATGCTATAAAATTGGATTTTCGTTTCACCTAACCTTTGGCCTACAAAAAATTATTTTGATTATTAAAGCATATATTAATATAATGCTTGGGCAAATAATTATGTGTTGCTTTTATAAGCAACCCTTGGTTCCCAAATACGAGATTTGGAATCCAAGAGTCCTCCACTCACTAATAGCATGCATTTTCAAGTTTAATTAGTCCATATTAATAGTGAGGTATGAAGGTGGGTTTTTATTCACCATTTTAATTTACACTATATTAAAAGCGTATTAAATAGTTTTGAGGGGTCAAACCAAATCCAAAAGCCACAAATTTTGGACCATAGGTTCATATTAGCATTTAGAACTATGCTATGAAATTGGATTTCGTATTTATATCTAATAAGGCCCTTAATAAATATATTGCTCATTAAAGTGCATATTAATATGTTAAAATGAATGAATTTTATGAAAAGACTTCTTTTTATGAAATAAGTGAGTAAATTTTGAGATATTAAACACATTAAGATTTCAATAATCATTTCTCAATTAAATAACATATTTTCATGAATTAAAATCATATTTTGAAAAAAGAGAAACAATTAAGGTTAATGTTCTCATTAATTAATTCAAATACACAATATTACTAATATATTTATCCAAAAAGCTCCAAATTAATATTTTCCACTTACTATCTCTCATAAGTGTACATTTTGCATATTAAGACCCCAATTATTACATTGTGTATGTTATTTGTGCAAAAACCCCTCCATTTATATAAATGAGGGAAAAAGGTAGTTTAAATCTTGAATTGTGCTCAAATTACACAAGGAGTCCAAAAAGAATATAAAAGAAGGTAAATTTATGAAAAAGGTCCAAATTGAATAGAAGGCAAAGAAAAGCTCAAAAGTGGGTAAATTGCAGGAAAAACCCTGAGATTTAGTATGTTACAACACACCACCCCTTAAAGAGGATTTCGTCCCCGAAATCACAACAAGAGGAAAGAGAGGGTGAGTGTGTAACATCCCAACCTTAAACAACTAGGTGAGTATTAAAAAGCCCTACACATAAGTCAAGTCTTACTAAGGTTTCCACAAAACCTATAGCTTTTTATCAAACTCAACCTAATTAACATTTTTGCCTTATTAACATAATCACCATCATGAAGAGGTATCATATTTATTATACTATCACTTGTGCCACATTTTATTTAAAACAATTACATCTTAACATTATATCATGTGTATTTCCCTCATCAAGGGTTTTAAGCACAATTAGGGTTTTCTAAGCCATTTCAACATTAATTAATGTATTAGGTCAAAAACCTTAATAACATGAATTCATTTTTCATTATCCTCTTAAAACTATCATGTAGAATTATCACAAATTATTTTGTAGAAAAAGTTAATATTATCCAACAAGTTATTAAGCCTATAATAATTCCAAATAATGTTCATATTGCACATTTTCATATCATCTTTCATACTCATATTAATGACATCATTAATCATTTTCATGCATTACACTTCATATTATAGATTATACATAGTTTACTTCACATTAGGCATTTTATGAATATTTATGTGAATCCAATTATTCATTATCATGTTTGAGTCATTATATGCATTTTAGTGAATAGGATGTAACACATTAAATATTAATGAATTAATTCATATATCAACCTATGATGAGGTGTTCATTAGAGAACAAGGTGATATACCTTATATATATTGATAACTTTGTGACTATAATCCATTTACATGCATTAAGGTATATTATGTGATGATGACACCTAATATCACTAATGTATCATGAAAGGCATTAAGGATATATATGTGTATATGTTGTCAAAGCTAGATGATTACCTATTAGGGTTTAGGTCAACATAATCATTACATGTTAAAGCATCCTTAGGGTGCATTGTCCATACACATTTTACCATTAGGGTGGCATAGTTAACGTTATGTATATTCACAATTAGTAATGAGTCACTCATAATTATGTGCATCAATAATATGTGAAGGTTCAAGCATATGAACTATCCCTATATGACTTACTACATATACATGTGTGTATAAACAAACAAGTTGAATTACAAGTATAATGTGTTTGGTAAATTCTTGTTCACATAAGTTATTATGTACATATGTCCACATTGATAGGGTTTCTAACTCTAAAGTTATTTGATTTTGCTTTTAGTTGGGATTCCATCCCCCTAAAAAGGGATTTCATCCTCGAAATCAGATTTGCAAAACCAAATAGGGTACTAACACCATTACCCTCACTCTACCCCTTAAAAGGGTCAACTAAGTCAAACTAAGCTAAGGGTAAAAGGGTACATAAAACTAAACACAAAAAGGATTTACTAACCAAGCTTCAAAGTATAACATAGGATACACTAAACCCTAAACATAGGAGTATAAGGTATTTAAGGATGATTTTTGTGTAAGAGATCAAATCATCACTTATGGTTTTCCTAAGGTATTCAACAATTAGGCAACATGCCCAAAGATAGACTATTTCGAGCTGTCTGTATCAGATCAGGCCATGCCAGGTCATATGAGCTCAGGAGTCCTCGTTATCAAGCTAGTGGGGCTGAGGAAAATATTGCCAGCCCCTAAACTCTGACCCTTTCTAGACACCATCACTTCAACTTCTTGCTCTAGAAGCTTCTCATTAGATAATTCACCAAAAAAGTTGACAAATTTTATTTTTAATATGAAATTATTATGATCCTAAATTAAACTTTCATGATAGGTCAACTCTAAGGTGAAAAACTTACTATAGGATACTATATAAGATAAGGGTTCTATCTAGGAGACAATTTTGAATTAGTCAAGAATCCGACTACCTTGATGCTCTGATACCATGCTGTAAAGACCAAGTCTCTACTAAAAATTATGGCAAACAAAAACACCAATTTTGTGGCAGCAGAAGAAATAAAACTTGACTTTATTCAAAATGTATAAAGAGTACATTACAAAAATTTCCCAAATGGGAGTACAACTTTATACAAGCATAGGATCAAGGTAGAGGAAGACTTAGACTAATACAACTTGTCTTCAAACAAAACAACTTAATATATAAAAGCAACTATGATCATGCAAGTTATATGTTCCTTTTCTTCTTGTCATATCCTTAGCCTTAGGTTCACCAAGCTTCCATGTGCACTCTGATCCTAGCCTGGATGGTTGGGGCCATCCAGCAAAAGAAGGATAAAAGTATGTGTTATTCAAAAGAAATAGGACGATTAAATAATCTAAAGCATTGCAATATAAAAGATTCTCTACATCAAGAAATTCTAAAAGAAATGAGGCAAGTATATGAATAAGAGAGAGAAAACTGCCATAATAAATCACCACAATAATAATCACATAGAATGAATATATTAAGACACAAAGTCATCTCAATGTTGGGTGAGGCACCTACCGGACCTCACCAGTGGTAGGGGGGCTAAAACCCCAGTGCCTAAATAAAGTGGCAGGGGGACTAAAACCCCAGTTCCTAATATATAAAATGGCAGGGGGTCTAAAACCCCAGTGCCCGACAGGAGGACTAAAACCTCAGTGCCCTATGGGTGGTTTGTACTCATGTACACTACATTGTCATTTGGCCTAAAATACATCATGCTTAAATAGTCACTTGGCACTAATGAGTAATATAAAAGTAACATTTGCATCATAGCATCGGGAACAAAACCCAAGAAACAATCTTAATAAATGGGCCATCATAGGCAACAACATTATCCAAGTATTTCAAAAAGATGAGCCAACATAGGCAATAGCAAGATTCAAGAGTTACAATTAAATGAGCCACATAGGCAATAGAAGCATCATATAGTAAGGAGCCAAATATAGGCAATCACAAGATGCATATAATTCAATTAGATGAGCCATAATGGTAACAAAAGCATCAAATAAGTAAAGAGCCAAATAAAAGATATTTTAAAAGGAGATCAAGGCTAGCACGTAATGTTTGTAGGGTTGGAGAAGACCCAACTGAAGGATAGGTAATTTGCACATATACATCCCACATTCATCATTCATTGATAAATATTAGGATTCACATACATAGGAGCCACATACCTGTTTAATTAATTACCATCACATTCACCAATCTGATTGTATCACCATTTCCATATTTCCCTAGTTGCAAACATTACACATGTATTAGGTTACTTAAAGGTACTTTAAGTGTAAAATGTCCATATTTATAAACCATGGATTAAAACATTGGATTTTGGGTCTGGAAATAGGGCCAAACGATTCCTAATATTTTTCTACTCGAGAAAACATATTTTCTTTTCAAAAACAGAGTTAAAACACTATTCTAATCATTTTATAACACTTTATACATTTAAATTAGAGTTTGAATTAATTATCAGGTTTAGGATGAAAAACAGGGTTTAAAACTTGAAAATTCGGATTCTACATGATCTTATCTTTCCAACGAGTATCTATTTATATTTTTCTGATAACCGAGCGATTTACTACGAATTAAACAAAATTGACCAATTAATTGCTAAATGGGTCAAAAAAATAAGGTTTCGGATGACGAAACTGCCCCTGGCGAGAGGATCAGGAAAAGAGGGCGCGCGGGGGAAAAACGGTAAAAACCCACCAGGGGTGTATCTTGGGAACTTGGGCGTTTTTGCATTTCTCCACCAAAATCATCGTGCAGGTACTCGAAACGAAGAGAATCGAAAGACAAACTCACATAGCCAATAAATTTCGATGCACGAGCACTCTAGCTCCGGGGAGAGGTGCCGCGAGCACAGCTGGAAAAGCTCCTCGTCGCCGGCTACACACATGTTCTCGGACAAAATTCAGGGGATTGGTAGGTTGCTAGGTGGCCGAAGCAACTGTGTGGGGAGTTATTTATAGGTGTGGAGGTGTCCTTTGGCCAAGCCGAGGGGGCCATGAGAGGCCTTGGCCGGCGCCCCTTGGCGTTTAGGCTACGCCGCACCTCGCTGGACGAGTGAGGGCTCAAATGAATCAGGAGGAGGAGATGAAGCGAACGGAGAAGAAATCTCGCAAAACGATCAAGTATTCGAGGAGATCGAAGCGGAGAAGGCGCGACCTACTGTACACGTAACTGACGGAGCTTGAAGACGAGTTCTAGGCCATTGGATCATGGTCGAGCTTAACAAGAACCGCTGGATCTGAGTCCACAATGGACCTGTGCGGCCGAAGCACGCGTGACATGCATTTAAGCCAAAGTTTGGCTTAAATGATGTGCATAGCTATTATATCGATGGCTATTATGTCACACTATATTAAAAACTTGTAAAATGCATTTGGAAGGTCAAATGAACTCCAAATGACCTCAAATTTTAACCCCAAGTTGCTAATGATGTCTCGATTCATGTTATGTAATTAGATTTTCATTTCACCCAACCTTTGGCCTCCAAAAAATTATTTTTATTATTAAAGCATATATTAATATAATGCTTGGGCAAATAATTATGTGTTGCTTTTATAAGAAACCCTTGGTTCCCAAATCTGAGATTTGGAGTCCAAGAGTCCTCCACTCACTAATATCATGCATTTGCAAGTTTAATTAGTCCATATTAATAGTGAGGTATGAAGGTGGGTTATTATTCACCATTCAAATTTACACTATATTGAAAGCGTATTAAATAGTTTTGAGGGGTCAAACCAACTCCAAAAGCCACAAAATTTGGACCATAGGTTCATATTAGCATTTAGAACGATGCTATGAAATTAGATTTCGTATTTATATCTAATAAGACCCTTAATAAATATATTGCTCATTAAAGTGTATATTAATATGTTAAAATGAATGAATTATATGAAAAGTCTTCTTTTTATGAAACAAGTGAGTAAATTTCGAGATATTAAACACATTGATATTTCAATAATCATTTATCAATTAAATAACATATTTTCATGAATTAAAATCATATTTTGAGGAGAGAGAAATAATTAAGGTTAATGTTCTCATTAATTAATTCAAATACACATTATTACTAATATATTTATCCAAATAGTTCCAAATTAATATTTTCCACTTATTATCTCTCATAAGTTTACATTTTGCATATTAAGACCCCAATTATTACATTGTCTAGGTTATTTGTGCAAAAACCCCTCCATTTATATAAATGAGGGAAAAAGGTAGTTTAAATCTTGAATTGTGCTCAAATTGCACAAGGAGTCCAAAAAGAATATAAAAGTAGGGAAATTTATGAAAAAGGTCCAAATGGAATAGAAGGCAAAGAAAAGCTCAAAAGTGGGTAAATTACAGGAAAGACCCTGAGATTTAGTATGTTACAACACACCACCCCTTAAAGAGGATTTCGTCCCCGAAATCACAACAAGAGGAAAGAGAGGGTGAGTGTGTAACATTCCAACCTTAAACAACTAGGTGAATATGAAAAAGCCCTACACATAAGTCAAGTCTTACTAAGGTTTCCACAAAACCTATAGCCTTTTATCAAACTCAACCTAATTAACATTTTTGCCTTATTAACATAATCTCCATCATGAAGAGGTATCATATTTATTATACTATCACTTGTGCCACATTTTATTCAAAACAATTACATCTCAATATTATATCATGTGTATTTCCCTCATCAAGGGTTTTAAGCACAATTAGGGTTTTCTAAGCCATTTCAACATTAATTAATGTATTAGGTCAAAAACCTTAATAACATGAATTCATTTTTCATTATCCTCTTAAAACTATCATGTAGAATTATCACAAATTATTTTGTAGAAAAAGTTAATATTATCCCACAAGTTATTAAGCCTATAATAATTCCAAATAATGTTCATATTGCACATTTTCATATCATCTTTCATACTAATATTAATGACATCGATAATCATTTTCATGCATTACACTTCATATTATAGATTATACATAGTTTACTTCACATTAGGCATTTTATGAATATTTATGTGAATCCAATTATTCATTATCATGTTTGAGTCATTATATGAATTTTAGTGAATAGGATGTAACACATTAAATATTAATGAATTAATTCATGTATCAACTTATGATGAGATGTTCATTAGAGAACAAGGTGATATACCTTATATATATTGATAACTTTGTGACTATGATCCATTTACATGCATTAAGGTATATTATGTGATGATGACACCTAATATCACTAATGTAGCATGAAAGGCATTGAGGATATATATGTGCATATGTTGTCAAAGCTAGATGATTACCTATTAGGGTTTAGGTCAACATAATCATTACATGTTAAAGCATCCTTAGGGTGCATTGTCCATACACATTTTACCATTAGGGTGGCATAGTTAACGTTATGTATATTCACAATTAGTAATGAGTCACTCATAATTATGTGCATCAATAATATGTGAAGGTTCAAGCATATGAACTATCCCTATATGACTTACTACATATACATGTGTGTATAAACAAACAAGTTGAATTACAAGTATAATGTGTTTGGTAAATTCTTGTTCACATAAGTTATTATGTACATATGTCCACATAGATAGGGTTTCTAACTCTAAAGGTATTTGATTTTGCTTTTAATTGGGATTCCATCCCCCTAAAAAGGGATTTCATCCTCAAAATCAGATTTGCAAAACCAAATAGGGTACTAACACCATTACCCTCACTCCACCCCTTAAAAGGGTCAACTAAGTCAAACTAAGCTAAGGGTAAAAGGGTACATAAAACTCAACACTAAAAGGATTTACTAACCAAGCTTCAGAGTGTAACATAGGATACACTAAACCCTAAACATAGGAGTATAAGGTATTTAAGGATGATTTTTGTGTAATAGATCAAATCATCACTTATGTTTTTCCTAAGGTATTCAACAATTAGGCAACATGCCCAAAGATAGACTATTTCGAGTTGTCTGTATCAGATCAGGCCAGGCCAGGTCATATGAGCTCAGGAGTCCTCGTTACCAAGCTAGTGGGGCAGAGGAAAATATTGCCAGCCCCTAAGCTCTGACCCTTTCTGTAACATCCCTGACCTGGGTTATGAATTAAACCTAGATGTTTTGCCTAATAAGTCTGAGTATATTCTTAATCTTACCTTGGGAAAAGTAATTAGGGCTCATGAGAAACTTATGTTTCAATTTTGGTCCTGTTTGAACAATGTTGAAGCAATGTTTGCTTATTTTGGACTAAAGTGCAAATTACCCAGGTTGAGGGGTTAAATTGCAAATTATAAATGACAATATGTTCCTGATGTGTCTTAGCATCATGAGAGTGAAGATGATGCAGAGGTATGGCTTGTTATAGCCTGAATACCAAGAAAGAGCTGATAAAGCAATCCTTGTGCATTAAAACCTAGTTTTGGTGTAATGTGCAATTTACCCAAAACCTAGGGTTCAATATGCAAATTACCACATCAATAAGGTCCCTAATGTTTCTTGGAATCATGTAGAGCAAAGAAAATGAGAGGGGCATCTCATTTGAATTATGTTGGAGGAGAGAGAATCTTGATATTAAAATAATCAAGATTTAATCTTGAGTGAAACCCTAATCCAATTTAGGGCAAAAATGAATGTATTAATTAAAGGGCCTTCAACCAAAATGTTATTGGTTGATTTTGAATAAGGATGGACGTTACTTTGCCAAGATAAGGAACGAAAATATCTTAAGTAGGTGAAATTCCACTCACCTTATTATAAAGAAAAGTAATTTCCACTCACATATGGGATATTAATATAATAAGCATTAAGGTGCTTAATTTTCTTTTCTTTAAATTGAGTATAATGAAGGATAATTAAAGGCAAAGGGATATTCCTCGTATCCATGGAGTTGAGGGGGAAGAGGCGGCCATAATTTTTGGATTAATTGGATTTTTATAAAGCATATTCTCTCTCATCAATTTCTTTATAAAAGTGCCATTTCCAAGCCCAAACCAAGGCCTTTTTCGGATTTTCTTCTTCCCCTTGCTTGCAAAACCGACCAAGGAGCTAGGGAGGAGCAGGGAGCACGTCCCCAACCTGTGGGTAAGCCCTTGACCTTCGTTCTCCTTGATTTCATGGTGGAAATCGAAAATAAATTATGGATTCCTTCTTATTTCGATCTCCTCTTCAACCCTAGCCAACTTTTGCAATCAAAAGCTTGAGGACGAGCCTAGGGGGAGTTGCTAGAGATTCATCCACCATTAATGGAGTGATCTTGGAGCTTTGGAGCTCAATTGGAGGCGGGTTTTATAACTCAAACCCTTAAACATTGCTATTGCATCAATTCTCTATGATTTGTTGATTGATTTCTTCAATTTGATACACTCTTGTTTCTTTGCTGCAATTTCCATCAAGAACGGTTGCTGTTCTTGGTTGTTCGAAGGAAGGGGATTATGACATCATCCTAGATGCTTATCCAAAGAAAATTACCAAGAAAAACCGTTTTGATAGCTACTCCAAATCGTTTTAATTTGATTGGCTATGCGGTTTCAGTAAACCGTTTAAGGGCAAACGGTTTGAAACCGTTTGGGAGAAAACGGTTTCAAGACCATTTGAGATGGTTGACCAAGCGTTGAACGTTTGGGAATTTTGTTCCTAATTATGTAGGATGATAACCCTCCAAATTTGAGGGATTAACTCCAAAGGAATCGAGAGTTGAAGGCCAATCAATTAGGCAATCGAATTGAATTATGTGCTGATTTTCAACCTGATTAACTTGACCTGGTTGAGCAAACGGTTTCAAGACCGTTTGATATGGTTGACCATTTGGGAATTTTGTTTCTAATTATGTAGGATGATAACCCTCCAAATTTGAGGAATTAACTCCAAAGGAATCGTGATTTGAAGCCTAATAAATTAGGGAAACCTAATTGGATTAAGTCCTGGTTTTCAATCTGATTTTATTGAACTTTTTGGGAAAACGGTCTCAAGACCGTTTGCGTGCATTGACCGTTTGGTATTACTGTTCCTAATGATGTTGGTTAATGACCCTACAAAGTTGAGAGGTTAACTCCAAAGGAATCATGAGTTGAAGGCTAATCAATTAGGCAAACCCTAATTGAAAACAGTGCTGAAATTCCAATGAGTTAAGTTGAGATTTTGGGTTGATTAGCCCAAACGGTTTCAAGACCGTTTGGGGATCACCCAAACGGTCTCAAGACCGTTTGGGGATCACCCCAAGACCGTTTGGAGGTCTGGGGTCAAGTATAGTTGACCGATTGAAGGTCCAAAGGTACTAATCATATTGCAATGTAGTGCTGATTTGTTGATCAACTCGATAGACCAATCCTTGATGATTTTTCACTAGAATCCAAAGGGTGGATGGGCCAAACGGTCTCAAGACCGTTTGGAACTCATCCAAACGGTCTCAAGACCGTTTGGTGGTCACCAAGACCGTTTGGAGGTCTAGGGTTGAGTATGGTTAGGTGTTTGAAGGCCTAAAGGTACCTAGTTGATCTGCAATAAATTGCTGAATTGGTGAGCACTTCAATAATCTAAACCCTACTTGGATGGCTTGGTTTTGAGTGATTTGATGGGAAAACGGTCTCAAGACCGTTTGGAGGTCATCCAAACGACCTCAAGACCGTTTGGGGTCAGGTCATACCCAATTTGGATGATGGTTCAATGGTTTCAAAGTAACTAGTCTTACATTGATTAGTGTTGTTGAATCAGCAATTCTAAACCCTAATTCAATTGAATCAAACCCTAATTGATGACCAATTGAGTGTCAAATCAGTTGAATGTTGACCTATTAAACTCAATTGAAGTATGAGGGTAGGTCCAATTGATGACTGGTTCCATGAATCCAATGATTGAAGGAATCAACATTGGAAACCCTAATTCAATTGGATGCTTTATGTAATGAAGGTCCAATGTGATTGAATCTCTTGAGAATCAAGATGATGAATGATACATTGATCCAAATGTTGATTAGTAATGATAATCAAAGAAGGTACAAAGGTTGAAACCCGAATAGTACCTAAGGGATTAGTGCCAATTAAGGGATGAACCCTAATTGCTTATCGAGTCAATGACTTGGTACACTATGTTAGTCATAGTTGTATGTACTTGATTGAAGGGTTGATATGACCTAATCAAGTTGAGATGATGATAGCATGAATTCATATAAGAATATGATTCATGTGGTGATTAAGGGTATGATCCTTAAGTAGAGAGATCATGAAACCCTAATCATGAACATAAACCCTAATCAACAGGGTTATTGAGTTATAACCCTGGTTGAGGGTGTATTCTTGTGAAACCCTAGTTGAGGGTGTATCCTTATGAACCCTGGTTGAGGGTGTATTCTTGTGAAACCCTAGTTGAGGGTGTATCATTGTGATTGTTTATAGGCAACTTTATAATAAAGTTATGCCTTAAACTAAGATAAGTCCATATCATGTGAGATAGCTGGACAATTCTAATGTGTGGCCTATGCATTATATGCTAAGGGTGAGTATTCTGTGATGGAATGTATTAAGAGGAGAAATACCTTAATACAAGATAAAGTTGGTTAACTCAAGAAGGTCTGAATTAATGAGAAATAGGGAACCCTAACCCTAATTTGGGGAAAAGGGAATGATAAGCCCTGTTTGATAATGAACCCTAATTCCTGGTTAAGGAATGATGGTGTTACTATTATATCACATGATGTGATGAATATCTTGTATGACTGTTATCATGCCTAATAACCATGCAGGTATGATGAGATGATGAATATAGCCAAGTTTGGGCTGTGACATTTATATAATAAATGTTGATTGACTTTTTGTGCGTTGATTTTGTTGTTGCTTAATAAAAGTAACAATGTGTACGGATTTTATGAACCATGTGAATAAGTTGTTGCCTAGTGAGAGGTGACAAGATGTGAATGGCCTTGTGAGCCATGTGAATAAGTTGTTGCCTAGTGAGAGGTGATAAGATGTGAATGGCCTTGTGAGCCATGTGAATAAGTTGTTGCCTAGTGAGAGGTGACAAGATGTGAATGGCCTTGTGAGCCATGTGAATAAGTTGTTGCCTAGTGAGAGGTGACAAGATGTGAATGGCCTTGTGAGCCATGTGAATAAGTTGTTGCCTAGTGAGAGGTGACAAGATGTGAATGGCCTTGTGAGCCATGTGAATAAGTTGTTGCCTAGTGAGAGGTGACAAGATATGAATGGCCTTGTGAGCCATGTGTGATGCTTGGGTAACAAGTATCATGTTTCTTTGTAGCATTTGTGTTAATAAGTTATGCTAGAGAACTTGGATGATGTTACATTTTTATTATATATCTATAGTTCATTGATGATTATTCATATCTTTTGTATTCATTACAAGTAGATGGATGAACTATGAGTCTACCATGGGTAGATGCAATGCTCTTATTGAAAATGGAGATTATCGTATTCTGTTCTATGAAGAATAATTCTGCCTATTAATGTAAAAGTAACCCTTGCTCAGTTTCATTTCATAATCTGCTATAACAATGTTTCTGGTGGAGAGTTATATCTCTCGCTGGGGCAATTTACAATTGTCTCACCCCCGTGGGAAACATTTTTTAGGTATGCATGAAAGGCAGAGCAGAGACCCTAGAACAGGGAAAGAGCGACAACAACAGCAACAACAGGGACAGCAATAAGATCTCAGGTGGAGATATTGTCTGTCTAGTCATATAGATAGTAGTCCTATGTGTCGTCTCTGTACTCTCAGGTCCTCGGAGTTTTTAGTTAGTGTTTTTGATATATCAGTCTGAGGTTTTGTCTTGATGCCTCGAGATTTGTATGCTGCCTGCAGATATGTTTATAAGGCAGCTGATGATGTAGTCTCTGGAAAGAGATGGTACATGATATGTACGTTTGAAACAGAATGTATATGATATACAATGGCATTTGTTGGAAAATATTTCCTATGTGTGGATCTCTTTGCAAAAAGTTTTAATTTTTAGTGATTTTCGCTAATACGCTGCTTGATGAACGCTTCCGCATTAGTTAATCTTGTTTTCACGAGACGGTCGTCATAATTAAGTGGTATCAGAGCTCTAGGTTCACTGAGTCTACAGAGACATAGGACTAAGGTAGTAGAGTCTATTCTGGTGTCATCCAGTGTATCTGAAAGTGCCTTCTGCTCGTATAAGGGAAGAAGAACTTAAAGATGACTGGGTCACATGAGGAGGTTGCTGCAGGAAGAAGCAATGTTGCACTAGGAAAAGGTGCATGGGAGCAGGCAAGAGAGAGATATAGAAATGATGCCTGAAGAAAATCTAGAGATGGAAAAATCCTGTGTGTATAATGGTTTGAAAAGTGAGGAATATGATAGTAAATAAAGTACATACTACCTAATCTCAATACTTATATACCCTGGCCAGGTATATGGTTATTGAAGATAAGGCAAGTATGGAACTCATTAGATTGATATCTTTTTTATTGCCCTGATCAAGCAGTCATTCTGATACAATCAAATGAGTATCATGAAATAAGAAATATGGAATCAATAAAGGAAGATATTTTGTCCAATTACAATAAAGGAAGATGCTTTGTGCAATTCCAACCCTAAACAAAAGAGGGAAAGCTATGTGACATCCCCAACAACAAACTTAGTGAACATGCTATGTGGATATTCTCAAAATACTTAGTGAACTTGATCCGTGAATACTTAGTGAACTTACTTCGTGAATACTTAGTGAACTTGCTTCGTGAATACTTAGTGAACTTGCTTCGTGAATACTTAGTGAACTTGCTTCGTGAATACTTAGTGAACTTGCTTCGTGAATACTTAGTGAACTTGCTTCGTGAATACTTAGTGAACTTGCTTCGTGAATACTTAGTGAACTTGCTTCGTGAATACTTAGTGAACTTGCTTCGTGAATACTTAGTGAACTTGCTTCGTGAATACTTAGTGAACTTGCTCCGTGAATACTTAGTGAACTTGCTCCGTGAATACTTAGTGAACTTGCTCCGTGAATACTTAGTGAACTTGCTCCGTGAATACTTAGTGAACTTGCTCCATGAATACTTAGTGAACTTTCTCCGTGGATAATTAGTGAACTTTCTCCGTGAATACTTAGTGAACTTGCTCTGTGGATACTTAGTGAACTTACTCAGTGGATTTCCGAATGAATTATCTCTATTGGATATATATGTTTCTCTTTTAGTAAATATTCCTGGGTGATGATAGAAGTATGCTCTTTTAGGCTTCTTCTTTTCAATGATATGAACATCATATGTTAGGGGTTTATGCCTTGCATAAACAATAAACATTGATGAGGTTGAATTAATGAAAGGAGCTTTGTATGGAATCACAGAGTTCATGATATCTCCATGATATTAAGATGATATGTGGAGACTTGAGGGCATGATTAATGAATAATTTGTCCCTCCTTTTCCTGGGATTTTGAGGACGAAATCCTTGTTAGGGGTTTATAATTTGTAACATCCCTGACCTGGGTTATGAATTAAACCTATATGTTTTGCCTAATAAGTCTGAGTATATTCTTAATCTTACCTTGGGAAAAGTAATTAGGGCTCATGAGAAACTTATGTTTCAATTTTGGTCATGTTTGAACAATGTTGAAGCAATGTTTGCTTATTTTGGACTAAAGTGCAAATTACCCAAGTTGAGGGGTTAAATTGCAAATTATAAATGACAATATGTTCCTGATGTGTCTTAGCATCATGAGAGTGAAGATGATGCAGAGGTATGGCTTGTTATAGCCTGAATACCAAGAAAGAGCTGATAAAGCAATCCTTGTGCATTAAAACCTAGTTTTGGTGTAATGTGCAATTTACCCAAAACCTAGGGTTCAATATGAAAATTACCACTTCAATAAGGTCCCTAATGTTTCTTGGCATCATGTAGAGAAAAGCAAATGAGAGGGGCATCTCATTTGAATTAAGTTGGAGGAGAGAGAATCTTGATATTAAAATAATCAAGATTTAATCTTAAGTGAAACCCTAATCCAATTTAGGGCAAAAAATGAATGTATTAATTAAAGGGCCTTCAACCAAAATGTTATTGGTTGATTTTGAATAAGTATGGACGTTCCTTTTCCAAGATAAGGAACAAAAATATCTTAAGTAGGTGAAATTCCACTCACCTTATTATAAAGAAAAGTAATTTCCACTCACATATGGGATATTAATATAATAAGCATTAAGGTGCTTAATTTGCTTTTCTTTAAATTGAGGATAATGAAGGAGAATTAAAGGCAAAAGGATATGCCTAGTATCCATGGAGTTGAGGGGGAAGAGGCGGCCATAATTTTTGGATTAATTGGATTTTATAAGGCATATTCTCTCTCATCAATTTCTTTATAAAAGTGCCATTTCCAAGCCCAAACCAAGGCCTTTTATGGATTTTCTTCTTCCACTTGCTTGCAAAACCGACCAAGGATCTAGGGAGGAGCAGGGAGCACGTCCCCAACCTGTGGGTAAGCCCTTGACCTTCGTTTTCCTTGATTTCATGGTGGAAATCGAAAATAAATTATGGATTCCTTCTTATTTCGATCTCCTCTTCAACCCTAGCCAACTTTTGCAATCAAAAGCTTGAGGACGAGCCTAGGGGGAGTTTCTAGAGCTTCATCCACCATTAATTGCGTGATCTTGGAGCTTTGGAGCTCAATTGGAGGTGGGTTTTATAACTCAAACCCTTAAACATTGCTATTGCATCAATTCTCTATGATTTGTTGATTGATTTCTTCAATTTGATACACTCTTGTTTCTTTGCTGCAATTTCCATCAAGAACGGTTGCTGTTCTTGGTTGTTCGAAGGAAGGGGATGATGACATCATCCTAGATGCTTATCCAAAGAAAATTACCAAGCAAAAACGTTTTGATAGCTACTCCAAATCGTTTTAATTTGATTGGCTATGCGGTTTCAGTAAACCGTTTAAGGGAAAACGGTTTGAAACCGTTTGGGAGAAAACGGTTTCAAGACCATTTGAGATGGTTGACCAAGCGTTTACCATTTGGGGATTTTGTTCCTAACTATGTAGTCTGATAACCCTCCAAATTTGAGGGATTAACTCCAAAGGAATCGAGAGTTGAAGGCCAATCAATTAGGAAATCGAATTGAATTATGTGCTGATTTTCAACCTGATTAACTTGACCTGGTTGAGCAAACGGTTTCAAGACCGTTTGAGATGGTTGACCAAGCGTTGACCGTTTGGGAATTTTTTTTTCTAATTATGTAGTATGATAACCCTCCAAATTTGAGGGATTAACTCCAAAGGAATCGTGAGTTGAAGCCTAATCAATTAGGGAAACCTAATTGGATTAAGTGCTGGTTTTCAATCTGATTTAATTGAACTTTTTGGGCAACCGGTCTCAAGACCATTTGAGTGCGTTGAACAAGCATTTACCGTTTGGTATTACTGTTCCTAATGATGTTGGTTAATGACCCTCCAAAGTTGAGAGGTTAACTCCAAAGGAATCATTTGTTGAAGGCTAATCAATTAGGCAAACCCTAATTGAAAACAGTGCTGAAATTCCAATGAGTTAAGTTGAGATTTTGGGTTGATTAGCCCAAACGGTTTCAAGACCATTTGGGGATCACCCAAACGGTCTCAAGACCGTTTGAGGATCACCCCAAGACCGTTTGGAGGTCTGGGGACAAGTATAGTTGACCGATTGAAGGTCCAAAGGTACTAATCATAATGCAATGTAGTGCTGATTTGTTGATCAACTCGATAGACCAATCCTTGATGATTTTTCACTAGAATCCAAAGGATGTATGGGCCAAACGGTCTCAAGACCGTTTGGAGCTTATCCAAACGGTCTCAAGACCGTTTTGTGGTCACCCAAGACCGTTTGGAGGTCTAGGGTTGAGTATGGTTAGGTGTTTGAAGGCCTAAAGGTACCAAGTTGATCTGCAATAAATTGCTGAATTGGTGAGCACTTCAATGATCCAAACCTTACTTGGATGGCTTGGTTTTGAGTGATTTGATGGGCAAACGGTCTCAAGACCGTTTGGGGTCAGGTCATACCCAATCTGGATGATGGTTCAATGGTTTCAAAGTAACTAGTCTTACATTGATTAGTGTTGTTGAATCAGCAATTCTAAACCCTAATTCAATTGAATCAAACCCTAATTGATGACCAATTGAGGGTCAATTGAGGGTCAAATCAGTTGAAGGTTGACCTATTAAACTCAATTGAAGTATGAGGGTAGGTCCAATTGATGACTGGTTCCATGAATCCAATGATTGAAGGAATCAACATTGGAAACCCTAATTCAATTGGATGCTTTATGTAATGAAGGTCCAATGTGATTGAATCTCTTGAGAATCAAGATGATGAATGATCCATTGATCCAAATGTTGATTAGTAATGATAATCAAAGAAGGTACAAAGGTTGAAACCCGAATAGTACCTAAGGGATTAGTGCCAATTAAGGGATGAACCCTAATTTCTTATAGAGTCAATGACTTGGTACACTATGTTAGTCATAGTTGTATGTACTTGATTGAAGGGTTGATATGACCTAATCAAGTTGAGATGATGATAGCATGAATTCATATAAGAATATGATTCATGTGGTGATTAAGGGTATGATCCTTAAGTAGAGAGATCATGAAACCCTAATCATGAACATAAACCCTAATCGACAGGGTTATTGAGTTATAACCCTGGTTGAGGGTGTATTCTTGTGAAACCCTAGTTGAGGGTGTATCCTTATGAACCCTGGTTGAGGGTGTATTCTTGTGAAACCCTAGTTGAGGGTGTATCATTGTGATTGTTTATAGGCAACTTTATAATAAAGTTATGCCTTAAACTAAGATAAGTCCATATCATGTGAGATAGCTGGACAATTCTAATGTGTGGCCTATGCATTATATGCTAAGGGTGAGTATTCTGTGATGGAATGTATTAAGAGGGGAAATACCTTAATACAAGATAAAGTTGGTTAACTCAAGAAGGTCTGAATTTATGTGAAATAGGGAACCCTAACCCTAATTTGGGGAAAAGGGAATGATAAGCCCTGTTTGATAATGAACCCTAATTCCTGGTTAAGGAATGATGGTGTTACTATTGTATCACATGATGTGATGAATATCTTGTATGACTGTTATCATGCCTAATAACCATGCAGGTATGATGAGATGATGAATATAGCCAAGTTTGGGCTGTGACATTTATATAATAAATGTTGATTGACTTTTTGTGCGTTGATTTTGTTGTTGCTTAATAAAAGTAACAATGTGTACGGATTTTATGAACCATGTGAATAAGTTGTTGCCTAGTGAGAGGTGACAAGATGTGAATGGCCTTGTGAGCCATGTGAATAAGTTGTTGCCTAGTGAGAGGTGACAAGATGTGAATGGCCTTGTGAGCCATGTGAATAAGTTGTTGCCTAGTGAGAGGTGACAAGATGTGAATGGCCTTGTAAGCCATGTGAATAAGTTGTTGCCTAGTGAGAGGTGACAAGATGTGAATGGCCTTGTGAGCCATGTGAATAAGTTGTTGACTAGTGAGAGGTGACAAGATGTGAATGGCCTTGTGAGCCATGTGAATAAGTTGTTGCCTAGTGAGAGGTGACAAGATATGAATGGCCTTGTGAGCCATGTGTGATGCTTGGGTAACAAGTATCATGTTTCTTTGTAGCATTTGTGTTAATAAGTTATGCTAGAGAACTTGGCTGATGTTACATTTCTGTTATATATCTATAGTTCATTGATGATTATTCATATCTTTTGTATTCATTACAAGTAGATGGATGAACTATGAGTCTACCTTGGGTAGATGCAATGCTCTTATTGAAAATGGAGATTATCTTATTCTGTTCTATGAAGAATAATTCTGCCTATTAATGTAAAAGTAACCCCTGCTCAGTTTAATTTCATAATCTGCTATAACATTGTTTCTGGTGGAGAGTTATATCTCTCGCTGGGGCAATTTACAATTGTCTCACCCCTGTGGGAAACATTTTTTAGGTTTGCATGAAAGGCAGAGAAGAAACCCTAGAACAGGGAAAGAGCAGCAACAACAGCAACAGCAGGGACATCAATAAGATATCAGGTGGAGATATTGTCTGTCTAGTCATATAGATAGTAGTCCTATGTGTCGTCTCTGTACAATCAGGTCCTCGGAGTTTTTAGTTAGTGTTTTTGATATATCAGTCTGAGGTTTTGTCTTGATGCCTCGCGATTTGTATGCTGCCTGCAGATATGCTTATAAGGCAGCTGATGATGTAGTCTCTGGAAAGAGATGGTACAGGATATGTACGTTTGAAACAGAATGTATATGATATACAATGGCATTTGTTGGAAAATATTTCTTATGTGTGGATCTCTTTGCAAAAAGTTTTAATTTTTAGTGATTTTCGCTAATCCGCTGCTTGATGAACGCTTCCGCATTAGTTAATCTTGTTTTTGCGAGACGGTCGTCATACTTTCTAGACACCATCACTTCAACTTCTTGCTCTAGAAGCTTCTCATTAGACAATTCACCAAAAAGGTTGACAAATTTTATTTTTAATATGAAATTATTATGATCCTAAATTAAACTTTCATGCTAGGTCAACTCTAAGGTGAAAAACTTACTATAGGATACTGTATAAGATAAGGGTTCTATCTAGGAGACAATTTTGAATTAGTCAAGAATCCGACTACCTGGTTGCTCTGATACCATGCTGTAAAGACGAAGTCTCTACTAAAAATCATGGCAAACAAAAACACCAATTGTGTGGTAGCGGAAGAAATAAAACTTGACTTTATTCAAAATGTATAAAGAGTACATTACAAAAATTTCCCAAATGGGAGTACAACTTTATACAAGCATAGGATCTAGGTAGAGGAAGACTTAGACTAATACAACTTGTCTCCAAACAAAACAACTTAATATATAAAAGCAACTATGATCATGCAAGCTATATGTTCCTTTTCTTCTTGTCATATCCTTAGCCTTAGGTTCACCGAGCTTCCATGCACACTCTGATCCTATCCTGGATGGTTGGGGTCATCCAACAAAAGAAGGATAAATGTATGTGTTATTCAAAAGAAATAGGACGATTAAATAATCTAAAGCATTGCAATATAAAAGATTCTATACATCAAGAGATTTTAAAAGAAATGAGGCAAGTATATGAATAAGAGAGAGAAAACTGCCATAATCAATCACCACAATAATAATCACATAGCATGAATATATTAAGACACAAAGTCATCTCAATGTAGGGTGAGGCACCTACCGGACCTCACCAGTGGTAGGGGGACTAAAACCCCAGTGCCTAAATAAAGTGGCAGGGGGACTAAAACCCCAGTTCCTAATATATAAAATGGCAGGGGGACTAAAACCCCAGTGCCCGGCAGGAGGACTAAAACCTCAGTGCCCTATGGGTGGTTTGTACTCATGTACACTATATTTTCATTTGGCCTAAAATACATCATGCTTAAATAGTCACTTGGCACTAATGAGAAATATAAAAGTAACATTTGCATCATAGCATTGGGAACAAAACCCAAGAAACAATCTCAATAAATGGGCCATCATAGGCAACAACATTATCCAAGTATTTCAAAAAGATGAGCCAACATAGGCAATAGCAAGATTCAAGAGTTACAATTAAATGAGCCACATAGGAAATAGAAGCATCATATAGTAAGGAGCCAAATATAGGCAATCACAAGATGCATATAATTCAATTAGATGAGCCATAATGGTAACAAAAGCATGAAATAAGTAAAGAGCCAAATAAAAGATATTTTAGGAGGAAATCAAGGCTAGCACGTAATGTTTGTAGGGTTGGAGAAGACCCAACTGAAGGATAGTTAATTTGCACATATACATCCCACATTCATCATTCATTGATAAATAATAGAAATCACATACATAGGAGCCACATACCTATTTATTTAATTACCATCACATTCACCAATCTGATTGTATCACCATTTCCATATTTCCCTAGTTGCAAACATTACACATGTATTAGGTTACTTAAATGTACTTTAAGTGTAAAATGTCCATATTTATAAACCATGGATTAAAACATTGGATTTTGGGTCTGGAAATAGGGCCAAATGATTCCTAATATTTTCTACTCGAGAAAACATATTTTCTTTTCAAAAATAGAGTTAAAACACTATTCTAATAATTTTATAACACTTTATACATTTAAATTAGAGTTTGAATTAATTATCAGGTTTAGGATGAAAAACAGGGTTTAAAACTTGAAAATTCGGATTCTAAATTATCTTATCTTTCCAACGAGTATCTATTTATATTTTTCCAATAACCGAGCGATTTACTACGAATTAAACAAAATTGACCAATTAATTGCTAAATGGGTAAAAAAAACAAGGTTTCGGATGACGAAACTGCCCCTGGCGAGAGGATCAGGAAAAGAGGGTGCGCGGGGGAAAAACAGTAAAAACCCACCAGGGGTGTAACTTGGGAATTTGGGCGATTTTGCGTTTCTCCACCAAAATCGTCGTGCAGGTACTCGAAACGAAGAGAATCGAAAGACAAACTCACATAGCCAATAAATTTCGACGCACGAGCACTCTAGCTCCGGGGAGAGGTGCCGCGAGCACAGCTGGAAAAGCTCCTCGTCGCCGGCTACACACATGTTCTCGGACAAAATTGAGGGGATTGGTAGGTTGCTAGGTGGCCGACGCAACTGTGTGGGGAGTTATTTATAGGTGTGGAGGTGTCCTTTGGCCAAGCCGAGGTGGCCATGAGAGGCCTTGGTCAGCGCCCCTTGGCGTTTAGGCTACGCCGCACCTCGCTGGACGAGTGAGGGCTCAAACGAATCGGGAGGAGGAGATGAAGGGAACGGAGAAGAAATCTCGCAAAACAATCAAGTATTCGAGGAGATCGAAGCGGGGAAGGCGCGACCTACTGTACACGTAACTGACGGAGCTTGAAGATGAGTTCTAGGCCATTGGATCATGGTCGGGCTTAACAAGAACTGCTGGATCTGAGTCCACAATGGACCTGTGCGGCCAAAGCACACGTGACATGCATTTAAGCCAAACTTTGGCTTAAATGATGTGCATAGCTATTATATCGATGGCTATTATGTCACACTATATTAAAAACTTGTAAAATGCATTTGGAAGGTCAAATGAACTCCAAATGACAACAAAATTTAACCCCAAGTTTCTAATGATGTCTCGATTCATGTTATATAATTAGATTTTCATTTCACCCAACCTTTGGCCTCCAAAAAATTATTTTGATTATTAAAGCATATATTAATATAATGCTTGGGCAAATAATTATGTGTTGCTTTTATAAGCAACCCTTGGTTCCCAAATATGAGATTTGGAGTCCAAGAGTCCTCCACTCACTAATATCATGTATTTGCAAGTTTAATTAGTCCATATTAATAGTGAGGTATGAAGGTGGGTTATTATTCACCATTCAAATTTACACTATATTGAAAGCATATTAAATAGTTTTGAGGGTTCAAACCAACTCCAAAAGCCACAAAATTTGGACCATAGGTTCATATTAGCATTTAGAACGATGCTATGAAATTAGATTTCGTATTTATATCTAATAAGACCCTTAATAAATATATTTCTCATTAAAGTGTATATTAATATGTTAAAATGAATGAATTATATGAAAAGACTTCTTTTTATGAAACAAGTGAGTAAATTTCGAGATATTAAACACATTGATATTTCAATAATCATTTATCAATTAAATAACATATTTTCATGAATTAAAATCATATTTTGAGGAGAGAGAAATAATTAAGGTTAATGTTCTCATTAATTAATTCAAATACACATTATTACTAATATATTTATCCAAATAGTTCCAAACTAATATTTTCCACTTATTATCTCTCATAAGTTTACATTTTGCATATTAAGACCCCAATTATTACATTGTCTAGGTTATTTGTGCAAAAACCCCTCCATTTATATAAATGAGGGAAAAAGGTAGTTTAAATCTTGAATTGTGCTCAAATTGCACAAGGAGTCCAAAAAGAATATAAAAGTAGGGAAATTTATGAAAAAGGTCCAAATGGAATAGAAGGCAAAGAAAAGCTCAAAAGTGGGTAAATTGCAGGAAAGACCCTGAGATTTAGTATGTTACAACACACCACCCCTTAAAGAGGATTTCGTCCCCGAAATCACAACAAGAGGAAAGAGAGGGTGAGTGTGTAACATCCCAACCTTAAACAACTAGGTGAATATGAAAAAGCCCTACACATAAGTCAAGTCTTACTAAGGTTTCCACAAAACCTATAGCCTTTTATCAAACTCAACCTAATTAACATTTTTGCCTTATTAACATAATCTCCATCATGAAGAGGTATCATATTTATTATACTATCACTTGTGCCACATTTTATTCAAAACAATTACATCTCAATATTATATCATGTGTATTTCCCTCATCAAGGGTTTTAAGCACAATTAGGGTTTTCTAAGCCATTTCAACATTAATTAATGTATTAGGTCAAAAACCTTAATAGCATGAATTCATTTTTCGTTATCCTTTTAAAACTATCATGTAGAATTATCACAAATTATTTTGTAGAAAAAGTTATTATTATCCAACAAGTTATTAAGCCTATAATAATTCCAAATAATGTTCATATTGCACATTTTCATATCATCTTTCATACTCATATTAATGACATCGTTAATCATTTTCATGCATTACACTTCATATTATAGATTATACATAGTTTACTTCACATTAGGCATTTTATGAATATTTATGTGAATCCAATTATTCATTATCATGTTTGAGTCATTATATGCATTTTAGTGAATAAGATGTAACACATTAAATATTAATGAATTAATTCATATATCAACTTATGATGAGGTGTTCATTAGAGAACAAGGTGATATACCTTATATATATTGATAACTTTGTGACTATGATCCATTTACATGCATTAAGGTATATTATGTGATGATGACACCTAATATCACTAATGTAGCATGAAAGGCATTGAGGATATATATGTGCATATGTTGTCAAAGCTAGATGATTACCTATTAGGGTTTAGGTCAACATAATCATTACATGTTAAAGCTTCCTTAGGGTGCATTTTCCATACACATTGTACCATTAGGGTGGCATAGTTAACGTTATGTATATTCACAATTAGTAATGAGTCACTCATAATTATGTGCATCAATAATATGTGAAGGTTCAAGCATATGAACTATCCCTATATGACTTACTACATATACATGTGTGTATAAACAAACAAGTTGAATTACAAGTATAATGTGTTTGGTAAATTCTTGTTCACATAAGTTATTATGTACATATGTCCACATAGATAGGGTTTCTAACTCTAAAGGTATTTGATTTTGCTTTTAATTGGGATTCCATCCCCCTAAAAAGGGATTTCGTCCTCAAAATCAGATTTGCAAAACCAAATAGGGTACTAACACCATTACCCTCACTCCACCCCTTAAAAGGGTCAACTAAGTCAAACTAAGCTAAGGGTAAAAGGGTACATAAAACTCAACACTAAAAGGATTTACTAACCAAGCTTCAGAGTGTAACATAGGATACACTAAACCCTAAACATAGGAGTATAAGGTATTTAAGGATGATTTTTGTGTAAGAGATCAAATCATCACTTATGGTTTTCCTAAGGTATTCAACAATTAGGCAACATGCCCAAAGATAGACTATTTCGAGCTGTCTGTATCAGATCATGCCAGGCCAGGTCATATGAGCTCAGGAGTCATCGTTACTAAGCTAGTGGGGAAGAGGAAAATATTTCCAGCCCCTAAGCTCTGACCCTTTCTAGACACCATCACTTCAACTTCTTGCTCTAGAAGCTTCTCATTAGACAATTCACCAAAAAGGTTGACAAATTTTATTTTTAATATGAAATTATTATGATCCTAAATTAAACTTTCATGCTAGGTCAACTCTAAGGTGAAAAACTTACTATAGGATACTATATAAGATAAGGGTTCTATCTAGGAGACAATTTTGAATTAGTCAAGAATCCGACTACCTGGATGCTCTGATACCATGCTGTAAAGACCAAGTCTCTACTGAAAATCATGGCAAACAAAAACACCAATTGTGTGGTAGCGGAAGAAATAAAACTTGACTTTATTCAAAATGTATAAAGAGTACATTACAAAAATTTCCCAAATGGGAGTACAACTTTATACAAGCATAGGATCTAGGTAGAGGAAGACTTAGACTAATACAACTTGTCTCCAAACAAAACAACTTAATATATAAAAGCAACTATGATCATGCAAGCTATATGTTCCTTTTCTTCTTGTCATATCCTTAGCCTTAGGTTCACCAAGCTTCCATGCGCACTCTGATCCTAGCCTGGATGGTTGGGGTCATCCAACAAAAGAAGGATAAATGTATGTGTTATTCAAAAGAAATAGGACGATTAAATAATCTAAAGCATTGCAATATAAAAGATTCTCTACATCAAGAGATTTTAAAAGAAACGAGGCAAGTATATGAATAAGAGAGAGAAAACTGCCATAATCAATCACCACAATAATAATCACATAGCATGAATATATTAAGACACAAAGTCATCTCAATGTAGGGTGAGGCACCTACCGGACCTCACCAGTGGTAGGGGGACTAAAACCCCAGTGACTAAATAAAGTGGCAGGGGGACTAAAACCCCAGTTCCTAATATATAAAATGGCAGGGGGACTAAAACCCCAGTGCCTGATAGGATTACTAAAACCTCAGTGCCCTATGGGTGGTTTGTACTCATGTACACTATATTTTCATTTGGCCTAAAATACATCATGCTTAAATAGTCACTTGGCACTAATGAGAAATATAAAAGTAACATTTGCATCATAGCATTGGGAACAAAACCCAAGAAACAATCTCAATAAATGGGCCATCATAGGCAACAACATTATCCAAGTATTTCAAAAAGATGAGCCAACATAGGCAATAGCAAGATTCAAGAGTTATAATTAAATGAGCCACATAGGCAATAGAAGCATCATATAGTAAGGAGCCAAATATAGGCAATCACAAGATGCATATAATTCAATTAGATGAGCCATAATGGTAACAAAAGCATCAAATAAGTAAAGAGCCAAATAAAAGATATTTTAGGAGGAAATCAAGGCTAGCACGTAATGTTTGTAGGGTTGGAGAAGACCCAACTGAAGGATAGGTAATTTGTACATATACATTCCACATTCATCATTCATTGAGAAATAATAGGATTCACATACATAGGAGCCACATACCTGTTTAATTAATTACCATCACATTCACCAATCTGATTGTATCACCATTTCCGTATTTCCCTAGTTGCAAACATTACACATGCATTAGGTTACTTAAAGGTACTTTAAGTGTAAAATGTCCATATTTATAAACCATGGATTAAAAGATTGGATTTTGGGTCTGGAAATAGGGCCAAACGATTCCTAATATTTTTCTACTCGAGAAAACATATTTTCTTTTCAAAAACAGAGTTAAAACACTATTCTAATCATTTTATAACACTTTATACATTTAAATTAGAGTTTGAATTAATTATCAGGTTTAGGATGGAAAACAGGGTTCAAAATTTAAAAATTCAGATTCTACATGGTCTTATCTTTCCAATGTGTATCTATTTATATTTTTTCGATAACTGAGCGATTTACTACGAATTAAACAAAACCGACCAATTAATTGCTAAATAGGTCAAAAAACCAAGGTTTCGGATGACGAAACTGCCCCTAGCGAGAGGATCAGGAAAAGAGGGTGTGCGGGGGCAAAATGGTAAAAATTTATCCGAGCTTCTTGAAGCTCGGGTGCAGCCATGGCGCCGAGGTTATCTTGGGAACTTGGGCGTTTTTGCGTTTCACCACCAAAATCGTCGTGCAGGTACTCGAAACGAATAGAATCAAAAGACGAACTCACGTAGCCAATAAATTTCGACGCACGAGCACTCTAGCTCCGGGGAGAGGCGCCACAAGCACAGCTGGAAAAGCTCCTCGTCGCCGGCTACACACATGTTCTCAGACAAAATTCAGGGGATTGGTAGGTTGCTAGGTGGCCGACGCAACTGTGTGGGGAGTTATTTATAGGTGTGGAGGTGTCCTTTGGCCTAGTCGAGGTGGCCGTGAGAGGCCTTGGCCGGCGCCCCTTGGCATTTAGGCTACGCTGCATTTCGCTGGACGAGTGAGGGCTCAAATGAACCAGGAGGAGGAGACGAAGCGAACGGAGAAGAAATCTCGTAAAACGATCAAGTATCTGAGGAGATCGAAGCGGAGAATGCGCGACCTACTGTACACGTAACTGACGGAGCTTGAAGACGAGTTTTAGGCCATTGGATCGTGGTCGGGCTTAACGAGAACCGCAGGATCTAAGTCCACAATGGGCCTGCGTGGCCAAAGCACGCGTGACATGCATTTAAGCCAAACTTTGGCTTAAATGATGCGCATAGCTATTATATCGATGGCTATTATGTCACACTATATTAAGAACTTGTAAAATGCATTTGAAAGGTCAAATGAACTCCAAATGACCTCAAATTTTAACCCCAGGTTGCTAATGACGTCTCGATTCATACTATATAATTAGATTTTCGTTTCACCCAACCTTTGACCTCCAAAAAATTATTTTGATCATTAAATCATATATTAATATAATGCTTGGGCAAATAATTATGTGTTGCTTTTATAAGCAACCCTTGGTTCCCAAATCCGAGATTTGGAGTTCAAGAGTCCTCCACTCACTAATATCATGTATTTTCAAGTTTAAATAGTCCATATTAATAGTGAGGTATGAAGGTGGGTTATTATTCACCATTTTAATTTACACTATATTAAAAGCATATTAAATAGTTTTGAGAGGTCAAACCATCTCTAAAAGCCACAAAATTTGGACCATAGGTTCATATTAGCATTTATAACGATGCTATGAAATTAGATTTCGTATTTATATCTAATAAGGCCCTTAATAAATATATTGCTCATTAAAGTGTATATTAATATATTAAAATGAATGAATTATATGAAAAGACTTCTTTTTATGAAACAAGTGAGTAAATTTCGAGATATTAAACACTTTAAGATTTCAATAATCATTTCTCAATTAAATAACATATTTTCATGAATTAAAATCATATTTTGAGGAGAGAGAAACAATTAAGGTTAATGTTCTCATTAATTAATTCAAATACACATTATTACTAATATATTTATCCAAAAAGCTCCAAATTAATATTTTCCACTTATTATCTCTCATAAGTGTACATTTTGCATATTAAGACCCCATATATTACATTGTGTGGGTTATTTGTGCAAACACCCCTCCATTTATATAAATGAGGGAAAAAAGGTAGTTTAAATCTTGAATTGTGCTCAAATTGCACAAGGAGTCCAAAAAGAATATAAAAGAAGGGAAATTTATGAAAAAGGTCCAAATGGAATAGAAGGCAAAGAAAAGCTCAAAAGTGGGTAAATTGCAGGAAAGACCCTGAGATTTAGTATGTTACACAACCAAATTATATTGGTGGGTCTGTGATCTTCCATATAAAAGAAAAGGTAAAGCTAATGTTGAGGGGTTGCTACACTCAACTCCAACCTCATTTTTGGTGTTGGAGCTTGAGAAAAGAGAAGAAACATGAAACTCTACTTGGATATTTCTAGATCAATTGTTGTTTAATTGAAGATTTGCAGTCAAACCCCACTGGTTGTCTTCTTCACCATCTTTATTGACATTATCTATATTATCCTCCATTGTATTTGTATTTTTTAGAGAAGTCAGGAAGCACTCTTATTCATCTTGCCTTCCTTGTGTAAGAAATTTTAAAGGGAAGATACAATCACTAATAATGTTTGAAGACAAAAATATGATAGTACTACTACTACCATTACATTTATCCAAACTTATGAGTTCCTCTAACCCTAGAGGTGGTGTAACATAGTTGAACACCATACTGTGTGTTTTTAAGTGATGCTTAACAAGACACTCCGCAAACCTATTCTTTTCTCTACTGACATATTCAACATGGAAATTTTGTTTGAGCATCCTCAGGATCATTGCCACATAGTATGCATATCTGGGATAAATCTTGTAGTCTTCCCAGATAACTTGTGCTTGTACCATGTTGTATAATTTGCTACTAGCATTTTGTAGATGTCATTCATGTTCATATTCTAGCACCATGAGAATACCTCTTAGCTCTGCCTCAATGATAGACATAGATGTGAGTTTTCACAAAAATGGTAGTGGATGCTTTGTCTCTGCAAACAGCTGCATCAACATTGATCTTTATGCAACCTTCCTCTGGGACTGTCCACTTACCCATCCTGGTCTGTTTCTCACCTACATCAGTAGTTTTGCATGCTTGGTCATGGTCTTGCAATTTCTTTAATATATATCTTACCTGATACTCGACATGGGTGATTGTTTGTTCGAGAACATGTACATTCTTATTCCTCCAAATACAGTGATAAGTTATTAGGAATAATCTTTAAAATTTAGGTGAACATGACATACAATGCTTGTTTCAGACCCTCGCCTCCATATTTTCCCAGAATCGACCAATGTCTGTGCCCTCAAGGACCCCTCATCCACACTGGTTTTGCCCCAATACAGTCTCTCACCACATGCATTAAGGGTTCCTCCTCCTGTTGGCACTTTCTACATAAACCTTCCTTAGTCAACTGTGTGGCTTTCCTTATGACATTGGTCAGTAAGGCTGCATGCTCAACAATCTAGGTGAATACCCAGAGCCTGCTTGTGGTTCTATCCTCCCATATGTACCCCCATTCACCTGGGTTGAGAACTCCCTTGCTTTTCTTAGGACCTCATAAGCCATCTTGTTGAGAACCTACCATATGACGATGGACACCACATCCAAATGTCATCATCCTCCATACCCAGGGGTGCATCTGCCCTCAAAACTTTTGTCACCCAAGCTTCTACCAACCAACTTCTCAGGAAATCAACATCCCAATGACATTGAAGGTCTATAACGTTTCCTACACACAAGTCTTGAAGATCCAATGGTATGGGCCTCAGTTTGTACTATTTTAGAGTTACCCCTGACTTTAACCAAGGGTCTTCCTGAAAATGGGTGTTTCTTCCACTCAAAATTTGAACATGGGAATTCTCCAACACTTTTTCTTTGGCATTGAACACAAACTTCATGAGCCTCGATCATGTTAGATTCTTTACATTGTTGAAGCTTTGAATCTATTGTAGAGTCCCTCACACCATAGGGAGTCTCTATATCTTAAGAGGTCCCAAGTTCTCCTCATCAATAATGCCTCATTCCAGTCCCTCATTGTTGCATCCGTGCTTTCTCCATAGATATGAGTCAGTTGAATCCATCATTGCGGCATGGGGAGTAGCCCCATCACCCTTATTTTTTTCAAATTGTTTTCAAACTCAGTGTTTTAAAATAATCAAATTGTTATTCATTCATTTGTTGCTTTCTCTCTGAACTAATTGTATGATTTGCATGTTAAGATACAACCCTAAACTCATAACTCTAAATATTTAGGATTAGATGCTCAAATGACTGTGTGGAATTCCAAATCAAATCACATGAGGAGTTATACATGTTGATTGGGTGATGATTTCTAGGTAATTATACCTTGAGCCCATAGGGACTTTGTTCCTTGTACCAATCTGGGTTCTGAAAGTAAACAAATTCACAAGGTTCTAATCTAATTGTCCATGTTTGCTGATTTGTAACAATTAGAATATTCACACAGGTTATGGTGGTGAAATACATATGTCCTGGTGCATTTTAAATATTGTCATAAACCCTCTTTTCCATTATTTCCATTGATTTGCAATCATTTTTTCTATCATAGTTAATCAACTCTCTCAAGAATCTGATTTAAATGTTGTTCCTCATAATCAATTTGTGAGAAATTTATTAATCACGTTGTTATGCAGTTTCGATCCATTGATCTATACTATTCTAGACTTGTCCATTTGCGAGTGAGAAATATTGCACTTCAAAAAAGGATTAAAACCTAGTGTAAATTTATCTTATAGAATTTCTCGTGTAATAAAACTCACAAAAATTTTTAGTGTTGTTGTCATAGATAATGGAATAGCCTATGAATATGGTTACCGTTAACTATTAGGATTTTCCTTTTCTATTAATATTCATTCAAATCTACTTGAATTTGTATTCCTCCATTGAATCTGGTTCATTCTCTTTTCAATTACTAGTGGTGCATATGATGCTCCACGAGTGTGGCTCCACACCCTTATACTACTCACGAGATTGACTACACTTTCCATCCCTAGATCGAGCTTATAGAAATAGGATGGACAAGAAATAAATCACTTGATGGGTGAACTTGGCTCTTGAATCCTACAGAGAGGCTCTCGCGCTGGAAAAAATAGCCACCATAGTAGAGAGAAACAGATTTAGAGAGGCTACTACTTATAAAGTTGAAGGTCAAAGTAGCTTAGGGACTTGTCTGTCCCTAAGGCTACACATCCACATCACCCAAAGGTTCCTCTAACTACACTGCTCCATAGTTTGATATATGTTTGCATTGGGTTACGGTGATGTAAAGTAGTGACTTTGCTGATAACAAAGGCTATAGTTTCTAAGACCATTTGCAGTTGTATGTAAATTTGTGTGCCTTACACAAATATATTGAAGTGTGAGAAAATGATATCAAACATCATTTATCAAATATTCATTAATGGATAAGGCAAGGAGTTGGTACAATGCCATGGATGATAATAACATAATGACTTGGGAAGGTCTTCAAACCAACTTCTTAGAGATATACTATTCTCCATCTGTCACATATCAAATATGCGGTCCAATCACATGACCCCTATTGCTTCAAGTGATTCCCTATTAAGGATTTGGAAAGATTAAAGGAGTTCCTTCGGCAATGCATGTATCATGACATCCCACAAGTTCAATGATAAAGACTTTTTACAGGGGAGTTTATGGTCACACCCAGAAGATCATGAATTCCTCATATAAAGGAAATTTTATGTTTCAAATCTTTAACAAAGATTGGGAAATTTTTAGGAGTGGTTCCAAAAATAGATCCCGGAGGACATGGAGGTGTTCTCAAGGTGTCCAAATAGGAAGACATCTCCAAACTCAAATCCACAATAGAGTCTTTGAAGAAGTTGGCCTTGAAGCAAGAAGGCCAATATTCCTGTTTCAATGACTACGAAATAAGGGAACAAGCACAACACATACAAGTGCAAGTTAAGTCAGAAAATCTCTTTGCAAAGTGTGCAAGGGCAATGGTCATTCCAGTCTAAGTTTCCAACTTCTCTACACTGACATAATAAATAATTCCCAAGTACAAGATGAAGAAGTTTCGATGTAAGATCAAAATTCTATCTATTGCACCAAGGCCAAATAATACTACAATCTCAGCTTGATCAAGAATCAACTAGGGTTCCAATATGGCAACATAAAACATACTGAGAATACCCCTCAATTGATGGGGGGAGGTGAACAACTAAGTTGAGGGTTCTCTTAGGTTCCAGAATAACCAACTAAAAAACTTTAGGAACCAAGGGAACTATCGAGCTACTTCATAATTGTGTCTACAATCAAGGACAAAAATTCTAGAATCCTAACCAAGTGCCACATATACTACAACCAATCATTCCCTCTTCCAACAATGACACACTCTACTATAGATAAGATCCTCCAATCACAATGATCCATGACCATCAAGAAGCACACTATGATCTCAAAAATTAGCAAGCCTACGAGATATCTATTGACTCACAGTTCACCCACCTTTCTACTTCTCTATGTCCTCCTATAGGTGCCTTTAGACAAATGGAAAACAATCTTAAACATCCAGAGAAACTAAAGATGATCTCAGCATGTTTGTGCAATGTGTTTGCACCATTACCTGGAGCAACACCAACCACCATTCCTATTGACTTTAATGATGATGACATAGTGATGGTTGAAACAGTACAAGCATAGGATATTACTGTTAGTATTGATGCTTCAAAGGCTAATGAGCATCAAGAAATATAGGTTGATGTTGTTGAACCACACATGCAAGTTTCCAAGACAAGGCCCTTGTGCCAAGCACGTCTAAGGAAAGAAGATGTATGCTAGTTTCATGAAGTTCAAGGAAGCTATGAATAATATTTATGTAGACATCCCCTTCATGGATGCCCTTTTTGAGATACCATGATGGTCAAATTATTTGTGACTCTCTTCACTAGGAAGTACACCACTATAGAATAAAAAATCGTGAAGATGTGTAGGACAACTTTAAATATTTCCCTCAATAAGATGCCTAGAAATCAAAAGGAACCCAACTTTTTGGGATTGGCTTCTACCATGGGGACAACACTTACAAAAGGGGCTAGTTGACGTGGTTTCCTCTATTTCAATCATGTTGTACAACCTTTTATAAGGATTGGATATCACCAATCTTCTCCCAATATCCATGATATTTCAACTAGTAGATTTTCCTATAACAACGACCATGGGGATCATGTAGGATGTGCAACTCAAGGTTTGTAAGGATGTGTATGTGCCTTGGGATTTTGTTATTATTTACATTAAGGGGGATCTTAGGTTTCTCCTCATCATCGTATGCCCAATCCTTGATCATTGTAGAAGTAGGATATAATCTTCTAGGGTAAGGGAAGGAGAGACTCGAGTTCCTAGTTAATGCTAGTACGAAGGGGACTGGCATTCATGAGGAAGTTTTCTTGATTGAATGCATTGATATCTCAACTTAAACATGATCGAGAATTGTTTGAAGACCCTTTCTAAATAGCCTTAACCATCCAAGTAAGTTCATATTTTGATGGCACAGAAGTTCATCAATGTTAGTTCCACTTGACACCTATGAAGAGAACTGACATGAATTATGTACGGGGGCTAAATGCAAGTGTATGTATCATATTAGTAAAGGGACTAAAAGAGGCCCAAATGTTGACTTCAGGGAAGAGGGATTACTAGAGGTTGCTACTTACAAAAATAGATCAACTAGTCCTTAGAAAAGAGTTTATTGAGTGATTAAACTAAGAACAATATTAAGATTACAAATAGTAAAGTGGATTCCATACCAAATTAATGGATTCTTTAGGATATGTTTCACCATGATGTCAACCTATGAGTGAACTGTATAAAATTAATACAATTTATCTTGCTTCTTTATATTGAGTCAATGTAGCTTGTAGTACACATTTTTGCAAGGTACACACTATTTAGACTAGTTACTAATCCACTTTCACAACAAAAACATAAAAGGTCAAATGACAAGACCTATCTCTAGAAAAATACCTCATAATGGTTAGACCACTTTCACAACACATTATTGACTGTGATGATAATGGCTTTTCTGACTGTTAGTCATTCCTTCATAGTAGTTAACAACCTAACACATATTCATGGTGATCAAGTATAAATAAGTCTAGAAATCTTTCCATTATCAAAAGATAAACTATACTAAATCAAACATAAACATGCATAGAGTCAATATCGGGCTACTCCTGGGTCCTAAAGAGTTGGGGTCTAGCTCCGCATGCTCAGCATGAAATCAAAGGAAAGTAAGGAAGAAGAGAAAGCCATAGAAAAATCATACAAGGTAGCTTTGTTCTCTTCATATACTTCTCTTTAGGATCAAGTTCTTTCAAGGATGGCTGATGGATGGACTCCATATGAGATGCTCCCAAATCATATATGATCTCTTTGGTTTCATATTTCCTCATGTGGCTTCCATCTTTGGTTTTATATAGGAATACACAAGGTAAAAAATGTCCAATTAACCATCAAGCATGTTTTTTAAAATCCTATCCATCAACTAAATGTTGGTTCCATGAATATAGGAGTTGGTTCCATTGAATACATGAATTCATTACAATTAGGGCTTCTGATCTCAATGCCATTGACTTGGGTTGGTGGTATCAAGAATTCTTCTAGTTCTTCCCCTTCTTTGTTTTTGATTCTTCTTCTGGTCATTGTTGATTTCTCTTTTGGTAGTGTTGGTGCTAGTGACCTAGGTCAGTGGTATTGACTTTCCTTGGTTTTTGCTTGGCTGTATTGACAATAAAACACCAATGTATTAGGAAAAAAATAAACTGTAAAAAATTTGGACCATATACATAAAGAAAATATAAAATTGATGCACGTGAGATATTTTAGGAAAATTATGCAAAATTTACATAAACACATGAATATGAGAGAAATCCTTATCAAAACATGCCTAAATTAGCCCCAATTTTAGTAGAGGGATTATGTGCATCAAATTCCCCTAAGATAATGTTGCTTACCCTCGAGAAAAACTACTTTGGATTTGGTTAAAACACTAAAAATATAGACACATATGTGAATTAGATCATTCTAGTCATCCTTGACTTGACAGTCACAAACGACTCCTCTCCAGCCACAGAGCAACCAACTACTATACAAGCAACCAATTATGAAAAACAAAATGTTGAAATGAGACCACTTAACAAATAAGTAAGTTGAAACAGAGAGATATCATAAAAAGTCTAAGTTTTAGTGAGTGTGCCAGATGATCTATGTTTCTCTTATTCAAAAATTGATCAAATGTGGAAGTGATTCCCTAAATATGATTGAAAGAAAGAAATTAATCTTTATTGGTGGAATACCACATAGAGCAATGAGTGGATGTAATGGGTGTCATAAAATAGGAATCACAAATAATCCAAGTCATTTATGCATGGGACAAAATGATGCACCTAAATGATGGATAAGGTTGAATGTGTCCTAATGCCTATTATTAATGGTGGAATGAAATATGATGTGGATGCCTCATCTTAATGATGAGTTGAGGTGGAAGGTGATTCAAGTTAGAATTCCAAAAGTCTATTCCTAATAGAAGAGAGTTTATTTTTTCCTTCCTCCTTTTTCTTCATTGTCCTCTTTCATTTTTCTTTTTCTTTCATTTTATTTTGCATATTCTTTTTATTCAAACATTTTTAGACATAAAAATTGATGTGTAGGCTAGATATTTTTATGACTTGGATAAGGAGTGAGGGTATAAACAATTTTCTTACTCTCTATATTTAGAAAAAGATGTGAAAAATATATATTGCACCCTTATGAATCATGCAAATGCAGAATGCAACTATATGGAATATGGTATGCAAACTAACCTATATGATTGAGCTGCTTACGCAAGTATGTTTTCATTTTCTAATCCAAAAGCTAAACTAAATGCTTCCTATCATGATGAGATGCAAGCAAAAAGAAAAATGACTTGAATCATGTACGAAATCTATGGTGGTTATGAAATGAAGTGAGGGTGCATGATATCAAGTGACTAAGAGACACTATTTCAAACTAAGATATGTCTCTATTCTATTAGCTCATATGTCATTGTGATAAAAAAAATGTTATTGAATTAAAGATCACATTAATGATTGGTTAGATCAAACTCAAACATCATATTTGTTCTAAATTCAAGGGTAGAATTAGGTGTTACACATATGTCTCCGGGTTGACTAATCCTCTCAATTCCTCATGCAATTACTCTTAAACAAGACAAATCAAAGGATAAGGGTACATAAAGACCATTACTTTAATTTATTCATGTCAACATTTTATTTTAAATCCACTTTTGCACTAGATAGATGTGGATATATGATAAAAATGAAAAAAAATGAAAGAAAACCTAAATAAGATAAGATGAAAAAGAAAATTAAGTTCGAATAGGAAAATAAGATATATAAATGCAAGATAATATGAACTCAAGATAAATCTCGTTCCAAACCTATTGGTGTATATGCCCTAGAATCCATTCATTAGATGATGTCTATACAGATACTTTGTAATTTTGATTTGGTTAATAAAACTGATTTCAATTCATTGATGCACATTTAGTTATTGTAATATTAATGTACATAATAAATGTCCATATAATGAATGGTTCAATCCATGGGACTTCAAGTGTGTAACTTGAACTTGAGATCCTAATGGATGCTAAGAAAATCATTCTCAAGATGTCCCTAGTCAATAATTATTATGGATTGGAAAATAATAATATCCACTGGACTAGTATGTCTGGTGATTGGTGACCATGTCTCATGCGTCATAAGTATTTAATACCAAATTAGACAAATAGGTACTTCTTAGATAACAAATGTAGTGGACAGACCCACATCGAGAGGGATCTGTGGAATGTTATATGATAGGCATAAGAAACTCTCACATTCAATAGTGTTGTTGTGGTCCTTTGACTTAAAGTCACAACAATGGTGATATGACAATCACCATACCTTAAAACTAGCCAATGTGATTTTAAAGAAGGTTTCCATAAAGGAAGTGATTGGGTATGATGAAAATCACGCTACACATTCTTAGTGATACAAAAGGATTCTTTCCCTTGCATATAATCAGAGTGATAAACAAGGCCCCTTGATAAGTGAGACTAGAGAAATATTTGACCATGCTCATGTGAGTTAGTATATGATGTTGATCCCATATGTATCTTACTAGTATACTTGGAGATCAAGGTACTTAAATCAAACATCACAAGGATGATGTGTTCATTCCTCTAGTTCAATCTAGATATTTGTGAAAAAGGATTATACAACATGGTAACACTAGTCGTTGATGGTTTAGTCTTGTCGCAATAATTCTACTATTTGGATAGCAATGATGTTGTAGCTAGACACCACTCATTTTTTATTATATTAATATTTATTAGTAAATATATTTCTAGTGTAGTATGGTGCCTTCAAGTCACTCACGCACTCAAATCTTCTCACTGTTGCCTCCAAGGTTTGAGAGGCCATGTGATGCCCCATCACACTAATCAAGATTACTCACAACAAAACAAATGATCAACAGCTAAACCACCACATAACCAAAAAAAGAGGGTAAATTAAAACTGACTTATACATTACTATCATGTTTAGAAACATGTACATAAGGGTCCAACAACTTGAATATCAACACATATCATACCAGGTAATTACATGTATGTCCAATGCACTCAGCTACAACATGTATACAAAAGATATTGTTTAGCATATACATGTCATATACAAAAATTGGCACACTACCAAAAACTTGAATCTATGTACATATCATCTACAAAATATCCCCTATCCATACCTAAGAGTAAAGGGATGACTCTAGGACACACTAATAACTAGCCAACCTTCTGATTTTACTACTCTTCAAGATGTTCTTCCTCACCACCACAAACTTGATGACATCATCGACGACCACCTCAAAATATGTGGCGATCCACAAGGTTAGACTGACGTTCCAGCGAGAGATATAATTTCAACAATAGTTATTGATTACAACAAATTATATCATAAAAAAACAAATTTAAGTAGAATAAATAGATTAAGCATGCTAAGTAATTAAAACAGATTAAACATGATTCACATAGTGTAAAGAGGAATAGGAAAAGCTATCATTTTCTATACAGTTGATTTCTCTTACCACAAGGTATAATAGCTAAACATTACTAGAAAAAAAAGCAAGGGTAAAAACAAATGTGACTCGTGTTTATCCCTAAATAGATATAATTCACGGATGAATTATGTATTTTATCAAGCCTTGGGGAGTTTGAGGAATATCACTCAAAGTTTGACTGAACACCGCTGGGTCACAATCAATTCCATCTAATATCTAGGGGAGACAAAATCTAAGATCTCATCCCCTCAGTCAGTGCGAGTCAACAACAGTGACATACCAGTCAAACTACCTGCAGTGACATATAGTGAAGCTTCCAACAACCTAGTTTGTGCTAGATATATAGATCATGCCACTAGAAACTAGGGTATACAAAACCCTATCATCTGAGGTACAACCACAACAGTCCTCAACACATCACAAATATTCATGTATCAACTATTCATAAATTGAGGGATGACCGCATTCATCCTCCAAAACCTTGGGATCAGGATGTCAAGGACACACAGTCACTTGCACCCTTAATACTCAACAACATGTGCTCCAATCTTCCCTTAGGAATACTCATTTCCCCACCCAGCAAGTTATGACATTGAATGGTTCTACGACACAGGGTACTACATGATTGGAGTTTCACTGGATTAGTTAATACCAATTGGATGAGTTAAGGTTGCATCAATTAAGTTACATACAAACCCTATAAGAGTTCCACAAAAAATGTGGTTAGTTGCAACTTCATAATTTATAAAATGCATGAAGTATAATTTTATCATATTATCACAAGATTCCAATCCCTATCGCATCATGAAGAGGATAACACATCAATTAGGAAAAAAACCCCATATTAAGTGGTCATAAGACCATTCACATTGTTCCCCACAAGAACAACATTATCGTTCCATGCCTCATCAAGGATCATCAACCATCATTAAACATGTGATACATAAGTTCAACATGATATTTCATTTAGGAACTATGATGTTCATATGACAGAAATTTAGGGTTACAACAACATAGAGAGAGAGTATTATGTCATCATACTAATCACATAAAGGAACTATGTATGATTAACCATCATTACTTACTTATATTAGGGTTATGTTCAACCAAGACGAGCAAATTAGGGTTACAAAACATCAATCCAAGATAAACGCTAGTTCTTAATATCTCCATTAACCATGAAAACATAAGGTCAAACATAATCATTGACCATAGAGTCAGGGAATTCATTGACCACCTAGGTTAGGAAAACGTAGAAACCACCTACGTCTAAGACACCTTGGAGACTTTGAGCATTAGATGCCTTAGTGACCACTAGGGTTCAAGATCATAACGACCAACATGGATCAAAATTGTTAGCGTCTAAGGTCAAAGGAGTCATCAACCACCAAGAGTCAAGAAGGTTGGCAACCGCTAGGGTTACCAATCTTGGCGACCACTCAAGATCAGAAATTCTTGGCGACCATCAAGGTTATACAAATCTCATCGACCACATAGGTCAAATCTTAGCAACAACCTATGATCAAAACCTTGGTGTCCAAATCTAGAGAAAAACTTGGTGACCAAATATTATTCAAAACCCAAGTTTGGTCACCAAGTTTTTCTCTAGATTATAAACTTGGTGACCAAACATAATCGACCAAGCTACTTTCTTCTCCAAAAAGGAAGCAACCCCTAGCTTGAAAAGGAAAGAAAGGAGGCATTTTCAACCGCTAGCTCAAGATACACTAAGGATATGTACAAGAAGAATAGAGAAGAGGGTAGGGTAGCAAGTAAAATAAAAAAATCAAGGGAGATATCACTTATTAAAACTAAGAAGCAAAGCAAGGAATCACTAAATGACCTCTACTGGAGTAGATCCAAACCCTAGGAGCACATGCAAGATAGATAGACCATCTTCTCCAACCTTGATCTACTCCTTCTCCCACCAAGCAAGGGGGGACGAGATACAAGCACAAAGAAGAAGAGGGAGTATGCTAGGTGTGCAAAGAGGTTACTTGCATGCAAGGAGGGGGGTACATGTAGGGTTCAAGGAGAGAGAGAGAGAGAGAGGAAAGGAAAGGCGTCTTGCGATGCATGCCATGTGTCCATGGTCTCTCCCATTCAAGCATCTAACACATGAAACTATCTCAACAAAAACTAGCCAACCCCACCAAGAAAACTCATCAACCAGGGTGAGTAGAAAAACTTTGTGACCACTTAACGTTCTTAGCGACCAAGATGGTAAAAAAAGCAAACGATCGCCAACCCTAGAAAAGTCGGTGACCAAGAGAGATATAAATCTCACCAACCACCAACCTTAATGGATCACAATGGGCCTTGGTGAAAAAAAACTAGGGACCTCATCCTTGGCGACCACCAAAGCTTGGTGGTCCATCAGGTCCAACACCCTTGGTCAACCATGAGCAAGGGCATCCATGAGAGCAAACCCTAATCTCATCATGGCTAGGTGCCACCATCAAACCTAGGTGGAACAAGGCACCCCAAAGAATAAATAGCTCAAGAATGATATAAAAACATGTAAATCACTAAAAGAATGTGAAAAATGTAAGAAAAACCTTACATATGGGTAAATTGCATAAATTCCCAAAACAAGCATATAAATGCATAACTTGTTCAAATAGTGTACAAAGTGGACAAAACTTGAAACTTAAGTTGTTCACATGATATCAAAACACATATTAGGGTTAGATTAAGGTTTTAAGTATGTAGTTTTCATAATAAATCATGTGCAAACATAAAGCAAGGTTAGGGGTCTTACAGACCCTAAGAAAAACTTAGGGAGAGAAAGAGGGAGAGGTAGAGACTAGAAACTCTGATTGCCTTTAAGCACTCATGTGGATACTGTGGAGATGAGTTTAGACATAGAATTTGTTAAAGACCAATATCTTCATTAAAGGCATGGGAATCGAGGTGACAATGGAATAATGCAATCTGTCACAAGTGTGAATGGAAGAATGACATCATCCATTGAGCATGCAAATTGAGGATAAGGTCTCAACAATAGAATGACACGATCCACCATAGAGAGCACACAAATTAAGGAAAAAGTCTATGTGGCAGATCAACGTGATCCATCACACATAACCATGGAAAAATAGTACAATGTACTAGAAACAAGTCCAGTATCAAATATGGGGTAAACAGAGCCATCTCTATGACCTTGGGATCAATGAAAATTATTGAAAAAAATCCCATGATCGGCCAATGACAATCGTTGGTTATTTTCATGATGATCCACAAAAAATAGTGTTCTACACGCATCCGTAGGTGACTTCCAGAGTGCCAGAGGCACTGGAAAGGGGTTTTCATTGCTGATTTGATGAAATTCAAGAGAGGTGTAGATAGGAAGGTCCATATCTAGACCAATTGTTACAAGTTGAATCATTGGAACCTCTTTCATGGTAAGGTATAAACTTTTAAACCCTAATATAATTTTGTTTAATTAGACATATCTTGCTCGAAGGATTCTCATGAAAGTTTTATTCCACTATGTTTTTAGCTCTTGTTATTCCTACAAATCTTCCATAATCTTGAATTTGACAATGTCCTCATTATCAAACATAAACTTAGAGATGGAATGGGTGCACCGAATGATCACACTCTAGGGGTAGAATGTTCCTAGTGGGACATATGCACCAAGCGGGTAGAATGTGTCGATGAACTAGGGAGTTTGTGATAGAATAATCATGGTTGTGGGTATTCAGGAAGTTCCCTAAGCTCTAATAATGGTAATACAATGATCATTGCATGTACTCCGTGCATTGTAGGTTCTAGTGTAAGATCCCATTATTACTCAGGAGAAGTCATTCATTGGAAAACATCTCCTACTAATGCATGAATATATGCTCTTAACCATGGAAGATCCTCTCATGATGGGAGTTGAGATTAATCATTGTCTCCTACTGCTAATGTTGACCCACCTAAATGGTATTTATCATGTGACACACACCCTCAAATAAATATGTGGTCATACTGTGGTGGAGTCGAGGTAGAAGAAGAGGGATTGTGGGCATGCAATGTATGGTGTTGCCTCCTGTGAGTCCCTTCCGGTGTAGCCTCTACATACTCAAACTCATAGTCATCATCCTTAGAGACTTCCTTATCGGTGTCCTCCTCCTCCACGCCCATGCCTCTCACATTGTTGCTGCAACGATCATTTTTAGATTAACCATCTAATTAGGGTCTACTTGATTGATTGCATGTTTAACTAAATTGATCATTCTTTAAGCTTGATTTGATGATGGTAGTCTAATTATAATTCTTTAAACCTAATGAAAATTTTTAATAATGCTTTTACTTTGAATAATTAGGGTTTGATAATTGTAAAACCAATTCACCAAAACTAGGGTTCTGGTAGTATATGAATACATAATTTGAAATATATATTTTTGTAGTAAATTGTTTCTAGTATTTTATCTACAACTCTTATTTAGTTGAAACATGTATATTATTTGAAAAAAAAATTAAGTATTCTTGTAAAATATCAAAAAAATTAATAACTTTCTGACAAATTTGTCGCCCGTGTTTCCCCAGGCCAAAATCAGCTGACCATGCATTATGGCTGAAAAGTAGAACTCTAGTATTTTATTTTTATATGTTTATTGGTCATTTAAATGATCTAAAATTATTATTGGAGCTCTGAATGTTTTTTCAGACCACATGCTAAGTTTTCATAATATTTGGAAGATATTTGACCTATTTAGTAAATGGTTTTGGGTAACATTTTTTTGATAGAAAAATCTATTGAAATAAAATAAAGTGTAAAGTAGGATCAATTTGCAATTGATCCAAGCACCTTACTTGCTCTATATGAGTAACCTAACACACATGATCTCTCATTTTCATGATTCCTTCTAGAGAAATGAAATGATAGAGAGAGTATGAAAATGGACATGCAATCATCTATTTTAGATTGACTTTTGGTAGATCAATCATCGAAAGCCAGTAGCAACAAATGAACCTCATGTAGTAGATCTTTCTAGTCTCCCTTTCATCGCTAGTGAGGAATCTTGGCTATTTCTTTTCTTTTTATGGTCATTTTGATCATCTTCTCTTATCATGAGGGAGATTTAGGATTTGAGTGAGGAAGAAGGTGGACATGTTGACTTAGGGCTTTATCGTTTGAGAAATGATGAAATCATGTAAGTTTAGCTTCTTTGGATAGACTTTCTTGGTGTTCTTATCTTACATGTCAAGATTCCATCCCTGCTCTAATTTGATTCCAAATGATATCAAATCGCCCTCTATTCTCACTCTTTCTCTGCTATTCTCCATTTTTAAGGTTTTTTAGTTGAGAGGAGGAAGAAATGGATTCAATATCTAGAACCTTGGTGGACTTCTAGAAATATAGAGTTTGAAATACATTTTAAGGTGCTTGTCATCTTAGGTGAGTGATTCTCTAAGTATTAAGTTCTGTAATCATGTTGAAAATCAAAGTATATCTAACTAAAATAATCAAGATCATTTTTAGTACTTGTATGCAATTATATAATCAACTGGAATGTTTATTGGGAAATAAATGCTTTTGATTCAGATCCTTTCTAATTAATTTGTATTTGACTAGTTCCTGATCTATTGATGCAATATATATATATATATATATATATATGAATAAAATAGTCAAGATCATATCTAGTACTTGTATGCAATTATATAATCAACTGGGATGTTTTTTGGGAAATACATGCTTCTGATTCAGATCCTTTCTCATTCATTTGTATTTAACTAGTTGTCGATCTATTGATGCAATATATATATATATATAATGTCTTATGGATAGAGAATTATATAAATTTATACCATTTTTTCTTAAAATTCAATCAATAGGTGATGTGCTTGGAAATTTCGTTGACATGAATGTAATCATATTTGAACTCAATAATCATGAGTTGCTCAACTAAATTTCGAATCCTTACTTGAATTGAATTTGGTATGTACATGAGGATCACTACATAAGGCTTTGATATGGAGTAACTCCATGTCTAGGGTTAATGTTGAGTGATGGACTCAAATGAGTCAATGAATCATTGTATGCCTATAAATGATTGGTTTCAATGTGTCTTGAATAGACTCAATGAACCTCTGAACACCTTGATGAGAATAATGAACAATATGATTCTTGAAATGTGTTGAACTAAATGACTTCTTGGAAAACCTAGAAGTTTAGTACTAAGACAAGTATGAGTGATAAGCTAGAACTTGTATATAATATTGTAAATGTGATGAAATGAGTGTAGGTATTAATGCTTCAATTGATGATGATGAGTCTTACTAATATGGTCAAAGCATAATGCATCTAATTTTTTAGATTTTATGAAATAATTAGTGAACCATCACATAAATGTGGGTCCTTTATACAAGATACATAACAATGAATTGGGAAGGATGATTAGAGAATATGGTGTAAGAAGATGTAACCTAATCAATTCCTTTAAGATAAAGTAAGTAGTATTCTAAGGGATAAAATTATCTTTGTTAATTACATAATGCTATCAAAAGTCATTGACATGGTACACTCAACTAATTACAAGAAAGAAGATGGACTAGAATGACTGAATGGTGATGAAAAGTTAAAAATGAAATTAATGAAATGCATATGATGAAATGTATAGTCTATATATTTCAATTGCATGTGTATTGACCTAAACTGGTTGAAATATATTAAAATCAGATTTGAAGCAGTTCAATGAGAGAGACTTTATATATTAAGGAAATTTAGAATCATTTGTTCCTAGAGTAGTAGTAAACATAAAATGAAAGAAGTTGAAACTACTATATATGAAATGAAGGGAAAATGACATAATTGGTAGATGAATCTAAGAACCTACTCATGTCCCTCAAACAAGAACTATGTGATGCTCAAGAATAATGATATCAAATGAGGTTATTAATTGGTTTATAAGAATGTGATCTTGGATTGTAATTGTATGTTAGGATACTTGTATTCTGAGAATGACCTTTTCTAATGAATTTCTAATGAGATCACTTATGCGTTGGATAGTAGCCCTAAATTATTAGTGGTAAATAGTATATGAGGATTATTTATGTGTGTTATGCATAGTCATTCTTTGAGATTTATTTATATATATAGAAATCAAATGGAATAAGTACATGTTGCATGATGAACCTACTCTAATTATGATGAATGACACAAGATACCTATATGCATATTCTATTACTAGTTTTGTGAATATATGTTGAGAACTATGTTGTAGAATTAATTAATAAGAAATTTATTGAGATTGAATTTAACATTCATTGATTACATTTGAGAAACATTTATGAGGATAAATGATGATAATGGGACTATGTTTTAGGCTTAAAGCTCACTGATGATGACTTCTATGAGATGATGTGGAAATGGATAGAATCATATGTGTTGAAAATTATAGATTGTTGTGCTTCTTGTTTTAGTTATTGTCTTTCTTTATAAGCCTAATCCTCTTTGTTTCATTCTAGTTATGCGAGAATATACACATATGAAAAATTATGATTGAATATTCTTTAAGATGAGTAAAAAGGATTAATAACAAGTGGAATGATGACACATCTAGTTAGGTGCCCTAAACACCGTGAGTTTCCTCCAAGTGACACACTGATAAATGAAAGGGATCTCCTTGTAGCAATCAGATATTATGAGAGGGATTTCCATAATGTGGATTAAGACCTTAAAGGCTAGATCAGTAGGATTTAGAAGTGAGTCATCTGGCATGGTTTTGGCCCTAAATCATTTATTGTGAAAGTCTATGTCCATGAGGAATAGAATTTGATGAAATCAAAATTGTGATACATGTGATACATGATGATATGTGATATATTATTTTGTTGGTTCCTATCTTGTCTACCCAAGATGAGGATGTGAGCCTCTTTAGGCAACCCTCAGGTGGAACAAGGCTATTGTTGATATCTTAAAGTGGTTGGCTAAACCCTAAGAAAGTGATGGTGAGTTGTTGAAACAACAATTAGGTTTTGTGACTTCAACTTGTTAGGTACAAGCCAAGTAGTTTAAGGGCAAATGAATAAAAGATGACAAGTCATGTAGAATATGAGTTGAGTGTTGTTATATTCCTATTTCTGCTAGTTGATATATATACTATTGTTGAATATGCTTGTTGTTGTGGAAACTAATCATTAATTTATTAAAACAATCTATTTCTATATCCTTAAATGTCTAGTTTAGAACCTAATCTTAAATGTTGACATGTGGTTGATGTTGAGATTGTATATCCATTATGAATATGATTTAGACTTACTTGTCATTTGACTAGTCTTGTTTGGTAGGCATGTCTTATGTGTACTTCGACTTTAGGACTACAAGATGTGTTCCTGGTCCAGATGGTGGGGTGTCACAAAGATGATGTTGTAGTTATGCATTGTTTCTAAATGTTTATATATTTACTTGTTACTCATACTAATGGATTATCATTCTGAATTAAGTAGCATCTAATGATTTGTTCATAGACATGCTCTTAAAGATGTTTTAAAGTTGGATTCAGTTTGAGTGATTTCCTTGTTTGATAGATTAGATTATTATCATAAATCTTATTTGACTAGATTCTAGAACTATCTTCTAGACTGTTTAATATATGTATTTTTCTTTTTTGTTCATTATACTTAATCTGAAGTTGATGCATGTACTCAGCTTGAGTGTTTGGTATCCACTCACTAGGGCTCTATATGAGTCTCATGAGGTTGTTTCAAATATTTTTTGGGTATAGTACTATCCAATGGAGAGATCATTAAAGAAGATGCAAACACAATAATCTAGTTGAGAATGTCCTCATACTTTGTCTTTCCTAGGATGGGTTGTAGATCGAGTGTGTTCTTTCATATTCATGTAAATGATTTAAATTGAATCACATATGAGCAATAAATCTTGATTTTGGTGTTAATAGAGTTGAATATAATTTTGTTTATTAAATATGTTGTCATTGAAGTGAGTTTGTTATGAGGTTTTATGAGAAAGAAAAAGAAAAAGAAAAATGTATCTATGTTTTTCATATATTGTGTTAATTGTGTTTGTTGAGAATTAGTTGCTTTGCATCATAATCTGGTTTTGATTTTGTGCTTCCCTCTAATGGTTGACAATAATGTTGATCAAAAGAGAGGTCCCCAGAGTTGTCTAACCAACATAGGTGATCAAGATCTATGATGTTGAAGATGGGATCTGGAAGTTCTCTCTGGTCCATTTTAGAGAAAGAATAAAGTCTACCCCCAATCCTATCAAAGAGCTTGGCATTGAAAAAATGCTTGAAATCCAAATCCCCTTCAAATCCGTTGGCTGAAGATGATAGATATCAGGGTTGAAGTGGATGGATAATCTCATGATAATACCAACAAAGTGAATAATATATACCTCTTCTTAGTTATGGAAATTGCGTGGGCATGTCTAAGGAACAATACACCCAAGTTGATCTTCTCTCTTCCTAGAGAGAGGAATGTCCATATTGTGAACAAATTTGTGGCTTGAACATTCCCTTACCCTAAGTGGACCTTGAAAATAGAGTGTTAGTTAGAATCCAATGAAGAAGGAAGGCAAAAGGATGCTTGATGTCATTGAAATTATATTGATGTCGCTTAACCTTCTCATGAGCTATTTCTATGCTAATATGGCTCAATTCCATGGAGTGACGGGCAACACCTAAGTCTGTAGTTTTCCCACTTAAAAATGGTGTTAAACACCTCCAGAGTAAGATGGTGGGTGGCATTGTAGAGACTAAACATAACCCAACTAGTCTCCCATTCATCACCTTAGGTGTGTTGTCTCATGAAGAACACTTCCAGGGATGACAAGAACTCCAACATAATCTCTTTATACATTGGCCATCTCCCTAGGAATAGTTTGATGGAATTCATCCCTTGGTCTAGGCACACCTTGCGTAGGTTGTCAGTAAAGCCAAGCTACTCGATGAAGGCTAAGTCGCCGTAACAAGTGGCCTCAAAGTCATTCTTTGCAAGCTCGGTGTAACTATTTCTTTGCTCATTGGTCTCAAGCATCACTTAAGGTTTATGGATGAGTTGGGATGAAGAGTGGTGTTGAAGAGTATGCTTCATAATGAGGTCACTTGATCATCATTTTGAAGGAGGGAACGAGAGGGGGTGAGAGTTAGGTGTAGCAGACACTTGGCAAAGAAGTTCTCGGGAAAGATTTGTAGAGGAGTTCTTGATTAAGTAATGTTTGAGATGTTTGAAATCCAAATGAATCCTCCTTATTATATACGAGGATAGGTGCCCATCAGTTAAAATTCAGTGCCACCAACTTTGAAGTTGGTGGTACTAACACACACTATGATATATGTGCTCTTTGTGTTGACCTTTGATACTCACATTTGTGATCACTAGAGGTATCGACTCATAGATTCACAAAGTCGGTGGTACCAATGTGATTTGTTGGTATCGACTCACTGAAGTTGTGGATCGATTGTGTAAGAACCATTGGATTCAAACACGTGCAACCATCATATTAGTTTTCAGATATCATGCTTTTCCATTATCTCAGTGGCACTGTCATGGGTCGATGCCACCAACTTTGTCTTGTAGAATCTCCAACAAGTGTTAGTAGAATTGAATAATTATAAGTCATTGGTCTCGAGGGGATGAATTCCGTTTATATTTTCTTATAGAGTTCATCAATAAAAATGAAGTTCCCCTTATGCTTTGGTTGGTGCCACCAACTGGTGGTCGGTAGTACCAACTATTCCATGTTCTTAAACACTAACACATTCATCAGACATAATAAACCTTCATCAAATTACCTAACAACTAAAATATAAAAATGCATGACTATATCTTAGGAAATACAAAATGTGTGGGTCACCTCCCACAAAGCGCAATTGTTTTATGTCTTAGGTGCTACATGATTCTTACATGTATCATGGGTTGTCACGTGTAAGTCCCCTAACATAGCTTAGTGCTTGATTGTTCTTGTTTTTCTTAAAAAGATGTTTGAATGTTAATGTAATCTCTTGAGATGCATTAATAACATTTGATAAGTTTATGTTTTCAGTTTGGTCCTATTTGGTTGATGTTTGAGCTAGTTATGCTTGTTTTGGATCAAGTTGCAATTTACCCATATTTAGGGTTTACCATGCAATTTGTCACATGTATGGTGTTCTTCTTGTGCCCTAGAATCATGAGAGAGAATATGATGCTATGGGGAGCCTTTTCGAACCATGGATGATGAGGTGGCATCATGTGTATAGTTTAGGATTATCTTGAGTTGCATGGTTGGTGATGTTGACAATGTGTGTTCTTGAGTGTAGCAAACAGTGTTGCGACCTTGACGATGTGTTTGGAAGTGCTTCGACCTCTACACCATGTTTTTTTGGTTTTCCTCAACCTTTGTGATTTAACCTTTGGTTTGGTCTCTAGGGCTTTGCCTTGTTGGTGTGTTGCGACCACAACACCTTTGGTTTGCTTTGTGAAACACCTTTGGTTTGCTTTTGTTGCGGTCGATACTGGGGTTTTGAGGTGTGTTGCAACTACTACCATGTTTTTCTTCGACCATGTTGTGTTTGGGAACAAAGTAGTCACTACACCACTTTGTTATTAACATTTCTCTTGCATGTGTGCATGCAAGGACGATGCTTTGTGGGGCAAGTGTCCCAGTGGTGCTCTAACTTCTTGACACCTCATATATTTACCTCTCTCATAACTGTGAGTATATAAGCTCTCTCCTTCACAAGAAATCAATCCTTTTATCTCTCTTTTATTCCTCTCTTCTCCTTATGTTCAGCCTTTGAGCTTTGTGGAGCTAGAGAAGGCTAATCTTGAAGCTTTTGTGCCTGATCATCCTTGCATGTGATGATCTTGAGCTTGATCATCTTCTTGGTGGTGATTTATGGTGATCTTCCTTCTTGGTAAGTGGTTCTACACCTTTGATCACGTTTTCCTTTGAAACCCTACCTTCCTTCTTCCTTTCTTGGTCAGAGACTATGGTTCAACCATGGTGGCTATTCCTTGAGGATATTCTCTTCACTAAGGTCGGAGATTATGGATTGACCATCGTGGTACCTAAGTGAGATGAAGCTTCCTCCTTTCTTCTTTCTTCTCTCTTATTCATCCTAGGGTTGAGTTTTCTTCACCTTGATCTATCCTTTGACCTTGGTATGTTTCTTTTTCTTGAGGTGACCTTGTGTCTGTGGATTTGATCCAAGTTGGAGTTTCTTTTCCTATTCTTGGAGCTTGTGGCTTTGGAGCTTGATCTTCAATCTAAGACGGGTTATATAACTTCCCCTCTTCTATTATTGCACCATTATCTTTTCTTGCATGCTTCTTGTTTCATCTCTAATATATGATCCTAAGATGCTAGACGATGTCATCATGATCTAGGGTCTATGATTTTGAAGTGTTCTTTTATGGATTACTCTCTTTCTTGAACCCTAATTTCATGCACCTAATTTCTAATGATGATGGGTTGATGTTTCTTGCATGCAACTTGATCTTTGGTGTTAACGTCTTGATGATGTTTCGGCAATTCATGTTAGGTGGTGGTTTTAGTTCTTGTAAAACATATGTTGGACGTTGGTTTTCTCTCTATTGTTATGGTTTTCCATATGTGTGCCTTGGTGATGTTGGTTTTAAGGTTTGATGTCCATCTATGATGGAGTTTTACTCTTAATGATGCATGATTTCTCTTGATGTTCATCAACATTTTGAGCATGGTTCAACTCTATTTTGAGGAGAGTCATATGTTGCTTGTTGTAGCTTCACCTTGAGGCTTCTACACTTGCCTTGGTGCTATGTTTTCAGGTTGGTCACTACATGTTGTTGGATGGGTTGTTGCGGATGAAACAAACCCTAACCCTAGTGGTTGAGTTGGTTGCTACTTGGGACCCTGTGACCTTTATTATGGTCGAAGTGCTTTGTTTGGAGTGGGCTAAGGTTTGCTTGGTAATGTATTGTGAGAGCTACTTGGCTAACCCTAATCACTTATGTTGGTCACTACACTTTGTGTGTGTTTCGGTCACAACATGTGTTCTAGTTTGATGGTTGCTACTCATGGATATCTCTGTTAGGTCACAACTCTTGTTTTGGTTAGTTTGATCGCTACCTTTTATGGTGTGTTGTGGTCATAACAAGGTGTTAACCTGGTGTTGCAGTTGCAACAAAGTGTTAGTCGATTTGTTTGGTCACTACACCTGCCTGGTCTGGTCACAATAGGTACCTTGGTTTTAGAGGTCGCTACCAATGTGTTGTGGTCACAACAAGGTGTTGACCTAGTGAGGTCTCTACAAGGTCTTACCCATGGTGGTTGCTACACGTGCATGGGTGTGTAATGTTACGTGAAATTACCTTAGTGGTTGATACACGTTATTGATAATAATGCTAAGCCCTAATGTGCTCCAAGAAAGCGGGAGATGGTGTATCTAGGGTTTAATAATGATATCGAATTTAAAAGCCTAATCGGACATGTGGGGTACCCTAACTCTAATTATCAAGTGTACAATGTTCTTGTTGAGCTTGCTTCATTGAATAACTTATGAATATTTTTTTCTCTCTCCTAATTTTGTAATCCTAACCTTGCGGGTGGAATGAATAACACCTCTAGTGAATGCTATGGTGCGGTCAATATATCACAGGGTGATTTGTGAGCTTTCATGTGGCATGATGGAATAAGGAATGATGTGTCTTATCTCTTATGACCTGGTGGAGACTCAATGCCTATTGTGAGGTGATATCCTTTAGTGATGAGATGAGGGATTACTATCCCCTGGTGATGTGATAATGTTGATGGCCTTGTATGGTAATGGTATCAAGTGATTATGTGACAAGTGTGTACTTCATGTGTTTTATATATTCTGGAGTTGTAACATGCCCTTGTATTTGTAGCATTTGTTTAGGATTTGTACGTTGTAACTTGATTGATATTAAAAGACCCTCAATTGGATTAGCTAATCAAGTGAAACCTTAATCATGTAGTTGTCATGTTCCATAGATCCATTCTAGTATCAAGACCTTTTGGATGGTGAAATAACTCTTCCTTCAGGAAACTCATAGCGCATACTATTGAGTATGCGAGGTGCTTTGAGAATATCCTTGTCATCCAGATCCCAAGTGTTTTGAGAATGGTTATTTTCGTGTCTCGGTGATTAGACTATATGACGTGATCTTGGAGGACAACTATGGTTGTTCCCCTATGGTTGGGATTGCATACCCTAGTGTCTAGGGTTGTGACCTATACCAAGGCATGGTAGGTGTTTTCATCTTGACTATATGTCACTAGTGGTAGTTGACTATTATGTTTCTACGGTGTCTCTCATATTGACTGTGAGGTGTGTGGTGAGATCATGGAATCTAGCTCTTCCATTGATCTTCTATGGCACTGATTTTGACTTAACAGTGGTTAGTTGGATTTGGGTGGTAGGACTAAAATCCTTAGGGGAAAAAAAGACGAAATAAAACAATGTAGTATATTTTCTTAGGTGAAATACTATTCACATTGGATGACCCCCCTTGACTTGTCTTTTGTGCTAATTTATTGAATTATAATGACATAAGGGAAATCAACTATTATACATGTTCTTAAAGTTATATTATGCTCTACTGCTCAATTGTATATGCCTAATTTGCTTAATCTATGTTAACTGTTGTGCTTATATCATTTAGCTGAATCTGCTCAACCCGAGGATAATGTTATTTCCTACTTTAGCTTATTTGTGCTTATAATAGTTTTTGTCGGAGAGTTATATCTCTCATTGGGATGTTTGGTCTCACTTTGTGGGTTTCAACATTTTTTAGGTGGTCATGCACGATGAGGTAGAGATCGTGTGGTTGAAGCCGAGCAACAAGAAGAATAATAGTTGTTGAAGGTTGGATATGCTTCTAGTATTTTGTTGTAGAGTCCTATGTATCATCCCTATACTCTCAGGTCCTTGGGGGATTTTTGTAGATGTTGTACGTCGATACGAGTTTTTGGAAGTGTGCCATGGTCATATAGATGGCTTGTATATTTGAACACGATATCATATGTAACAGGTCGGTGGCATGTATCCAGTGAATGGTGACATGTATTATATTTTTGAATGTTATATGATACATGTGGCTTCTTGTGGACTCAAATGTAATATGCTTCTATTTTTGTGGATATGTGAAATCATTTTAAATTACTCAACCCTCTAGTATCTGGATGATTAGTATTAGTTTTGTATTTTGTTTTGAGGAATCATGCTTTGTGTGGTGATGGGCGTCTCATGAAAGGTTGGTATCAGAGATTTAGGTTTGTTGAGTCTATAGGGACATAGGACTACAATTTGTGGATGTTCAAGTGTCCTCCAACATATTTAATGGTAAATTCTACTTATGAAGAAGAAGAAGAAGAAGAAGAGAATAAAATATATGTCTAGAGAATACAAAGAACATGCTGAGAGCAGTATTGCTGCACCAGGTTGTGGTTCCATGAGGCAGGCAAGGGTTGATGGAGTTCCTAAAGTGCCCCAGTTTGACCCTGATATGGTGGCCAACCCCGCTTTCCAGTCCACGTTTGGACAGTTGATGGCCAGATCATGCATATGGTGGATAGAATGCATGTACCCCAAGCTAGGGTTGTGGTCCCCAATGTTGAATCCCAAGGTTCTGGGAAGACCTTCGAGAGGATTTGACATGTTGGATCATTGGAGTATGTGGGTACGTCGAACCTAGTTGATGTGGACATGTGGTTAATAGAGTTGGAGAAGGCCTTCAACATCCGCAATATCCTCAAAGAGGATAAGGTGAAGCACACAATGTACTTATTGAAAGGTACTATTGGACATTGGTGGGCTGTCGAGGAGGAGAAAAGCCCTCATGTTGTGGTCAGTTGAAAAGATTTTTGGTGAGAGTTTATGAGCTGATACTTCTCAGATACCTACTTGGATGAGAAGATCACGTAGTTTGAGAAGATCAGGTAGGGATGTATGATAATAAACAAGTATGAGGCAAGGTTCATGGAGATTCTAAGGTTCTTCCCGGACATGGTTTCTACAGATAAGGATAGGATCAGACATTTCGAGAAGGGTCTGAGCTCTAAATCGACAATGTCAGTGTAAGATTTAGAGAACAGAGAATAGTTTACCGCATTTGTGGATTCAATGAGGTAGATAGAGCAATCAGTTGTGGAGAAGTGTGAGGCTAATGCCAAGAAGAGACATGCATAGTACCAGGAATTTTCATCTAGAAGCTTCAAGAAGTGTAGGTTTTTGTCACCTCAGTAACATTAGAGGTCAACAATAAAATCATAGTGGTCACCGAGAAATGGTAGAGGGTGTACCATTTTACCAACATGATCTCACACTACTACATCAGTGTCATTGATAGGGCTATCTAGGCCATGGTACAAGAGAAAGACCTGCTTCAAGTGTGGAAAGATTGGGCATACAAGGATGTATTGCCCAATGAAGAATGAAGACGTGATGGAACATCCGAGACAGATCTAATAGGGTTCGTAGTAGCGACAATTCAGTAGTGGTGGAGGTCAAGGATGTGGATAGGTGTCACATGATAGTTCATCTGGACAGGCCAGTAGAGGACTGGGGAGACAATAGGCAACAACTCGATTCTATGCCATGAGTTAGCCTGAAGGAGTAGTCAACTCGAGGGTCATGATAGGTTAGATGGATTTATATCATTTTGATTTGTCTTCTTCCTATTTTATATCTATTTTGTTTGACCTAGGTGCGATACACTCTATTATCACTAGATAAGTGATAGCTAGCTATTTTTTGCTTAGTGGTCATAGAACTAATAGTCTTCTCCTAGAAACCCCTTTGGTTGGTTATGCTGAGTTGTGGGAGGTGTATTCATCTTGCATTCTTTCTTTCATAGGATGCATCATTCAAGTGGATCTCATACCACTTGACATGCATGGATTCAATGTGATCTTTGGAATGGATACCTTGGAGAAGTATTTGGCAGTCTTGGACTGTAGCTCCAAGGTGGCGACCTTTGCTGATGAAGATTTGTTGTGGGTATTCCAAGGAGATTGGATGATTCTCCCAATGTGTCTAGTGTCAGGTATGATAGTGGAGAGGCTTATGAGGCAAGGTTGTGAAGCCATTTTGGCACATGTGGTGGATACTAAGGTGAGGAGTCCTAGTATCTAGGAAGTGTCAGTTGTTTGTGAGTTTGAGGATTTGTTTCCCTATGAGTTCCCAGGTGTTACCCACCTAGAGAGATTGATTTTGAGATCAAATATGGTACCATGTACATAGCCGATAGCACAAACATTGTACGGGATGGCACCAGTTGAAATGCAAGAGCTCAAGAAGTAGTTGCAAGAGTTTCTTGAGAAGGACTTTATCAGACTGAGCACTTCCCCTTGGGTTCCTCTAGTGTTGTTTGTGAAGAAGAAAGATAGATCCTTGAGAGTGTGTATTTATTATCAACAATTGAACAAGGTGATGATCAAGAACAAGTACCCTTTTCCACAAATAGATTATTTGTTTGATCATTTGAGGGGTGTTGCAACCTTTTCAAAGATTTAGATCTGAGGTCAAGATACCATCAGTTGTTGATCCAGGCAGATGACATACCCAAGTCAGCTTTTAGGACTCAATATGGTCACTACGAGTTTGTGGTTATTCTATATGGGCTAACCAACACACCAGCAATGTTCATGGACTTGATGAGCAGGGTGTTAGGTCTTATTTTGATCAATTTTTAATGGTTTGCATATATGAGATCCTGATCCACTACCGTGACAACCAACAACATGAGTAGGATTTATGACATGCGTTGACCTTGTTGAGACAGCACAAGTTATACACTAAGTTTAGCAAGTGTAAGTTTTGGATGAAGGAGGTGCCTTTCCTTGAGCACGTAATAGTTGTTGAAGGTGTACATGTGGATTCTAAGAAGGTTTAGTCTATGTTAGAGTGAGAGAATTTGAAGACACCGATAGAGGTTTGCAGTTTCCTTGGGTTGGTAGGCTATTATAGGAGGTTCATCAAGAACTTCAGCATAGTGGCATTACCCGTAACGAAGTTGATGAGAAAAGATTTTCTGATTGTCTGGGATGACAAGTGCCAGCGTCCTTTCTATATGTTGAAGAAGAAGTTGACCAATGCACCACTTTTGGTTCTGCCAGAACAAGGGAAAGGATATATAGTTTTTGTGATGCATCGAAGAACGGTTTGGGTTGCATGCTAATGCAAGATAAGAATGTGATTTCTTTTGCTTTGTGGAAGCTTAAGAAACACAAGGAGAGCTACTTGATGCATGATTTGGAACTCACAGTGTTGGTCCATGCTTTCAAGATTTGTAGGCATACCTTTATGGTGAGAAGTGTCAGATCTTCGCTGACCATAGGAATATTAAATCATCTTTTCACAATAGGATTTGAACATGCATCAGAGATGCTGAATGGAGCTAATCAAAGACTATGATTACACCATAGACTACCATCCATGGAAGGCAAATGTGATGGTAGATGCTTTGAGCAAGAAGACTTCTTCTCCATCATCAGTGGATAAGGAACAATTGTGTTCTTTGGTGTGCCATAAGAGAGACATGTTGGTCTCCTAGCATTAGATGAATGTGAAATTTGAGGTGTCATTGTAGCAGGACTCACTACTACAGAACCTACCTTTAGTGTCAGTTATTTAAGGCCTTTAGTGTCGGTTTCTAAGCGACACCTATGTGGGCGACACTAAAAGCTCACCCATTATGCGTCAGTTCCAAAACTGATGCCCAAACTCTTCGCGCGCCACCGAAATCGCGCCTGTTTCCTGTGGCGCGAAGGTATAGGCGTCGGTTATTAGATAAGAAACCGACACCATATACCTTCACACCACAGAAAGGGCGCCATCTTGGCCACTATCAGCGTCGGTTATTAGATAATAAACTGACACCATATACCTTCGCACCACAGGAAACAGGCGTCGGTTATTTATATAAAACCGACACTATAACTTTGTGTGTCGGTGTTATACAAATAACCGACGCCTATTGTTTTTTTTTCTGTCAGTCTGCAGACCTGCTGTGGCTGGTCGTAGGATGAGAAACCTGCAGTTAACTGCAGGTTTTACGACATCCATTGATATCAGCCAACAACATGCCACAAACCTACAAATTTAACAACAAAAATATTCACACATGCATTTAGCAATACAACCTGCAGTTCCATTTTATTTTCACACATTTAGAAACATTCATGTAGCTAGCAATCTGTAGTTCCATTCATTCACATTCACACATGTAGAAACATTCATATAGCAACCAACACTTTCATTCATTTTCACTCAGACACATGTAGAAATATCTAGACATGTAGAAACATTCACACATATATTATAATTCAGAAACTCATTTACAAAATATCATTCTTTAGTCATTATTCGCTATCAACATCCCAATTATATTTTAAAACCCCCACTATTTGTATGGCTGTTTCCCATTCTTCTCTTACTTCATTTAATTCTCCCATCGTATAGGGAACATGTACATCTGGTAAGTCTGTTCCTGTAGTGGGGTCAGCTTTAAACACCTGTAAAGAGAATGATGTATATATATAATTAACGAGCTATAAATAAGATTGATATATTTCATATTATCTAATGAGACTATATAATAGCTGAGCAATACAATCGATGTCCATACAACATGACAGACTAACACATATATAGTACATAACAACAACAGCGTCGAATTTACATACAACACTAGCTTAGTACATATATAGTGGGACTAAGGTGACGATCCCACCTGCTAAAATAGGTTACCGACAACTACATGTTACGACTGGGAGGTCATGATTCAGCAACCGTATTCATTAGCAGGAGGACAAACAGATCCACCTGCTAATGCATACGGTTGCTAAATCACGACCTCCCATTCGTAACATGTAGTTGTCGGTAACCTATTTTAGCAGGTGGGATCATCACCTTAGTCCCACTATATATGTACTAAGCTAGTGTTGTATGTAAATTCGAAGCTGTTGTTGTTATGCACTATATATGTGTTAGTCTATCATGTTGTTATATGAATCTGAAGCACTTGTGTGTGCTGCACTTTATGTATTGTATCTGTATCCTGCTTCTCTTCATTGGGGCTTCTTTTGCTATTGCATGGCTTGCTGCCTATATATCTATATAACCTTTGGCGAACACCTGCATATCCTCTTGGACCCATTGTGTTGTCGTAACATTTAGTTGTCATTGAGCATCGCTGATAGCCTAGTTAGTTAGCACATTGATTTGGTTAGTAACAATAAAGGTTAATCTTGAATAGGTGAATACATAAAAACATATATTAATGAAATTGGGAGTGGCACTTAATACCTTGAATTCATCTGTTTTTCTTTGGGTAACAAACTCCTCCCAGTCTTTGGGGTCCAAGTAGTTCCATTGCTGTGTGGCTTCCTTCTTCCTATATTTATTTTTCAAAGAGAATACAAACAAAAATTATTAGTGTAGAGTTAGTGAAATACTGATCAATGTCTTGAATTGGAATCAATCAAGAACCTATTCTCAGCATCGCGTATGTAATCTCGGGTGAGATTGGTCCTATAGTTCTTTAGCACCCTCCCATAATGTTTAGCATTTGTATTAACTAGAAGATAATGAAACATCAAATCATAAAATGATATTGATATTAAAAAAGTAAACATTTAGCTTCAATAAAAAAATATAAACATGCATGCCTCTAAAATTGTGATCTTTTATCAATTAACAATCCTTCATTGTGATCTCCGCGCACATATAAGTCATCATTAGCTTCAATATTTTGTGGAGTTGGCAACCCAACTGAGAATGGACTGGAGTCATCATATTTATCATAGTACTCTTCTTCATCTATAGGATCTTCAATGAACTATCTTTTACCATGAAGGAAGAACAACCGACCATTTATCATTTGCATGATCATCGATATAAAATACTTGTTTCGCCTGTGATGCCAAAATGAATGGTTCAACCTTCTCGCCAATATTTTCAAAGTTCACTAAAGTGAAACCCAATTCATCCACTATACTCCTTTGGTGTTATCAACCCAATTACATTTGAAGAGCGGAATTCTGAAATCTATGTAGTCAAATTCCCATATCTCTTCAATGACACCGTAATATGACATTTTAGCTTCACGTGGACTCTTATCCTTTGCACTTGCAAAAAACATAGTCGATGCTTGAAGGGTGACCCCACTGTTTTGGACGACACTCTTATCATCTTGGCGCTTTGTGTAATATGTGAATCCATTAATGTCATACCCTTCATAAGACATAACAGTCAACTTTGGTTTAAAGGTGAGGCATTTGATAGTTTCAGTAATATCATCTAGTGTTTGAGATAGTTGATGTAAGACTTTATCTTCAAACCACTTAATAAAAGTCTTGTTATGCTCTCTAGCAAGCCACATTGTATTGGCTCGAGGATATTGTCTTTTGATGAAATTGGTATGTTCCTCGATATAAATGTTCACTTCGTCCATGTTGTGTAAAATATACAAATGACCTTGTTCCAACTGCTCACGGCTGATTACTTTCATACGTGATCCCAAAATTCCTTTGCCAAATAGCTCGTCAATATTCTTGTCATTATCAAGAGTGTCATTACCACTGAGAAAGTCATTGCAAAAATCCATAACCTCTCTCACCACATAACCTTCAATAATACTCCCTTCAGGCCGATAACTCTTTCGAACATCACCTTTAAAAATGCTCATGTATCGTTCAAAGGGATACATCCAATGCAAGAAAACCGGTCCCAAGATTTTCACTTCCCTAGTCAAGTGGGCAACAAGATGTACCATGATATCAAAGAACGAAGGAGGGAAATACATCTCAAGCTGACATAGGGTAACAACCACTTCTCTTTGCAAATTATCGAGAGTCTCAGGGTCAATAACTTTGCTGCAGAGACTGTTGAAAAAGAAACAAAGTCTGGTGATTGCAAACCTTACATGCTTCGACAATATAGATCGAATTGCCACGGGCAATATTTGTTGCATTAGAGTGTGAAAATCATGAGATTTAAGACCTATCAACTTCAGATCTTTCATTGATACCAATCTATGGATGTTGGATGAGTAACCATGTGTCACCTTAACATTTACCAAGCATTCACAAAAAGCTTTCTTCTCCTTTCTAGACAACGTGTAACAAGCGGGAGGTAAGTATGTTCTTTTATTACCCATTTCACATAATTCTATTAATTCTGACCTTATTCCCATTTCATGTAGGTCCAGTCTGGATTTTATCCCATCTTTAGTCTTACCTGGTATATTTAACAGAGTACCAATGATGCTATCACAGACATTTTTCTCAATGTGCATTACATCGATACAATGTCTGACTGTCAAAGAACTCCAATAAGGAAGATCCATTGACTTCTTCTTGAATGAAGAATTGTCACTCCGTGTAGTACATTGTGATCTCTTACCAAATTCATTGACAAAGTCTTTTACTCTTTCATAAACAACCTCCCCTGGTATAGGTTTAGGTGCACTGCGTTCCTCATTCAATCCATTGAATGCTTTGCGCTTCCTACGATACAAATGGAATTTTGGAAGAAACCTTCGATGACCGAGATATACATTCTTACCGCCATGTTTTAGTCTTGTTGAATCAGTGTTCTCTTCACATATAGGACACACTTTAGCTCCTTTGACACTATATCCAGAAAAATTCCCATATGCTGGAAAGTCATTAATAGTGCAAAACAACATAGCATGCAAACGAAATGTCTCTCTTCGTGAAGCATCATAGGTCATCACACCTTCGCCCCAGAGTTTCTTTAAGTCATCAATCAGAGGTTCAAGATAAACATCGATGTCATTTCCAGGTTGTTTAGGGCCCGATATCATCAAGGACATCATTACATACTTATTTTTCATACACAGCTAGGGAGGAAGATTGTATATAACAAGCATGACTGGCCAAGTGCTATGTTGGCTGCTCAATGTCCCGTACAGATTCATACTGTCTGTACAAAGCCCAAGTCTTAGATTCCTGACTTCTTCACCAAATTCAGGGTACAATACATCAATCTTCTTCCACTGTGGGGAATCAGACGCATGTCGTAGGGTCCCATCATTATTTTTTTTAACATCTGCATGCCACCTCAAATTCTTCGCATCTATCGGATTGGCAAACAAGCGTTGAAATCGTGATATTATAGGTAGATACCACATCACCTTGGCAGGAGAACCCGTTTTGGACTCCCCCGAAGTCGTCAATTTATACCGTGACACACCACATTTTGGACAATCTTTCAAATCCGCATAGTCCTTTTGAAATAATACACAATCATTCGGGCATGCGTGTATCTTCTTGGCATCCATTCCCATTGGGCACAACAATTTCTTTACCTGGTATGTTGAGATTGGCAGCTCGTTTCCTTCGGGAAGCATTTCTTTCAACAAAGACAGTAATGACGTGAAGCTTTTGTCACTCCATCTATTGTTAGCTTTCAACTTATACAATCTCAACATAGCGTTAAGCTTTGTTAACTTTGTACAACCTCTGTATAACGGCATCTCAGCATCATGCACAGTGTTTCTAAAAATGGGAGGTGGATCGGTGTGCTCTACCCCACAACTATCCAGCATCACATCAACGATGTCTACTGGAACTGGTTCATTCACATCTACGTCATTGTAGGCAATTTCTTCTTCCACACAAGCACTGCTATCGACATCCACTGGTTTCAGGTTTGAAATCTCTCCATGCCAGTGCCATTCTGTATAGCCTTGTATAATCCCGTTGCACATGACATGAGTTTTGATTTCGTCACCAGTGTTGACTTTCAAGTTGTTACCGCAATGCCTACATGGACAGTAGAACCTATCTCCAGGTTGTTTCCTATGTTCCTCGGCAAATCTAATGAACTGGTCAAGACCAGAAATAAACTCTGGGGTGCAGCGATTGCGAATGGATATCCATGATCTATCCATTCTATGATCAAATATAAAACAAGTATATATTAGGACAAGATTAGGGTCTAGGGTTAACAAATACATGTGATGTCATTATTATATATAATAAATGTGTACCACCTATCCATTCTTGAACACCTAATCTCACTAGTAAGTGTATAATGTGTATTGGGTTTTCAAGAAAATTTCGATAGCATTTCCCCGCTGTTCTCCAAGTACATATGTACTTAGAGAACAAACGGGGAAATGCTGCCGAAATTTTCTTGGAAACCCAATACACATTATACACTTACATCCTAAGCGAGATTAGGTGTTCAAGAACAGTCCCAAACGGTTGACTATCCAAGATTTACTCCTAATGAGTAAATCTTGGACGGGTTTCTAGGCCAACAAATAATGTGTTGTCATTCTTATACCTAAAATCCTAGTTCTTCAAGTTAGGGTGATTATTGATGTCTTTACAGTTCATCATTAAGCAAGAAGAGTGATTAGGATTCTCACTAAGAACGGGTTTTGATTTTCTATACAATTTAATAAAAAAATGCACATGTATGCATATATATACTATACTTAAGTTAAAGATATAAGTAAAGTAAACTTACCCAACATATATCATATGAGTAAGTATGTCATATTAAAATAGACTATACAATATGAGAAAATAGTAGTGTAATCATGCAAATGGGAACATTCATGGGAACACACACTTCAGTTATAAGCATTCATGTAGCAACTTTCAGTTCCATTCATTAATCTCTTTTTACATCCACACACAGGGGTGTACCCCTAAACAGTAACTAAACAAAGGGGTTGGTGTACCCCTAAACATGCACATAATTAAAAAAAACTATTAATACAGACAAGTCTAGATAGATAGACAACTAAATACTACACCAACATGGTCCCGCATCAGTAACTTCGAGGACTTATCATTGTGGCGATCTTCTCCTGAAGTTTAGAATAGAAAGCAGCTATAAGTATTGATTTCTTTCAAACAAAAAGTGTAAACACAAATTTTTTGTGTTGACAATTATATTTGTTAATTGGACTTACCGTGGTCTTTTTGATGATGAAGCTGTGTCACAAAGCTCCTCACTGTATTTAGACGAATCTAAAATGACAGGGGCCTCAGATTCATATTCGTCTGAGCTGATATGCGACGACGTGCGCTCATACCGCAGTAGATGATCGGGGGTCTCGCAGTTGTTGTTGGTTATCTAAACTTTGATGGAATTATGGCCAACTGGACGGAGAAAAAGCCTGTTGCAATGGACCACATGCATCTCTCCAATCCAATCACGCCAACTGGATTTTGATACAAGATTTCCCGCCAAATCATACTCAACCTCGATAACATGTGAATAATTGCCAAAAGTTAGGGTCACTTTACCAGGCATGTAGTGTCTTCCTTTTAGAAAACGCCAATGTTTGGGTATGACCAATTGGTTTAAGGAACGATCATCTAGGATGATGTCCAATTGTTCTTCAATAGGGAATGTTAACATTGACATAGAGGCCCAGTTCATAGTGACTGTTATGGGTGGACAGAGACTGCATAATATTAGTATTAACAAAGTGTAAGTACATATAATGATGTTATATATTTTCAGAAAAAGTTGTATAACATCAGTTAACCTTTTATTGCTTGTCATAACCAACTTTATTGTGGTAGACATGATAGCTTGAAAAGAAGTCTACATATGTACTTAGAGAACAAACGAGGAAATGCTACCGAAATTTTCTCGAAAACCCAATACACATTATACACTTACATCCTAAGTGAGATTAGGTGTTCAAGAATAGTCCCAAACCGGGGACTATCCAAGATTTACTCCTAATGAGTAAATCTTGGACGGGTTTCTAGGTGCTTACTAAAATAGAACCATTATATGGAACTAATCCTACATTATACACATACTTTTCCTGAGTAAGATAATGTGCACTTCATGGAATTATTAAGATCTGAATATATATAAGTTGTTTCTACCTACTTTGATGGGATTTTATAACATTCGAGTCTTCCATTTAAGGCATTAGATGCATATATTGCAGTCCATTGTGTTGAGATAAGAATCCCATGTGATACACACGATTGAGAATCTTTCATGATACTAGGAAAATACACAACTAGATATTCATTTAGGTGTTAGACATTCATTTAGGTGTTCCTGATAACTCGTAGGTATGCACAACTATATATAAAACAATAGACTTGTCACACATAAAACACCCTATACAACTATAAAACAAAAAAGTATTAAGATATGCATGATACGATAACTATTTTGCATCACATTACATAAGACTTATCATTGATACCTTACTAACTTATTTCTACATTTACATATCATCACTTGATCAAAATTACATGTATTGTATAGACAATAGAGGATTCAACTCAGTAGAAGCACAAAATCAGTACCTAAACCCTAAACACAAATAAGTAAATAACTTTAAAATAAAAAATAAAAAAACGCCCAGCAGCTGCTTGGGCGTGCCTTGGCACCGCCCAAGTAGCCGCCGGAGTAGAGGAAGAAGGAAGAAGGTAGGGCGGGTGGGCATACCTTGAGGGCAGAGGAGAGCAGCGGCCGGAGCACAGCAACCACCAGCAGAAGCGGTGGCAAAGAGAGGAGAAGCGCCGACGAGGACAAGGAGCAGCAGCAGCGAGGGCACGGAGCAGCGGCGAGGGCACAGAGCAGTGGAGAGGGCACGTTGCAGGAGCACGGACGGCCGCCAGTGAGCACAGAGGGCAGGAGCAGGAGCACGGCCGCCAGTGAGCACGGAGCAGCGGTGAGGGCAGGAGTAGGAGCACGGAGCGGCGGCGGAGGAGCAACGACCGGCGGGGGCGAGCAAGAAATCACCGGACCTAACTGAAATCGGGAATGAAACTGGGAAAGGGGAAGAGAAGCTCGTGCTGGTGAGATATTAAGTTGACAATAAGCGTCGATTATTCTAATAAACCAACAAATAAACCAACTATGTCGGTTCTATTCCAAAAACCGGCACCTATACTATATTATAGTCGTCGGGTTTTAACTAAAGGTCAACCGACACCTATTCCTGTCTCGCGAATACCCTTTAGTCGTCGGTTATTTATTTATGAACCGACAACATATCTCAAATTTTGGAGGCAATTTTTTCGCTGGAATTTTGGTTTTGGCGGTTGATTTTAGGTGTCAGTTTTTTATTAATTAACCGAAACTTAATAAAAGCGGTACCCGTGTCTGGTCGACCTTCATAGATTGTATGTCGGTTTATGTTATAAACCGACACTGTAGAGTTTAGGTGTCTGTTTATGTATACAACCGACACCTTGAAAAGTGACTTTATAAGCCATTTCTGTAGTAGTGACTGTTGGCCTAGTTATAGGTAAAGCCTACGTTAAGGTAGCAGATCAAAGACGCACAACTAGGTGATACTATGATATAGCAAATCCGAGCAGAGTTTGGTAGCAAGAAGCTTGATCGCTTCCATGAGTTAGATGACTGGACGATATGTTAGCATGGTAGAGAAGTGGTTCCTGATGTTGATGATATAAGGAAGTCATTTCTAGAGGAGGCTCACTCTTCACATATGCTATTCATATGGGAAACATCAATATGTATCACAATCTGAAAGACATGTATTGATGCCTCAGTTTGAAGCATGACGTGGCCGAGTTTGTGGCAAAGTGTCATGTGTCTCAGCAGGTTCAGGAAGAGCATTAGAAACTTGCAGGGACATTGCAATACTATACCACAGTGGAAATGGGATCATATCACGATGGACTTTGTGGTTGGACATCCTATGATAGCCAAAGGTCATGATTCCATCTGGGTAATCATTGAAAGATTGACTAAGTCAGTGAATTTCCTTCATGAAAAGACAACACATATAATAGAGTAGCTCACACAGATGTATGTTGATGAGATTATATATTTTCATGGTATTCCAACTACCTTTGTGTTAGATAGAGGTCCTTAGTTTACCAATCTCTTTTAGGAGCGTGTGCATATAGCCATGGGTACGTAGTTGAAGTCAGTACAACGTTTCATCCACAGACAGATGGACAGTCTGAGAGGACTATACAAACTTTGCAAGATCTGGGAGAGCTTGTGTCTTGTAGGTTTTGGGTAGTTGGGATATACATCTCAGTTTGATAGAGTTAGCATACAATAACAGTTAGTAGAGGAGTATCGATATGGTACTGTACGAGGATTTGTATGGGAGATGTTGCAGATCTCTGTTGTGTTGGTATGAGACCAGCTAATATCAGCTTCTAGGTCTTGAGCTTGTACAGTAGACGATAGACCAGATTAAGATGATACAATAATCATTGAAGGCAGCCTAGGATAGGCAGAAGTCATATGTTGATAACCGTCATAGGCCTTTGGAGTTCTAAGTAGGATACATGGTGTACCTCAAGGTCTATCCTTGGGAAAATGTGTTGAGGTTTGGGAAGAAGCATAACTCAACTCCCAGGTATATGGGACCTTATCATGTATTGGCGCATGTTGGGAAGGTGTCCTATAAGTTGGAGTTGCCACCTGAGTTGCACAGGTTGCATCCAATTTTTCAAGTTTCGATGTTTAGGAGGTGTCACCCTAACATAGAGTTGATGTTGCAGTAAGTGGAGGATGAGCTGGATGAGGATGTGTTGTATGTGGAGGGTCCTGTGCTGATCTTGGATAGGAGGATCAAGAAGTTTAAGAAGAAGGATATTGTTTTGGTTAAGGTTTTATGGCATCACCGTGGCATGGAGGAAGCCATGTGGGATCTTGAGGAAGAGATGTGCAGGAAGTAACTGTTTCATTTCACATAGGATTTTGGGGGCGAAACCTTGTTAGGGGTTTATGGTTGTAATGTCCCTGAACTAAATTAGTGCTTTATTGTTCTTATTTTGTTTAAAAATATGCTTGAACCTTAATCTAATATCTTGATATGCCTTAATAACATGTGACAAGTTTATGTTTTCAGTTTTGTCCTGTTTAGTTGATGCTTGAGCTAATTATGATTGTTTTGGACCAAGTTGCACTTTAGATATGTTGAGAGTTTATCTTGAAATTTTTCACATTTAGGTTGTGGTTCTTGTTCCCTAGCATCATTAGAGATAACATGATGCTATGGGGTGCCTTGTTGGACCATGGATGATCGGGTGGAATCATGTGTATTGTTTAGGGTTTGCTTGAGTTGCATGGTTGGTGATGTTGACCATGTGTGTTCTTGAGTGTATCGACCAGTGTTGCAACCTTGATAATGTGTTTGGAAGTGCTTCGATCACTACACAATGTTTGTTTGGTTTGTTTCAACCTTCATGCTTTAACCTTTGGTTTAGTCGTTAGGGCTTTGCCTTGTTGGTGTGTTGTGACCACAACACCTTTGGTTTGCTTTTGTTGCGGCTACTACTATGGTTTTAAGGTGTGTTGCAACTACTAACATGTGTTGTTCTTTGACCATGTTGTTTGGGAAACTAGTAGTCGCTACACCACTTTGATTTTAACGTTTCTCTTTCATGTGTGCATGCATGATCGATCCTTTGTGGAACAAGTGTCCTAGTGGTGCTCTAACTTCTTGACGCCTCACATCTTTACCTCTCTCATAATACTGAGTATATAAGCTCTCTCCTTCACATGCAAGCAATCCTTTTAGCTATCTTTTATTCCTCTCTTCTCCTTGTGTTCGGCCTTGGATCTTAGTGGAGCTAGAGAAAGCTAATCATGGAGCTTTGGTGCCAGATCATCCTTGCATGTGATGATTTTGAGCTTGATCATCTTCTTGGTGGTGATTCTTGGTAATCTTCCTTCTTGGTAAGTGATTCTACATCTTTCATCACGTTTTCCTTTGAAACCCTACCTTCCTTCTTCATTTCTTGTCCAAAAGAATATGGTTCAACCATGGTGGCTATTCCTTGAGGATCTTCTCTTCACTAAGGTCACAGACTATGGATTGACCATGGTGGTACCTAAGTGAGATATATCTTCCTCCTTTCTTCTTTCTTCTCTCTTATTCAGCCTAGGATTGAGTTTTCTTCACCTTGACCTATCCTTTGACCTTGGTATGTTTCCTTTTCTTGAGGTGACCTTGTGGCCCTGGAGTTGATCCAAGTTGGAGCTTTCTTTCCCTCTACTTGGAGCTTGTAGCTTTGGAGCTTGATCTTCAATCTAAGGCAGGTTATAAAAATTTTCCCCTCTTCTATTATTGCACCATTATCTTTGGTTGCATGCTATTGTTTTCATCTCTAATATATGATCCTAAGATGCTAGACAATGTTAGATCTAGGGTATAAGATTTTTAAGTCTTCTTATATGGATTACGCTCTTTCCAAAACCCTAATTTCATGCACCTAATTTCTAGTAATGGTGGGTTGATGTTTCTTGCATTAAACTTAATCTTTGGTTTTATCATCTTGATGATGTTTCGGCCATTCATGTTAGGTGGTGGTTTTGGTTCTTGTAAAACATAGTTGGATGTTGGTTTTCTCTCTCTTGATATGGTTTTCCATATATGTGCCTTGGTGACGTTAGTTTTAGGGTTTGATGTCAATCTATGCATGGAGTTTTCCTCTTAATGATGCATGATTTCTCTTGATTTTCATCTACCATTTTTATCATGGTTCAACTCTTTTTTCTAGGAGAGTCATATGTTTCTTGTTGTAACTTGTCCCTTGAGGTCGCTACACTTTCCTTGGTGCTATGTTTTCAAGTTGGTCACTACATGTTGTTGGATGGGTTGTTGCAGATGCAACAAACCCTAACCCTAGTGCTTGAGTTGGTCTCTACATGGAATCTTGTTTTGGGGTTGCCACCCCTATTGACCTTTGTTGTGGTCGAGGTTTTATGCTTGGAGTGGGTTAAGGTTTTCTTGGTGATGTGTTGCAGGTGCTACATGCTAACCCTAATCACTTATGTTGGTTAGTACACTTTGTGTGTGTTTCGATCACAACATGTGTTCTACTTTGATGATCGCTACTCATGGATATCTTTGCTTGGTCGCAACTCTTGTTTTGGTTAGTTTGATAGCTACCTTTGGTGGTGTGTTGCAGTCGTAACAGGGCATTAACCTGGTGTTGCGATCACAACAAAATGTCAACTATTTTGTTTGGTCACTACACCTACATAGTTTGGTCACAACATGTACCTTGGTCTTGGAGGTCTATACCTATCTGTTTCAGTGGCAACAAGGTGCTGACCTAGTGGGGTCACTACAAGGTGTTACCCATGGTGGTCTCTACATTTGGATGGGTGTGGAATGTTACATGAAATTACCTTAGTGGTTGATACATGTTATTGATAATAATGCTAAACCCTAATCTTCTCCAAGAAAGTGGAAGATGGTGTATCTAGGGTTTAATAATGACATTGAAGCGAAAACCCTAATGAGATATGCGGGAAACCCTAACTCTAATTCTCAAGCGTATGATGTTCTTGTTGAACTTGCTTCACTGAATATCTTATGATTATGTTTTCTCTCTCCTATTTGTGTAATTTTAACCTTGTAGGTGGAATGAATAACATAGCTAGTGAATGTTATGGTGTGTTCGATATGTCACGGGATGATGATGTCATCTTTCATGAGGCATGATGGAATAAGTAATGATGTGATTGGGGTCTTATGACTTGGTGGACGATCAATGCCAATTGTGAGGTGATATCCTCTAGTGATGAGATGAGATATTACTATCCCCTAGTGATGTGATGATGTTGATGGCCTTGTATGGTAGCTGTATTAAGTGATTGTGTGACAAGTGTACTTCATATGTTTTATATATTTTGGAGTTGTAACATGCCCTTATTTTTGTACAGTTTATTTAGGGTTTGTACGTTGTAACTTGATTGATGCTAAAAGACACTAATGGCTTAACTAATCAAGTGAAACCTTAATCATGTAGTTCCCTATGCCATAGATCCATTCCAGCATCAGGACCTACAGGATGGTGAAATGAGTCTTGCTTTGGTAAACTCAGAGCACATACTATTGAGTATGGGGGGTGCTTGGAAAATATCCTTCTCATCCAGATCCCAAGTGTTTTGGGAATGGTTGTAGTCATGTCTCAGTGATTATACTATGTGATGTGATCTTATAGGACAATTGCGGTTGTACACCTATGGAAGGATCACATTGTGAGAACTCATTACACTAAATGAGATTACTCAAAACTTAAAACACAATCAATCACCAATTAACCACATACCCAAAAATATGGGTACATTAAAACTGATTTCAATGTCAGCACCCGCTCAGAAACATTTGCATAAGAGCCCAACATCTTTCTTATATCCATACAATGCTAAGAATTTCATACAAATTATTCGATCACCTTAGCTACAACATATATACACTTGAGAACAATATTTGTATATGCCACACAACAAACATTAACATGCTAACAAAATTCCGATTCATTTGAAACACAATATACAAACTTTTCTTACCTGGACCTGAGAGTATAGGGATGACTCTAGGACACACTAGACATCTAATCAACTTTCTCAAAGATTCATTACTATAGCTCCTCTTTGCTTCCACATGTTTGTTTTCTTCACTTCTGATTACCTAAAAAAATGTGGCGAACCACAAGGGTGAGACCCATGTCCCAACAAGAGATATAACCTCCAACAATTTTTATTGATTCCAACATTTTTAGGTAATGAGGAAGTTTAAGCAGTTTAATCATATATAATAAAAAAACTCTATAACACTGATGATTAACAAAATACATAAAAGAGCATATAATAACTATCTTCATTAGCCAGACTATTCTCATATCCCTATTAACAGTATAAGGAGTCTAGCAACATGAGCATCTCTAACATCATGAATAAATCTAGTATCATATGCATAGCTAACAACATCAGCATGTCTAATAGGTTGAACATATCAACATCATAAGAAGAGCTAACAACATAAGCACAACTATCTGGATGAGCATGATTAGCAATATATGCATCTCTAGTTATAAAGGCTTGGCTAACATGCTAAACATAACTAACAACATGATATATCTAGCATCATGATTATAATCAACAGTAGCAGTATAGTTATCAACACAAGCATAGCTACTGTACGTACGCATCTACAATCTTAATCATATCCACAACCTAAGTATATCTACTATCTCTTAATTGCCCTAAGCATCATCTTTATGTAAAGATAACAAACAAGGGTTATCATCTAACGTGAAACATCGTGTATAACCCTAAACAAATATGATACACGAATGTATTACATCTTTTATTATGCTTTGGGGAGTTTGAGTCGTACCACTCAAAGTCCAACCGACCACTGATTGGTAGCAATCAGTTCCATATAGGATCTAGGAAGAGTCGGACTCCAAGATCTTCTCCATATAGAGTCTGTACGAGTCTGCACCATAGTGACATATAGTCAAAGTGCAAAATGGCAACATATAGTCCTATAACTAGCCCACCTTAGTACAGGTCACGATGCTAGCATCTAGGGTATTCAAACCTAGTCATTGAGGTACAACCACAGTTGTCCTCTAATCACATCATGTTATAATCACTGAGACCCGAACAAAGTCATTCTCAAAAAGTGGGCTAGGTATGACCAAATCCATCCTCCCAAAACACTTGGCATCAGGATGACCAACACCCCGCATACTCCATAGTATGCACTCTGAATTTCCCTTAGGAATACTCATTTCACAACCCATCAAGTTCTGACACTGAAGATGGTTATATGGCACATGATACTACATGATTAGAGTTTCACTTGATTAGTTATCTCCAATTGGGTGAATTAAGGCTGCATCAAACAAATGGACATACAAACCCTAATTCACAAATAGCAAGCATATAAGTATCACAACTTCACAAGTTATAAAACATGTAAAACACAATTTCTCATCTCATCATCACATGGTACTATTCACTTGTCATTCATGAGACTACACTAGTCATCATACTATCACGAGATATAAATCCTTTTCACAATATCACAGGGTATCAACCCTTATCAACACAAGAGGATTACACCTCATTTAGGGCTCAACCATTCCCAAAGGTCATTAAGACCATAATAATATTCCCTAGAAGATCATCATTATCATTCCATGCCTTATAGCAAGGCTCAAAAACATCACTTACATATAATACACCAGATCAGCACAATATAGAAAAATGATCTAGGAGATATTCACAAACAATCATATAAGGGTTCATTAAGAATATTCCTTTATTACATCAACATGCAAGGAAGCTAGATATGATTAACCCTCATCATATTCATAATGCAGATGTTTAGCATAAGAAAGTATCAACCATGTGGCTATGATAACCACCAATTAACACATTAAGGTTATGATCATATTAAGGAGATTATTTCACCATCATGCCATCATATAAGAAGGTTAAACATGAATACTCATCTTTATCTATTCACATTAGAGTTAGGTTCAACAAGATAAATTATATTAATATTACTAATCAACACTTATACCCAAACCCTAACTCACATCATCCCCATTGGATCATGGATGCATAAGGTGAAGCATCACCATCACATTCCATACTATTCTCAAGTATGAACCCACACATAAATCAAGGTGTAACCATAAGGTTATAGCATACTAGGGTTTCAACAACAATAAGAGAGTACTCCATGATTGTATTAGTCATTCAAGGATTATTCATGCCCAATTACCATCATTTATTTATATTAAAGCTAGGTATAACAAGCTATACCGCATTAGGGTTACCCATTAATTCATCATGGTGATTACAAATCATAATCATATGAGGGAAAGGGTAAGATTACAAGTTTAAGGCATTGAACCATCAAATTCTCATCATTAGAATCATAACATTACACTACACTCTTCACCCAAAACAATGGGAATATTGAGGCATCAACTTCTAACCATTAAATGTTGAAAAGGTAAATCCATTGGTCGTTTACATAAGTAAACATCTTGAACAAACCACCTATGAAGTCATTGAGTTGTTCTCTAGAAAGAGTCACTCTAACCCTATACATCCCTTGATTAACAATACAAAAAGTTCCATTGAGTGTAGGGTAAAACCCATAAGTGATTGTTTATTTAAAACAAGCCATCAGTAAATGAGATAATTAAGTTGATCTCATAAAGGAAACCATTTAAATCACTTTATTAGGACCAACATATTACATTTAGGCATTATTCCAATTTATTAGATGAAGAACCATTAGATCTTAACCATTAGGTCAAGTTCATATATTAAAATCATCAATTGGAGTATAGGTCCTACCATTGCATCAAATGACCCAAGAAACCATTGGTTTAAGGCTTAATTGATGCTACAACTATATAATTAACTCACCATAGGTTGTGGAGACCTGATCCACCATCAGTAGTGACCATTAAGAAACCATAGGTTGTTATATCAACACTATATTTATTAATCACCATCGAATATCAAACTAATGTCACCATTGATTGATAGCATCATTAGGGTACTTAGTTGTCGATCATTAAGCTTATAATTAGGCCAAAACATGACCTAAGGGGTGAACTTCGATTGACACCCTTGGTCACCACCATCAATTTTCATGAAGCCAACACCATAGGGTTGTTGCAATGGTACCATCATCGGGTGATGGGTTTATAGAAGAAATCAACTTAAAACCCTAAAATTTATCATTGGTTGATAGGTTCTTAGCACCATAGGTTGTCAAACCAACCTGATCCAAGTCAATATTATACCTTAGGAATAACGTAAAAATGATCATAGGTTCATCTTGAACTGAAAATAGAACAGATAATATTATAAAAATCGAAATCCAAGTCAAGCATAGCTCTATAGTGCATGGATCATCATCTAAAAGCAAGAACATGACCTAGCAAGCTTATGGTAAGCAATAAACATGGAGCACGTTATAAAAATTGACTCTAATTAGAAGATAAAATCCCAAATGGAAGAAAACACGAGCAGGTAGGGTAGAAAATCCAAGCATAAGTTTTGAACTCGTCCATCTAGCACATTTCTTCATCAAATGAGCAAACCCTAATAATATGGAGCAAGAAAGGTAGGGTTTTAGTGCTTTAGAGCAATTTCTACCATGTAACAACAAGGTTCCGACCTGTAGTAAGGTCTAAGTAAGGATAAGAGCAAGAGAAATGGAGAAAAATGAAGAAAACAACTTGCCTTGGTCGAAATTCCTAGAAGATGACCTTGGAAACCCTAGATAGGGCTATATGGAGCTCTAGGAGACCTTCTTCTCCAAAAAGATGTTGTTTTCTACCTTAGAGCACTTGGTTCCATAGAAAAGCAGTGGAGTTGTTTGTATATGTTATAGGAAAGAGAAATCAAGCAAAATTTCGTACTTGGGCAAGGAAGAGGTAAATATAACCCATGGATAAGGATGGAAGCAAGCATAAGGTGTAAAAGTAGCTTCCTCATGTGTCCATGGCCTTAAACTATTAAGAATATACAAGAACACACACAAGAAGCTCCCCCACCGTCCATATATACCTTCTTAGCTCTCCTTTTTCGAATTTTCAAGCCAATCAAATAATTCATTAGTTGATAGCTACTAAAGGTAGCTCATTCATGAAGGGGTAAACCCTAAAATACCCTTGGAGAAAACACCTCCAAACCAAGGTTTAAACAGGATCCGCATGGATCAAAAAGATAAAGAATGGTAAGATAACATATAAGAAACATTATTCATGTGAAGAATTGCAAAGAAAACCTCTCAATTGGGTAAATTGTAGAAAAGTCCAAAATGTGCATAAAATTACATAACTTGCACAAAAAATGTCCAAATTGGACAAAACTTGAAACTTAAGCTTGTATTATGATTACAAATCATATCACGAGGTTAGATTAAGGTTATAAGTATTCAATTATTATAATTAAGCTTGTTCAACACTTTAAACAAGGTTAGGGGTCTCACAACCATAAACCCCTGACATGGATTTCACCCCCAAAATATAAGGTACACATAGATGGACACTTATCATTCACCTCATCCTCAATCTTTCACATTGTTACATTCATCACATGATGATGTCACATCTTTCTCATAGAAGACATATTCTTCTCTTTTAATTCATACATATCTTATCTTGGGTCAGCACCAAGAAGACATTTGCAAATATGGAACATAGAAACTTGTTGTGCCACATGTACAAATCTTATAGTAACTTTCAACTTTAAATTCTAGATATCATCCTAAAATTATATCTATTGTGTCAACACATTACTCAAAAGTCATACTCGATGGCTCTTATCAAACATAGAACATTATGTATCTCTTATCATATGTAACTTTACAAGATTTCATATCTATGCTCCTTTAATGGATGTTTTAATTAACAACTCAGTCAACCTTGTAGGCATCCCCTAATTTTCAAGAACTATGAGGAATAGGTTTTTAGAGGATTCTCCAATCATCTCGATGGTGGACTAACCATCTGTTTCGTTGAATAATCATACACTTATATGTAACCATTAACAAATATAGCTTCCTAATTGACCTTGTTAGGGGTGGAGCAACAACATTGTCTTCATCTTATAATGATTCACATAACATACTTAACAGAGGTATCATAACTCCAAGAGGGTACTCTAGTCAACCCTCAACTCACTCTTGCTAGAATTGTCATACATAAGTACAATTGCTTTTAGCAAAGATGTTAACCATGTTAATGACTATCTCTATAATACGTTGAGATTTCATCATTCAAAGCTTGCTACAACTTGTAAGACATGACCTGAACACTCTGGTTCTCCTATTCATAAATTCTATTGGTACATTGGTTAGTCTAAAGGACATAATCCTAAACTCATCATAGTCATGTAACTTGTGTCATCCACTCTAACTCTTATCCATTGATATTATGATCCTAGGTTTATCTTAAAGGAACATGGTAACCCATGTCTACTGATAAAAAAACCATCTATCCTTGATAGTGGTCTTGCCCAACTATCACTAGACCATACACAACATTATAGAATCACTTTTGTTTTTCCTTCCAAACAACATTTAGAGGGTCATCATCAACTCTTTCTCTCTCTATCTCTCTCTAAGGGAGAGGAATACTTGGAATGCTCATTTAATAAACATATCCAACCTTCACATACTTCCCATATTGTTGATACATCTTGGATACTAGGATTCATTACCTTGGAATGCAGCTCATGTGCTGTAAGGAACTCACTTCCTTATCTCATCTACTTTTACCAACATAATCAAATCTTAATACATATAAGAGGAGTCTTCCTAATTATTGGAAGGCTCAAAAGCATACTCATCACATACTTTATGATATTAGAAGCATAGTCCAAGCAACCTTCTACTATAATAAGCCAACCAACCTCATGTTTACAATGAATCAACACATACCAAGTGGCAATGATCCACTTGAAAGATGTGCCCTATAAAGGAAAGACACAAAGGGAAACACACTTCCCACATCATAGCAACATTGTTCAAGAGTCACTAGCAAAAAGGTAACCAATTCTATTTTCATTATGCATGTTACAGCTTCTTATGTATAATTTTACCATTTTCATTCCAGGTTCCTTGTCATTAGCATAGGAATCATCATGATTAACATATCTCATTACTCCTTCCTTGATGACTATTTATCCCACTAGGGTATGTTATCTTAATTTATAATATTTTTCAACCACTTATCAACAAGTAAATCATCATATTCTTCATTTTCTTCATTAAGGAGGGATCATCTCCCTTAATTTCTTTCACATGCCATGCTGATTTTACATTAACACTTTCTTACACACATAGGTTTCTATGAGATTAACTCAGGTTCCACCTTATTCCTTTGTCATTGTTCCCATTTATCTTCTCATTTTTACTTATTATAGGAGTTCTCTCCATCTTATGTTGATTTCATACCATGATTCACTTTATGAGCACAGACTTATCTATCTTTTACTTTATCATCTTCTTGAATCACATCTTGAATAACTCCTCTTTTTCTTAATTGTATTCGGATTTACATTTCATGGTGTTGTATATTTCTGTTATAGTTACCAAACGTTCAAGTTTTGATAGTTAATGATGTAATCTTCATCTTCTGTTGAGGTAATATTGAGTTATTTGTACCATGAATTCTGATTCATTATGATCTTTAGATTGTTTCAAAATCACTACTTGATCATAGTAATAAAAAAGATAACAATCTAAAAGTTCCATACTTACCTTTTCTTCAATAATTGAATACTTGGCCAAGGCACCCAAATACTGAGATTAGACAGTATGCACCATACTTTTATGTCATAGTCCTAATTTAAACATCATCCTAGTCCTAAGACCCAGTGTCCCAGTAGACTCATTGAACCTAAAGCTCTGATACCAACTTGTGAGAACTCATTACATTAAATGAGATTACTCAAAACATAAAACACAATCAATCACCAATTAACCACATACCCAGAAATATTGGTAAATTAAAACTGATTTCAACATCAGCACCCACTCAGAAACATTTGCATAAGATCCCAACATCTTTCTTATATCCATACGATACTAAGAATTTGATACGAATTTCTCTATCACCTTAGCTACAACATATATACACAGGAGAACAATATATGTATATGCCACACAACAAACATTAACATGCTAACAAAATTACAATTCATTTGAAACACCATATACAAACTTTTCCTGCCAGGACCTGAGAGTACATGGATGACTCTAGGACAGACTAGGCATCTAATCAACTTTCTCAAAGATTCATTACTATAGCTCCTCTTTGTTGCCACATGTTTGTTTTCGTCACTTCCAGTTACCTAAAAAATGTGACGAACCAAAAGGGTGAGACCCATGTCCAAGCAAGAGATATAACCTCCAACAACGTTTATTGATTCCAACATTTTTAGGTAATGAGACAATTTAAGCAGTTTAATAATATGTAACAAATAAGCTCAACATCACCGATGATTAACAAAATACATAAAGGAGCAGATAATAACTATCTTCATTAGCCAGACTATTCTCATATCCCTAATAATGGTATAAGGAGTCTAGAAGCATGATCATCTCTAACATCATGAATAAATCTAGTATCATATGCATAGCTAACAAGATCAGCATGTCTAACAGGTTGAACATATCAACATCATAAGAAGAGCTAACAACATAAGCACAACCATCTGGATAAGCATGATTAGTCGTATATGCATCTCTAGTTACAAAGGCATGTCTAGCATGCTAAACATAACTAACAACATGAGATAGCTAGCATCATGATTATAATCAGCAATAGTAGTATAGTTATCAACACAAGCATAGCTACTGTATGTACACATCTACAATCTTAAGCACATCCAAAACCTAAGTATATCTACTATCCCTTAATTGCACTAAGCATCATCTTTATGTAAAGATAACAAACAAGGGTTATCATCCAATGTGAAATGTTGTGTATAACCCTAAACAAATATGCTAAATGGATGTATTACATTTTTTATTACACCCTGGGGAGTTTGAGTCATACCACTCAAAGTCCAATTGAACACCACTTGGTTGCAATCAGTTCCACATAGGATCTAGGAAGAGCCCGACTCCAAGATCTTCTCCATACTCAGTCAGTATGAGTCTGCACCGCAGTGACATATAGTCAAACTGCAAAATAGTGAAATATAGTCATGTAACTAGCCCACCTTGGTACAGGTCACAACGCTAGCATCTAGGGTATTTAAACTCAATCACTGAGGTACAACCATAGTTGTCCTCTAATCACATCATGTTATAATCACTAAGACCCGACCAAAGTCATTCTCAAAAAGTGGGCTAGGTATGACCGCAACCATCCTCCTGAAACACTTGGTGTCATGATGACAAATACCCCGCATAATCAATAGTATGCACTCTGAGTTTCCCTTAAGAATACTCATTTCACCATCCAGCAAGTTCTGACATTGAAGATGGTTCTATGGCACAGGGCACTACATGATTAGAGTTTCACTTGATTAGTTATCTCCAATGGGGTGAATTAAGGTTGCATCAAACAAATGGACATACAAACCCTAATTCACATCCAGCAAACATATATGTATCACAACTTCAAAAGTTATAAAATCTGTAGAACAAAATTTCTCATCTCATCATCACATGGTATTATTCACTTGTCATTCATGAGACTACACTAGTCATCATACTATCACAAGATATAAATCCTTTTCACAATATAACAGGGTATCAACCCTTATCAACACAAGAGGATTACACCTCATTCAGGTCTCAACCATGCCCAAAGGTCAATAAGACCATCATTATCATTCCATGCCTTATGGCAAGGCTCAACAACATCACTTACATATAATATACCAGATCAGCACAATATTGCATTAATGAGCTAGGAGATATTCATAAGCAATCATAGAAGGGTTCATTAAGAATATTCCTTTATTACATCAACATGCAAGGAATCCATATATTATTAACCCTCATCATATTCATAATGCACATATTTAGCATAAGAAAGTATCAACCATGTGGCTATGTTAACCACCAATTAACGCATTAAGGTTATGATCATATTAAGGAGATTATTTCACCATCATGCCATCATATAAGAAGGTTCAACATGAATACTCATATTTATTTATTCACATTAGAGTTAGGTTCAACAAGATAAATTATATTAATATTACTAATCAACACTCATACCCAAACCCTAACTCACATCATCCCCATTGGATCACGGATGCATAAGGTGAAGCATCACCATCACATTCCATACTATTCACAAGTATGAATCCACACATAAATCAAGGTGTAACCATTAGGTTATAACATAATAGGGTTTCAACAACAATAAGAGAGTACTCCATGATTGTATTAGTCATTCAAGGATAATTCATACCAAATTTCCATCATTTAGTTATATTAAAGCTAGGTATAACAAGATATACCTCATTAGGGTTACCCACTAATTCATTATGGTGGTTATAAATCATAATAATATGAGGGAAAGGGTAAGACTACAAGTTTAATCCATTGAACTATCAAATTCTCATCATTATAATAATAACATTTCACTACACGCTTCACCCAAAACAATGGTAATATTGAGGCATCAATTTCTAACCATTAAATGTTGAAAAGGTAAATCCATTGGTCGTTTACATAAGTAAACATCTTGAACAAACCACATATGAAGTCATTGAGTTTTTCTCTAGATAGATTCACCATCTAACCCTAGATATCCCTTGATTAACAATACAAAAAGTTCCATTTAGACTAGGGTAAAACCCACAAGCGATTGTTTATATAAAATAAGCCATCAGTAAATGAGATTATTAAGTTGATCTCATAAAGGAAACCACTAAATCACTTTATTAGGACCAACATATTACATTTAGGCATCATTCCAATTTATTGATGAAGAAATGATAGATCTTAACCATTAGGTCAAGTTCATATATTAAAATCATCAATTGGAGTATAGGTCCGACCATTGCATCAAATGACCCAAGAAACCATTGGTTTAAGGATTAATTGATGCTAAAACTACATGCTTTACTCACAATAGGTTGTGGAGACCTGATCCACCATCATTAGTGACCATTAAGAGACCATAGGTTGTTAGATCAACACGATATTCATTAATCACTATCGAATATTCAACTAATGTCACCATTGATTGATTGCATCATTAGGGTACTTTGTTGTTGATCATTAAGCTTATAATTAGGCCAAAAAATGACCTAACAGGTGAAATTCATTTGATACCCTTGCTCACAACCATCAATTGTCATGAAGACAACACCATAGGGTTGTTGCAATGGTACCATCATCGGGTCATGGGTTTATAGAAGAAATCAGCTTAAAACCCTAAAATTGACCATTGGTTGATAGGTGCTTAGCACAATAGGTTGTCAAACCAACCTGATCCAAGTCATAGTATACCTTAGGAATAATGTACACATGATCAAAGGTTCATATAGAACTGAAATCAGAATAAGGAATATTATAAAAATTGAAATCCAAGTCAAGCATTGATTTTTAGTGAATGGATCATCATTTGAAAGAAAGAACATGAGCTAGCAAGCTTATGGTAAGCAATAAACATGGATCAAGTTATAAAACTTGCCTCTAATTAGAAGATAAAATCCCAAATAGAAGAAAACATGAGCAGGTAGGGTAGAAAATCCAATCATAAGTTGTGAACTTGTCCATCTAGCACCTTTCTTCATCAAATGAGCAAACCCTAAGTATAAGGAGCAAGAAAGGTAGGGCTTTAGTGTTTACCATGAAACGGTAAGGTTCCGACCTGGAGGAGGGTCTAAGGAAGGAAAAGAGCAAGAGAAATGGAGGAAAAAGGAAGAAAACAACTTTCCTTGGTCGAAATCCCTAGAAGATGACCTTGGAAACCCTAGATAGGGCTAGATGGATCTCTAGGAGACCTTATTCTCTAAAAAGAGGTTGTTTTCTACCTTAGAGCACTTGGTTCCGAAGAAAAATAGAGTGGAGTCATTGATCCAGTTTAGAGGAAAGAGAAATCAAGCAAATTTTCGTACTTGGGCAAGGAAGAGGTAAATATAACCCATAAGGATGGAAGCAAGCATGAGGTGTAAAAATAGCTTCCCCATGTGTCCATGGCCTTAAACTATTGAGAATATACAATCACACACACAAGAAGCTCATCCACCATACATATAGACCTACTTTTCTCTCCTTTTTCGAATTTTCAAGCCAATCAAATAATTCATTAGTTTATAGCTACTAAAGGTAGCTCATCCATGAAGGGGTAAACCCTAAGATACCCTTAAAGAAAACACCTTCAAACCAAGGTTTAAACAGGAGCCCCATGGATAAAAAAGATCAAGAATGACAATATAACATCTAAGAAACCTAATTGATGTGACAAATTAAAAAAAAAAATCTCTCAATTGGGTAAATTGCATAAAAGTCCAAAACGTGCATAAAATTACAGAACTTGCATAAACAGTGCCCAAATTGGACCAAACTTGAAACTTAAGCTTGCACTACAACAAAATTGCCCATTAGCGGCATTTATTCTAGTGTCATTTATAAAAAAGCCACTATCTTTCTAATATACAAGCATTTTTAATTAAAATACCTCTAAACCTCCTATTATAGAGTTTCTAAAAAGGACTTAACATTAAAGGCATTTGTATTTTTAATTAGCGGCAATCCTAAATTACCATACCCAAATTTGCTAAGGAAATATTGACTTTCCCACTCCAAATTTCACGACTCGCGCTCCAAATAGCTACTCTCTCCCTAATTCAGCCCGACATCTGCCGCTCTCTCACAAGCTTGCGACTTCCTCCCTCTCTAGTCTCTCCTTGCGACGAGCCCTGGCTTTTTGGATCGCTTCGGCTCCAGAGAAGCTGCCAGCCACAGAGTTGTCGGTGCCGACGGTGAGTCCCAACATGGAACCGGCATTTGCGAGTGGAGCAGAGTTGCTGGCCGTGCACGTCAATCGGGAGCCGGGAACCTTCATCTGCCGCCTATTTTGACGTAGCCAACCTGAAGCACCACCTCAGGCGCCGGCGAGCTCGAGTGAGGGACTCCAATCATCCAAAGCTTTGCAACTTTATGAAGAGGTATGTTGGTGCTCCCCCTCTCCTCCCCGCAATAACTCAATGAGCTCGTCAGGTTTCTCTCCTTTTCCCTCGTTCATTCCGCTAGCCCCCTACACCCCCACAAATCCCACCCATGGCCAAACTCTGTTTCTCACACCCTATTCTCACCTCTTCTTTGCCTCCCAATTTGGTGACACTCTCACCATCTTCTCCGCCTCCCACCCCCATCTCGTCCCCTCTAGGAGAAGCCAACCTCCAGTCCAGATCACTAAAGAGGAGGCATTGGAAGGACGAGTTGTGAGGAATATAAAAGGAGGAGAGAGCTTGGTGAAGCACATATGATATTTCCCTACTTTTTGGTTCTTGCTTATTTCTCATACTCGGTTGAGTTCATCTTTATCCTTCTAGAGCTTCATGGTTATTGTTAATGAGTGTGTGGGACATTGTAATTCTTGTTGTGTATTGATATGTACACCCATGTCCTATGTTTAGGAGAGGAGGCAATTACAAGGAATTAGACAGAACCCTGATGGCCACGATAAACAAGCCCATGCATGATTTACTGATTGGGCACAAAATATTTTCCTAAGGCAAATTATACAGGATTTCAATAGAGATTTTAACTTAAGATTTACTGATTTTTTCCCTCTCTTAGCTTTAGTTGTGCTTTTTTATATGGATTGGATTGATATGATTTTTTCCATTGATATGAACCACCACTTTGTTTCATGCCACATTTTCCTCAATTTGGGTAATATTATTCAGGCCATACCACATTTTGTATGCTTAGTTCATTTTTAGCTAAGTTGTTTGCCAAATTTTGGCCATTAGTAGGATTTAGACCTACCTTTAATAGGGTTTGGTTTCCATTTGAGCCATTGTAGTTGAACATGGCTCTTTTTCATGTGTAAAACAGGTTGAATGACATACTTTGCAGTCATTGATACATGTGTTAGGAGTCTGCAACTGGTCTGTAAATCATGATGAGGCTTTACTATGGTTGTTAATGTGTGTTGACCTTGGCTTAACCTATTTTTTAAACAAGTAGATGTAAATGGTAATTTAGTTAACCAATCCCTATGATTGATCCTAATTCAGTTCAGTATTGTTTTGCATTCATACACGATCGTGCTAAAATTTGTAGTGTGCATTTCCAGTTTTAGGTTTGACTTTTTTGATGTTACAACTTTATTGTGTGGGGTATGACATTTTCAGTACATCCAATGTAATTAGTTCAGGGAAGACCACAATTTGTATGCCTACTTTAGGTTTAGCCAAACAATTTGCCAAATAGTGATTGTGAGTCAGATTTAGACCTATCCCTAATAGGGTTTGCTTTCCACTTGGGCCAATACAACTGAACATGTCTCTCTTTCATGTGCCAAGCAAGCTGCATGATAGACTTTGCAGTCATTGATACGTGCAATCGCTGATACTTTCTGGCTGTCTATGTTCTAAAGGTTTGTAGAAGGTGAGCTTGTAGAAGATGAGGTTGTAGGTTTGGAAACCATGTTGGTGGTTTTGATGTTTACAAATTCTCCTTTGATACTGGCAGATAGGACCCATGCTCCTTTTCATTTTCTGATTCACTTCAAAATGATTAGAATGTGCCTGGGTCCTTATTATAAGTATGTTCTTTTATCCTTTTAAAAAGTATTTCAAGCATAGTGTCATGTACTCATAAAACTAAAGTGGCAGGAATCTATCCCATTTACATATAGGTCAGAGAATAATAACCTCACATAACTCATTTAGAAAATTTACAATTTTTAGATGAATCCTTCTAGTCATAAAATTTGTGGTACAATCAAAATAATAAGATGATAAGATATCTTGTAGTAGTGTTTTGATAAACACAGAAGTACAAGACTATAGTAAAAATGTGCAAAGACACCACTAACCTCTTTAAATAGGTCTCACACCTTCTATAGTAGTGCATGGATACTCCAAATTAAATAGGTCTCACACCTATACAAAATAAGCCAGACACCATTAACCTCTTTGATAATCTAAAATATGAGTGTTGATTAAACAAATAGATAATAAGTGTCACCTCATTTTATGAAATACCAAGATACATCAAATTCTATCAATCCTAAATCCTATGATTCCTGGCTCTGGAAAAAAATGCTTAGACACAAGGATACTTTGCTTCTTCATGCTCATTTTAAGCTAGGCAATGGTTCCCATTTTTTCCTTTGGAAGGATCCGTGGTTTGGTAATGGTACCTTCATGTCCGATCATGTTGATGTGCAGTTCAGGCACAGATTGGGAAAAGGTAATGATTGTAGGGTGGATGCATGCTTGAGTAATGGTAATTGGGCAATCCCTGATAATATTCGTGGAGGAGATGATGTTCTCTGGATCCTTCAAAATCTGGCTGTTCCCAATGCAAATACTGAAGATTGTATTCTTGTTAATGGTAAGGTGTCCTTGTCGCTGAAAGAATGTTGGGACTTATGCAGGTCCAAGGCTCAAGTTCTGAACTGGACTGCTGATGTGTGGGCGTCCTTGATTCCTAGGAATATCTCTGTTTTCTTATGGAAATGTTACCTTCAGCACTTACCTTCTCAGGACACTTTAAATAATTTTAACTTCCAGCTCCCTTCTGTTTGCTATCTCTGTTGGAAGCATGAAGAAGATGGACAACACCTCTTCTTTGACTGTTTCTATTGCACTGAGCTTTGGTCCTTCTTCAAGCTTAAGTACGGTCGTGCTCCTTCATGTCTTACAGAGATTTTATCACTCAATCAGTGAGCCAAATGCACATCTTTCTTCCTCATCTCTAGTATTTGGAAGGAGAGGAATAGAATAATCTTTTCTCAAAAAGTATGTGATCCCAAAGGGGTTTGGACCTTGTGTATACGTGATGTCAATAGCATCAATAGATAGTTATACTTTTCCTTTCTGTACAGTTGTTAGCTTCTTAGCTTGTTAAGAGTTAAACTCTGTTTTGGTGTTGTTTTTAATAAAGGAGGAGGCACACATGGTTCAGCAAAAAAAAAAGATACATCAAATTATAGAAAATACTAGTTACTTCCTTGAAATTCTCAAAGAAGGATTAGTGAACACTGGACCGATTGCAAAGATATAGGACATGATCTCCTATATTAGATTTCTTTTCAAGCTATCATGTCTACCACAATAAAGTTGGTTATGACAAGCAATAAAAGGTTAACTGATGTTATACAACTTTTTCTGAAAATATATAACATCGTTATATGTACTTACACTTTGTTAATACTAATATTATGCAGTCTCTATCCACCCACAACAGTCACTATGAACTGGGCCTCTATGGCAATGTTAACATTCCCTATTGAAGAACAATTGGACATCATCCTAGATGATCGTTCCTTAAACCAATTGGTCATACCCAAACATTGGCGTTTTTTAAAAGGAAGACACTACAGGCCTGGTGAAGTGACCCTAACTTTTGGCAATTATTCACATGTTATCGAGGTTGAGTATGATTTGGCGGGAAATCTTGTATCAAAATCCGATTGGCGTGATTGGATTGGAAAGATGCATGTGGGTCGTAGAGACAAGATTTTTCTCCGTCCAGTTGGCCATAATACCATTAATGTTTGGATAACCAACATCAACTGCGAGACCCCCCATCATCTACTGCGGTATGAGCGCACATCGGAGGATATCAGCTCGGACGAATCTGATTATGAGGCCCCTGTCAGTTCAGATTCATCTAAATACAGTGAGGAGCTCCATGACACAGCACGATCATCAAAAAGGCCACAGTAAGTCCAATTAACAAATATAATTGTCAAGACAAAAAAATTGTGTTTACACTTTTTGTCTGAAAGCAATCAATACTCATAGATGCTTTCTTTTCTGAACTTCAGGAGAAGATCGCCACAATGATAAGTCCTCGAAGTTACTGATGCGGGACCATTTTGGTGTAGTATTTAGTTGTCTATCTATCTAGACTTGTCTGTATTAATAGTTTTTTTAATTATGCGCATGTTTAGGGGTACACCAACCCCTTTGTTTAGTTACTGTTTAGGGGTACACCCCTGTGTGGATGTAAAAAGAGATTAATGAATGGAACTGAAAGTTTCTACATGAATGCTTATAACTGAAGTGTGTGTTCCCATGAATGTTCCAAATTCAAAAATCCATCCTATCTAACGACACATTCGAAACCAAACAACAAAAAGAAATATGCATATCCTATTATGTTACAAATTACTGATGAATTTCATTATAAATGTTCTTTTATCCTTATTATAACTATGTTCTTTTATCCTTATTATAAGTATTTCAAAAAATGCTTGGGCGCCCGCATAGTCGAATATGCTCACGTGAACTTCATTTGCATGATTACACTAGTATTTTCTCATATTGTATAGTCTATTTTAATATGACATACTTACTCATATGTTATATATTTTACTATTTTTATAGAATGGATAAGTCTTGGATAGAAGAGGATGACCGAACCAGAAGTAAATACTTATGTGGAGTATCTTAATTTTTGGATTTTGCTTTTGAACATTCATCGATTGGAGACAAGATTGTATGCCCATGTAGAAAGTGTGCTAATGTATACCAGGTCACCAGAAAGACTGCATTGAGCCATCTACTGTGGCATGGCTTCTTACCAAGCTATATTTCTTGGGCTTTTCATGGTGAAGATGCCGATGTTCAAATGGATGCTCCTACTGATCAGGGAGATTTCCTTAATGCTGAAAATTTACAAGATATGTTGCATGATACTTTTCCGAGTTTCAGTGAAGATCGAAATACAGAAGGAGTGGAGCCATCTAGTGATCAACATTTCAATACTGAAAATTTTTATATCTTTTTAAAGGATTCTGAGATAGAATTATATCCAGGGTGTAAGAAATATAGCAACTTGCTTGCATCCTAGAATTTTATCACCTCGTTTGTCTTAATGGCTTGAGTAAGAAAGCATCATCTATGTTTCTTACGTTCTTTAAGAAGATGCTACCAGAAGGAGAACACTTACCTAATTCATTTTATGAGCTAAAAAAGATGATTACGGGGTTGGGCTCAGATTATGTGAAGATTCATGTTTGTCCAAATGGTTGCATGTTGTTTTGGAAGGATTCTGCTGATAAAGACGTCTGTGATACATGTGGAGCATCAAGATGGAAACTGATTACAATCCCAGATGATGATGACGAGCTTGCAAAAAAACCCAAGAGAATACCTATCAAAGTGCTCAAACACTTTCCACTTATACCCCGCCTAATGCGGTTATTCATGTCATCAAAAACCTCATCCTTAATGAGGTGGCATATCGAAGAATATGAAAAAGATGACAAGTTAAGACACCCGGTTGATTCACCTACATGGAAAACATTTGATGTGATGCATCCAAAATTTGCTGCAGATGCTAGAAACCTTCGATTGGGATTTGCAACTGACTGATTTAATCCTTTTGGGACAATGAGTACTTCTTACAGTACATGGCCTGTTGTGATTATTCCATATAATTTACCTCCTTGGTTGTGCATGAAGCAACCATATTTTATGTTGTCCCTACTCAAGCCTGGACCAGCTTCACCCGAAAATATAGATGTGTACTTGCGCCCATTGATTGCTGAGTTGAAAGAACTATGGGATACTGGTGTACATACATATGACGCTGAAACCAAGGAATTCTTTCATATGTGTGCTTCTTTATTATGGACAATTAGTGATTTTCCAGGATATGCACATCTATCTAGTTGGAGTACTAAAGGCTACAAAGCATGTCCCTATTGTAATAAAGAAACTGTCTCACATTGGTTGCCACATAGCCGTAAAGTTTGCTACAGAGGATATCGTAGGTTTTTTCCAACTAGCCATAGATTCTGAAAAGAAGCAAAGGCATTTGTCGGTGAGCAAGAATTTAGGTGTCCACCTAAACCTCCTTCTGGAGCTCAAATCTTGTCCCAATTGGAGGACGGAACAACTGTAATTGGTAAGAAAAGGCCAAGAGGTAAGGATTCAACACACAATTGGGAAAGGAAAAGCATATTTTTTGAGCTACCATATTGGAAACTAACATTGTAAGGCACAATCTCGATGTCATGTACATTGAGAAGAATGTATGTGAGAGTATTGTTGGAACATTGCTAGGTTTGAAGGATAAAAGTAAGGACAACTTGAATGCAAGGAAGGATTTGCAGGATATGAGAATCAGATTTCTGCTTCATCCAAAAACTGTTGGTAAATATACTATCCTACCTCTAGCTTGCTATAAAATGAAAAAAAGATGAAAAAATATTATTTTGCAACCTCCTAAAATCTGTCAAAGTTCCATACGGGTATGCGTCTAATATATCTAGATGTGGACGGCTGAAGGATCAGAAGATGCTACCAATGAAAAGTCACGATTATCACATGCAGATGCAATAGCTTTTGCCATTAGCTGTCACTGTGTCCTTTCCCAGTAAGAATGTTAAGTCATGTATTATTAATCTTTGTCGCTATTTTCAAAGGCTGTGCACTAAAGTCATAGATCCAATTGATTTTTCTGCATTGGAAAATGCAATAGCTGTTACACTTTGTGAGATGGAGAAGATATTCCCTCCATGTTTTTTTTGACATAATGGTGCATCTATCAGTCCATCTCTCTTATGAAGCTAAGATAGCCGGCCCTGTTCAGTATCGTTGGATGTATCCAATTGAAAGGTAACATTTCACACGTCGTGATGACATTACCTATTGGAATGTAATTTATAATAATATTTTCCTCAACTTTATTTTCAGGTATCTGATGACCCTAAAAGGATATGTTCGTAATAAAATATATCCAGAAGGGTCAATAGCAGAAGGATATATAGCTGAGGAGTGTCTAACTTTTTGTTCAAGATACTTGGATGGAGTTGAAACAAAGTTAAATCGGCCAAATAGAAACGATATTGACGAAGCAAATTTGGAAAACGAGCCAACACTTGACAGTGATGATTGGTCTATTTTCTCGATAGTAGGTCGTGGTATTGGTAAAATGGTAACATGTGTCTTGGACTAACATACATTGAAACAAGCCCATAAGTATGTACTATTCAATTGTGAAGCAATTGAACCCTACATTATGTAAGTTAGTGTCAACTGTCTTCTATTAATAAAATGCTATAACATATTCCAATAACATATTGCACATATTTTGTATTCAGGATGCACTATGATATCATTAGGCAAAAACATCCTCAAAAGTCCTTAAAGGAGGTTCAGAGAATACATAGTAACTCATTTGATGGATGGTTTAAGGAACATGTAAGTTTAGTTGTGGTAATTAAATTAGTTATGATTCATGAATAAAGTCTAACAAACTTTTCTTTTGTTAGATTGAGACACTCCTAAGAACATATATGGTAGATGATAAAATCAAGTTTCTTTCTCAAGGTCCACATCAAATGGCCATTAAGTACAAGGGCTATGTTGTCGATGGTCACATATTTCATACCAAGGCAAAAGATTCAAATCAAACAACACAAAATAGTGGAGTCTTTCTGGTAGCTAAGACTGATTATTATTCTAAAACCACTGACCGCAATCCAATTACTAGAGATGTAACCTACTATGGTGTTTTGAAGGATGTTATTGTGCTCAATTATTATGAACACTTTAAGGTGACATTATTTAAGTGTGATTGGGTGGACATCTACTCAACGAGGGGAATAAAGCATGATGAACATGGGTTGACTCTTGTTAATTTGATACTCCTTCAAACTACAGGAGAACCGTTTGTAGTGGCATCTCAAGTTGGACAACTATTTTATGTAGAAGATGTCACTGCAAAAGGGTGGCATTTTGCTGTAAAGATTGCCCCACGGGATATGTTCAACATGGAAGAACAATCTTGTATTGAGAATGTTGAAGCTTATATGCAAGGTGAAACTGGACATGGGCCATCAATGACATTAGAGGATGGAGATACTAATTGTGACATAGTTATATTGGATATGGAAGGAATTACTATTGCTAGTTCAACAACTGAAAAAGACCAATCCCGAATTCAGCAAGATGATGAAAGTGTATCTCAAAGTGATGATGATGACTGTTTTGAATGAGAAGATTACAAAATAGCAGCCATTGTTTCTTTTTGTTTGTCATTAATATTTGACTTAAATAAGCCTTTTTTGGCTCAATGTATCTCTTTAATTTTCTGTCTCACTAGGTGTATCAATTTTGCATGTCTGACATTATTCTTATTCATATTTATCCTTGTCTCTACTATTGTTTATAATTATATTTGCTTAAATATCTGAGTTTCATTTTCAAATGTTATTAATAAAATTGTTATTATGTTGTTCAATATTTTTCTAAATGTGACCATTTTTATGTGACTTGATATACTCAAGATGAGAGAACAGTACAGTGACAACTGCCATAACATGACAGCCGCAAGCAATGATAAGAACAACAACAATGAGTCCTGTACGGCGACTCATTTGCCTAGCATTACTCGACATGCTTGTTGGCAATCTTTGAACATGTCAACCTCAAATCGCTCTAAAAAAAATTTAGCTTCCCTTCCAACTAAAATTTGTAATGATAGAGCAAACAAATTCAATAAAACTGCTGCTAGCTCTGCAAAAAATGCCCAATCAGCCACGTCTCCCCAAGACTATAATATAGTTGGTGGTTCGAAATCCTCTCAAACATGCACAACTGAAAAGGAGATGGGAACAAGGTTCCAAAATCAGCAAAATAAAGAAAGTGGCGATAAAGTTACAAGATCAAGAATTTCATAGCTACCTCGTGTGCCTAATGTCAATGCTTTTGTGTCTATTCATTCAAGAATTGTGGAGAATAGAGCTGCCAGTAACCAAAATAGAAATGTATTTCCTGATAACATGGACCAATATAACATCTCTGATCACTATGTTGAGTCATTGAATGTTACAACAACACCTTCTGATGGGCTAGGTAATCATTTCATTCATATCATTGTATTTATAGTGCTGCATTTAATCATATATAATTATACATATATATATTTTATCCTTTATGAATGACTGCTTAGGTCAAAAACATCGAGCAAACAAATTCAATAAAATTGCTGCTAGCTCAGCCAAAAATGCCCAATCAGCCACGTCTCCCCAAGACTCTAATATGGTTGGTGGTTCGAAATCCTCTCAAACATGCACAACCGAAAAGGAGATGGGAACAAGGTTCCAAAATCAGCAAAATAAAGAAAGTTGCGATAAAGTTACAAGATCAAGAATTTCACAGCTACCCCGTATGCCTAATGTCAATGCTTCTGTGTCTATTCATTCAAGAATTATAGAGAATAGAGCTGCCAGTAACCAAAATAGCAATGTATATCCTGATAACATGGACAAAAATAACATCTCTGATCACCATGTTGAGTCATTGAATGTTACAACAACACCTTTTGATGGGCTAGGTAATCATTCCATTCATATCATTGTATTTATAGTGTTGCATTTAATCATATATAATTATGCATATATATATTTTATCCTTTATGAATGAATGCTTAGGTCAAAAACATCGAGCACGTGGCCGAACACAATGTTTGAAAGTTTGGAAAAGAAAGCCCGACGATCCAATTCCCATTGAGAAAAATCAATTTGGACAACCAGTAGGTGAAAATCAAAGTCACTTATCAAGTTTTCTGACAACCATTGCAAGATTTCTCAATCTTTGTCCACTAAACTATGAGGACTGGAGATAATTTCCAGCAAATAAAAAAGATTCTATATGGAATTTTGTGAATGTATATTATTAAATTTTATTTTTAAATGGTTAAATGAAGCATCTAACTGATATCCTTTATTTCGGTAGAGTAAATTCACAATGGATTCAGATCTGAAGGAGTGGACAATGAAGAGACTAGGAAAGAAATGGAAGGACCACAAGTGCGAGTTAAGGAGACTATACTTCGTAGAAGATAGTCCATATGAACAACAGCTTGAACAAGTTGTTCCCCGCGTGGACAAGTCGCATTGGAAATTTCTTGTCGATTATTGGAGGAGTAATAAAGGAAAGGTAATATTATTTTTTCTATTTGTTGATACTTACAGTACCGCACAGATAATTACTATGCAAAATACTGCAATGTTTTCCACAGAGGAAGTCTATAACTAACAAGACAAGCAGAAAATTTCAAAAGGTTAGCCACACGACAGGAACCAAGTCGTTTGCATGTCTGAAATATGATGTAAGTTAGTAATTTTTGTGATCCATTTAGATAATTTTATGGCATCCTTTAATTTTATGTTTACAATAACCTTGTTTGAATGATAAAGATGGAGAAGGAAATAGGCGGAGAAGTGGATCCCATAATGTTTTTTGAGAAAACTCATCGTAAAAAAGATGGGAGCATAGTCGATGTTGAATCCGCCAAAAATTTGGTACAACACATAATATCCTATAGTATTATGTTACATTTACTAATTTCATAGAGGTATATATTTGGTATAAATTGCATCTCGTATGATTTGTTGTATGTAGGAAAAATTTTCTGAGGTAGGAGAAGAGCTGCGAAGAAAACAACCTGATGTTACTTCAGATGAAATTTATAGGCATGTTATGGGAGAAGAGAGACCAGGATATGTTCGTGGTTATGGGCTTGGACCATCACCTTCTGATATCTGGGGCAAGAACCGTAAATCCCGAGAAGCTGAAGAAGCACAAAGGAAGAATTTCCAGGATAAGCTTGAAGAACAACGGTTGGAATTTGATGCAAAACTTCAACAACAAAAGGATGAATTCAACCAAAAATTAGAGGAGTTACTTGCCTTAACTAGAGCAGGAAACAGTCAAGCATAGCATGTTGGCACTGGCCAAGTATGAATACATTTTATACAAGATGTGTGGTATCAATTATTTTCCATGTTCACTTTTATGGACTTATTACAAAAATAAAATAAATGTGCAGACAAACTTATCAATGCAAACTCCACTCCATATAAGACATTCATCATTTAAGAAGGGACAAGTATGTTTGTATTACTGTGAATTGCACTTCATTTTACGTTTATATAAATTTGTTATGTCAACTGTATTTTTTTGTAGGATGTGTATTTGCTGAGTTTTACAGATCCAGATGCTAGAATTGCATTTGGTCGAGTCTCTGAGGTTGACCCCATGAAAAGGGTGGGAGGTGCAATTTTAGGCTCATCATTTGTTGTTGTTTTTGTAGAGGTTGCTTTGTTGGGCAACGATCCTCTAGTTAGACCTTATGATCAATATCAATATGTTGATGATGATGTTGCCAACGTCATAGCATGACCGAAAACACATACGTTGCCAAGGTGAGCATAAAGTATTGCTTATATTGTTACATAATTGAAAACAAAAGTAGTATCTAAAGTCGTTTCCATTTGTTGCAGGACATGAAGTTTAAATTTAGTTGCATTCTTGGATACTATCTAAAGAGAGGAGAGCTATAGTTGTTTTTATGTAATCCACTTTGTTATTTGTACATGCCGATCCAAAGTAATGGTGTTTCATGTCCATTGTCGTAGACAATGTTTCCAAATAACAATCCTATTTTGTTTTGTCCTACTTTTAATTTTGTTATGGAGAATCTTAGTATTATGGATGATACACACATTATGATTGGTTTGTGGTTTTTAGCTATGAGCAGTGTTTTAGCTTCTTGTTTGTGGGTACGGATGAGGTGTGTTACTTGTACGAGTATTGTTCTATTTTCTCACAGCGTTGTTTTTGAATGTTTTGTTTTTGGTACTAAGTATAATATAGCATGGTGTTTTTGCATTTTGTAGAGGCACACTAAGTCATTGTCAACATTTCAGAGGTCTGCTCTGGTTGAGAATTCTAGACAGAAGCCTCAAGAAAGAATGGGTGTTCTTAGTAATGTGGGTTCCTCCTTGTTCCCTTAATTGTTAAAATAACATTTGTATATTTGTCTTTTTTCCTTTACCCCCTCCATCTAAAAAAATACCCTTTATGTAACATGTGGTTGTGATGCAGGCCCTAAAAGCCAATAACTATGGTAATGATCCTCTGCTAACTGCATCTCTGTACTTGGAGATTAATTAAAGGCCAATCTCGAGAGCTGACAACCTCTGTATTGATGGCTTGTCCGACTGCCCAGGGCTCCCATGGGACACATCCATTCCTAATATAATAGTTGGCACTTGGGAGATCTTTGGCATGGATGGAGGATGGCTGTGGTGAACTTCTCTGCGCAATGTGACACCCGTAGGCATATTCAGGATCTCATTCACTGTGGAAACATGAAGATCATTGTAAGTAAAATCTTTTAATATATTTCATTTAAATTAGTTAAATGAAATACATAAAAAAAAATTTACTGACAACGCACTTCATGTTTCCACAACGAATGAGATCCTAAATAAGCCTGCAGAGAAGTTCACCACATATGAGCATCCTCCATCCATGACAAAGATCTCCTAAGAGCCAACTATTATACTAGGAATGGATGTGTCCCATGAGAGCCCTGGGTAGTCGGACAAGCCCTCAATAGCTGCTGTAAGTTTTGAATTTTGACTCCTTAGCATATGTATGGGTTTTTGAATGCTTAAGAGATACAGGTTAACTAAAACCTAACCATAATTTAAGAGTTAGGTACATTTTTCACTTTTTCCTTTGTCATCCATGAAGTTATTTTATTTTGGTGTCCTTCAGTGTCATTAAGCTAACACGAAATCATCATGCTATAGTATGCATTCTTGGATACTATCTAAAGAGAGGAGAGATATAGTTGTTTTTATGGAATCCACTTTGGAATTGGAGGCTGATCTTTACCCCTTTGTTTTACAGTTCTATCTTGATGCTGGAAAGGGACATGTATACATGTACATTTTTGTGAAGATCGAGTTGCATTGAATTTCAAAGACTCCTTTTGTTGAATGCATGTCTGAAGCTTTCCATGGGCATGACAAACATTCTATTGATGCTAAGTGTGCACAAAGATGGTATGCTACTAACTTATAATGATACATATCATACAAGTGAACCAGAAGTTACCATCATTATTGCTGCCCATGCTTTAGTGCTTCTATGCCCATCATTTGATTTTTAAAGATACCAAACTTATTTACATATCATTTCAGTTTCCATTGGAGAATCTTAGAGTGGAGAAAAATGTGTTGAGGGCTTAATTAGAAGAGAAGGATGAGTTGAAGAGGGAAGGTTATTCAACATGTCACTTTGTAAGCGTAATTGTAATTTTTTATAAATTGCCTTCAAGTGACCACTCGAGCTGTTGTGATAGTTGAACAATCACATGTGTTTTTGCATATGCTAGATTTTGTTGAAGGTCCATCTATCTATGAGGCTTGCACCATTAGGGGTGACAAGGCTTCCTCTGTATATAATATGAATTGTGCATGCTCTATTTTCATCTACTTTAAGCCAAATATGGCCAAAAGCCCTACAGTTTTGCATTCCTATCCCTGATCTCTTTCCGATTAACACACATAACTCCAAAGGTGCACCCAAAGTGGTGGATTGAGGAAAATGCAAACTTTCCAGGCCTTTTTATGTATAGTTACTTTCATGTTCTTGAACTGGACATGATCAGGTTAGAAGTGGAGCCAACCAAGACCAAACTAGTTTTTAGCTATAGGGAGGACTATAGTGGCTGAATACAATCCAAGACAACCCAGTTGCAGCCTTGTCAAATATGTGAGATAATGACTGGTTTATAGGTCAGATGGTGGAATTTCCTTCTGCATTGAGGGAAGCATTGCACTTTGTACAATGAGCTGTGGCAGCCACATCTTTGGCTAATAACTACATGCTTCTGAGGAGTATGCTCGGCTTCCCTGTAGGACAAGCATGTTTGGTGCACATCTTTTCTACATCTCTGTTTAATAATTAACTCATGAATTTACCATTACATATTCCACACATTCTTTGTAGAGCAGGAATCATTATTTACCTTGTTATTATGTCTCATTCTTCACATGCCTTCATACATATTGCCAAGGGAATTTCATCTATTGGGGAGTTTTTATATTGTTCTCTGTTGAATAAGCAAACATCACTCATAATTATTGAAGTTAGTTCTCTTATTGCTTTGATAGAGATGGAATGTAAATTTCTTTTTAATTTGATGAATAAGCAAACTTGAACATTGCTTTGGTAGAGATGGAATGTAAATTTCTTTTTTAATTTGATGAACCAATGTACTGTCATGCTAACTGTAATCATGTACTAGTGAGATTTTTTGATGAACATCGCACTTCTATTGCTGCAACTTGCAAGAGGAATTAACAATTCCTGAAAGCTTTTTTTTGTAATAGTTTTTTTGAATTTCAGAGCTAAAACCTGAGAAGAGCATGAAATTGCATTAGGTCCTTGGAGGAAGCTATCAAAGGAAAATGAAATTACAAAGCAAGAAAGAAAGGTTTGCTTGGCCATTTGTCAGTTAGTCTGTTGGTGGATTCGACATGGATGTTGCAGCTGCTCTGTATTAGGCCACTTGGTGGGTTCAACATGGATGTTGAGTACTGTTGCATATGTATTGACTATGGATATGTTTGGACCTATTGTTGATAATGCAGGTGGCATTGTTGAGATGAGTCAACATGTAAATTATTTGCCCTTATTATTTGCTTCTTACACTATTGTTGATAATGCAACAATCACACAATTGATTACCAGGAGTTGGATTAAATAATACAGTTTGTAAACGTCCTGGTGGATGCAGAGAAAGATGACCTACACATAAACAAGGATTCAGTCCAAATCTCTGCAGTAAAGGAAACCAAGGAAGCCAATATAGATGTCACTCCAGAGAGATCAGTAAGTAGGAGAATTAAAGGAAGTGGCACAAAGATGAAGAGGTGAGGGTCTGCGAGAAAGATTGAGACTAATAGAAGAAGTCCAAGACTAGAGGATTTTCAGAATCTAGCAGCGAAGTCTGAAGTAGATCAAAGTTTAATCACACCAAAGCCGATCTGTACAACCTAAGGAATGAATACAGACTTAATCAAGAGAATCATGTTGCAACTCCTATAGTTTTTGGTTTATAAGAAGCTATACAGATCATTAATTCAGTTAATTCAGTCATTCACGCCTCTCTACTATTGTTCTTTTAAGTCAGTGAAGACTATATTGGCAAGTGAAGCCATCCAAGTTCAATGGAGCTTGGTAAACATTGGTGTTGTATTCAATATAAGGGGCAAGGTAAAACGTCCTCCCCATGTAATTCAATGTAAGGGGCAAGGTAAACTGTCCTCCCCATGTAATTCTCAATTGATTATAAATAAAAATTATTCATACTTTCAGAAAAGTGAGTTCGTCTACAATTGACATTCATTTAGAAATAATGATAATGAATTGAAAACTGAATGACTAAAAGCCATGAACATGTAGTAATACAGAACTAGTAGTCATTAGTGGCATTTTTTATACGCCATTAAACTCAATAAGAACATTTTCATACACCAACAAAATACAAAATAGTGGCATTTGTATAAAAGCCAATTGATGGATAGTGGCTTTTTTATAAATGCCAAATGATGGTTTAGTCGCCTTTATGTGGCATTTATTCAAAGCCATTAAAGATAAACCTTTAGTGGCTTTTACAACTTAAGACACTATCTTCCTAGTGGCATTGGCGCTAGAGGCATTTTTTAAATGTCAACATATGTTGTTAAACATGTTTACTGGCTTTTATTTTTTTTTAGTGGCTTTTCTAAAAGGCCGCTAATGAGTATGTTTGCTGTAGTGTTGTCTTATGATTACAAAGCATATCCTAAGGTTATATTAAGCTTATAAGAATTCAATTATGATAATTAAGCTTGTTAAACACTTTAAGCAAGGTTAGGGGTTTCACACACATACCCCAATGTCTAGCATTGTGACCTATACCAAGGCGGGCCAATTGTTTTCAATTTGACTATATATCGCTGGTGACAGTCATCTTTGATGTCTCTGTGGTGTCTTTCGTACTGACTGGGAGGAGTGTGATGAGAGCATGGAATCTGCCTCTTTGATTAATCTTGTATGGCACCGATTTCAACTTAACAGTGGTTAGTTGGATTTGGATGGTACAACTCAAATCCTCATTATAAATAAAAGATGAAACACAATTGTGTAGTATATTTTCTTAGGGTCAAATATGATTCACATTGGATGACCTCCCTTGACTTGTCTTTTGTGTTGATTTCTTGAAATATAATGTGGCAAGAGAAATCAACTATTTTACATGTTCTTCACATTCCTTATAAAGTTACAAGATATTCTACTGCTCAGTTGTATATGCCTAATATGGTTAACCTATGTTAATAGTTGTGCTTATATCATTTAGTTGAATCTTCTCAACCCAATAATGATATATATCATGCTTTAGATTTTTTGTCTTATAATAGTTGTTGGTGGAGAGTTTTATCTCTTGTTGGGACGTTTGGTTTCACCATGTGGGATTCGACATCTTTTAGGTGGTCATGAATGATGAGGTAGAGATCATGTGGTTGAAGGTGAGCAACAAGAAGAATAGTAGATGTTGAAGTATATTCCTATGTGTTGTCCATGTACTCTCAAGTCCTTGGGGGAGTTTTGTATATGTTGTACATCGATATGAATTTGTGGCAGTATATCATGGTTGTACAGATATGCCTTGTATATGTGAGCATGAATCCTACGTGATAGATTAGTGGCATGTAGCCAGTGAATGGTGATATGTATTATCTTTTAGAACGTTATATGATACAAGTGGATTCTTGTGGACTCAAATGTAATATGTTTCTATTTTTTTGGATATATGAAATCGATTTTAATTTACTCAATATTCTAGTATGTGGATGATTAGTAGAAGTTTCACATTTTGTTTTGAGTAATCTTGCTTTGTGTGGTGATGGGCATCACATCGTGAATGGTTGGTGGAGTGATTTGTGTATCACAATCCCACCATATAGTTCTCAATCCCAAGAGACAAATATTTTCAACCCATATCAATAATGACCTTTGATGTCTTGGAACAGTCACCCTAATAATGGTTTTGATCACTTCTTTTTCGGTATGTCCATCACTATGAAATTGAGTGGGAAAATAAATATGTCTACTTTGACCAACACATCTTCAGAGATTGTAAGAGCTCTAAAAATATAATCATCTACTAATTCTAACTCATGATACTCTTAATTGTTTCCCTCAGTCCAAGTATTTTGAATGTGGCAAGAGGCATCAATGTGATACTTGTTCCATAATCACAGAGTGTCTCTGCAAACCTCATGATTCAATAGATCTAGGATGTTAAAACATATTATATCCTTTTTGTTTGTGGGCGATCACCTTTGGATCAGCACAGTGACAATCTCATCAACAATGATATGGTATGAATCTTTGATGTGTTGCTTCTTGTTGATGATTTGCATTAATAACTTTCTCTATTTTAGACTTTGCTAAATAGCTTCCACCAATGGAAGGTTGTTGTGGAGTTTGCAAAAAAATGTTCAAAAATACCTTGAATTTCTCATCCTTGTTTCTTGGCTTCTATCTATATTCATAAGAAGTGCAAGTTTTAGCTATGTGAATTGTGACTAGTGGTGGTGAGACAGGATGCCCATGAGGGGATGTATGATTTCTTATGGACTTTCTCCCCTAAGAATGAACTAAAATTATTCTCCATTACAATGGGGCTTGGTTGAATATGAATTAATCTTGCCTTCTCAAATATGGATGCCTCCTTGTTGATCGTAACCATTCCACTACAGAGTAGAACTTTCACCTGCTATTTTTGTAGGGCATCTTTTCTTGAACATGGGGAGTGATTGACACTTCTTTTTTGCACTTCATGGGCTTTTAAATGAGTGAAACTCTAAGTTGTGAGCAAAATGCCTCTTCATGTATGTCTTCCCACAATCCCTTCATCCAAGCATCAAAATCCACATGTTTTGGTTTGAATGACTTCATGCACTGTAAGAAATTTGGATCAAGAGTGAACTTTGTAGTACCAAATTTTTCAACATCAAAGAAACACCCCTTCTTATCACATATGGAAATTCTCTTGGCATGCTAATGTTGGTATGCCATTTTTGGTGTTTCCTAGAAAACCATGTGGAGAAGGTTTTTAAATTGTGCCACATCTGATGCTACATGCAAATATCGATTCTCTAAATTCTTGAATTGAGCCTCCATATTTTGTTTCACCCTCTCTAACTTCTCAAAATAAGCGCCCATTTTTATAATAAATTACCCAATAATGTCCCTTAACTCATCATCCTACTTTGGGCCTTGCTCCATCTGAAATTGTCTAGGCCCTTACTATTGGTGCATGTGATGTTGTTGTGCCTGTGATGGGTCATGTTGGAAGTTATAGCTATCTTTCTGAGAAAATTTTAGATGGATCCTCTAGGAAGACTTGTTCCTTATAATAGGTTGTTGCACATACATGCAACCCTCTCCCTATATATATGGGAGGGCATTCTTCTTATCAAGTTTCTTTACTAACCTTGTAGCTTGTGTCTTGATCTCCATAACTTCACATGTTTCCTTGGTGCTTTTAGCTGAGATAGAACACTCATGCTACTCTTCCCAAGATTGATTTATTTCCATATTCTCCATTATTTCATGGCACTTTGTTTCTTTATTATTCAAAAAAAAAAATCATGCACTAGCACTATCAAGCATGGTCCTTCCTTCTATGTGTAAGCCATAGTAAAAGGTATTGGCTTGATCACACAAGTCAATCCCATGGTGAAATACCTTCCTCAACATGTTTATGTATCTCTCCCAAGACTTCAAATGGGATTCATCTACATGTTCCTTGGACCCATAAAACGTTCATGCCAAATCATTGGTTTTCTAGAGGATGAGAATATCTCTTGAAAAAAGCACCAATACTTTCTTACAATGATCCTACTGAATCAGAAGGTAGACTAAGGAACCATGTCTTGTCCCTATCTATAAAAGTATAAGGTAATAGTTTCAAATAGACTACAATGGTTGGGATGTTATGTATCTTTATCATATTGCAACTTTCAACAAAACAATTAATATACTTCATTGTTTCTTCACTCCTATGCCTACGGAATGCTTATGACTTGATACGAGAAAAATTTCTCGGATCAATCATGTAAACTTATCACATTAACATAATGCCTCTTTATTGGACCCAACTATGATACAATAGATGAAGACTTGATTTCCTCCCGTATGGTATGCTCATCATATGAAACCTTTGACTCCTCATTGTTCTCCCGATGGTTATACATATTTTTAGCTTCTACCATTATACTTCCATAGTAATTGCCTACTCTTGCTCAACCTCCAAGTCTCCATAAAGTGTTGTTAGTGGAGACTCACTATAATCCTTGGTTCATGTATGTACCATAAACAAGTACCTAAGAAGGAAACTGAATGTGGGAATCACACTAAACCAAGAAAAAGTAACAAAAATATTTGCATCATTTTTTTAATTGAAAAATGAAATTAACAAAATAAGAAAAGTGGCCAAGAGTGTCTGGTTCTAGCATGCATAGTGTTAATGCTACAAATTCTCTAGAAACTATGCCAAAAACTTGACATGACGTAAGTATGCATGATAAATGCATGTGTGTGTCAGAGTAGTAAATAGATTCAAAGAGCATGAATGTCGAACTCAGGGAACTGGGACTAGTAGACACTACTACTTGCTAAATAGATCAACTAGGCCTAATAATAGAGTTTATTGAGTGATAAAAATTAGAAATGGAATTAATTTTTAGAGAGTAAAGTGGATGAAATATCAGAATAATGGATTCTTTAGGATACCAATTTTACCATGGTTTCTTCCTATGCATGCATTCTATCAAACTAATACAATTTGTCTTGCTTCTTTAGATTAAGCATATGTAGATTGCACTACCAACTTTTGCAGTGCAACATGCTATTTAGTCTAATTAGTAATACGATTTCAGAACATATATACAAAAGTGCAAATGTTAGATCTATATTTGGACAAATTCTTCATAGTGTTTAGCCTACATTCACAAATGCTATTGACTATGATGATAACGGATTTTCTAACTGCTAACCCCACTTTCACAGAAGTTAAAAACCTAACACATAATCATGGTGATCGAGCATAAACAAGGAAATAAAGCTTTTCTATTTCAAACTCAAAAGCCATATAGAATCTATATTGAATCAAATATAAACATGCATAGAGTCAACCCTAGGCTATTCCTGAGTCCTAAAAAATGGGAGTTTATCCCCACATGATCAGCATGGAAAGGAAGGGAATGAAGAAGAGAAATACTTAGAAAAAATCTACAAAGGTTTCTCAAGTCCATTCGTCTAATTTTCCTTAGGCATTGGATCCTACACGAATGGAAGAAGGGGTGGCCTCAAGATGAGATGCCCCCTAAATGTGATGAGATCTCTTTTATCTTAGATGTCCTTCTATGTCTACCCACTAGGGTTTATATAGGAATAGGAAAGGGATCAAATGTCCAATAAATATTTGCATTAGACAAATGATAGTGCCAGTGACTTAGGAGTCAATGCTACCAACTTAATCAATCCATTGCGATTAGGGATTTTGATCTTGGTGACATCGACATGGGTTGGTGGTACTAAGAATTTTTTTAGTGCTTTCATTTTTTTCTTCTGAATACTTCTTTTGGTCAATTCTAATTTCTCTTATGGTCATGTCACTGTCACTGACTTTGGTCCATGGTATCGATTTTCTTTAGTTTGTGCTTGGTTATCTTTGCAATAAAGCAACAATGTATTAGGTAAAAAATAAACTATACAATTTTAGGTAAAATATAGGAAAATAAATAAAATTCATGCACAAGAGGTGTTTTTGGATAATTGCAGAAAATTTACATAAAATAGGAATATGAGATAAATCCTCATGAAAACATGTCTAGCCCCAATTTTGGTAGAGAAATCATGTGCATCGAGAACAAATGTTGAATTTGATGATATGAAAATGATATTGGTGGTTGAAGAAGAGGTATCAATGCCTAAGGCCCAAAATATGAAGGCCCTACTAGACGGGATGGAGTGTGTCTTTCTTGATGAGTAGGAAGTTTTTCTCGTGATTGTAAATTTGTATCTCACTTGGGACAAGGAGGATACATTGATGACTCAGTTACAAAAAAGGAAGAACTCCCCAAGATACAAGATGACTGGTTTGATAGGTATCAGCGAGCCTATTTGCATGCACGAGATCCCTATTGTGGAGGATTATAAACCTTCTAGAGACCCTCAACACATATTAAATCCCATGTGAAGGAGGTGGTTTAGAAGTCACACAACTACTCAATGTTGTTATCATCTATCCCATTTTAGATTCTGTTTTTGTAATTCTAAAGCAGGTTGTCCCATAAAAAGGTAGTATTATAGTTGTCAGGAATGAAATGAAGAAGCCCATTCCCCCTCTAATAGTTATGAGGTGGAGGATGTGCACTAACTATAAAAGTTGAACAAGGTTACAAGGAAATATCACTTCCCCCTTCCCTTCCTTGATCAAATCTTGGAGTGCCTTGAAACAAGAATTCCTCTACTACCTAGACAGTTACTATGATTTTTATCATATTTCCATTCACATTGATGATTAGGAGAAGACTATTTTCATTTGTCCATTTGGCACCTATGCCTTTTGAAGGATTTCCTTTGGGCTATGTGATGCCCCTGCCACTTTCAAGTGTTGCATGGCAAGCATGTTTTTAGGATTTCCTAAAAATGCGATGGAGGTTTTCATTGATGATTTCTCCATGTATGGTGACTCTTTTTACTCTTATTTTCATCACCTTTCTCTTATATTATTAAAATTTGAAGAATTAAAAGTTACTTCTACTACAGTTGGAACTTGTCATTTATCTCTGCCCAGTGGGCATGTAATAGAATTAGTTAATTGCTATTAAGTACATGACATTAATAGAAATGTCTTATATGTATCTTATTTGAACAAGAGTGGATTCAAATTTCATATAATGAATGGTTGAAGTTCCATTTTAAAGATGAGATCTTTTATGACAGTGCCCCCATGTATCATAGTTTACACTTATTAATTCTAGAGACAAGTATGTAAAGTTTAAGTATTGAATTACTCGATGACTTAAATACAACATACATATAGAATTGTCATCTAAGACACATATATGATAAATGCATCTCTAGACTCCATAGAGATGGTTTTCTGGACTCTATTGGTTTTGAACCAATTGGGACATGCGAGTCTTATTTATTGAGCTATGGACAAAATCAGTTTGACTGGAAATAGTAGGAGAGAGACTGATCTCTTAGTATTCATACATACAGATGTATGTGGACCTTTTATAACATATACTAAAGGAAGTTCCTAGTATTAAAATGCTTTGATATTGATCGATGTGGAGAATAATTGAACCAAGCATTTGAGGACCTTCTATGAGACCATAATATTGTACCACAATGGACTCCACCTAAACAATAGTTATATATTAGAAATAAGGAATCATACCCTATTGTGATAATCAATAAATCTAGTTGATCTTCCAACTTCCTTTTTGGGAACATGCTTCACACTAAGTCACGTACCATCTATATTAGTTCAAAAGACACCATATGAGATATGGCATTGAAAGAGTCCTGATACGTCATTTATGAAGATTTGAGGATGTAAACTTTATTAGAGAATATAGTTTCTGGAAAAGCTTGATCATAAATTAGATAAATGAAATCCTGTTGTATATCCTAGGAAAACCAAAGGATACATATTTCATATGACAACAAAGTGTTTGTTGCCAAGATGACTGTATTCCTAGAAAAGGAATTTATTTCCTAAGGAATTTGGGGGAGAAAAGTAGAACTGGAAAAGTTCAAGAACAACAAGAAAACATTGAACCAATAGTGGTACAATAGGAATAAGGAGAATCACAAACTATTGTGGAATCTCAATTTTCTCACGTGACACATGAACCTCATGATCTAGTAGGACACACCTTGAGACTACATTTTTTGGGATATCTTGTGACTCAAGAAGGCATTGAGTTGGTCATAGATCATAAGCTAAAAACCTACCTAGAAACTATAGAGGGGCCCAAATCTAAGAACTCTCTTGAGGCCATGAGATATAATATGGACTCCATGTAACCAACAAGGTATGGGCCTTGGTACATCCACCTAAAGTGGTAAAACTCAAAGGGTGCAAGTGGGTCTTCAAGAAAACGACCAACATGTAAGGTCGATTGCTTGCAAAGGTTTTCAAACAAGTTCAAGGTGTTCAACATGATGAAATATTTTCACCAGTTGCCATGGTTAAATCCACTAGGATCATGCTTGCCATTGCAACTAAGCTATAAAGGACAATCTATGGATTGTAGCAAGCATCTCAGAGTTGAAATCTTTGATTTGATGAGGCAGTGAAAGAGTTTGAATTTAGTAAAAACAAAGATGAACCTTATGCTTACAAGAAGGTTAGTGAGAGCATAATTGTAATACGCATATTGATGGGGAATCACATCCCAACCTACAAATGGTAAAAAAAAACCGACTAGATATACCTTCTCTAAGAAGGATTTAGGTGAAGCATCATATGTTTTAGAAATTAGGATCTATAGAGATAGATCTAGAAATCTTCTTGGCCTAAAGCATAGTACATATATTGACAATGTGCTAAAGAGGTGTCATAGAAGACTCAAAGAGAGGAAATCTATTGTCATAGAACAATTTATTACCCAAATCCTAACTCCAAATAACTACAAAGTCAATGGCTATGGGACCTAGCATATGTCCCTAACGTCCATCCCTAACATGGTATCAACAAAGAACAAACACGGAAGCATAGAGCTTAGCATACATGAAGTAATAACAAGATGAAGGCACCAATCATGATCTCAACATTTGACAAGATATATTAAGCAACATTGTTTTATTACAAGATTTCAATTACATATTCATGAATCAAATTGTACAAGTCTTCTCATGTACATTAGGGATCTTACAACAAATACACCTAACATAGATCACCAAATGATCAACTTCTAGCCATCTTTGAACCTTTAAAATATGTGAAATAATGTTGGTCAACACATCATGTGTTGAGTATCGACATAAACATACGTATATATAAGATATGCATAATTTGAAAATATTTTTAGGAATAAACAAATGAGAATAAACAAGTTAAGTATTTAGAAAATGAGAGTCTGTGTTTTACATCACTCCAATTAAACCATGATATCATGTATTCGTAAGGCCTTTTTGACTAACTTCCCATTTGATGAGCCTATGAGGGAGCTGAAGATTAGGTAACCCTATTATTAAGGGACCTCAAAGCCATCACCAAGAGCTAACCCTTTTATCTACAAGGTCTGTGATGTCTTTACATCTCAAGTAAGATGCCCAACCTTGTGTCCTTAGACCAAAACTTTAGGTAGGTATACAAGGTTTGTACAATGCAGTTTCTATATTATTTTGCAAGTTACAAAACAACAAAAATGAGATAAACATCGAGTGCAATACTAGAATACTATATGGAAATATTTGACCAATTAAACAAGCATACATATATTTCACATTTCACACAAGAAAGCCATAGTCATATTATTATTGTAGCATGTACCGCATTTGGAGATTTCATAACCTATCCTTGACCATCTAGATCATAAGCAACCACCTGGTTAAAAACAAGGTTACATACATGTATTAGATTCTCATCATTAACCATAATTAGTTCCATTTTTAGGCTAATTTCCAATTTAGGTTCAAGGTTGGTTAATTACATGGTTGAATATTATACTAATTTAGGATACATCATGAAGGTTTTTTTCATGTTTCTTGTCATTATGAGGTTCCATTCATTCTACACAGACATTATAAGGTTTGGGTTACTTGTATTTCAAGGTCAACAAACACATAATAGAGCTAGAAGGTCATAATTTATCAATATCATGTATTTGTAAGGACTTTTTGACTAACTTCCCATTGGAAGAGTCAATGAGGGAGTGAAGATTAGCTAACCCTATTCTTAAAGGACCTCAAGGACATCACAATATCTAACCCTTTTATCGACATGGTCTGTCCTATATTGACATCTCAAGTAAGACTCCCAACCTTGTGTCCTTACCTCAAAACTTTAGGCACCTACACAAGGTTTGTCCAATGCAGTTTCTATATTATGTTTGCAAGTTGCAAAACAATGACAATGAGATAAACATCGAGTACAATACTAGAATACTACATGGAAATATTTGAGCAAGTAACTAAACATACATATGTATCACATTTCAAGCAAGAAATACATAGTCATATAATTATTAAATCATGTACCTTATTTGGAGATTTCATAACCTATCCTTGACCATCTAGATCACAAGCAACCACCTCGTTAAGAACAAGATAACATACATGTATTAGATTCCCATCATTAACCCTAATTAGTTCCATTTTAGGCTTTTATAAAACTTATATTCAAGGTTGGTTAATTACATGGTTTATGATATTATACTAATTTAGAATACATCATGAATGTGTGGTTCAAGTTTCATGTGATTTTGAGGTTCCATTCATTTTACATGGACATTACAAGGTTTACGTTACGTGTGTACATAATAAGGTCAAAGACTCATAATAGAGATACAAGGTCATAATTCAACAAATAAAGAGATCCACGAATAAAGTATGATCTAGATAAAGAAAGTAAGGACATAAGAAATATATTCAACTATAGGTGGACCTCAAGTTTAGGTATCATATCAAGCATTGGTTCCAACATATTCTACATACATGCAAACATCAAAATAGTTCACCTATACCATTAGAGAACAACATATGGACTATGTGGGACATCTACATCCAAGTAATCATAAGAATTATAGTAATTTTGGTTGGCATGGGAGGACATGAGATAGAGATCCATATCAAGAAATGAAGCATAAGGAAGATGAACTAGCAATATATGGATATTTAGGTCAAAATGGGCACATACAAAATTGTATCATAGTGGGGTTGACCTTAGACAATTGGGTCACAAAACATCATATAGTTACTATTTTGAAAGATGTAACATACAAATATGCATCAATTAGGTCCAAGGCCTCAAGTGACTAGGGTATAACCATTATATGTCATACCTAGGTCATATTATGCATAAAAAGCCATATAGGTCAAGATAAGTGCAATAGGGGGGACAAGGGGTGATATAGTGTCATGGAAAACATTAGTTTACCTTTTTCGAGATTAGAGTGAGCTTCATATTCAAAAGGTTCATAGTTAACATAAAAGGTCCACATTCATCATTAAAGTCTAAGTAAGAGTCATACTAGTGCATTAAGGTCATTCATGGTATGTATTGTGTTATTAAGGCATCCAAAATGTGTGAAGTTTATACAAGTCATTGACGTGAGGTGGCAAAGGTAGAAAAACATCAAAGTTCCCAATTTTATCATCAGTATGCATCAAAAGAAGTCCAATGTACTCAAAGACCATGTTTTTCACAAAACAAATAAAATTAGAAGAGCTTTTAGGGTCTAAAACTATGTCTAAGATGTAGATCTTTTCAAGAGTATCAATTTGGTATATAATATCGCCTATGTTGTCCGTAGGAGTTGGGAGATATACATTTTTGAAAACTTGTGTTAGAATTTTGTGGCTTGGGTCGTTACCTCATATTTATTTCATTGTGTGTGCACCCTCTGCCTTTGGATGTCGATCCAGCAGTAGTGTGTGCATGTCTTGGCATTGTGGGACAACACTTCACACATGCCCACTTGACAGAACACGACTAGGTGAAGGTGGTCTGACCCCAAATCAAGCCAATGAGGTATCAATCTTGGCCCTTGTCCCCCTAGTCCTATGGGCGCCGACCACATTGTGTGGCTCTGAACCCTCCATCCTCCTCACATAGAAATGGCACACAAGCCGACAGCCTAGAACTCATGAGCTCATCGAAGCTCCAAGGCTTCAATGGCAGGGACGACCAAGAACTTTCCCAATGTGATGTTTGGACTCAGAGGGATCCCACAATTCTAATGGCCTTATTTTCATGGCATGCGGGGCAGTAGGGTTGACGCGCTCAAAAAGGTCATTGTTGCAAATGCAACCAAGGATCAAGGGAGAAGAAGGAGGTAGGGATGGAGCCCTAGGGGGTGAGAGGGAATAAAACAAGGGGGAGAAGAAGAGGGGAAAGAAATAGAGTGGGACAAGGGGTCATTTGAGGATACATTAGTGAGATGAGGTGCCTATTGGTCATTGATATGGAGGTTGGATGACTGCAGTGCCCCATGTGTCGGCTGAGCATACGGAGGAAGAAGAACAAATGGTGGTCATTGGATTTATGGTGTCTGATCTGAGGGCATTGTCCTGACAGTTGGGACGAGCCTCAAGTTAGAGTGATGGATGGGTGACATGTCTAATGGATCCTCCAATAATGGGCGGCACTCCCCCACTTTAGTCCAAATAGGGTCAAAGCACATAAATGACAATTTAACATATAATTGTCCCAAAATTTGAAAGACCATAACTTAAGATAGATGGATCGATTGAAACCATTTTACATTATTGTAAAGTTAATTGAGACCTCTACAACATAGAATTCATTAAGAGACAGTTTTGTACAAACATGAGATTCAATTTCATTTTCAAGATGGGTATATATTAAGGAATGATAGCTAACTCAATAGACATTTAATGTCATATTTAGTGAAACTGAGCATGGATGTGACCAAATTAGAGTGTCACCACACTCAAATTATGAAATGACATTGACTTGAGTAAAAAGGACACTCAATGAGAGAGTGAGTATAATAGAGGAGAGAGAAAAATTTAGGTTATCACATCCTTCCCTCCTTAAATGAAATTTTTCCATCAAAATTCCCCCAAGCTCATAAGCAAGAGTCAAAGTCAACATATTCATCATGTTTAGTCAAGTAATCATAGGTGTCATGACATCCCACACTACATAGTGCACACTTAGGTTATTTCCATCAACGGTGTACCCATCCTAATTGGATACATGATAATTGGTATTTTATCATTCCATTACATCTTCTCAATATTAGGGTTTCACATTTAATATCTCTATAGAATTAGGGTTATCTTCATATCTTTATATGAGCCCAATGTGTTTAACAAAAATATATGTCATGAATTCTACAAGTGAACATGTTCATCATCAAGACTTTCTACTGAGATTATCATTGGACGTGTATTTCATCATTACACTACATTTAATGCATGGTTTATTTTTCCCCTAAATATACTTACTCTAATCAATTATGTTCATTTACTATTCATTTTTGGGTCTGAAATTCAACATTTATATATATTGAGTTTATTCAAGTTAAGATTCTAACACATCATCATATCAAGCTTATGATTTCAAATCTACATCTTTCATGTATGGTATGTTGTCATATAGGCCTGCTAAGAGAAAGGCATATCTACATATATCAAGTTTCACAAATAAGTGAGATTATTTTAATACATCATGTATTATTTGAGAAACCACAATATCATCACCATCAAGATTTCATAATCATATTACTTGTATTTAGAAAGAGTTCTACAAACTATACCCACTCAACTAACACCTACATATATCCAACAAGATATGCTAACCAGAACCATCTTCCCATAAAAAAAAATTCTACCCATCTTCAGAAGCAAGGAAAACCACAAAATTCCTTTACATACATCCACTAACCTGAGTATGAGGCTCATCATGGAGATCACACATCATCTACAATATCTTAAGGTCTTGGTACATATCCCTCACCTATGTATCAAGCATCATTTATTCAATTCCCTCTTTCTCTAAGGGTATATCATTTCATAGGAACTCTAAGGTTCAATATTTTTTTTTTGTTTTTTTGGGTCGAAAACGCGTGTTGGTTTTTTGTATTTTTTCTTTGTTTCTATACAAAACTATCCATCTTCAAAAAAACTGATGATAGAAAAAAAAAGAAAGGGAAAACTATAACTATATAATGAATATAGCAAGTAAGCCAGGACCAGAAACCCCATCCTCTATATAAAGGTTCAATATTTTCAAAGGAACCAAACACAAGGTGACTCGAATAAAATAGTTAGAAGTTGTCTAGTTAGGTACTCGTCAACATGTATGTCATTGTGCATATCTTTTAATCATTTCAAATGTTTTGGAGTTTACATACTCTGACCCTCTCACATGTCAGGTTGACCTATATCAAAGGTTCCCCCCTTTTGTATGACCCAACTAGATGTCCTGCTTTGTAACAAGGTTGCAATCTATGTTGGTCCCGAATCATATCTCACATATCGTATCTCAACATGTAAAATACCAACCACAAGCAAGCATTCCAACCCACTAGCTATGTTTAACGCATCAACCAAGTAATATGTTACATACATGGTGCAAGGTTTAGATATGGTTCATGGTCAAAATCATCTAATATCATCAAACATGTTTGAAACCTTCAACATCAAACGTAGGTCATCATGAAGCAAACACATATCATAAGCATCATCATTGTCATTGTCAACAACAACAACAACTTAGGTCATCTAGGCTATTTACTAGCCTAACCTGTATTTTGGCTCTAGACAACTCTAGAGTCTACAACTAGCATATAAACACTCTCATCTAGACCTGATGTTACATCTCTTTCTCTTAGGTTACATGGATACTCACTACCTTTCTGTGTGTGGTAACATTTTTGTGTGTATATGTATACTAATACTTTAAATAGGTTTTCTTCAATGTTTGAACATGCATAGAAAACCACCATACTCCTTTTGAATAAGACCAAAACCAAAATGAGTTACCACACTCATTAGTCATTCTAATACAATGACACCTAGAGAACTAAAAAGAACATGGTGCAAACCTATGTAGCTATCCCCAACACATGTCATGAATATATGTCTAGGGTTTCAATTAAGGTAACCCTTTTCTCACGACCTGCACCTGCAGCCCACAGACATGACAAAATGAGGAGAAAGAAAGATTCTAGGGACTGCACAAGTCTACGCCTAGTTGTAGAACATCTAGGTTCTAACCTAGAGTAGCCAACTTAGTTCATAAAGGAAAACACATCACATTTCTAGGGTTGATATGTAAATTTTGTGTTTAGTTTTTGTTTTATGTGATTAACATTTGGTGTAGTTATTGTTCAGGCCCTGATACCATCTATCAAGGAACCATTTATTACCCACATTCGAACTCCAAATTACTACAAAGTGAGTGGTGATAGGACATAGGAATCAATCCCTAACATGGTATTAACAAAGCATGAGTGTGGTATCATAAATCTTAGAATACATGAAAAAAAAAGATTAAGGCACCAATTATGATCTCAACATTCGATAAGATATATTAAACAACATTGATTTATTACAAAATTTTAGTTACATATTCAAGAGTTAAATTGTATAACTCTTCTCATGTACACTAGGGATCTTACAATAAGTACATATGACATAGATCACCAAGCCAACAACGTCTAGCCATCTTTGAACCAATAAAATTTGTGAAACAATGCAAGCCAACACACGAGATGTTGAGTAGGGGTAGAAAGATACATATATATAAGATTTGCATAATTTGAAAATATTTTAGGAATAAACAAATGAGAATAAAAAAGTAAAGTATTTAGCAAAATTGAGAGCCCATGTTTTATGTCATTTTACTAAAATTATACCATCATATCACGTATTCATCAATATCATGTATTCTTAAGGCCTTTTTGACTAATTTCTCATTGGAAGAGTCTATGTGGGAGTTGAAGATTAGCTAACCTTATTTTTAAGGGACCTCAAGGCCATAATGAAGAGCTAACCATTTTATCAACATGGTCCATATTATCTTGACATCTCATGTAAAGCACTCAACCTTGTGTCCTTACTCCAAATCATTAGGCAGGTACACTAGGTTTGTACAATGGAGTTTCTATATTATCTTTGCAAGTTATAGAACAATGAAAACCAGATAAGCATCAAGTACAATACTATAATACTAAATGGAAATATTTGAGAAGGTAAACAAGAATAAATATGTATCGTGTTTCAAAAAATAAAGCCATAATCATATAATTATTAAAGCATATACCCTATTCACATATTTCATAACCTATCCTTGACCATCTAGATCACAAGGAACTACCTGGGTTAAGAACAAGATTACATACATGTATTAGATTCTCATTATTGACCTCAATTAGTTCCATTCTAGGCTTCTATCCACGTTAGGTTCAAGATTGCTTAATTGCATTTTTGATGACCTTATACTAATTTAGGATACATCATGAAGGTGTGGTTCAAGTTTCAAGTCATTCTGAGGTTCCATTCATTCTACATGGACATTACAAGGTTTGGGTCACTTGTGTACATTTCAAGGTCAAAGGACTCAGACTAGAGCTACATGGTCATGATTCAACAAATCAATAGGTCCAAGAATACATCATGGATGGAAACATATACAACTATCGGTATATGTCCTCAAGTTTGGTCATCATATCAAGCATGGGTACCAACATATTCTACATACATGCAAACATCAAAATAGTTCACCTATACCATTAGGGAACAACATAAGAACTGTGTGGGACATCCACATCCAAGTGATTATAAGGAGAATAGAAAATATGAGTTGGAAGGGGAGGATATAAGATAAAAATCCACATCAAGAAATGAAGCATAAGGAAGATGAACTAGAAATATATGGACAATTAGGTCAAAAAGTGGCACAAACAACATTATATCATAGAGGGTTGGCCTAAGACAATTGGGTCACAAAACATCATAAAGCTACTATTTTGAAATATATAACATATATTAATGCCTCATTTACTTTCAAGGCCCCAAGTGACTAGGGTATAATCGTTCAATGTCATACCTAGGTCACATCATGCATAAAAATCCATATCGGTCAAGATAAGTGCAATAGGGAAACAAGGGGTGATACACTATCATGGAGAGCATAGGGTTAATATTTTCTAAGATGAGATTGACTTTCATATTCAAAAGGGTCAAGATTAATGCAAAAATTGCACATTCATAATTAAAGCCTAAGTAAGAGTCATACTAGTGAATTAAGGTCATTCAAGGTACATATTGAGTTATTAAGGCTTAAAAAATGTATGAAGTTAATACAAGTTATTTACTTGAGGTGTAGGAGGTAGATAGAGCATCAAAGTTTCCAATTTTGTCATCAACATGCATCAATAGAAGTCCAATGTACTTAAAGATCCTATTTTTAACAAAATAGAGAAACTTGATGATCTTTTTGAGTCTAAAACTACGCCCAATATGTAGATCTTTTCAAGATGATAAATTTGGTATATAATATCGCCTATGTTGGCCGTAGGAGTTGGGGAATATGCATTTTTGAAAACTTGCATTATAACTTTAGGGCTTGGGGAATTACCTCATATTCATTTCATTTCTTATGAACCCTCCACCCTTGAATATTGATCCAGCAGCAGAGCACATGTGTCTTGGCACTGCAGGCCAATGCTACACCACACCCACTTGGCGACATGTGACTAGATCAAGCCAGTGAGGTGCCGATCTGGGCCCTTAGCCTCCTGTGTAGGGAAATATGGAGACATATATGGAATAGGAGACAAAAAAAGTATTGACATATTCCCCTTATATAGAGTCAGAAACTATGAATTTGGAAGGACGGTTGTAAGACATATACCTGGCCATGGAGCAAGTCCAGTGGCTTATCCTTGCAGCAGCGTGCTTTTTTCTCAAGTAGCACTTGGATGGTTATCAGTAGAGGCCTCCTGGAGCAGCACCACAGACAGCGGTTGATGAAGTCCTCCAAGTGGGTGGCACTTTCCTCCCCGCCTCTACATAGTCCACGCAGACCACTGAAAACTCCACATTTTTCTATTAGAGCCAATGGGAAAGAGTTTTCCGTTCGAACATCAACATGCTAGGGCTGATTTTCTCTCTTGTGTAATCTCCACCTTTTTATCCCTTCCTTTTATGGGTAGGACTTGCTCGATCTCTCTATTTACCACAACTAGAGAGGACAACAATTATCATATCTTATTGTTGTGTCTCTATAAATCCTCGACTACCTCTCTATTCATAGGAGGGTTAGGGTTGGGAGACCCAGATCAAGTGGGAGTCAAAAAGATAAAATTTCATGAATTTTTAGGAACCTGCAAACGATGAATCGGCCGGTTCACACATGATGTGATCGATTCAATACTTCTACTAGTCATTTCACTATGAATCCTATCCGCATTTGTATCGGAAATTGATATTTAATTAATGCAAAACATGACGTCAACATCAATCCTTTATCCAATTGTATTGATCATTAAACATGGTAGTTCACAAGTTGAACCACTCATTTTAGGTCTTGAACCATTCGTTTCAGTAAGTGAACTCGTCAGTTCATGCCAAGCTCAGGAAATGTTCATCTAATGTAGTTTGAATTGACATGACACCTCAATCGATTGGTTGAAGACTTGACCAATTGGTTCACATCATGTTTCTCAATTCCCAACCACTGTTGTTTAAATTAAATACCAAAATACTTTAGTAGTCAAGTTAAACAACATTCATGAATAAAATCCTATTTCATATGCATCCTATGTGTGTGATCCTATAGGTCCCAAGTTATGTTGGCAGTGAATGTCCATAACCAATTTATGACATCACAAACAATGAGTGGTATCTAGAAACACATCATTTCTATCTGAGTAATTGGAAAGTTGAAGAACAACTTCAACCTACAAACTGTGATCAGAGTTACTGTGATCATATAGTTCTTTTGTCTCTGGTATCCGGATTAAACTCGAGGCATGGAATCATCATCCTCTTCAATGTTCAATTCATGTTCGTTGAACTAGAGTAGACAATCTGAGATGTGTGTGAGCTCACATATCATATATTGATTCATATGAGTATGGACATATGTTTCTCAATCTCTCTTATCAAGTGGCTTGGATGTCAATCTCCTATAGGAGGGACAAATACCATCTAAATCACTCACACTCAATCCTCATATGTCACAATGGACCTGAGCATCACCTTTATGGCAACCCTTATTCAAGGTCATGTTAGTTAATGTCAAAATACATCAAATGATATGTGATGACTTTAGTGACTTCAGGTCTAAGAACCAAAATCACCAATATCATTATGAGAATTGATTTTGACTACCATTCCATGGTCTCCATGCATCACTCTCAAGGTGGGTCTGCCTGATACACTATTATCTAACATGTACATGTGTGTTTGAGTTTATATCACATATCATGACTAATGAGACTTTGTCATTAGTCAACACACACTCTAGTCTAATGTATTACTATTGTCTATTTTGTTCCACAATAATATCCGACTAGGCACATAACAAGAATATATGTACTATTATCATACATATGATCTCACTGTTTAGGTCCTCAACCAGAAGACATATGCCATTGAGTAACATTATTCTTTAGACATCTACTATGTATGTGTCATCATCTCATGATCTAAGACCAACATAATAGATGAAGTTACCTTTATCATTATCAAATCAGGTATCCAATGCTTCATTTCAATCATCATGTGATTAGTCCTGTGGGCATACATACCAACAGACTCCCACTTACACTTAGAGAAAATCACCCACAAATCTTATCCCAAGGAATCTTAACATGTACATCATTTTTTTACCATATAAGTGATTATGGAGCAGGTTAGCGATATATGCGCTTAGTCCATATATTGTAAGTTTTTGCATCTCCTTGTTGTACGACTTCTCATGCGATATGGAAGTGATTCAATATGCTATTTGAGATTCCTTGCCTATCCAGTAGCTCCATCATTGTCACACTATTTCTACTATGTCATAAATGGTTGGAACCTCCCACAAATTCTTCTAAATGAACTTCTTGATCCATACATTATCCTCTGCTATTTTAAAAAAAATCAAGGTACTCAGCTTCTATTGTAGAATTAAACAATTGTCTCTTCCTTAGAACTTTTCCAACTTATAGTTTTTGTTTTAAAGTCAAATACAAATTTAGATTATGATCGTTACTTTGTCATTTTGGAAGCTTACATCTGTGTAACCATGTAAACCTAACTCTTCCTTATTACCATAAATAAGGAACTAATCTTTTAGTGATTTTCTCAAGTACTTAAATATGTTTTTTATGGAAGTCTAATGACTTTTGTTGGATCTAATAGATATCCTCTCATCATGTCCAATACATACAAGACAACGAGATGAGTACATAACATTGCATACATGATAGACCCAATTGTCAATGCATATGTCATCTTATTTATAGTTTTCTAGCTCTTCACAAGAATTGGACTCTTGAGAGACTAATCCCATGGGACATGGACAAATTTTCTCTCATTGAGTTCTTCATGCCAACCCCCTTCAACACATTTCCAATGTATATGCTCTTATTAGGTCAAGAATTTTTTTAGATCTATTTCTATAGATCTCAATTCCTAATATTTAGGATGTTTCACCTAAACCTTCATAAAAAAGGTGCTTCTCATCCAGGTTATAACATTTGTAGCATAAGGATGTTATTCCTCATCATCATGTGGAATATAAATATGTTGCCACTAGATTCTTGTAATCATAGATTCCATCTTCATTTAGACTAAAGTCAAACTCTTTGACTAGGTTGTCAAATCTAATATTCTAGCTATGAGATGCTTGCTTCAATCCACTGATTGACCTTTGTAGCTTAAATACTTTATTGCAATATTGGATTTATAATACCTTTAGGTTGCGTCATGCACACATCCTCATGATATTTCATGTTAAGGAATGTGGTTTAAGTATCCATATGCCAAATCTCATAGTCATAACAACCTATAATGGCAAGCATGATCCTGATGAATTTAACCATGGCAACTGATGAAAATATTTTGTCATGTTCCACACCTTGAACTTGTTTGAAATCCATTACAACCAATATTTATAGGTTTGTAAATTACAATCCATTTTGGTCTTCTTCTTTAATACCCACTTGCACTTGATGGGTTTTACCCCTTCAGGTAGATCCACAAAGGTCATACCATGTTGGTGTACATGAAGTCCTTATTGGATCCTATGGCTTCAAGACATTTCTCATACTCTGGTCTCACAATAGCATCTAGGTAGGTTTGTTGGCTCATCATTTATGATCAAATTTCCACGTTCTTGAGACATAAGATATCATAATATTTCAAGCTCAAAACGTGTTTTACTAGATCTACGAGTTTTTCGTGTTACATAAGGAACTTGAGACTCCACAATAATTTGTGATTCTATTTGTTCGTACAATACCTATTTAGGATAAATGTTTTCTTATTGGTCTTGAACTTTTTGAGTTCTACTTTTCTATCACTAATTCTTTTGGAATTAAATTCCCTTCAAAAATATTTCTATCCTAGAAACAAACACTTTTTTTCAGGTGGGAATATAAAAGTAGTATTCAACAAAATAACATTTATGTTATTTTTGGAAAAAGCTTTTTAAGGAACTATTTTCTTATATAAACTTTCATTCCTAATATTTATAAAAGACATATCAAGACACTTATCATTCCATATCTCATATGGTGTGTTTTTTGAACCATTTTAGACAGTATATTATTTAGTGTAATGCATGTGCTAGAAAGGAATTTGGACGATTAGCTAGATTCATTTGATGATTATACCATGACTAATAGGGTATGATTCCTTCTTCCTAATACATCAGTATGTTTCAGGTGGAGTTCATTTTGATACATTATCATGGTCTCCCATAAGGTCCTCAAACTCTTGGTTTAAATATTTTCCACATCGATAATATCGAAGTGTTCTAATGCTTACACCAAGCTAGTTATGTGTTTCATTCATGATCTCCTTGAACAATACTTCAAGAGATTCATACTTATATTTCATTAAATACAAACTACCATATCTACTGAGGTCATCAATAATATAATGAAGTATTATTAACCACCTCTAGAATTTATTATAAAAGGTCTATATACATCAGCATGCATGGGCCCTAATAGAATATTGTCTCTCCCACTACATCTAGTGAAAGGTGCTTTCTTCATATTTCCCAATAAATAAGACTTACATGTCTCTATTGGTTCATTAACCAAAACAGTCTAGATGACCATCATTATGGATTCTAGTAATGTATTTCTCATATATGTGTTCTACATGACAATGCTATAGGTATTCATTGTTTGAGTTATTGAGTCATTCAACATATGGGTTACATATTTGTCTCTACAAATATCAAATATAGATTTTGAGACATGGGGCACTGCCATATAAGATCTTATCTTATAAAATAAAATATAAATTTATTCATAATATTCTTGTCCATACAAGATACAAGATGTTTTCATTAATGTCATGTACATAATATCAATTTAGCAATTCTATTACATGTCCATCATGATGAATGAGAGATTCCAACTATAGTAGTAGCAAATCTTGCTCTGCACAGTTCTAGCTTACTTCTCAAGTCCTAAAATAGAAATCTCTATCTCCTTATTCTTCCTAAGTTCCTCTATATAAAGAAGTTAGTTCCTTTTCTAGTGTCTAGGCTGGTGATAGTGGTGGCATTTTCCTTCCTTATTCACTCCTCCCTTAGCTTTCAGTGCATAAGAATGTGGTTTTTGGCTAGATTTAAAACTCTTTTTAGCTTTGAGTTTGCCCTTGAATTTCCCTCTAATGATCACCAACATATATTTGGGTTTGTCCTTCTTCATATGCAGTTCAATTGTCCTCAACATGCTAAGAAATTCTGACAACAGCTTGTGAAAATTGTTCATGTTGTAGTTCATGACAAACTGGTTGTATGATTCCAACAATGACTGCATAATCACATTTGCAGCCAACTTTTGACCCAAGGGAAATCACAGTACATCAACGTTCTCCATATACCCAATCAAATTGAGTGTGTGGGTACCTACTAGATCTCCTTCAGCCATATTGCACTTGAATGACACCTTGGAGACATCATATCTCTCTTATCTTGCATGATCTTGGTACATCTTTTAAGATGTGTGACCATCTATATAACATACATGTTCTCATGTTGTCTCTGCAACTCATAGTTCATTGAGAACAACATCAGGCATTTGACATTCATTGCATTTTTAGAGTTCTACCCGTAAGTATCTTTGTCAGCCTTAGGCGCAGTGAGAGTGGGTTCATCTGGCTCTAGTGTCTCCAGGACATAGGCTTGCGTTCTTGAGTGAGAATGATTCTCAACTTCCTGAACCAGTCATGGAAGTTATTCCCATTCAACTTGTCCTTGTCAAAGACTAGTCGCAAAGAAGATGTGTTTGTGTTTGCTATAGTTTCTACAAATGAAATTTGTAGATTTGTCAAAACATTTATCAGTAATTTGATTTGATAAGTTTGACAATATTAATTAGGCCTTTAATTATTTGTCACTCTCACTATTTTGTTCAAATTGATAGCCCTCACTTATCAATTCAGAAGATTACAACATACAACTTTCTAGTGATCCAGTACCCAAAACAATTTACTTATTACCTGACCAACTCTAGCATCCATAACCAATTATTATGATAGGCAATTTTTTTCAATTGCATCTCATGCAATTATTGGATAGATGGTATGCACAACTATTTTCCACAGTCAATGTCATGCTTCTAGGCACTTAATCTCATTAAGGTCACCTAGTTAAGTTTGACCCAAAATCCAACATAATAGTAGTACACTCTACTTGGCAGGCCCACATAACTAGCATCACACATCGACAATTTGGACAGTGCACCTTGCTTGGCGTGCCCATGCTTAGTCAATAAATATTTTCATGTGTGTTGCTTATCGATAGAATCTAAGACTTAAAATTTAATTGAGGCATTTTGTATTTATATAAATATATACATAATAAATCACCACATAATTACATGTATCATATACATACTATATGCACAAACATGAAATTATAAAAGATGAGCGATGGTTATGTCCACACTATTGTAGTTCCATAGAGCCACTAGGAATTTCTACCGCCTAAGGTCGACATCATATGTAGCAACATGTTGTTGATGAATATTTGTGCTAGAAACAGTCTAGGTCAGTTGATTCAACTCTTGAATTGATCGATTAGCCTCCTAGTCGATCGATTGGTCTCTCAGATCACTTATCTAGTCTCTAATCCAAGAGACATATGGGCTCCTCCAATTGATCAGTTGGGCCACCAACCAATCAGTCAGCTCCTCCTGTCGTCTGGCCTCCTCGATCCTCCAGACAATCAATTTGAATTTTGGATTCAATTCGTTAGTCTGGTGCAAAACATCTTCTTTTCCATAATGGGAAATAAAACTATTCCATTCCTATTTAACTTATTACATTATAATAGGAAAACCTCGAGTTAAATTCAAGGGGAGCATAAGAAGGAAAACATTAATACTTTTACATATGGAAAAGGAGAAAGAGGCTTGGTATGCAAACCAAGATATAATAGGAATAACAACCATCCAACCAAGCACAAAATCTACGGGGTTATTGGCTATAACCATGCTAACATCCAACATAAAAACAAATTTAGGGTGACACATATAATGCATGTATATCATATCATATATAGGGATTTTATGTGTCATATATGCACATTAATCATTTAAATATTCACATTAAAATGTAATTAATAATTGATAAAACCAAAAACCTGATCATATCAATTAAATTCCAAAACATAGTAAATTGACATGGATCTGATACTACTGTAGGGAAATATGGCAACAGAAACAAAAATTATACTATAATATTCCCCTTAGATAGCAGATTCAACTATGAATTGGGAAGGAAGGTTGCAAGGCATATACCTACACTGGGAGAAATTCTAGTGACTTATTTTTGCAGCAGTGTGGTTCTTTCTCAAGTAGCACTCAGACAGTTATCAGCAGTGGCCTCCTGGTGCAACACCACAAACAGTGGTTGATGACGTCCTCCTAGAAGGTGGAAAACCCTCCATGCATCTACATAGCCTACGCATACCACTAAGAACTCCACTCTGAACTACTAGATCCAATGGAAAGAAGTTGTCCCTTCGAATGTCAACCTTCTAGGGTTGATTTGCTTTCCCGTGTTGTCTCTGCCTTTCTATACCTCCCTTTTGTGGGTTGGACTTGCTGGGCTCTCTATTTACCACAACTAGAGAGGACAAAAATTGTGAGAGCTTTTTGTTGTGTCTCTAGAAAGCCTTGACTACCCCTCTATTTATAGGAGGGTCGGGGTCAAGAGTTACAGATCAAGCAGGAGTCAAAGAGACAAAATTTCATGAATTTTTTGGAACCTAAAAACCATGAACCGATTAGTTCACACACAAGACGATTGGTTCATCACTTCAACCGAATCATTTCACTATGTTTCCTATTCACATTTTTATTGGAATTTAATATTTGATTAATGCACAATATGGTGTCAGCATCAATCTTTGACCCAATCGTATTGATCATTGAACCGGATGATTCACAAGTTGAACTAGTCATTTCACTAAGTGAACTGGTCGGTTCATGTCCCATCTCAGGAAATGTTCAGCCAATGTAGTTCACATTGAACTAATACTTGAATTGATTGGTTCAACACTTGAACCAGTCGGTTCACAATAATGTCAGTCAATTCTCAACCATTTTTGTTTAAATTGAATGCCTAAACAATTTAGTCATCAAGTTAAACATCATTCATGAATAAACTCCTCTTCCAGATGCATCCTATGTGTGTCACCCTATAGGTCCCAAGTTACGTTATTAATGCATGCCCATAACCAATTTATGACATCATGAATGATGAGTGGTATCTAGAAACATATCATTGCTACCCAAGTAATTGGAAAGTTGAAGAACAACACAACCTACAATATGTGATCAGTGTTGCTATGATCATATAGTTCCTTTGTCTTTGATATCCATATTCAACTCGATGCATGGAATCGTCATCCTCTTCATCTTCATGCATGTTTCTTGAAGTATAGAAAACTATCTAAGATGCATGTAAGATTGCATGTCATATATTTATTCACATGAGTATTTTCATATGTTTATCAGTCTCGCTTATCAAGTGCCTTGGATATCAACCTCCTATAGAAGGGACAAATCCCATATATATCACTCACACTCAATGCTTATGTGTCAAAATAAACATGATCATCACCTTTATGGAAAATCTTATTCAAGGTCATGTTGGATGATGTCAAAATACATCGAACGAATATGTGATGAGTGTAGTGACATTAGGTCTAAGAACCACAATCACCACTATCACTATGAGAGTTGATTATAACTACCATTCCATCGTCTCCATGTATCACTCTCTAGGTGGGTCTATCTGATACCCAGCTCTCTAACATGTACCTATGTATTTGACTTGTTATCACGTATCATGACTAATGAGACTCTGTCATCAATCAACACACACTCTAGTCTTATGTATTATTGTTGTCTATTTTCTTCCATAGTAATATTTGACCAGGTACATAACAAGAATTTTTATACTCTTATTATACAAATGATCTCATCGTTTAGGTTCTCAATCTATATACATATGTCAAGTAACATCATTCTTTAGACATCTATTATTTTTATGTCATCATGTCATGATTGAGAAAAACATAATATACATAATTACCTTTATCATTATCAAATTATATATCTAATGCTTCATTCAAATCATCATATGGTTGGCTCTCTGAGCATACATACAAACACCATGTTCATGTCTGCATCGATTGCATCATGCAGATTTGAACCATCCATCCTCCTCATACAACAACACCACATGAGCCGGCGGCCTGACACACATGAGATCGCCGATGTTCCAATGTGTCAATGGCATGGATGACCATGAACTTGCCCAATGTGTTGTCTATAGTCGAAGGGATCATGTGATGCCAATGGACATCTTTTCTTGTCCTATGCTGTAAACGTAACCAAGGAGCGAGGGACAATTAGGAGGTAGGGATGGAGCCCTAGGGTGTGAGAGGGAATAACATAAGGGGGGAAGAGGGGAAAGAAAGGGAGTGGAACAAGGGGTTGATTGAGGATAAATGAGTGAGATGAGGTGTCTACTGGTCACTGAGATGGAGGTTGGACGGTTGCAGTGCCCCATGCGTAGGTTGAGCATATAGAGGATGAAGAACAAATGGTGGCCATTGGATTTTTGGGGTTTTATCTGAGGGCTTCGACCCAACGGTTGGGACGGGCCTCAAGCTAGAGTGTTAGATGGGTGATGTTTCCAATGGGGCCACCAATAATGGGCTTCACTCCCCCACTTTAGGCCCAATTAAGGTCAAAACACATAAATTCGATGATTTAACATATAATTGCTTCAAAATTTGAAAGACCATAACTTTGGCTAGGATGGATAGGTTGAGACAAATTTTACATTGTTGAAAAGATAGTTGAGCCCTATACAACACAAAATTCATTAGAAATCCAGGTTGGTACAAATATGAGATTAAATTTCACTTGCAAGATGAGTACATATTAAGGAATTGTACATAGTTCAATAGGCAATTTAATGGCATATTTATTGAAATTGAGCATGGATGTGACCAAATTAGAGTGTCAGTACACTTGAACTATCCAATTGAGTAAAATGACAATGAGAGAGAATGAGGATAATAGAGGAGAGAAGAAAAAGTCAGGTTATCACAGTTGCCCATGTCCCATGGAATTAGTCTCTCCAGAGCCCAGTATCCTAGTTCTTCTGAAGAATGGGACAACATGAGTGAGATGTCATATGAATCTGTGATTGGGTCTATCATGTAATGGTATGCACTTGTCCCATTGTCTCATATGTTTCATAAATGATAAGCAAATATCAGTAATATTCCGATGAAGGTTACTGGACTACCATAAAGAATATCCTTCAGTACTTAAGAAGCACCAAGGATCAGTTCAATGTTTATGGTGATAAGGAAGAGTTGGGTGTAAAGGGTTACACCAATGCAAGCTTCCAGACTGACAAAGAAGACTAGTGATTGCAATCGAATTTGTGTTTGGCCTTACAACAAAACTATAATCTAGAAAAGGTATGAGCAAGATATAGTTACTGATTATACAATAGAAGGCGAGTACCTTGTTGTTTTGAACATAGCGGAGGATATTGTATGCATCAAGAAGTTCATTTGATAAACTTAGGTGATTTCAACAACTAATTATGCAAGAGAAAATTGTGACAACAATGGAGCTATTGTATAGGCTAAGGAACCCATATAGCATATTATGACATTTCCATCTCATACAAGAGATTGTGCATCAAGGAGATGTGAATATTTACAAAACATCTACTAGAAGCAAATGTTTCTACCCTGTCGATAAAAGAACTTGTGTATTTTAACATTACGATCATGTTAAGATCCCTTGGAATAAGATTTGTGGGTGACTGGATATATGTGTAAGTGGGATTTTGTTGATATATGTGCCCAGATAGACAATCATATGATGATTTTACTAGGGCATCATGTATTGATTTGATAAAAAAGGTAATTTCATCTGTCACATTTTTTCTATCATGAGATGATGAAACAAATATGGTAGATGTCTAAATAATGGTGTTACTCGATGGAATATGTCTTAAGGTTGAAAAACTGAACAATGAGATCATATGTATGATAGAGTACATACATTCTCTTTCTATGTCTCTAGTCAGATATTGTTGTGGAAGCTAAATAGACGACAATAACACATAAGACTAGAATATGTGTTGACTGATGATAGATCCTCATTAGTCATAATATTTGATATCATGTCAAACACATAGGTACCTATTAGGGAACAATGTACCAGATAGACCCACCTTGAGAGTTATACATGGAAACCATGGAATGCCAGTTAGAATCAACTCTCAAAGTGATAGTGGTGATTGTGGTTTTTAGACTTGAAGTCACTACATTCATCATATGTTGTCAATGAATTTTGACACCATCCAACATGACCTTGAATAAGGATGACCATAAAGATGGTTCTCGGGTATACTGTGACACATGGGAATTGACTGTGAGTGATATAGATGGGATTTGTGCCCCCTACCTGAGTCGATATCTTGGCCACCAAGTAAGCGGGATTGAGAAATGTATGGCCATACTCATGTGAGTCAATATATATGATATGTGAACTCACATGCATCTCATACACTCTTCTCTAGTTCAAGGAAGATGGATTGAATGTTTAGAGGATGACGATTCCATGTCTCATATTCAATCTAGATATTAGTGACAAAAGAACATTACAACCACAATAAGACTAATCACAAATGTAAGTTGAAGTTGTTCTCCAAATTTCCAATTACTTGGGTAGCAAATGAGTGTTTCTAGATACCGCTCATTGATTTTGATGATGTAATCTTGTTATAGACATTCACTTCCAACGTAATATGGGTCTTATAGGGTCACACACATAGGATATACTTGATTTAGGAGTTTACTCATGGATATGATTTTGCTTGGTTACTAAAGTGTTTAGGTAATCAACTTAAACAACATTTGTTATCAACTAGATGACCGGAGTATCCAGTAAACCAAATGGAGTATCCAGTCAATCGATTGGAATGTCTAGTCGACTGACAAGGCTATACTGACATTAGTTGATGGAACCAGCCAGTCGACCCTTTAGATTGTCCAATCAAGCAACTAAAAGGAGTTGCCAACAAATTGTCAAAATTTCTAGTTGGCCAATTGGAAGGTCCAATCCAATTGGAAGGTCCAATCCAATCTAGTTGGCCAATTGGAAGGTCCAATCCAGTTGGCCAATTGGATGACCAGTAGGACTAGGTCAAGTGGTTGATACTAACGTAATGACATGCATTAATCATCACATTTCAATCCAGTATGTTTTTGAATAGGAAAGTGAGCCAATCGACTGACTAAATGTTCCACTAGACCAAATGACATGCCAATCAACCAATTAGATGTTCATGTTGATCGACTGGTGATTTGCATTAGCCATAAAACCATGAAATTTGACCCTTTGTATGCTTGGGGTTTGTGAAAACCCTATCCCATCCCCTCCTATACAAAGGGGGAGGGTGGACGAGGCTCTTTACACTCTTGTATGACAAGACTCCTCATCTCACATTCGTGGTAACATGAGATCCAAAAGCATCTTAAATATAAAAGTGAGATATAACTAAGAAGAGAAAAGTCGATGCTGGCATGTTGACAACATGAAGGGACAACTCCTTCCCACCACCTCTGGAAGCACGACATGAAGTTCTCAGTGGTTCACATGGACTATATAGAGGTGTGGATGTTGTCACCACTATTCTAGGAGGACGTCGTCAACCACCATTTGGACGTCGACTGTTGTGGTGTTCCTTGAGAAAGAGCACAACTTTGTAAGGGTTGTCACTAGACTTTCTCTAAGACTAGGTGTATGGTGTGCACCCTCCTTTCCATTTCATAGTTATTGAAGTGATCCTCTAGTTATGGGGAATATGGTAAGAAACATTTTATTTTCTCTTCAATCCTCAATTATACTTCAATAAGACCCATATTCTTGTCGGTTGTAATTATTTCATGATGGTTTTATTAAAAATATAGACACTTTTTCTTAGGTGAAATCACTTGGGAAATAATATCCACATCACTTCCCTTCCAACCCTTCACCCGACTAGTACCCTAACATCCACCCAGGATGCCACAAAGTAGGAAAAATAGGTCAGACCAACTGTCAAGAGGCTCAAGCTATGATTTCATGTAGAAACTTAACCCTTTCGCTTCCAAGAAGGGTACGCAAGGATAAAGCAAATAAAGACGCTCCATTTCTCTCCCACTCACAGTCAACACACCCTTCTCCCACTGGTGATATTTTCTTTTGGGAGGGATGCGCTCATGACAATACGAACATTCCAGACACGCACAAAATAGTGGGTGGTATATCTCTACTCCACTGACTCTATACTTATATTTTGTTGTTTTCATTTTGCTCATCTTGCTTTTTGTAGTCATTTTTCAAAAATGTTCTCATTAGAATTACATTTAATTGGCCATTACTTAGTTGGCCTAGATTTATTTCTTGTTATCTTGTTTTTTCATGTATCGTTCATCATGATTCACCTTGAATGAAGTGATTCCTTTTGCAATGCAAAATCATGAGTTGTGAATGTTAGAACCTATTATGGAGCCAATGATCCCAATTAGCATGATTCCTTGGAAAATGTGGCATGTCATAGGGGATTGAGAGAAATAAAATGCAGCATATCTCTTAATTATAGCATAATTTCTTGTATAAATCTCATTTCTTTACAAGTCACATGATGCAATTCATTTAATTGTTAAAGATTGTTTCTATGCTTAGATGAGATTTGCACGTTCAAGCTTCTTCTACACTTCTTTCATCATCTTCTTATCCCACCCTTCACCAAACACAATCAAAAAGACAAAAATATGTACCAAGCTCTAGGTTTGAGGTAACACACCCCCTCTTCATACACTACTTCTTCCATACCCCTTGCATGTAATAGGGGTGTATCAAATATAAAAGATGTCAATGTGCACTCCAAAGAAAAAAATTGCAATCAATGAAATTGTAGCAATAAAAATCAATCTCAAGTCAAAGAGAGGAGAGATTCCCAACACTTTCTTCCATACCCCCATTCACTTCATTTTCAACCTAGGGCCTGCAAGTCACTCGAATAACATTCCCTTCCTAGTTGAACATTGTTCTTGTGCAAATCTCATAGGAAAACATGGAACTTTTTGAAGCATCAATAGTATTGTGATTGTGACTTTGAAGGTTTGAGACGGAAGCATGTTTGTGAAAGCAAAGTCATATTTTTGGTCGGTCCAAAAAGCGTGTTACTATATTACCAAAACTTTGGGCACAAAGTACCCCATTACAGCAAGAACAAATCCTTGATACCAACAAACTAGTAATCAAGGGCAAGAGAACATAAAACCCCTGAAACTGTACATAATGCTTAGATCCTAAATAACTCAACCTAATGACATGAAGCATTTAGCAGAACCAAGCAATCAATAGCATAAAACCACCCACAAAGTATGAGAACAAGGACGCTGCAAACGGACCACACCCCAACAGACCCAGAAATCTAGGATCTCAGCACCTACACACAAATCAAGGCTTCTAAGATAAGCAGGACTCAGAATAGGTCCAAGTCATCAGATGGACGTGCAAGCACATCCTACTAAGCAGCCAGAAACCAAAAAGAACTGAATGACAGGCAAGAAACAAAGAAGGTAACTGGCAGAGTGCCGCACGAGCAAGGCCTTGAAAGCCGACCTTCTTGCCTAGCACAAAACCAGCTAGCAGTAACTGCACCCACAAAGTGTGGCATTGCACTAAGAATCAGGAGGACTTTCTCACAACCAACTCAAGCTAACAGCTCTGTTGAACCTGCATTTACTCTTCCCAATCGTCACCAGTTCTGGCTTCAGTCATCCAGGCAAAGCTTGGAAAAACTGACAAGCACGCAGCAACAACAAAAACAGAGGTTGCTGGTCGAACACCTTGGGGGTGTCCCTACTACTAATGTGCACTAATGCACATCATCCAGAACCTGGGATGGACCCCAGTCAGAAAGAAACTGAGATGACCACCGAGATGCAGAAGAGAAGGCAGCAGAATCTGTCCACAAACTGACAACCTTAAGCCAGGCATTGCCTTTCCTCCACTGGAATTTGATACATTCCCTAAAGATGTAGACTCCAGGTAGATGTCCAGTCCTTCTTCATCAATCAACAACAAACCCTGTGCATCCCTGCTATACCAAGGAGTCATGAATCGAATAACCAAAAGGAGGCTTGGATTAATTTTTTGTAGCCTTGATCGCCAAACAGGAGCAGCACCAAAGGAAACATCCCCTCACGCAGCCTGAGCTGCTATCCTGTCTCAGGAGAATATCAACAAGCACCTAATGGTGACCTGGCAAGCTGCAGCGCCAAGAGCCGCAGACCATTGGGGAAGACCTCTGAAGCTAGCAGAAGCTAGAGACCCACCGCCAGCAGACCAGAGCTCACCTGAAAGCCAGCTCGCGCCAAAAGAAAGTCCTGCCGCAGGGCAGCAAGGGTGACCCAGGCTACCCTACGAGAGACCAGCCACCACCACCAACTGAGTCCACCTGTAGGTCGAGGACAGATCAAAACCGGGTTCTGCCATCACCTCCAACGCGCAGCAGCACGACCTTCAGGCAGGACAGTGCCGAGGAGCTCGCTTTGTCATAGCAGGTCAGTAAGCCGAAGGGGGCAGAATAGCCCTGGGAGGCAGATCTAGAATGCGGAAGAGCAGGAGCAGAGGTGAGGAGCGAGATCCCCCAATCTCTATGATGATAGAGCAGCACACCTGAGCTTCATGACCGGGAGGGCACCACTCTTCTCCATCTGCCTCTCCTGGGCGGGATGGAGCTGACAAAGTCGACTATGTCGAACCGCAAGCCCGGCCACACTCTAGCTGTGCATCGCGTCCTCGACCCAACCGCCGCCAGGATAAGCCCAAAGCTATCACCAACCTTTCACCTTAAAACCGCTGCTAGCAAATCCAAGAAGAAACCCCCGAGGCTTCTCGAGGTGACTTCAACCGGGACGTCGCTCGTTTTCCATCTCCGAGAGCCCTACAGATCAGAATAGAACTAGCACCGATGAAGCCAGGGGGAGGAAGCAACGAGATTCCACTCCGTCCCCCCAGTGATGGCCACCGAAGGGGTTCTAGAGAGAGGCAAGATAAACCCTCAAGCAAAGTCATATAGATAATAAGCAATTGTATTTAGTGATTTCAAGAAATTGGGATTGTTTGTCTGTGATTTTTGGCAACGACTCTAGTGATGTTATGAGTGAGAGGATGATATACCTATAGTATTATTTAGTGAGTTGGTTTTGATTCTATTTTTCTCGAGGATGATTAACTTCTATGCTAGGGGTTATTTTATGAATGCATATTCATCACATTAATTTGCATTGCAATTTTACACTAGTATTGCTCGCTTCAAGTAGTCATTTCTAGTTAATTCACTTTTCTTTGTTGTTTTTCTTTTGTTTTCAAATTTATTAGGATTGTGGTACAATCTCTCACTCTTATGTACACCAACTCCAAAGAATGATGATCAATCCCGACTCCATGTCTCAAACCCAGAAAGAATGGGAAGGCATAAAGAAGCTACCTTCCTGGTGCTGAAATCATTGTCGCCAGTCTCGAACTGCCCCTTGGAGATCTCCATGTAGTCGTCAACTGAGCGCAATAACCAATCATTCAGCAAGTCCTCAGTAACATGCTGGTGTAATTCAACAGGAAGAAGTGAAGGGCAGTGTGATGTTCATCCTCAAGAATGTCGAGTATAGCATAGAACTCACAGGTGAGTCTACTATATGCATTGTGTGTGAATATGCAAGGATGTTAAGGCCCACATGATCTAGGTACCTATTGACTTGGTTCTGAATGTCGAGTGTTACGAGGGTGGTAGCGGGCTTCTATTAATCTTTGCTTATCCTTCAAACTGTTGCTTTTTATTTCTTGAAACAGAATTGAGGAGCAGTAAGGATGCTCTGAGCAAAATCTGCTAAAGTAAATCGGGGCCCTCACCATAATCACAGTGTTGATCCCCTGTCGATGATGCTCAATGTGGTTCCCCTCTAGATGGGCTTTCATGGTGGCCTGCCGAAGTATGTAGTCTCGAGTCACGGCATGCCCGAGACCACATTCCACTGGAAACTTTCTCTATGCTGGAAACTTTCTCTATGCCATCCGATTCACCACGTGTCCATTGATGTGGCAAAAAAATGTCTATAATCTGGGTCAGATTCACGTGACCCGAAACCTACATAAGTCAAGTGTGAGGTCTCATCCTCGTATGTTGGGTTTATGGTACATGTGGCATGTAGCGGGTATCTACTCTCATGTGTTGTTGGTGAAGAGGAACTCTCTTCTCCCTTCCTTCTTAAGACTATCATTTTCAACCTTTTTAGAACGCTCTTCATCGCATATATCTCGCTAGTGATGAACTCGACCGAGTCAGGTCGAATTCGGTCGGGATCACGAGTGAACGCAACCACTTTCAGTTGAACATGGTCGAGTTTGATGATGAAAATGCAGACTCTATCGGGGCTAGACCTGACCGGTTTGGGTTGAACTCAGTCGGGTTCAGGGTTCTATATATTGTAGAGGAGGGAAGTAACTAATTTTCCTCCTTTATATTGTTCTATAGCAAGCAAAGGGACAAAATTAGTCCCAAATCTGGTCCCTATAGAAGATCTCAAGGCATTACTATGGTTGGACAGCTATGACGGCGGCCAGGTTTTATGGACAACAACACCGGTGTTGCTTGTTGTGGTGATGGTAGAGCGGTGTGGCTTCTGCGATAGAGGTTAGGGCTCTTCTAAGGTTAGAGTGGTAGGGGCTCGTTGCTGGTAGGGTGAAGGATGTGGTGTTATATTTGGTCACACCTAACCTAACCATATTTATAAGTGTGGGGTGGGCCCAACTGACTGAACTCGGTCAAACCTGACCGAGTTGGACTAAACTCGGGCAGGTTCACCAGGCGATATTTTGGTGGGAAAAATCTAGTCAAAAAGCCAATCAAAAGTTTGTCGTCCGACGCGTCAGTCTGACGACTTTTGACCATTGATTGTCGAATGGGGAAGAAAATGATGCAACAAAGTGCGGAAGAAAATAGATGTTCAAACTCGATCGGGCTAGATTGAACCAGGAATGGTTCAACCGGTGTTGTTTTGATTGAAGAGATTCCAGTCAAAAAAGTCTGTAAACTAACATGTGTCATACTGGCACTTGTCGGTGAATGAAAGACATGCTAGGTTGTCAGTCTAACAAATTGTCCTTTAGACAAATTTTTGATTTTTTATCGTTGTCTGGTCGGTGAAAGGTGCAAAAAACATAGAAAAAAATAGAGGGCGAAATGGATCGGGTTTGACTGAACTCGGCCGGGTTCATTCCCAAAAATCGGGCTCAGAAGTCATGCACCAGGTAGAAAAAGTGATAGTCAAACATGTAACGGAAAGTAAACAAAGTGGGGAAAATGTGACATGGAAACTTGAGAAAAATGGTCAAAAGAGTTCAAAACGTGGAAGATTCTTGTTGGAATGTTGGGAGAAGGGGATACACAAGTATTCCATCAAATTCACCCAGAGCGAGGTCGGGTTTGGTCCGGCAAGGTTGGTTTCATCCTCTAAAGTGGTTGGTGCAATTAGGTGAAGATGAAAATCTTTGATTGAAAACATCAGAAAAGAATAGAACTTGATGTTCACCCTTCTGAAAAAAATATGAAGTTAATTCTTGTTTAGAAAGGTTGTATCACAACAACTTTATCGATGAAGTGACAAATGTTGATGAATGTAGTATAATAAAGAATATCTAAATAATGTAAAGGAGGGAAAGGTTATATGTAAGTAGTTAGAGGAAAGGTAAAATTGAAAATGACTTTATTATGAAAAAACTAAGAATGAAAATTATGTATAGGGTGAGGGGGTGTCTACCCCTCAATTCCTACACACAGATCCCAAATTTGTAGTTTTGGATTCTAAGATACATGTGTATTGTCGATGGCGACTGTCTTCAGAGATATATGATCGGTGTCCTAAGTCTGAGGTGGCGAGTAGTATTCTCATAACTTGGAGACTCATCCTTGTGCTGAATTAACCTTGAATTTCACAGAGGTGAAGTCCTCGATATTAAATGAATGGGCTCTCTTATATGTAAGTATTCAAAGGCATGTGCCCAGAAATATCAGTGCAGGGTGAAACAGATGCTTCCATCTCTGAATTTGAGGGTGTGTGATCAGAAAACTCATCATCATTGAAAATTTTGAGCCCTTAATCTACGTTTGAACAAGAAGTGATTCTGGTTCAATCCAATGGCATTCCAGCTGACCCAAGCTTGCCCTTTTCTGTAGCCATGTTGTGGTGAATTGTAAGGCACCTAAACTTGCTTAATGAGTAGAATAAGCTTAGTTATCATAATTTGATTCTTATAACCCTAATATAACCTTTTGATATGCTTTGAAATCATAATATAAGCTTAAGTTTCAAATTTGGTCCGATTTGGGCACTTTTTGAGCAAGTTATGCAATGTTGTGCACATTTTGGATTTTTCTACAATTTACCCAATTGAGAGGTTTTCTTTGCAATTTATCACTTGAATTATGTTCCTTGGATATTCTCTCATCATTCTTGATCTTGTTGAGCCATGGGGCTTCTATTTAATCCTTGGTTTGAAGGTGTTTTCTCCAAGGGTATTTTAGGGTTTACCCCTTCATGGATGAGCTACCTTTAGTAGCTATCAACTAATGAATTATTTGTTTTTCTTGGAAATTCAAGAAACGAGGGATAATCATGTCTCTATGGACATTTGGGGAGCTTCTTGTGTGTTTTCTTATATATTCTTAATAGTTTAAGGTCATGGACACTTGGAAAGATACTAGAACTTCAACTTTTTCTTTTTCTTTATCTTAAAGTTTCATATACTTTTTCCTAAGCACAAAAATGAGACATTTGCTCTCCACCACTTCCCTCCTTCTATGATCCTCGTTCTCCCTCTGTGCTTATGTGAATTTCCTGTCCAAGGAAGAAGAAAGAGGGGATCTTCTTGGAAAAAGAATCTAGGGTTGCAATTGACTTCCTTTTAGGATTTGAAAAGCTTCCTTCTAGTGATCTTGACATAAAAGAGTAAGAATCCCCTTCTTCCCTCTATTTATTTCTTTTTTATCCTTCCTCCTACCTTTCTCCAGGTCATAACCTTTATGTTCCATGGTAGAAATTGCTGTAAAGCTCTAAAACCCTACCTTTCTTACTCCTAATGCTTAGGGTTTGCTCATTTGATGAAGAAAGGTGCTAGATGGACGAGTTCACAGCTTATGCTTGGATTTTCTACCCTACCTGCTCGTGTTTTCTTATGTTTGGGAGTTTATCTTCTAATTATAGGCAAGTTTTATAACTTTCTCCATGTTTATTGGTTACCATAAGCTTGCTAGCTCATGTTCTTGCTTTTAAATGATGATCCATGCACTAAAAAGCTATGCTTTAGTTGGATTTTGATTTTTATAATGTTCTCTGTTCTGATTTCAGTTCTAGATGAACCTATGATCATGTTCACATTATTCCTAAGATATAATATGACTTGTATCGGGTTGGTTTGATAACCAATGGTGCTAAACACCTACCAACCAATGGTCAATTTTTGGGTTTAAAGTTGATTTCTTCTATAAACACATGACTCAATGGTGGTACCATTGCAACAACCGATGGTGTTGTCTTCATGACAACTGATGGTGGTGACCAAGGGTGTCAACTGGCGTTCACCTCTTAGTTCAGGTATTGACCTAATTATAATCCTAGTGATTAACAACTAAGTACCCCAATGATGCTATCAATCAATGGTGATGTTAGTTTGATATTTGATGTTGATTAATGAATATAGTACTGATCTAACAACCTACGGTGACTTAATGGCCACTAATGATGGTGGATCAAGTCTCCAAAACCTATGTTGAGTTAATCATATAGTTGTAGCATCAATTAAGCCTTACATTAATGGTTTCTTTGGTCACTTGATGTAATGGTCGGACTGATACTGTAATTGATGGTTTTAACATATGAACTTGACCCAATGGTCAAGATCTAATGTTTATTCCTCCAACAAAGTGGAATGATGGATAATGTAATATGTTGGTCCTAATAATGTGATTTATATAGTTTCCTTTATATGATCAACTTAAGGAGCTTACTTGTTGACAATGGATGGCTGGTTTTAAATAAACAGTTGAATGTGGGTTTTACCCTACTCTCAAAGGAACTTTTTGTGTTGGTAATCAAGGGATGTCTAGGGTTAGATGGTGACTCTTTCTAGAGAACAAATCAAGGACTTCATATGTGGCATACAACTCTCCAAAAACATAATTAACTAATGCGGAAGCGTTCACTAAGAAGCGGATTACCAAAAATCACTAAAATTAAAACATTTTTATCAAAAGATCCATCAAAGGAAAACTTTCTCACATAGAACCGGAGTAACATAATTACATTCTTGTTTACATGTACATATTTTGTATCATCTCCTTCTGAGAATTACAGGCATTAACTATCTTGTCAAGCTAAACATAGACAGTATAAAATCACGAGGCACTGAGCCAAAATCTCGAAAGCACTAACTACTACTCCGAGGACCTGAGAGTACAGAGACGACAAATAGGACTCTATTCACATCTATACAAGGCCTAACAGCCAGTGTCTCCACCTGAGACTTCACTGTTGTCCCTGCTGCTATTGCTGCTGTCCTTCTCCTACTAAAGGATTCCTGCCTCCTCGTCCGCGTCCACCTAAAAATGTGATTCCCACGGAGGTGAGACAATTGTAAATTGCCCCAGCGAGAGATATAACTCTCCTCCAGAAACATTATTATTGCAGTTTAAGAAGATAAATATACACAAAGGAATTATGTTTGTTTAGTAGCAGTTAATTCAATATCTAACAGATTAGAACATCGTTTTTATCAAAAACAATATAGATTATAATTTGATAGAACAACATGTTACTTATTCTTTAAGGAATATGCAGAACATGTATATCATTTATTCACTATAGAATCATTACCACCACACTAATTCTCTTCAGGCTTAGATCATATATCTAATGCCTAGCATTGTCATTGGAGAGTCATGACCTATAGCCATACTCTTATCACAAAGTGTTGGGATCTTAATCCCTCAACTCATCAAGTATATTTCTACATCTTAACATATTTACTATCATGAATATAGAATCTGGGTATTTGAACCCTCATCTCATCATAGAGCACTTATTACCATTTATTGGGTAATTTCATACATGTAGGTCATCTGACCAAGAATATTATAATTCTTTCTACACAAACCATTGCACATAGTTCACATGCTCATAAATAATATAAGATAGTTAACACATCATGTGACACATAGGATTTATTAATTGTAGGTTACCTCTCATTAAGCAACAAAGCATATGAAGGCTTATAAGGCCTATAGAACATTTTCAGTATACAGAACATCATAGATCCTACTTGGCTATGGTCATCATCTAGACATATTTGCATGACTAGTAATCACGATAACATTACATATCAATACTATGCAATACAAGGGTTATCTTTTTACATCTATAACCCATTAGTCTGTATTTGAGCTTCACATAGGATTACTCTGTATTGGACCTTCACATTATCAATATGGATAATCATAAGTATTCACTCATACTCCTTGTTCTCAGTATTCATCAATCAATGAATTATAAACACACAACATGAGTTTCTCTGTCATCTTTGTCAGGATAGGATTACATCATAGTTTATAGGTTTGGATTAACCTATTGTAAGACATGTTAGCCTACACTCAACAGAGTACATTACATCTCAATATAGCCATTGACATGCACATCTTATGTATCATTTATCCAATTTATATTGGACTTATAACACATCAAGGTATACCAGTATTAGGGTGTTTGATGTGATATCTATCGTATCTTGATGTATCACTTCCCTCAACACCTTTATCTTTCTTGAGTTCATACACTTAGCTTGTATTAGGGTATTACCCATCCTAATACTTTATGCACTAGTTCATCACATTTACTATGTAATGTATTGGTCATTAGCCACTCACTTAGGTTATACAACCATTGTCAATACTATGGACTCATCCTTGAGTTTAAGAACTATTGATATAAGGATATACATCGTCAACCTCTTTAGGTGTTTCATTCGTCAAAACATTAATCACTATTCCATTATTAGGAATATTATTTCCATATTTATAATTTTGAGGACTCACATAGCATATTCCATACATTTATGGATTTCACATAATATTACTCTTCAATAGAGTTTTACATAATCATCCTTCTATATCAAGGATTCACCTAGTACTATGTAAGTTTAGGATTTCACAACACATGAACAAGTGATGGAACTTCACATAGAATTAGTAGCACAACCCTATATTAGGGTTTCATATATCTTTGTCCCAATTTTAGGGATTAGGGTTTATCATTCCCATCCAAGTGGGGTTTCTCTTTCTTCATACTCAAATTAGGGTTAGGATATACAGTTCCCATTAAATTAGGGTTTCCTTCATGGTTACACTAAGCTAGGGTTACATCATCACCCTGGATTTATGATAACACTCATCTTTGCCCTAGATTAGGGTTTCACACATAGCATTGCTCTAATTAGGGTTAGGGCTCATTGATTAGGGTTTCATGATCTCATTATTATGGATCAAACCCTTATCACATAGTTTACTCATAAAGAGAGAATTAGAGATTAATTATATAAGCATTCAACTTTCTCACTCTCTTTCTCATCCTCTTTAGGATGTTAAGTATCCCAAGATAAATCTAGATCAACTCTTCACTTGAGTACACATAGGTAGTGTTAACCTTCACAATTTTTAGGATTACTTCCACTAATACCCTCAAATTAGGGTTAAGATTCATTAACCATCATAATTATGGTTTCCATGATCTCACTATGAAGGATCATACCCTAATTAGACATACTCATACATATTGGAGGTTTATTACTTGATTCTCATTCATATTAGGAGTATTATCTCTCCTCTTTCTATCAGATGATGTTTACATCACCCTTGATTAGGCTAAGTTAATTCAACATTGACATCATGGGTTATGTCATTACTATTGTGATCATTAAGGCTTACTTGATCAAAGGGTATTGGTTACTCTACCCTATCAAGGTACCTTTATAATGTTCACCATTAATCATAACATGCATTAGTCAACTAATTACTTGACCCCTTAATCACTTTAGGTATCTATAGGGTTTAGGTTAATCAACCACTAAACCATCTTGACCACTAAGGCATCAAACGTTCTTAACCGTTTTAGACCTCAAATGGTCTTGCAAACAAACTCCCCAAACGGTCTTGGATGGACCTTGAAACCGTTTGGTGTTGTTGACCATTTGGTCTAGTTTGACTTTTGAAACCGTTTGGTAAAGTGCACACTCAAGACCATTTGCCCAAGATGAGGTGAAGACCGTTTGGTCAAGTTTAACTTTGAAACCGCATGGACAAAACCAATCTTGAAACCGCATGAGATCAAACGGTTTGGGATCGTTTGGTCCCAAATGGTCTTGAGACCGTTTGGTCCCAAACGGTCTTGAGACCATTTGGACTCAAACGGTCTCACCATTTGGACCCAAACGGTCTTGAGACCGTTTGGTCCAAACCACCTCAAAACCGCATGGACCAAAAAGTGTCTCAATCACTTCAATTGAGTTAGGGTTTCCAATGTCGAACCCCTCAATAAACCATGCACTTGTTAGCCACTCATCAATTGAGTCAATTAGGTCAACCCTCAACTGATTTGACACTCAAGTGACCCTCAATTGATCATCAATTAGGGCTTGGATCAGTTGAATTAGGGTTTGGAATCGATTACCCTTCAACACACATCAACATGAGTCTAATTGATTTGAAACCTTGAACCATTATTCAATTTAGTCATGACCTGACCCCAAACGGTCTTGGGATCGTTTGGATGACATCCAAATGGTCTTGAGACTGTTTTCTCAATTCAACATCAAAAACTAACTCAACCCATGAAGGTTTGATTCATTTAATTGACCATTAGGTCACTAATCCATTACACTTCAACTTGTTACCTTTAGATTTACAACTACTTGACCATAGTCAACCCTAGACCTCCAAACGGTCTTGGGTGACCCCAAAACGGTCTTGGGATCATTTGGATATCCTCCAAATGTTCTTGAGACCGTTTGCCCATTATATCATCATAAACCAAGTCATTCACTTAAGGATTGAACCCTAGGTTTGGTCACCAAATGAACACTTAATTGCTCATCAACATGATATCATTGGACCCTCAATTGGTCAACCCTACTCAACCCTAGACCTCCAAATGGTCTTGGGTGATCACCAAATGGTCTTGAGACCATTTGGGTCACTCAACCCAAACTTCAACATGATTGAATTATTGAAATCAACAATAGACCCGATTAGGGTTTAGGTGACTAATGGGCCTTCAATTGGTGATTCTCTTGGAATTACTTGATGATTTTTGGTGGGTGATTAATCCATATTGTTTACAATAGACCTCCAAACGGTCAAAGCCTGGTCAACACATCCAAATGGTCTGGGACCGTTTGCTTCTATGCGGTCTAGTGAAACCATTTGCATTCAAACGGTTTGAAACTGTTTGCTCCCAAACAGTTTGGGAAACCGTTTGCAAAAGTTGGAGACTGTTTGCTAAAGCAACTTTTTGGATAAACATTGGTATTAACGTCATCACCTTCTACCTCAAGAACAGGGGATGTTCTTCACAGAATTACTTGCAAGAACACCCAAAGGTGTCTAAAGAAGAAGATTTACGCAATGATTTTAGGAAAGAAGGAAGCATTAACAAAGTTTAAGGTTTAGAGTTATAAAACCCGCCTTTAGATCTGATCAAGAGCTCCAAGATTTGTAGATTTAATGGTGGCTCGAGCTCCAGTAGTTGTCCAAGGTCTTTCGTCCACTTTTTGGATGAAGAAGATGGCTAGAAGGAAGAATTGTGTGAAAAACACCAATAAACCAACCTTGTTTTAGAGTTCCCACCATAAATTCGAGGTAGATGGTGATCCATACTTACCAAACTAGATTGATCGTCCTTCCTCTGCTCCAGAGCTCCTTCTTGGTCGGTCAAGGAAAGAAGATAAGGGAGGGAACTAAGGGAAACGATCATTTGCTTTGTTGTTAAGGATATTTTATATACTTATGGTTATTTTCAAGGAAAGTGAAAAGAAAAAGGATTATCTCCTTTTATTTCCAAACTAAAACCACCAAAACTTCCTCCATTCTTTGGTCACATTTCCACCTTCTATCCATATGCAAAACTCCTCTATTATCCAAGGTTTAAAGGAAAACATCATAATAAGTTGTATATATAAAAGGACCATTTGCTTAAATCTTGATTATTTTAATATCAAGATTATCTTTCCTTCTTGGTCATTCAAATGAGGCACCCTTCTCATTATCTTTTCTCTACTTGATGCTAAGAAACATGAGAGATCCTCTAGAGGGTATATTTTACATGTTGGACCCTAGGTTTTGGGTAAATTGCACTTTACACCAAAACTAGGTTTTTATAACACAAGGATTGCTCTACAAGCTATATCTTGGTGCCTAAGCTTGTCAGGACCATACCACTACATCATATTCATTATTATGATGTCTCAACATCAGAGGAACATATTATCATGTAAAATTTGCAATTTAACCCCTCAACTTGGGTAATTTACACTTTAGTCCAAAATAAGCAAACATTGCTTCAACATTGTTTAAACAGGACCAAAATTGAAACATGAGTTTCTCATGAGCCCTAATTACTTTTCTCAAGATCAGATTAAGCATCTACTCAACCTTATTAGGTAAAACATCAAGGGTTAACACATGACCCAGGTCAGGATGTTACAAATTATAAACCCCTAACAAGGATTTCATCCTCGAAATCCCAGAAAAGAAGGGATAGATTTATTCAGTCATTATACCCTCAAGTCTCAACATAATTTCTTAATGTTATGGAGATACCAAGAATCTATAATTCACACAAGGTTCCTTTCATTAGTTCATCCTTATCAATGTTTATGCAAGGCATAAACCCCTAACATATGATGTCCATATCATTGAAAGGAAAAGCATAAAAGAGCATACTTCTATCATTTCCCAAGAATATTTATCAAAAGGGAAAGAATATAGATCTAACAGAGATAATTCACTCAGTAATCCTTTATTTGTAAAATTCACTTAGCAAACTCTATGTAATTGGGAATGTTCACTTGGCTTTTCCTTTTTGTTGAGAATGTTCACATAGCTCTTCTTTTTAATTAAGAATGTTCACATAGTTCTTCTTTTTAATTAAGAATGATCACATAGCACTTATTTTTAATTAAGAACGTTCACATAGCTCTTCTTTTTAATTAAGAATGTTCACATAGTTCTTCTTTTTAATTAAGAATGTTCACATAGCTCTTCTTTTTTATTAAGAATGTTCACATAGCTCTTCTTTTTAATTAAGAATGTTCACATAGCTCTTTTTTTTATTAAGAATGTTCACATAGCTCTTCCTTTTAATTAAAAATGTTCACATAGCTCTTCTTTTTAATTAAGAATGTTCACATAGCTCTTCTTTTTAATTAAGAATGTTCACATAGCTCTTCTTTTTAATTAAGAATGTTCACATAGCTCTTCTTTTTAATTAAGAATGTTCACATAGCTCTTCTTTTTTATTAAGAATGTTCACATAGCTCTTCTTTTTAATTAAGAATGTTCACATAGCTCTTCTTTTTAATTAAGAATGTTCACATAGCTCTTCTTTTTAATTAAGAATGTTCACATAGCTCTTCTTTTTTATTAAGAATGTTCACATAGCTCTTCTTTTTAATTAAGAATGTTCACATAGCTCTTCTTTTTAATTAAGAATGTTCACATAGCTCTTCTTTTTAATTAAGAATGTTCACATAGCTCTTCTTTTTTATTAAGAATGTTCACATAGCTCTTCTTTTTAATTAAGAATGTTCACATAGCTCTTCTTTTTAATTAAGAATGTTCACAATACTCTTCTTTTTGATTAAGAATGTTCACATAGCTCTTCTTTTTAATTAAGAATGTTCACATAGCTCTTCTTTTTAATTAAGAATGTTCACATAGCTCTTCTTTTTAATTAAGAATGTTCACATAGCTATTCTTTTTTATCAAGAATGTTCACATAGCTCTTCTTTTTAATTAAGAATGTTCACAGTAGCTCTTCTTTCTAATTAAGAATGTTCACATAGATCTTCTTTTTAATTAAGAATGTTCACATAGCTCTTCTTTTTTATTACATTATACTCTCTAGATTGTTTCAGAATGACTACTTGATCAGAGTAATAAAAAAGATAACAATCTAAGAGTTTCATACTTGCCTAATCTTCAATAATCATATACCTGGCCAGGGTATATAAGTGTTGAGATTAGGTAATGCACTTTATTCTTTTATCATATTCCTTACTTTTCATATCATTAAACACTAGATTTTCCATTTCCCTAGATTTTCTCTAGGCATCATTTCTATATCTTATCTTGCATCACAAAGATAAGAGAGATTATAAAGCATTTTAAGGAATTCCAAATAAGGTGTAGATTCTCATCTTCCTTGTGTCCTCATAGGACTAGTCAAAGGAAGTTCAAAAGTAACTACTTTTATATTTTTAACACATAGAATTAGGAAATGAAATATTAGAATGAATTTATTTCATCTGACATGTCTGGGACGTCTGTCCGCGTTCTCTGTTGTTAATAGAAAACTGCCTCCTTTGTGGTCCTTGCTGACTCTGCCCCTGAGGTTGAGTCATCATTGGATTCCCACATGGACAATCCTTTACTAGATGTCCCAGTTGTCTACATTGATAACAGATCCTAGGTGCAATATAGGGTCTGTGAGGTCCAGCTACCGATGTTGATGTTATGTTGGAGGCTCTTTTTGGAACATTACTATGGTCCCTATCCCTACTTGACATCCATTGTGTTTGGGTATGGAATCTTGAGGATGTTGCCCATGCAGGAAATCTCGGCTTCTTAAAACTTTTGGACCTTTGTTTTTTAGTCTGGGTGTACACCTTCTTGCCACTAGTTTGTCGTTTCTCGGTTTCAGACCTTTCTATCCTCCTTACTGACTCCACAAAGGTGGCAAACCTCTCTCTGTTCTCTAAAGCAGACACAGAAGTGGTTAGTTTGGCGTTCAATCCCTTCTCAAAACGTCAAATTCTTTCCTCATCATTAACTGCCATTTGAGAACAAAACTGCAACAGCTCCATGAACTTAGCTTCATACTCGCTAACATTCATTTGTCCTTGCTTGATCCTCTCAAATTGAGAAATCTTCTCATCTAGATACGTCTTAGGGAAGTATTTGCTGACAAATTCTCGTCAGAATTCCTCCCATCCATCTCTTCCCCTGGTCTCTTATCTTCTTCTATCATCCACCAATGTCCAGTACTCCCTTTTAGGAGGTACACAGCATGTCTTACCTTTTCAGCTTCACGAATATCAAGGATCCTAAAAGCCTTTTCCAGTTCTGTCAGCCACAAATCAGCATCTGCTAGATCAGAAGTACTAACATAATCTACGGCTCCAACCCGACAAAGTCTCTCAAAAGTCTTGCTGGCTCCATAGCCCTCATGGTGAGTTGATGCCCTAGACGCAGGTATTTGCATCCTATATGTCATGTGAGTCATGGTAGCTATAAACTGCCCAAACATGACTTGTATGATTGGATTCCCCATGTCAGCTTGATTGAACTAGGGTTGTTCAAGTACGGGCTCCTCTCTATTATGGTCTCCTGCACCTCCTCCTGGTGCAGCAATGCTACCTTCTGCAACATGTTCTTCATGTGGTCCAGACATCTTCAAGTTCTTCTTCTCCTATGTGAGCAAAAGACACTATCAGACATACTGGAAGACACTTAGAACAGACTCTACAACCTTAGTCCTTTGTCTCTATAGACTCAGCAAACCTAGAGCTCTGATACCACTTAATTGTGGCATACAACTCTCCAAAAACATAATTAACTAATGCGGAAGCGTTCACTAAGCAGCGGATTACCAAAAATCACTAAAAATTAAAACCTATTTATCAAAAGATACATCGAAGGAAAACTTTCTCACATAGAACTGGAGTAACATAATTACATTCTTGTTTACATGTACATATTTTGTATCATCTCCTTCTGAGAATTACAGGCATTAACTGTCTTGTCAAGCTAAACACAGACAGTATAAAATCTCGAGGCACTGAGCCAAAATCTCGAAAGCACTAACTACTACTCTGAGGACCTGAGAGTACAGAGACGACACATAGGACTCTATCTACATCTATACAAGGCCTAACAGCCAGTGTCTCCACCTGAGACTTCACTGCTGTCCCTGCTGCTGTTGCTGTTGTCCTTCTCCTACTGAAGGATTCCTGCCTCCTCGTCCGCGTCCACCTAAAAATGTGATTCCCACAGGGGTGAGACAATTGTAAATTGCCCTAGCGAGAGATATAACTTTCCTCCAGAAACATTATTATTGCAGTTTAAGAAGATAAATATACACAAAGGAATTATGTTTGTTTGGTAGTAGTTAATTCAATATCTAACATATTAGAACATCATTTTTCAAAAGCAATATAGCTTATAATTTGATAGAATAACATGTTACTTATTCTTTAAGGAATATGAAGAACATGTATATCATTTATTCACTATAGAATCATTACCACCACACTAATTCTCTTCAGGCTTAGATCACATATCTAATGCCTGGCATTGTCATTGGAGAGTCATGACCTATAGCCATACTCTTATCACAAAGTGTTGGGATCTTAATCCCTCAACTCATCAAGTATATTTCTACATCTTAACAAATTTACTATCATGAATATAGAATCTGGGTATTTGAACGCTCATCTCATCATAGAACACTTATTACCATTTATTGGGTAATTTCATACATGTAGGTCATCTGACCAAGAATATTATAATTCTTGCTACACAAAGCATTGCACATAGTTCACATGCTCATAAATAATCTAAGATAGTTAACACATCATGTGACACACATGATTTATTAATTTTAGGTTACCTCTCATTAAGCAACAAAGCATATGAAGGCTTATAAGGCCTATAGAACATTTTCAGTATACAAAACATCATAGCTCCTACTTGGATATGCTCATCATCTCAACATATCTGCATGACTAGTAATCATGATAACATTACATATCAATACTATGCAATACAAGGGTTATCTTTTTACATCTATAACCCATTAGTCTGTATTTGAGCTTCACATAGGATTAGTCTGTATTGGACCTTCACATAGCATTATCAATATGGATAATCATAAGTATTCACTCATACTCTTTGTTCTCATTATTCATCAATGAATGAATTATCAACACACAACATGAGTTTCTCTCTCATCTTTGTCAGGATAGGATTACATCATAGTTTATAGGTTTGGATTAACCTATTGTAAGGCATGTTAGCCTACACTCAACAGAGTACATTACATCTCAATATAGCCATTGACATGACACATCTTATGTATCATTTATCCAATTTATATTGGACTTATAACACATCAAGGTATACCCGTATTAGGGTGTTGGATGTGATATCTATCGTATCTTGATGTATCACTTCCCTCAACACGTTTATCTTTCTTGAGTTCATACACTTAGCTTGTATAAGGCATCAAACGTTCTTAACCTTTTTAGACCTCAAACGGTCTTCCACACAAACTCCCCAAACAGTCTTGGATGGACCTTGAAACCGTATGGTGTTGTTGACCGTTTGGTCTAGTTTGACGTTTGAAACCGTTTGGTAAAGTGCACACTCAAGATCGTTTTCCCAAGATGAGGTGAAGATTGTTTGGTCATGAACACCGTTTGGTCAAGTTTTACTTTGAAATTGCATGGACAAAACCGATCTTGAAACCGCATGAGATCAAATGGTTTGGGATCGTGTGACGTCCCCGGATCTTGGCTTCTCCATACCCTATTGGGAATGAGAGGTCAGAATCTGAAAACATCATCCAATCATATCAGAGAGTGATTTGGAAGCATAATACGCATACATGAACATTCAATACAACAACACCATAACATTTCTCAGCATTCAACATGTAAATTACAACATGAATTACAATTGCATATTGAAAGAGAATTTTACATAAGTCTAAATATGTATGCTAACAGGATCTACACAATAGGTACAACCTGGACAACTACTCACTTCCCATCTTTTATTCCACGTTATCTCTGAACCTAAAACATATCTGAAACAGCAAATCAACACACAAGGTGTTGTGCACGTGGGTAGAAAGATACATACTAATATGCTTGCATAATTAAAGTAACTTGAGAAAGAAAGAGGACAAGAAAACATTTTTAAAGCAATAATTAGGTAAACAAATATTTTAGATATCTTTTGATGTGTTTGTACTACTAAGTGGTGTCACACCTCATTTTTCCCCGCCCCTTGGGCTATGGGGACCGAGTGTCGATCTTATATTTAGAGGGGAGAGAGAGAGAGAGATGTCGCACTTCATTTTTCCCCGCCCCTTGGACTATGGGGACTGAGTGCCGACCTTATATTTAGAGTAAGAGAGAGAGAGGATTGAGGGAGAGAGAGAGCATATATCCACTCAGTAGCTACAAACCATCTATATTCTTTTATGTTCTTTAATGTTTTGCGGAGCATATACTACTAATACACATCCAAGAATTTATATGCAAACACAAGCATCCAAAGTACATCATATCATTATGCATTCATGAAAACTAGTCTTATACTTAATAAAAACCCACGTACCTGAGTTCAGATATTTCTCGCATATCCATGATCATCTAGATAATCTGGTCAGCACCTGATTAATAACAAAAATCATATGCTAGCATCAGATTCTGATCATCTTAACCCTAGTCGTGTTCATTTTAGGGTTTACTTAGATCATTATGTTATTATAATGATTACTTGTATTCTTGTCTTAGAATTATCTTAATTATGTCATTTTCCATATTATGGTTCATTATCTAAAAATTAGGTTCCATATCCTTTTTGTGCACATATTAACCCTAGTTTATATACATTATTCAATTTAGGGTTACAACCCATGTATTAAAGATCATCTTCATATAACATGAATTCTATGCATATAACTGATCTCAAATTTATATATTATATCCCAGTTATAGATATGAGGGTTTTCTGTAAATCTCATCATTTATTGAACATGCATGCATTTAATACATTATCTTTAGTGTTATTAGCCCTAATCATCCATATTAATAAAATTATATACTTTCGTCCATCATCATGACCATATCTGACATCATATGCATTCTATACATAATTGTGGACTTACTGATATTTTTCCATGATTTTATGTCATCATTTGCTATTTATTATCCATTAAACAAGCATTACACATATTACATGATATCACTATTATTAGTGCATCAAAAGTCTGATATTCTGCTTCCATATTATTCTACTAATTTTTCTAAGAATAACGATACCTTGCTTGCATTTTTCTTACAAATGAGCTATTTATTACGAATTATATAAGAACTGGGCATTTTACCTTTTTCAGCCTATCATGTGATGCCATGTGTCCTGGGTGCTTCATGGGTCCCGATGCAGATCCCATGCAGGATCCACAGATCCGAGGATCCAGTTACTCGGGTCGGCTTCTGTCCCTTTCTCCGTTCTCACACAACACAGGTGTGCACCACAGCCGTGGTTCACTCGCCATCTCGCGCAGCGCTGCAACCCGATCCCCTGTTGTGGCAAGGTGCCACCGCATCGCCCAGCTCCGGCAAGAAATCAACAACGATCCGGTCTTCTTCGCGATCTCCTCACACCGCCATCACGTTCAGGCACCTTAAAGAGACCTCCACGGCCACTCAGGTTCAGCATTTCATCTCTGGAGCTGTGGATCGATGGGAGCTCCGGCCTCCTCACTGCCACTACGACTAGTCTACTCCAGACGAAGAAAACAAGTGGCAAAACTACCTCCTTGCGAGCAGCAGGTGTCGCCTCCTCCTCATCGACTTCTAGGGCCCTCAACAGCTTTGGGATTCAACCAGGAGCGCGCCATCTTCTCCAAAATTGCCACTGTCAACTTCGTTGGTGTTTTGTGGTGGATCTCCTGGAAACGACCGCCACCATGGAAGATTTGCACCTGTGAGAAACCAATTGTGTGGAAGTGCTCCTCATCATTTCCTAGGGATAGCACCGGATCTCCTTCTCCAGATCTGGCTAAGGTTGTCTCCTCAACTCCAGAAGCTCTGTTGATGTTGCTCTCCTCTGTGAGTGACGGTGATTGATTCTCTTTTCCTCGGCACATCAGTGAATCTGTATTCTTTGTGCCTCCTACACTTTGCAGTGGAGGGATAATGGAAAGCAGGTGCTCCACCTCGTTGCACCTAGTTGTTGCTGTGTGCGACAGTGGAGAGATGAAACTATATAATCTCACCACGTTGGCCTTACTATGAGGAGTCACTAGGTAGTTCTGAGTATTGTGGATCTATTCCAGCATTCAAGGTTTATCTTATGCTCTACATATCCTCACGTTCTAAGGCAGCGGCTCGGTCAGGCTTGGCTCCATTTTTGTCGGAGGTTGCAGATGAGAACCAGTCGTCTGATCCAACTGGTTGAGGTCTTAGATCATGCCACCAAGCTAGGCTTCTAGCCATGCCCACGCAAAAACATAATAAGCCAGCATGACTTCGATTTCACGGGCATGGATTAATATATTCAGTAACCATAATCTTCTACTTAGTCCCCTATTCGTTCGTTTTATCAAAGCTCAACATCATTATAATCATTAGTCTCCTCAGTTTCAATTGACTCTATCTTTTTGTAGCAATCTCTAAACGACTTGGAATTTTAGACATAGGCTAACAATCTCCAACTGGCTCTTCTATCAAGGTTTGAGACACAAATCAAATATTTGGTCGCGTACATAAATTCTTAAAACAACCTTATAGATAAATTTGTATACCTTTTAGGTGCAACTAATCATACTAAGTACCCAATTCCTCAATTGGATTTGAACCATAAGCAAAGCATTCATGATCTTAAAATATTTTATGGGTATGAAAAACCCTAAAATTTAGGGTCACCACATTCACCCCACCTTATATAGAATTTTGTTCTCAAAATTCAACAAATCTCATCCTTAAGAGGATATTTTGGGGTCAAACTTCATATACATCATTATTTCTTAGGTTCTAAGACCACCATAGTCGCATGCACTCTAAGTTGTCAACTTAGGGTCTAGAGATTCTTGGGTGTGTCCACCTCACCTTATATATATGTGGAAGCATCACTTAACCATAACATGACATTATGATATCTCAGGATTACATCACCCCTAAGGGTACATGTTTTGTTCATACTTTTTAAAGTTCAAGAGGAATTCGTTTATGCCATGGTATTCAGATCATTCAAATCTAACATCATTAACATCTTACAATGATTTCAGCATTAGAGGAGATTTATCTTCATCCTTGCTATTAGAATTTTTCTACTTAAGAAGGGCTAACGTAACATGTTTGACCATTAGGGTTTCACCCTATGGTGTGATATTCATACTCAACTTAGAAGCATACATTGAGGAGAATCAAAGTTATGAACTATATTTCTGATCATATATCCTATGATCCAAAAATATCTTTATATCAAGTTCATGAGTTCAACTTTTTATGCCTTGCATGTATTATGTGAAGGAAAAAGAGAATATACTAAGTTTATCCCATGATCTCAGCATCATATCTTTCATGTTTCATATGAAGGGAAAGATAATATTTTATTTTCAAATATAATGATTTCAATTTTGGGTACTACATGTATGATAGGGGGAAATATAGAAAAGGTCAAGCTTATATGAATGACTCCTCATATATAAATCATCTATATAGCTCAAGTGAGGTTTCTATCATCATATATTAAGTAAGAGAAGAAGAAGGGAGAACATGTATTTTGAGTATCTTTTGCACAAAGCATCATACTCTCATAACTAGAGTTCATATATCACATCACTTGCAACTAATGATGAGATTCATAAAATATGTCACTCCAGCTAGGACCTAACTCAGCCAAAGGATTGACTTTATCATATGGGTCATCTACCCATCCTTTTCTTTTACCCAATTCTCACATATAGATTTGAATCATGCATAAGGACTCAACTCAACACTCGAGAGTAATCTAGTGTAGGACATTTTTTAACATATATCTCATATATTGGAGGCTAGGTCCTATGACCTTCTCCCTGTGGATCTTACTCTCTCTAGAGTTCACCACATATCTCATCCTACCACTAGATATCCTCCTTGTATAAGAGCTTGAGGCCCATGCACACTCATCTCTATCTTAACTTAGCTTATCTTAAGTAGGAAAAGGGAATGTACTTTCATCATCACGACTTAGCATAGATCCTCTAAGAGTGGATTCGGCTCATATACAACTCAAATCTTAATAAGGAAGCTTATACCATCATGGATTAAAGTTAGATAAGATTCTATATGCGTATTTCCTTCATCTTTCTTTTGTCTATCTATGTATCACATAACCTTATGAGGCTCTAGACGTCTAATCTAGATCTATTCTCTCTTCTAGACTGATGTCACTCCCTTTCACTTAGATTGCATGAACACCCACTACTCTCCTGTGTGAGGGACACATTTTTATATTTACATATATCTAATAAAATATTATATAGTTTTTCTCCGACAAAGAAGGCGTCAGAGAAAACTGTCGAGGTGCGAGCCGATTGGGAAACAAAACCAAACCAGCAAACTCGAGTGTCCAACACACAATAGATAGACTGGTGCCATGTAACCTAGTGAAATGGTGAGAACATGGTGTAGACTAGTGTAGCTACCCAATACATATGAGCTCTATATGGAAAGGGTTTCAGACACTTGTCTAAACCTAGTTCTCAAACATCTAGGTTCTAACCTAGAGGCTAAGTCAAACCTTATTCCTATATAACAACTTACTAAGTTTCTAAGATTTCAAGTTAAAGGTTCAATTTATTTTTATGTTTCATGGTGAGCGATTGTTAGGTGTAGCTATTGTTCATGCTCTGATACCAACTGTGACGTCCTCGGATTTTGGCTTCTCCATACCCTATTGGGAATGAGAGGTCAGAATCCGAAAACATCATCCAATCATATCATAGAGCGATGCGGAAGCATAATACACATACATGAACATTCAATATAACAACACCATAACATTTCTCAGCATTCAACATGTAAATTACAACATGAATTGCAATTGCATATTGAAAGAGAATTTTACACAAGTCTAAATATGTATGCTAACAGGATCTACACAATAGGTACAACCTGGACAACTGCTCACTTCCCATCTTTTATTCCACGCTAGCTTTGAACCTAAAACATATGTGAAATAGCAAATCAACACACAAGGTGTTGTGAACATGGGTAGAAAGATACATACTAATATGCTTGCATAATTAAAGTAACCTGAGAAAGAAAGAGTACAAGAAAACATTTTTAAATCGATAATTAGGTAAATACATATTTTAGATATCTTTTGATGTGTTTGTACTACTAAGTGGTGTCACACCTCATTTTTCCCCGCCCCTTGGGCTATGGGGACCGAGTGTCGACCTTATATTTAGAGGGGAGAGAGAGAGAGATGTCGCACTTCATTTTTCCCCGCCCCTTGGACTATGGGGACCGAGTGCCGAACTTATATTTAGAGGAAGAGAGAGAGAGGATTGAGGGAGAGAGAGAGAGATCATATATCCACTCAGTAGCTACAAACCATCTATATTCTTTTATGTTCTTTAATGTTTTGCGGAGCATATACTACTAACACACATCCAAGAATTTATATGCAAACACAAGCATCCAAAGTACATCATATCATTATGCATTCATGAAAACTAGTCTTATACTTAATAAATACCCATGTACCCGAGTTCAGATATTTCTCACATATCCATGATCATCTAGATAATCTGGTCAGCACCTGATTAATAACAAAAATCATATACTAGCATCAGATTTTGATCATCTTAACCCTAGTCGTGTTCATTTTAGGGTTTACTTAGATCATTATGTTATTATCGTGATTACTTGTATTCTTGTCTTAGAATTATCTTAATGATGTCATTTTCCATATTATGGTTCATTATCTGAACATTAGGTTCCATATCCTTTTTGTGCACATATTAACCCTAGTTTATATACATTATTCAATTTAGGGTTACAACCCATGTATTAAGGATCATCTTCATATAACATGAACTATATGCATATAACTGATCTCAGATTTATATATTATATCCCAGTTACAGATATGAGGGTTTTCTGTAAATCTCATCATTTATTGAGCATCCATGCATTTAATACATTATCTTTAGTGTTATTAGTCCTAATTATCCATATTAATCAAATTATATACTTTCGCGCATCATCATGACCATATCTGACATCATATGCATTCTATACATAATTGTGGACCTACTGATATTTTTCCATGATTTTATGTCACCATTTGTTATTTATTATCCATTAAACAAGCATTACACATCTTACATGATATCACTATTATTAGTGCATCAAAAGTCTGATATTCTGCTTCCATATTATTCTACTAATTTTTCTGAGAATAACAATACCTTGTTTGCATTTTTCTTATAAACGAGCTATTTATTACGAATTATATAAGAACTGGGCATTTTTACCTTTTTCGGCCTATCGTGTGATGCCACGTGTCCTGGGTTCTTCATGGGTCCCGATCCGGATCCCATGCAGGATCCACAGATCCAAGGATCCAGTTACTCGGGTCAGCTTCTGGACCTTTCTCCATTCTCACGCAACATGGGCGTGCGCCACAGCCGTGGTTCGCTCGCGATCTCGCGCAGCGCTGCAACCCAATCCCCTGTTATGGCAAGGCACCACCGCATCGCCCAGCTCTGGCAACGAATCAACAATGATCTGGTCTTCTTCATGAGCTCCTCATACCGCCATCACGTTAAGGCACCTTAAAGAGACCTCCACGGCCACTCAGGTTCAGCATTTCATCTCTGGAGATGTGGATCGATGGGAGCTTCGGCCTCTTCGCTGCCACCGCGACTAGTCTACTCTAGACGAAGAAAACAAGTGGCAAAACTACCTCCTTGTGAGCAGCAGGTGTCGCCTCTCCTCATCGACTTCTAGGGCCCCCAATAGCTTCGGGATTCAACCAGGAGCGTCGCCGTCTTCTCTAAAATCACCACTGTCAGCTTCGTTGGTGTTGTGTTGTGGATCTCCTGGAAACGACCGCCACCATGGAAGATTTGCACCTGTGAGAAACCAATTGTGTGGCAGTGCTCCTCATCATTTCCTAGGGATAGCACTGGATCTCCTTCTCCAGATCTGGCTAAGGTTGTCTCCTCAACTCCAGAAGCTTTGTCGATGTTGCTCTCCTCTGTGAGTGACAGTGATTGGTTCTCTTTTCCTCAGCACATCAATGAATTTGTATTCTTCATGCCTCCTACACTTTGCGGTGGAGGGATAATGGAGAGTAGGTGCTCCACCTCATTGCACCTAGTTGTTGTTGTGTGCGATAGTGGAGAGATGAAACTATCTAATCTCACCACGTTGGCCTTACTATGAGGAGTCGCTAGGTAGTTCCGAGTATTTTGGATCTATTCCAACATTCAACGTTTATCTTATGCTCTACATATGCTCACGTTCTAAGGCAGCGGCTCGGTCAGGCTTGCCTCCATTTTTGTCGGAGGTTGCAGATGAGAACCAGTCGTCCGATCCAACTGGTTGAGGTCTTAGATCATGCCACCAAGCTAGGATTCGAGCCATGCCCACGCAAAAACATAATAAACCAGCATGACTTCGATTTCACGGGCATGGATTAATATATTCAGTAACCATAATCTTCTACTTAGTCCCCTATTCGTTCGTTTTATCAAAGCTCAACATCATTATAATCATTAGTCTCCTCAGTTTCAATTGACTATATCTTTTTGTAGCAATCTCTAAACGACTTGGAATTTTAGACATAGGCTAACAATCTTCAACTGGCTCTTCTATCAAGGTTTGAGACACAAATCAAATATTTGGTCATGTACATAAATTCTTAAAACAACCTTATAGATAAATTTGTATACCTTTTAGGTGCAACTAATCATACTAAGTACTCAATTCCTCAATTGGATTTTAACCATAAGCAAAGAATTCATGATCTTAAAATATTTTATGGGTATGAAAAACCCTAAAATTCAGGGTCACCATAGATCGTTTGGTCCCAAACGGTCTTGAGACCGTTTACTTCTATGCGGTCTAGTGAAACCGTTTGCATTCAAACGGTTTGAAACTGTTTGCTCGCAAACGGTTTGGGAAACCGTTTGCAAAAGTTGGAGACCGTTTGCTAAAGAAACTTTTTGGATAAACATTGGTATTAACATCATCATCTTCTACCTCAAGAACAGGGGCTGTTCTTCACGGAATTACTTGCAAGCACACCCAAAGGTGTCTAAAGAAGAAGATTTAAGCAACGATTTTAGGAAAGAAGGAAGCATTAACAAAGTTTAAGGTTTAGAGTTATAAAACCCACCTTTAGATCTGATCTAGAGCTCCAAGCTTCGTAGCTTTAATGGTGGCTCGAGCTCCAGTAGTTTTCCAAGGTCTTTCGTCCACTTTATGGATGAAGAAGATGGCTAGAAGGAAGAATTGTGTGAAAAACACCAATAAACCAACCTTGTTTTAGAGTTCCCACCATAAATTCGAGGTAGATGGTGATCCATACTTACCAAACCAGATTGATCATCCTTCCTCTGCTCTAGAGCTCCTTCTTAGTCGGTCAAAGCAAGAAGATAAGGGAGGGAACTAAGGGAAACAATCCTTTACTTTGTTGTTAAGGATGCTTTATATACTTATGGTTATTTTCAAGGAAAGTGAAAAGAAAAAGGATTATCTCCTTTTATTTCCAAACTAAAACCACCAAAACTTCCTCCATTCTTTGGCCACGTTTCCACCTTCTATCCATATGCAAAACTCCTCTATTATCCAAGGTTTAAAGGAAAACATCATAATAAGTTGTATATATAAAAGGACAATTTGCTTAAATCTTGATTATTTTAATATCAAGATTATCTTTCCTTCTTGGACATTCAAATGAGGCGCCCTTCTCATTCTCTTTGCTCTACTTGATGATAAGAAACATGAGAGATCCTCTAGAGGGTATATATTACATGTTGGACCCTAGGTTTTGGGTAAATTGCACTTTACACCAAAACTAGGTTTTTATAACACAAGGATTGCTCTACAAGCTATATCTTGGTGCCTAAGCTTGTGAGGACCATACCACTACAACATATTCATTCTTATGATGTCTCAACATCATAGGAACATATTATCATGTAAAATTTGCAATTTAACCACTCAACTTGGGTAATTTGCACTTTAGTCCAAAATAAGCAAACATTGCTTCAACATTGTTCAAACAGTACCAAAATTGAAACATGAGTTTCTCATGAGCCCTAATTACTTTTCTCAAGATCATATATAGCATCTACTCAACCTTATTAGGTAAAACATCAAGGGTTAACACATGAACCAGGTCAGGGATGTTACATCATAGGTGCTTTATCCAAGGTGTTTACTTATGTAAACAACCAATGGTCTTACCTTTTAAACATCCAACGGTTCTGGGTGACATTGTGGTATGGTGATATGGGTTGAATGATGATGGAACAAATGGAGGGTTACCATTAATACGGTAGTCTTACCTATTCACTCATATGAATAGAAGGGATGATAACCATATTGTGTTGATATGTAACCCTAATGAGGTATATCTTGTTATACCTAGCTTTAATATAACTAAATGGTGGTAATTGGGTATGAATAGTCCTTGAATGGTTAATACAATCATGGAGTACTCTCTTATTATTGTTGAAACCCTACTATGCTATAACCCGATGGCTACACCTTGATTTATGTGTGGGTTCATACTTGAGAATAGTATGGAATGTGATGGTGATGCTTCACCTTATGCATCCATGATCCAATGGGGATTCCATGAGTTAGAGTTTGGGTATAAGTGTTGATTAGTAACATTGATATAATTTATCATGTTGAACCTAACTCTAATGCAAATAGATAAAGATGAGTATTCATGTTTAACATTCTTATATGATGGAATGATGGTGGAATAACCTTCTTAATATGATCATAACCTTAATATGTTAATTGGTGGTTATCATATCTGCATGGTTGATACTTTCTTATGCTAAACATGTGTACTATGAATATGATGAGGGTTAATCATATCAAGATTCCTTGCATTTTGATGTAATAAAGGAATGTTCTTAATGTTAACATAACCCTACTATGATTGTTTATGAATATCTCCTAGCTCATTAATGCAATATTGTGTTGATCCGGTGTATTATATGTAAGTAATGTTGTTGAGCCTTGTTATAAGGCATGCAAAGATAATAATTATCTTCCAGGGAATAATATGATAGTCTTAATGACCATTGGGCATGGTCAAACCCCAGAATGAGGTGTAATCCTCTTGTGTTGATAAGGGTTGATACCTTGTGATATTGTGAAAAGGATTTATATCATGTGATAGTATGATGGTCTTAATGACCTTTGGGCATGGTTGAGCCCTGAATGAGGTGTAATCCTCTTATGTTGATAAGGGTTGATACCCTACGATATTGTGAAAAGGATTTATATCTTATGATAGTATGATGACTAGTGTGATCTCATGAATGGTAAGTGAATAGTACCATGTGATGATGAGATGAGAAATTATATTCCACACATTTTATATCTTTTAAAAGTTGTGATATTTATATGCTTTCTAGAAGTGAATTAGGGTTTGTATGTCCACTTGTTTGATGCAACCTTAATTCACCCAATTGGCATAGCTAATCAAGTGAAACTCTTATCATGTAGTGCCATGTGCCATAGATCCATCTGAGTGTCAGAACTTGCCAGATGGTGAAACGAGTATTCCTAAGGGAAACTCGGAGCGCACACTAATGATTATGTGGGGTGCTTGTCATCTTGAACTCAAGTATTTAGGGAGGATGACTGCGGTCATACCTATCTCTCAGTCTGAGAACGGCTATGGTTGTGTCTCGGTGATTATATATGTGATGAGATTGGAGGACAACTACAGTTGTATCTAGGATGGTAGGGTATGCGTACCCACCTCCTTTCACTAGTGTCATGACTTGTACCAAGGACGGACTAGGTTGTTATGTGTCATTGTGGCGGACCCGTACTGACCGGGGACGGAGAAGATCTTAGGAGTCCGGCTCTTCCTAGATCTTGTATGGCACTAATTTTGACTTAGCAGTGGTCAGTTGGATTTTGAGTGGTATCCTCAAATTCCTCAAGGCATAATAAAAGATGTAAGACCGTTGTGTAGCATATCTGTTTAGGGTTATACACGATGCTTCATATTGGATGATAACCCTTGTTTGCTTTCTTTTCACTAAGATCACGTATAGTACCATAAGACATAATAGATATGCTTATGTTGTAGTTATGCTCATGTTGTAAACATGCTTATGCTGTCAAATATACTGACATTGATGGTTAAGATGATGCTACTAGCTATATTTAATATTTCTAGCCATGTCTGTGTAATTAGAAATGCTTAAACTGCTAATCATGCCTATGTAGTTCATTGTGTTATGATGTTAGTTCTACTTGTGATATAGATATGTTCCCTTTATTTGAGATGTTAATATTGATAGCCATGTTATGTTACTAGACATATTAATGATGTCAAGGATGCTTATGCTACTAGATTGCTTGTACTATTAGTAAGAAATATGATGATAGTCAGATAATGATAATGATTGTTATTAGATGTAATTTAATGATATTTGAGTAGATATCTATCCAAAGAAATGGATTTATTTATTATCTATATATGCATTGATGATCATACTTGTTGCTAAGATGATTTGCTTAATCTATTTAGTATACTTGAACTATTCAATCTATTCAATTGATTATTAAATACTCCAACTGCTTAGTTATCTACTATTAAAACTATTGTAATCAATAAGCATTGTTGGAGGTTATATCTCTTGTTGGGACATGGGTCTCACCCTTGTGGTTCGCCACATCTTTTTTAGGTAATTGGAAGTGACAAAAACAAGCATGTGGCGGAAAAGAGGAGCTATAGTAATGAATCTTTGAGAAAGTTGATTAGATGTCTAGTGTGTCCTAGAGTCATCCATGTACCCTCAAGGCCGGGCAGAAAAAGTTTGTATATAGTGTTTCAAATGAATTGGAATTTTGTTAGCATAATACTTATTTGTGTGACATATACAAATATTGTTCTTCTGTGTATATGACGTAGGATTTATCGCACTAACAAACTCACTCGGTGTTGAAATTCCCGAGCTTTTACCAAAACCAATGTGCAATAATACCACCCGCAAGTGGACGAGTCTTATCACAGTATAGTTAAGGATCGAACCCAAAGGACAACATTTTTAAGAATCTTGTCAGTCAAATCCAGTTCAAGTAAGACTAATATTTAGAATGATTGGTTAATTTGAGATTAATTAAACTAATTGCAAGAAAGTAAAGAGCAGAATTAAAGTTGGATCTAGATCAGTGATATGGAATCGTTGGGATGGTATCGGGTTTCACCACCGCTACGCATGCACACATGTCTAAACATCAAACATCCAGGTAAGATATAACTATTCAAATAGAGCTGCTGCAAAATCCCCCATACGGGTGTTAGGTTCGCGTAAGCATCACCTTAGGCATCATATGTCTCTTCACCATCTGGATCACTTACTTACGACTCCGAAGATACAGAAATCCAACAAAGGTTGTGGGCCCCCTATACAGGCGTTAGGCACACAGAAGCGTCACCGAAGGTTAGATGGCTCATCCCCTAGCGGCTCATACACTTACAACCTCGAAGAAATCCCATTCTATTTCTAGTTTGGGAGTCAACCGCATTAATCGATAAGCAAGCAGGAGATTAATACACGAGCAAACATCGACAATTAACAAGAAGATACAAAATCCAACTAAGGCTGTGAACCCCCTATACAGGCGTTAGGTACACAGAAGCATCACTGAAGGCTAGATGGCTCGTCCCCTCACGGATCATACACTTACGACCTCAAGGAATCCCATTCTATTTCTAGTTTGGGAGTCAACCTGTTAAACGATCTTCAATCCTATATATAGAAACTCTCACAACATAGGAAGAACAAAGATGAAAGCAATCAATTAATCTAACTATGAACATAATGATTAACAACGAAATGAAAAGTTGTATACATTGTCATGGAAAGTTTAATAAAAGAACATATTTCCATGGGCAGCGGGGCTAGTCCCCTCACCCCAACGAAAGTGAACTACTCGCTCATGATGCAAGAAACAAGAAGAATGAGAAAGAGAGAGAAATCCGCCATGAGCACGGTGCAGAAGGTAGTCGCAGCTCGGTGAAGATGATGCGGTCTTCTATGTCGTGTCGGAGCAGATCTGGATGTGAAATGGGAGACTCCAAGATAGACCGGACAGTCTCTCTCGCTCTGTCTTCCTTCTCTTCTCGGTCTCCTTAATTGCAACACAGGCAGTAGATGGAGTGAAACTGGCGTGGATGGAACTGCATCTGGATCGGACCTGTGTGCAGGCATCCTGTCGGCGTCTCGGAACCAATTGCCCAAAATGGGGACCCTACTGGTCCTATTTATAGGCACAGGACTGACCCTCACATTTTTGGTGTGATTCCAGTCCCAATGGTCTTGTAGATATTTTTACTTCAAACGGTTTGCATGCAATTGGGTTAAATGATCTTCACATTCGGCTCATTCAATTTTATATTCCATTCGGTCTTGGGCAGATGTCCAAACGGTCTTGGTTTCATGCACGTATTCATTCAGTTTGGCAGCAAAGTACCTTTTCCATTCGGTCTTTACGCAGTAACAAACGGTCTTCATTTCTTAATCCATTCGGTCTTCATTGCTTAATGACCCAAACGGTCTTGCATGCTAGAGCAAACGGTCCACATTGCTCATTCGGTCTTCATTCCTTGCTCATTCAGTTTGCATGATCTTCATGTGGAATCTTACTCATTCGATTTGCATGATCTTCACGTGGAATCTTGCTCAAACGGTTTGCATTGCTGTCGTCCATACGGTCTTCACGTTGCTAAATGGTCTACACGTTGTTGTGGTTATTCGGCCCTCATGCAGGCCTTCCAAACGGTCTTCACGTAGCCTTGTATAGCAAACAGTCTTTGCCGCTACCTCCTCTTCTAACGGTCTTGCATTGCTGGCATTGCCTCCATTCAGTTCTATCAAAACGGTTTGCTAATCTTTCATTCAGTCTGCATGCATGCTAAAGTCATGCACGTGATTTTATCAAATCAATTTTGGTAGCAGCTTTGTCCATACGGTTTTGCAGCTTCCACATTTCATTCAGTCTTGGCTGCATGCTTATCCATTCGGTCTTGCAAATTCAGCTCAAACGGTTTGGTAGCCAGCTCTTTTGCAAACGGTTTGCTGTTGATTGCTTTTCCAAACGGTCTTGTACAGACCCTTCTCAAACGGTCTCATTTCATTCCTCCAATCGGTTTCATGTAGACCCCCATACGGTCTTGCTTAGTTTGGTAGCTCTTGCTCCATACGGTCTCGTATGATTAATGTTCTGATCGGTCTCACATGCACGTAGCTACCAAACCGGTCTCATGCATAGCTTTATCAAACGGTCTTGCAGACTGGTACTCCTCAAACAGTCTCGCAGACCGGTACTCTTCAAACGGTCTCACAGACAGGTACTCTTCAAACGGTCTCACAGACCGGTACTCCTCAAACAGTCTCACATATCAGTACTCCTCAAACGGTCTCGCAGACCGATACTCCTCAAACGGTCTCGCAGACCGATACTCCTCAAACAGTCTCGCAGACTGGTACTCCTCAAACGGTCTCACAGACTGGTACTCCTCAAACGGTCTCCCATTGAGCATTTTCATTCGGTCTTGAGACCGAATGGATGAAACCAGTCGCACATGACCGTATGGGCAAGACCGTTTGGATGAAACCGGTCGCGCACGACCATATGGGCAAGAACGTTTGGATGAAACCGGTCGCGCAGGACTGTATGGGCAAGACCATTTGGATGAAACTGAGGGTGAGTGAGGGTAGATATAAGCTGGTCCTAGCTGATTGTTCAACCTCATCAGGACATGCATAAATCAATATAAACTGAGTTAAAACTTTGATAATCAAATCAAATAAGTAATTTTGCACTTTGTGATACATTTTAATATTTAATAAGTGAAATTGGATGCATTGAGTCAAAATGAGTCCAAGATGGCAAATGAATTTCATGATGAATATGCATTCATCAAAATACCCCAGACTTAAACATTGCTCGTCCTCGAGTAACACAAAATCTAAAACAGTCGCCAAATGAATATTTTTTGATCATGTGATTGCCTCCTCTTCTCATCACAATTATTATTTTTCTGCTCAGTATGACTAAGCATCTCAACTTCCTGAGACCACTGAACACATCTTACCATATCTTTGTTCCTGAGTTTTCTTTCCAACCTCACTTCCTCCTCACTTTTTTCCAGCAACAAGCATGTCAAAGAGTTTCATAAGAGTCCATAGATACCCATAGAACAACAAGTGTGCACCTGATCTGACACTGGTGTTTTTTAGGATAGTGGTGGCATTCATTGTTCCTTTAGGAGGAAGAGGGAGTGAAGGGTAGTATGGAAGGAAGAAATAAATCTCTCCTCTATTCGACTCGAGATTTTTATTATTTTTGCAATTTCATTTATTGTATTTTTGTGTGAATCTCTCCTCTATTCAACTCGAGATTGCATTTCTTTTTGTGTGCGCTTTAGCATCTTTTTGTTTGCAAATCTCTCCTCTATTCGACTCGAGATTGCATTTTTTTGTGGTACGCTCCTATTAATTTGTGAGGGGTATAGAAGAAGCGGATATAGAGGGAAGTGGCGTGTCACCCCGAACTTAGGGTTTGGCACTATTTTGGCTATTTTTGTTTCTTTTTTATGGATGGAGGGATACGAAGATGATAGGAGAAGTGTAGAAGAGAGTTCAGATCAGAATACAACTTAATTTACAATTTTGTGCACCGGGTTGTTCTCTTTATCATACACTGCTCAAATAACGACTTGATGAGGATCTGGTGGGGATTCCATGTTGTTGTTCCACTAGTCAGTTAGGAAGCACGATGTGTTTGATCCCTATGAGTTCGACAGACACTTGCCATTTTTTTGCATAAAGATCATGATGCTAGGATTTATAAGCTTCACAAGATGATTTCAATCAAAAGGCTAGTTTTCAGAAGAAGGTCCTTTTGAGGATCTGCTTCGAATAAGGAAGGTATAGCAAAAAAGGCATAGAAATTGAAAACATGTCAAAATTTCATCAAATATCTGTTCAAATTTCTTTTGAAAATTTTATTTGAAAATTTAGGTCAAAAATGTGACGATGAATCTTAAGTTTGATTTAGATGGGTGAAGGTGAAAAGTAAGATACGTACCACCCACCCTCCACCCCAAACTTAGAAATTTGCTCGTCCTGAGCAAACTCTAAATCTGATATGGAGGGGAAACTTCATGTCGGTTGGACCACGAGATGTGGTTGCATTCCAGACAGCGCACGTCCTCCATTTGAAATCTAGAAAAGAAAGATCAATCAGAACTCAAGATAGCATCTAACGATGCAAAAAAAGTAAAAACAAAATTAATGAAAAATTTCTAATTCAAAATTAAAACTAAATACAAATTTATTTATCGGGTTGCCTCTTGACAAGTGCCTTTGTTTTATGTTGATGGCTCGACTTGATATCTTCAACTTCACGGTGGTTCCTTTCGATTGGGGAGATCTATCATTACTTATATGTTTATGTTGGCTGTGGTGAAATATCTTTTCAAACGTTGACTGTTCCCCACGAATTCGCCTAACTTTTCACTCCATAAAGAGAAAGCACCATGGGGAGATACTTTTGACAATGTGCGGTCCAGACCATCGAGAGCGGAGTTTCCCTGGGAATAACTTCAACCTTGAGTTGAATAGCAGAACTTGGTCTCCCACATGTATGTCTTTTCTTTTCAAATGTCCATCGTGCCAAAGTTTTGTGCGTTCTTTGTAGATTCGTGCATTCTCATAAGCTGTCATCCTAAGTTCCTCCAGCTCATGGAGTTGCAGAATCTTGCTTTGGCTTACTTCTTTTATATCAAAATTTAGTTGTTTTATTTCCCACCATGCCTTGTGTTCCAGTTCTACTGGCAGGTGGCATGACTTTCCATAGATTAGTCGAAAAGGTGTAGTTCCAAGGAGAGTTTTATAAGTAGTTCGATAGGCCCATAATGTGTCGTTTTTACTGCCCAATCTTTCTGATTATGGCCTATAGTCTTTTCCAGAATAGCTTTTAATTGGTGATTAGAAACCTCTACATGTCCACTTGTTTGTAGATGGTAGGGTGAGGCTACTTTGTGTATTACACCATACTTTATCAGTAAAGCTTTGAGGTTCTTTTCGAGAAAATGAGACCCTCCGTCGGATATCACAGTTCGTGGTACTTCAAAACGGGGGAAGATAATATCTTTGAATAATTTGATGATGGGTTTGGAATTACTAGAGACGGTTGGTATGGCGTCAACCCATTTTGAGATGTAGTCTACCGCCACTAGGATGTAAGAAAATCCATGAGAAGATGGGAATGGACCCATGTAGTCCACCCCCCAAACATCGAATATCTCTACTTCCTGCCACATATTTATTGGCATCTCATCTCTCTTTGTTATATTTCCAGATCTTTGACATTTGTGACATGATAGGAAAAAGCCATGGGAATCGTTGGATATGGTTGGCCAAAAGAACCCACATTGCAAAACTTTTATAGCAGTTTTCTTCGAACTCATATGGCCTCTGACTGGGCCAGAGTGACAATGCTCTAGAATAGATTGAGCTTCTTCCTCAGCTATACATCATCTGTAAAGACCATCAACACATAACTTAAAGAGATATGGCTCATCCCAGTGATATTGCTTCACATCATGCATGAATTTCTTTAGCACATTCTCAGTGCATTGGGGATGAATAACCCCAGTAGTAAGGTAGTTCACATAATCTGAGTACCACAGTGTAGCTTCTGAGACCTTCATTAGTTGGTCATCTGGAAGGGAATCATTAATCGGGATCTTCTTTGTATCCAGAGTATGGATGTGACCGAGGTGGTCTGCTACAACGTTCTCTATACCCTTTTTATCTTTTATCTCTAAATAAATTCTTACAATAGGAGAATCCATCTAATTAACCTAGGTTTTGCATCTTTCTTTGCCAAAAGGTAACGAATGGCAGCGTGATCTATGTAGACTATGACCTTTGAACCAATTAGGTAGGATCTGAACTTGTCGAAGGAATATGTGACTGCCATAAGTTCTTTCGCAGTAGTAGCATAATTCCTCTGAGCTTCATCGAGGGTCTTTGATGCATAATAGATCACACAATGTTTCTTTTCTATATATTGGCCGAAGACAGCACCTACAGCATAATCGCTTGCATCACACATGATTTCAAAAGGGTGGTCCCAATCGGGAGCTCTAATGATGGGTGTGGTTGTAAGGGCATGCTTCAGTGTGTTGAAACTTTTAACGCATTCTTCGTCAAAATTGAATTCAGCATCCTTTAGTAACAAATTTGTCATTGGTTTGGTTATCTTTGAGAAGTCCTTTATAAATCGTCTATAGAATCCTGCATGGACTAGGAATGCTCAAACTTCCTTTACATTGATAGGGATAGAGAGCTTGGAAATCACTTCAATCTTGGCTTTATCTACTTCAATTCCTCGATTACTAACCCTATGATCCAGGATAATGCCTTCCTTTACCATAAAATGACACTTCTCCCAATTCAGCACAAGATGTGCTTCTTCACATTATTTGACGACCAGGGAGAGGTGTTTTAGACATGAATCGAATGAATCACCGTATACATAAAAATAATCCATGATAACTTCCATAATGGTTTCGGTGAGACCGAAAAATATGGCAGCCATGCAACGCTGGAAAGTTGCAGGTGCATTGTAGATGTCGAACAACATTCTTCTAAATGTGTATGTTCTGAATGGGCAGGTGAAAGTGGTTTTCTCTTGGTCATCTGGATGTATAGGTATATGGTAGAATCCAGAGTAACCATTGAGATAACAGAAGTATTCTTGATGAGCCAGCCGCTCTAATACTTGATCAAGAAAAGGCATTAGAAAGTGATCCTTTCGAGTTGCCTTGTTCAACTTCCTATAATCAATGCACATCCTCCACCTTGTGACTGTTCGAGTGGGGATGAGTTCACTGTTTTCATTTCTTATAACATTTGTTCCACCTTTCTTCGGGACTACATGCACTGGGATCACCCATGGTGAGTCTGATATCAGATAGATTATTCCAGCTGTGAGCAGTTTAATGACCTCGCGATGGACTACTTCCTTCATATTTGGATTCAATTTTCGTTGATGCTCAATAGTTGGCATGTGATCTTTCATCATAGGGATCTTGTGCATACACATCACTTGACTAACCCCAGTGAGGTCATTCATTTTGTAGCCAATCGTTTTCTTCCTCTCCTTCAATTCTTTTAGGAGTTTATCTTCTTGTTTGGTCGTAAGATCAGAATTTATTATTACTGGATAAACCTTGAGGTCATCCAAAAACACATACTTCAGTCCCTCAGGAAGGGGCTTCATTTCGGGGGGCTCTGTTTTTTCGCATGTTTCTTCAGTAGCTTCCACAGCCTTAAGTTCTTCAAACGTAGCTTCAGGATCTTCTTCGGTAGTGTCAAGGTCAAGAACACACCCTTTAACTCATTCACTGTTGGGATTATCAATAGAGGCGTTTGTTAGAGTCGCTTCTAAAGGATTATCTTGTTCATATCCCTCTTGTGTGAGGAGTGATATTTGTTCAATGCAGTCAATCAGATAAACTTCTTCTTGCATACTTGGTCTTCTCATGCTTTCAAAAACCTTGAATTCGATAGTTTCTTTACCAAGTCTGAGAAGCAAAGTTCATGCCTCAACATCAATTAGAACTCTTGCAGTGGTGAGGAATGGACATCCAAAGATGAGAGGATATCTGGCATCCTCTTTTATGTCCATGATGACAAAGTCACACGGAACATAGGAATCTTTTCCTACCTTGACAGGTACATCCTCAATAATTCCTAACAGGCGTTTTATTGAATTGTCTGCGAGTTGTATGGTCATGCCAGTTGGAAGAAGTTCAGCAAACCCTAGCCTTTTGCAAAGGTTGAGTGGCATGATGGAGATGCTAGCACCAAGATTTTCCAGTCCTTTCTTGCATGAAGAATCACTGATATGGCAGAAAATCCCAAAAGATCCTGGATCTTTCTGTTTCTTTGGCATCTTACTCCGAATGATATCAGAAGTGGTTTTAGCTAACTTGACTGTCTCATATTCTTCAGTTATATATTTCCTGGTGAGGAGTGACTTTAAGTACTTTGTCCAGGCTGGTATCTCATCCAGTGCATCCAAAAAGGGTATATCAGCATTAAGTTTCTTCATAGCTTCTTTAAACCTATTGAACTGAGTATCAAGCTTGGTTTGCCTTAAATGAGCAGGGAATGGTATATGAGGCTTGTATACAGGAATATCAGGTTCTGGTGTTTTAGTTTCTTCATCAATAGGTTTCTTAAGACTTTGCTTGTCTATCTTATCAGTAGTTACGGGTTCTTTTGGTTGAGATTCCGGTGTTGTTGAGTCTTGGACAATCACAGGTTCATCTTCATCTGTAACAACCACAGGTGTCTTGACAGGGGGATCAGAATAGTTTTTTCTTGACCTGGTGGTGACTGCCTTCAACTGTTCAAGATGCTTAGGATTGTTCTCGGGTTGGCCAGCAAAACTCCAGCAGGTGGCTTTATGCTAGCTGTGAGTTGAGCTAATTGAGATTCAATAGCCTTCTACTAAGCTTGTTGGTTAGCTATCATAGTTTGTTGAGTTTGCAACATCTTTTCAATGGTCGATAGCTTGTCATCAGGAGATACATGACCTACTTGTTGTCCTTATCATTGATAAGGAACTTGGTTAAGACTCTGGTACTGGGAATTGTTTTGATAATTATTGAAGTTCCTATTCTGAAAGTTTCCCTTGAAATTTCCTTGATTTCCAAAATTCTGTTGTTGATTGTACTGGAATCCTGGTGGGCCTCGTGGCTAATTGTTCGAACCAAATTGAGTGAGTTTACTGCTCCAGAGGGGTTTCCATATTGAAATCCTGAATGATTCCTATTCTGATTTGGATTGTAGTAACTTTGATCAGGGATGGTATTAACAGCATTAAGATTTTCCATTTGACCATTATCTCCTTATCCACATACGTTTCTTAGAACAACATCGTAAAGAACATTACATGCTAATGTGGAATGATCAGTACTTTTACATGCTTCACAGAACAATGAAGCTGACTTGATTTGTTCTTGTTGTTGAGTGGGTGAATGTCCTCTTCCAATAGCAGTAAGAGATGATTCAATATGGTCTTGCTTGGCAACTAAGAGTTTTAGGGTTTCAGCGATAGACTTGTACTCGGGAGTAGCTTCAGCCATAGCTACTTTCAAGATTCCTTTACCTACATATCTACCCCAATTGGCTTGATTTTCTGCTCCAAGGGTGACGACCCTCCATGTGCTGTCATAACTTTGACGCATGAAGTTTCCTCCAGATGAGGAGTCTAAGAATCTCTTGATATCATCGTCCACACCCCTATAGAAAATTTCGATGAGTTGATTCTTAGGAATTCCATGGTGTGGACACTTGCGTAGAAGCTCTTTGTATCTATCCCATGCTTCAGCAAGAGTTTCTCCAGGGACTTGGGTGAAATTTGTTATCTGTCCCCTAATTTCATAGGTGAGAGAGGGAGGGTAGAACTTTTCCAGAAATACATTTTGAAGTTGTTCCCAAGTGGTGATGGGTTCACTTTGCAATGAATTGTACCAGTTTATTGCTCTATTAGCAAGTAAATACTTGAAGAGACGGAGTCAAATGGCATCATCGGATACTCCATTTTGCTTTGTCATAGCACATAGATCAATAAACCTCAAAAGATGCTCATGACGATCCTCTCCTTATTTGCCATAGAAAGGGTTGTTTTGAAGCAATCTGATCCAATGTGCCCTAATCTCAAAATGGGCAGCATTGATGGGAGGAGGTTACACTGGATGATGAACATTAGCAGCTTTGGGGATCGAGAATTCTCTAAGATCCTTTTGTAGTTATGCTGCTTGTGCAGCTGCTTGTACTGATTGAATTTCTTCTTGAACCGTGTCTCTAGCTTCTTGCATGAATCTTTCTCTCTATGCATTAAGGGCTTGAGCCACCCTTCGAGCTATCTCCTCTTCTTGAGCCATTCTTGCTTGGTTCTCTCTATTTTGACGGTGGAAGGTTCTATCAATCTCCGGATCAAAGCTGGCAGCGAGTCTGGGGTTGTTCAGGCGGTGCATGCACTAATCCTCCTGAAATACCTAAAAATAGAAGGATTTTGAAAATGAGATCCACAAAGTAGAGTCAAAGTCAAGTAGATGATCGATTGTATTAAAAGAAAAATAAAATCCTATATTAGCCTTAAAAGAACTAGATTTGAGATTAATTAAACTAATTGCAAGAAATTAAAGAGCAAAATTACAGTTGGATCTAGATCAATGATATGGAATCGTTGGGATGGTATCAAGTTTCATCACCGATATGCATGCAAACACGTCTAAACATCAAACATCCAGGCAAGATATAACTATTCAAATAGAACTGGTGCAAAACCCCCCATACGGATGTTAGGTTCGCGTAAGCATCACCTTAGGCATCATATGTCTCGTCACCATCTGGATCACTTACTTATGGCTCTGAAGATACAGAAATCTAACGAAGGTTGTGGGCCCCCTATACAGGCGTTAGGCACACAGAAGCGTCACCAAAGGTTAGATGGCTCGTTCCCTTACGGATCATACACTTATGACCTCAAATAAATCACATTCTATTTCTAGTTTGGGAGTCAACCGCATTAATTGATAAGCAAGCAGGCGATTAATACACGAGTAAACATCGACGATTAACAAGAAGATACAAAATCCAACTAAGGCTGTGAACCCCCTATACAGGCGTTAGGTACACAGAAGTGTCATTGAAGGCTAGATGGCTCGTCCCCTCACGGATCATACACTTACGACCTCAAGGAATTTCATTCTATTTCTATTTTGGGAGTCAACCTGTTAAACAACATTCAATCCTACATATAGAAGTTCTCACAACATAGGAAGAACAAAGATGAAAGCAAGCAATTAATCTAACTATGAACATAACGATTAACAACGAAATGAAAAGTTATATACATTGCCATGGAAAGTTTAACAAAAGAACATGTTTGCATGGGAAGAGGGGCTAGTCCCCGCACCCCAGCAAAAGTGGACTACTCGCTCATGATGTGAGAAATAAGAAGAATAGGAAAGAGAGAGAAATTCACCATGAGCACCGTGCAGAAGGTAGTCGTAGCTCGGTGAAGATGATGTGGTCTTCTACGTCATGTTGGAGTAGATATGGATGTGAAACAGGATACGCCAAGACAGTCGAGAGAGTGTCTCTCGCTCTATCTTCCTTCTCTTCTCGGTCTCCTTGATTGTAACACGGGAAGTAGGTGGATTGAAACTGGCGTGGATAGAACTGGATCTAGATCGGACCTGTGTGCAGGCAGCCTGTCGGTGTCCCGAAACCGATTGCCCAAAATGGGGACTCTGTTGGTCCTATTTATAGGCACATGACTGGCCCTCACATTTTTGGTGTGATTCTAGTCCAAACAGTCTTGTAGATATTTTTGCTCCAAACGGTTTGCATGCAATTGGCTTAAACGACCTTCACATTCAGCTCATTTGGTATTATATTCCATTCGGTCTTGTGCAAATGACAAAACAGTCTTGGTCTCATGCACGTATTCATTCGATTTGGCAGCAAAGTGTGTTTTCCATTCCGTCTTTACGCAGCAACAAACGGTCTTCATTGCTTAATGACCCAAACAGTCTTGCATGCTAAGAGAAAACAGTCCACGTTGCTCATTCGGTCTTCATTCCTTTCTCATTCGGTTTGCATGATCTTCATGTGGAATCTTGCTCATTCGGTTTGCATGATCTTCACATGGAATCATGCTCAAACGGTTTGCATTGCTGCCATCCATACGGTCTTCACGTTGCTAAACGGTCTACACGTTGTTGTGATTATTTGGTCCTCATCCAAACAATCTTCATGTAGCCTTGTATAGCAAACGTTCTTCGCTGCTACCTCCTCTTCTAATGGTCTTGCATTGCTGGCATTGCCTCCATTCGGTTCTATCAAAACGGTTTGCTAATCTTTCATTTAGTCTGCATGCATGCTAAAGTCATGCACGTGATTTTATCAAATCGATTTTGCTAGCAGCTTTGTCCATACGGTTTTGCAGCTTCCACATTTCATTCGGTCTTGGCTGCATGCTTATCCATTCGGTCTTGCAAATTCAGCTCAAACGGTTTGATAGCTAGCTCTTTTGCAAACGGTTTGTTGCTGATTGCTTTTCCAAACGGTCTTGTACATACCCTTCTCAAACGGTCTCATTGCATTCCTCCAAACGGGTTCATGCAGACCCCCATACGGTCTTGCTTAGTTTGGTAGCTCTTGCTCCATACGGTCTCGAATGATTAATGTTCTAATCGGTCTCGCATGCTCGTAGCTACCAAACCGGTCTCATGCATAGCTTTATCAAACGGTCTTGTAGACCAGTACTCCTCAAACGGTCTCATAGATTGGTACTCCTCAAATGGTCTCGCAGACCGGTACTCCTCAAACGGTCTCGCAGACCGGCACTCCTCAAACGGTCTCGTAGACCGATACTCCTCAAACGGTCTCGCAGACCGGTACTCCTCAAACGGTCTCGCAGACCAGTACTCCTCAAACGGTCTCACATTGAGCATGTCCATTCAGTCTTGAGACCGAATGGATGAAACCGGTCTTGCATGACCATATGGGCAAGACCGTTTGGATGAAACTGGTCGTGCACGACCGTATGGGCAAGACTGTTTGGATGAAACCAATCATGCACGACCGTATGGGCAAGACCGTTTGGATGAAACTAAGGGTGAGTGAGGGTAGATATAGGCGGGTCCCAGCTAATTGTTCGACCTCATCAGGACCTGCATAAAATCGATATAAACTCAGTTAAAACTTTGATAATCAAATCAATTAAGTAATTATGCACTTTGTGATACATTTTCATATTTAATAAGTGAAATTGGATGTATTGAGTCAAAATGAGTCCAAGATGGCAAATGAATTTCATGATGAATATGCATTCATCAGTATATATGTTGTGGCTAAGGTGCTATAATAATTTGTATCAAATTCTTGAAAGATGTTGGGCTCTTATGCAAATGTTTTTGAGCGGGTGCTGACGTTGAAATTGGTTTTAATTTACCCATACTTCTGGGTATGTGATTAATTAGCGATCGATTATGCTTTTTGTTTTGAGTTATCTCGTTTAGTGTAGTGGGTTCTCACAAGTTGCTATCAGAGCTTTAGGTTCACTGAGTCTACGGGGACACTAGGACTTAGGACTAGGAGATGTCAAAATTAGGAACATGACATAAAAATATGGTGCATACTGCCTAATCTCAGTATTTGGGTGCCCTGGCCAGGTATTCAATTATTGAAGAAAAGGTAAATATGGAACTCTTATATTGTTATCTTTTTGATTACTCTTATCAAGTAGTCATTTTGAGACAATCTAAATAGCATAACGAATAAGAAATCATGGTGTGAATATCTCAATCCTGCCTTAAAGAAGATGAGAATTGCATCATTATCTATCAAAACTTGAATGTTTGGTAACTACAAGAAAAAGATACAACACCATGAAATCTAAATCTGAATACAAATAAGGAAACGAGGAGTTCTTGAAGATGTTATTCAAGAAGATAATAAAGTAAAATACATATAAGTCTATGCTTATAAAGTGATTCAAGGTATGAAACCCACATAAGATGGAGAGAACTCCAATGATAAGTATAAAATGAGAAGATAAATGAGAACAATGACAAAGGAATAAGGTGGAACCTGAGTTAATATCAAACCAACCAATGCGTGTAAGAAAGTGTTAATGTAAAATAAGCATGGCGTTTGAAAGAAATTAAGTCACATGATCCATATTTAATGAAGAAAATGTGGAATATGATGATTTACCTATTGATAAGTGGTTGAAAAACATAATAAAATAAGAGAACATACCGGAGTGTGATAAATAGTCATCAAGGAAGGAGTAATGAGATATGTTAATCATGATGATTCATATGCTAATGGTAAGGAACCTAAAATGAAAAGGATAAAATGATCCAGAAGAATCTGTAACTCGCATAATGAAAATAGAGTTGGTTACCTTTTGCTAGTGACCCTTGAACAATGTTGCTATGGTATGGGAAGTGTGTTTCCCTTTGTGTCTTTCCTTTCTAGGGCACAACTTTCAAGTGGATCATTGCCACTTGGTATGTGTGGATTCACTGCAAATATGAGGGTGGATAGCTTATTATATCATAAGGTTGCTTGGATTATGGTTCCAAGATCATAAAGTTTGTGATGAGTTTTCTTTTGAGTCTTCCAATAATTAGGATGACTCCTCTTATATTTCTTGATATTTGTTATGTTGGTAAAAAGTGGATGAGATAATGATGTGAATTCCTTATAGCACATGAGGTGGATACCAAGGTAATGAATCCTAGTATCCAAGATGCATTAATAGTATGAGAAATATGTGAAGGTTGGAGATGTTTATTAAATGAACATTCCAAGTAGTCCTCTCCCGTAGAGAGAGAGAGAGAGAGAGAGAGAGAGAGAAAGTTGACGATGATCCTGTATGTTGTTTGGAAGGAAAACAAAAGTGACTCTATAATGTTGTGTATGGTCTAGTGATAGTTGGGCAAGACCACTATCAAGGATAGATGGTTTGTTGATACAATAGATATAATTTCAGGATGATAGCTAGAATTTAAAGTTGAAAGTTACTATTAGATTTGTACATGTGGCACAACAATTTTCTATGTTCCATATTCGCAAATGTCTTCTTATGTGGGGGTATTTGTGCTGACCCAAGATGAGATATGTATGAATGTGAAATCACCATGATATGTAAGTAATCATGTTAAGGTAATAGGATGAGGTGCAAAGGAAGTACCCATCTTTTTTTACCTTGGATTTTAGGGGAGAAATCCCTATTAGGGGTTTACAGTTGTAAGGCCCCTAAACTTGCTTAGTGAGTTGAATAAGCTTAATTATCATAATTAAATTCTTATAACACTAATCTAACATTTTTATATGCTTTGAAATCATAAGATAAGCTTAAGTTTCAAATTTGGTCCAATTTGGACATTGTTTGAGAAAGATATGCAATTTTATGCACATCTTGGACTTGTCTACAATTTACCCTATTGAGAGGTTTTCTTTGCAATTTATCACTTGCATTATGTTCCTTGGATATTCTCTCATCATTCTTGACCTCGTTTAGCCATGGGGAACCTATTTAATCCTTGGTTTGAAGGTGTTTTCTCCAAGGGTATTTTAGGGTTTACCCCTTCATGGATGAGCTATCTTTGGTAGCTATCAACTAATGAATTATTTGTTTTGCTTGGAAATTCAAGAAACGAGGGATAATAATGTCTCTATGGATGGTGGGGGAGCTGATTGCGTGTGTGCTTGTATATTCTTAATAGTTTAAGGCCATGGACACTTGGAAAGATACTAGAACTTCAACTTTTTCTTTTCCTTTATCTTAAGGTTTCATATACTTATCCCTAAGTACCAAATGAGACATTTTCTCTCCACCACTTCCCTCTATCTATGAACCTCATTCTCCCTATGTGCTACTCTGAATTTCTGATAACACCAAATTTTGTGATGTTTTAGGCCCTTATTTCGTTATCAAATCTGCCCTTTTAAACTGTTTTCCTCTCCTTTTTGTCATGTTTTTGAATAAATAGGCCACGCTACACTGTTAAATCAATTTTATCATTTTTGCAGAGTTTTCCTCGTTTTATCAGCAAAAAGGCCTATCTCGGCCCACGAACGTGTTCCACCTGCATCGGCCTTCCTACCAACCAGCCGGTCGATACGCTCACTACCCGATAGGGCATCATGATACACTGTCGTGTGACACAAGGGTGCCACGCAAGAGGAAGTGAATGAGCGATACGCCATTTACCCGACAGGGAGCCGGACTTGCCACGACTGCTGAAGCATGTCGCGCGATACAGGCCACCCACCGGCAGGTGCCACTCGTCACGTCGATCAACATCCCGACATCCTTGTGCCGAGCGACACGCATATCGCGCACCCCTGAAGCCGCAATAATGGAGCTGAAGGAGGACACGTGGCGTCCGGAGAAACATAACTTCCCCCAACCGCTGCCTATAAATAGCAGCTGCAGGAAGCCGAAAAGACAGGTCAGAACCACTGAGAGCTAACTGAGGAAAGCATCTGGAGCTAGCGTGTCGTGTCTCAGAGGTGTGTCGGGAAATTCTAGGTGAGCACTTCCCCATCCCAAGAGGGAGGGAATGGTTCACTTAGGATCAGCCTAAGCATCACTGCAGGCCAATATCGGCCAACTAGACACCCGATACGAGTGACTGATACTCGAAGCAACACTCTAGCCCGACACGATACCGAACCTCGATACGCGTCGCCAGTCACGGCGTGTCGCCCGAGAGGGTGCCGCCCGACACGATCGTATCGGCAAGGGCGCCCTGCACGATACATCCGCCCATCATGAGCATGTCGCCCGAGAGGGTGTGCCGCCCGACACGGGCGTATCAGGCAAGGCTCCCACCCAGTATCGGGTTGGAGGGTCTGCTGCTTCCTGTCGTCCTTCTAAATCAAAAAGGCGACATTTATCTTTACTTATTTCAGTCATTTACTTCCTTTACTTATGCGATGTAATCAAACCCTTACATGTTAATGGAATTAGAAGAGTTTAATTATATGCTGCTTTATGTTTGGTCTCTTTGTTGGATGATTGCTATATTTAACATCTGAACTCTAGCTTGTATTCTTGGATCGCGTTTCGATTAGCTACCGAATCATATTTTCCCGTTGCAACAGCCTCGAGAGAGGTGTTGTGGCTCTAGTGTTTGGTCTGATACTGGAGTACGAGAGTGCCTAAGATCAGAGTTGCTTTAGTAACATTTCCACTCTAACTTAAGTCCAGCAACCTCGAGAGGGGTGTTGATGCTTGGTTAGAGGTACCCGCTTCGAGAGGAGGGGTACAGGATGTTTCTGATGCCGCTTGTTTTACCAAAGCTTTCTCCTTCGTTCCTTACTATAGCATTAGTGTTTTCTCTCTATTTTCGTTGCGTGAAAACCCCTAAAAACTGATAAATGCTTAAAACCATAATTTTTCCTTGTAGCTCCAGTTGGAGATAGATTTCTTTTGTTTTATCGATCTTATCCTATTGTTCCCTTGGGGAATTTTATCTCATCCTTATCCTTACCAGAGTGTAACGTGTCGATTCCGCGTTCTCAACACTACCACCCTTGTCCCTGTGTTCGACCCCGTAAACAAAGTTTTGGGGGCCTAGAAGGTTTCGGATTATAAATTTAAAAGTCTGACTACTTCAAATCTACTCCACTTTTCAAACGCGCGATTTAGGCTGGTCAACTTTTTGGCGCCGTTGTCGGGGACAAGGCAAAACGGTAATGTTGACGAACCCGAATCCACTAACTACACTCCAGTGCCTCAAGCTTAGAAATGAGCTTGAAAGCACTCTCTTTTTCCTTTTTTTATTATTCTTTACCTGAAACGAGTAATTTGTCTTATTAATAATAGATTTTCTAACTTGATTTTACACGATATTTAGGTACTCAGAAGAAAGGCATTCTGCTCAACTGAGCACCGACACCATCAAACATGTCGCCTCGCATTGAACAACCTCTTTCAGAAGGTGAACGCCAAGGGAGGGCTAGACTTCATTCGCCTCCACCTGAAGACAACGACCGCTACGACGGCAATGATCAACCTGGAGATCCAAAAATGGAGCAGTTCGAGGAAGACCATCGCCGCGATAGACGTCGTCATCACCAGAGGCACAGAAGAAATCAAAATAATCAAGAACAGTGCCAGGGAGGCAGCGACAGCGATGATTCAGAGGAAGAAGAAAAGACTCTAAGGGAGTTAGCTTCCACAAAGGCTAATAATTCCAGATGCCCTATCATCATCCCGCGATTCAACGCCACCAATTTCAAGCTCAAGCCATTAGTCATCTCCATGATTCAAAACAAAAGCTTTAGAGGGAGTTCTAAGAATGACAATCCCTATCACCACTTGGATGCTTTCAAAAACATTTGCGACACCATCAAGATGCGGGGAGTCCCCCAGGAGGTAATCTACTACAACGGCTTCATCTTTTCTTTGGAAGATAAGGCTCTATCATGGTATCTGGGGCTTCCCCACCAAGCTCTGAACGGATGGAGTGCAGTGGCAGACGCCTTCATGAACAAGTTTGATCCTACTGAGAAGACTGTCCGGAACAGACAAAGGATTACATCTTTCATGCAAAAGCCAAGCGAGAATCTCCATGATGCCTGGGAGAGATATCAAGAATATCAGAGGGACTGCCCTCATTACAACTACAAGAAAGGTTTCTTGATCACTACCTTCTATAACGGTCTAACCCCCAAGAAAAGGGTTTCACTGAATGCAGCAGCAGGAAGTGACTTTCTGGGGAAGAAGTCAAGCAGGTCCGAGAAGATCATCAAGAACATGGCCGAGCTGCAAGCCGGCACTGACTATGATAGATCCGACAGGGGGCAAGCTAAGAAGGCTAGTGAAGGACCTTCTCTTGAATCCAAGGCTCTGGAGACTATCACCTCTCAAATTCAGAGGATAGCAACTAATGTAAAGCAGCTAAAAGAATCCGGTGGAAAGGGAAAGAAGCAGATCGAAAAGGTCATGAAGTGTGTCACCTGTGGAGAGGGTGGACACGGGGTGGATAACTGCATCTACACCCGACCTGACGCATCGAGCGATACTGAATCTGAGGTTGAGGAGATTGAGAATATCTCTTTTGTAATTTCAAGAGGCCGAACCATCCTGGTTTCAGTTATGGCAACAAAGATGCAGCAGAAAACTCACATCAGCTGCATAACTCCACCAAGCCACCTCAAGCTTTCGAGAAAAGGGGAGGACAGAGTCAATTTGCCAAAAACACCTCCTTCTAGTCAAACAAAGGAAATTTCCAAGGACAAGTTAAATACCAAGGTCAAGCCAAAGAGCAGGGACAGGACAAGGTTTCAAACCAATCAGACGTGGTTGGACAATTGTTTGATTTTGTAAAAAGACAAGATACAATTAATAACCAGCTAGCGCAGAGTGCGCTTTCAAATTCGGGGGTTCTGAACTCACTATAGGTCTAGATGGAGGATATGCAGACGCATCAATGCCAAATTGATCAGCAATTAGCTCAGATGGCCGAATTAATAAAGAATCCCTCCGGCAAAATACCTTCCAACACTGAAACTGCCAAAAAGGCAGGGCTGTGATCAAGAAAGAGAGAGATCGAGTTGCAAGATATGGATGATGTTGGAGGCTAAAAGTGGAGAACCTGGAGCCGTCGAGCTGGCGACAAAAACTACAGCGCTCCCCGGGAGGCAGCCTGAGCTTTTATTTTTCCTAGAATAGGATGTTATTTACTTTCTTGCAAGACAAACATTATGAACATTTGGACTGTAATAAGGCCTGAGTCAGCGCATGCGCCACATGCGCTGACTCTTCTATTTTATGGGCCACCGCTATATTTTATGGACCTTGATGAGTAATACTATCTGATGTCGGGAACTTAACCTTAGGCCAATGATGTTTTACCCATCAACCGCTTTTTCCCTCGCTTTGTTTTTAAGTTTTTCATCTTGATTTTGTTCTAAAGATTTCGTATCGGGCAGCAGCTCAACCGGCGCACTGAACGCGCTCATATCGGGCGATGGTATTTCGGGCATCGCAAAGGTCGTGACGGATGACATGCCTGGGCGGGGTGCATCCGTATCGTGCAAGATGAGTAATTACCCTTATTTTGACGGATGGACTGCCCATCTCGGGAATGACTTATCTCAACGTCCGACATGCGTCCCAGAATTACCCGTTTTACCCTCGGTTGGGATTGCTATATATAGTATGGAGGTTTTACCGTGTTGGGCTACTTCCTTTACTCTTTTCACCTACCCGTATCGTGTTGTGATTTCCTTCGTTTGCTCCAGTGTCGCGCAACCCTTTTCTGCTCTCGTGTCGCGTAGAAAACTTAAGAAAATAGCAAAGGTATAGCCCGACAGTCGTATCATCCTGGCTTGCCCGACACGACCTCCATATCGCGCATAACGTATCGGGCTGACGACTTTTGTTAATTTCCTTGTATCGCCCGACACTTGTGTCGTGCGACACGCCTTTAGCACGCGCTTGCCTGATACGCCATATCGGGCGATAACCGTGTCACCCATCCTTACGCCGCCTCGCTTATTTTGTTGACGGGCGACACGTTGTTTTTCTATCAGGAAGGCCCTATCGGGCACTTTGTTTCACGCGATCATGTCACCTGACACACCCATGTTGGGCGACGAGCCTGACGTGCAGTTTTCTCAGTATCATCTAGTTCTGTATCGCCTAAGATGTTCTTTCGACAGACGTTACCCAGATCTCGTATCGGGAACGATCCTACATCTTTGAAGGCTTCGTATCGCCCGACACAAGCGTATCGGGCAAGCATCATTTCACCCTTTGTTAAGACCCGATACAGTGGTGTCGGGTAGTTTTTGTATCTGGTCGAATCTTTATCTTGTAATCAATTTTAACATTTAATTGATCAATGAATTTGTTTAATGTTAACAGAAATGGTCCGTACAAAGCAAATTGTCGTTCGAGTTGACAAACACGGCAGAAGAATCGACACCGAGGCCATAGCTGAAGCAACAACGGTCGGGCAGAAATGCCCGAATCTCAAGGCGGCTGGGCCATCAACCACTGAAAAGAGAACAAGGATGGGAGAAGTGACGGCTCCAACCACTGCTCCAACCACAGTGGCAGAACCCCTGGATCACACACCACGAAGGTTCGTGCCAAGAGATGACGATCATGGGCACTGGTACACAGAATTGGCGACTAAACTTTACAGGCCGAGCAGATTCTGCCACCAGTCATCCTTCATTCAATTGGGGATTTTTGAAAGACTAGAGAATTTCCTCACCGCGGCAGGATTGAGGAAGATCTGCCTCAGCCATTCTGCCTCCTACACCGAATTCACAAGAGAGTTCATGTCGTCTCTCCGTCGTGTGAAGAATATGCCTGAGGACGTTGAAGTATATGTCAGAGCGGACAGACTGCAAGGGCAACTGTACAACTCAGAGCATGCCATCTCTGAAAAGCTGCTCAACGAGATCTTCTCTTCCAGCGTGGAGGAGAAGAAGCTGATGAATAACGGTGAAAATATCACCGAAGGAGATGGGTTCAACCCCGTGGAGCTCTAGAAAAGGCTGACTGGCAAGTCATCGTTCAAGCCGGGAAGCAAGGTGGCGGCGGTGCACTCATGTTTCTGGAGGATAGTGCACAAGCTGGTGGCGTGCCTGCTATTCAGCAAGAATGAGTCCAGCAATATTTACATCGAAGAACTCCACGTCATGTGGCACATGATGGAGGGCAGAGTGATCAACCTGGGGTGATTTCTGCTGAACAGGTTGCACCCAATAAAGGATGCCACCAAGGAATATTGCATGGGTGGCATCGTCAACCTGATCACAGCTGGACTTGGGTACCCATGAGAGCCGCGCAGTCTTTCGAGGACAAGGGGCGATGAGTTGATCGACCTCAAGTACCTCATGAGGGCCAGCATGATAAAGAAGGAGGGGAGAAGCTACTTCTACAAGTTTGTAAGGACAAACACCCTCCTTCCACTCCCTCAATGCACCGCCTACGATGCAGAAAAGTTGGTCTTCACCACAACAGAAATCGAAGTTGTGGCAGTAGGAGCAGCTTATGCCGCCACCACCAGAATCCAAGAAAGGGAGGCTATGAGAGGAGAACCAATTCCTCTCAACCTAAGGCAGGACAAAACTCCAATGACCCTCGCCGAGCCAGCCGCCACTCCAGAGCCACCGACGACAGTAGTTGAAATATCTATCGTCACTCCTACCATACCAGCCACGATCACGATGACATCTGCCACGGATGAGGAGGAAGCAGCGATCGTCGAGGTCGTTGAGACAACAACGGGAGCTGTCGCGGAAGAGACAGCCACAACTCCCGAAGCTTCTGTGGTGCCTTTAGAGGCAGAAGAAGAAGCACAGCCGGACGCCAGTAATGAGGTGTTCGCCGAGATCCCTGAGATGGAGCTCGAAGCTACACAGCTAACGCCGACGCTGCCGCTAGTGTCCCCTATAGCAGTTGCTGAAGAGATCGCTGACAATGTAGAGGTGGAGCAGCATCCACCCACACCACGGCCATCTCCACCATGAAAAGGAGGTGAGGCAGTGACGGCCGCAAGGGTGCCGACACTTTTCCCGACGACATCTACCTCGCGAACAATCAAGATACATTCTACCTCATCAGGTAGACCCTCACGTGAGAAGAGTATCGTGAGGATGGGAGGGAGATTCGCAGGAGCCCCTTCGTCGCTCAGGAAAATGTTGGGGCACGAGCTTGACCACTTGTGGGAGGTAATAGAGAGCCACTCGACTACATTTAATTCTCTAACCCGCACATTTTCATTTTTCCAGCAGAGGTTGAATAGCCAGGAACGGGAACTTCTGACTCTAGTTGGCCTTCCCGGCCAACTAGAGACTTTAAATGCCACGCTTCAGCAGGCCCTCCAACGCCTTGACATGATCGAGGAGAGGCTGAAAAGGGGAGACGACCATCCGTGCCGAAGGCATCCGAGAAGGTCTTCGTCGCCTCCTGGTTCAGGCTCTCCACCTTCCACATCAGCAGCCTCCTCAAGATCATCATCCTCTTCCTCCTCCAGCGGGCCATCCACAACGCCCGAGGAAGGGACGCCACCAAGGTCGACCTACGGAGATCCAGTAGGACAAGAGAGCTCCCAAGGCATGGAAGAAACAGCTCCCTTAGTCCCCCTAGACGAAGCTGAAGATGACAACAAAGATATCAGCATCAGGGAGGACTCTTCGGATGAATCAGAGGGAGAAGGGGGGATATATCTACCGCCAATGAAAGACACCCCCCAGAGGAAGACGCTCAGTGGCAGATGTGTTCTCTGCGTCATCAGAGTTGCCTTCCTTCGAGATGGCCGACTTCAATAGAAGGACCATCAGCTATCTGACGATCAGAGACCAGAAATTGCTGAACAAGGTCCTAAGGTCACAGGCAGATGAAGAAGACGTCGTCTAGAGCGACGGATACTTCTCCGTACGATGGGGGGCACTCAGAAGCATTTTCCGCTCACCAGCCGTCATCGGCAAAAAGCTGTTCAGGGTCCTTGAAGGTGCAATAATAGAGAATATCAGCATCAGGACAGGTCAGAAGATAGTATACAACGCCACCCCGACCTTGGCAAGAAGGCTGATAGTGGGAGTACCATTCTCCATTGCGGTGGCCAACATGCTGCAACACATCGAAGAGCATAACACGAACCTCGTGTTGGCCCCGTACAAGCACCGCAACATGTGGTTCCTCTGTGTGGCAGACCTCAGGAACCACGACGTCCAACTGTTGAGCTGCAGCAACAACGAGGTGCCACGCTCCGGGCTTATTTTCAGTCGCCCGGAGGACAAACATCTGAGGCTTCTACCACTGCGTCTTCTACGATCTATCAAGCAAGGAGTCAAACGTCATAACGGCATTTGGAACTTCTTTTCTATCCGAGACTTCCCCGTCCAAGTAGAAGAGGGAAGTGGAAACATCACCTTTATCGTCTTGTGCGCCATGGAGCTGCTCAACATATTTGGATACATGAGGCACCTCCAGGGCCAAAACTTTTACCACCTCAGGAGCATATACGCCCTGCTGCTGATCAAGACGGGCACTATTTCCGAGATAGGGGTACCGGAGAAGCTTCTAGACAGCGATCAAGAAGATGAATCTTCACAACCCAGCAACACTCCAGAGAAAGAAGTTGAGATGGAAACTGACACCTACGGGGCAGGCAAGCAGTTAGAGATCCTACGGGAAGTGCACAGATTTGAAGACCCTGCTTCACTTGAAACTCCAGAAGGGCTGATCAACAATTTTGACCGCTTCTCATACGCTACACTCACGCAGGAGTAGGTCAATGAAATCCTTCTGAAGTTGGTTGATTCTACCTCGGCAGATGTCATCTATGAGGCAGGCAATGTCATAGTCCCGGTTGATGACTTAAGGGACATGGTAAAAGAAGGAGGATGCTTGGCTGTATCTGTGGCGGCCGCCTACATCCAAACACTACAGATAAGATTTGAACACGCATACATAGCTCATCCAATGATGTTCAACGACATCTGCCTCACCGATGAAACAGGAGCAAAGAAATCATTTCTAGCAGAGTTCGAGTGCAGGGTTCCATGCACAATCTTCCTGCCCATCCTGCATTACAACCACTAGACGCTCCTGACGATGTACACTCGCCAACGAGCAGGAATCTTCTACAACAGCTCAGACAGCAACAAAGATCATCCAGTGCAGTGTACATCAATAGTGTTGACATCCCTCGAGCGCTTAGTATGAAAATACTATGACGATGTGTCGGCGTAGATACAACCATTCCTAGATACAGCAACAAGCAAATGGCACGAGCTTCAGTTTTGCCACCGCAGTCCACAACAAATCCCTCTATCCAACGACTGTGGCATCTTCGTCCTGGAATGGATATTAAATGAAGAGACGCCTAACCAACTCCACCACATCGACTACCACAACAAACGAGGAGACTATGTGTGGGAGCTTCTATCTGGTGCAGGCGCGCTCACCAGCTAACCCTCACTGAGTTAACATTACCCTACCTTATCTACTTCACAACTCTGGGACAGAGTGCAGAGTAATTTTGGGGGGGTACCATGTACCAGTGAGGGAGGTATAAAAATTTTGAAAAAAATTTAGACTTCACCTTTTTATTCTTTTGTTCTTCTTCTATATCATGTGTACATATGCATGCTCATACAAAACTTTTGAAAAAATTTTGCTTATTTTGTCTCCATACATATGTACAAAGACACTATATAGTAAAAACCTGATACGACTTCTTGCCAGTTTATTTTCTATGTGCCTAAGGAGATGCAAGTTTTGTTATGTCTTTCTGATAATGCAGCCTCAAACAACAAAAGACAACGACTTTCCACGCCAAAAATTTCGAAAAATAATCTCGCAACAGCTAAGAGACGTGTATGCAGAAGGAAAAAGCTGCCCAAACAGCAAAAATTCCTCTTGTTTTCCCTTACCCAACAAACATCCAAAAAAGAGCGAATAGCCTTATGAGAGTGAATAAAAGCATGAGAGTTGTTCCAAATGAAAAGAAAGAAAAATATATATATACACACTTGTTTTCCAAAAGTACCCATTTTTAGGCATTGTAGATCTGGAGCAGTGGTACGTAGGATGTGAAATCACTGCTCTAAAGACAACTAGCTTGGAATGTAGGGACCACTCACCCGCTAACGGACCCATACCTGGATGGACTGATGGGAAACAAGAAAAACCCAAAAAGCCTTAAGCCTACCCAAACACACAACTTTCTGCCCCCAAAAATTGTTTGGTGTGAAAGCTAACTTCGGAATCATGCACCCTAGTCTCGCTAAAGCTGTGGAGAAATTTTTTGCTTAAATAAGGCAGGAGAAATAAAGTCTGACGTTCGTGGTAGGGCCGTATTTTCAGTAAGACATCTCAATGCTCGCTCAGACCCATGGTCTGGAAACTATATCGGTCAAGAAGAAGCATCACAAAACAAAGTTTAAAGATTGATTGAGGACAATTAAAATGCTAAGTTTGGGGGAGTTGATAACACCAAATTTTATGATGTTTTAGGCCCTTATTTTGTTATCAAATCTGCCCTTTAAAAATGTTTTCCTCTCCTTTTCGTCATGTTTTTGAATAAACAGGCCACACTACGCTGTAAACTCAATTTTATCATCTTTTGTAGAGTTTTCCTCGTTTTATCAGCAAAAAGGCTTGTCCCGGCCCACGAACGTGTTCCACCTGCATCGGCCTTCCTACCAACCAGCCGGCCGATACACTCACTACCCGATAGGGCAGTACGATACACTGTCGTGCGACACAAGGGTGCTGCGAAAGAGGAAGCGAACGAGCGATACGCCATTTACCCGACAGGGAGCCAGACTCGCCACGACTGTTGAAGCGTGTCGGGTGATACAGGCCACCCACCGGCAGGTGCCACTCGTCACGTCGACCGACAACCTGACATCCTTGTGTCGAGCGACACACATATCGCGCACCCCTGAAGCTACAATAATGGAGCTGAAGGAGGACATGTGGCGTCCGGAGAACCATAACTTCCCCCAACCACTGCCTATAAATAGCAGCTACAGGAAGCCAAAAAGACAGGTCGGAACCCCAGCGAGCTAACCGAGGAAAGCATCTGGAGCTAGCGTGTCGTGCCTCAGAGGTGTGTCGGGCGATTCTAGGTGAGCACTACCCCATCCCGATAGGGAGGGAATGGTTCACTTAGGATCGGCCCGGGCACCACTGCAGGCCGATATCGGCCAACGGGACACCCAATACGAGTGACCAATACTAGAAGCAACACTCTAGCCCGACACAATACCGAACGCCGATACGCGTCGCCAGTCATGGCGTTTCGCCCGAGAGGGTGCTGTCCGACATGATCGTATCGGGCAAGGGCGCCCCGCACGATACGTCTGCCCGTCATGAGCATGTCGTCCGAGAGGGTGTGCCGCCCGACACGGGCATATCGGGCAAGGCACCCGCCCGGTATCGGGCTGGAGGGTCTGCTGCTTCCTGTCGTCCTTCTAAATCAAGAAGGTGACATTTATCTTTACTTATTTCAATCATTTACTTCCTTTACATATGCTATGTAATCATACCCTTACATGTTAATGGAGTTAGAAGAGTTTAATTATCTGCTGCTTTATGTTTGGTACCTTTGTTGGATGATTGCTATGTTTAACATCTGAACTCTAGCTTATACGCTTGGATCGCGTTTCGATTAGCTACCGAATCGTGTTTTCCCATTGCAACAGCCTCGAGAGAGGTGGTGTGTCTCTAGTGTTTGGTCCGATACTGGAGTACGAGAGTGCCTAGGATCGGAGTTGCTTTAGTAACCTTTCCACTCTAACTTAAGTCCAGCAACCTTGAGAGGGGTGTTGATGCTTGGTTAGAGGTACCCGCTTCGAGAGGAGGGGTACAGGATGTTTCTGATGCCGCTTGTTTTACCGAAGCTTTCTCCTTCATTCCTTACTATAGCATTAGAGTTTTCTCTCTGTTTCCGTTGTGCGAAACCCCTAAAAACTGATAAATGCTTAAAACCTTAATTTTTCCTCATATCTCCAGTTGGAGATAGATTTCTTTTGTTTTGTCGATTTATCCTGATGTTCCCTTGGGGAATTTTATCTCATCCTTATCCTTACCGGAGTGTAACATGTCGATTTCACATTCTCAACAATACCACCCTTGTCCCTGTGTTCGACCCCGTATATCTACTTCGACCCCGTAAACAAAGTTGCGGGGGCCTAGAAGGTTTCGGGTTATAAATTTAGAAGTCCGACTACTTCAAATCTGCTCCACTTTTCAGACGCGTGATTTAGGTCGGTCAATTTCTTATACAAGGAAGAAGAAAGCAGGGATCTTCTTGGAAAAAGAATCTAGGGTTGCAATTGACTTCTTTTTAGGGTTTAAAAAGCTTCCTTCTAGTGATTTGACCTAAAAGAGTAAGAATCCTCTTCTTCCCTCCATTTATTTCTTTTTTATCCTTCCTCGTACCTTTCTCCAGGTTGGAACCTTTCTGTTCCATGGTAGAAAATTCTCTAAAGCTCTAAAACCCTACCTTTCTTGCTCCTAATGCTTAGGGTTTGCTCATTTGATGAAGAAAGGTGCTAGATGGATGAGTTCACAGATTATACTTGGATTTTCTACCCTACCTGCTCGTGTTTTCTTATGTTTGGGAGTTTATCTTCTAATTAGAGGTGAGTTTTATAACTTACTCCACGTTTATTGGTTATCATAAGCTTGCTAGCTCATGTTCTTGCTTTTAAATGATGATCCATGCACTAAAAAGATTTGCTTGACTTGGATTTCAATTTTTATAATGTTCCTTGTTCTGATTTCAGTTCTAGATGAACCTATGATCATGTGCACATTATTCCTAAGGTATAGTATGACTTGTATCAGGTTGGTTTGACAACCAATGGTGCTAAACACCTACCAACCAATGGTCAATTTTAGGGTTTAAAGTTGATTTCTTCTATAACGACATGACTCAATGGTGGCACCATTACAACAACCGATGGTGTTGTCTTCATGATAACTGATGGTGGTGACCAAGGGTGTCAACTGACGTTCACCCCTTAGGTCAGGTGTTGGCCTAATTATAAGCCTAGTGATTAACAACTAAGTACCCTCATGATGCTATCAATCAATGGTGATATTAGTTTGAATTTGATGTTGATTAATGAATATAGTGTTGATCTAACAACCTATGGTGAATTAATGGTCACTAATGATGGTAGATCAGGTCTCCACAACCTATTGTGAGTTAATCATATAGTTATAGCATGAATCAAGCCTTATACCAATGGTTTCTTGGGTCACTTGATGTAATGGTCGGACCTATACTGTAATTGATGGTTTTAACATATGAACTTGACCCAATGGTCAAGATCTAATGTTTATTCCTTCAATAAAGTGGAATGATGGCTAATGTAATATGTTGGTCTTAATAATGTGATTTAAATGGTTTCCTTTATAAGATCAACTTAAGGAGCTTACTTGTTGACAATGGATGGCTTGTTTTAAATGAACAGTCGATTGTGGGTTTTACCCTACTCTCAATGGAACTTTTTGTGTTGTTAATCAAGGGATGTCTAGGGTCAGATGGTGACTCTTTCTAGAGAAAAAATCAAGGACTTTATAGGCAGTTTATCCAAGGTGTTTACTTATGTAAACAACCAATGGTCTTACCTTTTAAACATCCAACGATTCTAGGTGACATTGTGGTATGGTGATATGAGTTGAATGATGATGGAACAAATGGAGTGTTACCCTTAATAAGGTAGTCTTACCTATTCACTCATATGAATAGAAGGGATGATAACCATATTGTGTTTATGTGTAACCCTAATGAGGTATAGCTTGTTATACCTAGCTTTAATATAATAAAATGATGGTAATTGGGTATGAATACTACTTGAACGATTAATACAATCATGGAGTACTCTCTTATTATTGTTGAAACCCTAGTATGCTATAACCCGATGCTACAACGTGATTTATGTGTGGGTTCATACTTGAGAATAGTATGGAATGTGATGGTTATTCTTCACCTTATGCATCCATGATCCAATTGGGATGTCGTGAGTTAGGGTTTGGGTATAAGTGCTGATTAGTAACATTGATATAATTTATCATGTTGAACCTAACTCTAATGCAAATAGATAAAGATGAGTATTCATGTTTAACATTCTTATATGATGGAATTATGGTGGAATAACCTCCTTAATATGATCATAACCTTAATTTGTTAATTGGTGGTTATCATAGCTGCATGGTTGATATTTTCTTATGCTAAACATGTGCATTAGAAATATGATGAGGGTTAATCATATCTAGATTCCTTACATGTTGATGTAATAAAGGAATGTTCTTAATGTTAATATAACCCTGCTATGATTGTTTATGAATATCTCATAGCTCATTAATGTAATATTTTGTTGATCTGGTGTATTATATGTAAGTGATGTTGTTGAGCCTTGTTATAAGGCATGCAAAGATAATGATGATCTTGTAGGGAATAGTATGATGGTCTTAATGACCTTTGGGCATGGTTGAGCCCTGAATGAGGTGTAATCATCTTGTGTTGATAAGGGTTGATACCCTATGATATTGTGAAGAGGATTTATATCATGTGATAGTATGATGGTCTTAATGACCTTTGGGCATGGTTGAGCTCTGAATGAGGTGTAATCCTCTTGTGTTGATAAGGGTTGATACCCTGTGATATTGTGAAAAGTATTAATATCTTATGATAGTATGATGACTAGTGTGGTCTCATGGATGGCAAGTGAATAGTACTATGTGATGATGCGGTGAGAAATTGTGTTCCACACATTTTATATCTTTTAAAGTTGTGATATTTATATGCTTGCTAGAAGTGAATTAGGGTTTGTATGTCCACTTGTTTGATACAACCGTAATTCACCCAATTGGCATAACAAATCAAGTGAAACTCTAATCATGTAGTTCTTTGTGCCATAGATCCATCTGAGTGTCAGAACTTGCCATATGGTGAAATGAGTATTCCTAAGGAAAACTCGAAGCACATACTGATGAGTATGTGGGGTGCTTGTCATCCTAAACTCAAGTGTTTAGGGAGGATGATTGCGGTCATACCTATCCCTCAGTTTGAGAATGGTTGTGGTCGTGTCTCATTGATTATATATGTGATGAGATTGGAGGGCAACTGTGGTTGTACTTCGGATGGTCGGGTATGCATACCCAACTCCTTTCACTAGTGTCATAACATGTACTAAGGATGGACTAGGCTATTAGCAGCGTGACCTTATGTGTCGTTGTGGCGATGCCATACTGACCAGAGGAAAAGAAGATCTTAGGAGTCCAGATCTTCCTAGATCTTGTATGGCATTGATTTTGACTTAGCAGTGGTCAGTTGGATTTTGAGTGGTATCCTCAAATTCCTCAGGGCATAATAAAAGATGTAAGACAGTCGTGTAGTATATCTGTTTAGGGTTATACACAACACTTCATATTGGATGATAACCCTTGTTTTCTTTCTTTTCACTAAGATCATGTATAGTACAATAAGAGATAATAGATATACTTATGCTATAGTTATGCTCATGTTGTAAACATGCTTATGTTGTCAAATATACTGACACTGATGGTTAAGATGTTGCTGCTATCTATGTTTAATATTGCTAGCCATGTCTATGTAATTAGAAATGCTTAAACTACTAATCATGCGTATGTAGTTCATTGTGTTATGATGTTAGTTTTACTTATGATATAGATTTGTTCCCTTTATTTGAGATGCCAATATTGATAGCCATGTTATGTTACTAGACATATTCATGATGTTAGGGATGCTTATGCTACTAGATTGCTTGTACTATTAGCAAGGAATATGATGATAGTCAGATTAATGATAATGATTGTTATTAGATGCAATTTGATGATATTTGAGTAGATATCTATCCAAAGAAATGGATTTATTTGTTATCTATATATGCATTGATGATCATACTTGTTGCTAAGATGATTTGCTTAATCTATTTATTATACTTGAATTGTTCAATTGATTATTAAATACTCCAACAACTTAGATATCTACTATTTAAAATGTTGTAATCAATAAGAATTATTGGAGGTTATATCTCTTACTGGGACATGGGTCTTACCGTTGTGGTTCCCCACATCTTTTTTAGGTAATCGAAAGTGACGAAAACAAACATGTGGAAGCAAAGAGGATCTATAGTAATGAATCTTTGAGAAAGTTGATTAGATGTCTGGTGTGTCCTAGAGTCGTCCCTATACCCTCAGGTTCAGGCAGAAAAAGTTTGTATATGGTGTTTCAAACAAATTGGAATTTTGTTAGCATGTTAATGCTTGTTTGTGTGACATTACAAATATTGTTCTCCTGTGTATATATGTTGTGGCTAAGGTGCTAGAACAATTTGTATCAAATTCTTGGCATAGTATGGATATAAGAAAGATGTTGGGCTCTTATGCAAATGTTTCTGAGTGGGTGCTGACGTTGAAATTGGTTTTAATTTACCCATATTTTTGGGTATGTGATTAATTAGTGATCGGTTGTGCTTTATGTTTTGAGTAATCTCATTTAGTGTAACGAGTTCTCACATGAATTGTCCATCTTTCTCCTTCAATGCTCACCAATTCTTGTAACATAATGGTAGCAAATGTTAGCTCATGTTGCTCCATCTTATCATCATTAGCATACTCACTTCCCCAAGATGAATATTTATCATCATCCTCCTCCTCAAAAAAATTATTCCAAACCATAGTATGCATGATGGTTGAAGCAAAGTGACACATCTCAATGTTCGAGGTATCACTTTGGTTTGGGATAAAAGTCGAATCATGTTGTTGGAACTGTCCCTCATATTGTGAGGTTGCTTGGATGTCCTGGGGGTGGGGGGGTAAAAATAATAATCATCATCAAACTAGTCTTGTTGGTGATGTGTATCCTCCATTAGTTGCTCAGTTGAATTATCTAGATAAAATGAAGAGCTCCCATGGATGGTTGTCTTCATAGAAAAATCCAAATGAGTCTAACTAATTCCCAAATATAAAGGTGAGATAAGTTCCTCATCAAGCTCAATGAAGTGATTTTGATGATTGTAATGTTTGTTATCATACTCTAACACTTGCCATTGAGAGAGAACTAAACTAATTAGGTCTTGAATCCTCCTTCTATGTTTTGAAGCCTGATTATGAAATTGTTGGACTTGAGCTGAAATGCCTTCAATACTCACCATTGTTGTCGTGTATAGCTCTTGAAGTTCTATTGTATCAAGTTGTTGCATTTGGATAACTCATTGTTCGATAGCTTGAATCACATTCATGATGTGGTCTGTAGTGTTGATGGCTACTTGGAGTTGATGATCCTACCTTTCTAGTGGCTCCAAAGAGCATCGACTTAGTCTTGGATATGAGGTGGTAAGGAAGACTTGAGTGCACCAATACTCTCTCTTGCTAGTGCTACAACTCTTATCAGTTCTTGATCCCATGGCAATGTAGAGGACAAGGATTGATCAAAAATTTCTGTTGTCCGAGTGTCTACATATAATGATAGCAGGGGATAATATAGCTCGACTAGCAAAAGTGCATAGCCTTTAATTATTCGCCAGTAGTCAGGACTGTGGAAAAATTCAGGAAGACATGTGGATAAGATGACATGTCTTGTTAAAGCAAGGTCCATGGTAAAAAAGGTATAAGAAAAAGGAAAAGTATTTCAGTATGTATGAACAAGTATGTGCAAAACAAAAGAAGAACAATGCATATATGTATGAGCTTATGTTGATAGAACAAAATCTTTGGGCATGTGAACATAGGATACCACGTCCCTGACAACAACGTCAAAAGTTGATCTGGTCTGGATCATGTGTCCAAAATGAAGGTAGATTCAAAAGGCTCAAACTTTAAATTTATAACCTGAAACCTTCAAAGACCCACACAACTCAATATGGGGTCAACATATATATGAAGTTGAACACATGGGTTTGGGGATGTTTAGTACGCCTACGATCCCGTTCTTAAGTCAGTTAAGTAAAACTGGTAGTTGATATATCTAAAAAATTGGAACGAGTCTAGAAAAATGATACAAAACAAAACAAAATAAAGTACATAAAATAGAGTTTTTCGAATCCTACTAATCAGGAGAAGGAGTTCCTAGATATGTAACCACAAGTTGGGCAGTCTATGCACACATTCTCAGGCATTGACAACCATCTAAGATCCTAGCAAGAAACTAACATCCAATTGTAGCATGTATCGTGGTAGTTGTCCCTATGGGGGTCATTCCACTCTCTCACGTAGAGTGACTAAAACCCATGAATAATTTAAAACCTCTCTCAAGGATAATGGATCAACACCCCTAAATATTTTGGATACGCACTTAGGTCCAAAATATTCAAAGATGTTTGAGACAGTAGAAAATATGCACAGAAAATTCCTTGAATCTAATTGAATAGAGATGAACCCAAGCGGGTTCTCTCGTGAAGAGTGTCTAAAATCCATCAAATATTTGAACCTATCTCAAGGATAACGGATCAGCACTCCTAAATAATTTGGATACCCTCAGGTTTGGAATATTCTAGGATGTTCGAGACAACAGATAATATGCATAGAACAGTCCTTGAATATGATTGAATAGAGATGAACATGTTCGGGTTCGATTAATACCGATTGGGTTTGACTGAACCTGACTGAGTGCACCTAGACTGGGTGGATTAAGGGCTTAGGGTCGGATTTCTCTGACATGTGTTTTGCACATATCATCCTAGTATGTCCTCCTTTAAGATTTCGATCCAAACTACCTTCACTTACCCATTTTTATATAAAATCTCTCGATCTTGGTATAAATAGAGGTTCAATCAAGAAAGAGATCAAAACAAACCAGCAATCATAACCAGAAAGAGAAGACAAAATAGAAAATGTACTAGATCTGGAGTAAACTACTTGCTTCAGGTGAAAGTGCATAAACATTTTCAAAACGGGCTACATACCCAAGAAGGAGCTCAACTAGTCATGGACAAGCATAGTTGGCATCACCAATGTGGTGGCGCCCGAGTGCTTCAGTTGATGTTGTGTGACTGAGAGGTCACAATTTTGAAACTCCCTGACAACAAGATGAATGAATAGCATAGTTGACACTGAACAAACATGGAAGAACATCATTTGTACAGAAACAAAGGAGAAAAATAGAAGAAAGAGATAGAAGAAGAGATTTAGCAAGTGGAATTGAGGTTGCTCTTGCTCCTTAGCCACTAGGAGGGCTAGATATTGTCCTTTGGGTTGTTCTCCTTGATCTTCTTGACTCCTTATGTAATGACCCCACCTCCCGGTAACCCCCAATTAAGGGAGACCAAGAGGTCAGAGCCGTTATCCCAATTTTCAGATCAAAGGTTTGACAGATAATCAATAATAATTATCAAATTCTACCAAACTATATTAAAAGGTTGTAATAAAATTAAACTTTGCGTACCTTTTTCAAAAACTTGGATATCTACTTCTGTCCACATCTGGAGTCTATTCTAACTAATCCTCCTTTGTACTTTAATTCTTATTTCATTCCACATATGCCACTTTACTGTTTGTCCTTTTCCAACTTGTACCTAAAATGCCAACAAACAAACGTCGATCAGCATAAATGAATATGTCGGTATGTGGGGGGAAACAATAATCGTGCAATTAATTGTAACAACATATTGCAGTCAATTATGATTTAGCAAACAACTTTATGTTTTCAAAAAAACTGCTCAATCCATACTTACCCTAGCCTCTGCGTTGTCCCTGTAGTGGACCTGGATGCTACCTTCCTTATGGTAGATCCCCATTAAACCCCTCATGATCCTACCTAACCGGTGAACCTATTTCTAGGGTTGAGTCACATGGCACTACCCATAGGTAGCCCACTCCTTAACTCATGGTGTGCTAAAGAGTCTCATGGCACTACCCGTGGGTAGCCCAATTTCTAACTCTTGATAACCTGATGGTCCCACCTAACAAGTAGACCCTTTACCAGGTTACCATTTTCATCATTAGCAAAGCCACAGAGGAGGACCAGGATCTGAGCCAATCATGTATGCATATGTATGGTAATAATCATAGTCACTTTATAGTTGCATGAAATAAAAGTCATCCAAGCAGTTATTTTCAGGAAACTGATAAACCATCTGGGATTCGCCGTGAAACTAAAGTGATTAACCATAAGTGTAACCACATATTGCCAGGCTGACTTGAGACAGAATATTCCAATCAATCAAGAAATCCAAATAGGCAAGCAAGCACACTATGAGATCTTGAAATATGCATACAATTTCCTATTATTGATCATGCCATCAAGATCTATTAAACCTAGCTCGCTTCTTAGGGTTTCTAGTCCACTTTTAGGGTTTCCATTGCAATTAGGGTTTCACTTCTTTTTTACTATTTTAAACCCTAATTTTATACAATTACTCACAAACCCGAATCATCCCATATATTCATCACAAACCCTAATTTTATAACCCTAATTTCGGATTAAAAGCACAATTAAACATCCATTAAGTCCATTATGCTTCTTTCACATTAAAACTGCCATTTTTATCCTTTTTAATTCATGACAAGATCATTAGGCCCAATTATCATTTTTGATTCCTTTCCAATTAACAACTCATAGTTCATTATGATCTAATTCACATATGAACTCTATTTATCATTAATTTCACATTTATTCATTAGAAAACCCTAATTACTATATTAAGGGTATTTATCCACAATCAGGAACTTTTATACTCAAAATAGCTTAGAATTATCATTTCTCAACTTTAATCATGAATTTGAACAATTAAAGCCATTAAGAATCACATTTACCAACTTTAGGGTTTCAAGGCCTATTAAAGCGCGTTCATGTACATGAAACTCTAAATTAAACTAATTACATGCAAAGTTCATCCTTTTTTATCTTAATGTATCTTTTTATGATTAACATGTTAATACCAACTTTAATCATCCATAAAACCCTTCTTAATACATTAATCATCTCAGATTAGGGTTTCTTAATCATTAAAGCGTTAAAGTTGATAAATTCCACTACTCTTCAAATTGCAATCAGAAAAAGGCTTTAGTTATATTTTAATTGCATTCCTCGTGTTCTTCTGAACAAAATTCATATATTATGTGCATTCATCTGAGCTACCATTAATTAGATATGAATTTCACAAGAATCTACTTGATCCAATGGTAGGCCGCCACGACACCAAACCCATGCAACGTTGCTGATTTGGAAAACATAACCAAGTTATGATTGTGCCCTCATGTAAGTGGTCGTTTCTTCATCCTGCGGAGGGGCAAAAATGTTCAATGGTCTGGTCTTCTTCTTCCTTGCGCACCCTAGGGCAGCAGTTGCCGTAGCCGACCACGGGGGGTCTCCTCCCGCCTTCCCAGGGTCTGAGGGGCACCGGGGACTGGCGCCCTACCTCCGCTGACCTCCGTCGTGCCCTCCCAAGCCCCAATCCATAGCCATGATGGCTAGGGGCGAAAGCACTGGGCCTGCAACTGTGGTCGACCTACAGCCAACCTGCGGCTACTGTGTGAGTGCTAGAGCACGGGAATGATGGCCACATCTCACTCTCAGGTCGCTGGAGCATCCCACATCCATCAAGCTCATCTACTGGTTCCTCGTTGCTCCATAGACGCGCTAATCCTCTACCCTAGGGTTTGCATTCCAAGAACATGGAGAAGAGAGAGGGTTGCGTGGGGATTTCTCATGAACTCGAACCAAGAATTCTACCCCTTATATAGGGGGGTGTGTCAACACCCTATAAAGATGCTTGCCCACGAAGAAACAAAGTCCTTTCAATAGGAATTCGATTCCTTCATTAAGAAGCAAGTTTCTTTCTCTCTTAAATATCTTTTTGATATTCTTTATTCTTTGGATATTTAGGAACTCGAAAATTACCTCTTTTATTCTCTTTGTACTTGGCTTTTAGTCCATTGGCATGAATTTATATTTCCTTTTAGTAGAAAATACCTCCTTTTTAACAATGCCACAAAATCCATTAATTATGTATCACATTATCCTCTTATTTTGTATTATTGGTATTTTCTCTTTCTTTTTCTTCATTGGGGCTCCTTGGACCCCAAGAAACTCTAATAATTTGAAATCCTTTTTAGTGGATACTCATTATCCTTCTAGATGCATCTATATCCATTATTTCTCATTATCCTTTTTATTTCTTCGTTAAAATATCTCTTTTAGAGGACTTCTCTTTACCTCTCTTTTATTTTCCTTACTAAAATTCCTTTTTAACATTAGGAACCTTATGGATATGAAAATCCACCAAAGATAACTCAATTATACCTCTTTCCACTTATTTCCCATATTTTATCATTGTTTTCAATTTCTTTCTTAATAAAGAAATATTTAGTTGATCTTTTCTTTTCTTGTTGCATTATCTTTGCAACGTTGGACTCCTTGGAACCCAAGGGACCCAAGAGGCATGAAATCCACCTTTGGATTATATTCTCTTGCATTCTAGAGGTTTCTACATTTTCCTTTCCTCTAAATCTCAATTATTCATTTACTAATTGAATTTCCTTGTTATTGGGCCCAATATCCAATAAATCCCACAAACAACCAATGAGGCTATTGTAAATGAAATCCTTTTATTCAAAACAAATTATATCATTATTTGTTCAAATATATTTAATAGGAGAAATTACATTTCTCACCAAAAGAACCCAAAAATTGGGGTAGTAACGTCTTTCCCCTCTTATAGGAATTTTGTCCTCAAAATTCCGTTAAGCAAACAAACAATTCAGGATAAGACATTTCCATGTCCATCATTGGCCCCTATGTGGCTTTACCTTATCCATGGTGCTTCCAAAGAACCTTTATCATCACATATTATTTTCTCTGAGTTATTTCACCTTGGCATCTATAAACCTCACAGGTGACTCAAGTCATTTCAGCCTCCCTTGGGGCTCACTAGGTTCATTGCTCAGCACATGGCTTGGGTACCTCACATAGTGCTCTTAAATTGGACACATGGAACTCATCACACATTACCTTATCCTGAGGGGTAAGGTCAAACATAACCTTCTCCACCAAACCATCTTAAAAGAACCCATGTATCGGGGACTCAACTCTCTTAGCTATAACTTAGAGGGGTCAGATTTTCATGTCACATATTCCCCCACAGTGAACTGCATGTCAGTCTACTTTGCATCAGCTTATGACTCATGTCGTCCCTGGGCTCCTTTCAGCCATCACTCGATCAAAGTGACTTCCTCTGTACTCACTGTGGTCCTTCTCAGGCCTTCGCGAGGTCCCTTCACCAACTTCATCTTAATGAAGTGGTGGCCAACACAACCTCCCTTACAGAGCTCCTTTACATCCCGACAGTGGCTATGGTGGTTATCATCACATATTATAGAGGACAAGAACTGTCTCTAGATATCACCCTGGATGAGCACACATGCTCTCATCCGAACCTTTAGTCTGGATCATACTAACCATTAGTTAGGGTGATAAATTGTACTAATATCGAGTTCTTCATGTATCTACTTCCACCACATGGAAGTGAATCCTTAGGTTATACTCACGAACTTTTAAACTCATATCATGGTGTAGTTGAACCATCTCCCTCATATGTAGTTCAATTGGGCTTGTCCCTTGATAGTACTCTTTCTTTCTCAATTAGATAGGGCGATCTACCATAACCCATATTGCATCCGGACCTTCCTGGGTCTAGGGAGACTCACCATAAGATCTATAGTGATGAACTCTCATTCCCTCTTGGGGACTCTATTCATCCTCTATATCAATACACTGGGTTACTGGTGTTCGTCCTTCACCTCCTGGCTTGCATGACAACATGCAACTTCATCTTAAGCATCCAAAGTACTACTACCACTTGTTATCTCAGTAGTACCATGGTGTATGATGATCTTAAAATCATGATCTCTTGTATTGTCATGATTCCTCAAGATCAATTCCTTAGAAACCCTAAACCATTCTAGTCGGGGTTTCATCACCTTCCTTTCCAAATAAGTGCATCTGAGGTTCTACAATCATCCTTTCATTGCATCAAGGCCTACACTGGCTAACCAAACAATTACTAACCTATTAAATAGATCTTGTTACATCTGAGTGTTAGCCAAACTTATCTCTTTTTCAAACTTAGGGTTAGCCTAACAACCTCTTATAGCCTCTGGCTAAACTAGGCAGCTGCATCTCATGCAAGGAATCCATTACCACTTCAAATCCTTAGGTGCTAGGTAATGTTGAAGACATACACCTCCATGTATTCCACTTATTATTTCATCTCAAACTCTAATTCTATCTTCATCAAGAAAACTCTGAGCTCATCCTATTGGTTTTCAAACTCAACCTTGTATAACTTGCAAATTCCACATAGCTCATGCTAAAAACATCCTCATAAGATGACTACCTTATTTCTCTTGATATTTGTGAACCATTCCCATATCGTTCACCCCATAAGGATATGATATCATCTCTGTCCTCATACATCATAGAAATGTTCCAACTCACATCATCTTTATCCCTGGTGTATAGCATGCGTATTGTCCTATCTCTCACTCCCATAACAAGAGGAAATAAGCATTTGGCAGCCGTCCAAACACAAAGTTCTTCCTGTTCCAAGAGTAGAGATGGTACATCCCACATTACCAGTACACCTTCAAACCTAAGTTGAAACGTGCAACTTATGTCTCTATTTCACAATCATCTCGATATCAAAGTTACTTCCATGGAAAACTAGTCTCGAACCTACTTGGGTCCACACACATTCCTTGGTCATCTCCTCTAGGTCTATAGGGTGCCAGTACTTTTGGGGTCATCCCTCTTCCCTTATGAATCCAGAGAGTGCCCTACTCATCTGCCCTTTGGGTCCCATGAGTTCATGAAGGCGATCAATCTCCTAACCCATGGCCCTCAGACAATGACAGTTGTTACTTCCCGACCCTATGGTCATGTGCAACTAGGGAATTAGGCAACTCCTACTTTCATCAGTCTTATCCCTACCTGACCCTAGGATAGACTTAGGATTCCATTATAGTACATGTCCAACTTAGAACCTTATCCAAGCCTTCATCATCTCTCTCTACATTCATTGGCTGACTTTCTTCCTTTCATAGGGGTCATGGCGACCTGCCTACCTTGGTCGGGCCCTATATCGATTACCTCCATGGTAACACATCCATATGCACTTAGAGATGGTTATCTATGGGTCTAAAGGTTCATTCTCATACCATGTACTTTTCACTTAGCTTCTCAAGATCCTATGAGACCTCTTAAGGTTTCCTCAAAACCCACGAAAATGGTATACACTCTACAAGAGGGTCCCTCTCCCAGGATGGGAGGAACTACTTCTTAATAACAAATGTCAAAACGCCCTTATGTCTAGGGTTTACATCCACATGAGCATGCTTAACCCTAGAAAGCTACTAAGGCACAAGAAGACCGCCTACTAAACCATGCTAGGTCATATTAGTTCTCATTCCTAAACATTGGACCAAGAATAAACATTCTCATGCCACCACCTTGGTTGTGAGGGATTCATCAACCATACCTTCGACTTAAAGGGGTTTCTCTTTCCTCTAAACATGAGGAGTGCCATCCTTGAATCTATAGAAACTCAAATCTCATCAGGAGCATCAGGTACACCACTTCCCCTCTTAGGCCTGGTAACCCTAGTTTTACTTTTCTGATGTCCAACTGTCTGCTCAACTTTTTAACCACGAGCCAATCACAGGGTATGACATGCACTACCCATGATCCTTCTACTTGAACAACACTTCAGAGTGAAGTCCTCCTCAAGGACAACCGAAAAGGTACAAGGCCTCACAACCTATTACTAAACCTCTTCAGGGTCTAAGGAATTATTCTTCCCATCTCAAAAGGTAAACACCTATACCATAGGCACATAGGTACTAGAAGCCTCATCCTCACTTTAGGGTTTGGCTAAAGGAAACCAAGATACCATCAGCCTCAAGGGATCATGTATGAGGCAACCGCAACCATCCACTTAGGTCGCATCATCCTCAACTACCCACTATTCCTCTCATCTCAGAGTCTAAGATTCCAACCTTCTGGCTTGGGTCATGCTCTCTCTCTCTCTAGAGCTAACTCTACAAACAGCCTTACTACTAGAGGTCCTCTCCCCATGAAGGATCAAACTCACATCATACCCCTTCATGGGTAAATATTTTGTGCAAACTTGCATTTGTTCAAGATTATCCATAGCCCTTTATGCTTATCTCATAAGCCATCCATCATGCCCTTCTGGCCTCAGTTTCAACCTATTGTCAGCACTATTGACGCACTCTAGGTGCATACTATGCCATGCTCATATAAGGTCATGGGGTTTCCATCGGTTCTTTGCTAACCTCATCATTGAAGGAGCTATCCTTCACTCTAACATGCACGACCCTTCCCAGGGTTGGGTCGCCACAGGTACTAGGTCATCCAACCTCTAATGGCTCATATGGGCATCCAAAGGCATGTCCATACACCTGGTCTAACATGACATCTAACTCATCATGTCATCTCTCTTTCTAACCACCACTTAGGGTTAGGGTTAGCATCATCCTCAGAGGATGTGCCAGGTCTCTTCTTATAATGGAGGTCTCTACCTCCAAGACTAACTTTCTCCACTCATCCTCCTGACAAGGAGGTCTAGCCTCAAGTATCTCATGAGGGAATGACAACATATGTCATACGACCTAAGAATGTATCTATTCTTTAGTTTACACTTAATCTATTAAGCTTATGTCCATGACATCTTATTTACATGTTTTTCATTAATTTGGTGGAGGATTCCTTAGACCTTATCAACCTTACCCATACCTCAAGAGGGTGAGGAAAAGAGAGAAAACCCTAATCCTTAAGGTCCTTAACAACATTTGAGTTGAGATGGGATGAACAAGATGAAAGAGTCCTAAAGGTATCTTATTTTGAGTCAAATCATGAGACATTGGCCAGGCAGTCAAACTAATCCGGGAGTCCTCGTATTCCGACTAGAGGTGCAGAGGAAAATCTTGCCAGCCCCCAGACGTGATCCTTTTCTAGACACCTCTATCTTTTGGAAAATCCTCTAATAACTCCCTTGGGTTCTACAGAGTTTGTAAAATTTGATAATTATTATAGATTAAATGAGGAACCTATGCTCTGATACCAAATGTAACGACCCCTCCTCCCGGTAACCCTCGATTAAGGGAGACCAAGAGGTCAGAGCCGTTATCCCAATTTTCGGATCAAAGATTCGACAGATAATCAATAATAATTATCAAATTCTACCAAACTATACTGAAAGGCTATAATAAAATTAAACTTTGCATACATTTTTCAAAAACTTGGATATCTACTTCTATCCACATCTGGAGTCTATTCTAACTAATCCTCCTTTGTACTTGAATTATTATTTAATTCCACATATGCCACTTTACTGTTTGTCCTTTTCCAACTTGTACCTTAAATGCTGACAAACAAAATGTCGGTCAGCATAAATGAATATGTCGGTATGTGGGGGGAAACAATAATTGTGCAATTAACTGTAACAACATATTGCAGTAAATTATGATTTAGCAAAAAACTTTATATTTTCAGCATAACTGCTCAATCCATACTTACCCTAGCCTCTGTGTTGTCCCTATAGTAGACCTGGATGCTACCTTCCTTATGGTAGATCCCCATTAAACCCCTCATGATCCTACCTAACCAGTGAACCAATTTCCAAGGTTGACTCACATGGCACTACCCATAGGTAGCCCACTCCTTAACTCATGGTGTGCTAAAGAGTCTCATGGCACTACCCGTGGGTAGCCCAATTTCTAACTCTTAATAACTTGATGGTCCCACTTAACAAGTAGACCCTTTACCAGGTTACCCTTTTCATCATTAGCAAGCCACAGAGGAGGACCAAGATCTGAGCCAGTCATGTATGCATATGTATGGTGATAATCATAGTCACTTTATAGTTGCATGAAATAAAAGTCATCCAAGCAGTTATTTTCAAGCAAACGATAAAATTTCTGGGATTCACTGTGAAACTAAAGCGATTAACCATAAGTGTAACCACATACCTGTCAGGCTCACTTGAGACAGAATAATCCAATCAATCAAGAAATCCAAATAGGCAAGCAAGCACACAATGAGATCCTGAAATATGCATACAATTTCCTATTATTGATCATGCCATCAGGATCTATTAAACCTAGCTCGCTTCCTAGGGTTTCTAGTCCACTTTTAGGGTTTCCATTGCAATTAGGGTTTCACTTCTTTTTTGCTATTTTAAACCCTAATTTTATACAATTACTCACAAACCCTAATTATCCCATCTATTCTTTACGAAAGATATTAAGGTTACCTTTTAACAACATATAACCCTAATTTCGGATTAAAGACACAATTAAACATCCATTAAGTCCATTATGCCTCTTTCACATTAAAACTACCATTTTTATCCTTTTTAATTCATGACAAGATCATTAGGCCCAATTATCATCTTTGGTTCCTTTCAAATTAACAACTCATAGTTCATTATGATCTAATTCGCTTATGAACTCTATGTATCATTAATTCCACATTTATCCATTAGAAAACCCTAATTACTATATTAAGGGTATTTATCCACAATCGAGAACTTTTATACTCAAAATAAATTAGAATTATCATTTCTCAACTTTAATCATGAATATGAACAATTAAAGCCATTAAGAGTCACATTTACTAACTTTAGGGTTTCAAGGCCTATTAAAGCTCGTTCATGTACATGAAACACTAAATTAAACCAATTACATGCAAAGTTCATCCTTTTTTATCTTAAAGTATCTTTTTATGATTAACATGTTAATACCAACTTTAATCATCTATAAAACCCTTCTTAATACATTAATCATCTCAAATTAGGGTTTCTTAATCATTAAAGCATTAAAGTTGATAAATTCCACTACTTTTCAAATTGCAATCAGAAAAATGCTTCAATTATATTTTTATTGTATTTCTCGTGTTCTTGTGAAAAAAATTCATATATTATGAGCATTCATCCGAGCTACCATTAATTAGATATGAATTTTGCAAGAATTTACTTACTTAAACCAATGGCAGGCCGCCACGTCACCAAACCCATGCAACGTTGCCGATTTGGAAAACATAACCAAGTTACAATTTTGCCCTCACATAAGTGGTCGTTTCTTCAGCCCACAGAGGGGCAAAAACGTCCAATGGTCCAGTCTTCTTCTTCCTTGCGCACCCTAGCGCAACAGTTGTCGTAGCCGACCACGGGGGGTCTCCTCCCGCCTTCCCAGGGTCCGAGGGGCACCGGCGACTGGCGCCCTACCTCCGCCGACCTCCGTCGTGCCCTCCCAAGCTCCAATCCATAGCTGGGATGTCTGGGGGCGAGAGCATTGGGCCTGCAACTGTGGTCGACCTGCAGCCAACCTGCGGCTACTGCGTGAGTGCCAAAGCACGGGGATGATGGCCGCATCTCACTCCGGGGTCGTGGGAGCATCCCACATTCATTAAGCTCGTCTATTGGTTCCTCATTGCTCCATAGACACACTACTCCTCTACCCTAGGGTTTGCATGCCAAGAACATGGAGAAGAGAGAGGGTTGCGTGGGGATTTCTCATGAACTCAAACCAAGAGTTCTACCCCTTATATAGGGGAGGGTGTCAACACCCTAAGATGCTTGCCCACAAAGAAACAAAGTCCTTTCAATAGGAATTTGATTCCTTCATTAATAAGCAAGTTTCTCTCTCTCTCTTAAATATCTTTTTGATATTCTTTATTCTTTGGATATTTAGGAACTTGAAAATTACCTCTTTATTCTCTTTGTACTTGGCTTTTAGTCCATTGGCACGAATTTATATTTCCTTTTAGTAGCAAATACCTCCTTTTTAACAATGCCACAAAATCCATTATTATGTATCACATTATCCTCTTATTTTGTATTATTGGTATTTCTCTTACTTTTTCTTCATTGGGGCTCCTTGGACCCCAAGAAACTCTAATAATTCGAAGTCCTTTCTAGTGGATACTCATTATCCTTCTAGATGCATCTATATCCATTATTTCTCATTATCATTTTTATTTCTTCATTAAAATATCTCTTTTAGAGGATTTCTCTTTACCTCTCTTTTATTTTCCTTACTAAAATTCCTTTTTAACATTAGGAACCTTATGGATACGAAAATCCACCAAAGATAACTCAATTATACCTCTGTCCACTCATTTCCCATATTTTATCATTGTTTTCAATTTCTTTCTTAATAAAGAAATATTTAATTGATCTTTTCTTTTCTTGTTGCATTATCTTTGCAACTTTGGACTCCTTGGAATCCAAGGAAACCAAGAGGCATGAAATCCACCTTTGGATTATATTCTCATGCCTTCTAGAGGTTTCTACATTTTCCTTTCCTCCAAATCTGAATTATTCATTTACTAATTGAATTTCCTTGTTATTGGGCCCAATAGCCAATAAAGCCCACAAAACAACCAACGAGGCAATTGTAAATTAAATCCTTTTATTCAAAACAAATTATATCATTATTTGTTCAAACATCTTTAATAGGAGAAATTACATTTCTCACCAAAAGAACCCAAAAATTGGGGTTGTAACACCTTAGCCTCCTTTCTCCTTAATTCCTCCGCAAACAATAGCTTTGATGGATGTATGGAGGTGAAAGATGGCAGGAAAGGGTGTAAAGTGGGTGAATGAAGGTGGAAATGGTTGGAGAGAAGTAGAAGATGATGGAAAACAATGGTATATGGAGGAAAACTAAAAGGGTGGATGTAGGGTGCGCTCTTCATCCCTTTCATACCTTAGAGCTCTCCCACAGAGCTTTGGGAACTGATGGTTGAAACTACACAAGTGTGCAAGTACTGAAGTTCAAAACCTTTTTCTAGGTAGCAAGGGGATTGTATTTATAGGGGAAGGTGGAATGTATGTCATAAGTGGGGCTAAACCCGACCAGTTTTAGTTGAAATCAATTGGGTTCAGTCCATCAGTTTTTTGGAGTAGTTTGGGTTGACCATTGGAAGGCGCGTCTTCAAAGGACGCCATAGGAAGATAACCATCAGAAGACAAACCTCCAACTGATTCCCTTGGAAGATGAACCATCAGAAGGCAAACCATCAGATGTTGTTGTTCATATGACTTCCAAAAAAAGTTTGAATAAGAGGCTGAAGCCGACCGCATTTGGGTGAACCCGACTAGGTCCATGCCTTTGGAAGGTGGTCGTGGAAGCATTCTTGTGACTAACTGTTGGTCATTATTTGTGACCTTCGATATAGACCATCAAAATACATTCCACCAGAAGGCACCATCGGAAGGTGACATCAGGAAAGAAACCTTCAGGAGCTTCCTTCTGTTGGTCCTGTCGGAAGGCACCATAGAAATATACCATCAGAAGTCATCTCCTAAAGAAAAAGAGTCGATGGAGCATTTTAGTGTACTACTAAAAAATTCAGGGGCTAAATCTGACTGGGTTCGCAGGGCAAAAATACAAAGAATTGATGTCCTCTTGAGTTATGTGTGTGCAAGTCCCAAAATTGGCTAGTTGAGCAACTTTATCTTCAAAAGATATAAATCACAAAAAGATAAGAATGTATAGTTATTTTGGGCATATTAAGGCTATAACAATATGAAACTATAGTAAATACTTAGCATAAACACCTAAATTTAGGTGTTATCGGTATCCCTTTTGGAGCGTTTTGGTCAGTGATTGATCTTGAAATGTGTTCAAATATATAGTCTCAAATATCAAGAGTTTAGTAGGATTTTGGTAGACAGCAAGGGGTTAGGTGGCTCATGAAGAGAAAGCAAAATATGTCATCCTTTTTCCATGCATGAATTCTATATACCTTTGTGAAGAGTTGCCAAAATATGAGATACCTTGAATGTTAATTTTAGAAACCTTCTGACAAAAAGTAATCCATTGGAAATATGGAAACTAGTAACTTAAGGTGAGTTGTTTGAGGGTGAATTTTGGAAGTGTAAGACAGGGTATGTGCTGTGAAATTTTGAGTGACATCCTACTATGAAGGATAGGTCGTGAGGTTGTTTAGTAAGATTGCTGAATCTTTTTAAGATTGTTGATGTAAGGAAATTGTACACATTAGGAGATTTTTTTGTGAGATTCTTGTGATAAATTAGAAACCAATAATCAATCTATGTAAGATGATTGTGGTTCAGCAATTTCAATATATAAAGTAAGAATTTATTGTAGAATTGTAAAGCAAGCAACAATTTTAAGATGCATGCATAGACGATAAAAAATTTTCCCTATTTTATCCAATGACTTTAGACATTGCTTACATCCTCACTCAAGTATGACCTATATGGGAGGGGTTGGTCTCTAACTTCAAATTATTCGATGACACTCATTGTGGGGGTGACCCGATTCTTTCCGATTTGGGTACTACTTCCAATACACCTCGTGACAGCAACAATCCTAATCAGCCATTAATACTAGGTGATAGGGGTGTCCTCAAGGCCTTTGGATGTATAGAATTGTGTCGCACTGGTATGTTTACTAACACCTCTACACCTCATGCTAAAATAGAATGTGAATAATGGAACCCATTTTATAAACACATGTGTTTGTAGATGTGTAAAGTTCAAGTACAAACTTTTATTCTTTTGATTGTAATCCCATGATAGAAAAATTAAAAAAAGAAGATGTATGAGTCTTTAGGGACTTCAGATGACTATCATCCTAAAAGTTTCTAGGTTTCTGCTTATGGATCTTAATCTCCTCAGGATCTCCCATGGTGAAGATCCATCATTGAACATTGTTATGAGGAGATGTAGGGAGGGATGATGGAGAGGAAATCAATGTTGAGCAAGAGATGATTTCCATATAGTAAATCAAGAAAGATATGTAGGGAATAAATTTATTACATATGAGATTAATCTAGATGTGAAGTTGTAATTAAGGAGTATCTAGATAAGCAGATAAAATTCTAGTTTAACTGATCGCGGTAGTCATTTTTAGAATAGTTGTAGAACAATTAGTAAAAATGAATTAGTGGTTTAAGCAAGAAGTTTTATATATAATTTTTAGTAATTCAAAATGAGAAATTAAAAATAAGTGGATTTGTTGCCTCCTTATCATATCAGTAGCCTTTTGGCATCTATGAGTTAGTTAACTAGAAGAAGGATCTTCTACAAATCACTCAACACAAAGTAAAAAAGGAGAGGTAGTTTTCTCTCTAATTTCAAGAGAGTCAAAAGGGGAAATTTTGTATGGTCAATATATTTATAGTTATAAATTAGGTTTTGAGGGTTCAATGTTCTAGAGAGTAGTTTTTGGAATAAATCATGTTAGTTCAGTGAAAACTAGGAAACAAACCATGTCTTGGGGAGCAACTATTGGAACATTAGAGTCTGCTACAAGGCACCTAGCAGAACATTGGACTTTTCCATGTAAACCCTTCTATGAAACAAATGCATTTTGTGTAGGGAAATATGGCGACAGAATAGGCAGCGGAAACAAAAATTTAATCTCCATATCCCCCTTAAACCAATGGAACATGTCAATAATTATGTAATAGGAAGGATGATTTAGAGGATATGCCTAGTCTTGGAGCAAGTCCAGTGATAATCTTCTTGTTGTGATGTGTTGCCTTTCTTCAAGTCACACTCGAATAGCATCTATGTCGGCCTCCTGGTTGATCACCATGGATAGCGGGTTGATGTTGTCCTCCTAGTAGGAAAAGCTCCACACCTCTAGAGTAGTCCACACAAACCACTGTTTCTAGTTGAACTGACAAGAAGGAGTTGTCCCTTCACGTTGATGTACTAGTCACCAACTTTCTCTCCCACAATTGTTCTCCCTTGCTATCCCTCCCTTTATCGGGTAGGACTTGCTCGAGTTTTGTCAGTTACCACAACCAGAGAAGACAAACAATTTTCAGAAGCAATTGAGTTATGTCTCCGGGTAGCCCCCAGTACCCCTCTATTTATAGGAGGGTCAAGTTCAAGGTTCCCAATCTGTGCAGGAGTGGAAGGGACCAGAATTTCACAAATTTTCACAACCTGGAAGTAGAGAAACAATAGGTTCACAGGTGAACCAATTGGCTTTCTTGTGAGCCGATTGGTTCACCCAGTGAACCGGTAGTTCCATCATGTTTCTTAATTGCAATCGTATTGGCAATTTTAATCTAATGAATGCATGACATGACTTCAACACTAATCCTTGATGCAATCATATTCCTTTTGTGAACCAGGTGGTTCCTCTCATGAACCAATCATCTGGTAACCTTAAGCCAATCACTTCACTCAATGAACCGATCAGTTAATGCCCTCGTTCATCTAGAATTTAGCCAATGCAATATCCAATTAACTAATAAATTCAATTATCGTACATGATTAAATTCATATTTCAAGTAAATCCTTTGTGTGTGACCCTATAAGTTCCATATTATGTTGGCAGTGAATGTCCAAAACTAATTTATGACATCACAAGTGAAGAGAGGTGCATAGTCACACATTATTTCCACCAAAGTAAATGCAAAGTTGGAGAACAACTTCAACCTACAATTTGTGATTGGTATTATAGTGTTTGTATAGTTCCTTTGTCATTGGTATCCTGTATTGAACTCGAGGTGTGGAATCATCATCCTCTTCAATCCTTCTATCCATGTTCCTTGAACCAGAGAAAACTATCTGAGATATACGTAAGCCCAATATCACATATTGACTCACATGTGCATGGCCATGCATTTCTCAGTCTTACATATCAAGTGGCCATGATATCATACTCATGTAGGACAGAAAAATCCCATCTATATCAGTCACAGTCATCCCCATGTTTTATAGTGTATATGATCATCACCTTTATGGAAGTCCTTATTCAGAATCATGGCATATGATGTCAAAGTCAACTAAACGACATGTGATGAGTGTAGTGACTTCAGGTCTAAGAAGTACAATCAATGCCAACATTGTAAGAGATGATTCTGACTACCAATTATGGTTTCCATGTATTACTCTTATGGTGTATATGTCTAATATATTGTTCTCTAACAATTATCTATGTGCTTGGGTTTGATATCACATATCATGACTAATGAGATACTATCATCAACCAACACACACTCTAGTCTTATGTATTATTACTGTCTATCAGCCTTTCACAATAACATATGGCTAGGGACATAATAATAAAATATATACACTTAAAACATGTATGATCTTATTGTCAGGTCACACACTTGAATATTTATGTCATTGATTAATATCATTCTCTAGACATTTATTATGTTACTTCATTATCCCATAACTGAATAAAACAAAATAAATTGGAAGCTTGCCTTTATTATTGATCAAATCATTTACAAGTTATGTCATTACAATCATCATATGATTGTCTCTCTGGGCATACATACCAACAGACCCACATGCACATAGAGCCAATCACCCATGAATTGTATTCCAAGTGATCTAACATAAACATCATGCTTCTACTATGAAAGTGCTTTTGTTAAGGGGTCATCAATATTGTTCTCAGTTGGTACTCTACAAATCGTCACATATCCTCATCATAAGATCTCTCATATAAGATGGAAACACCTTTGTATATTCTTGACATGTTGATGTAATCTGGGTTCCTAAGCCTATGCAATAGCTCCATTATTGTCACAATATAGCCTAATTGTGTCATTAATGCTTGGAACTACCCCAAGTTCAGAGATGAACTTCTTGATCCAAACAACCACCTCTGCTATATTTGATGCAACAATATACTCAGACTCTATTTTAGAATTGGAAGATGTATCTTGCTTGGAACTTTTCCAACTTACAACTCTATTGTTGAGGCAAAACACAAATCCATATTGTGATTTGTAGTCATCTTTGTCAGATTGGAAGTATGCATCGGTGTAACCTTTTACCACCAACTCTTCCTCTCCTTTGTAGGAAAGGAACTTATGCTTAGTTCTTCTCAAGTACTTAAGGATGTTCTTAATGGTTGTCTGGTGAGCATCACCCATATTTGATTGATATCTACTCTTCATGCTCAAGGCATATGAGACATCAAGATAGGCAGATAATATTTCATACATGATGGATTTAATTGTTGATACATATGGATTCATACTCATATGTTCCCTTTATTCATAAGAACTAGGACATTTGAGCTTTAGAGATGGTAACTCCATGACACATGGGTAGGTTTCCTCTCTTTGATCTCTCAATGTTGAACCTCTTCAACATTTTGCCAATGTATGTGCTCTGACTTAGTCCAAGAAGCCTTCCGGATCTATCTCTATAGATCTTGGTTTCCAAGATATAGAATGCTTCACCCAAGTATTTCATAGAAAATGTATTACCTAGCCATGTCTTTACCTTTTGTAAAGTAGGGATGTCATTCCCCATCAATAGTATGTCATCCACATATAATGTTTGGAATATAATCATTCTCCTAGTAACCTTCTTGTACACAAAAGGTTCATCTTCATTTTGAGTAAAACCAAACTCTTCGACAATATTGTCAAAATGAAGATTCCAACTCTAAGATGATTGCTTCAATACATAAATTTACCTTTGTAGCTTATATACTTTATTTGCATCCTTTGTATTTATAAAACCCTCAAGTTGGGTCATGTACACATCCTCAAGAAGATTCCCATTAAGGAATGCAGTTTTAACATCCATCTGCCAAATCTCATAGTCATGATAAGCTACAATATCAAGCATGAACTCGATGGACTTAACCATGGCAACTGAAGAAAAATTTTCCCACCTTGAACTTGTCTAAAACCCTTTGCAATCAATCTGCCCTTATAGGTTTGTACATTACTATTCATGTCGATCTTCTTGTTGAGGACCCACTTGCACCCTATGGTTTTTACCCCTTCAAGTGGATCCACCAACATCCATACCTTGTTGGCATACATGAATTCCATCTCAGATCTCATGGCCTCAAGACATTTCTCAGACTCTAGTCCCTTAGTAACTTCTAGATATGTTATTGGCTCATCATTTATGACCAACTCACCGCCTTCATGAGTCAAAATAAATCCAAATCTTTCAGGTTCAAGGTTTGTCCTACTAGATTTATGAGGTAACTGTGTTACTTGAGGAATTTGAGATTCCACAATGTTTTGTGATTCTCTTTGATCCTTTTATGCATCTATCGCTTCAATGCTTTCTTTTTTATCTTGAATCTCATCTAGTTTTACTTTCCTCCCACTTATTTCTTTGGAAATAAAATCCTTTTTTAGGAATGCAGCATCTCTGGCAACAAACACTTTGTTGTCAGATAGGGAATAAAAGTAATAGCATGCGGTCTCCTTAGGATATCCAAAAAAATAACATTTATCAATTTTGGGGCAAGCTTTTCAAGAAACATTTTCCTGACGTAAGCTTCACATTCTTAAATCCTCATAAAAGACATTTTGGGATGCTTCCTAGTCCATATCGCATATGGTGTCTTTTGAACTGATTTAGATGGTACTCGGTTTAGTGTAAACACAGTGGTTTCTAGAGCATAACCTCATAAGGTAGTTGGAAGTTTAACTATACTCATCATTGATCGCACCATATCTAGAAATGTGCAACTCCTTCTTTATAATACACCATTATGGTGAGGTGTTCCAGGTGAAGTCTACTGTGATATAATACCAAGGGCTTACAGAAGGTCCTCAAACTCTTAGCTTAAGTATTCTCAACCTTGATTAGAATGAAGTGCCTTAATACTTTTGCCAAGTTGGTTCTGTATTTCATTCATAAACTCCTTGAACTTTTCAAGATTTATTGAGTTATGTTTCATCAAGTAAACATAATTGTACCTACTGAAGTCATCAGTGAAGTAATGAAGTACCGATATCCACCTCTAGCACTTGTTCTAAAAGGGCCACATACATCAGTATGTATAATTCCTAATAGATCACTAGCCCTCTCATTGTTACCAGTGAAAGAAGTCTTGTACATCTTTCCCAACAAATAATATTCACATGTCTCTATTGATTTGAAATCAAAAGATTCTAGTTAACATCTTTATGGAGTGTAGATATGATATTATCATTTATGTGCCCTATACGATAATGCCAAAGATATGTTTTTTTTGATTTGTTGAGTTTTAATCTTTTAGTATTTATGTTATAAATATTTTTCTTTAGATCTAGAAAATAAAGACTATAAGACATTGGGGCATTGCCATAAAAGATCCCAATTTTTGAAATAGAACATTGACCATTCTTTATATGAAATTCATATGCATCCTTGTCCATACAAGATGCAAAAATGATGTTTCTATTTATGGAAGGTACATAATAGAAGTTCACTAATCTATTACAAGCATTGTGGGTAGATATAAATTATAGGTTCCAACTGTAGTGGTAGCAACTCTTGCTCCATTTGTGACTCACGATTCAACCTCTCCCTTTCCCAAAGGCCTATATCTTTTCAGATCCTACATATTCAAGCATATGTGAGATCCACATCAAGTATCTGGTACCCAAGACAAAAAAAAGTAAATAAATTTATGTCACATCCTCATTTTCTTTAGGTATGTAATGCCAAATATTACATAATTTTACTCCTTTATTGGTTCATAATACCTTGGGATGTTATTTGTGCCTTTTCAGGGTATACAAAGTAATGCAATGAACTTATGTTAAATAGAGTTTGATGGATTAATCATTTAGCCAATTTTGTCAAGATAATGTTATTCACATGATGTAGATAGTAGGGTTGAGCATCAGTCCAAAACTGGACCGGACCGCGGACCGAATTTCAAAAAATATATGGACCATAGACTGGACCATTTTGAGGTAGGACCGGACTGAGACCGGATCGTTTTGTGCTAGGACCAGAACGTTTGGACCGTAATCATCCTTTTTTACATGTTTTATAACTTAGTTAACTGTACAAAGTTGATAATCTTAGTCACTTCTAACAATTATATAACTTTAGTATCAAACATTTATACTAGTAGTGCTTATATATGTACTTTATTTGTAGTTATTATAGAATACACCTTCAAATATACATGAATTTTATATAAAAGTCAGTCTGCGTCCAGACCGGACCGGACCGGTTTTGGACCGGATCGGATCGAAGACCGAACTCATCAAAATTCCCGAACCACATACCAGACCGAACTCAAAATGGACTGGACCGGACCAAATTGAGCAGTCAGGTCCAGTTTTACGGTCTGGACCATTATTTGCTCACCCCTAGTAGATAGGATTTATGAGGGTTTAAACCTAATTAATTTTTTAGGGCTTTTTTTTAGAAATTAGAAAATTTCATCTCATAATAATGTTCTAGGGGTTAATAGGGAACCATGGTCAAAATTTGAAATCTTTTTGACTTTGTTAGACCCCTCAAATGATTTTTGAAAGTTTCTATATAGTTGGGATCTAAATAACCTTGATCTCTGGTTAAATTCGATCAATTTCCTAAGATTTTGAATTTAATACAATGCCACACTAATATATTTGCATTTAAATGATTTTTTTCCCCAAAGTTCTAATGATACAAGTGATGTCACGCAGCCCTCTTCATTTCACTTATGTGTGGATCGCCATTCACCGTTGGATGAAGATCCAAGGGCAAGCGGGTTGTCTCCTAGATCCCAACCCAGCTGGGACTCTGAGCAGTCCGGCTCCCTCCCGAATCTCCAAGTTTTTCTTGTTTTCTAGAGCAAATTGATCGGTGATTTTGATCCCAATAGTTCCAGTACATCAATCCAAATCCATATATATATGGGAGTGAATTCTAATTCCTCCTTTCCATAAAAGCCTGATTCACTATGGCTCTTATCCTCATACGCTATTGTAGTCATCAGCTATGTCCATCATGAAGTCATTTTAAGATCCTTGAAGATTGGACAGTCGGTGAGGAGTCTATATGTGCTACCAATTTGACTGGTTCTCCCTGGACACTGACCACAAACTCGTTTTCTCTTCCCCAATGACAGTGGTTGCTCTGCCGCCCCTCATCCCATCTCGTTTACAATCGATAATGTTGTAAGCATCTCAGCACTCTGTTCTACCTTCCCAAACAATTCTTGTGTCCTTCTCTTCAGCCAACCGTCGAGCCTATAAGATTTGGTTGCACGTCGATGGAAACACTGGCCAACAGGCATATTTGGGGTGAGATGGTTGAGTGTCCTTTCTATCATCCTTCTATAGGTCCGACAAGGGGCGGGGAACTGGGGATGCCTCTGCTTTGGGTCCCTCATTGTGGGTCATATTGGCCAAGGGTGGAGGATGTGATGATGTGCTTCGTGACTTCTGTTCCTAGAGGAACAAGAAGCTTGGGTGTTGGGGTGAAGTGAAGAGAAGGCTTGATATCACTATATTTTGATTTCTGTGTGTCATGATGTTTGAAGTTGGACTTAGGTCATAGGATGATTTTGGGGTATGCTTTATATATATATATATATATATATATATATATATATATAGGTTAACAAAGATACCCCCTGTAACACCTATGATTCCTGATTTTATCAAAGGGTCATTTGGTCTTTTCAATTTTGAATTATCTGAATCTCATATTGAGATAAGTGGTTTTATTTGAAACTTGATTGGCTGATACAAAATGATTGATATATTTTAATTTGTATGTCCTATGGGTCAAGCAATATATGATTTGTTATCATTATTTCAAGATCTAGCCATTGGGTTAGGTTAGGAGTCATGATTCTGACTTTGGTTTCTCAAATTTCAAAACTTAACATGTTTAGGGTTTGTAAGACAATGATTAGGGTTTTGGGTTATAATGACAGGGAAATATCAAAGTCCTAAAGTCAAGAAGTTAGGAGAGAGTGTTCCTATTGAATTAGGTAAATGGTCCATGCCTTGGGTTTTAATGTAATGCATTCATACTTTTTTTCTCTTTAAATCATGATTAAATTTCATATTACATTTGTTATCATGTGAGTATCTAAATGTTTTAGAGCCAGTTATATATGCACATCTTGTTAAGATTTACTGCATTAAGATTCATGTTAAGATTAGATCATTTGAAAGAGCATACCTCTTCACGTTTAAGATCAATAATGTGATTGTGGGTGAAAACCCTGTGTAAGATAAGATCAGATTAAGAATAAAAAGTTTAGGCCCTACTCATGAATGTTACATGGAATACCGGTGCCTTATGAGCCCCCTTTATTATTGGGTTCAAGCCCAATCATGTTCACTTTGAGTGTGTTCAGAGGATTGACCACTTTCAGTGTGTTGGGTATGTTTATGTTCCTATTCACTTTCAGTGTGTTTAGATTATTGTTCACTTTCAGTGTGTTCAGTATGTTTATGGTTTATTGAGTAGGTGCCCTAATAAGAATGATTAATCAGGTTAAGAATGTATCCTTAAGCCATATTTAATGTTTAAGCAAGTTCACAACAGCTTTAAGATCATTTAAGTTATGTTCATTTACTATTATCAAAACCAACCACTTGCAATACTTTTGTCGAATGCATGGCTATGTGTGAATTTACAAAGATGGAGGACAATGCCAGCAGCAGTCGCAACATCAGTAGCAGCAAGAGGTGCAATTTGTGAAGCTTTTGGATCCTACCCTAGTGGGTGCCATTCTAGAGTGTTCCTCTAGTTTATGTTTGCATTTATGTTATGTTAGGTTTTTCTTTCATGTTCTTAGGATGTTGGACATTCTATTTCTTTCTCTTATGCATGTATTAAGATACTATTTGTGGATGTTATAAATTTCTATGAAACTTGCTTAATTAATTATACTATTTCACAATTTTGCCATGATCTCCTATGTATGAAAACGCTTCCTTATGTTTGGATTGTGTGTTCTATGGAGATTGTGACAAAAGTGGTATCAGAGCAAACGTAGAATGGCCACTATAGTAGGATCTTGTAATTTATGCTACATGTTTATGACTATCTCTTTCCCTCTTCCAAATGGCCCCTAAGTGTCGCACTGAGCATGACAAGTCACCCCCACACTTTGATGGAGAGAGTTATCAACCCTCTGAGCATGAAGAGAATCCACATGGAGAAGACCCTCCCCTCTCATACAATGTGTTGGTCAGAGCCTTGGCTGATGTAATGGGAGGAAGAGATGGAGGCTTTCATCAGAGGAGAGGTGAAGTCACCTTGATAGACTTCCTCAAGGTAAAGCCAGAGACGTTCGTCAGAGAGGAGGAGTTGGATATTGTGGGAAAGGCTGAGGCCTAGATCCACAACCGGAGCATTGCTTTCATGACTTGGACTATTCTGAGGAGTCCCACATCAAGTTTGGGATGCAAATACTGAGAGGTTCGGCTCGTGTCTTGTGGGAAAACTTCCATGACGCCAGAGATCCAGATGATGAGTTCCTCACATGGGAGGAGTTTGTGGAGTCTTTCAAAAGTCACTATGTGTCAGAAGCAATGATGGACAAGAAAGAGGCAGAGTTCATTTATCTGCAATAGCATGGTGATATGACAGTCACTCAATATGCCATGAAGTTTTGCTTTCTTTAGAAGTACGGCACTGAGATGACTTAGATGAAGCAAAGAAGTTCATTCGAGGTCTGAAGGAGGATCTCAGCCACTCACTTTCTAGATGAGGCCAAAAGATGATGCAGGAAGCCCTTTATGCTACCCTAGAGCTTGAGGATCACCTAGGTAGGGCTGGGAAGAAGAATCACAATGGTGGACAACATCATCACCACCAAAACTACCAGCAAAAAAATAATAATCATTACTGGGGTCACAACTGCAAGCAGTAGGATAAGAGAAGGAAGGCACCAGAAGGTGGACCCACTCAGTACAACAAAAAGAACAACAACAATGGTCAGTACAAGTGTCCTTAGTGTCACAAGCATCATGGCGGGTAGTGTAGGCTTGGATAGGGAGTTTTCTACTTTTGTGGGGAGCTGGGTCATATCAAGAGGGATTGTCCCAAGTTCCTTCAGCAAGGAGGCTATGATGGAAAAGGTGTTGCAGCTAACGCTCCTAGGGAGAAGAGACAGTCTCACACGTTCATTATCGAGGTAGAGGATGGCAAGCCAAATCAGGTCATAGAAGGTACTAGTTTTATTCATGATCAGAGTGTTAAAGTCCTATACGATTCTGGTGCATCCATGCTTTCATTTCATCTACACTTGTTAATATGCTTAGTTTACCTATTGAGCCTCTAGGTTATGATTTGAACATCATAACTCCTAGTAGACATATAGTTGAACCTGGTAGGATGATATCTAGTATTCCCTTATCTATTGACGGAAAGGGTTTTCTTACATACCTTATGGTGGTAGATATGAAATCCTTTGTTGTTATCCTGGGAATGAGTTGGATTCATGAGCACTATGTGCTTCTTGACTATAGAAGGAAGCTTATTTTGTTTGCACATCCTGAGAATGATCCCTTTGTTTTTAAATGTGGGAGAAGGGACATGAAGAGTCTCTTCAGTTCTTGTACATGTGGAGAAGTTAAGGAGGAAGGGTCATGTTGTGTTTCTGGTATCCTTGTTAGTAGAATAGGAGAAACCTATTTCAGATATTCTTATAGTAAGGGATTTTCTTGATGTTTTCCCTGAGGACTTTATTGGTCTCCCTCCTAATAGAGGATTGGAGTTCTCTATTGATTGACTTCCATTTACTTCTCCAATCTTAAAGTCTCCTTACAGAATGGCCCATGCTGAGTTAGTTGAACTTAAGAAGCAACTTTAGGAGCCTTTGGACTTGGGTTTTATTTTCCCTAGTGCCTCCCCTTGGGGTGCTCCTATCCTCTTTGTTAAGAAGAAGGATGGGTCGCTAAGCATGTACATTGATTATAGGATGCTCAATCAAGTGACTATCATGAACAAGTACCCTTTGCCTAGAATGATGTTCTTTTTTACCAGCTGAGGACTGCTAAGGTCTTCTCAAAGATTGACTTGAGGAGTGGCTACCATCAATTGAATATTGGGAGTTCTGATATCGAGAAGATAGCTTACCGTACTAGATATGGGCATTATGAATTCTTAGTTATTCCTTTTGGCCTTACTAATGCTCCTGCTATCTTTATGTATATTACAAATAGGATATTTCATCAATTTCTTGATTCTTTCATCATCATGTTCATTGATGATATTTTGATCTATTCTGACAATGACCTGATCCATGAAGAACACCTTTGTAGTACTTTGGATATGCTCGGGAAGCATAAGTTATATGCTAAGTTGTCTAAGTGTGACTTATGAATTATAAAATGCATGTTTTTGGGGCATATCATCTCAGAAGGGCACTTAGTAGTTGATCCAACTAAGGTGGAGTCAATCAAGAACTAGTTTGTTCCTAAAACTCCTATGGATATTTGTAGTTTCCTCGGTCTAGCAGGTTACTACATGCATTTTATTCAAGACTTTTCCATCATAGCAAGACCTCTTATTCAGTTGACCAGGAAGGATTGTAAGTTTGTTTAGGATGATTCTTGTGAGTGTAGTTTCCAAACCCTAAAGGACAAGTTAACATTTACTCAAGTACTAGTTCTTCCATCTAATGATCATGGCTTTATAATTTATAATGATGCTTCAAACCATGGTTTGGGTAGTGTACTCATGCATAATGATATATCTATCTCCTATAATTCTTGACAACTCAAAGTGCATGAAGAAAACTATCTAACACATGACCTTGAGCTAGCTCCTATTGTTTATGCACTCAAGATATGGAGGCATGACCTGTATGGCACGAGGTTGGGGGTGTTCTCTGATTATAAGAGCCTTAAATATATCCTGACATGGAAGGACCTAAATATGAGGTAACATAGGTGGATCAAGTTCATCAAGGACTATGATTTCTCTATCACCTATCATCCAAGAAAAGCCAATGTAGTGGTTGACATGTTGAGCAGAAAGAAGGATGTTACTTGTGCTTCTATCTTAATTGAGGAATGGAAGATGTTGAATGAGCTGACATAATGGAGACTATTTTTTGCTGAGGTTGAGTTGAAGTTGGCCCATATCATGATCAAATCAGATTGGACTTTTGATGTACACAATGCATAATAGTGTGGCCCTGAATATCCACATATGCTAGAACTTCTTGAGAGACTCGGGACTAGACTCTCAAAGGGTAAAGATAGTGAGATTCTTATGAATGGCAGATTGTGGATACCTTCTGATGAGCTAATACAGAATATTCTTTTTTAATCCCACGACACTAATACACTATTCATCTAGGTTCTACAAATATTTATCAAGATCTGAAGAGAACCTTCTGGTGGGAAGGTATGAAGAAAGACATAGATGATTTTGTTTCCATATTCCTGACATGTCAGCAAGTGAAGGTTGAACACCAAAGGTTGGGTGGTCTTCTCCAACCCCTTGACGTTCCTGAGTGTAAGTGTGAGAATAGCCATGGATTTTGTTACTAGATTTCCCAAGATGAAGAAAGGGCATGATGTAGTATGGGTGGCAGTTGATTGTCTGACAAAGAGTGCACACTTTCTACCTTATAAGACTACTTCCAGCTCTCTTGATATGGATGATTTGTATATTTGGGAGATAGTACGTCTTCATGGTGTTCCCCTTTCTATTGTTTTAGATAGGGACCCAAGATTTACTTCTAAGTTGTGGAAACAGGTTCAGAATAAGTTAGGAACTCAACTTCATTTCAGTATTGCTTATCACCCTCGGACGGATGGGCAGTCTGAAAAGACCATTAAGACTTTAGAAGACATGCTTAGAGCATGCATGCTTGATTGGGGAGGATCATGGTCAAAGTTCCTACCTCTAGCTGAGTTTTCTTATAATAATAGTTTTCACAGCAGTATAGGCATGGCACCATATAAAGCTCTTGATGGTAGGCCATGCAGGTCACCTTTGCTCTAGAGTGAGGCTAGTGAAAGAAGTTTGATCCAAAGTGATGAGTTGCAATTGTATATAGATTAGGTTGATATTATTGGAAAGAGGATGAAGACTACACAAGACTGACAAAATAAGTATGTTAATGCTCATAGGTCTGACAAAAATTTCAAGGTGGGTGATCATGTTTTCTTGAAAGTCAAACCCATCAAATCCATTACTAGATCTACGATCAAGGGAAATCTCATCCCTCATTATATTGGTCCTTTTGAGATCCTCGATAGGGTGGGAGAGAGTGCTTATAGGTTAGCACTGCCACTGACTTATGAACAAATACATAATGTATTTCTTGCTTCCTTGTTGAGTTTATACATCAAGGATATATCTCATGTTCTAGCTCATGAGCCTATTGAGATCAGGGACGATCTTTCCTATGAAGAGTTGCCCTTGAGGATTCTAGTTGTTCAGACCAAGAAGTTGAAGAACAAGGATATTTTTCTAGTTAAAGTTTTAGGGAGGAATCATAATCTTGAAGAACCTACTTGGAATCTTAGAGGTGAAATGATAAAGAAATACCCAGAACTTTTCAATCCCTGAAGCTTCAAGGATGAAACTTTTATAAGGAGGGGAGCATTGTCACACCCTCATTTTCTTTAGGTATGTAATTCCAAGTATTACAAAATTTTACTCCTTTATTGGTTTAGAATACATTGGGGTGTTATTTGTGCCTTTTTAGGGTATAATAAATGGTGCAATGAACTTATGTTAAAAATAGTATGATGGTTTAATCATCATGGCCAATTTTGGCAAGATAATGTTATTCACATGATGTGGATAGGATTTATGAGGGTTTAAACCTAATTAAATTATTTAGGGCTTTCTATTGAGAAATAAAAAAAATTCATCTCATAATAATGTTCTAGGGGTTAATAGGAACCATGGTCAAATTTTGAAATATTTTTGACTTTGTTTGACCCCTCAAATGATTTCTGAAAGTTTCTATTTAGTTGGATAACCCTGATTTTTGGTTAAATAGGATCGGCTTCCTAAGATTTCAAATTAATACGATGCCACGCTGATATATTTGCATTTAAATGATTTTGTCACCCAAAATTCTGATGATATAAGCAATGTCACCCGCCCCTCTTCATGTCACCTATGTGCGGATCGTTGGTCACCATTGGATGAAATACAAGGGAAAGTAGGTCATCTCCGAGATCTTGCCCCAGCTGGGACTCTGAGCAGTCTAGATCCCTCCCAAATCTTTGAGTTATCTCATTTCCCAGAGAGAATCAGTCGGTGATTTTGATCCCAATAGTTCCAGGACATCAATTCGAGCCTATATATATATGGGAGTGAACCCTAATTCCTCCTCCCCATAAAACATCTAATTTGTTGTGGCTCTTCTCCTCATACATTGTTATAGTCATCAACTTTGTCCACTGCAAAGTCATTTTAAGGTCCTTGAAGATTCAACGACCAGTGAGGAGGCTATATGCATTTTTTATTTGACTGGTTCTCCCTAGAACCTGACCACAAACTTGTTTTCTCTTCACCAGCGACCACGGTTGCTCTGCCGCCCCTCATCCCAACTCGTTTGCAATTGATAGTGTGGAAAGCATCTAGGCACTCTATTCTACCTTCCTGAATGATTCTTGTGTCCTTATCTCAAACCAACAATCAAGCCTACAAGCTCTAGTTGCACGCCAGCATCAGTGTTGGCCATCAAGCGTATTTGGGGCAAAATAGCTGAGTGTCCTTTCTGCTAGCCTTCTGCAGGTCTAGTGAGGGGTGAGGAACTGGGGATGCCTCCACTTTGGGTCCCTCATGGTGGGTCATGTTGGATAAGGGTGGAGGGCGCGTTGTTGTGTGTCGTGAATTTTGTTCATGGAGGAACAAGAAGCTTGTGTGTTGTGGTGAAGTGAAGTGAATGCCCGATATCATTGTATTCTGATTTTTATGTGTCATGATGTTTAAAGTTGGACTTAGGTCATAGGATGATTTTGGGGTATGCTTTAGATAGTATTTGGTTTAAAAATATACCCCATGTAATGCTTATGATTCCTAATTTTATCAAATGGTCATTTTCTCTTTTCAGTTTTGAATTATTCATCTCTCATATTAAGATAAGTGGATTTACTTGAACCCTAATTGGCTGATACAAGATTACTGATACCTTTTAATTGGTATGTCCTATGGGGTCAAGTAATGTATGATTTTTGAACATTTTTTCAATATCTAGCCATTAGGTTAGGTTAGGAGTTATGATTCTGACTTTGATTTCTCAGATTTCAAAACTTAACCTGATTAGGGTTTATAAGATAATGATTAGGGTTTTGGGTTATAATGACATGGAAATACCAAAGTCCTGAAGTCAAGAACTTAGGAGCGAGTGTTCCTACTAAATTAGGTAAGTGGACCATGCCTTGGGTTTTAATGTAATACATTCATATTGTTTTTCTCTTTGAATCGTGTTTAAAGTTCATATTACATTTGTTATCATATGAGTATCTAAATGTTTTTAGAGCCAGTTGTATATGCACATCTTATTAAGATTTACTGCATTAAGATTCATGTTAAGATCAGATCAGTTGAAAGAGCATACATCTTCATGTTTAAGATCAATAATGTGATCATGGGTGAAAACCTTGTGTAAGATAAGATCATATTAAGAACAAATATCCAGGCCCTACTCATGAACGTTAGATGGAAGGCCGGTGCCTTATGAGCCCCCTTCATTATTGGGTTCAAGCCCAATCATGTTCACTTTTAGTGTGTTCAGAGGACTGCTCACTTTCAATGTGTTTGGTATGTTTATGTTCCTATTCACTTTCATTGTGCTCAGTTGATTGTTCACTTCAGTGTGTTCGGTACATATATTATTCATTGAGTAGATGCCCCAATAAGAATGTTTAATTAGGTTAAGAATGTATGCTTAAGCCATATTTAATGTTTATGCAAGTTCATAATATCTTTAAGATCATTTAAGTTATGTTCATTTACTCTTATCAAACCCAAACACTTACAATAGTTTTATCAAATGCATGGCTATGTGTGGATGCACATAGGTGGAGGACAGTGCCAGCAGTAGCCGCATCATCAGTAGCAGCGGGAGGTGTAGTTCGTGAAGCTTTTAGATCCTACCCTGGTGGGGTGCCATTCTAGAGTGTCCCTCTAGTTTATATTTACATTCATGTTATGTTAGGTTTTTCTTTCACATTCTTAGGATGTTGGACATTCTATTTCTTTCTCTTATGCATGTATTAAGACACTACTAGTGGATGTTTCAATTTTCTATGGACCTTTCTTGATACAATGTCAAGATTTTGTCATGATCCCCTATGTATGAAAATGCTTCCGTTATGCTTGGATTTTATATGTTATGGAGGTTGTGACAATTTATCTCAATAACATAATACTTGAAGTGGAGATCACCGTCCCATCTTCTTCTTCTTGAATGCCTTCAAGTACAAAGGATATACTCCTCTTGTACTTTTCTTTCTCCTTATCTTGAGTTTTGAGGATTTGGGATTTACGCTCAGCCTCAGAACTATTCAAGGCCTTGCTTTCATCCTTGGACTCGATTCTATTGACACCATCATGGATTTGTCCTTCTTCATTCTTTCTTCGACATTGATCAGCATGCCAAGCAAATCTGATAATTGTCTGGCTTTGTTATTCAAGTGAGTATACTCAATAAAATGGCTATATGATTCAGGAAATGACTGTAGAATCATATTTGTGGCCTACTCTTGTCTCAAGGAGAATCCCAGTTCTTCTAGATGTTCCAAATGTCCAATCATATTGAGCACATGAGTCTCTATTGAGTCTCCCTCTATCATCTTACACTCAAAGATCACCTTTGAGATATTGTACCTTTCTTGCTTTGTGTACTTATGGTTCAGGTTCTTAAGATGTGTTACCATCTCACGTATCCCCATGTCCTCACACTACTCATGTAACTCATAGTTCATGCAGCTTATCATAAGGTGCTCTATATCCAAAGCATCGTTGGCATGCTTCCAATTAGCATTCACTTCAGCCCTAGACACATCAAGAGTAGGTACTTCTGGAAATGGTGTTTCTAGGACATAGAGCTTGTGCTCTTCATTGAGAACCCTTTTCAAAGTCCAAAACCAGACGTGGAAGTTTGTGCCACTAAATATGTCCTTCCTAAGGACCAATCGTAATGATGATTCGAATGCCATTTGATTTTATAAGATATAAATTTTACATTTTATCAAAAACCCTTTTTGATTTGATTTGAATTAAAAATTGACAATATTTAGTTAGGCCTTTAATTAATCATTTCTCCTACTATTTTATTCGGATTGATAGCCCTCACATATCAATTCAGAAGATTGCAGCATACAACCTTCTAGTGAGCCAAGATCCAAAATAATTCAATTATTACCCAACCTACACCAACTTCCATAATCAATTATTAAGGTAGGCAACTTTTGCCAATTGTGTGGCATGCTTTTCTTGGATAGATGATATGCACAACTCTTGCCAATTGTGTCGCATGCTTTTCTTGGATAGATGATATGCACAACTCTTTTCCATAGTTGTTTGCATGCCTTTAGGTGCTTAATCTCATTAAGGACACCCAGTTAAGATTGACCCAAAAGCCAACATGATACTATATGCACCCTGCTTTAACAGAACTTACAAATCTACCATCACACTTCCATGAGATGGACGACACACCACGCTTCGATGTAACCTACGCTTGTTCGATCAGGATTTTCATGTGTATTGCTTATGGAAAGCATCTAAGAATTAATATGTTATTGAGGGAGTTTGTATTTATAAACACATATATAGTATCCAATCACCACACATATATAGTATGTATCATATACATGTTATATCCCACAACGAGAACATGAAATAAATATAAGCGATGGTTATGTCCATTCCATTGTAATTCCTTGGAGCTACAAGGAATTACCACCACCTAGGTCTACATCTCATGTAGAAACCTGTTGTTGATGAAGATTTGTGTTTTCCAATCTGGGTTGATTGGTTCAACCCTTAAATCAATCGACTCGCATCATAGTCGGTCGGTTGGTCATCACATTGATCGTCTATTCTCTAGTCCACCATCTTCTAGATTCTCCAATCAATCAGCTCACCTTCTGAGATGGATGATTGTCCTGGAATTAAGCATCTTCTTCATCATGACAAGAAATTAAACTATCCTAATGCTATTACATGTTACATGGTGTAAAAAACCTCAACTTACATTCGAGGGAAGCATATGTAGAAGAAAAAAATACTTTTATAATTGGAATATTAGGTAGAGGCTCAGTATGCAAATTGAGATAAAACCAACTACACAACCATGCACAGATTTATAGGATTATTGGCCATAACCGTGCTTCACATCCACCATCAAAACTCACTTTTAGGGCAACATGTGTAAATTGCATTATATATATAAATATATATATATATATATATATATATTATTTGGGATCTTATGTGGTGTTTAATTGGATATGCATATTAATTAGTTTAAGTATACGCATCTTATGCAATATATAAATAATGAAAACCAAAAATCTGATCATATCGATTATCTAAAAACACAGCAGATTGATGTGGCTCTGATACCACTGTAGGGAAATATGGGGACAGAATAAGTAGCGAAAACAAAAATTTAACTACTATATTCCCTTAAACCAATAGAACGTGTCAATAAATATGTAATGGGAAGGATGGTTTAGAGTATATACATGATCTTGGATCAAGTAAAACAATAATCTCCTCGCCTTGATGTGCACCCTTTCTTCAAGTTGCATTCAAATAGTGTATGTGTCGGCCTCGTGGTTGATTACCACAGACAAAAGATTGATGATATCCTCCTAGAGGAAAAAGCCCCATGCCTCTGGAGTAGTCCACACAGACCACCAAGAACTCTTGTCATTCTAGTAGAACAGACAAGAAGGAGTCATTCCTTCATGTTGGAGTAATAGTGACCAACTTACTCTCCCACAATTTTTCTCCCTTGGTGGTCAGGTTCTCTCAGTTACCACAACCAGAGAAGACAAACAATTTTCATAAGCAATTGAATTGCGTCACTGAAAAGCCCCTAGTACCCCTCTATTTATAGAAGGGTCAAGGTCAGGGTTCCCAATCTGTGTGAGAGTGGAAGGGACTGGAATTTCACAAATTTTCACAACCTGCCAGCAGAAAAATGATCAATTCATAGGTGAAATGATCGGTTAGAATGTGAGTCGATCAGTTCAACCAGTGAACTGGTCGTTTCATCATGTTTCCCAATAGAAATTGTATTGAAAATTCCAATCTAATTAACGCATGACATGACATCAGCACTAACCTTGATGCAATTGAATTTCTCTTGTGAATCGAGTGGTTCATCTCATGAACTGGTTGTTTGGAAACCTTGAGTTGATCAGTTCACTCAGTGAACATGTTGCTTCATGCCCTAGTTCATCCAGAATTCAGCCAATGTAATATCCAATTAACCTGACACTCCAATCAGTCAGTTCAACACTTGAACTGGTCAGTTCAGAGTCCAGTCAATCAATTGTTGTTAAAATAGAGTACCTAAACACTTTAGTAATCAACTTTATTATCATTCATGGTTAAACTCCTATTCCAAGTAAATCCTTTGTGTGTGACCCTATAGCTTCCACATTACGTTGGCAGTGAATGTCCATAACTACTTTATGACATCACAAGCAAATAGTGGTTCCTAGTCACACATCATTGCTACCCAAGTGAATGCAAAGTTGGAGAACAACTTCATCCTACAATATGTGATTGGTGTTATAGTGTTTTTATAGTTCCTTTGTCACTAATGTCTTGTATTTAACTTGAGGCATGAAATCGTCATCCTCTTCAATCGTTCTATCCATGTTCCTTGATCCGGAGCAGACTGTATGAGATATATGTAATCTCAATGTCACATATTGACTCACATGTGCATGGCCATGCATTTCTTAGTCTCTCTTATCAAGTGGCTAGGTTATCATACTCCTCTAGGAGGTACAAATCCCATCCACAATGCTCATAGTCATCCCCATGTGTCGCACTGTATCTGATCATCACATTTATGGAAACCCTTATTCAGAACCACGGTGATGATGTCAGAGTACACCGAACGACATGCGATGAGTTTAGTGATTTAAGAACCACAATCACCACCAACACAATTAGAGATGAGGCTGACTACCAATTATGGTTTCCATTTACCACTGCTATGGTGGGTCTGTCTGATACAAATATGGATTTTCTATAATACTTCATAGATATATCAGACAAAAAATGGCTTTGATCATGGGACAATAAAACTTTATTTAAAAAAGCAAATGAAGAGGACAGATAAGACTTGGGGGCAATTCTTCCCTTTTCTTAGATGAAATGGGTTGTAAAAGGATTTTTCATTAAGATAATGGAAAAAAGAGTATTATATTTCCAATGGAATTGAAATGGAATAGTATATTCATGATAATTCAGTTGGTCAATTTATTGAAAAGGCTTGTAAAATGGTCATTTAAAGGACAAGTTACAGTTAAGTCTAGAGAATGATACTTTCTGTATGTGAACCCTCAACCAATTGCAAATGAGGGAAGTGAGAGGATAAAATAGGTGGGAAAATATGGAAAAATGCAGAATAAATGGGACATGCTCCATTTCTAGACAAAAAAATATAATATAATCGTGATCAAATTAATGATAAAAAATGAGGTGTCATTGCTATCAGCGGTATCCATGTGTCATAATTGTTCATAACCTCAGGTAGGTCTTCACCCCAAAAGACACTAGAATAAATTTTGACGAAGTCAAGCACAATTACTTCTTATCAATTGTGTATGAGGTAATTTCACTCATATCTCCATACCCAGAGGCTTCCTTAAAGGTAAAGAGAATCATACAATCCACTAATATTTTCCTCTATTTCCACAGTTTCCCCATAGCCATAATAGAAGGATTAGGATATGCATGTTTTTCACTTCTTCTTTCTTTGGAATCCTTTATTCCTTTGAACCCTCTTTGGCTAGCATGAGTTTTAGGAGGTATGAAGAATTATTATTGGATATGAGTAAATAAAATTTATTGTAACTAATGGAATTTCATGCTATCATGTTTGGAGGATATCGTAAACCAAGTTAGTATGTATATGACATCCTTAGGACTCTGAATACAGTGACATATACTATGTAGAAGAGAGGTATACATGGAAAAATTTGTAGATGAGAGGCTCGTTATTCATGTTGTATCCTTATAAAGGGACACTTAGATATTCATCCAGGTAAGTCTTACACCCTCAAAGTAACATAGGTTTATATAAAAAAATCTTAATAATTTTTCACCATCATTGACTTTCCTACACACCTCCACTTATACAATCATAATAGGGAGTATGACATGCTTATACAGAGGTATGATGTGTGAACTGTTGCTCAGATACCAATTATGATGGCTCCAATTCTAGCACATTTTCCTTTAAGAATGTTTCATTGGCATCTCTATACCTATACCACTGAAGCATCCAAAAAGGAAAACTGTGTATAATGTTTCTATCCATTTGTATCTCTGAACATGTAGAAGCAATGATCAGTTCACACTTAAACACAATTGCATCAAGAATATCCATTCAAAAGGAAAGAAATAAAGTCTTGCTTGTTATCAAAATAGAAAACTTGTGATTTACTAAACTTTTGGAATCCCTGGATACTTAATTACATAAGTGAATTCATGCATGTTGAGTTATTTTGAGAGTTATAAGTGCTTTGGAAAAGCTTGTGTGGTAATGGATGTTGACATTATGATTAAAATCCCTAAGTTTATGCCCTTTTGAGATATTTTATTGACATGTCAAAGAGTTGATTTTTTTGGCACCAAATTTGAGTAGAATGTAACTTGATTTGTGATAAACCTATGGTCAAAATTTGATGATGATTGGATATTCGTAGAGAGATATATTTAGGTTTGAATTTTGTGAAATGATGTGAACTGTTGATGATTTATGGACCTAAGTTTCAATCCTCCTTTGCACGCACCCTTTGAGTATTTGGATGGGCTGTGTGGCCGGATTATGTCCATGGATCTCTAATTCAGGGGTTGTGACCTTTAAGAAGTAGGAGGCCCGGATTCTGAGTTGGGAAAGCTTCATCTCAATCGCACATGATTACCTTACAGTTACAACTTGACTGTCGGTGGCGACCACACCCATTGTGGTGCCCTCAAGTCGTGGCTCTAGTTGTGAAACTGAGCAGAAAGTTTTCCTTGGCTCGACTAGAAGAGTGCAGAGACCCCTTAAACAAGATGTGAAACCACTCCAGTATAGAGAATAAACTTCCAGTCCTTGTTGCTTCTCCACTCCAACGAGTATACAGAATGGGGAAGTAGAGCTTGGAGATAGAGGGGGAGTTTTAGGGGAAGTTAGGAAGTGAAAATGATCCCTATATTCTAATGAATCTAGTCTGATGCCTACTTTGTGGGTGTGGTAGGGCCTAGATGGCTAACAAACTCAATTTTACAGAAGACGGTCATGGTGTTAGTTGGAGTAGAAGGAGGTTCTCTCAGAGGAAATAAAGAAGGGGAATAAGTTCTTGGAGGCCTTGTGCATCTATCTGATGCTTCATATCGGTGCTAGGATGAGAGAAGGCATAATGTCTCTTCTACTCCGCCGCACCAGGACCAGGCGACGATGAGCTAACCAGGACAGCTAGAGGAAGGCTCTGGCATCGGGGTAACATGTCGGCAATTTAGGGAGATGTAGATCAAAGTTATGGTGGCTTGATGAACTAGCGACGAGCACCTTCGTGCCCTCTTTTGCTCGCTGGAGAGAAGGACGACAGCGGCGCTCGCACAGAACCCAGGCAGGCTCGTGTTCGTGAGTAATGGAGAAATAAAAGGGGGAAGGCCAGAGTGGGTCCACAGGAAGAACCAGCCGGTCCAAGACAAGCAAACCCTTGAAACGCCAACTCAACCAGCAAAATAGAAAGGATCAACGCACCCTTATGGCCACGTGTCAGCATTTAATTGGCTCCATAAGGTAAATCAACCCAGTTAATGTTTAAATCTTAGAAAATTCATAGTAATTATCTCATCTATCAAAAAAATACAACCAAGATACCAAAGTTCTCCAAAAATGAGTAGCACAACATGGAACCCTAATATATGTCTTTTGATTAATAAAATATGTCGATACCACATAAGATGTATTATACTCATTTGATGTATAATAAATACCAAATGATGGAATAAGATTATGGAAATGTTCTAGTAACTTCTAAATGTGATGTATAATCCATTTGAGGACCAGATATTATAATGTTGATGCGCTAAACCATGTAATATGATTCATATGGATAATTAGGGCTAATATCCCTACATGAATACAATAAATATGTTTATGCTCAATAAAACTTGGAACTCCAGAATAGGTTCATAACACTATATGGAACACAATATGAAACTAACCATATCAATCTTATGCACATATTTCATGTTATGATGATGATGACTCCTAAAGTGATATAACCCTAATATGACTAATGCATGAAACCTAGGGTTAACTTGTGCACATAATTATATGCAACTGAATAATCAGATTATGTATTTTAATCTAGAATCTAAGACCAGTAACATAATACCAATTTTATAAGAGGAGTAATAATGAGAATATCCAATGAGCTGAGTCAAACCCTAATGAATCATAAATAGTGTTTAGACAATGAGAATCTAATAATGGTATGTGTTACCTTGCCTTTACCAGGGTTGACAAGGATATAGTTGATATCAAAAATGTGAGCACTAGAATATCTCTTAGAAGGTACGTCTCTACCTCTTACTTGGCCTACTATGTAGTGTGGTTGTATTATGTGTGTACAAATATTTGGCAAATGATATTGGATGAAATGATTATTCTTGTAGATTATCTTGCTTGATTTTCCATAAATATAGTTATGAACATATGTAACATAAGATATCTGATCCAATATATGATAGCACTAAATCTCTTTGGTAGAATAGTGCATTGATGAAAGTACTAAATCTCTTTGGCAGAATAGTACATGTAAGTACTAAATCTCTTTGGCATAATAGTTCATTTATGAAAGTACTAAATCTCTTTAGAAGAATAGTACATGTGAGCACTAAATCTCTTTGGTATAATAGTGCATGTGGTTGATCAACTTTACATATAATGGGAAATGTGCCTAAAATATGTGTTCTCTTTTGTTAATAAACATTTTTGTTTAATTATGCTTTTGTTATATTTTTTTGTTACTGTCAAGTATTAGTTTTATTTTATTGCCAGGTCTTAGTAATGAGAGGTATATAAAAAGACACGTAGGTGTACTTGGTACAATATTTTAGAATATTATGCTGACGTGTATCACATATAATCTTTTGTTTAGGTTGTGGACATATGCTCTTGAAGAATCGGGATAGTTGGGAGTGGTTTGGCGAGCAGATGTACAGGTGGACCTATTATCTATAAGATCTTGTATTAGATATAGTACGTGCATATGTAAAAGTTTGCTATTCAATATGTAATATCAAATGTTGTAAGAACTCATTTTGTAATTATATGTTGAATGGTGAGCTTGTATTGTGTGGTTTGTTTATTATTCATGGGCATGTGCTAATGTTATTTCCTTCTAACTTCTTATGATTTTCATCTTCTTAGCCTATTGTGTGGTTTTTGAATTGGGATTCAAGTTGAGGTGAGGGTTTCAATTTAGACGTCACACAATGGGTCAAGGCGTTGAAAATTCGGGGACGTCACAAAACTAGCAACAATAGGAAAATACAAAGAGATTATTGCAATCTATAAATAAACCAAATGGTGGAAATTATAACCAAATACTAATGTATAAAGAAAAGAATTAAAATTGATCTAGATCCTCTATTAACTCTTTCATGTATTTTTCTTTTGTTAATTGTGTGTGGTGCTTGAAATTATGTGAAACAAGTGGCTCAACACACAAGGTGTTGGTACATGAGAAGAAAGATACTTACATATATGTTTTCTTACTATGATACTTTCATAAAGCAAGATATGAAAAACAGTTGTATTGAAGAAAAAGGAAAACTCCCATTTTAATCAATTTCAATGATTTTTGTTATTGGTGTGGACTAGTATTGAAACATATATTGTTGGGTCCAAGTTCTATCTATTGAGTACACTAGGTTACTTTCGTGTGCTTCATTTAATTTAGGGATATCCTTGTATATCCTACACTGGTACTAGTCAACATTAAAACAATCACTCTCTTTTAGGGTGTTTAATTACCACCATCAGAAATTACAAGACATTCTTGTAACTTTTGTTTTCAGTGATAGGCAAATAACAGTACTACAAATTGTATACTATACATACAATATTATCAAGTAAATGAAATATTACTTCTTAATTATACTTCAAGCAATAAAAAATATTATTATATAATAAATGTGAACCCATGTGTCTTGATTCATAGATTTCTAAACTTATCCATGATGATGAAATACTCTAGTCATCACCTTATTAATAATAATTGATTCTCATTACTAAAGGTTTGTCATCATTCAAGGTATTTAGATACATAATAGGGTATTGGTCAAACCTAGGTTCAAACTGAGTGAAACCTATATTTGACAATTATCTATTATTTTATGTGCCACAATTAAGGTTTGTTCAAGTTTTTGTATTTTTCCAATGATTGACCTAATTTCCAAAATTAATATGAGGTTAAAAGCACCAAGTTACATTTCATGTTGAAATACTTAATATTGAAAAATACAATTTAGTTCAGAGTATGTATATGTGTTTAGAACATTTTGGGGTTCCAAAACAATTTTCTAAGAATTTATCTTAAACTTTCAGCTGTGAACCACCATTGGCTTGCAGTCCTCGACCAACTTGCGCTGCTCCCTTCCTGCTTGCCTTTTGTTAGACAATGTGTGTGGGAACCTTCACAAGATTGAATGATAGAAAAATATAAACCATCATATCCTCCTCCTTGTCGCAAAGTCCTATCGTGAGAGATTCATATATGGAAAATTATTTACATCACACGTCTTCCACCAAACGTCACACCCCCACATCGAGAAAGTGCACCGAGTAACTGTCCACACTATGTGACACGAGCACCAAGAACATATAATGTTCATGCTGCTCATGCATCATTATTATAAATCTTCATTGACCAATAAAGCAATACATGCAACATTATTGTGTACATGCAGTCATTGCATTAAAACAATCACTCCATTCGTGAATAACACAATGCATGTAATATTATTGCATGCATGCAGCGGCTGCATTAAAATAACTACTATTTACATTTATTACTCCTCTTACACATAAAGCAACATACTTGAAAATTCAAATTCTTTTTCAAACTCCCTCTATTTTTTGGTAGGATATACTATCTGATCTGACAATGTACATATTTATACTCATTTCATGGCTAAGTCCAAAATCAATACTTGAATATACTCAATATAGTGCCAAAAGACATTAATAAATATATAAATATAAACTAGCATACACTACTACAGAAATGGCTTATAAAGTCACTTTTCAAGGTGTCGGTTGTATACATAAACCGATACATAAACTCTACAGTGTCGGTTGATAACATAAACCGACATCCAATGTATGAAGGGAGACCAGACACGGGTACCGCTTTTATTAAGTGTCAGTTACTTAATAAAAAACCGACACCTAAAATCAACCGCCAAAACCAAAATTCCAGCGAAAAAATTACCTCCAAAATTTGACATATGGCATCGGTTCATAAATAAATAACCGACAACTAAAGGTTATTCGTGAGACAGAAATAGGTGTCGGTTGTCTTTTAGTTAAAAACCGACGACTATAATCTAGTATAGGTGTCGGTTTTTGGATAAGAACCGACACTGTTGGTTTAGTTGTTGGTTTTTTTGAATAACCGACACTTATGGTCAACTTAATAGCTCACTAGCGCGAGCGACTCTTCCCCTTTCTCTGTTTCATTCCCGATTTCAATTAGGTCCGGCGATTTCTTGCTCGCCCCCGCCGGTCGTTGCTCCGTGCTCGCGCCCGCCGCTACTCCGTGCTCTGTCGCCGCTGCTCCGTGCTCCGCCAGCACGCCGCTCCCTGCCCTCCGTGCTCACCGGCCCTCTTCTCGTCAGCCCTCTGTGCTCACCGACGGACGTGCTCGTCGGAAGTCCCTCTCCCTCTCCCTCTCTGGTCTCTGGTCGCCGACGCTCCGTGCTCGTCGGCCCTCCGTGCTCCAGGCCAGGTACGCCCTTCCTCCTTCTTCCTCCTTCCTTCCTCCGCCTAGGCGGCTGCTTGGGCGGTGCCAATGCACGTCCAGGCTGCTGTTGGGCATTTTTTTATTTTTTTTTAAGTTATTTACTTATTGGTAACTTGATAAATAACTCATATACACTAATCTATGGTAATGCCTTAGTTGATCACTCTTTATATTAGAGCTAATCAAGTGATGTATTGCTGTAATTTTTTATTTTAGAATGCATACTTTGGTTAAATGTACTGTTGTAACTAATCATGACAGAGATTTTAGAATGCATACTTTGGTTAAATGTACTGCTGTAATTTTTGATCAAGTGATGATATGTAAATATAGCAATAAGTTAGTAAGGTATCAATGATAAGTCTGCTGTAATGTGATGCAAAATAGTTATTGTATCATGCATATCTTAATACTTTTTTGTTTTATAGTTGTATAGGGTATTTTATGTGTGACAAGTCTATTGTTTAATAGTTTAGCTATAATGATCATTGTTTTATAGTTGTGTTATAAAGTATTTGGGTGTTTAGTATGGTTATTTAGGGTGTTCATATATGTATAAAGGTTCCAAAAAGTATAGTATATATATGCATACATGTGCATTTTTTTATAAAATTGTATAGAAAATCAAAACCCGTTTTTGGTGAGAATCCTAATCTCCCTTCTTGCTTAATGATGAATTGTAATGCACACATGTGACATGCTTGGAATGTAAATGATGAACTTTTCCCTAAATTGCCAATCATGCTTTTAAAGACATCAATAATCACCCTAACTTGAAGAACTAGGATTTTAGGTATAAGAATGACAACACATTATTTGTTGGCCTAGAAACCCATCCAAGATTTACTCATTAGGAGTAAATATTGGATAGTCCCCGGTTTGGGAATGTTCTTGAACACCTAATCTCTCTTAGGATGTAAGTGTATAATGTATATTGGGTTTTCAAGAAAATTTCGGCAGCATTTCCCCATTTGTTCTCTACGTACAAATGTACTTGGAGAACATCGGGGAAATACTGCCGAAATTTTCTTGAAAACCCAATACACATTATACACTTACTAGTGAGATTAGGTGTTCAAGAATAGATAGGTGGTACACATTTATTATATATAATAATGACATCGCATGTATTTGTTAACCCTAGACCCTAATCTTGTCCTAATATATACTTGTTTTCTCTTTGATCATAGAATGGATAGATCATGGATGTCCATTCGCAATCGCTGCACCCCAGAGTTTATTTCTGGTCTTGACCAGTTCATTAGATTTGCCGAGGAACATAGGAAACAACCTGGAGATAGGTTCTACTGTCCATGTAGGCATTGCGGTAACAACTTGAAAGTCAACACTGGTGACGAAATCAAAACTCATGTCATGTGCAACGGGATTATACAAGGCTATACAGAATGGCACTGGCATGGAGAGATTTCAAACCTGAAACCAGTGGATGTTGATAGCAGTTCTTGTGTGGAAGAAGAAATTGCCTACGATGACGTAGATGTGAATGAACCAGTTCTAGTAGACATCGTTGATGCGATGCTAGATAGTTGTGGGGTAGAGCACACCGATCCACCTCCCATTTTTAGAAACATTGTGTATGATGCTGAGATGCCGTTATACACAGGTTGTACTAAGTTTATGAAGCTTAGCGTTGTGTTGAGATTGTATAAGTTGAAAGCTAACAATAGATGGAGCGACAAAAGCTTCACGTCATTGTTGTCTTTGTTGAAAGAAATGCTTCCTGAAGGAAACGAGCTGCCAATCTCAACATACCAGGTAAAGAAATTGTTGTGCCCAATGGGAATGGATGCCAAGAAGATACACGCATGTCCGAATGATTGTGTATTATTTCAAAAGGACTATGCGGATTTGAAAGATTGTCCAAAATGTGGTGCGTCACGGTATAAATTGACGACTTCGGGGGAGTTCAAAACTGGTTCTACTGCCAAGGTGATGTGGTATCTACCTATAATATCATGGTTTCAATGCTTGTTTGCCAATCCGATAGATGCAAAGAATTTGAGGTGGCATGCAGATGTTAAGAAAAATAATGATGGGATCCTACGACATGTGTCTGATTCCCCACAGTGGAAGAAGATTGATCTATTGTACCCTGAATTTGGTGAAGAAGTCAGGAATCTAAGACTTGGGCTTTGTACAGATGGGATGAATCTGTACAGGACATTTAGCAGCCAACATAGCACTTGGCCAGTCATGCTTGTTATATACAATCTTCCTCCCTGGCTGTGTATGAAAAATAAGTACGTAATGTTGTCGTTGTTGATATCGGGCCCTAAACAACCTAGAAATGACATCGATGTTTATCTAGAACCTCTGATTGATGACTTAAAGAAACTCTGGGGTGAGGTGTGATGACCTATGATGCTTCACGAAGAGAGACATTTCATTTCCATGCTATGTTGTTTTTCACTATTAATGACTTTCCAGCATATGGGAATTTGTCTGGATATAGTGTCAAAGGAGCTAAAGCGTGTCCTATATGTGAAGAGAACACTGATTCAACAAGACTAAAACATGGCGGTAAGAATGTATATCTCGGTCATCGAAGGTTTCTTCCAAAATTTCATCTGTATCATAGGAAGCGCAAAGCATTCAATGGATTGAATGAGGAACGGAGTGCACCTAAACCTATACCAGGGGAGGTTGTTTATGAAAGAGTAAAAGACTTTGTCAATGAATTTGGTAAGAGATCACAATGTACTACACGGAGTGACAATTCTTCATTCAAGAAGAAGTCAATATTTTGGGATCTTCCTTATTGGAGTTCTTTGACAGTCAGACATTGTATCGATGTAATGCACGTTGAGAAAAATGTCTGTGATAGCATCATTGGTACTCTGTTAAATATACCAGGTAAGACTAAAGATGGGATAAAATCCAGACTGGACCTACGTGAAATGGGAATAAGGTCAGAATTAACATAATTACGTGAAATGGGTAATAAAATAACATACTTACCTCCCGCTTGTTACACGTTGTCTAGAAAGGAGAAGAAAGCTTTTTGTGAATGCTTGGTAAATGTTAAGGTGCCGCATGGTTACTCATCCAACATCTGTAGATTGGTATCAATGAAAGATCTGAAGTTGATAGGTCTTAAATCTCATGATTGTCACACTCTAATGCAATAAATATTGCCCGTGGTAATTCGATCTATATTATCGAAGCATGTAAGGTTTGCAATCACCAGACTTTGTTTCTTTTTCAACAGTCTCTGTAGCAAAGTTATTGACCCTGAGACTCTCGATAATTTGCAAAGAGAAGTGGTTGTTACCCTATGTCAGCTTGAGATGTATTTCCCTCCTTCATTCTTTGATATCATGGTACATCTTGTTGTTCACTTGACTAGGAAAGTGAAAATCTTGGGACCGGTTTTCTTGCATTAGATGTATCCCTTTGAACGATACATGAGCATTTTTAAAGGTGATGTTTGAAACCGTTATCGGCCTGAAGGGAGTATTATTGAAGGTTATGTGGCGAGAGAGGTTATGGATTTCTGCAATGACTTTCTCAGTGGTAATGACACTCCTGATAATGACAAGAATATTGACGAGCTATTTGGCAAAGGAATTTTGGGATCACGTGTGAAAGTAATCAGTCGTGAGCAGTTGGAACAAGGTCATTTGTATATTTTACACAACATGGACAAAGTGAACGTTTATATCGAGGAACATACCAATTTCATCAAAAGACAATATCCTCGAGCCAATACAATGTGGCTTGCTAGAGAGCATAATAAGACTTTTATTAAGTGGTTTGAAGATAAAGTCTTACATCAACTATCTCAAACACCAGGTGATATTACTGAAACTATCAAATGCCTCACCTTTAAACCAAAGTTAACTGTTATGTCTTATGAAGGGTATGACATTAATGGATTCACATATTACACAAAGCGCCAAGATGATAAGAGTGTCATCCAAAACAGTGGGGTCACCCTTCAAGCATCGACTATGTTTTTTGCAAGTGCAAAGGATAAGAGTCCACGTGAAGCTAAAATGTCATATTACGGTGTCATTGAAGACATATGGGAATTTGACTACATAGATTTCAAAATTCCGCTCTTCAAATGTAATTGGGTTGATAACACCAAAGGAGTTATAGTGGATGAATTGGGTTTCACTTTAGTGAACTTTGAAAAGATTGGCGAGAAGGCTGAACCATTCATATTGGCATCACAGGCGAAACAAGTATTTTATATCGATGATCCTGCAAATGATAAATGGTCGGTTGTTCTTCATGGTCAAAGACAGTTCATTGAAGATCCTATAGATGAAGAACAGTACTATGATAAGTATGATGAATCCAGTCCATTCTCAGTTGGGTTGCCAACACCAACAAATATTGAAGCTAATGATGACTTGTATGTGTGCGGAGATCACAATGAAGGATTGTTAATAGATAAAAAATCGCAATATTAGAGGTATGTTTTGTTTTATACGTTTTTATTTTTCTGAATATGTGAACTTATACAATTTGAATTACTTTAACTATACAAAAATACTAAAAATTTAATATGTTGTTCAAAACTGAGTATCAAACCATCACTTAAAATTTGAGCTTAATTTATAATGTGAATTACTTTACAATGTGAATGTGAACTTTACAATGTGAGCTTTACAATTTGAATTACTTTACAATGTGAACTTTACAATTTGAATGTGAATTTGCAGATGGCTGACCGTGCTGATGATTACCGTGAGGGTGAGGACATCAATGTGCCGCCTCACAATGTAAGTTTTAAAAAAAATATCATATATTTATATCTATATGTCCATTTATAGTTATATCTTGTAAATATGTTTATTTATCAAATTTTAGGTTGATGATGCACAGGTACCACCTGAAGCACTTGATGCACTTGATCAGTAACACCAAAAAGTTGACAAGAGAAGGGGCATCACTATGATGAAGAAGTTAATTACGCAAAAGGGCAATGGACCCAAACTTGTTGTGGATTTTGATAATGCAGGAAATGCATGTGGTGTGAATCGCAATTCATTTGTTTCATATCTTGGGTTTGTTACTAGTAGCCATTTCGGTTGTCGCTTAGATTCTTGGCATAATGTTTCTAAGGAGAAGAAAGACTTAATATGGAGGGATTTATGTGTGAGTTATTATTAATTTGCAATTCTATTTTGTAGATTACTAAATTTTTGGATACTAGTTAATAGCAATTCTATTTTGCAGAGTATATTTGAATTAGATGAAAAGCTGCATCGTAAATGTGTGATGCAACGCTGTGGGAGAGTCCTAAGGAACTATAGGACAAATCTCACCCGAGAATACATAAAAGAAGCTGACAAGAGGAAGAAGACAGCCACTGAACAGTGGAACTTCCTGGACAAAGAAGAATGGGACGTGTTTGTCGCTTCAAGACAAACTGATGAATTCAAGGTATTAGGTGTCAGTCTCAATCTCATTAATTAATATATGTTGTATTCACCTATTCAAGATTAACATTTAGTGTTACTAACCAAATCATTAATGTGCATACTAACTAGGCCCTCAGTGAGGCACAAAGATCAAGGCTTGCACTGAATGTGCACGACCACACAATGGGTCCAAGAGGATATGCAGGTGTTCGCCAAAGACTACAGTCTGAGGCTACTGCTCAGTCTGCTGCTACTCAGGAGTCCTCTACCATAGGTAGCACACCTCTGCCTCGCCATGATGTCTGGATAGCTGGGAGGCAAAATAAGAAGAGAGAAATAACGAAGGCTGCAACTGCTAAGGCGGCTGCAAAAATGGTAAAATACAACTCTTACAACAATCATTCGAATATTGATTATTTGTGTTGTTTACTTAATTACAAATTTTTGTTTTGGTGATTAGCGGGAGCTGCATGAGCTGAGGAAACAAGGCAAGTTCATCCCTGAGGGAACAAGGGATGAATTGACAGTTGCTCTGGGTAACCCAGAGCATCATGGACGTGTTAGGGTTGCAAGCGCTGGTGTGGGCATCAAAGATTTTTTTGGGCCATCCCAGCACAAACATGTCCCAAAAGCGGGACTTTCACAAGAAGAGGTAACATATTCTTTCTTTATAATGTTACTGTAAAAGAGAATTCAATAAATAGAATTTGACGTTTCTTTTATCCATGTATAGGTAGATAAGCTATATGATAGGAAACTCGAAGAAGCAATGAAAAAGTGGCAAGCATCTCAGACTGCCACTTACCAGACAATACCTACTGCAGGCTCTACTCCTACTCCTACTGCAGAGGTTGGGAGTAATATTGTAGAACCACCACCTAGAACATCCGATGTAAGTATTTTTATGACATAGTAACTAGTTTTTTAATTCAAGATGATATGTATATATGAAATTGTAGTCGTTTCAAAAAAAGATGATATGTATATATGTATATAACATTCTTTACACAAAAATTTGTAGGGGTTGAAGCGATGCCGTCTAAAAAGTAATGAATATGTCGTTGCAGAGGTGTCGGCTTACCCATCCCTACCCGGGGAACAGTTTCACGGGTCTCCATTACCAGCTGATTGGCTTCGTGTGAGCCTGGTACATATATTGCAAGGATGGGCGGATCTTCCATTGCCATATGCCCACCTAGATTGTGAAACGCTTGGTGAGGCAGAAGGCGGAGTGATATTGTGGCGAAAAGTGGATGTCCTCTTTACTGAAAATGTATGATAAATTTACATTATGTTAAATTATTAGTGTGTGTATATGATGTCAGTTGATCTGAAATTATATATATACAAGTTAAAAAGAAGACACCCACAGCATCTAGGTCTCCACTTCCACCTCCTACATTACCTAGTTGGGTTCCACAGGACCTACCTGTCCCGTTAGGTCCTAACTGTAGGGGTATGACAATATGGTTAGGCGAACATGATATAAACTGCCCTATAACTGTTTCTTCCGATTCAGATTCTACAGGTCAGTCATACGAAACCAGACTATTTATACAAGATATTTTGGAGTTGTTTGGAAATGATTGGCTAAATACATCTGTGATAGAGATATGGATAAGGTGAGATCTTCTTTATACATCCATATACCTTGTGTATGATCTGGTGATCTGGTTTCTTATTTATTAATGCATGTGTAATTAATACATATTTTGTAGCTACTTAGACAAGATATGTGCAGATTTTGGATTCAAACATGTAGGGTTTTTGATTCCATCTTTGATTAGTCTAGTAGCTAAAGACCCTACGTCAGTTCAACAATACTGTTGTGAGGCTTTTACAAATTTTGTTGTAAATAAGAAGACGGTGATAATGGCTCCATTCAATGTAGAGTAAGTTTACTTTGCTTATTATAATTTGGACTTAAGAAAATTACATTTTATTGTGGATTTTGAGTTATTAATTTTTAACTTTTTTACCTCTAGTGGTAAGCATTGGGAGTTACTGGTTATTGTCCCCGAGACGTTCACTGTCTATTATCTAGATCCTAAGGAGAGTAAATTGAATATAAGATTTGGACACATAATGAAAATGGCATTATTCCGGTGAGAAATATTTCATTTTCATATTCGTTAACATATGTTATTACATTACTATTTAAATGCAATGTTCTGTGTTACATTAACATGTAAGGGTTTTGATGAGTTCAAAAAGGCTGGAGGAAAGGTCCCCACAAAAAGGAACCAGCCAATAATTTGGAAGAATGTGAAAGTAAGTTCCCGACTGTAATATATGTATATATTATTTATGTGAACAATGCTTAATTAGTTGTATTTTTTAATATTTTGTATGTTTGAATTTATAGTGTGCTACACAAGACAACGGATGGGCATGTGGATACTATGTCATGCGATATAAGCACATGATTATCAAACATGCCGCACTGGATATCGAGTGTATTGCTCAGGTATTATATAGTCTCATTAGATAATATGATCGAAATATATCAATCTTATTTATAGCTCATTAATTATATATATACATCATCCTCTTTACAGGTGTTTAAAGTTGACCCCATTACAGGAGAGGACTTACGAGATGTACATGCTCCCTATACGATGGGAGAATTAAATGAAGTACGAGAAGAATGGGCAACAGCCATACAAATAGTGGGGGTTTTAAAATATAATTGGGATCCTGATAGTGAATAATGACTAAACAATGATATTTTGTAAATGAATTTCTGAATTATAATATATGTGTGAATGTTTCTACATGTCTGGATATTTCTACATGTGTCTGAGTGAAAATGAATGAAAGTGTTGGTTGCTATATGAATGTTTCTACATGTGCGAATGTGAATGAATAGAACTACAGATTGCTAGCTACATGAATGTTTCTAAATGTGTGAAAATAAAATGGAACTGCAGGTTGCATTGCTAAATGCATGTGTGAATATATATTTTTGTTGTTAATTTTGCAGGTTTGTCGTCTGTTGTTGGCTGATATCAATGGATGTCGTAAAACCTGCAGTTCATAACTGAACTGCAGGTTTCTCATCCTGCGACCAGCCACATCAGGTCTGTAGACTGACAAAAAAAAACAATAGGCGTCGGTTATTTGTATAAAACCGACACACAAAGTTATAGTGTACGTTTTATATAAATAACCGGCGTCTATTTCCTGTGGCGTGAAGATATATGGTGTCAATTTCTTACTTATAACCGACACCGATAATGCCCAAGATGGCGCCCTTTCTGTGGCGCGAAGGGTTTGGGCGTCGGTTTCTTACCTAATAACTGACGCCTATAGTCCCATGATGGCGCGTTTTCGGTGGCGCGCGAAGAGTTTGGGCGTCAGTTTTGGAACTGACGCGTAATGGGTGAGCTTTTAGTGTTGCCCACATAGGTGTCGCTTAGAAACCGACACTAAAGGCCTTAAATAACCGACACTAAAGGTAGGTTCTGTAGTAGTGATAGTGCTTACAGTCTGAGCTTGATTTGACTAGCGAAATAAAATACAAAGTTGGTTGTTTATTATGCTTATATGATTTTTTTTATTCATTGAACATATGTGAAAATCATCATTTCACTTTACCTCAGAATAAAAAATTAACAAAACCATAACGTCATACTAAAAATCATTTCATTGGGTCATGCTATAATATTTTATATAATTTAAATCAATACATAGAAAAAAACAATAATGCCATACTTAATTATGTCAAGAACAAAAATTAACAAAATTCGAAAAATAATACTTAATTATGTACAAGACATCATTTCATTTTATCTAAGAATAAAAAATTACAAAACTACAACATCATACTAAAAAATCATTTCATTGGGTCATGCTATAATATTTTATATAATTTAAATCAATACATAGAATAGAACAATAATGACATACTTAACTATGTAAAGAGCATAAATTAACAAAATAACAAAAATAATACTTAATTATGTCCAAGACAGTACTAAAATTCATCAACAAACAGACTTAAAATAGACTAGCACAATGTATCCTATTCGAGAAAAATTTAATAAAGCATTTTTCATCGATTCTACAACTGTATAAATGTCTGGTTTGAGCAAAATTATGTTTCTGTATATTGATAATAAGTTAAAAATAAGTATTTAAATATATTTAAAATAGTACTAAGAATATAACGACACACTACCAAAAAGTCTATAGCCCAGAGCGACATGAATAACTAGGTCATAAGTCTGTTGGTGCGACTACATGACTGCATGGCTGCATGCATGTCACTACTACAACAAATCAATATAATCGCCTAGCCACCCACCACCAACCACCAACTAAGCAATGCATTTAATTCTTAGCTACAAACAACTAACAACTCATTTCAAATTAAAAAAATGTTTTCCCTCCAATTTTTTTCGACGACCCACAGTCGTCTGAGTCAAAATTCATACTTAAATATGTTCAAAGTAGTACTAAAATCTATTAACAACCAGACTTGATATAAATTAAAACAGTGCTTATAGTCAAATAAATTCTATGATTACAAAAATATATTATAAGACATAATGATCATTCATTATTGCACTACCAAAAGACATCCTCAATGAGACTAAATATAAATTAAGACAATGCTTACAATTAGAAAGATTTGGTGACTAGAGAATATATCACAAGGCACAATATCCATTTATTATTTTCTAAAAAATTATAATATGTATGCATAACTCTACGTTATTGCATGTGACTCATAAATGCTCACATTTTTTATTTAAAATAAAAATCAAAACTCATTTATAAATGTCATAGCACCATAATTCGTTCAACAAATGTCGAATTTTTGTTCAATACAATACCAAAGCTAGGTGATTGGACAACAATTAGAAATGAATAAAAATGACAATATCAATGAGTGATCCAAATGATTGATGTCATGTGCACGTGTTGAAGGTTGATGACGGAGGATGTGGTGTGGCCACGACAACGGCGTGTTGTTTTTTCCATGGTGATAGTCGACGGTGGAGGAGACACGACGAGAGAGGGTTTCGGTCAGAGCAGCAACCTTGGCATGATGATGGGCTAGGCAAGACGACGACGGGATAGGCACGGGCTGCGGGCTGGAGGTGACCTTGTCTTGGTCACGACGACAGACTGGGCACGGTGGCAGGCTAGATGATGGTGGTGTCTGGGTGGGACGACAACCAGCAGGACAATAATAGACTGGATGTGATGGAGGAGAGGAGGAGGCAGTCAGCGGGCGGCACTATGACGTGCAAGATGACGACACGTTTGGGAGGGATTGTACCAGTCTACACACGACGCAAAGGATAGGAGGAGGCAACAAGCTTGGTCGGGAGGGAGCGAGAGGGAGCCTTGTTAAAAAGAGGGAGAGAGTGGGGGATATGGGGAATTTTATAGCCTCAGCCTGTATGTTCAACTTCTGGTACGGTTCAATTGTGAAATCGACATAGTGCGAGCAGAGCATCGGGAACACGTAAAAACCAAAAGTTGGATGCATGCGGGATGCCAGTTGTGGGTCTCCGAGAACAGGGTGTAGATGTTGGTGTAAGTAGTGTGCTCTATATCAATACTCTTCATATATTTTAATCCGATGTTAAGAACTCCTTATCCTAGAAATTTTATTTCTTCTCCTCCTTTTCATGTACTCCTAATCTTGGTTGACAGGTAGGGCCTTCCTCTGGCCTCTATTCTTGCATGTGGTTTACCCTCTTCATGTGCTTGAGGAGATCGCCAATGGTGTTGATGCAGAGGCACAAAGTGGGATTCTATCATGGCCAATGTATTTTTCATATGAAGTCATGAGAGATACCTCTGGTCAGGGCCAGCCCATTGGGAGGGCCAACATGGGCGACGACCAGGCGCCCAACAAAGAGGGGGGCCCATAATTTTATTTTTCTAAACATCTCTTGTTGTTCTAAGTCCCAATTTGTGCCGTTTATGACTTCCGCTAACCATTCGGCAATTACGCTCCCCGCTCCCATTCGTTTTGCTTGTTCACTTTTGGCAGACTCTGCTACAGCGGCAGTGTTGCTCCTCCGCAGAAGTCCACGCGCCTCTTGCCATCGTGCATGTTCGGTGCCTCCTGTTCTCCTTGTCTGTAGACTCCGCTGCTCCTACTCTGCAGACGTCCATAAGAATCACGACGCCTCTTGTTGTCGTGTTGGTGCAACCCTCACCAAATTTTTCGTCAGCAACCGCAGATGTGAGATGAGAACCGAGAAGGATCCCTGCTCTTCCCCCTGAAAGACCATCCATACCGGACAATCCAAAATTAGCAGCGGAGGTTCAGGTGTTACATATAATTCTGGCTTGATCTTGGCGTCTTGTACTGCAGACTTCACTGGCTAAGGCCCCGATTAGTTCGCTGGAAGTGGACTGAAAATCTCTTCACTCATTCTTACCCTAGTTTCTGACTCACATGCATTCTTACTCGGCGGCAGATTGCTATTGTCTTTCATAACTTGTTGTCGTTGTATACAAATTACTTTACCAGTCTTCTTTTGAATGTATAATTGAGAAAGACTCTTTCACAGTTCTAAAATCTATCACATGTTCATCTAGGTGACAGGGAGTAGTTGTTAGATGGATTAAATTAATATGACGGTTATCGAACACCTACTGACATTGAATAATCTATTTGCACACAACTATACAAATGTAGAGGCAAAATAGTACTCTATGTTTGTTCTATTGAATGTGTTGCTTCTAGAAAACAAGATAGAATATATATAAGAAACAAGAACGCGGAGACTGAACCAGATAGAGAAACTTTCATTAAAAATTTAATTATTAAACCGGTCATTTGAACTCGATTACCAGGAACTGGACTTCAGTTCCAAAAAAATAACTTCCTTAAAAACTTTTGTTACAACAAACCAATATGAGCCAAAATATACAAAAGTATGGACTAATGAATGCAATGTATTCGGTCACTAGGTTGTGATTTGGTTTTAAATATCACATTCTACTAGTTCGTCTCTTACCGCTGTGTGTATTGAAATTAATTAATCGGAACGTGTAACTGTTAGAAAATAAAGGTTTTGTTCTCATATTCACTTCAACGTATTTATGTTTCGTGTTTGGAAATGTCCAAACCAACTAAAAAATATATTTTAGTTACTATTCTTGTCACATGTTTGATTTTTTAAACAATGATGTTACAACGATACTATATGAATTTTTAAAATGACACAATAAACTCATCACTAATCTTTTACTTTGGTTGCCTTCTATGTTTGGCAGTGTGGTTTACTCAACATGCTTCTAAAAAAATATCTATCTGGAAGTAAGAAAAGAAGAAAGAATAAGGAAGATGAATAATTTTTAGCTACTCAGAAAGGTGCGCTTGATATTTTATTTCCATTATCCCACAAACTTCTAAAGATGTTGATAATCCTAATTAATTTAATGAAAAAGTGAATGATGATGATCATGTTACTATAGAAGTCAAAAATGTAATTGGGAATGAAAATATTGATGAGATTGTGATATTGACGTCACTGATTTAAATGTTGACAACTTAGACAGTGTTGAACAACTTCTCCCTCCTTTTGATATGTATGATCCCTTAAATTGGGATAATATTGACAACAAAGTTAGGGATATTTTAGTTGAAAAATGCCCTAGAAGATAATTGAATCTTGTGTTTTCTTTAGATGACAATAAGATGCACTTCTCATATGCTTATTATTCTCAAAAATTGAGCAATGAAGAGACTCGTGATAGGAAGTGGCTAGTTTACTCAAAACATGTTGATAAAATTTATTATTTTTGTTGTAAGTTGTTCAAGTCTGAGAACAATAAAAGTACACTAGCTCATAATGGGTTCAAAGACTGGAAACATGCTAGTGAGAAACTCAAAGAGCATGAGAATAGCATCGAGCATCTCACTAATATGAGCACTTGACATGAATTAAAAGCAAGATTTAGCAATGAGCAAATTGTTGATAAAGAATTGCAGAAAGAAATTTCAAAGGAGAAAGAGTGTTGGAGACAAGTTTTATTAAGAATAGTGTCTGTCAGTAAGTGTCATGCTAAATGAAATTTGGCTTTTTGAGGATCAAATGACAAATTTTGCCAAGATAGAAATGGAAACTTTTTGGGGATAATTGAAATGCTAGCAGAATTTGATTTGGTAATTCAAGATCATGTCCGACGCATGTAGGATCATGAGATTCACCATCATTATCTTGGCCATTCAATTAAAAATGAGTTGATATCTCTTTTAGCCCACACTACTAAGAGTTCTATATTGAACATCATTAGAGGGGCTAAGTATTTCTCCATAATTCTTGATTGTACTCCTGATGTGAGCCACCAAGAACAAATGACTCTCATTGTACGATGTGTAAACATGTCTGGTCAGAAAATAAAAATAGAGGAGTTTTTTTAGAGTTTCTAAAAGTTGATGATACGACTGGATTGGGGCTTTTTAATGAACTTGTAAATTCTCTTGAGTCTCTTGATCTTAATGTGGAGTACATGAGAGGTCAATGTTATGACAATGGTTCTAATATGAAGGGAAAACACCAAGGTGTGCAAAAGTGGTTACTCGAGGTAAATCCCTGAGCATTCTACATGCCTTGTGCTTGTCATAGTCTTAATCTCACTATTAGTGATATGGCTCATTCTTGTGTTCCAGTTATTTCTTTTTTGGATTTATACAACATATATATACATTATTTGCAAGTTCTCCAAAAAGGTGGAAGTATTTGCTTGACAATGTCTCACGTTTGACTGTTAAATCACTGTCCAATACTCGTTGGGGAGTTGTATTAAAAGTGTCAAAGCTATTAGATTTCAAGATCCTCAAATCAAGTAGGCTCTATTGGAACTATCCAAGTCTCGTGATGATGCTAAGATACAAAATGAAGCAAATAGTCTGGTTTACTTGATCGAGAGTTTCGAGTTTCTGTTGGGTATTGTTATTTGACATGATATTTTATATATTGTTAATATAGTAAGTAACAAGTTGCAATCCAATTTGTTTGAATTGATGTTATTGTTAAGTTATTGAAAGATATGGTGTCTTTTCTTGAGAAATACAGAGATGAAGGATTTGCTTCTAGTATTGTTGTTGCTACTGAGATTGCCTCTGAGATGAATGTTGAGACAATTTTTCAAGTTAAGTGTTGCATTATTAGGAAATGAAAATTTGATGAGAATGATGATGATGGTGATATTATTCAACCAGAGAAAGAGTCTTTTCGAGTGAATTATTTTCTATTGGTTGTGGATATGGCAATCTCTTCTTTGAAGGAGAGATTTGAACAAGTGAAGATATTTGAAGATACTTTTGGGTTCCTATATAACTCAGAGATTTTAAAATCATTGGATGAAACTACCCAAAAGGCATGTTGCACTAAGTTTCATGCTACTTTTTCTCATGAAAGTTCATCAGACATAAACTTGGATGACTTTTTTCCCAAGTTGAAACTATTACAGGTGAGTTTGTGAGAAGAGCAAAGTCAGCTATTGAAGTTCTTGAATTTGTAAAAGATGCAGATTGTTTCCCTCATATTTCAATTGCTTATCGTATTTTGTTGACAATGCCAATGACAGTAGCGTCTGCAAAAAGGAGTTTTTCCAGGCTAAAGTTGCTAAAAAACTACCTTAGATCGACAATGTCTCAAGAAAGATTGAACGATTTGGCAATATTATGCATTGAGAAGGATATGTTGGGAAATATTGATGTTGACACTGTTATTCAAGATTTTGCATCTAGAAAGACTCAAAGAATTCATTTTATATGATGAGTGAAGCTTGATAAGGAGATATCTATATTTAATTTTTACGTTCTTTTTAGTTTGATTTGTAAGAACATGTTCTATTTTTATATAATAGTTTTGACAATTATGACTAAACTTGTATTTATTTAAATTTGATAAATAAGAGTATACAGAGGGCCCATTTTTTATCTTCACCCTGGGGCCTCTAAAATGTCTGCAATGGCCTTGCCTCTAGTTCCTACAAACTCATATGGATCTTCATTGCATTTTTTAGACGTGTTGGTTGTCATCCCTGAGCTCTGCCATTAACTATGATAAGACGGGCTTCATTAGATTCTAGAACCACCTTGTCAAGAAAATTATGTCCTTCCTATGGATTAATACAGTTTTTCGGTTGGTTATCATCCAACTAGGAAAACTCGATGGCTCCTCACTAGCATTTGCACGCTTGCTACACTACTTGCGAAACCTGGTGAAGATATATGTAGCAAGGTGGTTGTATCTTTCTAGGCGCTCCACAAAACATCTCAATCACGAGGTCATTTGATATCTCATAGAATCCTTTTGATATTTGATTGGTTCAAACACCTAAAACAAATCATATAGTTAAGCCCTTGAGATTAAACTTTTTCTTCAAGATCATGCACCTTACTTTTTGGAGCTGGTGACGAGCTCAAGGGTGTCAGATTAATTTCAAATTGATAGGTCAAATACAACCATGTCAATGATACTTGGTGCTCACTTAAATCTAGGTAGGAACACTTATTGATCACATGCCTAAGTCAATTGTCCCTAACATCAAGATTTATATGTCTTATTTAGATGATTTAATAATATTCTCTAATACTTATTTCTTCTTGTAGGAACCTCCAAACATGATGAATCTTTTATGAATAGTTTATCGTCACATAATACCTCATATTAACAAGTTTGTACCAAAATATCAGTATTTGGTAGTTAACTTAATTCTTTAAATAGCCTCATAAGTAAGTATACAAATGTTGCATACAATTCAATTAATTAGTAAACATCAATGAAACACATTCAGTCCACTTACTTTTATGATGATGCATCCTAGGGCTCATCATTCAACTACTTGTATCACAATGAATCCCTAACTAGATACAAGAAGTCATAAGATTCCAAAGTGGCACGTATGTAAGGATATTTAATTTGAAGTATACTTCAATTAGCCTCTAATACTAATAACACAATATCAACTTGCTTAACTTGACCATATGACAACTCATATCCATAAATAAACCATTTTACTCTAAGTATGTCTTCAAATGATATATTGGATATAAAATTCTAAGATTAGGATCATCACACTAGCCAGGTGCATTGGAATCCTTAGGAAGTTTTTTGGTAATCACGAATAGGAGGTGCATGGGGTTACTTTCCCCTTGACTACATGGGGTTACTTTCCCCTTGACTATGTGTCCTTTATACCACTCGTAATGTCACTTTGTCTATTTAAGATTATTCATCATGGTTTATCGTGTTTGTCTAATGTTTTTAATATACTTTGACTATATTGGCACCATTTGAGTAAACATTTGAACATAACTTTTATCACCCATATCTATGGTCGGGATCATGAGACTTTGTTACCTCAAATTTAAGTTACGCCTGAACATAAGTTCCCTCTGGGAATGAAAAAGATGTTGGCAATGCAAGGTCCATAGTTAGTGGGTTTAAATTGCATTAAATTTGCATCTAGATAATAATTTTTTATTGTTCTTATTTGTTCATATTTGTTTATTTGTTCCCTACACTGGTGTTGACCTAATATATAGAAATTTTAGATATAGGTATAAGTCGAGATACGAGGATATTATCTTGATTCACACAACAGGAAATCGATAATTCGTCAAAACATAGTATGTAAATACCTTATGTATAGTGATACCATGTACAAAATATAAAGTTATGACATTGAAATTATGTTTGTAAATATGTACTATCGGTTGATGTAATAGATATTCTTGTGAGTTTCGTTAATATATCACCTTTTATAAATTGTATGCATGGTTAGGTGACTCTAAGATTTCCCTTAAGTTTGGATTACTTTGGTTGGGATCTAAGAAAACAAAAAGGTTATGGTTAGGCACCCGGGATCCAAATTAGGTGCAATCTTCTAAGAATTTACAGATGTTATCAAAGCATCAAAAATTGATAGAGCTCAATTCAGCTCTCTCAAACCCTTACACTAAAATCTTCTTGAACATATAGGTCGTAGTGGAATCCTTTTAAGGGACCTAGGAGTAAATATACCTCAATGGTCAGGAATTTGGTAGTGAGTTGTGCACCTACTTGTACCTTTCTAGCTCTACTTCTTTTGGAAACCTCATCAAATGGTTAATGAGATAAGAGGTTGGTTGTAGTAGTGAGGCCAATCATACTATTTGATGAATAGGGTATGATATATGGGCACATGTTGGGAATAAGAAGCAAATCTAGGAAGAGAAACCCTAGGTGTGTAGCCTCTATATAGGGTTAGAATCACAAGTACTTTTTCTTCTTCAAACTCTTACCGTTCGAGTTGTATATGTCACTAAACTAGCCAAGTATGTGCACGTCAGGTTCAAGTTTTCAATTAGATTTCAATCAAACCAAATTTTGAGTTTGTAACAATTGATTTAATAGAGAAAAATGATACAATATTTTCATATGTAAGTGTAAATGAATAAAATTGTGTCCATACACCAAGGATTAGGTAATAGCCATGACTTTACCTTAAAAAAAAAAAAGGTAATAGCCATAACCCCAAAGGATGGAGGAGCAACATTCAATTACATGATAGATGTTAGAGCCGGTAAATAAATATGTAGTTAGTACTAGTCTCATAACGTTTAAGGGATTGGTCACGTGACCAACATGTCCAAGTTCATGCTTTGGACTAATAGGATCAAACTTGAGAATACTAGCTCGAGAAACATAAGAGATATAGACATGAAGTGTCGCAGCTTTGAAGAACTCTACGGTTAGGGTAAACTTAGAGGGGGTCTTGTGCCTCCTAAGATGCAAGAGCGAATAGGAATTTGTTGTGAAACTTACTACCTCCACGTGTATGTTGCCCTAATCTATGCAGCTCCCGGTGAGTGCAGCGTAAGTGCGTAAGCAATGAGAAAATGAGTTATATGAGCAAAATAATATCAATATAATGATGTGAGACTCAGCTATGTGAATAGACCTTATCTCTAAACTACCTACGACGGAACCGAGGCACAAAATGGTCCGCCTTAGGACCTATAACAAATTTTAAAAATGTAAATCCCTCACTATGATGCGGCTGCCTTTTTCATTGGGAGGATGGAAATTAACTCCACACCGTAGAAGCATCTATTTCATATTGTGGCTATTTCCTATCTCTAGGTCCCTCGTAGTCAACTCTGACGTTTATTGAGTCAAAGACACATTGCTTCTATACCTAAACCTCTCTAGATCCTTATGTCACTAACATACCAATATATCCCTTCCATGGCTCAATATTATCATACGGTATACAATAATACAAAGATGGAGGCACCCGCTTAACGTTGGGTCATTTATGTACATATCATTGAACCAAGGAAGGTGAAGGTGCGTCTTCTAGGACTACAGACCAAATATTTCTTAGTAGGGGCAACTGAACCAATTTGGATAAAGTTTGGATCTTGGTTTCTTCTCGCAAGTTCGACCAGTACTTAGAAACTAAACTCGTCCTTCCATTTGGTCCACGAATTGGAATGAACATTTATAGTCAATTAAAATTGGAAGATGTAAACCCGACCCATGTCATCACTTCTATATTTATGCAAAACTGGAAAACGTAGAAAGTTATTTTATGAACTCGTCTATACAGTATAAAACAGTTCGTGGAAGATTTTTTATGTAATTTTTTCTTCTATTACAATGTAGTTCTTGTACTCTAAGTTATATTATTTTAAAAAGTGTGGGGGTATTATATGTAAAAAAATGATTTTTAGCTAAAAATTAATCTTTTATTTTGATAAGGGAGCTGTGTGAGACTATAGAAGGGTTTGGATATCCTTTTTATTTAGTTTTTTACATTATAAAAAGAGACTTGCATGCACTTTTTTCTTTTAATCTTTAACTATACATTGTCCCTTGTCTCTTATATATGAATTTTCATGTGAGGGTTGCATATAATTTTCACATCTATTTTTTAATTTACAAGTAGGCTTTGTGTATGCTTATAAGGTTGTATATACTATAATAATAAGAGTTGACTTCCCATAGTCTCTACATTTCATCGTGTCATCGTTTTGCGACTATTAGGGTAAGTAGTAGGATGCAAGCAATTCTGGAGGAGATGGATGACTCCATTTCTCCAACTTGAGACTATGATGGATCCTCTCGGTGATGTTTCCTATGTCAAGAAGCAATTATTATTCATTTTATCTCTTATTTATCTTTTTAGATATCTTCTTCCATACCATTATGTCTGGCATGCAGTAGTTTAAACAAGTCTCATAATATGAGTTTTCTTTGTAACCCGCCTTACAACATAATTGTCTATTAATGTTAGTTATAACTTTTTTAGTTAGATACGGTGATGCAATGTGGCTTAATTGTATTTAATGTAATTTAATATTTTCAACCAGGCACATTGCACGGCACATGCCAAGTTATATAAGAAAGTTTTGGATGATATTTTTCTAATTTTTTAAATTACAAAGTAGTCATTTTAGTCTTATCTGTATTATTTAGGAAAGAGTGTGAGAGGTAATATATATAAATATTTTTATATTTTAGTTATAAATTAGTGTTTTATTCTAGTAAGTCAACTGTGATAAATCATAGAAGGTTTGGGATGCAATTCTTCCTTTATTTTTTAAAATTTTAGATTGTTCATGTTGTATTCTTATAAGGATAAAGATCGTAGGAGGGTCAAATATATTTCTTCATAGTTTATCAAATTTGCATCGTCCCTTGTCTTACTATATATGAAAAGTCATAGGAATGGTTGCATGCACTTTCTACATTTAGTATTTTGAATTACTAATCATGCATTCTGCATTCTAATAAGGTTGTGTTTTTTATAGTGAGATTTGACTCTTATAAGTCTCTACACTCGGGTGATTTTTTTGTTAGGATAAAAAGTGTGGCAGGGTGTGCTTATTTTGACATGACACCAGTAAGGATCTGAAAGATGAAGTTGTTGATGACAGGAAGAATTCATCATTCTTTCATAACTTGTTGTTGGTTATGGCATTACTTTCATCCAAGAGGAAGGAAACTCATTATATATCTTTGATTTTGCTTCTTTGACTAGGATATAAATCTCAACACCCACAACAAAGGTATTGGCAATGTAGTTGTCAATTGAAAAGGGGGTAGAAGAAAGAAAAATGGCAGCCACCCTTTGTTGTTTGATTTGGATATGGGAGGAAAAGCAAGTAAGAGGATGAGAGAAAAAGAAAGGGAAGAAGAAAGGAAGAGGGACAAGACTGCCAAGGCATCAAGATTTTTTCTTCAGACTATCTACTACTATGTATTTTGTGTAAGAGAGCATCTTCCTGGGAACTTGTAGGTTGGTAAATTTTAGAAATCACACCCTATGATGGTATCATCTTATATCTCCTTCTGGTTGTATTATCTTAGGTTTGAGGTCAAAACCCGTGAACAATAATTTCATTGTTGCTTATTAGTAGATTTGTCTATCAGTTTTCCTTGTGGTTTTTCCCTCCATGAGGGTTTTCCACGTAAAAATATGTTATTATCCCTCTATCTTATTGTGGTCTTATCTTGCATTAACACACTCGTCGATAATATTTCTGGGTAATATTTATACAAACATTTATTTTTCAATGCATCTCAGTTGTCCATCTATTGCATAATATATGTACACATATTCTCTAAAAACAAATAGTGGTATAAGAGTCAGGTTGTGCGTACATATCCATAATGGGAATGATGATATCACGATAATGATTAAGTTGACAAGAACAAACTAACAAATCTAGAAACCTAAAATGGTGGATATTATATATTGCAGAGACTTATATGATCCAATAGAGGGACAAAACGGAGAGAGTATGTCTGATGCATATTGGAAGAAACTAAACAAAAAGATTAGGAGATAAGTGTGAAAGTGGATTGATATTTGTGTTCCACCATGTCTCAAAGGAGGCCAATGCCAAAGATTTGTGGGTAAAGGTCAAGAAATTGTATGAGAGGAAGACTAACACAAATAAAGCTTTCCTATTAGGAAGTTTGGTAAACCTGAAGTATGGACAGTACTAGCATCGTGAGCACATGAATGATATCTAAGGCCTTGTCAATCAAGTGGAGTACATGAATATGGTTATTGATGATGAACTCAAGGCGCTACTTATTTTGGAATCATTACCTAAAATTTGTGAGATGCTCGTTGACAATCAGCAATTATGCACTTGAAAAAAAAAGTTGACACTTGATCAGGTGAAGATCAGTCTACTGAATGAAGAGACTCGATCAAGGGCCTCAGACGACATTAGGGGAAGGTTCACTTCATAGAGATAAGGGGGACTAACCGATCAAGAGATTGTGGCAGATCTCAGAGTCGTAGGGAGTCCATGGACCGTAGGAAGGCTCCTATTGGAAACAAGTCAAAGAGTAGATTACTTCCATTTTGGAAATTTATGTCATTTTAAAAAGATTGGATGGTTTGGAAAAGAACCATTGGTATGAATCCAAAGATAAGAAGGATGATGACAAGAACATTGTAGTTTGATTTCGGATGAGAGTAATGATGATGATGATTATTTGGTCTTGAAAGTCCAGGAGTAGTGTTTTCATATTGATGGTGATGATGATTCTAAGTGAGTGGTGGATATTGCAGCTTCTTATCATGCGTCACTCAATAAGGAGTTCTTCTTTTTATACAGGACAAAAGACTTCGGGATGGTGAATTTGGAAAATTCAATCTTGTCTAGAATCATCGAGATAGGAGACATTTGAGCTCAAACAAGTGTTGATTGCAGACTAACACTGGAGGATGTTCATGATGTTCCAGATTTGCATTTGAGTTAGTTATCTGGTTCTTCTTTGATAGAGAAGATTGTCATTTGGACTTTAGTGGTGGTAAATGTAAGATCACAAAGGAGTCTTTGGTTATTGTATAAGGTAAATTATGTCACACATTATACAAGACAATGTTTAAAGTGCTCAAAGGCAGCGGTATACATGTAGTTGAGGATCACTAGGAAGATTTATGGCACATACTAATAGGACACATAAGTGAGATAGGCTTGCATCTTCAATCTCAACTCATGTGATTCATGTCAGTCAGATAATCATTGGTGGGATTCTTCAAGATAAGATCAAAGGTGAAGTCACAACTTCTACAGTTGGTTTATTAGGATGTCTGCGGTCCGATTGAGGTAGCTTCATTGTGTGTCAATAGACATTTTTTTCACATTTGATGATGCATCTAGGAATTTATTTGTCTATATGTTGAAGATCAAAGATTTGGTCTTTCAGTGTTTTCAAAATTTTCATGTCATGGTGGAGCAGGAGAGAGAGAAAAATTTGAAGTGTATCAACGCAGACAATGGGGGAGAGTACACATCTAGCGTGTTGTAGGACTATTACACACAACATGGAATATGGCATGAGATCATAGATCCTGGAACACAATAGCACAATGGAACAGTTAAGAGGATGAACCATACCATAGTGGAGAAAGTCAAATGCATGTTGAAGACTACAAAGTTGTCAAAGATATTCTGGGGTGAGGCAGTGAGTACTACCTACTACATAATTAATCATTCTTCATTAGTTCCTTTGGGGTTTGAGATACCTGAGAAGGTATAGACAAGGAAATATGAATCCCATACTCATTTGTGAGTATTTGGGTGCAAGGCATATGCACATGTTCTAAAGGTAAAGAGGCAAAAATAGGCCATGATGACAACTCATTTGCTAATTAATACTAAAAAAGAGGCAAAAGTTGGATGATAGAGTGGTGACATGTATCTTTCTTGAATTAGGACATCAATATTTTGGCTACATTTTATGCGATATAGTGAAAAATACCATGAGATGACACAAAGATATATCATTTTTAAGAGTCATACAGTGATAGAGCCTGAGAGTGAGGTTGCAGAGGTTGCAAGATCAGGTGACAATTCTTTTGATAATGAGTATGAGGATGTGTTAGCTTCTTCACATATGCAGTCTATAGATGACGAAGAAAAGTAGCATGACTACCCTAAGTAGCAGAGGGATAGCACATCAAGTGGCCCTATTCCAGATGTGTAGTTAAGTGATTTAGATTCACAATCAGATTCTTTTGGGTGGGGGCAAGATCATCACTAGGTAGAATCCTTAGATTAGTAGTTGAGAAGGTATGACAGAGTTTTTCATCCTTCATCCAGATATCTAGAATCTCAGTATATTTTGCTTACTTATCGGAGGAAGGCATAGAATATTCATGAGGCATAGAATTGTAGAGACAGAGCACAACAACATAAGGTGATGTAGGAGGAGATGTCTTCTTTGCAGAAGAATGATACATATGAGCTTGTGTCACTTCCCAAAGATTAGAGGACACTAAAGAAATCATACAGGATAAGTAGAGATGACAACATCAAGGATATCATATATAAAGCTAGACTAGTTGTCAAGGGCTTTAGTCTAAGACTAGGGGTGGACTTTGATGCGATATTTTCTCTTATTGTGAAGATGACTTTATTAGACTGGTTCTTGGATTTGTTGCTAGACTAAATTTGGATCTTGAGTGGATGGATATGAATATGGTGTTTCTTTACAATAACCTAGAAGAGGTGATCTACATGGAGAAGCCAGAAGGATTTAAGGTCAAGGGAAAAGATCACTTAGTTTGTAGACTAAAGAAGAGACTATATGGTTGCTCCTAAGCAGTGGTATATGAAGTTTGATTCTTTCATGTAGAGTCAAGAGTATCAAAAGACAAGTGCATATCCATATGTATACATTAAGAGGTTTTCTAATGACAGGTTTGTTATTCTACTACTCTATGTGAATGGCATATTGATAGTGGGGCAGGATGTTAATTTGATTAAGAAACTAAAGATAGGGATTTCTAAAGCCTTTGAGATGAAGGATTTGGGCCCAGTGTGGCAGATTCTGAGATACATATCACAGGTGACAGGAAAAAACATGGTTGTGTTTGTCACAGGAGAGCTATGTTGAACAGATTATTTAGCAGTTCAACATGAGCAATCCAAATCTATGAGTACTCCACTATCCCAAGTCATTTCAAGCTAAGTAATAAGTCATGACCGTCTACTGATGAGGAGGAGGAGATGGCTAGAATTCCCTATACTTCTACTCTATGGAGTTTGATGTACACATTGATGTGTATTACTCTTAATATTGCTCATGTGGTTGGAGTTGTGAGCATGTTTCTCTCAAAACCTGGAAAAGATCATCGGGAGGTGGTCAAGTGGATCTCTAGATATTTAGGAGGCGCCAACATCATGTGTTTGATGTTTGGTGATTCTGAACCAATAGTGAAAGGCTTTACATGGCAAGTGATGTTCATCACATGAAGTTTACTTCTGGGTATGTTTTCACTTTTACAGGAGGAGTCCAATCTTGGTAGTCCAAATTACAAAAGTATGTTGTACTTTCTACTATAGAGGTAGAGTACATTGCAATAGTAGAGTGAGGAAAATAAATACTCTGAATTGTGAGATTTCTATGGGAATCGGGCATGAATCATGTTGATCTGACTATCTTCTGCGATAGTCATAGTGATATTGATTTGAGAAAGAGCTCAATGCATCATGAGTGGAAAAAGCACATTGATGTGAGATATCATTAGGTTTTTGATGTGTTGACAAAAAGTTGTTGATATTGAAGAAGATCCATATTGAGAAGAATGATTCTGACATGATGGCCAAGGTGGTGGAGACAAGTTGGAGCTTTGCAATGAGCTCAGCAGTGTATATTTCTAGTGATGATTCTGTAATGACAATCTCCTACTTACATTGAAGGGGTAGATTGTTGGGTCTAGCATTATTTTCAGACCAAGAGATTGGAAGCTCGTTAGGGCACTTTGATTTTTTGTGGTGATCAGGTATATAAATCCAAGCAGCCACAACCAAGGTATTAGCAACACAACCATAAATTGAAAATGAATGACAGTTGAATGTGTTGTTCGTTGTAGATACGGGAGGAAAAGTAAGGAAGAGGAGGAGGGAAAAGAAAGGGAAGAAGAAAAGACTCGAGACAAGACTATCAAGGTATCTAAAATTTCTTCTTTGGACTATCTAATACTGTGCATTGTGTGGATGAGTTATTTTCCTAAACATTTATGGAGTGGTAGATTGTAGGAATCCCTCCCCATGTTGGCATCTTGTTATATCTCCTTCTCATTGAATTATCTCAAGTTTGAGATCAAAATTCGAGAAGAACAATTGTATATTTGCTTCTTAGTGGATTTACCCATCAGTTTATCCCGTGATTTTTTACTCACACTCTGTGAGGGTTTTCTGTGTACAAATGTAATATTCTCCCTCTATCTACTTATGATCACATATTAAAATTATACACTCGTCCATAATTCTTTCACAAATAATTATTTTTTGTCACATCTTAGTTATACTTATATCTCATAATATAAGTGTGCATATTCTCCAACAACAACACTTACATCTTTTTAGTGATCTTTTTCTTTAACATTGTGTCCGGCACAACAGTAGTCGAAACAAGTCTCAAAGGATGTATTTTCTTTGAGCCTATCTTACTGACAATGTAGCAATAATGTTATCTTTTTTTCTAGATAAGGTGATGATGTAACATTACAATCACGGTTCGCAAAGTAATTTAATATTACTAAACATGTGTGACGCATGATATATGCCAAGTACATATATAGATCTGAACTAATTACTATATTATTCTAACCAAACAACCGACACTAATTAGAAAGGTATATGCTATAATTTGTGGTACAAAAATTTGGTCATTTCCCTTGAATATCACATATAGGTGTTGGTATTGGTTTTGGATTCGTGTACACGGAATGTTTAATTTTTTCAACTATCGAGGTTTTAAAATTTTAAACTCACAAGTCTGGTCCAAGCTTTAAAAAATCCCTTAACTTTCCAAAATAACCCCTTAGCTTTACAAAATCCTAGGAGACTCCCTCCAGCCTTAACCATCATCAAGCCTAACAGTTGGGTTGTTTTTTGTTCTCTCAATATATGCTATAATTTGTGGTACAAAAATTTGGTCATTTCCCTTGAATATCACATATAGGTGTTGGTATTGGTTTTGGATTCGTGTACACGGAATGTTTAATTTTTTCAACTATCGAGGTTTTAAAATTTTAAACTCACAAGTCTGGTCCAAGCTTTAAAAAATCCCTTAACTTTCCAAAATAACCCCTTAGCTTTACAAAATCCTAGGAGACTCCCTCCAGCCTTAACCATCATCAAGCCTAACAGTTGGGTTGTTTTTTGTTCTCTCAACTTCGTACATCTATCATGCCTCTCTTTTGATCTGTTATAATTTTTAGTTTTCATTATTTTACACTTTCTAATGATTATTCTCTATATCTTGCGATCATTTTAATTGATTGCCCAGTATGATGGTGGATGTGGTCAGATTTTTGTCAACCCAAATTAAACCTAGTCGTGTAAATAGATACTTTAAATTCAAACATTTAGTTCACATCAGCAACTAAAATTCAAAAAAGAGAGAGATCTACTATGTTCGTGTCAGAACTGGATACATGATGTGTGATCAAAAAAAAAATCAGAATCAAATCTTATTATCTCCAGTTGAAATTTTTACATTTATTATATGGATTGATCATAACGATTATATTTCATATACAATATGTGTTTATTAGCGATAGCTGCAATATTTTATTTCCAATTGGATGATTGTTTAGATTTTGGATTGTGTCTCTTTAGGTTGTGTTTAGATGTTAGGTTACGATGTCCACTGGAATCCATATCAATATATATTGGATTTAAAATCTACATTGATTCAGACATTTTGCGGTCAAGTTGGGTCTTCATTGGTTCAAATTGAAGTCAATTCTCTCACAAACTTGAGAAGAAGAAAAAAAAATTAAAGACGTACAAAATTACTCATCTAGCCTGAACGTACCAGTGTAGACATACACACAACCTAGGGGCCCTAGTCCTAGAACACTAAGTTCAAAACCAACATATCAATGACATTAAATTAAACAAGAAAATGTGAAGTTATCAAATAGATTGAGCTATTATTAAAACTTTATATTGCTTGCTTTTTTATTTTTCTATTAAATAGTGACAAATTTTACCATTTGGTCTATTCACGTGTTGAAGAGTGGGCTGAATGTGTAGATTGATCTAGTGGGCCCAGATGCCCATATCCACTTACAGGCATAAATCTGATTTGGGCTGGCGAAAACCTGACCAAATCCATGCCTGACAACTTTTTTTAACGCAAATTGAGGTTAATCTAATTCATCATGCACCTAACGCAGGCCAAAACTATCATCAGGAGAGATTATATCAGACCACCCTCACTAGCGATAAGCCTAAACACACGGAGATTCCTCAACTCATCATCGTATTCAGACCTCATCAGCAAGCCTCTCAAAACCAGAGATACATCTAAACAAACTCCTCATCGATCCCATCCTCCCCTCTTCCTACCTCCAAAGCTGGCAGAAAAACTACCCTAATCATCGTGAATCTCAAACTCACCTGCAAAGGCATCATCATTGGAGCAGTCTTCTAAATCCTTGTAAGACGACGGAGTCGAGCTCCAACCATCATACCCAAGCAGAGCACACAGGACACCATCACCTAGACAAAGCTTGAAGAAGTCCCTCGGGCATCTTTGTGGAAGGCATTTGCAAGCTCCAACCGAATCGTGGACCCGCCGGGCACCCTGCCCAACCTTGGCATCCACCTCTCCACTAGGCATCCCCCTGTCTCGGTCTACCACAGCAGATCCAACATTGACTCACCAGCATCATCAAAGTCTTGTAGACCCTTCGCATATGGCCGTCTAGCAACACAAGCACGCGTCAGGTGCCTCGGGGCCTTGCAGCGGAAGCATGTCATCGGGAACGAGCATTGGCTCCTCTAATGCCCATGTTGTAGGCATCAGAAGCACCTACTCCTGGAGACACAAGGGTCACGCCACCTCCCCTCCTTCCTCGCACAGGAGTCACATGCCAAGTGCGTCGGGGACTTATAATGAAAGCACACCCCGCCGAGAAGAACATTGATGCTGCCAATGCCCACGTTGTAGGCAGTGCAAGCGTCCCTCGAGACATGGAAGCCATGCCATCGACATCGGGAAGACGATACCTCATCTGCAGACGGGAAGTGCACTGCAACTTGGTCACCTACAGATAATTGAGCCTCGTTCCCATCCGACACAGCATCCACGATCATCGTCTGCAAGGCGACACAGAGTCCCAACTCAGAAGAAACCCGCGAGGAGGCTACTATCACCTCCGACATTACCCGAAGCCTCGCAGCCAGACGTTGTAACAACAAGACCCGGGCCAGGTCTTTGAGGCAAAACCTCAAACACCTCACTGGCATCATCCACCACCAGTATCATCTCCCCCTCCTTGTTTGTAACCATAGCCACCTGATCAGTGAAATAAGGCGCCACAGCCCCCTCAGCCTCGTCATGCCCATCCGAGCCAACCGAACCAAGCCCATCCGAGAAGTACACCCTCACATAGTTGCTTCTTCCACCTACAACAGAAGAAGGGGGGAGGGAAACACCAGCCTTATCCAGATCTTGAGATCCACTCCACCCTACAAATCCACCATGACCGTCATCATCCCCTGACACCTCTGCAACCAGGTCACCAAGGGGTTGTGTCCCCGACCCCAACCTACCGTGGTTGGTCTTCCAACCGAGGAAGCGCATGCAAAATGTTGAAATGATCAAAGTTGCAGGGAGGCAGAGAAAGGAGGTGATGGAGAGGGAGGGCCATGTCCCCAGGGAGATTCCTCTCCCCGCGTCGTCATCACCTCGCAAGACTAGGGCCAAATTGCTATCGTCTTCTTCCGCCCGCGCTCACGAGCAGGTCCTACGACGCCGATCAGGGAGCCTACCTACACGATCCACCCACAAGACAGACGCCGCCCGAGAAGACCCCCCGGCGTCGGAGCCCCAAGGAGGCCCCTGCGCCGCTCAGCAACTTAGTAATATTCTCTTACTACATATAGTAGAGAACCATTAGAAAATGAAAATTAAAAATAACAAAAATTAAAACGAAGAAGTGAGGAAGCATGGAGACTAGACAAAGCTAGAATAGAAAAGGGAAACAAATGCTTGCCTTTTGAGAGCAGTTTTCATAAGTGAAGGACATGCTGGATTTACATAAGCTGACGGAGTTTCTTAGCCTGTGTTTGGCACAGGACTGGGATTCTGAAATCTGGACTGGGTTAGTCAGGGTTAGTCTGGATTCCAGTGCTGGGGCAGTCAGGATGCAGTCTGACTTTGTTTGGCAACGCAGTCTGATTCTGGTCAGCTGGTCTGATTACAGCCTGACTGCAGTCTGAATCTGTTTGGCTGGAAGTCTGATTCTGTTTGGCTGGAAGTCTGATTCTACTAGTATCTGCTTATTCTGTCATGTTCTTGCATCACTGTTTGAACAAGTACGCAGAATGTGTATTTGTGATGTCATTTCAACGTAAGTTTAGAATATATTAAAAATATATTTTTTTGTGTTGTGTAGGTGTTATTTTGTATATTTATGAATACAAGGTTATCTTCAAAGAATAAGGTATGTGTAGTTGTGTTGCCGCTTAAGCAGAAGTTGGCTGAAGTGTATTATATACTAAATAACAAATACATAATATAATTAATGTATTTAAATTAAATAGTAGCAAATGTGTGTAGCATGTCTGTAGCAGAACGTAATACCACATTAATTAAAAGATAATATATTGTTGGTTCTCGGACAAATACATATGTAACATAGAAAATGAAACGAGAGGTCTGCCCTGGACCTAGACAACGACATAGTTACACAATCTAAGTTGGTGATCAAGCAGGCAACTTCATGCCCCGTCGTTCTTCATGGCCTCGTCGTACTCTTCCCACGACACAAGACAGGGTTCGTCCAACACCTGATTTGTTTCCTGTTTGCTGGCGTCTTTTGGCCAGTCGAACAACAACGGCAGATGGTGAGTAGGAGGAAACAAGGCTCGCAGCATTTGGGCCCTCATTTGGCTTGTTCCTTTGGCTTGTTCGTCTCTCTCATTTGGGCCCTCATCGCGTGGAGGCTCGCAACATGGTTTTTTTCATACAAGGTTATCTTCAACAAATTTATGAATTTTTGACGGTGACATCAACATTTTTTCAAATTTTGCCCTTGCCTTTGCCTTAGCACGCGATGTCGACATCTAAAATTAATAAAAACAAAGGTATGAACAAATAATAGAATTTGTAAAGTTACTGTGGCAATAAGATAATAATGAGGTAGGAAATTTGATCGCATTATGGTAGCAACATATAATAATGCAACACAAAAGTAGACAATGTAAATTGTTTCGACGCAAAAACACAACTACATTTAGCACAAATGTTACAAGTTCATTTGTTTATTTCAATTGTCAGTGCTAAAAAAAATCTCTGGTGGGTAAGTGCGACGCGTCGTCAAGAAGTTGCGTTGAATGCCTTGTTGCGCGGCCAATGTGGGGGGAGGCAATAAATCTGCCAATATGAACATATTATTTCTTACAAACTCTCTCTTGATGTATTGCCATCGCATTTGCAACTCGGGCAATGTAATGTAAGGGCTTTCTGTTATGTATAAGAACTGGTGCCATGCCTCCATCCAAGCTTGTGTAGAGTAGACTCCATTCACACATCTACCCACGTGATATTGGGTTCTCATCAAACCCCTGAGAACCATATCAAGCTCGTATGACCAGATAAAAGACGGTGTCGGCGGTTGGCCAGCCATATAACAAATTCTGTAAGTAATATATTTTTCAAAAGTAAGGGTGTATGTCACAATTAATTGTATGATTTGGTTTTAGCTAACGTTAAGAAAAAATTCGAATAATAACATACATCATTAATAAAACACTCATCAACATGAAGAAAATTTTCTGACCACTTAAATTGTAATATGACGTTTATATAAGTGCATAAAATAAACAAGTGTATGATGTTCATAACATCCATTCATAGTCTTTCTAAACAGAGAACACAATGTAAATGCATTTGCCATTCAACGTTATGGAGTCATTTGAGGTGAAGGGATGTCCATAAGCAGACGACAATCTTCCTCCAGACTGGCAACGTTGCGTTCTAAAACCTCATGCTCATACTTTTTGTTAGAGTATAATTCATCGTAGTTGTAATGCATTTCAACGAAGTCCTTCATGTTCATCGCCTGACCCCACACTGACTTGCACTCAACAGTTAGTAACATAATCTCCGCTTTCAATGAATCAATTGTTGGGGGGAGATCGACCGCCCAATGGAAGTATTTGCATCGGTCTTTTCCCTAAAATGTAGTACGAGGTACAAGTTAATGGCAAAGAATGTGGAGCCTCGACAAGGACAGTATATTATTTATTGATGTACTATGACACCTCACGAGTAGGGCATATGTAATACATTTCGCCCGGCCTTTGACTCAGAATGGCAAAGTCATTTAACCATGCATCCTCTGTGTTAAGCCGTAAGGCTGCATTTAGCCCACAATCACACCTCGGAACCTCAGATGAAATCATCGACATCTAAATAAAACAGAAATGACGATTAATAGAAAAATATCGGGTTCATGACATAGTTTTACAAGATAATATGAAGACAAAGTAGGTAATTGTTGCAACAGACAAGTGGAGTTCATTTAGACATATCATAATATGATATATCTATGACGTATTGTATCCATCTTCTTCTGATGAAGAGTCATTATCGCTCGTAATTTGAAGTCGGTGGCGAAGATATCGGCACCTCTCCCGCATATTTTTAATTTCTTCTTGTAACCTATCTGTGTCTGCTCTGGTTGAACAGACAAAGGCACAATGTTCTGACCAAAACTTGTGTTCGCTACGTGCATATGCGAGTTGTGATACCATTGCATCCCTAATTGCAGTCAGCGTAGCCACTGTAGGTGGTACTTGCTGCGCGGGCAACCTCATATGGCATCTAGTTTGTACAAGATACCTACCACATGTAAAATATGGCCTGTGGGGATTGTTGTCTTCAAACCTTCCATTTGCCGCATCTGTGGCATCCATGTACACTCGTACGGTGCACTTCAGACCACATGGGCACAACGGCATTTCTTTGTCCATTTTTAGACAGAAAACCTAATGAGACATAATTTCACATTGTTCATAAGTAGGCAAATAAAACGGTGAACAATAAAGTTCGAGAACAAAAGTTGTCCGTTAGGTTACACAAATAAGGGAGTAAGTGAAACATGTTGTAGAACATGTTTCAATGTATGCAAGTTAGAAAACAAATGTATAAATCACTGATTTGCCCACATAGAATTGGCAATAGTTTCGTGCAAGACATCTCCCTCTCTAGCATCGGCCTGGCTTGTTTGTTGGAGAGAACTCAATTCGTTTGTAATGTCAGTGGTAGTATGAGCCTCATCCAAGTTTTCGTCCATCAATGGATCGCCATCATTTTGGCGTCGGATAAAATTGTGAACGATACAACAAGCCATTACAATCCGAGATTGAGACTGCACGTGAAAAGTCGCTCCTTTACGAAAGTAAGAAAACCTCTTCTTCAACACACCAAAGGCTCGCTCGACAACGTCACGTAGTTGAGCATGTCGGTGGTTGAACATTTCCTTTTTTCTTGTGTATGAGCCTCTGTTACCCCGATACTCTGCTATATGGTAAGCAACATTTCGATATGGTGCAAGAAATTGGCTGGTGTTGGCGTACCCTGCATCAACAAGATAGTACTTCCCAGCGGGTACTTTGAACCCGCCTGTGGTTGTAGCTGCGTGAAGTACCCTTTGGTCAGCAACAGATCCCTCCCAACCAATCATGATATATGTGAACTCCATTGAGAAGTTTACTACAGCCATGACATTCATGGAAACATTCCCTTTTCTATTCTTGTATCGGTTCTGCTTTTCTCGCTTCACCAAAACGGGGATGTGTGTCCCGTCAATTGTCCCAATGGCATCCTAAGACAAGTATATAAGAAATACACTCAACGATGACGAAAGTGGTTATATTAACAATGGAATGGACAATGGTCAACTAAGTAATGGTCATACCTTGAAGTAAGGGTAAAATCTTGAACTCTCGGCGATGCGGCGGTGCGGAGTTGTGGATGCAGTTGGCATGAGAATATATTCGTTGCACAAAGCACACACTGCATCCAACACCTCATTAAACTTTCTACTTATGGTCTCACCACTGTGAATGTAGTCCTCGGCAAGAACACGGTTGGTATGGCCATGGCCAACCATTTGAAGGAAGTAGCAAACTGCCTCCACTGATGACACACCTCTGGTACTTTTCAACAAACCTCGGTCCTCAAGTTTGTCGACAAAGGCTAAAACCGTGTTGGGTAGCATACGGTACAGATCGTACGCCCTTCTTTCATGGCCAGTTATTATTTCTAAAACCTTTTGATGGCCACTCCTAATACTAACCGATCTCGGTATTGGTTGGTGTGTGGGTGCGGCGTCTGAATTTTGCATGATATTGTGCGAAATTTGGTCCGCTATTTGGTAGGATATTGCGTTAGCAATGCCATTAGCCGGACCAGACATAAGATCCAATACTTGTAGAATGTCATTAGTTGTTTCATATGAATGAATACCGGCCATCACAACTATAATTAAAAGTGATTATCCGCATCAGGAAAATATCGACATATTGCATAAATGAAATTAGGGCTATAGCGACAAAATAGCAAATACTAACCAAATAGCAAATAACAACATAAACCAATACATAGTACCAAAGTTCAGATATTGTTCCCAACGGAATAAAATAGTTCTTAATAAATTACACAACCTCAAAAGTACGGTGGAGATTGTGGCGTGAAGGGTGATTGTGATGCAGAAGATGCAGAAGTTGCGTTCTTCATTTCCCACAAGTCTTGCAACCAAATGGTAATTTTTTGTGGGGTGTCCATAAGGCCTAGGTAAATGTTACGGTTAGCTGGATCTTTTATGGCGTGCACAAGAGTGGTAAAAACTGGGACAGGGGCGTCAGGGTAGCTTGCATGAAAGTGGTGCAAAATTGTTTGGTATTCGTCTTTATCATTAGACCTAGCAGCAATTCCGCTGCCCATCTCATGTACCTTGGCAAACACCTTTGTGAATTCGGACACGACATCATTAGACAGGACACAACTATCCTGTGAGATTGACGCTCGCTTCCTACGTCTCATCGTGGTGGGAGTCGTTGCACCAACACCTTGGTTGCGTGATCCGCCGTTGGTGTCCTCACTTTGCGTCCCAGAATTAACCACGTCTTCAGTGATACCGGCAATACCGGTTGGACCGGTCGGTTCTGGGCTGACAAATGCATCAGATGCATCTAGGTCAACAGCAACATCATCTTCAGATGCAACATCAGAAGGAGGTTGTCTATCGGTTGAGGACATTGCATGATGGCCCCTAGCTATGTTCCTCCCCCCCATCAGCTCGACGTCGTGGTAGTGGTAGAATGGTTTGTTGATCAATCTCGCTAGTTCCCTGTTTGCCTAAAATAGGGGACAACTATTGATTAGGTCAATATTAACAAGTTTAATTTTATATATAATAGTCAGGGGAGTGTATATTATTAGACATACCGCAAGTGCCTCCCTCCACTCCGGGGTGTCAGGCAATATTGGCTTGTGCCTGCTGTCATCCCATCCAACACCGCTTTTGTTGGTCACCAGTTTTATCTTTGCATAGTCTCTCCTGAGGTTCTTCCACCGAGTTTTTAACTGATCCAATGTACCCTCATTCCTCCCCATCCTGATATGCCAATCACGTAGCGTCTCCCTCCACGCGTCCCTAGTAAAAATTCCATCGACGCACCTACCCATGTCATATTGTCTCCTCAATGCTGCAACCAGAGCCTCATCCAACTCTTTTGACCATACAATACGAAACCTCGGGTCGGGTGTAGCCATAGTACCAATGACACTGTGATATATCACTTTAGTATGGGTGTTTAAACAAAACTGTTATACAAACCTAGTATGAAACTACGCAGTTCAAAGTAATAACTTGTATTGAAAGCAATAACTTTTTTAAAGCAATAACCCATGTCATATTGTCTCATCAATCTCACAACCAGACATAAGATCCACATTTTGTACAACAAATTTGAAATTGTTGTTAAATTTGAAATGCTTTTAGCAAACACATCATCCAATATGTTCATTACAGGAAAACTAAATAAATAGCAATCATTCAGCATGACATTCACATTAAACGTGTTTGTATTGCTCATGACATATACCTGGTAAGCCGAATTGAAGGTTTAACATAGTTGCACCGCCAGCGACAGGGTCAGGGTCGGTACATACAAGAAATTTAGAGGGAATACAGATTAGCCGAAATAGTTGGATTACTTGCATGACATAATCAACAGAATTGATCCAACTTAAACAAATATATTATAATAAGATATTTGTACCTGAACAACTAATGACATGAAACATAATACATGATACATACTAACCTGAAAACACACGGACAGATGACCAAACTATATGATACAACAATCATGTCTAAAATTTTAAATATAAACACATTCTAAATATAACCCTATCCTCGTAAATGAGGTATCTAGCAGGGACAAGTCATATATCTGGTTCATTACACAGAAAGAGATGAGCAAGTGACACTGTCATGGACAGGAGCAGCAGAATATTGTGTTGTACAGCTAATGTTGATGTATTTCATGTTTATAACATGATTTAAAACACCATAATTTAACATGAAAACACAACTGAAAACACATTAATTGAATATAAACCTCAAATCACTGATTTCATGTTTATAACATGATTAACAACACCATAATTCAGGTGATCTATAGTCGGCATTCAGATATATGTTTCAACATATATTATTTTAAATGGAAGAAATAGTGACCAATCAAATTAGGGCTTATACAATGAGCACATAATAGTCACCATTCTAAATGGATAGCACAAAATTAGGGCTTATACAAAAAATACCCGTCATTATTGATTCACACCTCAATGTAGGGCTTCTAAGACATACTTGGTCCAACTTACACAAAAAAATTACTTCATATTATTTTAAAGGGAACAAATACTGACCAAGCAAATTAGGGCTTATAGCACATAATTGTTCCAACTACAAACTAGTATTTTATGAGCATATACAATGCACACTGCAGACTAGTATGTTCCCAAAAAAACATAATTAATACGTAATAGGTGGATTCCAATTTTGGGAAATCATAGTAGACCTATTTGGGGGTGGGGGCAGACCTCAGTCAAGGGATGTGTACAAGGTGCAAAAAGATATTAACACAAAGCAAAGTTGGTACTAAAGTTTACAAAATAAATGAAATGACTATGAAAAAGATCTACCTATACCAATGGGTGTACAATTTGCACGTATAAAAAGCATAAGCAGTCTAGGAGCACAGTCATAACACAAATAAGAATAAGTTGAATGATCAAAATTAGTGTGTCCCAGTTGTAGTTTTGAAAAGTTTGACATAAAAAAAACCTACATGAATGATTCAGACCTCAATGTAGGGCTTATAGCACATACTTGTTCCAACTTTAAGAAATATATTACATTACATTTTTTTATACCTTAACATATAATGACATATCAAACATAATAAATTATACATATTAACATGAAAGCACAACTGAAAACACATTAATTGAATATAAACCTGAAATCACATGATTTGATGTTTATAACATGATTAATGTTATATCACTGATTTGACATATCAAACATTAATTATGTTTTGTATATCAGTGATCAATAGTCGACATTCAGATATATGTTTCAACATATATTATTTTAAATGGAAGAAATAGTGACCAATCAAATTAGGCCTTATACAATGAGCACATAATAGTCACCATTTTAAATGGATAGCACAAAATTAGGGCTTATACAAAAAAAACCCATCATTATTGATTCACACCTCAATGTAGGGCTTCTAAGACATACTTGGTCCAACTTAAATAAATATATTATATAAGATATTTGTACCTGAACAACTAATGACATATGAAACATAATACATGATACATATTAGCCTGAAAACACACTGACAGATGACCAAACAATATGCTAACTAGCAGGGAGAACTCATATATCTGGTTCATTACACAGAAAGAGATGAGCAAGTGACATTGTCAGGGACAGGAGCAGCAGAATATAGTGTTGTATAGCTAATGCTACTGTATTTCATGTTTATAACATGATTAACAACACCATAATTTAGGTGATGTACAACACATTAGGAGGCATTCAGATATATGTTTCCAACTAAAACAAAAAAATTACTTCATATTATTTTAAAGGGAACAAATACTGACCAAACAAATTAGGGCTTATAGCACATAAATGTTCCAACTACAAACTAGTATTGTATGAGCATATACAATGTACACTGCAGACTAGTATGTTCCCAAAAAAACATAATTAATACGTAATAGGTGGATTCCAATTTTGGGAAATCATAGTAGACCTAAGTGGGGTGGGGGCAGACCTCAGTCAAGGGATGTGTACAAGGTGCAAAAAGATATTAACACAAAGCAAAGTTGGTACTACAGTTGACAAAATAAATGAAATGACTATGAAAAAGATCTACCTATACCAATGGGTGTACAATTTGCACGTATACAAAGCATAAGCAGTCTAGGAGCACAGTCATAACACAAATAAGAATAAGTTGAATGATCAAAATTAGTGTGTCCCAGTTGTAGTTTTGAAAAGTTTGACATAAAAAAAACCTACATGAATGATTCAGACCTCAATGTAGGGCTTATAGCACATACTTGTTCCAACTTTAAGAAATATATTACATTACATTTTTGTATACCTCAACATATAATGACATATCAAACATAATAAATTATACATATTAACATGAAAACACAACTGAAAACACATTAATTGAATATAAACCTGAAATCACATTATTTGATGTTTATAACATGATTAATGTTATATCACTGATTTGACATATCAAATATTAATTATGTTTTGTATATCAGTGATCTATAGTCTGCATTCAGATATATGTTTCAATCACATAATAGTCACCATTTGAAATGGATTGCACAAAATTAGGACTTATACAAAAAAAACCCTTCATTATTGATTCACACCTCAATGTAGGGCTTCTAACACATACTTGGTCCAACTTAAACAAATATATTATATAAGATATTTGTACCTGACCAAACAAATTACTTCATATTATTTTAAAGGGAACAAATACTGACCAAACAAATTAGGGCTTATAGCACATAATTGTTCCAACTACAAACTAGTATTTTACGAGCATATACAATGTACACTACAGACTAGTATGTTCCAAAAAAAACATAATTAATACGTAATAGGTGGATTCCTATTTTGGGAAAATCATAATAGACCTAATTGGGGGGGGGGGGGCAGACCTCAGTAAAGGGATGTGTACAAGGTGCCAAAATATATTAACACAAAGCAAAGTTGGTACTAAATTTTACAAAAAAAAAATGAAATGACACCGAAAACACACTGACATATATAACATAAATCTACTTCTCGGGTTCCTTCCATGACCAAACAATATGCTAAGACAATCATGCCTATAATATAAACCTGTCCTTGTAAATGAGGTTACTAGAAGGCAGAACTCAGTAATGGAATTGTCCATATAAATATATAACTATTATTTTGTTCCTATCCCATTTGGTCGACCTATTTGATGTTTATAACATGATTAACATGCTGGTGTATTTATGTTTATGACATGAGGTAACTAGCACGGAGAACTCATATATCTGGTTCATTACACACAAAGAGATGACCAAACATTCATGATGTTACTAACAGGGAGAAAAATCATGTCTACTTGATGTTTGCAGGGAGAACAATCATGTTTACATATAACCCTGTCCTCGTAAATGAGGTTTCTAGCAAGGAGAACTCATTAAATAAATTGTCAATATAAATATATAGCAATATGATCGACTTATTTCATTTCAACGCATCCATTTTTTTCTGGAAATAATACATGGTCAGCCAGCAGAAATCAAGGTTGTGTTCGTATTCATCAGGAGAAGAGGGTCGGTGAAGAGGGACGGTACACATACAACAAATGTAGAGGGACGGTACACATAAGCCGCTAGCCTACTGAAACGGCGAAGAGGGTCGGCGAAGACATACCTCTCAAGCAGCTGGGCGAGCAGCTGGGCGACTTCTGAGTACAGGGGCTCGGCAGCGGCGGCTTCAGAGAAGATTTTGTGGAGGATACGAATGTGAACAGGGAGGAGTTCAGATATGAATCGCAGCACTATATAGCAGCAGCGGCACCGCTTGCCCTTGCTAGGGTTTACTGGGTTTGCACACAGTGACAAGGGGGGCTTTGATGGGAGATGACAACTCCATACGATGCTTGATTCTCGGCGTCTAGACTGGCGGTGTAGGTCGGCGATTGCAGACGACCCACCGTACCCCTCCGTCGGCTTGATTGACCGGCTCTTGCGCGTACGCAACTGACCAGGCTTATCCATAAGGCACTGCCCTGCCATACGAAACGATGGCCTGCTGCATGTCTTGGGAGAGGTGGGAGAGGGCGTCATAACTGCAGGGAGGGGGAGGGCGTCGACTTCTCGGGAGAGGGAGCAGAAGAGAGAGCAGAAGAGGGAGACGGGAAACGCGAAGGGGCGTGGAGGCTCGGGGGGCGATGACCCCATCGCAGAAAGGGCGAGACGAAAATGGACTGAGATCGCGAAAACCGGGTTATGAACCGGAATCCCGCCCCTCGTGGGACTGGGAGAACCCGGGTTACGGGGTTCCGTTATCCCAAAACGGGGCTTTTTCAGGATTGCGAACCAAACAAAAATCAACCTCAAACCGGCACTTGTTTGGCGGGGTTGGCACAAAAAGACAAGGCCAAACCGGGTTGCAGTCCCGTGCCAAACACAGCCTTAAGAAGCAGCAGAAACCTAATTACATCAAGCTTCAGTCACAACGTCCAAACCATTTTCATAGTTTAGAAGTTCATGACCTTCTCGATTCTCCCTCCCCTATAGACCCAAGATTAAATGCCTATTAACAACGGGCTAGTTTTCTGGCCTCGCGTCTTCTTGAGTGATAGATCATAAATAATGACGGCTGCATACTAAATAAGATTACGAATCTGAGAACTCAGGTTAAACAAATTGAATGGACTGATAGACAACCACAACCTTGAATTTGAAGAAGCTTAGCTGACATATTGCTAACCAATTGTCACTGCGCTGCTAACGCATCGACACAGATTTAAGGAATAGGTAGATGACAATACCCACCAATATGCTACAAAAGACAATTTTGTAATAATTACAGCCGCAAGCAGATGGCGCGATCCGGCCATCAACTGTGATATACACTATTGACTACAAGAAGAAACAGGCACCATCACTGATGGGCGACAAGAACATGGACTATCTAATTTTGAATTACTCGATAACCTGCATTATCGGCTTGCTGGGATCGCTTTTTGGTCTTCTGTTGCACTTCTATCATCAAAATCTTTGATCAGTTTCTTAAATACGAGTTTCTGCTGGGGAAGTTGACCATTGGCAAAAGCAGTAACTTCAGTATCCACTAAAATCCAATCTTCGTCTGTAAATTCTCCCCGCAAAATGCCCTTTGCTAGCTCGTTCTCCACGTGTTGTTGAATCACACGCTTGACAGGCCTCGCACCATAGTTTGGATCATAACCAAGACTTCCTAAAAGCTGAACGGCAGCATCAGTAATCTGTATCTTGATCTTCCGATCAGCAACCCGCTTTTGCACCCTTTCCAACTGCCACAGATCATGCATTGAAAAAAAATAAGTTCGAGACAAATATGAACCCCGAATTAGTCTGGTTTATAATTCAGAATAGTAAAAAACTGGACGTTAGCTTATGGTTTATGGAATCGAGAAAACATATTAGTCAAGTGACAAGAAATTATAAAAGTCTATATGTTAGACTCACCATAATGTGAAACGGACCAAGACATTGGTACTGAAAGAAGAAAATAAGAAATATTCGAAGCGAAAAATAACTAGCTTAGACAATTGGAGGAATGAAAACCACTTTACCTGTATTCTCACGATGCTGTTAATTTGCTCACGGTCCAATGGCCTGAAAACAATATACTCATCAATGCGGTTCATAAACTCTGGTCGAAATACTGATCTTGCAGCGTCCATGACCCGTTGCTTAATGTTCTCATAAGAAAATTCCTTAGACTCATCATCTGTGTTAAGAATATACTGAGATCCCACATTTGATGTCATTATAATGACAGTATTGGTAAAGTTAATAGTCCGGCCTTGTGAATCAGTAATCCTGCCATCATCAAGTATCTGAAGAAAAATGTTAAAAACATCAGAATGTGCTTTCTCAATCTCATCAAACAGGATGACGGAGTAAGGTCTTCGCCGAACAGTCTCAGTCAATTGCCCACCCTCTTCATATCCAACATAGCCAGGTGGAGCTCCAATCAACCTAGAAACTGCATGTTTTTCCATATATTCACTCATGTCTATTCTTATAAGAGCTTCTTCTGTGTTAAACATGTAAGAAGCTAGAGCTTTAGCTAATTCAGTTTTTCCAACTCCAGTTGGGCCCATAAACATGAAACTAGCAATCGGTCGATGTGGATCTGAAAGGCCAGCTCGAGATCGTTGGATGGCTTCTGCAACTGATCGAACAGCAGGGTCCTGACCAACCACCCGATTGTGTAACTCATCTTCCAGATTGAGCAATTTTTCTCTCTCTGATTGTTGCAGCTTAGATATCGGGATTCCAGTCCATTTACTGACAATTTCAGCAATGTCATTACCTGTAACTTCCTCCCTGAGCAAAGATTTGCCACTACTAATATACTCATTTAAATCCTTTTCGGCATTTTGAAGTTGGCGCTGCAAAGAGTTTAGACTGCCATACTTCAACTCAGCAGCTCGGTTAAGATCATACTCTCTTTCAGCTTGCTGGATCTCAAGATTCACTCTGTCAATCTGCCATAAAAAGCAAGTAAACAGAGTTACATCCATAAGCATTTAAAGTATTACTCCGTCATTACTGCTATTCTAAGAAAAAAAAGAGAGATAATGTGTTTAGTAAAAGCTTTAAATGTGGACAGTCAGAATTGGCTCACACTTCACACTTGTACAAGAAAAGATATTTGGCTTTCATGGAAAGGGGGCGTAATAATTATTTCCTAAATTAGTTATATTATCAATGGGAGCCTTTTGTAACTTCCTCATTCCACAAGGCAGCACTGCTCAAGGCTCCTTACACATGATTTAACCTTAACGCCACGTCTTCATGCTTGCCTACACCCACTCACTCTTTTATCTGTAGTTTCCTGTTGTGTTCCACCCATCCATGCACATCCTCGTTGCAACCCCCACCCCCCATATTTTGACACAGGCCTAGATCGGGCCAATTGATTATCCCAATAAGTATCAAACCATGCAGAACCACTTGTATAATCTCTAAAACATGGTAGTAATTGTAGTATATGTGTTCATGTATTTCTCTTATAGTTGTTGAAAATCTACACACAAAAAAATCAATATATCAAAAATTGAAAGAAAAAATTACTACCGTATAAGAAGTACATGTGTGACCTTGTAACCGCTTAATTTCCAGGCAGGTGCATTCTTCAGAACAGTGTGATTAAGTATTATATACGGCAAACCCATCCAACATCTATAATCTGTAACTTCTATAGTAATGTGTGTAACTATTATAGTTAGCAAACAAAATTCCTCATGTTACATACAAATGTAGTTTGTTGCAAGCCCAAGTATTGGTGGGATCAAGCTAGTCAGCCATTAAAAATTTGCCTCTTGTGAGTTATGGCGTAGATCCTCATAGAAACTTCGGTGTGCATCCCCACCTAGTGATGTGTTGTATTGGCACCTAAGCGCAATGATCAAATAAGCAAGGTTATATTGACATGAAGCCTAGCTGTGTCAAATGTCAAGCAAGAGCTTTTAACACTTTGCACAAGTGAGGAAGAAGCAAATCCACATGTTTTTACTTCCTAGTGATCCCCACAGCACACTCATGTATTGCTCTTATTGATGAATCCGTCAGACAAGTCCAAGGCTGTGGCTTTCATCCCAGGTGTAAATTCTATGGCATGTGTGGACATACAATGGACCATGCTTTTTAGAAACATGAGACGAAACCTAATGCATTTGTCCCCATACACTATATTGGGTCTTTCGTTACCATTGCTTGCTAGGATGATTGGACTATAAGATGACCATCATATTCATGGCTTCCTTCAGGAACTTCTACTCCAGGATCCTTGGCACATGTTGCCTCTTCTCAAGTAATATGAGGGTTAATATAGACCTTGTCTTCTTGGGTCATTAACCTCCTCATCACATAATTGTCTAGGGGACTAGGTGGTCTTTTTCCCAAGGGGCGCCTAGGGAGCCTATGCGTTTCTAGATTTTTTGCTATTTGTCATTTGTTTACACACATATATAGTAACATTTACAAATATATCTAGTTATATTCAAATAGATACATTACTATGTATCTTTCTATTCATTATCTCTAAGTTGTAACAAATGTTTGACCTATCTTTTGATCTAAATTGGACCAAATTTGACCAAAATCTAACCTAATTTGGCATAGCATAAACTTATTAGACCTCGACTTTCCCTAATTTCCCCTATATATACCTAAATGAGACCTAATTTGGGTAAATCAGACCAAATTTCCCAAAAGCAGACCTATTTCCTCCCACGTCCATCTACTAGTCATGCTCCCTCTTACACAAGATTAATAGAGAAGTGGCTCAACTGCTTATACAGTTGCTTTACCATAGTCTCTTATCCTAGAGGTAATGTGTCTAGTCCTCTATTTATAATAATTGATCAACCCATTTCATCATGCAACTGCATTCAATCTTGTAGTATTAGGTAACCCTCGTGACCTCATCTAGGATTTCTCACTTGGCATGCTTATATATGCTTACTTGCTCCTTTGCTCTTGCACTTCAGTCCTAGGTCACTGAATGAGACTGTGGTATCAACTATCAAGGTTGGACAACCGCGATGCTCCTATTTAGAAAATTGCTTTGTCCTTGTTGATCTTCCACATTAATTACAGTCAAGACTAAAATGCCAAATATAGCACTGGTGGTGAGACGATCAAGGGCTATTAAGCACGATATCTTACTACATAGGTGATATGGGTTTGACCACTATAAATAAATGGGCCAAGTTGTAGAGGTTTTATATTGCTCGGGACTATGAGGTGCTTGTGCTTGGCAATAAAAGGAGGTTCACGCACTTGGTTAAGGGTTTAATGGTGTTACGTTATATATTTCCTGTTTTACATAGCCTGCTATTTGTTTTGTTATTTCTCTTTTATATATGGACCTCTCTGTAATTCTTTCAGTATTATATATATGAGGGTGCACACATTGTGCAACCCTAAGCTCTCCAAATCTCATTGTCTTTCACATGGTATCAGAGCACCTTCTACGCAAGTACCCCGCCAAGGCAACCAATCTTCTCCTCCAGAAGGTTCTGCTGCACCTGAGGTACACTCTAACCTTGACATACCTATTGCACTCAGAAAGGGTACTCGTTTCTGCACTTCTCATAGCATTGCTCAGTTTGTATCTACTGCTCATCTGAATACTCATTCTAGCAATTTTGTATATGCTTTATCTGTTGTGGTTGTACCTAAGAATGTTCAGGATGCATTGAAAAGTACTGCTTGGACATCTGCTATGAAAGAAGAAATGATTGATCTTACTGACAGAAACACTTGGGAGTTGGTGGATCCACCTCCTCAGTGTAAGCCTGTGGGCTGTAGGTGGGTATATACCGTAAAATATCAACCTGATGGTACGGTTGAGAGGTTGAAAGCACGGTTAGTTGCAAAGGGCTATACTCAGACATATGGCATTGATTACTTTGAGACTTTTTCTCCTGTTGCTCGCCTTAACTCTGTCAGGATTCTCCTATCTGTTGTTGTGAATCTGAACTGGCCTCTTCTGCAGCTTGATGTGAAAAATGCTTTTCTGTATGGTGACTTGTAGGAAGAAGTGTATATGGAGCAACCTCCAGGGTTTGTTGCTCAGGGGGAGTCTCACAAAGTATGCAGGCTTAAGAAGTCTATCTATGGGCTCAAGCAGAGTCCTCGTGCCTAGTTTGATAAGTTGAGCAGGATCATGATTGATTTTGGTTTTCTGAGGTCACAGGTTGACCACTCTGTGTTCACAAAAAAGACTTCAGCAGGTATTACTGTTCTGATTGTATAGGTTGATGACATTATTATTTCTGGCAGCGACTCTCTTGGTATTCAGGCTACCAAAGATCATCTAGGCAAGCACTTTGCTACAAAAGATTTGGGCAGACTTCGGTATTTTCTTGGCATAGAGGTCTCTAGAACCTCTAATGCCCTGGTGCTTTCTCAGAGAAAGTATGTTCTTGATATTCTGCAGGAGACTGGTATGCTTGGAGCAAGACCTGCGGATACTCCTCTTGATCCCAATGTGAATTGGGATGATGATTCCTCTTCTGTGTTTGCTGATCATAAAAATTCAGGAGGTTGATTGGTAAATCTACCACTGTGTTCTTGAAGGGTATTCTGATTCTGATTATGCAGGCAGCAAAGTTGATAGAAAATCTACCTTTTACTGTACTTTTGTAGGAGGCAATCTTGTTACTTGGAGGAGCAAGAAACAGAATGTCGTTGCCAGATCTAGTGCTGAAGCTGAGTACAGGGCCATGGCCCATACTGCCTGTGAGTTACTGTGGATACGTTCTCTCCTGAAAGAGTTTGGGATTGAGTCTTCTTCAGCCGTTCCTATGCACTGTGATAACAGAGCTGCCATCTTCATTGCAAATAATCTTATCTATCATGAGCGCACCAAACACATTGAAGTTGACTGCCACTTCATCAGAGAATCTATTCTTGCTGGCAAGATATGCAATCCATTCACGAGATCAGAAGATCAAGTTGTTGATATCTTCACCAAGCTGTTGGTGAAGAAACGGTTCTGCACACTGATGGACAAGTTGGGCATGATTGACATCTATGCTCCAACTTGAGGGGGAGTGTTACATTATATATTTCCTGTTTTACATAGTCTGCTATTTGTTTTGTCATTTCTCTTTTATATATGGACCTCTCTGTAATTCTTTCAGTATTATATATATGAGGGTGCACACATTGTGCAACCCTAAGCTCTCCAAATCTCATTGTCTTTCACAAATGAGTTACAAATGACCAATGCCAGACTCCTACTAGGTGTAAGACTCTTGTAGACAAATGGCATCATAGTCAAAATCAGTGAATAAAAAAGCGGGTGAAGCGGCCGCTTAAGCGCCCAAGCATATACTCCGTTGTAATTTTCAATGAAGCGAGCCTTGAAGCATTTTGCACTGAAGCGGCCGCTTTTGTCCGCTTTTTTCCGCTTTAGGCCGCTTTTTTGGGTCCTCTTAAGCGGCCGCTTCAGGGCGCTTCACAATAAGTATTCTCAAAACTTGCCCAATCACCTGCAGAATTTTAAAAAAATGAAAATTATGTATTGTATAGGTGTAATAATCAGTTTGATAAATATCTCTAACTATTTACGTCTGTTTGTACACTATATACATCTATATAAGAATTATGTATTGTCATCTTGTCATTAGTAGAGTTTGTGATATAATATTAGTAATAATTGCATGAATTTATTGATGTTTCACTTTGTTGTTGTGATGTTTTAATTTTTCATGATATAATATTAGCAATACATTATGTTCCAACTATGTTTGAATTTGCATGACTTTTTTGATGTTCTACAATCTCATGTAACTACCTATATGAAAGCACATCATCATGTCACATGTATATACAATTATTTTTGCTATTGGTTGTTGCACAATTTCATCATTTTCGATGAATGGATGCATACCATTATGGCACTTGTATATGATTGCATGATTTCACAATGAATATAATATGCTGCTGTCACATAATTAATTACTGCAACTAGTGATATTTTGATAAATCTATCTACTGTAAATTCAGTAGTCACTACTGCCACGTATCATAAATCGACACTGACCCTACCTTGTTTTAAAATTTTAACTGTACGGATTATGATTCTATGACAATATGACTCTAAAATGTACTTACTCTAATCAGAAATTAATCTATTGATTATTTAATTTTCTATCATAACTAGTGTGATTAAAGTTTGGCTATGTCAAAATAATCCCAAGTGGAAGTATAACACATCCAAATCCAGCCCAAAGGGAGAAAGTGATCTGCAAGTTATTCTATGTTTTTCTATTTTTTTCAAAAACAATGTGGACCGCTTTTTCAAAAAGCGCCCGCTTTAGTCCGCTTTAAAACCCGCTTCCCGCTTCACGCTTCAAGCAGAGCAATCCGCACGCTTCCCGCTTCGCGCTTTCCAAAACCTAGGTCAAAATCCATGTGGTTTAGATCTAGGCATGATGAAAAGGGCATTTTAAAGGTAGAGGCTAGTAGAGAAAATCACCCTTGTGTCAAGATTGGTGTATATGAGCCACTACAGTCTTGCATTAAGTGGCAAGAAAGTTACAGAGCTATATAGTCAAGCTATAAGAAGGATGTCAATGGTCATGGTATGTATCATTTTTTCGTTGCCCATGTACCAAAAAAGTATGTTGATTTTTCCTATTTATTATTTTATATAAGTGTGCATAAGAAGAAAATAAAAGCACCCAAAGTACTAAAAGCCATGTAAAAAATGCCATGGAAGATTTTAGTTGGAGGTATAATTCCCATAAGAGTTTCTCGTTCTGCATAAGATGTAATAGGTTTCAGTTTCATTTCCTACTTCGAGATTGTAACACCCCATGCCAAAGCCTAAGAAGGAAAAAAACCCTCAGTTGTTTAACACTTTAACCATATCATCAGTGATTGGTGGCTTAGGGCTATATTAGCATTATTACCTTATTTTAGTCTTAATATCCTTCGAAAAAATTGTTTCCACTCTCCTTGGATTTTCGACTGCATCACCTTCATCCAAATGACCTAAAAGGGTGATAAGCTTGCCCCTGTGCACTTAAAAGGTTTTCTAGGATATTCTAATTCTCATTTAGGGGTATAAGTGCTTTAATCAGGTAACTAGTCAGCTATGTTTCAATAAATTTCTCCTTCACGAAAATGAGTTTTTCTTCTCTTCTTTGTCTTCTACAATGACGGACAATAAATGATCTCCCTCTTAAGACCATTTTCCATCGATCTCACCACCCACTCTGTTATCATCACCATCGGCACCTCAGTTGTATTCCAAGGTAGTATCACTGGCGCAAGTAAGTAAGTTGATCCACGGGAAACTGCCATAATCCATTGTTTATAACCATAGTACTAAATGTCGTCGACATGGAGCGAAATTTCGCCGATAATGTCTGTGTCGACGGCTGGCGACGAGACATCGAATCCACGTAAACATCCTTATTCTACAATATCCTCGACATTTTGTCGAAGTTGTTGACATTTCCCCATATGTCGACGAAGTTGACCCAAGTCCATTCAAAAACTCCACAATGTGCTCGACATCTGTCGAAGTCGTCGAAGTTGGCGACATTCTTCTGGTGTTTTGTGGAGTTTGCTGTGTGAGGAGGAAAAAGTGTTGGAGCTTGAGGTAAGATGATTTTGATGTTATTTTTTACTATTTTAAGCTAATAGTAATAGACCGACCCCCTCTCTGCTAAATCTACCATAGATTTATACCATTTTTATGTAGTTTGTTTCGTGTCGCAAACTTTATATATGGAAGAACTCTGTAGTTCGGAGACGAATGTATATAATCGTGTATTTATCTACATATGTAAACCTATATGATGGCTATATGTAAACATATCTTGTGGTTTTTAGTTAGATTTGATGAAATCTGTCGATTTTCATCACAAAATTACTATCTATAGCTTAAATTTCGTCGAAGTTGCGTCGAAGTTTGGTTGTAAAAATCCTCGACATTTCCACAAACTTCCATGTCCACACTTGTCGAAGTCGGCTCGAAGTCGAAGTCTTGTACCATGTTTATAACAATATTGTTAGCAAGTGCATATTAACCTATTTACTTAATAGATTAATTAGTTCGTGGGCCTTTAGTGTCTCGGCTCGTCTAGAATACTTGTGTTCCAAGTCTCAGGGTTTTTCCCTTGCTCCTATATATAGGACAGGGGTGTACATTTTTTATTCATTGAATCAACTCAATATACTATCAATATTATTACTCACATGGTATCAGAGCAAGTTCGCTCCTAGAAGGAACCCTAGCCGCCCACGTCCGCTTCCCTCTCCCTTCTGCGCACGCAACCCTAGCAGTCGCCACTCCTCTCTCCAAGAGAAAGCAACAGAGGCTCCGCCTCCGCCTGCGGGCGGCGGCCGCCATAGCCATGGTTTAGGCCAGCCGCCCGCTAGGCACATCCCGACCTCCATGGTCGTCTCTATTCTCAATTCATAAGAGTGATCTTCTTTCCATACGTCGACAATCTCCTTCCCAGCACTATCATTTTTTATCATTGTCGCACCAGTCCCTGACTGCCGCCGCGATAGCCGCCAGCCGCAGCAATCAATACCACCGCCGTCAGCAGCAAACATGCCACAACCGGTGACCACAGTAGTCATGCCACCCATCAGCAATAGCCACCGGCCAGCAGCAAACAACACCGCCGCCAATCCCTAGCCAGCAGCAACAGTTGGCACCGCAAGAGCAACCATCGCCGCTATCGGCCCCCAAGGATCAGCAATCTTCGTCACTGATGCCATAGTCTATCCAGCCTTCGCCGTCGCTTATAGAGAAGCTCCACACTTGGCTCCGCCTATAGCCTTATTGCCTGCAATATCTCCGGAGCCGCGCAAGAGCCCATTATCATCTCCTCCGCTATGGCCAAGTCATTTGGTAGTCGATCATCATCTAATCGCCGCTGAAATTCAGCAACAACATAAAAAAGTCGTCGTCGCCATCATCTAGCCCCCCTGGCTTCTGCTCCATCATGTTGCTGCTGACATCATTTATCCATTGCCATTGTTGTTGAGTCCTCGTTGTTGTTGGCCCTGCGCTATCGCCTATCCCTGGCCAAAGCATTCCACCGCTAGCAACCTCCTCCATGCCACCAACTCCAAGCAGTCTGTCTTCTCCCAAGTTATTGACGTCCTCCAACATTTCATGGTCAAATTTATTTACGGGGCCGGATTCGGGTCGGGATTAAATCCATTTAATTTTCCTACTCGAATCTTACATTGACCCATTTAGCATCTCCTCTCCAGTTATCGGTTTCTCCTATACATCTTAGTTTCATAGATTCCTCTCAATCCCACCAATTCCTGTCCCACCCTTCCATCCATCATGTAAGTATCCCCTTTTCCACGTGTTGGGGGTCATATATCCTTTCCTCCGCACCATATACTCACTCTCGTCGTATTTGGTGTGCAGGGGGGATAAAGAGGAGAGGAAGAGTATGAAAAGAGAGAGAGCATGAAAAGAGTATGAGGAAGAGCATGAGAGAGAGATGAGAAGATGATAATCCAGGCTACTATCTTCATGGAGCTTTGTTCTTCAGTACATCCGTTCTCCACTTCCAAACAACATTCAAGGATCTCCATTGCAACATTGACACCAAGCTTCTCACATTCGTACCACATTATGTACACCAGGACAAGAGTTTTCTAGGCATATTTCAGCCCTCTTGTTTCCTCTTCCTTCGGTGTTAATGGTGATTTAGTGGATCACTCTTGCTGCATTCTTAAGAGACAAAAGGGTGCTTCTTCAAACTTCTTAGAAGCTCAGCAATTTCAAGCCTGCCAAGTCTACATCTGCAAGGTTGATAGTTCATTCAGTTTTTATCTTCACCGAGCTGCTTTCATCACGGTCTTCTCCGAGTTGCATCTGTTGTTTTAGCATCACCTTCCGCTGATCTACTTGGGCCTTTCCTTGATGGATGATCTCTTTCCTGTCAACCCCCAAGGTTCATGCGCCAGAGTTATGGTATTTGCATCGTATCATCAACACATTGTCCAGTTCATGTTCGTGCCACGTTATGCATGTTTGTCAGACGATTTGAAGATTCCACTACTACTACATTGACATTGTATCCGCGTTCGTGCCGCATTAAGTACGTATTCCAGTGAAGATGGTGTAGTCATGGTATTGATGATTGTCTGCTCCAAAGTGGCGAATTTCTGTTGTAGCATTCAGGTTCCATTCATCAGATGTTCTTTATTCCAGATGCGCTCCAAAAGACTTTTTTCAAAGCTCGAGGATCTCCAGCCTGCAGAACACAACTGAAAAGAGGCGTCGTCATCATATGATTTAGGGGGAATATTGTTTAAGGGGGAGTAACAAATTTTGTATGGACAGTGACATTTATCTTTTATCATTTCTATCTTTCATCATTTTATCGAGTCTTATAACTCCAAGCTTGGACATGTGCTTCACCCATGCTCCAGCTTGAAGGGGTGTATTAGAGAATACATAGTAGCCTATTAAGTTAATAGGTTAATTAGTTAGTGGGCCTTTAGTGTCTCAGCGCGTCTAGATTCTTGCGTCCCAAGTCTCAGGGTTTCTCCCTTGCTCCTATATATAGGACAGGGGTGTACAGATTCATTGAATCAACTCAATATACTATCAATATTATTTCTCAGATACAATCCGATCGACAATGGCCCTTCGCAAAGGTATACACTCCTATAATGTAAAACACCCTATTTTTTAGACTTGTTGTCTCGCTCATCCATCTTCTTTTAAGTGTTTTCCACAACCTTGGACAACATCTATATTCCCAAATGCTTGCATGATGCCCTTCGGCACCCTAGGTGGAAAGTTGCAATGATGGAAAAAATGCAGGCACTACACAACAATGGCACGTGGAATCTAGTGGAAACCCATTGTAACAAGAAGATTGTTGTTTGTCAGTAGGTTTTCTCTGTAAAGCAACATTTTGATGGCTCCGTAAAGCAACACTTTGATGTCAGTTGGTTTTCTCTGTAGCAAGAGGTTGTTGGTTGTCATTAGGTTTTCTCTGTAAAGCAACATTTTGATGGCTCTGTAAAGCAACATTTTGATGTCATTAGGTTTTCTCTGTAAAGCAACATTTTGATGGCTCCGTCAATATACTTGTGAAGCAACATGCATCCCGGTCGATACTATCGACACTCTGTCGATAGTATCGAGATCAGTTCAGGTTCAAGTTGAAGCAAGCTGCATCCCAGGATCGAGATTGGTTCAGGCGCAAGACAATATTATGTCGATACCATCGACACTCAAGTCGATGGTATCGACACCGGCACAGCGGCGGAACGGCAAGCCAGCGGCAGATCTATTTTGCTTATGAAATTTAGTTTTTATTCTTTTTCTCTCTTTGTACCTCATGTACTTACCCTAATATATATATACAAGTGTGTAGGCTCAAGCCCTACTCACGTTTGTTGCATCTTGCAGCCGACATGTGATCGGTGTTCCTGTCTTCTTTCTTCTTCATTTCTTCTTACATGGTATCAGAGAGGAGATCAATCTAGGGCTTCTCCCTTCTCTCTCCGGAGGAACTCTCCAGGTCTCTCTCTCCTTGACGGCCGGCTGCTTCCCACCCGTCGTCTTGGCGTAATCCACCTGCTGCGAAGAACCACCATTGGCTACTCTGGGTCTGCGGTAGATATCTAATTCTACCGTAGCCACTATCACAAAGCGGTTGAGGATCTCCAGGTGATCCAACGATCATCTAAAAACAACACTGGAGGATTAGTTTCGTCTCAATCATCATCCTAGTCACACCTCCTCCATGTGTGATTAGGAATATCATTTGGAGGCTGTGAATGCGTCAGTAACGCATTTCTCCTTGTTTTTCTTCTGTGTGTGACGTGTATCTCTCCGTCACCACATCTTCTTTGACGTGTATCAATCTGTCATATATTCCGTTCTACAATGGAGGATATCAAGACACCTATGATCTACAACGAGGTGTCACCTATCGCCTCCATCAAACTCAATGGGAAAAATTATCTTCTATGGATGAACGCCATCCACACCGTCTTGGAGGCTCGTGACAGAGCAAGGCATGTTGACTCAGGTCCCAAGGCATCTACTGACGAAGGGTATGTTGAATGGAAGCGACATGACAGTCTTGTGAAGACTTGGTTGTGGAATAGTATGGAATCTGCAATTGCCGCAAGGTTCATGTTTTACTCTACGGCCAAGGAAATATGGGACGCAATGAAGCAACATTACTCTCAAGAGAAGAATGCTCTCCGTCAGTTTATGATCTATGATCGTCTGTTTGCTGAAAAACAGGGTGACCGATCTCTTTAGGAGTATTTTGGGGCGATTCAGGCTCTTGCTCAAGAGCTAAGTTATTATCATCCTGTGACTGTTGCAGAACAAATAAAGGACAGAGATGATCTGGTTACATCCAAATTCTTATCTGGGCTTAACTGGACTTGTAGCTCCGCTCGGAGCGTTATCTTGGCTACTGATAAACTACCCAGTCTTGTGGAGGCTTATTCAAGGATCCAGCAATCACTGTTTGAGTCTGCTTCCTTTGTTCCTGATATACCTTCTGGAGAATCTCATGCGTCTGTTGCTGCTGCGGTACGAGGAGGACGCCCCGGTATGGGTAGAGGGCGTGGGACACGTCCGAAATGTACCTTTTGTGACAAACCGGGACATACAGTGGAGAAGTGTTGGAAGAAACATGGAAGACCTGCTGCACCACCTGTGGGGGCAGCACATTGTGCCACCACCACAGGATCCTCATCCTCTACAACTGTGGGTACTACCTCTGGCACCGGCATCACTCTCACTCAAGAAGAATATGATCGGTTCATTCAGGCGACACAGCACATGAGTATGGGGTCATCATCATCTTCTTCATCGGCAAATATGGCATCTACAGTTGGTAATCAGGCTACATCTCTCATAGCATCTGGCTCATCCTCATCTTGGGTGGTTGACTCTAGCGCCTCACAGCATATGACTGGTATGAGGAGATTGCTCCACACTATTGACTCATCTATTCCTCACCAATCTGTTACACTGGCAGATGGTTCAGTGAAAAGAGTTTTAGCTAGTGGATCTGTCTCCCTAACACCCAAGATTGATCTTTAATCAGTTCACTTTGTGCCTGAATTTCCTTTTAATCTTCTTTCTGTTGCAAAACTGATTGACACACTAAAATGTTGGGTAATATTTGGACCTTCTTGTTTTATATTACAGGATCTCAAGAGTATGAAGACGATTGGTGGGGGGCCTAGGAAAGGTGATCTCTACCTTTTCAACGGTGACAGTCTACCTCGCTAAATGCCTGCTCCTGCTCCATCTATCCTGTTGAGTGGTTCCCCCTTACTATGGCATTGCAGATATGGACATCCTTCTTTGGAGAACCTGCGGAAGTTAGAACCAGATTTGTCACAATTATCTTCCTTAGAGTGTTAGTCATGTCAACTGGGAAAGCATCATAGGTTATCCTATCCCAGTCGAGTCAATAAGCGGGCTTCTTGTCCCTTTGAGTTAGTGCATAGTGATGTGTGGGGTCCTGTAAAAGACCAGAGTTATAATGGTTTTCGTTATTTTATCTCCTTTGTCGACGATTTCTCACGCATGACATGGGTCTACCTTCTTAAAAGTAGAGAGTCTGTGTTGTCTATTGTGAAACATTTTCATACTGAAATTAAAGTCCAGTTTGATTGCAATATAAAAATTCTTCAGTCTGATAATGCTTTGGAGTATGTTCAAAAGGCTATGTCTGATTTTTGTAGCTCGGTTGGTATGATTCACCGCACATCTTGTCCTCACACCCCTCAGCAAAATGGGGTGGCAGAGAGGAAGAATCGCCATCTTCTTGATATTGCTCGATCTATTATGTTTCAATCTAATGTGCCCAAGAAGTTTTGGTCTGAAGCTCTTTTAACTGCTTGTTTCTTGATTAATAGGCAACCTTCTTCTGTTCTTCAAGGACAGACTCTTTTTTCGGTATTGCGTCCCAAGGACTCTCCCTATCCTATTCCTCTTAGAGTGTTTGGTTGCACTTCCTTTGTCCATAACTTTGACCCTAAGACCGACAAATTGTCTCCTAGGTCCATTAAAACACTGTTCCTGGGTTACTCTACTACGAGCAAAGGATACAAGTGTTACTGTCCTAGTCTTCGCCGCATGTTTGTGTCTATGGACGTCACTTTCCATGAGACCACTTCATATTTCTCCAATGCTATGAGCAAGGGGGAGCAATTGAGAGAGGGAGAGCCACCAAAAATACAAAATGAGAGACTGGAACCATCGGTGCAGAGTGAGGGAGTGCCACCTATCATTCTGGATTTTACTTCTATTCTGGATGAACAAGAAGGAGATAGACCTACCATTGAGCATTACACACATGTATACCATAGGCGAGGCAGGCAGGATCCAGAAGAAGTAGCGGCATCAGTCCCTGAGCCCTCATCATCGCCTTCTACTCAAGAGAATCCTACAGAGACATCAGATCTCAACCTTCCTATTGTTGTTCGGAAAGGTACTAGGTCTTGTACTATTAAACACCCTATTACAAATGTATGTTGCATGTCTCATCTGTCTAAGCAGGCCCGTGCATTCGCTATTGGGATTGATTTTGTGTCTATACCAAGAAACCATTATGATGCTATGAAGAACAGTGGTTGGACACAGGCTATGCAACTTGAAATGTCAGCTCTCTTAAATAATGGTACTTGGGATCTGGTTGATCTTCCTGCAGGAAAGAAAGTAGTAGGCTGCAGATGGGTTTTCACTATTAAACACAATCCGAATGGATCAGTTGAACGGTTGAAAGCCCGATTGGTTGCAAAGGGCTACACCCAAACCTATGGTGTTGACTTCTTTGAAACATTTTCTCCTGTTGCTTGCCTGAATTCTGTGTGGATCATTATTTCTCTTGCTACTACCTTTGATTGGCCATTATTTCAGCTGGATGTAAAGAATGCTTTTCTCCATGGTGATCTACAGGAAGAAGTATATATGGAGCAACCTCCTGGGTTTGTTTCTCAGGGGGAGTGTCAGAAAGTATGCAAATTAAAAAAGGCTATTTATGGGCTGAAACAGTCACCTAGAGCTTGGTTTGACAAGTTCAGTGAAGTTATTCTTCAGATGGGTTTTTCTCGCTCCAAGACTGATCATTCCTTACTTTACTCCAGCTCTTCCCGTGGATCCATTATTCTTATTGTATATGTTGATGACATAGTAATTACTGGCAGTAACACCATGGGAATATCTCGTGTCAAAGAGGGTTTGCAAAAACACTTCCATACAAAGGATCTGGGCAAACTAAGATACTTTCTAGGCATTGAAGTGCTTAGATCTCATGCAGGTGTCAATTTATCTCAGAGAAAATATGTGCTTGATTTGCTACAGGAGACAGGCATGGCTGAATCTAAACCGGTATCTACACCAATGGATTATCACATCAAAGAGGTGGTTGATGATGTTGAGTATCAAGATCCAGAATATTACAGGAGAATAGTGGGTAAGTTAATATATCTAACAGTCACCCGACCTGATATTTCATTTGTTGTGGGCGTGGTCAGCCAATATATGCATTCTCCGCGACAATCACACTGGACAGCAGTCTGCAGAATTCTGAGGTATCTGAAAAATGCTCCCGGTAAGGGTATCACATATTCTAGACCAAAGGCACCTCCATCTACTTTGTCTCTCACAGGATATTTAGATGCTGACTGGGCTGGTGATCATACTGATAGGAGATCTACATCAGGCTATTGTACCTTTCTAGGTGATCATCTTATCACATGGAAAAGTAAGAAGCAACATGTGGTTGCTAGATCTAGCACTAAGGCTGAATACCGTGCTATGGCCCATGCATGTTGTGAATTAAAATGGGTCAAATCTGTTTTATCTGAATTACAAATTTCTCTTCTACCTTCTATGGAGCTCAAGTGTGACAATCAATCTGCTATGCACATTGCCAGGAATCCTATCTTTCATGAGCGTACAAAACACATAGAGGTTGATTGCCATTTTATTCGTGATCAAATAAAAGACGGCACTATTGTGACTCCATATGTCAGGTCTGAAGATCAACTAGCAGATATTCTGAAAAAGCCTTTGGGTTCAGCAATCTTTCAGAGACTTTGCGGCAAGCTGGGCATACACGATGTATACTCTCCAGGTTGAGGGGGAGTGTGAAGCAACCTGCATCCCGGTCGATACTATCGACACTCTGTCGATAGTATCGAGATCAGTTCAGGTTCAAGTTGAAGCAAGCTGCATCCCGGTCGATACTATCGACACAGATGTCGATAGTATCGAGATTGGTTCAGGCGCAAGACAATATTCTGTTGATACCATCGACACTCAAGTCGATGGTATCGACACCGGCACAGCGGCGGAACGGCAAGCCAGCGGCAGATCTATTTTGCTTATGAAATTTAGTTTTTATTCTTTCTCTCTTTGTACCTCATGTACTTACCCTAATATATATATACAAGTGTGTAGGCTCAAGCCCTACTCACGTTTGCTGCATCTTGCAGCCGACATGTGATCGGTGTTCCTGTCTTCTTTCTTCTTCATTTCTTCTTACAATACTCAAAGCATGTTTGGTTGCCAAAGGTTTTACCTTGACTTTTGGTGTTGACTTCCTCTCCGATCACCCAAATTACCTCCATTAGTATCTTGATCTCCTAGGTCGCAAATTTCAGTTAGACATTAGAAACTCTTAGAAAGTAAAAGACGGCTAATTGTTATATTAGATAAGAGAAACCCTGCTCCTATATATAGGAGGACAAGGAAGCGTACAGACATAAGACCAACCCTAATGGGCCAGAACACTTAGGCCCATATTACAAACTAATAATAAAACACTAACTAAATAACTCTCAACACTCCCCCTCAAGCTGAAGTTGGGAGAATCCCAAATCAGCTTGCAAACAGAGACTCAAACTAGAAAACAAAGAAACAAAACAAAAAAAGATAAACCAAGCCCATATAGAATTTTTCTTCCCATCAATATTACATTAAAGCACTCAAACACTCAGAAACTCATACACTCCCCCTCAAGTAGATACTCCAAGCAAGCAGGCTAGCAGAAGCTTCGCGATCATCTGGAGCAGAAATAAGCAGCAACACAATCATCTGGAGCAAAGATAAAATAGCTCACCAAGGTCTTCAGAGAGTGTTGGGTCACAGTGGTAGAGTAGCAGAACCCAGAGAGTGTTGGATCACAATAGTAGTAGTTGCCAACGTACAAATAAAGTGTGGACGGTTCAACGTGCGAAACAGAGCACGGACGAGCCAGAAAGTGCTGGCACACGGTAGCAGAAAGTCGACATGCAAGCAAGGCACGGACAAGCAGAGAGTCGACGTGTCAAAACCAGTGAAATAAAAAATGGCCAGGCGGGCCGCTTAAGCGCCTATGACCCCCAGCCGCTTAATTTTGCCATTAATCACCCGCTTAATCATTTTGAACAAAATCGCCCGCTTTTTGCCCGCCTCACCCGCTTTTTCCCGCTTTTTTCCCACTTTTTGCCCACTTTTTTCCCGCTTTTGTTTAAAAATCCTAATGTAAGCATCTAACATTAATTAATTACATAGCCAAGTAGTGTTGACTATAATATACGAAACTTGTATACATTTAATGTTCTATGATATAGCTAGTCCTAATTTAGAATGCATACTTTGTGTGTAAGCTGTAATAATTGGGTACTGTTGTAATGCATCTAAGTAAATATCCTATTGCTCTATTATACTAGTGATGCATGATTAGTTTTACTGATTTCCTTGCTGCTTTCAGTGATTAATGATTGGTATTGCTGGTTAGTATTACTTTAGTGATTACTTTAATTCAATAATTCATAGTTTGTTATACACAATTACTGATCTGCTTGCTGATTTTAGTGATTAGAGATGCTGATTAATAGTAAGTATTGATGAATACTTAGTTAATTACTGATTCGCTGATTAGATATGTATAGAAGTTCCTTATAAATATATTTTTTATATACACATACATGTAATTTTGTATAAAAATATATAAAATTTAGACACCCGCTTTTTCAAAAACCGCCCGCTTAATCGCCCGCCTACCGCTTAATCGGTTACAGGGTGCCGTTCGCACGCCTCCCGCTTCCCGCTTTCTAATACATTGGTCAAAACAAGGACATGCCAGAGAGTGTTGGTGCATAGCAGTAGAGAGTCAACGACGTAGGAAGATAGAAGACTAGTAGGCACAGTAGCAAACAAATAAATAACTCCAGTAGACGAAGCTCCATGTAAAGTCAGCAACAAAAAGGTCTTCATCATCTTCCCTCTTCATACAGTATCCATCACAGTAGCAGACGTCAAAGTCCAGAGAGTGCTGGTCCACAGAGTCCAGAGAGTGCTGGTCCACAGAAGAATGTCAACGTGCAAATAAAGCACGGACAGCAAAAAGTGCAAAAGCACAAAGCAGCAAACAGGATGTGTTGATGTGCTAATCATAGCACAAGCAGTAAGAACGACGTGCGAATATGTAACTTCAAAGCAGTAGTTGAGGTAGATGATGAATAAACAATAATAGCAGCAGAAAGCACTAAATAGCAGAAGAATAATCCATATATCAGCAGTAAATGTGGCATGAAGTCCAATAGAACAGTAGAATAAAATTCTTCTTCTCTTCATCTCTCCTCCATCTCATCTCTTCCCTCTACTCTTTCTCCTCTATTCTCCCCCTCACGCCAAGCACGGAAAGAGTAAAGGAGTGGTTGGCGTGGAGAGTCAAAAACAATGGTAGAGGCAAGGTTTAGCGTAGGCAGTAACCAATAATGCGAGTCAAGGTGCAAAATGACCCGAATAGGCAGATCTGGATAGAAAAATAAATGGATCTTTCTCAGACCCGAAAAGGGGATTTGTTTGGCCCGATTAGCACAAAAATTTGAGTGTATATGGGAGGGGGGCAGCAGAAAATATTCAGGGACATAAAAAATGGGTTGTTTGGTAGTGGTGGGTAGCGGTGGGCAGCCGCAGTAGGGTGGGTAGCGGCGTTCAGGCTGATAGCAGCAAAGGCTCCACGGCAGCAGAGGGTGGCTGGTAGCGGCTGGGTAGTAGCAACAGGACCGGCGGGCCGCACGTCAGCTTGGCTCAGCAATAGTGGGTGATTGGCGGCAGCGCATGGAACAGCAGGACGGCAGAGCAGCATGGACGGCGGGGTGCAGCAGGTCCAGTAGCCGGCGGCAGCAGTAGGGCATGGCTTTGAGCATGCATAGAGTTTGGCGGCCAAGGTATCAACAGCTGCGGCGGTCAAGGGCAGCAGAGGCCGTCAGGCAGTAGTAGTTTGGCGACACGGGAACTGCAAGGACGTAGGACGCGGGGCAGCAGAAGGCAGCGGTGGATGTTGACGATGGCAGCGGCAGCGAGCGCAGGAGGGAGCAATAAGGGTCGGCGGCAAGTAGTAAGAAAGTAGGAGGCGTAGGAGGCAGAAGGCAGGGAACTAGGAAGGAATTCCCTGCAGGCAGCCAAGCTCCGCCAAGGGCGGCGGCCGCTCGCAAGGGGGCGCCCCTCCTTTCTTTCTCTCTCTCACGTAGGGTTTTGGTCCCTAGGACGGCTACTCTGATACCATCTTAGAAAGTAAAAGACAGCTAATTGTTGTATTAGATAAGAGAAACCCTGTTTCTATATATAGGAGGACAGGGAAGCGTACAGACATAAGACCAACCCTAATGGACCAGAACACTTAGGCACATATTACAAACTAATAATAAAACACTAACTAAATAACTCTCAACAGAAACGATTTTCTCCGGGGTGATTTGCTAGAGGAAGTGTACATGCAGCAACCTCTGGGTTTTTTTGTTGAGGGGGAGTATTCCCACAAGGTATGTCGCCTTCTTCGTTGATTATATGGGCTAAAGCAGTCTTCGCGGCTATGGCCTAATAAGCTAAGCATAGTATTTGAACAATTGGGCGTTAAAAGGCTTGCTACAATACATCCTTTATCTCCTGCTCACCCCAAGGTAGGGATGGAAAACAAGACCCCACCCGAGTGACCCGACCCAACCCGAAATTTTTAGCAGGTTTAGGGTCTAAGGTTTTTCGACCCAACCCGAAATTGACCTGAACCCCAAGAACCCAAAATTAATTTAGGGTCAGGTCCGGGTTTGGACTTTAGACCCGAATTGACCCGATTGACCCGAAATTCAGAATTATATTTTCAAATATTATTACAAATACTATATGTTAAGACACTCAATGGCCTACTAAATTACTAATACATTAATTATGAAGTTTATTTTGGCAATTCTACATGGTTTTGTATTGATTTGTATGATTTATTATACTAATTATATTACAAATTTGTGTTTAAAACTCTCAAACAAACTACAACAGGCTTTATATGTGTTTCTCAATCACATTGTAAGTTTATCACAATAAAATTTGTAAATTATACTTGGAAATTATCAATTATTAGACAAATCATAGATTTTTTTAAATTAATCTCTTGGTACTGGATTTAAGGGTCAGACCCGATAGACCCAAAATTATTTGTGGTTTGGGTTAGGGTCAAGGGTTTCGACCCGAAAATCCATCTTTTGCAAGTATAGGGTCGAGCCAAAAAGTGTTGACCCAAAATGACCCAAAATAAAACCCGCTCAACCCGAACCTGATTGCCATCCCTACCCCAAGGTCATAATCATCCTATTGTATATATGAATGATATTGAGATAACTAGCAATGACAATAAGAGTATCTTGAATTTGAACATATCCCTAAAATCACACTTTCACACTTAAGGATTTGGGAAATATATGATATTTTCTTAGCACAAAAGTTCTCCGCTCCAACACAGAAATCAAATTCTCTCCAAGACGTTATATTTGGACCTGCTATAGGAGACAGGAAAGACAATGCCAAAACGTCTGCACTCTGATGGAATACCACACGCAAGGTGAGAGTTAGCTCTTTCCTAATCTAGAGAAATATCACCTCATAACAGGGCCTCTTTGCCTATTATCTGACCATATATGACTCATGTCGTCGGTTTGGTCAGTCGGCATATGAGTGTTGCGCTTCAAGCTGACTATTGCAGTGTTCAACATATCATGGGGCACCTCAAGAGGGCTCTAGGAAGAGCATGGTTCTACACCTGATCTAAGCAAAAGGCAAATACAATCTCTGGGTATGTTAATATAGATTGGGCAGGAAAGGATCAAGCTTCGTGCTCTAGATCCTTATTTTGTATAATGTTAGGAAATCACCCCCATTGAATGGAGATGCAAAAGACAGTCTAGCATTGCTCGATCTAGCACAGAAGTCGAATACTGAGCAACTGAGTTTAGGATTCATGGTCAAGACTCCAGCGATGACGAAAAGGCAGCCATTCACATGTCAAACAACTTAGTTTTCCAACGCTGAAAACACATTCAAGTAGACTGTTAACTTTATGCGGGATTTAGTCAAAGCTAAGACAAATGTGACGCCTTACTTGCAGACGTGGATCTAATTGGGGACATTCTAAGAAAACCACCACCTCTAGCTCTTTTTTAACATATGGATATCAAGTTGGTAATACACAATGTACATACTTCAACTTGAGGGAGGTGTTGGTATAAGTGGATATTGGACCATGACCCGTGTGTTTAGCATTTGCCTTGTAATTTTTTTATCCTTGGTACACTAAAGTGAGGATCCATTACCTACTTAAGTATCCACCTATCTTCCTACTCCCCTACAGATAGAATACCTTGTACTCTTATTTTCACTAATGAGAATTCCCATTATTTTCTACAGTTCAAACATGTACAAGACGCTGATAAATAAATAAGCATGTGTTTTAATGTTAAGGCATACTTGTATACATGTGTATGATATAAATATGTATCATCATCATCATCTAAGCCTCAATCCCAACTATGTTGGGGTCGGCTACATGGATCCTTCGTTTCCATTCATCTCTATCATGGGCCTTATTTTGATTGAGATGTAGAGATTCAAAATCTCTCTTTATAAGCTCATCCCATGTTAATTTAGGCCTACCTCTTCTTCTATTTATAATGGTTGGCTCAATAGCATTGCTTCGCATAGGCGCACTAGTAGGTCTGCGTTGCACATGTCCGTACCATCTGAGTCAACCCTCGCGCAACTTGTCCTCAATACTCGCCACCCCCACTTTATTCCTGATATAGTCATTTCTCAAGCGATCTTTTCTTGTCTTCCCACACATCCATCTCAGCATACGCATTTCAGCCATGTTCATCTTGTTGAGACCTTGTTTCTTCACCGCCCAACATTCACTCCCAAAGAGCATCGCTGGTCGTATAGTTGTTCTATAAAATTTACTTTTTAACCTGAGAGGGATCTTCTGATCGCATAATACTCCAGTTGCACTCCTCATTTCAACCATCCTGCAGTGATCTGGTGACAAACATCATTTTGGACATCCCCGTCTATTTGAATAATAGAACCCAAGTAACGAAATTTATCACATTTTGGTATATCTACTCCGTCCAACTTGGCTCCATCATTCACACTGCGAGATTGGCTAAAATTGCAATGCATATACTCAGTTTTGCTCCTGCTAATCATCAATCCATTTGATTCCAATGCCTTTCTCCAACGTTCAACTTTATCATTCAATCCATCTTTAGTTTCGTCTATCAAAACAATATCATCAGCAAATAACATACACCAAGGAATATCATGTTGAACATTCTTTGTCAACTCATCCATAACAAGAACGAATAGATATGGGCTGAGTGTGGATCCTTGGTGTACCCCAACTGTGATAGGAAAAGTTAGTGTCTCTCCTCCAGGAGTCTTGACACTTGCAGTAGAGCTATCATACATGTCTTTGATCAAGTCAATGTATTGGATAGGCACACCCTTTTTCTTCTAAACCATCCATAACACTTCTCTGGTTACTCGATCATAAGCCTTCTCTAGATCGATAAACACCATATGAAGATCTCTGTATGATATAAATATGTATGTATAATAAAAAATAAAACTAAACTGAAAGCTCTTAACTGAGTTAACTAGGATTATATAGATTAAAAGCAAACTTAATAAAACGACTATTAATCATCATCGCCGTCGTCGTCGTCATCTAAGCCTCAATCCCAACTATGTTGGGGTAGGCTACATGGATCATTCGCTTCCATTCAGCTCTATCATGTGCCATATTCTGGTTGAGACGTAGAGATTCAAAATCTCTCTTTATAAGCTCATCTCATGTTAATTTAGGCCTTCCTCTTCTTCTATTTATTGTGCTTTACTCAATAGCATTTCTTCATATAGGTGTATTATTCGGTTTGTGTTGCACATGTACGTACCATGTGAGTCGGCCCTCGCGCAACTTGTCCTCAACATAGTGACAAATTCGGGATTCGGCAACTTTTCGACTGGCCTATTAAAAATATTAGAATTCGGAAAAAATCGGAAAAAATCGTGAAAAATCGATATATTTCTGTCAAAATTCGGTCAACTATTCAAAAATAATCGAGAATAAGACGGCTACATATACATATTTATACTTATATATACACATATGTGCATATATGTACTATATATACATATACATATATAAATATATATATATATGTATGCATGTATATATGTACGTACATATCAGATACAAATGTAACTATTAAGGTCACTAAACATACAATTTTATTGAAAGAAAAAATAGGAAAAGAGTTAAAGAATAGTTGCATAATAACAATGCACTGTCTGCAGAGTGGGGGTTGGAGTTTTTAGTGTATATCATGAGTTCTCTCTACATGGTTTGGTAAAAAAAGAGCGACGACGTAAAAGAGAAAAATTGCGAAAAAACGTGAAAAGTCACAAACAATTGTGAAAAATCGTATAAATCGCGAAAAAATAGGAAAAATTGTGAAAAGTCGTGAAAAATCGGCAACCCACGTATCAATCGTGGTGAACATTCAGGAGCCTATAAAATCGCAAAAAAATCTCCGATTTTTTGTAAAATTGGAGATTTTTGTTACTATGGTCCTCAATACTCGCCACCCCCACTTTATTCTTGATATAGTCATTTCTCAAGCGATCCTTTCTTGTCTGCCCACACATACATCTCAGCATACGCATTTCTACTAATATAAAAAATATTTTTTGGCAAATAATGAGATATCAATGCTTTGTACTATTGGAAGAAGAAGAAATTGGACAAAGGAGAAACAAAATTTGAAGCTATTAGGAGTGATAGAACCAAAACATATAAAAATCAGACTTTATAATCACTGACATAGGAAAGATTGGCACAAGATATATTTAGCAATGAGAGAATGATAAAAAATTGCATAAGATAAGTAAAAATTTATTGTAAATCAGAAGTAACTAAGTTTTGTGTCATGAACGAACAAGCATTTTGGATTTTTCTTGATGACAGAATGATAACCTACAGAAACTTTTAAAGAAAGTGCATGTAATAATTTTAAATTTGAAAACATTTCACATAAGAAAATATAATTCAAAACTGAGGCTTGCACTCGGCTATCCCTCAAACCCTCAATTCCCAAAGGCGAGCTTAAAACATTTTGGCATGTAAGCCTCAATCCATGATATTGAGGTGTAAGCCTCGAGGAGCGAATAGGATAGCCAGACCTCGAGTTGTAAGCCTTGAAAGCCTTAAGGCAGGTTTTTTATAACCTATGGTATAGCCTTTTAAAGCCCAACTGGAGGTCAGATTGTATATTCAAACTTATGGTGTCAACTTGTTTAGGACATTTTTCTTTGTGGCCTATTTCAAATTTATTCATATTCCTACTTCAATCACAACCAACTCCTTTTGGCCAACCTGAAGTCAAAACATAAATCCTAAAAGGCAGATTCGCTCTGAGGGGGTTATATGGAGCAATCTCCAAAACCACATTTCTCAACAAGAATGACAAACTGTAAATCATCAATGAATAATATTTTTGTCATGCTGGAGAGCCAAAATAAGTAGTGCATTAAAAAAAATCCACTACAGTGTTGTATGTCCCAAGATATCTCAAAGTGCCTCCTAGAAAGGGACACAGTATAGTAAAACTTTGGTTGGTTGAATATTCATGTAAAAGTGGATGCCACAAAGCAACGTGTGCATCTTGCGTGAGGGTTCATGACCCCTCACACCTTTATTAATAGTAACTGGAGAAATTACATAGAGGTCCAACAATATATAGAAATTACAAATAATAGAATATAAAGAGATATATAACACTCCCCCTCAAGTCGGAGCGTACACATCGTGTATGCCCAGCTTGTTGCAAAAGTTCTGGAATGTTGTTGGACTCAATGGCTTTGTGAGGACATCTGCAAGTTGATCGTCAAATTTGACGTGCGGAGGCACAACAGTGCCATTCTTGATCTGATCTCTGATGAAGTGGCAGTCAACCTCTATCTGCTTAGTGTATTCATGGAAGACTGGATTCTTGGCAATGTAGATAGCAACCTGATTGTCACATCTGAGCTCTATAGGAGACGAAATAGGAACTTTTAACTTGGAAAGAACAGATTGAACCCACTGCAACTTGCAACATGCATGAGCCATTGCTCGATACTCAGCCTCCGTGCTTGATCTAGCCACAACATTCTACTTTTTGCATTTCCAAGTGATAAGGTGATTTCCTAGAAACGTGCAATACCCAGAAGTAGACCTCCTGTCATTCAAATTACCAGCCCAGTCTGCATCTGCATGACCAGTAAGAACAAGAGTAGATATAGGAGTCTTGGGTCTATAATAGGTGATCCCCTTACCGGGTGCACCCTTCAGATATACGGCAGACAGCTGTCCAATGTGACTGTTGTGGTGAGCTCATATGCTGACTCACCACTCCTTCAGATATACAGCAGACATATTTTCTCTGAGACAAATTAGTACCTACATGAGATCTAAGTACTTCAATGCCCATAAAATATCTCAGTTTGCCCAGATCCTTTGTATGAAAGTGCCCCTGCAATCCTTCCTTCATATGTGATATGCATGTAGAATCACTGCCAGTGATAACTATATCATCAACATATACAGCAATAATGATGGATCCAACAGAAGAGCTAGAGTAAAATAAGGAGTGATCAGTTACAGAACAAGAGAAGCCCATCTTTAGTACAACATCACTTAACTTATCAAACCAAGCTCTAGGAGATTGTTTCAATCCATAGATGGCTTTCTTCAATCTACACACTTTCTGACACTCCCACTGAGCAACAAAACCAGGAGGTTGCTCCATGTACACCTCTTCATGTAGATCACCATGGAGAAAGGCATTCTTGACATCAAGTTTAATAGAGGCCAGTCAAAAGTGGTAGCCAGAGAAATAAGAATCTGCACTGAATTCAGACGAGCCACTGGTGAAAAGGTCTCAAAGAAATCAACTCTATATGTCTGAGTGTAACCCTTTGCCACCAGTCTAGCCTTCAAGCTCTCAACTAAACCATCTGGATTATGTTTTACTGTGAATACCCATCTGCAACCCACAACATTTGTACCTGGAGGTAAGCCAATAAGTTCCCATGTGTTGTTTTGTATAAGAAAAAACATTTCCATATGCATTGCTTGTTTCTAGCCAATATCTTTCATAGCATCAAGATGATTTCTTGGAATGACCACGGAATCAATCCCAAGAGCAAATGATCGGGCCTGCTTAGATAATTTCGACAAACAACACACATTTGCAATAGGATGTCGAATAGTACAGGAACGAGTACATTTGCGAACAGCAATGGGAACATCAAGGTCAGATGGTTCTTCATAATTCTCGAGTAGAGGAAGATGGGGAAGGCTCAGAGACCGGAGTCGCTACCTCCTCTGAATCTTGTCTTGCCTCGACTGCTGTAAACATGTGGATATTGTTGAATTAATGTATCACATGTTGGTTGCTCTTCCTGAATAACATTATAGTCAGAAATGATAGGTGGCACTCTCTCACTTTCACACAATTGCTCCCCCTTACTGGGAACACTAGATAAGTATGGCATGGATTCATGGAAAGTTACATCCCTCGACACAAACATACGACGGAGACTGGGACAATAGCACTTGTATCCTTTGCTAGTGTTGGAGTACCCAAGAAAAAGAGTCCTAATAGACCTAGGGGATAACTTATCAGCCATAGGATCAAAATTGTAGACAAAAGACGTACAACCAAACACTCCTCTGAGAGGAACAAGGAAAGACTGATCCTTGGGATGTAAGACAGAGAACGAAGTACGTCCTTGAAGCACAGAAGAGGGTTGCCTGTTGATAAGAAAACAGGCAGTAAGTAAAGCATCAGACCAGAACCTCTTAGGAACATTGGATTGAAACATAATTGTTCTAGTAATATCAAGAAGGTGACGATTTTTTCTCTCAGCTACCCCATTTTGTTGAGGGGTGTGAGGACAAGACCTACGGTGAATCATCCCAACGAAGCTACAAAAATCAGCCATAGCACTTTGAACATATTCCAAGGTGTGAACGTAAGTTGCAAGGCTGCTTGCAATGCAACTTGTGTGTGGGTTCAAGACCACTCGCCCTTTTATTAATCGAACTAGAGAAATTACATAGAGATCCAACAATATATAGAAATTACAAATAACAGAATATAAAGAGATATATTAACACACTCCCTCAAGCTAGAGCATACACATCGTGTATGCCTAGCTTGTTGCAAAAGCTCTGAAATGTTGCTAGGCTCAATGGCTTTGTGAGGACATCTGCAAGTTGATCTCAAATTTGACATGCAGAGTCACCACCTTGCCATTCTTGATATGATCTCTGATGAAGTGGCAGTCAACCTCTATATGTTTAGTGCGCTTATGGAAGACTGGATTCTTGACAATGTAGATAGCAGCCTGATTGTCACATATGAGCTCTATGGGAGATGAAACAGAAATCTTTAACTCAGAAAGTATAGATTGAACCCACTGCAACTAGCAACAGGCATGAGCCATTGCTCGATACTCAGCTTCCGTGCTTGATCTAGCCACAACATTCTGCTTTTTACTTTTCCAGGTGCTATGGTGATTTCCCAAAAACGTGCAATACCCAGAAGTAGACCTCCTGTCATTCAGATTACCAGCCCAGTCTGCATCTGCATAACCAGTTAGAACAAGAGTAGACACAGGAGTCTTGGATCTATAGTAGGTGATCCCCTTACCGGGTGCACCCTTCAGATATCTCGGAATACGGCAAACCGCCATCCAGTGTGACTGTTGTGGTGAGCTCATATGTTGACTCACCACACCTACAGCAAAAGAAATATCAGGGCGAGTAACTGTCAGGTATATCAGTGTCCCAACAATTTTCCTGTAGTAACCTGGATCTGGATAATCATTATCATCAGTCATCTCCTTCACATGATAGTCCATAGGAGTAGACATCGGCTTGGATTCACTAATACCAACTTCCTGCAGTAAATCCAGCACATATTTCCTATGAGACAAATTAGTACCTGCATGAGATCTAAGTACTTCAATGCCTAGATAATATCTCAGTTTGCCCAGATCCTTTGTATGAAAGTGTCCCTGCAATCCTTCCTTCACACGTGATGTCTGTAGAATCACTTCCAGTGATAACTATATCGTCAACATATACAGCAATAATGATGGATCCAACAAAAGAGCTAGAGTAAAATAAGGAGTGATCAGTCACAAAACAAGAGAAGCCCATCTTTAGCACAGCATCACTGAACTTGTCAAACCAAGCTCTAGGAGATTGTTTCAACCTGTAGATGGCTTTCTTCAATCTACACACCTTCTGACACTCCCCCTGAGCAACAAAACCAGGAGGTTGCTCTATGTATACCTCTTCTTGTAGATCACCATGGAGAAAGGCATTCTTGACATCAAGCTGAAATAGAGGCCAATCAAAGGTAGTAGCCAGAGAAATAAGAATTTGTACTGAATTCAGACGAGCCACTGGTGAAAAGGTCTCAAAGAAATCAACTCCATATGTCTGAGTAAAACTCTTTGCCACCAGTCTAGCCTTCAACCTCTCAACTGAACCATCAAGATTATGTTTTACTGTGAATACCCATCTGCAGCCCACAACATTTTTCCCTGGAGGTAAGTCAATAAGATCCCAGGTGTTGTTTTGAAGAAGAGCAGACATTTCCATATGCATCGCCTGTTTCCAGCCAGTATCCTTCATGGCATGAAGATGAGTTCTTGGAATAACCACAAAATCAATCCCAAGAGCAAATGACCGGGCCTGCTTGGATAATTTCGACAAACAACACACATTTGCAATAGGATGTCGAATAGTACAGGAACGAGCACCTTTGTGAACAGCAATGGGAACATCAAGGTCGGATGGTTCTTCAGAAATCTCTTAAGTAAAGGAAGATGGGGAAGGCTCAGAGACTGGAGTCGCTACCTCCTCTGGATCCTCCCTACCTCGTCTGCTGTAAACATGCTGATATTGTTGAATTAATGTATCATTAGTTGGCTACTCTTCATGAATGACAGTATAGTCAGGAATAGGTGGCACTCTCTCACCAATGTCTGATGGTGGCACTCTCTCACTGATGTCTGATGGTGGCACTCTCTCACTTTCACACAATTGCTCCCCCTTACTGGGAACACTAGAGAAATATGGTGTGGATTCATGGAAAGTTACATCCCGAGACACAAACATACGGCGGAGACTCAGACAATAGCACTTGTATCCTTTGCTAGTGTTGGAGTACCCAAGAGAGAGAGTCCTAATAGACCTAGGAGATAATTTATCAGCCTTAGGATCAAAATTGTGGACATATGAAGTACCCCCAAACACTCTGAGAGGAGCAAAGGTTGATCTTTTGGACGTAAGACTGGAAAAAGGAGTATGTCCTTGAAGCACCGAAGAAGGTTGCATGTTGATCAGGATACAGGCAGTGAGTAAAGCATCAGACCAGAACCTCTGAGGGACATTGGATTGAAACATAATAGTCCTGGTAATATCAAGAAGATGACGATTTTTACGCTTAGCTACTCCATTTTGTTGAGTAAGAGGACAAGACGTACGATGAATCATCCCAACAGAGCTACAAAAATCAGCCATAGCAGTTTGAACATATTCCAAGGCATTATCAGATTGAAGAATTTAAATATTGCAATAAAATTGAACTTTTATTTCTTGATGAAAATGCTTGATAATGGATAACACAAACTCTCGACTCTTTAATAAATAAATCCATGTCATGCGAGAAAAATCATCCACAAAGGAAATAAAATAGAAAAAACCATTATAGCTATTGGTCTTTACAGGACCCCAAACATCACTATGGACTAACTCAAAGGGACAAGATGCCCGTTTACTGACACGACTGGGGAAGAGAGTCTATGATGTTTTCCCAGTTGACAGGACTGACACTCTAATGAAGCCACTTGGGATAACTCAAGTTCTAACTTCCTCAAGCTCTCCAACGACGGACGTCCATATCTGTAGTGTCACAATAAGGGAGCAGATACTTGGCGAGGCAGACTGACACCGTGGAAGAGGTAGAGATCACCTTTCCTAGGCCCCCCACCAATCGTCCTCATACTCTTGAGATCCTATAATATAAAGCAAGAAGGCCCAAACGTCACTATACAGTTCACAGTATCAACAAATTTTGCAACAGAGAGAAGATTAAAAGGAAATGCAGGCACATAGTGAACCGATTTAATATTAATTTTAGGAGTCAGAGAAACAGAACCACTTGCTAACACTCTCCTCACTGAACCATCTGCTATGGTCACACATTTGTGAGGAATATGTGAGTCAATGGAGTGAAGTAATCTCCTCATACCGGTCATATGTTGTGATGCTCCAGAATCAACCACCCCTGAAGAAGTTGAACCAGAAGCCAGTAGAGAGGTAGCTTGATTACCAGTGGTAGAAGCAGATTTGCAGAGGAAGAAGATCCCACACTCATGCTGTGTAGCCAGAATAAATCTATCATATTCTTCCTTTGTGCGTGTGATGCCAGAAGAACCAAAACTTGATGTAGATGGCTCAGAAGGCTCAGCAGTACTTGCATAGTTTGTTGCCCCCACAGGTGGTGCAGCAGGTCTTTCATGCTTCTTCCAACACTTCTCAACAATGTGTCCAGGTTTGTCACAGAAGGTGCACTTGGGATGTGCTCCACGTCCTCGTCCCAAACCTGTACGGCCTCCGCGAACTACAGCGGCTACAGATGCATGAGAATCTCCAAAAGGCGAGAATGTTGTAGAATCAACTTGTTCAAAATTTGATTGTAGAATTCTCGAGTAGGCTTCTTCCGGGCTGGGAAGCTTGTAAGAAGTGAGGATAACACTGCGGGCCGAACTGCAAGATGAATTCAGACCCGATAGAAACTTTGCAGTAATCAAGTCATCTTTGTCTTTGACTTGTTCTTGGACAGTCACTGGATGATAGAAGCTCAGCTCCTGAGCAATACCTTGGAACACTCCGAAATATTCTTCTAAAGGCTTGTCTCCCTGTCGTTCAGTAAAGAGTCGATCATATATCATAAACTGACAAAGAGCATTCTTTTCCTGAGAGTAATGCTTCTTCACAGCATTCCATGTCTTTGGCAGAAGTATAGAACATGAACCTAGCAGCAATAGCAAGTCTTCACCAGACTATTATAACGTTTCCATTCAGCATAGCCTTTATCAGTAGAAGCAGGAGGATCAGAATCAACATGTCGTGCTTTATCTCGGGATTCTAACACTGCATGGACAGCATTCATCCACGAGATAATTTTCCCATTAAGCTTGATGGAGGGGATAGGCGACATCTCGTTGTAGATAGTAGATGCCTTGGTGTCCTCCATGATTTCACGAATAGATAGAGTGACAGAGAGATACACGTCACAGAAGAGTAGAGAGTGACGGAGAGATACACGTCATGTCAGAAGATTAGATGGTTTTTGACGCATCCACAGCCCCCAATCGAAAAATCCCCTAATCACACATGGAGATGTGATTAGGAATTTGTTGGGTACGGGGCCTCCAGTATGAGTTTTAACGAGCCGTCTTACGTAGACTCTGCCTTCAGAGTCAACTAGAGGAATCGGGGGTTCCGGACGGGCGGTGGGCCTGCCCGGAGCCGGCGGCTACGTTGCTGCTCTGGTCGGTGGCCGTTGCGGCCGCAAGATCGGCGGCGGCGGTTGCCCCTTGGGCCAGCGGCAGTCGCTGCCCTCCTAGGCGGTGGCGGCTGCTGCCAGCGGGGCTCCACGATGCAGCCTGGGGGCACGGTGTTGCCCGGCGGCCGACGGCGCTGCGGTGCTGCTGCCCGGTGGCGGCGGCGACGCAGGGAGAGAGAGAGGAGGAGGAGGGAGGAGGGGGGAAGACGGAGCCCTAGATGGAACCCTAGGAGCAACCTTGCTCTGGTACCATGTGAACGTAAGTTGCAAGGCTGCTTGCAATGCAGCTTGTATGTAGGCTCAAGACCACTCACCCTTTTATTAATAGAACTGGAGAAATTACATAGAGGTCCAACAATATATACAAATTACAAATAACAGAATATAAAGAGATATATTAACACAAGGCATTATCAAATTGAAGAATTTTAATATTGCAATCAAATTTAACTTTTATTTCTTGATGAAAATGCTTAATAATGGATAAAACAGACTCTCAACTTTTCAACAAATAAATCCATGTCATGCGAGAAAAATCATCCATAAATGAAAGAAAATAGCGAAAACCATTATAGCTATTGGTCTTTACAGGACCCCAAACATCATTGTGGACTAACTCAAAGGGACAAGAAGCTCGTTTATTGACACGACTGGGATAAGACATTCTATGATGATTTCTCAGTTGACAGGACTGACACTCTAATGAAGACATTTGGGATAACTCAGGTTCGAACTTTCTCAAGCTCTCCAACGAAGGATGTTCATATCTGTAGTGCCACAGTAAGGGAGAACCGCTCAAAATGATAGCTGGAGCAAGAGCTGATACTTGGCGAGGCAGACTGTCACCATGGAAGAGGTAGAGATCACCTTTCCTAGGCCCCCCACCAATCGTCCTCATACTCTTGAGATCATGTAATACAAAGCAAGAAGGCCCAAATGTCACTGTACAATTCACATTATCAATTAACTTTGCAAAAGAGAGAAGATTAAAAGGAAATGCAGGCACATAGTGAACTGATTTAAGATCAACTTTAGGAGTCAGAGAAACAGATCCTGCTAACACTCTCCTCATTGAACAATCTTCTATGGTCACAGATTTGTAAGGAATATGTGAGTCAATGGAATGAAGTAGTCTCCTCATACCAGTCATATGTTGTGACGCTCCAGAATCAACCACCCATGAAGAAGTTGAACCAGAAGCCAATAAAGAGGTAGCTTGATTACCAATGGTAGATGCCAGATTTGCTGAGGAAGAAGATCCCACACTTAGATGATGTGTAGCCAGAATAAATCTATGATATCCTTCCTTTGTGAATGTGATGCCAGAAGAACCAGAACTTGATGCAGACGGCTCAGAAGACTCAGTAGTACTAGCATAGTTTGTTGCCCCCACAGGTGGTGCAACAGGTCTACCATGCTTCTTCCAACATTTCTCAACAGTGTGTCCAGGTTTGTCACAGAAGGTGCACTTAGGACGTGCTCCACGTCCTTGGCCCATATCTGTACGGCCTCCTTTAACTGCAGTGGCTACAGATGCATGAGAATCTCCAGAAGGCGAGATTGTGGTAGGATCAACTGGTTCAAAATTTGATTGTAAAATCCTTGAGTAGGCTTCTTCCAAGCTGAGAAGTTTGTCAGAGGCGAGGATGACACTACGAGATGAACTGCATTAAGAACTCAGGCCAGATAGGAACTTTGCAGTAATCAAGTCATCTCTGTCTTTGACTTGTTCTTGAACAGTCACTGGATGATAGAAGCACAGTTCTTGAGCAATACCTTAGATCACTCCAAAATATTCTTCTAAAGGCTTGTCTCCCTGTCGTTCTGCAAAGAGGCGATCATATATCATAAACTGACGAAGAGCATTCTTTTCCTGAGAGTAATGCTTCTTTATTGCATCCCATATGTCTTTGGTAGTAGTATAGAACATGAACCTAGCAGTAATATCAGGTTCCATGCTCCCCCATAGCCATGTCTTCACCAGACTATTATGACGCTTCCATTCAGCATAGCCTTTGTCAGTTGAAGCAGGAGGATCACAATCAACATGATTTGTCTTATCTCGAGATTCTAACATTGTATGGACAGTATTCATCCACAAGAGATAATTCTTCCTGTTCAGCTTGATGGAGGGGATAGGTGACATCTCGTTGTAAATTGTAGATGCCTTGGTGTCCTCCATGATTCAACAGAAAGATAGGGTGACGGAGAGATACGCGTCACAGAAAGAGTCGAGGGTGACGGAGAGATACACGTCACCGGAAAGATTGACGGGGAGATACACGTCACGTCAAAAAATTAGATGTGTGTCTGACGCATCTACAGCCCCCAAATGAATTCCCTAATCACACATGGAGGAGATGTGATTAGGAATTTCCTACATGCGGACGGGACCCTCCGGTATGAATTTTAATACGCCACGGCCTTCGGAATCTATAGGAGGAAGGAGCTGTTGGCGGCAGCGCGCCTACCCTGGGCCAGCGGCGGCACCCGCCCTTGGTCGGCGACTGTTGTTGCCGCTCCTAGTCGCCGGCGGTGGCTGTCATCTTGGGCGGTTGTGGCTGGTTGCTGCCCAAGAGGGCAGCGCCAACCTGCTGGCCTGTGTGGCCGGCGGCAGCTAGTTGCTGCCCGGGAGGGCAGCACCGGTCTGTTGGCCTGTGTGGCCGGCGGCGGCGTAGAGGAGAGAGAGGAGGGGGGCAACGGCTTGTAGGAACCCTAGGAGCAGCCTTGCTCTGATACCATGTAAAAGCGGATGCCACAAAGCAACGAGCAATGCGGCTTGCGTGAGGGTTCATGACCCCTCACACCTTTATTTATAGAAACTGGAGAAATTACATAGAGGTCCAACAATATATAGAAATTACAAATAATAGAATATAAAGATATATATTAACAATTCAAATGCCAATTGAGTGAGAACTCTAAGTGGATCACGTATCAACTTTTCAGACCTTGGTGATCATTTATTCACATAGAGAAACAATAAATCACTTGGAGAATGTGTATCCTAACTAGGCAAGTCATTAAGTGGATTTTATCTCTGCTTCTATATATTGTGAGTAGCTTTATGATCATCTGGTAACATGTAAAACCAAGAAACAATGTGCAAGCGTGCCGTCAAGATCTAAAGTTGAATGTCTATCAAAGGGCGGTAGAGTGCATTGAAGTTGGTGCAATCGATTCTTCACTAACTTGCTCCTACGCCCGAAGACATTTAAGTAGAATATAATCAAGGGAAATACAGAAACAGAAGATGAAGTTGATATTTTCTGATTATTCTTGGAGAGACAGCAAGCAGTTGGCCTTCAGGATAGGCAGCTTTACAGAGGCAGAGATGGCTACAGAGAAGTTAAAGAATAGGACTGGAGGAGACCCACAAAAAATCAAGTGATATTTTGGCAAAAAGAAGTTCGGGAAGGAGCAGTGAATGGCTAATTAAACGGCCTCGGCCCAGCACCCAGGCCTTTTGAAATTGGCCCAAGTCGCTGGTTAGACGTTTTGCAATTAATCACCTGTTTTTCCCACTTTTTGCCCTTTTTTTCCACTTTTTGCCCACTTTTTGTCCTTTTTCTAAAAATACTGTTGTACACCTATAACATTAAGTAAATTACATGGTCCAAGTATTATTGACTATAATATATATTAAACTTATATACGTTAAATATTCTATGATAAGCCATAGTTCTAATATAGAATGCATACTTTGTATGTAAGTCGGGATAATAGGATACTGTTGTAAAGCATAATGTATATAAGTAAATTACATGCAATTATTATCTAATTAAGAATGCATACTTTAATTAAATGTACTGTTACAATGTATGATTAATTGATGATATGCACATATAACAATAAGCTAATAAGGTATCAATGATAAGTCTAGTGTTTACTGCTTAAGCTATGTAAACATGTGATGCAGTTTTTTTTCTGTATCATGTATGTAGGGTGTTTTATCCATGTCAAGTATACTGTTTACTATATTATGGTTATAATTATTGTCTTATAGCCATCTTATAAACTATTTGGGTGTTTTGTATTGTCGGGTAGAGTGTTTAGATATATATAAAAGTTCCAAAGAGTATATAGTATTTATATACATTTGTGTAATTTTGTATAAAATCATATAGAAAACTAAAACCCGGTTTTTACAAAAATCACCCGCTTAATCGCCCACTTACCGCTTAACCAGTTAGAAGGTGCTGTCCGCACGCTTACCGCTTAACGTTTTTTAAAACATTGGGAAAGAGACAAAGCTTAGGCAATTGGGACATCTAATATACTTTTTCATGATAATACCCATAACATTGGAGGCTAGGTTACTTGATGGTTGTAACAGCCATGGCTAAAAATTCGCTGTATTGCTTCAATAGAGGCATTGCAAATGATAACAAGGAGTCCAGGAATCTAACGTTGATGTGTTTTACACTTGTATAGCTGATTATGTTATATCATTTTTTAAAAATATTATAGCATGTAACACCTACATAACAGGCACCGACGGACATGTGTACTTGAAAAGACCCATTTAAACTTGAGTAGAAGTGCCTTGGCACTGAGACGCCTTCCAGCACGTAGACAGTATTTTGAGAAAGCAGAAACAATAATCCGATAAAATACCTCTTCTTTGATAGACTGTATGCGTGTCATGACTGTTTTTTCACGTTCCCACTGTTCTGTGAGCTGCGTTTGCTTCTCCTTCAAAATTGATAACTCGTTATCAAGACGTTGCAGCCTCTCTTTTGAAGCTTTGTCCGTATCATTATTGAGAGACAAACGTTCCATCTCCAACTTTAATACAGAACGATTTATCTCATCTAAGGCGGTAGGTTTTGAAGTAATCTCCATTTTGAGTTTAGCAGCAGCTTCATCTACTAGATCAATTGCTGGAAAACATTTCCTCTTTAGCATCACTTTCTATATACAGTTATACACCTTCAAGCGTTTTTGTTAAACGACTCGGAAAAATGATGATGTACATGAAATTACCTTTATCAGGTAAAAATCGACCGCTAATGTACCGATCAGATAGCATTGCAGCATCTACTAAAGCACCATCAGATATCCGAACTCCATGATGTAATTCATATCTTTCACGCAGACCACGAAGTATGGAAATTGTATCTTCTACACTAGGCTGATCAACAAAAACTTGCTGAAATCGACGCTCTAGTGCTGGATCTTTCTCTATATATTTCCGATATTCATCAAGGGTAGTAGCTCCTATGCAACGCAGTTCACCCCGACCAAGCATTGGTTTTAACAAATTACCAGCATCCATGGCACCATTTGTTGCACCTAGAAAAATTACAAGAATACTTCAATAACCAAATTCTCTACAGCAAATGTTACATAAATGTAACATAAATGGTAGTATTGTAAAAAGAGCTTTTTGATCTGTTTGATACAATTATTTCTATATGGAGCTTCTTTTCATTCAAACACCATCACAGGTAAGGAAGCATTCACATTATTATATATTTTTAGTCAAAACATTGACAGCTAATGCACCCATTTATTCACAGGAAAGAAATGCATTTTTTTAGGATTATGACTTCAGCTCAATAGTAAAGATACTGATTATAATTGGTAGGGATATAAATTCCTCTAATTCGGTTCAAAATCAGAGCCACCAAAGATTGCTATTCTTGGAAAATGTGACATCTGCAAAGACAAAAAACAATGTAGGGAAGAGTGATGTTGTTGCCACCCTATATGACACATTTGAATAACCGATTTCTAGGGGACAATCAAATAGAGACACGTTGAATGTTAGCTTTCTAGAATGGAAATAGTTTATCAGATTTTGTTCATGAGGACAGTGGAGACATGTGGTTGACTGGAGATCAGAAAATCCTGACTAATATTTTGGGACATCAAGTATAGGGAAAGGGAGCTTTCTATAATGGAAATTGTGAGAATAAGATTATGTTGAATGCAATGGGATGAATACAAGACTAGACGCCCTCTCCTTTATATAGGAGAGGGGAGACGCCCTAAGACTTAAGACGCAAATAATCTAAACGGGCTATAATAGAAAAGCCCACTAACTAATTAACCTATTAACTAAATAGGCTAATATAGACTCTCTAACACTCCCCCTCAAGCTGGAGCATGGGTGAAACGCTTGTCCAAAGCTTGGAGGTTACAAGACTCAATAAAATGATAAATGAAATGATAAATGAAAGATAAAAGATAAATATCACTCCCCATACAAAAATTGATACTCCCCCTGAACCATGTGGTGGCAATGCCTCTCTTCTTTGAAATTGTATTCTGCAGGCTGGAGATCCTCGAGCTTTGAAGAAGGTCTTTAGAGTGCATCTGGAATGAAGAGCATCTGAAGAATGGAACCTAATACTACAGCAGTAATTCGCCACTTGGAGTTGACGATCCTCAACACCATCACTACGTCATCTTCATTCGATTACGTACTTAACGCGGCACGAACGCGGATGCCCAATGTCGATGTAACAGTAGAGGAATCTTCGAATTGTCTAAGAAGACGTGCATAACGTGGCACGAACACGAACGGACGATATGCTGGTGATACGATGCAGGTACCATAACTTTATCGCATGAACCTTGGGGGCTTGACAGGAAAGAAGATATCAACCATCAAGGAAAGTCCCAAGTAGATCAGCAACAGGTGATGTCAAAATAGCAGATGCGGCTCGGAGAAGACGTGATGAAGCAGCTCGATGAAGATAAACTGGATGAATTAACCTTGCAGAAGTAGATTGACAGGCATGCTGAGCTTCTGAAAATCTGAAGAAGCACCCTCTGTCTCATGTGAATGCAGCTGAAGTACACCATCAACACCTAACGTATATAACGCGGTACGAACGCGGATAGCTTGGTGTTGATGCTGAATGAAGATCCTTCATTGCTGTCTAGAAGTAGAGAACGGATGTGCTGAACAATACGAAGCTCCATGAAGATAATAGCCTGCAAGATATATAGCCTGAATACATATATCATCTCTTCTCATACTCTCTCTCATGCATATTCTCTCACTCTCTCTCTCTCTCTCCTCAGCTCTTCCTCTCCTCTCTATCCCCCCCCGCACACCAAATACGACGAGAGTGAGTGTTTGGTGTGGAGAAATGGACATATGACCCCCCCCTGTGGAAAGGGATACACACATAATATGGGTGGGTGGGAAAGGAATTGGTGGATTTGAGAGGATTTTGTGATATTGAGATGTGTAATATGTGGAGAATGAAACCAATAACCGGAGAGAATATGCTAAATGGGTCAATGTAAGATCCGAATAGAAAATTAAATGGATCTAGTCCTGACCCGAAAATGGATTTGTTTGGCCCGTTAGGGCGACAAATCCAGGGGTGCGGGGGCGGAGCCCCTGTGAAAATTTTGATTAGGCTTAGAACTGGATCTGATTAGCCAAGGGCAGATCCGGTTAAGGATCTGAATATCAACAGGCATATGGTATATGGGGGAAGCAATAGGGCTGTTTGGTAGCGGTGGAGAGTGATGGGTGATCGTGCTTCAACCAAGGATAGGAGAAAACGTTGGGGCACCAACGACGAGATGGAGAGCAGCAGTAGAGCAGCGACCAGGGGCATGGATGACGGCAGCGGCTAAATGGTGTGATCGGCGGCTAGGGATCTGATTGCTGGATGATATGGCAGCCACACAGCAGCACGACATATGACGATGATTGTGTCGCTCGGCTGATGTAGCACTTAGCAGCAATGAAAGAGATGATACTGGTCTCCCGCACGGCTCCGAAGATATTGCATGCCATGAGGCTGCATGCGGAGTTAAGTGTGGAGCCTCTCCTTATGAGACGACAAAAGCTGGAGTTGAGGACATCAGGGTGATGCAGCAGTAGATGGCTGCTGAATAATGTGAGTGTGATGGCGTCGACGGTTGTGGATGGCGGCTGCTTCTAGGCAGGCGCGGCGACAGCGATGGTTGCTCCTACTTTTGTGGTCGGCCGCGACACTCTTACTGGTCGCCTTCAGCTTGCTGGTCGCCTTCAGCTTGCTGGTCGCCGTCGGCTTGCTGGATGGATTCAGCGGCGGATGGAGATCTTTACTGGGCGTTGCTTGCTACTGGCCGTAGTAGTTGCTGCTAATGCTGGTCGACTGATGTCCTGGCAGGCTGTGGCTACGGTTAGTAACCAGTAACAGTTTGACGATGGTTGTTGATTGCACCGAGACGGAGATAGCCGGCATACGGAAAGAAAAATTAAATCTTTAAGAAAGAGAAGGAGAAGCCATGGAGGCCGGGATGTGCCTGGCGGACGGCCGGCCGGCCTAAGCCATGGCTACAGCGGTCGCCCACAGGAGGGAGTTCTTCTCCTCGGTTGCTCTCTGAAAAAGACAAGCGGCGACGGCTAGGGTTGCGTGCGCGTCGGAAAGGAGAGGGAGGAGCAGCGGCTAGGTTTCCCTTACGAGCGAACGTGCTTTGTTCACGCAGGAATTACTGTTCACTCCGTCGAACTGTTCACCGCCGGAGTTACTGTTCACCACCGGAGTTACTGTTCACGTCGTCGTTACTGTTCACCGCTCTGATACCATGTGAGAATAAGATTATATTGAATGCAATGGGATGAATACAAGACTAGACGCCCTCTCCTTTATATAGGAGAGGGGGGACACCCTAAGACTTAAGACGCAAGTAATCTAAACAGGCTATAATAGAAAAGCCCACTAACTAATTAACCTATTAACTAAATAGGCTAATATAGACTCTCTAACAGAAAGAGTTTATCAGATTTTGTTCATGAGGACAGTGAAGACATGTGGTTGACTGAACATCAGCAAATCCTGACTAATATTTTGGGACATCAAAAATAGAGAAAGGGCACATGTGAATCCAGTGGTGTGGTGATTCTTCTCCTCAACATTCCACTTTCTAGAACAGTGTGAGATCGTGTGGTTTGAAGGATGATCCCATTGAAGCAAACACATCAGTTGTACTACAACAATTCTTTGGCATTAGTTGTATGCAGGGAAGCACACATACTCCAAAGTAGGCCTCGTACCCGTACTAGACATGTATTGCCATGTCTGGAATACTATAGTACATAATCCAAATGTATAGATTAAATGTGTGCCCGTTAGATTATGTATATTGCAAAAATCATCTCAATCCAACATTTATGGTTTATCCAATGAGAAAAGATGTATATTTTCCACTGAACAGTAAGTTGTACTTGTAGAGATAATACTGACTGTTGGATTTTTTAAGTATATCTCATGATGTACATGAGATATGTGGTGACTTTTTGAGCACATCCAATCTAAACTGCATTCTTTCAATCTGTATGGTTGGATTTGGTTAATGAACTCACATGTTCCATTTAGATGGTAGATTAGTACACACTATCTAACCTCCACAAACACACACGCACACGCACGCACGCGTATGTGCACACGCACGCACGCGTACGTGCGCACAACAGATGTGTGTATGTGTGTGTATTATTTGTCTCTTAAAATAGGTATCCACTGTGAGGGAATAAAAATAGCTAAACATGCATTTAAAGTAACTCATACGTATAAACTAAACTAAACATAAATATGATCCACATAAACATACATGACAGTTATGGAAGCAATTAATAGATGTAAACTATAGACTAAAGTAGAAGGGTTAATTAGTTATTTCACCATGAGCCCTAAGACGCCAACATTTGCAGTTCCCAAAAAAACAAATTACACGCCACATAAACATGGCGAAAAACATTTAAATTAAGTTAGAATAGACATGCCTTTGTAATTGATAGGTCCACTCATCATTTTTTCTAAGGAGCCTAGAGATGACCGGAGAATCTCCAGAAATCCAAGTATTTATTCTACCTTTACCTTGGTGTGGTCTTCAACCAGAATTTGTGAAGCATTGTTTATTAAATGATGACGCTTCCCCTTGGACATCATATTAAGAACGAACCACTTCACACAACAAAGTTAATTGTGTCAAACACAATCGACTCGAATTCCATGGCAAAGCAAACATTAACAAAAGGTAGGCAGTAGGCACACATGCATAGTTGTTGAGACGCCCGTCTAGGCAACTTGGCACCCAAGGGGCCCACCTAGGACTTTGCCTATCTAATGAAAATTGTGTGTATAGGAGAGCGCCTAATACTCTACCTAATACCGCCTGAGTGGTCGCTTAGGTGCCCCTGGGGCACTTGGACAAAAAAAAATTCTTGATTTTTTATTTTGTATACAATGTCATTTTAACATCTATTTGACAAGTGTAAGTGATTTTCATGCGTTTTTAAGCAAGTACCTTTCTCTCACATGACTTTCTGGAGTGTCACATAATATATTATATCATTATCATCATCATCTAAGCCTCAGTCCCAACTATGTTGGGGTCGGCTACCTTGATCCTTCGTTTCCATTCAGCTCTATCATGGGCCATATTCTGGTTGATATGTAGAGATTCAAAATCTCTCTTTATAAGCTCATCCCATGTTAATTTAGGTCTTCCTCTTCTTCTAATTATTGTGCTTGACTCAATAGCATTTCTTCGTATAGGCGCATTAGTCGGTCTGTGTTGCACATGTCCATACCATCAGAGTCGACCCTCGCACAACTTGTCCTCAATGTTCGCCACCCCCACTTTATTCCTGATATAATCATTTCTCAAGCGATCTTTTCTTATCTTCCCACACATCCATCTCAGCATACACATTTCAGCCACGTTCATCTTGTTGAGACCTTGTTTCTTCACCGCCCAACATTCACTCTCATAGAGCACGGCTGGCCGTATAGCTGTTCTATAAAAATTACTTTTTAACTTGAGAGAGATCTTCCGATCACATAAAACTCCAGTTGCACTCCATTTCAACCATCCTGCAGTAATCCTGTGACAAACGTCATTTTGGACATCCCCATCTATTTGAATAATAGAACCCAAGTAACGAAATTTATCACATTTTGGTATATCTACTCCGTCCAACTTGGCTCCATCATTCACACTGCGGGATTGGCTGAAATTACAATGCATATACTCAGTTTTGCTCCTGCTAATCATCCATCCATTTGATTCTAATACCTCTCTCCACCGTTCAACTTTATCATTTAATCCATATTTAGTTTCGTCAATCAAAACAATATCATCAGCAAATAGCATACACCAAGGAATATCATCTTGAACATTCTTCGTCAGCTCATCCATAACAAGAATGAACAAATATGGGTTGAGTGTGGATCCTTGGTGAACCCCAATTGTGATAGGAAAAGTTGGTGTCTCTCCTCCAGGAGCCTTCACACTTGCAGTAGAGTCATCATACATATCTTTGATAAAGTCAACGTATTGGATTGGCACACCCTTTTTCTTCAAAACCATCCATAACACTTCTCTGGGTGCTCGATCATAGGCCTTTTCCAAATCAATAAACACCATATGAAGATCTCTTTTGCTTTCTCTATATTTCTCCATAAGCCTCCTTATCAGAAAAAATAACATCAGTTGTTGATCTTCCAGGCATGAAACCAAATTGGTTGTTTGATATCTGTGTTATAGATCTTAGCCTCTGCTCAATAATCTTCTCCCAAAGCTTCATTGTGTGGCTCATCAACTTGATACCTCTGCAGTTTGTGCAGCTCTGAACATCACCTTTGTTCTTGTAGATGGGGACTATAGTACTATTTCTCCACTCATCTAGCATCTTCTTGGTCTTCATGATCTTGTTTAAGAGCTTTGTTAACCACATAACTCCTTCATCCCCCATACTCTTCCATACATAAATGAAATTACCGTATGGTCCACATGCCTTACTCATTTTCATCTTTTTCAAAGCATTCTTCACCTCAAATGGTGAAACTCGTCGTGTGTAAATGTATCTCTTGTATTCATGTCACGCGAGTCTCTAACATTATTTACAGTATCTCCATTGAAAAGTTTATGGAAGTAATTTCTCCACTGGTTCTGGATATCATCGTCCTTCACCAACACCTTGCCATCTTCATTCTTGATGCATTTCACTCGACTCAAGTCTCTTCCTTTCCTTTCTCTTATACGAGCCATTTTATGTATATCTTTTTCCCCTTCTCTTGTGTCCAGCTTCTTATAAATATCATCAAAGTATCTAGACCTTGCCTCCTGAACAACCTTTTTAGCTTCTTTCTTTGCTTGCTTGTATCTTTGGAATGTTGCATCATCTCGAGATTTGGGGAAGCTCCTATAGATCTCCCTTTTCAATTTAATAGCTTTCTATACTTCCATCATTCCACCACCAAGTCTCTTTCTGTGGAGGCCCACAACCTTTGGACTCCCCCAAAACCTCTTTGGAAATTTTTGTTATGCGGGAGCTCATGTTATGCCACATAGTGTTAACATCAGACTCCAAGTTCCAAGTTCCCTCTTTGCTGAGTTTATCATGAAAAGTCAATTTCTTTTCTCCTTTAAGATTCCACTACTTGATCCTGCTATCTTGGTTTCTGTTATGCTTGCCTTTATTGATTTTCATTTTAATATCATGTTAAATATAGTCTTTATTTATTTTGTTTGCTATTTTACTTTTCTATATGGACCTACTTGTAATTGTTCCACTTATATATATATTGGGTACACACATTGTGTAACCCTACGGTTTCTCACTTTGCTTATCTTATGGAACCAGAGCAGGCCTGATCTGGGCGCCGCCGCCTCTCTCTCTTTCGCTCCCTCCCTTCCCCTCTTCTCTCTCCCCCCCCGCCGCCCCCCCCCCTTCCCCCCCCCAGCCGACCAGCAGGCCACCACAACCTCGTCGGGCAGCGGGCTGCTGCAGCCGCAGTGCAGCGGGCACCGCCGTCGCTGCTAGCCGCAGTCGGCCGTCGTCGGGCTGGCTTGATCCCACCGAAGCCGCCCACCCGCCTCGCCAGTTCCTCCTAGCAGCTATCTCCTCCAATCCGCCCACAACTCCCGTGCACTGGTGTGAGTTGTTTTTCGGCTCCGTCTATTGCCTGCCGTGTAGGCCTTTGAACCGTCGGGGCTTTTGCTGCGCCTAGGCGTAGCCCGTATGTAACTGGTCCATCCAGTTTTTTCTATTGTGCCTGTTGCCGTCTAGCTGAGGACCTAGGCGGTCATCTACTGCTTGTACCTGCCTTCTACTGCTCGCCTAGGGGTGTTGGTGCTCTGCCCTCTGTGTCATGGCTTCCTCACATGACGATCATCGCCGTCAGGTTACTACTGTCAAGCTGGATGAGCACAACTACCAGCATTGGGTATGTTCCATGGAGATTTATGCTAAATCCCAGGGGAAACATTCTCACCTGACGCGCGATCCACCTCCTGCTCCTGCTCGTACTTCCGACTCCAAAGATATCAAGGCCTATGATGACTAGGTCAAAGACGACTCGACTGTGATGACATGGATTCTCAACAGCAGCAAGACAAAAATGAGTGTTACCTTACTACGTCTACCTACCGCGAAGGAAATGTTGGATCAGCTGGCTAGCACTTACTGTCACAGCAAAAATCTCACGAAGGTGTTTGATATAAATAACCAGCTGACTCGTCTTCAGTTCTCGGGACTTGACCTTGTTGATTACTTCTCTGACTCTGGGGTGAATTGGTGACCAACCACCCTCTATCGACTGACTTGGCTACCATGCAAAGTCAATGACAGGAGTTGCAGGTAGTCCAGTTTTTGTGTGGCCTGCCTGAATCTTATGCTGGAGTTGTGGATCAGATCCTTGTCAGTGATCCACTACCTACGTTGCAGAGTGCATTTCAGCGCCTTCAACGACTGCCTACTTCATCTTTTGAGTTACCTACTGAGACTGGAGATACTACTGCCCTAGTTGCTATGTCAGGACGTGGTCGTGGCTACGGCCGTGGTCGCTTTCAGGAGAACCGCCCTCCTCTTAGAGATGGAAGGGGGCGTGGTTCGTTTGGACGTGGTGCGTCCTCTGGCCCTCCCAATGCTTATCGCCCTCAGTCTGGTCAACATTTCTGCAATTTCTGTGGTCGGTCTAACCACTGTGAAGAAAAGTGTAGGGAGAAGTATGGTAAACCTGCCTGGGCCAATGCTGCTACTGATGCCAATGCTACCTCTGAGATGGCTACCCAGCCCCAAGCTACTGACTCGTCCAGCTCTACTACTGCTGAATTCATCTGTTCCGAGGTGGAACACCTACTATTCGAGTGTACTGGATCGTCATCCACTACTACTACTGGAGCTCATGTCGCAACCTACTCGGGTTGTGATTCTGCCTTTCTAAGTGCACCCTCGTCTAGTACTCTGGTAATACAAAAATGGGTGATTGATTCAAGTGCTTCTCACATTTCTGGAAATCAGTCCCTTTTCTCAAATTTATCTAAACCGATTTCTAACTCGTCTGTTATGCTTGTTGATGGCTCAAAATCTTTTGTATCTGGGATTGGTGACATTGTTACTCAATTTCTGTTGAAATCTGCTCTATATATGCCTCGTTTTCCTCTAAACTTACTATCTGTTAGAAAAATTGTGCGTAGCCTGAACTGCAGTCTCACCTTTGTTCCTCGTACTTGTACTTTTCAGGACCTTCGCACGAGGATGAAGATTGGTGGGGGGCATGAAGGACCTGATGGCCACTATTATCTGGATGAATTGAAAAAGATTGGTACCCTGGCTCTAGCTTTAGCACTATCATCTTCAATTTCAGCGTTGCAGTGGCATTACAGACTTGGACATCCGTCATCTGAGAAAATAAAGCATGTCATTTCTGGTGTAGGAACGCACATTTTTCAGTGCGAGTCGTGTCAGTTAGGAAAACAGTATAGAACTGTCTATCCTAAACGATCTCAGATTAGTAGTAAAAATATTTTTGATCGTGTTCATGCGGATGTATGGGGTCATAGTCATGTTCCAAGTTTATCTGGAAATAAATATTTTATTCTGTTTATTGATGATTTTCTCGTGCTACATGGTTGTTTCGTCTGAAAAATCGGTCCCAAGTATTGCCTACAATAAAATTCTTCTTTGCTAAAATTAAAACCCAGTATTCCATGCCTGTTAAAATTTTGAGAACAGATAATGCTTTGGAATTTGTTCAGAAAGAAGTTGAGTTGTTTTGTCGTTCTTTTGGTACTATTCATCAAACCTCGTGTGCCTATACACCTCAACAAAATGGAGTTGCAGAGAGGAAAAATAGACATTTACTTGAAGTTGCTAGAGCCATCATGTTACACTCTAATGTTCCTAGACATTTTTGGCCAGAAGCCATCCTGACTGCCTGCTTTCTAATTAATCGAATGCCTTCTTCTGTGATTGGTAACAAGATTCCAGTACAGGTTCTACAGCCTAATGTGCCTCTTTTTTCTGTACCTCCGTGGATATTTGGATCTACCTGCTTTGTGCGCTTACTTGGACCGAATTATGACAAATTATCTCCTAGAGCAGAAAAATGCATTTTCTTGGGTTATTCACGTACTCAAAAAGGGTATAGGTGTTATAGTCCTACTACTAAAAAATGGTTCACGAGTAGTGATGTGGTCTTCTTTGAGGATACACCTTTTTATTCTGCTAAAGGAGATACCTTGAGTTCAGATATAATAACAGCACCATTACCAGTCATCAGTGATTGCATATTTGATACTTCACCTGCTAAAACTACTTCTCCACCGCTTATTGTGTATCAACGCAGGAACTGGTCACTGACTGCTCAAGAACCCCCCCCATGCAACACCAATCTCCTCCTCCAGAAGGTCCTACACCTGTTGAGGTAACTTCTGACTTAGATTTGCCTATTGCTCTCAGAAAAGGCACTCGTTCTTGTACCTCTCATAATATTGCTAATCATGTTTCTTCTGCACATCTGAGTATTCATGTCAGTAATTTTGTTGTTGCTCTATCTGCTATTGTTGTTCCTAAGAATGTCCATGATGCTTTACAAAGTTCTGCCTGGAAAAATGCCATGACAGAGGAGATGACTTCTGTTGTTGTCAATTTAGATTGGTCTCTTATTCAACTAGATGTTAAAAATGCTTTTCTGTATGGTGATCTTTAAGAAGTGGTCTATATGGAGCAACCACCTAAGTCTGTTGCTCAGGGGGAGTCACACAAGGTTTGTCGTTTAAAAAAAACTATTTATGGACTCAAGCAGAGTCCTTGGGCATAGTTTGACAAATTGAGCAAGATACTGACTACCTTTGGTTTTCTGAGATCACATGTTGATCACTCTGTCCTTACCAAAAAGACATCTTCTGGTATTGTGATTCTGATTGTTTATGTTGATGATATCATTCTGTCTGGCAGTGATACTACTGAAATTCAGGCTACTAAAACACACTTGTGCAAGCATTTTGCTACTAAAGACTTGGGGAAGCTGTTATATTTTTTTGGCATTGAGGTGTCCAGAACTGCTAGTGCTCTTGTCTTATCTCAAAGGAAGTATGTTCTTGACCTTTTACAGGAGATTGGGATGCTTGGAGCGCGTCCTACTGATACTCCTCTGGATCCCAATGTTAATTGGGATGATGAAGCTTCTCCTATGTTTCCAGACAATAAAAAATATAGGAGACTGGTTGGTAAGATGATTTATCTGACTGTTACTATAGTTGATATCTCTCTAGTTGTTGGTCTTCTTAGCAAGTATCTAGATAAGCCTAGACAGTGTCACTGGGATGCTCTTTGTAATATTCTGAGATACCTTGAGAAATCTCCTGGCAAAGGCCTTTGTTATAGAAGGCATGGGCACTGTTCTCTTGAAGGCTATTCTGACTCTAATTATGTTGGAAGTAAGATTGACAGGAAATCTACTTCAGGCTATTGTACATATGTTGGAGGCAATCTTGTCACTTGGAGGAGCAAAAAAAAAATGTTGTTGCTAGATCCAGCGTTGAGGCAGAATACAGGGCTATGGCCCACACTGCTTGTGAACTGCTATGGGTACAATCTCTCTTGAAAGACTTGGGTGTGGAGTCTTCTACTGCTATTCCTATGCATTGTGACAATAAAGTTGTCATCTTCATTGCTAATAATCTGGTGTATCATGAGCGCACAAAGCACATTGAAGTTGACTGCCATTTTATCAGAGAAACTATCTTGTCTGGTCAGATCTGCACTCCATTTACCCGCTCAGAAGATCAAGTTGCTGATATTTTTACAAAGCTTCTGGCAAAGAAGCATTTTAGCACTCTTGTGGACAAGTTGGGCATGATTGATATCTATGCTCCAACTTGAGGGGGTGTTAAATAATGTCTTTATTTATTCTGTTTGCTATTTTACTTTTCTATATGGACCTACTTGTAATTGTTCCACTTATATATATATTGGGTACACACATTGTGTAACCCCACGATTTCTCACTTTGCTTATCTCATATCCAAAATCACCAACCTATGTTGGGTTGTGAGTTCTTCGTCAGGAATCACTTTACAATCCTTACATATATTACGATCCACCCGCCTCGTAAGGAGATAATCAATTTGGCTACTATTGTGCCCACTCTTGAAAGTAATCCTATGAGATTCTCTTTTCTTGAAATGGGTGTTTGCCAAAATCATATCATATGCAACTGCAAAATCTAAAGTCTTCTCTCCTTCTCCATTTCTATTGCCATATCCAAAACCACCATGAACTCTCTTGTATCCAGCATTGTTACTCCCCACATGGCCATTTACTCCCAATAATAATCTTCTCTTTTGTCGGTATTCCCTGCATCGATACATAATATATTATATATGTGTAATATATATATTAGACAAAAATGCAAAAGATATACACAGGCCAGACTCCCGGCAAGGCCTGGCCATCTTGACAACTATGCACATATGCAAATAGTGGACCAGTCCCACAAATAGCAGTCCTCTTATATAAGATGCATAGGCTGTGCAGCCTTGACACTGTTAGGTACATATACTGTTGCTCCCTCCTGTTTGCAACTATTCATTTCCTTTTGAGTTTATACTTTATCCTTTTCCTTTTTCTGCCCACCAACATGTACCCATCTCAATTTCATTTTTTTTTTGTCCCTATGTCTCCATCAGACGCTCACAAACCCTTGCAGCTACTTTTTTTACAGTGCTTCTGTCCACCCACCTTTTACTGCCTATTTCACAGATTGAGGAAAAAGTACAAGTGTTATCAACTCATAACTGCATACAAATTCACAATTGGCTGTGTCCCGCCCTTTCATTCATTTTTTTTCACAAATTTGCCTAGCGCTTAACTTCTACAACCCACTGTTAATTCCCGTCCCCTTACAGAAACTGTCGGAGTTGATCCTCTGTGCCTTCATTCTCCACCCCAACTACTCACTTGAATGTGTTTGTGGTTGGTGTGAGGGGAGATATATAGGAAAGAAGAAGGGAGGAGGAGAAAATTTCAGAAGAGAAGATCAAGAGAACTTAGGCAGAAGATAGGAAGACATGTCGTTAATATGCTCAAGCTAATATTCAAGCATTAATATTTGTTTTGTCTGTGGAGCATCTCGTTGGAGCATGCTAAGCTATGCATATTTATTTGTTTGTATGTGTGGCACACTTCTGTTCAAAAAAGATCATCCATCTGGCCGTATGGTCCCGTTTGTTTATTTGTGCTTCGACGACTACCTGTTGCAATGCATCTTTGTTGTAGCAGTGCATCTATCTTTAGTATGTTAACCACCTGCTACAATGCAATATTCATGTAGTAGCACTGTACTTGTTCCGAATATCATGCATCATTCCAGTAATGGTCTTCTCTTGGGAAACAACTTCAGTAAAAATGGTGACCGAATTGTCTACTCAGATGGCTTCTGTAAATGTCTTTCACCATCTGTTGTTCCAGATGCACACTAGAGCTCCATATGTTTATTTCTGATTGCAGCTACTGCTCTGAGATTATCAATTCTGAGGGGAGTCCACACTTCCATTTTTCTTCCACTTGGTTGTTATTTCGTCAGGGAAGAAGACATGCTTGCTACATGCTACGTATTATTTTTCTAATGGGACGTGTTTGAGTGCATTAATTATTGTATTGCAAGATTTAGGGGAGACCAATTTTTGTATGGGCTAGTTTTATCTCTTACACAATTTGTTGTTCTTTTATGTCTGTCTTGGCAAGTTGGACATGTGTTTCGCCCATGATCCATCTTGAGGGGCGTGTTAAGAGTTAATAGTGGTTGAGTTATTATGTTTGGCCCATCAGTGTCCGAGTCCAAATTGTAAGTGTCCCCCCTAAATATAGTGGAGTTGTCTAATTGAATCCTCTAGTTGTGTTCATTCTACTTTATACAGACACCTTGCCATCTTAATCATTATTTTGGGCCGTGCTATTAATCAAAGAATTAGAATTGACATTGTCATTCCATACTCTGTAGTAGCATGTTTCGTTCACAATATTAGATATTTGATGACAGTTTTTACCCATCATGGACAAAACGAAGATGTTGGACGTGGATATCCTATGGACTCTAAGGTAAGTTGCAATCAAGAGCCATGATGGATTTCCAACACAGACTCTTTGAGTAGTTAGTAATGGTTGGGATTTATTAAAATAGTGAGATAAGACTGTAAGAATGTTAGGATTTATCTTGTTGTACTCCCTTGTAGTGCTCTCTTCTCCTAATGCTATGGGTTTTGGTATCTGTCCTTCATATGGGGTTATAAATGTGGAGGTGACATGCAGCATGGAATACACTCACGATGAAGGAGATATCTAAAGGGAGTTGCACCTAGCATTTCAACTGTGGTTTCACAGTTTGTGGTTGACATTCATGCCCACGAGCAATATTTTCAACTATTGTGTACCCTATACATGTAATTTGAAACTTTGAGTTAATATCTGATACAATCTTAGTGTGGCTAAATGTCATATGTTCATCCAAAGCATGCTTAGAAAATCTCCCTTTCTAAAATCAAAAGTAGTAATGTATGGCTCCATTCTACCTCATTCTTTTTCACCAACCTATCATGCTTTCCATACTTAGTAGATTCTGTAATAACTAAAACTGACTCAAGGAATGAACCAAAGAAGGACCCATTTGCACATTTAGAGGACTCTTCTGACAGTTGTTGATGGTGATTTTCTTGAATGGCAAGCAAATGCCAGTGCCAATTGTGAACTGTGATATTTGTCTATTACTTCTCCAGCATTTTTTTCCCTTTTTTGCAAGTACGGACTGCATCAGAGCCCACTGTACTTTATACACATGGATAGGACAATATTAAATCAAACCCTTATAATTTAGTCTGCAGATAAGAACCTTGTGTCTGACTACCTCCCTCAGAGACGCCTAAGCCAGGAAGTCATAAGTACCAAAAAGTACAAAATTATTTATAATCATGTATACCTTCAAAAAAAAAAATGTAAACATAGCGTGCTTCTCCAATTTTAGTATACCCTTAATATTGTCTAGAAACAAACAAAGCCAATCGACATGGGCTAAATATGGAAGTCTACAGAAAGCTTTGCATATAACATGAATACTAAAATTACAGGGGCATCTAGAGAGATTTGAAATTTTGAGGGGCTTTTCTGAAGACAAGTTCAATATAAGAGGTTATCCAAACTGTGAAATATAAAAGGATTCTATTATTGACATCATGAATACAAGCATAGACCCCTCATATAAGATAGGAGGCAGTGAAAACAGAGTTCACCAATATGGGATAAAAGACAAGATACTAAAAAGCACAAAATAAATAGCATAAAACTAAATATGTTAACAGGAAGAATTCATATAAGCTGTAGCAACATGTTAAGAAATACAATATTTCGTGCGGTGCTCACATCATTCATCTCAGTTTTGAAAATGGATTACAAATGAAAGAAACAGGTAATGGAATATATTACCAGCCCCAACAACTGTATGTATCTCATCAATGAACAGAATTATTTCACCCTCTGACTCAGTGACTTCCTTAAGAACAGCTTTCAGTCTGTCCTCGAATTCTCCTCGGAATTTCGCACCAGCAATTAGAGCCCCCATATCAAGGGATATTAACTGAAGTGGCAAACAAGGGATATAGATTGACATCATTTGCAGAATGTCAACATGAATGCTGTTTTACTTCTAAGAACACTCAGCAATCTAACAATTTATAACAAAACATTGTACTCATGCATACTAATATTAATCCTTTTCCGATTGCTATATAAGAAAATGAATATCGATACTGGATAAAAAAATGCTAAGGAAAAGCAGTAAGTCTAAGCAAGCTTCCTGGTGTTTTAGAGCAAGAAGTAGTCCAAACGTGCGGCCAGTCTTTTGCTCCAAATATTATGTTCTGTGGCAGATGGATACATCAAGCAGGTTCTCATACCCATAGCCGGCATTCTTTATATCGGTTTCTAGCTTCAACATATATCTAATATGGCTCAAAATGATCACATTAAGGAAGATGGAAGTCAGCTGGATACACATAGGGCATGTTGCCCCCATCCTTTTATGACTTAACAAATAATCCAGTATGTTTTGCGATACAATCACATCAACCCAATGCATCCATTATAAGGCATTATATCAAATATGATCAAGTTTCTGCTTTTTTTTTTAAGGGTGAAGTCAGGTGACGATTTTATTCATCTTGCCCACCTCGTGCAAGCAAACTCAAACTTGTATTACAAATTCTAGTAAATTGCATCAAACTAAATATGGTCGTACTACGACCATTACATGAGACACCTTCTAAGCTACTAGGTGTTTCATTCGGAAATCTGTGGTAAACACAATTTCCAGTTTTGTTTTTAAGGTGAAACTTGGCTAAATAATCAGCAAGGCTATTGCCTTCTCTCTTGCCAAAACATAAATTGATAGAATGGCAACTGTTCTTCTGCATCGCCCAAACTTGCCTTGCATACTTGGGATTCCCCTTATAATCCTCATTGATCATAATAACAGCCTGCTTGCAGTCTGTCTCAATGACAGTATTCTCCAAATTGCATACAGTGCAGATTTTGTAGGCCAACTCCAGAGCTTGCATCTCCGCATCTAGAGGGGAGTCAGCCTTGATCGATTGACCTATGCCTCCCATCCACTCGCCTTTGTCATTTCTAATCACAGCAGCAATTGCACTTCTTCGCCCTTTGAACGATGCATCAGTGTTTATCTTCAGTGACCCTTGAGCTGGACACTTCCATTCCGTATTATTGATGCCAATATCTTCTTTGCTTACAGACATCCAAGCTTGTCCAGTGAATTTGATTTCGGAGGTGATAGAGTAGGTTTGATTCTGCACCGTATTCTCTTTCTTCTCGAAAACCCAAAGATTCCTTTGTTTCCAAATGTGCCAGCACGTTACCATGAACATGATTTTATGTTCTTCAGAATACTTCAGGTTTAGTCTAACCCATTTATTAAGGTTTCCCTCAGCCCAGAAGTTTGGAGGGTCATTCGATCTCATAACTCCCATCCAAATGGGATAGACTTTGTTGCAGTCACGTAAAGCATGCAAAGTATCTTCTTCGCTTGAGGAGCATCTGCTGCAAGTTGCATCGGAGGTCATCTGCCTTCTGTGCCTACATTTATTTGTAAGTATGGCGTTGTTATCAACTAACCAAAGGAACATTTTTATTCTTGCTGCAACTTTGGACTTCCAAATGATGCTCCACTGGCCATCACGTTTAATCTCCTTGCAATCTCTTAAGACTCTATAAGCAGAGGACACCGTGAATCTTCCTCTCGGGTCCGGGCGCCATACTCTAACATCTGCACCTCCCTGGACAGTAGGTGGAGGTATGGTTGTTATTTCATGCACTATTTCCTGAGGGAACCAGCAATCCAGAAACCCCAGGTCCCACTTTCCTTCAAGATTAACCAAGCTGCTAACCTGCAAGTCTTCTAAATCATCTGGTATTAGGTGTTGCGCATACTCCTTCAGAGATTTCCCGCTCGGCAGCCATATGTCACTCCAGACGTTTGTAGAAAGACCATTGATCAGCATATATAAGAATTGGAGGATACAAACTCCTTGTTTATGATCACCGATCTAGCTACACCAGACAGATGTGCGTTGGTAGTATTTGGCTTACCTGCCAATCTAGTAGCCATAGCTTTACTCCATATAGACTGTTTACTACTCAAAACATCCCAAGTATGTTTCATGATTAAGGCGTTGTTCCAGTCCCTCATTGTCTTTATGCCCAATCCTCCATTTGTTTTGTGGCTCACCAATCTGGCCCAAGATATGAGGTGTACTCCCTGCTTACTACGGCCTCCACTCCAAATGAAGTTTCTAATGGCTCTATCAACTCTATCACACAGTTGCAGAGGAAGTTTAGCCGTTTGCATGATATAAGTTGGGATAGCAGCTAGGGTGCTTTTAGCCAAACATACCCTCCCAGCCATTGATAAACAGCGCGCCGCCCAAGAGTTCATTCTAGCATTCACCTTCTCTAAGACTTCATTATAGGTATCCTTGTTTACTCTGCTGCGTAAGAGCGGAACTCCTAGGTATTTTCCCAGGTTCAAGGTTTTCGTCAAACCACTTATATCACATATTCTATCTGCTTCCACCTTGGTGACTCTCCTTGAGAAATATATTCTTGTTTTATCGATGGAGATAGCTTGACCGGATGCCTGCTCGAATTTCCTGAAGCAATTCAAGATAGTGTTCATGTTTGAGGTATTAGCTTTGGCAAATAGAAGAATATCATCTGCAAAGCAAAAGTGTGCTATTCGTGGTCCGTTCCGTCCCATCTTTAAAGGAGTCCAAGATCTGTACTGGACAGCATCTTCTATCATCTGACTAAGCCTTTCTATGCATAGAACGAAGACGTAAGGGCTTAGCGGGTCTCCTTGCCTAAGACCCTTGGTAGCTTTGAATCCTTCAGTAGTTTCTCCATTCCAAGCGATAGTTGTGCGACCCCTTGTGATAGAGCGCATCATGTACTTACAAATGTTTTCCGGTATATCAGTTTTATTAAGCGTGTCTTCTATAAAACTCCAGTCCATCATATCATACGCTTTGGTTAAATCAATCTTAATGGCCATAGCTTTAGTGTAAGATCTCTTCCTCATCGAGTACACGAGCTCTTGGGCTACCACAATATTGTCAGAAATTTTCCGACCAGGAACAAAGGCGCTTTGCGCAGGATTGATCCACTTCGGGAGCCAAACTTTAAGTCGTTCCACCACCACCTTCGAACAGATTTTAAGAATGGCATTGTTTAGGGAGATAGGCCGGAATTGGTTGCTCGATACAGGCCTGGTGACTTTAGGTATGAGAATGATAGTGGAGTCGCACATACCTTCCTCCATAGTAGCACTATGAACAGCATCGTTCACAGTTCGAACCACAGACTTGTGAAGAATACTCCAATTAGACTTGATGAAATGGGTAGTGGTACCATCAGGCCCAGCTGCTTTGAACGGATTCATCTTTCCCAAAACCTCCTCAATTTCAGAAAACCCCACTTCTCTAGCTATATGTGCTTCTGCCTCTTGTGGAATAGCAAAAAATCTTGAAGGGATGTTGTCGAACAACTGCTTATGTATGCTATTAGGAGTAGTAAATAAATCTATGAAGTATTTGGTCACAATTTTAAAGATTTCTTTGGCTTCAGTAACCCATCCTCCTTGGGGACTTTTAATCGCGCAGATACGATTGGCCTGTTTTCTTTGGTTGACATAAGCCTGGTAAAAATGGGTGTTACTGTCACCTTCTTTGAGCCAGGTCACATGGCTGCGTTCCTTCCAGTCTTCCTCCTCCTTCTTAAGGAGCTGAGTCAATTCTGCCTGCATGTCAATGATGAAATTGTCTGTGATACTATCGTATTTAACCGCCAGATTTTTCTGAAGAATATCGATGTTTCGATGGAGTCGCATCTTATGAGAGTTTATATGTTTAGCTCGTTGCGCCTCCCACTCATTTAAACGAGCTTGAGCGTTTCTAAGAGCAATCATATAACTGTTTTTGCTATTCCAGCAATCCTTCAGAGTAGGCAAGAAAGTGCTATCCATATTCCAAGAAGCTTTGGTGGAGAATCTCCCGGTTTGTCTGTTCGTAGGCAAGGTTCTCACAAGCAACGGGCAGTGATCGGATTCTACTTTAGGGAGATGAGTAACTGTCACACCTGAAAATTTCAAAATGAAAACATCATTGGCGAGAACACGATCCAACCTGCTCTATTTAAGGCCATGTCAATATGTATACTTCTGACCCGAAAAACCCATGTCAGAGAGACCTGCTTCAAGGATTGTTTCAGAGAAAGTTATAGCTTCCTGATTGTTGAATGATTGATATCCCATAGTTTCCGCAGGAGAAATGACAGTATTAAAATTACTTGCCACTATCCATGGCTCGTTGAAGCTGTTTCCTAAGTTGATAATGTGTTTCCAGAGTAAACTTCTGACGTGGATGTGAGGGTTGGCATACACAAACGTAGCAAAGAAAGAATTGTTCACCTTACAAGATATGAATTGTCTATGAGTGTTAACAATCTCCAGCTTTATCTGTCTTTCGTTCCAACAAACCCATATACATCCGGAGAAACCCCTTGCCTCTGATCTGTGAGAATTAGAAAAACCTAGCCATTTGATAGTATATGTAGCTCGATCAGCACTTATTCTCGGTTCCAAAACAATAGTAATCATTGGTTTGTACAAAGAAACATATTCTTTCAACACTCTGCATGTATCTTTGTTCCCTATACCCCGCACGTTCCAGCATAAGAAGCTCACCATTTGTATCCTTTGGGTTGGTTTTGGATAGAACAGTTAATGATCAGTTTCAGGAACTTGGTTCTCCTTGTTGGCCACTTCATTCAACGCTTTTAGAATGGCTGCTTTAGTGTGCGCTACTCTCAACCTGGGGCTTTTTCTCTTCCCTTCCGCCGAGAGTATCCGCTTAGAATTTCCATGTCTTTTCATTTTTGTTCCGCTGCCTTTTATTGCCTTACTTGCATTGACTGGTATGGAGTCATTCCCATCTGCTTTCAGCCGGGGCAGTTCATCAATCGAGTTTGCAACTCCAGGATCTGTAATACATGTGTCCTCTCGCTCTTCAGTATCCACTATCAATTCTAAACTTCGTCTACTTCCGGATTTAAGGTTGTATGTACTTCCTTGTTTGCAAGGGGCGCACCTTTTCCTTTATGAACTGACCTGCTTTGCACTGCATTCATGATGTCTATTATACCCTCCTCTTTCTGTAATTGTTTCTCCGAGTTACTGTTCATCTTCTTCTTCCTCCAGACTTTCGGTGTCGCATAAATGTGTGCGTTTCCTTGTGTGGTCTGGTGCCTTGGCTCCTCTGCAGCCCTCTCCGAGTCCTCTCCACATTCTTCCTCCAACTCCTCGAACTGGTTTTTGGAAGTTGTTGAAAGCTCCCGTGTTTTATCCTGCTTGTATCCTCTTCTTGGGTTGGAATTTCTTCTTCTTCGCTGTGTCTGCCATGTTTCAGTGCCCCCCTCTTTTCCGTGGTCTTGCCTTACTGTCTTGTTGTTGTCTGGGTTGTCAGACGGTTTTTCAGCATTCCCTCTACAGTCTTTGGAGGTGTGGCCCGCTTCTCCACATGCAGCGCATGCAAACGGGAAACCTTCATAATCTACTTCATATTCTATGCCATTTATAAAGATCGAAGGTATCAATTCTTTATTCGTATCGATCTCTATTGCAAGTCTTGCAAACTTGCTTCGCGTTCTCTTGGTCGTATGTTCGTCCACCTTCACCAGTTTGCCAAGCAGCGAACCTACACTGTTGAACATAGTTTGAACATAGAGATGCAACGGCATATTGAGAATTCTCACCCAGCAAACTATGTGCCTTGGCATATCATTAGATGGTATAAACGTTGAATACCAATCCCATACTACTAAATGACAGCCGAAAATCTTCCATGGACCTCCAGTCATGGCCATGTCGTAATCTCTTATGCATGATAGTTGAACTACAAAGTGATTCAGGTCTAATTCATATATGTTGAATCTCCCCACCAGACTCCACATGGCTCGTAATCTATCTATGAGAGTCATGTAGCCTAATTATGTGCCCAAGGCCTTGACAATAACAGTGTATTTCCATGGCCGTATCAGGTGTTCCTCCTCCATAGGATCGATGAGAATGGAAGGTTTGCCTTCAAGTTCCCCGGTGCTGATTGCTTCCGGTTCCAGGTGTTCCTCAAACAGTTTGCTTAGGAACATATCCGAATCCGCTCTCTTCATGCCATCTTGTTCAGATCTGGCGGAACCTGATCCCCAACAGCTTTGATTTCCGGTTGTTTCCTTTACTTGTGTCGTCGCAGCATGCGTGCTCAGCAGCAAAAAATTGCTATCCATGTTGTCCGATGCGCCTCCAACAATAGGTCCTGAGTCCGCAGTATTTGTCTTTGCCTGTTGAGACTCCTCTGCAGATCCTCTCATGCCGGTATACTGCAGGTTTAATCCTACCTGCGCTATCACTTTATTGATGCCTTGGTGCTTGCCCTGTATCTTCGTAGCCCTAGCCGTTTCATCTATGTTCCGATGGGATCCTGGACTCCTGGATCTTCTTCTCCCACTCGCTTCCTTATCAGCATCCCCCTCGTCGTCCGGGTCATCGTTGCTACGCGTCGTCATGCCGCTGAACCCCAGATCGCCTTCCACCCCTCTCTGCGCCTCTGCTCATCTCCGCTAATCAAAAGTTATGACTGAATTTCTAAGCACTATCTTGTAAGAAATTATATGTTTCACTCAACAAACCAAATGTCAACGGTATTGTCGGTATCTATACTATATAACACAAGCCATTTTGGATTAGTCATGCAATTTTTTCCAACATTTTTATAAATTACAAACATGTCCTTTATATCTAAGAAAGCGCCATAGAGGGGCTTGGATCCGATTTTTTCCATTATCGTTTAAAATTACATACTGGTCTCTTTGTGTTTACACACACTTTTGTCTTTAATTTTTCAAATTATATATTATATTTGGAGACTCATCTAAACAAGCCGTTTTGGATTAGTCATGCAATTTTTTCCAACATTTTTATAAAATACGTCTTTTATATCTAAGAAAGCGCCACAGAGGAGGTTGGATGCAATTTTCTCCATTGTTGTTTGAAATTACATACCGGTCCCTTTGTGTTTACACCACACTTTTGTCTTTAATTTTTTAAATAATACATTATATTTGGATACTCACCTATACTAATATGAGAAAGCCCGTGGAGGGGGTTGGATGTAATTTCCTCCATTATTTTTTGAAATTACATATTGGTCACTATGTGTGTACACCACAGTTTTGTCTTTAATTTTTTAAATTATATATTGTATTAAGAGATTCGTCTATACTATATAAGAAAGCTTGTGGAGGGGGTTGGATGCAATTTTTCTATATTATAAGATGAAAATGAGAAAGGCATGCGGACCAGACAATATTCCCATTGATGTATGGAAGAGTATGGGGTACGTGGATAACAAATTTCTTTAACAAGATCATGAAGACCAAGAAGATGTCGGATGAGTGGAGAAATAGTACTATAGTCCCAATCTACAAGAACAAAGGTGACGTTCAGAGCTGTACAAACTACAGAGGTATCAAGCTGCTGAGTCACGATGAAGCTTTGGGAGAGGATTATTGAGCAGAGGTTAAGATCTATAATGCAGGTATCAAAAAACCAATTTGGTTTCATGCCTGGAAGATCAACAACAGATGCTATTTTTCTGATAAGGAGGCTTATGGAGAAGTATAGACAAAGCAAAAGAGATCTTCATATGGTGTTTATCGATCTAGAGAAGGCTTGTGATCGAGTACCCAGAGAAGTGTTATGGATGGTTTTAAAGAAAAAGGGTGTGCCTATCCAATACATTGACTTGATCAAAGACATGTATGATAACTCTATTGCAAGTGTCAAGACTCCTGGAGGAGAGACACCAACTTTTCCTATCACAGTTGGGGTACACCAAGGATCCACACTCAGTCTATATCTATTCGTTCTTGTTATGAATGAGTTGACAAAGAACGTTCAGCATGATATTCCTTGGTGTATGTTATTTGCTGATGATATTGTTTTGATTGACGAAACTAAAAATGGATTGAATGATAAAGTTGAACATTGGAGAAAGGCATTGGAATCAAAAGGATTGAGGATTAGTAAGAGCAAAACTGAGTATATGCAGTGCAATTTCAGCCAATCTCGCAGTGTGAATGACGGAGCCAAGTTGGACGGAGTAGATATACCAAAATGTGATAAATTTCGTTACTTGGGTTCTATTATTCAAATAGATGGGGATGTCCATAATGATGTTTGTCACCGGATCACTGCAGGATGGTTGAAATGGAGGAGTGCAACTAGAGTATTATGCGATCAGAAGATCCCTCTCAGGTTAAAAAGTAAGTTTTATAGAACAGCTATAGGACCAGCCATGCTCTATGGGAGTGAATATTGGGCGGTGAAGAAACAAGGTCTCAACAAGATGAACGTGGCTGAAATGCGTATGCTGAGATGGATGTGTGGGAAGACAACAAAAGATCGCTTGAGAAATGACTATATCAGGAATAAAGTGGGGGTGGCGAGCATTGAGGACAAGTTGTGCGAGGGCCGACTCAGATGGTACGGACATGTGCAACGCAGACCTACTAGTGCGCCTATATGAAGCAATACTATTGAGCCAAACACTATAAATAGAAGAAGAGGAAGGCCTACATTAACATGGGATGAGCTTATAAAGAGAGATTTTGAATCTCTACATCTCAATCAGAATATGGCCCATGATAGAGCTGAATGGAAACGAAGGATCCATGTAGCCAACCCCAACATAGTTGGGATTGAGGCTTAGATGATGATGATGATGATTTTTTGAAATTACATATTGGTCCATGTATGCACACGACACTTTTGTCTTTAATTTTTTAAATTATATATTATATTAGGAGACTCATCCATACTATATAAGAAACTCCGCGGAGGGGGTTGGATGCAATTTTCTCCATTATATTTTAAAATTACATATTGGTCCCTTTGTGTGTACACCACGCTTTTGTCTTTAATTCTTTAAATTATATATTATATTATGAGACTCATATATACTATATAGAAAAGTATGTGAAGGGGTTGGATGAATTTTTTTCCATTATTTTTTAAATTACGTATTGGTCCATGTGTGTACATCACACTTTTGTCTTTAATTTTTTAAATTATATATTGTAGTAGGAGGCTCATCATTACTATATAAGAAAGCCCGCGGCGGGGGATGGATGCAATTTTCTCCATTATTTTTTTGAGATTACATGTTGGTCTCTGTTTGTCTACATCACACTTTTATCTTTAATTTTTTAAATTATATATTCTAGTAGGAGGCTCATCTATACTATATAAGAAAGCCCGCGCAGGAGGTTGGATGTGATTTTCTCCATTATTTTTTGATATTACATATTGGTCCATGTGTGTGTACACCACACTTTTGTCTTTAATTTTTTAAATTATATATTATATTAGGAGTCTCATCTATACTGTATAAGAAAGCTAGCAGAGGGTTTGGATGCAACTTTCTCCATTTTTTTAATTACATATTGGTCCATGTATGTGTACACCACACTTTTATCGTTAATTTTCTTAAATTATATATTATATTAGGAGACTCATCTATACTATATAAGAAAGCTCGTGGAGGGAGTTGGATGCAATTTTCACCATTATATTTTGAAATTACATATTTGCCATTGTGGTGTACACCACACTTTTGTCTTTAATTTTTTATTATATATTATATTAGGAGGCTCATCTATACTATATAGAAAAAGCCTACAGAGGGGGTTTGATGCAATTTTCTCCATTATTGTTTGAAATTACATATTGGTCCATGTGTGTGTACATCACACTTTTGTCTTTAATTTTTTAAATTATATATTGTAGTAGGAGGCTCATCTATACTAATATAAAAAGCCCGTAGAGGGGTTGGATGCAATTTCTCCATTATTTTTTGAAATTACATAGTGGTCCCTATGTGTGTACATCACACTTTTCTCTTTAACTTTTTAAATTATATATTGTAGGAGGCTCATCTGTACCATATAAGAAAGTCGAGGGGGTTAGATGTGATTTTCTCCATTATTTTTTGAAATTACAATTGGTCCCTAAGTGTGTACACCACACTTTTGTCTTTAATTTTTTAAATTATACATTATATTATGAGGCTCATGTACACTATATAAGAAAGCCCGCGGAGGGGGTTGGATGTGATTTTCTCCATTATTTTTTAAAATTGCATATTGGTCTGTGTGTGTAAACTGCACTTTTATCTTTAATTTTTTAAATTATATATTATATTAGGATTCTCATCTATACTATATAAGAAAGTCAGCGGAGGGGATCGGATTCAATTTTTTCTATTTTTTTAAATTACATATTGGTCCCTCTATGTATACACCACACTTTTGTCTTTAATTTCTTAAATTATATATTATATTAGGACATCTATAATATATAAGAAAGTCCGTGGAGGGGGTTGGATGCAATTTTCTCCATTATTTTTTAAATTACATATTGGTCCATGTGTGTACACCACACTTTTTTCTTAAATTTTTTTAATTATATATTATATTAGGAGACTCATCTATACTATATAAGAAAGCCCACAGAGGGGGTTGGATGCAATTTTCTCCATTATTATTTCAAATTACATATTGGTCCATGTATGTATGAGAAGACCTATTAAGATATGTATTGTACATATTTATTGCATCTTCTTTTCTCAAAGGTTAACCTAGAAATACTCATTGCAGCCTACTAAGGCACCCGTGCATAGCGCGGGTTTATGCCTAGTACCACCCAAAACACCAATTTGGCATCGGATATAGAAATCGGCGTCAGTACCGATAATCTTGCTAATTTTGGAATATTGGCGCGTATTTCGCCAACCGCGAAGTTTAAGTGCAAAATGTCCCACTTCACAAAACCGACTGAACCTAGTAGGAGTTGATCGGTTTAGGAGCTAGTTCAGAATAAGTTGACATGTTCAAGGAGATCAAGTTAGATCAGTCAGTTTGCCCTCTGCAACCATTATAATTAGCTTAGTAAATTAGCTTTTCTTTATGTATCTGCCCATATGGATGAAGAACTATCTTTACTTTTGAAAATTTTGCAATGGTTTATATCGAATTTATTTCCGATGCTTCACTCTGGTTCATGATATTTAGAATCACATCTTTTAAGTAAATTAGGTACGATGTTTGTCTCACTTTGTGATGTCTTCTATCATTCTTTTAAGTATTATGAGACTCGGGTCCCAGTGTCCCACTCATTGCACTATATCAATCAAGGTCAATTGACCCATAAGAAAAATGAGTTAGGTTTAGGATCATCCTTGTCATCTAAAGCCTCCATCCCAACCATGTTGGGATGTGTCGTTGGCTACACATCTTTTGCATTCCACTCTGTATCAGGACATTTTTGCATTGACTCTTAATGAAGTTGTATCCCTCATTATCTCTCCCATGTTATTTGGATCTATTTGTACCCCTTCCTACTCTACCAACTCAATAAGTTACTCCTAATGAGTTTGCTTGCTAGTTTGTGTTGTGTGTGTATGAATTATATAAGACAATAATCTTCTAGCTTATCATCAAAATTTGTCACTCCCATTTTTTTGTAATATAGTTATTAGAGAGTCTGGTTGGGATTCCTATTATCAAATATATTGCATAGTCGTCTTTTACTTTACAACATGGTATCAGAGCAGTAATCCAACACTAAACCTAGAGACAAAATGTTTTCTTCCACTTGCGAGCGGCAGCGGTCTTTCTTGGCTTGGCCACCCGTCGGGCATCTATCCAGTCTCTGTTGCTTGGCTTCTCCCTTCTAACAAGCCATCCATGTTGCTTGGTTTTTTGACCAGTTCTCGCTAGCCACCTGGCATTCTCTTCTTTTTTTCCTAGCCCATGTTCCCTATCTCCCTACTCCTTGCCAATAGCCACCTTCTCCACGCCGCTCCACAATCCTGTCGCATCACCTCCTAAACCTGCCATGTCACTTCCTAAACCCCCATTTGCCGCTGCTGCCCCTTTCCTTATCTCCCTGCACATTGCCACCCTTCACCACCCAGCAGATCCGCTAAACCCTAAAGCTCGGTGCACCCCCTTTTTGGCCCCAAACCCCTCTCCTATGTTGATCACCCACAAACACTACATTCTTCGCGACTGTCTGACCTCCCAACTCGTTTGGCTGCCACCTCTCCCTCCATGCCACACCCACTACTTGTCGCACCCATCCATGCTCAAGCTCGGTGGACCCCCTTCTGCCACAACTGCAATCGATAGTGTTGACAAGTGTGTGGGACACTGTAATCGTTGTTGTTGTTATTGTGATATGTACACCCCTGTCCTATATATAGGAGAGGAGGCAATTGCAAGGAAGCGGACTAAACCCTAATGGGCTAGGGCAAACAGGCCCATGTACACAATAGACTAATTAACCTATTAACTAAATAGGCTAATACCCCTCAAGCTGGAGCATGGGTGAACACATGTCCAAGCTTGGAGTTACATGACTCGATTAAACGATAAATGATAAATGAAAGATAGATATGTCACTCCCCAGACAAAAATTGTTACTCCCCCTTAAACAATACTTCCTAACTAAAAAACATATGATGACACCTCTTTAAGATGTGTTATGCATGTTGGAAATGCTCGAGCTTTTAGAGAAGGGCTTTCTTTTGAAGTGCATCTGGAATGAAGAATATCTGAAGCAGACAATCATAAATACCACAACTATGCCATCTTCACTGGAGAGGAATGTGTGAGTGGGATAAGCGCAGATCAACACATCCCACGTACATAATGCAGAACGAACGCGGAGACAATAATGTTGATGTAGCAGTAGTGGTCTTCAAATCATCTAAGAAGTGTAGCTAACTGAATTGGCGCAGAAGACTACAGACGTGCACAACGTAGCATGAACGTTGGACGAGGTGTTGAAGTGTCGTCTCAACACTTAGAAGTAGCAGATGCAACTCACAGAAGACGTAACGAATTAGCTCGATGAAGATAAATCTGGATGAATCCTTGCAGATACAAAATGTGCAGACTAGAAGATAACGAGCTTTGAAGAAATCTGATCAAGAAGCAACCATCTGTCTCACCATTAACACTAGAGGGAACACGAGGTCGGAATTAGCTGCAACATCTCGTCCTGTCTCATGAGAAGCAGCATAGATGATCAACTGGAACGTCATCAAGACCAAAGGGAACAAGAGGTCGGAATTCATCGCAACAGCTCTTGTCCTGACGTACATAATGCGGTACAAATGTGAGAAGTTCGGTGTCAATGTTGCATGCAATGGAGATCCTTTAAAGTTGCTTGAAAGTGGAGAGCAGATGTGTTGCACACTATGAAGCTCCATGATGATAGCTTGGAATATCATTGTGAAGAAGTATATACGATTATGTTGTGTTCTTAATTGATACGTACACCCATGTCCTATATATAGGAAAGGAGGCTATTACAAGGAAGCGGACTAACCCTAATGGGCCATGGGCAACAGGCCCATGTAAACAATAGACTAATAACCTATTAACTAAATAAGCTATATTCTAACACTCCCCCTCATGCAGGAACACGGATGAACGCATGTCCAAGCTTGGAGTTACATGACTCGATTGAACGATAAGAGATATACGATAAATGAAAGATAAATACGTCACTCCCCATACAAAAATTGTCACTCCCCCTTAAAACAATACTTCCTAACTAAAAAAAACCAGACGCCTCTTTCAGATGTGATCTGCAGGTTGAAGTAGCTCGAGCTTTGAAGGTCTTTCTCTTGAAGTCTAGAATGAAGAACATTTGAAGCAGACAATCATAAATACTACGACTATGCCATCTTCGCTGGAGAGGAATGTGGAGTGGAATAAGCGCACTCAACACATCCCACGTACAGAAAGCGGCACGAACACGGAGCAATGTTGATGTAGAAATAGAGGTGTCTTTGAATTGTCTCAGAAGCATAGCCAACTAGAATTAGCGGAGAAGACCACCGACATGCATAACGTGGCACGAACACGCTGGACGAGGTGCTGAGGTGTCGTCTCAACACGTAGAAGTAGCAGATGCAACTCGGAGAAGACGTGATGAAGTAGCTTGGTGAAGATCACTCTTCATAAATCCTTGCAGATACAATTTTGGCACACTCTTGAAGATGACGAGCTTCGAAGATGAAAACCGACCATCTGGAACACCATCAACTCAACATGAATGATCAACTGGAACGTCATCAACACCAAAGGGACTAGAGGTCGGAATATGCGCAGCAAGCTCTTGCCATGACGTACATGTGCGATACGAATGCGAAAGTCTTGGTGTCAATGTTGCAGTTGTGAGATCCTTCAATGTTGTCCGAAAAGTAATGTGATGCTAAGTGGGAATGACGCTTCACAAAGACATCAGTAACGCAGATGTGTTGAAGAACATGAAGCTCCATGAAGATAGTTTGGGATATATCATCTCATCTGATATCATGTCTCTTTCCTCTCTCTCTCCTCATATCCTCTTCATACCCTCCTCTCTATCTCTCTCTCCTCTATTTCCCCCCACATACCAAATACGATGAGAGTGAGTAGATGGTGTGGAAAAGGGGAAATATGACCCCCCACACGTGGAAAGACGCACACATATGTATGGGTGGGTGGGAAAGGTAAAGGGTAAAACGAGAGGTGCAGTATGTAGAGAAGAACAAAAGGACTACCGGAATGGAAGCATCAATAGAAAGAGGAGATACACTACCAGAATGGAAGCGTCAGCAGAAAGAGGAGATACACTATTGGAATTTCGCTTGGTAGGGGGAAGAAGTCGCACTGCCGGAATGGTATCTTGGCATAAAAATGGATAACCGGAATCAATATGCAAAAAGCAACCCAATTAAGATCTGGATAGAGAAAATAAATGGATCTTTTCTTGACCCGAAAAGGAGGGTGTGGGAGCGGAGCCCCCGCAAAAAAAATTTGCAGGGTTTAAAAAATAATAGTAGGATCTGATTATCATAAGTATTGGAGGAGAGATAGACCTTTGGAGGACGTCAAACTGGAACTGGAAGTGTGTTAACTGTTTCTGACACGACGTGTCTGTGATTGAACACGCCATGTAACTTGTCAGGGGTTGAGAGGCTTCATTCGGGCGAGACATCTTACGATGTCATGATGCGCCCATTCCTATGGCCATTCCTTCAATACTTCTGGCTCTCGGGAGTCTCTTTATAGGATACTTGGCCAAAGTGTGACCCGTTAGCCCATAAGTCAGTACTGTGACGAAGCGGCTGTTGCTCACCCGAAACGATCGTACGAGGTAACAATTCACCCAACACGATCATCCGGGGTGAACAAGAATTGGGGATCGGATGCGGGCGAAATTCCCGCCAATGGCTGAGATGTTCAGTCGACTCCCTCCCCTTAACCCCCCCTGACCCCTACGAGTGAGCAGAAAAGGGAGGAGGAAAGAGGCCCTGGTGAACCTGAAGTGAACAAGTGTAAGCTTCGCTGCCCGACCTCCTGATGACACGCCGTGTAAGATTGTTGACACGTCGTGTAGCTCCTCCGCTGAAAACTGACTGACTCCTTACAACACGCCGTGTGGAAATGCGACACGCCGTGTCGGATGTTGGAGGTGTGAACTGGATCTCCGTCGACGCGTCGTGTCTGATGTCGGAGGCGTAACTCTGTTGTCCGCCAATACGTCGTGTTTGAGGAAGACACGTCGTGCGTGTTGCCGTCAGAAAGAATTCTGGAATCGAAGACATCGTGTATTTTAAGCAACACCCGTGTCTCTTGCATTCTGGACGAAACTCTGCGGTGTCAGGGTGTTTTTTAGGGCGTGACATGTGTTGTTTGGACAACATGTCGTGCCGGCCACGGCTGATGCACGATCTCGAGGGGAATTTGCGTTGTCAAGGAGACAAGTACCCCGGGAATTAGTCCCATGGGTCGACGGCAATAAGCATCGTCTTTTGTACTCCTTTGATCATGACCAGTGATGGCTCCTTGCTTGACCATGGCCGGATCTAGATGGGAGTCAGCGTCGTCCAATGTCCCGAGAGGTGTAGCGGTGGAGTGATGGAGGGGCTGGACGCGGAGATGATCAATGGCGCGGTGGCTCGACGCGGAGACGGTAGGGCAATGAGGCGGTGAAAATGATGGCAGCGGTTGATTGAGCAGAAGGTGGATTTGCTTTGGCGTGGCTGCTCCAATGGTTGTGGCTGGAGCTGCGTAACGAACGGATCTTGGAGAAGATGACGACTGACAGATAGATCTGGACAGGAAGGATGGCGTCGTTCAAAGACTTAGATAGATTGAAAAGGATAGATAGTGGTCATAATGATGATGTCGGCGCATAGATGTAGATCTATGTGAAAGGGGAAGAAGATGCGACCATAGAGGTCAGGATGTGCCTATCGAGCGGCCGGCCTAATCCATGGAAGGAGGTGGAAGCCGCCAGCAGGCGGGCTCTCCCCCGGTTGCTCTCTCTAGGAGAGGAAAGGGCGGTGGCTGCTACGGTTGGATCGGGCGCTGAAGAGAGAAGAGGGAAGGAGGGGCGGCGACAAGGGTTCTCTCCTCAAGGTTGTTGCTCTGATACCATGTGAAGAAGTGTATACGATTATGTTGTGTTGTTCTATTAATATGCATACCCCTATCCTATATGTAGAAAAGGAGGCTATTACAAGGAAGCACAAAGGAAGTGGACTAACCCTAATGGGCCATGGGCAACATGCCCATGTAGACAATAGACTAATAACCTATTAACTAAATAAGCTATATTCTAACAATCATCTCTCCCATCTCTTGTCTCTCTTCTCATATGCTCTCTCTCATGTTCTCCTCATACCCTCCTCTCTATCTCTCCTCTATTTCCCCCAACACACACACTAAATACGACGAGAGTGAGTAGATGGTGTGGAAAAGGGAAACATGCCCCCCCACGTGTAAGACGTGCACATGATGGATGGGAGGGTGGGAAAAGTAAAACGAGAGGTGTAGTATGTAGATGAGAACAAAACATAAATGTTACCAAAATGGAAACTCGGGTAAAAAGAGGAGAAGCACTACCGGTATGGACTCGGTATGAAAAGGAGTGGCACTACCGAAAATGGATCTCGGTAGAAAACTGATAACCGGAGTCAATATGCAAAACAACTCGTTTATAAGATCCAGATAGAAAAATGAAATGGATCTTCTCTTGACCCGAAAAGACATTTATCCGGCGCTTAAGCCAGAAAATGTGGGGGTGTAGGGGCAGAGACTCGCGAAAAAAAATTGGAGTCAAAAGAACAATAATAGGATCTGATTATCATTAGGTATTGGAGGAGAGATAGACCTTTGGGGGACGTCATAACTGGAACTAGAAGTACATAGATTGCTTCTGACACGCCGTGTATCTTGAGACGTCGTGTAACTTGTCGGGAGTAAGATGCAGACTCCCGATGACACACTCGTGTAAGGTTGCTGACACGTCGTGTAGCTCTTCACATCGAAAATGACCTGACTCCTTGCAACACGTCGTGTGGGGATCCTACTTGCCAAGTAGGATGTCGGAGGCGTAAACCAGATCTCTGCCGACACGCCGTGTTAGATATCAACGTGCGACGTGACTTGCGATCTGGACGAATTTTTGCTACGTCGAGTGAATTCTGCTGCTACACGCCGTGTTGGCTGCCAACACACCGTGTACAATGTCGCTGAAGCATGATCTTATAGGAATTTGCGCCATCAAGGAGACAAAGTACCCCAAGAATTAGCACCATGGGTCAAAGGGAATTAGCGTCATTTTGTCTTCTTTCTAAATGGCATCACAACTACACGAGAGAAAGCAATGCTGCCAACTCTGTCGTTTTGTACTCCTGTAAGCATGAAAAGTGGTGACCCCTTGCTTGACAACGACCCAAACTGGACAGGAAATAACGTCGTCCAAGGTACTGAGAGGTGGTGTAGCGGTGGAGTGATGGGCGAACGTCAGCTGGGCAAAAGGCGCTGGAGATGGTGGCGGTTGCTGGAGACGATTGTGGGAGCGGAAGGCAGGCGTTGGTGTGGTTGTTTCAATGATAGCGGTTGTCTACGGAGCTACGTGACAATCGGATCTTCTTTGAGAACTCAGGGAAAGTGACAATTGACAGATAGATTTGCACGGGAATTAACGCCATCCAGAGACTTAGACTAGGGGAAGCGTAGATTGTCGGGAAGGATGGCGCCAGATCATAGATAAAGATCTATGTGAAAGAGGAAGATGATGCGACCATGGTGGCCGGTATAGAGATATGTTTTACTGAGTGTCATGTGCCTAGCATGTGCTTCACTTATTTTTTACTTTCAGTAGTTTAGTCCCATATTGCTCATCTATGCTTTAGTATCTCCTCTCTTCTATATAAGAAACTGTATTGTACACCTTTTTATCATCGAATATACAATTCCCATTCTCTCTATATGGTATCAAGAGCAGGTCTGATTCTTTTCCGTGCACATTCCCACCCTACCCCCATGCCCTAGACCTTCCTCCCCCCCACCCCTCGCTGCCGCAACAGCCCCCCCCCCCGCCACCACTGCAGCCACGCCGCTGATGTAACCCCCCCCCCGCGCCCGCCGCAACAGCCACCCCCCCCCCGCCGCCACAGCACCCCTCCCGGCTGTCGCCACCACCGCCCCTCCCACCCTCCTGGGGCCACTCCCTCCTCATGTTGTCCTCACACCCCTCCCTCTGCTCCTCTAATAGCGCTCTCCTTTCTTCACCTCTTTACATCCTTGACGCTTTCCGAACAGCCATAGCTCTTGCACATTGAGAGTCTCTCCGGTTCTTTGGGTTCTTCTATCTGCGCCTCATGACGGAATCTTGATCTTCCTCATGACGGCGTAGGTTCCTTTATCAGTCAATCTGCCGGTAGGGGGTCTCTTCTGATGCTTCAGATCTCTGGTGTTGCTCTATTGCCCCATAGCGGGTTACTTATCTGTGGACTACTGTTGCTGCGTCGCCCATTTTCTTGTTGCTCCGTCTCTACTCATCATGGCCTCTGTTGAGCCGTCTCGTTCTCTGTGTTACCACCGTCAAACTCGATGGCTCGAACTATCATCTCTGGTCGGCGTCCTTTGTTCTATACGTCAAGGCACAAGGTTGTTATTCACACCTCACTACTGATCCTCATGCTGCCCCTGCTGCTACTGCGGATGAAAAAAGCAAGCAAAGCTAAGCACAATGGTCCAAAGACGATTATGGTGTTATGTCTTGGCTTCTTAATAGCACGGAGCCGCAGATCAGTTAATCCTTGTTATGTCTTCATGATGCTAAGGCCATGTGGGATCAGCTATCTCACGTCTATTCTCATCAACAGAATCCTAAGCGTGTTTTTGAAATTTTCAAAACCTTGGCCAAGGAGTTTTCTTCTGACACTTCTACAACCAGTGCTCTGCTCCCTCGAATGAGTACGAAATTTATCACCCCTTGACGACCGACATCAAAGAAGCCCAGAAGCAGCACAATGAACTCCAATTGATCCAATTTCTGGCTGCTCTTCCTGCTTCCTTCTCAGGCGTGGTCGATCAGATTCTGTCTAGTGACCATTTGCCTACTCTCTGCGACGTCCTTAAACGAGTTCAAAGACTTTCGTCGATGACCTTCAACCCTACTATTAAGCATCCTGCTCTGGCCGTTCGCACTACTGAGGACGTGACCGAGGTCGAGGCCGTGGTCGTGGAGGACGTCTGCCTCCTACTGGTGGACGCAGTTCTTCTACTACTCTTGGTCGAGGCCAAGCAGCTGGCCCTCGCTTCTGCAACTGGTGTGGCCGCGATAATCACAATGAAGATCGGTGCTGGATCAAGCACGGTAAACCGGCCTGGGCAAACTAAGCTTCTACAGAGACCTCCACTGATACTTCATCTGACCAGCCATCTGCTATGCCGTCTACGGAGTGGCTTTGCTCGGAGTTCGAGAAATTTTTCCAAGAGCACATGACTCAGCTTCCCTCTACATCTACTGATGGTTCCTCCGCCATGCTTGCCTCTCCTTCTGCTGGTAACAATAAATGGTGTATTGATTCTAGTGCGTCTGTCCATATGGCTGGCGACATCAACTTATTTTCTGCTCTGACTAAAACCACCAATATTCCGTCTGTCACTGTTGCAAATGGCTCTAAGACTCCTGTTCACAGCATCGGACTATTCCCTTCTCGAAAGTTGCACCTGCAATCTGTTTTATACATCCCGCAATTTCCTGTTAATTTACTATCTGTCAGTAAAACTGTAAAACAACTTCAGTGCTCCATTAAATTTGATCCTTCTGGTTGTGTTTTGAAGGATCTCCGCACGAAGACGAGGATTGGTTAGGGCCATGAAGGACCAGACAGACTCTACTATTTGGATGGACCACCTGCAGCGTCTGCTCTTCTGTCTACATCAGTCACAGGACTCCAGTGGCACTACCGACTTGATCATCCTTCTGCAACAAAGTTGAAACATTTATTTCCAGCATTATCTTAAAAAACTTTTTCTTGTGCATCTTGTTTGTTGGGTAAACAAACGCGGTCTATATTTCCTGCTAAAAAAGAACTTGGTTCTAAAGCACTTTTTGATACTGTTCATGCGGACATCTGGGGATCGTACTCTGTTCCTAGTCACTCTGGAGTTAAATACTTTTTGACTTTTATTGATGATTATTCCCGTGCTACTTGGCTTTTTTTACCGAAGGATCGCATCACTGTTTTGGATAATATCAGTATTTTCTTTTCTGAAATACAGACCCAGTTCAACAAACCCATTAAGATTGTCCGTACTGATAATGCTCTTGAGTTTATGCAAAAATTTGTCACATCTTTTTGTTATGTTTGTGGCACCATCCATCAAACTACATGCCCCTACACTCCACAACAGGATGGCTTTGCCGAACGTAAAAATCGCCACTTGTTAGAGGTTGCTTGCACTCTACTTCTTCATTATAAAGTACCTCGCTGGTTCTGCCCAAGGCTAACAAAGCTTGATCCTCGCTCCACTAAATGATCTTTTTGGGTTATTCTAGAACCCAGAAAGGTTATCACTGCTTTGATCTTGTTCTCAAGCAATGGTTTGTCTGTGCGGATGTGATCTTTTTTTAGCATATGCCACATTTCTCTGATGATGGGGCATCACTCTCCAGTGATATGTTGGCACTGACGCCACTGCTAGATGTTGTTGAGGTTTTGCCAACTTCTGACCTGCCTGAAGGTCAACCTTTGCAAGTATACAAACGACGAACCAAGACAAGCATTCCTTCCATGGCCCCTCCACAACCAATTCCTCAGTCTTTAGATGATCATACAACCACTGAGGTAACTTCTAACTTAAACCTGCATGTCAGTCAGCGCAAAGGTATTCGCATCTGCACCAAACATCCTATTAGTCATTTTTGCTCATCTGATAACCTGAATAACAGTTTGCATGCTTCACTTCTACAATTTATGCCATCACTATTCCAAAAACGGCTGCAGAAGCTCTTCTTATTCCTGCATGGAAACAGGCGATGGACTATGAAATGCAGGCACTATGTGATCGCAAGACGTGGGAACTTATGGATCGTCCTCCTTCCTACCCTGTTGTTGGATGTCGATGGGTCTTCACAATTAAGCCATGTTTAAAATGTCGATTTTGATGTCGTTTCGGTTGGTCCAGAAACAAAAATTTACCGAAATTTCGATATTTTACGCTTTTTTGACACAAGATTTCGATGCAAATTTTGACGTTTTCGATGACCAAATAAAGGAATTTAGTCATAATATTTTACCATGATGATCTATATACATAAATACACCTAATGATACAATAATATCATATGTTGGTATAGGGTAGGGGGCTCCTACATTTTTAGTGAAAATACACAAAACTGTTTCGATCAGGATTTCGATGATGCAATGTATACATACATATATTCTTATGTAATAACATGTTAGATCTTATATTTTGGATTGAATTGACTCAGGGGGGTCTCCCACATTTATTTAGGATTTTTAAGATTTTTAAAAAATATTATAATGCAATAAAAAAAATCAAAATTTCGGCTATTTGGACCGGTCCATTTCGATGTCTGGTAGTGGTCGAAACCGAAATTTCGACCGAAATTTCGCAATTTCGACCGAAATTTTAAACCATGCAATTAAGTATCAACCTGACTGTACAATTGAACGCCTGAAAGCTCGTCTTGTGGCAAAGGGGTATACAACAAACATACAGTGTGGACTATTTTGAAACCTTTTCTCCAGTAGCACGGTTAAATTATGTTTGCATTCTGATTTATGTTGCTGTCAACAAAGAATGGCCCCTATTTCAGTTGAATGTTAAAAATGCATTTCTTTATGGAGATCTACAGGAGGAAGTTTACATGGAGCAACCACCGGGATTTGTTGCTCACAGGGAGTCTGCATCAAAGGTTTGTAAGCTAAAAAAAGCCATCTACGGTCTCAAATAGAGCCTGCATGCTTGGTTTGACAAACTTAGTCAGATCTTAGTTACTTTTGGCTTTCGTCGTTCCCACTCAGATCATTCAGTTTTTATCCGCAAAATAGTGGTTGGGCTAGTCATTCTTATTGTCTATGTTGACGATATTATTTTATCTGACATTGATACCTTGGGCATACAGGCAACTAAAACCTACTTAGAAAAGCATTTTTCACCAAAGATCTCGAAAAGTTGAGATATTTCTTAGGCATCGAGGTATCCAGATCATCTGCAAGGTTGTGTCTCTCTCAACGAAAATATGTACTTGATCTCTTACAGGAAACCGGTATGCTTGGTTGTAAACCACGCCAACATTCCTCTTGACCCAAATATGGATTGGAACGATGAAAACTCCCCTCCTTATGTTGATCACCACCAGTTCAGAAGGTTGGTTGGCAAGCTTATTTATCTTACAGTTACAAGAGCTGGCCTCACTACCGCTGTAGGATTCATCAGCAGGTATCTTGATAAACTATGGCAGTGTCATTGGAATGCTAACTGTCACATCTTGCGTTATCTCAAAAGCTCTCCAGGAAAAGGCTTGTTATATAAGAAGCACGGCCACCGTAATCTCTCTGGTTTTACGCTCTGACTATGCAGGAAGTCGCTTTGATCGTAAGTCAACATCAGGCTACTAGGCGGAAATCTAGTTACCTGGCGAAGCAAAAAGCAAACTGTCATAGCCAGATCCAGTGCAGAGGCAGAATATCAAGCCATGGTTCATACTGCATGTGAACTTCTGTGGGTCCAGAGTCTCCTCTAGGAGTTCGATATATCCTATTCCAGCCCTATACCGATGTTTTGTGACAATAAGGCCTCCATTTTAATTGCGAGCAACCCCACATTTCATGAGAGGACAAAACATATTGAGGTCGACTGTCACTTTGTTCGTGAGACAGTTCTTTCTGGCCGCATTTGCACTCCATATCTCAGCACTGAAAAGCAAGTAGCGGATATCTTCACCAAAATTCTTCCAAAAGCTCGTTTTTAGACTCTAAGTGAACAAGTTGGGCATGTTCGACATCTACGCTCCAGCTTGAGGGGGAGTATAGAGATATGTTATGTTTTACTGAGTGTCATGTGCCTAGTATGTGCCTCACTTATGTTTTTTACTTTCAGTAGTTTAGTCCCATATTGCTCATCTCTGCTTTAATCTCTACCCTCTTCTCCTATATAAGAAATTGTATTGTACACCTTTTTATCATCGAATATACAATTCCTATTCTCTCTATAGTCGGGAAGTGTCTGGAGGGCGGTCAGCCTAACCCATGAAGATGGCGGCCGCCCGCAGGCGGGTGCTCTCTTTGTTGCACTCTCTAAGGAGAGGTGGCGGCTAGGGAAGCATGAGTGTGGAGAGAGGAGAGGAAGTGTAGATGGCAGCTAGGGTTAGATTCCCAGGGCACGCTCTGATAGCACATCGACAAGTGTGTGGGACATTGTAACAGTTGTTGTTGTTGTTGTTGTTGTGATTGTGATATGTACATTCCTGTCCTATATATAGGAGGCAATTACCAGGAAGCGGATTAAACCCTAATGGGCCAGGAAAACAGGCCCATGTACACAATAGACTAATTAACCTATCAACTAAATAGGCTAATACTTTCTAACTTATAGATATAGATCGATGATCGATGTTGTTATTTCTACTGCCAGAACGTGTCAGGCTAGAGTGCTAATATGTGCCCGTCAATCAGAGGTGCCAAGTCGGTCCCATCTGCAAGCATGGTTGTTCTCCCCGATACAATCCTCAACACATTGTTGTTGTCCAGAAAGGAGACTAGTTTTTTTACTATTTCTTCAACAGAATATAATGCGAACGAATCTTCCCCTTGTTTGGATATGCGGCTCCCCCACCTTGGTATTTCTATTGCAAGCTAACAACTTATGACTCACTAGTGCAAATTTGCATGGATCTCTATAAAGATTTGTGCTTGATTTCTCTTCAAAAATCTTTGGACATTTTTCCGGGGGCTCATGGGCGCGGCCTGCCCTCGACTCCCGCCCTTTGATGGCGGCGGGACCCCCTAATTGGGGGTCGCGCCCCCCCAAACCCCCTACGGCCTATTATTTGTTCTCTGAAGCGCTTTTTTATTTTTACCACAAGGCTATTGCTTGAATGAGACAACTGTCAGAGAAGGTTCAACAAAACAACATACTAGTCATCTAGGTAAGAATACTCGAGCATACTAACAAGAAAATGGAATTCAATCACTATCAGCCATATCCATCGAAGGCCTACGCCCTCTATCCCCTGATTCTGCAGGCCAGCTGTATGTCTTTCGGCATGATGGTTACCCTCTTCGCATGAATGGCGCACAGATTAGTGTCCTCAAAGAGACCAACAAGGTACGCTTCAGCTGCCTCCTGGAGAGCCAGGACTGCATGGCTTTGGAACCTGAGATCAGTCTACCCCAACCACTCTTGGTTCTTTCTGTGGTTGGAGCGAGGGGGAGAATAGAAGAGAGATGAGATGAAGAGAGGAAATTTATTCTGCTTCTATCTACGAGGACCTTTTTGCTGCTTTATATATATTCGTGGATCTGTATGCACTGCTTGAAGAGTTTGTGGACTTCTCCTACTGGTATTTGCATCTAATGGTCTTTTGCGAGATTATATGCTTCTCTGAGAACTTACTATTCTAGAGCTTCATGTCTACTACATGCTTGTTTAAGTTGATGGTCTTCTATCTGGCTACGTCAACTTTACTTTCTACTTTTTGTCTGTGCTTTATTTGCACGTTGACATTGTCCATGTTGGGCGCATGTTGACTCTTTACTTGTCCGTGCTTTGTTTGCATGTTGACTACTACATTGTGAACCAGCACTCTCTGGACTTTTCTACCACGAACTAGCATTGTTTGTACTTTGTGAACTAGCACTCTCCGGACTTTTCTACTGTGAACCAGCACTCTCTGGACTACAACGATAGAGATTGTGATGAAGATTTTGACGCCTTCTTGTTGTTGTCTACTACCACTCCAGATGCCACATCCTTTTGATTAAGAAGCTTCTGACCCATTTGTGGCCTGCACTTGCGACTTGCAACGTGCTTCAGATTTAGATTTGACCTTCCTGCATACCTGCTTTGGCTTATCTTGTCAACGTACGGGAGACGGAGTCTGTGTGTGTTGCACAAGGCAACGTGAGAGACCCAATAGGGTTCTCCTCTCTATTTATAGTAAAGGGAAAATTACATGTAGGTACAGCAGTAATATGAAATATGAAATAAACACAAAGTAAAGATATATTAACACTCCCCCTCAAGCTGGAGTGTACACATTGTGGATGCCCAGCTTGCCGCATAAATTCTGGAACACTGCTGGACCTAATGGCTTTGTCAAGATATCAGCTAGTTGATCTTCAGACTTGACATATGGCGTCACCACATTGCCATTCTTTATCTGATCTCTGATGAAATGACAGTCAACCTCTATATGCTTTGTGCGCTCATGAAAGACAGGATTCCTGGCAATATGTATAGCAGATTGATTGTCACACTTGAGAATCATGGGAGTTTGAATCAAAATCTTCAGCTCAGATAAGACAGATTTGATCCATTGCAGTTCACAGCATGCATGTGCCATAGCACGGTACTCAGCCTCAGTACTAGACCGTGCTACCACTTGTTGTTTCTTGCTTTTCCAAGTAATCAGATGATCACCAAGAAAGGTGCAGTAGCCAGATGTGGATCTTCTATCAACTTGATTACCAGCCCAATCTGCATTTGCATAACCTGTGAGAGTCAAAGAAGATAGAGGACTCTTCGGTTTATAATAAGTGATCCCCTTTCCAGGAGCACTTTTCAGATATCTCAGAATCCTGCATACAGCTGTCCAATGTGACTGTCGTGGTGTGCTCATATGTTGACTTACTACTCCAACAGCAAAAGAAATATCAGGTCTTGTGACAGTTAGGTAAATCAACTTCCCAACTATTCTCCTGTAATGACCTGGATCTGAATATGCAGTATCATCGTCCACCTCCTTGATGTGATAATCCATAGGAGTGGATACGGGCTTAGAATCAGTCATACCCGTTTCCTGTAGCAAGTCAAGCACATACTTTCTCTGGGAGAGATTTATACCTGCATGGGATCTAAGAACCTCAATCCCTAGAAAGTATCTCAGCTTCCCCAGGTCCTTTGTGTGAAAGTGTTGCTGTAGTCCTTCCTTCACACGTGATATGCATGTAGAATCGCTGCCAGTAATCACAATATCATCAACATAGACAGCAATAATTATGGACCCACCAGAAGAATTTGAATAAAATAGAGAGTGATCAGTCATGGAACGAGAGAAGCCCATCTGTAAAACAACAGCACTGAACTTGTCAAACCAAGCTCGAGGAGATTGCGTTAACCCATAGATAGCCTTCTTCAATTTGCAGACTTTCTGACACTCCCCCTGAGCAACAAAACCTGGTGGTTGCTCCATATACACCTCTTCTTGAAGATCTCCATGAAGAAAGGCGTTCTTGACATCCAGCTGGAAAAGAGACCAATCAAAGGTAGTAGCTAGAGATATAAGGATCCGCACAGAATTGAGACGAGCAACTGGAGAAAAAGTCTCAAAGAAGTCCACTCCATATGTCTGTGTGTAGCCTTTTGCTACCAATCTGGCCTTCAACCGCTCAATCGATCCATCAGGGTTGTGTTTGACTGTAAAGACCCATCTACAGCCCACAACTTTCTTTCCCGCAGGTAAAGTAACAAGATCCCATGTGCCATTGTCAATCAGAGCAGAGATTTCCACCTGCATTGCCTGCTGCCAGCCACTGTCCTTCAGAGCCTCTAAGTGGTTTCTTGGTATCTTAATGGAGTCCATCCCAACAGCAAATGCACGAGCCTGTGTAGATAAGTGCGACAAACAACATACATTTGATATGGGATGTCGAATAGTACATGAACGTATACCTTTCCGGACAGCAATAGGAAGATCAAGGTCAGAAGCCTCTGCAAGAATCTCGTGAGTAGAAGATGGCGAAGGAGGCTCATGGACTGGTGCCGCTACCTCATCCGGATCCTGTCTACCTCGCCTGTGATAAACCTGGGTATAGGGTTGAATGGTAGGTGGATCATGCGGTATGTCCTCAATAATGATAGGTGGCACTCCCTCACTTTGAATTGCGGGTAGCACTCCCTCACTCAATTGCTCCCCCTTGCTCATAGAATTTGCAAAATATGGACTGGATTCATGAAAGGTGACATCCTTAGAAACAAACATACGACGCAAACTCGGGCAATAACACTTGTAACCTTTACTCGTACCAGAGTAACCAAGAAACAAGGTTTTCAAGGACCTAGGAGAGAGTTTGTCTTGTTTGGGATCAAAGTTATGAACGAAGGATGTACAACCAAAAACCCGAAGCGGAACATGAAACGGTTTATCCATAGGGCGTAAGACAGAGAAGGGAGTGCGTCCATGCAAAACAGAAGAGGGCTGCCGATTAATCAAAAAACAGGCAGTGAGAAGAGCTTCAGACCAGAAACGTTTAGGCACATTGGATTCAAACATGATAGACCTAGTGATATCCAAAAGATGGCGATTCTTTCGCTCAGCAACACCATTCTGCATAGGAGTGTGAGGGCAAGAGGTGTGATGAATCATACCAACCGAACTGCAAAACTCTTTCATCGCTTTCGGAACATACTCAAGGGCATTATCAGATTGAAAAATTTTGATATTGCAGTTAAATTGAACCTGAATTTGTTTATGAAAATGTTTGATAATGGAAAGCACAGATTCACGACTTTTTAAAAGATAAATCCATGTCATGCGAGAGTAATCGTCCACAAATGAAATGAAATAGCTAAAACCATTATAACTCTGGTTTTTAACAGGACCCCATACATCACTATGGACTAACTCAAACGGACTAGAAGCCCGATTATTGACACGAACAGGATAGGACAACCGATGATGCTTGCCCAACTGACAGGACTGACACTCTAAAGAGGACACATGAGCTAGATCTGGTTCCAACTTCTTCAAGCTTTCTAAGGAAGGATGGCCATATCTGCAATGCCACAGCAAGGGGGAACCACTCAGCATGGCGGAGGAAACTGGAGCAGGAGGTGGATGGCGAGGTAGATAATCACCAGGAAAGAGGTAGAGATCACCTTTCCTAGGCCCCCCACCAATCATCTTCAAACTCTTGAGATCCTGTAAAACAAAGCAAGAAGGCTCGAATGTTACTGTGCAGTTTACAGTGTCAATCAACTTGGCAACAGAAAGCAAATTGAATGGAAATTCAGGTACAAAATGAACAGATTTCAAATCAATATCTGGTGTAAGGGACACAGAACCACTAGCTACCACCTTCCTCACAGAACCATCTGCCAAGGTAACAGATGGGTGAGGAATATATGAGTCAAATGTGCGGAGCAATCGCCTCATACCAGTCATGTGCTGGGAGGCACCAGAGTCAACCACCCAGGGAGTTGCGGATCCAGAAGCCATAAAAGATGTAGCCTGATTACCCGCGGTAGATGCAAGATTTGTTGTAGAAGCAGATGAGGCGCCCATACTCCAATGTTGAGTGGCCTGAATAAACCTGTCATACTCCTCCTGAGTGAGTGTGATGCCAGAGGAACTCGAGCTCGTCGTAGTAGAGTCTGAAGTAGCACAGTTGGCAGCTCCAACAGGTGGGGCGGCAGGTCGCCCATGTTTCTTCCAGCATTTCTCGACGGTGTGTCCCGGTTTGTCACAGAAAGCGCATCGAGAACGAGTCCCACGTCCTCTGCCCAAGCCAGGTCTGTCAGCTGGTGTAGGTGCAGGTCGTCCTCCGCGAACTGCTGCAGCAATGGAGGCATGAGAATCTCCAGAAGGAACAACAGGAGTAGGATCAACTGACTCAAAGGTGGACTGCTGAATCCTAGAGAAAGCTTCTGCAAGGCTCGGTAATTTGTCGGATGCAAGTATCACACTTCTTGCTGAACCAAATGAGGAGCTAAGGCCAGATAGAAATTTAGCAGTGACAAGATCATCTCTATCTTTAATCTGCTCAGCAACTTTCACTGGATGATAGTAGCTCAACTCCTGGGAGATAGCTTGAATCACACCGAAATACTCTTCAAGGGATCTATCACCTTGTTTCTCTGCAAACAGACGATCATAGATCATAAATTGGCGAAGAGCATTCTTCTCCTGAGCATAGTGTTGCTTAACGGCATCCCAAATCTCCTTAGCGGTGGAGTAGAACATGAACCTAGAAGCAATAGAAGGTTCCATGCTACCCCATAGCCAAGTCTTCACTAGGCTGTCAAGACGTTTCCACTCGGCATAGTCTTTGCCAGTGCTAGTGAGAGGTGCAGAATCAACAAACTTTGCCCGATCGCGCGATTCCAAGACAGTATGAACCGCATTCATCCATAGCAAAAAGTTCTTCCCATTGAGCTTGATAGGAATAGGCGAGACCTCATAATAGGTCTTGTTCTCCATGATGCAACTGGGATATGGGTGACGGAGTGATACACGTCACACAGAAGGCTGAGTGGACGGACAGATACGCGTCCCGTGACGGAGAGATACACGTCACAACAGAAACTGAAAAGAGGATGCGTTACTGACGCATCGACAGCCTTCAAACGAGAGGTTCCTAATCACACATGAAGGAGATGTGATTAGGAAGGCACTGTGGAAGAGACGAGACCTCCGGGTAGGGCTTTAGAGAGCCGTTGGATCACCCGGAAGTCCTCAAACAGCAAGATTGTCCGCCAAAAATGAGCCGAAAAGTTGCTGGAAACTTTCCGAAAAACGTAGACGAAGCCCCGGTTCCAAGCGATTGAGCCTACGGTAGCATAGAGATGGCCACCGGAGGCCCAGCAGCAAGAGACGAGGTTGGAGACTCCTAGCCGGGCAAGATCTGCGTCACCGGCAGTCTCCCTGCTGCTGTCGCACGCCGGCGGCTAGCCGAGAAGCCGCCCGGGCAGCGGCGGCGGCGGCGGCCTGAAGGAGAGGGCCGGCGGCGCCCTGTGGTGAAGAAGGGAGAGGGAGGGAGGGGTGTGGCGGCGCTAGGAGGGAGAGGAGCGGAAGCGGCGTCGGATCACGTTGCTCTTGATACCATGTCAACGTACGGGAGACGGAGTCTGTGTGTGTTGCACAAGGCAACGTGAGAGACCCAATAGGGTTCTCCTCTCTATTTATAGTAAAGGGAAAATTACATGTAGGTACAGCAGTAATATGAAATATGAAATAAACACAAAGTAAAGATATATTAACATATCTACTTGAGAGGAGGTATTTGAGGGATGAGTGCTTTATTGTAATCTTGAGGGGGGGAAATATTCTTGTATGGGCTTGACTTATCTTTATTTTTGCTTCTTTATTTTTTAGTATATCTCTCTGTTTCCAAGCTGACTTGGGATTCTCCCAAGCTTCAGTTTGAGGGGGAGTGTTAAAGAGTCGGGTTAATTTAGGATTAAGTTGTTGGAGTCTATTTATATATGGGCCCAAGTGTGTCTTGGCCCATTAGGGTTTAGTTTAGAGTATGTATGCTTCCCCCTTCCCCTATATACAGGAGGGGGATTCCTCTTAATAAATATATCGCATAACCGTCTTTTACTTTGCAACAATAGTCATTTCTCAAACGATCTTTTAATGCCTCCTTATACATCAATCTTAACATTTTCACTTCCAGTACCCTCATCTTGTAAACACCTTGTTTCTCCATGACCCAACATTCCTGTCATGGTTTGACATACAATTGTTACATGAAACATGCCATTCAATCTGAGGAGCCACTTTTATGATCACATATACATTGTCCTGTTTCTAACTATCTTACATTTATATTCTGAAGCATCTTTGATTATGTGATTGCATTCACCGTCCTGTTACTACCTATCTTACATTTAAATTCTGAAGCACCTTTAATTGTTAGATTGCATTTGAATTGTTGTCATTTCCACTGCAATTTAGTGATACATACAACTTAGTCCGTACTAGCATATAACATGATAATACATTACGCAATAGAACCAAAATAAACAAACACTGTTCCACAAAATAAAATCCAATTAATAACACTTGGCTCAGGAACAAATGACAACAGCTATAACATTATGGTTTAACAGGTTTTGCTTACCTTGCGGTTCATTAAGGATTGAGGAACATCGCCCTGCACAATCCTCTGAGCAAGCCTACGTCATTTTCATACAGTTTAGTTACAAGCCTGATGGCTGATGTGAAGATATAGCCATTTGATAGTAGGAAAAAATATAAAACAATTGTAGCCTTGGATGATACCCTTCTGAAATTGCAGTTTTTCCGACACCAGGCTCGCCTATGAGCACGGGGTTGTTCTTTGTCCTCCTAGAAAGGATCTGTATGCATCTTCTTATTTCGTCATCCCTTCCTATAACTGGATCAAGTTTTCCAGCACGCGCCATTGCTGTCAAATCTTTTCCATACTTTTCTAATGCTTCATACTTCCCTTCCGGATCTTTCACAAAAGCAGAAACAGGAATCATTTGATAGAATAGAAACTAAACACTGAAATGGGGTACAACAACATTTAACACAAACTACCAACGTTATAATGATAAGAATATAAAATGATGCAAGATGAAAAAAATCATGCATGAGTTGAACATCTTAAGTAAATCCATTGCAGTCTTGTGGTATAGAAGGGAGTAATGAGCAATTTTTGGCAACTACATCTATTCTTGTTGCCACAGATTTAGAGCTTAACTACAAATGAAATTGTTAAAAATAAATTTAGTGTAGTTACTAGTATGTTATATTTGTAGGGTTAATTTGAAAACTAACACGTCCTACTACAGATTGAATGGTCTGTGTCCTAGTAGATGTCCTAACCATGGAACAGGACTTCGACTTCGAGCCGACTTCGACAAGTGGGGACATGGAAGTTTGTGGAAATGTCGAGGATTTTTACAACCAAACTTTGACGCAACTTCGACAAAAATTAAGCTATAGATAGTAATTTTGTGATGAAAATCGACAGATTTCATCAAATCTAACTAAAAAACACAAGATATGTTTACATATAGCCATCATATAGGTTTACATATGTAGATAAATACACGATTACATACAGTCGTCTCCGAACTACAGAGTTCTTCCATATATAAAGTTTGTGACACTAAACAAACTGCATAAAAATGGTATAAATCTATGGTAGATTTAGCAGAGAGGGGGTCAGTCTATTACTATTAGCTTAGAATAGTAAAAAATAACATCAAAATCATCTTATCTCAAGCTCCAACACGTTTTCCCCCTCACACAGCAAACTCCACAAAACACCAGAACAATGTCACCAACTTCGACGACTTCGACAGATGTCGAGGACATTGTGGAATTTTTGAATGGACTTGGGTCAACTTCGTCGACATATGGGGAAATGTCAACAACTTCGACAAAATGTTGAGGATATTGTAGAATAAGGATGTTTACGTGGATTCGACGTCGCCAGCCGTCGACACAGACATTATCGGCGAAATTTCGCCCCATGTCGACGACATTTAGTACTATGGTCCTAACTGCCTTGTCACAGGATGTTAGTGTATTCCTAGGCTCCTGATACAGTAACTCACATGGCACTAGAGCACTAGGTTAGCTAGTGTTTGGTCGTCTGTGATTCGTCTCCTGTACTTTAGCTAACAGCATTTCACTTCTCCATTTGAAGAGCGTAGGTGAGTCGTGCGACCTCTCTACACACCGTAATTGGTTTTTCACGAGTTCTTGTTCTTCCACCCCAGCGGCATGTCATGATTGTCGGCATGAATACAGCGACTCGTGTCCCCCTCTCTAGCCAACCCACCAGTCTTCCGTTACAGCCTGAACAGAATGCCAATTTTTATCTAGTGACCCTTATCTTCACTTCCTGGCATAAGTAGGTGATGCTTGTCTATCTATGTAACCGGTATCATGTTGTTGTCCTCCATCCTGTCAGCAAGGTGGTTCCTGGTTCAGACCAGTCATATACATCTAAAGTGTAAACTTGGCAGATGGATCCACCACAAATGGGCACGGTACAGTTCAGTATATTCACTGTCAAATTTATCCCCCAAAGCTGTCCTTTATGCTCCGAAATCCCCTTTTTATCTTGCTAAGTAGTAGGCTTCTCCCTTCAAGCTGAAGTCACCTTTCTCTTGAATCTTGTTTTCCACAGGATTTGCAAACATGGAAGATGATAGGTGAAGAAGTTGAGCAAGATGGTCGATATTACCTGGGGAAGGTTCCTACATGCATTGTTGCCTCACCGTACTTATTCATAATTGCTTGGAACATGTGTCGCCTGGAAAACTGAAATGTACTTCTCAAGTTAGTCTCATATGTTGGAACCTATCATGTCAACTGGGTAAACACCAGAGGTAAGCTAGCTCGAAGGAACACAATTGAGTGTAGTTTGTCGTATATATGGTTTTGATGTTTGGAAATCCAAGTCTTGTCACATCTGAACTTGGTTATAAATATGTATATACTCAAATCTATTATTATCCCTTACTTGGCTTTCCCTGATGATGGATATAGAATAAAAGTCTTTATTTGATGTTATAGAGATATGTTGTGTTTTGTTGAGTGTTATGTGCATAGCATGTGCCTCACTTATGTTTTTACTTCAGTAGTTTAGTCTCATATTCCTCATCTCTGCTTTAGTCTCTATTTCCTTTTGTAATATAAGAGACTGTAATGTACACTGATTAATTCATTCAATAAACAATTCCCAGTTTCTCTATATGGTATCAAAAGTAGGTCCGGTCCTAGGCCTTTTCAGTCCCCCCTTCTCCCGTCGGCGCCCCCCCCCCCGCCATCGGCGCCCACCCTCCACCACCCCTCGTCGCCACCCCTCCTCCCTCCACCCGCCGTCACCCCCACCACCCTCTCCCCACCTTCTCTTCCCGCATGCCACCTCACCTCGCCGTCGCCCCTCCTCCCTCCACCCGCCGTCGCCCCTCCCTCCACCACCACACTGCTGTCCTCCTCTCGTGCTTCCTCCCGCTTATTTTTGTACGTGCAACCTTCCGGACAGCCATAGCCATCCCATGTTGAGTCTCATGTCTCTCTGGTTGCTTTTCTGCCTGCGCCTCATGATGGAATATTGATCTTCCTCATGACGGCGTAGGTTCCTTTATCAGTCTATCTGCCCGACACAGGTCTCTTCTAATCGGATGCGTCAGATCCCTGCTGCTGCTACTGCCCCATAGCGGGTTCTTTATCCACTGCCCGTTGATGTTGCGCCACCTCTTCACTACTGCCCTACCTTTGCACATCATGGCCTCAGTTGAGCCTCCTCGCTCTTTGTGTGTTACCACCGTCAAGCTCGATGGCTCTAATTATGATATGTGGTCGGCGTCCTTCGTCCTCTATGTCAAGGCTCAAGGCCAGTACTCACATCTTACTACTGATCCCCTCCTGCCCTTGTTGCATTGCTGATAAAAAAGCAAGCAAACTTATGCACAATGGTCCAAAGACGACTCTGGTGTTATGTCTTGGCTTCTTAATAGCACCGAGTTGCGGATCAGTCAATCCTCGTTATGATGCTAAGGCAATGTGGGACCAGCTCTCCCATGTCTACTCCCATCAACAAAATCCTAAACGTGTTTTTGAAATTTTCAAAAACCTGGCCAAGGAGTTTTCTTCTGATACTTCCATCGAGGACATCTACAACCAGTGCTCTGCTCTCTAGAATGAGTATGAAATCTACCATCCTTTGACAGCTGACATAAAAGAAGCCCAGAAGCAGCGCAATGAACTACAACTGGTCCATTTCTGGCTGCCCTTCCTGCTTCTCCGGCGTGGTCGATCAGATTCTGCCGAGTGACCCTCTGCCTACTCTTCGAGACGTCCTTAAGCGAGTTCAAAGACTACCGTCAGTGACCTCCAATCATGTTATTGAGCATCCTGCTCTAGTCACTGGAATTGCTTACTCTGGACGTGGCCGAGGTCGAGGTTGTGGTCGTGGTGGACGTCTACCTCCCACTGGTGGACGTGGCTCCTCTACTGCTCATGGACGAGGTCAAGCTATTGGCCCTCGCTTCTGCAACTGGTGTGGTTGTGATAATCACAATGAAGATAGGTGTTGGATCAAGTACGGTAAACCAGCCTGGGCTAACTAGGCCTCTACAGATTCTACCATTGATACTGCTTCCGACCAATCGTCTGCTCCGCCGTCTATTGAATGGCTTCGCTCAGAGTTCGAGAAGTTTTTTGGGGAGCGCATGACTCAGCTACCTTCGACATCAGTTGTCGGTTCCTCCGCCATGCTTGCCTCTCCTTCTGCTGATAACAATAAATGGTGCATTGATTCTGGTGCATCTGTCCATATGGCTGGCGACATCCAATTATTTTCTGCTCTGACTAAAACCTCTAATATTCCATCTGTCACTGTTGCAAATGGCTCTAAGACTCCTGTCCATGGCATTGGCATTGTTCCTCTATCTCAAACGCTGCATCTCCAATCTATTTTATACATACAACAATTTCCTGTTAATTTATTATCTGTCAGTAAAACTGTAAAACAGCTTCAGTGCTCTATTAAATTTGATCCCTCTTGTTGTGTTTTGAAGGATCACCGCACGAAGACGAGGATTGGTTCGAGCCATGAAGGACCAGATGGACTATATTATTTGGATGGACCGCCTACAGCTTCTGCTCTTCTGTCTACATCAGTCACAGGACTTCAGTGGCACTTCCGGCTGGGTCATCTGTCTGCTACAAAATTGAAGCTTTTCTTTCCTGCATTATCTGAAAACATTTTTTCTTGTGCATCTTGTGTTTTGGGAAAACAAACGCGGTCTGTTTTACCCGCTAAAAAGGAAGTTGGATTCTAAGGCAATTTTTTATATTGTTCATGCGGAAATCTGGGGTTCATGCTCTATTCCGAGTCACTTGTGTTAAATATTTTCCGACTTTTATTGATGATTATTCCCGTACTACTTGGTTGTTTTTGCTCAAAGATCGTGGCACTATTTTGGACAATAGTCGTATCTTCTTTTCTGAAATACAGACCCAGTTCAATAAACCCATTAAATTTTCCGTACCGATAATGCCCTAGAATTTATGCAAAAGTCTATCACATCTTTTTGTTCTGATCGTGGCAATATCCATCAAACCACTTGCCCTTATACTCCACAACAGAGTTGTGTTGTTGAACGAAAAAATCGCCACTTATTAGAGGTTGCTCGCACTCTTCTTATTCATTATAAAGTCCCTCACCGGTTTTGGCCTGAGGCGGTTTCTACGGCGTGCTATCTTATAAACCATATGCCATCTTCTGTTTTATATAATCGTATCCCTTACTCCATTTTGTTTCCTGATGCAACTCTGTTCTCTGTCCCTCGTATTTTTTGGTGTACTTGCTTTGTTAAAAAATTATGCCCAGGAATGACGAAACTTGATCCTCGCTCCACTAAATGCATCTTTTTGGGTTATTCTAGAACCCAAAAAGGTTACCGCTGCTTTGATCTGGTACTCAAACAATGGTTTGTCAGTGCATATGTGATCTTTTTTTAGCATATGCCCTATTTTTCTGATGATGGAGCAACACTATCCAGTGATACGTTGGCACCCACGCCTCTACCGGATATTGTTGAGGACTTGCATTCTTTTAACCAGCCTGAAGGTCATCCTTTACAAGTGTACAAACGCCGGCGAAAGACAAGCGCTCCTTCCATGGCCCCTCCCCAACCAATTCTTCCGTCTGCGGATGATCAAATAAACACTGAGGTAACTTCTGACTTGCACCTTCCTATTAGCCTGCACAAAGGTGTTCGCTCCTGTACTAAACATCCTATCAGTCAATACTGCTCTTCTGCCAATCTGCATAACAGTTTTGCATGCTTTACTTCTGCGATTTCTGTTGTCACTATTCCAAAGACTGCTACAGAGGCTCTAGTTATTCCTGCATGGAAACAGGCAATGGATCAAGAAATGCAGGCGCTCTGTGATCGCAAGACATGGGAACTTGTTGATCGCCCTTCTTCATACCCTACTATTGGCTACCACTGGGTCTTCACCATTAAGTATCAACCTGATGGTACAATTGAACGCTTGAAAGCTCGACTTGTTGCAAAAGGCTACACGCAGACATATGGTGTTGACTATTTTGAAACCTTGTCTCATGTTGCATGATTAAACTTTGTTTGGATTCTGATTTCTGTTGTTGTTAATAAAGATTGGACTCTCTTTCACTTAGATGTTAAAAATGCATTTCTCTATGAAGATCTACAGGAGGAAATATACATGGAGCAACCACCTGATTTTGTTACTCAGGGGGAGTCTGCCTTTAAAGTCTGTAAACTGAAAAAGGCCATCTACAGTCTCAAACAGAGCCCACGTGCTTGGTTCGACAAGCTCAGTCAGATCTTAGTCACTTTTGGCTTCCGTCGCTCTCATTGTGATCATTCAGTCTTTATCCGCAAAACAGTGGTTGGACTTGTCATTCTTATTGTTTATGTTGACGATATTATTTTATCTGGCAGTGATACTGTGGGTATACATGCAACTAAAACCTACTTAGAAAAACATTTTGTCACTAAAGATCACGGAAAGCTGAGGTATTTCTTAGGCATTGAGGTTTCCAGATCATCTACAGGGTTGTGTCTCTCTCAAAGAAAATATGTACTTGATCTATTGCAGGAAACTGATATGCTGGGCTGCAAACCAGCCAACACTCCCCTTGACCCAAATATCGGGACAATGAAAATTCTCCTCCCTGTGTTGATCATCACCAGTTCAGAAGGCTGGTAGGCAAGCTTATCTATCTGACGGTCACAAGAGCTGACGTCACTGCTGTCGTAGGATTCATCAGCAGGTATCTTGATAAACCCCGGTAGTGTCATTGGGATGTAATATGTCACATTCTGCGGTATCTTAAAAGCTCTCCAGGAAAAGGCTTGTTGTATAAGAAGCATGGTCACTATAATCTATCTAGTTTCTCATACTCCGTCTATACAGGAAGTCGTTCTGATCGTAAGTCAACATCAAGATATTGTACATTTGTGGGCGGAAATCTTGTTACCTGCCAAAGCAAAAAAGAAGACTGTTGTCGCCAGATCCAGTACAGAGGCAGAATGCCAAGCTATGGCTCAAACTGCATGTGAACTTCTGTCGGTCCAGAGTCTCCTCCAGGAGTCTGATATATCCTATTCCAGCCCTATGCCGAAGTTTTGTGACAACAAGGCCTCCATTTTTATTGCGAGCAACCCCACTTTTCATGAGCGGATGAAACATATTGAGGTCGACTGTCACTTCGTTCGAGAAACGGTCCTTTTTGGTCGGATTTGCACTCCATATCTCAGCACTGAAAAGCAAGTTGCGGACATCTTCACCAAGATACTTCCTAAAGCTCGTTTTCAGACTCTAGTAGACAAGTTGGGCATGTTCGACATCTACGCTCCAGCTTGAGGGGGAGTATAGAGATATGTTATGTTTTGTTGAGTGTCATGTGCATAGTATGTGCCTCACTTATGTTTTTACTTCAATAGTTTAGCCCCATATTGCTCATCTCTGCTTGTATTGTACATTGGTTAATTCATTCCATAAGCAATTCCCTGTTTCTCTATAGATGTGTTTAAAAAAAATACAATGCTCTCTCTTTTATAGGATAAGAGAGTAAGTAAGAAATAGAACTAGGCAATATGGGATAAAAGAAAAGCTAAAGACAAGACAAGTCTTAAGCACATAACAAAACACACAACATAGCATAACGCATAAATCAACATCTAACTGAAAAGACAATAACATAAATAAGAAATATATATCAACACTCCCCCTCAAGTAGGAGCATGGATATCAATCATGCCTAGCTTGTCCACCATGGTAGTGAATCTGGCCTTGGGAAGAAGCTTTGTGAAGATATTTGCTACTTGATCAGAAGTATGAGTGAGTATATGGAGTAGAGACATTTCCAGATAAGACAATTTCTCAGACAAAATGGCAATGGTATGCTTGGTGCTCTTATGAAACGTTGGATTGTTGGCAATGAATATAGAAGCTTCATTGTCACAATATATAGGAATAGGATCAGGATCAAAAATGTCAAAGTCCTTCAAAAAACCACGGACCTACAATAGCTAAGAAGTAGTATGAGCCATAGCTCTATCCTCAGCTTCAACACTAGAACGGGTAACTATAGTCTATTTCTTGTTGCACCAGGTAACAAAATTACCTCCCACAAGGTACGGTAACCAAATGTAGATGGAGTAGAGACATTTCCAGATAAGACAATTTCTCAGACAAATTGGCAATGGTATGCTTGGTGCTCTTATGAAACGTTGGATTGTTGGCAATGAATATAGAAGCTTCATTGTCACAATACCTAGGAATAGGATCAGGATCAAAAATGTCAAAGTCCTTCAAAAAACCACGGACCTACAATAGCTAAGAAGTAGTATGAGCCATAGCTCTATCCTCAGCTTCAGCACTAGAACGGGTAACTATAGTCTATTTCTTGTTGCACCAGGTAACAAAATTACCTCCCACAAGGTACGGTAACCAGATGTAGATGGAGTAGAGACATTTCCAGATAAGACAATTTCTCAGACAAAATGGCAATGGTATGCTTGGTGCTCTTATGAAACGTTGGATTGTTGGCAATGAATATAGAAGCTTCATTGTCACAATACATAGGAATAGGATCAGGATCAAAAATGTCAAAGTCCTTCAAAAAACCACGGACCTACAATAGCTAAGAAGTAGTATGAGCCATAGCTCTATCCTCAGCTTCAGCACTAGAACGGGTAACTATAGTCTATTTCTTGTTGCACCAGGTAACAAAATTACCTCCCACAAGGTACGGTAACCAGATGTAGATTTATGATCTATCCAACTGCATGCACAATCAGAATCAGAATATCATGTGATTTTATAATGCCCATGTCTACAGTAGAATAAGCCTTTTCTTGGAGAATTTTTTAGATATTTCAGAATATGACACAGCATACCAATGGCATTGTTTGGGTTTATCCAGATATCTCCTGACTCATTCAATTGCAGAAGAGATATCAACCCTTTTGACAGCCAGATATATAAGTTTACCAACTAATCTACGATATTATTAATTATCTGGGTATGGAGGAGAAGAGTCATCATCCCAGTTGGTATTAGGATCTAAGGGAGTACTAATAGGTTTTGCTCTAAGCATACCTATTTCCGCCAAAAGATCCAAAACATATTTCCTCTGTAATAAACAATACTCGAAGAAGAGCAGGAAACTTCAATACCCAGAAAATATCTCAATTTTCTCAAGTCTTTAGTGATAAAGTGTTTTTCCAGGTATTCTTTAGTAGCTTGGATGCCTGCTTGATCACTTCCAGATAAGATGATATCATCAACATAGACAATCAAAATTACAAGACCAGAGGAAGCTTTCTTAAAAAAAATTGAGTGATCAGGATGAGAGCGGCGGAAGCTAAATTTCTAAAGAAAAAGACTCAATTTGTCAAACCATGCATGTGGACTCTATTTCAGTCCATATACATCTTTGTGTAACTTGCACACTTTAGAACACTCCCCTTGAGCAACAAACCCAGATGGTTGTTCCATATATAGCTCCTTGTGCAGGTCACCAGATAAGAAGGCATTTTTACATCCAATTGAAACAGGGGCCAATCACAGTTCACAGCCACAGAGATAAGGACACGGACAGAATTCAGACGTGCAACAGGAGAGAAAGTCTCAGAAAAATCAACTCCATATGTTTGGATATAGCCTTTGGCAACAAGACGAGCCTTTAATCTTTCAATTGTGCCATTCGGATGATACTTTATTGTAAAGATCCAGTGATATCCGACAGGAGAGCAATTGGCAAGAGCATCAACCAAGTCCCACGTATGTCGATCAGTAAGGGCCTGCATTTCAGCCTCCAAAGCCTGGCACCATGCAGGATGTTGTAAAGCATGAGCAGCATTCTTAGGAATAGAAACAACTGATAAAGCAGATGTAAAATTAGCAAAGCTAGTGCCCAGATTAGCAGTGGAACAAAAATTTCCAATAGGACGCAAAGGGCAAGACTTGGTCCCTTTATGTAGACCAATCAGAACATCTAAATCAGAAAATACTTGAGGTTGAGGGGGATCTACCGAGGAGGATGTAGGAATTGGTGGAGGGGCCACAGAGGGAGTTGTAGCTTTCGATCTTCGTTGATACACTTTCGGAGCAGAGATGGTGCAGCATCAGTAGGAGCAAGTCAGTTTTAACGAACACAAGCAGTAGTGTATCAACCAACAGATCAGATGACATAGTAGATCCTACTGCAGGGTAGAATGGAATATGCTCAAAGAAGACCACACCGGCACTGACAAACCATTTATTTATAGAAAGATCATAGCATTTTTATCCTTTCTGAGTCTGAGAGTAGCCCAAGAGAACACACTTTGTAGATTGTGAGTCAAGCTTAGTTAAACCAGTTGGTAAGTTCTTGACAAAGCAAGTGCTTCCAAAAATCTGAGGAGGTACAACAAAAGGGGGGCATCAGGGTACAAGATTTGATAACACACCTGATTACCAAGAATAGAGGAGGGCATGTAGTTAATGAGATAACAAGCAGTAGAGATAGCTTTAGGCCAAAAGGCTTTGGGTTCATTATAGTGAAAAAGAAGGGTTCAGGCAACTTCTAGAAGGTGACGATTCTTGCGTTCAGCAACCTCATTTTGTTGGGGGTGTACGAACAGGAAGTTTGATGAATAATACCCAACTTGCGACAAAACTGGCTGACGGAGGATTGCACAAGCTCTAAGGCATTATCAATGTGAAAAACCTAAATTGGTGTGTCAAACTGAGTACAAATTTCAGCAAAGAAGGTGGTTATACTATCTAGCATGTAAGATGGGTCTTTCAAAAAAAACAACCATGTAGTTCTAGAAAAGTCGTCAATATAGCTCATAAAGTACCGAAATCCAGATGTGTTTGGAATAAAACATGGACCCCAAACATCAGCATGCACAATATCAAAAGGTTTTTTTAACTAATACAAGGTTTATTTGAAAAACTGACACGGGTTTGTTTGCCCAACTGGAAAATTTCACAATGAAAAACATAATCTGAAATAGCAAGAATTAAATGCTTCCATTTTGCAATAGATGGAAGGCCCAGTTGATAGTGCCATTGTAAGTCTGTCACAGACGTAGTTAGAAAAGCAGTAGTCTATGGTGTATCCAAGTAGTAAAATTCGTTTGGTCCCTCATAGCGAAACCAATCCTCATCCTCGTGCGGAGATCCTAAAATACACAATCGTTCGGGTCAAAAGTAATAGAGCATTGAAGGCTCTTCACAGTTCGACTAACAAATAACAAATTCAATAAAAATTTGGGAACATAAAAGAGTTGAGCGCAATAAGAGATTGTCAGGATTACAAATATTCCCTATACCAGATACAGGTTTTCGAGAACCATCAAGAGTAACAGGTGGAACAGTAGAAAGTTTATGCAGTTCAGAAATAAGTGTAGAATTGCTAGAAATATGGGAGGCGGCGTCAAAATCAATCACCCATTTATTTTTACCATAAGATGCAGATGAGGCAAGGAGAGCAGAACCTCCATCAGCAAAGGCATCACTAGTAGAGGAAGTGAGACGGGACTGAAGAAGCTTTTTGAACTCCGAGCTGGGACGACAATGATGGTGCATAATCAAGTTGATTTGTAATGACTTGATTGGCCCATGCAGGCTTACCATGCTTAAACCAACAACGATCTTCAGTATGGTTTGTGCGTTTACAGAAATGACAGTATCGTTGTTCAGCAGAGGATAGGTCTTGACCAGATGATGAAGAACCATGACAAGGAGTAGGCGACCAGCAGTAGAGCAGCCACGACCACAAAGTCGGCCTCAACCACGACCACGGGAGGAGTCTCCATAGCAGACAGCTAGAGCGCCAGCGTCGGAGTGGTCAGGTGACAAATGGGAGACAGACAGGGAGTTGTTGGACCCATTTCAAGACATAATGTAGGCAACGAGTCGCTAGACAGGATCTGGTCTACCACTCCAGAGAACGAGTGTGGCAAGCGCGTAAGAAATTGCAATAGTTGAAGTTCATTACGCTGACGACGTATTTTAGTGATATTAGCATAGAGAGGGAGATATACTTCAAACTCGTCCCAAAGAGCGCAACATTGATTGCAGTAATCCTCCACATATTCAGTAGCAGAATACTCATTTTTGGCCAGGTGTTTGAAAATATCACACTTTTTTTGGGTTTTGCTGATTAGAGTAAATATGTGAGAGCTAGTCCCACATGGCATTGGCAGTCTGGACACGAAGAAGTAACTGGATGATCTTGGGCTCAACACTATTAATCATCATAGTCATGACGATGGAGTCCTCCCTAGTTCATAGATCGTAGGCTTGTTTAGTTTTATCATCGGCATTATCAGCAGGTAGGTTGGAGCATCAGAAGTGAGATGCAAGTAAGGTCCATGAGCTTTGACATAGAGCTCGAAGGCCACAAACCAAGTGTGATAGTTGGAGCCATCCAACTTCCCTCAGTAGTGACGCACACCGTACAAAGCGGCTCAGCAGATGCCATCAGAAAGATATGTAGGATGACAGATATGTCAGCAAGAAGCAATAGCAAAGAAAATGACCCAACTCAGGGGCAGCAGCAGTAGTCAACAAGCAACAGAAGAAGTAACCCAACTCGTGGACAGTAGTAGATACAGGGAGAGACCCAATACATGGGCAGCAGCGGCAGATCTGGATCAATAGATCCGAAGAAACTCGCAAAAGGGCAGTAGGCAACAACAACAGAACTGGATCATCAGATCTGAGAAATCCACACAGGGGTAGAATAGAAGAGAAAAACCTATGCCACCACAGGGAGAGAGTTACTCCACCATGAGGCATAGGCAGGAAACTAGGATAGTCCTGTTAGATCTTCAACGTGCCATTGTTAGATAGTACCGGGACACGCGGAAGAAGGAAGAGCGATGGAGGAGGGGTTGTTGGTGGTGAGGACAGGAAGGGAGGGAGAAGCGGTAGGTATGGTGGAAGTAGCAGTTGGTGGCTAGGTGGGTGGTGGCGGGAGTGGGAGGAGGGGTGTCGGCGACGGCGGGAGGGGAGGGAGAAAGGGGCGGGCGGGAGTGGGGGTGGGAGAGCAAGGAGGGGAGGGGTGTGGTGGGCAGCAGGGGGCGGCGGCGGGCGGTAGGGGGCGGTGAATAGAAGGGGGTGAGGGAAGAAGAGAAGGGTGGCGGCTAGGGGGAATAATTAAGGTGGATCGTAGCCGTCCGAATACCATATAGAATAGAAAATTCTTTATTTGATGTGTTTAAAACAAATACACTGCTCTCTCTTTTATAGGATAAGAGAGAAAGTAAGAAACAGAACTAGGCATATGGGATAGAAGAAAAGCTAAAGACAAGACAAGTCTAAAGCACATGACAAAACACACAACATAGCATAACACATAACTCAACATCTAACTAAAGAGACAATAACAAAAATAACGAATATATATATCAACAATGGACATATCTGAATTGTCTACTATTTCCACAGGACTTCAGTAGCAGTTTGAGAAAAATCAAAATTTTACACCCTGATATTGCTAAAGTATATTTCAGCTATAGCTTCAGTCAGTTTTTACCCTTTCATGGCACCATTTTTCGGTGTTCTTGCTCTAGTACTCAATAAAATGGAGTAGTTGAACTTAAAAATTACCTCAACATTAGGACATCTTGCACTCTTCTGCTACATATGAATGTCCTTACTGCCACATAATTAATCTCATGCCATCAACAAGTTTGGAGGACAAAATTCCATACAATGCATGTTTTCAAGAAAGCCAATATACCATATTTCACCTTAAGTTTATTGATACCTATGTTTTATCAATAATCTTGGGGTTAGGCAGGATGTAAATTGGATTGATAAGTGTTTGTTTCTAGGATACTTTGGAGTACATAAGGATATCATTGGTATTGTCCTCTCCACCATTTCTTCATCTATCATGTAACCTTCTTCTAGGAAGATTGAGGAAACCTTCGAGGAAGTTTTGGTAAAGTTAAGAGCAAAATCCAATCAAACATTGATGCCAATTTTGTTAGAAAACTATAAAATTTGACGAAAACAATTTGAATATGTTACAAACGTCCATCTTATCATGTGGATATAACACAAAATCACAAATATTACTCTCACATCTCTAGGTAGGTAGACTCCTAAACCCTAGTATACAAAATCAAAAATACAATACTTCAGATCCCTAGTAAATTACTAACTCCTGGTTCATATGATTCACGAGTTATAGACTACATATATAAGATTGTAAGATACAAAGCAATTGAAAGTGATAATTGAATTTAAATTCTACAAAATGCAATACCACTTTACCATCACATAATTATAAAGTATGATTCTACATATAAAGATGTATAAAACATGTGAGCTATATGTGGGGTTTGTAATATTAGCTAGATGTCCCTTGGATCTAGAATATACAGAGCTGGGATATAACTTAGATCTAGAGGAGCAATAATTAAATACATGTGGTGGTGGTTTTTCTTAACACAACTTACCTACATCATCTCTTCCGTTCACCATTTAAAATGGCAAACACGAGCAAAATCACAGATATGATTCTTAGAAAATGAGTAACAAAAGGGTTCCTCACAATTTACATATAGCAGACTTACGTGTAGACTTCACCTAAAATTCACCATTTTGTCGCCAACTTCGACGACTTTGCTACAACTTGGTGGAGTTGTGACAACCATTTTGGTTAAATTTGACTTCAACATGATTGTCCAAACTTGGCTAGGAAGTTTATACCAAGTCAAAGTATTGGAGGTTTGACTTCACCAAGAGTCAAAATTTGAAGTTCCGCTGGAATTTTGCCGACTTAGAAAATTTTTCGATCCATGATCTAGCCATTTGGACGTATTCATTGGTGCCATGGTGAAAGCTTCACATTAATAATGCTCCTTTTCTAGGGATAACAAGACCCTTAATTATGTAGAGTAGTGACTCTGGTTTAATGGGATTTAGGAAGGATAATCAATTGTGCAAAACTTCAGGTTTTTTCTGTTCTTTTGCCTCAGCGTTGAAGACTAACTTCAACAGCTTCTACTGTGTTGAGGAGCTAGGCAGAGAAGAGGGTGCAAGCCTGCTACTAAAGAAATTAACTCTAAAGGTTATTATGATCTTTATGCAAGCTAAAATCTCTATGGTGCTCTTATCCAAATGAAAGCTAGATGTTTTCCACGTCAACTAAAAGATGTTGATTGGCATACAAACAAGAATAGATCCATCTGAAACAGGAATTCGCCATTGCGCAAATGTCATAACATTTGCAATGATCCAAAGTACCTAAAAACTTTAACAGTCCATCACGTAGCCTGCCACAACAAATCTTTGCATCCATCACAACAAAAATGTTGATGAATGATAATTATAACCAGCATTTTTTCATTGAAACAAATGAAGCCTGAGACATAAGGAATCTTTTTCCATCAAATCCTATATTCAATGATCTTTGACATTATCCGTAGACCAAGGCCTCTATTCTCTAAGAGAGCAAATACACGAACAATTAAATCAAATTAATAAGGAGTCCGTTGGACGGATACTCATTGGGATCCTTCTCTCTCCCTATTACCACAATCCAATAGAAGCATTTCCCATTTTTAGAAATTGTTCAAAGCAGCTGCATTTGTTGCTCAATGTAATTTCAGGTATACAGTATGCATATGTGGCTAGTGATTGCATCTACTGGTTCCGTGTCAGAAAATGCAATCATGTATAGCAATGTCTGAGTTGAATGTGTTGTACTTGTATGTATACTTGTGCTGGGAATAATTGTTATTTAATCTTAAATGGAACTACTATAATATATAATTCTACATACTAACTGGTGAATGGCATTAAATATTCCCAAATTAATAATTAATTACTTCTTCAATTATAGGATCGGATTGAATGACTAATAATATATAATTAAGTTAAATAACATACTAAGTGAGAGCATATATGCTAGCTGCTAACTCATTGCATATATTTTGTGGTACCCCCCTACATGTATATGCATTCTATATTTTAGAACCTTGCAAGCATTTCAGCTACACACAGTGATAATAAACGTAGTGGCAAAGCATTTCAACTAATTGGAGAAACATGATACATTCATCCACCTCCATGATCATCATTATATTTCAAATCACAAGTAGAGTTAGAGAACAGGGTCCAAACTGCTGAAGACACTTTGACAAATTTTGTTCACAAAATACTTTACAAGTTGTCATGCTAAATATGATTCTAGGAAGAAAACAAAAGCTCACCCTGATCATACACAGTCTGAACCCCACGAATGGATTGTACAGCTGATTTTAGGGCTTTGGCAGATATCTGAAAATCTTTAAATAATTGCTTTCCAAACCGTCGGTCTTCACTGAAGGCAAGGACCAAGTGCTCAACCGATACAAAAGAATCTCCGTATTCCTTCTTGTAATCTCTGGACCTTTGTAAAAGAGACTCTAGATCTCGTCCTAGAATGGAACCAGCAGATTCACCTAGAACCTGAACAGTTCTGAAATTTAAGTCGAGACGAATATCCAACCAAATAGTACCAAAAAGCTGAGCACAGCAAGCTCTGGACTGTTAAGGAATATTTCGTACAGAGAAACTATAACCACAAATAAAACAAGACTAATAGAATTCTGCACCCAACGAAATCCGTGAAATAGCTTTCCAAACAGATCAAATAGAAAAACACCTCTCTTAAGAAAAGGCAACTGTAACTGAACAACAAAAACTGCATCAGTAAAGAGCTCCAATACCAATAACACCAGGGGCATACAACAACATTTCCTTTGAGGCAATGCCCCATCATTTCTCAAGTCTAAACCTGCTTCACTTCATTACATAGCTTGGTGGACTCGTCAAAAAGGGTACAGAGAAAAATACACCCCTGTATCTCAAACCTTGGCAGCCGGAGCTTCAATATTTTCTGGACCAGAATGAGTGAGAAATCTAGATGCAACAAAGCATTTCTAAGTTGTATAGCAAGGATTGGCTTTTTCATAGAATCGCCAAATCTCCACATAATCTATTGTTCTTATAAAGGACAGCATACAAAGTAGTTGGTCTGTGATGGAGTACTCTCCCTTTTAGGATATGCAAAATCGTGTTTCCTTATCTAAATGGTATTAGAACACAGTAGGTAGGGCTGCTCTTCATCACACGCGCCATCCTTGTCTATCTCCTCTTTTTTGCACTGTTTTTTCTACATTCTATAGGGTTGGTGCCCCCCACTGCCACTCCAACCCCTCCCCACGACTGGAGTTTTCACCCAGCCAGCCTCCACATCAGCAACCTCTAGGGCCCGCTATAGCTGTTTACACGCTCCAAACAAGTAATATAAATCTCAGCACCACCTCCTACCATTGTTCTTGCAGCAATGCAAGACAGCCTCTAGTGGCCACCATCATTACTATAATTTGTTACTTCTTGAGCTAGTCTTTGAGGTCACTTATGTTGTTCTGCAGAGATTGTTCATGCTATGGGTGTTGCTCTGCTTGATGCAATCAAATGACTGTTTATTACGTCTATCTACCCAGATGCAATGCCTGCCCGCCTGCGTGTTTTCCTATATACTCCACTACCTATTCCAAGTTTCTGTTCAATTATTGATCGCCTTTATCTCACATCATTCAAGCTAGGGACAAAAAAAATCTTGGTGTGTGGAGTCACCTTCAATAGGACTGAGATTCCAAGGGAAATATCATCATTTGACAGATGATACTTTGCACAAGCTATGCCGAGGTGGGATATGAGTTTAATACTTTTTCTTGATTAATGGGATTACTTATCAGATATCCCATGCTTATACTCCACAGCAGATTGTTTGCAACATTGAATTAAATGTCCAATTTCAACGCCGTATCTGATGGCCCAGAAACAGAAATTTATAGAAACTCTGACAAAAAAATTGATATCTACGGCCCTGGCGATTTCGATGCCAAAATGAGCGAATTAAATCATGAAAATCTACGAGGACAATCTAAACGCCAAGAACTACTCAAATATGCAATAATATTCATATTGGATATGTAGGAGGGGTATCCCACATTTGTAAGTTAAAGAAGCTGAACTATATTGACAGAATTTCGATGGCTTTTTTTATGGTAAAATGAAGGAATTTTGTTATGACTTTTTGCAAACACAATGTGCAGACATAAACACATTAGATTATATAGTAAATTTCTATATTGAGAGGTCTAAGTGGATCCTTGTCTTGACAAGTGACTGCACAAATGAACAGAACTGTCAAGTCTGTTAAACAGTTACTAACTTACAAACTCGCAAGTTACAGCTTAGAACTTTTAACTTACAGCTCTAAGTTAGAAACTTACAAATTACAACTTGTATAAGTCTAGTGTTGGCATTTAATTAGGTTATAATGGACATTTATGCATAGATCTAAGAAAATACATTTCCAAAATAGCTTTTTAAGCCATTTTATGTAAAAATATTGTTAGAATAGTAGCCTATTTAGTTAATAGGTTAATTTGTCTGTTATGTACATGGACATGTTGCCCATGGCCCGTTAAGGTTTAGTCCGCTTCCTTGTGCTTCCTTTTAATTGCCTCCTCTCCTATATATATAGGACAGGGGTGTACATATCAATACAACAGCGAATACACTTGTTAACAAATATGTGTCATAATTTTAAGTTTATTGTAGATCTACATATTTATGCCATCATTAACATTCTAAAAGTTTTCTTTGTAGATCATGTGATTTTCAAAAAATATATCACTTACAAATCACAACTTTGCTATGTTCGGAGTATTTCTTTTGATCTCTATAGAAGGGTGTAGGAACAAAATAAGGTGTAGATGGGCTAGGGATAGGGGAAACATATCTTAGAATCAAAAAAAAAAGCCTCTAGAAGCAAGAGATTCAATGAAAATCACCGAAATTCCCAAGATGTAGCATACTTGTCAAGGCGGTCACCCTGGATCCTTTAGCAACCAGGGCGACCAGGCCGACTAGTCAGACGCCTAGACGTAGGTTTTTTTCCATATAATTAGCTATATATATTAGTAATATATATAGTTATATACTTATATACAACAATATGCTAGTTATATACTTATATACAACAATATGCTAGTTATATACTTATATATTAGTAATATATATAGTTATATACTTATATAGTTATAGTTATATATACTATATAACTATAAGTATATAGTTATATACTTACATAATTAGTTTTATATATATATATATATTAGTAATATATAATTAGTTATATATATAGTTATATTCTAAACTGCTAAAGAGATGTAGTGTACATTACTAGTGTGAATGAAATTATATGTCGTAATCATCTATTTTGATTTCCATGGCAATTGGCACAAGACAAACACAAAACTTCAGTTGACAATAAATAAGACTCAATGACAAAAAAAGTGAAAAAAAAATTCGAGCCCACCACATATGCGGCCGACTTACAGGGTGACCAGCCAATCAGTCGGTCTGGGCGAACGCTGTACATGATGGAAAATTTGGGCGGCAGGCCAGTCGCTGGCCACCAAAACGACTAGCCGACCGTCGCTGACTAGTTGGGCGCCTCAACAAGTATGAGATGTAGCAGCATCCCTAGAAACAAATCTCTCAAAATTTAAGTTTTGTTAATGTTATGTGCCATTTCTCTAAATTACGGCTCAAATTGGGCTTTTTGAAGAAAAAATTTCCCCTACTTGATAAAATTTCACTCCTAGGGGCAAAATATTAGTAAAATACGTCTCATTCACTGCATTTGTGCATTTCGATGTCCAACTATACATTTCTATGTTTGATTCTAAAAAAACAGAAATTTTGACCAAAATTTTGACATTTTGGTCGCAATTCTATTCCATGGTTTGCAAAACCCATCACTTGCAATGACTCACTCTCATCTTCCAACGAGATTTTTTTCAAAAAATCTCCATCTCCTTAATTAGCAAGGTGTCATCAGCCACCATGCATAAGAAAATTCCCCAACATATCATGCATTATAATGTCCCTCTTTTCTCTCTTTCACCAAGGATTTTTATTGCATTTGTATTGTGAAGATCTCTGCTGTCCAACACAAAGAACCTACCAAAGCTACTATTTACATATTACAAAGACATACCTAAACCCAAAATTATGTGAAGTGTTTGGCATAGCTTTTCTCCCCACTCTAATGATAATATACTTTTGCATTTTCCTACTTTTGTGTTGCTTCTCGTAAAAAGACCCTGCAGCCACATCAAATGGATGCACTCTTTTAAAATATTGGAATTTTATCATGCCTCTCAGTGGATCACCATCTCATGTTGGAAAATTCTAGGAAAGTATTTCTAATCTTCGACCTGCCTCTTCTTATACTTTCATTGCATTACCAAGAGTACTGCTCATGAGACTGACTTGGTCCTTTTTCTGCATTTATCCCACCTTGTCAATTGCTTCACTTTCTAAGACAGCAAACAAAACCAGCATTTATCATGGTTGTCACCGAGCTGCAAAAGAGGATTGACTGAAGTACTAAGGAACGGCTAGGCGTCTAGCTGGGTGTCATTGGGTTTAATTATGAAATAACATCGAGATGACACTATTGAGAGGCTCAAAGCCCAAATTGTTGCAGAAGGATAGATTCAAGCATTTGAAGTCATTCGAAAGTACATGGTAAATAGTTAACTATATATGTTTATTCAAATAGGCTTGAGTCTATCATCCCACTGGAGTTTGGAGTCCAATCAACTTGACTATTGTAATACATTGATTAACCTTTATTTGCTCTTGTACGCAGTATCAAAGCACGGGTCCTAGACCTAAGCCCTCCAACAATTATAAGATAGAAAGGGAAACTAAAGAGCTTGTGATTGTGAGGGATTCCCCCTTTCTTAACCGTCTTCAGGGTTGATTTCTCCAGCATAGAATGTATGTGACGGCGATGACTGGAGCGGTAGGAGTAGATGGGGCTGCATAAAATCGAAGCAGCAGATCCCACGGTGACAGCTGGTGAAATAACAATAGCGACTGTTAGGTAACGAACAGGGACTAACAACATCTTGGATGGATCTAGTTGAGGAAGGCAGGAATGTAGGAAGTACTTGTAAGCTTTAGGGGTGGCTTCAGATCCTCAGTGTTCAACAAAAGATGAAGGAAAAGGAAATGCCTACTCCAGTTGGTGTTCACATAGGCCTGCGGGGGATGGAGGTTTTGGACCTTTTCACCATCTAGCGATGCTTAGTCGCAACCATGGATTAAAATTTCGGTTGAACTTGCAAAATTTCGGTCGCAATTGTGGTTTTGACCGGTACTAGACAACAAAATGGACAATCCTAATTGCCGAAATTTCCTATTTGTAATTTCACTAAAAAAACTTTAAAAATCCTTAAAAAATGTGGGAGACCCCCTATGTCGATTGAATCCAAAATATAAAACGTAACATGTTATTGCATAAGAATATATGTATGTAAACATTGTATGATCGAAATCTTGTTCGAAACTGTTTTGTATATTTTCACTCAAAAATGTGGAGCCCCCCACCTTATACCAACATATGATATAGCATAATTCGGTGTATATATGTATGTAGATCATCATGGTAAAATTTTATGACTTAATTCCTTTATTTTGTCATTGAAATCGTCAAAATTTGCATCGAAATATTGTATCAAAATAAGCGGAAATATCAAAATTTTGGTCAAATTTTTTGGAAATTTCTGTTTCTGAGCCATTGGAAACGGCGTCGAAATCGACATCTTAACATGGGTCCCAACTACAACATGAAAGGGGTAGCGGTGTCAAAGAACACATAGTAATGCCTAGACAACGTCTATGCAAGTACATGAGCAGACACCGCCAAGCTTGTAGTAGAGAACAAGGAAGCACCAAGGGGCAGATCAATGCAATTTTTAGGTGCTTAGTATAGAATATTGAAGAGAAATGTATTGGATGAGTAAAAAGGTTTACAGTGCATTCTCTTATATAGGGTAAGAGAGGAGATACAAAAATAGAAATGAGTAATATGGGACTAAACCACACAAGTAAAACATATGTGAGGCACATGCTAGGCACATGTCGCTCAGTGAAACATAAACATATCTCTATATTCCCCCTCAAGCTGGAGCGTAGATGTCGAGCATGCCCAGCTTGTCTACTAGAGTCTGGAAGTGAGCTTTTGGAAGAATTTTGGTGAAGATGTCTGCTACTTGTTGCTCAGTGCTGAGATATGGAGTGCAAATACGACCAGAAAGAACAGTCTCGCGAACAAAGTGACAATCGACCTCGATATGTTTGGTCCTTTCATGAAATGTTGGGTTGCTCGCAATAAAAATAGAAGCCTTGTTGTCACAAAACATCAGTATAGGACTGGAATGGGATATGTCGAACTCCTTGAGAAGACTCAAGACCCACAGAAGTTCACATGCAGTATGGGCCATGGCTCGATATTCTGCCTCTGCAATGGACCTGGCTACGACAGTCTGCTTTTTGCTTCACCAGGTAACTAGATTGCTACCCACAAATGTGCAATTGCCCGATGTAGATTTACGATCAGAGCGACTTCCTGCATAGTCAGAATCTGAAAATCCAGAAAGATTACAATAGTCGTGCTTCTTATATAACAAGCATTTGCCTGGAGAGCTTTTAAGATAGCGCAGAATGTGACACACAGCGTTCCAATGACATTGTCGTGGTTTGTCAAGATACTTGCTGATGAATCCTACAGCAGCAGTGAGATCAGCTCTTGTGACAGTAAGATAAATAAGCTTGCCAACAAGCCTTCTGAACTGGTGGTGATCAGCATAAGGGGGAGAGTTTTCATAATGCCAATTCATATTTGGGACAAGAGGGGTGTTGGCTGGTTTACAGCAAAGCATACCAGTTTCCTGCAAAAGATCAAGGACATATTTTTGCTGGGAGAGGCACAATCCTGCAGATGATCTAGATACCTCGATGCCTAAAAAATATCTCAACTTTTCGAGATCTTTGGTGACAAAGTGTTTTTCCAAGTAAGTTTTAGTTACCTTAATGCCCAAGGTATCACTACCAGATAAGATAATATCATCAACATAGACAATAAGAATGACTAGCCTTGCCATAGTTTTGCGGATAAAGACAGAATCATCTGAGTGGGTATGACGAAAGCCAAAAGTTACTAAGATCTGACTAAGTTTGTCAAACCAAGCATGAGAGCTCTGTTTTAGGCCGTAGATGGCCTTTCTCAACTTACAGACCTACAAGGACTCCCCCTAAGCAACAAACCCCGGTGGTTGCTCCATGTAAACTTCTTCCTGCAAGTCTCCATAAAGAAACGCATTTTTGACATCTAACTGAAATAGGGGCCATTCTTTGTTGACAGCAACAGAAATCAAAATGCGAACAGAATTTAAACGTGCTACAGGGAGAAAGGTTTCAAAGTAGTCCACACCATATGTTTGTGTATACCCTTTTGCCGCAAGACGAGCTTTCAGTCGCCCAATTGTACGGTCTGGTTGATATTTAATGGTAAAGACTCAGCGGCATCCAACAGTAGGGCAGAAAGGAGGACGACTCACAAGTTCCCACGTCTTGCGATCAAAGAGTGCATGCATTTCATGTTCCATCGCCTATTTCCATGCAGGAATAAGAAGAGCTTCTGCAGCAGTCTTAGGAATAGTGACAGTAGAGATAGTAGAAGTAAAGCACGCAAAATTGTTATTCAGATTAGCGGATGAGCAGAAATTACTAATAGGACGTTTCCTACAGGAACAAACACCTTTGCGCTGGCTGATAGGCAGAAGTTACCTCAGTGGTTGTATTAACATCCGCAAAAGGAGGAATTGGTTGTGGAGGGGCCATGGAGGGAGTACTGGTCTTGTTTCTTTGCTTGTATACTTGCAGAGGTCGTCCTTCAAGAAGTTCAGAAGATGGCAAAATCTCAACAACATCAGGCAACGGCGTTGGTGCCAACATATCACTGGAGAGTGATGCTCCATCATCAGAGCAATATGGCATATGCTCAAAAAATACTACATCCGCTTTCACAAACCATTGCTTCATAATAGGATCAAAACAGCGATAACCATTCTGGGTTCTAGAATATCCCAAAAAAATACACTTGGTAGAGCGAGGATCAAGTTTGATTAGCCCCGGGCGTACGTTTTTGACAAAACAAGTACACGCAAAATACGAGGGGGAACAGAGAACAGTTGAGCATCAGGAAAGAGAATGTTGTAAGGTATTTTATTATGCAAAACAGAAGATGGCATGCAATTGATAAGATAGCATGCCGTAGAAGCAACCTCAGGCCAGAAACGGTGAGGAACTTTATAATGAAGAAGTAAAGTGCGAGCAACCTCTAACAAGTGGCGGTTTTTTCTTTCAACAACTCCATTTTGTTGTGGAGTGTAGGGGCAGGTAGTTTGGTGTAGGGTGCCACAGACAACAAAAAGATGTCACCGATTTTTGCATAAATTCAAGGGCACTGTCGGTGCGGAAAATTTTAATGGCTTTGTTGAATTGTGTTTGTATTTCAGATAAAAAAACTAACATGTCGTATGGATGCAAACTTCACGAATTCCGGTAGTTATCTGTAGAATTTACCCCTTTCGGTATTCTGGATTGGAGGAGCCGGTGGCATGCAAGTTGTTCTGCATGCCGAATGACATGTAAAAGGAGTCAAACCAGCAAAGACCTGGAGCAAAACCGGCAATCACGAAACCCGCCGTTCCGGGCGTTATTTACAACTGCCATTTTTATGTGAGATTTAGTACGCAACCGTACGAAACAAATATAGAACGTGACCTGGCATGGTCAATTTGATGTATATATTATGCATCAATTACAGGGAGTTTAGATTACGGCTGCCAAACTGGGCCTAATATTATCCAAAACCGTGCTGCGATCTTTCAGTAAAAAAGCCAAGTAGCACGGGAGTAATCATCAATAAAGGTCAGGAAGTATTTAACCCCAGAATGACTAGGAATAGAACAAGGGCCCCAAATATCCACATGAACAATATCAAAGAGTGCTTTAAAACCAATATCTTTCTTTGTGGGAAACATAGAACGAGTTTGTTTACCCAACTGACAAGATTCACAAGAAAATGTTTTTTCAGATAAAGTAGGAAATAAATGTTTCAACTTTGCTGCAGAGAGATGACCAAGCCGGTAGTGCCACTGGAGTCCTGTGACTGATGTTGACAGAAGAGCAGACGTCGTTGGTGGTCCATCCAAATAGTAGAGTCCGTCTGGTCCCTCATGGCCCGAACCAATCCTCATCTTCGTGCGCAGATCCTTCAAAACACAACCAGAAGGATCAAATTTAATGGAGCACTGAAGATTTTTTACATTCTTACTGACAGAAGGCAAGTTAACAGGAAATTTCGGGATATATAAACAGATTTCAGATGCAACTTCCGAGACAAGGGAACAGTGTGGATGTCGTAAACAGAAGTTTTAGAGCCATCAGCGACAGTAACATGTGGAATATGTGTGGTTTTAGTAAGGGCAGAATATAAGTTGATGTCACCGGCCATATGAACCGATACACCAGAGTCAATGCACCATTTATTGTTACCAGCAAAAGGAGAGGCGAGCAAGGCAGAGGATCCAGCAGCAGGCGTAGAGGGAAGCTGAGTCATGCGTTCTTGAAAAAAAATCTCGAGCTCTGAGCGAAGCCACTCAGTTGAAGGTGTAGCAGATGGTTGTTCAGGTGTAGAATCAGTAGAAGTCTCCGCAGATGCTTGGTTTTCCCAAGCAGGTTTATCGTGCTTGATCCAGCATCGGTCTTCATTGTAATTGTCGCGGCCACAGAAGTTGCAGAAGTGAGGGCCAACAGATTGTCCGCGACCAGGAGCAGTAGAAGATGCGCGTCCATCGTTAGGAGAGAGACGTCCTCCACGACCACAGTTGCGACCTCATCCACAACTAGATTCACTAATGCAAACAGCCAAAGCAAGGTGTACAACGATGGAGTGGAGGTCATGGATGAAAGTCTTTGAACTCGCTTGAAGACTTCACGAAGAGTAGGCAGTGGGTCACTAGATAGAATCTGGTCGACCACCCCAGAGAAGGAAGTAGGAAGAGCAGCTAGAAATTGGACTAGTTGTAGTTCATTGCGCTGCTTCTGGGCTTCTTTGATGTCGGCAGTCAAGAGGTGATAAATTTTGTATTCGTTCCAGAGGGCAGAGCATTGGTTGTAGAAGTCTTCAACAGGAGTGTCAGACGAAAATTCTTTCTTGGCCAGAGTTTTGAAAATTTCAAAAACTCGCTTGGGGTTCTGCTGATGAGAATATACGTGAGATAGTTGATCCCACATTGCCCTAGCATCATGGAGACAGTAACGACTGGCTGATCTGTGGCTCAGTGCTATTAAGAATCCAGGACATAACACTGGAGTCGTCTTTGGACCATTGTGCATAAGCTTGCTTGCTTTTTTCATCTGTCGTAACAGCAGGAGGTTCAGTATTGATATGAGAATAACGGCCTTGTGCTTTGACATACAAGACAAAGGCGCCGACCAGAGATGATAGTTGGAGTCGTCGAGTTTGATCGTGGTAACACACAGGGAACGGGGCGGCTCGACAGAGGCCATGGTGAACAAATCTAAAGCAGAAGAAGGAAAGATAGTCGGTGCAACAGCAACAAAACTCAACGACCTGGGGGGGGGCTGGCTTAGGTCATGAGGGGGGAAAAAGGGTTAGGGTGGGAAATTGCACAGGGGGGAGAACCTGTTCTCGATACCATATAGAATATTGAAGAGAAATGTATTGGATGAGTAAAAAGGTTTACAGTGCATTCTCTTATATAGGATAAGAGAGGAGATACAAAACATAAATGAGCTATATGGGACTTATTAGTATATACGCTTTATGTGTTATTGTGTGTTGTGCGTTTTGTTATGTGTTATCATGTGTTGTGTGTTGTGTTGTGTGCTATAGACTTGTCTTTGTCTTGAGCCTTTTCTTTATCCCATATTGTCTGGTTCTGTATCTCACTTCCTCTCTTGTCCTATAAAAGAGAGTGGATTGTAAACATTTTTTAGGATAACAAATAGAGGCTTTTCCCATTCTATATGGTATCAGACGTGTTCGATCCTCCCTAAATCATCCCCCTTGTCGGCCCCGCCACATCCACCATTACCTCCATCACCTTCACCACCACCACCCTCCTCCCGTCGACCACCACCTATCCACCCCACCTATTGACCCCACCTATCGACCCCACCCTATCGACCCTACAGAGATATGTTGTTTTTTGTTATGTTTTGTTGAGTGTCGTGTGCATAGCATGTGCCTCACTTATGTTGTTCACTTATGTAGTTTAGTCCCATATTGCTCACCTCTGCAGCTCTGCTTTAGTCTCTATTCTCTTCTATTATATAAAAGACTGCATTGGACACTGTTTTATTCACTCAATAAACAAGCCTCAGTTTCTCTATATGGTATCAAGAGCAGGCCCGGTCCCCGTTTTTTCTTCCCACCCTGCCCCCATGCCCTGAAGCCTCCCCCCCCGGCCACCGCCTAGTGCAGCCATCGGCGCTGCCCTTCATCGCCTCCGCTGCCCTCCCCCACCTCCACCTCCACCCGTCGTCGCCGCCTGCCCCTCCACCCGTCGCCACCACCTGACCCCCCCACCACCCGACGCCTGCCCCTCCTTCCTCCTGTTGTCGTAGCGCCCTCCCTCTCCACTCCCTTCCTCTTCTCCTAGTGGTTAATCTACTCTTCCGGACAGCCATAGATCTCTCACGTTGAGAGTCCCCTACATCTCCGGATTTTTTTCTGCCTGCGCCTCATGAAGGAATATTGATTTCCTCATGTCAGCGTAGGTTCTTTTCATCTATCTCTGCCCGAAAATGGGTCCTTCTGATCTGATGTGTCAGATCCCTGTTGCTGCTACTGCCCCATAGAGGGCTCATTATTTACTGTCTGTTGCTGCCCATCGTGGGTTATTTCGTTGTTGCCTGCTGCTGCTACGCCACCATCCTGCTATTGTCTGCCTCTACCCAGTATGGCATCCGTGGAGCCTTCTAAGTCTCTGTGTTACCACTGTCAAGCTCGATGGATCAAACTACCATATGTGGTCGGCATCCTTTGTATTATATGTGAAGGCTCGAGGTCGATACTCTCATCTTACTACTGATCCGCCCCTGCCCCTGCTGCTACTGCTGACGACAAGACCAAACAGGCTTATGCCCAATGGTCTAAATACGACTCGGACGTTATGCCCTGGCTTCTCAACAGCACCGAGACGCGCATTAGTCAATCTCTCCTGTGCCTTCATGATGCCAAAGCAATGTGGGAGCAGCTGTCTCATGTCTACTCACACCAGCAAAATCCGAAGAGGAATCTTCAAAAACCTAGCCAAGAAGGAGTACTACTCAGATGCGTATTGAAGATTTTTACAACCAGTGCTCTGCTCTCTGGAACGAGTATGAGATCTACCACCCGTTGACTGCTGACATTAAAGAGGCTCAGAAGCAGCGTAATGAACTCCAACTGGTTCAGTTCTTGGTTGCCCTTCCCGCATCTTTTTCAGGCATGGTTGACCAAATATTGTCAAGTGATCCGCTACCGACTCTTTGTGATGTTCTAAAGCGGGTCCAACGACTACCATCTGTATCCGCTACACCTGCTATTGAGCATCCTGCTTTGGTTGCTCGTACTACTGATTCTGGACATGGCCGCGGTCGAGGACGTGGTCGTGGAGGACGTCCACCACCTTCTGGAGGAAAAGGCACTTCTACTTCTCCTGGACGAGGTCAAGCCACTGGACCTCGCTACTGTAACTGGTGTGGTCGTGACAATCACACTGAAGATAGGTGTTGGATCAAGCACAGCAAGCCAGCCTGGGCAAACCAAGCCTCCACTGAAGCTACTACAGAGCTGCATCCGATCCACCAGCTGCTCCTCCATCCTCTGAGTTCGAGAAATTCTTCCAGGAGCGAATGACTCAACTACCCTCGACATCGGCGGGAGGTTCCTTTGCTATGTTTGTGTCTCCCTTTGTTGGTAACCATAAGTGGTGTATTGATTCTGGAGCGTCTGTTCACATGGAGGCGACATCCACTTATTTTCTGCCCTCTCTAAAACTTCACATATTGCATCGGTCACAGTTGCTAATGGCTCGAAAACAGCTGTCCATGGAATTGGCACCATTCCGCTATCTCGCAAGATGAATCTTCACTTTGTTTTATATATACCTCAGTTTCCTATTAATTTATTATCTGTCAGTAAAACTATCAAACAACTTCAGTGCTCTATTAAATTTGATCCCTCTGGTTGTGTTTTGAAGGATCACTGCACGAAGACGGGGATTGGTTCGGGCCATGAAGGACCACATGGACTTTACTACTTGGATGGACCACCTGCAGCTTCAGCTCTCTTATCTACATCTGTCTCAGGCATAGAATTAAATGTCCGATTTCGATGTCGTGTTCGATGGCCCAGAAACAGAAATTTTTTGAAATTTTGCACAAAATTTCGATATTTACGGCCCTAACGATTTTGACAACCAAATAAGCGAATTAAATCATGAAAATTTACCAGGACGATCTAAACGCCAAGATCTACTCAAATATGCAATAATATTTCATATTGGATATGTGTGGGGGGTCTCCCACATTTGTAAGTGAAGGAAGCTGAACAATTTTGACATAATTTCGATGGCAATTTCGATGACAAAATGAAAGAATTAAATTATGAAATTTTGCATACACAATGTTTAGACATAGATACACTAGATTATATAATAAAGTTATATGTTTAGAGGTTAGGGTGGGACCCATGTCTTGATGAGTGAGTGCACAAATGATCAGAAATGGCAAGTCTGCTAGACAGTTAGACTGTTAAAAACTTCAAGTTACAGCTTAGAATGTATAACTTACAATTACAAGTTATAAACTTACGAACTACAAGTTGTATAAGTGTAGTGTTCACATTTAACAAGGTTGCATGGGACATTTATACATAGATCCTTGAAAGAACTTTGTTATTTTTGGAGTATTTCTCCATATCTCTATAGAGGAGTGTAGAAATTGAAGGTAATGTATAGAATATAGATGGTCTAGAGATAGGGGAAATATGCCTTAGAATTAAGAAAAACAGGCTTTAAAAACAAGAGATTCAAAAACAATTGCCAAAATACCCAAGATGTAGTATTAGCAGCCTTAGGAACAAATTTCTCGAAATTGATGAAGGTAATGTATAGATGGTCTAGAGATAGGGGAAACATGCCTTAGAATTAAGAAAAATAGGCTTTAGAAGCAAGAGATTTAAAAACAATTGTCAAAATACCCAAGATGTAGTATTAGCAGCCTTAGGAACAAATTTCTCAAAATTTAAGTTGTGTTTCTGTAACATTTCGCGAAATTACGGCCCAAACTGGCCTTTTTGATGCGAAATTTCGCACCTAGGGTCGAAATTTCGCGAAATGACGGACCAATTCCTACGTACCAGCGTTTCGATGTCCAATTGGAAAAAAATTGGAAATTTTGGTCGAAATTTCACAATTTCGATCGAAATTTTGTTCCATGGTCTCAGGACTTCAGTGGCACTTCCAGCTGTGAAGATGAAGCTTTTATTTCCTGCTTTAGCTGAAAATAAATTCTCTTGTGAAACTTGCATTTTGAGTAAACATATGAGGTCTGTTTTTCCTGCTAAGAATGATCTTGGGTCTAAGGATATGTTTGATATTGTTCATTCCGACATCTGGGGTCCATGCAGTGTCCCAAGTCAAACTGGTGTTAAGTATTTTTTGACATTTATTGATGATTATTCCCGTGCTACCTGGCTTTTCTTGCTCAAAGACCGGAGTACTGTATTGGACAATATCCGCATTTTCTTCTCTGAAATAAAAACCCAATTCAGTAAAACCATCAAAACTCTCCATACTGACAATGCCCTAGAGTTTATGCAGAAGTCTGTCACCTCTTTTTGTTCTGCATGGCACCATACACCAAACCACTTGCCCTTATACTCCTCAGCAAAAGAGTGTTGTTGAACACAAAAATCGCCATCTCTTAGAGGTTGCTCGCACTCTTCTTATCCATTACAAAGTTCCTCACCGTTTCTGGCCTGAGGCAGTCACTACAACATGTTTTCTTATAAACCGCATGCCCTCTTTTGTTTTACAAAATCGCATCCCTTACTCTATTTTGTTTCCTGATGCACCTCTGTTTCCTGTACCACCTCGCATTTTTGGGTGTACATGTTTTGTTAAGAATCTGCGCCCAGGAATGTCGAAACTTGACCCTCGGTCTACCAAGTGCATTTTTTTGGGTTATTTAAGAACTCAAAAAGGCTATCGCTGCTTTGATCTGATACTCAGACAGTCGTTTGTCGGTGCGGATGTAGTCTTTTTTGAGCATATGCCCTTCTTTTCTGAGGATGGAGCAAGCCTATCTCCTAATGTGTTGTCACAAACACCTCTACCGGACATTATTGAAGATCTGTCTGTATCTGACCAGCCTGAAGAACGTCCGCTGCAAGTGTACAAACGCCGACCGAAGACAAGCCCTCCTTCTATGGCCCCTCCGCAACCAATTCCTACGTCTGCGGATGATCAAATAAACACTGAGGTAAATTCTGACTTGCACCTTCCTATCAGCTTACGAAAAGGTGTACGCTCCTGTACTAAACATCTTATCAATCATTTTTGCACATCTGACAATCTGCATAACAACTTTACTTGCTTTACTTCTGCACTTTCTGCTGGCATTGTTCCGAAAAATGCTACAGAGGCTCTTACTATTCCAGCATGGAAGAAGGCAATGGATCAGGAAATGCAAGCACTATGTGATCGCAAGACATGGGAGCTTGTGGATCGCCCTTCTTCTTGCCCTACAGTGGGTTGTCGTTGGATCTTTACTATTAACTATCAGCCAGATGGAACTATTGAACGTCTCAAAGCCCGTCTTGTTGCTAAGGGCTACACACAGACATATTGATTATTTTGAGACCTCCTCTCCTGTTGCACGATTAAACTCTGTTCGCATTCTGATTTCTGTTGCTGTGAATAAAGATTGGTCTCTCTTTCAGCTTGATGTGAAAAATGCATTTCTTTACAGGAAGTCTACATGGAGCAACCACCTGGATTTGTTGCTCAGGGGGAGTCTACCTCCAAAGTATGTAAGCTGAACAAGGCTATCTATGGTCTCAAGCAAAGTCCACGAGCCTGGTTTGACAAGCTCAGTCAAATTTTAGTCACCTTTGGCTTTCGTCGTTCTCATTCTGATTATTCAGTCTTTATTTGCAAGACAGTGGTTGGATTTGTTATTCTGATTGTTTATGTGGATGATATTATATTATCTGGCAGTGATACTGTGGGCATACAGGAAACTAAAACTTACTTAGAGAAGCACTTTGTCACTAAAGATCTCGAAAAACTTCGATATTTCCTAGGCATTGAACTCTCCAGATCATCTGCAGGACTGTGTCTCAGAGAAAATATGTACTTGATCTGTTACAGGAAACTGGAATGCTAGGTTGCAAACCAGCTAATACTCCACTTAACCCAAACATGGACTGGGATGATGCAAACTCTCCTCCCTATGCTGATCATCACCAGTTCAGGAGGCTGGTAGGTAATCTTATTCATTTGACTGTCACACGAGTTGATCTTACTGCTGTTGTCGGATTCATCAATCGGTATCTTGACAAACCCCGATAATGTCATTGGCATGCTATATGCCATATTCTGAGATATCTTAAAAGTTCTCCAGGGAAAGGCTTGATGTATAAAAAGCATGGCCACTGCAACCTATCCGGTTTCTCGAAGTCCAGATCGTCTTCTGGTGTCTACCTCTCGCAACGCAAGTATGTGTTGGACCTTCTACAAGAAGCATGTATGCTTAGTTCTAAACCTACTAGCACTCCTCTGGATCCCAATACCAATTGGGATGATGAATCTTCACCTCCATACCCTGATAACCATCATACTGAAGCATGGTTGGTAAACTTATCTATCTCATTGTGACAAGAGCTGATACAACTGTTGATGTTGGACTTGTCAGTAGGTATCTCGATAAACCTCGACAATGTCATTAGGATGTTGTATGTCACATTCTTAAATACTTGAAATCCTCTCCAAGAAAAGGTTTACTATATCGTAGAAATGGGCATTGTAAACTTACTAGGTATTCTGACTCTGATTATGCCGGCAGTCGTCGTGACAGAAAATCTACTTCTGGATATTGTTCTTTTATTGGAGGAAATATGGTCACATGGTGTAGTAAAAAACAGACCGTGGTTGCTCGGTCGAGTGTTGAGGCTGAATATAGGGCTATGGCCCATACTGCTTGTGAATTAATGTGGGTTCAAGGTTCAAGGAATTTGAGATCTCTGACTCAAATCCTATTCATATCCATTGTGATAATAAAGTTGCCACTTTTATTGCCAGCAATCCCACTTTCCATGAGCGCACAAAGCACATTGAAGTGGACTGTCACTTTGTACGTGAAGTTGTACTCTCTGGCCATATATGCACTGCTTATCTTAAGACGGAGGATCAAATTGGTGATATATTCACCAAGATACTTCCTAAGAAACGCTTTACTATACTAGTGGACAAGTTGGGCATGTTTGACAACTATGCTCCAGCTTGATGGGGAGTATTAGTATATACGCTTTATGCGTCATTGTGTGTTGTGTGTTTTGTTATGTGTTGTCTTGTGTTGTGTGTTGTGTTGTGTGCTATAGACTTGTCTTTGTCTTTAGCCTTTTCTTTATCCCATATTGTCTGGATTTGTATCTCCCTTCCTCTCTTGTCCTATAAAAGAGAGTGGATTGTAAACATTTGAGGATAACAAATAAAGGCTTTTCCCATTCTATAGGACTAAAGCACACAAGTAAAACATAAGTGAGGCACATTCTAGGCACATGTCACTCAGTGATACATAAGCATATCTCTATACTTAGTAATGCAATTTTTAGATTGCAGGGCATCAGGGTGCACACCCCTGCTTGCCTTCGTTGGTGGTACTAGTTAATATTTACTATTTGTTGCCTCCTCTTGGGAGTCATCTACCTGCCACCATAGTCACAATGTCTGTCGAACTTTTCCATCACATTACAGTCGAATTAACCACAATTCCTGAATAACATGAATTACATGAATGATACAAATACTTTTGTGCAACTAAAATTTTATTCGTATTTTTATCTTCCAAGTAGTGCTTTTCACTTTGTGAACTATGTTTCGCTCTATGTTTATAGTAATATTTCATCTCGGACCCTGAGGGATTGAATAATCTTATATAATAATAATTTTAACTAAGTTCTCTTTTTAATATTTGATGTGAAAATTGTATGCTTTAATATGTTCTCATTTTGATATGTGTATACTTCTCATTTAATTCATAAATAAAACCATATAATTAATGTTACCAAACTATTGACTCGAAGCTCATATTTGACACGCATTCGCATAAGTATGCATAGAGACACAACTTTGCGAGTATGAATTTTATCTGTAAAAAAAATTATTTCTTCACGAATAACTTACCATATTGTTAGAACTTCTAGTTTTTACTTATTTTTCCACATGATGCCTAAGCTCCAACTCTCTCACTTCCATTGAACAAACATTTATGTATTTGTGACGATTCATGCCACTGTAAGTTAAGTGTGTTGCTTCATGACATCGTCTTCCCATTCCCCTTCCTAATAGATCAATGAATTATTATTATTTATTTTATTTGGGGGAGGGGGCTTTCTCCCTCACATTTTTACCACCTCTAATCATCATTGTTGAGGCGGCATCTTGCCTGCTCGTCACTCATGAACAAGGTTTCCAACCGTCAGGTACAACCTTGTGACCTATCTAATGATTGTTGCTTTTCTCAAATTTTGTCATTCCATGTTTACCTCATCCCAATCCACCTGCTCATCAAATAATCTACGTCACAATCACTTTCCATCTATAAACTCCTTTTTGGGGGTTACAGTTTTCCTCATCCCTATCCACTTGCACATCCAATAATCCATGTCCCAACCACTTTCCAAACGTAAACTCCTTTTTTGGGATTTACCTGCACACGATGCCTTATTTGTTTTTCAACTTAATCACGTGAGCCCCTATTGGAGCTTCTTGGTGGTTTTTCTCTTTTATTCAACCCTGTCTTGTGTCCTTATCCACTTATTAATGGGATTTTTTTGCCACCCCAACCGTACTCTTAGCAATGTTCGCAGTCAGGATGCAGGGTAATAGAGGAGAGTAAGATGAAGGGGAAGAAATAAAGAGGAATAGATAGAGTGAAGAGATAGTTATTTTTTGGAGATTATTATCGATGCATGTGACTACATGTTGCCCATGGAGAACCATTCTATTAATTATGCACGTTGAAATTACATATTCTATTTATAACTATGTTGTATGAATGTCTGTGTTGATATGAATGTAACAGTTTATTCGATATGAATGTAACAGTTTATTACACAGCTACCAATGCCTATGCTAAGTTTAGCAAGTAGATTGTTGCCACACTCTTTGGATTTTTTTTTTAGAGTTTTGCTCTCTGGCCTTTTATCTTCTTTTTATGCCATGTTGTGTACATTGACTATAAGCTACTAATGTGTATCAGCACTCTCTGAACTCAAAAATGTTAGCAACTAAGATGGCGACTATTCACTATTGTGCATGCTTGTATCTATCATCAACTGATACTCTAGATGCAATTAGTGTCTCTTCAAGAAGCTTGCATGTTACCTGATCTTATACCTTCTTTGGTGTCATCTACCTAAAGGGGAGTGCTCGAGGTCTTAACTTGAGAGACTCAAGAAGACAGAGAAATTTCATATGGGATTCATCTGCAATTACTTTTCTTTTGAGTTTGCGTGGCATGTGTGTCTCTGCCTAGGCAAGCTAGATTTGGGGTTCTCCTTGCACTATGTCGAGGGGGATTTGGAGAGCATAAGTGAGGCAGGACAATACCATTCCCAATCCCAGTCTAAAAGCCTAACAGTGCATCCTATTAGGAGTAATTGGTACTTTTCATAACGTTAATTTGTTTTAGGATTTATTATGCTAAGTGTAGTTTCATGGACATAGTTGTAAGTTCCAAGTTTATTATTTCATTGGTTGTTAATTAGGTGTCTAGTTCCACTTGTTTGATAACTATGGTTTCCATCTTTTCTTATAAATACCAAAACTCAAGGAATATGTCTAAAGATATAGATGATAAATTATTTGAACTCCCAATTCTAGGGTATTGCCTTTTCCATCAAAAAGTTAATGTGTTGTTTATATGTGTTTATTTAGATAGGCTTGCGTTGTTAGATCCATGAGAAGTTTGAAGTCTATGTGTCCCCTCTTCTATTGTTAGTAGGAATCGCCTATTGTGATACATCGATTAGCCTAGATTTGCTTTTCTATAGAAGTTGACTACTTCAAGACTTTTTCTCTAGTGAGCATATTCAATTCTACATGGGCATTGATTTATGTGCTTGTTTGTTCAAATTGACCTCTGTATCAACTTGTGCTAGAATGTATTCTTTACTATAATTGTAGTCCCTTTCCACATAAAAACCTTCTTGATTTTGCTCAAAGGGAGAATGGAGTTTCCTTTGGTATTTGTAAATCCCATTGTGGTCACTTACTTTCTATTAAGAGGGAAGGGTGGTAATCCTCATTATGTAAGTTGATGAAATCCTTTCTGGAAGTGTACAATGAAATGATAGTTAATCTCCTTTTTCTTATACAGAAAGATATCAAAAACTATTGTGAAGATAACTTGGTTGTCACTAGAATCCATGTTACTTTCATTAGGGTTGAGTTAATTGTTAAGCCAAACAATGGCACTCTAGTGAGATGTGCCATACCGTAGTTGTTCGAAGCACTCTCCAGAGAGCTTGATGTACAAGAGATAAATCACATATGCACACATTTTCTATGTTGGGAAACATAATGATAGGAAGTCTGCTTCAAACATCAACTTCGTGTGTGGAAACTTCAACATCTAGAGAAGCATAAAGCAGGTTGCAGTAGTTAGGCCTAGATTGGCAAAGTACAGGGCCTTGGGCAACACCACCATAGGATCTATTTTGGGTCAAGGCATCATTAAAAGAAGTCAATATGACTAATCCTAATTATATATCGATGCTCTATAATAATAAGGCAATCATCTTCGTTGCTTATGGGGATGGATGAATAGCATCAGGGTGGACAAGTACTCCATCAAAGGCAGCAACGAGCGGACTTATATTCCACATGTCAAGTCAAAAATTAACCCACTGCAGATCTAGCATAACGAGCATCTACGATCCATATCGATGGGAATAGTTAGAATATTTATATTCTATTTATATCTCATTATATTTGTCTTGTTATTTTTCAAGTACTTTATTTCCTTCTCTGAGTTAGCACTCCTCAACCCTCCTTAAAAAAGGGTCTTATATCCTCCTTTTTCATATATACCACAGAGAGAAAATCAGTCCCATCTTTACAAGATCAAACCACATAACTGGTGATTGGTGAGTTCATTCATTAGCAATTAAGCTAACTCGCAGAGGAGGGGTATGGAGAGTATAAATAGACCATTAGGGTCTAGCTAAAAAAGAATGGTCCAAGTGGGACTACACTCAAAAAAAAGATGTGCAACCTAACTACATTGTACAACACCTATGCAAAGTATGTGATTAGTGCAGAGCACCATACATAAAACAAAGTTGGGATGGCTACTGCAACAAATGGCTAAGATTTGTAGGAATCCAGCAAGTACAACATTCTTGTAAGGAGAGGAAGGGCATAGGGCTCCTCTGCATGGGATGTTGTGGTCGCCTATAGTAAATGAGAGCATGTATGAGAACAGGAAGAATGATGAAGACTCCTAGAAGAAGAGGTTGCAGCATCAAATGGTAATAGGGCTTCACCTCCTTACAGATGCAAAGGCCATCAAGGAGCTTGGAGACGAAGTTCTAAGCGAGCAATTATTCGAGGGCCATTGGTTGCACGAGGTCGAATAGCCCACCAGGGATTCCATATTTCATCTTGTTTGCACAGGCAGCAGCAGGGGTTTTCTCTCACAAGATATGACCAGGTTATGTAGGACAAGCCCCACCTTTACGCACTTATGAGCGTAGACGGCGTTGTGTCATTAGTTAGGTTTCATTAGCAGGCTTTATTTTATTTTACATTTGTTTCTCGTTTTTAGGCTTTTGTAAAGTCAAGTAGTTTAGTCCGACATTGGCTACGCCCGCTTATTCTTTCTTTTAAAAGCCTATATAAAGGCTCTATCTGCGTCCATGTAGAGACACGGTTGATGAATAAGAATTATCTTTTAGCCATTGCTTCATTTATCTTAAGTTAGCCTGTAGTTTTACATTAAGCGGTATCAGAGCTTAACCCTAAAAACATTAGGGTTAGGTCCTGCCCAACCGTCGTTCTCCTTGTACCCACCGCCGCCGCCCCCTTGTCCTCTGCCTACCACCGCTACTGCTGCAGCCACTGCTTCTATCCGTCCACCGGCCGTTGCCTCTATCCACTACCACTTAGCCTGCTACCACCGCAGCCGCTGCCTGTTGCTTCCTCCGCCACCGCCTGCTGCCACCCTTTGGTCGGCCATCCACTACTTCGTCAACAACTGGCCCCAGGCCGTCGCCGCTGCCTGTTGCTACCGTTGCCGCCGTCGTCGCTGCCCTTTCGTCAGCCCTCTACTCCGTCGACAACTGGCCCCCAGGCCGCTAGTAAGCAACCCCCTGAAAAAAATTTCGGGGGCGACCGCTGGCCCCCTGCAACCCCCAGCCAACTCATCACGGAGTTAGATCCGCGTAGGGTCAGGGCACATATCTATTACTTCCTCCCGAGGTAATTCTCTCCATCTATATCAAAAGCAAGGAAGCAGCGATTGTCATCACTTTGGGTAATTCTCTCCATCTATATCAAAAGCACATATATTTTAGACAGGTTGACGACATGCTTGATCTATTGATGGGATCCCACTATTTCTCCAAGATTGACCTCCGTAGCGGGTATCACCATATCCGTGTTAAGGAGTCCCATGAATGGAAGACTGCCTTCAAAAACCCTGACGGATTATATGAGTGGTTAATCATGCCTTTTGGTCTGTCCAACACACCCAGCACCTTCATGTGTGTCATGAACATGTGTTACGACCATTCATTGGAAAAAGTTTAGTGGTCTACTTTGATGACATTTTGATTTTTAGCAAGACCAAGGACGAACACGTAATTCATCTCCAGCTTATCTTCGACACACTTCGATCTGAGAAATTGTATGTCAATCTAAAGAAGTGCTCGTTCCTTCAAGATAAAGTCTTATTCCTTGGCTACTTTGTATCAGCTACCGGCATTGAGGCTGACCCGGCCAAAGTCAAAGCCATCACTGATTGGCCCCAACCCACTTCGATTTCTAAGCTTCGTAGCTTTCACAGGCTGGCTACTTTTTATCGTCATTTTGTTCAAGGATTTAGCACCATTATGGCTCCTCTCACTGAGTTAATGAAGTGTGACAAATTAGAGTGGACGCCATCCGCAAGACGTGCTTTTGAGGCTGTCAAAACCAAGTTGACCTTCGCCTTCCTGATTTCTCACTTCTGTTTGAAGTATCTTGTGACGCTTCCGATGTTGGCATTGGAGGCATTCTTAGTCAAGAAGGGCCCCCTGTTGCCTTTTTCAGTGAGAAACTCAACGACGCAAAGTGTAAATATTCCACTTATGATAAAGAATTCTACGTTGTTGTACAATCCTTGCGTCATTGGAGGCAATACCTTCTCCATCAAGAGTTCATCCTTTGGTCTGACCATCGGGCCCTTCGCTTTCTAAATTCCCAAAAGAATTTAAATGTGTGTCACGCCAAGTGGTGTGAGTTTCTTCAAGAGTACACTTTTGTTCTCAAACATCGCTCAGGTGTTGAGAACAAGGCCGCAGACGCTCTCATTCGTTGTTTGACCACCCTACAGTCTATGAGCGTTGAAGTTGTGGGCTTCGACCGTCTCAAAGAGCAATATTCCACTTGTCCTGACTTCACGACTATTCATTCCGACCTTCTCAGTAGTACACCTGGCCATGCTTCTGATTTTGTTCTACGAGAGGGATTTCTTTTCCGCGGCACGCAGTTATGTATCCCTTCTACTTCAGTTCGAGATTTTCTCATTTGGGAATTACATGTTGGTGGCCTCGCTGGCCATTTTGGTAGGGATAAGACCACCGATGTAGTGACAGACAGATTTTATTGGCCTTCCTTACGACGTGATGTAGCTCGCATCGTGTCTCAGTGTCGTACTTGTCAATTGGCCAAAACCAAAAGACAAAATACGGGTCTTTACACTCCCCTCCCTATTCCCCACGAGCCTTGGAAGGATTTAAGTATGGATTTTATTTTAGGTCTTCCCCACACTTCCCGTGGCCATGACTTCGTGTTCGTGGTTGTTGATCGTTTTTCAAAGATGGCCCACTTCATTGTCTGTAGTAAGACTTCTGACGCCTCTCGTATTGCCCGCCTTTTCTTCAATGAGGTAGTCAAGCTACATGGACTCCCTACTACCATAGTCTCTAACTGTGATGTTAAGTTTGTTAGCTACTTTTGGAAGACCTTATGGAAAATCTTTGGTACCAACCTCAAATTCTCTTCCGCCTTTCACTCTCAAACTGATGGTCAAAATGAGGTGGTCAACCGAAGTTTGGGTAACCTCCTGCGATGTCTTGTTGGGGAACGTTTAGGCAATTGGGATTTATTGCTACCTACTGCTGAATTTTCTTACAACAGTTCTATTAATCGATCCACAGGAAAGAGCCCTTTTGAAGTTGTTAATGGTTACAAGCCCCGCCAGCCTATAGATCGCATACCCATGTCCACTACTGGTCAACCTTCCCACACTGCTGAGACCTTTGCCCAGCACATTCATGATTTGCATGCCAAGATTTGCCAAAAACTTACTGTCTTATGAAAACTACAAGCTTTCTACAGATGCACACCGCAGGTTTCAAGAATTTAATGTGGGAGATTATGTTTTAGTACGTGTGCGTCCTGAACGCTACCCCAAAAATTCTTTCAAGAAGCTTCATGCCAGAGCGTCAGGATCTTTCCAAATACTTAGTTGACAAGGACCCAATGCCTATGTACTGGATTTGCCAACATATTGGGGCATTAGTGCAGTATTCAATGTGGAAGATCTTTCTCCTTATCGTGGTACATTCGAGCCCCCTCCACCACCACCAGCTGCTTCTTCAGATCGTCATTGTGCTCCACCGTCTTCAGCAACGTTACCGCCTCTGCCTCGACTTCCTCAGCAGTCACCCGAGCGCATCGACACAGTCTTGGACGACCAGACCGTCCTCACTAGCTAGTGCACCGTACATCATTTCTTGGTTCGCTGGAGCGGTCGTTCTTCAACAGACGCCACCTGGATCACCGAGGAGTTCCGCCGCATTGATGCAGATCTTCTTGAGCTCTACCTCAGTACTGACTCGACGGAGTCGAGTCTTTTGCAGCCGAGGGGAGTTGATGTAGGACAGACCCCACCTTTACGCACTTATGAGCGTAGACGGCGTCGTGTCATTAGTTAGGCTCCATTAGCAGGCTTTATTTTATTTTGCCTTTGTTTCTCATTTTTGGGCTTTTGTAAAGTCAAGTGGTTTAGTCCCACATTGGCTACGCCCGCTTAGTCTTTCTTTTAAAAGCCTATATAAAGGCTCTCTCTGCGTCCATGTAGAGACACAGTTGATGAATAAGAATTATCTTTTATCCATTGCTTCGTTTATCATAAGTTAACCTGTAGTTGTACATTACCAAGCCTTAGGGGCCGTTTGGGTAGCCAATTTGTAACTGATGTAGTAATTAAGGACTGATGGGATTTGGACTACCTAACTAACAAATACAGCAATTTTTAATTACTTCGTTTGGATGACTGGGAATTTATAAATACAGTGATTACAAGTACTGCCCTTTTAATCACCTTGTTTGGTAAAGATGTATTTAAAATGCAGTATTTATCTTAATCCCACCATTGACATAAAAACCACCATATGTCTATACTACAGGGGAATACGTTGTTGTCCTCTTCCATATGGACATTTCAAGCTAAAACCATCTTACGCAGCCATCTTGGACAACCCATGAATTCAACTACTTAACATGAACATTCAGAACAGACAATACTGAAATAAAAGCCACTTGTCTCAGTATATACTTTCAGAAGCATTTTGTATCTAAAGTTTACATATACAGTATCAACAACAAAGTTTTCATTGCATGAACAAACCAGATACATATCATCAACAACTCACCCAATTCGTTTTGACCACCCATTCCTCCTACACTTGCTACTTTTCACCACCAACATCAACCCGCAAAACCACCACAATCTGCTGCTCTTCACCACCACCAACTATCACTATCAATTGAGCAGCAACACCACAATCCACCATTTTCAACCAACAACACCACCATCCATCTCGTGGCAACACCGCACTCCCACCTCCTCACCACCAACTAAACACAAAATAGCATAAGCAGAATAATCTGCACAGCGGCACCATGGCAGCATTAGCTATTAATATAGCTCTGAGCAACAATAGTAAAATTGAACAAACGACTAGCAGAGGTGGTAGCAATAAACACAATCGTATTTCGGCAGGATATTCAGTAACTTGCTCCGGCTGGCTGGCATGCGAGGCAGCACCCACGGGCGTCGTACTATCTCCATGAGGCCATTGAATGACTTGTCGATGGGGTTCTCGTTCCCGTGTCCTTACCCCCGCCGTGTCGGACAGGCTCACAATGGCAACCGTCAGCTGGAGGCATGGAGCCTGCGGCGGAGTTGGGGGTAGGCAGACCCGGCCCAATGCGTTGGTGCGGATCGGGAGGCTTGGAGGGATATAAAGAGGAGTAAAAGGGAGATGAAAAGGATGCTTAGGAGGACGGGTTGGAGGGTTTGAAGTTGATGGCACAGCGGGCTCGGACGGTAGATGCGGCCGTGTTGAGAGGTGGATTCAAAAGGGCGGCGACCCAATTTCTCTAGGTCCAAGACGGTGGCAGATGGTTGCTTTCTGTCGAAGCTCGGCGATGGGGTGGTGGTCTCTACCGCCAGCGGGTTGTCTGCACGTATGGATGCTCGATCAAGCAGAAGGGCTTGCTAACTAACTCTTCAATAGCGGGTAGAGGCGGTACGGTGTATACCATGGATGGTTGATATTTTTGGAGTTACGGTCACGAGGAGGCGCCCTCCTTCCTAAACGCGGCGCCAGATCTGAAGGCGGTGTAGATCTGAAGACGATAGTTGAATAGGAAGGCAAGGCACACTAGATTCGCCCACCGAAACCACGAACCACGTGCTGGATATCTGCTATGGTGGAGTAGAGAGGGATCGGGGGAGACGGGAGGTAGATGGGGTCGGAACCCTAGCGACAGTGGGCGAAGGGAGAGCAGAGAGACAGGCAGGGAGGAGAGGTGGCAACAACGGAAAAAGATCGGGGGAGGAGACGATCGTAACGATCATAGGAGGGGAAGATCACTGGTGGAGAAGAGAGGGATCCAGGGGGATCGGGAGAGTCGGGAGGCGGAAGCCTTCTTTTGGCATTCCAAAAGCTCTCCGATTTCGACGTCTTTTGCGAGGATCGTGGAATGCACGGGAGGGAACTACTGCATTTAGACTGCCGATTTTGGTAAAATTACAGGCCCCGATCCAAACGGCGTCATTGTCAATACCGTACTTAGAATACCCTAACGAAATACAATACCGTGTTGAACTACAGCACCCAAACGGCCCCTTAGAGGAGTTTGAACAAGAGATCCCCAGTCAAGTATTTGATAGGACGTCCTTGGCTGCACACGGATGAGTGGCCTATTAGGGGGATTCCCCCTTTTAATCTTGGGTTTTGTGAGCTCAGAAGCTATGTTTTTTTTGTTCCAAGGTCCACATTTAATATATAATGAAATATAGACATTACCAAAGGAAACAGAGAACCCAAAGGAAATGGAACAGAGTTCCAGGAAAAGAATTATAAATGTCACATGTAAATCCAACAATTAGCCATGTGCACCAAGAACTACATTATAGAAAACAAGCCAAAAGTAGTGAGCCAAGCCGACCTTTGCCCTTTGTACATTGAAACGGCCCTGCTTGATAAGCAGATAAATCTTGATAGAAGAAGGGAATATCAAGGTTAAGATAAAAGAACCGTTCGGGTATATGCATTCATAATTGTTACCATATTGTTAGAACTTCTAGTTTTTACTTATTTTTCCACATGATGCCTAAGCTCCAACTCTCTCACTTCCATTGAACAAACATTTATGTATTTGTGACGATTCATGCCACTGTAAGTTAAGTGTGTTGCTTCATGACATCGTCTTCCCATTCCCCTTCCTAATAGATCAATGAATTATTATTATTTATTTTATTTGGGGGAGGGGGCTTTCTCCCTCACATTTTTACCACCTCTAATCATCATTGTTGAGGCGGCATCTTGCCTGCTCGTCACTCATGAACAAGGTTTCCAACCGTCAGGTACAACCTTGTGACCTATCTAATGATTGTTGCTTTTCTCAAATTTTGTCATTCCATGTTTACCTCATCCCAATCCACCTGCTCATCAAATAATCTACGTCACAATCACTTTCCATCTATAAACTCCTTTTTGGGGGTTACAGTTTTCCTCATCCCTATCCACTTGCACATCCAATAATCCATGTCCCAACCACTTTCCAAACGTAAACTCCTTTTTTGGGATTTACCTGCACACGATGCCTTATTTGTTTTTCAACTTAATCACGTGAGCCCCTATTGGAGCTTCTTGGTGGTTTTTCTCTTTTATTCAACCCTGTCTTGTGTCCTTATCCACTTATTAATGGGATTTTTTTGCCACCCCAACCGTACTCTTAGCAATGTTCGCAGTCAGGATGCAGGGTAATAGAGGAGAGTAAGATGAAGGGGAAGAAATAAAGAGGAATAGATAGAGTGAAGAGATAGTTATTTTTTGGAGATTATTATCGATGCATGTGACTACATGTTGCCCATGGAGAACCATTCTATTAATTATGCACGTTGAAATTACATATTCTATTTATAACTATGTTGTATGAATGTCTGTGTTGATATGAATGTAACAGTTTATTCGATATGAATGTAACAGTTTATTACACAGCTACCAATGCCTATGCTAAGTTTAGCAAGTAGATTGTTGCCACACTCTTTGGATTTTTTTTTTAGAGTTTTGCTCTCTGGCCTTTTATCTTCTTTTTATGCCATGTTGTGTACATTGACTATAAGCTACTAATGTGTATCAGCACTCTCTGAACTCAAAAATGTTAGCAACTAAGATGGCGACTATTCACTATTGTGCATGCTTGTATCTATCATCAACTGATACTCTAGATGCAATTAGTGTCTCTTCAAGAAGCTTGCATGTTACCTGATCTTATACCTTCTTTGGTGTCATCTACCTAAAGGGGAGTGCTCGAGGTCTTAACTTGAGAGACTCAAGAAGACAGAGAAATTTCATATGGGATTCATCTGCAATTACTTTTCTTTTGAGTTTGCGTGGCATGTGTGTCTCTGCCTAGGCAAGCTAGATTTGGGGTTCTCCTTGCACTATGTCGAGGGGGATTTGGAGAGCATAAGTGAGGCAGGACAATACCATTCCCAATCCCAGTCTAAAAGCCTAACAGTGCATCCTATTAGGAGTAATTGGTACTTTTCATAACGTTAATTTGTTTTAGGATTTATTATGCTAAGTGTAGTTTCATGGACATAGTTGTAAGTTCCAAGTTTATTATTTCATTGGTTGTTAATTAGGTGTCTAGTTCCACTTGTTTGATAACTATGGTTTCCATCTTTTCTTATAAATACCAAAACTCAAGGAATATGTCTAAAGATATAGATGATAAATTATTTGAACTCCCAATTCTAGGGTATTGCCTTTTCCATCAAAAAGTTAATGTGTTGTTTATATGTGTTTATTTAGATAGGCTTGCGTTGTTAGATCCATGAGAAGTTTGAAGTCTATGTGTCCCCTCTTCTATTGTTAGTAGGAATCGCCTATTGTGATACATCGATTAGCCTAGATTTGCTTTTCTATAGAAGTTGACTACTTCAAGACTTTTTCTCTAGTGAGCATATTCAATTCTACATGGGCATTGATTTATGTGCTTGTTTGTTCAAATTGACCTCTGTATCAACTTGTGCTAGAATGTATTCTTTACTATAATTGTAGTCCCTTTCCACATAAAAACCTTCTTGATTTTGCTCAAAGGGAGAATGGAGTTTCCTTTGGTATTTGTAAATCCCATTGTGGTCACTTACTTTCTATTAAGAGGGAAGGGTGGTAATCCTCATTATGTAAGTTGATGAAATCCTTTCTGGAAGTGTACAATGAAATGATAGTTAATCTCCTTTTTCTTATACAGAAAGATATCAAAAACTATTGTGAAGATAACTTGGTTGTCACTAGAATCCATGTTACTTTCATTAGGGTTGAGTTAATTGTTAAGCCAAACAATGGCACTCTAGTGAGATGTGCCATACCGTAGTTGTTCGAAGCACTCTCCAGAGAGCTTGATGTACAAGAGATAAATCACATATGCACACATTTTCTATGTTGGGAAACATAATGATAGGAAGTCTGCTTCAAACATCAACTTCGTGTGTGGAAACTTCAACATCTAGAGAAGCATAAAGCAGGTTGCAGTAGTTAGGCCTAGATTGGCAAAGTACAGGGCCTTGGGCAACACCACCATAGGATCTATTTTGGGTCAAGGCATCATTAAAAGAAGTCAATATGACTAATCCTAATTATATATCGATGCTCTATAATAATAAGGCAATCATCTTCGTTGCTTATGGGGATGGATGAATAGCATCAGGGTGGACAAGTACTCCATCAAAGGCAGCAACGAGCGGACTTATATTCCACATGTCAAGTCAAAAATTAACCCACTGCAGATCTAGCATAACGAGCATCTACGATCCATATCGATGGGAATAGTTAGAATATTTATATTCTATTTATATCTCATTATATTTGTCTTGTTATTTTTCAAGTACTTTATTTCCTTCTCTGAGTTAGCACTCCTCAACCCTCCTTAAAAAAGGGTCTTATATCCTCCTTTTTCATATATACCACAGAGAGAAAATCAGTCCCATCTTTACAAGATCAAACCACATAACTGGTGATTGGTGAGTTCATTCATTAGCAATTAAGCTAACTCGCAGAGGAGGGGTATGGAGAGTATAAATAGACCATTAGGGTCTAGCTAAAAAAGAATGGTCCAAGTGGGACTACACTCAAAAAAAAGATGTGCAACCTAACTACATTGTACAACACCTATGCAAAGTATGTGATTAGTGCAGAGCACCATACATAAAACAAAGTTGGGATGGCTACTGCAACAAATGGCTAAGATTTGTAGGAATCCAGCAAGTACAACATTCTTGTAAGGAGAGGAAGGGCATAGGGCTCCTCTGCATGGGATGTTGTGGTCGCCTATAGTAAATGAGAGCATGTATGAGAACAGGAAGAATGATGAAGACTCCTAGAAGAAGAGGTTGCAGCATCAAATGGTAATAGGGCTTCACCTCCTTACAGATGCAAAGGCCATCAAGGAGCTTGGAGACGAAGTTCTAAGCGAGCAATTATTCGAGGGCCATTGGTTGCACGAGGTCGAATAGCCCACCAGGGATTCCATATTTCATCTTGTTTGCACAGGCAGCAGCAGGGGTTTTCTCTCACAAGATATGACCAGGTTATGTAGGACAAGCCCCACCTTTACGCACTTATGAGCGTAGACGGCGTTGTGTCATTAGTTAGGTTTCATTAGCAGGCTTTATTTTATTTTACATTTGTTTCTCGTTTTTAGGCTTTTGTAAAGTCAAGTAGTTTAGTCCGACATTGGCTACGCCCGCTTATTCTTTCTTTTAAAAGCCTATATAAAGGCTCTATCTGCGTCCATGTAGAGACACGGTTGATGAATAAGAATTATCTTTTAGCCATTGCTTCATTTATCTTAAGTTAGCCTGTAGTTTTACATTAAGCGGTATCAGAGCTTAACCCTAAAAACATTAGGGTTAGGTCCTGCCCAACCGTCGTTCTCCTTGTACCCACCGCCGCCGCCCCCTTGTCCTCTGCCTACCACCGCTACTGCTGCAGCCACTGCTTCTATCCGTCCACCGGCCGTTGCCTCTATCCACTACCACTTAGCCTGCTACCACCGCAGCCGCTGCCTGTTGCTTCCTCCGCCACCGCCTGCTGCCACCCTTTGGTCGGCCATCCACTACTTCGTCAACAACTGGCCCCAGGCCGTCGCCGCTGCCTGTTGCTACCGTTGCCGCCGTCGTCGCTGCCCTTTCGTCAGCCCTCTACTCCGTCGACAACTGGCCCCCAGGCCGCTAGTAAGCAACCCCCTGAAAAAAATTTCGGGGGCGACCGCTGGCCCCCTGCAACCCCCAGCCAACTCATCACGGAGTTAGATCCGCGTAGGGTCAGGGCACATATCTATTACTTCCTCCCGAGGTAATTCTCTCCATCTATATCAAAAGCAAGGAAGCAGCGATTGTCATCACTTTGGGTAATTCTCTCCATCTATATCAAAAGCACATATATTTTAGACAGGTTGACGACATGCTTGATCTATTGATGGGATCCCACTATTTCTCCAAGATTGACCTCCGTAGCGGGTATCACCATATCCGTGTTAAGGAGTCCCATGAATGGAAGACTGCCTTCAAAAACCCTGACGGATTATATGAGTGGTTAATCATGCCTTTTGGTCTGTCCAACACACCCAGCACCTTCATGTGTGTCATGAACCATGTGTTACGACCATTCATTGGAAAAAGTTTAGTGGTCTACTTTGATGACATTTTGATTTTTAGCAAGACCAAGGACGAACACGTAATTCATCTCCAGCTTATCTTCGACACACTTCGATCTGAGAAATTGTATGTCAATCTAAAGAAGTGCTCGTTCCTTCAAGATAAAGTCTTATTCCTTGGCTACTTTGTATCAGCTACCGGCATTGAGGCTGACCCGGCCAAAGTCAAAGCCATCACTAATTGGCCCCAACCCACTTCGATTTCTAAGCTTCGTAGCTTTCACAGGCTGGCTACTTTTTATCGTCATTTTGTTCAAGGATTTAGCACCATTATGGCTCCTCTCACTGAGTTAATGAAGTGTGACAAATTAGAGTGGACGCCATCCGCAAGACGTGCTTTTGAGGCTGTCAAAACCAAGTTGACCTTCGCCTTCCTGATTTCTCACTTCTGTTTGAAGTATCTTGTGACGCTTCCGATGTTGGCATTGGAGGCATTCTTAGTCAAGAAGGGCCCCCTGTTGCCTTTTTCAGTGAGAAACTCAACGACGCAAAGTGTAAATATTCCACTTATGATAAAGAATTCTACGTTGTTGTACAATCCTTGCGTCATTGGAGGCAATACCTTCTCCATCAAGAGTTCATCCTTTGGTCTGACCATCGGGCCCTTCGCTTTCTAAATTCCCAAAAGAATTTAAATGTGTGTCACGCCAAGTGGTGTGAGTTTCTTCAAGAGTACACTTTTGTTCTCAAACATCGCTCAGGTGTTGAGAACAAGGCCGCAGACGCTCTCATTCGTTGTTTGACCACCCTACAGTCTATGAGCGTTGAAGTTGTGGGCTTCGACCGTCTCAAAGAGCAATATTCCACTTGTCCTGACTTCACGACTATTCATTCCGACCTTCTCAGTAGTACACCTGGCCATGCTTCTGATTTTGTTCTACGAGAGGGATTTCTTTTCCGCGGCACGCAGTTATGTATCCCTTCTACTTCAGTTCGAGATTTTCTCATTTGGGAATTACATGTTGGTGGCCTCGCTGGCCATTTTGGTAGGGATAAGACCACCGATGTAGTGACAGACAGATTTTATTGGCCTTCCTTACGACGTGATGTAGCTCGCATCGTGTCTCAGTGTCGTACTTGTCAATTGGCCAAAACCAAAAGACAAAATACGGGTCTTTACACTCCCCTCCCTATTCCCCACGAGCCTTGGAAGGATTTAAGTATGGATTTTATTTTAGGTCTTCCCCACACTTCCCGTGGCCATGACTTCGTGTTCGTGGTTGTTGATCGTTTTTCAAAGATGGCCCACTTCATTGTCTGTAGTAAGACTTCTGACGCCTCTCGTATTGCCCGCCTTTTCTTCAATGAGGTAGTCAAGCTACATGGACTCCCTACTACCATAGTCTCTAACTGTGATGTTAAGTTTGTTAGCTACTTTTGGAAGACCTTATGGAAAATCTTTGGTACCAACCTCAAATTCTCTTCCGCCTTTCACTCTCAAACTGATGGTCAAAATGAGGTGGTCAACCGAAGTTTGGGTAACCTCCTGCGATGTCTTGTTGGGGAACGTTTAGGCAATTGGGATTTATTGCTACCTACTGCTGAATTTTCTTACAACAGTTCTATTAATCGATCCACAGGAAAGAGCCCTTTTGAAGTTGTTAATGGTTACAAGCCCCGCCAGCCTATAGATCGCATACCCATGTCCACTACTGGTCAACCTTCCCACACTGCTGAGACCTTTGCCCAGCACATTCATGATTTGCATGCCAAGATTTGCCAAAAACTTACTGTCTTATGAAAACTACAAGCTTTCTACAGATGCACACCGCAGGTTTCAAGAATTTAATGTGGGAGATTATGTTTTAGTACGTGTGCGTCCTGAACGCTACCCCAAAAATTCTTTCAAGAAGCTTCATGCCAGAGCGTCAGGATCTTTCCAAATACTTAGTTGACAAGGACCCAATGCCTATGTACTGGATTTGCCAACATATTGGGGCATTAGTGCAGTATTCAATGTGGAAGATCTTTCTCCTTATCGTGGTACATTCGAGCCCCCTCCACCACCACCAGCTGCTTCTTCAGATCGTCATTGTGCTCCACCGTCTTCAGCAACGTTACCGCCTCTGCCTCGACTTCCTCAGCAGTCACCCGAGCGCATCGACACAGTCTTGGACGACCAGACCGTCCTCACTAGCTAGTGCACCGTACATCATTTCTTGGTTCGCTGGAGCGGTCGTTCTTCAACAGACGCCACCTGGATCACCGAGGAGTTCCGCCGCATTGATGCAGATCTTCTTGAGCTCTACCTCAGTACTGACTCGACGGAGTCGAGTCTTTTGCAGCCGAGGGGAGTTGATGTAGGACAGACCCCACCTTTACGCACTTATGAGCGTAGACGGCGTCGTGTCATTAGTTAGGCTCCATTAGCAGGCTTTATTTTATTTTGCCTTTGTTTCTCATTTTTGGGCTTTTGTAAAGTCAAGTGGTTTAGTCCCACATTGGCTACGCCCGCTTAGTCTTTCTTTTAAAAGCCTATATAAAGGCTCTCTCTGCGTCCATGTAGAGACACAGTTGATGAATAAGAATTATCTTTTATCCATTGCTTCGTTTATCATAAGTTAACCTGTAGTTGTACATTACCAAGCCTTAGGGGCCGTTTGGGTAGCCAATTTGTAACTGATGTAGTAATTAAGGACTGATGGGATTTGGACTACCTAACTAACAAATACAGCAATTTTTAATTACTTCGTTTGGATGACTGGGAATTTATAAATACAGTGATTACAAGTACTGCCCTTTTAATCACCTTGTTTGGTAAAGATGTATTTAAAATGCAGTATTTATCTTAATCCCACCATTGACATAAAAACCACCATATGTCTATACTACAGGGGAATACGTTGTTGTCCTCTTCCATATGGACATTTCAAGCTAAAACCATCTTACGCAGCCATCTTGGACAACCCATGAATTCAACTACTTAACATGAACATTCAGAACAGACAATACTGAAATAAAAGCCACTTGTCTCAGTATATACTTTCAGAAGCATTTTGTATCTAAAGTTTACATATACAGTATCAACAACAAAGTTTTCATTGCATGAACAAACCAGATACATATCATCAACAACTCACCCAATTCGTTTTGACCACCCATTCCTCCTACACTTGCTACTTTTCACCACCAACATCAACCCGCAAAACCACCACAATCTGCTGCTCTTCACCACCACCAACTATCACTATCAATTGAGCAGCAACACCACAATCCACCATTTTCAACCAACAACACCACCATCCATCTCGTGGCAACACCGCACTCCCACCTCCTCACCACCAACTAAACACAAAATAGCATAAGCAGAATAATCTGCACAGCGGCACCATGGCAGCATTAGCTATTAATATAGCTCTGAGCAACAATAGTAAAATTGAACAAACGACTAGCAGAGGTGGTAGCAATAAACACAATCGTATTTCGGCAGGATATTCAGTAACTTGCTCCGGCTGGCTGGCATGCGAGGCAGCACCCACGGGCGTCGTACTATCTCCATGAGGCCATTGAATGACTTGTCGATGGGGTTCTCGTTCCCGTGTCCTTACCCCCGCCGTGTCGGACAGGCTCACAATGGCAACCGTCAGCTGGAGGCATGGAGCCTGCGGCGGAGTTGGGGGTAGGCAGACCCGGCCCAATGCGTTGGTGCGGATCGGGAGGCTTGGAGGGATATAAAGAGGAGTAAAAGGGAGATGAAAAGGATGCTTAGGAGGACGGGTTGGAGGGTTTGAAGTTGATGGCACAGCGGGCTCGGACGGTAGATGCGGCCGTGTTGAGAGGTGGATTCAAAAGGGCGGCGACCCAATTTCTCTAGGTCCAAGACGGTGGCAGATGGTTGCTTTCTGTCGAAGCTCGGCGATGGGGTGGTGGTCTCTACCGCCAGCGGGTTGTCTGCACGTATGGATGCTCGATCAAGCAGAAGGGCTTGCTAACTAACTCTTCAATAGCGGGTAGAGGCGGTACGGTGTATACCATGGATGGTTGATATTTTTGGAGTTACGGTCACGAGGAGGCGCCCTCCTTCCTAAACGCGGCGCCAGATCTGAAGGCGGTGTAGATCTGAAGACGATAGTTGAATAGGAAGGCAAGGCACACTAGATTCGCCCACCGAAACCACGAACCACGTGCTGGATATCTGCTATGGTGGAGTAGAGAGGGATCGGGGGAGACGGGAGGTAGATGGGGTCGGAACCCTAGCGACAGTGGGCGAAGGGAGAGCAGAGAGACAGGCAGGGAGGAGAGGTGGCAACAACGGAAAAAGATCGGGGGAGGAGACGATCGTAACGATCATAGGAGGGGAAGATCACTGGTGGAGAAGAGAGGGATCCAGGGGGATCGGGAGAGTCGGGAGGCGGAAGCCTTCTTTTGGCATTCCAAAAGCTCTCCGATTTCGACGTCTTTTGCGAGGATCGTGGAATGCACGGGAGGGAACTACTGCATTTAGACTGCCGATTTTGGTAAAATTACAGGCCCCGATCCAAACGGCGTCATTGTCAATACCGTACTTAGAATACCCTAACGAAATACAATACCGTGTTGAACTACAGCACCCAAACGGCCCCTTAGAGGAGTTTGAACAAGAGATCCCCAGTCAAGTATTTGATAGGACGTCCTTGGCTGCACACGGATGAGTGGCCTATTAGGGGGATTCCCCCTTTTAATCTTGGGTTTTGTGAGCTCAGAAGCTATGTTTTTTTTGTTCCAAGGTCCACATTTAATATATAATGAAATATAGACATTACCAAAGGAAACAGAGAACCCAAAGGAAATGGAACAGAGTTCCAGGAAAAGAATTATAAATGTCACATGTAAATCCAACAATTAGCCATGTGCACCAAGAACTACATTATAGAAAACAAGCCAAAAGTAGTGAGCCAAGCCGACCTTTGCCCTTTGTACATTGAAACGGCCCTGCTTGATAAGCAGATAAATCTTGATAGAAGAAGGGAATATCAAGGTTAAGATAAAAGAACCGTTCGGGTATATGCATTCATAATTGTTACCATATTGTTAGAACTTCTAGTTTTTACTTATTTTTCCACATGATGCCTAAGCTCCAACTCTCTCACTTCCATTGAACAAACATTTATGTATTTGTGACGATTCATGCCACTGTAAGTTAAGTGTGTTGCTTCATGACATCGTCTTCCCATTCCCCTTCCTAATAGATCAATGAATTATTATTATTTATTTTATTTGGGGGAGGGGGCTTTCTCCCTCACATTTTTACCACCTCTAATCATCATTGTTGAGGCGGCATCTTGCCTGCTCGTCACTCATGAACAAGGTTTCCAACCGTCAGGTACAACCTTGTGACCTATCTAATGATTGTTGCTTTTCTCAAATTTTGTCATTCCATGTTTACCTCATCCCAATCCACCTGCTCATCAAATAATCTACGTCACAATCACTTTCCATCTATAAACTCCTTTTTGGGGGTTACAGTTTTCCTCATCCCTATCCACTTGCACATCCAATAATCCATGTCCCAACCACTTTCCAAACGTAAACTCCTTTTTTGGGATTTACCTGCACACGATGCCTTATTTGTTTTTCAACTTAATCACGTGAGCCCCTATTGGAGCTTCTTGGTGGTTTTTCTCTTTTATTCAACCCTGTCTTGTGTCCTTATCCACTTATTAATGGGATTTTTTTGCCACCCCAACCGTACTCTTAGCAATGTTCGCAGTCAGGATGCAGGGTAATAGAGGAGAGTAAGATGAAGGGGAAGAAATAAAGAGGAATAGATAGAGTGAAGAGATAGTTATTTTTTGGAGATTATTATCGATGCATGTGACTACATGTTGCCCATGGAGAACCATTCTATTAATTATGCACGTTGAAATTACATATTCTATTTATAACTATGTTGTATGAATGTCTGTGTTGATATGAATGTAACAGTTTATTCGATATGAATGTAACAGTTTATTACACAGCTACCAATGCCTATGCTAAGTTTAGCAAGTAGATTGTTGCCACACTCTTTGGATTTTTTTTTTAGAGTTTTGCTCTCTGGCCTTTTATCTTCTTTTTATGCCATGTTGTGTACATTGACTATAAGCTACTAATGTGTATCAGCACTCTCTGAACTCAAAAATGTTAGCAACTAAGATGGCGACTATTCACTATTGTGCATGCTTGTATCTATCATCAACTGATACTCTAGATGCAATTAGTGTCTCTTCAAGAAGCTTGCATGTTACCTGATCTTATACCTTCTTTGGTGTCATCTACCTAAAGGGGAGTGCTCGAGGTCTTAACTTGAGAGACTCAAGAAGACAGAGAAATTTCATATGGGATGCATCTGCAATTACTTTTCTTTTGAGTTTGCGTGGCATGTGTGTCTCTGCCTAGGCAAGCTAGATTTGGGGTTCTCCTTGCACTATGTCGAGGGGGATTTGGAGAGCATAAGTGAGGCAGGACAATACCATTCCCAATCCCAGTCTAAAAGCCTAACAGTGCATCCTATTAGGAGTAATTGGTACTTTTCATAACGTTAATTTGTTTTAGGATTTATTATGCTAAGTGTAGTTTCATGGACATAGTTGTAAGTTCCAAGTTTATTATTTCATTGGTTGTTAATTAGGTGTCTAGTTCCACTTGTTTGATAACTATGGTTTCCATCTTTTCTTATAAATACCAAAACTCAAGGAATATGTCTAAAGATATAGATGATAAATTATTTGAACTCCCAATTCTAGGGTATTGCCTTTTCCATCAAAAAGTTAATGTGTTGTTTATATGTGTTTATTTAGATAGGCTTGCGTTGTTAGATCCATGAGAAGTTTGAAGTCTATGTGTCCCCTCTTCTATTGTTAGTAGGAATCGCCTATTGTGATACATCGATTAGCCTAGATTTGCTTTTCTATAGAAGTTGACTACTTCAAGACTTTTTCTCTAGTGAGCATATTCAATTCTACATGGGCATTGATTTATGTGCTTGTTTGTTCAAATTGACCTCTGTATCAACTTGTGCTAGAATGTATTCTTTACTATAATTGTAGTCCCTTTCCACATAAAAACCTTCTTGATTTTGCTCAAAGGGAGAATGGAGTTTCCTTTGGTATTTGTAAATCCCATTGTGGTCACTTACTTTCTATTAAGAGGGAAGGGTGGTAATCCTCATTATGTAAGTTGATGAAATCCTTTCTGGAAGTGTACAATGAAATGATAGTTAATCTCCTTTTTCTTATACAGAAAGATATCAAAAACTATTGTGAAGATAACTTGGTTGTCACTAGAATCCATGTTACTTTCATTAGGGTTGAGTTAATTGTTAAGCCAAACAATGGCACTCTAGTGAGATGTGCCATACCGTAGTTGTTCGAAGCACTCTCCAGAGAGCTTGATGTACAAGAGATAAATCACATATGCACACATTTTCTATGTTGGGAAACATAATGATAGGAAGTCTGCTTCAAACATCAACTTCGTGTGTGGAAACTTCAACATCTAGAGAAGCATAAAGCAGGTTGCAGTAGTTAGGCCTAGATTGGCAAAGTACAGGGCCTTGGGCAACACCACCATAGGATCTATTTTGGGTCAAGGCATCATTAAAAGAAGTCAATATGACTAATCCTAATTATATATCGATGCTCTATAATAATAAGGCAATCATCTTCGTTGCTTATGGGGATGGATGAATAGCATCAGGGTGGACAAGTACTCCATCAAAGGCAGCAACGAGCGGACTTATATTCCACATGTCAAGTCAAAAATTAACCCACTGCAGATCTAGCATAACGAGCATCTACGATCCATATCGATGGGAATAGTTAGAATATTTATATTCTATTTATATCTCATTATATTTGTCTTGTTATTTTTCAAGTACTTTATTTCCTTCTCTGAGTTAGCACTCCTCAACCCTCCTTAAAAAAGGGTCTTATATCCTCCTTTTTCATATATACCACAGAGAGAAAATCAGTCCCATCTTTACAAGATCAAACCACATAACTGGTGATTGGTGAGTTCATTCATTAGCAATTAAGCTAACTCGCAGAGGAGGGGTATGGAGAGTATAAATAGACCATTAGGGTCTAGCTAAAAAAGAATGGTCCAAGTGGGACTACACTCAAAAAAAAGATGTGCAACCTAACTACATTGTACAACACCTATGCAAAGTATGTGATTAGTGCAGAGCACCATACATAAAACAAAGTTGGGATGGCTACTGCAACAAATGGCTAAGATTTGTAGGAATCCAGCAAGTACAACATTCTTGTAAGGAGAGGAAGGGCATAGGGCTCCTCTGCATGGGATGTTGTGGTCGCCTATAGTAAATGAGAGCATGTATGAGAACAGGAAGAATGATGAAGACTCCTAGAAGAAGAGGTTGCAGCATCAAATGGTAATAGGGCTTCACCTCCTTACAGATGCAAAGGCCATCAAGGAGCTTGGAGACGAAGTTCTAAGCGAGCAATTATTCGAGGGCCATTGGTTGCACGAGGTCGAATAGCCCACCAGGGATTCCATATTTCATCTTGTTTGCACAGGCAGCAGCAGGGGTTTTCTCTCACAAGATATGACCAGGTTATGTAGGACAAGCCCCACCTTTACGCACTTATGAGCGTAGACGGCGTTGTGTCATTAGTTAGGTTTCATTAGCAGGCTTTATTTTATTTTACATTTGTTTCTCGTTTTTAGGCTTTTGTAAAGTCAAGTAGTTTAGTCCGACATTGGCTACGCCCGCTTATTCTTTCTTTTAAAAGCCTATATAAAGGCTCTATCTGCGTCCATGTAGAGACACGGTTGATGAATAAGAATTATCTTTTAGCCATTGCTTCATTTATCTTAAGTTAGCCTGTAGTTTTACATTAAGCGGTATCAGAGCTTAACCCTAAAAACATTAGGGTTAGGTCCTGCCCAACCGTCGTTCTCCTTGTACCCACCGCCGCCGCCCCCTTGTCCTCTGCCTACCACCGCTACTGCTGCAGCCACTGCTTCTATCCGTCCACCGGCCGTTGCCTCTATCCACTACCACTTAGCCTGCTACCACCGCAGCCGCTGCCTGTTGCTTCCTCCGCCACCGCCTGCTGCCACCCTTTGGTCGGCCATCCACTACTTCGTCAACAACTGGCCCCAGGCCGTCGCCGCTGCCTGTTGCTACCGTTGCCGCCGTCGTCGCTGCCCTTTCGTCAGCCCTCTACTCCGTCGACAACTGGCCCCCAGGCCGCTAGTAAGCAACCCCCTGAAAAAAATTTCGGGGGCGACCGCTGGCCCCCTGCAACCCCCAGCCAACTCATCACGGAGTTAGATCCGCGTAGGGTCAGGGCACATATCTATTACTTCCTCCCGAGGTAATTCTCTCCATCTATATCAAAAGCAAGGAAGCAGCGATTGTCATCACTTTGGGTAATTCTCTCCATCTATATCAAAAGCACATATATTTTAGACAGGTTGACGACATGCTTGATCTATTGATGGGATCCCACTATTTCTCCAAGATTGACCTCCGTAGCGGGTATCACCATATCCGTGTTAAGGAGTCCCATGAATGGAAGACTGCCTTCAAAAACCCTGACGGATTATATGAGTGGTTAATCATGCCTTTTGGTCTGTCCAACACACCCAGCACCTTCATGTGTGTCATGAACCATGTGTTACGACCATTCATTGGAAAAAGTTTAGTGGTCTACTTTGATGACATTTTGATTTTTAGCAAGACCAAGGACGAACACGTAATTCATCTCCAGCTTATCTTCGACACACTTCGATCTGAGAAATTGTATGTCAATCTAAAGAAGTGCTCGTTCCTTCAAGATAAAGTCTTATTCCTTGGCTACTTTGTATCAGCTACCGGCATTGAGGCTGACCCGGCCAAAGTCAAAGCCATCACTGATTGGCCCCAACCCACTTCGATTTCTAAGCTTCGTAGCTTTCACAGGCTGGCTACTTTTTATCGTCATTTTGTTCAAGGATTTAGCACCATTATGGCTCCTCTCACTGAGTTAATGAAGTGTGACAAATTAGAGTAGACGCCATCCGCAAGACGTGCTTTTGAGGCTGTCAAAACCAAGTTGACCTTCGCCTTCCTGATTTCTCACTTCTGTTTGAAGTATCTTGTGACGCTTCCGATGTTGGCATTGGAGGCATTCTTAGTCAAGAAGGGCCCCCTGTTGCCTTTTTCAGTGAGAAACTCAACGACGCAAAGTGTAAATATTCCACTTATGATAAAGAATTCTACGTTGTTGTACAATCCTTGCGTCATTGGAGGCAATACCTTCTCCATCAAGAGTTCATCCTTTGGTCTGACCATCGGGCCCTTCGCTTTCTAAATTCCCAAAAGAATTTAAATGTGTGTCACGCCAAGTGGTGTGAGTTTCTTCAAGAGTACACTTTTGTTCTCAAACATCGCTCAGGTGTTGAGAACAAGGCCGCAGACGCTCTCATTCGTTGTTTGACCACCCTACAGTCTATGAGCGTTGAAGTTGTGGGCTTCGACCGTCTCAAAGAGCAATATTCCACTTGTCCTGACTTCACGACTATTCATTCCGACCTTCTCAGTAGTACACCTGGCCATGCTTCTGATTTTGTTCTACGAGAGGGATTTCTTTTCCGCGGCACGCAGTTATGTATCCCTTCTACTTCAGTTCGAGATTTTCTCATTTGGGAATTACATGTTGGTGGCCTCGCTGGCCATTTTGGTAGGGATAAGACCACCGATGTAGTGACAGACAGATTTTATTGGCCTTCCTTACGACGTGATGTAGCTCGCATCGTGTCTCAGTGTCGTACTTGTCAATTGGCCAAAACCAAAAGACAAAATACGGGTCTTTACACTCCCCTCCCTATTCCCCACGAGCCTTGGAAGGATTTAAGTATGGATTTTATTTTAGGTCTTCCCCACACTTCCCGTGGCCATGACTTCGTGTTCGTGGTTGTTGATCGTTTTTCAAAGATGGCCCACTTCATTGTCTGTAGTAAGACTTCTGACGCCTCTCGTATTGCCCGCCTTTTCTTCAATGAGGTAGTCAAGCTACATGGACTCCCTACTACCATAGTCTCTAACTGTGATGTTAAGTTTGTTAGCTACTTTTGGAAGACCTTATGGAAAATCTTTGGTACCAACCTCAAATTCTCTTCCGCCTTTCACTCTCAAACTGATGGTCAAAATGAGGTGGTCAACCGAAGTTTGGGTAACCTCCTGCGATGTCTTGTTGGGGAACGTTTAGGCAATTGGGATTTATTGCTACCTACTGCTGAATTTTCTTACAACAGTTCTATTAATCGATCCACAGGAAAGAGCCCTTTTGAAGTTGTTAATGGTTACAAGCCCCGCCAGCCTATAGATCGCATACCCATGTCCACTACTGGTCAACCTTCCCACACTGCTGAGACCTTTGCCCAGCACATTCATGATTTGCATGCCAAGATTTGCCAAAAACTTACTGTCTTATGAAAACTACAAGCTTTCTACAGATGCACACCGCAGGTTTCAAGAATTTAATGTGGGAGATTATGTTTTAGTACGTGTGCGTCCTGAACGCTACCCCAAAAATTCTTTCAAGAAGCTTCATGCCAGAGCGTCAGGATCTTTCCAAATACTTAGTTGACAAGGACCCAATGCCTATGTACTGGATTTGCCAACATATTGGGGCATTAGTGCAGTATTCAATGTGGAAGATCTTTCTCCTTATCGTGGTACATTCGAGCCCCCTCCACCACCACCAGCTGCTTCTTCAGATCGTCATTGTGCTCCACCGTCTTCAGCAACGTTACCGCCTCTGCCTCGACTTCCTCAGCAGTCACCCGAGCGCATCGACACAGTCTTGGACGACCAGACCGTCCTCACTAGCTAGTGCACCGTACATCATTTCTTGGTTCGCTGGAGCGGTCGTTCTTCAACAGACGCCACCTGGATCACCGAGGAGTTCCGCCGCATTGATGCAGATCTTCTTGAGCTCTACCTCAGTACTGACTCGACGGAGTCGAGTCTTTTGCAGCCGAGGGGAGTTGATGTAGGACAGACCCCACCTTTACGCACTTATGAGCGTAGACGGCGTCGTGTCATTAGTTAGGCTCCATTAGCAGGCTTTATTTTATTTTGCCTTTGTTTCTCATTTTTGGGCTTTTGTAAAGTCAAGTGGTTTAGTCCCACATTGGCTACGCCCGCTTAGTCTTTCTTTTAAAAGCCTATATAAAGGCTCTCTCTGCGTCCATGTAGAGACACAGTTGATGAATAAGAATTATCTTTTATCCATTGCTTCGTTTATCATAAGTTAACCTGTAGTTGTACATTACCAAGCCTTAGGGGCCGTTTGGGTAGCCAATTTGTAACTGCTGTAGTAATTAAGGACTGATGGGATTTGGACTACCTAACTAACAAATACAGCAATTTTTAATTACTTCGTTTGGATGACTGGGAATTTATAAATACAGTGATTACAAGTACTGCCCTTTTAATCACCTTGTTTGGTAAAGATGTATTTAAAATGCAGTATTTATCTTAATCCCACCATTGACATAAAAACCACCATATGTCTATACTACAGGGGAATACGTTGTTGTCCTCTTCCATATGGACATTTCAAGCTAAAACCATCTTACGCAGCCATCTTGGACAACCCATGAATTCAACTACTTAACATGAACATTCAGAACAGACAATACTGAAATAAAAGCCACTTGTCTCAGTATATACTTTCAGAAGCATTTTGTATCTAAAGTTTACATATACAGTATCAACAACAAAGTTTTCATTGCATGAACAAACCAGATACATATCATCAACAACTCACCCAATTCGTTTTGACCACCCATTCCTCCTACACTTGCTACTTTTCACCACCAACATCAACCCGCAAAACCACCACAATCTGCTGCTCTTCACCACCACCAACTATCACTATCAATTGAGCAGCAACACCACAATCCACCATTTTCAACCAACAACACCACCATCCATCTCGTGGCAACACCGCACTCCCACCTCCTCACCACCAACTAAACACAAAATAGCATAAGCAGAATAATCTGCACAGCGGCACCATGGCAGCATTAGCTATTAATATAGCTCTGAGCAACAATAGTAAAATTGAACAAACGACTAGCAGAGGTGGTAGCAATAAACACAATCGTATTTCGGCAGGATATTCAGTAACTTGCTCCGGCTGGCTGGCATGCGAGGCAGCACCCACGGGCGTCGTACTATCTCCATGAGGCCATTGAATGACTTGTCGATGGGGTTCTCGTTCCCGTGTCCTTACCCCCGCCGTGTCGGACAGGCTCACAATGGCAACCGTCAGCTGGAGGCATGGAGCCTGTGGCGGAGTTGGGGGTAGGCAGACCCGGCCCAATGCGTTGGTGCGGATCGGGAGGCTTGGAGGGGTATAAAGAGGAGTAAAAGGGAGATGAAAAGGATGCTTAGGAGGACGGGTTGGAGGGCTTGAAGTTGATGGCACAGCGAGCTCGGACGGTAGATGCGGCCGTGTTGAGAGGTGGATTCAAAAGGGCGGCGACCCAATTTCTCTAGGTCCAAGACGGTGGCAGATGGTTGCTTTCTGTCGAAGCTCGGCGATGGGGTGGTGGTCTCTACCGCCGGCGGGTTGTCTGCACGTCTGGATGCTCGATCAAGCAGAAGGGCTTGCTAACTAACTCTTCAATAGCGGGTAGAGGCGGTACGGTGTATACCATGGATGGTTGATATTTTTGGAGTTACGGTCACGAGGAGGCGCCCTCCTTCCTAAACGCGGCGCCAGATCTGAAGGCGGTGTAGATCTGAAGACGATAGTTGAATAGGAAGGCAAGGCACACTAGATTCGCCCACCGAAACCACGAACCACGTGCTGGATATCTGCTATGGTGGAGTAGAGAGGGATCGGGGGAGACGGGAGGTAGATGGGGTCGGAACCCTAGCGACAGTGGGCGAAGGGAGAGCAGAGAGACAGGCAGGGAGGAGAGGTGGCAACAACGGAAAAAGATCGGGGGAGGAGACGATCGTAACAATCATAGGAGGGGAAGATCACTGGTGGAGAAGAGAGGGATCCAGGGGGATCGGGAGAGTCGGGAGGCGGAAGCCTTCTTTTGGCATTCCAAAAGCTCTCCGATTTCGGCGTCTTTTGCGAGGATCGTGGAATGCACGGGAGGGAACTACTGCATTTAGACTGCCGATTTTGGTAAAATTACAGGCCCCGATCCAAACGGCGTCATTGTCAATACCGTACTCAGAATACCCTAACGAAATACAATACCGTGTTGAACTACAGCACCCAAACGGCCCCTTAGAGGAGTTTGAACAAGAGATCCCCAGTCAAGTATTTGATAGGACGTCCTTGGCTGCACACGGATGAGTGGCCTATTAGGGGGATTCCCCCTTTTAATCTTGGGTTTTGTGAGCTCAGAAGCTATGTTTTTTTTGTTCCAAGGTCCACATTTAATATATAATGAAATATAGACATTACCAAAGGAAACAGAGAACCCAAAGGAAATGGAACAGAGTTCCAGGAAAAGAATTATAAATGTCACATGTAAATCCAACAATTAGCCATGTGCACCAAGAACTACATTATAGAAAACAAGCCAAAAGTAGTGAGCCAAGCCGACCTTTGCCCTTTGTACATTGAAACGGCCCTGCTTGATAAGCAGATAAATCTTGATAGAAGAAGGGAATATCAAGGTTAAGATAAAAGAACCGTTCGGGTATATGCATTCATAATTCAAGATTGTATACATTAAAAAAGTCACAACTTACCTTTGGTTGCCTCTCGATGAATTTCTCTGTAGCTTCCAGCAGACGGGTGTTGTCAAATCCTGCTTTGGAAAAAATACGACGAGCTAGCCCATTTTTTTGCTCCAACAAAGCCTTCATTAGATGCTCTGTCTCCACAATTTGATGTTTGCTTTCTTTGGCAACATCAGGTGATGACACGATTGCTTGCCATGCCATCTCAGTAAACTCATCTTGTCTTACCTACATAAAATTCAGACAGCTTTAAGATTTACAGCATTATAGAAGGTTAAAAAAGCAACTAAAATGTTGACAATGAACCAGTTGGCAATGAAGTCATGTCTGCTAGCTTATATTGATTTAACAAACTTTGAGAATTAAAGCATTGATTGATACTGATATTTCATTGAATTCCAGAAGAAGAAGAAAGTAGACGATAAAAAAAATCTGTTTATTTGTATATTGAAGGACATATGATTCTCAATCCAAAAAATATGCTTGACTTTTCGGTATCTTCATTATCCTTAACCCATTCTAGTTGTTTCTCCAGTCAACAATTTTGGGGAGCTTGTAGGATTTCAATATGGCATTTTTTTCAATGCAATTCGAACTAATCAATATTATATTGTGAAACCGATTTTGTTATTCTATACTTGGAAGGAAAAATCTAAGACTCCGTCTGGAAAAATTAGCTTTATTTGCATTTGCTGAGCTTAGTTCAACAGACATGTCTCTACAAAGGACCATTACTGAAACAATATGGAGTGCTGTTGCCATCCCTACAAACACTGGAAATTAGACAATATAGCCAGAAGACAAAAATTGATACTGAGTGATTGTCTCACAATTCATGTGGTATCATGTAACATGACACTTGGACAACAAAACTCATTTCATGGAGTCAATTTACTTGAATACCAAAAGAGATACTTAAACTATGACAAATTGGGATGTGAATTCCCTACATCTGAAACCCAAAAAGTAGAAACTACCTGCTTAATTTAACTGATAGTTACAGTCAAACACTAGCAAGTAAATCCCTCAAAAGGGTGAAGCACATTAAAGACAAGCTATCAAGAAAGTAGAAAACGAGGTAGGGGAAAATCCCTTGTGTGTGTGTTCTATTAGATAGGCAGACCGGGGAAAGCATACAGACTTAAACAAAGCCCTAATGAGCTAAAACACACTTGGGTCCATATTACAAAAAAACCCAATAGGCTAAATACTAATATACTCTACACACTCCCCCTCAAGCTAGAGCATGGCTGAAACACATGCCCAGCTTGGAAAGACAGAAGCACATACAAACTCACATTATAAAATGAAAGATATACTCAGCCCATACAAAAGATCATTCCCCCTGGATCTCAAAATTCAACACTCAAGCAATCATTTACTCCTTGATATAGATAGTGTCAAGGTAATAAGTTGACTCCCCCTTCAGCAGATAGTGCAGAAATCGCAGAAGGGTAGACTCCCCTGAGGCACATAGCAGTAAAGCAAGTAGCATGAAGAAAGCCGTGCCATGGTAGATAGTAGAATGGCTTCCAAACTAAGCAAAGTAGCATGTGGAGCAGTAGATAGCAACACATGTGTAGTGGTCTCAATCTCAGTCGCAGTCCAGAGGATCTTAAGCCACAGTTCCCAGATAGTGTGGGTCACAGACACGAAGCAGACAACGTGCACATATAGCACTAATAAGCAAAGAGTCAAGGTGCAAACAAAGCATGGACAAGCCAAAGGGAATCAGAACCAAGTGAAGTAGTCGACGTGTGTTAAGCACGGACAAGCATGGCAATAGAGACGACGTAGCTAGAATGAAGAACCGCTTATGCAAATTAGCAGGTCAAAAACAAACTTCAACTTGCATCATAGCAGCAAGTAGCACCAGAAATAAAGGCTCCACCAACTCTTCATTTAAGCAAACAATAGTAGAAGACTAAAAGATCTTCAAGAAGCTTACTTAATAGAAAGATCCTCATATAATAGCAGCAAAAGGAAGATCCACAATATATATAACACGAATATTCACATAGATACGAGTAGAAATAAATTCTTCCATCTCATCTCTCTCTGTTTTCCCCCTCACACTAACTACGAATAGACTCGAGAAAGTTGTTGGGGAGGAAAAAGAAGGCAATAATTCAAAGAAGGATAAAGAGAAAGTATAGAGAAAGACAACAACTTTAGAACTGGTTCACTGAAATAAAGGGACAAGAAAGATGGATGCCTCCATTCCATTTAATTACCAGATCAGTTTTTTTATTTTCATAACCGTGTTTGGATCAGGACCTCACGTTTGACCTCCATGCTCGAACTGGGCATGGAACCCGTGGTAATGCGAGATAACAACAAAAAAAGGGATCACTTGCAGCGGAAGGTGGGGTGTGTTAGAGAAAAGAAAAAGGAAGGCACGGAAGTCATGATCAGGGAAAACAAAAGTACCGAAAGGGTGGCTGAAAAGGAAATAGGAAACCCGATGAACGAGGTAAAAGAAAAATGAAATAGAACTGAATGAGGGAAAATATTAATTGGCACTTCTATAAAATACGAATGAAAAGGGGGGAACATTGTTAACTTGGAAAAAGGTGAGGGAGAGAGGATTATCAAGCATGGAGAACAGAGGCAGCAGTGTGATTGGGGGGCGGAGGCAAGGAACTACATTGGCAGTTTAAGGCAGAGATTAAACAAAAAATCGCACTAAACATGTACCAGGGTGATAATGGAAATGACATGATAACCAAAAGGCAAAGGTTAAACAAAAGGAAAAACATGAAAAGGGCAGACGGCAAGACATTACTATCATGTGTGTGTGTGTGTGTGGGGGGGGGGGGGGGGGGGGGGGGGGTTGTATAGGAGATAACTATAGCATTGCAGGGACAAGCTTTGTCAGATGGATGAGGAGGAAGATGAAGGGCAGCGGGAGGAAGAACAAAATATTAGCAGCAAGAGGCCTGTTGGCGGCACACCAAGAAAGAAGGGGCAACTACAAACTGGCGAGGAGTCACTTCTTTCGTCTCTCTTACTTGAGAGCTAATGTTTAGAATCTCTACTCTGATACCATTTAGAAAATGAGGGAGGGAGAACCCCCTTGTGTTTGTGTGTTCTATTAGACCCAATAGACTAAATACTATTATACTCTTAACAAAGAAAAAACAAAACTAGGATTCTCAGATTCCTAACTAAAAAATAGAAGTTGCCTGAATACATACAAGATTCCTTTCTGTCAGTTAACCTATATAATGCTCTAGCATTTCGTTCAAGTGAATTTTACCAAACATAGATACTCATATAAACCAATGCAGCCATTGTGCTTTTGGATCTTCTTATGTTGTTGTTTGGTTAGGGGCATAGATGATGATGATTGTGATTAGGGGGGGTAGGGGGCTTGCCCCAGAAAACAATCTGGGCATATTGTTCCAAGGACTAGATCAATTCAGGTCATATTAGGTCTCCTGTAGATCTTTTTTTTGGTAATTATGGTCAAATTAAGGAAATTACTTCAGATTTAGGAGATTTTAGGTCCATCTACGCTTTTGTCTAAATCAAGTCAAGCCATTTAGGTGTTAATTTTACTAGTTAAGGTATTGCAGAAACATCTATGTATGACATTTTACTTAGCTAATACATATCAATTCAGTAAATTTAACTAAACCCATAAGTTAGATTTAGTGATGCAGGACAAATCCTATTCTTGGTACCAAAGAATGCTTCTAGTTATGGATTCATTGTCCTTTTTGAATAATTGTGTTTTGCGGTTTATTATGAAAATATTTTAGTATTAGGAGGTACATGTAATATTTGAGGACTTGTTAGTTATTGTTTTTATAGTAGGAGCGTGAGCGGAAATAAGCCAATTAGGGCTTCCCGCTCGTTATCTACATATACCCATTCTTGAGGGTATTGCCCGACAAAGTTAAACTACATGAATGAAATTGGTTTTGCAAATTGGTTTACATCAATAAGATAATGTGATAATAAAAATGGTAGAGAGAAATGAAAGCACATAAGTAATTTTTCATTGACAAACCTTCCAAGGGAATGATATAACAAGATCACAAGTCGCTTGATGAGAATAAAAGGACCAATGTGTTCATACATGCGATAAATCATGATGATTTCAGCTATATTGTTGCCTGCTGTGTATTTGCCTGTTGTAATCATACTTACAACAATGAGATTAAGCAGTAGCCCATGTTGTTTATGGCTAAACTGTTGTCATCATGCAGCTCTCATGTGTTTCCAAAGCAATTCATGACTACAATTATAAGAATATTCAACTCTCCCTCCCAATCTTACTAACACATTGAATTATGTGGGTTGGTATTCCCATATTGTCAACCAGATTTCCCCAATTAACAAGGCACATTCTTTTGCTCTTTTAATATCCTTGAGATGCATTCCTCAATCAAAACACTCAATTGGCAAGGGTAGAGATGATAAAATGTCAAATCAGGACATAAGTGAACAATTTGCCTCTTGAGCATTTGGTGTCAAAAACTCCTGTAATAATATGGGCCACTCAAAACTCTACAAGGTGGATATGGTTATTTATTGCAATTCCTCTCACATTTTAGGTCACAATAGAGAGGCTGAATAACTTCATTGTTGGAGAAGTTAGTTATCCAACCTAAATGTTAGATAGATAATAATCACGGAGTGATGCTACCATCAGCAAATTATTCCAGTTCCCGGCAGATCCTATCGAGTTTCCCTATCTCCGATGATATATTACTTTGAAGACGTAAATAAAACTAAAACTATGGTATAGAATAGGCACATATTCAGTATTGCGTTCTCCAGGGTGTGGTTGTTCAATATATATGGCTAAACCATATTATTGATATATGCTTTATGCCTTATATTTATTTTATGGTTTAGACTTGTCTTTGTCTTTAGCCTTTCTTTTATCCCATATCTACTAATTTTATTTTCCACTTACTCTCTTGTCCTATAAAAGAGAGTGTTTTATATTTGTTTTAAACACATCAAATAAAGATTATTCGCTTCTATATGGTATCAAACAGTTGTTATCCACCTTAGCCTCTCCCCTCCCCAACCCTAACGCTTCCCATCTCTCCCCTCTCTTGATCTGACCCGTTGTCACCCTCCCCAGCCGCCGTTGCTAACCCCTCCCATGTCGATTTTGCTCTTCGACCAACCCCACTCCTCCACCACCAAAGCCACCGCTCCTCCCTCCCTTAACCCTATTGTTGTCCCCCTCCCCATCTTCCAACCAGCCGCCACCCACTAAAGTTGCTGCCACCCCCCTCCCCTCCCTGACCCTGTTGCTGCCCCCTCCTATTCCCACCAGCCGCCACCCCTCCATCCCATCCTAAATGTTGCCTTCTCCTCTTCCCACCTCCCTGCTACTTTTGCAGCCCTCTCATCCTTTCTTTCTTCCTCCCTCCCTCTCGCCTCATCTTCCCCCTTTTCTTCTTAATAACAAAACAAAAGAAAAATAGTGCATTGACAAGCTAAAGGTGTCTCCTTTCCTCTTCCTATGCCACACGGTAGAGTAAATATCTGATCATGGCGTAGGTCCTCTTTGCTTCTTTGTTGCCCCTATGTGGGATCCTCTGATCCACAAATACCATATCGTTTGTTGTTGATGTTGCTTAGTGTATCACAATATGTATTCTTCCTCTTGTGCGTCGCCACCCCATATCTCATGGCGCCTCCCCAGTCGCTTTGTGTTACCACAGTGAAACTCGACAAATCCAACTATCCTCTTTGATCAACTTTGTTTGAGCTCTATGTTAAAGCCCAAGGACACTATACCTGTGTCTTTTTCTACTGCTCCTCCCTACCTGATGCATCATCCAATAAAAAAGCCAAACAAGCCCATGCCAGTGGACTAAATATGTTTTAGGTGTGATGGCATGGATGGTTAACAATACCGAACTGAGGATCAATTAGTCTCTCCGCCTCCAGAATGTTAAAGCCATGTGGGATCAACTCTTCCATGGGTACTCTCACCAATAGAACCCAAAGAAGGATTTCGAGATCTTCAAGAATCTGGCAAAAAAGAATACTCGATTGATGGATCTGGAGAAGATTATTACAACCAGTGCTCGGCACTCTGGGATGAATACAAAGTGTATCATCCTCTCTATTCTGACATCTTGAAGTTCAGCACCAACGCAATGAAATTCAATTAGTTCAATTTTTGGTTGGACTTCCTCACTCTTTTTTAGTGTTGTCGACCAGATCTTATTCAATGATCCCTTGCCTACTCTACGGGATGTCCTCAAGCGCGTCCAATGTCTCCCATCCATGTCATCCCTGCCTTTACTTCTTTTGATAATTGTACTCTTGTGGTGCGCCCCCAGAGGCCATGGACGAGGACGCGGTCAAAGAATGCTACTCAAGCATTAAAACATCATGCCTGGCGTCAAGATATGAAAACTGAGATGGCTGCTCTTCACGATGGGCAGACTTGGGATCTTGTTAATCGTCCTCAAGATTGCTCTACAGTTGAATGTCGTTGGATATTCAGTATTAAATAACAGTCTGATCATACGATTGAATGACTAAAAGCACGAGTAATTGTGAAAGGTTACTCTCAGACCTATAGGTAATTCTATTCTGGTACTTATCACTCTTGTTGTGAATAACGATTGGCCTCTTTTTGACCTCGATGCTAAAACATTTTTTAAAATGGAGACTTGCATCAGGAAGAATATAAGGAGCAACCACCTAGGTTTGTTGCCCGGGGGGGGGGGGGGGGGGGGGGTATTCCAAAGTCTACATACTCATGAAGACGATTTATGGCCTAAAACAAAGCCCATGAGCATGGTTTGACAAATTAAGCCAGATTCTCCTTAGATTTCATTTTCAGCACTCACATTATGATCACTCTGTTTTCATAAGAGAAACTGCTTCTATGCTTTTTATATTCTTATTGTATGTGGATGACATAACTCTTTCATAGAAGATATTTAATTGGAACTTCATCACAGGAACTTTGGTTTAATTGGAACTTCATCACAAGAAAGATATAGGATATATTCATTCCAAATTTCTAATAACATTTTCTTCATTGCACGCATCCCCCATCCGATTATAGGTAGCAGTTCAATTGATTCAGCCACCCATAACAACTCATATCGAAACATATCTGCCATGAAGACAGACTGAAAAGAATCCAGGTAATGAAGAAAATCGATGCAAATATTCATAACGAACACATACCTTTCCATCCTTTGGCGCTTCACAACGGACAACAAATGACCTCGATTGAGAACCCGACTTCCTTCTATCGTTTCCTGAGCAGAGAAGACTGTCTGCGCCAGGGCATAGCCTTTGCGACCATTTCAAGGAAACAGACTTCTGACGACTTCGTCCGAGAGATAGAGAAGGAAGTGAAATTGGAGGACACCGTGCTGACCTATCCGCCGGAAGAGCGGTGCAGGGGTGGTACCCTGAGATGGACATCGCGCAATGCATGCGAAGTGTAGAGATGGCTAAGGAATACATGAACCGATAACTACGAAGTCAGGCCGAGCAACTAACTTCTCGTCTCGCAGTGCTACGCTAATAGCTTGTATAGGACTTGTGAACTACCGAATTCTACCGCATATGCGGAGAAAGCATCGGGTTTCTGGGAGGCTCTAGTGTCGCTCTATTGTAACAAAGAGAAATGAAAGAAGCTTCAGGAAGTAGCCGATGGACAGAAGCTCACGGGGCAGGGATAATCTATTTTGCATAAATCCATTTTACTCTAGTAGTACAAATATCTTATTTGATACTATTTACACAGGTTGAAGACGAGGAAGTAAATCAAGAGTAAAAGTAATGGTAACAGTTTTACATTCTTCCTATATTACGTTGGAGCGACAATGTTCACAACCTTGCTTGTGACATACTTTCAATTCTAACACAGAAACATAAGGTTTAATTTGTAATGAACGGTAAACAATCTTTTCCATGACATTAAGACAAAAAGTCGATTTATCATCTAAAATTAAATGAAAAAATTGCATTTAACCGTTTGTACGACCTTTTATATAACGCTAGCCGAAAACACATGTGAAGTATGTGAACTACATTTAAATTTCCATTAAGATTGAGCAAAAATTGTTGCCGACAATTGCATATGAATTAAAACTAACACTCAGAATTATGTTGTTCATAAAAAGTTCTCACTTCTTTGTAGAAAAAAAATGGAAGCCACATGTCTAATCTTAAAAAAATACTCACTTGGGGTGGGTTTAATGTGACTTTATCTGATAAAGGTTTGCGAAGTAAAAGAAAGATACTTCCGTTGACAACTCTGAAATTCTTTTACCTATAATTAAGTTATATCCAGTCTAGTCAAAAAAATTACATATCTAGTGAATAAAGTTGTTCAAATAGTGCGTTATCGACCACTCACATTATTTTATTTTAAAACAGAATTAAAAAAAGTTTGTAGAAAGAAATTGTACGAATAATAGCAATCACCAATTTTGTATAAAAATCAAACTGAATAAATAGCAATTGGATAAAAGTTACATACCAAGTGAAGCAAGTCGTTCAAATAATGTCCAACTCCAACCTTTTTCACCAATTTTGTAAAAAAAAATCTACAAAAGGAAACAACTCAAATAACTATTGCCTTTATATATCAGTTGATCAAACTATTCTGATAAAATCCAACACCTGCCTTTGTCTTTGCTTTGGAAAAAATAAAAAATCCAACTAATTAAATAATAGTTGTAAGTTTTTTTGTAAAAAAGAAGAAATGAGTTGTTTGAATAACAGTTGCACTACATGACACGTGGTTATATGCCATATTTGTCTAGTCCCAAAATTACTCCAACGGAGTGAGTCTAATGTGAAGGTGTCTGACAAAGGTTCCTTAAACTAAAAAAATGTCAATATTTTATAAGATTTTTCAGTACCAATAATCAAGTATGTAACAACTCTAACAAAAAATATTCATATCAAGTGAAGTAAGATGTTAAAAAGTGTCCACTCCAACCTCTGTCAACACTTCTACAAAAAAAAAATCAACAGTAAATATCACTATTTAATTAAAAAAAAGTTATCAAATTGGATCTGCTTGAATTATTGCTAAAATAGTAATATATCAATTGAAGCAACTTGTACAAATAGCACACAACATTGGCCTTAATCACTAATTTTGTTTAAAGTATAAAATTAAAAGCGGAACAAGCTTCTCACATTACAATTGCCACCGCTTATGTGAAGAAATTAGAATATATTGGAATAATATTTGTTTTGTATGTGGAAAAGCAGCGGAAGAACTACACAAATAGGAAGTTGAATAAAAAGAATTAAAAACCAACTGAATGAAAACACAAAAAACTATTATCACTACTTTCTAAAACAATCAACAAACTAAAGTTGTTCGAATCACTACAAAAAGTTCTATAGCTAACAACATCGTCTGTCACAGAATTTATTATTAATCATTAAAAATATTAGCATAAGTTAGCTTTTGGACTAATAGTTGTCACCATTTTTCATAAAACTATCAACAACTAAAAGTGCTCGAATGGCATTTAGGAAAAAAACTTAAAATAGAAAAAATAGTGGAATAATTAAACAAATATGGAACTGGAATGAAAAATACCACACACATCTAGTTGGATATCAGTAAACAAATATAATCGCACAAATAGACAGTTAGAATAAAAAATAACACACACTCATCTAACTGGAGTAACATGTAAACATAAAGTTGAATATATGTTAAAACTGGTTTTTAGTTAGGATCGTGATTAGTACTACACTTCCATATACATTGATTTAAGTACAACACACTAAGAGAAAGAGAAACTCATTCAGCAGTGAGTCGACTTCCTCCAACATTTAAGCATATAGACTGATTGCACGAATTAGCACACAGATAGACTGCTTGAAACATACACTGACTGGAACTACCAATACACAATAAAATTGTTGTAATATATGTAGACAAGTGTTCGAGTGATGGCCATTTGGCTTCTCTCAAGGCCAAACTAGGCACAACCTAAATCAGAAAATGATGTTTTATTGGCCTCATGATCAGTATTACATTGTCATACAACAATTTATATACAACTCACTGAGAGAAAGCAACTTAGTTAACTCCCAAATTGACTACCTACAATGTATTTACAAAGATATAGGCTAGGTGGGGATCAATATATATGCAACCTACTAAGAGATATATATTATCTCTAACTTGTAAGCACAAAAACAAATTAAATCAATTAATACATAGAGACATAGTTAGGTTGTTAGGCTCCCTATATATTTGAATTTTTTTCTTATTGGGCTAATGATAAGCGCAACATTGTCATAACACTATTAAATATAATATATAATCCACTAAGATAAAATAACTCTATTGACATCTAGTCGAATCCCTAAATTTCTTCAATTTATAAGGACTTTAGATAGGTTAGCACACATATAGGTTGTTGAAACACACAAACTGACTGAATTGAGATGATTACACATGCAATCTATTGGAACACAAAGACATACTAGCAGCACATATGCAGAGTGTAACACTAAAAATTATTATAAAATCAATCTACATAAAGAAAATCAAACAAAATCGCAATAATTAGGATGTATGATCATGGGGTTGAGTGATTAGGCAAAAAAACCAAAAACATACGTGATCCATTTTATGCTCATCTATATAATATAATAGTAGCATCATCTAAACAAATGACATAAAGGTGACAAAGTTTAAACATCTTACCTTCTATTAGACACCATCCTTTTTCGCTAAAAAATGAAACAAATGATGAAGCAGGCAGATACATAGCTGGAATAGCAAGCAGAAACCCATGTCACTCTGCTTTATGCTATATTGTCATAACAATAACAAATATAATATACAATCCACTAAGATAAAATAACTCTATTAATATCTATTTGAATCCCTAAATTCTTTCATTTATAAGATCTTTAGATAAGTTAGCACACATATAGGTTGTTGAAATGCACACACTGGATGAATGGAGATGAGCACACAGTCACATTGTTGGAACACACAGACTTGATAGCAACACATATCCAAAGTGTAACACTTAAAATTAATTCAAAAAGCAATCTACATAAAGAAAATCAAACAAAATAAACACAGTGATAAGACGTATGTTGATGGGGTTGAGCGGCTGAACATATAGGCACATAAATAAAAAATATACATGATCTATTTTATATACTCATCTATATAATATAATAGTAGCATCATCTCAACAAATGAAAGGAAGTTTAAACGTCTTCCACGATGTTAGAAAACATACTTTTCCATTAAAAAATAAAACAAATGATGAAGCAGGCAGACACACAGTTGGAATAGCAAGCAGACACCCATGTCACTCTACTTTACTCATAGGGTAGTAAGATGTTTAGAATATTAAAGGTTAATTTATAATATAAAAAACTAAATAAAATGTGCATCCAAAGATGTATGCCTTCACATGATTGTCATATTAAAATAGAAGACTTATTTCTAACTATAAACATAATAGAAATGCATATGATAATTTTTGTTTCTTATATATTATAGATAATATATCTAAACTTAAGGACTATATTGTAATACAAAAAATAATAGAAGAAAACATTATAGAGAATACCATTATGTGGCTTTCATATACAATATAACCTTCTTCTCTTATCTGATTAAATAAAAATAAAGAGATAATTTTAGATTTCATAGGCAAGTATGTTGGGTAAGGTGGCTAAAAGAAAAAGGCACATGTTGCTATTGTTTAGATTGATATCTCTACCATATACAATGTTATGGAAGAAGGACATTACTCAAAATATAAGTAAGGGATAAAAAGAATAATAGTATCTTACTAACGTGGGAAACATCACATATTCTTCCATTATCATATTAGAACAACCACATCCCAATCTCTTAGTTGCATCACACTCCCCCTAGCAACCATAAAAAGACATAGCAAGTGTGGAAATTGGTATGTACAAGTCAATTCCCACTATGACAGTACATACAACCTCATTAGGATACACTAGGCCTAATTCTTATTTCAAGAAAAAAAGGTAAAAGTTGTATGCAACCCTACCCATGACATTTTATATACCATAAGACATGGTTTGATATGTAATTTGATAAACTAAAAGTAAAAATATCATAAAAACCCTCCTATGACCTTTCATATAGCCTTATTAGAATATAAAATGACCAATTTGTGACTTAAAAATCAAAGAAAAATGCACCTAACCTCTATACACCCTTGCACAACTACATTATTAGAATAAGAGACTAATTTATAACTCATCGTCATCTAAGCCTCAGTCCCAATCATATTGTAACATCCCTGACCTGGGTTTTGTACTAACCCTAGGTGTTTTGCCTAATAAAGTTAATTAATTGCTTTCCCATATCTTTTGAAAAGTAATTAAAGTCTTTGAGGAACTTATATTTCAATTTTAGTCCTTTTTGAATAATGTTGAGACGTTGTTTTGTTAATAATGGACTAAAGTGCAAATTACCCAAGTTGAGGGGTTTATTTGCAAATTACACATGATAAGATGTTCCTCAGATGTTGAGACTTCATAAGAATGAATATGATGAAGTGGTATGGATTCCACAAGCTTGGGCATCAAGATCAAGCTTGTAGAGCAAACTTTGTGCATTAAAACCTAGTTTTGGTGTAATGTGCAATTTACCCAAAATCTAGGATTCAATATGCAAAATAACACCTCTAGAGGGTCTCCCATGTTTCTTGAAATTAAGTAGAGCAAATAAAATGAGAGGGGCGCCTCATTTGAATAATCATGGAGGAGATATAATCTTGATATTAAAATAATCAAGATTTAAGCAAATGGCTCTTTAATATAACTTAATATAATAATTATGGAGCCCTTTAACCAAAAGTTGGAGGATGTGTTTGCAATAGTTTGGACATGCTTGTGCCATGCTTGCGAACCAAAAAGATCTTGGTTTAAGTGGAATTTATTCACGTTATTTTATAAATAAAGCAATATCCAAAAAGGATGGATATTAATATACATCTCTTTAAGATGTTTGGTTTCTTTTCCTTTAAACCTTAGATAGTGGAGGAGTTTTGCATGAGATTATAAGGTGGCCACGTATCCAAAAGAGTGGAGGAAGTTTTGGTGGAAACAAGTTGGAATTAAAGGAGATAACAATCTTTTTCCATTTTTCCTTGAAAAAAACCCATAAATATACAAAGGCATCTTTTCCAACAACACCAAGGATCGTTTCCCTTATTTCTTTTCTTCTACACCTTGCTTTGACTGACCAAGGAGGAGCTCTGGACCATAGGAAGGACGACCAAACCTGTTGGTAAGTTTGAATCATCATCTACCTCAAATTCATGGTAGAAACCATAATATAAGGCTAGATTCATGGTTTTCTTCACACGATTTCCTCTTTTAGCTATCTTGTTCATCCAAAAAGTGGAGAAAGGACCTTGGACGACTGCTGGAGCTCAAACCACCATTAAAGCTGCGGATCTAGGAGCTTTGGATCCATCCTAGAGGCGGGTTTTATAACTCTAAACCTTAAGCTTTGTTAATGCATCCTCATCTCCATGAAAAATCGTTAGTTATTCTTCTTCTTTTACTACTCTTGTATTATTGCTATCAATTCCATGAAGAACAGCCCATGTTCTTGGTTGAACAGAGGTAGACGAAGGTGGCGTTAATTTTGATGTTTATCCAAGGATTTTTCTTTAGCAAACGGTCTCCATTTCTTGCTCAAACGGTTTACCAAACAGTTTGGAGCAAACAGTTTCAAACCGTTTGATTGCAAATGGTTTCAACCAAACCGCATAGAAGCAAACGGTCCAAGACCATTTGGAGGCGTTGACCAAGCGTTGACCGTTTGGAGGTCTATTGAAAAACATTTAGATCAAAAATCTATAAATAATCATCAATTAATTCCAATTGGTTCACCAATTAAAGGTCCATCAACCATCTAAACCCTAATCGGGTTAATTGCTGATTTTGATAATTGATTAATGTTGAAGTTTGGGTTGAATGACCCAAACAGTTTCAAAACCATTTGGGGATCATTCAAACGGTCCCAAGACCGTTTGGTGATCACCCAAGACCGTTTGGAGGTCTAGGGTTAAGTATAGTTGACCAATTGAAGATTCAAAGGTTCTAATTTGAAGTACAATCAATTGTTGATATGGTGATCAATCCAATGGACCAAACCCTAATTGGTTGACTTGGTTTTTGGTGTTGACTTGAGAAAATAGTCTCAAGACTATTTGGAGGTCATCCAAACGATCCCAAGACCGTTTGGCGTCAGGTCATGAACAAATTGGATGATGGTTCAATGGGTTCAAATCAATTAGATTCACATTGAATTATGTTGAAGGGTCATCGATTTCCAAACCCTAATGCAATTGATTCAAGCCCTAATTGATGATCAATTGAGGGTCAAATCAGTTGAAGGTTGACCTAATTAACTCAATTCATAATGGGTTAACATGTACTTGATCGATTGAGGGGATCAACATTGGAAACCCTAATTCAATCGAAGTGGTTGAGACACTTTTTGGTCCTTGCGGTTTTGAGGTGGTTTGGACCAAACGGTCTCAAGACCATTTGGGACCAAACGATCCCAAACCATTTAGGCTCATGCAGTTTCAAAGTCGGTTGTGTCCATGCGGTTTCAAAGTCAAACTTGGGCAAACGGTCTTCACCACCAAACGGTTTCAAGGGCAGTCCAAGACTGCATGGAGGTCCAAACGGTCTTAGACCGTTTGGAGGTTTAGTGTGCAAGACCGTTTGAGGTCTAAGTAGGGCAAGATCTGAATAGGGAAACACTAACCCTAGTAAGGGCATAGTGGTGCAACCCTTGAAATAGAGATGTTATTATTATTGTACATTGTGCTAATATAAAAATAATGTGCATGTTATCATTTGTATTAATCATGCATGTTTTTATGAAATAGTGAGCATAGCCAGGTAAGAGCTATGATGCCATATTCATTGAAAGCACTTTATAAGCTTTGAAAGCAATGTTATGCTGTGTTGCCTAGTGAAAGGTGACAAAAGAAGGTTTATTGGCCTTAAGAGCTATATGAAATACCTACATTAAAATTGTTATGTTTACACTGTTAGATGACTTAATGTCAATAAGTTACCTATTAAGGAAACAACAGTGGTTTGATGATTTAAGGGTTTGAACACCCATATTCCTGAAATCATAATGATGAAATGGTTAGGGATTGAGATCCCAATGTTAACAAGAGGTGAAATGAACTTGATAAAAATAGTACTCTTTCTTTATAGCAATCGTTTTAATGGTTTATGTTTGAAAACATGTCTGATGCTAAAATAATGTTGTAATGTATTTAAATAATCAAGTATAATAATATCATGTAGAGCCCTGACCATAGTTCCATCATCGTCAGAAGCTAGATGATGGTGAAACAGGTTTTCCTAAGGGAACTCCTAGAGAGTATACTTTTGAGTATGTGGGGGTTATGGACGTGAATATCCTTACGTCCTAATGGGGGAATTGATGTGAGATAAACATTTAATCTCTCAATCCTTCATTATATGTATATGCCGAGATGATGTATCATTAATCTCCTGATGATGATGTTAATGTCGAATCGATGTGAGATAAACAAGAAATCCCTCGATTGCGAAGAGAGTACAGCATGCCACTATAACTCTAATAGCGAAGTTGCCAGAATACCCTGGAAAGCTATTTTAGCAGAGACACAAGATGTCCTGCATGTTGTACCTCACACTAACTGAGGATGATGAGGTCATAGAAATCCGGCTCTTCTGATGACCTATGTATGGTACCGATTGTGATTTCGTAATGGTTGGTTGGAGTATGAGCGGTATACCTCATCTCCTCAGGGCATAAATATGTTTGTAAAATGTAATCAGCCGTGTAGCATATTTGCTTAGGTTGAACTACGAGAAATAATGATTGATGATACATTGTTTATTATGTCCTAGTTGGATAAATAATATATATGTTCTTCATATTCCTTATTGATTAAATGACTTGCTATGCAATCAAAGTTATGATTGAAATAATTGCTTAGAGAATACTGCTCTATCTAGTTTATTCAATGATTTACCTGCTGTTGAATATTTATTATCCTATTGCTTAGTGTTATCCTATTATCTGCAATAACAATGCTTCTGGCGGAGAGTTATAACTCTCGCTGGGACAATTTTCAATTGTCTCACCCCCGTGGGATTCAACTTTTTAGGTAGACGCCGAGGAAGAAGAAACCCTTCAGTCGGTGAGCAACAGCAGGAACAACAACATCAGGGACATCAGTGATCCTCAGGTGGGGACATTGTCTGTCAAGTCTTGTATATAGAAAGTCCTATGTGTCGTCTCTGTACTCTCAGGTCCTAGGAGTCAGTATATAGTTTGATATAGATCTGAGATTTTTGGCGTGGTGCCTCGAGATTTTTTATATTACTCATGAACAGCTTAACATGGCAGTCAGTGTTATGACTCTTCCGATGAGTTGATATAGAGATGTACTGATGAATCAACTTGTAAATAACTTATCTTGTTCCTTTATGAAAGAGTCCCACAATTGTGGACCTTTGTGTAAAAAGTTTTAATTTTTAGTGATTTTCAATAATTCCACTGCTAATTAATCACTTCCGCATCGTTAATAAGGTTTTATCCGAGACAGACGTCACAGTTTAGTGGTATCAGAGCTCTAGGTTTGTTGAGTCTACAAAGACATAGGACTAGGGTTGTAGAGTTTTTTCTAGTGTCATCCAGTATATCTGATAGTGTCTTCTGCTCATATAGGAGGAGGAGATAAAACTAAAGATGTCTGGATCACATGAGGAACACGTTGTAGGAAGTAGTGTTGCTGCACCTGGAGGAGGTACAAGAGACCAAGAGAGGGAGGAACCTGTACCTGAACCACCTCAGTTCAATCCAGCTGACATGGGGAATTCAGCTTTCCAAGCCATGTTTGGGCAATTCATGACTGCCATGACACATATGACTGATAGGATGCATATACATGTACCTAGGGCACCTACCCATCCAGAAGGACAAGGAGCCGACAAGACATTTAAACGACTATGTCGGGTTGGAGCCACATAATATGCTGGAACAGCTGACCCAGCAGATGCTGACTTGTGGCTAACTGAACTAGAGAAGCCCTTTAGAATCCTAAACATCCCAGAGGATGAGAGACATGTTGTGTATCTTCTCAAAGGGGGTGCTGCCACTGGTGGACCATGGAGGAAGGGAAAAGGCCAGGTGTGGAGATTGAATGGGAAGTATTTCGACGGGAATTTATCAACAGATACTTCCCTAAGACGTTCCTGGATGAGAAAATCTCTCAGTTTGAGAGGTTAAGGCAGGGACCTATGAACATTAGCGAGTATGAGGCTAAGTTCATGGAGTTGTTGTGGTTCTGCCCGTACATGGCATCTACAGATGAAGAAAGGATTAGGCATTTTGAGAAGGGATTAAACACTGAGTTGACCACTCATGTGTCTGCTCTGGAGAATAGGGAAAGATTTGCTACTTTCATGGAGTCTGTTAGAAGGATAGAGAGGTTTGTGTCAGAGAAGAGACATGTAGCATCCAACTTATAAAACACGATCAACTAATGCGGAAGTGAATCATTTGGCAACGGATTACTGAAAATCACTGAAAATTAAAACTTTTTCTTCAAGAGCCAAAGTATAAGATTTACATTCTGGTTCAATCATACAAAACCTGTATCATCTCTTTCCAGAGATTACATCATCAGCTACCTTATAAACATTATATACAGACAACATATGAATCTCGAGGCATCAAGCCAAAATCTCAGATCGATTCATTAAAACACTGACTAAAAACTCCGAGGACCTGAGAGTACAGAGACGACACATAGGACTTTCTAACTTTATAACTTGATAGACAATATCTCCACCTGAGATCTCACTGTTGTCCTGGATGTTGTTGATGTTCTTCCTCTGCAGGATGTTCTCACTCTCCTCCGTGCTTGTCCACCTAAAAACATTGGATCCCACGGGGGTGAGACAATTGTAAATTGTCCCAGCGGGAGATATAACTCTCCGCCAACAATGTTATTAACATAGTCAATAGTATTAAACTGAGCAGAGGATAAGCAGTTTAGAATATTCTCATCTATTAAAGAATTGCAACTAGTTGTGATAGAGCAGTGAGTCATTTATTCTCTTTATAAGGAATGGGAAGAACATGTATATCATTTACTCATCATACTATATTAACATCTCAAGCTTATCCGGTGAAACTCAATATCATGGTATGTCATCCATGAATCATTCTCATTTCTATTTGTTGGCCTCGGCCAATCTACTAACCAGATATTGAATTGTTCCAGTCATGTAAGTATACATCATCATATTATATTCAAGCATTGGGCTATGCTAATCATGTGCAACATTACTGAATACCACATCAATTTCACTAGGCATTATACCTTGGCCAAGCCATCATGTTTATTCACATTCTTTTTATAAACAAGTATTCTTCTCATATATTTCAAACACTATAGCCCTTATTTGGCTATAATTATAAAGTATGTATGATCAAGATTTCATTATTATTGATGTATCCCTTCTTATATTAACAGGCAGGATAATTCACTGTCTGAAAAAAAATGAAGTAATCTCCTTTCTTAAGGAGAACATTGCATCTAACCATGGTAGAGTTGTAAATCATCTAGCTGCTTTGCAAGGAATGTAAAGAAACATAATTAACATCTATCCATTACAGACACATAGAAGAAATGTAACATCAGCCAATGATTTCCGTATTCAATCCTTAAGCAAACATGCTATACGGCTGATTACATTTTACAATCACACTTATGCCCTGAGGAGATGAGGTATACCGCTCATGCTCCAACCGACCACTGCGAAGTCGAAATCGGTACCATACAAGGTCAATGGAAGAGTCGGATTCCCATGACCTCCCACATCTCGGTCAGCACGAGATCACATGCAGGACATCTCGTGTCTCTGCTAAATATAGCTTTCCAGGGTATACTGGCAACTTCTCTATCAGAGTTACAGTGGCATGTTGCACTCTCTTCGCGATCGTGAGATCTCATGTTTATCTCCACCGATCCGGCATTAACATTATTGGGAGATGTGTACGACATCATCCCAATCATCGGGGGATTAGTGGTACATCCTTCCCGGAATATATAATGAAGGATTGTGGGATCTCGTGTTTATCTACCACCAATCCTACATTAGGGCGTAAGGTAATCGCGCCCATCACCCCCACATACTCAAAAGTATGCCCTCCGGGTTATGCCGCGGAGCAACCCGTTTCACCATCACCAATTTGCTGACGATGATGGATCTATGGCCAGGGCTCTACATGATATGATTTCACTTGATTAATTAAGTACATTAGCATATTATTTTAGCATCAGTCAAGTTCTCAAACATAACTTATTCAGACAAATGCTATAAAGAAACATGTATTATTTTCATCAATCACTTCTTAGTCTTTATAAGACATTGGGATCTCAGTCCCTCATTTCATTTCTTTGGGAATTCATATCCCACAACAACATCATCATCATATTTATCAATCTTGGGTATCCATACCCTTAATTCATCACATAACATTGTTACCTCTTTAACAGGTAACCATTACCTCTAGGTCCTCAGACCAAGGTATTCATTTCACTTGTTGTACAAGTATTCTCATGGCTCACAAGGCCATCACACATCTTGTCACCTCTCACTAGGCAACAACTTATTCATAGAACTCATAAGGTCCATGCACATTTTGTTACTTTTACTAAGCAACAACAACATTAGGCACATCAGGCCATTAATCATTATACTTATTATACAAGTATTTAACAAGCCTTACATGGCAATGTAATAAGAGAAATATAACCTTCCCATCATTAGGGTTAGGGTTTTCCCTTATTAACCATTTAGGTTTTCAAGATCATATTATCAATGATCAAACCCTAATTCATTGCTCCACACATTTAGGAGCAAACATTGATATCATAAGTATTCAATCATACTTATTCATTCTCATCATTTATCATTAAATGATTATCATCTCAAGGAATGAGTATCTCTTTCATCCTTAAGTTGAAAATTAACAAAACGACCATGTTAGGTCACTTTCAAATTAACTCTAAGACAAGCATAGAGTACCACGACCGTGTTACATTACCACGGTTGCCATCATCTCAATTAGGGATTTCACATGTATTCAACCTCAATTAGGGTTTTTCATGGAATCACCCTTAACTAGGGTTTCTCATGGAATCACCCTTAACTAGGGTTCGAGTTCAATAACCCTGTCAATTAGGGTTTATGTTCATGTTTAGGGTTTCTTGATCTCTTTACTTAAGGATCATAACCCTTAATCACCACATGATTCATATTCATGTGTGAATTCATGTTATCGACTTCTCAACCTGATTAGGTCATATCAACCCTTTAATTATATACATACAACTGTGATTAACATAGTGTACCAAGTCATTGGTCCTATAAGAAATTAGGGATTCATCCCTTATTTGGTACTAATCACTTAGGTACTATAGGGATTTCAACCTTCGTACCTTCATTGATTATCATTACTAACCATCATTGGATCAATAGAACATTCATCATCTTAATTCTCAAGAGGTTCAATCACATCAGATTTTATTAACTTGACTTAACCCTTTCTCAGAGTATGTTAGCCCACACTTATCAAAGTGCATTAAACTTATTACATCCCAATGTAACAATTGACATAACACACTTCATGTGTTACTCATCCAAATATATTGGATTTAAGGTGCATCAAGGTACATCAACCTTAAAGTGTTGGATGTGATATCTATCATTTCTTAATGCATCACTTCCCTTATCACTAATAACTTACTTAAGTTCAACAACTTATCATGTATTAGGGTATTTCCCATCCTAATACTTATCCACTAGCTCATCACATTTATCATGTAATGTATTGATCATAAGTCACACGTTTGAGTTATCCAACCATCATCAATGATATGGAGTCATATAGGGTTGTCCATTATCAACCACTCTAGGTGTTTCACCTGTCAAGGTATTAACCACACCATCACTTGGTATTACACTCATTACTCCTAAGAGTGTCTTACCCTCACCTTTTCAAAGTGTGTAGGGTTAAATCATTTGCATATGTTTACCATATTGGGCTGGAGATATATAAGCACTCACCATATCGGATTAGAATTTGTACTTGTCTCCATATCGGCATGATGTATCTTCTTGACCTCGTATCGGGCACAAAGTATATGTATGTATCTCCCGTGATACTTATGAGGTAACAACCTATCACCATGTTGGGCTAGAAGTACATTCAATCACCCTATCGGGCTAGTCACCATCTAGGGTTAGTCATAACAGGCTAGGGTTTGCCATATCGTGCTCAACCCACTATTCAAGTCAATAAGAGTGTAGGGTACCAAGACATATTGGGCTACACCATCAAACATTAGGTAACATCACCCATGTCGGGTTAGGGTTGGTTGTGTCGGGTACATGGTACATATATGTGTCACCCATGATGCTTATGAGGTATCAACTTATCACCATGTCGGGCTAACATGTTGTCTAGGGTTGTGTATCGTGCAACCCTATCGTTCAACCTATCGTACAACCATGCCGTGCAACCATGTCGTGCAACCATGTCGTGCAACCATGTCGTGCAACCCTGTCGTGCAACCATGTCGTGCAAAAGCACTTGTTATACCTCACTTATATCGGGTTACCCAAATTAGGGTTTCACCTCAACATACAAGTATACAATTAACCTTGTATCGTGCATGAAGTCTATAGTAGACTTCCTATCATGCAAGAGGTGTATACTACACCTCCATATCATTCAATAAGGTATACAAACCTATTCATATCATTTTAATGAAGTAGTCGCATCATCATATCAGGTTAGGGGTGCTTGCTTATGTGCTTGCACCCGATATCACTTTTATAAGGTGATACCATTATCTTCAAGCTCTAGACCTTAGATCTAACTGTTATAGTTTATGACAACAGGTCTAAGAAAGTACTAGAACTCATAGTTTCATCAACTACTTCAGGAAATTTTGGAATTAAAAGTATTTCACTAATTGTAGCAATTTAGGTGAAAAATAATAACATGGTTGAGTTCAAGTTATAAAACCCGCCTTAAGAACCACTTCAAAGCTCCAAGCTCCAAAGATCCATGTTCCTAAGGTTGAATATGACTTTATCAAGGGTCCAAGGCTCGTTCACAACTCCTTCATATACAATGAATTACCATGGATAAGCAATTGGTGAAGAAGAAAAGAAAAGAAGATCAAAACCCTAAAATCATGCTTCAATTCAAGGTTGAAGATGATCTTTTCCTCACCTTAGGGTCAAGTTTTGAGTTCCTTAGCTCCTTGGCCGACACCCTACCACTCTTGGGCGATATGGACTTCCTCTTGGCCGACACAACTTTGCTTGTGGTCGATACCAACTCACTTGTGGCCAAAATCACTTCAATTGGCCGATATCAACTTGTTATGGGCAAAATCAGCATGCTATGGCCGATATACTTGCTATGGCCGATACCCAAAGCCCATGCACGATACCCTTGTGCTCTTGCACGATATGCCACCCCTATTGGACGATATGACACTCACTTGGATGATATAGTACTCACTTGGAGTCAAAACTCTTCACTCTATGGCCGATATCACCTACTTGGGCGAAATGGTCTTGCCATGGGCGATATCCCAAGGCCCATGCACGATACCATAGCCTCCCTTCACGATATGGGAGCTCCATGCACGATACCTTAGGGTAGGAGGGTGGTAAGGGTCGTAAAATTGCATCATGGGGTGAAACTAGGGGTATATATACTTGTTGATCATGAAGGAAGGCAAAAATGAGGTGTCAACATTTTGAGCTAGTAGGTGCCACGTGTCATGCATGGGTGACACGTGTCCATGCATGAACCAACATTTATCTTGACGTGCAAAAATGTTGAGGATCATCTAGAGATGCAAATTCGTCCATCACTTACCCATTTGGATAAGATATATCAATTAAATCATCATTTTAAGTCAAGCCGATACACTTTTTCTAAGGAACTTGTTGGCCGTCACACCTCACCTCCTTGAGGTGCTTTGCACGATATGAACCTTGCCAAGAGTTCACAAGACGATATGGGACACCTCCTTGGGCTCCATGGCCGATAGGCACTCATATATAAGCTTTTCAACTTGATACAACTCAAGTTAAGCCTTCAAATTCAATCCCTTTTTCTTGGTCATTTCGTCACCAACATTACCATCGCTCATAAGTGATTCAAACATGGTGTCTAATTCATTATCTCTCCTATAAATGATACATAGAGGAAGTAGGAACACTCTAGAGGTGGTAATTTGCATATTGAACCCTAGGTTTTGGGTAATTTGCACATTACACCAAAACTAGGTTTTAATGCACAAGGATTGTTTTACAAGCGTAATCTTGGTGTCCAAGCTTGTGGAAACCATACTACTGCAACATATTCATTCTTATGATGTCTCAACATCATAGGAACATATTATCATGTGCAATTTTCAAGTTAACCCCTCAACTTGGGTAATTTGCACTTTAGTCCAAAACAAGCAATCATTGCTTTATCATTATTTAAACAGGACCAAAATTGAAACATAAGTTTCTCATGAGCCCTAATTACTTTTGACAAGATAATATTAAGCATATAATCATCTTTATTAATCAAAACACCTAGGGTTAAGGCATAACCCAGGTCAGGGATGTTACAAGACAGACCAAGAACAAGAAGATGTACCCCCAGTTCCAAGGATCCTCATCTAAAGATTTCAAGAAACCGAGGTTTTCTGTGCCTAGACCACCACCTAGATACAGTACCCAGATGTAGTGGACGTCAAATAGGGGTAGAGGATGAATCTTACCACTAGAAGGAGCTTGCAACTCAACATCTATGTCAGTTACAGGACCATCTAGACCACAACAAGGGAACAAAAGTTGTTATATATGTGGAAAGGTTGGACATTTGATGAAGGATTGCAGAGCCAGAGAGGAAAGTGTGACTCAACCTCAAAGGCAGAGTCGGCAAGGTTCTCAAAGGAAACAATTTCCAGGTAACGTTAGAGGACGTGGACAAACGTCCCAAGATGGATCATCGACACCAAGTCATCAAGCACCAAATCAACCACAGGCGATGGGGAGGTTTTACGTGATGAATCCACCTGATGTAGTGATCAACCCTCGGGTTGTGACAGGTCAGATGGAGTTGTTTAATTATGATATGTCTACATCTTGCATCGTATCTGTTTTAATTGATCCGGGTGCTACGCATTCCTTTATCACTCGAAGAGTGATTCTTGACTGCAACCTGACTACAAGTCATAGAGAAGATAGTCTGTTGTTAGAAACTCCTTTGATGGGATCTGCTGTGTTGCGGGAGGTATGTTCTCCCTGCATCCTTTTCTTTTCTAAACATCGCATTCAAGTGGAACTTATATCACTTGAGATGCATGGATTTGATGTAATCCTTGGGATGGATACCTTAGAAAGGTATAAGGTTGTCTTGAATTGTGAGTCCAAGCAAGCTGTGTTCACTGATGAAAGTGACACATGGATCTTTCAAGGAGAAAGAAAGATTCTACCCACCTGCCTTATGTTAGCTATGGTAGCTGAGAAGCTGATGAGGCAAGGATGTTACGCATTCTTGGCCCATGTGGTAGATACCACCATGGAGAGTCTTAACCCTGCTGAAGTTCTGATAGTCAGGGAATTTGAAGATGTATTTCCTGAAGAACTTCTAGGTGTACCTCCGCCCTGAGAAATTGCTTTTGAGATTAATCTAACCCTGGGCACGCAGGCAATAGCACAAACACCGTATAGGATGGCGCATGCTGAGATGGCAGAACTCAAGAAACAACTACAAGAGTTGCTTGAGAAGGGTTTCATCCGACCGAGTACTTCACCCTGGGGTGCTCCGGTCCTCTTTGTTAAAAAGAAGGATGGGTCGATGAGGTTATGCATTGACTACAGGCAATTAAATAAAGTAATGATAAAGAATAAGTATCCTTTGCCAAGGATTGATGATCTCTTTGACCAGTTGTGTGGTGCAACTGTCTTCTCAAAGATAGATTTGAGGTCGGGATATCATCAGCTGCGTATTAAGGAGGGTGACATACCTAAGTCTGCCTTTAGAACAAGGTATGGTCACTATGAGTTCACAGTTATGTCGTTTGGACTAACTAATGCACCAGCTGCATTTATGGAACTCATGAATAGAATCTTTCGACCTTTTCTTGATCAGTGTGTTGTTGTCTTCATAGATGACATCCTGATCTACAGTAGAGATGCTCAGCAGCATGAACAGCATCTTCGTCAAGCTATAACTTTGCTAAGAAAGCATAAGTTATATGCTAAGTTTAGCAAGTGTGAGTTCTGGTTACCAGAAGTATCTTTTCTTTGACACGTAATATCTGCTTCAGGTATTCGTGTTGACCCTAAAAAGATAGAATTTGTCCTACAATGGGAACAGCCAAAGATGCCAACGGAGATTCGCAGTTTCTTAGGGTTAGCGGGCTATTACAGGAGGTTCATTAAGAACTTCAGTTCCATAGATTTACCCTTGACTAAGTTGACCAGGAAGGATGTTCCTTTTACTTGGAGTGACAAGTGTCAACAATCTTTTCAGTTGTTGAAGGAAAGGTTGACAAGTGCACATGTGCTTGTGTTGCATGAGCAAGGGAAAGGATATATAGTTTTCTGTGATGCCTCTAAGAATGGACTAGGATGTGTGTTGATGCAGGATAAACAAGTGATTTCTTTTGCTTCTCGACAGCTTAAGAAACACGATGAGAATTATCCGACACACAATTTAGAGCTAGCTGCTGTAGTTCATGCCTTGAAGATCTGGAGACATTACCTTTATGGAGAGACATTCCAAATTTTCACAGACCATAAAAACCTAAAGTACATCTTTTCTCAGCATGAGCTTAACATGAGGCAACGCTGCTAGATGGAGTTAATCAAGGACTATGATTGTACAATGTAGTTGTTGATGCTTTGAGCAGGAAATCAGCAACACCAGCCCTAGACAGAGCACAACTGAATTCCTTAGTATGCTCAAGGAGAGATATGCTTATCTCTTTAAGGCAAGATAATGTACAGTTAAAAGTATCGTTGTTATTAGGGTTGCTAGCTGAGATGCATATAAAACCTACTTTGAGACAGCAGATTAAGGAGGCACAGCAAGTTGATGTTGCAGTTCAACTGATTAGATCGGAGTATGGTAATGAGAAACGAGATGGTTTCTATGACTCAGATGATCATGTCGCTTTTTATCATGGTAGAATGATAGTACCCGATGTTGATAATCTGAGGAAGTTAGTCCTGGAAGAAGCTCATTCTTCGATGTATGCTATGCATCCAGGAAGTACCAAGATGTACCATAACTTGAAAGATATGTATTGGTGGCCTGGTATGAAACAAGACGTTGCTGAGTTTGTTATGCGGTGTCTTGTGTTTCAGCAAGTTAAAGCTGAACACCAGAAGCCTGCAGGAACAATGCAACCTTTACCCATATCACAGTGGAAGTGGGATCATGTAACCATAGACTTTGTGGTTGGTTTACCCCAGACATCCAAAGGACATGATTCCATCTGGGTAATAGTTGATAGGTTGACAAAGACAACACATTTCTTACCTGTCAAAAAAACCTATTCTGCTGAGAAGCTGGCACAGTTATATGTAGATGAGATAGTGCGGCTGCATGGGGTCCCAGTTACCATTGTTTCTGACAGAGGTCCCCAGTTCACGAGTCGTTTTTGGGAGCGACTTCATAAAGCTTTAGGCACACAGTTAAGGTTTAGTACAGCCTTTCATCCTCAGACAGATGGACAATCAGAAAGGACTATACAAACGTTAGAAGACTTGCTTTGAGCATGTGTTCTTCAGTTTACAGGAAGTTGGGATCTGCACCTAAGTTTGATAGAGTTTGCCTACAACAATAGCTATCAGCATAGCATTGACATGGCACCTTATGAAGCTTTGTATGGTAGACGTTGTAGATCTCCCCTATGTTGGTATGAAACTGTAGACGTTGTAGATCTCCCCTATGTTGGTATGAAACTGGTGAATATCAACTTTTAGGTCCTGAACTTGTGCAGCAAACCACTGAGAAGATTAAAATAATACAAAAATAGTTAAAGACTGCACGAGATAAACAGAAATCATATGCTGATAAGCATTGTAGACCTTTAGAATTCCAGGTTGGAGATAGGGTGTACCTCAAGGTTTCACCTTGGAAGGGAGTTCTTATATTTGGAAGGAAAGGAAAGTTAGCTCCTAGGTTTATGGGGCCTTATCCAATCATTGAACGGATTGGAAAATAGCTTATAAGTTGAAGTTACCACCTGAGTTGCAAAAGTTACACCCAGTGTTCCACATTTCCATGCTTAGGAAATGTCATCCTGACACAGAATCAGTTCTGCAACCTATGGAATTAGAATGTAATGATGATGTATCTTATGAAGAGGGACCTGTGTCGATTCTTGATAGAAGGATCAAAAAGCTAAAAAAGAAAGATATAAGTCTTGTAAAAGTTCTCTGGAATCACCGTGGAATTGAAGAAGCCACGTGGGAACTAGAGGAAGAGATGATAAGGAAATACCCTGCTCTTTTCCCTTAATATGTTTTTGTAATGATTTCGGGGACGAAATCCTTGCAAGGGGTGGATAATTTGTAACATCCCTGACCTGGGTTATGTACTAACCCTAGGTGTTTTGCCTAATAAAGTTAATTAATTGCTTGTCCCTATCTTTTGAATAGTAATTAAAGTTTTTGAGGAACTTATATTTCAATTTTAGTCCTTTTTGAATAAAGTTGAGACATTGTTTTGTTAATAATGGACTAAAGTGCAAATTACCCAAGTTGAGGGGTTTATTTGAAATTTACACATGATAAGATGATCCTTAGATGTTGAGACATCATAAGAATGAATATGATGAAGTGGTATGGATTCCACAATCTTGGGCATCAAGATAAAGCTTGGGGTCAGGTCATGACCAAATTGGATGATGGTTCAATGGGTTCAAATCAATTAGATTCACATTGAATTATGTTGAAGGGTCATCGATTTCCAAACCCTAATCCAATTGATTCAAGCCCTAATTGATGATCAATTGAGGGTCAAATCAGTTGAAGGTTGACCTAATTAACTCAATTGATAATGGGTTAACATGTACTTGATCGATTGAGGGGATCAACATTGGAAACCCTAATTCAATTGAAGTGGTTGAGACACTTTTTGGTCCTTGCAATTTTGAGGTGGTTTGGACCAAACGGTCTCAAGACCGTTTGGGTCCAAACGGTCTCAAGACCGTTTGGGACCAAACGATCCCAAACCGTTTAGGCTCATGCAGTTTCAAGGTCGGTTGTGTCCATGCGGTTTCAAAGTCAAACTTGGGCAAACGGTCTTCACCACCAAACGGTTTCAAGGGCATTCCAAGACCGCATGGAGGTCCAAACGGTCTTAGACCGTTTGAAGGTTTAGTGTGCAAGACCGTTTGAGGTCTAAGTAGGGCAAGATCATTTGATGTCTTAGTGGTCAAGATGGTTTGGTGGTTGATTAACCTAAACCTCATGGATACTTAAAGTGATTAAATGACCAAGTGATTAGTTGATTAGTGCATGTTATAATCAATGGTGATTATAATAAATGTATCCTTGATGGGATAGAGTGATTAGTACTCTTTGAATGAGTAAGCTTTAATGATCACAATAGTAATGACATAGCCCATGATGTCAATGTTGAGTTGACTTAGCCTAATCAAGGGTGATGAAAACATCAACTTATATAAGGGATGAGAGAGAAAATATTTCTTATATGAATGTTAATCAAGTAATGGACTCCCAATATGAATGAATGACTAATTAGGGTATGATCCATGTTAGTGAGATCATGAAACCCTAATTATGATGGTTAATGAATCCTAACTCTAATTTGAGGGTATTAATTGGAGTAATCCTAATACATGATGAAGGTATGATCCTAAGATGTAATGTGAATAGTAAACCCTAATCTAGGGTAATGTGATGTAATGTGAATAGTAAACCCTAATCTAGGGTAATGTTATGATGTGAACAGTAAACCCTAATCCTGGGTTATGCTTTTAAGCATGAAGCTCTATGATTAGATAATGGATTGAGGAATCACTATTCTTAATTAAGATAAAGGGGTTGGTTAACCCTAATTGAATTGAAAAGGGAAACACTAACCCTAGTAAGGGCATAGTGGTGCAACCCTTGAAATAGTGATGTTATTATTATTGTACATTGTGCTAATATAAAAATAATGTGCCTGTTATCATTTGTATTAATCATGCAGGTTTTTATGAAATAGTGAGCATAGACAGGTAAGAGCTATGATGCCATATTCATTGAAAGCACTTTATAAGCTTTGAAAGCAATGTTATGCTATGTTCCCTAGTAAAAGGTGACAAAAGCAGGTTTATTGGCCTTAAGAGCTATATGAAATACATGCATTAAAATTGTTATGTTTACACTGTTAGATGACTTAATGTCAATAAGTTACCTGTTAAGGTAATAACAGTGGTTTGATGATCTAAGGGTTTGAACACCCATATTCCTGAAATCATAATGATGAAATGGTTAGGGAATGATATCCCAATGTCAACAAGAGGTGAAATGAACTTGATAAAATATTACTCTTTCTTTATAGCAATCGTTTTAATGGTTTATGTTTGAAAACATGCCTGATGCTAAAAGAATGTTGTAATGTATTTAAATAATCAAGTATAATAATATCATGTAGAGCCCTGACCATAGATCCATCATCGTCAGAAGCTCGATGATGGTGAAACAAGTTTTCCTAAGGGAACTCCTAGAGAGCATACTTTTGAGTATGTGGGGGTTATGGACGTGAATATCCTTACGTCCTAATGGGGGAATTGATGTGAGATAAACATTTAATCTCTCAATCCTTCATTATATGTATATGTCGGGATGATGTATCACTAATCTACCGATGATGATGTTAATGCCGAATCGATGTGAGATAAATAAGAAATCCCTCGATTGTGAAGAGAGTACATCATGCCAATGTAACTATAATAGTGAAGTTTCTAGAATACCCTAGAAAGCTATTTTACCAGAGACATAAGATGTCCTGCATATTGTACCTCACACTGACTGAGGATGATGAGGTCATAGAAATTTGGCTCTTCTGATGACCTATGTATGGTACCGATTGTGATTTTGTAATGGTCGGTTGGAGTATGAGCGGTATACCTCATCTCCTCAGGGCATAAATATGTTTGTAAAATGTAATCATCCGTGTAGCATATTTGCTTAGGTTGAACTACGATAAACAATAATTGATGATACATTGTTTATTACGTTCTAGTTGGATAAATAATATACATGTTCTTCATATTCCTTATTGATTAAATGACTTGCTATGCAATCAAAGTTATAATTGAAATAATTCCTTAGAGAATACTACTCTATCTAGTTTATTCAATGATTTACCTGTTGTTGAATATTTATTATCCTACTGCTCTGTGTTATCCTATAATCTGCAATAACAATGCTTCTGGAGGAGAGTTATAACTCTCGCTGGGACAATTTTCAATTGTTTCACCCCCATGGGATTCAAATTTTTAGATAGACACCGAGGAAGAAGAAACCCTTCAGTGGGTGAGCAGCAGCAGCAACAACAACATCAGGGACAACAGTGATCCTCAGGTGGAGACAATGTTTGTCATGTCTTGTATATAGAAATTCCTATGTGTCGTCTCTGTACTCTCAGGTCCTAGGAGTCAGTAGATAGTTTGATATAGATCTTAGATTTTTGGCGTGGTGCCTTGAGATTTTGTATATTGCTCATGAACAGCGTAACAGGGCAGTCAATGTTATGACTCTCGAGATGAGTTGATACAGAGATGTACTGATGAATCAGCTTGTAAATAACTTATCTTGTTCCTTTATCAAAGAGTCCCATAGTTGTGGACCTTTGTGTAAAAAGTTTTAATTTTTAGTGATTTTCAATAATTCTGCTGCTAATTAATCGCTTTCGCATCGTTAATAAGGTTTTATCCGAGAAGGACGTCACACATATCATGGGTCATATTCTAATCAAGATGTAGAGATTCAAAATCTCTCTTTGTAAGCTCTTCCCATGTTAATTTAGGCATTCCTCTTCTTATATTAATTGTGCTTGACTCAATAGTATTGCTTTGTACAGGCACATTAGTCGGTCTATGTTGCACATGTCCATACCATTTGAGTCAAGCCTCGTGCAACTTGTCCCCAATGCTTGCCACCCCCACTTTATTATTGATACAATCATTTCTCAAGTAATCTTTTCTTATATTTCCACACATCCATCTCAGCATAAGTATTTCAGCCACATTCATCTTGTTGAGATCTTATTTCTTCACTGCCCAACATTCAGTACCATTGAGTATGGATGGCTATATAGTTGTTCTATAAAACTTGATTTATAATTTGAGATGAATCTTTCGATCACATAATACTCCAGTTGCACTCCTCCATTTCAACCATCCTGCAATGACCATAGAACAAAAATCATTTGGGACATCGCCATCTATTTGAATAATAAAACCCAAGTGATGAAATTTATCACATTTTGGTATATCTACTCCGTTCAAGTTGGCTCCACAATTCACACTATGAGATTGGATGATATTACAATGCATATACTCAATTTTGCTCCTACTAATCATAAATACATTTAATTCCCATGCCTTTTCTAAAGTTTGACTTTATCATTCAATTCATCTTTAGTTTCATCAATCAATGCAATATCATCAGAAAATAACATATACCATGGAATATCATCTTGAACATTCTTTGTCAACTCATTCATAACAACAGCGAACAAATATGCACTGAGTATGGGTCCTTGGTGTACCCCAACTGTGATGGGAAATGTTGGTGTCTCTCCTTCAGGAATCTTCACACTTGTAGTAGAGTTATCATACATATCTTTAATCAAATCAATGTATTGTATTGGCACATTTGTTTTCTTCAAAACCATCCACAACACTTCACTAGGTACTCAATAATAAGCCTCTTCCAAATCAACAAAAATCATGTGAAGATATTTTTTGAGTTCTCTATAGTTCTCCATAAGCCTCCTTATCACAAAAATAGCATTTGTTGTTGATCTTCCAGGTATGAAACCAAATTGGTTGTTTGATGTATGTGTTATAGATCTTAGCTCAATAATCCTCTCCTAAAGCTTCATTGTGTGATTCATCAACTTGATACCTTTGTAGTTTGTGCAACTCTGAACATCACCTTTATTCTTGTAGATGGGGACTATAGTACTATTTCTCTACTCATCTGACATCTTCTTGGTTTTCATGATCTTGTCAAAGAAATTTGTTAACCACATAACTCCTTTATCCCCCATACTCTTCCATACATCAATGGGAATATCGTCTGGTCTGCATGCCTTTCCCATTTTCATCTTTTTCAAAGTATTCTTGTCCTCAAATAGTGAAACTCATCATGTGTAAATGATATCTCTTGTATTCATTTCAGACGAGTATCTAACATTATTTACAGTGTCTCCATTGAAAAGTTTGTGGAAGTAATTTCTCCACTGGTTCTTGATATTGTTGTCCTTAACTAGCACTCTACCATCTTCATTCTTGATGTATTTTACATGATTCAAGTCTCTTCATTTCGTTTCTCTTATACAAGCCATTATATATATATATATTTCTCCTTTTCTTGTGTCCATCTTCTTATAAATATCATCAAAGTATTTAGACCTTTCCTCCTGAACAACCTTTTAAGTTGCTTTCTTTGCTTGCTTGTATCTCTGGAATGTTGCAACATCTTGAGATTTGGGCAAGCTACTTTATATCTCTCTTTTCAATTTAATAGCCTTTTTTACTTCATCATTCGACCACCAAGCCTCTTTCTATGGAGGCCCACAACATTTGGACTCCCCCAAAACCTCTTTGCCAATTTTTGTTATGTAAGAGCTCATAATGCCACACAATATTAACATCAGACTCCAAGTTCCAAGTTCCCTCCTTGATGATTTTATCATGTATCAATTTCTTTTCTTCTTTAAGATTCCACCACTTGATCCCACTATCTTGGTTTCAATTATGCTTGCCTTTATTGATCTTCATGTTAATATCCAAAATCACCAACCTATGTTGGAGTTCTTCGCTAGGAATCACTTACAATCCCTGCATACTTTATGATCCACCCACCTTGTAATTAGGTAATCATTTTGGCTACAATTGTATACACTCTTGAAAGTAATCTTCTGAGATTATCTTTTCTTAAAATGGTTGTTTGCCAAAATTATATCATATGCAACTACAACATCTAATATCCTCTCTCCTTCTCTGTTTCTACTGCCATCCCAAAACCACCATGAAGTCTCTCATATCCAACATTTCTACTCCCCACATGGCTGTTTAAATCACTCCTAATAATGATTTTCTCCTCTGTCGGTATTCCTCACATCAATTCATCCATATCATCCAAAAAATCCTTCTTAGCCTCCTCGCTAAGGCCAACTAGGGGGCATAAGTGTTATAATGTTAAAAATCTTTCCCCTAAGATCAACCTTGATAGCTATGATCCTATCACCCATCCCAGTGATCTTGACAACATCATCCCTCAACATCTTATCAAAAATAATACCTACGCCATTTCTATGTTTATTAATACCTGATACTAGATTTTATAGCATGTGTCTCCAATCTCTCTATAACATTCCTGTGTCCACATAGTTTCCTACAAGCAAGCTATATTGACTTTTCTCCTTGTCATGGTATCCATTATCTCCTATCAAAGAGTCAATATTCCAAGATCCAACTCTAATCCTTTTTTATTGAACTTGCTTCTTTACCTCCTTTGTTGAAAATGTTGTCCATACAAATTTTCACTACATCTAGATAACGATGCAGAGGGATTAGCTTATTTACCCGCACCCATCAAAGATGTGATAACCCTTACATATTTTTCACTATATCTAGGCAATTATACAACAAGATCATCTTCTTGACCCATACCCGTCCAAGATATGGAAATCCTTTCCTGTCCTTCAATACATCTGGGCACCGCTATATCAAAACCCCTTGTATATTTATCACTACACCTGTATGTCGATGCAGCACATTGATAAGTAGGGATGCTCCATTGAAATTTTTATAAGGATCCATGTCATAGAAAGAGTGACAAAGTTTTTATTACTGGCTGTCAACCTACCACCAACCATCCTCCTTTATCCTGGCTTGAGATTGACTACATTTTCACAAAATATATGTAAACATAGGCATCATTTAGAGAAAATTTTGTAACTAAAACATAAAATAATTGCATTAAATACCTCCCACACACTTTCCTATATCATATAAGTTATAATATAATGATAGTATTATAATTCAGAACAATAATTGTAATTCAGAAAAATGATTTTTTTTTAGAACAATAATATAAAGTTTGTAGAGAAAATCCTTCATGGTATTTCTTATATAGCATAGATATCAATATAAAAGAAAGTTCGTAGAGTTTTTTTTGTGTAATAGTTCTTTCATTTCTGAAATACAAATCAATCCATATATTCAAATCTATATTGTATAGAAAAGAGTGTGTGAGGTATTTTATGCAAACTTTCTAATTTCATTTATAGGTTAGTTTTATATTTCGATAAGATGGTCGTGTCAGAGTATATAAAGTCCTAGGTGAAAAAAAATAGTTTTTTCCAACTATAAGTTGACCCTTGTGTATTCTAGTAAGGCTATATGAAAGGTCATGGGAGGAATTTGAATGCAACTTTTGATTTTAGTTTTTTAAATATAGATTGAATCTAGTCTTATTATTAATGAAAGATCGTGGAAAGGATTACATTCAGTTTAAGGCTATATGAAAGGTCACGGGAGGAATATGAATGCAAATTTTGATTTTAGTTTTTTAAATATAGATTGACTCTAGTCTTATTATATAAGAAAGATCGTGGAAATGATTACATTCAGTTTCTACTTTTAGTTTTCTTAAGTTACTATTGGGCGTCGTGTATTTTTACAAAGTTGTGTGTACTACTATTGACTTCTCATTTATGCTCTCTCAACATAATTCCATGTTAATGTTGATTCTTTGGATAATGGTGGATTTCATTTGACATTGCACACATTTTTTTACATTTATCCTTTTTAACAAGTTCCACATTTTTCTGCATATTTAAACCACCTTGTTTCACCCACTTTAGCCAATTTGGGGCTATATGTAAAGAAACCTTCTTGTTAAACCAAGATTGCAATTTACTCTTCAAGATATTTTCCATAAATTTCTCAGTTAATATCATGAATAAATATTTTGTATGGGCATTCAATTGATTTTTTTTCCGATAAATCTATAATATTGATGATTTTTTCCAAAAGTCCCTAAAATTACTAGAATATTGAGAGAGAAAAAACTTTTATCCAACTGAGACACTCAATGGATCTAAGACATCCTCTCAAGACACGTGGAGATTCTCCTCAATCTGCTACCCATTGATGTGGCAGATTGGGGTTACCTACCCCCAGTTCCAAATGGTTCTGCCCAAAATCCCAAACCCTAATATCCACCTCTAAATACCCTCTATACCCATCGTATTTTGGGGCCCTTTCGAACCTTTTGAATCCAGGAGATCGAACTATCTCTCTCTATCTTTTATTTCCACATTACTCATGATCAAAGGATCATTCCTCTGACTCCACATGTTCTGTTAGTATTAGGAGCTCGTTAAAATGGTAATATGCTTTGTTATTCTACCATAACTGCTCGATTATTTTACTTTTTTCTCCTGCTCTATTGTTTTGTCATTCTATTTCAGTTGTTTATAACTATTTGAAATCATATCTTATTCTTAGTCTCCACTTGCTAATTTTCATCTAATCCTAAGCATTAGTCCTAATCACTTGTGAGGGATCTCCAACGTGAGAGATCCTCAAGTGATTAGGATCCTAATCTACCTAAAAATAGGACTTTTAGGGTAATGATGGGCAGGATGCGGACATCTCTGTTGACTCAAGGTCAATTAGGTCAATGTTGACTCACATCTAAATTGACTAAACCCGTGTTTTGATGACGACTAACCATTCCACATATTGGTGTCTAATGCTTCTACTTGAGTGATTTCAGATTAGGTATAGACACACTCCAATTGCCCTAACTTGCGCATCTCAAATTGGAGAAACGACAAGTCAAAGTCATACAAGTGCATGTTTTTGTAATACGATGTATATCCATTAGAATCATGTTGTAAATCACTTGTAATGATTGTGTGACTTGTAATTAAGCTTAGAAAAATATCAGGAACACTTAGATCAAATATTAGAGCACTTTAGATGCAACTTTGAAAATCAATTACAGGTACTTGGTCGGTCGAGTTTCCCCAACCTGAAACTCGACCGATCCACCTTGGTTGATTTTCTAAAGATTGCATCGGTCGAGTTGTGCACTCACAGAACTCGACCGATTGGGTAGTAGGCCATTTCCAGTTGAAATGGTCGGTCGAGTTTCCTCAGGACAAACTCGACCGATCCTTTGAACATCGGTTTGCCTCCTACTTGATCGGTCGAGTTACACCCATAGAAACTCGACCGATTGCACTGTACAGAAAAGTGCAGAAAAGTGCTACTAGCCGTTGTGGAGTTGCAACAAGTGAAAATAGATCCGTTGCAAGCCACAAAATGGCTAGTTTTCATTCATAAGTGTTCCCAAAGGCTAAGAGGCATCCCCAACTATAAGTAGGACCCATTGGGCTTCATTCCAAGGTTGAGCATTCATTGCAAACTCTTTGTGAGGTTCCTATTCTATAGTTGAGTGCTTTCTACAACCTCCTCTCTCTCTCTCTAAGCTTAATCACTTTCTACATCCATTAGAGTGAGTAGGAAATATGTAAGAGAGCTAGTCCTATATGTATATCTTGTGAGGCTCTCACTTCCATCACTTCCACTTCTCTCATTTGCAATCATGAAGATGAAGGTTCTCTCTCTTTTCTAAGAGAGGTGAAGAAGAACAAGGAAAGGAGTCCCTTGGTGAAGATCAAGGCAGAAGACTTGGAGCTAGAGTGGGTAAGCCCTTGGAGAAGGCAAAAGACTCAAGCTCAAGTAGGTAAGACCTTGGTGGAAGCTTCTCCGAGTGAAGGTGAAGTCAAAGGCAGAAGATCCAAGAAGAGTGGGTAATTCCTACAAGGCTGAAGACTTGTGCTAGAGTGGGTAAGTCCTTAGAGAAGGCCGAAGACTCTTGCAAAGTGGGTAATTCCTTGGTAAGGTTGAAGACTCTTTTGTATTGGATAGGTAAGTCCTTTGTTGGTCATGTATTGTAAGTCTTATAAGTGAATATAAGAGTGCAATTGTTGGAAGTCCTAGAGGTTGACCTCTCTAGGCAAGTGGACTGACACACTTCTAGTTTGAAGTGTGGAACCACTCTAAATAGCTTGTATAATTGGTGCATATTCAATCTCTCTTATCCTTGCTATGCATGATTTAGTTGCACTCAAATTACCTATTTAGCAACCTTATCTTTTGATATATCTTGAAGGTTTGATGAGTTTTGTTTAAGTGCTTTCAGCTCTATTCACCCGCCTCTAGAGCATCTAATCACCCATTTAGGATCCAACAATTGGTATCAGAGCGGGTCTTCTCCAAGCATACTTCCACAAGTAGGAGAAGATGGGTGACTACCAAGGAGGGAGAATCAGCCTACCAATCTTTGATGGAAGCAATTTCCTCTATTGGAGAAGAAGGCTTCAATTCTACATCCAAGGATCAAGTCTTGAGATGTGGCAAATGGTGAACAATCCATACATTCTACCAAAGACAAATATTGAAGAATGGGATGAAGTCGCCTTGATGAAAGAAACCTTGAATGCTAGAGCCATGCATATCCTATATGCCTCCATGACCCCCATCGAGTTCAACTGAATTTCCTCTTGTGAGACGGCCTATGAGGTATGGAGAAAGCTTTGCATCACTTATGAAGGGACATATCAAGTGAAGGAAAGCAAAGTCTACATGCTCAAAGGGCTGTTTGAGAACTTCAAGATGGGAAAGGAGGAGAGCATAGCCAACATGTACTCAAGGCTCAACACCATCTTAAATGGTCTTGCTGTTCTAGGACATCCTATGTCTAGTGGAGAGATCAACTCAAAGATCCTTAGAACTCTCCCCAAGAGGTGGGAATCCAAGGTGACTTCTATTGAAGAAGTAAGGTCTCTTAGGGATATTCCTATTGAAGAGCTCATTGGAAATCTACAAGCACATGAAGCTACACTTGACAAGAGGGAGGAAGTAGAAAGATAAGAGAAGAAACAGCTAAAGAGAATGAAGAAGGCTGAAATGAAGGCTCAAATTGAAGCTATCATGGAACAAGTCTCTCCATCCTCTCAAGCTAAAGAAGATGCCATGTACTCCAAGGGTAAACCCTACAAAGGCAAGTCCTCCTCCATCCGGTGCTTCACATGTGGAAAGAAGGGTCACTACAAGGAAGATTGCCCACAAGGCAAAAAGACCCATCTTCACAAGAAGGAGAAATGGCACTCAAGGTCAAGTGATTCCTCCAACTCAAGCTCAAGTGAAGATTCATGTGAAGGATCAAGCTCAAGATCTAGTGATGAAGGAGAATGTCATTTTGCTCTTATAGCATCAACAAGTGAAGACTCAAGTGAGGTAAATCTAGACTCTTTAGATAAAGAATCTTTAATTGCTATTATTCATGATATTTGTGCCTCTTTTAAGTCTTCTAAAAAGAAAAAGAAAAAGCTTGCTAGAATTGTTGATAATTTGCATATAGAACTAGATGATCTTGAATATGCTAATTCTTGCTTGCTTAATGATAAAAATGATTGTCTTAGTCAAGTAGACTCTCTTAAACTTGAAAATGCTAGTTTGCTTGACAAGATTAGATTTCTAGAAGCTCAAACTCTTATGACTAGTTCTAATGAAGAGCATACTTTAATTGTTGATTCTCTCATGCATGAGCTTGATACTCTTAAAACTGAAAACGTAGAACTCAAGCTTATTGATGATGCTAGGATGGAAGAAATCTATGCTTATCAAAGAGAAATAGTGGTGCTTAAATATGAAAATGCCCCCTTGCTTGCTAAAATCAATGGGCATGAACCTTGTTCTAGTTATACTAATAAAGAGAATGATGTTGCTGCTCTTCATATTGATAGAGATTCTTATTTAACTAAAACTCTTTTCTTAGAAAATGATCTTTTGCATGCTAGAGATAATATAGATCTTTTGTCTTCTACTATTGCTTCTCTTAAGCATGATAATGATAGTTTGAGATCATCTTTGCAAAGATTCTTAGTTGGTAAAAAGAATCTTAATGATATCCTACACCATACTACTAAACAAATTGGTAGACATGGTTTAGGGTATGATAGTAGTCAAGGGAACAACAAAGATAAAGGACCTCCAATATTCCATGGAGAATCCTCTAGTTCCAAGACTATGGGCACATGCAACTATTGCAATGATTTTGGTCATTATTCTACTTGTTGTCCTTTTAGGAAAGCACCCAAAAGCAATAGGATTTGGGTTGTTAAACTAACTCCTCCGGACCCAAAAACATGAGTGGGGACCATTCCATCTTTCTTCTTGTAGATACTTGCAAATGGATTGACTTGAGCTATTGAATTGCAAATTGACTTCTCAATCCACATGAAAGAAGAAAGGTGAGATGTGTAGAGGGTGACAACAAGTGGAAAAGCAATGGTAAGCACAAAGGTAATGGTTTTATTTCTTGTAACCATTCCTAACTTGTTTTTGTCAAGTTAGTGTGCACTATACATATGGTTTTTGAGTCAAAAGTGGCATTTTGTGATTCTCTTTACACTCTTACTCAAAAACTGTTTCTAATGCTTCTATAGTGCATTACTAACTTGCTTAGACATGTTTGGATATGGTTTGTATTTTTAGCATGCCTTTAAATATGTTTTTATGAAATATATGTGCTTTTTGACAGCTGCTCTGTCGGTCGAGTTTGCCCTATTGAAACTCGACCAATAGGCACCAAGAGTGTTGCCAACAATTGTCATCGGTCGAGTTGACAATGCACAGAACTCGACCGATAACACTGTGTAGAGAATATACATTTGGCTTATTGAGTGAGAATTTCCCTCTCAACTAGATTTTCTCAACCAATAGCCTTATTCTTTGGCACTCTCATTTGGTACCTCTATATATGCATATTGCCATGTTCTAAATTTCCTATCTTGCTTACAACTCTATCTCTCAAATTGCTCTAAATTGGTATATCTATATCTTGCAATTACTTGCTTTGAGTTGTTTTGCAGGTTTTGATGATGATCTCTTTGGATCTCTTGGTTGTGTCTAAAATCACTTCCGTTGTACTCTAACTTGCTACATCTCTATAGGTGTATATCTTGTTTTTGATACAACCGTGAGGTTCATAGGGGTAATCATCTTATGGTAAGGATGCATATCTAGTGAGTTATATCCTTTCATGCTTCTAAAATTGTATATCTCTTTGTTTGGATATATCTCTACATCTACTCATAGCTTGCTTTATCTTGTGTATCTTTTGGAATCTCTTGCTATGATCTAGATCCTACTAGTAGTATTAACTTGTGATATCATCTACTAGTAGTTCATATACATGTAGTTCTAACCCTGTTTATAATTGGAATCTTTGCTCATCTATATGTTATGCTTGTATCTTGTCTCATACATGCTCAAGATTGTTCTGTAAATTGCATATCTACTATCTTGAGTTGCTTGCATAACATTGTGATGCAGGGTACATAGATCTACATTACATGTAGAAATTGGAGTATTTTTGGATTTTATGCAGCTTTTGCTCCTGTTTCAGTTTTTGGTGCAAGACTAGTGTTTTTCATGCAGAAACGACCTTCTGAGCAAGACTCATCGCTTTTCCATGAGCTTCGATGGTTTTTGGTCAAATTCCATCATCTTGAGGGTCACAATTTCAATTTATTGTTTTTCTGCAGCACTTTATCTTGCATTTTGGGTTGTTCAAGCATATGCTTTAACTTGCTTTTCTTTCTATGCTTGGACAAGACCCTATCTGTGCTCTTCTACTCTCCTTATATATATTTGTATTATCTTCTTTCTCTTTAACAGTGATGTTTCTTATTTCTTCATAGCCCCACTTTTTGAAATGACAAAGGGGGAGAAAGGTATGTCTTCTTTTAAAAAGAGAAAGAAGGCATGTCTTACATGAAGAAGAGAAGTATGTCCATGTGAGGGGGAGAAGGTAAATGGGAGAAGACATATATGTGTAGAACATATATGAGTAGAAGACATAGTTTCTATAAATGTTATGAAAGCTAACCATCCAGGAGAAATATCATCAATTGAGGGGGAGTATGAAAACTCCATGCGCATCAATTGAGGGGGAGCATATGAACTCCATTCTATTAAAATCCCTAGGTTTTTCCAACGGTATGAATTTACTTAAATGCTTTCAATACATTTATGGAATGGTTTGTCATCTTCAAAAAGGGGGAGAATGTTGACTCAAGGTCAATTAGGTCAATGTTGACTCACGTCTAAATTGACTAAAACCGTGTTTTGATGATGACTAGCCATTCCACATATTGGTGTCTAATGCTTCTACTTGAGTGATTTCAGATTAGGTATAGACACACTCCAATTACCCTAACTTGCGCATCTCAAATTGGAGAAAAGACAAGTCAAAGTCATACAAGTGCATGTTTTTGTAATACGATGTATATCCATTAGAATCATGTTGTAAATCACTTGTAATGATTGTATGACTTGTAATTAAGCTTAGAAAAATATCAGGAACACTTAGATCGAATATTAGAGCACTTTAGATGCAACTTTGAAAATCAATTACAGGCACTTGGTCGGTCGAGTTTCCCCAACCTGAAACTCGACCGATCCACCTTGGTCGATTTTCTGAAGATTGCATCGGTCGAGTTGTGCACTCACAGAACTCGACCGATTGGGTAGTAGGCCATTTCCAGTTGAAATGGTCGGTCGAGTTTCCTCAGGACAAACTCGACTGATCCTTTGAACATCGGTTTGCTTCCTACTTGATCGGTCAAGTTACACCCATAGAAACGCGACCGATTGCACTGTACAGAAAAGTGCAGAAAAGTGCTACTAGCCGTTGTGGAGTTGCAACAAGTGAAAATAGATCTGTTGCAAGCCACAAAACGGCTAGTTTTCATTCATAAGTGTTCCCAAAGGCTAAGAGGCATCCCCAGCTATAAATAGGACCCCTTGGGCTTCATTCCAAGGTTGAGCATTCATTGCAAACTCTTTGTGAGGTTCCTATTCTATAGTTGAGTGCTTCCTACAGCCTCCTCTCTCTCTCTAAGCTTAATCACTTGCTACATCCATTAGAGTGAGTAGGAAATCTGTAAGAGAGCTAGTCCTATATGTATATCTTGTGAGGCTCTCACTTCCACCACCTCTACTTCTCTCATTTGCAATCATGAAGATGAAGGTTCTCTCTCTTGTCCAAGAGAGGTGAAGAAAAACAAGGGAAGGAGTCCCTTGGTGAAGATCAAGGCAGAAGACTTGGAGCTAGAGTGGGTAAGCCCTTGGAGAAGGCAAAAGACAAAAGCTCAAGTAGGTAAGACCTTGGTGGAAGCTTCTCTGAGTGAAGGTGAAGTCAAAGGCGGAAGATCCAAGAAGAGTGGGTAATTCCTACAAGGCTGAAGACTTGTGCTAGAGTGGGTAAGTCCTTGGAGAAGGCCGAAGACTCTTGCAAAGTGGGTAAGTCCTTGGTAAGGTTGAAGACTCTTTTGTATTGTATAGGTAAGTCCTTTGTTGGTCATGTATTGTAAGTCTTATAAGTGAATATAAGAGTGCAATTGTTGGAAGTCCTAGAGGTTGACCTCTCTAGGCAAGTGGACTGACACACTTCTAGTTTGAAGTGTGGAACCACTCTAAATAGCTTGTCTAATTGGTGCATGTTCAATCTCTCTTATCCTTTCTATCCATGATTTAGTTGCACTCAAATTACCTATTTAGCAACCTTATCTTTTGATATATCTTGAAGGTTTGATGAGTTTTGTTTAAGTGCTTTCAGCTCTATTCACCCGCCTCTAGAGCATCTAATCACCCATTTAGGATCCAACAATCTCCAATCCTAAAAGTCTACCCATAATAAAAATGGTTTTTTTATTAGCATCACATTGTTTTCTATCTATTTTCATCTTGAAATCGCTCTTCTCTTTATAATCACATAAAAATGGATTGATATCGATTTACCAAGTGAAATGGGGGTGCTAACCCTTCTCCACTCATAACAAGATTGTTGAACCTAAGCTCTTTGGGTTTATTTAGTTTTTTTATTTTCTTATTTATCAAATTCTAATAATAACTTAGTTTTCTACTGAGGACTTTAATGTTTTATTATATTTTCCTCATTTTTCATATAAAACATGGTGACGACTCCGAACAGCTGTCTTTACTTTCCATGCAACCCTCGAACTAAGCCTCACCACCAAAAAGATACAAGTCACATAATATCTTTTTTAAATGAGTGTGACGGACTAGCGACTCTATTGGGGACACCAAGACGATCTGAATCGAATTCATGCTTGCTTTCATGAAGATTAAGTAATTTTAGGTCTGTTTTTCTTTTTCTACCTTTATTTTCCTTTTTTTAAGGACAAGGTCGTGCATCACCCTGATTCACTGACCTTTGGCTCACATATCAAGGTGTTTTGCTAGGCCCAGTGTCTTCCTGTCCTCGGGCAGTTTGGAATTCTGACAGTTATCCTTCATTTTTGCTATACTTGAGCTTGTTTTCTTTTATCACGGTTCTTGTTGTGTTAGGGTTTCGAGCGTGCTTCCCTTTTAATGATTTCAAGTTTGCTTCCCTTGTATCATTTTTATATATTATTTTTAAAAAATAATAAAAATAAGAAAAATCAGGAAAGGATGACTAACATATGTAGGTTAGAAACAAGACTTGATCTTTCTTGAGAAATATTATTATCGTTCCTTTAACTACATGTGACTTGCTTTCATGATTTATGAACTCAATTTTGAAAACATTATAATTTTACACTTTCACTCCCCACTCCTACAAACCTATGTGTCATGTAACGGGCGATAACCTCATGTTGGATCCCTAGAGTTGATAAAGGGTGTTAGTAAAGGTATCAAAATAACATTAAGCTATACGTCCAAAGGATTTGAAAACACACCACTCTCCTAGCACTCACGATTGATTATGATCATCTGACTCGCAAGTTGTATTGGAAATAGTACCCCCATCCATTGAACCTGGGTTATCCCCACGATGAGTGTCATATACCCATAGAGAGATCAGGACCAACCCCCCTTATGCATGTCATGTTTGAGTGATGACCTAATGTAGATATAAACTCATGGGCTAAAAAGGGAAGGGTTATTTGTTTCCCATACATGTATCTTGCTTTGGTTATGAAGAAGTTTGATTTCTTGCTAACCCCTTTTGTGTGCAGACCAAGCAATCTTTCTAACGAGTAACAATCTGGTTGAAATCTATAACATACTAGATCTCGGACCCTACCTTAGAAGTTGACATTTTGGACTTAGCCAAGTAAGGTTGAAGGTTAGACTTAAATAGATGTTTAGTATAACCCTAAATGAGCTAATGCATGTATAGATCACCTTAATGTAACCTAATGTTCTAACATTAATCTTAAGTTTATAATGGATACATAAAATATGCCACATAACTCATTTTGGTGGTAATATGAAGATAAGAAACTTAATTGGATGAATAATTTAGATAATGGGTCGTTAATGGGCCATATGACATATCTCATAAAAGAAGTCTCAAAAGTGGAAAAAACTTCAAATTTGAAATCTACATATCAATATTAGCCTACATGTCAAGTTTCATCTAATTTGGACAACCTTAAAATATTAGGATAAGTTTAGGAGAGAGAAAATGAGTAAAAGGCATAAGTAATGAATAATGTGATTATATAAATTCAAAATATGAAAATAATGGAAAATTCATATTCAAAACATCAAAGATAACTTCTGGATGAAGTTTGGTCCAATTTGAATGGTTTTTGTGCAAGTTATGCAATTTTAGGTACATTCTGAATTTTCGGCAATTTACCCAATTGGTAGGTTTTCTTTGCAAATTGTCACATGCATTATAATCCTTATATATTACCTTACCATTCTAGAGTTTTTGAACTGTAGGGCACCTAGTTGCACCTTGGTTTGAAGGTGTTTCTTTCCAAGGGCATTTTAGGGATTACTCTCTTTATAAATGAGCTTATCTTTAGAAGCTATCAACCAATGGGGTTATTTATTTTATTGGAGGTCGGTTGGGATGGCCTATAAGTGTCCATAAACTGACATTTGATATTCAAGAAGACTATATTATCTGTCCTCTTGCATGGCCATGAAATCCCTAGGCTAAGGACACATGAAAAGCTCCATGGACACCTCATGCTTGACTTCTTACTTATCCATAAAGGTTTGCATGTCCATAGGCACCCTTAGCATTGGACACATGGAAAGTAACTTGACACCTTGTTCTTCACTTCTTTATTATCCATAAAGGCTTGCATTTCCATGGAAACCCTTATACATGACACATGGAAAGTCTCATAGACACCTCATACTTGACCTCTTTCTTTATACAACCATATCTACCCCTTCCCAACTCCCAATTCAAAAACTTTTGATCTCCTTTGTTTCCTATAGCTTAGAGAATCATTCCTACTCTATTTTTCCATGAAGGTGTGATGTGGTCCTTAACCGCGTGTCTGGAAGGGAGGCAGACTCATAAGGAATAGAACTTTTAGATTTATAACCTGAAACCTTCAAGGACCCCCGCAACTTTATTACGGGGTCAAAGTAGATATACAGGGTCGAACATAGGGATGTGGTGATATTTAGGACACTTGATATCTCTCCCTTAAGTCATATAATCCAAGACTATAGTTGAGGAAAGATATGGGCTAGAACTAGTCTAGCAGATTGTCACAAAATAAAACAAAACAAAGAAAAAAAAAAGCAAAACAGAGTCTATATGATTCTACTAATTAGAGATAAGGAGTTCTTGGCTATGTAACCACAAGTTGGGCAATCTATGCACCCATTCTCGGGCATAGACAACCCTCGAACACCCGAGCAAGCAACCAACATCCAAACATAGTATGTATTGTGGTATATGTTCTTATGGGTCATCCCACTTGCTCTCGCGTAGTGTGACTAAAACCCATCGATGGTATGAAACCTCTCTCGAGGATGACAAACCAACATCCTAGAATATTCTAGAGGCCCTCTCAGGTCTAGAATATTCTGGAATGTTAGGAATAGATGACCTTGAATCGTCCTCCTTTTAGATTTCGATCCAAACTATCTTCTCTTGTCTATTTCTACAACGAATCTCTCGATATAGGTAGAAATAGCAGTTCAAGCAAGAAAGAGATCAACCAAACTAGCAATCATAACCAGAAAGAGGAAATAGAACATAAAACCTGCTACATCTGAAATAAAATTGCTTGCTTAAGATAAAAGTACATAAACATACCCGGAACGGGATACATAGCCAGGAAGGAGCTCAACTAGCTATAGACAAGCATAGTTGGCACCGAACAAAGATGGAAGAACATCATTTGTATAGAAATAGAAGGGAACAACAGAAGAAAGGAGAAGAAGAAGAGATTTAGCCTGTAAAGGAGAGGTGGCTCTCACTCCTTAGCCTCCGTATGGGCTGGATCTCGTCCTTTGGTCATCCTCCTTGATCTACTAGACTCCTCAGCCTCCTTTCTCTCTAGATCCACCCCAGAACAATAGCTCGGTGGGTGAATGGAGGTTGGAATCTCGTTGGAGAGGCGGGTGTACGACGAGTTCTTAGGCCTTTCCAGGTCCTTCAGACTCTCCCACGGGGCTTTGGGAATCAAGAGGGGTTGGAACCATGAGGTGGAGACTCCCAGATTGGAACATGGGACTCCCCGTTTGCCAACCACTTTATTAGGTCTCCAGGGGTGGGTATTTATAGGTGAAGGCAGACCTGCGGTTGAGGTTAGATTCACGGTCATGGTGTAAACCTCGGTCGCGGTCTACCCCTGAAATTGTTGTGTTGGGTGACATGGTCGAGGGGCACCCCCCCCCCGCAATCGCGGTCTGGATGGCCATGGTCACCATCTGTGTCGACTCCGCGATCGCAACCAACCCTTGGTCACAATGTAAGCCTCGGTCGTGGTCAATATTGAAATCGTGACATTAGTTCATGTCACGGTCGAGGTGGATACCTCGGTCACGGTCCTGCAAACCTCGACTGCGGTCACGGTTACGATGGATGGTAGCCTAGTTGCTGTAAAACCGTATGTTGGGGAAAAATCTAGAAGAAGAGATGTCTTTTCAGGTTCGGTGCCTACAAGTCCCAAAATTGGCTAGTTTGAGCAACTTTATCTATGAAAAGATATAAATTACTTAAAAGAGAAGAAACATGGGTTATTTTGGGCATATTAAGGCTATAGTGACACAAAACCATAGGTAAATGCTTAACATAAATACGTAAAATTGGGTGTTATCAAGGTGTTGTCCCAAGGTAAAAGAAGATGCCCACCTTGGTGAAGAAGGCTCCTAGGGTTCCAAATTTGCTCTATTTAGGGTTTCTAAAGATCCTCCTTGGTTATTTCGACTAAAACTAGTAAGTTTTCTCCTTTCCTTCCCTATTTTCATGTTGTTAGTCTTCCTTCCACCTTCCTCTAGGTCAGAACCATGGCCTTCCATGGTGAAAACCCACCTAGAACCCATAAACACCTCATCTCCATGTTCTTTTGTTAGGGTTTTTCACCTCTAAGTTGGAGAAGGTGCTTCTTACTCGAGATAGGAGCTTTGTTGGAGAAACCAGCCTCTCTAAGCTTGGGAACCTTACTTATTGGACCTGTCCACCTTCCCTAGAGGTTCTTAGCAGGCCTAGTCTTGGATCTAGGACTGACTTGGACTGTTTAGACTCTAAAGTTGAGGTATGATGTATCCCCTATTCTTCTACGTTGAGAAATTCACCTATGCTTATTTATTCTCTTTGTCATATGGACATTAGCCTATACACAATGTCTTTTCTTTTGAAAATCATGGTTCATGTGAACTACCTTATTTGATATTGATCATGTGATCAAGGATATTCTTTTGAACTCTTATCTTATGATTTGTTCATGATGGAACTCTAAAAGATGACATGTGATGTCTTTTGCCCACTTATGATGTGGATGTATATGTTGGTCACTTATGTGGTGACTAGTTTATATATTCTGACTATATTTTCTACTTGTCTCTACATTTAACATGCTATGTAATTCAGTAGCACTAGAGTAGTGTAATTGCATTGGTTTTTATGGCAGATGTGTTATTTCCTGCCGAGCAGATGTGATATTTCCTTCTCTTTTGGAATGGAAAGGAACCTCATACCCAGAGCAAGATGTGTGATTCTTGGCCCATGTTTTATATATTTGGGAGATTGGTAGTATTCCTTTCTCTATCAAGTTTCAAGTTTATGAGACTTGACCGCCTTTGTGTTTATATTGGTCTAAGGCTATGTTTATCTCACATGCATGCAGGTTGATGATATGGGGTGTGTGACCTAATTCTTTGCATGTCCTTGTGTGGCACAGTCTTTATGTTTTATAAATGGCAAATATTCTTTTATTATCATGTGATTTCAATTCTTTCTCTTGATACCCATTTGGGTGGTCCTTATCCTTTTTATGGGAAGCCTTTTATATTTGATGTCCTTTATTCCATATATTGCTCAATTTCCTATTTAGTATGCACATACCAGCCTTTGCTGATGTCATATATTTTCTCTTTTTGCTGGGGCATGCTTCCAACCCTAGGTGAAGGACTTGGATGATAAGGCATGAAGTTTTGGACTAGCTTAAGGAGTTAAAGCTTGGAGTCAAAGTTGTTATGGTTTAGATTTCCCTCTACTAGATCCTTATGTTGAGTGATACATGTAAACTCTTTGTGGGGGATTATGATGTTCTTTTGTAACCTTGTGATAAATTGAATATAGTCAACATTTTTATTCCGTTGTTATACTTTGGTTGTTTTGAATACCATTTATTGAAGTTTGAAAATTTTGCACCTATTTCAACATACCTTTGAGTGTGTTTGGAATGGATGTTTTATTCTTCAATTTTTTTAGTAAGGGGGTGATCCTGACTCCTTACAACATGGTATCAGAGCCCATAGTATTCGAAATTTGACTATTTCAAATTTGTCTCCCTAGTTAGAATCCTTGCCTTACCTTTAAGTGACATGTTTGCGCTAGAGTTGATCAATAGATGATGAAGGGTTGATTTAGGATCATATTGTTTCACATTAGAATAATGATGAATAGATCCTTAAAATACTTATAAGTAAAAGATGCATAAGTAACCATAATAACTTGAGGTTGTTTAGCTTGGCCTTTAGGCAACTACTAGGACATGAAGTTGAAAGAAAAGGTCTCTAGAAAGGATCAGGGTTCGGGGGCTGGAAAGATTTTCCTCCACTCCACTAGCTTGGTTTACGAGGACTCTCGAATCCATATGATACCGGCTTGGCCTGAGCTGATATGAATTATCTGAAATAGAATGCTTTTAGGCAATAGTAGCCTTAGGCATCTATATGATTTACCTTTAGGGACCCTAATATGTCGAACTAGTCTCCCATGTGTAATGACTTGTTTGAGGATGGATACCCAATATAGTTTCTTATGACCCATAGAACCACATGTTTGGATACTTATCCCTAGAACCTAAACCTTGAAGTTTGGTGTTTAGTAAGCAATTAGAGTGTGCAGTGAAGCGTGATGGATCTTGTATATGGTTTAGTTAGACTACCCTTTTACCTATAGATTAGTTGGCTTGGTAGGTTAAATCCTTTAAGGGGTGGTGAATAAGTTGTTTTCTTATATGTGGATGTTTTGATTTCGAGGACAAAATCCCTTTAAGGGGTGGTGTGCTGTAACATACTAGATCTCAAACCCTACCCTGGAAGTTGACATTTTGGACTTAGCCAAACAAGGTTGAAGGTTAGACCTAAATAGATGTTTAGTATAACCTCAATGAGATAATGCATGTATAGATCACCTTAATGTAACCTAATTTTCTAACATTAATCTTAATTTTATAATGGATACATAAAATATGCCTCATTTTGGTGGTAATATGAAGATAAGAAACTTTATTGGATGAATAATTTGGATAATGGGTCGTTAATGGGTCATATGACATATCTCATAAAAAGAAGTCTCAAAAGTGGAAAAGAACTTCAAATTCTAAATCTACATATCAAAATTAGCCTACATATCAAATTTCATCTAATTTGGACCACCTTGAAATATTAGGATAAGTTTAGGAGAGAGAAAATGAGTAAAAGGAATAAGTAATGAATAATGTGATTATATAACTTAAAAATATGGAAATAATGGAAAATTAATATTCAACACATCAAAGATAACTTATAGATGAAGTTTGGTCCAATTTGGATGTTGATTGTGCAAGTTATGCAATTTTAGGTACATTCTGGACTTTTATGCAATTTACCCATTTGGGAGGTTTTCTTTGAAAATTGTCACATGCATTATAATCCTTATATACTACCTTACCATTCTCGAGTTTTTGAACCATAGGGCACCTATTTGCACCTTGGTTTGAAGGTGTTTCTTTCCAAGGGCATTTTAGGGATTACTCTCTTTATAAATGAGCTTATCTTTAGAAGCTATCAACTAATGGGGTTATTTCTTTGATTGGAGGTCGGTTGGTATGGCCTATAAGTGTCCATAAGCTAACATTTGATATTAAAGAAGCCTCTATGAGTTGTCCTCTTGCATGTCCATGAAATCCCTAGGCTAAGGACACATGGAAAGCTCCATGGAAACCTCATGCTTGACTTCTTCCTTATCCATAAAGGTTTGCATGTCAATAGGCACCCTTAGCATTGGACACATGGAAAGTAACTTGACACCTTGTGCTTGACTTCTTACTTATCCATAAAGGCTTGCATTTCCATGGACACCCTTATACATGACACATGGAAAGTCTCATAGACACCTCATACTTGACCTCTTTCTTTATATAGCCATATCTACCCCTTCCCAACTCCCAATTTGAAAACTCTTGCTCTTCTTTATTTCCTCTAGCTTATAGCATCATTCCTACTCTATTTTTTCACGAAGATGTTGTCCCAAGGTAAAAGGAGGTGGCTACCTTGGTGAAGAAGGCTCCTAGGGTCCAAATTTGCTCTATTTAGGGTTTCTCAAGCTCCTCCTTGATTATTTCGACCAAAACTAGTAAGTTTTCTCCTTTCCTTCCCTTTTTCATGTTGTTAGTCTTCCTTACACCTTCCTCTAGGTCAAAACCATGCCTTCCATGGTGAAACCCCACCTAGAACCCATAAACACCTCATCTCCATGTTCTTTTGTTAGGGTTTTTCACCTCTAAAGAGGAGAAGGTGATTCTTACTCGAGATAGGAGCTTTGTTGGAGAAATCAGCCTCCCTAAGCTTGGGAACATTACTTATTGGACCTATCCACCTTCCCTAGAGGTTATTTGGAGGCCTAGTCTTAGATCTAGGACTGACTTGGACTGTTTAGATTCTGAAGTTGAGGTATGATGTATCCCCTATTCTTCTATGTTGAGCAATTCACATATGCTTATTCATTCTCTTTGTCCTATGGACATTAGCCTATACACAATGTATTTTCTTTTGAAAATCACGGTTCATGTGAACTACCTTATTTAATATTGATCACCTGATCATGGATATTCTTTTGAACTCTTTTCTTATGCTTTGTTCATGATGGAACTCTAAAAGATGACATGTGATGTCTTTTGCCCACTTATGATGTGGATGTATATGTTGGTTACTTATGTGATGACTAGTTTATATATTCTGACTATACTTTCTTCTTGCCTCTATATTTAACGTGCTATGTGATTTAGTAGCACTAGAGTAGTGTAATTGTATTGGTTTTTATGGCAGATGTGTTATTTCCTGCTGAGCAAATGTGATATTTCCTGCTCTTTTGGGATGGAAAGGAACCTCATACCCAGGGCAATATGTGTGATTCTTAACCCATGTTTTATATATTTGGGAGATTGGCAGTATTCCTTTCTCTATCAGGTTTCAAGTTTATGAGACTTGGCCGCCTTTGTGTTTATATTGTTCTAGGGCTATGTTTATCTCACATGCATGCAGGTTGATGATATGGGGTGTGTGCCCTAATTCTTTACATGTGTTTGTGTGGTACAATCTTTATGTTTTATAAATGGCAAGTATTCTTTTGTTATCATATGATTTCAATTCCTTTTCTCTTGATACCCATTTGGGTGGTCCTTATCCTTTCTATGGGAAGCCTTTTATATTTGATGTCCTTTATTCCATATATTGCTCAATTTCCTATTTAATATGCACATACGAGCCTTTGTTGATGTCATCTATTTTCTCTTCTTGTTGGGGTATGCTTCCAACCCTAGGTGAAGGACTTGGATGATAAGGCATGAAGTTTTGGACTAGCTTAAGGAGTTAAAGCTTGGAGTCAAAGTTGTTATGGTTTAGATTTCCCTCTACTAGATCCTTATGTTGAGTGATACATGTAAACTCTTTGTGGGGGATTATGATGTTCTTTTGTAACCTTGTGATAAATTGAATATAGTCAACATTTTTATTCCGTTGTTATACTTTGGTTGTTTTGAATACCATTTATTGAAGTTTGAAAATTTTGCACCTATTCCAGCATACCTTTGAGTGTGTTTGGAATGGATGTTTTATTCTTCAATTTTTTTTAGTAAAGGGGTGATCCCGACTCCTTACAAAATCAAACAATCTTTTGTTTAAGTTAAAAAATCATTTTTAATCCAACAATATTTTTTAATATAAATGATCTTTCAAATACAAACAATCTTTTCAAAAATTAACAATCTTTCAAGATCAAACAATCTATTTTAAAAGTTAACAATCTTTTAGAATCCAAATGTCTTTTGAAAGATTAATAATCTTTCAAATCCAAACAATCTTCTCAAAGATTAACAATCTTTCAACATCAAACAATATTTGTAAAGAATAATAATCTTTCAAATCTAAACAATGTTTTTATATCATTAATCTTTGCAATATGAACAATTTTTTTAAATATTAAGAATCTTTCAAGATCAAACAATCTTTTTAAAGATTAATAGTCTTTCAAATGCAAACAATCTTTTAATATATTAATAATATTTCATAATTGAACAATTTTATTAAAGATTAGCAATCTTTCAATGCCAATTAGTCTTTTTAAAGATGAACAATCTTTCAAGATCGACTAATCTTTTTAAGGATTAACAAGCTTTACAAATCCAAGAAGCGTGTACTTAACTCATTCTAATATAATGTGTGCAGAGGGATTCGTCCCTAAACACAAAAAATCCTCTCATATAATATTACACCCTACTTTTGAATCCTGTTAATGTGAATTCAAGATGTTACGAGGAGGTTAAGGAGCATGTACTTAACTCAGTCTCACTGATGATCAACCCAAACATCCAGAAGAAGTAGTGCAGACAAACAATCTAATTGCAGCACCAAGGGAGATGCCGATAACAACAAGAAAGATAAGCATGTTAAGGGGAAAAGCATAAAGAAGTCATGGTTATGTGAGAGACTTCTATCTCAGAGGAAGTTATTCTGTAACATACACCAGAGCAACCAGCTAATGTGTCGTTTACACCCCCACCAAGATTAGGATAAGTAGGATGGTGGCATTATCTAGAGTTTACCGGATAAGGAGTTGCATATGTCGGTTGGTCAACACCATTCTTCCCATAGGGTGTGTGTGGTTCCCACCAGTCTCAGCCAAAATCGTTCCAACTACGGCCCTACTAGGGTCCACCATTCGTGAAAGTTGGGACAATCTTAGTAACTCCATAAGCAACAACATCCACCTTGCAACAACATCCACCTTGATTCCTGAAGGGGAGACTGAAGGGTAAAAGAAGGAAGAAGGAGCTATAGTCACAAAAGAAAATCCTAAGCAATATGAGAAAGTCCACACTGTAGTAAAAGTTAAAGCACAACACCTAAATGACTGAGGACCAACCCCAACCTTACATTCAATTTATCTACCACTCAACTCCTAGTATAATCCGTATACATGAGGAGGGTATGGATTCCCACCACCAGTATACACCATGCCTCCAATGACAATTAGAATTCCAGTGATACCAATGGTAACTACCCACCACAAAGATGTTGCTCCAAAATCCAATCATCATGGATTATGTTGAGATCTTAAAGAAAATCAATTAGCTTGAAGAGAAAAAAGATAACAAAAAAACCTTTAGAAACTTTTGTCATTTCCCATGTGCAAAATTTCTCAACAACTTTAATATGCCCAAGTTCACAAGTACTCTGAAAAGGGGGGCTTGATGGCCCATGTCAAGACATACTGCTCAAATATAGTAGAGGTTTAAGATGACAACAAAGTGCTATTTACATACTTTGCATGGACCCTAATAGGTCTCATGTTTGCATAGTATAACAAACCAGACATGTCAACTATTACCACCTAGGGAAATATGGTTGAAAGGTTTGTTGATTAGTACAGCTAGAATCTAGATCAAGTCTCCACTAAGGAGGATTTGGAGGCATTGCAATAGGTGGATGAAAGCTCCTCTGAGTTCATAGAATGATGGAGGGAGTTGGCTGCCTAACTAGATATCAAGCCCATAGATAAAGAGGCCTTGGACATGGTGACCAGAGAAGTCATATCAGCCCTCACATCCCTATTATCCCCATAAAGGTATAATACCTCCCTAAAAGTCAACTAGGTGTCTGAATTGAGAATTCTATCAGAGAGGGGTCTATCAAAACATAGGCCTTACTTTCCAGTCGTAGTCTACCTATGCAACAACCAATCAGAAGTCCAAATGGACTAAGACTAAATCAGTAGATGCAATGATGGGAGCGGTGCTCATGCCAGTCAGAAAAAAAAGTGACAACAACTGATTGTCCAGATCTCGTCGATTTAGTCATCATCAGGTTAGGCAACCCATGTCACACCCCAACAATAGTAGGCTTAGATGATGCCACCCAACTATCCTCCTCAATACATGCTTCTGCAATATTTGTGACTACTAAACAACTACTACGGGTACGCAACACCACCATTTAAAGCACATATGCATTAGGTAGTGGTAAACAATCCTCCTGCATCAAGAAACCATGTGCATCAAGAAAAAGCCAGAAACAATGACTTCAACATCAGAAGAACCTTCCAAGTTAAAAAGGAAGCTCACTTTTTTGGGAGATTCTCTCAGCATAATTTTTCCAGACATCAAGCACCTGGTGAAGTTCCCAACTATAAGGGAGCTTCCAAATCCCTTGCCAAAAAGCTACAACATCAATGTCTTTTGTGATTTCCATTGGGCTAAAGGGCATGAGAAGGGTTGATGCCTCACTCTCAAGCATGCATTGCAAGACTTAGTAGAATACGGTGAAGTCAAAATTGTCATATAAGAGGATATGCTTTCATCTTACAACATTGTAGTTGTCATCTCATCATAGGAAGACCCAACGCGCATGCATATCCTCCCTTTAGAACAAGCCCTCAAGAACTAGTCTCTGAGTACATAGATTGTTGCTTCAATCCAAAGAAACCAGTGATCCCAGAAAGCACAAGGAAGTTGTTTAGTATACCAGAGCTCTCCAGGGGTAGAAATATAGAATATTTGGGTTCCTAAGATACTAATCCTAGAGAAACATCAACAAAAAGTGGTTCCCCATCCAATGGTGGTGGTGCAAGCAGCCATGTCCAAACCAACCACACAAGTGATAAACCGTCACCCCCATCCCACCAGAAGTACCTTGGTACCTTCACAAAGGTAATGAGAAAAAAATTGCATATGCATCCCTACTAGCATGCCAGAAGAGAAGACAAGCAAATTCTCCATTCCCCCTGTCGACACCAAGCAAGTATTGATGATGCCCGATCTTTGTAGAGAGACTAATTCAGAAGACTCAGACATAATCTAGTTTCTAGAAGAATCTGAAGGGGAGGTATCACTTAGTTAAAGTAATGCAAAGCTCCCCTAAAACCGCAAAGCAATTATGAAGACATTAGAAGGGGATTAAGTATCCAAAGATGTGAGACCAAAAATCTTGCTGCCACCATTGGGTTAATCAGAACCCCACATATGATTCATTTTATAAGCAGGGATACCCACCAGAGGAAGTCACAACAATCCCTAGGTAATCACTGCCATCTACAAGGGCCTCAAAATCCCTTCTTACTTTGTCAAAAATTATGCATGTCTCAATGTGTGCCCCCTCAAGGCCTCATCAACTTGAGAAGGGATCCCTACGATAACCTACGACAAAGAAGGTGACCTTGTTCAATGGGGAAATCAAAGATTCCCTATTGGCAATCATACTTGAGCTAGAGATTGGACCACAAATGTATGTAATATTTTATGTTGTCATGGAAGTAAGTCCCTCCTTCAACATTCTCTTAGGAAGGTCATGGATTCGCCACAATAGGGTGGTTCCCTCGTCACTACATCAAATACTAAAATATATACTAGGACCTGCCATTGTCATTGTCTAGGCCGATAATCATGCCACCATAGCATGCATCAAAGAACATGATCTTTAGTTTTGCTTTGAGATACTACATATTGCCAACATCAAATGGATGAAGAAGGGCTAGCCATCTCTAGTGGTGACCCCACATTGTTTGCCCAATAACAACAAGAGATGCATATTTACCCAAATCAAGGTCCAGGAGCCAGACACTACATACATATAGATATTATTTCAATTCCTCTAAGACAAGCATGTTTGGCCTAGGATTCTATGACCTATCATATGCATGACCTTGGATCACCAGATGGACAATGTATTGGAAGCACATTGAGTTGTGGCCCACAATGATGGATTTGACCTATATATGTTATCTCACCTTTCTATTGTTGACTTGAGACCTGAGCCATGAAGCCAAACACATTCATCTAGACAAATAGTGTTGACTCAAAGTATATTATTGATGGTACCTATGTTCTAATTATAAATGTTTCAATCCCTACTTCCCCCTACACAATATCTATAAATAAGAATATGCCAGCGTAACCAAGGCCATTGTTCCAGTGACGATACCTTACCTCATGCAAGAGGTTGACAAATATGAGTAGGACGACCACCCTAGGATTGCAATCAACATTGGGGAAATGGCTTTCATCATAAAAGAACTCTAGGGTGTCTCGAACACCCAAAACAATCAATGGTTTGAAGACAAAATCTTCGCTCCAAATGAGGAAGCTATCAAGCCCATGCCTTCCCTCACCATCAAATAGTCGTACCCAAAGCATCCCAATGCAAGAGAAAACAACAACAATCACCATGAAGACCACGTTGGAAAGGTGAAAATATTTGACCCAATCCATGAAGCAATGGAGACGCCATCTAGTTCAAATGATCAGCTCCTCCCTAGATCTTCTCTGGCTAACAAGCCAAGACAACTCTGAGACTACAACTCCTAGAATCATAAATGAAGAGTACAACATGTCACAGGATGACTACAACGACACCTATGACATGAATGAAGGGAGGGGTGTCAATGTCATTTTCGACAAAAAAGTTGTGGAAGACCCACAATCTCTCATCTACTCTGTCTAGAATGTTGAAGAGGCCCAGAATTGGCATGTAGATGACTATAACATCCTAAAGACAAGGTCCCCTCTCGCACCCAAGAAAAGCCAATTAGAGGAACAACACATTGATGTGGTACAAATCTCAGAGTGCTTGTTCAGTCATGTTTGTTGCATCCCCACTCACCCCACCAAATCATAAAAAATGTAAAATCAAAAAAATATCAAAAAATACAAAACTTAGACAACCAAAAATATCTGAAGATGAGCAGGATCTATAAGAAATGCCTAGTTATTTCAGTGAAGTAGCACAAATCTTCCATGATGAAGACACCGAGCTCATAGGCATCCCCATCAATAGTATATAATAAAGGAGCATCAACCTTTTCATATGGAAGATGAGGTAGAGATTGTGAATCTCTGCTCAAGCTCTGAGAAATGTGAAGTCAAATTTTGGGTATGTCTACCAAAAAAAATTGAAGACCAGTTGATTTAGCTTCTATGCCACTATATTGACGTTTTCAAATGGAGATGCTTCAATATGCCTAGGTTAGATGAGGTGATCGTGGTTCATCGACTACCTATCATCCCGACATTCACCCTATCAAGAAGACAACTAGGTAGATGGCCAGAATGGAGCCTCAAGATCATGGAGAAAATCCAAAAGCAATATAAAATTGTTTTTTTTTCTAGAGATCAACTATAATGCATGGCCTGCTAACATTGTACTAGTACGAAAGAAGGACGAAGGTAGGAGTGTGTTGACTATCACGATCTCAACAAGGCATCTCCAAAAGATGACTTCTCACATTTGCACACTGATGTACTTGTCAACAACACACTCGACCACACACTAATCATATTCAATGGATGGGTTGGTCGACTACAAGTAGATTAAGAAGGCCAAGGAAGATAAAAAGAAGACAACCTTCATCATTGAATGGGGAGTATTCTGCTACCCATTATTCCATTTGGTCTCAAGAATGTTGGAGCTACATATCAAAGGGCAATGGTCACCCTCTTTCTCATAATGCTCAAGGGGTTGGAGGTTTACATGGAAAATATTATTACCAAAACAAAAAGTCCAAAAAACCAGATCACCAATCTTAGAAAGATATTTAAATGACTACAAAGATTCTCCCCACACCTGAGTCCATCTAAGTGCACCTTTGGGGTTACATCTGGTAACTGACTGGGGCACATTGTCAGTCAAAGAGGAATTAAAGTCAACCCTAAGAAAGCTCAAGCTGTTTGGGACATGCCCTCATCATAATAGAGGCAGAGATATGAGGACTTCTCCATCATCTCCAATACATCAGTCGCTTCATTTCCAAGCTTACAACTATATGTGAGCCCATTTTCAAGCTATGAAAGATAAACTTAGACTCTGGATGGAATGAGAAATGCAAAGAGGCACTCTAAAATCTTAAAGACTACCTCGCCAATGCATCGGTGTTGAGACGATAGTGCCAAGACACCCTCTCATTTTCAATATGAAAAAATCAATGGGAGGAGTCCCGAGTCAAGAAACAATGGATGGTGAGCATACCATCTACTACCTTTCTAAGAAATTCAATGACACCAAGGCATGCTACATTATCATTGAGAAGTATTTCTTGGACTTGATACATACAACAAGGAATCTATGTCACTACCTGATGACTTATCCTATATAACTAATCACCAATCATGACCACATCTACTATTTGTGCGACCCCCTTACCCAAACTAGACAATGTGCCAAGTCGCAAGTAATGCTATCATAGTTGGAGATCACCTATCTACTGATGAAGACAGTAAAAGCACAAGCTCTGGTCAATTCCCCATTCTTGGAAGAAGCAATACATGAGCACAAATTCCCAAATGAAGACATAGGGATAAGCAACACACCACACATGTCTATTATTCCATTTATAGACGTATGGACAATTTTCTTCGACATACTTGTCAATCATAATAATTGTCAATCAGAAAGGAGTTGGAATAGAAGTACTCCTCTGGAACCCTCAAGGAGAACAATTTCCAGTAGCAAGGAGGTTGGCGTTCAACGCTACTAACAATGTGGTCGATCATGAAGCTTGTATCTTAGGAATTCGTCTCACCAGACATCAAGGGGCATATCACTTACAAGTCTACTGAAACTTCCTTTTTGTGATATCTCACGTCGTGAATAATTGGAAGACACACCATCATGACTTGGTTTTATATCAAGAACAAGTGTTCTCTTTAGCTTAAGACTTTGAGCACATCTCCCTTTACTTTATCAGAATAGAGCACAACATATTTGCTAACACTCTTGCAACCCTTACTTCCTGGATTGACATATGAGGAGACTAGACCTTCTCTTTTAAGTCTCATACACTATGTTATCATGATTATTAATCATCATTGACAATGCACCTAATAACAAAGAAAGGGCTTGGCTACATGACATCAAGTAATATCTAGAAAATCAATTTATCCCTAAGATCCTTTCCCAGATAGAGCAGCATGCGCTCAAATGACAAACCATGTACTATTTCCTAGAAATAGAGCAGCTATATCATAGTTCCTACATCCAGACTCTTCTCAATGTGTCAAAAAATTAGAAGCATGAACTCTTATGAAGGAAGTCCATGTAGGATCATGTTTCACACATATGAGTGGAGTCATGCTAGATAAGAAAAAAGAATTATTAGATTACTACTGGAACACCTTAGAAAGGGACTATTATCAGTATGTCCATAGGTGACACGCCTATCAAATCCATGGTGAATACATTCATTCATCCGCCAATAAATTGCACAACATGGCCATGCTTTAGCCATTCTCAGATTGGGAAATCAACATGATCAGGAAAATCAATCCTAAGGCACTGTATGAAAATTGCTTTTCTTTCTGGTGACAATTAATTACTTCATGAAATGGGTGGAAGAAGTGTCCATCACTAATGCATCATCTCAACAAGTCATCAAGTTCCTCAAGAACAACATCATAAGCCAGAATGGGATATCGTATGAGATCATGTCCAACAACAAAACAACTTTATTTCCAAAATTATCAAAGAGTAATAGAGCCCTTTAGGGATCAAACACCACCGAACCTTACCAGTCTCGGATGAATGGAGACATAGAAACTACCAACAAGAACCTAATGAAGATTCTAAAGAAGACAATAAGCTCTCACACCAAATAGCACAAACACCTTCTAATGGCTCTGTGGGCCTATCACACTTCTATCAGAACCTCCACGTGAGCTATGCCATATTCTTTGGTGTAAAGAATGGAGGCAAATTTTCCAATTGAGGTTCATATCCCTTCACTTTGCATACTATGAGAAATAGATATTTTATAGGTAAAATGGCTTCAAGATTGGATTTACTACTTCAACACCCTTGAAGAACGGTGCAAGAACTCTATATCATGCACAATGTTATAAATCATGGATGGCTCGAGCATTCAACAAGAAAGTTCGGCACTACAATTTCTAGAAGGGTGACCTAGTACGCCGCATAATCTAAAACACCTATTCCAAGGGCAAGTTCAACCCTAATGGGAAGGAACCTACATAATCTATGACAAGGGTGGCATGCGCCTAAAGGTCATGGATGAACATGTTCCTCTTCATCACACAATTGCCAACCTCATCAAGTGATACTACTGTTAATGACCAAGATTCAACAACAAGCAAGTCTCTAGCAAAGAGCCTTGCAAGGGATTTGAAATCTCCCACATATAAAAAAAAAACTAAAATCTACTTAAGTAATCTACTGTGTCTCCCTATGCACCCTGAAGTGGAAAGGTCAAACTAAAACCTAGGCCTAGGATGAAAGGAGCACAATTGTTGTCTAAATACCCCAATGGTTCACCCATTTAAAAATAAATCCTTTAAATATGCCAACTTTAATAATATACACCAAAAATGTTCATGATTGTGAAAAACATGAGGTGAAGCCCCGTGATTAGTGCCACAGGAGGTTGGTAGAAACTATGAGTCCTAGAGGAAAGTTAGATCTGATCCTCACAATCAATGTCTTGACGCCTATGATTAGGAAGATACCAAAACACCGACATCCATCATGGTCAACCTAAAAGGGAAGGATTGTAGGGAGGAAGGAGAAGTTGAAACTTCTTGTGGATATATGTACCTAGTCTCTCAGAAAGAGGTGAAACCAACCTCCACATTGACTAACCTGGGAGAAAAGAGGTTGGAAACCTTATCTAGGAAAACTCCATCCATTCCCCACAGAACCCTATGATCTCATACTAAGGTCCTGAGCATCAATGTTTGATCAAAAACTTCAATGAAAAGATCCTTGAATAGAGGACACCTACCAAGAAATTACTCAAAATCCCTTTAATTTGGTAGACACATGCTTGTGGGGGATTGCTACACTAAAATACGTTAGGAGTGAAGCGTACCAGGGTGTCTCTGACACATGGAACCTTGGTCTGACTGGTAGGGAGTTGTAGTTGATACACACACCACATGGCATGACTTTAGCACTCAGCATGACACCCATGTCCTACATATATTTCATCCATCTCCTCCCCTAGAATGAAGGTATCCCTCATGGTAAAATGGGCCATGAATGTTTGGAGGGAATAAACACCTACTATTTAGAGATCGAGATAGGTGGTAGCTTGAAAATGTTTGGAGTTTCAACCTTTTGACTTCATTAAGGGAAGTGGGTGATAAAGAGGTTATATTGATAGATGTTAGGAAAATCCATAGCCATCCCTGATAATATGAATGCATAGGAAGGAGGTTAAGATTTATCCCACTTTCGTGACTTGTCAGAAGGAACTCATAATAATATACACCTAAAAAATTAATAGGTACGCAAGTCCAAATACACATTTTCAAACATCATGGAGGGAGTACCCATAGATGATGCCACATAATGAAAAAAAAGATCTTTATTTCAAAATAAATTAAGTACAAAATCTTGTCTCCTCATGCCAATAAACATATATATATATATATATATATATAGAATGAAAAATAGATATCATTTTGGTTCTCTATAAGAATCACATGTTACTACTGCAAGAGGCAACAATGCAAGCCACACTATGTACTTGAAAGAGTAGTCCCAATCTACAAAGAAAGTAATGAAAAAAGATCTTTATTTCTAAATAAATTAAGTACAAAATATTGTATCCTCATGCCAATAAACATTATATATATATATATATATATATATATATATATATATATATAGAGAGAGAGAGAGAGATGAAAAATAGATATCATTTTGGTTCTCTGTGAGAATCACATGTTACTATTGCCAGAGGCAACAATGCAAGCAACACTATGTACTCGAGAGAGTAGTCCCAATCTACAAAGAAAGAATCACATGTTAGCTTCTTCCTATTAAGCCACATCTACGCCACCTTCTCATAAACCTTTTGGAAATCAAATATCAAGTACTTGAAGAAAGTAAACACTTCATTCTGATACACACACTGGAGATAATTAAATTGACTCTACACCAACATATGGTAGTATGCAATACAACTCTTCATCCCTGGCATGATGATCAACCATTGAAATCCAAGCATGGTGACTCTAGAACCTAATTTGTCAAGATGGAACTCCATCCATCCCAACACAGGTCTGCAAACATCATTCTTGCAAGCCACCAAGTTAGGTCACCATGCAACTAGTAAGGCTCGCCAAGCTGAATGCTCTTCAACAAGAACTCCTTCTCCATGTTATAGTGAGGGTTTGAAGACTCCAATAACCTGACAGGTTTGATGTGCATTCTAAAATAAATCTATAGGACCTTGAAGGGTCCCCTCATCCTCCTGATCAATTGGGCCTCGTTCAAGCACTCATATAATTCAACCAATATCAAAGGGGATGACCGTCTCCTTCATCCAAAGGGCCAGAAATGCAACTGTCACTTGCATGACAGTGTATGTACATGACATCTTCTCTAGGATAATCAAGGTGTATGCTCGTAAGCAATGCATGTCAAGAGAGGCAACAACACGTTGTGCTTCACTCTTGAATGACTCCTATAGGTGGGGCATCTAAATAAAGCGACCATCATCGATCAACCATCAAGCAGATTGGGACTTCTTCACACCTAGAAGACTTGCCAGCTCAACATCCCAACTTGACTTCTTAGGTACAACAGGCCAACGGACATGAATGGGGAGTCAAGTAATCTTGGACACGTCTTCCATGGTAGGAGTCATAATGACATCTATAAAGCAGAATGAGTGACTTAGAGGATCCCAGAAGGGGATCACCACTGACATCAACTCTCGTATGTCGGGAATGAACCAGATGATCAAGATGACGAGTAATGCCAAAGCTCACCAACTCAACTTCCTTAGTCTTGTAGAGATCAGCAATGCAACAACACACTAGAGACAGATTAATGGGAGGACATTGTAGAAGCGTGATTTTGCTTATCAACCTCTCTTACATGGCCTCAAAGTGCAAAATTCGAGATGAACATAAAAGACAAAAGCATGCAGCCATATTCATAGGCTCCAAACATGATAGATTCACCTTCCAGAGATGAAAGGACTCTTGTCTTAATCCCCAATGGAATGTCATAATCCACTACATACATCTACATTGACAGTCAACATGGCCCCACATCCCGAGACAACATGACTCTATGTTCCACGATCGGTGGATTGCAACATCCATCACTCAGAGATGGTATGTGGATTGAGGTAATATAATGAGTCTACCAGATATATTCTAAAGATCAAACTCCTAAAATCTGATTCTAAATAAAAGATCAAAATACCTCACACTTTGATTTGACCTAAACTTAGAATTTTATTTTAATAAAGAATCTTACGAATACCAACATGACTAATACATAATTCTTCTTGCATGAAAGGAGCATACATGAAATGATAGAAGTGTTAAAGCGACCTCTTCTTCTTCAGATTCTTCTTCAACCACCCCATCAAACATTTGGCCAAAGTTTGGTGATAAGAGGAAGAAGACCCAGAGGATCTATTCTCCCCACTCACATCAGAGATAATAGCATTAGTGGGCCATTAATGACCCAAAGAAGAACTTTTAGAAGGCACATTAACGACCAAAGCATCATCATTACTATAAGAGGGACCTACTTCAACACCATCCAATGGTGGATCTATAGTGTGATAGGACCTTCTAATAAAAGTCACATATGCCAGTGGATCCCTCAAAGTGTTGACTACACCCGTATCTAGTTAGGATGCTCAAGTTGAAGATTTCACCCATTGCATTTGCATCACCTAGAAGGATCGGGTCCAACCAAAATCATCTAATAAGTGACATGATCCCCCAACGCCAAAGTCTTGGTGTGACCTCAACCCGAGAAAATCATCAAAGCCCCAAGCACCAACATGTGGAGAAGGTGGAGAACTGGGAGGAGGTAGATGATGGAACTCATATCCACAATCATCTTACTACTCAGTGGAATCATAGTCAACCACCTACAAAAAAATGTGTATCGGGATGATGCAAACAAATAAGGACAAACTAGAGACCAAATAATTACCATATAAGGACATCAAAGTCGATTGTACACCTCCTTAGAGAAAAGTAGCGGTTGACCATTTTCATAGTAACACTCAAGGTACTCTTCATGTGTCGACCCCACATCAGCTCCCAAGAAGCCTGACAGATTATGAGACAAGGAGAAACCAACTTAGCTAAAGGGTCAAAAGGAATATGCCACCCACCATCCCGCTGATGAGAAGCACACTCTCACTTGTATAGAACGCTCTCAGAAGGTGACTTGAACTGGATCCAGAAAGTATCCATATACAATGCCTCAAAGTAGGTTGCATAGGGTGTGGCTACCTTGCCACTCTAGAATTTAGAGGATCATGAATTGGACTTGGGAAACAACAACGAAATGGAGTCAACTAAAGTACACAAACAAGATAATACAATGTTAATGTACTGCACATACCTCAACTATAGTCATCATCTCCAGTTCACCCCTCAATTGCATGTATTTCACCCTACTACTATTCCCATCCTAGCGGTGATAGATGGGGAGGGCATGCAAATAACCATTTGGTCTACTGACGTGCCCAAGCTATGCATGCAAAACACAAGTGTACGTGTCGCATAGTATAGGACTACGAGGCTTGAATGTTGAACTCATGGAAATGTACTCTAGAGATTACTACTAACTATAACATGATCAACTAACTACTTGCAAGAATTGAAAATAAACTAAGTAGATTGTGGTCACAGATGAATGGATTCCTTAGGATTACAGTTTCACCACAGTATACATTGCATTTAACTCCATTTCAATAATAAGCATTTACCCTTAACCCTAGAATAAGGACTTGTAGTAAGTATTACCCGCTTGCGCAGCGTAATACACTACATATACTAAGACAAATCCCACTCTCATAACAATTTATGAATTAGCTAGGCGCTTTAGAGATACCTCTAGGTTGTACCCTTCATAGCCATAAGCCCTCTCCTAAGGCACAATATAAGATATGTAAATCTACAACCTTTCCAACCCTTAATACCTCTCTTGAAGTAATTAATGGTCTAAGAAATCAACTATGGTGATTAGGCATAGGTTATTCATTAAGCAATCATAGATTTAAGTTCAAAATTAAGATAAATAACTATATTAAATCATGAAAGTCAATTATAATGCAATATCGTGCTAATCCCATGTCCTAAGGAGCAAGGGGATTAGCCTCGCATGATTTATACCAACAAATACATGGAGGAAGAGAAAGTCAAAGAGCTAAACATTAGGAAATCTAATGAAAAACCCTAGAGAAACTAGTTTGGATGATCCCCTCTGATGAATGTCTCGATCCACATCATTTTGACTACAAATATGCTCACTGAAGGTTCCCAAATTGTCCAAGACGTAGTTGTCTCCCTCGTCTCCTCCTATCCCAACTCTATGCTTTGTTGCAATGGAATAGAATGTGATGGTTAAGTTTGACCGAACTCCCCTTAGGTCATAAGGGGGACTTTGGATGTCATTAAGTCCTAGCCATTGGGTCTATATTGATCTTCAATCTGTACTAATTGTGTTAAGTTAGTACCACCAATGGGTAGTTGGTGGCACCGAGTCATTGACAGAATTGAATATCTTACTGATTGTCAGTACTACTAACGGGTGGGTCAGAAGCATCGAGTTTCCATTTTGCGAGTTCTGAATTCTCATGATGATGAAAGTTGGTACTACCGACTTGGGTGTCGGTAACACTGAGTTGATAAACCTCTGTTACTGATGCTCTTTGGACTAGAAGTCAGTTGCAACAACTTAGCAATTACCTGACATCAAACCATGTCTCAATAGCACCAAGTTGTCTCTCAGTAGCACTGAGATTTCTTCCACATCCTTACTGGATTTTTGCATTAAGTCGAGACCATCAAATTTATTGTTGTTAGCACTGAGCTACCTTGTAAGTGCTCAAATTACTTGAAATATGGAAAAACCAACATTAGTACGATTAAAATAGGATAAATTTACATAATTAGGTGAAAGTACATTATTTGATGCAGTAGTGTTTCACAAGCTAATAATAATAAACAATGCATATATAATGTCAAAATGAGCAATAATGCATACAATACATGGAAAATTGCATGTGAAAAGCGAATAAAACTTAGTGCATCAAATTCCCTAGGTTTAAATGGTGCTCTCCCTCAAGAAACACTACCTCTGGATATGTTTGAGACAAGTCAGTAAGAGGACAAACAATATGAACTACATTTCTCAAATACCCCCGCCGGCGGTCTCCTACTCACCCTTACTAACCACTGAACAAATAACTACTCTGTGATGACAAAAAATGGTCATTAAAGATTTCCATCCTTAGATCAATGAAACACTATTAATGGATCATTTAATATCATATTCTATAACACATTTACTTGATGCACCATGTGATTCCCTATCTACATTAATCTTATCTACCTACCAACTATATTGGAAGCAATTCCCCATGTAAAAATGAATGAGGGGATCAATCATGTATGCAGCCTAACATAAAGAGCAATGGGTGGTTTGAAGTAGGTAACTATGAAAATGAATCACAAGTAACATGCAAATCATTTATGCAAAAACAAAATATGATGAACCTATAGCATGAAGGAAATGAGAAATGCATGAATCATAATGCCTACGTTTTGGTGGAATGATGAATGCACTGCAAATTTCATCTGATAGAGGAGTGTGGAATAAAATAATGCGTACATGTAACTATTTTCACTTCTCTTTGAAGAAATTTTTTAGATTTGAGTTCAATGTTGTGACACCCCGCCATCACACAGACAGCGAGATGACACACGAAAATGTGCGGAACCACATATTACCAAAAACACGGGTTAATTAAAACTGATTGTGAAAAGCATAAATAAGAGAACTTTTGCATCCACATCCTGTAGAAAAACACGTTATATAAACATTACAAGCTTTGATATATGTCCACAGCTTATCAGAGCCAGCTGTACTATCAGAACCAGAGTTCATAACTTGTTTATACATACATAACAGGCCACATACAACAAGCAGTAGGATATACAAAATTACAACAGTGAGTCATCATGAAACGTCATCAAACACCTCTGAGGACCTGAGAGTACAGGGACGACTCTAGGACTCTACTATAAAACCACCAAAACAATAGCATGTCCATATCTTGTCTTCTACTGCTCTTCTTGCTGCTCGACCGCAACCTCACGACCACCACCGCGTCTAGAGCGATCACCTAAAAAGGATGTAAACCAGTGGGGTGAGACGCACAGTCCCAGCGAGAAACATAACTCTCTGCCGAAACTATAAAACCTCAGAAGATTTAAGCAACTAGAGCAGATAACTGATAAAGCGTATAACAAGAGCAGTATACTGAGCCAGACCATTATCCCCATCATTCTTACCAAGATATCTAGGAGGCATATAACCAAGTATTTGGTTATGGAACATGATTGACAAGATAAGCTTTATAAGAACTTATCACAAAATATAAGGATCGTACACATAACTGTAAGGTTTAACTAGATCAGCTATATAAGCAAGGCCTCAATCAATGTTCTGTGTTTTGCTCTAAGCAAGATATACTACTTGGCTGGATTACATTTTATTATTCCATGAGGAAGTGAGTTGTCCCTGCTCAAATCTAACCTTTGGCTGCGAATCCCAAACATCGGTGCCATACAAGGTCAATGAGAGAGCCGGACTCCATGACCTCACCTCCTCGTGTTCAGTGCACGAAAACTAAAGCAGGACCACAGTCTCATGCTTATATGGCCTCAGCCTCAGGGTCAGCTCCGTAAGCTACCCATATCTCCAGCTCACCTTGAAACAGGTGCTGGTACATACATCCGAGCCATGAACGCATTGTGCTCGTCATCACATATCCTGAGCCATGGGTCTGTTCACCATGCTCCATATATTTACAGTAGTACTCAGATTCCTCCTATTTTAGGCTAGGGTAAAACCTCGCATATTCAACAATATGCGCTTCAGGCAAACCCCATAGGATAAACATGTTTCACCATCATCATGATACTGATGATGATGGATCTATGGCCAGGGCAAACTACATGATATGTTCATCTATAATTAATTAGTATATTTTAAGCCAATTGTTGAGGCAACCAAATCATAAACATAGCCTTATAGAATTACATCATTATTGTCATCATCATACTGTCCTGAGACCTCAATCCCTCATATTATCAACCACTGCCTCTCAAGGCATCATAATCATGCATCAACATTCTGGGAACACATCCCTTATCTCATCATCAGAGAATAACACCTCAACTAGGCACTCAACCTTATATCATGTCCTCAGACCTATCAACTTGTTATCTCATTACCACATAGTGCTACTCAAGAACATACATCTCATTTCTCTTACCAGGCTATGAATCCACATAAAAATACATGCATGGTTAGTATACACATCCATAGAGATAACTGAAGCCATCATGGATTGATAGGATTATCATGCTATCAAGTATAAAGCAACATCCATGAGTATATTACACATAAGTTGTATAAATCATAGTTTTATTACCAATCATAAGCATATATCATGCCCCATATTTGTGATCATATACATGTGTCACATTATCATGTGTAGAAACATCATATCCTTTCAAACTTCCTGGTTCACAACCTATCATCTTATCTCATCATTTAACATAGCTACGGGTTCAAGGTAATTAATCAATTGATTAGGTTTTTCCCCTGGGTTAACCATATCATCCATATCATACATATCATCAAAGATATAACTACATGATCAAGAACTATCTGCTAGGTTCCTGGGTTATCAAAACCCTCACCAAAAACTCCTACTACCATCACTAAAAGTGTGGCGGGTAGCGCGCCCCTCACCACAGGTGGTATCGGGCAAGGTAACAACCCTCACCAAAAGCTTACCGACTTAGGCATTTAGCCACATATTGGCCAATCCTAGAAGATATCAAACCACCACCCAAGGTGTAACGTGCAACTAGAGGACATGGCGTTATCATGCAACCTCGTCATGCATACCAGGTGCACAAGGTGTATCATGTAGCTAGCTCAAGAGGTGTATCGGCTAGAACCCTACCAGTCAGTTAGGGTTAGGGTTGTATTGGGCACCCATTCTCACCACTGTATCGACCGAGATCATGGCACCCCAATCCAACACTGTATCTCCCAACATGTTCATGACATAGGTAACACAAAAGCACCTCAAGGAAGCTTATCAGTCAACAAGGGCAGTACTCCATATCGACCTCTAACAAAGCAACAACTAGGTTTTCCACTCAACCCATATCGAGCAGCTCAAACTCACCCAACTTGTTTCGCCCAAGGAACCAAACAAATATGTTGTCTAAGCATCATATCGGCCAAGGGAACAACACCACTTAGATCAAGAAGGCCATATCGTTCATCTAAGTCAAACTTCTCATATCGGCCACCACTTGAGGCATCTACTAGGGTTTCTCTATACCACCATATCAGGCACCAAACCAACCATCGAAACTAGGTGTATCGACCAAGGGTAAAACCCTAGACAAGAGGCTATCGGGCAGCACTACTCCAAGGTCATAATGTAAAAAACACAACTCTACAAGGTCGTCTTCAACCTCAAGAACAAGGGCACCAAACCCTAAATGATCAAGAAGATTGGCTCACCTCTCAACACCCAAGAGAGAGGGGTTTTGCATAGCCTCTATCACAAATTGAGCAACCACAAGGATCAACCTCAACTTAGGTCATCACATATCCAAGAGCTCACCTCTCAAATCCATGGTGAGAGGAGGGTGTTGCCCAAGCAACTAGAATGTAGACTCACCTCTCAACTTAAACGAGAGAGGGGTATTGCCCACATCACTAGAGCTCAAACTCACTTCTTAAAAACCAAGGAGAGAAAGGGGTATTTCTCAACAAGAAAACCCCAAACTATGGTTCGGCCAACTAGATCCAAAGGCATATAAACCATCAAAAACATCAACAACATCATGCTCACTATATCCATAAGATCAACAACATGTACTTGAGAAAGAAACATAACATGCAATGGCTGATCATCAACATATATTAACATGTAACATAAAAGAAGGTAGTATAGCTAGGGTTAGAACTTATGTAACCCGCCTTAAGCAAACTCCTCAAGCTCCAAAGCTCCTAGCTCCAAGCACACCACTTTCGACCACCTCAAGAAAAGGAACAAGAATCATAAACACCATGGCCGAAGAGTAGGAAAGATGGAGAAGAAGATGCTAAGGAGAGAGGGAAGATGCTTACCAAGGAAATAAGGTCCACCTAGGGTTCGGCCACCAAGCTAGAGGAAGAAGAAGAGATCTCTACCAGGGGGGATCGACCACCAAGCACTCCAAAGGAGGTGTGTCGTGCACCAAAGAAGAGAAGGGCAACAAAAGAGCTAAAAGGGATCCTCAGGAAGAGAAAGGCAAGACATATATAGATGAGGATTCAAAGGGGAACCATGGTAAGGTGTCACCTTACCGAGGGACACATGTCCACACGTTTGCCACCTTGCAAAATATATGCACAAACCATGCCACCCACTCATCCAAGGATTGACCACATGTCCAAGCTAGGGTGACATAACCAAAGCAAGAGGGTCAACAAGGTCAAAGTCCGACACACTTCAAACCACCACCGCCTAGGCTGACACACCTATGGGAAACACCCCCATGGCCGACACAAGGTGCTCCTTACCCGATACAGGGCTCCTCAAAGCAAGGCAAGGCCCAAATAAGGGAAAACAAGGCCCAACAGAGCTCAACCAAGCCCAATACAACTCAAGGCATGAGCCCAAACCTTCCTCTATACTTAGAGGAAGCAAAGAGAGAGAAGAACATCTCTCAAGGTGACAAACTTGCCCATCAACCCTAACTTAGGTTATTTTGCAAGTAGCACCTCCAACACTCAACAAAACACAAGCAAACCCTAATCACCACTAAAGGTGATTAGCAAGCAACTAAGCACAAGGTTTAGGCAAAGCAAATAGGATAAGCCCGAATTGGAGGTCAGGGTCCTTACAAAGGCATTCTTTTCTCTCTTTATTTGATTGTTTTTTTTTCTATTCCCTCTTTATTTTTAGCATGATTAATAATTTATGCTTGGGTTTTTCTACTATATACCACTTCTTTTTCTTTCTTTTTTCATTGAGAGGGTTCTAGATGTGTATCGTTTCACTTTATATTGAGGAGAAACCTATAATGTTAGACAATGAAAGGATGGTGCACAAAGTGTATGCAAGCTACATGAAATTTGTTATGCAACTAATGCAAATTTTTATTTTTCATTTTCTAACTAATGTAATAGAAAGACTAACTATAATGCCAATTATCATGCTATACAATGCAATCAAGAAGAAACAATTGAGGTTACTTGGTCATCTTAAAAGGTGGTAGATGTAATGTCATGAAAAAGTAGATGGAATCACATGATTAAGAGACAATGCTTGTCTTAAATCATGATATGTCCCTCTCCTACCAACATGTGTACGTGGTAAACTTTGAGTTTCCTTCTAAAAATCCCATTTAAGGTCTTGTTACTTATTTGGTCAGTTTGGACTCAAACCCCATCGTCATCCACACATCTTGGATAAATTAAGATTTTCAATCATATTAAGTGTTCTCAAGCTGACTAACCCATACAGTTCCTCTAGGTGTTGTTGTCTTAGACTTTACATATTCATCTTAACAAGACATGATCAATTTAAAAAATTCGTTGCAAAGGCACAAAACACATTTCTCTTTGATGATATGCGAAATCATGACAATTAAGCTCCATTGTTACACAAGATTGACGTGGATCCTATTCTTGTAAAAACAAAAGAACTAATAGAATATGAAAATTAAAAAGATAAAACTGTTCCAACACCCCCCTAATCTTGAACTTGACTATGTCCTCATACTCAAAATTCAAACAAAGAGGTGGAACAGGGGTACCCTAATCTCAGAATGATGGTGGCGGTTGCTGAAACGTTCCTGGTTGCATATCATAATTAGGGCCGGGAAAGGTGCCAGTGAACGTGGGTGGTCTGATGGCATAAGAGGTGGTTGAGGGTATCTATAAAAATGGTCCTAGGTCCAATAATTGTCATAGAGGGTTTGTTAGTAGTGCTCGATGTGTTGCATGCATGTGTGCATGCTCTCTTGGTTGACCAGGAGAAGGCACTCATTGTCGTAGATTGCTTGTTGTTGATATAAAACCCACTCTTGGACCCCATGAATTTGGACCAGGGTGACGAAGTGTTGTTGTTGTCCCTGCTTTATAGACTGCAAGATCCCATGCATGCCTCCATAGAGAAAGAATCTCTGGGTGGTAGAGCTGTGGAATTGCATGTTGCGTATTTGCGTGGAACCATGTGTAGACACTGCCTCTGTGTGAGAGGCATGGCCTCCTCCTCCTCTTCTTATTCTTCTTCTTTGTCATCTTTTACATCATACTCTGGATGTTCCTTTTCCTCCACACCTTTTGGGACTAGTATTGCATCATTTTGAGCCATCTGAGGAACCACACTCCTCAGAGGTGGAAGATGGGTTCGGGGAGAGTCCTTTCCTTTAGCTTCCTATTGATGGTGTAATAGGAGTACACATTCCCTTCGTACTTGGACACAAGGTGAGACCCGCTTAAAATGCTTGAAGTCAAGCGTTGAGGATGTCTTGATAGTGATGACCTTAGAGAGGTCTAGGTGGAAGTGGAGAGCCAAAGGCTTGAGTAATCCCCCAAAGTGATTTGAAGGCTTCATCTAAGCTTGCCTCTTTACCGCTAGCATGTGTTGTAAGAAGAATGAGATGATGTCAATCTCCTCCCTCCCTCATGTGAGAAGTTCCCATAGCACATACATGTCCACCTTTTATGGCTCCCCTTATCCCTGAGTGAACCTGACAGATATCATATTCATCAGGTAGTGGTGTAGCATCTGCACGAAGGGGTGCTTGATGTCTATTGCTAATTCCTGGTGCCAATTGAGAGTGAAACCCTATGGATGGGATGTCAATTTCCTCCATGATATGGCATAGTCAAAATCATTGGCGTTAAAGCGTACTCCACCCACTGGCCATCCATATATTGTGTTGAATTCTACCAGAGTGAGGTGGTAGGTGACATTGTAGAGTCCGAACTAGATCCTCCTATATTCCCAACCTTCCTTGTACTCAGGGATGCAACAAACCTCCAGTATTGTGAGAAACTCACACACAATTTTCAGGTCGGTGGGCCAATCACCAAAGAATGGGTGATCACCCACCATCCCCTTCCCGTGGTAGACCTGGCGGAGGCTCTCGGTGAAGTCAATATCATTAATGAAGGTGTGGTCAACATACTGTGTGGGTATGAACTCCCTCTTCATCAAGTTGGGGAAGAGCTTATTTTGGTCTTTGTCTGCAAAAGCCATCCTAGATGGCTTCAATACCATCTGCTCAAATGCTCCTATTGATGATGCTTGTCTTCTTGAATCCATTAATGTCGGAGAGCAAAAGGAGATTGAGAAATAAATATCAATGAAGACTCAGGGACGTCATGTGCTTATGATGCCTTATGGAGTGTTAATGTAGTGCCCTGGGTGTGAAAAGATATGACCCATCACATCCCTTTGTATAGGAGTTGAGCAGACCTATCATGCCAAGTCAGTACTACCGACTTGGGGCGTCGGTGGTACCAACTTTTCTCTCTATTTTTCAGTGTTGTCCTTCGATTTTGATGGCCTAGAGTCATTGATATACCCAACCATGGATTTCTCTGAGTTAGTTGTATCAAATGGATTCGGTGGTACTGACTTCTGAAATGTTTGTTTGGATCGGTGCCACCAACCATAGGATGCAAGTAAACTTGATTGTTGATGTCGGTCCCACAAATTTTGGTCTTCAAGTGTCGGTGCCACTGACAGGTGTGAGTGGCGCCAGTTTGATTATCGCATGTTACAGTGACTTTGTGTTGGTGCCACTAACTTTGAAGTCAGTGGTATCAACTTGAATTAAGCTTGCTACTAGAACATTGTTCGGTGCCATCAAATTTATAGTTGATGGTACCTAGCTATTTATTTTTTATTGTACTTTTTTGGAGAGATCGAATAGTCCTCTTGGGGTATCAAACCTGAGCTTCACTTTCTCTCAACAATGTTGGTGTCACTGACACATTGTTGGTGGTACCAAGTTTCCGCTAATATTTTTATTGATCTATCTAATAAGGTTTCGGTGCCACCAACCCGCCTGTCTTGGTACCAAAATTTTAGTGTCCTACCTTTTGATTTTTATACATATGTCAGTGTCAGTGATTGATGTGTCGATGGTAACGACTTTTTCTCTACATGCACATCAAATAAGAAAAATAGAGGTACCTATTTACATCTAAAAAGCAATTCAAAATGCAAATATAAAAGTAAATCCTAAACAAGTTTAGATGAAAAATAAATAAGAGAAAATAAACAATGAGTTAACTTCCAAACGTTCTCTTATTTTACTTCCTGGGGTCGACAATCTTTGGTTGTTCTAATGCTAAAGGAAGCTCAATGAGCTTCAACTCTTCCTCTTCATGGTTTATCTCTCCCCATAGTAATGTTTGACGCGTTGCCCATTTGCAAAAAAGGATTTAGTACCATCACTCATTTTAACCGCTCCATTAGGAAATGCCTTGAAAACTACATAAGGTCCACTCAACTGGGACCTCAACTTCCCAAGATGCAATTTCATCTTATAATTAAACAGTAAAACCCTTTGGCTTGGTAAAAACACCCTATGAAGAATACGATGGTCATGCTTTTTCTTAGTCCTATCCTTGTATATTCTAGGCTCTCATAGGCATCTAGCCTAATATCATTTAATTCATTGAGCTCTAATTTCTACTTCTTTCCTGCACTAGAAAGATCAAAATTCAGTTTCCTTAAAGTCCACTTGGATTTGTGTTCTAGATCCATGGGAAAATGGCATGCCCTCTCGTAGACTAGCTTGTAAGGGGGATGTGCCTATTGGTATCTTGAAATCCGTCCTATAAGCCCAAGAGCATCATTCAATTGCATGCTCCAATTAGCCCTAATGGTGGAGATGGTCTTTTCTAGAATCATCTTAATTTCTCTATTAGACACCTCAACTTGACCTTGAGTTTGGGGATGGTATGTGGTCCCTACTCTGTGCCTCACTCCATATTTACTCAATAGAGTATCAAACTTTCTATTTGTGAAATGAGATATCCCATCATTGATAATCATTCCAGGAACCCCAAACCTACAGAAAATATGGTCCTTCACAAACTTACACACAACATGTGCATCATTGGTTCAAGTTGGAATTGTTTCCACCCATTTAGATGCATAGTCCACTAAAAGAAAGATATACAATTAGAATTTAAAGATATAAAAGGTCTCATGAAATCAATTCCCCATAAATCAAAGACCAATACCTCCTAAAAGATGTTAAGAGGCACTTTGTGCCGCCTAGATATGTTACCTTCCTGTTAACATGCATCACACATCTGCACATAGTTGTAAGAATCTTTAATTAAAGACGACCAATAAAAACCACCTCTTAATACCTTACTCGCCAACCTAGAATTAGAAAGGCTTCCCCCAGTGGGTAAGGAATGAAAATGAGCAAGTATGCTCTAACACTCAAACTCTGACACACACTTGTAAAATAAAATACGGTCAGTATAACAAGTTATATTGGTATGTGGGGAAACAAAATATTTGCATGTAGGAGTAACAATATAGCCAACCATGGAAACAAATATGATTACAAAATTGAACATGCATTTTCTTTGTAACTTCTCAACTTAATATATGTGGGACACTCCCTCTCTGGAACATTCATGTGGGGAACCGTTTCTCTAGGGTTTAGTCCCTACAGTGGATACGTCATACATAGGTCTTGGCCCAATCACCAGTCACCATCGTGACATTTCATACATAAGCCTTTATTCGAGATGATCTTCTTTTCTGGGCCAGATCACCGATTACCATAGAGACATTTCTTACATGGGCCTTTTCCTGAGGTGATCTTCCTATCTTGGCCTGATCATTTGTCACCATAGTGACATTTCTTACATCCCACGTGTATCACTTACATCCACAAGAGATAGTTGAGCAAGTCCTACTTATATCATGTGATATCCATAGTGACTTTATAGATTGCAGGAATTATATAAACAACCAACAGTTATCTACAATCAGTATGGAAAACCTAAGAAAACCATGTAAGTCAGTTAAGGTGAGTAGTCATAAGCTTAACCACATACCTTTCTCAGGAGATATTGAAAGTCCATGAAATAAATGCATATTGAGAGCAAGCAAGCAATCACCCTAAAATTAATGCATAACACTCGAGTATTAATATTTTATCCAAAATCTACCATTAAAAGTCACTTGGGTTCCAAGTTAGGATTTTGGGTGGACTTAGGGTTTCATTAGGGTTTTGGCTTCCCAAACCATAATTAACACTATTAATGCCTTTTTGGTTTACAAACCCTAATTTTGTCACCTTATGCATTTTTAACTCAAGAAAACCCTAATTTATCAAACCATGAACTATTAATCTCAAATTAGATCCAAAATATTCTTTTTATCCAAAAGAGCAATCTTTGAACATTTAAGAATAGTTAAACATATTAACATCTCAAAACCTAGAAATTAGGATTTTTATATATTAAACACATAAAAGATAGTGACTTAAGAACTTTTCAAATTAGTGACAAAACTAGGTCTTGATTATATTTTAATTGCATTCCTCACATTTTTTGAGCAAGATTTATATATAACATGCTATTATCAGACCATCCTATGATTTACTAGCAATTTTGCAATTCTAGTTCATTCCAACCAATCATAGGTTGCCACCTAGGCAGTGCCCCGATCCCAGCCTTGCCAGCTAGGCTGGGCCGACCAATTGGCTCGCACCACTTCAGTTGGGCGAGCTGGCATGGACACGCACTTAGACATGTGAGAAAAGAGGGAAAAGATCATAAGTGCCCTCACCGGTTCTGAAGAGGAGTTAGGGGTATATCGGTCTTTTCACTGTGAGTCGTCTTCTACCTCTGTGTGTCTCTCCTTCATGAAGAAGTTGGTCAACTAAATTGTTGACTTTGTGACCTAGCCCTCTTGAGCGACGAATGAAGGTTTCAATAGCTTCTCATGTCCACGATGAACTCACCGAGGGTCTCAATTTCCTCGGCGGTGGTCAGAGTAGTTGGGGCGGAGGAAAGGTTCTCTGATGAGATTGCTGGGAGAATTTAGGGGTGAAGGATGGGACTAGAATGGAAATTGAGAGTGAAGAAAGACACACAGGGTCAGGCTGAGTCTCGTGAAATGACTTGTGTTCTCGTAGAGGGTCCCTAGTCATGTATTTGTACTTAACCATGTTGGCAGAGTTGTTCTTAGGATTTGCAAATTGGGCAATCCTTCTAGAGCCCTGCAAGCCAGGCAAAACCTTGGGTCTCTGGGTTCACCTTGATCCCATGAAACCAAAGGGGAACTTTCTAAACTTGCTCGTATATTGTGTAGCAAGAAATCTAATATGGAAAACATGTCTCTAATGTTCCCACTTTCCATGTTCGTCCCAAGGTAGGAGATGATTTGTTGATCATTAGATCCTGATCCAAGGGTTAGAAATGCACACGCCAAGTAAAAGGGGTCCGAGTATAGTTCAAATGTGAATAGGATAAAGTAACATTTAATGTATTTCCATTTTCCCTTTCACTTTATGAATATTTGTTAAATTCACATCTCTCATTCTATTAATCCTTTTAATCCCAAATTTTAAAGGAAAGTTCTTAATGACTTTCTCTAAGCATGGGCAAGGTTTGAGACCAAAAAAGAAAATAAAATATACTTTTCTTAGTATCCAAGTGTTCTTCTAATTTCATGTATTTATGTCATCAAAACAACCCTTTTCTCTTTCTGTCTTTTCCATATCCTTTATTTTTATTACTTTGCCTATTAGGAACCATGTGAAAACAAAAACCAACTACTAGTGGCATTTAACATTACTTTTCTAAAGAATTCCACACAATTCCCAAAAGTACAATTACCCATTATCTTTTATATCACACTTAATATAGGATTCATTTTCTTCCTTTTTCCCTTATATCCATTATTGGACTAATAAATTAGTAGAAACCTCAAAGTCCATATCAAAGTGAAATTTTCAAAAGAAAATCATAACTTTAAAATAAAGCACACATAATTTCTAATATATCATTTTATTCAAATAATTGTATTTCAATTATACAAATACTTTTGAAAAACATGTTATAACATCCTTTTTTTTGCTGAACCATGCGTGCCTCCTCCTTTATTAAAAAACAACACCAAACAGAGTTTAACTCTTTACAAGCTAAGAAGCTAACAACTGTACAGAAAGGAAAACTATAACTATTTATTTATGCTATTGACATCACGTATACACAGGGTCCAAACCCCTTTGGGATCACAGACTTTTTGAGAAAAGATTCTTCTATTCCTCTCCTTCCAAATACTATAGATGAGGAAGAAAGTTGTGCATTTGGCTCTCTGATTGAGTGATAAAATCTCTGTCAGACAAGAAGGAGCACGATCGTACTTAAGCTTGAAGAAGGACCAAAGCTCAGTGCAATAGAAACAGTCAAAGAAGAGGTGTTGTCCATCTTCTTCATGCTTCCAACATAGATAGCAAACAGAAGGGAGCTGGAAGCTAAAATTCTTTAAAGTGTCCTGAGAAGGTAAGCGTTGAAGGTAACACTTCCATAAGAAAACAGAAATATTCCTAGGAATCAAGGACGCCCAAACATCAGCAGTCCAGTTCAGTTTTTGAGCCTTGGACCTGCATAAGTCCCAACACTCTTTCAGCGACAAGGACACCTTACCATTAACAAGAATACAATCTTCAGTTTTTGCATTGGGAACAACCAGATTTTGAAGGATCCGGAGAACATCATCTCCTCCACGAATATTACCAGGGATTGCCCAATTACCATTACTCAAGTAGGCATCCACCCAACAATCATCACCTTTTCCCAATCTGTGCCTAAACTGCACATCAACATGATCGGACAGGAAGGTACCATTACCACACCACGGATCCTTCCAGAGGAAAAAATGGGAACCATTGCCTAGCTTAAAATGAGCATGAAGAAGCAAAGTATCCCTGTGTCTAAGCAAATTTTTCCAGAGCTAGAAATCATAGGATTTAGGATTGATAGACCAGATGGAATCACTGAGTAAGTACTTCCCATGAAGCCATCTAACCCATAGAGTCTCCTTGTTACAAGCGACATCCCAGAGATTCTTAATGAAACCAACATTGGCCCAATCTTCTACACTGTGAATACCCAGGCCACCTTCAGCTTTAGTTTTGCAAATTTGAGACCACGAGACCAGGTGGATATTCTTCTTGCTATCAGTGTCACCCCAAATGAAGTTTCTAAACTTCCTCTCCAGTTCACCAATCAAAGATCTAGGAAGAGGAAACACAGTCGACCAAAAGATGTGATAGGAAGAGAGAGTAGAGATGACTAGCTCTATCCTACATGCCATAGAAAGAAGCTTGCACTTCCAGGAGTCAAGCTTAGCCAAAACCTTATCCAGAATAGGTCTACACATAGCCTCAGTCAGTCTACTGGTAAAGAGAGGAAAAGGTACATGACTGGGAGATCTTTAACCTCAATATCCAAGATGCGAGAAATCTCCTTTGTACAGCAACCAGGGCTAGTAAACAGTTGACTGTTAGTAGTATTGAGTCTTAGACCAGAGAAAAAAGCAAAAGAATCCAGGATATTCTTGATAGAACTAGCATACTACAGTTCAACCTTAGAAAAAAGGAGTAAGTCATCTGCGAAAACAATATGAGAAACACTCGCTTTGCTGTTCATAAGAGGGATAAGGTTTTTATTCTGAACTTCGTAGTTTATAATGGCAGATAACCCTTGCATGACAATGACAAACAGATATGGTGCTATGGGGGTCACTTTGCCTAACACCATTAGAGGCAGTAAACGGGGTAGAGGGAGAACCATTGATCAGAATTTGAAAGGAGGTGGAAGCAAAACAGACTTCAATCCAATTATGCCAACAACGAGGAAATCCCATAATCTTCATAATAAGAAGAATGTAGTTCCTATTAACAGAGTCATATGCATTAGAAAGGTCATCTTTAATGCACATATTTCTACTACTCTTCTTGGAGAAGGAACTCAAGACTTCATTAGCAAGGAGGATGGCATCTACAATCCTTTTACCGTGAACAAAATCATGTTGACTGCAATCAATGAGATCTGACAAAATAAGTTTCATTCTATTGGCCAAAATCTTAGTAATCACTTTGTAAACAAAGTTACAAAGAGAAATAGGTCTGAAATCCTCGAGGGAGCTAGCCAATTTTATTTTAGGTTTCAAGGTAATGAAGGTTCTATTACATTCCTTGAGGAGCTTTCCATTACAGAAAAAGTTAAGAACAACATTTGTGACATCAGCACCCACAATATCCCAACAAGAAGAAAAGAATTCAACATTATAACCATCAGGGCCAGGGGCCTTGTCTTTCTTCATACTCATAACAGTATTCTTGACCTCTTCTTTAGAAACCCATTTCTTAAGATGCATCTTATGATCATTAGTAAGAGTAGGCAATCTCCACTCAGGCTTCCAAGTGATAGGATAAGAACTACCAGTATTGAACAAGCTAGAGTAGAACTCTGTCATATGATCAGAAATAACCTTCAAATTAGTACAAGGGAGACCATTGATGCTTAAGAGATGGATACTATTAGTGAGCCGTCTGGTCTTCGAAGATGTATAAAAGAACTTAGAGTTCTTATTTCCTTCCTTAAGCCATTGCACCCTAGATTTCTGTTTATATAGCCTTTCTTCATTTAAGAGAGCATTATTAGCTTTAGTTCTAACAGATCTGAGCTCGAGCTAGAGAGCCATATCCTCCGGATTGTTATCTACTTTCTCTTGCAAGTTGATGGCAGTTGCTTCAAGATATGTTATAACATCCTTTCCTTCTTATAAGATTTTTTTCCTTAAAATTCGTCTAGCCATACAAATAAAACATGATGAGACTTTTCCATGTCAGTCTCTAGTTCCCTTGTGGCTTCATCCTATCCATGATGTTTACAAAGAACCCTTACCGTCTCTATCTTTTTATTCCTGAGCTCTTTCACCATGGTATCTAGTATCCTCACTGTTGACTCAGGGTATATCAATCTCCCTTGGTTCAATAGGCTCAATGCTTAGCACATGGATAGTATCCTTCACATAGCACTTCATATTCGTCACATGGAAATGACAGAACACATCATGCATCATACTATACTATGAGGGTAATGCTAGATGATAAGAAGCTTCACCAATCCTTTCTAGGATCTCAAATGGACCCACATATTGGGGACTCAAATTTTCTCAATTCTTAGCTATAACTCGGAGGGGTCAAATTTTTAGAAACACATAGTCAACTACTAGTAAAGTGCAAATTTGCCTGCTTTGCATCAGCGTACGATTTTTTGTCAAACCTGGGATCTCTTTAGCCTTTGCTTGATCAAAGCAACTTTGTCAGCATACAACTGTAGTTCCTCTAACCTCCATAATTGACATCATCCCAGTGAAGCGGTGACTGACACGAACTCCCATTAAGAGCTTCATATGGAGGCATCCCAATACTGGCTTGGTAGCTATTATTATAGGCAAACTCAGCTAAGGGCAAGTACAACTCCCATGATCCACCCCAATCGAGCACACATTCTCTAAACATATCTTATAAAGTATGGATTGTTCTTTCTAACTGTCCATCGGTCTGGAGGTGATAAGTCATACTGAATTTCAGCTTCGTATTGAATTCTTTTTTAACTTTTTTTCATAGCTTTGAAGTGAACTTATGGTTAGAACCAAAAATAATTGAACTCATAACTCCATGTAAATAGACTATTTATTTGACATACAACTCAGCTAGGTCTGACACCTTAGTAGTAACTTTTAGGGGTAGGAAGTGTGCTGGATTGGTTAGGTGATCCACCACAACCCATATTGCATCATGACCTTTCTTTGTTTTAGGAAGACCCACCACAAAGTTCATAGTGATTTGATGCCATTTGCACTCAGGAATTTCAATTAATTGTAGTAAACTACCAGGTCACTGGTGTTCAACCTTCTCCATCTGGCACGTGAGACAACTAGCCACATAGGAAGCTATGTCTCTCTTCATTGCTGACCACCAAAAGTATCGTTGCAGGTCCTTAAATATCTTTGTGGTACCAGGGTGCACTATATACTTGGACCTATTTGCCTCCTGCAAGATACGAGTCTTCAAGGGTGAATCCCTAAGAACCCAAATATGACTTTTATATCAGATTCCACTATACACACCCATCGAGAGGTGTGAATGTGGCTTTTCCATCAAACCCTTCATCTAACTCTGGGTTGGCTTACTGGGCTGCTACAAGCTCAGTCAACAAGTTAGACTTGACTAATATTTATTTGGTACCTCAACACTTGTATTCATACATAGTTAGCTAATTACTCTTGTTTTGTTCACTAGATTAAATCTTGCATCTATAAAATTCATATTACACTTGGTAATTACCTTCTCATTTGAATTTTTAATTTGGATATTACCTTGTTCACCTAGGTTTCTAAACCATTTATTCAATATTCTCTCATAAGGGTGAGGTAACACCTCAAACCCTAATTTATTCCCTTTGGATTTCAAATTAGGTATTCTTTTTTTAGCATAGCATGTGTTTGTCCCATCTCCCACAGTTAAACCAAGATGAAATAAGCATTTAACTGCAGTCTTAATACAAAGCTCATCCCATTCCAAGAGTAGTGATTGTGCATTCACACAAAATCTTTTGATTTCATATTTAGGTCGAAATTTTCTCCACATGACTCCAAACCAAAAATACCACCATTTCCTTAGTTATATACGCACATATGGGAGAAGGTTGTCTCCTAAATTTCTAGTCTTATATAGATCTCCTTTAAGATTCTTATTAAAACATCATCACATGACTCCATGTATGCACCTCATGTCTCGTTAGCCTTAGTCTTTCCCCCTCAAGATCCCTAGGGCAAAGGTACCTTTAGAATGATCTCCTTTTGACCCCCAAGGGCCTTATTCACTTAACACATAATCATTTTCCATCCTCATAAGTATTATGTACCTTTAATCATCCTACAAGATCTTAGGGTTGACTTCTAGCCCTACCCTTATAAAGGTTTCGTTGCGACACCATAACTTTATTCTATTTTGCTACACATTTTACTTGAGGTTGCAGTAGTGATATCCATGCACATCATATCCTTAAAAATTCTTTCACCAGATCTCCTTCATCTCTTAGGGAACATGTTTACTTTATATCCATTTATCGAGCTTATGGTGACCTCCTTGGTCCCATCATGTTGATCACTACCATAGAGACTTTTCCTCATGTCCCTTAGAGATGACTTACATGGTTCCAAATAATCATACTTAATATATATGATTTCATGCTTTATTCACTTCTAGTGCTTAAGTGACATTTAAGGTGACCTCAAATCTTAAACTAATTTGTGAACTCACTCTTTTAGGAAGGGTCCTATCGTAGGACAAGATAAAACTAATACTTGGAAATACCAAGGATCACCAAAAACATACTCGAATCATGGTTTATATCATTATAACAGAACATGTCTTTTAGGCATATTTCCTATTATACCATCCATGAATTTTCTACATGGGATTTATATTATTATACCATGTGGGTTACCATTCAAGAATTGGATCACCAAAAGCTTTATTACTAACAATTTAGATATACAATAACTGATATGTCATATTTCATATGCTCATAATTATATTATTTAATTAAGCCTTACATTTTCTGATACAAGGTGTACTACAACATTCTAGGGATGGCCACCTTCTACAAGTTGGTTTGCATCGGCTTAAGCTTCCTTATCACCAGTGGCGAAGACTCGAACCTTTCGGCATTCTTCAACAACTTGGACTTCCCCTTATGGTGATGCAACTACTAGATGAGTTGCTATTGGACTTGGACCTCAAGGGTCAGGGAGAGGATAGTCAGCCCTAATATGTCCTTCTTGCTAATAGTAATAGCATACTTTATTCTAATAGCTGCATTTGCTGAGGTGTTTCTTTCCGTAGGTACTATTGGTGGGTTCAATATTCTTGCGATGGGATTTTCCATTTTCTCCATTCCTAGTACTTCTATGATTATGACCTTGGCATTTTCCATTATCATCCCTTGGGGCAGAAGTGCCTTCCAAAAACCCTAGGTATCTCTTAGGTAGGTTCTGAGCACATAACGTTCTTCTCCATGTCCATGGTGAAGTTGAGGGTCTCAGTGAAGTTTGGATGTTTTCTAGCCATCACAAGGGGCCTTATCCGGGGATGCAAGCATTATACACAATGTTCTACTTGCCGCTCTTTGGTCAACATGTAGTCAAAGTGCCCCATGAGGCATAAATTTTGAGCGTAGTCCACCATTATCATGTTATCTTGATACCAAAGCATAATATGCTTTTCTCTCTCCTTCTGGGTGAATCTTGCAGAGAAGATGGTGCGGAAGTTTGTCTAGGCCATCGTTTTCGTGATTAGGTCTCGATCGGTGATGTAACTCTCCCACCAAAGATTTGTCATTCCCTCAAGAAGGTGAACAACAAGGAGAACCTTCATGTTGGGTTTCACCTCCAGAATGTGAATCCATTTTCCATAGCAAGAATTCCAGCTTCTGCCTTATCAAATACCTCGGAGTGTCTTCACTCCAGAATTTCTCTATACCCAACTTGACAAAATTGAGGATGGTTGCTCCAAGACAAGGGCGGATAGGTAGGGGTTCACCATTCTCATTTTGGAAACATCTTTGAGTGTAAGGGCACTAACAACCTCGGTGAGCTCCTATTGTTGTCCTAACTAGAGCACATCAGGGGTATGAACGACTACTTTCCTGACTGTCAGTGTGAAGCCGATAGCATGGTCAGGGTTGTCTTCCATCATAGGTTCACTTTTAGGATTAGGGCCATCTTCGGGGTTTGACATGTAATGGGGACATGCTTAGGCTCAGATTCTCCCTTTTTTAGCGGAGGCTTCCTCTGGCCTCTTCCACTTCTTGGAGAACTCCTCCTCCGTAGCCTTCCTCTTCTTCTTAAAGAGCTCCTCATTCTATAGAAGGGCATTCCCTCATGTTGGTCCCTAGGTGTGTCGTTAAGGATGATTGTGGTCGTGGTGTGGGTCATATTGTTTCACATAAATAACTTTATTTCAGTTTTATGTTTAGAGCAATTAAAGCATCATAAAATTATGTCCATGACATCTTGTTTATATGCATTCTATTATTTGGAGGAGGATGCCCTAACCCATAATATCTTAACCCTATTTCTTCATAACTCTAAACTCAGATTGGTAGAGGAAGCAGTTTATAGGTCCTTTGGGTTTTGGTGATTGAAGCAAGGGGTAGAGAAAGGATGAAGTTAGATGAGAAGAAACCATATAGGTATTTATTTTCAGTAAAATTCTCTGAATTTGACCAAGCGAGATGCACGGGACCAAGAGTCCTCATAAGCCGACTAGCGGTGCAGATGAAAAATTTTCCAACCCCCAGATTATGGTCCCGTTTAGACACAATTGTCTTTATAAAGTACTATAGAGAGCAAAGGCCATTACCATAATTATAGGATCCGGGCTTCGTAGGTAACCAGTTATAATTACAGAATTTCACTAAATGGAAAAGAGTTTGGTATAATACAAAAAGGTAAACTTATAATGAGTTACATGATGTAGAAATCTACGGGTTGCAACGTAGAATAAAATCTATCTATCTAAATCCTCCAAAATTACATTAAGTCTTTTCTTTTGGTGCCTTCTTCTCTAGATGTCCATCTTCCCTCATTAATTATAGATTTTCTAACAGTTTAACATATACACCATAAAACAAAAGCACAGTCAATATAACAAGTCATACTGGTAAGTAGGGAAAACAAAATATTCACATGTATGTGTAACAATATAGTCAGCCATATCAACAAATGTGATTACAAAATTGTACATGCATTTTCTTTCTAACTTATCAACTTAATCTCTATGGGACACTCCCTCTCTAGAGTATTCATGTGGGGAACCCTCTCTCTAGGGTTTAGTCCCTTTAGTAGAAATATCATACATAATCCATGGCCCAATCACCAGTCTCCATAGTGACATTTCATACATAGGCCTTTGCCCAAGGTGATCTTGTTTTCTGGGCCATATCACCACTTATCATAGTGACATTTCTTACATGGGCCTTTTCCTGAGGTGATCTTCCTATCTTGGCCTAATCATTCATCACCATAGTGACATTTATTAAATCCCACATGTATCACTTACATCCATAAGAGATAGATCAGCAAGTTATACTTATATAATATGATATACATAGTGACTTTATAGATTGCATGAACTAAATAAACAACCAACAGTTATCTAGAATCAGTAGGAAAATCTCAAAACACCAAGAAAGTCGGTTAAGGCGAGTAGTCATAGGCATAACTACATACCTTTCTCAGGAGATATTGGAAGTCTAGGAAATAAATTACCCTAATTATCACTCTTAATGCCTTTTGGTTTACAAACCCTAATCTTGTCACCTTATGCATTTTTATCTCAAGAAAACACTCAAATTAGATCCAAGATATCCTTTTTATCAAAAATGTCAGTCTTTGAATATTTAAAAGAAATTAAACATATTAAGATCATCAAGACCTAGAAATTAGGATTTTTATGTATTAAACACATTAAAGATAGCAACTTTAAGCACTTTTCATATTAGAGATAGAACTAGGTCTTGATTATATTTTTTTCCTCACATTTTTCTGAGCAAGATTCATATATAGCATGTTATTAGGAGATCATCCTAGCATTTTTGTAATTTTAATTCATTCCAACCAATCATAGGCTGCCACCTAGGCAGCGCGCCCCCGTTCCGACCTTGCCAACTAGGTTAGGCCAACCAATGGGCTCATGCCACTTCATCTAGGCGAGCCTGCATGGATGCGCACTTAGACAGGAGAGAACATAGGGAAAAGGTCATAAGTGGTCTTATCAGTTTTCAAGACGAGTCAGGGGTATATCAGTCTTTTCATCGTGAGTCATCTTCTACCTCTAGGCATCTCTCCTTCGTGAAGTAGTTGGTCAACCATGTTGTTGACTTCATGACCTAGCCCTCTTGATATATGAGTGAAGGTGCCAATAGCTTTGCCTATCCACGACGAACTCACTGAGGGTATCAATTTCCTCAGTGGTGGTCGGAGTCGTTGGGGGTGGAGAAAAGGTTCTCCGGTGAGATGGCAGGGAGAATTCAGGGGTGAAGGTCGATATTAGAAGGGAAATTAAGAGTGGAGAAAGATGCACAAGGTTGGGAAAAGTCTCGTGAAATGACTTATGTTCTCATAGAGGGTCCCTAGTCATGTATTTATACTAAACCATGTCAGCAGAGTTGTTCCTAGGATTTGCAAATTGGGCAATCCTTCTAGATCCCTCCAAGCTAGGAAAAACCTAGGGTAGGTGGGTTAACCTTGATCCCATAAAACAAAAGTACAACTTTCCAAACTTGCTCATGTATTGTGTAGAGAGAAATCCAATATGGAAAACATGCCTCTATTGTTCCAACTTTACTTGTTCGTCGTGAGGTAGGAGATGATTTGTTGACCATCGGATCCTAATCCAATGGTCAAAAAATGGGCGAGCCAAATAAAAGGGGTCCGAGTATAGTTCAAATGTGAATAGGATAAAGTGACATTTAATGTATTTCTACCTTCCCTTTCACTTGAGGAATATTTGTTAAATTAATATCTCTCATTTTGTTAATCCTTTGAATCCCAAAATTTTAAAGGAAAGTTCTTGATGATTTTCTCTAAGCATGGGCACGGTTTGAGACAAAAACTCGAGAAAAATATACTTTTCTTTGTATCCAAGTCTTCTTTTTATTTCATGTATTTAAGGCATCAAAGCGGCCCTTTTCTCCTTCTATCTTTTCCATATCCTTATTTTGATTACTTTGCCTATTAGGAGCCATGTGAAAACAAAAACAACTACTAGTGGCCTTTCACATCACTTTTCTAGAGAATTCCACACAATCCCCAAAAGTACAATTGCCCATTATCTTTTATATTGCACTTAATATAGGATTTTCTTTTCTTCCTTTTTCCCTTATATCCATTATTGGACTAATAAAATTAGTAGAAACCATGAAATCCATAGCAAAGGAAAATTTTCAAAAGAAAACCATACCTTTAAAACAAAGCAGAATAGATTTCTAATATATCCTTTTATTCAAATAGTTGTATTTTAGTTTGTGAAAAACCATTTTATAACAGATATTCCTCAACAATGGGTACCTCTAGCCCAGATTGATCCACTCTATCTAACCTAGAAAAGTGATATATTACCACATTTTCTGCTCTAGCCTTGTCCTTGATTTCTATATCGAACTCCTAGAGTAGGAAAATCCATCTAATTAGCCTTGGTTTAACATCCTTTTTCTACAAGAGATACTTAATAGCTACATGATCAGTCCACAATATCACTTTTTCCCCTATCAAAATTTATCAAAGGGAAAGACTACCACTAAAAGTTCTTTTTTTGTGGTGGTATGATTTAGTTGTGCATCATTAAGTGTTCTAGACATGTAGTGAATGACTGACAATGCCTTATTCTTATGTTGGCTTAGAACAACCCCTACTGCAAAATCAAATGCATCATACATCAACTCAAATGGTTGAATCCAATCCGGAGCTACCACCACAAGTGAGGAAATCAGTTTCTATTTTAAAACCTCAAAATCTATGAGACACCGATCATCAAATTTGAAATCCACATCCTTCTCTAACAATTCGGAAAGATGTTTGGCAATTTTTAAAAAATCATTTATAAATGATCAATAAATCCAACATGTCCTAAAAAGCTACTAACTCCCTTATTGATGATAGTGTAGGTAGTTTGAAGATCACCTCTATTTTTACTAGGTCAACTTCCATCCCTTTATTGGACACTTTGTGTCCCAACAAAATTCCTCCACTTATCATCAGTTCAAAATGAGAAGAGTCTCCTCACATATTTGTAAAACTTTATCCAAACTGGAAAGGTAGTCCTCAAAAGAGTCTTCGTACACCAAGAAATCATCCATTAAAATTGCAAGACCACACTCCTCCATGTCAGAAAAGATTACAAGCATGCATCTTTGAAACGTTGTTGGTGCATTACAAAGACTAAAGGGCATCCAACAGTATGCAAAAGTACCATAAAGACAAGTGAAGGGAGACTTCTCTTGATCACGTAGTTTGTTAGAATTTTGATTATACCCCAAATATCCATCAAGAAAAAAAATGTGAGCAATCAGCGAGCCTCTCAAGAATTTGTTCTATAAATGGAAGTGGGAAATGATCTTTTGATGTAGCGGTGCTCAAATGACAATAGTCAATGCAAACACACCACCTAATCACTATCCTAGTCGAGACTAATTCAATCAAATAATTTGTAGTGACTGTGATCCCCACTTTCTTTGAAACAACCTATGTAGGATTCACCCATTTAGAATCATATATAGCATAAATTATACTTGTTGATAGAAGTGTAACTACCTCTTTCTTCACCACCTCTGTCATGATTAAATTTATATGCCATTGAGGTTGTGCTATAGGTTTTTCTCCTTCTTCAATCCAGATCTTATGTTGACTTAAAATAGGGAAGATTCCCTTTACGTCTGCAATGGACCGTCCAAATGCGGCCTGATGATTCTTCAGAACTATGAGTAGTTGCTCTTCCTTTTTCACACTTGGTGCTACTGAAATGATCACTGGTAGCTTGTATCAACTATCAAGAATGTGTACTTCAGATGCATTCGTAGTGGGTTCAATTCCATGTCGAGAGGACACTGTAGAGATGGAACCAATGGTGGAGGTGGCAGTCATAGATCTTCACAGTGTCTCATGTAGAAGCACGACAAGGTCCTTAGAAATAGTGCACACTCCTTCCGCAAGTGATAGCGAGTGCGGTCATACACGAGATTCATGAGACAATCTTCTAACAGTAGTTGTGGATAAGCATGCATCATTGTTGAGGATATCCTATATGCCAATGTCATCGAGTGATCCTCTTCCTATGGATCGTCATGGTACTTCACAACATTTACCAAAGAAATCTACTTTATATGCTCCATTATATATATAGCAAGAGTACCTTTGTCCACCTTTTTCATGACATGAGCCATATCTAGTAATGATTTTCCCAAGAATAGTGACATCGGATATCCCAATTGTATTTTTCACTTTCCTTGTCCAGTGGTTGATAATCGGGTAGCGTAATCTCAAACCAGTCATCATAGATTCTCAATGTCGATCTTCCTCTTCCCATCTCTAAGATGACGTATGACGCGTCTTGGAATGGTTGGACTAAAATTAGTTCATTGTCATAGTAATCTTACATCTCCATGATAACAAAATCTGCTAGAAAAATAAATTTGTCAACCTTTACAAGTACATCTTCATTGATACCAATCAATCTCACCACAGAATTGTCTGCCAGCTGAATAGTCATGTTGCTTTTCTTGGATTCTTTGAGTCCAAATTTCTTGAATGTAGTCAATGACATCAGATTTATGCTTGATGTAGAATCACAAAGTGCCTCTCTAAAATTTACCTACCAATGTAACGTGGTATGTTGAAACATCCTAGATCACGTCTCTTCCGTGGCAGTTTTCTTTGTATCAGTGTACCAACTTACTCCTTTGTGACAACAACATCAAAATCAAATATCCTCCTCAACATATTGATAATATCATTTGAGAACTTGTCATAGGAAGGAATTTGCTCAAGAGCATCTACTAGTGGTAGGTTGATCTGGAGCTTCCTGAATGTTTCTAAATTTTTTTTGAACTGCTGATCAACCTTCTTTGCCTTTAAGATGTTAGGAAACAATACTGGAGTCACAGTTTTCTACTGATGGGGTGGAATGTAGGACTCTTTATTATTCTCCTTCTACTCAGTTGACTCCTACTTTGGGCTCTCCTCATGTGGTGTGGTGTCCTATGGTAGCTCTATAAGAATAGTCTTTGTCACTTCCCCTATGTCAGTTGTGGTGGTGTTCTTCTCTGGAGCCACACTTTGTCTTTCGTTAGCCCTTTTCCACTACAAAGAAGTATTGCTTTCACATGTTGATTTCCATTAATGGAATATCTATGTTCCCCAAAAATCTTTAGTGACTGGATTTCTTAAAGGATGCCACTTATGTTGCTAGTGAAATCTAATTTTCTATGCCACAGATTTATGCCCCTTGATTCAACTACTCTCTTTTGTTTTGGTCTAAGAGTGCCTCTTTATGATCCACCAACTTGCCCAACATATCTTCTATATGGTCTATCTTGGTAGGGCCCTTATCATGCTGGTACTATTGATACATGTTTCCCTACTTCTATTTGGGTTGTTGCAGCTGTGACAGATCTTGCTGAAAATTGTTAGGATCTTTCCACGAGAACTAGGGATCCTTCCTCCATGCATAGTCATTTCTAGCTTGGTTGTTCTACTTCCTCATATGCATGCACTCTTCCTCTTCACCTCTAGATGACTTCCCATATTTCTACTCAAATTTCCTTGTGAGGTTGTCCATCTTCTCCTTCAACACGGCGATCTCCTTTGATTCCACAACACTTTTGAGAGTCACGCTCTTCTCCCCAACTTTGATTCTTTGCCATATTCTTTATTATCTCATGACACATTTTGGCTTTATTGTTTAGAAAGAAACTCACTTCTGTGTTGTCAAGAGTAGTTCTCTCCCCCTTGTGTAGCCCATAGTAAATGTCTTTGCCTGGACATAAAGATCAATCCCATGACGAAGAACCTTTCTTAGCATGTTTTGAAATCTCTCCCATGCTTCTGAATAGGTCTCCTCGACATGATGTTTGAAATTGTACATTTGCCCGACCAAGTCTTATGTCTTCTATGGGTGGAAGTACCTCTCAAAGAAAGCATCGATCATCGCATCTCATGTTTCTGTGGACTAAGAAGGAAGACTGAGAAACCATGCTTTGGCCTTGTCTGACAATGTATCGGAGAACAGTTTCAAGTAAATAACTATTGTTGGGACTCTATCAATCTTCAGCATATCACAGCTAGCCATGCACTAGTACATGAAAATAATACTCAAGCGTGAGAAATTTAATATAGCGAGTTGTTGCTAAACAAAATATTTTTAATATTTGCACAATTTCATAGAAAAGATTTGAAAATTTATTAAAAGAAAAGAAAATGGCCTAGAGTGGCATGTCACAATACTCATAGTGCTGGAGTTTCCATCTCCCCAGCAACAACGCCAAAAACTTGACACGCTCAAACTATGCATCCAAAATGCAAGTGTATGCATCAAGTAGTATAGGTGTATGAGGCCCGAATGTCAAACTTAGGGAAACATACTCTAGAGACTACTACTAACTATAATTTGATCATCTAGATTGGATGGAAAAGGTGATTGGTTGTTTCATTAAAACTATTTGCAAGAATTGAAAACTAAACTAAGTGGATTGTGTCACAAATGAATAGATTCCTTAGGATTACAGTTTTACCATTATATACATTGCATATAACTCCATCTCATTAACAAACATTTACCCTTAACTGTAGACTAAGGACCTGTAGCAAGTATTACTCGCTCCCATAACGTAATACACTACCTATACTAAGAAAACTCCCACGCCGATAGAGATTTAAGAATAGCTAAGCACTTTAGCGATACCTCTAGGTTGTACCCTTCACAACCATAAGCCCTCTCCCAAGGCACAATATAAGCTATGTAAATATATGACCTTTCCAACCCTTAATCCCTCTCCCAAAGAATTTAAAGGTCTAAGAAATCAACTATGGTGATCAAGCGTAGGCAATTTGTTAAGAAATCATAGATTTAAGTCCAAAGTTAAGAGTAATAACTATATTAAATATGAAAGTCAATTACAATGCAATACCATACTACTCTAGGGTTCTAAGGAACAAGGGGAACAACCCCACATGGTTTTTTACCAACCAAGACATAAAGGAAGAGAAAGACAAAGACAAAGAGCTAAACATCAGGAAATATAATGAAAAGCCCTCAAGGAACTGGTCTAGATGATCTATTCTGGAAAACATATCTGTCTACAACATTCCAACTACAAATCTGCTCTCTGAAGGTGCCAAAAATGTTTGGGACATGTTTGTCTCCTTCGTTCTCCTCCTATCTCCTCACTACAATAGAGCAGAAGATGATGCTTAGGTCTGGACAAACTCCTGTTAGGTCATAAGTGGGACTTTGGCCGTCATTGAGTCCCAGCCATTGGATGTGGATTGATATGCAATCTGCACTAATTGCGCTACATCGATACCACTAACGAGAAGTTGGTGGCACTGAAGTCTTCAATGAACTCGAATATCTCACTGAGTGTTGGTACTATCGACAGGTGGGTCATTGACAAATTATCCACAGTTTCCAGACCACATGGAACAAGGGATTACTGCATGGGAGGCCAGATCACATCAATAGCATTTGACTTCATGAGCCTAGAAGAAGTAAGGAAGTATGAGGTAACCCAAGGAAACAACCTCATTGATATCAAGTACCTCATCACCGCTGGAATACTACCACAAAAGGGAAAGAAGTGCTTTTATAAACAAGCCAAATCAAACATCCTACTTCCTCTACTAGAAACGAGCCACTATGATGCTCATAAGTTGCTGATCTCCAGGGAGGACGTTGACAAAATGTTATCAAGTACCATTAAAAGACCTGGAGAATCACCACTAACATACTACTAGAACTGAAAAAAGAGAAAGTAAAAAGACCAAAAAAGGGAGAAACTTCCAGTCAAGGTCTGCAAGGTGGTCCCAAAGACACCATTTTCAGCATTGAAACAAATTCTACACAACAAGGATGAAACAAGGGCAAAGCAGTCGATCCTAGAAAAAAAACTACTCTCGATACCAATAAGGAAAGGGGTGATGCCATCGCCACCCAACCACCTTCACTAATGAACAAAGGAGAGCTAGAAGTGGCTACCACAAGTCCAGATGAACAACCAAAGACCTCACATGATGTCCCGGAAAAGGAAACAATGTCAGAAAAACAATTGAAGGCACCATCATCCATAGGTGAAGTAGGTGCAGAATAGCTAATGAAGCCAGATCAACTGACTCCACCTCAATAAGAGAAGAAAGCGACATCATCACTATCGACTGTTTTAGCAAATGCAACAATGATACCCCCACACAAACAATGACGATAAACAAGACTTGGAGAAGAATTAGGACGTCAATTCGACATCATGTGTAAGAAAGCGCAAAACTCTTCTTCCAATTCAATGCTCATTTCCTCTAGCCTACAAGCACTAACCACACATGTTGAATGACTAGATGAGATAACTACATCCCTCCCACAATTTACGCAGGACGTCCTCGCCAGCCAAAGAGCGATGATGCAAACTATGCAAGCAATGGCAATAGAGATGGTGGAACTTAGAAGGGACAGAGACGAGATGTGGAAAGACATGGAAGCCATGCACAAGGAACATGAGGAGTTCCTAAAAGAAGTAGAGGAAGAGTAGAGGTACATGGAGGAGTGGCAAGCATGAAAATGATTAAAATGAGTACTCAACCCTTCACCATCCTAGGCATCCTTGAGCCCGTCCAACCCAAATAAACATGAATAAGAACATGTTACAAGTGTACCAACTGGTGCCCAGATAAGAGCCAGCCCAGGCAGGAGAACAACAACAACATGAAGAAACACCGACAAAAATCACCAACGCCATGGTGAATGAGTTCAATCTAAACTCTTCACCCACTGATGGCAACCCTATTCTGAAGGTTCAACTTGTCAAAGATCCATCCAAAGAGGGGTAAATCAAAGTGGACAAGTCCATGATTTATGTTGATGCAATGCTCACCAGATACTTGGACAAGATGAAGATAGGCATGGACATCTTCAACATCAACCTACAATATCCAAACCACAATGAACAAAATGACTTTGTATAAGATATGAAGATGGTCGTCACCCTAGCCGCACTAGGCACAATAATGCTAGAAATAATGGTTGAAGAATCAACGTCAGGAGACGATGCGACAGATGTTGTAGTGACACAACCACATGAAATTCCAGCAATGAATGTACAAGATCAAATGTCGGGAACAAAGACAATGAAGGAAGGGGAAGGGACATATGATGAAGACAAAGGCGATCTGGCTTCCTTCTTCATTGATGCGCCACCTAGAGAACAGATGCCACCACCAGAAGAAGCACTAAGAGGATTGATGCCTCTCTTGCTTCCCTGTAAGATGGTAGGCATGGACATGACTTCCATATCTCATATATCATGTAGGGATGTCCATTTTCTCATAGATGTATTAGATGATAGTATCCTAGGAATGAACATAGTATTTAACAACCATGGGAGAATCCTTACCAAAGATCACTTTAGGGGAATCTTCTCAAAGAAAGCAACAATGCATACAGATTATTCAAGATACTATGTGCGACAACTATGGAGGAGTTCCTTCATCCAGATAAGGTTCAACCTATTTTCAACGAAGTCTCTATTCTAGAAAGAAAACTATATGAAGACAATTTTGATTTAGAACCTGTCAGGAAGTTGTAAGATGTCGTTACAAGAGAAGAAACATGATTCGTCACCTTGCCCATCAATGTGGTTAAACACAGAGCATTGATAGTAGTAGATCTTTACAGTCGGCACATGATGATTTACAACTGTTGTAGTGCCAAGCTTCCTAGAACGTCTCTTGTGTTAAAAAATAAAGAGGGACATGACATTGTAAAGGTTCCAATACGTCTCCAACATGCCATCTAGAAGGTAGGACCCCGCCATATCGCCTATAGGAAAATTTTCACAATCAATACCAAAGTTCCAAAAGAATAACAAGGGTTGGGGGACTGAGTCTTCATAGTAATTTGACTTATGGAAATAGTAAATAAAGGCATCCCCTTCAAGGACCTCTTCCTTGAAGTTCTACTTGGACTTTGAGGTATGTATGCAATGGATGTCATGTACGGCCATCGTTTCTTCAATGACCCGGTGATGCCTCCATATGCGTGCCTTGTAGACTCCATAAGGGGGTGCCATTTCCTGAGAAGTAGCCATGGCGTGAGCAACTACAAACTCTATGGAAGGATCCTTCTGAACTTGAGTGAGCATAAAAATGGAAGGCAGAATGGAAAGCTAAAGAACACAACCAAAATGAAGATAAGCACCCAAAAGAAATAATAGATGAACAACAAACACCTAATACAACAAAGAACACTGAACAATCATCTCCAACTGCCTTCCCCAAGCCAAATGTCCAGACAAGAATGGATCCATCAGAGGAGGTTGAGATTGAGGAAGAAAAACTACAAAAAGCACGACCTGAAGGGCCACATGGGACAATAGAAGATAGCTTTCTAGACTTCAACATATGGTCATGTGAAGACATGTCTCTAAAGTTTCTACATATAATAATAAAGAGTTTGAAAGCATGTGACAAGTTGGGTGAAGTGGTTTTTGAAAGAGAAGGCATTTGTGTTCTAAAGGACAATCTCCATGACACACTACGACCATGGTTACATGATCGTGAGTGTAATGACAACCCACCTAACCCTTCTTGGATATAGTATGCCTAATGCACACATGGCATACTTCATGTTAGTGGAGGATATCATCCATAATAAGAACTTTGGCAAGAAGGAGCGACTGCTACAATACTTATAGAGTTTGCTGCCAAAATTCATCTTCCTGCCTATCATGCATGACAATCACTGGACGCTCCTAGCAATAAACATCAAGGCAAAGATCGCAGTCCTCTGCAATAGGTCTGACGTGCCTTCTCCATGAAGAAGTATATAAACACAATAATACCAAAGAGCACCACATAAGAGAAAGTGCAAAATTGTGCAGAAACTATAATTACAATGATACAAGACCATGACAGGGGATACGAGCGCAACCCCACTAAATACTTCAAGAAACCATAGTCTGCCATAGAAGCCCTCAATAGATATAGCAATCCAACACATGTGGTTTCCACTGCCTTTATTGGATGTCAGCTTTGGCAGATTAGGGAATGAAAGTAGTAAGTCTATAGCAGGAGTGCTACCACACACTCTAAGGATTCTATGTCGACATGCTATTGTGCTCTCGTTGGGCTATTAAAGCACCCCCAAATGAAGAATAAGCCCTACATGTTTATTTCTGACCTCCATCTTTGACACTCTGGGATGGAGTGTATGATAAATTGGGGGGGTTATAAATGGGCATGGGAGGTACTACTCTCATACCCTCTCCCCATTTGAATTTGTTTACCTAAAACTTTTTTATCTTGTAATTTTGATGCATATAAACCCTTTTTATGAGAAATTTTGAAAAGTTGAAAATAAAATAAAATAGTATCATTAGAATTTAATGCTATAGGAAAATTTTGGATCCAATTTTCCTAGAAATAGTCATAACTCCTATTCTTAAACTTACTTATCTTCAGGCTAACTCTTAACGTAATTATTTCAATAACTATGGATTTGGGATATTTATTTCACTTAAAATTTGAGTGTGATAATGTTTTAACGTCAACCTTACCTCAGGATAATGTAAAATGCACAAGGATGTTTTTCCTTCCAAGGTGAATCCTTAAGGTAAGGAAGACTATGTCCAATACACTCTTGATTGATCACCATGTTCTCAAATACAAGTAGGAAAGCATACAATCCTGGCAAGGAGGAAAAAATCACCCCTTCTAGTGTAAAAATCCCCACTTCAGGATCAAAAGAGGCTTGGAAGCACAAAACCATCATGTAAACAAACTCCTAACACCCAAAACTTGTGAGCAAGAATAAAATTCGAGTGCAAAAAAAATCGTGAGAGTTGTTCCTTGAAAGATACCAAAAGTCTTTACTCGGCCAGTGTATTACTGCACTCAAGAATGGAGATATGTCGTGCCCAGTAGTGGAGTGTAGAAGCCAAACTTTTATACAACCACCTTTTGAAGGGAACCTCACACAACCGCTTGACATTACATCATGAACCAATTGGGTAACACTGTCATTACAACAGTAAACATGGTTGAGTGAGCCTGACAAAGGTAGGAAAGACCACAGCCTTAGGCTACCCTGACACAATATCTAGGATCTCCAAAAAAATAAAAATTTGATTTGAAAGCTACCTCATCTCGAACCTTGTGCAAGTACGGTTGGGAAGAAGAGAATCAATGTGTTATGACAGAGAAATCCTTCATTAGAAGAAGGTCATTTTGGGAAAACAATACAAGTATCACAACTCCAAATCTAAGAGAGGGAGAGAGAGAGTCTTGGGATTGACAACACCTAGTCATGATAAATATGTCTTGACTTAAGGATGACGTAATAACATTCTTCACACTGACAAAAACAATAATTCAATAAAGCCCTCTGTAGTTGTTTGATGATTTAATTTTATTTGTTATCCTGAGGACATGCTAGGTTCTAAGTTTGGGGGAGTTGATAACATCCAATTTTTTGGATATTATAATGCATGTTTTACCATCATATTATTGTTTGATAAGGTCTTATCTAGATTAATAGAGTTGTTTTGGCAAGTTTTTGACCGGCCTAAATCACGCGTCCAAAAATTGGAGGCGGATTTGAAGTTAGTTGAACTTTTACATTTATAAACCTGAATCCTTCTAGGCCCCCGCAACTTTGCTTACGGGGTCGAAGTAGATATACGGGGTCGAACACAGGGACAAGGGTGGCAGTGTTGAGAATCCAGAATCGACACGCTACACTCCGGCAGGTATAGAGATATAAACTCCCAAAAGGGAAACAACAAGATGTCACAAACAAAACAAAGAAAACTATCTCCAACTGGAGCTACTAGAGAGATTTAAGGTTTTAGTCATTTAGCAGTTTTTAGGGGTTTTCACGCAACAAAAACAGAAAGATAAAGACTAGAGCTAGAGCGAGGTACGAAGGATAAGAATACAGTAAAAAAGTGGTAGCAGTAACATCCTGCACCCCTCCTCTCAGAGCGGGTACCTCTAACAAAGCATCAACACCCCTCTCGAGGTTGCTGGACTTAAGTTAGAGTGGAATGTTACTGAAACAACTCTGTTCCAGGCACTCTCGTACTCCAGAATCGGACCAAACACTAGAGCCACAACACAACTCTCGAAGTTGTTGCGACGGGAAAACACGATTCGGTAGCTAAGTGAAACGTGATCCAAACATGCAAGCTAGAGTTCAGATATCAAACATAGAAATTATCCAACATTTTGCACCAAGCATAGAGCAACAAGTAATTAAACTTTTCTATTCCCATAAACATTAAAGGTCTTAATACATTGCATAAATAAAGAATTAAATAACAGAATTAAAGATATATGTCGCCTTCTTGATGTAGAAGGACGACATGCTACTGCGGCTCTCCAGTCCGATACCGGTCAGGGGCCTAGCCCGATACAATGGTGTCAGGCGGCACACCCTCTCAGGTGGCACGCTTCGACGATCGACTGTATCGCTCGAGGACCTAGCTGATACACTCATGTCGGGCGACACACCCTCTTAGGTGGCACGCACGACGGGCGAAGCGTATCGGGTTCGATATCGTGACGGGCATGGAGCGACACGTTCTACTGTCGGGCACTTGTGTCGCTCATCTACGTTGGCTGATATCGGCCCGCAATGTCGCCCGGGACGGTCCTCAGTGAACCATCCCCTCCCTCTCGGGATGAGGAAGAGCTCACCTAGAGTTTCCCGGCACAAGCACTGGGGCACGATACTCATGCTCTCGCAGTTTTCCTCCGAAGATCGCTCAAAGCTCCCAACTGTCCGAACTTGTCTCTTCGTCTTCCTGTAGCTGCTATTTATAGGCAGCAGTTGGTGGAAGTTATGGTGCTCGAAGCACCACATGTCCTCCTTATTTGTGGGTTGGTGGATGGCCGATACTGGTATCGCTCGGCATAGGGGTGTTGGCTATCGGTCACGTAACGGGTGGTGCGCCTGCCGATGGGTGGTTGTGTCACCCGACAAGCTTGGATTGTCGTGGCGAGCTTGGCTCCCTGTCGGGTAGAAGACGTGTCGTCCGTCAGTTTCTTCTTGTGCGGCACCCCTTTGTCGCGCGTCATTGTGTTGCTCCACCCTGTCGGGCAGAGGTTGTATCGGGCGTCAGGAAGGCCGAAACAGACTTGGACTTATTTGTGGGCCGGGACGGCCTTATTGTACCAAAATGAGGAAAAACTCTGCAAAAGATGGAAATATTGGATTAGGAGCATTGCTTGGCCAATTATTGCGAAAGTGCTTATAAAAGAGAGGAAAATAGCAGAAAAGGGCAGTTTTGATAATAAAATAAAGGGCAAAAACATCACAAAAATAGGTGTTATCAATTTTCATATACCTACCTAATCTCATTCCCTTTTACTTGATTTACACAAAATACCCCCAGAAGTGGACTTGGATCTAGGAGACCGCTAATAACACCACATTGAGCCGGTCATCAGGCCTAAGATAAACAATTGCCAGGTTACTACCGCAATGGTTGTTGGGTTCCCAATGTCCAAAGATTGCTGATAATTCTCTAATCTGGAAACTGACAAGAATTGTGCCATCGTAGCGGTCACTAGCCTTGATGTCTCAAGGGTCGCCAAACAGGCTCACCTTGGCGACCGATGAACATGCAACTCCAAAAGTCGCTCACATCAGTCACCTTAAAAAATCTCTACGACTGATCATCATGAGCGACCTACATTCACAACCTCATCGACCGATGAAGCTCGTCGACTACTGAGTTTATAACCTCAACAACCAACACATTTGGTGACCAGAAGATGTGCATCATCCTTAGTTATTTGTGGTCACAGTTAGTGTACCTTCATTCTTTCCCTCTGGATATGTTCATCTACCTTCATCTACTTCATCCTTTCATCTTTCTCTCTCATGTCTCATTACAACTGTAAATCCATAGTTATACTTACCGCCATGAGTGGTTGAACACATAGTTTGGGTTGGAAGTAGCCACCAAGGCTCTCCCAACATGTAAATACTTATATCCATTGAATATATACTCTTAGCAATGATTATCTCCATACTCTTGGTCTTAAATGCTTCACTTGTATGATTAGCTACCATCTTGTGGTGATTGATTGTTAGTGTCTTGAAAGAGTAGTACTAGCCTTATCTAAGTGTTATGAAGTTACATGAATGCATGAGAATTAGAATGCTTCAGCTAATGGTCAATATGTTATACTTTGTGATTGTTTGTTTGCCATCTCGAGAGATAGACAACCAAATAGTTTAGATCTATCCTAAGCTCGAGGGAGGAGGGAATTGACGTATATGATGACTACTTGTAATCTGGCTAAGGCTATAAAATGGGTGTGAATATCACATGTTTGTGAGAGACCTTAGATGGTAAAACCCAATTCAAGTTCCCATTCATATTTGTTATATCAATATTTGTTTCTACTTGTTCTCTTGTTTTACTTATTGCTTTTTTTAATTTTACTTTGATCGGTTGGTTGGAGAATGACCATTCCCTAAGGAAAATCACACTTAATCTACCCATTTGATTGGTGTAATTGAGTTAAGGTTCTACATTCCTAACACTTACCACTCCTTATCCCTGTGGACTGACCCCAATTTACTATATTGGACCCCGTATAATAGTTGTGGGAGCCTGAGTGTCGAGTTATAAATTTAAGAGTCCGACTACTCTAGATGCGCTTTGTTTTTTGGACATGAGATTTAGGTCGGTCAGACAACAAGCCCAAGTAAGCAAACACATTTTCAAGATTTACCCTACTACCATTCTAGGGGGTGTCATTCCTTCTGACAAGTAGTGGATAATATATAATGCCACACCTACCTTTGTCAAATGTATGTACAAAAAAAATTTGAATATGCCAGCCGTTCAAACCCATATCACGAAGATCAACAAGAGGACTACAGAGCTTATCCTACTTTCCTTCCATTTCAAGGGACACTGGCTACTCTACATTCTTAATCTCAACCATCAATAGGTAATGCTCTAAACTACACATCTCCTATCTTCTGAATACTTATATTTTCTTTAGGGATCTGAATACATTCTAGATTCTGTAGATCCCCTTTCATTTAAAATAGTTAATTAGGAAAACTATAGATATTATAATCCTAATTGGTTACCATAATCCATCGATCTAATAATGTATCAAGAGAATCTACATTTGGAGATAATTCCTTCATTGTGCTTCATGTGATGGAGATTCCAAACCATGAACTTGCAATCAAGTCACTAGTTTGGGGAAATTTTCAACTCAAATTATGTAATGGAAGTCATCCACAGAAATGACTTCAAGTAGAAATTGATGAATGTATATTTATCATGTTTCTTAGTTGCATTTTGATTTAGTTTTCATATTTTTCTTGCATCTTATTCAATGTTTCATATGTTTTATGATTTTATTCACTTATGCAATTTGTTTGGTATTTAATGTATTTTATGTTTAATTTGTATATTGATGCAAGGAGAAGATGAGAAGTCATAAACTCTATACAAAATTTTAAATAAAGAAGTTACGTAATTGATGCAAGTAGAAGAGAAAAACTCATCAACACTCTGTGAGATCACTCTCCAACTCCATTAATTGGAGTGACGATCATTAAAGTGTACCTAGTTAGTAATATGGATCTAGATTTCACATCTAGTGTCAGAATTGGGCGATTCAAAATCTATTGGATGCATAGTTCAATCACATAATGGATGTGTTCACTGTCCACTTTCGACCATAGAATGCGTACTTAAGTCACTCATTTTGCTAGATTCACAAATATGTAACAAACTGCTCACATGCATTGGATTATGTTAGATTAACTTGAAAGCTTGGGACATTCTATTAAAGCACCAAAGGGACATCTAGAGAAAACATATCATTTCACAAAAACCTCATCCCAAACCTTATCATTCACTGGAATATCCAAAGACAAAATTGATGGGTTGATGTGGAGACACGATCCATCAAAGGATGCAACTGGGGATTATATCTATTGTTTGTGAGTAGTTTTGCAAACCAAGAATCTTCTATGTCACTACCTTCTCCATGAGATTCTTATTCTCGGTTTTATCTTGTATATTACACATGTGTAGAGAGTAGTTCATCTTACCAGAGCATGAGGATTAGTCCCACTCCCCGTATGTGTAGTCTTGCATTATGAACCACAACCTTTTTAAATTATTAGATTGTTAATTAATGCTTTAGTGCATGTTTTATGAATTAGCTATACATCTTGCATGTATATTGCAATCTTATGTGTAGAGAAATTAAAACTTAGGATTAGAATACTAGTGAATCATAGTTAAATCCTAGATATGACTATAGAAGGGTGTTCTATAGGGTGAGGGGTTTGGGATCTATTGGCAATGAAGACATCAAGCCTCCGGGAAAATGTGTATGTGAGATTCTATAATCCAAAAGGATATAGAATTTTCTTGGTACCAATCTAAAAATCATACAAGTGAGTTATGGAATGCGAGAGAGCATATGTGTAGGTAGTGGTGGTGATACCCTTCATCCCGATAATTTATCATTTTTCAAAATCATTTCTTACTTAGTATAATTTATCTTTATTGCTTCATTAATGAAACGAAATAAATAAACCTTCAAACAATCATCATCGTTAATTAATTGTTTAACATGATAGAAATACATAAATTCTCAATAATATCTTCTTTTAGATTTGATCTTAAAGCTATACTATAGTAAGATTCATCTACTTGTGGGTGGTGATTATTGCATGTTGTTTTAGGTAAAAACTATGGGACTTTTCCCTAGATGATTTCATTAGTGAAATAATCTCCAATCAAATTTTTGCGTCATCTCCGGGGATAATGAGAAATTTTTCATTATATTCATAAGAAGTTAGGATTTTCTTCTTTCTTAGTTTGTTTTTGTAATATTAGTTTGCTTTTGTAATTTTTAGTTTAGCTTTGTAATTTCTTTTTTTTAATTCCTTAGTTGGTTTTTTATTTGTTTTTATTTTATTTTATTTTATTTTGGTTCTATAATTTAACCTCCTTGATTTTTTAGTTGTTATTCTCTCTTAGATTTTCCTAATTTCTTGTTTCCCAATTTTTTTAATTATGTATCTACATCCATTAGATTTTTTTCTCTTCGATCACCATAGTAAAAAAATCTTTTTTAGGCATCATATTAATGGAGTGCTTAGTACCACAAGGCGTTCAATGCCAAATCTAAGACTATTACAACCATGATGTGTGGAACTACCATGATTCTCCTCCACAATTAATTTCAATGATCCACGGAACCGTCTCTGAGCAAGATAGCATGCCATCATATTATTATGGATATGAAGTTGACTTCAATCCACAATATTATGGAGCCTACCATGAGTAACCATGCCATGTAGATGATTATGCAATCGATACAAACTACAATCATCAGTACTTTGGGGGTTATAACGAATATCCTTACTATGCATATCACTATTCACCCATGACGAGTGAGAGGATGGACCCCCTTAATAAGCTGCTATTATATCAAGAAGTAATGCTATTCAAACAAGAAGCCCAACAAAAAATTAGGCATGCTTTATTAGATTAGATAACATTCTATCTCTCCCAACAAGCCAAGGAGTTTGAGGGTCCACCAGAAAGTTATCTAGAGCAGTATGCTATACATGATGATACTGATGTAATTGAAGAGACAATGATACATGATACAATAATATTGGCATATGTTGGGGAGCATGATCTTAAGGTCGACATGCACACTTGCATTCCATCATTCTCTACATTAGAGGCTTTGAAATGTCAATATCAAAAGTGTCAAAGGGAGAGTGACCATGGCACGATAGGAGAACCTGAGACTCCACCACCATTCCCTCTTATAGTTCCAGATTCAGGTATTTATAGTGATCAAACAACCTTGGTTGAGTCTATTATGGAAGATGACAACCAACTTATGTTGCATATCTGGTTTTTTCAAACGATGAGGTATGCATGCCATTGTTTCTTCATTTTTCTATCTCTTCACATGTCCATGTCCTTGTCGAGCCCTTGGATTATTTCAATATGTTTCATGAGGAGCATCTAGAGCCACATGTTGATTTACAAAGGAGTCCATTACTATTGATGTTGTTGTAGATTTTATGGTAGACCACGAGGATGCACAACTATGGAAGAATAATTACCATGTTGATTTTTTAGATGAGGTGGTTCCTCCTATGCCAACACCACATCATGTATATGCAAATTTAGATGATGAGGAGAAGACAGAGACATACCCTCCACCTAATGTAGCATAGTTGATAGCACCAGTTATGGATTTATTACATTCTATCTTAGCCACATAAGAGGGTATTCCGCCTCCAATATTTACATATAAGCTGATCTTGAAGCCAAAACTCCTGCTATGTAAATGTCCTTTTCAATACATACATACCTACTACCTACCTATACCGATAAAGGAGTATTTTTTAATATTGTTGGACGACTTTTTGGGTGAAAAGATACATCAATTAAAGCATCCTCAAAGTGTATTTGAGCTACCATGACCACCTGGTCATATTTTAAACCACATAGCTCTCGTGTTCAGGGTACCAATTCTAGTTCATATTCCTTTCATCTAGACCTTCTTTGAGTTGCCAGGACCACCTAGATGAGTATCGAGGATCCTTTCCCTCCATCTTGGGTTTAGTTTTTTATTAGGGATGAGCAAACTTCTAAGCTCTGGGTGGAGGTTGGGTGGTACATAATCCTTTCCACCCACACCTTTTCTATTTTAAATTCTAGATTTTAATTCAACATGTTAGTTTTGCATGTTCATTTTCATTTAGATTACTTTCATTGCATGAATACTATTTTTTCATTTAATTCATAATTCTTGCAATGTTAGTTGAAACCTTTATCTAGTCAGCTTTGTTTACATTCATGTTTGCATTGCATATAAGATTCACCATAAAATACCCATTGTTTGAAGTAAGTCCTTAATGTTAATTATCTTTATGAATATAAGCATAATGTTCCTTAAAAGGGTGGCATGTGTTAAAGGAACCAATAGGAGATCAAATATGACATTCCTCCTACTGATTAGCGAATCATATCAATGGAATTTCCATGAATGCCCTTATCATGTCATTATTTTATGTGTAGTGAACTAAAGGAATCTAAAAATTTCCATTTTATTTATCCCCTCTAGGTTCCACTCCTTATAACATGATATTAGAGCCCATGGTAGTTGAAATATGACTATTTCAATTTTGTCTCCCTAATTAGAACCCTTGCCTTAGATAGTTGCCCCCTAGGTGAGATGTTCATCGTAGATTTGACCTATGTTTTTCATGAAATGATGAAAGGTTGATATGAGTTTCTCATTAGAATCATGATGAGCAAATCCTAATGTGATGAGGTTTTAGGTGATCTTACCCTACTATAGTGGTGGCATGTATCATTGGATGTTATGAGGTATTGGTTTGAGGATATATAGAGTCATGTTATGAGGATGAGGTACTGATAGGATAAGGAGATCTTATTATGGAAAAATTGTGACTTAGTTCCCATATTGATTTTTAGCTGGCATGTTTATTTTACATCGCAAAGTTTTTCATCATCAAAATTATTTTCGTTATATTATTATATGTACAAAAGAATTTTTCTCTGGATTTTATCAAAGTTTTCTTGAACCGAGTCACAATAAAGAGATATGCGAAGTTTAGCGCAGAAACCCTAGAATTAGTTGGAACAGATATTCTAAACCCTAGATTTGTCTATAAAGAGGTGACTAGGAATATTTGGAGTAATATAAAGGTGTAGTGAACCTACACTTTGTACCCTATGACTTTTTGGTTGATAAGGTGGACCTTAGGGTTGTTAGGTTAGAGACGCAAGGACCTAAAGCAAAACCCTAGGCTGATATGACATGTTAGTTAGATGCTTGACAAATGAACAACATAAAAAGCATTCACAACTAAAAGATTCATATGAAACCCTAGTATCCTTAAGGGTTGTTTAGTTTGACTTATTAGGTTAAATCCTTTTAAGGGGTGGATAGTAGTTGGTTTATGAAGTATGGATGATTAGATTTCAAGGACAAAATCCTTTTACAGGGTGGAGTGTTGTAACAAACCAAAACCTAGCCTCTTGACCTTGTCATATGCATTGGAGGATAGCAAGTTTGATACTTTAGACTTGGCCAAACGAGGATGAATATATACCTAATAGTAGTTAATTGAAACCCTAATGTGTTAATGCATGAATAAATCACCCTAACATATGCAGACATATAAACAATTATGATCTAATGCTCTCATATTAATCTTTAGAACAATAAAAGATACATAAAATATGTCACAAGAAATAATATTGATTAAGGTATGTTGCTAAGAGAAATAATATGATTAGAAGAACTATGTGTTTACATGTCCATAATTAAGAACAATGTTGCATTATCCAAACCAATATGGAATTAATGAACTTAATGAGATAAAAGATAATTATATATGATTTCGTGCATAATTAATGATATACAACCCTTTTGGTTGCAATTTGAAGATGTGGGACACAATTGGATGAATAATAGTAATATGATGAAATAATTTGATAACTCTAATAATAATGGGCCACAAATATTAATTTTGTATAACTCATGAAGGGAAATATCAAAAGTAAAATATAATGTGGAAATCATGTTCCTTGGGTCCCAATTAACTTGGGAATCAACCTTCCCCTTATGTATACAATAAATATTATCCTAATTCCTTTTAGACAATAAAATATGAGTTTTCTCCAAAAATATCAAATAAAACATTTCATGACTCCAAAAGTGAAAAAATCTTAGATTCAAAATATTCATACTAAAATTAGACTATGGGTAAAATTTTCATCTAATTTGGATAATCTTCAATGTACATGTATAGACTAGGAGAGAGAAAGTATGTAAAAGCCCAAAATATTAAATAATATATAAAATAATCTCAAGACATAAAATTAATAGCAAATTTGTGTTCCGTAAGTTTAAGTTTGCTTGTGGGTGAAGTTTTACATTAATTGGGTAATTCTAGAAGTCTGTAATGCATTAAGAAACAAAAAATATGATTTGCTTTAAATTAGTTAAATAAAATAGAAAAGTCTTCAAAAGGAAAAACTAATGCCTAAATTGTATTATACATGCCTTAATTAGCCTAGGTGCAAAATTTCATATTAATTGGATAACGTTTGGACCTTCAATTTAATAGAGAAAGAAAATAAATAATAATTTCATTTCATTGTTGATTTGATAAAATTTTCTTGATTTAAGTTGTCATGCTGGTTTCCAGTTTGGGACAATCTCAAATTTTTTATCAGTCATCAGATTCCCATCAATTAGTTACCCTCTTCTCTCATTTCTCAACTTCCTATCCTGTTCTCGCAGATTGAAAGTCGTGCACCTTGCCAATTTTGTTTTTTAGTTTTCTCTCTGGTTTCTTGATGCAATTATTTTTCCAATGTCTTCATGATCCTTTTCCACATCTCTTGATCCTATATTTTCAAGGGTTTCATCCCATATAAGTCAACACCATTTGTGCTCTCTTTCCCTAGTTTTTCTGTCCCCTATTCTGGTATTTGCAGTGGTTATCTGCCATCCCAGGTCTCTGGTTTCATCTCCAATACCTCCACGATGAGGCCGCAATAGCCTGATGCACACGAAAACCATGAGATTACCCCAGTTTGTGCCACAACACTCTACTCAGACTCCAGACCTTGCCGGGGACCACACCAGTTCCATGGTGGTGCCTCCGGCTCTTGCAATCAATGAAGAAGACATGTAAATCATCATGTTGTCCTCAATTATCTACTGACCTAGCCGATTGGTTCCCGAGGCAAGTAATTCACTTTCCCCCCTATTTGTTACTAATTATTGACCTCTAATCGATTTTTGGTCTAGGTATACTCTACTTTTTTGGTTTCCTCGCCAAACTCTCCATTTTTTCATACACCATCAATCAGTGAAGATGGTTTTTGGTTTACTTGGTCATTTCAGTGTTTGCCTCTTTGTGCTTTTGTAATTTCTTAGTTAAGTCTCTGGTTAGCAATGGTGTTTTCTGGTGGGGTGGTTCAGATATGACCAAGCCCCCCGATTTGTTTTTCCTAAGCCTGATCGGGCCCGAGGAAGGTGGTCGTCACCTCAATTTGTCGGTGCCTTGTTCCTTTTAGTCAGTTTTGGTCATGGCCTTAGACCTACAGATGCAACTTCTTTGGCTATGGTGAAGTCTTTGCTAGTGTTTTGATCAAAGATCAAAAGGTAGCTTGTTTGACAGTAGTGCACGCGCCATTATACATCTTATGTAGTTATGTCACGCTCGACATGGGTAATTTGGGATTTCCCCCCATCTCATTTGATCATGTTGGGCTGAGTTGTGCACCTAGTGTATTGTAGGGCTGGTCCACCTGGCCAGCGCTGATAGGACCATCTCAGCACTTTCCCCTATTTTTGAATAATTTTTCACGCATGTAATTTCTCTATTTTGTGTTTGATTAGAAATTCAAAAATTTGTATAAATTAATCCATACGCCAGAAAAATTAAATAAAATATGATTGGAATCATAAAATTATAATCTACTTAATGGTACTAATTTCCTTACCTAATTCCAAAATAGTAAATATATGATTTTTGAAGGATTTCTTAATTAATTTAGTTTTTCAAAAATTCATAACTAAAAATTTATAAGTCAGAAAAATGAAGTAAAATAAAATTTTAACTCATAAAAATATAACCTACAATCTGACATGTTTTTGATAACCTATTTGCAGATAATAAAAAGGTGATATTTTTAAGTTCATGCAATTAATGTAAACCTACCCCTTATGTATAATAGGTGCTTTGGAGATCTAGGTTTGGACCTATGACTGAGTTTGGATTTTTTTAGACTCTGAAGTGAGGTATTTTTGCATCTCCTATTATTCACAATGAGAAATTAACATACTTTTATCTTTCTATTGGTCCTATGGACAATCAATCTACACAATGTCTTTCTCTTTTGACAATCTATTTCAAACAAAATATTTTCTTTTCTTTTGATCTTGTTATCATCCTATCTTGCATGGATATTATTTTGACTATGAAACTATACTTGGTGATAAGTGCAACTTATGCCCACTTTTTTGGTGGATGTTTATACAATCCATTTATGTGATGGTAGTCTTGTTTAATCTGACTACTTGTCTCTGCACTAAGCATGTTATGTGATTCAGTAGCCCTAGAGTAGTGTAAGTATTTTGGGTTTTTGGGTTATATGCCCTTATTATATTTTTGAGATGGAGGTTGTGTGCCCCATAGCCAGGTTTCAATATTATGAGGCTTGGCCCACACTTTATATATCTTGGAAGTCTGGCAGTACGTTATTCTCTATAAGGTTTCAAGTTTGTGAGGCTTGGCCACCTTTGTCTTTATATTGTTCTAGTGCTATGTTTACCTCAAATGCATGCAAGTTGACGTTATTATTGAAGATTTTTGTGCCCTAAATTTTGATATGTGCTTATGTGGCACAAATTATTGTTTTATTTATAGCAAGTATCTCTTTTGCTATTGCAAATCATTTCTCTTGATACCCACTTGGGTAGTCCTTATCTTTTCTATGGGAAGTATTGTTTACTTGATGTCCTTTACTCCTTATATTGCTCAATTCCATTTTTAGTATGCACATATCGACCTTTTTTTGATGTCTTTTACTTTTTCTCCTCTTGCTTGGGTATGCTTCCAACCCCAGGTGTAGAACATGGAGAACATGACATCCAACATGGACTTAGATTAACGAGTTGAAGCTTGGAGACAAAAATTGATATGGTTTAGATTTCCCTTTACTAGATCTTTATGAAGTAACTTCCATGCAAACCCTACATGATAGATGATGATGTACTTTTGTAAAATTGATTATAGTCGTGAAACTTTTATTCCGCTGCTTTAATTTGGTCTTTTTATACCAACATGTAAGATTTGAAAATTTTACACCTATTCCATCATACCTTTTGAGTGTGTTTCGAATGGATGTTTTATTTCTCAAATTTTAGTAGGGGGTGGATCCCCTCTAGGTCACACTCCTTACAAACTTGATGTATTTAATTATAAAAACAAGTTTTGTACTTGATCTAAACCCTCTTCTACACCTCTTCTTACCTTTCCACTAAAATGAAAAGAATTTTTTTTACATAAAGTGTGCCAAACTCTAAGATTGGGTTGGCACACTCTTCTTATCTATCTATCATTTCTTTATACCCCTCTCTATCTAATTGAGGCATATCATAGAAAAATAAAGAAAAGATTCCCATGGACACAAAAAGAAAAAGGTTGCAATATATGTATTTGCATATATAAAACGTAATTTCAAGTTGAATAGAGGTGATATGTGCATTCTTCCTTCGATGCCTCCATTCATTTTATTTTCCCACCTAGGTGCTTTTTATATGCTCCATTGATATCCATTTCAAATGCCCTAGTGTTGGATTGTGTGCAGACTTGTGCTTTTTTTTTGAGATTCTTCAATTTTTCATGAAACCCATATACATGTGTGGTATTGTTTGATAGTGGTGAGGAGGTGGTGTTGTGAAGCAAAGTCGGAAGTGGGAATATGGTAGGTTGTGTTCTTTGATCTTATGAGGATGGATTGCTTGGCCATATTGATGGTAGGGATTCGATCATGATGTAAGTATGAGGCATGTACATTGGTTAATAGTATTTGAAAATTGTTTGGATTTTGTGTAGGAGGACGAGTAAAGTTCAAGCTTGGGATTGTGGTTAATGTCTATTCATTACGTTTTTTAGTTGAATTTAGATTTATTTTTGTATATTTTTCTTGTATTTTACTCAATGATTCACTTGTTTAAGAGTAGTAGAATATGAAATTTGTTTATTTTTTAAAGCATTTTTACAATTTATTTGTAGATAGATACAATGAGACGATGAGAACTCATAAACTCTCTTTTATGTTTTCAATAAGGAATTCATATGATTGATACAAGGAGGAGAAGAGAAGTCATAAGCACTCCACACATTCCCATTAAACAAGCTAATATATTAATTCCTCACTCCCCAACTCCATCAATTGGAGAGAAAATCATTAAAGCGTACCTAGTTATTAAAATGGTTGTGGATTTCACATCTAGTTTCTGAATTGGGAGATTGAATATTCATTCATTATTCAATTATACATATAATGGGTATGCTCATTGACCACGTTTAGACAATTCTTAAGTCTCTCATTTTTTTCTATACATTTTTTTTGCAACGAACTGCTCACAATTGTTGGATTATGTTAGATCAACTTCAAAGCTTGGGGCATGCTATTAAAGCAACAAAGGGACATATAGAGAGTACATCTCATTTCATACAGTCATCATTCCAAACTCTATCTATCACGGGGAAAGCCAGAAACAAATTTGATGGCTTGACGTAGAGACACGCACCACTGAACGAAGAGAATGGAGATTACAACTGTTGTCAGAGGGTGGTGTTGCAAACCACAAAGCGTCTCTTCTATGTCACTACCTTGTCCATGAGATTCTTATTCTCTCATTTATCTTGTATCTTGAACATTTGTATAGAGGCGTTCATCTTACTTGGACACAGTGATTAACCCCGCTTCCTATATGTGTAATCTTACATTGTGAAGTACTACTTGTTTGAACTATTACAATTTGATTAATAATTTAATGCATATTTTATGGATTATATATCCCTCATGTGTGTGCATTACAATCCTAAGCGTAGAGACATTGAGACGTAGAATTAAAATACCAGTTAATTATAATTGAATCCTCGATGCCCTCGTAGAAGGGTGTTCTATAGGGGACAATTTTTGGATCCTTAAATAATGAGATCTTGTGTCTATAAGGAAATTTAGCCTTGTGAGATTCTATAATCTATAAGGATAAAGAATTCCCTTGGACCCAATCTAATAGTCATACAAGTGACTTGTGCAATGCGAGAGAGAAGATATGTAGGTAATGAAGGTGAAATACTTCATCTTAATAATTTTATTGTTGTTAGTCAAATCAGTTATTGCATAGTTTAATTTATCTTTCTTAACATTAATTTAATTAATTAGAAAAACCTTCACACAATCATCCTTATTAATAATTTTTTATTAATAGAATAGGAATTCATTTTGTTCTTAATAGTATTATCCTTTGGGTTTGATGTTAAAGCTACAGTGTGATAAGATAGTCTTCTTATGGTGGTAATGCTTGCACATCAATTATTGTAAAGAACCTGGGGATCTTTTGTAAATGAATTTTTTTAGTAAAATAATTTCCACATCAGAAATCTATGCCTATGAGCTTTAGGGATTGATCCAAAAATAATAAAAAAATTACAAAAATAAATTGGGGAAGTGCAATTCTGCCATAGAAGCCCTCTACAACTTCAATTATCCAATGATTGAGGTTTCATATTCTCTATTGGATGTACTCCTTGGCTATCCTTTGTGTTTCGATCAAATAAAGACATGATGAAAATTAACATCGATAGAGAGGAGCCTATGTTGTTTGGCTATTGTGATCATGTTGGGTGGATGAAAACTATTGCTTCCAACCCTTATGATCCCTCTCCTGATCATATCCATTCTCATATGTTGACACTCTAGGGATAGAGTGTTTAAAAAGCTTGAAGCGGGGAGGTGTATCACATCGAGGAAGGTACTTTTAATTGGCTTTAGCATTTGGTAGTCTTATTTTGTTACTTTAACATTTTTAATTGACCACTTAATTATGAATTGAGAAACATTTAGGAAAATCTTGATCTAATGTTAAGGATTTTTTTGATACTCATACATTTAGATTTATTTCAAGCTATTCTTTTACACACTCACTAATATAATAAAATGAGTTAGCACTTTTATTTATCCAAATTACATGAATAATTATACCTTTTTTACAATCTTCTATTAAGGCATTACTTCCACCATAAGCTGGTTTGAGTCCCCAAAGATTTTATCTGGCATGATGAGGACCTTAGCCTTAGCCAAACTAAGTAGATAACCATCATACATACTTCCTTCTCTAGTAAAATAAGCACACTCACAGACAATGTTACACCCACATCCCATGATCACCACTAATAATGAGATTAGGGCATCCGCTGAGGATTAAACATAGTACAAAGAACAATCCTTAACTTTTTCCGGTTTCAAACTCTTTGTTTCCTCACATTCAATCACATAAGTTAATTATACAAGGGGATTTTAAAACCTGTTTACTCTAATGTGATTTCATCAATAAAGATACATATCAAAACACTCATTTTGTTTCTCAAACTTCCATGTACATACAACATGATGATCAAATATATTTTCTATTACTACAGAAACAAAGTTACACATTATCATTTACAACTCTCCCACTATTTTTCAAGGACCTAGAGTGACAGGGACTGACCAGACTTCACTAATATGATACTTAACTCTCATAGCAGGCCTACTCTGGCATTGCTATTCTTCAGATCCACATGGTTTCCCTAAAAAAATTGTGAGTAGAGGGGTGAGCCTACTCACCAAGTGAATGAGTACTTCACAGAAATAATACAAAGCACTTTAATAGACAAAGACATATTATTGAGAAACTGAATTTATAGTAGAACAATAATGAACTATTGAGGAGCTAATCATTCACAAATGTATATATGGTAGGATACTCTAAATATACAACAAAAGTACATCAGTATCTGAGCATACTTGATTAATAACATAACGAACAAATAATACAAAAACATACAAACGGAAAGTTATTAGAGATAACCACAAAGATTATATTAATAACTACACACTCATGATTAATCTCTCATTCATATTATTATGACGTCAACCCACATGGGGTGTACTACAATATGTGAAAGCATCACAACAAGATACGATCTCATTGTACAAGGCTTAGAAGCATGCCTGGGTTCCTAAGCCTATCTCTCCAGTAAGACCCCATCTATGGCCGACCTCTTCACGTCTGGATCTCGGTGGCTAATGGGAATGGGTGGATATCTCAACTCCTCCTCTCAACTTGGGTATTCAACCGGGGAGTCAAAGCCCTCAAACTTATTGTGCACTAGTGAACCTACCAAAGATATCCACTAATTGCCACAACTCGTAACACAAGTACCACTACCATCCCCGATTGGTGTTGGATACCACACAATTGTAAGGAGTCTAGCATACCGATCAAGACCCCTGCATCCTATTGGTGTGCTCTAGATTACCTCGATTTTCACTACCTCTAGCTGGGAAACTATTTCCTCCTGACAGCGCAAGCCTTCCTGTGAAAGATTCTAAACTGTTTAGGGTGTTTAAATGCCTAATTCAATCTTTAAATTCACAATTCAATAATCACATCAACATTTCTTATTTTATCTTAGTAAACAATTCATTTGATAGATCATTTGTAATATGTTTCAAAAATAGAATTGTTGAGCAACACCACATCTCAATCTGAGAAACACTAATATGAAAATAATTGATTCATTGAATGCCCTATTCTTAGGGTTTCCTTTGCCTCATTCACATATCACATGACTCGTAAAAGGATTTAATGTGTCATAAACTTTCACTAAATAAAGACTACTTTGATAGTTCACATATAACCAAACATATATATGAAACCATGGAATGAGATGAACTAGGGTTTCCACGCCATTCACGGAAATATCATGCATTAAAAATAACCTTAATAAATGAATTTATAATGACAAAATAATCTTGTCAGTTGAATTTCATGATGTCTATTCACAAACTCCCAATTTTACATTCATCTAGGATTTCACCCTCTTTACTGAGATATCAAACAAATACTAATGACATCCAATGAAATCCAAGATAGTATTTGACATATTTGTAATATAAATTTAGATAAAACAATAATTCATAAACAAGGAGGTTCAAATAGGCAAAGTTCTTTATTCAATTATACATCAATTTTAAACATAACCAAAAATTATAGATTTTGATATATTCTTAGAACTTCTGCAATAACTTTAGGAAAACTGGTTTAGATTATTTGTATCCATTTATAATATTTTTTATCATCTAAAATTCATCACAATAGGAAAATAGTCCATTTCTAGATCATCTTTCATAAGCTTAAACTGAAAGGCAAATTTAGGGTTTGTCGTCACATAAAAAGGAATTGAAGATTAATGTGGATGAAATCCAATTTCGTACAATATACTATTTAAAGGAAGTACCCACTCAGTTAAGGTGTGAAAACACCTTAAACACATACCCCCACATCTGAAAATTCTTGAATTCATATCAAAACCCTAGCAAATCGCAGTTTCCTTCTTCCTTTCAACTTGAAAACCCTAGAAATGGAGGACAATAGAGAAAGAGTGAGAAAAGGGAGTGATTTATATCATTTTGAATCAAATCAGAGGAGGAGAGGAATCTTAACACTTGATAGAAGAATCACGAGGAAAAGCTATATAGAGATGACAAACTTGATTTCATCAACTCTAGGAAGAGAAAACCCTAGATCGCCATCTTCACCACTTTCTCCATCCAAACCTTAGCTCTCCCTCTCTCTCTAGGACTTTATTTCTCTAGAATGAATAATGAAATATGAGAGCTCCTAGTGTATTAGTTGATCATATAGAGAAATCGAGGTGCTTGGGTCAATTGCAAACTGACCCTACTTATACTTTCTTTTATTTCAGTCAAATTTTTTGTCATAAAATGTTACTATAAACCATTTATTTAATAGATCAAACATCTATTCAAAATTATGAAAAAGTAGCATGTTGTTTTTCATTGAGTTTCATAGATTATAAAAAAATTCGTTTCATTCCCATCTACCAATAAATTATTAAAAATCAAACCGTACACTGCTCTACTACAGTTTACAAAATAGTAGGTTGAAGAATAGAATGACTTCGCCACACCCAGAACGGCCATCCAAGGTACCATGGTTGTGTTAAGATGGACCCAACACTGCCTTTTTGCCTACCATGGTTGTGGTGCCTTGAATCCATCTGATTTGAGTACAAAAAATGGCTCCTCTAAAACGGTTGTGTGTCCTAGAATGCTTGTGCCACCAACAACCATAGCCGATCGTGCTACCCACCACGGTCATGTTGCCCAGAATACTTGTGCCACCAACAACCATACATGACCACGCTACCCACCACAGTCGTGTTGCCCAAGGCTCCAACTCCCATTTTCATAGTCCCTTTGACCATCTCGCACGTTCCTCCCCAACATGGGCGTGTGGGGTGAAAACCCTAATTTCAATCAACTAGGGTTTATACTTCTCAAACCCTAATTATTCAAAATGAATGTAAGCTTAGAGTTCTCGTTAGGTTTAACACATCATAATTAAGCTACAATCCTTATTCAAGTTTAAGAAATAATCAATATAATTAAGCATGTAATCATTTAGGTAAACCCTAGTTTACCAATTAAGCACAAACACGGACATAACATATAGGAAGAGAGATACCCCATCTCTCGCTTCACAAAATTCCTAAAACCCCAAAGCTCTCAAAAAACAAAAGAGATGCAATACAAACATATCATGAAAAAAGTATGAGAGTTGTGCCATTCATAGAAGTAAAAAGGTATTGCTACATTAAGTATATTTTGTGCTCATAAACACATTTTTTTAGTAGTAATATCCAAAAGCTAACTTGAATACGCCCTTGACCTTTGACTGTGTACATTAAAGCTATAGCAACTTGTGGGTGGTGGTGCATAGAATGTGAAATCACTGCTCCAAAACAAACTGGCTTGAACTATAGAGACCACTTGCATGCTGAATGAACCTATGGTTGAATGATGAAAAAAAGTACAAGCAACCCTATTCGTGTTATCCTTCCCAAACACCATGTTGTCATCCAATAATTAAAAGATGGGAGTGAAATTTACCTTAAAAAAGGGATGTTATTCTAAGGTAGTGCATGGGTTCATATGCTAATACCACATTACAACTAAGTTAGGCGAGGCGATTGAGATCAATGTACTCTTAACTCTTGATGATGTCTATAAAAAGGATAGCCAACTTGAATGTTTCATTAGACAACCATTATAGAAGTCTGGCATACGAGTATTATCATTTGTCATTCTTAACCTTGATACACTATGAATTCTAACTTGTTTGGCTCTACACATTGGTTCTAATGCTAGCACGTAGATAAGCTAGATGTTAAGTTTGGGGGAGGGTTTGATAACATACAATTTTGTGGATGTTTTATGCCTCTTTTTAAATTGATTTCACAATTAATGATTCTCACAATATCCATACGATTATTTATTTATGCCAGTTATACTAATCACCATTTTAATATATGAATTTGTAATTTCAGAATATTCAATGCTTCTTGGAGCCAAGGCAAAGAAAACCTCAATAGACTCATATTGAGGTAGGACTTTAAACATTTAGATCATCAAGAAGATTCTTTAGCAGGAAGATATTGACACATGACTTACTCGAGAAATGACTGTAATGATGCATACCTTCAAAACAACACTCTGACATAGCTTGATTGGTCAGCACTTGATCTCATACCTCGATAACTAAGTCTATCGAGCCAAGTCCATACACTAGTTAAAAGGACCTATTAAGACACATATCAAATATCAACCACGATGGCTAGTTTCAACCTCAACAATCTAGCACAGAGAAGCCCAAGCCTTGATACCAAATAAGGATCAATAGTCATATGACCTCAATAGATCAGTCATCAAGAATGATCTATCGAGCACCAATTGATTGATACCAAGCCAACCAAGCATCGATAGGACATATCCAAGTCTTCATTCGATCTAGACATTGATCGACAAAAGCCATGTACTATCGAGCATCAACTTCGACATGTGTTACTAAAATTGGACCCACTATCATGTGGGTTAATGAGGAAATGTCAACATTGTCTCTCATTCCATGTTGTACCAAGAGACCCTAGGCATTATTTCAGGGACATCTTGACTTTTAGACACAAGCTAAAATGTTACAGCTCCAAGTTAGAGATCAGAGTAGTAACTATCAACAAGATCGATCTAGCTATCATTCAGTTGGTACTTTGGAGATTAGGAAGACCAATAGAAGTGATGAAATGAGACATATAGAGAGATCAACAGTGAAAGCCTTACTTCCCCTCCATCCAACAATCCATGATGCACCTGCAACTATCAACGTCCTCTAAACTGCGACCTGATTGATCGAGTATCCAAGTGAAGAGACGACCAATTAAAAGGTAGGTAGAACTAAGGAAATCTACTTTGTATTTGTTACCTCTTCCATTACCAAATGCTCATGTTTATTTTCTTTTCTCATGGACATACCAAGTTTTAATCTCAGAATCCTCCATATGAGTGGCTAGCCCCTTATAAACTTGCTTTGGGAGTAGCGTTCAGGCCCTCCCAACCCTATAAACATTCTAGTTCCATTCAAATTATGCTTGTGAAGTTTTTTTATCATACACCTATGTTAACCTATCATTTATACGATTAGCTACCTTCTTGTAGTGTCTAACCTAAACAATCTTTTTAGGAAGGAGTTCATGTAGATCTAGCATATGGAATAGTTTGAATCCATAACAGTGGGAAATTATTAAAGTTATGGTCATATGGTTATAGTAATTCCATTGACTGTATGTCATCTTGAGAGAGACATCCTACAACCTTGTGTCTTAAGAGAGAGAGAGATAGGAGTTAGATACTTATGATGACTGCTTATAAAATGTTCGTTGAAAGAATGTGAAATAGCGAAGGACGTTTCCATGATTGGCAAGTGAGCTTGATTGGTGAAATCTGATCTAATTTTTCTTATTATTATATCGTAACACTGGTACAATTTTAATCTCTGGTATCACTTTTCTTAACATCATTTTATAGAAGAAACTGACACCATAGACATATGATGGTTGTTATTAACACACAAACATCGCAATTGGTCAAGTAGTGGTGTTTAGGAAAAAATGTGGGTACCGCTTTCATTTTGACATTGGTTTATTTGAGAGGAACTGACATCATAGTCGATCTGTGAAAATTCAACTTCCCACAAAAAAAAGGATAAAGCATGTGACAGATTGATTGATAAGGAACTGATGATGTTAACCTTCCCACAAAATAAATTTTACCTCTAAAAGGACTATATTGTTGATTATTGTCTAAAAAACTTGATGCCATAGTCCCGTGCCCCATAAAAAGTGTTGCCTCTAAAAAATATTGTGGTGTCACTTCCTTTTGCAGGAACTGACGATATTAGTTTCTTGTCACGTGCCCCTGAAAAAAGATTTCCCTCCAAATTCGGTTATGTCATCGGTTTGTGTCTTGAAATTGATGATATAGGTCTTAGTGAGGTTGGTGTATTTTAATATAGATAAGGACATATGTTGTTAGTTTCTCAATAACAAACTAAATATAAAGATTGAACTATGGCATTAGCTTTGTGGAACAAAATAATGATTAAGTTGTTAGTTAGTTAATATAGTTCAACCAACGACTAAGTTTTACTTAATATCACATGTGAAACATTCTTTTTCCTCAATTTTTTGTTTCATCATCCCTGATACCTAGACTTGGCGATCGTTCATGTTGTACTTGTTATGGTTGTTGTTGCGTGTACTGCCGCCTGGCTGTCTTTGTTCTACCATCTCTGATTCTACCTCTGTTGTTGTTGTGCCTCCTCTAAGGTCATCACCATTACCTCTAGTTTCCCCACAGTTGTTGCTAACACCCTACTGCTAGCGCTATTCTTCTACTTGTAGTCATCGAGATCATCACCATTGCCTCCAATTGCACCACAATTGTTTCTACCACTACCGCCAGCATTGTTTCTTCTACTTGCATTCGTTGCTACTTCTTGTTCTTCCTTTCTCCACCATCTCCGCTTCATTTAGGTATGTTCTCTTTTTATTCTTATTTTAACATCTATTCTTCTCATCATTTGCCCTTTCCTATTTAATTTAACATACCTAGATAGAAATTGTTACCCTTTCAATTTAGATATCATGGTTTTAGTGGTTGTTATGTCTTTAATCTAGAAACATAGCTAGGGTTACATGCCTAATATTATGTTATTGAATAATATATGGATGAATGAATTAACCTAAATTATGCCACATTCATGTTTGGTTTTTAAGTATTTGCATGTTTATGAATGAAAGAATTAACCCAAAGTAACTATGCCTAGACTTAAATCAAAATAATTTAACCTAAAATTGTATATGTATTTTGAAAATATACATGTGTTGTATTGTCTTAGAAACCCATCCAAAATTTACTCATTAGGAGTAAACATGGATTCCCAATTTGAGATTGTTCTTGTACACTTAGTCTCACTTAGGATGTAAGTGTATAATGTGTATCCAATTTTTAAGATGTTTCACAAGCACTTTTTCATTTGTTCTCTAAGTACATATGTAAGTGGGTATTTTCCCATCAACCGATGTACTTGGAGAATTGTGGAGAAGTACTATCAAAATATTCTTGATAACTAAATACACATTTTACACTTGCTAGTGAGATTAGGTGTTCAAGAATGGGATAGGCGGTAAACATTCATCACTAAGCGTAAGCTAAACCCTAAATTCTAAATTCTAAACCCTCTTAACTCTAATCCCTATAGTTGTTGTCATAGACACCCTAAACCCTAATCGTAAACCCTAAACCCTAACCTTGATTTATTCCAAATAGCGAATTAAAAAGTGGGTGAAGCGACCGCTTAAGCACTCAAGTACATGTCCCTTTATAATTTCAGCTGAAGCAGACTTTGAAGTGTTTTGGGGTGAAGCAGTCGCTTTTGCCCACTTTTTGCCACTTTGGGCCGCTTTTTCAGCACGCTTAAGCGACTGCTTCAGGCACTTCACAACAAGTATTACTGGAGTAGCCCAATCACACGTGAAATCTATAGATAAATGAAAGCACTACTTTCGGGAGATGTGATGCTTCAACTGTTGTATGTCAAAAGGTGTAAGAAACTTAAGTAATTACCATTATTCTTTACTTCGTTACTAATTTTTGTACACTCTGTACAGCTAGACTAGTGCTTTGTACTGGTAAGTTTGTATATGATATTACCATGTATGTTTAATGTTGTTTATAACCGATAATAGTCTAATAGTTTGACATTATGTAAATACTTGTACAAAACCTTTGCACAACCATCTATAGATTGTAACAAAATGATGTCATAAAATATTTTTATATAGTCGATTATGTACTAAGTGTAGTAGTTTATTGCTCTTTACAATTTACTATGTATGATATTGACATGTATATTTAATGTTGTTTATTACCACAGACACATTAATACTCAACCATTCTATATACTTGTACAAAAACTTTGCACAACCATCTATAGACAGTAACAAAATAAGGTTGTAAAATTTGTTATATTGTTTATTATGTACTAAGCCTAGTAGTTTATTGCTCTTTAGGATTTATTAGTAATATCTAATTACCCTAATTCTACTATATTGTCATGTATTTCTCTTTATTACTGTTTAAATGTGCATCTATTTACATTATGATGAAGACCAACTTAGTCAACAATATGTGTACAAAGTACTAGTTAGACCTGTCAAATGGGTGGGTGGGTTGGGTTTGGGTTGGGTCATTGCGGGTGCGGGTCTGGCGGGTGCGGGTCAAAAAGATACACTTCTAAATGGGTGGAAGAAAAACACACCCAAATCCGACCCAGCGGGTTGCGGATTGCCCGCGGATGCCCATATAAAATGTGTACAATCAACAATAAGTTACCAAATGCTTTCTTTAACACTAAAAACAACATTTGAAACAGATTGTAACTATTGTTTTTATGTCAAATATAGTACAAAACAACCAACCAACTACTATGTTTGACGTCAAACTATTCGATTAGTTTTTGATATATGAAAAAGTAGCAGCTAATTGTATGCTGATATAAATGAGGAAAATCGATGTAGTTTTCATAGATAAATATCACAAGAAAAATACATAATTTTGTCATGTAACATTAGGCATTCCTAATATTACAAGTACTTGTTATTGCCTATTGCAAACACAAAATAAAGAGAATACAATTGTTGTTGATAAAGGTAAGGAATTAACTTGTACAAAATAGGCAACATCTTTTAATAGGTGTTTGTGTATATTATGTATATGAATATATTTGCTTCAATTAACTAGGTCACCCGTGGGTGCCCGCGGATCACCCACGAAACCCGCTTAATAAATGGGTGGGTATGGGTTTGGGTGATTTTTAGTGGGTGGCAAATTTTGCCACCCAAACCCAACTTAAACGGGTCAACCCATGGGCGCCCGCGGATTTTGACCCAGTTTGACAGGTCTATTACTAGTATCTAACTACTACCACCTACTAATTTCTAAGGCTAGTCATTGAAACAATACTAAGCACATAGTACTAGTATGATACTTGATTGTTGAGCGAGGACTATGGGTTTTTATGATGTTTGAGTGTTTTTAGCATGTAATAATTTACTTTTGTAATTAGGACCCTTTTTAATTATGTGAAAGTCATTCTGATGCAATAAAATATCATTTAAAATGTTTGATTGTTGATTACTATTTCTATATGTCAGCAGTATATCGATCACTAAATTTTTCTACATAAAAAAAATCAGACCGCTTTTTCAAAAAGCACCCACTTTAGTCCGCTCTAAAACTTGCTTTTCACTTCCAGCTTCAGGGGTTCAATCCGCATGCTTCCTGCTTTGCGCCTTCCAAAACCTAGATTTCAAAGATATTTTATTTTGAAATTGATGTAGCTAACTCATGATTGAATACTCATTTTCCATGTAATAATAGAATGGATCAATCATGGATGTCCATTCCAAACTATTGTAGTTAGGAGTCTTGATCAGTTTATAAGATTTGTAGAGGAACACACAAAACAACTTGGTTATATGTTATATTGTCAATGTAGGAACTATAGTAACAACTTGAAAGTTGACAATGTTGATAAAATCAAAAGTCATGTCATGTGCAATAGAATTGTGTGTCTATTAGAATGATGTTGGCATGGAGAGATTCCTACTACAAGATTAGTAGATGTCGACAGTAGTACTCGTGTCGAACAAGAAATTATCGACAATGTTGATGTGAATGATTCAATTCCGATAGACATGTTCTATATTATGGTAAATAGTTGTGGGGTAAATGTTACTGATCCACCTTCCTTTTATGAAAACATTGTGCATGATGTTGAGAGATCATTATACTTATTTGTACTAAGTTTACGAAGCTAAGCATTGTGTTGGGATTGTACACTCTGAAGGCTAACAACAGACAGAGCGACAAAAACTCCATGTCTTTGCTCTCTTTGTTGAAAGAAATTTTTCCTGAAGGCAACGAGCTTCCAACTCAACGTACAGAACAAATAAAATGTTGTAATGGAGGCTAATAAGATACATGCATGCATGAATGATTGTGTGTTATTTCAAAAGGACTATATTAATTTAATATTTTGTTCATAATGACATCAAGGTACATACTCACAACTTCAGTGAGTCCAAGACTGGTTCTTCTACCAAGGTGATTTGGTATCTACCTATTCTATCAAGGTTTCAATGCTTGTTTGCAAATACCATAGATGCACACTACTTATGTTGGCATGCAGAGGTAAATAAAAACAACAATAGGATCATATGAGATGTGTCTGGTTCCCCACAATGGAAGAAAATTGGTCTATTATACCTTGAATTTGAAGAGGAAGTTAGGAATTTAAGATGTGGGTTTCATACCCATGGGATGAATCCATATAGAACATTAAGTAGCCAAGATAACACTTTGCCTGTTATGATTGTTTTATACAATCTTTCTCCTTAATTGTATATGAAAAATAAGTATGTCATGCTATTCTTATTTATATCAGACCCCAAACAATCTAGCAATATTATTGATGTTTCTCTAGAACCTCTTATTGATGATGTTAGAAAAATAAGCATTTATTATTCTCTTAATTCATTTTTCTTCATGTCCATGTATATTCCCTATGTATATGGGATTCGTCCCACATTGTGTATATGGGTATTGGCCATCACTTGTGTCCATATACATAGGCATGCCCTGTCAATACTAAAAGAATCTTACTCCACACTTTACTTTTCTTGTTCATATGGTATTAGAGCCATCGATACCGAATTCTCTAGAGAGGGTGTTCCACAATAGCAGTAGCCATCATCTCTATTGGTGTTGACGTCATCCTCACCAGGCTCCTCCATTTTGGCTCTCTCCCCTTATCCACTGTGGAAATCATCTCCATCGTGGAAATCCATATCCTTCTCTATCATGGAAGTCATCTTCATCGGGAATCTTTTTTCCTTCTGGATATCATCTTCACCTTGGGAACTATATCCAAGTGGTGGAAGTCATCTCCACCTTCTGAAACATCATTTTTGGATATACCACCATCCAAAGAGTCTTCATCTCCTTCCCAAAATCATCAACACCCGCATAGTGGTAGATAAATCTATGCCTAGGAGGTTTTCTCACCAAGAAAATCCTTCCAATGTGTGATTTTTGGGGAAGAATACCTAAGATTTTCGATTCAATGATGCAACACACAATGTGTGTCTCATCAAAACGGCATGTTGAACAAAAGATAGGGTTATGTCCCAACAACTCACACGCCATATGCATCATTGACACGTTGTGACAAAGTTACGCCTCCAAAAATACATGTCGTGTTATCAACAACCAATGATTCATCCACTTCTTTGAGACACATCGTATGTTTTCCCATACACACTGTTTAAGACGCCTATCAAATCTCTGCCTTCTTCAAACATGTTGTGTGTTATTCCACACACACCGTGTAAGGTACCTACTACCGTGTTTTGCCTCCTATCTTCATCATGTCAGAAAAGAAGAAAGTGATGGATCCTCTCCTTATTTGAGATCAGTTCATCACTATTCAGAATCTAAATGAAAAGAACTTCATTCAATGGAGTTGATCGGTAAAGATATGGTTCAAAAGACAAGTAAAACACAAACACCTCACAAAAGATCCTTCTACTAATAACACTGGAATAGTAGGAGCAAGTTGATGCCAATATTCTCTACATCTTGTGGAATTCCATGGAGACTCACCAGTCACTTTGAGAGATGCAAAGATGTTTGGCATCACCTTAATCTCATGTATGAGTCAAACATCCCCCGCATGTATGAGATGACTCTAGAGTTGTATAATCTTCAACAAGATGAAAAATCTTTGACTTAATATTTTGGGGAGGTAACTTGCATCACTGATGATCTTGATTCTCTTCTTCCTCCAACATCGAACCTCAACATACTGTAAAAGTAGAGGGATAAGATGGTTGTCATTAAATTCTTGGCTGGGCTTCGACGTGAATATGAAGGAGTGCACAACCCAAATTCTTGTTGAGTATGAGCTTCCCAAACTGGTAGAAGCATATCACCGTGTCTCTCGCGCCTTCATTGAACAAGCTCCAAATTCTACCTCTAACAAATCTGCCTTGGTCTTGGCCATGAAAGGGTCACATCAACACTGGCCATACTACTCGTGGATGAGGATGAGGAGGAAAAGGAGTTTGTGGATGCCCATAATGCTTTCATTGTGGCAAGATGGGGCATTACAAAGAAACTTGCTATGAACTTCATGGGTATCCTCCCAAAACTAAATCTACAAATGTGGCATCCATTGTCGACACTAATTGCTCCTTTTGTGGGTCAAAAGTGTAAACATGATTTCTCAGTAAAAAAATTAGACTTTGAATTTATACTCAACTATAAGAGACGTCTGCAACACAATACATAGTCTATTGTAGTAGTGCAGGGTCAAACATTGGGATAAGGAGAATATTAGAATAAAAATGAAGCAGTCTTAGCTTAGTCTAGTTGAATCAAATAAGTGAATTTGAGGGTGTCCTAGTCAAGGAGCGAATCAATCTAATGGGGCAATAAAATAGAAAATCGAAGGAAAGAAAATAAAGATAAATTGTTAAATCATGATAAAAAAGACTTGGATTGGGTTTCACCAATCATACCTACTGCAACTATGTAAAACCTTTGCTCGTAGATTATATATATTCATTTTGCAAACAATCATAAAAGATATGTGTTCCTTCCTTCTCTCGAGATTCGGGTAGATTTTTATCGAAGGGGTTCTCTCTCTCAAGATAATAAGGCAAAGATCAAGAAAAACCGTATGACTTTTGTTATAATAAGTCCCCACTCTCATGTCTTGTTACTAACCTATACTCCATACCTCACTGAAATCATTCTCTCAAACAATATTCATATCAAACATCAGAAGAGGGTAGCTAATCATTAAGCAACAAAAAAACAAAAGTATAGGAACAAAACTTGTAAGAACATGTGCCATAAACTAGAAGAATGAACAATTACATGGTTGGCAAGACCTGACAGCTACTCCCAACCTAAGGTATGGAGTTTGGCCATGCATGGTGCAAGAAAAAGACATACTACAGCTTGACCAAATCATGATAAAGAAAAGAAGGGAAGGAGGTCGATATAAAGGTAGATCGAGTGAATCTTTTGACTTGTTGAACAAGAGGTCAATAGCTAGCTATCAACAACCAACGGTTGATGGATCTCCCCCTTCTTTAGATATGGACTTGATGCAAGTGGGTATGTTGACATTTCAATTGAAGTGGATTGAGCTGACGAACGAGAGGTCGATAGGTCTAGACTAGCTGACAAATCTCTTCCTTAGGCTCTAAACTTGGCGGCAGCTTTTCAGCTTTTTGACTCCAAGTTTCTAAGATCATCTGAAGTGATGCTTTGGGGCCCAATTTATAGGTTTTGACTTGTGCCTTGTTGATATCTATTTGGTCCACGTGGCATCGACCTAATGTCTTCTTAGTGTTGATTTTGATGATCGATGAGTTGGTTCCTCAACAAGCCTTTATTGGTCTTTGAGGGTGTCAATCTCTACTAAATTGATAGAAAATCTATCAACAAGATGGTTGACATCTGGTCCCTCGATGAAGGCATCAAGGATTACTTTTATCTGAGGGATCATCGATGGTTTTGAAAATATGTGATCTATAGAGGCAAATGTTGATGAGTTGAACTATCACTGATAACTTTCTAGGGTACTACCAATGCTTTCTCGATAAGTTCCTCGAATTTCTTCTTGATGTGGAAGAGCTCGATGGGGTTATCGACGAGAGTTCGACATAACATTGTCGATTCTTTTGAACAGTCAACCTGATGGGCTAGGTATCTGTCAAGTCTTTGAGTGCTAAATTGTAATTGTCGATGATTACCCATCGATCTTGCCATTTTTGCACTGAATTCCTTCAAATATCAACAAAACTTAATTAAACTCAAAATTTAGGAAATTGGAGATAAAATGAATAAATTTAAACATCTAAACATTAATTTTAATGATTTTGTCTATGAAAAAGACTATGAAAAGTGCATCAAAACTGATGTTATCAACTCACCCAAACTCAAAATTTAGCTTGTCCTCAAGCTAATGGAACCATTATATAATTAAATCAAGTAGGTGGTATATAGAACTTACTGAAATATAATTTTATACCAACCTCTTACCAAAACCATTCACTTATTCATAAAATGACATAACTCATCAAGAACATCCCTATCCAAAGAATCTTTCTTTGATTTTTTAATTGTTTTTGGGTCATAATCCTATCTTTGACATATATCTCGCAATTCAAAGAAGCTTCCACTCTCTTTAGGATTTTGTAGGTGGAATAAATGGGTAGGTGAAAAGGCTTATGGGTTTCCCTTCCTTCTTTTTGGGTCATTCAAGTACATGTCTGTTAAATGGGCAAGTGATCCATGCATCCCAAACCAGCTGGTTTTAAAGATGTGATTGCACATCCTAAGTATCACCGTCCCGGATTGCAATACCTATAAATGAACACCATTGGAATTGTGGTGTGTATTTTTGGTCTTGGAGTTCAAAAAAGCGACATATATGTGTTCATGAGCACAACAATACACCATTTTGATAGCTCTTCAACAATATGGCACAACTCTCTATTTCTTTCACTCCTCACTCTTTTGGGGATTTTACAAAATAAAAGAAATGAGGAATGAGGTAGCTCTTTCTTCTTTTGTAAGAATATATGCTTTTGACAAAATATGATATTTGTATTAACTAAATATTTTTGGCAAGAATCTTTTGATGACATCTCGAGGTTAAAATCAAAGTAGAGGAAGAAGTGATGTTTTGGTACGAGAAAAATATAAAAGCCATATTAATAAGGAAAATATTCTTCTTGTACTATCATATGATTGATTTGCAAAAAGGTATAGTTTGAAAGCAAACTAGATTCCTTGTGGAGGGTGTTTTCCATTGTCTGCATCTTCACAACTTTATACAAGAAAATTGTCAAAATCTCGATGGAAAAGAAAATTTGTGAAAATTTGCTAAAAAGAAGAAAATGAAATTTATTATGATACCATGGATACCATATCAAGGGATTACACCCCAAACTTATAACACACACTGTCCTCAGAGTGTGAAAAGAAAGAAAAAAATGTAATCATGTGAGATGTTCAACGGTGGTCGACTGTGGCCCATAGAGAGTCAAGAAGCATCATAACATAGTAGCCATAAAGACAATGATAGTTATCATTGTGAGATTCTTCTAATGCAGTGTGAAGCACTCCAATGGTGTACATCCAATGTAATATGTTGAACCTATAATCATTGGATAGTTAATGTTGCTAAGGGCAATAATGATAGAATTGTGAAAGCTTCCATTTCTTAGGTTCTTGAGAAGTATAACCACTGCCATGTTATTTGATCAATGGAATGAGTGCTTCGGCACAAACATTAGCAATGCCTTCGTGCTTGCTGTGAGCTAGAACAAAATTGTTGAGGCCTTCAAGTCGAAAGCAGTGTGAGAACTGATATAAAATATGACTTCCCACTCATGGGTGAAAATAACATGCAGAGCCCAATGATTATCATGGGGTAAGGGCAAGAAAATATATCGAGGAATTATTTGTTGTAGATGTTGAATAAGTAATTCATTTTCTCCTAACTCAGCTTCTGAACAAAGATCTGCTTGAAGATCAGTACCATCCATATAAATATACTCTAATTTCCCAAGATTGGGGTTCTGAGATAGGGTTAGGGAATACATGATCTACACCCTGCACGTTAGGGTTTTATTATTCCCTTGACCCACTAAGAGTTTTCCTAGACCAACCCTAGTTCCACCTAGGGTTTACTTTTCAAAGGGAAACCCATAAAATATTTTACAGTGTCATTATTTCCACATTACTTTACATAAGTTGATGGAGGATGCCTTAATCTTACTTCTTCTCAAAAACCCTAACTTGATATGATCAATATCTCTATTGATAAGAAATTGATAGGCCACCACGAGGTTGTGAGACAAGTAACCCCTGGGTTGAAGAGTCTCTATAAGGTCATACTTCATAACAAGAAGGTCATCCCTACTGAAGATAAAAAAAATTTCTCCCTCTTAGAAATGCTTCATAAGCTTTAAGAGCTGAGTATATGAGAGCTCGCAGTAAGAACTTTGATCAAAATTTTCAAAACTGAGCTCTATGGATATTACAGGGCCATATGTTGGAAATGGTTCAAGTTCATCCAGAAAGTTGAGTATGTCAGCAACCTCTTTAGCCTTTGTAGTAGTTGTGATAGTGGTAGGAGGTATGGTGGCCACATGGGATGGTGTTATTTGACCTTTTTCTGCTTCTTCTCATTGTAGAACTATGTAGAAAGGTTCCTTGGTAGGTTGATGAATCAATTGGTAAAAATCTTGTAAGTTCTTAGGAGGCTCTGGATCCTGCGAAGAAGCACTTATCGTGGATGACCTCCATGGTGTAGCATCCATGAAGAGGGGTAAACCCATTGGGATACAATCCAACCATAGAAATTTGGTAATTAACAACCTCCATAACTCAGAGGATGATGAAAGCACTATGGTCTTTATCTTGATTTTGGTGGTGTACAACTGGCTCAATCATGTAACTAGTCCAATTAGGATGGTAATAAGGGACCTTGTGTATGACCCTTTGAAGTCGGATAGGAATGCGAGGAAGCTTGTTTACAATAGGGTCTTTAAATTGCATATCTGAATTTTTAAGATTGGTCATGCATGGATTGAACATAGTAACTTGGCGCCTTTCCAAACCAGCTACACATAATAGCCAGAGTCCTATGAAATGAAAAGGGAGAAGGATAACTCTTCTTTTTTTTTTAACTCAATTTTATCCTTAAGTGTCAAAATAGCTGGAGCGTCCCAATGCTTCTTGAATGGGCAGTATGCGAGGGAGGGTGTTGCATTGTAATATGGCCACTCCTTATCACTGGGCATGACATCCTCCAAAATAGTTGATGCCAGAATAGTAAACATTCGTTTAGTAACTCTAGTAGGACTGTGAAAAATATCTCTAAAATCTTTGCGAGAAAGGGATATAGGACCATTATTATAAAAAAATATGGCTCGTATCATAGAGATCATCCAGGATGTCATGTGAAACAAAAATGTCACAAACTAGAAATCCCTTCAAGCAGTCAGAATCAAGTCTACTCATTTTGGAAGGAAATTGTGGTGGAAGAGGCAGTAGCAGCTCATGAAAGATTGGGTCAGGTAGGTGCAGAGGTGTTGCTGAAAGAATGGTGGAAAGATCAGCATCATCTTCATCAGAAGAGACATGCTCATTGTCTGAAGGGTTGTCAATATCCTCTTCTAAATCCAAGTGAGTTGTATATACTCCAACAAAAAATCTCTTCTTCCAAGGTATGGTGACTTGTAAGAGATTGGGTGGGACTAATGTTCACCAATGACTTGTCCACTTTCCTCATTAGGTCCTCTACGAATGAATCTGGAGGTCATCTTGGGGTGGGAGGCGGTATGTTCTCAGATGCGTGAGAAGGGATGTCTTCAGATGATAGGATTCTACAAGGGAAAAAGGAATGCCACCTGGTTGTAGTTATGGGATAGAAGCATGGTTGTCAAATGCCAAAAGTTGATTCATGCCATTCTTGGATAAAAAAATTTTGAAACATGGGAGACATACTCCCTAAACAACATGATGGCATGCTCCGGAGAGTGGCAGCAGGCATCTTCACTCGCAGTATTTGGAACATATGAGTTGCCATGGGAAGAGCAAGATGATGGGGGAAGAAGGTGCTTCAGTCGAACGAGTGTTGAAATCATGACGTCATTGTCACCAGAGTGTGCTTTGCTCTACTTTGTGTTGTCTTATTTCTTCTTAAGTCTTCAAGTGGAGCAAAATATGATGTTTAAGAGTTAGCATTTCATCAATCTTGCGTTCGAGGGCTATTGTTTGCCAAGGAAGGAGGCTTAACTCGCTTACTTACTGGTTGAAGGAATGAACCTACTTGGATATGTCCTTCCCATCCTTCATAAGTTTAGGAATACCAGACATGTTTGTAGCAGTTACCTTACAAATCGTATTGAACTTGGGACCTAAAATGCCAACCAAAGTGTCAGGATATTTTGCATCAGAAGAAGATGATGAATGGTGCCCCGAATGAGGTGGCGCGTGAGAAGTAGAAGGTTGTGCATCATGATGATGACATTGTGGAGTACTATCTAGAACGTTCATGTACTTTTTGTTGTGGTGGAGAAGGTGGTTTGCTTGTAGCGACAACATGCACTGAAGTTTTTGGGATGGAGGTGGGAATCTTTGAGGTGGTAGGAGGATCCCTACATACAGATGTTGCAGAAGTTTTTGGAACATCTGCTGCAATTACTAGAGCAGTTGGTGCATGCCTTGGTGATGATTGTAAAACTTCAAAGTCATTATCAAACACATCCCCTTGACCCCTTTCCTCTGAAATCTTTGGTAGAGGTAACTTGGAAGTTATTGTCACGATAGGCTTTGGGAGGACGCTGTTGGATGACACCCCTTGTTGTCATGGTGACAAAGAGGATTTCTTGTGGAAGTTGGTGATGATTTCAATGACTTCATTCTTGGGGAACAACAATTTCTTTTTATCATAATCTACTAGCTCAGGTAAAGGAATGTAAATATAGGTTCTTGTAAACTGATTATGACTTTTATCATCGTGGCGAATGAGGATGTTGGAGGATGTCAGATACATACTCATGATGAAACTATCTCCATGCATTTCCTTGAAGTTTTTATGAGCAATCGAGTGTCCATATTCCTGATAAATAATGTTTATTAGACCACCCATACAATACTCCTTTTGTGAAGAGGAAGAAGCTATCGCCAACCACCTATCAATTAACAAGCAACCAATGTTGATAGGTCACCCTTCCATGACAAGAGAAAGTATATACAACTCTTCATGATAAATGTTGCTGGTTACTGACTTTATGAAGAGAATGTTGGCAAGTATTTTGTGCATGATCCTCCATAGCCCAGATTGAACTACAAACACCTTAGATTGCCCAGATTGGTACCAACATTGACCTATCAATTTTTCCCAATACTTGGAAGCATTAAATCTAGAATCCTCCTTATCGAGTAGCCTAGAGCAAGCCATGATGGCTTCTTCATCTGTTGCATTGGAAATCTTGTTTAGGATTAATTCAGAGAGGGCCTGATCGACGTTATTGATGCAAACTTTCAACTATCGATGTCCACTTGTGGGGTCTTCAACTCTTTTGATTGAGACCTCTTAGATGGAGGACATGAACTCCATAGTCTCCTGTACATAGGCTTTGTGTTTCGCAAAATAGACGTGTGCCATTTTGGAGTTGGTAAGCAATTCAGTCTTTCGTGCTTCAATCCCAGTTTCTTCAAGAGCGGTCATAGAGATAAAGCGGGTGGGTTTGAAGTTTCAAATTCTCATCCCCTTGAATACCTCAAGATGGTTGTTGTTGTGAGTATGAAATATCCCATAACAGGGCATATTGAAATGGGTGCCTAGAGGTGCATCAATTTAGGTTTCATTGATACACACTCTCTTGTCACCCTCGATGGAGGAACTACCAAGATGTGGCCTCTTCTCTCCTCTCTTGAGTGCACTTCCAGTAGCTACGGTGGTACCTTCTTGGCGAGTCATCACTGCGAATAAAATAATATGTAAGCAATATTTAATATGGTAATAGAAACAAGTATATAGACCAATGTTGTCGATGGGTCATCGATAGATGACAATCGATATGTAGGGGGTCATTAGGTTGACTCGTCGATAGCATAGAAAAGAAAACAAATCCATCGAGGTATTTTGTCAATAGAAAATCACATCGATAAAAAATCAAAGAAAATGGCTGATAGGTATGTCAACTAAAGCGATCAACAAAGGCATGTACCTATTGACTGGATAAGAGTTCAAAAGAACATCAACAAGGAACTTGAAGACTATCGTCTGGAGGCTATCGAATGGAGTAGTCGACTGGTACATCAATGGGTAAAAGCAAGAGAAGCAGTGCTTCACGTTAATTATGATGTGGTAAGAAATTCTTACTATGGGTCTTATATTTAATGAATCATAATCATATATATGGATACCAGATCTAAATATGCCAAGCTACATGTTGCAGGATTGATTGACAATGTGAGGAAAGGTCGATGGGTCTGTCAAGTTTGTGGATCGACATGCTTATTAATTACCGATGATGTCGGTCAATGTGTCGACATTTTTTCGATAGCTAAGTTACATCGATGAGTGAGATCGATGGATCAAACTTGCTCTATTTTTTACTATTCCCAAAATGAATCAACAATCTGAAACCATTTAAGGTCGTTAACAGTGATGTCGATGACTATGTTGATCAAAAAACTTTAATTAAAGTTGATAAAAATGGATCAGAATTTAGGTCGATGGATCACAGTTAAGTGGTCATCGACTAGTCATCATTTAGAAATCATCAATCTAACTTGATTTGATGGAACATGTTTACAAGGATAAGTATTTACAGAAAACAAAACAACAAAAAATGAACATAAAAGAAATAATAAATGAAAGATAGATGCTTGGGTTGCCTCCCAAATAGCGCTTGTTTATAGTTGTGTATCTTGACTCTTGGATGAATTATTCAACATTGGGGGCTTCAGGAAAGTCCATGTTTGCCTTTTGGTGATAACTTCACCTTCATAGTATTGCTTAGGCGGTGACTTTCGATTGAAAAGGTGCCTAACTTCTCATTGTGAATGTCCATCATTCTAGAAGGGTAACCAGTTATTACTGTGAATGGGTCGGACTAACGGGAATGAAGTTTTCTTAAAAAAAGGTAGAGTGCAGAGTTGAACAAAAGAACTTTGTCACCTTCGGAAATATCCTTCTGCTTGATGTGAAAATCATGTTAGATTTTGGTGTGTTATTGATAAATCTTGGTGTTCTCATAAGCATGCAGATGGAGTTCTTCCAGCTCATGTAGTTGCAGAAAATGCTTTTCTTCGCAAGGTCATCATCCATGTTGAGAGCCTTATTTGTCCAATAAGCTTTATGTTCCAACTCCATAGGAAGATGGCAATATTTTCTATAAATGAGATGGTAAGGAGTCGTTCTAATGGGCATTTTGTAAGTAGTTTGATACACCCAAAGAGCGTCATCGAGTTTCGAGGACCGGTATTTCCTGGATTTTCCCATAGTTTTATCTCGGATTCCTTTGATTTTCCTGATAGAGACTTCCACTTGGCCTACGGTCTGAGGATGATATGGGGCAGAGATCTTATGTTTTACTCCATACCGTTTCAAAAGCACTTCAAACTACTTTTCAATAAAATGTGAACCTCTATCACTTATGACGGTTCTGGGAAATCCAAACCTTTGAAATATAATTTTCATGAATAGGCGCATTACTATCTTGGGGTCTCAATTGGGTTATGGTATAACTTCCACCCATTTACAAACATAATCTACTGAAAACTACTAGAGGGGGGGTGAATAGAGTTTTATAGATAATTTAACAATTATTGAACTCAAACAACCACAATGAAAAATATTGGACAAGGAGACACAAGGTTTAGAGTGGTTCCAACTATAGCAAATACTATAGCCGTCAATCCACTACCCGATTGCTTACCCAACTGGGATTTGAAAAGAAATTTATTTTATTACCTCTTCAAGGAATTTACATAAAATACAATCTCTTTTCCTAAACCCTTCAAGCAGCCTTCACCTAGAAGTAATCGCCAACCTTGAAGCAGCCTTCCCTTGAAGTAGATGCACCAACTCCCGTTGCACCAGCCTTCTGAAGTAGCTTCCCTTACGGTAGCCTTCTTGAAGTAGCTTGAAGTCCCCTTCTCCACCTGAGAAGTCAACCCTCTCCAATCCGCAGCCTCCAACCCTAGGAGTAGCAAGGAGAGTACAAAAGATAAATAGGAACAAGAAAGGAAAAGGAAATTACAACTTATCCTTTAAGCCCGAGGCTTGATATGCCTAGATCAAGCGTAAGATCTCCTAGCCAAGTATGTGAACTTGTAATTGGTGTGGGTAGGAGAATCTAGCCTATAGGACACGAGATTGAGCTAAGGAGAATATAGGCCAATGATCACAGTGCTCAAATTTGCTTGCAAAAGATTGCTCAAGTATGCTCAAGTGTATTCTCAAGTGTAACAAGTGAATTCTAGTGTCCTATGGCTTGTCCTATTTATAGGAATGGCCTAAGTATGCTTAAGGACGTTCTAGACAACTTCTAGGGGTTTCTAAGTGCTTAACTAGCCGTTAGGTACAAAGTTGTTGCTTTAACAACGGCTAATTAATTTATTCTGCAGTTGCTGTCAGAGACCATCTCGGTCGACAAATGGTCGACCGAGACACCTACTCGGTCGAAGTTTTGTCGACCGACAGGCTCTCTGGAACAAGTGATTTGCAACGTCTTTCTTCAACTACCAACTAACTTGTCTGTTGTGTCTAACGGATACTTTGGATCTTTCTCGGTCGAGAAGATGGTCGACCGAGAGTGTCTCGGTCGAGGAGTTCGTCGACCGAGAATGATCCTGTTTCAAGGTTTCAATTTAAGCACTAATTATATGTGTGAGTGTGCAAAGGTGATTCTATTCAAATGAGATGACATGTCTAACTATGGTGTTTGGCTAGGGAAAATCTAACGCTTGATTTACATGCAATTCTAAGTACTTGTACATTATATATTTGTACAAGTTTTTACAACAATGATTACATTGCATGAAAATATAAACATTTTAGCTTGTGGATTTTCCCTAGTTGCTTTGCCATCTATCTTAGTCCTGCACACTCAAGTAGCTCGTTAGATTAATAAGAATGAAATGTTTGTCATCATCGAAACAAAGGGATTTATCATAATATCCAATTTATCCAACAATCTCCCCCTTTTTGAAGATGACAAACATTTCCTAAATATGAAAGAAGTAAATATAAAGCATGTGAGTTTTATACCTGAAAATTACCTTTTGTAGCCATCTATGTTTTGCAAGTGAGTGTTGGCCGAGATGTTATGAAACTCATTTGATTTTTATATTCTTTCTCCCCCTTTGTCATTTCAAAAAGATATCCAAGTTGAATATTTTTCTTCTCCCCCTTAATATTATGCTCCCCCTTAAATAGATATCCTATTAGAAACATGGATTTTTGTCTAATTTATCCACAATTTGTTTCTCAATCATTTGCAAAGGATGTTAAGCCTTGAAATGATATGAGATTCCCACAAGCATATGATGAATATATATTGATTTCTCATTTATCAAAGGATGTTAAGCCCTAAATTAAATGAGAATCCTCTAAGCTTTAGAGTACATAAAAATGTCTCCATCCAAATGCAAGGGATGTTAAGCCCTGTTTTGGGTAGAGAGTTCCTTCAAGTACAAGATACTACTTTGAATAAATTCATAAATTGCTTTATAATCAAGGAAAATGTCCAGCTACACATGGTGGTTACAATGTTTTTGTAAGCTTCTTCAATCAAATGGTCAAAGTAGTTTTTAAGATCTCCCCCGAAGTCTTATGCTTTGCTCCCCCTTAGATAGATATCTCAAATGAAAGTTTGAGTACTAAGCAAGTATATAAAATGTTGTAGATGATCTCCATGATTTAACAAAGATGTATGCAATTTATGTCAGTCTGGAAAACAGAAACCCGGTCGGTCGACAATTGCTCGACCGACAGTGTTCTCGGTCGACTAGTTGCTCGACCGAGGATGTTTCTGGAGAACTGTTTTGTCATTTGTCAATTTAGTCACAATTTTAATAGTTGCCTATTTTAATTATTACTCCCCTTATTTGTTATGCTCTACAATAATGAACTTATAAACCATAATTTTTGAAGATGTCTCATATGCTTAAAAAAAATTACCATTTGAATCAAGCAAAGATGGCAAACTTCATTCAATAGCTTGGAAAATATTACAATCATATAGAAAGGACCAATGTATTACAATCATTGTCATTACAACTAGTACAACTTCAACACTTCACTGGAAAGATTTAAGAATTACATCGATGTCCGGATCTTTCCCAAGGAATGGCTCGGCTCCATAATATTTGACCAGAGTTTGCCAATCCAAAGCACCTGTCGTAGTTAACGCATATGCTTCCAGAAATGTGGGAACTCGGTCAAATCGGAAGTGAGCAGCTATATCTTGCAATTGTATGGAGGAAAATTGAGTATGTGCAAGATCCATTGATGGTGGAGGTGGAGTTTGATAGTAGTTGTATGAAGGGTTAAATGGGTTGAGCATGCCAGGATTTAAGGAATGCGGATATTCATCGGTTTGGCTTGGAGAAAGATTTTGCATTCTTTGATTTAAGTATGTCATGGCATGGTGGGTATAGTTGAGTTGGTTACTAAGATGATATTGGGAGCCGACAAGATAAGTGAGAGTATTTTGGATGGGATCAATAGAAAGATTAGTAGGAGGAGGGGGTGGTGGTATATCTTGATGTGATGATTCTCCTTCTACTCTTGCCCTTTTATGACCAAAGTCAATCCCCATCTTCTCTACGGTATTCTTACTTATCTTTGGTGGTCTACGCTCCCATGTATACCCCATATCTTCAATTTGTAACTTAAGACAATGTTGAGTGATCTGGCATACAAAATCAGCATACGGTGGATTTCCAGAAAACTCAAGCATGTTTTTAAGTATTATGCGAATGAAGTTTATAGGAATTTCTTTTATGATAGCATAAATTAGATACATGCGGAAAATAGGGACCTCATATTTATTGGCTCTAGGATGTATGTTTGTGGAAACAATGAGGTTTACTATCCTACATGCAGGTTTTAGGTTTATTGCATAATAGGTTCCCCTATCTTCATGACAAGTGGTATTGGTTTGAAATATGGCTCTTTTTATATCACTAAGGCTAGTGGAGTGGTCATCATGGGATAATAAATTTAGTGGATTGCCGGTGGTAAGGTCAAGGAAATCTTGGTATTCATCTATATCAATTTCTAGCATATCAAGAATATCCCCTTCGGAAAATTTAAAACTACGCCCATTGACCATGGTGTAGAAGAATGTGGTTTCATTTTCGGTGTGGGATAAGAGATTGGCATAGAATTCGTTGACTACCTTAGTGGAATAGATAGGAAAAGAAGGATTGATGAAGTCCTTCAGCTTTTGCACTCCAAAGAGATTCTCCAGATCGACTATGTTGATGAAGTCCATAGCTTCGACCGGGCGTCGGGGAAGAGGAGCTTTAGAGGAAAGCCGTAGATATCGATCTCCAGCATCTCCGTCGACGAAGGCGATGTCGTTGATGATCGTCAGTGGCGGAGTGGCTTCCCGATCTTCTCTTCTTTTTCTTTCAGTGACTTTCTTCTTCCCACGGACAGCTGAGGATGAGGCCATTTGTGTTTCTTGAGTGTGGAGAAGAAGCAAGGAAGATTGGAGGATAAGAATGCTGAAGGGTTGCACGAAAATGCACTAGAGATGGACTATGGAGGCAAGGAAATGCAAGTGTGAGTAAGTGACTCGTTTTTGCTCCTATTTATAGCATTCCAGCGACCTGGTCGGTCGACGATTCGTCGACCGAGCGTCCGCAACGGTCGAGTTGCAGACGCGCCACTTGGTTCCCCAACGGTCAAAAAAACGGTCATAACGGTTGGTTTACAACGGTCGTATCCAACAGCTATTTCTTGGTCGATCACTTGTCGACCGACGTTGTCTCGGTCGAGCATTTGCCGACCGACAGTTTGTCCGATATTGAGTCTGTTTAGTATTTGTCGGTCGAGAGAGATGGGCTGACCGAGAGGTTCTCGGTCGACGAATTCGTCGACCGACAGACTTACTGAGTACATCTTTTAAAGCTGATTTTCAAATGCAAATGGTAGATCATTTTTGTAGAGCATATATATGGATATTCTAAGGGAGTAATATTGGAATAATTTAAGGCTTTAAATGATAACAAATGATTTAATTTTCAAGAAAAATTTATATTAAGATTAGGTCCAAAGAGAGAATTTCCAAAATAAGCAATTTTTGTCGAAGCTTATTTTAGGTCGTCCTTGACTACGACCATAGCGCCCCTTAGTCAAGTTTTATTTTGACCAAGAGGCAAATTTTGCAGATATTTTTCAGATTTGAATATATTGAGTCTAATATCTGCATAAAATTTAAATATCAAGTTGAAGCATACTACTTAATTGGAGACATAATTATTTCAAAAATACTGAGTTAGAGATTTTGTGGCAAGCAATAACATATAACTGATAAGTTATTTTGCTGGCTTGCAAACAATTTTCTATGCGCACCCAATGATGAAAGCATGGTATAAAGCATACAATGATAATTCCATTAGTATATGAATAGACCAGAAAATATTTTTACGAAAAATTATATGAAAATAGAAATTTTCTTTTTCATTAGACTTTAAATCATTTAGGGAACAAACTAATATCAATTTCATTTATATTTGTAATTATGTAGAGTTGAGATAGACATAGAAATATGCAACTAATGTCATTGGTCATATCTCAACTTTGATTTTGTTCATTTAGTTTGGAGGTTTTGGAACCCAAACTAACTCTACATCTTTTCTCTTATAAGGACATGAAAATGAATAGTGACCAAGGCGCAAACAGTAATGACAACATATTGAGTCAACTTCATATCTTTTTCTATGGTTGTGTCCTATGTTGTCATTGGGTGAGGATGTCCTTTTAGGTACATATATAGATTGGGTTTGTGACTTTCTCTGACTAGGTTGTTGATGAGATTTTTCTTTAGGCTTGTAACCTAGTCCTCTTCTCCCAATTTGTTGATAGGGATTATCTAGAATTTGATCAAGAATGCCATGATTATTCAAACTATGAACTTGTTGTTGTAGCTTGGCAATCTCATCCATTCTTTTCTTAATGTCTATTTTTGCTTGGTCTAGATTGGATGACAATAAATTTCTTTCTTTAACAATAGTGTCATAATCTATATGGGTGCATAATAATGGTTGTTTTTGAAGATCGTTTACTTGAGTCTGTAAGTTTGAATTTTCAACAGAAAGGAGCTTGCAATCGGCTTCCATAGATTTTAACTTAAGATTAGAAAATTTATTTCCCTCTTTAAGATCCTCATTTTCAGATGCAAGAGCAAGAAGTTTAACATTTAGATCGTCATTTTCCTTATTTGATTTCTTTAATTTCTTTTTGCACTCAACATATTTATTATGTGTTTCTTCAATAATAGCAACTAGTTCTTCTTTAGATAAATCAAAAAGACTTACCTCTTCTTCTTCTTCTTCACTAGTTGTAGCAATAAAGCATTCTTTGTGCTTATCCTCTTCCTTTGATCTCCATGGGCATCCGGTTGTTTTGTGGTTTGTACCTAAACACCAATTGCAGCATGTAGTGGTTTCGTCCAAGCACTTTTCACCATTTCCCTCCATTCTTCAAGACCTGGTTAGGGTTCCTTGAAGCCTGCTCTGATACCAATTGAAAACTACTAGAGGGGGGGTGAATAGAGTTTTATAGATAATTTAACAATTATTGAACTCAAACAACCACAATGAAAAATATTGGACAAGGAGACACAAGGTTTAGAGTGGTTCCAACTATAGCAAATACTATAGCCGTCAATCCACTACCCGGTTGCTTACCCAACCGGGATTTGAAAAGAAATTTATTTTATTACCTCTTCAAGGAATTTACATAAAATACAATCTCTTTTCCTAAACCCTTCAAGCAGCCTTCACCTAGAAGTAATCGCCAACCTTGAAGCAGCCTTCCCTTGAAGTAGATGCACCAACTCCCGTTGCACCAGCCTTCTGAAGTAGCTTCCCTTGCGATAGCCTTCTTGAAGTAGCTTGAAGTCCCCTTCTCCACCTGAGAAGTCAACCCTCTCCAATCCGCAGCCTCCAACCCTAGGAGTAGCAAGGAGAGTATAAAAGATAAACAGGAACAAGAAAGGAAAAGGAAATTACAACTTATCCTTTAAGCCCGAGGCTTGATATGCCTAGATCAAGCGTAAGATCTCCTAGCCAAGTATGTGAACTTGTAATTGCTGTGGGTAGGAGAATCTAGCCTATAGGACACGAGATTGAGCTAAGGAGAATATAGGCCAATGATCACAGTGCTCAAATTTGCTTGCAAAAGATTGCTCAAGTATGCTCAAGTGTATTCTCAAGTGTAACAAGTGAATTCTAGTGTCCTATGGCTTGTCCTATTTATAGGAATGGCCTAAGTATGCTTAAGGACGTTCTAGACAACTTCTAGGGGTTTCTAAGTGCTTAACTAGCCGTTAGGTACAAAGTTGTTGCTTTAACAACGGCTAATTAATTTATTCTGCAGTTGCTGTCAGAGACCATCTCGGTCGACAAATGGTCGACCGAGACACCTACTCGGTCGAAGTTTTGTCGACCGACAGGCTCTCTGGAACAAGTGATTTGCAACGTCTTTCTTCAACTACCAACTAACTTGTCTGTTGTGTCTAACGGCTACTTTGGATCTTTCTCGGTCGAGAAGATGGTCGACTGAGAGTGTCTCGGTCGAGGAGTTCGTCGACCGAGAATGATCCTGTTTCAAGGTTTCAATTTAAGCACTAATTATATGTGTGAGTGTGCAAAGGTGATTCTATTCAAATGAGATGACATGTCTAACTATGGTGTTTGGCTAGGGAAAATCTAACGCTTGATTTACATGCAATTCTAAGTACTTGTACATTATATATTTGTACAAGTTTTTACAACAATGATTACATTGCATGAAAATATAAACATTTTAGCTTGTGGATTTTCCCTAGTTGCTTTGCCATCCATCTTAGTCCTGCACACTCAAGTAGCTCGTTAGATTAATAAGAATGAAATGTTTGTCATCATCGAAACAAAGGGATTTATCATAATATCCAATTTATCCAACATCTACCACTACTAGTATGTATTTGTTTTCATAAGATGGTGGGAATGGTCCCACAAAGTCGATTCTCCAAACATCAAAGATTTCAAGCTTGATCCATTTGGCTAACGACATCTCATTTCTTTTGCTGATGTTCCCGGTGCATTGACACACATCACACTGTCTGGTGTAGGTGTGAGAATCTTCAAAGATAGTCGTCCAATAGAAACCTGAGTTTAGAATTTTCAATACAATTTTCTCAACACCTAAATGTCCTTCATAGGGGGTTGTGTGACATTTTTCTAGAATAGAACAAGCTTCGTTATGATTGATACAACGACGATAGATGTTGTCAGCACATTTTCTAAAAAAAAGTGGGTCATCCCAATAGTAGTTCTTCACATCAAAAAATAACTTCTTCTTCTAGTTGTATGTCATCCCAGGGGGCAACTATTGGCATGCAAGGAAATTATAGAAATTGACATACCATGGTGTTACCTGGTCTAGAGTGTGGATGACTAATAAAGATTTATCTCAGTTTGATTCATTAATAGGGGGATGATCATCTTCTTCAACCCATATGCGAGAAGGTGATCTGCAACCACGTTCTCAGATCCCTTTTTATCAACTATTTTATGATCAAATTCCTGCAACAAGAGGGCCCACTTGAGGAGGCAAGGCTTAGTGTCCTTTTTCTGCATGAGATACTTTATTGCTCCATGATCTGTTTAGATTGTCACCTTTTCTCCTATCAAATATGATGTGAATTTTTGGAAATCATAGATGATTCCCAACATTTTCTTCTCTATTATAGTGTAGTTTACTTGAGCTTCATCAAGGGTTTTGCTACTGTAATATATGACATGGTGCTTCTTGTCCTTCTTTTTCCCTAGGACAGCTCGAACAACATAGTCACTAGCATCACACATTAGCTCAAAAGGGAGGTTCCAATTTGGATCTTGGATAATGGGTGTGGAATTTAAGCATTCTTGATAGTCTGAAAGGCCTTGAGACGATATTTGTCAAAGATAAACAATGTGTCCTTCACAAGAAGTTTAGACAGTAGTTTCATAATTTTTGAAAAGTCTTCAATAAAACGACGGTAGTATTCTACATGTCCCAAGAAACTATAGACAGAAGAAACCAATGAAGGAGGTGGGAGCTAGGAAATAGCCTCTATTTTGCTCTTGTCTACTTATATGTCTGCCTCATATACTATGTGTCCAAGGACGATCCCCTCGCGTACCATAAAATGGCACTTCTCCCCATTTAGAACCAACTACTTTTCTTTGCACCATTTGAGGATGAGAGATATGTTCTTTAGATAGTCTTTGAATGACAACCCATAGACTGAGAAATCATCCATGAAGACCTCCATAATCTACTCTATCAAATCAGAGAATATAGCTGACATGCATCTTTCAAAGGTGGCTGGGGCATTACACAGACCAAAGGGCATACGACGAAATGCACATGTCCTTTAAAGACAAGTGAACATGGTGTTTTCCTGATCGTCTGGTTGGATAGGTATCTGATAGAACCCAAAGAACCCATATAGGTAGAAAAATGTGAATGATGTGCCAATATTTCAAGAACTTGATCAATAAACATGAGATGAGAGTGGTCCTTGCGTGTTGCTACATTGAATAGTATGTAGTAGATGCACATACGCCAAATGGTCATTGTGATAGTGGTTAGTTCTTTTCCATCTCCATCTTTTACCAATGTCATCCCTCTTTTCTTGGGAACAACATGTACTAGACTTGCCTAGTTATTGTTTCCAATGGTGTAGATGATACCAACATCATATAACTTAATGACTTCCTTCCGCATCACCTCACACATTGTCAATAATTTTCATTGACCTTGAATACGTGGTTTCACACCTTTTTTAAATTTGATTCGATGCATGTAGACAGTTTGACTAAGACCTTTGATGCCATCTATACAGTATCCAAGGGCCTTTCTTTGAATCTTGAGTTCAGAGATAAGTTGTTGTTGTTGGTCAAAAGATAGTTGTGCATTGATTATCATTGGATTCTTCTTTTCATCATCAAGAAATTTGTACTTCAAACCCTCAGGAAGTGGTTTGAGCTCTGGTAGGGGCCTTGGGGCAAAAGTGTCTTTCAGTTCTCGCTGAAGAGAAACATACTTGGTTGTTTTAATGGATCCTTGAAATTCATGTTCGATAGCTTTTCGGTAATCTAATATTTCTTCAACTTCAGGATCTATAATCCCTAAACTAGGATTTATTAGGGCCCACATAAAAGGAACTATAATAGCATTGGGTTATTGATTTTCTGCACACAACTGACTATAGCAGTCAACAAAGTAACTTGTCTCCATCGGTGAAGGGCCTTTCATATGATCGACCACATAAAAGTCAATGGATTCATTACCAACTCTTTCTACGATTAGCCCATCTGCAACATCTATTAACACATGAGATATGGAAATAAAAGGTCCCCCAAAGATCATTGGACACATAGGGTCTTCAACCACGTTGATTATGACGATATCACAGGGGGTGAAGAAATTTCTGATCATGATGGGGACATCTTCTACTATGCCAACTGGCTTGGTAAAGGAATTGTCAGCTAACTGAATTTATGTGTTGGAGTTAACAACATCTGTTAGTCCCATCCTAATGGCTAGGCTATGCGACATGAGACTTATGCTGATTCCCAAATTTGTGAGGTCGTATCTTGTTGAATTATCTCCAATGAGAAAGCGGATGGTGAAATCCCCAGGGTCCTATTTTTCCAGCATGGTGGATTGACATAAAGCGGACACCACTCTTGTAAGGTGCATTATCTCTATCTCACCTCTCTTTCTCTTCTTTGTAATGAGATCTTTCAGGAACTTGGCATATGTAGGCATCTCGTCTATGACATCTAGAAGAGGATTGTTTGAGTGAATTTTCTTGATTGTGTCCAAGAACTTGGTCTATCTTTTCTTGAGTTGTGCCTTGATAAAGCAGTGTGGAAAAGGCATTTTAGAGGGAATATCAGACATTTTGAGGGACAAGATAGGAATAGTTATCCCATTACCAGAACTTCTTCTTTGTTGGTGTTATCTTCTTCAATAGGCATCACTTCTGTCTAAGGTGTGGAAGAGGTGGTTCTTGAATGGAGTGTGGCCATCTTGGTAGTTTCTTTCTTTGGCTTTTGTTCAATACTTAATGGAAATTGTCCGCTTGGTCGCCCGATAGATGGAGGAATGGAGGCCAATAGTTAATCATCCAGTTATGATGTGGAAGATCACTTATTTGGGTGTTCACCGTGCCTAATTGCATTTGCATATTTTTCATCAGACTAATGTTGCTCAACATACATTTTCCCAGTTTTTCTATCAAGGAATGCAACTCAATAGACTTCTGATGTTGTTGAAATAAGCTAGCCTTTGTTGTTCATTGAAGTTTCCTTGTTGTTATTGAGGTCAATTTTGTTGAAAGCTTGGCTGAGTTCCTCTTCTATTGCTTGCCCCCTGCCCATGGCTTGAGATGTTTGATTTAGTTGGAAGGAATTTTCTGCATCAAAAGTATTCCCATAAGAAAATCTTGGGTGGTTGGGTCGCTTGTAATTCACATATTCTCCACTTAAATAGTATGAGTATCTTCTGCTTTATGAGTGTAAATACAATGATCTATTCCATGACTGCCCTTTCCACAAGTAATGCATTTTACTGTTGCCTCAGTAAAATATCTTGAATTGGCTTCTTTCATATTCTGGACGTCGATTGCCATTCTACCAAGTTTGTTGTTCAGACTTTTGAGTAATTTTGAGTCTAAGGAACTACTCACAACTGATGCAGTTGTTGTAGACCCTCTACATAATCTCATTGTGCTTGAAGTGTGGCCATATTGTTGATGATCTCCTTAGTGGTTTCAACATCATGCTTCATAAATTCACTCCCAGTTGTTACACTTAGTGATGTCCTTTCTATGGAGGCGAGACCTTCATAGAAAATGGTAATGAAAAAGCCTTTGTCGTAGTTGTGATGTGGGCAATCTCTCAAATATTCTTGATATCTCTCCCATGTGTCATATAAACGCTCAGAGGATTTTTACTTAAAATCAATAATCTTATGCTTGCACTGGACGGTCTTCTCTGTAGGGAAAATTTATTCACAAATGCCTTAAATAATTGTTGCCAAGATGTGATCCCTTTTTGGGAAAGGTACCACTGTAAATCCTTGTCTTTAAGAGAAAAACAAAACCCTTCATGCACACGATGTCTTGAGGGACCATGTTCACCTTGAGGGTGTCACAAATATTTTTGAAAGCATCAATGTGATGATATGGATTTTCTTCAACAAAATTTCCTCCAAAAGTCTAGTTTTGAATGAGACTGGAAAAAGTGGGCTTTAACTCAAAATTTTCCACTGATATGCGAGGAAGTAAGATAGGTTCCATGTTGTCATTGACACTACTAGTAACCAATGATCTGAGTGAGGGCCTATTTTCTAGAGCATCGCCAGAAGGTGGCGGTTGTGCGAGCTTAGATTGTCGAGGATAATATCTGCCTCTGGAAATTCTGTAAGGAACTCCAATGTTGAAAGGAAATGATATTTAATCTACCAATAAAAAAGATATCGAGCGGATCAGAGTCTCAGACTAGAAATGTAAATGATACCTTGGAAAATAGATAATTTAATGAAGAAAGGGATGTTAATGAACTTTTTGTAGAAAAAATTAAAAGCAATAACTAGTGCTAAGTAGACCACAAGTTCTTAGAGGTTATCCGTTGCCTTATCCGCAACAACGGCGCCAAAAGTGGATCACTCTTTTTTGGGGATCAAAGTTATAAACATGATTGCTCAGTAAAAGATATCATACTTTAAATTTCATGCCCGACTATAACAATTGTCTATAACTCAATATAGAGTCTATTATAGTAGTGAGGGGTCGAACACATGGGATAAGGAGAATAATAGAATAAACAGTTAGCAATCTATACCTAGTTTAGTCAAATCAAATGAGTGGATTTGAGGGTGTCCCAGTCAAGGAACAAATTAATCTAATCGGGCAGTAAAATAAAAAATGAATGGAAAGAAAATTAAGAAAAATTGTGAAACAATGATAAAAGAGACTTGGATTGGGTTTCACCAAACAGACCTACCACAACCATGTAAAACCTTCACTCATAGATTATATATATTCTTAATTTATTTTGCAAATAGTCATAAAAGATATATGTTCCTTCCTTCTCTCGATATCCAACCAGATTTTTATCTGAGGGGTTCTCTCTCTCAAGATGATAACCAAAAGACCAAGAAAATCCATATGACTTTTTTTATAGTAACTCCTCACTCTTATCTCTCGTTACTAAAATATATTCCAGATCTCATTGAAATCATTCTCTTGAATACTATTCGTATCAAATGTTGAAAGAGGGTATCTAATCCTCAACCAACATAGTCAAATAAGAGTATAGGAACAAAACTTGTCAAAACATATGCTATAAAATAGAAAAATGGAAAATCACATGGTTGGGAGGGCCTGCCAGATACTCCCAACCCAAGTTAAGGAGTTTAGCCATGCAAAGTGTAAGAAAAAGATAAATTATAGCATGAACAACTCATGACAAAGAAAAGAATGGGAAATAGGTCGATACAAAGGTAGATCAAGTGATCGATATACCAACCTTTCGACTTGTTGAACAAGAGGTCGATAGCTAGCTGTTGAAGGTAATGCTAGATGGGTCTCCTCCTTCTGATCTGGACTTGATGCAAGAAGGTCTGCCGACCTATCAATGGAAGTGGATTGAGCTACTGAACGAGAGGTCGACAGCTCCAGACTGGTCGACAAATCTCATCCTTGGGCTTGGCAGTACCTTTTTAGTTTTCTGACTATGAGGTTCTAAGATATTCTGAAGTGATGCTTTGGGGGCCTAATTATAGGTTTTGACTTGTGCCTTGTCGATCTCTATTTGGTTCATGTGGCATCAGCCTTCTATCTTCTTAATGTCAATCTTGATGTTCGGTGAGTTGGTTCCTCGACAAGTCTTTATTGGTCTTTGAGGTGTCGATCTTTGTTAGATCAATAGGAAATCTGCTGATAGGATGGTCGACATATGGTCCCTCGATAAAGGTATCAAGGGATACTTTTTATCGACGGGATCATTGATGGTTTTGAAATGATGGGAATCTATTGATGCAAATGTCGATGAGCTGAACTATTGATGATAGCTCATTAGGGTACTATCAATGCTTCCTTGATAAGTTTGTCAACTTTCTTATTGATGTGACAGAGCTCAATGGGGTTGTTGATGAGAGATCGATAGAACATTGTCAATTCTTTTGAACTATCAACCTGATGGGTCCATGATTTTTAGGTATCTATTGAGTCTTTGAGCGCTAAATTATGAATGACGTTGGTTACCCATTGATTTTGCCATTTTTGCACTAAATTCCTTCAAATATCAACAAAATGGAAGTAAACATGTTGGTAACAGAACCTTCTTCAACTCAGATTTTAGTAAATTGGAGATAAAATGAACAAAGCTAAACATCTAAACATTAATTTTAATGATTTTAACTATGAAAGAGACTATGAAAAGTGCATCAAAACTGATTTTATTAGACACTTCAGGGAAAACTAGCCATCATATTCAAGTGACAGATGAGGAGTACAATCAGTTTTGTCAATACACATGCTCTCAACAAGCCTCATCCTCAGTTTCTTTAATGGCTTAGTTTGTTCAACACTCTGGTGGACCCGCTACATGCATATCTCAATCTTCTAATGTAGGTTTGTCTTAGTGGGTTCTTGATTTAGGCACAATAGATCACATTACAGGTAAACCTCTTCTTGTATCCAATCAATCCACCAACAAAACACCTCTACCACCTATTACCATTGCTAATGAATCCGAAGTTCCAGTACATAGTATAGAGATTATCAAACCTATACCTACAGTCACCTTACAATCAACATTATTTGCTCATGAGTTTCCTTTAAATTTACAATTCGTTAGCAAAGTAACCCATTCTCTTCAAGCCTCAGTTACATTTAACCCTAATGATTGTGTGATACATGACCTCCAGATGCAGAAGGTGATTGGTGGTGAGTATGAACTTGCAGGTGTCTACTATCTTGGTCTGGTGTCCAAGGTGTGTGTGGTAGCTTCTCCTCTTCATGCCAATAGTTGGCTTGGACACATGTCCCTAGATAAACTCCAAGTTCTACACTCCTATCTATCTAGGATTAGCACACTCCAGTGTGAGTCATGTCAGTTAGGAAAGCATTATTGATCCACCTTTTAATCTAGGGGTCAGATGACTACTCAATCAAGTTTTGATATTATTCATTCTGATGTTTGGGGCCCATGTCGGGTTCCATCAAAACTTGGTCAAAAATATTTGGTCTCTTTCATTGATTATCTCTCTAGAATCACTTGGTTGTATTTGATGAAAGATCAATATTAGATTTTACCAGTAACAAAGAACTTTTTTGATGAGATTGAAATCTCATTCTCTCAGTGTATTCATATTTGTAGACATATTATGCCATAGAATATTTTAGTAATGCTCTTACAATTCTTATCTTCCAAAGGAGTTATACACCAATCATCATGTCCTAACACACCTCAACAAAATGGGGTAGCCGAGAGGAAAAACGGTCACATCATCAAAATTTCTCGTACTCTTCTTTTACGTACAAGTGTTCCCATGGAGTTCTAGGGCGATGTTGTCCTCACTGCCACAAATCTCATCAATTGCATGCCATCGTTCACCTTAAACAAATGCACCCCTTTCAACTTTTATGTCGTGGTATGTCCATTTATATTGTTCCTCTTAAAGTTTTTGGATGTGTCTGTTTTGATCATAATGTTGGAATGGGTCATGGCAAACTTAGTCCACAGACTTCCAAGTGTGTCTTCCTCAGTTATTTGAAGACTTAGAAGGGATATCGTTGTTATGATCCAGTTGATCACGATTTTTTGATTTCAACCAATGTCACATTCTTCAAAGACACTCTAGACTTTGGAGATTCCCAGCCAGTGAGGGATCTTGAAGAAGCTCTTCCACATTCGATTTTCATTGAGATCTCGTCACCTACACCTCTGGTCAAGGGAAAGCCTTCTCCACATGTTTCACAAGGAGATAAATATCCCATCACTCATGTTTACACACGTTGTGTGTAGGACACCGTCCAAGATCAGGGATCAGACAATGCAAGTGTCAACCCTCCTTCAATCATCACTCAGTTTGGATCTCCAAGAAATAATGATATTTCCCTTGATCTACCAATTGTTATTAAAAATGAAAACAATCATGCACTCCTCATTCCATTTATAAAATTGTTTCATATGACTTTTTGTCTCCCTCATATAAAGCCTTCTTATCATCGATAACTGATATTTCCATTCCTAGTTATGTATTTGTTGCCATGAATCATCCAGTATGACATCTGTTGGGTTTTATGGAGGCCAAAAGCACAATGGAAACAAAAAAAAATCTCCACATACCCTACTAGCATATCTCGTTGATAACAAAATATTGGAAAAGAGGGTGCATGAGATATACCTCGTTGGGGAGCAAGTCTGGCGATGTCCCTATGCACGGTGATGTGTGTCGCTCCTCGCGTACACAGATGATCGTCATCAAAGTCCTCCGAACACATACACTTCAACGTTTGTATCTCTACTTCATCCATGTGATGGACTGCAACTCTATGTCACACTTCTCAAGCTGACAGAAATGAGTAGCCTTTTGCTTGATGATGTGCTAACGTTGCAGTTTCTCTCCTTCTCTCTCTCTTGGGGATGATGACAGTTAGGGTTCACATACAAGAGCATGTCTATATTTCTCACTAGATCTGACCGTCATGCCCTATAAATAGCGACATAAAGGAAGCATGGTTTTTGAAAACTCCTGAAAAGAAAAGGGATGTAGTTGTGTTTAAAATGAGCCACTCTTGAACTATTAAAAGAATATTCTATAATTAATTATCTAAAAAATTAGTCACATTAATTGATTAACTAAATTTTATCATATGGCTCTAGTGAATCGCTCAACATTAGCCAGCCGACTTAATAGTTTAAATCTAATTAATTGACTTAAACATTTTAACCAATTAACTCATATTATATTCCAATATTAATCTAGTAGATTATCTAAACGTTTTCATAATCAGTTTGATTCGTAATATTTGCAATCACGTAACAATTATACTCCTATTTGAATACATCCTATGTGTATGACCCGGTAGGCTCCAAATTATGTTGACAGTGATATTCATAATCATATTATGATTTCACAAGCAATGATTGGTACCTAGAAAAGACTTCATTTCTACCCAAGTAATTGGTGGAGTTGGAGGACAAATTCAACCTATAATCTGTGACTAGTATTATAATGATTGTATAGTTTATTTATCTCTGGTATCCAAATTGAACTTGAGGCATGGTATTGTCATCCTCTTCAAGGTTTAGTCCATGGTCATTGAGCTAGAGCAGACTGTCTAACATGTGTAAGCTCAATATCACATATTGACCCATACTAGCTCGACCATGCATTTATTACTCTCTCTTATCAAGTGTCCATGATATCAAACTCCTGGGAGAGGGACAAATCCCATCTACATCACTCACAATCATCCCCATGTGTCAAAGTGCTCCCCAACACCACCTTTATGGCAACCCTTATTCATGACCACGGTGGATGATGCCAAAGTACGTCGAACGACATGTGATGAGTGTGGTGATTTCAGGTCTAAGAACTACAATCACCACCATCACAATGGAGACAACTCTGACTGCCAATCATTGTTTCCATGTGTCGCTCTCAAGGCAGGTCTGTCTAATACACTATTCTCTAACAAGTATCTATGTGCTTGGTTTGATATCACATATCATGACTATTGAGATTCTGTCATCAACCAATACACACTCTAGTCTTAAGTGTTATTGTTGTCTATTATCCTTCCACAATAACATTTGACTAGGGACATAGCAAGAATGCATATACTCTTGACATCCGTATTATCTCATCATTTAGGTCCCTAACCCAGAGACATACGTCATTGAATACTATCATTCTTTAAGCATTTATTATGTTTTAGCATTATCTCACAACTAAATAAAATAGAATAAGATGGAAGATTGCCTTTATATTTAATAAATAATTTACAAGATATGACATTACAATCATTGTATGATTGGTTCTCTAGGCATACATACCAACAATGTCGTGCTATGGAAGATGAGATGAATGCTCGTCTTCAGAATCACACAAAGATGCTAGTTCCTACTCCAACAGATAAGGCTATTGTTGGGTGTTGATGGGTTTACTCAGTCAAAGTCCTACTGGGGTTTTTGATTGAATGAAGGCTCATTTGGTAGTTAAAAGATACACTCAAGTATATGGCAAAGACTGTCTTGAGACATTTTCTCCTGTTGTTGGCCCTTGGGACCAACTTAATATCAAGAATTCTTTTCTCCATGGTGACCTTTCTGAAGAAATCTATGTGGAGAAACCTCCTAGTTTGTTGCTCAGGGGGAATCACATCTAGTTTGTCATCTTCATAAATCTCTATTGGGCTCAAACAATCTCCAAGAGCTTGGTTTGGGAAATTTATTCAAGCTCTACTTGAATTCGGTCTTCTATAGTAAGTTCTTGATCATTCAATCGTCCATCAGCAACGATCTTCAAGCAGTGTTCTCCTTATTGTCTATGTTGATGATATTGTCATTACTGGAGATGATCAACAAGATATCATGTAGCTTAATAGTTTCTTCAAAATGTATTTTAAACTAAAGATTTTGGCCTCCTAAAATATTTTGTGGATATTGAGGTTGCTAGATCTAATGGTGGAATAGTCATTTTGCAAAGGAAATATACTCTTGATCTCTTTGAAGAGACATGTATGCTTTGAGCAAAGCTGTAGATACTCCAATGGATCCCCAAAGTGAAGCTACACAAGGAGGAGGGGGAGCCACTTGAAGATCAATGGAGATACAGAAGACTGGTTGGAAAATTAAATTATCTTACTGTCACTCGTCTAGATATTTCCTTTGCTACTAGTGTGGTTAGTCAGTTCATGGGTAAACCTTGTAGTAGTTGTATGGAGGATGTTGTAACATATTGAAACTTTGACATATTGTCTTTTTGGCCCTTTCCCAATATTTTCCTATCATTTCCATCCTTTTTGACCTTAGTGCTTAAATTGTAGAATTTATAGTGGTTTGGTGAACATTTTTTTAATAATTATACCATTGGTAGGGTTTAAGAACAAATACCTCGGTGAAATCTTATTTAACACCGCTTAAGTGGAATAATGGAAAATAAATCCATGTTAGAAGTGTAAGGCCCCAAACCTTACTTAATGTATTTAACAAGCTTAACTACTATAATTAAGTACTCTAAACCTTAATCTAACCTTTATAGGTGTTTTAAAATCATGAGACGAGATTAAGTTTTAAGTTTGGTCCAATTTGGATGCTGTTTGTGCACGTTATGCAATTATATGCACATTTTGGACTTTTATGCAATTTACCCAATTCGGAGGTTTTCTTTGTAAATTGTCAATTGCGTTATAATCTTTAGATATTCCCTTACCATTCTCGAGTTTTTGAACCATGGTGCACCTAGTTGCACCTTGGTTTGAAGGTGTTTCTTTCCAAGGGCGTTTTAGGGATTTCCTCTTTATAAATGAGCTTATCTTTAGAAGCTATCAACCAATAGGGTTATTTATTTGATTGGAGGTCAATTGGGATGGCCTATAAGTGTCCATAAACTGACATTTGATATTCAAGAAGACTCTATGAGTTGTCCTCTTGCATGGCAATGAAATCCCTAGGCTAAGGACACATGGAAAGCTCCATGGACGCCTCGTGCTTGACTTCTTCCTTATCCATAAAGGCTTGCATGTCCATTGGCACCCTTAGCATTGGGCACATGGAAAGTAACTTGAGACCTCATGCTTGAATTCTTCCTTATCCATAAAGGCTTGCATGTCCATGGACACCCTTATATATGACACATGAAAAGTCTCATAGACACCTCATACTTGACCTCTTTCTTTATATAGCTATATCTACCCCTTCCCCAACTCCCAATTCGAAAACTCTTCCTCTCCTTTCTTTCATCTAGCTTAGAGCATCGTTCCTTCTATGTTTGTCCATGAAGTTGTTGTCCCAAGGTAAAAGAGGTTGCCTACCTTGGTGAAGAAGGCTCCTAGGGTTCCAAATTTCTCTATTTAGGATTTCTTAAGCTCCTCCTTGGTGATTTCGACCAAAACTAGTAAGTATCCTCCTTTCCTGCCCTATTTTCATGAAATCTAGTCTTCCTTCCACCTTCCTCTGGGTTGGAACCCTGGTCTTCCATGGTGAAACCCCACCTAGAGCCCTTAAACACCCCATCTCCATGTTCTTTTGTTAGGGTTTTTCACCTCTAAAGTGGAGAAGGTGCTTCTTGCTCGAGATAGGAGCTTTGTTGAAGAAATAAGCCTCTCTAATATTAGGAACCTTACTTATTGGACCTGTCCACCTTCCCCAGAGGTGAGTTTTATAACCCCCTTCTCATATATTTCTTACTACATGCTTAAAACTCACGCTTCTATGGTTAAAATTGATGATCTCCATCTCTATTTACCATGTTCTTCTAGGGTTTTGGTTTCTTGCTGTTTTACCTTCTCTAGAATCTCTAGTTTTGGTTACCTATGCAACGCTAACTCCGATCTTAGGTCAAATGATGTTTTCACTATCTCTCTCTTCCTTATCTCGATCGGTTTCATGATTGGTAATTTCCTATTAGTTAGTTTTGAGAAATTCATACTATTTATTCCCTTATCCAAAAATAAAAAGAAAATATATTTTGTACTCCAAAAAAAGTGATCTTTCTAACAAAAATAGTTCTAAGGTTTTGTTTGGAGTTTTGTCAAAAAGAGTTTTTAGACAATGAATTAAATACCTAAAAATCATCAAAATACACTTTAACCTTCATAACTCCAAAATATGAAAATTATATGTTTTCTTAATCAACAGAACCTAAATAGTTCAATGATGATGTTTTCATAGTCTAAATCTAAGTTTTGTGCAAAAAGTCAGAAATAGGGGTTTTCTTTGCATTAATGCATATAACATACCCTAATACATGGTTATACATTGGAAATGGGAGAAGTTGGTCTTGGACTCAATAAAGTGATGAAAGTTGGTAGTTGAAATCATATGAGAGGTATGTGCATATCTAACCCTTTAGTTGGGATACTTGTGAACCAACCTTATTTTCCCTAATGAGGATTTATTGAACATAGTTTCCTCTACTTATGAATCTTTTGATGTACTTGCCTCCAAATTTAGTATTAATGTTTTATTTCATGGGTCTTGGAACCCCACTACCATATTGCAATTATATGACTTTTTATCTTGCCAATTTAATACTTCTTATGCATGATGGTTTATTTGACTATTTAGCTATAGTAGTGGTACTTATGTACAATCACTAATAGTAGGGAATGTGTTAATTCACCCTAGGGAACGTCTTATTCTCCCCCTTATAAAAATATGTGTAGGCAATTGGGAATGTATTAATTCTCCCCTCACCTATTGGTTGAGGTCTGGTAGGTGCCTCGTCCCTACTTAGTTATTGTAGTCCAATATTGATCATTCATGCAATTCATTATTACTTGTTGGTTTTTGGCAAGAATCTATTTTTTTATATGCCTCATCCACTTGGCCCTCTCATCATGTGATGAACCCATATATTTATGCTTCAATGTTATCATTATCTTTTTTAGTTGTTCAATATTTTGACACATACCTTGTTTCCTTTCCCTTTAGCTGGGTGCTCTCCCAACAACCCAGTTTAGGACAAGTTGTTGAGTTGAATTAGGAGAACATAGCTTTTGGCATGGACCTAGACTTAGAGATGTTTCTCTGGAGACAAGATTTGAAGTAGTTTAGACTTCCCTCTATCTAGACATTTTTTGTTGTATCTTGTTATAAACCCTAATGGGAGATTATGATGTACTTGTGTAATCTTTTATGAAAGTTGCATATAGTCAGTTATTTTTATTTCACTGCTACACTTTGGTCTTTTGCATACCATTATAATAAATTTGGAAAAGTTATACCTATTCCAACATACCTTTGAGTGTGTTTGGAATCGATGTTAATTCTTCAATTTTTTTAGTAAGGGGGTGATCCTGCCTCCTTACAACTGTCTACATGATTCTTCCCTATCTCAAGAAGAGTCCAAAAAAAGGTATATGATACACCGATCATGGACATCTAAAAGTGCAGGGCTTCTCAAAAATTGATTGGGCAGGATGTATATAGACCTCAGATCAATTTTTAGATATTGTGTCTTTATGGGGGGCAATATCATATCCTGGAAAATTAAAAAGCAAAAAGTGGTAGCTCGATCTAGCGTTGAATCTGAATACAAAGAAATGGCTCATGCAACTAGTGATCTCCTATGGACCATGAATATTCTAGAATAGCTGGGACTCATTCAGTCTGAAACAATGGAACACATGTGATAATCAAGTTGTTGTCCACATTGCCTTGAACATGATATTTCACAAACAAACCAAACATATTGAAGTTGATTGTCATTTCATTCGAGAAAAGGTACAAGATCACCAAATTGTACTTATTCTAGTCCATTTAGAAGATCGAGTGGTTGATCTTTTCACAAAATCCCTCAATGGATGTTGAATACAATTTCTACATAACAAGCTTGGTGCCTATGACATCTATGCACCAACTTGATGGGGAGTGTTAGAATAATAAGTATTTATTATCCCTTTTATTCATTATTCTTTATGTCCTTCTATATTGCCTATGTATATGTGATTAATCCCACATTGTGTAAATGGGTATTGGCTACCACCCGTATCCATATATATAGGTGTACCTTGTCAATACTAAAATCATTTTATTCCACAATTTACTTTTCTTGTTCATGGGTGACTTAAAGAAACTCTGAATAGAAGGTGTAATGACTTATGATGCTTCATGTAGAGAGACATTACATCTGCATGCTATGTTATTTTGCACTATAAATGACTTTCTAACATATGAGAATTTGTCTGGATACATCATAGAAGGATTAAAAAGCATGCCATGTATGTGAGTAGAACACTGATTCAATATTTCTAAAACACAATGGCACGACTATATATCTTGGTCACTAAATGTTTCTTCCAAAAGTGTATCCTTACCGAAGGTTGCGCTAAGCATTCAATGGCTCAATTGAGGAACAGAGTGCCCCTAAACCTATATCAAGGGAGGATGTTTATAAAGAGCCAAATACATTATCAATGCATTTGGTAAGACGTCACAACATACTATTCCTACACACAAATATTTGTTAAAGAAGAGTTAAGTATTCTGGGATCTTCCTTATTGGAGATGTTTGACAATTAGGCATTGTATCAATAACATTCATGTTGAGAAAAATGTCTATGATACTATCATTGGTACTCTTTTGAATATACAAAGTATGACTAAAGATGGCATCAAATCTGGAATGGACCTATGTGAAATGGGTATAAGGAAAGAACTATAACAGAATATAGCAATGATCAATGCACATATTTACCTCCTGCTTGTTACAACTTGTCTAGACAAGAGGAGATATTTTTGCAAATGCTTGCTTAATGTTAAGATACCACATGGATACTCTTCAATATTCATAAATTAGTATCAATGAAGGATCTCAATCAGATAGGTCTTAAATCTCATGATTGACACACTTTAATGCATAAAATATTGCCAGTGGCTATTCAATCTATACCGTCGAAGCATGTAAGGTTTTCAATCACCATAATTTGTTTCTTCTTCAAAATTTTTTTGCAACAAAGTTATTGATCCTGAAAATCTTAATAAGTTGCATAGATAAGTGGTCACTACCCTATGTGAAGCTGAGATGTATTTTCATCCTTCATTCTTTGATATCATGGTGCATATTGTTGTCCATTTGTCCAGGGAAGTGAAAATGGTGGGTTTGGTTTTCTTGCATTAGATGTATCATTTTGAGCGTTACATGAGTGTTTCTAAAGATGATGTTTGAAGCCATTATTGACATGAAGGGAGTATCATTGAGAGTTATGTGGCTAGGAAAGTTATGGACTCTTACAATAACTTTATGAGTTGTAATGAAGATTGTTTCAATTCAAATAATACTATCACTTATTCCAACAAAGGGACTTTAGGAGCACAAGTGAAAGTAATTAATCATGACAAGTGGGAAAAAACACACTTGTATCTTTTACACAACATCAACAAAGTGATACATCACCAAACACACCAATTTTATCAAGAAAAAAAATCCTCGAGCCAGTTTAATGTGGCTTGCTAGAGGCATAATAGAATATTTATTAGGTGGTTGGAAGATAAAGTCTTCCCTCAACTATCTCAAATACCAAATAATGTTGCTGAAAATATCAAATGGCTCAACTTCAAACCAAATATGAATATTATATCTTACAAAGAATTTTTGCACTATACAAAATGTCAAGATGATAAGAGTGTTGTCTAAAATAATGAATTCACCCTTCAAGTGTCTCATTGGATTTTTCTAGTATGAAGGATAACAATCCATGTGAAGCTAGAATATCTTATTATGGTGTCACTGAAGATATATAGGAATTTGACTATACAAATTTTAGAGTTCCCATCTTTAGGTGTATTTGGGTTGACAATAAAAAATGAGTTGTAGTGGATGAATTAGATTTCACACTAGTGAATTTTGAAAAGATTGGCAAGAAGGATGACCCATTCATTATGGTATCATAGACAAAGCAAGTATTATATATCAATGATCATATAAATGAAAAGTGGTCTATCATTCTTCACGGGAAAAGGTAGTTCCTTACAAATCCTATAGATAAAAAAGAGTACTTTGACAAGTATGATGACCCCGTCCATTCTCAGTCGGCTTACCAAGAGTAAATGTTGAAGCTAACACTAATGAATAGATGTATGAAGACCACATAGAAGGAATATTATTTGATCAACAATCCAACCAAAATGGAGGTATGCATTTTTCTTAAATGTTTTTATGCTAGATGTGCATTTCACTTATCGATCACAATTATATATGTTTCATATTCTAGATGTGATATCACTTATATTTCATTATTTGACTATTTTTAGTATGACATTTTTAGATGGCATCTGACCGTGAGGATGAGCACCATGATGATGTGCACCGTGAGGATGAGTCTGATGTAAGTTATATTATTATATTATGTAGATGTGCATTTAACATTCTCTATCACAATTATATTAGTTACATTCATTGTCACTTATATGTATTTCTTGACTATTTTAGGATGATCGCCCTGAGGAGGTGCACTTGAGGATCTTGTTGGGTCTGTTGAGGAGCAGTGTAATTATGCATGTAAAAGAGGCATAACTTTGATGAACAAGTTATCAACACAAAGGGGGCAAAGGTTTGAAGCTAGCCACTATCTTTGTTCCAATAAGAAATCTTATTGGGAAGAATCACAATTCTTTCAGAAAATATTTAGGGGTTGTTGTTCATACCAAAGCAAAATTAACAGTACAATTTTGGCATGAAGTTGATCCCTCCATTAAAAAACTCATATGGAAGGACGTAGCTGTGAGATAATCTGTTTTTAAATATATGCACAATTATGTTTCTTAAAGATATGCGTAATTCTATTTCTAGAATATATACATTTTGTAGGGCATCTTTGACCTTGATGAAAATTTGCATCGTAAAAATATACTACAACATTGTGGGAGGATATTGAGAAATTTTAAGACAAGTCGAACAAGAGAATAATAATGAGCAACAACAAGAAGAAGCCCACACTGAACAATGGACCTACATTGATAAGTGTGTGTGGGAAGCATTTGTTACTTCAAGTCAAACCAAAGAATTCAAGGTGTTAAACATATGCTAAATATACATTCATATGATTAATCATATGAATTTAATATATTATGTAATTAACATATGTTTTGAATTAACTAGGCTATACACGATACTTAAAAAAAAGGTGTGAAAAGAATGTACGTGACCACAAGTCGGGTCTAGGTGGTTACACCTAGCGTCAAATAGAGACAACAAGCATTTTCTACTGAGCAACCTACTCTTTCGTCTATTTAGTCTTCTACTACTCCTACACCTCTACCTCACCACAAGAAGTGGATGGACGTGGGGACAAGCTGCTCTGGAGAAATATCCAACTCCACAACCGCTGAGGTGGCTATAAAAATGGTAAAATTCAACTCTCAGAGTGCATGTTCATTTTTGACCTTATATATTATGTTTTACTCACCAATTACTATTGATGATAACTATATAGTGTTATGTGAGCAAAGAAAAGAACGCAAGTTCATCTCTGAGTGTCAAAGGGATGAACTGGCAGTTGCTTTGGGTACTCAAGAGCATCCGAGCCGTATTCGGGGTGTTAGAATTGGTGTTGGGACAATATCCTTTTTTGGCACATAAGAGAAAAAGTGCATATTTGTCAAGAGAGGTGGATTATCACAAGATGAGGTAGATGACATAGTTTCAAAGAGAATACAAGATCACTTGGAGGACATAGTTGCAAAGAGAACACAAGAATCAATGAGACAGTTTCAGGTTTCTCAATTCAACCTCCTCAGACAATACTTGTGTTACACAACTTTTCTTACCAAGTAGACCCTCCTCAGATAGAGGTGGGAATAATCCCATGGACCCACCAGACATGCCTGGTGTAAGTTTTATCCTGATATAATAGTCTTCCAAGTGAATTTATAATATATCGTGTTTGTGTATATATAACATTATATACAAAATTATAGGTGTGGATAAAAATATCATTTTGCAATAGTAGATCCTAGCTTATATGTTGTGGGATAGGGTGACACTTTCCCACACTTTAGTTGGAAAGATTTATGGTGCTTCAATGTCTGATAATGCGCTATGTGTCACTATTAGACTTGTCTATCTAGAATGGAAATAGATAACACTGCCATTTGGTCATCCTGAACACGACAAGATAGGAGATGGAAAAGGTGGCGTGGTTGCATGGCCCAAAGCTAGAGTTATCTATAAGAATGTATAATAAATTTACATTACATCTGTACTTGTGATTTTTTTTTCTTGTTGTTTATATAACTGACAACTGATATGAGTATACATGCAGACCATAATACCTAAGAAGTCCCCTATAGTTTCTCCTCCAAAGACTTTATTATCTTCATGTATTGCAAAGGACCTATTCGACTTGATAGGTCTTAAGTGCAAGGGGTCAACATTATGGTAAGACACTATAGAAGAATGGTCGACTATGATGGTTCATATTCAAGAGGACGTTGCAAGGAAGGAGCATGATGCTAGTCTATCCTTGACATATATTGTGAAATTATTCAAATATGATTGGCTGGATACAACCATGATATAAATTTAAATATGATGAGATCTTATGTCTAATTACTTCATTCTATATATGTAAACTATACGTTGAATTGTTTTCTGATATATTAATCCTAAAATATGTTTTGCATATACTCATATACACAACAGTTCACATTAACCAATAAGGCATTTCTAACTCCATCATTTATTAGTTGTGTAGATAGAGATCAAACTTCTGTAAGTGATCACTGCTCTACCACATTTAAATACTTTGATACTAGGAGAAAGAACGTGATTATATAACTTCTTTTGATGTTGGGTAAGTTTTTTTTATAAGGCATTTCTAACTCCATCATTATTAGTTGTGTAGATAGAGATCAAACTTCTATAAGTGATCACTGCTCTACCACATTTAAATACTTTGACACTAGGAGAAAGAACGTGATTATATAACTTCTTTTGATGTTGGGTAAGTTTCAAACTCTTTGGTTATACTTTTGACTTAGAATTACATTTCATTGTGGAACTTGAGTTTTCTTTTGTTTTCCTTCTTTTCACTTAGTTATTAGCAGTGAGAATTGTTGGTGATTGTCCCAAAGACACTATATGTGTCATATCTTGATCCTCTGAGTAGAAAAATAGGGAGAGGGGACAAGCAATGACATTGGTAATTATAGCGTAAGTAAATTTTATCCGTCAACATATATTAATCCTACACCAGTACATGACTATTTACTATTTCAATTAAATATATTACTTAAGCTTATAGGGGTATAAAAGCATTCAAATGGGACAAAGGAGAGGTAGATTGTAAAAAGAAATCAACATCTTGGAAGATTGTTAAGGTAGTTTTCTGACTCTAATGCATATAGATCCCAAGAATACTTAATTTTGTTTATTAGCATTTCACATATGTGTAAAATTTATAGTGTCCTATGCAAGACAATAATCAGGTATGCATATACTACATGATGCTGTATATGGACCTGATTGTCAAACAAGCGACACTAGACATCCATTTCTTAGTAAAGGTAATTTATATAGTCATGAATCATAAGTATATAGTCTTATTTTAAAATATAATAATAATCAAATCAAACTTGAATTATTTCATTCTCTTCACACCTATTTGACACGAAAAATTCCTATACAAAATAAGAGTTTGGTGAGATACAAGAACAATTGGCACGATCATTGTTAACGAAGTTAGTTTTTTGTTTGATTGGGATAAAAACATGTTGTTTTTAAAACTTTAATGTCGTGATTTCTATATATGCAATGCTAATGATTTTTTTCAACTTTACATTTAATGGAAGTGAAGTATTGGTGCATATATGAATGATGTACATGTGTATGTATGCATATGTGTGTGAATGAAGAAGAGAAATGAGTACAATGAGAATGGTATCTGTCCATGTGGATGAGAATGGAATGCATGTGTATTTTCTGAATTATGTATGTGCATATGTACATGAGAATGGAATGCAGGTAGATGAGAATGGAATTGCATGTCTGAGAATGAATTGTGTGGATGTGGACTCTTGTATGTATTTGTTATTGTAGGTTTTGTAGGTACTATTGGCCTGTTGTTAAGCTGAAAATAAGATGGGGCTTGTAGTTCTAATGAACTACATGTTCTATATCATATTGAACAACCTGATAATAGGTCTACATACATGCTATAAAAAACCTAAACTTTCAATGTCGATTGCTATAAAAAAATCGACGATGCAGATATGCGTCGTCGGTTTTCTCAACAAAATCGATGACACAACTCTCCTTATTAGTTAAAAGATTTAACTGATAAGGAAGTACATTGTCGGTTTATTAAGGAAACGACGATGTAGACTGTTCTTTAATGTCACTTCTCCCTTTTAGCCAATGAATATAATCTCATAATATTCTTATAATTGTCTAACATCAGATTGCGTCTTTGATTTCTTTACGTCCAACTGAAGATGCACAAATGTTGTTATGCTGGTTTCACATTTCATAGCAACCAACATTGGGTCTGTGTCGTTGGTTATCTCTTACCTTAGAACCTGATGCAGAAGATCTATATTAGTGTCGCCCACTTAGATGTTGGTTCATAACCGACGTTGAAGGAATAATCGACGATACATATAGTATTTGTACTAGAGTAATCTAAAAAGAGTTACCAATATATAGTTTAGTTTGACAATCTAATATTGCTTTCTGCATGCTTATTTGTTTTTATTTCGTACTAAATCGAATTTTAGTTCGAATTAGCTAAGTTAAAACTTAAGTTTTGACATTCTTGTCACTCTTATCCATGAGTTCATAACCGACGTTGAAGGAATAACCGACGATACATATGATATTTGTACTAGTATAATCTAAAAAGAGTTACCAACATATAATTTAGTTTGACAATTTAATATTGCTTTCTGCATGCTTATTTGTTTTTGTTTCGTACTAAATCGAATTTTAGTTTGACTTAGCTAAGTTAGACCTTAAGTTTTGACATTCTTGTGACTCTTATTCAGTGTTCATAACCGACGTTGAAGGAATAACCGACGATACATATGATATTTGTACTAGTGTAATCTAAAAAGAGTTACCAATTATAGTTTAGTTTGACAATCTAATATTACTTTCTGCATGTTTATTTGTTTTTGTTTTGTACTAAATCGAATTTTAGTTCGACTTAGCTAAGTTAGACCTTAAATTTTGACATTCTTGTCACTCTTATCCATGTGTTTGACTCTTTTACTGCAATTGATCCCATATACCGCCATTGCGAGCGTCTCTTGGATTCGGGTTCCAATTCAAATCAATTTAGACTGGACGACGTGCTTTACAATTTGATCCACATTTTGGGCTGTCATTCATTTATTCCTTACATCTCTTTCTAGTGGCCTTAATTTATTTGGCAATTTCTGTTACGCCATTAGTGGGAACAAGTTGCAACATATGCCGTTTACTCCGGTCTATTCAGAATATACTTACGTATTTATATTAATTTATTTTTTTTCCTTTAGCTAAATACGGCGATACAATTCTGCAATTATATTTTCCAATATAATATAGTATTTTCAAACCTGTACAAAAGCACGAGAGATACACATATAGTCCTCCATGAAATCCTGTTGCTCTGTTTGAATTAAATAAATAACTAAATAAGTTGCTTGTCCGAGGATAAAGCTCCCTTGTTAGAGGAGAAAACCCCGACGGTTTATTAGTCCTGTCCTGTCGCACTTGACTTCCCATTCAACTAGTCGGACCAGACAGTCCTAACATGGCCTTATATATGTTAGTAGTTAGTATATAATAAATAAACGAAAGCATCAAGCCTTGCTACCTGTGATTTCTGTGAGATGTCGTCCTTAAGTTCGTTGTTCAACAGGGGCCTTCTGGGCGCGAAATGGTTACTTCTTAAATCCCTAATCCTCCCCTTTCCACGAGGTTTCTGTCATTTTCTACGATGTATCTGATGCTATTTCGGTTCCTCGTTTTTAGTACTCTGCTACAAGGAAAATTGAACTAATTTGACGCTCAGGTGCCGTCGCACTACCTCCACCTCTGTGTTTGATTTCAGAATTGTAACATAACGCAACCACAGACTAGACTTTTCTATATGGTTAAATTCGCATTCGAAAATGAACTCCCGACTTTGCCCGAACTGCATTAACGAAATATCGTGATAATTAAGTCCTCCTGCAGTTTGTAGCTTCCGAATCATGTTATTATTATTTTTGGCAAAAGCATCCTGCATGTCTTATTCCACTGGAAATCATTCAGCCATTCCAGCACATCTCAATACAATACTACAGGGAATACTGATTGTGATCCTTTATCCCCTTTTGCAGCAAAACTTGCCTGAATCTGGCTATATCTCGGATCAAACACTTGCGGAATAAGAGGGAGGCTCAGCTTGCCTGCATGCGGAAAGAGATCAACCAATTTCTTCAAACGGGGCAGGAACCTATAGCTCGGATAAGAGTAATTGTTCATTTCAAGTGAAGGGCTAAATTCTCCGTTCGTTTATTGCGTCCCTATTAACCCCAGTTCTTATTTATGCATTGCTGTTTTAGGTGGAACATGTTATTCGTGAACAGAACATTCTGTCTGCTTACGAGATTATAGAACTCTTTTGTGAATTTATCCTTGCTCGTGTCCCTGTGCTGGATAACCAGAAGTGAGTTACTGTTCTTCTACATGTGTCGTTGATTTAGTTACTTATCTATTGCTTAAATATTTCAGCTTTCTGATCTTTACCAGTTCTACTCACTTTAGGGATAGTGCAAGAAATCGATTTGGAGTTTTAATGCTGTCTTTAACGTTGTTTTCAGAATTTTTATAACAGCAAATCAAAATGAAGGCAATGATTTTTTTATGAGAAAAAACTTCCAAGTTCCAACAAACAAGTATTGTTACAAAATCTAATATGCACTGACAATGTAAGATAGAGATTTGAAGCTGATGCTATGTGGCAGTTATGTTGTGGGATTATCTTGCTTGTCACCCAGAAAATAAAAATCAAGCTAAACCCATTATAAATTGTCAATGGTTGGTATATTTAGTAAACATGGTTTTTTAATAAATTAATATATTATTCAAATGAAAGAAATCCACACATGAATAAGACTAATTTCTTCTCCTGCTGCACACATCTACAGTTATTTCTATCACAACAGATGAGTATATTGGATTTGTCCCCTTTTTTCATGGATGTTCTTGTAATTGCATTTGGTTTACCATGATGTTTCGTTTAGAATTGTTCTGTAATTGATAACTCATACAGAAGTTATATTCACTTTGACGTTCCAACAACTCTTTTCATTTTGTCAATGCTTTGAATTCATTCAAAAGTGATGTAGGACATATTAGGTTTTATTTAATTTGTTTTTGCTTTATTTTTATATTTAGGGACCTAACTGCAAATTATCTAATTAATGTACTTAGTCATAAATGTTTTATGCTTTTCTTTATTTTAGATTTTATTTATTTCTGAATTTTGTTCAATAGGATTTTATTTCCATTACTTGAGGGTCAAGTCATGTAGTGTTATAAAAGCCAGCCTTGGGGTCTACGTCTAGGCAGTTGAATATGAATTGAATTTTTGAGAATTGTCGTCTATCTTCTTCTTTCTTCTTCTTCAAGATGTGTTCCACATCAAAAAGTCTATCAGTTTAGTTAGTCGGTGAGCGTGCGACTCATTGTACTTATACCTTTCATGAGATACTGGTCCTGAAGATAAAGACCAGTCCTTGTTTATGTCCTTATGTCTTTTCAACTGGCTTTTATTTGCCTAGCTGTGATCCTTGAGATCTAGTTGAATACTGACCTTCTTGGGCATATAGAAAAATACCTTTTATAATCCTTCCTAGACAAGAACCCTCCCATTTACCTATTTGAGTCTTATTACGGTGCCATGTTTCTCTCTCTCTATAAATGGTTCATGACTTCACCATCTTGGTTGTTCTTCTAATAGAAAAAGATAGCTGGTTCTGTGTGTGTGTTTATGTGCACATGTAGATGTATTCAAACATCTCTCTATGATATATGTATTTGTGTGTGCATCACGTTTTGCTTGTGCCCTGATTGGGTTATTTTTGCTAGTGACCTAATTGAAACACTAAATAAAACTAATTAGCTAAGAACTTAAAAGTAACTCCCTAACTATTACATCTAACTCCTAATACAAAAATCATTGCAAATAAAACGCTAGACAAAAACCCAGAGACAAGAATTGACCAAAAGATGAACATAAATGAAAGACGATTCATGCCAAACTCTAATCAGTGGTGCCAAACCGTAGCCATGCTCTGGATGAGCAGGCTGTCCTACACCACTTAAATGTATAGATGACACCATAAATTCAAGTTGGGTTTACACATCAAGGTAATCTTTTTTGGTAAATCAAAATCATTGTTCTTTGAATATATCACTCAAATAGCATACATAGCAAAATTGGCTCAATTAGATACCCATAAGTCCATAACCCCTTTATCCAGTGACTTTGATTGGATATTTTTGCAACATCTATCTGCATGACTTATGAGTTATGAGTACCAAAATGAGCTTAAAATTGATATTATTGGCTATTCATGTGTGTGAAATATTGGGTCAAAGCATACTCGGCTGGAGCGGGATCTCCTTTATTATATAAGGTGTGGACATTTACATTATAGACCCAACAAATAAAGGAAATAAGAAAGAGGTACATAAGTAGAAACTATTTTCTAACACTCCCCCTCAAGCTGGAGCATACACATCATGCATGCCCAACTTGGAACTCATATATGTTAAAGCTGAAGTTGGAAGTCGTTTGGTGAAGATATCTGCCACTTTGCTGTCCAGTGCGAACATGAGGAGTGTGAATCTTCTTGGAGAGCACTAAATCACGAACAAAGTGGCAGTCCGTTTCAATATGCTCGGTCCGCTCATGGAACATGGATTGCTGGCAATGTGAATGGCTGCCTGGTTATCACACATAAGAGATTGGTGTCTCGACAGACACTCCCATTTCAGTCAGTATAGATATAACCCATTGTATCTCACAACAAGCATGTGCCATAGCTCAATACTTAGCCTTTGTGCTGGATCGTACCACCACATTTTGTTTCTTGCTCCTCCAAGTCACCAAGTGTGACCCAAGAAACATACAATATCCAGAGGTACAGAAGAAAGAGTCTCTAAATATTACCAAGCATTCAAAGAATCAATCGACATAACAACATACATTAAGTTAAAAGGAAAGTCTGGTACATTATGTAAAGACTGTAAAGTCAAATCAGATGATGCTTGTACAGTCCCACAAGCCTGGACTCTCCCGATAGATTTTTTCGCAAGTATCACAGAAGAATGTGGGATATACGAGTCAGAAGAGAGAAGCATAGATCATATAGCTGTCATATGTTGAGAGGCTCTGGAATCCACCACCCATGTCGAAAATGGATGAGAGGCAACAAGCAAAGTCCCCTGATTACCTGTACCTGAAACCAGATTGACGAAGGAGGCAAGGGAAGATTGGTGGGTAGCTTGAAGAAGACGACCATACTCCTCATTGGAGATTGTATAATCTGATTGCACTTGTTTAGAGGCTCCAGATGCAGATGCTCCCAATGAAGTAGCCGCATATTGTGCAACACTAGTAGGGAGTCGACCATGCTTAGAATAACACTTCTCTTCTGTATATCCAAGTTTCCCACAAAACATACATTTGTCTCTAGGACGATTCCTCGTCCTCTACTAGCACCTCGTCTAGTTCCTTTGGCGGCATCAACAAGAGAGGCATGATTCTCAAAGTGTTGTCCTCCTAAAGTAGCAGGAACAAACTCAAAGGGAGACAATTAAATCCCCACAAAGGCTTCATCAAGGCTTGATAGTTTGTCTGTGGCAAGGATAACACTTCTAGCTGAAGCATAGACATGTTTCATTTCATATAGGATTCTTGCTGTTACTAGATCATCTATATCTTTCATCTGATCACTAGTCCTCAACGACTGGTAGATACTAAGTTCCTGAGAGATGGGTTGTATAGCACCAAAATAATCCTCTAGAGAGCGACTATTTTGTCTTTATGCAAAGAGGCGATCATAAACACTATAGAGACAAAGATCATTCTTCTCGTGAGAGAAGTATTTCTTTACAGCTTCCCAGATTTGTTTGGCTGTAGAGTAGAATATAAATCTAGAAGCAATTTGGGGCTCCATGCTATTGCATATTGTGATTCAGCCATGTAGACGATTATCTACAATCAGGAGGCCCTGACTCAATGATATCTACCTTCTCTTAAGATTTCAAAACACTATATATATCATTCATCCAAAGGAGATAATTCTGGGAATTAAGCTTCACAAAAGTTATCTGAGATTGATCATTGTAGATGATTATAGTGGAAGCATCTGGCTTTTCGTCTCCCATAGTGAGATCAAATCAAGAAAACAACAACAATTGAGGCAAGATGTCGACAACACGCCGTATAGCAGACTAGACACGCCGTGTCTAGCAATAACACACGTGTTGAGGTGTCAACACGCTGCGTCAGTTAGCAAAAACAGAAGACAAACTTTCTGACTTTCTCTGACACGCCATGTTGAGCTTTTAACATGCTGTGTCAGTTGGCGAAGACAGGAGACAGTCATTCTGACTCTCTTTTACACATCGTGTAAGCAGGTAACACGTTGTGTACTAGTCAGAGGCGTAAACTTTTGTAGCCGTCAACACACTGTGTCACTTAGGGGACACGCCATGTGGCTGTCGGGGACGTAAACTCTAATAGAAGGCAACATGCCGTGTTGCTTGACAACACGCCATGTCAGCTATGGCTGATGCAGATGTGGACGGGAATTGGTTCCATCACAGAGGTAAAAGACCCCAAGGAGACGCGTAGGGAAGGAAGATAACCCTAAGAAGACGCACTGGGGAAGTGACATGAATTAGCACCGTTACTTGTATCAATAGATGATGCGAATCTGACGCATCAACAACCCCTAAATGACTTAGGCACTCATCTACGTACATGGACTACATAGAGAGGAAAGAAGATGAGAAGGGACTTGACCCTCCTCTCTATGGAATAGAACGAGCGGATCTCCTCCTCTCCTTCAAGCAGCCACCGTGCTTTGGTGGAGACAGAGGGAGATCGGCCAGTGAGAACCGAAGCCGACAACGATGGTGACGTGCACAACAGAGAGGAGACAGCGCAGGAGGAGGAGGGTGAGGCCGACGCCTAGGGTTACAACAACAAGACTGAAAGTATTGGGCCAAAGCGATACTTAGCTAGAGCGGGTTCTCCTTTATTATATAAAGGTGTGAACTTTTACATAATAGGCCCAATAGATAAAGGAAATAAGAAGAGGTACATAAGTAGAAACTATTTTCTAACAATGAGAAATAAAGAAGATTAATGTTTTAATTTTTCAAAGAAAGTAGTTGCCATATGCAAACTGAATTGACTCTACGTCATCACTTATGTATGTTTATATATGTGTGGAAGGATTTGGGTCAAAGCGATACCCGGTTAGAGCGGGCTCTCCTTTATTATATAGTGGAAGACTATTTACATAGTAAACCTAACAAGATAAGGAAATAGTAAATAGATACATAAGTAGGAAAACTATTTTCTAACACTCCCCCTCAAGCTGGAGCATACACATCATGCATGCCCAACTTGGAAGTCATATGCTTGAAAGCTGAAGATGGAAGTGGCCTGGTGAAGATATCTGCCACTTGCTAACCAGTCCGAACATGAGGAGTCTGAATCTTCTTGGAGAACACTAAATCACGAAGGAAGTGGCAGTCCACTTCTATATGCTTGATCCTCTCATGAAACACCTATTGCCACTTGAAGACTTATGCACAAAGAGTGAATGATTAATAGAAGACCGGGTGAACCCAAACTCTATAAGTGCTACACTGAATTTATCAAACCATGCCCGATGTGACTGCTTCAGACCATACACGAATTTGTTTAACTTGCTCACCTTCTGACACTCCCCCCCGAGCAACATACCCATGAGGTTGCTCCATGTACACCTTCTCAAGTAGATTACCATGGAGAAAAGTATTCTTGACATCTAGCTAAAGAAGAGGCCAATGAAAATGAGTAGCAACAAAAATAAGAATCCGCACAGAATTGAGCCGAACCACTGGAGAAAAGGTCTCAAAGAAGTCAACACCATGTGTCTGAGTGTACCCTTTGCCACCAGACGCGCCTTCAAGCGATCAATAGACCCATCAGGTCTCTGTTTCACAGTATAAACCCAGTGGCAGCCTATAACAGACTTGCCATGAGGAAGATCCACTAAGTCCCAGGTAGAGTTCTCATGAAGTGCTACCATCTCACTATCCATAGCTTGGATCCAACCATCATGTCAGGCTACTTCTGTATAGGAACGAGGAACAACCGAGAGTCCAGTTGAAGAGCAAACGTGCGGGTTGCGATTGACTAATGAGACAAGCAACAAGCATTTGCCAAAAGATGACAGATAGTGCATGACCGGACACCTTTTCGAGCTGCAACTGAAAGGTGTAAATCTGAAACCGAAGGATCGAGAGAACTCTCAGTAGAAACAAGTACCTCAGGAGTGTTGGACGATGAGGAGGCATGCTGCTGGACTGGTGACGTTACATCCTCTTGGCGACACCCTGCTCGCCTGGTGTAAACTAGTGGAAAAGATGGAGGTGATGGTGGTGATGGTGGGGTGGTATCTATAACACTCATCACACGACACAAGGAGTGGTGGCTCTCTCTCACGCTCAAAGATGTAGTCACTCTCAGGATTGTGCTCCCCTCACTCTGAACAGAGTCACTAAAGAACGGGGTAGACTCATGAAACGTAACGCCAACTGACACATAAAGACGACGAAAACGAGAACAATAACACCTGTATCCCTTCTGTGTGGGAGAATATCCCAAAAAGACGGTGCGAACTGGACGAGGAGACAACTTGTCAACGCGTGGATCAAACATGTGAACAAACACAGTGCATCCAAACACACAAAGAGGAACATGAAAAGGTTGCTTGTCAGGTCGTGAAACAGAGAAGGGGGGTAGCCCCTTGTAAGACGGAAGATGGTTGACGGTTAATAAAAAATAGGCACTGAGAAGAGCGATAGACCAATATTTCTTAGACACAGACATTTGAAACAATATTGTATGTGCTACATCAAGTAAATGAAGGTTTTTGCGTTCAACAAAATCATTTTGTTGGCGTGTATGAGGACAAGTGATCTGGTGAATCATGCCAACAAAATTGCTGAACATAGAGACAACCTTTCGAACATATTCGAGGGCATTATCGGTACGAAGAATCTTAATATGAACATCAAGCTGAATTTTTATTAACTGATGAAAAGTTTGAATAATAGACAAGACTTCATCGCTAGACTTGTGACAGGATCAGGTATTGCAGAAGGCTCAGGGTTGCACAACGTGTGCACCCTCATATATATATTACTGAGACAATTACAGAGAGGTCCATATATAAAGGAAAATAACAAAACAAATAACATGCTTAAGTAAAACAGGAAATATCTAATGTAACACTCCCCCTCAAGTTGGAGCATAGATGTCAATCATGCCCAACTTGTCAAGCAGCATGCAGAACTGTTTCTTAGCCAAGAGCTTGGTGAAGATATCAGCCACTTGGTCTTCAGATCGCGTGAAAGGAGTGCAGATCTTGCCAGCAAGAATAGACTCTCTGATAAAGTGGCAATCAACCTCGATATGTTTGGTGCGCTCATGATAGACAGGATTATTTGCAATGAAAATGGCAGCTTTATTATCACAATGCATAGGAATGGCCGATGAAGACTCAATCCCAAATTCTTTCAGAAGAGAACGCACCCATAGCAACTCACAAGCAGTATGGGCCATGGCCTTGTACTCAGCCTCAGCACTAGACCTGGCCACCACATTCTGTTTCTTGCTCCTCCAAGTAACAAGATTGCCCCCTACAAAGGTGCAATAGCCAGAAGTAGACTTTCTATCAACTTTGCTGCCTGCATAATCTTGATCAGAATATCCTTCAAGAACACAGTGCCCATTTTTTTTATAATGAAGTCCCTTGCCAGGAGATTGTTTTAAGTATCTCAAGACTTGGCATGCAGCATCCCAGTGACATTGTCTAGGTTTGTCGAGGTATCTGCTAAGAAGACCAACTGCAGTAGCAATGTCAGGACGAGTAACAGTCAAGTAGATCAATTTACCAATCAGCCTCCTGAATTTTTTATGATCAGTAAACATAGCAGAAGAATCATCATCCCAATTGACATTGGGATCAAGAGGAGTATCTGAAGGTCTAGCACCAAGCATACCAGTCTCCTGCAGTATATCAAGAACATACTTTCTTTGCGAAAGAACCAAGGCATTAGAATTTCTAGAGACTTCTATGCCAAGAAAGTACCTGAGTCTACCTAGATCTTTGGTAGCAAAATGCTTGCCCAAGTGATCTTTAGTAGCCTGAATACCAAGAATGTCGCTGCCAGAAATAATAATATCATCAACATATACAATCAGAACAGTAATACTAGCAGAAGACTTTTTTGTGAAAACAGAATGGTCAACTTGTGACCTCAGAAAGCCAAAATCAATCATAATCCTGCTCAGTTTATCAAACCAGGCACGAGGACTCTGCTTGAGCCCATAGATAGACTTCTTTATCCTGCAAACTTTGTGAGACTCCCCCTGAGCAACAAACCCAGGAGGTTGCTCCATATACACCTCCTCCTGTAAATCACCATATAGAAAGGCATTTTTCACATCAAGCTGCATAAGAGGCCAGTTCAGATTCACAGCAACAGATAAAAGAATCCTGACAGAGTTAAGACGTGCAACAGGAGAAAAAGTCTCAAAATAATCAATGCCATAAGTCTGAGTGTATCCCTTCGCAACAAGCCTTGCCTTCAACCTCTCAACTGTACCATCAGGTTGATATTTGACTGCATAAACCCACCTGCAGCCTACAGGCTTACACTGAGGAGGTGGATCCACCAGCTCCCAAGTGTCTCTGTCAGTAAGAGCAAGCATCTCATCATTCATCGCAGATGTCCAAGCTGTGCTTTTCAAAGCTTCCTGAACATTCTTTGGAACAGCCACAGCAGATAAGGCATATACAAAATTGCTGGAAGGAGTATTTAGATGAGCAGTCGACACACACTGAGCAATGCTATGGGAAGTACAAGAACGAGTACCCTTGCGGAGAGCAATAGGTACGTCAAGATCAGAGTGTACCTCAGGAGCAGCAGAACCTTCTGGAGGAGAAGATTGGTTGTCTTGGGGGGGTACATTTGTGGAAGGTGCTTTATTCCTGCGTTGATAAACAATAAGAGGAGGATCTTGCTTTGCATTAGTCTCAGTGTCAGTGCGATCAGGCATACAATCAGCAATAACAGGTAAAGGAGGAGCCAGAATATCAGTCTGCAAACTATCTCATGCTGAAGAGTAATACGGTGTGTCCTCAAAAAAGACAACATCATTACTAGTAAACCATTTTCGAGTGTTGGGATTATAACATCTGTAACCCTTTTGAGTCCGAGAATAGCCCAAAAAAATACATTTAGCAGCTCGAGGAGACAGCTTATCAGAAGTAGGTCCAAGCAACCGAACAAAGCAGGTACACCCAAAGATTCTAGGAGGCACAGGAAACATAGAGGTGTCGGGGTGTAAAACTTGGAATGGAATTTTATTCCCAATAACAGACGATGGCATTCTATTAATCAGAAAACATGCAGTCAAGATAGCTTCAGGCCAATAAGATCGGGGCACATGAGAATGCATCATTATTGTTCTGGTAACTTCTAGTAAGTGCCTATTCTTTTGCTCAGCAACACCATTTTGTTGTGGGGTATAAGCACACGATGTTTGATGAAGAGTACCCACAGATTTACAGAAAACAGCTACATCTTGTTGAACAAATTCTAAAGCATTATCAGTGCGAAAGGTTTTAATAGGCAAGCCAAACTGAGTCTTTATTTCAGCAAAAAAATATTTAATAGTAGACAGTACTTCCGACCTACTTTTTAACAAAAACAGCCAAGTAGTCCTCGAAAAATCATCAATAAACAGAATGAAGTACTTGTAACCAGACAAACTTGGTACATTGCATGGACCCCATACATCAGAGTGAACTAAATCAAAAATGTTTTTACTGGTCACAGAACTACGTCTAGGATACACAGTACGAGTCTGTTTCCCAAGTTGACACGAATCACACTGAAAATGACAGCTGCCAATATCAGGAACTAAACTACGCAGCTTCTCTGAAGAGGGATGGCCCAGCCTGTAGTGCCACTGGAGAGCAGAAACACAAGCAGATAATGCAGATATCACAGCAGCTTTCTCAGATCTAGGTAGCTGGTCCAAGTAAAACAGCCCATCAGCACCTTCATACCCCCACCAATCTTCATCCTCGTGTGAAGGTCCTGAAAAATGCATGAACCAGGAACAAAGGTCAGGCTACAATTCAAACTCCGTAAAATCTTGCTGACAGATAATAGGTTAAGAGGAAATCGGGGCACATATAAGGTAGATTTTAGGCGAAAATGAGAACGGATATCACCAACTCCAACAACTGACGACTTAGAGCCATCAACAAGCATAACAGAAGACTGTCGGGCAGGAGCAGATATATGCGTAAATAAAGATTTATTTCCAGAAATATGTGCAGAGGCACCAGAGTCTATCACCCATTTGGTATTACCAGAAGGAGAAGGTGAGGAGGAGCTCAAGAAGGCAGTGTCATAACCAGAAAAGGCAGCATGTGCTCCACTCGTAGATGCAGCAGAAGAGGAACCACCACGCTCAATGAGAAGACGCTCCACCTCAGCACGGATGTAGTCAGCAGTGGCCCCCGTAGGCTCTGGTGCAGATGTCTGAGTCGCACCTTCAGACACAGAAGAGTCAGCCGCAGCATTGGCCCATGCCGGCTTACCATACTTTTCCCAGCATTTTTCCTCAATATGGTTGGACCGGCCACAGAAGGTACACAAGCGCTGTCCTTGCTGAGGACGCGCAGCAGCAGAAGGTGAGGCAGCAGGAGGAGCGCCTTGTCCAGCACCAGGTCCACGCCCCCGGCCTACACCCAGGGGAGGACGACCATCACTGGAGCGGCCACGGCCACGGCCACGACCACGCCCGCCCCAAGCGGCCAAGGCAGTAGAGTCCCCCGTCTCAGGAGGCTGAGACGGTGTCGATGACGGAAGGCGCTGGAGACGCTTGTAGGCAGTCTGCAAAGTAGGGAGTGGATCACTCGCCAAAATCTGATCGACCACTCCATTATAGGACTCATGTAAACCACTGAGAAACTGAATCAGCTGAAGCTCCGCTCGCTGTTTCTGCATAGTAGCTAAATCAGTGGACAGCGGGTGATACATCTCCAATTCACCCCACAGACCAGTGAAAGTGGAGAAGTAATCAGAAATGTCAGAACCAGTAAATTGCAGTCGCCCCAATTGCTTTGTGATATCAAAGACCTTCTTCGGATTTTCACTGTGCGAGTAGGTACCGGCGAGCTGATCCCACATCTGCTTCGCCGTAGGCAATTGAAGAAGAGTGACGCTAATCTTCTCAACAGAGCTGTTGAGAATCCACGTCATGACCGTTGAGTCATCACGAACCCAGTCATCAAAGGCCTTGATATCTTTGTCATCCGCCTCCTCTGCGGGCTGAGGCGGACCCGTCCGAATCAAGTGAGAGTACTTCCCTTGTGATTTGGCAAAGATCACAAAGGAACAGACCCACAACTGGTAGTTGCGCCCGTCAAGCTTGACAGTAGTGACTTGACGGCGCGACTCTCTCCACATGTCATCCCCGGAAGACGCCATGAGAACGGCAGGCAAAGGCACAGGTAGGCACAGGTAGAGGACGGACTACGCCGTCAGGCAGGCAGAAGTAGACAGAAACACGTCACGGTGGACCTCTCACATACGCACTACGCCACGGCATAGCAGAGAACCCGGAGGCCGAGGCCTACACGGGCAGGCAGGCACAAAGAAGCACGAACCAACGGTAACTCCTTAGACGAACAACACGCCGATCTCCCCCGGACTACAGATCTAGGCCAAATCTACCAGTGGATCAGTGGTCCCGTAGGTACGACCACCCAGTAGCGCACCTGCTGTGCGAACAACAACTACGGTTGCTCAAGCACTAGCGGTGCACCACGCCAGGAGGCAAGACGGAACCAGAGACCCGACGGAGAGACCTGCGGCCCGGAGAAGGTGACCGGCCGGAGCTGTGGCGGCCCTGGCTAAGCCAGCGGCGGCGGCCTGCAGCTGTCGACCGGCTACGTGCTGCCGACGGCGGGCGGGCGCTGGGCGGCGGGTGGCCGGGGGGGGGGTACGGCGCCGAAGGAGAAAGAGAAGGGAGGGAGAGAGGCTAGGTTAGAACCTGCTTTGATACCATGTGACATGATCAGGTATTGCAGAAGGCTCAGTGTTGCACAACGTGTGCACCCTCATATATATATTACTGAGACAATTACAGAGAGGTCCATATATAAAGGAAAATAACAAAACAAATAACATGCTTAAGTAAAACAGGAAATATCTAATGTAACAAGACTTAAGTAAGTAAACCCAAGTCATGCGGCAGAAATCATCAATGAAAGACAGAAAATATTGAAAGCCATTATAACCTGGCTCTATAAAAGGACCCCAGACATCACTATGAATAAGATCAAAAGGATGCTTAGAGCGTTTCACAGTGCGACTAGGAAAAGAAATGCGACGATGCTTGCCTATTTGACTTGACTGGCACTCTTATGACTTTATTGAGGCTAAGCCTGGGACAAGCTTCTGAAGACTCTGTAGGGATGGATGTCCATAGCAACAATGCAATTGCAAGGGAGAGCAGTTGAAAACGGTGGACGTGGTGGATGGAATCTGGCAAGCTGGGCGACCACCTTCAAAGAAGTAGAGATAACCTTTCCTAGATCCCCCACCAATCATCTTCCAGCTCCTGGGATCCTGTAACACAAAGAAAGAGTCTCCAAAAATTACCAAGTATTTCAAAGAATCAACCAGCTTAGCAATTGACATTTAAGTTAAAAGGAAAGTTTGGGACATAATGGACAAATTGTAAAGTTAAATTAGATGATGCTTGTACGGTGCCACACGCCTGGACTTTTTTGACAGAACCATCAGCAGTGTCACAGAAGAATGTGGGATATATGAGTTAGAGGAAAGAAGCATAGATCGTATTACCCATCATATTCTGGGAGGCTCCAAAGTCCATTACCCATGTAGAGAATGGATGAGAGACAACAAGTGAAGTCCTCTAGTTACATGCATCTGAAACTAAATTGACGGAGGCGCCAAGGGAAGCCTATTGGGTAGCCTGCAGAAGATGGTCATACTTCTCCTTGGAGATCGTAACATATGATTGCACCTGTTTAGAACCTCCAAATGTAGATGCTCTAGATGAATTGGCAGTATAATGCGCAACACCAATTAAAGGCCGACCATGCTTAGAATAACATTTTTCTTCTACTTGTCCAAGTTTCCCACAGAAAATACATTTAGGATGATTTCCAACACCTCATCCTCGGCCAACACCTCGTCCTACTTTGGCTGCAGCAACAACAAGGGAAGTCTGATTCTTAGTGTGGTGTTATCTTGGAGTAGCTGAAAAGGATTCAAAAGATGATTGTTGAATTCACACAAAGGCATCTTCAAGGCTTGGTAGTTTGTCTGTAGCCAAAATAACACTCCTAGCTGAAGCATACACATGGTTTAAGCTGGATAGAAACCTTACTGTCACTAGATCATCTTGGGCCTTCATCTTCTCATCAGTCTTTAGTGGCTGGTAAAAACCGAGTTCTTGAGAAATAGACTGGATAGTACCAAAATAATTCTCGAGAGAGCGACTATTTTATTTCTCTGCGAAGTGGCTGTCATAAACAGTATAAAGACAAAGAGCATTCTTCACATGAGAAAAATGTTTCTTTGCAGCTTCCCCAGATTTGTTTGGTTGTAGAATAAAACATGAATTTAGAAGCAATCTGAGGCTCTATGCTATTCCATAGCCATGACTTTCCCACCCATTGTTTTTCCTCCAAATAGGGTAGTCTTTGCTGCCTTCATCAGGAGGTTCTGACTCAATAATATCCACCTTCTTACGAGATTCACGGACAATGTAAATAGCATTCATCCAGAGGAAATAATTCTGTGAGTTCAGCTTGACAGAAGCTATCTGAGATTGGTCATTATAGACCATTGCAGTGGAAGCAACTGGATTTGAATCACCCATATTAAAGTTGAATCAGAGTATGTGACACGTCGTGTGACACTTTGGACACGTCGTGTCTCTCTGTGAAAAATAGAAGACAGAAGTGCTGACAACCTGGCACACGCCGTGTGACACTTTGGACACGTCATGTCTCTTTGCGAAAAATAGAAGACAAAATGCTGACAACCTTGCACACGCCGTGTCTGGAGACAAGTGTTAATAGAACCTTTCACACGCCATGTCTTATATTAGACACACAATGTCTGGAGACAGAAGTGTTGACAAAACCTTTCACACGCCGTGTCTTTAATGGGACACGCCATGTGCCGAGACAGAGGCGTAAACATCAGTAGCTTGGACATGCTGTCAGCTGTGTGCGCAAATTTTAATATTTATAAACTCAAACACTACCCCACAAGTATACGGGTGTGTGTAGTATTATCGAAGTCGTCCAAGGAGCAAGGTATTGTTAGGCGCAAGAGTATTAAACTTCAACAATCTAGATCTTTCTAACAAGAGAGATTTTGTTTAGTTAACTAAACAATCAAAAGGAAACGAACTAGAACAAAAATCACTTGTATTAAGGATCAAATTGGATTGGGGGTTCTTAAGAATAAGATTTCACATTCATATCATAACATGAAGAAGAACGATGATCGACAATGCTAGAAATGACACAAGGAAGGTTTGTATCCTACACCCACCTACCGGTAGTGTAGAACAGTCATAACTTTGTATACCACTCCCGTGGATATACTAAGATTCGGACTACAAAACTTTGCTCCCCTACACATCCCAGCCACTCCCGTGGTCAAGGTAGTGCAACTAAAGCACATCTCCTTACTCTTATACATATCTTCCCAGATTATACAAAGAGCAGAAATCAAACATACAAAGTGGCCATTAAAGCATGTAAGAAGAATTAAACACCGATGAACCTTAGAACAACGAAACAACTAGCATTATATACGAAATTCGTGTTCAACAATGTTATGACATGGGAGTTACTCCCCCATGTCCAAGAAAAGGAAATCTACTCGTCCATGGCTGTAGAAAGTAGATACAAGCTGTAGAAAGCAGTGCTAGACATCATAATAGAAGGAAATAAATTTGGATGTCTGTGGAAGAAGTAAGATAGAGTTGAAACTCCGGTCAAGGAGTCACAAATCCATCCTTGTTGTTGGAAACTCTCCAGAAAGCTTCCCGCCGGAATGGAGAGGAGAATGGTAGAGATCCCTACTGCAATTGTTGGAGAAGGAAGAAGATGTTTCCCTCCTGGGAAGCCACCTTTTCTCCCCTTGGACGCCTCTAACTTCTCCTCCCTGTTCCTTGCTTGAGTCCCCCTCCAAATGGTCCGAAAAATGTCGTGATAACTGTCCCAAGACGGCTTGGGGTCATATATATAAGCGTGAGGTAGTTAAATTCGCGTTTGAGTGAAATCTGCAAGTCACACAATGTGTTGGATGGCCAACACGGCGTGTTCGATGGATAACTGAAGCATGATCCAAGTTTTGGAAAGTCACACGATGTGTCTTACGTGTTGCTGCAATTTAGGGAATTCAAGATTCAATTTCTGGACTGGGACACGACGTGTCGTTTTCTGGACACGGCGTGTTGCTGCAATTCAGGGTGTTCTGGATTCAAGTTCTGGACTGGGACACGGTGTGTCATTTTCTGGACATGGCGTGTCTGCACTGGACACAACATGTTGTTTTCTGGACACAACACGTCACTGTCAGTTTCAACAACATTGATTTTCTGAATGTCTAGATGATTGATGAATGTGTTGATGGATGAATGATGGTGTTTTCACCCCATTTTGATGCCAAAATGTGGTACCTACAATCCAAACCATAGAGCAAGTAAAGATAACAATAAAGTAGAAAATTTAGCATGGTTAAGAGTAATTATTGGGTGAAAAGGATTTGAAAATGCAACCAAAAGTGGTCCAAAAGATGATATAAAATACGCACATCAAATCCCTTAAGCTTAAACCATTGCTTGTCCTCAAGCAAAAAGATCTTAGAAACACAATTGAAGGAATTGTCAAGTTCATGCATAGATCAAATGAAATGAAAGATGTGTTATTTTCTAATATAACCAAGGAATCTTTCTTTCTCCATGTTGCATATGCAATTTTGATCATGGCATCAACCTTAGGGTCTGGTAAGGTAGGAGCAGCATCAGTCAGATGAGAATGTTTGTCATGAGAATATGCATAGATTAGGGGACTTATGCCAAGTGGCATAGTTTTTCCCCGATAGTTGAACAAAGATCACATGGTGACACGAAGTCTCAAGTGATGAAATCATCCTACTATAGCCAGAAAATAGTTTTAGAAGCAGGAGGCAATGTGATTAGAGATCTTTGTTTTATTTTCTTAAGGTTACCTCAACCCAGTTTTACAAGATTTGATTAGCCAAATTTTAGTTTCTTAATACATGCATAACATCTGTATAGGCAGAATGCCCCATGCATGGGATGCATACGACATGATGGCAATGAGACGTCACAATGTTATGAGATAGACATGATGTCTCAGAAAAGAGGGTGGGGGGTCAAACCGCCCGTGGAAGAACGAAACCTCTTTGTAGAGAAAGAGGGATTTCGAAAAAGGGTTATGTTGTGACAACGGGAATGAGGATTATGGAGGTTATTAGGCCATGTGATGGATGTTTGAGATGCGGTTTTTGAGAGAGGTGTAGAGGGACGGTGGGAAGGAGAGTAAGGCGGGGGGGGGGGGAGTGTGGCTTGGAGAGAAAAGCAGGCGGTTGGCTTGGAGAGGAAGTCGCGACTGGCTTGGAGGGGAAGATAGGCGACAACTGGCTTGGAGAGGAAGGTGGTGGCGGCTGACATGGAAAGAAGGCGGGTGGGTGGGTGGCTGGCAAGCAGGGAAAGCAGTGTTGGGGATGCTACTGGGGATTGAAATGCTCTAATACCTTGTCAATAATGGGTTATATTGAGAGGGTACCTTAGTTATCGAGGTGCCCGCCTAGGTGCCACTTAAGCGCCAGGCAAGACGCCTCAAACTAGGCGCCCATCTTTTGTCTTAATTGGACATTTAAGGCATTTAGGCCCAAATTAAGCCATTCAAGGGCTAAATAGCATGAATTGGGCTGGATTTGGTCATATTAGATCACCTTGAGTCATTTAATGTTGAAGTAGGTCCGATTTAGGCCAAATCAGGTCATATTTTGTCAAATTGGGTCTGATTTGGGAAAACATGTTTGATATAGGGGAAATGCATCTGATTTGGGGAAGTTATGTCTGATTTGGCCAAATTGGGTCTCATTTAAGTTGAGGGTAAATTAGGGGGTTCTGATTAGGTCATGTATTGCAAAATTAGGTCTAATTTAGGCCAAATCAGGTCAAATTTGGAAAAATCAGGTCTGATTTGAGGGAAAACATGTTTGATTTAGGGGAAATATATCTGATTTGAGAAATTGGGTTTGGTTTGGCCAAATTGAGGTCTCATTTAGGCTGTAAACCAGGGGAAGTAAGGTCTGTTTAGGTAATGTTTTGCAAAAGTATGTCCGATTAAAATCAAATCAGGTCTAATTTGAGCAAATTAGGTCTAATTTGAGCAAATTAGGTATGGGGGAAAATATGTCTTTGGGGAAGTTTGACCTACTTTGACCAAATTAGGTCTCATTTAGGTACATATAGGGTAAATGAAGGAAAGTTAAGGTCTAAGAAGTTAATGCTATGCAAAATTAGGTTAGATTTAGGTCAAATTAGGTCAGATTAGGTGCAATTTAGATCAAGATAGGTCAAATTAGTTCCAATCAGGTCTAGTTTAGGCCATATTAGATGTGATTTAGGTCAAGTATAATTGTTACAACTTACAACTTAGATATAATAACCATTAGAAATATACATAGAAATGTATCTATTGGAATATATATATATATATATATATATATATATATATATATATATATATATATATATAGAGAGAGAGAGAGAGAGAGAGAGAGAGAGAGAGAGAGAGAGCGTTCATTGAATACCCGTGCGGGTAACCCGGAGTTCGCTTCCCGGCAGCCAAAAAAGTAACTCTTCTGGTCATAAAAGTAATCCTGCTATAAAAAAAGTAACTATTTTGATAAAGAAGTAACTATGCGACTAAAAAAGTAAATCCGTGAAAAATACACAGCAGATATGTATATAACTGTGTTTTTGAATCTGCTGTTGCAAACCTAACTATCTATGCATGAAACTTTACAGTTTGTAAGGTAAAGTAACCCTCTGCATGACAAAAGTAAGAAACTAAAAAAAAAGTAACCAAAATAGGGGGCGGGTAGCTACCCGCACGGGTATTAAAGATGGACCCATATATATATATATATATATATATATATATATATATATATATATATATATATATATAAAACTGATACTATATATATGTAAAAAAAAAGCAAAAATGCCTAGAAACGCCTAGGCTCCTGCCTAGACGCCCCTTGGGAAAAAGGGACTGCCTAGTCGCCTAGACAACTATGGATGATATCAAAGGTACAAGGTACTTCTCCTTATATAGGACGGAGAAGTATGAGATAATAAGAGAGGCCAACAATATGGGACGATAAACAGGACATAACACATCAATAAACATATTACACAATTCCTATCCTAGCATAGGGACGTTCCATGTTTCCTTCTATAGCATGTAAATCAAGTTGGTGGCTGTTGGAGTGCCAGGTTGAGTGCAGATTAAAAGAAATTCACATGCAAGATCCCTTTACCTTAATAATGAGGCAACTTTTAAGGACCAGTAAAACAATTAGGTACTTGGATGGTTTGACCTTGTTCACATAAGTCAAGAGTACATGTACACTGATCTGTTTTCCTGCTTGTATTACTTCCAAGGGATGGTTATCTAGATTAATGGGTACATTTCAGGAAGATATCAGAGTTTCCTCCATAAGACTTGTCTGTATAAGTTACTGTATTATTTTGTATGAGAAAAAGCTGTGCTACTTTATATGGGCAGTGATCTATTAAAACAGACTTGGCTGTATAAGTTACTGTATTATTTTGTATGAGAAAAAGCTCTGCTACTTTGTATGGGCTGTGATCTATTAGTTTTATTTATGAGAAACAATTACGATAAGAAAGGGGTTCTGCCAGATGCGTATTGACCTATTGGAAATAAACATGACAAAACGATGTGATTATGTTCCATTCTTTCAAGCATGAGTGTCTATTATGATCATATTGATCTCTGTTCATCTCTATACATGCTGCAGATCCTGCCCAACAGAACTGCAAGAAGCTATTGCAACTATCGTCTTTGCTGCTCCAAGATGTTCAGATGTTCCAGAGTTGATCCAAATTAGAAATTTGTTTTCAGCAAAATATGGAAAAGAATTTGTTTCTTCTGCTTCAGAACTCCGACCTGATTCTGGTGTCAATCGTGTAGTGAGTATATAAATTTGTCATTTATAGGTTTTTTTTACTTAGATATTTGTTTTCTTCTAATGTCTTTGTGATACTTATTCCAGATTATTGAGAAATTATCGATAAAAGCTCCATCAGCAGAAATAAAACTTGCCTTTATGAAGGCAATTGCACAAGAGTATGGTTTTGATTGGGACCCCTCTCTCACTGAAGCTGAATTTGCTAAAAGACACGAGGACTTGTTGGTAAAATTGTGTCTTTTACTATTGAAGTTCTATAAATTTATTTTCCCTTGTATACTATCTTATCTGTGGAAAAGTGCATTAACTTGAAAGATCAAATCATTTGCATTTAGGGCCAGTTACATACAAAACTCAATGTTTGAGCTTGGTCTGAAAATCCCAACATCCCCAAATTTTAACAAACTACAAAATAGATCCTACATATTTATTTGCAATCATAAATATCACTGTGGAAGAGTTGTGTTGGTTTGGTTAGTCCTCAGTGAAATTACAATGTCCTAGTATAGAAGAGGATTAGAAGGAGCATCTAGAGCAAGCTGATGTATGGTGTATCATACGTACAATATAAGATAAATGCAGAGATAAAATCTATGATGAAGAATTGGGCCCAAAACCCATTACCTTCAACACCCCCCCCCCTCTAGAGATGCAGACATTCACTTCTAGGGGTATTTGGGATCTTGAGGATTTGCCATCAGGGAGAAGCTATTTGGTTTTGACTGTTAAACATCTACCACATGGCTCTTTTGAATGCCTATGGCTAGTCTGATTGCCAAAGGATGCAATATGCACGCTAGAGTCAAAAATTGAATATTTTAAATCCTTTTTCCCTGTAGCCAGACTTATGTTTGTACTCTTATCTTTTGAGCTGTGAATCAAGGATGGCAACTTCACCACCTGGATGTTTAAAATGCCTAATTATATGCTGCGACCTCTTGCTAGGTTGTTCTGTGGGAGTATCCAGGGAAAGTTCGTCAACTCAAAGAGGCTATATATGGGCTCAAGCAGAGTCCACACCCTTACTTTGATTTTATATCTAACTTGAAATAATGGTTTTTGTCTGTCATATTATGATAAATTTGTCTTTGTCAAGACTACTTATGTATGAAGCGTCACTCCGATTGTTTATGTGGATGACATTGTTCTATCTGGTAATAGTAAACCGGACATTACTAAAAAAGAGAGATCTTTTAAATGGATTTTTCATCAAAAATCTTGGGAAGCTATTATCAACTTAAAGGTAGCCACGTCCAAAATGGAATATCATTATCTCAACAAAAATATACCTTAGATATTCTATTAGAGACAAACATGCTTGAATGCTTACCCATTGTTTCTGCCACAGATCCAACTCATCCTCTATGGACCGAATCTTCTAGATTCTAGAAGAAAAATTCAACTACAAATAATTGGTTGGAAAACTATTGTAACTGGATATCACTAGGCCAGATGTTTCCTTCACGGTTGGAGTTCTCTGTCTATTCATGAACTAACCAAGGCAATCCATTGTGATTGAGTCTATCATTTTTTCAGGTAATTTTAAGAATCATTTTGTCAAGGCTTGTTCTATAGAAGAAATAGTGGTTTCAATTTAGTTGAATCTTTTGATGTTGGTTGTTTGGGTAGTCACTCTACAGAAGATCTGCCTTTGGCTACTTCACTTTTGTAGGTGTAAATTTGGTTTCTTGGCACAATAAAAAATGCAGTAACCAACTCAAAAGCAGTAGAATATCCAAGGAATGAGATTTCGTCGAAATTGGCGAAATTTTGCCAATTTTTTTGATTTTGGTGGCATATGTTACCTAAGCATGCGAGTGTATCGATTTTGATCGAAACTGCCAACAAGACTGCAGTTATCACAATTTCGGTAAACATTTCGATGTTTTCGATGAATTTTGCCAATGTCGATGGATTTCAAGGTTTCTTGTACACAAACTCAAAAATTTTGATGGAAATTTTGATAATTGCAATCCTTGGTAATATTTTTGTTTCTTGAAGAGGAATAAAGGGGGATTGGGGTTATTTCACCATTTAGTACTCATACATAGCATATTAGCATATACCTATAGTATATCATAATTGCATTGCATTCCCTGATATTTGTTATTCAAATTATTAAATACTAATACAATGCATGCTTTATGCTGTTTTTTTTATTTTTTTCAATGTGGATGACATGTATCCTGGTGGTGGTTTATTAGACAATGGGGGTCCTAGGAAGCCAAATACACCAACAAATAATAATTTTTAAAAAAAATTGGCCATTCTATTCATCCCGTGGCTTGGGCTCGATCCTGGGACCTCTCGCTAACAAACCGAGTGTCTTACCATCTTGGTGTCTTCTGTTAGACAACAAACCTTAGAGGTCATAGAGATTCCCTCTATTACAAAATGCGTCCACTTCCGGACAGTGGTGCTATCAAGCATAAAGACAATAAGGACTAAACACCAATTACACTCACACCTTATTAAGTATTTGCCTATGTTGGGTGATCTGTCAACAACCAATCCATCTTTTCTTTGAGTGAAAGGCCATCTCCAATAGCTTCCTGCCATGAGATGCTGCTCCTCACCAGGAGTGCCCTCGCTCCTTTAGCAACTCCTTGATGCATCCCATCAAGAGTTCATGTCGAGACTTGCTTCATAACCGCCAAGTCTCCTTACGTGCAATGGTATAACCTACTCGTTAAGCCGTCTGAGCAGTTACCTCGGTCCATCGCGCGTTGTTGCAAGAACCGTAAGTAGTCCCAGCCGAGATGCTCGTTGCAGATGCACCCATGATGACGCGAGCATACTTTGTAACCGCTGCGAGCGGACATGTTGTAACTGCCCGAAACGGTTATGTCCGTGAAGGCTATAAAAAGCAAGGCACTCCGGGTTGTGGAGGCAAGTTTGCTCTTATGTACTTTGTCCTTGATATGAGAAGGAAAAGTTAAGTCCCAAAATATTTGTGTGTGTTCTCCATTTCTTACTAAGTGCCCGAAAGGCTGTAAGCCTAAGTCCTTGGGAGTGTGCAAGAGGGTACTCTATCGAGAGACCTCTATTCCATGCCTTAACCAAATTCTCTAAGGGTTCTACCTTAAGAGAAAGGGCAACTCGTGTGGGTCTCTAAGGGTTCTACCTTAAGAGAAAGGGCAACTCGTGTGGGCTGGTTGAGTGTGATTCAACGCCATTACTGGGCGGAGTCTTGTGATTGATTTCTACCCGGTAACAGATTGGTATCATTGACCAATTCGATCCGCTGCAAACTTCAACGATGGCGCCGACTCTGACCAAACCTTGAGACATTGATGAATGCTCTCAAAGAACGGTTGGACGAATTATGTCCGAGGGTAGCCGCTCTGGAATCGCGACCAGAGTCATCCGTCGAAACCCCTGCTGATCATCTCGAATCAGAACTGGTGGCCCTTGAAACTCGACTATCAAAAGCAGAGGGAACAAGGGAGAAGCAATATGATGTTCTCAGTTCTGATCTTTCATCCCTTGAGAACGATATCTCGTTAATCAAAGAAGCACTCCGCTCTGTGAGTGGGGGCCGTGGCCGTGCGAAGATCCCTGAACCAAAGGCATTCTCTGGTGGACGAAACGCTAAGGAACTGGAAAATTTCATTTGGGATCTGGGCCACTACTTTGAGGCCATGAAAACTCAAGAAGACGACCAAGTGGGCATCGCAACGATGTTCCTTGCCGGAGATGCAAAAAACTCTGGTGGAGGACTCGTAGTGCCGATGACACTCGTGATAAAATTACAACATGGATGGAACTTGCCAAGGAATTAAGGGAGGCATTCTTACTGACCAATACGTCATGGTTGGCAAGGGACTCCCTGTGAAAGCTTCGAATGACGGGAATGGTTCAGGAATATGTGAAGTCATTCACTTCACTAATGCCTCGACGTCACAAACATGTCGAGGAAGACGAATTGTTCAACTTTTTGTCTGGCTTGGCACCATGGGCACAAACCGAGTTGAGGCGTGTGGGAGTGAAAAATCTCGCCAGTGCCATAACAACTGCTGACGCTTTGGTTGATTACAAGGCTTCAGTCGAGAAAGGAGAGAAAGACAAAGACTCCAAGGCGAAGGCCAAGGAGAAAGGGAAAGGCAAGTCACATGATGGAAAGCGTTCCTCTGGAGGGGACAGTAAATGCACCAACGACTAAGGCTTGGAGAAGAAGCCTAGCAGATGCTACACATGTGGTGGATGACTGTCTGAAAAGAGAACGGCTAAACGCCCTCTTGCGAGAGGATACAACCGAGGGGGGGGAGACGTCTCCGGCAAGAGTCAACCCTCTCAAGTTGCTAAATGCTATAAAGGCAACAACATCATGCTCGGAGTTGATGTACATTGAGATAAAAATCAATGGCAAAGTGGTGGAGGCGATGGTGGACACTGGTGCAACCCACACGTTCGTCTCGGACCAGGAGTTAGAAGGACTCCACTTAAAGATGTTACGAGACCCATCTCGGGTCAAAGTCGTGAATTCAGACGCTAAGAGTGTACTTGGCGTCGCACAAGGCCAGTTGGAATTGGGACCATGGAGCGGCATCTGCAGTATGATGGTGATGCCTCTGGATGACTTTAAGGTCATCATTGGGATCGAATTGCTGCATAGGATGAAGGCATACCCAATTCCACACTTGAATGGCTTGTTCGTTCAAGAAGGGATTTCTCCAACATTCGTACTTGCCCGACAGAGTCTACCAAGTCAGAAGATGCTATCGACAATCCAATTGAATAATGGGTTGCGCCGAGGAGAGCTGACTTATCTGGTCACCTTGCGAGAGGACCCGAGTCCCGACTTAGAGTCTATGCCTCGAGAACTTGCGAGTTTGCTCGAGGGCTATGAGGATTTGATGCCTGGAGAACTGCCCCGAACGCTGCCGCCACAGAGGGATATCGACCACTCCATCGAACTGATCCCTGGAGCTTTACCACCAGCACTAGCCCCGTATCGGATGCCGCCAAATCATCTGGCGGAATTGCGTAGGCAACTGGACCAATTACTGGAGGCAGGTCTGATTCGACCAAGTAAAGCCCCATTTGGCGCACCCGTCATCTTTCAGAAAAGGCTGACGGATCTTTGCGAAGGTGCGTGGACTATCGTGCATTGAACAAAGTAACGGTTAAGAACAAGTATCCCGTCCCTCACGTGGAGGACTTGTTTGACCGTCTTAGAGGAGCCCGTTTCTTCAGCAAAATGGATCTCCGATCTGGGTACTATCAAGTTCGAATTGCAAGAGGAGATGAATCAAAGACTGCATGTGTCACTCGATATGGCTCTTATGAATGGTTGGTAATGCCATTTGGCTTAACCAACGCCCCTGCTACTTTCTGCACGCTGATGACAATGTGTTTCGAGAATATATCGACGAGTTCCTAGTGGTATACTTGGATGACTTGGTTGTATATTCGAGGACGTTGGAACTACATTTGGAGCATTTGCGACTCGTTTTGAATAAACTAAGGGAAAATCGGTTGTTCTTGAAGGCCGAGAAGTGTACTTTTGGTGGCACTTCCATCTCGTTCTTAGGTCATATCATTGGCGAAGGTGTCGTCAAGATGGACCCAAAGAAAATTGAGGCAATTGATACTTGGCCCGAACCCAAGAATGCGGGAGAATTGAGGAGTTTTCTAGGACTTGCGAACTATTATCGTAAGTTCATCGAGAGTTACTCCAAGAAGGCCGCACCCCTTACTGACCTTCTGTGGAAGGATCGACCTTGGTCTTGGTCGGAGGAGTGCCAGAGGGCCTTTGACAAGTTGAAGAAGGCGGTAACAGAGGAGCCTGACTTGAAGCTGCCAGACTTCTCTAAACCATTTCAAGTGAATACCGATGCTTCTGATTACGCTATAGGGGGTGTGTTGCTCCAAGGACATCCGATAGCGCATGAGAGTTAGAAATTTACTGACACTGAGAAGAGATACTCGGTTCACGAGATGGAAATGACCGCAGTTGTGCATTGCCTGCGCACTTGGCGGCACTATTTGCTCGGATCGCATTTTCTAGTGGAGACAGATAACGTGGCAACTGCGTGTTTTGCCACTCAGAAGAAGCTAACTCCAAAGCAAGCGAGATGGAATGACTTTCTTGCTGAGTTCGACTTCAGTCTCAAGTATCAGATGGGTAAAGAAAATCAAGTGGCTGATGCACTCAGCCGACGCGTCGACCTCGAGCACATTGGACTCTTACGGACCTTAGAGGTCATAGAGATTCCCTCTATTACAAGTCAGTGTACATTGGACTCTTACAAACCTTAGAGGTCATAGAGATTCCCTCTATTACAAAATGCTTCCACTTCCGGACAGTGGTGCTAGCAAGCATAAAGACAATAAGGACTAAACACCAATTACACTCACACCTTATTAAGTATTTGCCTATGTTGGGTGATCTGTCAGCAACCAATCCATCTTTTCTTTGAGTGAAAGGCCATCTCCAATAGCTTCCTTCCATGAGATGCTGCTGCTCACAGGAGTGCCCTCGCTCCTTTAGCAACAAATAATAATTTTACTTAGAAACATTGCATTAATGTTCTTGGGGCCAATGAAATGGCTGACTGTTGAGTCAATATTAACAACAAACTATCAACCCAAGTAAAATATGTGGGGGCGGCCTACATATCCAATATGTGATGTTATAACACAAATAAGTACATGCATGTATATAGCTCATAATTGCAAAATGAAATAACTCAATTCCAAAATGTTTTCATCGAAACCCTTCATTGAAATCCACAAGAAACATGATACTTTCCTTACCTCCCACATGGACCCCCCTTAACCTACCTCCTTATAAAATTTTATTGCATAAAATGGTGCATTTAGGTGTAGAGATCACGTCTGCAAATTTTGTGGCTTAATTGGTTCATTTTGTCATCGAAACGGGCATACAGTTGCATCTATGGAAATTTTCGGCAAAATTCCATAAATTTCCATTTCCACGCAATCGAAATGAGATAACTCATTCCGTGCGAATATCATGCCGTTGGTTACATAACTTGTGAACTCCTATGGTTCAACATCCCCGACTACTAACTTTGGGTTCTTAGTATTGAGATATGTCTTATAATTTTTTGTTTATTTCTTTGCCCTTCTCCTTTTCTTTAGTCTCATGTTTTATGGGCCTAACTATATTAGGCCCGTTAGAGTTTTTATCCGCTTCCTCATATCCCCTCTTCCTTTATATAGGAGAGGGGTCTATTCTTTATCAATATAACATTGATGTCTACTTTAGACGTGGTATCATAATAGGATACCTAGACATCTTTTGTAGCTGCTGTAGCCGTCGTCGTCAGTCCAATTAATCTCCAGTCGGTTGTCTTCTCCAAGCCATGCTCATCTCTCAATCCGTAAGTGTTTGCAAGTAGAAGGAGGCTCCCTCTCTTTAAGCCTCACCTCTTCTCCAACAAAAGGATCTAGTGGAGTGGCCTATGGTTTTTGTGACGGTTTTATGCCCTAAAGGCTGATTTTTGGAAGCCGTTCGACATCTCCTTTACGATCATCCACGACCACCTGTTATAGGGCTCTATCTATATTTAATTGGTATGATCGGATATTGACATATTCTCTACTCTCTTGGAGATCGAAGATGATCCCCGTACTATGGCCTTTAAATTTGGGACACTTACTGCCTTTTTCTACTACTGTTGTGCGGGACACATGTTGTGTCATCTCTGCTCTATCCTATGTGTTTTTGTGTCAGAACATGACATGTCACCCCTTAACATGCATATCAACGACACGATGTGTCTAACAACTGTTGCCACCCCGAGTGCACTAATCTTCTACACGACGTGTCATACTCCAGTCACGATTTGCTGACTATGATTTCAATCTTCTGCTTGCATAAATCTCTGTTGATCTCCGACACAATGTTTTAAAGATCGGACACAACATGTCAATGAGAAGAGACATCATGTCAGAGTGTTGTTCAACATATATTTTTCTTATTATGTTTTCTAATCTTGTAACTGGATACTATGGCCTCATCCTCTTCTATAAAGGTCTCTAAAATGCACTCTAAATGTGAAACGTTTGTGAAGTTCAATGGATCTAGTTACATTCTGTGCACGTAATAACAATTCTTTAACTATATTACAAGCCTATTGGGCAGAGATAAACAGTAGGCACCTATAGCAGTGGCAACAACTCTTCCTCCATTTGCAATGCATAGTTCGACCTCCCCTTATGTTCAAGGGTCTACTTCTTTTCAGAGCCTGCATGTTTGACATATTGTATCTAACCCACGATGAAGAAGTAGATAATTTTTTTTTCTATAACATATATACCTAAAGTAAAGTGGAGATCTCTATCCCCTGCCTTTTGTTCTCCTGTTCCTCAAGGTCCTATATCCCGCCTGGTGACAATGGTGATAATTCCCCCCCTAGCCACGCCTTTTTCTTTTTGTGTAGAAGACTTTGAGCTGTTTTTATAACCTTTCTAAGCTTTGCCTTTGCCCTTAGACTTTACTTTTTCTTTGTTGACCAACAACACAGATTTGGGCTTGTCTTTCATTTGCTCCTCAATAGTTCCCAACATGCCAAGTAGCTCTATCAATGACTTACTAAAATAGTTCATGTCGTAATTCATAACAAATTTGTTTATATGAATCTGTAAACGATTGCATGATTACATATTCACATCTGTGGCTAACTCTTGACCCAAAGAAAGTTCTAGTGTTACAAGACCTTCCACATACCCAATTAACTTTGAAGTTTGAATACATGGGGTCCGACTGGATCACATTCTGCCATTTTGTACATAAACGTCTTGGAGACATCATACCTCTCATGCCTTGCTTATTCTTGATACATGTTCTTGAGATGTGTTATCATCTCAATAACATCCATATTTTCTATTTCTTCTGAAGCCTATGATTCATGGAGCATAACATTAGACATTTGATGTTCATGGCGTCATTAGAATGCTTCTTATGAGCTTGCCTTTGCGTTAGGCACATTTGGAGTCGGTTCATTAGGTACTCGTGTGTCTAGGACATGGAGCTTATGCTCACGTGTAAGAACGATTCTTAGCGTCTTAAACTAGTCGTTGAAGATATTCCCATTATTTTTTCTTTCTTAAAGATGGTTTCAACAAAAAATATTGTTTGTGTTTGCCATTGTTCTACATGCAAATATTTTGCCTGAGTCAAATAAAATGATTTGAAAGTTAATTTTGATTTCAAAAATCTTATTTGAGGAATCAATTTGGACGTTAATTAACTATACTCTTACTATTTAATTTAAATTAATAGCCTTCACTATTAATTTCAGAAGAGTACAAAGAGCAATCTTCTAGTGAGCCAAGATCCAAAATACATTCAGTCACGAGTCAACTTTGGCTGACTGCTCACAATTTAATTATTAATATAGGTAACAATTACCCATTGTGTCCTATGTAATTCTTGGATGGATGGTTGAGCAACTCTGTGTCAATAAATTATCATATGAAATATATGCCATCTTTATGCCTCTAGGTGATTAGTCCTATTAAGATCATCTAGTCAAGTCCAACCTAAAGCCAATACAATAAGATATGCACCCTACTTAGAAGGCCCACATACTTATTATCAACTTCCGCAAAGTAGACATTGCACCATGCTAGCAGTGCCCACACTTAGTCGAACAAGGTTTTCATGTGTATTGCACTTGCAAGGCACCTTTAATATTAATATTATATTGAAGTTATATATATATCTTAAACAGAAATAATAGTGTATTGCACTTGCAAGGCCCATGTTACAGACTAAAGAAAGAACTTAACCAGAAATACACTTAAACAATAAATACAGTAATATCTCTCAATACTCCCCCTCAAGTTGGAGCATAGATGTCAATCATGCCCAACTTGCAACATAGTTCCTCAACTCACTTGCCAGAGAGAGGCTTAGTAAATATGTTTGCAGTTTGCTCATGTGATGGCAGGAAAGGAGTAGTAATCTTCTTATCCAGTACAACATCTCAAAGAAAATGGCAGTCGACTTCAATATTCTTGGTCCTCTCATGGAATACATGATTGCTAGCAATGAAGGTAGCAGTATGATTATCACAACACATCAGGATAGCATAGGTGATAGGGAACCCAAAGTCTGCAAGAATAGATTTAATCCATAACAGTTCACAAGTAGTATGTGCCATTGCATGATACTCAGACTCAACACTAGATCTGGCAACTACATTTTTTTTCTTGTTCCTCCAAGTAACCAAATTACCTCCTACGAAGGTACAATAACTAGAAGTGGATCTCCTGTTAGACTTACATCCTGCATAGTCAACATCAGAATATCTAAGAACATCAAGATGTCCATTTCTTTTATAAAATAACCCCTGTCAGGTGCGTTCTTCAAATATTTCAGGACATGACATGCAAACTCCCTATGACATTGCCGAGGGCAATCCATAAAATTGACTAAGAACTCCTACGACAAAGCATATATCTGGTCTGGTAACAGTGAGATGCAGAAGTTTGCCAACTAGTCGCTTGTAGCAATATTTATCTTTCAGAAGATGAGTGGACTCGACCCATAGATCATGTACCTGATCCATAGGTGAGACAACAGGTCAACAACCCAACATTCTAGTTTCAGATAATAAGTCTAGAGTATACTTCCTCTGTGATAGAGATACTCCATTTTTGTTATATGCTACTTCAATGCCAAAAAAGTACCGAAGACGTACAAGGTCTTTGGTTACAAAGTGCTTCATAAGATATTTCATTGTATCAACAATCCTTGTGCTATCACTACCAAATATAATGATATCATCCACATATACAATAAGAATGATAATTCTAGAAGTGGTGGTCTTGATAAAAACAAAATGATCACCCTGAGACCTTGTGAAGTCAAATTGTTGTAGTATAAGAGAGAATTTGTCAAACCATGCTCGAGGGCTCTGCTTAAGACCATAAATAGCCTTCTTAAAAAAGACAAACTTTCCCAGAATACCCCCCCTCAGCAACATACCTGGAGGTTGGGACATGTAGACAGTGACCTGCAAGTCACCATATAGAAAGGCATTTTGACATTTAGTTGATGCATACACTATCCTTGATTGACAACAACAAAATTAAGAATACACACAAAATTAAGACGGGCAACAAGGGAAAAAGTTTCAAAATAATCAACTCCAGATTCCTGTGTGTATCCTTTGGCAACCAATCTAGCTTTTAAGCATTTAATAGTTCCATATGGCAAATATTTAAAGTGTATACCCAGCAACATCCAACAGGATTGCTTCCTAGAGAAAGTTCAACAAGGACCCATGTCCCACAAGATCGAAGAGCATCCATCTCCTCATCCATAGCCTTCTTCCATCCAGGATGGAGAAGTTCTTCCCGAACAGTCTTTGGAAATGATATAATAGACATTGCAATGGTAAATTTAGCCATGGTGGCATTTAGATGATCTGTAGAAACCTGTTTAGAAATGCAATATTTTGCACCAAATCGCTATTCTTTTCGTAAGGCAAAAGACATGTCCAAATCAGAATCTTGACTAGAGTCGGTAGAATTACCATAAACTGGTGGTGGATCATCAGTCTTCGAAGAGGTCATAGCAGGGGATACTTCAGGTAGAGGTCTTTTGCTCCGACGCTCATATACTTTCAGAACAGGGGTGGAGGACTCGTCGACGGACTGGACGGTAGAAAGATGTACATTAGGAAGTGGTACATTAGGAGAAGACACCTGTTGATGGTTCAGAAAAGAATGAAGTATCTTCAAAAAAGGTCACAACCACACTAACATACAATCGGGGTGCAACAGGATAAAAACACTTGTACCCTTTTGTGTTCAAGAGTATCCAAAAAAACAACAACGAACAACTCGTGAGACAATTTATCAAGTCCATGCTGGTGATTGTGGACTAAACAAAGGCAACCAAATTTTTTTGGTGGTAGGGCAAAAATAGGTTCATGTGGGTAGAGAAGTTGGTGGGGAATTTTATTTTGTAGGATGGACGGAGGCATGAGGTTGATGAGGTAGTCGGCTAACGGAATGGCATCAGGCCAATAGGATTTGGGAACCTTCATTTCAAGGAGGAGAGTTCGAGCAACATCAAGGTGTCTGATTTTATTTTCAGCAACACCATTTTGTTGTGGACTATAGGCACATGAGGCTTGATGAACAATTCCTTTGGAGATACAATTTTTCTGAAAACCATGTTACACGTACTCAGAAGCATTATCAGTGTAGACAAATTTAGTAGCAACAGAAAATTGAGTTTTAAAGATACAAAATATCACACACAAGTACGATTACCAATACGACAGGGTCCCCAGATATAGGAATGAATTAAATAAAACAAACTAGGACTCCTGTTATTACAACAAGGAGAATACACAGAGCGGTGATGTTTTCTAAGCTGACAAGATTCACATGTAAATTTTTCAGAAGACAAGCTAGGAAATAAGGATTTCAGCTTATTGGCTGAAGGGTGACCAAGTCGCAGGTGCCATTGATACAAAGATGTAGAGTGAGCCATAAGAGCAGTAGCAGGCAAATTTGACGAGGTCTGTAGATAGTACAAACCATCTCCACCTTCATATCCCCTACCAATCGTCTTCTTCGTCCTGAAATCTTGCATGGAGACAGCGTAATGAAAGAAGATTGCGTTTTAAAGATTTGGTAATTTTACTTGCAGACATCAAGTTCAAAGGGAATCTGGGAACAAATAGGACAGATTTAAGGAGATTGTTGTTAACATCCCCTATTCCAGTGAACAGAGAAGTAGATCCATCTGCAAACACACCGGAGGATGATATGTAGATTTCTTTAGATGAGTAAAAAGATTTTTTCTACCAGTCATATGGGCGGTGGCACCAAAATCAACAATCCAATCATCTTTTGTCGAAGAAGAAGCTTGAAGACAGGAAGGATCACCTGAGGTTTGAGCAATGTTTACCTGAGGTGTGGTAGTAAGTGCAGAAGTCGCTTTGATTAGCTTGACAAGGTCAGACAAACTTAGTGTTACAATATGAGGAGTAGCAGTACTAGGAGACTCTTCATCAACTTCATTAGTAGAGACTTGGTTTGCCCATTCAGGCTTTCCATGTTTCTTCCAACATTTGTCCTCGGTATGATTAGTCCGTTTACAAAAGTTGCAATACCGATGCTAAAGAAGAGAAGTCCCTCTTCCAGAGGACTGAGGTGGAGGACGCCCTCTGGCACTATTGTTAAGACCTCTGCCTCATCTACGCATAGAGTTACCACATCACCGTCCAACAACAACCAGGGCAGCATGCTCTTCTTTGGTAGTAGAAGACACAGAGCAAGATAGCCGAAGATAAACATCGTCCAACATGGGTAATGGTTCAGATGTAAGGATTTGTTGACGAACAACATCATAGCTGAGGGGCAAGGATGCAAATAACTGGCATAATTAGACTTCATCTTGTTGTTTTTGTAGTTTATTGAGATCAATAGATAATGGATGGTGGAGTTTGAGTTCTCCCCAAATACCTTTGAAGGTATCAAAATGTGAAGCAAACGATGTAGCTTCTCTTAGAAAATGCAGGTGTTTATAGAGTTCAAAAACTCGGGAGGCATTTCCCATACTGGAATAGATCTGAGCAATATAGTCCCAGGCTTCCTTGGCAATATCAGTAAACATGAGATTAGTAATAATATGGGATTCACAACTATTTAGAATCCAAGACAAGACTTGAGAATCACATTCTGCCCATTTCTTATACTCAAATTTCTTTTTTGTCATTCGTTTCATCTTTAGGAGGGGGTAGTTCAGTGAGTTGCTCAAGCTTGCCCGCAGAATGAGCATAAATTTGAAAGGATCGTGCCCACAAAATGTAGTTGGATCCGTTGAACTTGACAGAAGTGACACATCTAGCGTGTGTCTCCATGATCTCAAAGGAAGATGAAGCCATAGAGCAATAGTGATAGCCAAAGAATCTCCAAAGGCAACAACACAGCCTGTCTAGAAAATGACACGTGTCCAGAGAGGACATACTTCTTCAGAGGCAAGGGACACATCATGTCAGACAACAACATATAGTCTCCTGGAAAGAGACACGTCGTGTCAAAAACAAGACACGAAGTGTCAGACAACAGTAGATAGTCTCCTGAAAAGAGACACAACGTGTCAAAAATAAGACACGTCGTGTTAGAAAGCAACAGATAGTCTCCTGGAAAGAGACGTGTCAAAAATAAGACACAGCGTGTTAGATGATTCGGGTGTGAGACACGACGTGTCAAAAATAAGACTCAGTGTGTCGAAGGTCGGGGCAACAACAAATTAGGAGTAGATGATTCGCCGGTTTGGGACACGTGTCTAGCGGGGACACAACGTGTCAAAGGTCGGGGCAGCAACAGATCAGGAGCAGAAATGGCGAATCCAACAGAATAAGGTCAAAAGAGACCCGTAATAAGTGGCAATTACTATGATTTACCAAGAAGAAGAAGAGCGGTATGTTAGATATACCCAATCATACCAATAATAGTGGTTAGAGCCCTAGAATAGGTGGTCATGAATGACCCTAGATTTGCCTAACGATTCTTCCAAATAACAAGTCTTCAGTGCATAAGAACATTGGAAGGACCGTCGACCATGTCCCTAGATCCTCTGTTGGAAAAGAGGATAGGGCTAGAAGGAGATGTAAATCCCCTTAGGCGTGATCCGCAGCGGCGGTGAAGATGGAGGATGTGGAGGCGGTGGCTGATGGAGGGAGAGAGAGAGAGAGAGAGAGGGAGAAGGCAGCGACGTTTGGTGGAGATCATTATTAGGTATCCCACTCTGATACCATGTGGAAAGCGCCATGTTTCTATATTCATAAAAGAGAAAACTCACTCCTATAAATAGGAGGCGGCTGTACAGGTCAGGGAAGCGAACTGAAAACCCTAATGGGCCACTTTATACGAGGGCCCATGTTACAGACTAAAGAAAGAACTTAAACAGAACACTTAAACAATAAATATAGTAATATCTCTCATTACAAAGGAATATGCACCTGCATGTTATTGGAAATTTTACTATAGGTTATGCATGGAGTTGATCTGATAGGAGATCTACCTCTAGATATTGTTCCTTTGTGGGAGGTAATCAGATAGCTTGGCAAAGTAAGAAACAAAACGTTTGTAGCTAGATCTGGTGCAAAATCTAAATATCGTGTAATGACACACACTATTTGTGAGCTTTTGTAGGTCAAATCTCTTCTTGTTGGCCTTTTTATTTCCTATCATTTGTGCTATTCCAATGTATTTTGACAATTGAGAAACTACATTAATTACTGGCAATCCCGTCTTTCATGAGGACCAAGCATATTGGAGTGGATTGCCATGCTCTTCGTGGTGCCGTGATGATCAAGAAGATTACCACTCCCTTTTTCCCGACGAACGAGTATATTGCAGACATCTTCACCAAGCCACTTTTTGGGTAGAGTTAAGGAGTTATGCTACAGGCCGGGGCATGATTCATATCTATGCTCCGCTTGAGGGGGATAATGAGATTTACATGTCTTTTAATATATTCTTTATGTATTTCTGTACTCTTTTCCCATTTCTTTAGTCTCATGTGATATGGACCTAAGTTTATTAGGCCCATTGGGGTTTCTGTCCATTTCCTCCTATCTCCTATATATAGGAGAATCTGTCCTTCATCAATATAGTATCGACGTCTACTTTTGGCAGCTATGACTATGACATATGCTATTTCTCTATATATATATATATATATATATATATATATATATATATATATAAATTAACCACCTTCATTTCAAGTAATCCCATTTTTGAGGGATTCTACTTCGGGAAATAATTGTTTTACTCCTGAAAAACAAGAACAAATTACTGATATCTTCACAAAGCCATCAACTGGAAAGTAGATTCAAGAACTTTACATCACATTGCGCATGATCGACATATATGCTCCATCTTGAGGGGGAGTATTGTGACATATACTTATATTGCCACTCATATAACCTTTCAAGTTATTTACCCTTTGTGACAAGACTTATGCTTATCCTTATGTAATCCCACATATTGTAATCAGGGTTTGTCCACTTCGGCCAATTCATATGTATAAGTGAACACTCTAATATGTGCGATGTACTATTTTCTTATCCTATGTTATACACAAAATGTGTGTAACAAAGAAAATTTCAAAGGCATGAGGATCATCAAATTTCAACTTGGGCCTTCTAATTCATCTAGGGAGGGATGCGAAAGAATAGAAATCTCTATTCCGTCTAATAGGTGTTCTGAAAAGATTCATGATGAGTTAATTAACTAATTTTATATGGGCCTAAGTGCGTTTGACCCATTCGGGTTTGGTCAAGTATGTAATTGTGTCCCTCTCTATATATAGGTTTAGGATTTTGTTTGTGAAATATATCTCATCGCCTCCTAAGCACTTTTAACACGATATTATAGCTGCTGTGGTCCTAACCCTAGAAGAAAAGAACAGAGAGAATGAGCCGGTGGGAAACCACTCTACTTTGCATGATGGCCGCCGACAAGTCTCACTTCTTAGCCACTTCTTAGAAGAAAAGAAGAGAGAGAAAATCGGCTGGCAGCCACTCTACTTTGCATGTTTGCTGCCCGCTTCTTGCTGTTGTAGATTTACACTTTGCTGTATTTAAGGACATGGAGGGAGGTTTAGCTCTTCCTCTACTGGTCCCTATCAAAGTCCCCGCTTGCTCCTCTTCTCCACGTCCATGTTGTGCTCCATGTCGCTGCCCCACCCGGGTGTGGCCTTTAATGTGTCCAGATGCTTAAGTTTGACTTTGACTTGTCGATCACTTGGCATTGCTCGAGTCGCACGATGTATAATCCAGCTCCTATATGTCGCCTCCACCTCAACTTTGACACGGCATATGATTGAACCACAAGATGCGCCTATAACACGCCAGTCATCATACTATAGTTTGGAAAGAATGTTGCTGCTGACACGACGTACCTCTTCCTACTCGCATGCGTTCTTCCACATCTGCTTTTTTTTGCACATCGTGCATGAATTCTACATGGCGCGCACCTTCCTGCACAATGTGTACCTTCTCAACACTGTGTATTGGGCCAGATTTATTAAATGCCCTCTCTTTTCTTAGAAAGAATTCCTACAGCAATAAGTGAGTCCAATCCTCTATCCTAAGCCCCTATCATTCCCTTTCTCATTTTTTCCATATAGTTATTAGAACAACCATCATCCTACATCTCTATCTTTGCCTGCTGCTAGTCTGCTACTTTCGCTTGTGGTATTTGCCTGTAAAATCTCCATTATGCGATGAAGGATAGCCTGCTCATTTTGAGCCTCTACCTAAGGTCTGGCGCTTCTTACTTAGAGTGCATCATGAGTTGTATTTTAGTTATGTTTGCCGCTATTTGTATGTCGCGTCTAGGTTTTTGTCTAGGGTTTAGTATGCAATTGTTCAATTTTAGTACGTGTATTATTAGGGAATTACTTGTAATTACTTAATTTATTAGTTATGATCATTATTTGAGTAGGCTCATTAGCGGAATAAGCGAATTAGGGCTCCACACGAGTTTTTTTTAATGTAAACCCTTACCCGGGGTTATTGTCCGACATAGTGGAATTATATGTGAGTTTGCATCACCAAGTGTACTTGAGTGTTGTCTACAGCTGCTCTATGCACACTTTTGCTTATTTGCGAAGCTCATTTTATTACGTGCTGGCTCTCAACGTCGTCTACGTAAAGGGGAGTGCTGAATTATAATATTTTACATGAGTAATAATTTTATAAGGGTTGTGTATATCTTTCTTTTTGTGTTTTTGAGTATATTTGTCTTGTTGGTGTTTGTCCAAGCAAAGATGGAAATGGCATTCTACTATGCTCCATCTTGAGGAGTGTTGATAGTTTATTGGCTAATGGATTTAGCATCTATTCTACATATGGGCCTAA